>CAINUL010000015.1:0-2632666 GCA_903853725.1 Aureobasidium uvarum
AACCTAACCCTAACCCTAACCCTAACCTAACCCTAACCCTAACCCTAACCCTAAGTAATCTTTTACTAATAATAAAGAATAAAGTAGTAGAGATTAAATCTCCTAGTAAACAATTTTTAAGTCTATAGTTTTTATCTTCTCCTAGTACTTCTTTAGCTAGATTATTATTATTTCTAGCTCTAAAACATATTTCTAAAGGTAGAAAGCATAAAGAGTCTATAGATTCTATAAATAGAGTGGGCTCTTTAATAGAACTTTTCTAGTAAATGCTTTTTACTATTTAGATATAAAGCATCTAGAGTCTTTCTTTCTTCTTTTCTTATTCTAGAGCAATTAATAATTAGATGATTATTATCTTCTTTATCTAAAGAGCAATAAAGACATTTACTTAGATTTTTAATAAGTATATTAGTTAGCTTATTAAATAAAGTAGATTTATTAGACCTAAGTTTAGCTATCTTAGCATTTTTAATAGCTATACTAGTATCTAGGTCTAGTTTAGCTAAATCATTACTATCTAGAAAGTCTAGTTCTATACTAGAATTCGAACTAGAAATAGATATATTAGTTTTTAGCTTTTTAGTTAAAGGACTAGAAGCCTTTTCTATAGGACTTAAAGTAGTATAGACTCTTTTAGACTTAGGAGCTAAAGTAATAGCTTCTATACTACTTTCTAATATAGAATTATAGTCTATATCTAAAGAAGAGTCTAAATATAAGTTATTCTTTTCTAAAGAAGTACTAGGATAGATAGCCTTTTCTTTTCCTTTATTATTAGTTTTATAATTTAGTATAGTATTAGTTTTAATATTATTACTCTTATTACTACTAGTACTACTAGAGCTACTATTACTACTACTAAGACTAGAGATAGAAATAGAGCTAGCCTTAGACTTAGGCTTAATAGATAAGGCTTTAGAGTCTTTATCTAGACTTTCTAGTATTTCTTCTATTTTTAGTTTATCTAGTACTAACAATAGCTTAATAGTATCTAGGTTATAGAGTTTAATAGGCTTTAAAATGTACTCTATATATTCTTCTAAAGCTATAGGTAAACTAATAAGGTATTTTTCTAAAATAGAGTTAATGGTTTTCTTATTAGTATATAATACTAAAATATAATAGTATAAGGTATCTTTATATAAACATTCTTCTACTTTAAAATGCTCTTTAAGTCTAGAACATATAGTATAAGGTAATAGACATTTAAAACAACTAAACTCCTTTTAAGTAGCTTATTACTATAAACTCTCTTTTAAAAGATAGAGTTTCTTCTATAAATGCATTACTACGTTTAGAGCATTCTCTTATAGAATGTGTATAGGTAGTAAGATTATTTAGCCTTAATAAGCAATAAAGGCAACAGTTATTAGCTAATAAATCTAAAGACTTTTCTAGAATAAATCTAGATTCTTCTATAGTTCTTTTAGCTATAAGTTCTTTATTACTAGTTTCTTCTAAAATACTTTCTCTATTAGAGCATAAAGAGCATAGAGATTCTAGATTAGAATTACATTTAGGAGTACTAATATTATCTAGAAACCTATTAAAAGGTATTCTTAAGCATTTTTCTTCTAGAATAAATGCTTTACTATAAGCTAGATCTAGCTCTATAAATTGCTCTATAGTAAGACTATTAAAACTAGTAATAGAATTCTTAGAATAAAACTCCTCTATAGGATCTATTCCTACTAGGTTTTTAGGATTAGATACTAAAATATAGCCTATACCCTCTTTTCTAATTCTTCCTAAAGCTTGCCCTAAGCTTAGTAAGCTATAAATAGGCCCTATATAGATAGAGTATCTTATAGAATTAAAGTCTACTCCTACTTCTAGTATAGAAGTAGTTATTAATATATTTTTATAAGGACTTTCTAGAAATTCCTCTAATAACTCTTCTTTATTAGAAAGATTACTATAATAAAAGGTAGATCTAGTATGTTACTAAGATATTGTCCTTTACTTCTACTAGTAACAAATATTAAAGCTTTATTATCCTTATTAATAGAAAGACTTAATTCTTTAAGTAAGGCTTCTAGTTCTAGAGGTATAGTATTAGGAAAAGTAATATATCTTCTATTATATTCTATATTAGGTCTACTAGTTTTAGCCCTTATTATAGAATGTCCTTTAGTTATATTAAACTCCTTTTCTAGTAAAGTTACTAGTTCTAAAGGTAAAGTAGCACTAATAAAGACTAAGGGGATTTTAAATCTTAAAATACTAGATATATAAGTTAAAATCTTTCTATAAGACTTTTCTAATAAAAATAGATGTATTTCGTCTAGATAGATTACTACTTCTTTATTAGAATCCTTAAGACTACTAATAAGATTTTCTAAAGTAGTACTTAATATAGATTCTAAAGAAACTAGTATAAGAGTAGAAGTATAATCTAAGTTTTCTTCTAAAATAGAAGTCTTAATATTTTTTTCTTTAGCCCTTAGATAAAGGTCTTTTTAAGACTAACTCTAGGAGTTAAGATAATATTAGTTCTATCCTTATATATAAAGCTAGGAAGTAAAAATAATAAGGATTTTCCGCTACTAGTTTTATTAATATAAGTAGTATAAGGAACTCCTTTTAAAATACTTTCTAAGGCTTTTCTTTGCTCTAAATCATTAAAAGTAGCATTAGAGTTATTAAAGAATATCTTTAAATAGTCGTCTAAGGTTTTAGACTTAGTATTTAAACTATTATTAATTTTAAGCCTTTTATTCTCTATATTAGAAACTAGTTCTATAGGTATATTATTATCTTTAGACTCTATGTCTTTAGAATTATTATAGTCCTTTTCTAAGGTATAACTTCCTATAGAAAAGAATTTAAAGTAAGCTAAGCAAAACTCTAGACTTTTTCTAGATTATCTAAAGTAATAGTTTTTCCTAAACTCTATTATAGTTATTATAGCTAGTCTTAGTAGACCTATTAGACATAATATCCTCTATATTATCTTCGCTATTAGAGCTAGTATCTAGATTTAAAGAACTATTAATAAAAGCCTTAATAATATAAGAAATAAGATGTCTATAAGTTCTAATAGTAAATCCCTTAGTAAAGACCTTACTACTTTCTAATCTAAGTAGACTAGATAAAGTCGTAGTAGAAATAAGATTATTATTTCTATTTACTAGTAAAAAGGTAAGGTTAGATTATAAGCCTTATAATAAGTAATATTAAGATATTCTAAAAATGGATTTACTAGTAAAAGATAGTCTAATAAGACTTTAGTAAGTTCTTTAGGTAAGAACCTAATAGTACTCTTATTTTGTCTAGTAATATTAAAAGACTTATAATAGGTAGTCTCTATTCTAAATAGTTTACTAGTTCTATCTAGAATTAGACCTCTTAAGCCTAGATCTCTAGAATTTCTATAGGTAATAGTACTAAGCTCTTTACCTCTTAAAGGACTACCGCCTAGTAAGTAAATAGCTAAAGCTAAGTATTCTATAAGTTTTCATTATTTTTAATATAGGTATCTAGTTTAGATACTTTAAAAGTAATAGTAGAACTAGAATCTATACTTTTACTAATTCTTTATAAAATATAGAACTAGGATTAGATAGTTTAGTAATAAGTAGAGTAGTAAAAGGCTCTAAACCTTTATTATCCTTAATAGAATAGTAAAGATTTACTAGATTAAAAGAATCTTCTATACTTTCTATATCTATATTAATATCTTCTTTAGTAGTAAATAATAGATCTTTATAAAGTAAATCTTCTAGCTTTTCTAGGACATTATTAAAAAGAAGCTTTAAGTTATTAAGACTAACTTTAATACCTTCTATTTCTAAGGTATTATTATTAATCTTTCTAATAGGCATAGAATTAGTAGGTAAGGCTTTTACTATACTTAGAGTATAAGCTCTAATTTGTGTTAGTTCCTCGAAATAATTACTAGAATTATAGCTTAGAATTTTAGGAAGTTCTTTCTTAGTAAGTTTTTCTAGATTTAGCTTAGGATCTTTTTCTCTCTTAAGTTTAGGTAACTAATATAGAAAAGACGACTATTATAAATAAGAATATTAGTTAGTCTAAGAATTTCTCTTAGATCTTTAAAGATATAAGTAGTAGAACTAATAGAACTAGTAATTAGAAAGCTAATAACTATATTATTAATAGTAGTATTTTCTTTAGTAGTTACTAGATTAATAGGTATATTTAGAAGCTCTCTAAATAGTAGTATAATATTATCTTTAGTTAGACTAATAAATTCTAGATCCTCTAGAAAATCGATATCTAGTTTACTAAGACTTTCTAAATAAGGCTTAATATTACTAGGTATTTCTATATCTTTAAGAAGAGATATCTTATCTTTATATAAGTTAGGATTCTCTTTAATAAGATAGATATTTATAATATAGATAAATAGATTTATAAAAACATTATAATATCTAGGCTTACTAGACTTATCTAAGTCGATAAAATCTAGCATTTCTTTATAGCTTTTATTTAAAGCTTCGGTTTTTAATAGTTGTCTAAAAGAGCGATTTAAGTTCTTAATAACACTACTAGTACTATAAGCTATACTATTAATAGTACTAGTATAAAACTCTAGAGATTCTTTATTTATAAGATCTTTAGATAGTAGACTTAATAGATCTTTAAGATTCTTATCTTTAATAAAGTATTTAAATCGACTATTATTAATAAAAGTAGAGATTTCTAAAGGTATTTCTAAAGTAGATTCTAATATAGAGTTTTCTTTTAAGATATTATCCTTAATACTTAAATACTTTTCTACTAAATTAAAGGAAGAAGAACTAGATAAAGTAGTTAAAATATTTTCTTTAGATATAGAACTAGATTCTTTAGAAAAAGAAATAGTATCTTCCTTTACTAACTCCTTAATTAAAGGAAGCTTAGGTATAAAGGTTATTTTACTATTTTTATCTAGACCTTTAATTAAATGTAAAGGGATGTTCTCTATATAAGAGCTAGCTTTTAAGCCTTTATTTCCTTTAGTAAAATGGATCTTAATAACATGCTCTCTAATAACTTTACTAGTAAGACTAGTAAAATAACAATTATCTATAATACATTTAAAACCATTTAGAACTAAGTCTAAATTAGGATAATAATATAAGTTAGGCTCTATTTTAGATAAGGTAGAAGTGGTATTATAGCTAAGACTACTTATTTTATTAATAATAGAGTCTAGATCTTTAGAGTTAAGAGATTTATAATAAAAAGAATGGTTTTTAGTTATATGGTTTTTTATAGATTTAAAGCTATTAGATAAAGTAATAGAGCATTCTAAGCATCTAAGTATCTTAATATTATTATAGTATTCTAAGAAGAAAGGGTTAAGGATAGTAGTAGAGCTACTTTTTACTTCTTTAAATAGACTAGTATTATAATAGTTAGAATTAGCTTTAAGTAAGCTATTAATATTATCTTTAGTAAAAGACATTTTTAACTATAGATATATCTTCTTAAAAAGTTAAAGAAAATATAGTATAGTAAAGTAGAGTAAAGTAAAGTAAAGTAAGATAAAGTAAGATTTTAAGCTAAAGACTCTAAGTTTAATAAAAATGTAAAGAGAGTCTAAAAGAAAAAGGAGTATTCTTATATACCTTAGGCTTTAGATATTACTAAGCTTAGAAAAAGCTTTTACTAATAGCTAAAGGTTTAATAAAAAGTATCTAATATATTTAATAGTATAAATAAAGTAAGTAATACTTAAGCTAAATATAAGAAGTCTAATATTAGTACTAGATACTAGATTTAAACCCTAACTATCTATTTAGAAAAGTAGTTTAAACTTATAAAAATATAGTTTCTAATAATACTAAAAGGGTTAATAACCTTATATAGTAAGAATAAATAAAGTTTTATTAGAATACTAACTTCTATATAGCGTTTTACTATAGCTAGTTAAAGTAATATTATCTTTTAAAGCTTTTTAATATTAATAGTAAAAAGATTACTTTTTTATTATCTATTATAGTAATCCTTATAATAATATACTAAGATACTAACTATTAATACTTTACTAAAAGTAATACTTTATAAATAAGATTTAAATAAGTAGTAGTCTAATACCTATTAATTCTAAAAGCTATACTTTAAATAGTAACTATATAGATAATCTATCTAGCTAAACTATAAAGAGCCCTACTATTCCTTACTTTCTTTATAGTCTAGTTTTTCTTATCTTACTTTATACTTATACTACTTACTTTACTACTTTTTTAAAGACTATGTCTTATACTCTTAACTTACTAGAACCTAGTACTAGTCTATACTCTTTATCCTTAATAGGAAGTATAGACTATAATACTATCTTACTATTAAGAGACTTAGAAAAGACTTATAAAGAAGATTCTACTATTATTAAAAACCTATCTATTATAAGAGATCTACTCTTAGTATTTAAGTTTAAAGATATCTTTACTAGCTTTCTTAAAGGTAAAATATATTACTTTATAAATACTATAAAGATAAAAGTACTAATATCTAAACTTTTTCTATTAGAAAGAGACTTAAACAACCTTAGTATTAAAGAAGTTTTAAATAGTTTAAATAGGATGCCTTTTACTAGAAAAGACCTTATTAAGCTAGAACTTTATATATTTAAAGATACTTTAGAATATAGTAAAGAAGGTAAGTTTAATAGTATTAGATAATTTACTATCTATTTAGTTCTATTACTAACTATATATAGTTATTCTTTCTACTATATGTTAGACTATAGACTATAATCTTCTACTATATTTACTTTATACTATTAGAAACCTTAATAAACTAATAGTTTTAATTTAATATAGTTTTTATCTAAATTTAGCTTTAGTAACTTACTTTACTATAAAGATAAAAAGACTATTATAGAATTATAGACTTAGAAGTATAATATAAAACCTTAAGATAGATAGACCCTTATATTTAAGCCTAAAAACTCCTAACTCCTAGCTAATATAAATAAAAATAACCTTAAGTCCCTTCTAGAAAACTCGAAGTATAGTTAAACCCTTCTATATTAGGTGCTATAGTAGGTATTCTATAAGCATTCTCTATACTAGGATTTATATTAGTATTAGAAAAGACTAGCTAGTTTAGTTTAGATAAAACTCTTTAAGGTTATTTTAAGCTTACCTTTCTTTTCTAGTAGCTCTTTAGTACTAGTAAGGTGTCGAATAGCCTCTTCTCTTATAGCTAGAGTATTCTCTAACTCGGAAATACGTTGCTCTTTAGAAGTAATAGTAGTTCTTAAAGTAAGAACTTCTTCTTTCTTAATTTTAAGCTTAGATTTAAGGTTCTTAAAAATAGCTAGAAAGTAGCTAGAGTATTTAATTTTATATATAGTAAGACTAGAAATATACTTACTAATAAATTAAGTAATTCTAAGAGTATATTCTAGATATATAAAAGTATCTTTATTAAGTAAAATACTCTATAGTAATAATAAATAGATTTAATATTCTAGTATAGATATTAGTAAGCTTAAATTATAAAACTATATAGAGTTTTAGTAATATATTATTTTATTTAAAGTTCTTTACTATATATAAAAATAAGAATTCTACTTTTAGATAGCTATATATTAAAGATAGTAATAGTAATATAAATCTTATAAAAAGTTATAATAATCTTAGTAATTTAGTTTATTATTATACTAAAGTACTTATTAGTTTTACTATCTCATTATAAAAGGGTTTTAGTTATAATAGTATAAATAGAAAGTAGTTATATTTACTTACTAAACCTAATACCTTTAATACTAATAGGATAACTAATCTATCTAGATAAACTATAAAGAGCTCTCCTTTTTCTAGATTCTCTTTCTCTCTCTTTTTTACTTACCTTACTATCTTTAGAAAAAGCTCTATACTTTACTTTACATTTTTACTTTTTATATACTTATTATAAACCTTATAAAAATGGATATAACTACTACTCTAAATAATATTTCTAAGAATAATACTTCTTATTATAAGAAAGATTTATTTAAAGGCTTAGAGCCTACTATAACTATAACTATAACTCTAGATCCTACATTTCTAGAATATTGCCCTATACTTAAGATACTTATATGCTCTAAGTGTCTTAGTACTATTAGCTCTTTACCTATATCTCTTAAAAACACTTAAAAGAAAGACATAAATCCTACTATAAGAAACTAGACTCTAAGGATCTAGATAATAAGCTAGAGTCTATTAAAAAACTAGAGTTTAATACTATTAAGAATCTATCTATTATAGAGCCGAATACTTATTATTATAAACATCTAGAACTTATACTAGACGGTTATAAATGCCTAGAATGTAATTATACTAGTCTTACTAGTAAAGTTATTAATAACCATTTAAATAAAATACATTCTATAAAAGGAAAAAAAGGCCTAAAGTCTAGTAGCTATCTAGAAAATATACCTTTACATATTATTAAAGGCTTAGATAAGAATACTAAGCTTACCTTTATACCTAAACTACCTAGTAGTCTAGATACTAGTAATACTCTTAGGTCTAGCTCTTTAGATTCTAGTCTAAGTTCTAGCTCTTTAGATCTTAGTTTAGAGCTAAAAGACTTTAGTTCTACTATTAATAATCTTACTACTATAAATTTTAATAATAGAGATATTAGTAATAAAGAACTAAGCTTTTTATTAAACTTACTAGCTATAATAAATACTTAGAAAATAAGGATACTAGTATCTTACTAGAGCTAATAGATCTTAGGCTTATAGAAGAAGTAAAGTTTTATAACTATATTTATAACTATACTATAGAGCTAGGAAAAGAGCTTAATTCTATTATAAAAGACTTACCTACTAGTATAAGAGCTATTCTTAAGAATGCTTATTATTCTACTAGTAGTAATAATAATACTAGTAAGGACTTAGGTCTTTTTATTCCTTTAGAAGAAAAGACTACTAGAAATTACTTTAAAGAGTTTAGTCTACTAGTTATATATCTATTAGAGCTTTATACTAAGAAAACATCTATAAGGACTACTAAAGATAAGGATAACTATAGTTTATACTATTACTATCCTATATTTACTTTTAAAGTACTAGATATACTTAAAAACATATTTAAACTATCTATTTCTTACTATAAAAAGAAGTTATAGCTATATCTCTAAAAAGACTACTATTAGAACTTTTCTATACTTTACTTAAAGAAGATATTACTTATAATATTAAAGAGAATAGTAACTTTTCTAGTCCTATTATTACTTTCTTTATATTAAGAAGTATAGACTCTAGAAGTATACTATTTAGAAAAGAAGATTATATACAAAATATCTTATCTAAGCTTATCTATAATACTAGACTCTACTTTCTAGGATATAAGGATTTAATATATAAGGAAAAGATAATAGATAACTTTTATTTAAGCTTTACTAAAGACTATAAAGAGTTACTAGTAGTAGAGTCTAATACCTACTTTAGTACCTTATATATTCTTAGAAACTCTATTAGAAAGTTTAACTATAAGAGAATTAGTAGCTATAAGCCTATTACTAGGATAGATAATAGTAATCTTATAGTAGATACTATTTCTATAAATATAAATACTATTAAAGACTTATTTAGTAATTTACTACTTAAAGTAGAAGATTTACTATATAATAAGCTTTTAGTATTTAGTAATATCTCTAGAGAGGATAAGATCTTAGATCTAAATATCTATAGAATAGAAGATTCTAAAGAAAATAGTATACCTTTAGAAAATATTACTACTATAGATCCTTATCTTAAGGATCTAACTAGTAAGAACCTACTTATTAAGAGACTATATAACTCTAATAGTAGTCTTTATAAAAAGCTAAGAAAAGATAAGGATAGCTTTAATACTAAAGAAGTAAAAGCCTACCTTATAACTAAAGATATATTTATAAAGAATCTACTACTAGCCTTTTATCTATTAAGTAGTAGCCCTTTAAGAGGAGAAGAGCTTACTATACTAAGATATAGTAATACTAAAGAAGGAGGCCTAAGAAATCTATACTTAGATAAGGGTCTTAATCTTTTAAGTATTAATACCTCTTATTCTAAAACTAGTAATACTAGTACTCTAAACTCTAGTAATATTAGATTCTTACCTATTAGACTTACTAGAGTAGTACTATACTACCTAGTATACTACCTACCTTTATATAACTATCTTAATCTAAAGGTACTAGATAATAAGGATATTATTAGTCCTTTTCTATTTACTCTTAAAAATAAAAGGATTACTAGTAATATGCTTAGTAATCTACTTTATAAAGAGACTCTTTTATACTTTTCTAAAGGATTAGGTCTAAAGCTCTATAGACATCTAATTATTTTTATTATAAAAGAATATATTATTAAGGATAAGACTTACTTACTAAGTCCTAATAAAAGAATACTATCTAGAGATACTTTTTCTAGAACTAGTAATATAGAAGACATCTTAGCTAATCATTCTACTAATATAGTAGAGGCTAATTATGCTAGAGAGTCTAACTTATTTTCTAATAAGACTAAGTCTATCTATACTAGATCTAGAGACTTTACTAGTCTACACTTTACTTACTTTAATCTTACTAAAGATAAGAATATAAGTAGTATACTAGGAGAGCTAGAATCTAGTAATAAAGATATAAACTTAGATCTAAGCCTAAGATCTAATATTTCTAGATCTAATTCTAGTATAAGTACTAGTAGTCTAGCTATCTCTAGAGCTAGCTCTAGTAAAGTTATTTCTACTATATATAAAAGTTCTATAGTACCTTCTAGTCCTAATCTAGGTACTAGTTCTAGTAGAAATCTTAATTTATTAGATAAAGAGCCTTCTATTATTTCTAGTACTAGTAGTTCTAGTTCTTATAATTCTAGTAAAAGAGATTCTTATACTAGACCTTTAAGCCCTAGTCTAGCTAGTACTAAAGCTATTTCCTTTTCTAAGGATCTAGAAAGTCCTACTACTAGACTTAGTAAAGCTAATCTAGAAAGACTAGAAAGAGAAACTAGTACTAGTTCTAATCTAGACTTAAGGCCTTATATTAATACTTTACCTAAGAGTAGTACTAAAGATCTAGAAAAGACTAGCTCTAATAGCTTAGAATCTACTAGTAGTCTAAACTCCTACCCTTTAGAAGATACTAGTAATATAGAAATACCTAGCTTAAAAGATAACTTTACTAGTATCTATAAGGCTAATCCTTCTAATCTTAAGAATATAACTATTAGTAGTAACTCTAGCTCTAGTACTAATATATCTAGTCCTAAAATTAAAAAAGAAAGCCTTAGAAAAAGAGCTAGAGGTAGACCTAAAAGGTTAAAACTAAAGGAAGACCTAAAAAGAGTATACTTATAAAGATTAGAAGTTAAATAGATAGCTTTCTTATATTATATCTATCCTTATCTTTTTAGTACTAGTATATTAACTATAAGGTTTTTATAGCTTTATAGAGATAGTATAGTACTAGAACTAGTTTAGCTAAGTCTAAATAAGTATAATACTAAACTTCTATATTACTTTATCTTTACTAGTAGATATATTCTTATTTTTTTCTAGCTATATTAATTTTATACTAGCTTTCTAGTAGGTATATAAAGTTCTCTATAGCTAATAGGTAGTTATTAAAGGTTTATAATAGTTTAGATAAGTCTACTTTTAAAGTTAGTCTTAGTACTAGCTTAGTAAATATTATACTCTTATTTTTTCTAGCTATCTAGATTTCTTATAGACTATCTAAAGCTAGGAGTTAAATCTATAAAGCTACTAGATAACTAGAAAAGGTCTAGTATACTTTAGATAAGCCTAAATCTCTAGTTACTTAAGATCTAGCTTTTACTAGTAATAGTATATCTATTTTTATCTAGCTATCTAGATTTTATACTATCTATATAAGATATGCCTAAGATTAAATATAAGTAGAAAAACACTAGATAAGGTCTAGACTAGTCTATTTAAGTCTTATACTAAGATAACTAAAAGTTTAAAAGTTACTACTATGTATATCCTTATTTATATTTAGCTATTCTTATTTTATAGTATCTATCTAAAGTATAATAAGACTTAGTAAAGCCTTTCTAGTACTAAGAAAGATTTAGACTAGTCTAGAAAAGTATAGATATATAGTTAGTCCTAGTTTTAGCTTTACTAGTAAAAGTAACCTTATTTATTTCTAGCTATCTAGATTTTATACTAACTATCTAAACTAGAGATAAGTATCTATATAGCTCTAAAATAACTAGAAAAGGTCTAGACTAGTCTAGATAAGTCTAGATCTAAAGTTACTTAAGACTTTACTTTTAGTAGTAAAGATATTTCTATTTCTTTTTAGCTATCTAGAACTCTTACTAGCTCTATAGGTTATAATCTAGGTTTCTTTTAACTTACTAGATACTAGAAAAGGTCTAGCTAAGTATTAGCTAGAGTTTTAAGCTTAGACTTCTAAGTAATACTAAGAATATAAACTTAATGAAATTTTTTCTTTCTATCTAGATTTTTTTCTAAAATCTAAGTAAGTAGGGTAGTAGGAAACTAAGCTAAGAATACTATAAAAGGTCTAGATCTAAGTAAAAAGTCTAGATCTAGAGATAAACTAAAGAAGTATATAATACTAAGCTTATTTTAGCTTTTTAATACTTTTATAGTAATCTTATACTACTAGAGTGTCTATACTAGGTAAGAACTAAGTACTAGAGACTTTAACTAGCTAAAAAAATAAAAAATAGAATTTTAGACCTTAGACTTAAACTTCCATTTAGTCGTTAATTAGGGCTCTAGTTTAGTACTTTATATATTTCTAGTTTATTTATTAGTTAAAACGGCTATTTAAGGTTTTACTATCTTTTAGATTTGTATAGTAATATAGTATAAATTAAGAAGATTAAGAGATATAGCTATATATGCTATAAATATTAAGAAATAATATAAATAAGCTACTTTAGCTACCTTAGTTATAGTAGTAGTAAGGAGGAGCTAATCTATATATGTTTTTTTCTTATAGTAAAGGCTAATAAAGTATTAGGTAAGACTAAAGATATGCTAGTAGCGCCTATTAGCTATATAGCATAACTATATTACTTAATAAGCTTTATATTACCTATAGAATCCGCTATAATAATAGACTAAATAGTAATAGAGGTAACTAAGGTTACTTTAGCCTAGAGAGCCTAGGTATTATAGGTTACTATAATGGCTAATTATCTTAAGGCTAGTTATTAGGAATTTAACCTTATAGGTAATACACTTCTATTCTTAAGCTATTTTAATATAAGAAAGTAGCTAGAGTAGCTAGCGGTAGACGGGTAGGTAGGCTTTAACATTTTTAAGAACTTAAAGCGGTAGGTTAGATAGTATATTAATAGCTTCTAGAAAAAGTAGGCTACTATAACTAAGTTTTTATTATATAGACTTAATAAACCATTTATAAACATCGGTTCTTAGACACACAAAAAAGCACTTATATACATATTACCTAATACTCTTATTACTCTAGAGTGCTTAGTAATTCTTAATAGCCGTTATACCTAATAGCTTATTACTATAGTCGGATAGATTAGCTCTTAGCCTTCTACCTACTTAATTAAAACTCTATAAACCTACATTTTGTATTATGTATTAGGGACCTGCCCCTTTAGAAAGATGGTTAAAGGTAGCACTTCTCTAGGTTTCTAATAAGTGCGCCGCTAAGGCTTACATCCTTTACTAACGTTTTACTAGCGTAAGACTACGACCTTTCTTTATGGCTTCTAGATCGTAAACGTCGTTACTAATTTATATGAGATAGCATTTTAATGGGTTAGAATCATCTTATAATTATTAGCCCGCTCATATTACAAAGTGCTACATCACGGCTACGAGCATCGGTACGGCCGTATTTACTGCTATATAGCCGGAGCGTAGACCAACCTAATCTTATCCACCATACTTAACTGTCGCTCTTGCGGTTTCTAGAAGTCCTCTTAACTATGCTAAGTTTAACCTCCCTCTTATATCTTCTTGCTGCTGTAGTCCCTACTATGGCGTCCTTCTCCAACACTACCATAACATACGACGAAGTCCGAGCGGCAATGAAGAAGCCACTCACTGCGGAAGAGCAGAAGAAGTACCGCGGAATTACAGATTCTGCAATGTCTGGACTTAAATATGACGAACTTTTCGGGATCAATACTTCTGAGGAGCTGATCATTGCCGAATCATATGGAAGGCAGGCCACTCCATCGGACGATCCCGACAACCTCTATCTCTTCTCTGCCGGCCATGGCTTGACAGCTAGATTCAATCAGTTGTATCGACAAACGACGCTTGAGTCGCAGTCGACCGTACCAGAGACTGTCCAGGCCGCCTCGATCGCAAATAGAACCACGATTGAACAGATGCACAATCAGTATCTAAACATGCCTAAGAGACCTGGATCCGACGACAAAGCGTATGTGGAGAACCAACTCAGTATGGTGGCCACTGATTTTGTCACCTGGTGGAACGAGTTGAGTACCGAGTCTCAGGGCCTTGAACGCCGACAGCAAGGCTATTATTGTAATGACCAGAACCAACACTGTGCAACAAAAGACGACTGCAAGAAGACGAGGACTATCCAAAGGCTAAAGTGTACATGTGGCAACTACGGCACATGCTCCACAGGCGATCTACCTCTGCCTCCTTACTGTCCCCATGGCGACTGCGGTCAGTAAACTTAGAAGGCAAGTCAGATAGAGGGCACGACAGATGGATACTATGGGGGTTTTTTTGCTGGGCCTTAGGCCAAAGTTTTTCCTCTAGATAGTATTCGATTGTTTGCTGGGTCTCTGGGAATTTCGATTGACGGCAATTCAAGGGCATTTGAGTAAGACTAGAATCACCACACAATTTCCATGAATGCATTTCGTTTGTCTCAATTCTCAGGTGTAGAATCTTCATCTTTGAGATCTCTTGCCTTGAACGTGTGTTGCTTGTCGTCGCTTGGCTTTGCTCGAGTGCAAAAGCGGTCAAGTCTGGCTCTGTCGAATTCAACCAAAGCGGTTGTCAGGGGGCGTTTGTGTTGCTCGTTCGCACTTGGGCGTCGAACATGCCTTTCTACTCCAAGGAAAGAGCGGGGCCACATGCCGCTCAAGACTGAGAGGGAGAAGAAGCTTGCACAACCAATTGGCACACGGGAAGTGAATCGCTTGGGCGGTATAGAACAATGTTTGGTGGTTTCAAATGTGTATCATTCATGCGGCGTGGAAGTATCCAAACCTCCTGTCTAACAATAGTTGTCAATGTATTCCTTGACAAGATCCTCAACTCGTTGATCTCTGAGCAGACCAAGCCTGTCTGGCGTGCTTGGGTCAAAGTCTTCTGGCCAGCTTCGCAAGATCCTCTCGAAGGTCGGGTTGGTCTCCTCTTTCAACAGCTTAAGCTTGTCTTCGCCTCCAAACTTGGCCAGAGCGTCCATCATCTCTTGAATTGTTGTAGAAACGCCGGGGAACATGATGTGTCTCTGATGCGGCGGAAGTGCGTCGCCAGGAAGATGCAAGACGCGGACGAGATTTTCGATTGTGCTACTTGGCGAACAGACGTATGTGCGATACGAACGGTCTTTGAGCGGGATCACACACTCTTCGCCCTTCATTGGCTCGCGGAACATGCCTGACAAGAAGGACGGCGCTGCGTTGCTTGGGGCACCTGGTCGAACGATGACGGTGGGGAAGCGAACGCTGAATGCGTCGATGTAGCCTTTTCGGTTCATGTCGTTGATGACGACTTCTGTTGCGAACTTGTGTGCTCCATAGGTACCTTCAGGTGTAGGCATGGTCGAATCGGTGATGACTTTCGGCAGCGGTTGGCCGTAGACAGCCTGAGAGCTCGAGTAGACGACGCGAACTCCAGGATTGGATTGGCGCAGGGCGAGAAGGAGGTCGCGCACGCTTTGCACGTTGACTCTCATGGACTGTGTTTCAAGTCAGACTCTGGTCTGTCTTCTTAACCGATTTCCATCACTCACCAGATCAAAATTCGCTTCTGATCCTGCCGACATGATTCCGTGAAAGATGAAGATGGCGTCGAGAGGTTGCGCGGCTTCGATGAGCGACTTGACAAAGGTGGGATCGCAGATGTCGCCTTTCATGCACTTTGCATTTTCAGGATGTGCGACGCCTTCGGGAACTTTTGGCTGTACAAGATCTGTCAAGACCAGCTTGTGGCCCTCGTCGAGAAGTCGCTTTGCGAGCATCGGGCCAATCATGCCTCCTGCACCCGTGATGATGATGTTCTTGCTGCCTGTCATTTTTTGGGGCCTGCCATGTTTGCGACTATGATCTAAAAGTATGCTGTAGAGATTTGGGACGGGTTGTAAAGTTGAACCTTTGAAAGTGTCGGCGACAAAAGATTATATGTGAGATCGAACAATCATCTCCGCCACGTCTCGAGGCCCAGTGTGGGGGCGGGGTTGGCCATGAGCCTCGTGCCGAGATGACCTTCGAAGCGGCTGGTCACACACTGCCTCGTCTCGAGTCAAAAACATCACGCTGACTTGACGGATATCGTGCTGCAAATTATGTGTGTGTCTGTGTTGGTATGTCGAAGTTAGACAGTCACACTCAGATGTGGAGAAGACGGGAGCATGGAAACGAAGTCGCGCGCAGCAAGTGTTTGACATGTTGGGCAAGAAACAACTCCGTCAAGTCCACCATTTTGAGAGTCGCAGACCCTTGTCGAAGCTGCGCTCGACCGAGTAGATTATCGCCTTGCGCTGGCTTTCCAAAAATTTGCCAGAACCATCAAGGTGCACTGCGTCCAGCAACACGCACCTAACTACGCGTCAAGCCATCTATTCACATGACAAAACCGAGTCACCAGATATGGAGGCAGGGTCTCATGCGCAGCCACATCGGAAATGGGGATTATGACTATATGTCGACCGCTCGCGATGCTCAAACCACATTATGTAGGCGGAACTGCCCGATGAAGATCCTACTTCCATGCAACCCAGTACTATCGCAATCAACGAGATCACCGGAGCAAACTCCAGAATTCAAGAGCAGGAAATCGATGAGACGAGTCTGTGCGGCAACTTGGATGAACTCATGCCGAGGGACGCGGGGTGTGCTTCGCCTCGATCATCTCGGCTCGGACGCCTCTCGACACTGCTCGTCCTCCCTCTCCGACGCATGCGCAGACTGCCATCGTTACGAGCAGTCGCTTCCATCATCACGAAATGCGCCCGGTATGTCAGGATCGCCTCGACCGAACAACCGTGTGCGCAAAACCAAAGGCAAGGGTCTCAGGACAAGGACAGGATGGTGCGTCGCCCAATCTGACTTCTCGATCGCAAATCGTGCGACACCCGTGACACTGGTCGATGTTCTAACCTTGGACTCNAGTACTACTTGCCGCGAGCGACACGTGAAGTGTGACGAGACCCATCCAATATGTCGCGCATGTCAAAGGGTCAATCGGCCTTGTCATTATAACACTGACACGTCGACTCGCCAAAGCTCAAGTCTGAACATCGTATAACTCCCATCCCGAAAACACTCGCCTCTTGATGGTTCTAACCGCTTCCAGTAGACACAGAACAGCGGCGCAAACAATGAACCGGATCCATCGACACTGCCTCAAGCCGAGCCACTCACTGCTCGAGAGCCTTCTAGTCAAGAAGCTGACGACTACGAAATTACCTTGAGTGAAAACGTAGCGACAACAGATATAGATGAGACGCCCTTGATCTATTATGATGAACACAATGTCAACCAGAATATTCAACTATCTGCCAACGACAATTTCAGTCTGCCGGCTCTGGAACCTGCAGCCTTGAATACGACGAGCCCTGCGTCAACAGCAAGTGGCAATCTCTACTCTGCAGAAGTCGCTCCCTGGAGATGGCTGGATCTTTTGAGACGTGATGCGACCGTCTCCGATGACTATCAGTCCGGTGGCTGCTACCTTGGGCCCGAACATGACAACAATGCACACCAACAAGTGGCGACAGGCCAGATGGGCTTCGACTGTGCAACGATACCGGAAGTTTATATGAGACAAGGAGACGCATACAACATCAAAGGCCAGCTTGAGTTATCGGGCTCAGAAAGAATACTGTTACGGCACTTTGTAGACAATATATCGTCCTGGTTTGATCTCACCGATCGTGATGCCTCTTTCACGACTTCCGTGCCCGCCATGGCGCTTCACAATAGAGGACTAATGCTGGCCATCCTCGCATTGTCATCGCGACATCAATCCCTACTCACGGGTCCAGAAACATCCTCCCGCATCGACAGAACAGTCGCCGTGCAATACTATAACGAGACACTTCAATACCTCCAGATTGCGATGAAGATGCCCGAATACCTCAAGAGCGAAGAGTTGCTAGCGACAGTACTTCTGATTTCAACATATGAGATGATAGATGGACTTGGGAGTGGATGGGAACGCCATCTGAAAGGTATGCAGATCCCGTAGGCATGGTTGTCGTACACGGTAGCACTAACTTCGTCAGGCGTTTTCTGGATCCAGAGGTCTCAGCTGATACATGGCGAGTCTGGAGGTTTGCGACAGGCAATCTGGTGGGCCTGGCTGCGACAAGATATCTGGGCAGCCTTCCGAGGCGGCCGAGTGATACTCAGCTTCTACACTTTGAAGAAAGATTGCGCCGAACTCGATCGCTGGGAGCTCATCAACAGAGTAGTGTGGCTCCTCGGGCAATGTATCAGCTTTGGCTCGGATGCCGAGGTCGAGGCTGGGAGAACCAACGTGCAACAGCGTATACATCGCGCTGCATTTCTAACTTCGAGGTTGGATGAATGGTCGATCTACTTCGCCATTCACCGCAAAGAGCTACCTGCCGATTGTTCCGAGGGCAACGCCTTCAAACCTCTCTGGATCAATCCAGTCCCTTGCAGTNNGAGTGTAGCGGGATGACTCCTTAAACCGTTGCTGATGAGCATAGGCGTCGCTGTACAGATCTACTACTTTGCCAGAATAATGCTGGCCGTTCATTCTCCGGCTGTCTCGGGTCTGAAAGAGTTGGAACGACAACGCCAGACTCTGGACAATGCCATCGATCAAATCGGCGGTATCGCATGCACAACAAGCGACACTTCTGCGACTATAATCTCAACTCAGTGTCTCTTTGCGGCCGGTCTCAACTTGCGTGATTCAGTCAAGCGAGAGCACATTGTCAGATTGCTCAGGTCTCATCAAGCTCGCACTGGATGGCCGGTCACCGATCTCGCGGAAGACCTGCAAGCCGAATGGGCGATGGATGCTTCGCCAGTTCAGGCTCGAAGCTAGTTGTGTTGTTGAGACCTTCTAAACTATCAAATATCTCACCCGATAAAGGCGAATAAGATCCATTGCAAGTGGAGGACATTATTTCCGATGCTTGTTCAATACCATCATCGAAACTGACGGAGCCATGCGAATTCGTGATTAGTGCTGCAGCCGCTACACGAGGTGCTCCATCGCAAGGACGTGGGCGCCCAAATGTATCATTTTGAAGTACTTACAGATCGTTTGCGTACCCGCGAGGTCGTATCCCGTGACGAGATTGTCAGTGGTTTGAAATGGAGTCTTAGTCGCAATCGGCTGGCAGACCTCGAGCCGACATACTGACCTTCAGTTACATGTGAAAAGCACACCTTGAGCGTGGCAAAACCAAATACATCTCTGCGTTCGCGAGACCAGGGACGGTTCCCTGGTTCTGCATTGCATTATGGCACCCGCTCGCTTCGAGACTTGGAAATCTCGTGCCAGTGACGCAAGAAGACATCGTGCCGAGCAATCTCTCTAGCTACTCCATACGCCACAACACCGCCCACCGCATGACCATGATCATAGAGTTTACAAGATCCGGGGTACTCCAGCGGGGCATGGCCCCTACATCCAACAACCTGGCAGAGCTATAATAACAGCATCACGATCCTGTTGAGTCGCTCCAAGGTCTTCCAAGCGATCAATCTCAAAAACAAGCAAACCAAGCATTCTCAAGCATTGACAGCCATGGCGATCGGTGCCAATACCCAAGTCGGTTCCTCTCGTATGGAAGAGCTTACCAGAGGCCGACGCGCCGGGTTCAAAGGACTTTTGGGAGCCAACATGTATCTTCTGTTCACTACTGGCACAGTCATCATCGGTTCCTTCCTCTATGGTACTGACCAAGGCGTCTTATCCAACCTCTTGACTGGACAGAATTTCGGGTCAAAGTTCCCAGACGTCTATACCGATGCTACTTTAAAGGGCTGGGTCGTGGCAATTCTGCAGCTCGGTGCCTGGCTCGGTGCTTTGATCAATGGGCCACTTGCCGACAAGATCTCGCGCAAGTACAGCATTACCGTTGCCGCTNNTTCGTACGGTTTTGATCCCGTCACAAATTATCTATGTATACTGATGGTCTGACAGTTGTTTACCGTGGGCAGCGCTCTCTGTGGTGGAGCGCAAAGTGTTGGCTACCTCTTTGCAGGACGCATCATCGCCGGTGTTGCTGTCGGTCAAGTCTCGCACGTTGTACCCCTCTACCTGGCCGAGATTTCTCCATCCGAGTTTCGTGGTGCACTGGTCTCTTGTCAACAAGTCGGCATTAGTGAGTCATGAGATCTCGCGTAATACTCCAATCCACTGACCAAGTGTCTTACTAGCNNCTCCGGTATCATGATCTCCTACTGGTTGTGCTATGGCACAAGTTTCATCGGTGGTCAAGCATGTAATGCCGACCAGAATGCCCAGTTTGGTGATGGCAGCTTCAACCCCTATACAGATGTCCCAGCAGGCGGTTGCAATGGGCAGACAGCGTTGGCATGGCGGCTTCCCTTGTGCTTGCAGTGCGTCCCAGCTGTCATACTTCTCGCAGGATCCTTCTGGTTACCTTTCAGCCCGCGTTGGCTGATGTCCAAGGGCAGAGAAGAAGAGGCTCGCGTCAACATCGCCAAGCTCCATGGGCTTGCCATCAATGATCCCATCGTTGAGACCGAATGGCTGGAGATCAAGGCAGCAGTCATGTTCGACGAGAGGACCGCACGCGAGCAGCATCCCAACAAGGAAGGTTTACGCTTGGCTCTGGGCAAGGTCAGCATGTTGTTGACCAACAAAGGTCTTTTCCGAAGACTCGCTTTGGGTTGTGTCCTCATGTTCTTCCAACAATTCACAGTAAGATGCCGCATCCAGACTCGAGCTCCCAAAAGATCGCTGACTTGTATCATANNGGGCATCAACGCTATCATCTATTACGCACCTACCATATTTGGCAGCTTAGGCTTGAACGTATCTACGACCTCTCTGCTCGCGACAGGTGTCCTTGGTGTCATCGACTTCCTTTTCACGTTTCCAGCAATCTTCTTCGTTGATCGCTTCGGACGCCGCAAGTTCTTGATGGCAGGTGCCCTCGGCATGATGATCAGTCACATTGTCGTTGCAGGAATCCTTGGCCACTACGAAGGCAACTTTGGTCTTCCTGGGGGCAAAGCTGCTGGTTGGGTCGGCATTGCTTTCATCTGGGTAAGTCTTCTCGTCGCATGCTGTCTCGATTACCACGATGCTGACAATCCAAACAGNGCTTTCGGTGCCAACTTCTCATACTCCTGGGGTCCTGTCGCATGGCTTCTTGCTTCCGAACTCTTCTCTCCCGGGCATCGCAGTCAAGCTGTCAGTATCATCATCAGCTGCAACTACATGATGAACTTCATTGTCGGCCAAGTCACACCCAATATGCTCCAAGCACTCAAGTTCGGTACCTATATATTTTTTGCCGCATTCTGTTTACTCATGTTCCTGTGGGTCTGGTTCCTAGTCCCTGAGACGAGATACAAGAGCTTGGAAGAGATGGATGCTGTCTTCGGTGATAACTTGGGTCAAGCGGATCAGGAACGCATGCGTGAGATTATGGCTGAGATTGGTTTGGAGCCGGCTACTCAAATTCATGATGATGCGTCAATCTTCGGTCGAGGAGGTACGGAGATGAAGGAGGGTCAGGTTTCCCACGTCGAGGAGAGATAGGAGAGTGCAGTAACGAATTCCCGAGCATTTGACCAAGTGTTATTGAAGTTGTTCTTACAAAGCGCCTGGCTCAACAAATCTTTGCGAGGTAACAAGATGATGACCAAGGTAATACGCAAGAAATTTACATACCTGTTGCATGTCGTGAGCCTTTCAGCGCAAGGGAGTGCAACCATGCAGCGCGAACCCCAAGTAGAATGTCTACTCGATAGAAACAGTGTAAACTCGGATCTTGCGATCTAAACTACACACCAAAACACCTTCGACTGCACCCTGATACACATTGTACAGAGTTGTGAAGTCTGTCTGTATTGGATGCATCTTGATCTTCACCAGCTCTCTCATGTCTGCGTCAATCAAGTGGAGCAGCATCTCATGTTCAGGCCATTGCGTAAAAGTTCTTTTCCATAGAGATTTTCTAGATGCTTATGAAATTGCTTGACCGCTCGATCCTGCAACATCCATCTGTTCTTCTTGCTGTCGCATTGTATGTTGTATGCCTTCGTCGATCAATTTAGTAAGGGGTATCTTGGCTGCATTCGCTCTGAAGTGTTTCAGATAGTCATCTAGCACCAGTCTGTTGACGTTGATCTTGCTGACACCAGCCTGGATCACACGCTGAGTGACTTCGTCCGGCCATTCGTTGGTGCCGTGAGCCACAATTCGTACCCGCCCATCCGCTTGCTTTTTGATCGCCTCCAGTCTNNGTTCTTGTGTCAGTCATCCGTTTTCCAACGCACTCGAAGCTTTGTACCTTGCATAGTCGAGCTGCGGACCAGACTTTCCATAAGGTGATTCTCCATGGATGTTACCAAAGGCTGGGGCCAAAAAGTCAACACCTGTCGCGATGAACTCTTCTACGTCCTCTGGTGTAGTCAAGACTCCCTCTAAGTCCACTGTATCTGCAACGCCATCTTCACCTCCTTCAAGACGGCCTGGCTCGGCTTCAGTGGAGATGCCTCGGGCATGGCAGTACGCAACAAGTTCCTTGGTCTTTGCAAGGTTCTCTTCTTTCTCGTAATGTGACATGTCCACCATGATAGAGTCGAATGGCAGGTTGTCGGCCGCGTGACGGATCAATGCTTCGTCCTGGGCATGATCAAGATGGATCGCAATGGGAACTGATGCTCTTGCCGCTGCATCCGCTGCCGCTCGGACAAGAAGTCCATCGGAAGCTGTGATGGCCCACGGGAACACTTGAATGATGAGCGGCGAACGCCTGCTTTCTGCAGCTCTGACCACGGCGACGATGTTCTCGATGTTGTANNACTGCCAGGAATCAGCGACGGTCATGGGTCAAAGCCGTACTTGTGACACTCACACGATCGATGCGATGACCCCATATCCTCCCTTCTCTGCGGCCTCCAAGATCTTCTTTGTTCTGTTTTGGGCAAGGCTCTTGCGAGACAAGTCTATCGTAGCTGCATTTACACCCATGATGATTTGTGTGCAGGGTCAGTAAACAGTATGCGATGGGCTTGAGGGCCGAGTCTATGGAAGTACGATGTTAGGTTGGGCGGAACGATATTGATCATAAGTGAAAATGAGGGGGCCCACTCGCGTCGAGGTGAGATATTGTCGGGGAGTGAAATGCCCTGATCAGCCATCAAGGTGCACTTGATTCATGTGAGAAGGGCTGGGATGTGCGGCAAGCCGACGTTCCGTGGGGTGGCACCGGTCTCGAGACGAGACATCTCGTAACGAGGTACAACCGCCCACCTTGCGTCACCTCTGCGATTTCCCGTCGGGGAAACCCAACGACCGGATGGACGCTTTGGGGACCATCGCGATGTCAATCGTACGCGCTTGCATTCCAATCGGCTAATGGAATCTCGACGATGAACCTGGGTTGTCTATCGCATCACTTCGCCAAGCTCCGACCTTCATGAGAAAACACCTACCTTGACCAGGTGCCCCCTCCCCGTCCTGTCTTGAGATAACAAGTCATAACAACGGACTGTCAACGATACCAAATCCACATGCCGTCTGCGCGAATCGCAACGTGTCCCAGCTGAACCATGACAACTTTCTCGAATGCGATGCTGCTTGCTGGCAAAGCTTGCGCGATAACAGGAGGAGTCTCTGGCATTGGCCGAGCGATTGCCATCGAGTACTTGCGCCAGGGTGGTGCTGTCGCAGTGAACCATCTCGGCGACCGCAGATCTGTCGAGCTGTATAAGAGCCTCAAAGCCGAAGTCGGCAAGGATGCGAAGCTCATTGGAGTCGGTGGTGACATTGGCAAGATTGATACCGGCAAGGAACTGGTACAGGCCGCAGTCTCCGAGTTTGGATTCCTTGACGTCTTTGTTGCAAATGCTGGCGTAAGCGTGTTCCATGATTTTCTCACGTTAGTATGATCTTCTCCAGTTCCTGACTTTCAGGCTGACCTTTGACAGNNCACCGATGAGAAGATGTTCGAATCGCACCTCCACGTAAACACCCGTGGCACATTCTGGTCTGTTCAAGCTGCTGCTCGACAGATGGTATCACAAGGCAAGGGCGGCTCGATCATCGGCGTTGCTTCAATCAGTGCCCTGCTTGGTGGTAAACAACAGGTACACTACACACCGACCAAGGCAAGTGTCCTCAGTATGATGCAGTCAGCTGCTTGCGCACTAGCAGAGCACAAGATACGGTGTAATGCATTGTTGCCTGGTCACACTCGCACACCAATGAGTGCCGACGACTTGGCCAAACCAGAGAAGTTGAGAGCTGTGAACGAAAGGATTCCTCTTGGTCATGTCGCAGAACCTCACGATATGGCTGGACCTGCCGTGTTTCTCGCAAGCGACATGAGCAGCTACGTTGTGAGTCTTGTCAGTACTATCCAATGATTTCTTGTTGACCACTTTTCTAGNACAGGCGCACAACTGTTAGTAGACGGAGGATTGTACGTGAACCTGCAGTGAGGACTGCTAATGTCGGCATTGTGTCTTCGGAGTGCTTCAACCTTCGGTCGAGTATAGTCCATCGAAGTTGCTCAATTTCAACACCGATGAAGATTGCGCGAACACACAGAGCTCTCCGGAAATAGGAAGCACGGCAACAGCTTCGACATGGACTCTTTGGGATACGTCAAAGTTCCTGACAGCTTGTGAACGAGGTCTACCTCCGTCAATGGCTTGAGCCTGATTTAGCCCAGACCAGTACAGTTCACACGCCACAGTCTGCTTTCGCACGCTTCGAACGCCTCAGTCAGCGGCTTTGGCGTCCCATGTCCAGCCAAGCTCTATTTGGTACCACTAGAAGGCTCGCTTTATATCGTTAATCCTACTTTTTACAGCATTGTAGCAGAGACTCAATACCATAATTGAGAGTCCATGAGCAGTCGAGTGGAGAGTCGGAAGAGGGTTGTTTGATGATCTAGACCAAGATCTCCGATGACGCAACGGTGTCAACGGTTTCAACGAAGAACAGACTCTGAGACTGACACGAACACGAAAACGTCCATGATTTGGAAACCATCATCATCTGAGTATGCTTTGTGTCGTGGTATACGGTCACAGAAATGTGGTTCGAGCAAATCTTGGTTGCTGCTGACGGATCGCATGCCCCTGTTCAGACTTGGTCGGCGTCAACCCGAAAGCTCATCTACAGATCAATGTGGATCGCTCGAATTATGCCCGCAACAGCTGAGGAAGCGCGCTGTATGCGGGACTACTGACCATTGCGCATGCTGAGTCTTACCCCAAACACGAGTTCGTCCAGATTTACCAAACACTTTGCTTGTCTCAGCGCAATGACCTTGTAGTCATCTTGCGCAATACGACCATCACCAGCCAGGTTGCTGCAGGACACGATCGCCGGTTATTCGGCTTTCCTTTGACCGTTTCATTGAAACAGCGCAACGAACCGATGAAGTGTGTTCAGACGAGACATTCTTCGTATGCGTCTGAGACATCTTGGACATGAACGCCTGTGTAGATACTGTTTGCTTGCTA
Organism: Aureobasidium uvarum; assembly: GCA_903853725.1. Classification (NCBI taxonomy): domain Eukaryota; kingdom Fungi; phylum Ascomycota; class Dothideomycetes; order Dothideales; family Saccotheciaceae; genus Aureobasidium; species Aureobasidium uvarum. The sequence goes on from CAINUL010000015.1 coordinate 25,835, forward strand.
TATAAAAGGATGTGACATGGCCAACCTGTTGCAAAATCATCAGCTCCAACTTCATACCCTCTTTCGCAGACCAACAACAACTTCTTCCAGTACTTCGGTACCAGTCACTCTTTGGCAACACAACGATCCTCTCAACTTCTCATCACTTCACAACTTCTTCTTCTTCTACTAGACTCATCAGACTTGACTCATCAGATAAACATGCGTTCCACCTTCTCTGCTATCGCCGCCCTGGCTGCTATTGCTGGCGCCCAGTCCACCACCTCGATTGACATTGCAGCTATCTCGGTTCCCGCTCCCACTGAAGTCTTTGTTCTTCCAGTGGTTTACGTTACCGAGGCTGGTGCTCCTATCCAAACCGCAACCACGCTGGCAGCATCTGCTACGGCTTCCAGCGATGCACAGGCGACCAATGTGTTCGATTCGTCGGCCGATGTTAGCGCTGCCATCTCGTCTGCCTCCGAATTAGCCATCGCTACTTCCACTCCCATCTCTCGCATCAAGCGTGACACCTGCGTCCAGCAGCCTCTGGGTATCAGCTACAACTCGGTCCCTGATACTGCAGCTGCCTTTGCCGCCGACACCTACTACGGCCTCAAGGCTGTTGCTGCTGGCGCCCCTACCGGCTACGTTCAGACCATGTCTAACTTGACTGCATCCAACTCGGCCGACAAGTACATGGGATTCACTCTGCTTCCCACTTACGATGTCGCCTCTTGTGTCAACCAATGCAATGCCATCAGCGGCTGCAACTCGGTCAACATCTACTTCGAGCGCGACCCAAGCGTCAACCCTGATAGTTCCGCCTGTCAGAACCCTTCTAGCACAATCAACATCAAGTGTGTGTTCTGGGGAGGCGCAGTTGTTCCCGCTAACGCCAACAACTTTGGTCAGTGGCGCGAGAACTTCCAGGTTCTCATCGCTGGCAGCAATGGTTACATGAAGTCTACCTACGCATCGATACTCGCTGCCCAGGCCACTGCCACTTCTTCCAGCTCGTCTGCAGCTGCCTCTGCTACTGACACCGCTGGCAACATCTACACCATTTACTACTCGTCTGATTCGACCACTGGAGCCTACTCTAACGCCCAGGCAAGCTCTTCCTACAAAGACTGCATGACTGCTTGCGATGCCGACTCCAAGTGCAATGCTTTCACCTACGTTGGTGGTACCAACGGTGTTGGCTCAGGTCAGTCAATTGTCGCTCTCCTATCGACCCATGAATGCTAATGTGGTTTCCAGGCACCTGCTGGCTTAAGGCTTCCCTCGGCTCTCCTTCGAGCTCGGGCAACAACGTCATTTCCGGAACTCGCTCTGGCAAGGCCGTGTCCTCGTCGACTTCTAGCACTGTCTCAACCACTTCTTCGTCCAGCTCGAGCAGCGCCAGCAGCACCAGCAAGGCTTCCACCACCTCCTCCGCCACCTCAACCAGCTCCACCGCCTCTTCCACCTCGAGCAGCACCAGCAGCTCTTCCGCAGCCGCCACTTTGAGTCCTACCTTCTCAATCACTTCCGGCGACTCTTACTCCTGGCTCGCAGTCGCTCCCGGTGCTAACGGAGCCACCATCTGGAACATTGATCAGAACGGACCCAACGCCTCCGACTTCAAGTTCCGTTTGAACCTGAGCAACGGCTACCTCCTCGAGGCTCAAGGCGCCAGCACTGGCTATGCCGCTACCACAGGCCCTGCACTCAACGGCAATGGATTACAGCAGGTCTTCTTCAACCCTGTTGGAAACGCTGCCAGCACCTATGTTTCTTGCGCGCAAAACACTGCTGGTACTCCTCATCTTGACTGCAAGGTCAAGAACATTTTGCAGCAGGCCTATGTCTGTGACGACAACTGGAACAATGTTTATCTGGTTCCTGTTGGCAGTGCTGTCCCTAACAACTGCTACCAAACTAGCGGTATCTTCTACGCTTAGAGGTTGCCATGGCAGTCTTTCGAGTTAAGTGATCATTGCAGTCATGTTTGTTCTTGGTTTCTTGTCTTTTGCTTGGTTTCCCGGTTCATGTTCCTCAAGATGGTTCTTGGTTTAGCAATGGTAGTTTACAAGGTGCAATACAACTATGGTCAAATCATCTACTCTTGATAGCGCCCACTATGTTACAGAAGTCACTTTGATTTAAGTGTTTGTCAGCCCACGCTGTGCAAGAGCGAACCATCGACTTGTCAATGTATCAGCTCGTACACACTGCTCTGAAGACAGTCTATGTTTGCTATGTCTAGTTGTTGCTCTGTGATATATGTTACTTGTGTCGTGGCTATTGTTCTTGCAGATGGCTTGTAATATGTTGATGGATATGAATCTTTGGTTAAGGCATATATGACTTGGTCTCTCGGAAGCCCCACAACCCGACTGCCTGCTTTCGAAAGCCCCTAGATCGACCTTACAAGCTGGTGTCTCTATTTGCCTACCGCCTTCCGATTCTCAACAGGCAAGCGACACTCTAAGAAGCGAATCTGTAAGAGTTTGTTGTACTTGGAATCGGGGCTGATTGCAGATTGTGAGTGGAATACTGCGGCAATTGCGTTTTGCAAGATTGGACAGTACATCATTCGAATGTAGCAGCGAACCTGCTGAGTTCAAAAGTTTCATGTGTATCCTCATAGTCAAGCCTAGGAGCACCAGAATATCTCAAGCCATGGTTTCACTTGTCGGAGACATGTTATGCGATTTACAGGTCGTTAAGATAGACATGCTCCATGCTCGGCGTATCTGTTAGTGGAAATGGCATAAGTCAGCAAAGCCTCGCGACCTTTACAATCTCATTCGACGGCAGCCACAATTTCATCTTATCCTCATCATACAGCCCCTCCTCTTAGCACTACAAGAATGCCGCATCAGCTATTTGGAACCCCTCATCAGAGTAGAAATCAACGGGAAAAACGATGCTTACGATGGAATGTATGTTTTTCTCACTGCTTTCATTACATGGTGAAAATACCATTTCAAATACGCCAATGTCCACTGAAACGCTTACGGCAAACCCAACCAAGTGACAGATTACTCGCTCCAGACTTTACACAAACAACCAACCTCCAAACAGCAGTCCCAGTCCCATATTAACAAGTCCCGCTGAGTGAGCTGAGGCAGCACCCGTAGAAACCGCAATACTGCTCGTGGCACTCGCAGCCTTCGACGTAGCCGAGCCGGCAGTACCTGATGCGGCCGAAGCAGAGGAAGCTGTTGAAAGAATGTTAGTATACAATTTTCGCATACATTGTTCGCGTGTCAGAAAGGCGAGAGGTGTTGAACATACCTGATGCAGCGCGAGAAGAAGATCCACCAGCAGCACCAGCAGAGGACGCGGCACTGGAGGAAGCTTTCGAGGACGCCATCATGGAAGATGCCTGTGAGGCCGAAGAGGCCATCGAAGATGCTTTGGAGGACGACACCATCGAAGCAGAAGACGACATCATTGAAGCTGACGATGCTGTCGCACTGCTGACTGCTTCAGCAGACGACGAAGAACCACCGGCTGCAGCACCACCGGCCGCGCCATTGGCAGCTAAGACACCGCCATAGACGCTGTCAGGTACTGTGCTAGTCCCAGCCGTCGAGGCAGCAACGATGAATCCGCCGATGTTGTCACCACCGGATGAACTATGCAGGTGGTCAGCAACGAGCAAATCGCCTGCGAAAAGCACTGCGAAAAACTCACGGAGGATTAATCACACCAACCATGCCAGCCTGACAATGATCTCCTTGCGGGCAATAATACCAAATCGGATCAGTATTGTTGACGGTGATCGTGAACGTCGTGTCCGACTCGCCGCTTGCAACCTTGACAAAGCCAGAGTTGAAGCCATTGTCCATGGCCGCACAAGGGCTAGCATAGCTGCTGCGAGCCACACCGTGGGCACGAGGGTAGAAGTGGAAAGTGACAGTGTCACCAACAGCAGCAGTGGTCGAGTTGGGAGAAAAGACCAGACCGTCCTCACCAACGTCGACGGAATGGGAGGCAGCGTAGGCAGAGCCCAGCAATGAAACGATGGGGAGAGTGTACGACTTCATGTTGCAGGTTCGTAGGTTTGGAAAAGAAATCTGAATGTTGCAGCAATGAGAATTGTTATCAGCGGATGTTATTCAGTGGACAGCGGAGAGGTCTTATAAGTAAGAAGCAGCTTAAGGCGGGTTGCGAGAGCGATTAGAATCTATTGATTGTTGCTGGTCAACGCTAGGAACCAGAAACCGTAAAGTTGTCTGGGCCCTGATCTGCAGTATACGAACAACATGACAAACAGAGAACGGTGTCCCCTTGGAGGTCATGCGTCTCCTTGACTGGCTCGGAGACATATAAGCGTTCGTGGCTGATGACAAGGCGTTCTTAGGTTGTCAGATCTTCGTGCTGAAGGTCTCATACGTGGAGTCAAGTCCGCTGTGCTGGGACCAGGACCACCGCTTTCCAAGCTGCATACTCCGAGCATACTTAGAGCCGATTGAGTGTGCGCAGACGGTTACTGCTCGATGGAAGAGTGTCTAGTAGACTGTATGGTGTCGAAGAAGAGAAGGGAGAAAATTTGGGGGGTATGCGGGGAAGTGAACGACAGCGTTTAGCAACAACGGCTGAACCGGTTCCAGAACGAGCACGCAGCTCCTCGGATGACATCCAGCCAATAATCTGAGCATAACAACAAGTTTAGCCCATGAGCTGTACGAGACACAAGAAGACAAGACTCTGTGCAACGAAGATTAACCTTGTTCAAGTTTGTAAACATAGAAACTCATGCGATTGGACCAAATTGTCAAGTCCACTTTACACGGTGCCCGGTCGCATCTCTCTCAGACGACGCAGGGGCTGAGCACTACCCAACATCTCTGCTAACAGCTTTTGATAGTCCCATCCCACCTCAGCGGCAGCAATAGCACTCAAACTAGCCTGATTCTCTCTGCCGGGTCGTCCAGATCCCGTCATATTCGGCTTGGGATTTACATCGAAAAGAGCAAATTTTGATCCAGGCTCTTGGGTGAAGCGACGGACATCGATGCGCATGAGAGCAGTGACTCCCAGCCTTTTGGCGACTTGCTCGCATTCGGTTGCGATGGCTGAGTATGTAGGATCTTTTGCATACTCCGCGGCCGTCACGGCGCGGGAGTTTGCGGTGACGGGGACAGTACCGTTGTAGGGCACTACACCATTGGTATGGCCAGAGCGCATGACGATAGGGAGGGCGCGGTGGTAGGGGTAGTCGTCTGAAGGCGGCATGATTGTGACAGTTGCTTCTTCGCCAGCGAGATAGTCTTCGAGGATGACGGCTGGCGACTCGTTGAACAAAGACTGCACATGTTCACGCAATTCCTCTTGGTCGTGACAGATCTTTACGCCGTGACTGCCGCGGCCTCTGACTGGCTTTCCAACAACAGGGAAGCGCAGGTCGAGTGAGTTCAGCTTTACATCAAGAGCTGAGCCCTCGTCCTCGACTAGCCAACCACGAGGCAGAGTGAACTTGCCAGACTTGCGCAACATGTCATTGACATAATGCTTGTCGTCATACAGCTCGACCATGCATGGAGGATGCCCAACAACCTTGACTTTATCCTGGTATTCTCCGACTCTTGCTGATGTTTGGAGGGGGTGACTGGCAAAGACGACCGTGTTGGCGAAAAGGTGTGTGGCCCCTTTCTGCAAAGCTGCAAGGATACCATCTTCCGAGTCTGGAAAGCTCCATCCAACATGCTCGCGAGGGTTTGGCGAATCGATGGGTGTGATGATGTCGATGCCGGGTTGGTTGCGCAGGTTGAAGGCCATGTCGGCGCATCCGTCTTGGTAGCCNNTAAGCCGAGTCAATTCATGTCCCATCATGTCTCTGCAGCATCTAGACGTACCTCCAGGCTTCATTGGCTTGCGGACGCCATTGATAATTGGCGACTCGATGGCTTGGTAGAGGAGAGCGACGCGTGCTGTATGGACACTTCTGCTGTTCTGTAGTTGAGACATGATCCTGTTCCTCGACAATTGTGTGACAAGCAAAGCCATCAGAGAAGGTATGGATACTTATGCTACCTGTAAGAGAGTCATAGTCGAGCGCGAGATGGAGGTTCCGGCGTGGAGTCCTAATGCCGTCCGGAGCTGCGCGACACTTGCCGGCCGACGGTCGGCTCTGCCTTACCTGAGCCGGTGGGCAGCCGGTCTAGTTTTACTGTGCCCGGAACAGATGGGCATCTCCAACACGCCTTGTTGTTCGAACGTACGGCTTGGGTTCGTAGCGTTACATACAGCGAGGCTAGAGCAAGCAGTATGCAGAGACAGAGAAGACGGAGGGGTCGAAGAAGCGGACACTCCCGTCATGACAACACAATGGTCCGTGTCAACTTTTCCGCCTCCAGCTCCTGTCTTTCCTGCAAAACACACAAGCACACAAGCACATACGACATCAGAATATGGTTGAAAGAGGTCAAGGAGATTATATTTGAGTAATATATGAACATAGGAAATGTTATAGGTGGTATGCTAGAAAGATATGATGAGAGGAAAAAGGAAATAAGAGGTTTTCAGAAAGAAAATAGATCAAGGAGCCTGCCTCGAAGTAGATGCCGAACTCGAACTCGCACCCGCCGAACTGGAATGTCTGTCCGATGAACTGGACGCCACAGACGACTTGTTGTAGCGAGGATCATCGGGATCCATCTCCTCTTCGTCTTCTTCCTCGATGACAAAGTCGGCGACGTATTGACTATGTCTGTTGTTCTCCATGTTTCTACTATGGCGATCGTTCTGCTCGAAGCCTTGTGGCGGCTTGGGAGACGACATGGTTGTGGCGCCCAGGGCGGCCTTTTCGGCATCGTTGAGAATGGCGCCGTCGACGATGGTGGGGCGTCTGGCTGTGGGGTCGGAGATGGAGCCTGGCAGGAGGGTAGGGCGTCTGACCATGTTGCCGGCTCCGACACCTGTCTCTCCGACGGCCGTTTCCTCGTCCTTGAGGGCTGCGCTGTCGCTGTTGCGGTCGAGGAAGAGGTTGCGAGGGAAGGGCTCGAGGGTGGGTTGTTTGGGCACCTTGGGCTCCATGGCCCAGCGGGCAATGTTGCGACAGCAAGCTGCGGTGATGGTCTCGGTCAGGAAGGACAGAGCGATGACAGTGATGGCAAGGGTGAAATAACAGACGACTGCTGTTGCCAGAAGCACGCCCCAGTAAGGTGCGCCAGTCGATCCGATCATGACCACCATGTACGAACCAAGAGTCCACCAGATAAATCCGTGGACGAGGTAGATGGTGAATGCATGAGGGAAGATGGGCTGCCAGACATTCATTGATAGGAAAGCCTGGAACCATGTGCTGGTCTCGACCAGGAATTGCATGGAGACAGCGAAGACCAAGGTGTTGAGGCGAGGCTCGAAGTATAGCGGGTAACCACCCCTGATAGTGTCACCAAGCTTCTTGCCGGTGTACATGTCAGGGTGGATGTTTCTCTCCGAAGACATGGTCGTGATGTCAAGACGATCTTCCAAGAGAGTCATGGCAGCACTGGCAATAGCCAAGACCCACATAACCATACAGAACACCACGGACAGAACAGGACGAGCCTGGATCTTGGCACTGAACTTGTAGGTGACCTGCAGATCTGCCAACATCAAACCAGCCCAGAAGCAGGATCCCCAACTCAGCGAGTACCAATGGGCGACAACACACCAAGAGTAGAATGCAAAGCGCTTCCAGTGAGTCTTGATATCGCGAATCATGACGACAGCCAGGAGGGTCATGAAACTGAATTGCAGCTGGACGGGAATGGACCAGAGCACACCGACACAGTAGTGACTGACGACTTGGGGTGCAGCATTGGGGATCAGGTAAGCCAGCTCCAACATAGCGTTGAGGTAGTGACCAAAGTTGTCGTAATTGGACATGAAAGCCCACTCGGACCAGGAGATGGAGGGAAGGTACGTCAACCACTGCATAAAGTCAAGCTCGAAGCACAAGTACTCGATCGCGGCGACAATGAAGCAGGGCAAGAGCAAACGGGGTGCACGGAGAAGAGTCTTCTCAGCGATCATGCCCAAGTCGCCATCACGGAGGTATCTAGCGGCCAAGAATCTACACGAAGTGACGAAGAAAGGTCCAAGCTATCGATTTTGTCAGTAAGAATGCATATAGTTTTAGATTTGCTGACTTACCCAAATGGGGTTGAGAATCGCAGGAGTGACGGTCCAACGAGCCCAGTATTCACTTCTGTAATGCTGACCATAGTTCAAACCACCGGCGTAGGGGTTGAATGACAGCATGAAATGGATGACGGTGACACCGAGAGAGGAGAAAGCGACAAGACCGGCGAGGTAGTTGATACGGGCTTCGTGTTCCTTTGCCTTGGGCAAGGGCATATCGACAGCGGACACGGGAACGGCTTCGGCGAGAGTGATGCGGCGACCCATCTTCATCTGTGACTCGTGAGGAGGATCGATGGTGCTGACTTCGTGCAGTTCCTGGGTGTTCCAGTCTCTCATGGGGATGGAACCACGAGAAACGCCAGAAGCCATCGATACACCTCCAATGCTGGCAAAGTGGTTCTCACGGTAACGCTCGAGTACGCTGGGCTGTCTTCCTCTAATGATAGTGGAGCGACGGGCATCTGGGGACTGGTGGGAAAGGTCTACGTCTTGCAAAGTATCCGGATCGCGCATAACGACACCGGCGAAGTTTGCATGGCTCTCTCTTCTGGCAGCAGTTGGTTTTCCATTGTCAGAGTCAGATTCGGTGTGCGTCAGGTTCTGCTGCAGCCCAATGGGTTCGACGCGCTCGGCGTCGTGCATACCGTGTTGGAGAACATGTCCAAGAGCCTTGACAGTGCTTCCGCTGCGACCTTTGATGCTCTGGAAAGTGCTCGCTTGACGGTTGCGGAAAGTCGTGTCTTCGGCAAAAGCGACACTGGCCTTTCTGACCTTCTTTGCCTGTTCACTTCTCTCGGGGAGCATCTCGGGGAGTTGACCGTGGTAGGCCATACTCTTCCTGCGCCAGTCGGTTGGCTGTGCGTTAGACATGGTTCGAGGGAGTTCGGTGGCTGTAGCAAAAGCATTGCTGTGTCTCTTGACAAAGTCGTCTCCAGACTCGGCGTCGAAGGGGTTGAAGAATTTGACACTTCTTCTGCGCATGCTGTCACGCTTGTTATCCTCGACTGGTGTAGCGACATCGACAAAACCAGCGACCGACGGCTTCTTTTCGGGAAGTGCAGGAATCAAGGTTTTCTCATCCTTCGAAACACCCAAGAGCTGCTGAACGAAGGGAGAAGGCGAACTGAGTTCAGGCTCCACGTGAACCTTCTTGCCTCTGTTCTTAGCCAGAAGCAACTTCCAAGGAGCTCTTCTGAAGAGCACGTTGATAAGGGTCAAGCAACCGAAAGCGAAGACTGCACCAGAAGTGGCACCAGCGGGGACGCGCCAGCTTTTGCTCATAGGAGGCTCTTTGTATGGGACAAGAGCAGCTTGATCGTAAGGACTCGAGCCACGAAGAGTGATGTCGTCGACTGAGCACATTTGGACTCCTCTGCAGCGACCATCAAAGGCGGTTTGTTGATCCTCGGTGGTCAAAGAAGAGTTGAAGAAAGCACGAACCCAAGCGACGTCGGCCTGGTTGCGTTGGTTGGGAGGGCCGGCCATCCAGTACTTGTCCCCGATCGACCAGTGCTTGAAAACCAGAGGCAGAGGCTCGCTGAGATCAGTACGGCTACGCTTGGCCGATCTGGTCTGGTTGCCTCCAAAGGTCCAGTTGACGTGCTTGGCGGTCCAGTCGATCTTGCTCTCGACGAATTCCCATGGGTCGCCACCGACAGTAGCGTTCTTTTCGTTGGCAAAGTAAGTGTAGTTGAGCTGGTACTTGGTGTCGGGGAATTCGCCGTCCTTGAGGGCCAAGAATTTGGCGTCCTCGGGATATTGCATGTTACACATGTCGACCTCGATGAAAGATGTGCGGTTGTGGTAGAGTTCCATCGACATTGCGGATCCACTACGAAGGCATTGTTGTCAGCTTCAATCGATCTTTTGGCCTTATATTCGAGAATCTACTTACCCAGTGTTCTTGTTCGGTCCTCGCATAGAAGAACGGAAGGTACCAAAATGGATATCCTGTCTCAGGGCCTCGATACCGGCACCCTGGACATAATGCTGCCCAGTACCCTGATCAATCCAGAGTTGCAGCACTTGCTCATTGACATTCTCATCTGTGGCATTGCCAATCATCACATTGTCAGGAGTCGCACCTTGTCGATACAGCGAGTTGTAGCCATACTCTCTGCGATGGTGGAACTCAAGAGCCTTGAATTCTTGGGGTAACTGGTTAGTCTCGTTGAAGTATACGATCAGTGCATCCGTCCAAATCTGATCATTTGCAGCATCGAGAAAACCGCAAGAGCAGTCGGAAACATCCAGAGCGGAGGTGGTGGTGGCCGCCAAGATGGCACTTGTTAGTGCGATCCCCCACTTCATGGTTGCGGTATGGAAGGAGAGAGCAAGCAAAACAATAGAAGAAGAAGATAAATCAGAGGCAAGAAGTATAAGAAGGCAAAAAGGCTGTAGGCAGTTTTGGATTATATCCAAGCCGCACGTGCCCTATCCTACCAAATGGTTGACGTGTGAGTGGCAGGTATTGGAAACAGAACAAGCAGGAAGGAAAGGGCGATCAATGTATGATGCAAAGGATTATTACTGGCGATCTGGACCCCGATGCAATCAGTACGCTTGCCATTGTTGTGGACACTCATCACCATTACCAGTATACAACCGTCAGCCGCATAGCGCAATGCCCCTAATGACCGATGGCTATTGCCATCTGGGCGGAAGTGGAGTGCAAGGGTCGGCACTATGGACAGTTACAAGTCATCGTACGGATCAGCCTACCTTGTTTCAGTTGCTTATTCTTGTGGTTGTTTGTTCTATGCGGCAACTTCCAATGCTTCTGTAGATCAATAAATCGGGTGCAACGGCGAGGTGAAGTAAAAGGAGCGGTGATGCGTGCCCAACGTACGTACCGTGTACATTTGTGGTAGAGCAACCCAAGATTTGAGTATATATAGTTAAGGGTAGGATTGTATCAGCCGTTTTGATACAACGGCTTTTTTGGCTGCTTCAAATCAGCGCCTATCCCACACGTTCGTTCATGAATCGTACAGACTTCTGACATTTGTACTAAGCGAAAAGCCGTTGGCAAAAGCGTTGCGTGGTAGAATTATCGAGGACTTGCAGCAACGGTCATATATCGAAACTTCCGAAAGGCTCCAGTCAAGGTATTGAGGCAGTCTTCGGCGAAATTATGCTCATATTAACAATAGCGGTCGTATGGATCTTTTTAATGCTAAGCTATGCAGTCTAGACCATGATGACAAAGGAAACAAGTTATATAGATAGGAAGAAAAGAGTAGAAAAGAAAGAAAAAATGGTGGTAAAAGAAAGATGGCGAAGAAACGAACAATGCTACTTTCTCGAAGTAGGATTCCAAGATGAGTATCCGATGATCTCACGGAAGTGTCCATAGATACCNNTGGGTGCGTGATCAGCAAGTGCTTGTGTCATTGTCTTGAGCTTATAGGAGGACTTACCCATTGTACCCTGGAGGATCAGATAGGGCACGTAGATGGCGGAGAAGAGGATCATGTCGTAGAATGAAGTGAACTCGGATCGGACGATCTCCGTGATCCATAGCGTCACGATCAAACTTCCGACAGTGAGGAAGANGAACCACTCGGACAAGGCGTAGCGGAAGAAAATCAATCTGGCCAGTTCACCTGAGTTGTGGGGCCAGCCGGTGATGAGGAAACTGAACAGAAGGCAAGTGTGNNTCTGATGGTTGTTAGCACAATATACATGATCCGCCGCAGACATCGTGACTTACTGAGTAACGAGGTAGTAACTCATTTCACGGACAATGATGAGAGAAAGAAGACCGTAACGCTCGCTCAAGCAGCGAGTGCCGTTGGGAGGGTTGTCCCAGATCATGTGAGCATGGCGAATAGAGGCTTGAGTCCATCCCTGGGTCCAACGCATTCTTTGCTTCCAGAAAGCCATCCAGAATGTCGGTGCCATTTCGTAGGACTTGACGTTCATGTCGTGGACAGCTCTCTTGCCCTCACCATAAGCTCTGAGGGCAGAGTCGATATCCTCGCAAAGCATGTGACCGTGCATTTGGTGACCACGTAGCAGCTCGGCCTTCCAGTAACCGTTACTTCCACAGAACAGACCGAAGGAGAAGAGACGCGAACGACCAGGATGCGATACAGCATAAATCTTGTCGAATTCAAGAGCAATCATGCGGGTGAAGAAGGTTTCCTTGGAGTTGTAGACGATACATCTGCCTTGCACGATATCGACAGTAGGGTCGGCAATGAAACGTTCGGCGGCCCAGCGAGCATTGTAGGGATGAGGGAAATGATCACAATCGAAAACAGCAATGATCTCGGCGCCGGTGTCGAGGGTGAAGAAGAAGTTGAGGTTGTCGGCCTTGGACTTGGAGCCTACAACCTTGGTGACACGAAGCAAACCACCGTGCTGCTTCTCCATCTCGAGCAGCTCGGTCTCCAGAGGCTCGATTGGCTTGGGGGTGTTGTAGAGCAGGTTGATGCGCAGCTTGTCACGAGGGTAGACAACCTCCTCGAGGGCGTAGTTGACTTGATCCTTGACGATGTCCTGCTCGTTGGGCAAGTACGCGACAATGACAATGTCGAGAATTGGGAGAAGATCATCGGGAGTGGGAAACTCGCCGCAAGCATTGACTCTGATAGCAGCTGCTCTCGCATCGCGGAGGGGTGAAATACCCAAGAAAGCCTCAATGACTGTACAGGCGGCGATGTAGAAGTTGATGACCATGAAGAAGTAGTAGAAACCTTTGATGGTTCCTTCATCGCAAGAGACGTAGAAAGTTATCGATGCCACCCAGTAGCAGATTGTGAGGATGAAGGGAGTCCATTCGAAGACCCAGTTTGACGAGTATTTGACAGCATAGTCGAGTTTGCCGAATACCTCTTTCAAGCCCGACTTTGCGGCCTTGCCACCCTTGAACTCGTCGGCCATGACTGTGGTGGTGTTGGTGCTCACGCAGGGGTGTGATTTCGATGTAGAGAGGAAGGGGAGATTGCGGCAAAACTTCAAAGACTTTGGTCCAGTATTCAATTTATTCAAGCAGCATCCTTGATCAAGCCTATCATCACGAGGCTTCTAGATCCGGAAGTCTGCTGAATCTCTAGACCCATCGTCAGATTGGATTCATCGAAATGATCAACGTCTGCAATTGACGAAGGTTGTCTGTTTTCGGGACTGCTTGACGTAGTCGCCATGGCGCTCACTGATCTAACCGTTTCGACAGAGTCGCGCGTTGGAATGAGATTGCCAAGGGTACGGACGTACGGACTCGGTTGACACTTTCGGTAAGGAAGAACTCCAAAGAGATGGAGTTTGACTGGCGCCACCAGTGTATACCGCGGGGATCGATTGACAGGAAGCCATCGTATGAGAGGAAAAGCGAAACGGCATGTCTTACTATGGCATAAACAAAAGAGAGGAGTTAACATAGTAGGGCATCAGAGCACCAAAGGGGTATGAACGCGCAGATCCGACGTTATCCGGAAAAACCAGGCAAGCATGGCTGTCATATGTTTCAAAAACGGCGTGCCGAGTGAAGAATGGATTGTCCGTACAAGGAAAGGGTACTGATCAGATTGTGCTTGTTGTCCAAACGGTGCGGCTTGCGGCCGTTGCAGGGCTGACAGTTGATATCACGGGCCATATTCGGGTCACTTGTGCGGCCGTGGGTCCGAAACGGTTGTCCATGGCATACCGTGGACCGGGCGTGAGATGAACGGATGGAGGAAACGGAAGTCTGGACACAGCTAGGGTGATTGACGCCTATAGTCGCCGTTTTGATCAAAACATGACGAGAGCGTGGACCGGCAACGCAAGTCAGGGTCGAGAGATTGATGAGCAAATTCATAGTTGATGTCTTCAGACACTCCATCTCGGGCATTTGAACTCGAACTCACCTTGTTGTTCTCCCCTCCGACGCCAAAGCACGCTCCTTGGGCAAAGTCAAGACATCATGCCCGGCTACCAACCTCAGAATTACATGACACAGCGGCGAAAGTCGTCTGTCCTCAGCAACTCTCAAGACCACCTTTGGGGCATCCGCGCAATTCTCGCAGTGCAGAGTTTCGCCTGGCTGTTTTTCAAGGTCTTTGATCCGACGCTGACAGTGCCGGCACCGACGACGACTGGAGAACACGTACCCAACAACGCACCATCGACAGTGCCTGGTGTGTTTGGCGGTCCTGGAATTGTCGCTCCTGGTGCTGGTTCCGGGATAGTGGCTCGCGATCTGTATGCTCGCGACTTGTATCCTCGCAATCTCAGTATGTCAAGATCTCCTTTTTCCTTCCAAATCATAGAGTGGACGATGGGAGCGAGCGGTGCGGGGCAACGACGAAGGAGCACAATTTGGCGGAGAAACATCGGCAAAAGGCGGCAGCAGCTCCGTCCTCGACATCGTCTCTCGATTCCGAGCATCTCATGGCAGAACTTCTGCAGCTCAAAGCAGATAGTTTTGCAACAGCATGACGCTTGGGACTGTAGATGGGTGATGAAGCTGAGATTGTGCCGAATAACCCCCATGGGCAAGGGCCTATGGCTTGCGACTTCCAGATTGAAGAAGCGACCGACCCACGTCTTGTCCCAAAATTCGCTCTGCAGATGTCCGCTTGCTCCGTCACCGCACATGCCATAATATGAACCTCAGTATCCTCAGACACTAACCTGCACCTCTAGGCGACATCCCGACCATCCAAGAAATCTCCCCCACTACCAAGTGCTCCTCCGCAAGATCCTCTCACCCCTCCTCTGGGATGAATCCTTCATCTTCTGTTTTTTCATCCTCTTGTCAGCCCGCACAGTCGCCATCTCATTCCTTCGCGATGCGAACTCGGCAACTTATGCACGTTCCTTGATCGCCCGCCCCATCCGCATGGGCATCCCTCTGGCCATCGGCCTCGCCATCTCGTGCATCATCTTCAGCACAATCAACACTCAATACCTCGAAGACTTTGCCATTCTCAATGGCAACCCATACCTCAGAGCGCCAGAGAAGCCAGCTTCTGCACTGGCTTGCTTCAACAGTATCTGGGACTTGCTGTGGGTGACCAAGGACTACTCATTGCAAATGGGAAACTTGGCCTTCCCCTCTTGGACACTGTGGGTGCCTAGTGCCGTGTATTTGCAGAGCTACACCGTCTACATCTTCATGGTCGTCTTGCCTTACAGCAGACCATCTTGGCACGTCACCGGCCTCTTGATGTTTGCATTCGGCTCTTGGTGGTTCAACAGCTGGGGCTGGTACTCAGCCACCGGTCTCTTCCTCGCTGACGTTGCTGTCAATCCTCCTTTGCGTACTGCCATGTTCCGTGGCTATGGCAATGAAAGCGGCAGTGTAAGAATTCCTTACTGGTCTTTGGCTGTTTTGATGCTCGGTATCGGAACCGGACTCAAGTACATGTGGACTGCAGGCTTGGACAACCTGTACTGGAGCGGCGAGTCGCATGCCCATCCCGCTCGCTACCTCGGTGGCAGCAGTTTCGGCTACTTTGACGGCACCCAGCCTTATCCTCGTATGGACAATTGGCTGGTCATTGTTGGTATTCTGCTGCTCGTCGAGTTCAGCGAAGTCACCAAGAGCATCCTGTCCAGCAAACCCCTCAAGACTATCGGAAGACGCTCGTTGAGTAAGTTCTTCTCTATCCCCTGCGAACCTGGGCATTCAATGACTGATTACTTGCAGGCTACTTCCTCGTTTCTACTCTTCTCATGTACACCGCTGGCATCAAGCTCTTCCTCTACTGCAACGTCTCGGCCGGACTCGGCTCTGCTGCAGCAAAGGCCGTTGCTTTCTTTGTCGTCTTGCCTGCATCCATCATCTGCGGCGAGCTGTTCCACTGGGCCATTGACAAGCCTGCCGTATGGGCTGGCCATGCAGTCTTTGACTGGACAAGAAAGTAGACTTTCCTCCAACAAAATCTGGAAATCATATGGTGTTGAACATGTAGTAGACGTTTACTTTTTTTTTCTGTTTCCTTTGTTTCTTCTCTTTCTCTTGTTCTACAAAGCTTCGATTTATTGCGCAAAGCAGATTTACATATTTTAAATTTCAAATTGGTTGCAACCTCAGTATCGTCACAACCAAACAAACTCGTGAGCCCAACATGTATTTTCTGTTTCGTTCAAGAGGCTCGAGTCGTGGGGCCTGCAAGGGTAGGGGGCTTCCATATTGACGTATCAAGCCAGACTATCTCGGACCGACAGTCGCATGGGTCAACAGACAGGGTCGTAACCGCAGCGATACCTCCAAGGGCAAAGATGGTCATACCATCGAGAACAGGACTACTGTAGCATGTTGAAACATGTATGTGAGATACATGTAAATCACCGAGATAGATGAAGCTCTCTGTGGCAGAATTGGTGCACCATGGCGGTCATACTGTCTCGATTTGTGATTAGGGAGTCGTGAAGCTTGAGACAAATGTCATGATGTAGTGACTATACAATGCACTCACAGAGCAATTGAACATTACCCTACACCAGCCTCAACATTAGCCGCCAAAAGCTGTGTTCATACCGTATCTATCGGCATACTCGGACGACAAAATCTCTATAACTTCACCTATCCTACCATCACATCAACTTTTGCCCTTTGACAGCAACCGGAATCACTCCTCCAGTGGGCAACGCAAACCTCCTATGCCCCACCGCCCCCAAAAGAGCAGCAATGGTCCCCGAATGCGCCGTCAATGACAAAAACACTCTTCCGTTACTCTGTTCCTCCCAAATCTGCTCTAGACACACGTGTTCGCGGAGAACATGTTCAGCGGGTGTCTCGCGATGAGCAGGCGTCCACGAAACATCTGTTTCTGGCAAGCCTTGCTCCAAAATGTAGGTTGGAAAGTCTTTGCGGATTATTGAGGAGGGACCGCGGCGGTCGCAGGTGTGTACGCCGTTGGTTTCGCGGAGGAGTTCTTTGACGATGGGCTTGAAGGATTTATCTTCTGGCAAAGACAGGGAATGGAAAGAGAGCCAGGAGGTCTGGAGGCAGCGATAGAAGGGGGATGTGTAGTAAGTCTCTGGGGCAGGGACTTTTTGTTGCGAGAGAGCGGTCGTCCAGAAAGCGTTTACGTCGAGGGCTTGTTGTTCGCCAATGGGTGTCAAGTGTGCGTCTGCCCAGTGAGCGTATTCATCGCCTTCTTGTTTGGCCCAGTAGTCCTATTTTTGCCGTCTATCAGTGCCAATTCCATCTGACAAGAAGTCTGGTAACAACTCGAGACTCTGAGAAGAGGCATAAACACTTACATCCCAGAGTTTTGTGCCATATCTGCTTTCGGCGACATTGTGGAATCCTTGTCCGTGTCTGCCCAAGTACAAGACTTTGTACTCGACACCTTCTTCGGCGTGGGCATTCAAGTCACGGATATAGTGTTCGAATCTCTGCCATTGTGTTTTGGTTGCCGCGTCTTCGAGAGTGGCATCTGAAGGATACTCCCGCTGGATAAGACCAAAGTTCTCTTTTGCCTGTGTTGTTATTGTTGTATTAGCTTGAGAAGCGGAGCAAGATATTGCCTGAAAGCATACGTATTCGAAAGTATCGGCATCAGTATCGGGAAGTCCTTGCTTGAATACATTCTCCAGGATACTGAATGCATACTTGGCGTTTGAAGGTGGCAGAGTGATGGAGGCCATGTCTGTTGATGTTGTGTGCAAGTACGTCAGAATGCCCGCGACAGAAACCAAGAAGCTGCAAACGTCCGTCAGAGTATAGTCGACAAGACAAGAAATGGCAGAAAAGAACAAAGACAGAACAAGTAGTCGTCGGAGATGAATTGTCGTCGCGACGGAATAATTCGAGGTCGCTGGGCAAGCCACTCGAGATGTGGTTGTTCCGCTCCGACGCCGCAACGTGGAGGGATGAGTTGAAGGGAAATACTGACATGAACAAAGGGTGGAGCCTGAGCTGTACACGAGCGAGTCCCAGGTTGATGTCGGTATGCAGCGACTTCATAGGTGTTTACTGGAAGACTGGAGATGAGGCTTTTGCAGCAGGCTTTGACGGACGAGCCAGGATAAAATTCGTCTACACAGCGTCATGTCACGCCGAGCCTTCACGATTCGAGATGTTTCAACACAAGACATGCAAATAATTTGATGTAGACATTTCATTCTTCTCATCTTCTTCTCATTCCTCTTCTTCTCTTGACACTTTTGGTTGTATATCATCACAGAAAAGAGTCCTTTTCAAACGACGCCCTGAACGCCATGCCATGCCGTGGTTCACAAAGAGAAATTAGGCGTGTTACAGCCTCAACTCGCGCTCAACCTCAAACTTGAAATCAAAGTAGGGCTGGTCAAAGTGGTGGACACGGACGTAACCATCCTCACCTCCAGAGGCGTAGACGGTACCGAGGGGCGAGACGGCGACGTAGTTGAGGGGACCAAAGTGACCTCTGACACGGCCAATCTCCTCTTCGAAGATCTTGTGGTAGAAACGGGCTTCGAACTTTCCTTGGCGGGCGCTGGTGGTGGTGACGTCCATGGCGGCTTGACCACCTCCGACGATAACGTAGTCCTTGACGGGTGTGATGGCGGCAGAGTTAAGGGGCGTGTCGGCGACGTATGTCTTCATGACCTCGAGCGTCTTGGCGTCCATGANGCTGTCTTGTATTAGCAGTTGTACGGGAGAGCGAGAGAGTGTTCTCAAGAAAGAAGGTAGAGTGAAGAAGAAGGAAAGTCGTACCTTGGCAGTCTTGTCCTTGGAGGCAGTCACAAAGTAGGTGCGGTCGGCGGACCACTGAAGATCGGTGACCATCATGCCGTCCTCGTGGGGATAGGCGCGCTCGTACTCTTCGCCAGTCTTTGCGTCCCACTGGGTGACGGAGCCGTCCTCGTGGCCCGAGATGATGTATCTGGAGCAGGCCGAGAAACCGGCGACTGTGACCTTGGGAATGTCGTCGACGACGATGCGCAGCGAGTGCTCGTTGGCCTGCTCGCCCTCGGGGTCCTGGTTGATGTCGTAGACGAGGATTGTGCTGAGCTGGCCCTGGCGCTTCTCGGTGACACCCAGCAGCTGCGTGCCGTCCTCGTTGAACTCGACGCGCTTGATGGCGGTCCCAAACTCCCACGTCTTCAGCAGCTTGCCCGTCTTGACCTCCCAGAGCCTGATGGTGTTGTCGGCGCCGCCGGTTGCGAGTAGGACGGTGCGCGGGTCGACATCGATTGTCCAGAGGGCACCCTGGTGACCCTTGTAGACGCCGAAGCGCTCACCGTTGTGCGACCACCATGCGCATGCGTTGTGATCCTTGGAGACGGAGAAGATGAAGTCGCCCTCCTTGCTGAACCTGCGCCGTGTGTCAGTCGGCATCTGGTCGAAAAAGCTGAGCGGGTGCGCACTTGACTTGGGTCAGAGCTCTCTCCTGCGACGGGGGTCAGTTTCTGCAGCGAGCGAGCGTAGGAGATAGGTTAAACGTACGTGACCGGAAAGCAGAATAGGTCTCATGTTGGCGGTGATGTGTGAGGTTCGAGTCGCTGTCGCTGCTGCTGGCGTCTATGAAAATGTGCGTTGCCCGCCATGAGACGCTTGGCCCGTGCGTCCGCGACTGCCTCTTGTCGGAGCGAGTGTGTCGGGATTTCTGTAATTTTCCGCCTCGCTAGCTGTAAACTTGGCCGCGCCTTCCCAGTCAGGCTCTTAATCGACCTCCGCATTCTGATAACCTCTCTACTCGTCCAGCACTCTGACTCACTGGCCTTCCATCTGTTCCTTTTGCAACTCTGCTGGACCAATGGACACGAGCATCATCAGAAGGTGTTTGTCTGGATGATTCACAGAGGCAGACGTGCAAGCTGAGTGGGCTGCCAGCAGAACAGAGTCCAAGGACGTGCCACCACTCTGAGCTCTCCCCAGACTCGTGTGACACACAGTCCACCGAATTCTGCTCATTGTATGTAATTGAAACCAAACTGCCGCTCCTGCCCCACGCCAGGTCCTCCGTCACTCCCTTGTTGACATTGATCTCGTTCTCTCCTGTTGTTGTGCTCTGTATACCATCCTCAAAGAAGAAGGTGGACTGTTCTTGCGCCATGCACGGCCAATTGATCAGCGGTCGGCGTATCGCGCTGCGGGGCCAAAATCTTCGCTCTCTCATATCTTCGACCTCGGTGACTCGTTCCTTCCTCTCTCTTTCCTCCTGGAAGTCTCCTTCATCCATCCAACGCGCTGCATTCAGCACCACACTCCGCCACATGACGGCCCAAAAGATTGATGGCACTGCCATTGCAAAGTCCATCCGCGAGCGCATCAACCAGGAAATCACCGAGAAGAAGGCCGCCAACCCTCGCTACAAGCCCTCGCTCAAGATTGTCCAGGTCGGCGCCCGCTCAGACTCGTCGACCTATGTGCGCATGAAGCTCAAGGCCGCCACCGAGGCCAACATCGAGTGCGACCTCGAAAACTACCCCGAAGACATTAGCGAGTCGGAGCTGCTCTACCACATTGAGCGCTTCAACAACGACCCTTCGATTCACGGCATCCTCGTCCAGCTGCCCGTCCCCAAGCACATTTCCGAGCACGCCGTCACCTCGGCCGTCGCTGACGAGAAGGATGTCGATGGCTTTGGTGTAGCCAACATCGGCGAGCTGGCCAAGCGCGGCGGCAAGCCTCTCTTCACACCCTGCACACCCAAGGGAGTCATGGTGCTGCTCAGCGAGAGCGGCGTCGACATCAAGGGCAAGAACGCCGTCGTCATTGGCCGCAGCGACATTGTCGGCAGCCCTGTCAGCTACCTGCTCAAGAACGCCGATGCCACCGTCACCGTCTGCCACAGCAAGACCAAGGATCTGCCCGGCTACGTCAAGCAGGCCGACATTGTCGTTGCCGCCATTGGCGCTCCTGGCTTCGTCAAGGGCGAGTGGCTCAAGGAGGGCGCCGTCGTCATTGACGTCGGTACCAACTACATCCCCGACGACACCAAGAAGTCGGGCCAGCGTCTGGTCGGTGACGTCGACTACGAGTCTGCCGTCGAGGTCGCTTCGCAGATCACTCCCGTGCCTGGCGGTGTCGGACCCATGACTGTGGCCATGCTCCTCCGCAACGTTGTCGACTCTGCTGACAGCTACTTTGACCGCCAAAAGTCTCGCAAGATCACACCGCTCCACCTCAAGCTCGAACAGCCCGTCCCTGCCGACTGGGAAGTCTCGCGCAAGCAGCACCCCAAGCTCATCACAAAACTTGCCGCCGAAATCGGTCTCTCCGCCCACGAACTCGAGCCCCACGGCGCATACAAGGCCAAGGTCGGACTCGACGTCCTCAAGCGCCTCGAACACCGCAAGAACGGCCGCTACGTGCTGGTCGCCGGCATCACGCCCACTCCTCTCGGTGAGGGCAAGTCGACAACTACCATTGGTCTTGTCCAGGCTCTCGCCGGCCAGCTCGGTCGCATCGCCTTTGCCAACGTCCGCCAGCCCAGCCAAGGTCCCACTTTCGGCATCAAGGGTGGTGCCGCTGGTGGTGGCTACAGTCAGGTCATTCCCATGGACGAGTTCAACCTGCACTTGACTGGCGACATCCACGCCATCACCGCCGCCAACAACCTGCTCGCCGCTGCCATCGAGACTCGCATCTTCCACGAGAACACACAAAAGGACGGCCCTCTATACAAGCGTCTCGTGCCTACGCAAAAGGGCAAGCGCGAGTTCAAGCCCATCATGTTCCGCCGTCTCAAGAAGCTCGGCATTGAAAAGACCAACCCCGACGAATTGACCGAGGACGAGATCCGCCGCTTCGCCCGTCTGGACATCGACCCCGACACCATCACCTGGCGCCGCGTGCTCGACGTCAACGACAGACATCTCCGCGGCATCACCGTCGGCCAGGCTCCTACAGAGAAGGGCCAGACCCGCCAGACCGGCTTCGACATCTCAGTCGCCAGCGAGTGTATGGCCGTGCTTGCCCTCAGCAATTCGCTTTCCGACATGCGTGAGAGACTTGGTCGTATGGTCGTTGCCAGCTCCCGTGCCGGTGAGCCCGTCACTTGCGACGACATCGGTGTTGGTGGTGCCTTGACCGCCCTCATGAGAGACGCCATCAAGCCCAACCTCATGCAGACCCTTGAGGGCACTCCCGTCTTTGTCCACGCTGGTCCCTTCGCCAACATCTCTATTGGTGCTTCCTCGGTCCTCGCAGACAAGCTCGCCCTCAAGCTGGCTGGTACCGAGCCCGATGAGGACTACACCTCAAGAACTGGTTTCGTCGTCACCGAGGCCGGTTTCGACTTCACCATGGGTGGTGAGCGCTTCATGAACATCAAGTGCCGCTCCTCGGAGCTCAAGCCTGATGTCGTCGTCATTGTCGCCACTGTTCGTGCGCTCAAGACTCACGGTGGTGGCCCCGCCATCACTCCCGGTGCCCAGCTTCCCGAAGTTTACCGCACCGAGAACGTTGACATTCTCCGCAAGGGTTGTGTCAACCTGAAGAAGCACATTGAGAACGCCCGTCAATACGGCGTCAAGGTCGTTGTTGCCATCAACAAGTTCGAGACTGACACCGAAAAGGAGGTCCAAGTCATCCGCGAGGAGGCTCTTGCTGCTGGTGCCGAGGACGCCATCCCTGCAAACCACTGGGCTGAGNNGGGTGGCAAGGGCGCTGTTGAACTCGCCCAGGGTGTCATTTCCGCCTGCGAGAAGGCCGAGTCCAACGACTTCAAGCTGCTGTACGATCTTGAGGACTCTGTCCAGGAGCGTATCGAGAAGATTGCCAAGAACATGTACGGAGCTTCAGGCGTCGAGTTCAGCGAGACTGCCCAGAAGAAGGTCGATGCCTACACTCGCCAGGGCTTTGGCAACCTGCCCATCTGTATCGCAAAGACACAATACTCGCTCTCGCACGACCCAGATCTCAAGGGTGCTCCTTCGGGCTTCGTCGTCCCTATCAGAGACGTTCGCATGGCTGCCGGTGCTGGGTACCTGTAAGTTTGAGTCCATTCACCATTCTTCACGTCTGTTTGCTAACTGCTCGTCTCAGGNTATGCACTTGCTGCCGACATCCAGACAATCCCCGGTCTCCCCACCGCTCCCGGCTACCTCAACGTTGACGTTGATGCCGAGACTGGCGAGATCGATGGACTCTTCTAAGTCGTTTTCCTCAACATACAACGACCGCGTCTTGTACAACTATGGGTGGTGGGATCTTTTCAACATAAAAATGACTTCAACAGCGTCGGTGTTCCGGGATACTATTTTAACAATTTTCAAGGGGATCAATGTTTGCAACGAAACAACACGAATGAAACGGATACAATGCGTCAACTTAACTTTGACGTCGGTGGGAGCAAGATGGAAGAATTAGAATTTTAGATATATGAAGGGTATCCGCATGGATCGTATGAGACCAGTTTCTCCCTCTTCCTTCTTCCTTACCTCCTCGTTCTGATGAACGTGGACATACACCATGTCGCTGTAGGTAGAATGGAATAATCTACCTAGACATGCTTGGCAACTGACAAAAGAGGGCAACCTACGCTGAAGAATCTTGAGTATATATCGGATGGAGGGCTGATCATTCAACTGCCAAGGCGGTCCGGTTCGGCTGCTACAGGACACCCGGAAGGGCACCTCTTGTCCAACAACTGACGGCTAAACACTATATCCAAGATGTCCAAAACAACAGAGCCACCCTTCGCCAAGTCTTTGCGCGACGTGGGTGCTTCAGTCAACAAGTCCATGGGCCGCGAATTGGTCCCGTCTGGCAAGCTGTACATCTGCGCCTCGATGGACAATGCGACCGACGAGGACAATGCACTCCTGCGCGACGAGTACAAAGTCAGGACCATCGTCGGCACGCATCAAAGTCTTGATGTCGGTGCCAATACTACCAAGATTGGTGGCTCTGGCAACGTGGTCGCCAGTAAATTTCTCGGTTACACGCGCTGCCGTATCAATCTGCGATCCGGGGAGTATGTCAAGAACATCAGGGCGAGATTGTCCATGTGGNNGATGTGACGTGCGTACATTTCTATCGCCGGTTGAGGGGTTCTGTGAGCCGAATTATCTGATTCAACTTGCTGGCACAGGAAAATCTTCTTCCATCTCTTCACAGCAGACATGCACAATTCCACCGTGACAGAGCCTGTTACAGACGCCATGTGGGCATCTGGATCCACTGGAGAAAGTCTCGAAGTGCTGGATGCAGCCAAAACACAAATCTGCGAGCTCTTCAGCGGCGTGCTGTGTCATGCCTCTTCATATCCTGTGTTGATATGCGGCAGCCACTGGATGAGAGAGCAGAACTTGCTGGCCGTCTTGATACTCTTACTCCTGCAAGTCCCCGTCGAGTGCATCTCGGCCGACTATGCCTTGTCGGTGCAGGATGTGCTGGCTGACTCGCGTGGCTCCAAAAGCAAGGCTGAGACTCAATTTATCAAGGACATGGTTGGTAGCAGGACACAGTGGGTCAATGCCATAAAAGAGCATTTGGATAATACCTACAGTGGTGTAGAAGCATATTTGATGAAGGGAGGCTTGACGTCCTTTGAGATCGGCGTGTTACGGGAGACAATCCAGGCGAGCTCGAAATTGGGACAAGATGGTGAGACTTGATGCAGGTGATATGGTAAATAGCATTCGTTGCGGCCTTTTGCTCAGATGTGCATCTCACATCCTGATTTCTGTTTGCGCGCCTCAGACACTCGTTTCTTGACTTATATCGGCATTAGGTAGCAGGTAGTCTTGCAAGTCTTGTTGGGTCGTGTCGTCTGGTGAATATCACCGTCTTCTTCCACAGTATCATCCCTCTGGGAATGATTATATATCTTTCGTTGTGCGTAGAGCATCAGTTCAAATTTTGACGTGGATGGGAGTGGATGGAAGATGAGTATTATAGATTTATGAAGGGTATTCATCCGCATGACTCGTAGAAGACTAGTTCCTCCCTGTTCATTCTTGCTCATGGCTAGTCTGCTTGAACGTGGACATGCATCTTGTTGCTGCAGGCAGAAGCCATGATCTACTTGAGTGTTGTGTAAGGTCATCTTTATTGATACATATCGGAGTGCAAGACTAAGTATAGTCTAAAGTCCTCTTTTGCCGATCCATCGAGAAAGGTGATATAAGCATTACTAGTGTGTATCTTCTGTTGTTCAAGCATCATTGATCTTCTGGCCTCTCGGATCAACTCACCTCGGCAGGTATGCAAGCCCATGATGAGCAAAAGAGCAAGCGGGCTTTGACTGTCTACGCAGACAACGCTGTTCGTTGCCTTGATCTTGCTTTCCAACCATGTCGAGTCCACTGCAATCATGTCGATAGCCAACTTTGGAATACATCGAGCACATAGTCTCTGGTCAGCGTAAGACAAGCTGTTGAACGTGCTGTCTCGTACCATCCATCATGCTCAGTCACAAAGACAAAACTTCCCAAATCTACAAATATCAAGGGCGAAAGCTCACCAGCAAGAGCCGATGGTTCTCGTCTCAGACACTGGTTTTTTCTTGTTGCGTTCTTCTAGGAAGAAGAAGAAGAAGTATTGGATACCAATGTAGCAAAGGAAGATATACCATGGTGACCGGCGACGGCCAAAGCTGCGTGACAGCTCGAGGCAGCTGGAAGAAAACTCTATCGACCCATAGCATGCAAGTGATCAGACTAATGACCACGAAGCTTAAAAGGACACAAGATTGTGGTGTAATCGGTGTCTTACTGGAAATCGTATCGTGGCAGACTCGTATCGTGGCAGACTCGTGTTGTGGTGGGGTTGGAGTGAGGGGATTCCAACTGGACGACTTTCTGGCTTCGCATACTGACCGGAATCGGTAGGAGAAGATGGCCAGGTTCATTGCGTGTGAGTGCTGTATGTTGGAAGGTCGGACAGCTGCAAAATAAGGATTTATGGAACGACGACAAGGTGCAACTGAGCTTTACTGTATCGGCGGCACAGTTTCAAGCCTCCAACCAGTATGTCGAATCTCAAGATGTTGCATATGATCAGACCCGAGCAGATGATTCTGTAAGGGGAGGAAGAGGTAATGATCAGAAGGATAGACTTCCATGGAGTCAAGACTTCGGCTCTCGGCACTAACTACTTGATTCTTCCGGACAACACAAGCTCATGAATCAATACTGACGATCGTGAGCATGAGATCCCCAGTGACAAGATCATCAGGTAGGGGACATACGCGTTGCTTTGTTGTTGGCTGCGGTCTGATTTATTGGTTCCTCAAGAACTCTAGATGCGAGACTCCATTCGTCCAGAAACTCTTCTCATGTAGAAGAAACAGTGGACTGGCATTGCGCAACCCAGAATCAAGTTTTGATTGTGGTCTCGAGTGTTGCGGTGATCAAGAATGCGGTGGCGTGCGCGTGTCCCGTCGACTGAACAGGCTTCGAGGCACACTGTCTGGGGGACAGCGACAAGCGATAGCGGGAGCATCTTACTCTTGGTACAGCATCCACAGAGAACCCAGTATTGGATGATCTGAACTGCTTTTCAGATTTGACGCACCCATAACGCAAGAAAGGGATCTCTCGGTCTGTTACAAAGGTAAAGTAGAGCGAGCCTGATGATCGTATTGGTGTCAGTTGCAGATCGTCCACGAGTCTGAAATGCACGCCCTGAAGATCCCATTCGACAAGACCTAGTGTGTTCAAGATCCATTGAGAGTTAACTCGTTGACCAGAGGCGATCTGGGCACACCCTAGCTTTCCACGAGCTCATGGGATCACATGGGTAGTGACCCCTCAGACGCGCAAGCCGCTCTTGAACATCGACCTCCAGTTCTTTCATCGTTATCTGCTCCGAGGGGCTGAGCTCTGACAACATTGAGCCTGGTGGCGGGGCAAGATTTACCTGCACAGCACTCACTTGACGCTGTATCAGGTAGCCGCATATTTGTGCTACCATAGCTGTCCGCATCTCGCCGAGTGGGAGGGCCGTTTGATGTGCGTCGGGCGTGTTCAAAGAGGCGCGCTGCTTGTTTACTGCATGTTGTATAGCCAGTATGGCGGCAAGATATGTGTTGAGGAGCAACATGTGGTTGGCCATGATCATGTGCCGTATTATACTGCTTGACCAGACATTGATTGATGCATGAGATCCATTGCCAGGCAGGATGTTCAAACCGCCATCCTCAGGGCTACTTGATAAAGATTCGGTATTGGGAAGTATCGGTAGCGAGCCCTCCGATGGCAGTGGAGGAAAAACCGTTTGCGAGGCGGTTTCGTTCAGAGTATGCAGTGTATCAAGCAGGTCTTGAGAAGCCGAGAATACATTCTCGAGAAGAGCGCAGCCATCCTGTGCAGCTGCAGGCATATTCTGGTCCTGCTCGAAAGCACCGGCAGAAGAATCTACCATGTTCGAAGAAGCACGCACAAGCCATCATGTCAGCTTCTGGAAAGCGACATCATCTGCGAAAGGACCTTTCGTGAGGATCGCAGTGTCTTGCTGATCCAGCACATTTGGCGAGTTGGCAATGCTGATGACTGCGCTGTACAAACTATAGATGCGTTGGCTTAGTTTAGAAAGACCAGCCATCGGATTCGCTGGCTCGAGGATCTTCTTTGTGGTGTCCTGATGAAAATCTTCTCGAGTAGTCATATGTTGTATATCGGGCTCAGATGTATCGCTCACAAGGTCAAGCGAAACGGCGTATGACGAGTCAAGGGTGTTGTTGCTCAGACTGCTGTTCTCGATGCCGAGATCCTGAGGGTTGAAGTGCCACTGCTCCGGATTTGTGAAGTCATCGTCAACATAATCCATCCAATCCATGGACATCGGATCGATGCACACATCAAAGTCTGTTCGGTCGGAACGCTGCTTTCCAGTCGCAATTTCCTCCGCAACGATAGCCGGGCGCTGTCTATCCTGCTCAAGGTTGCACTCAGTCTGTATATCACCGATCGATGGCTTATTGGTACATGGGGCATCTTTCTTCTGTCTGCTCGGCCGACCTTTTGGTAAGCTCGAGCTGTATATACATTGCGCTCTCAGCCGAATACAGCGCTCGCATGCACCAGTACTGTCGTCAGACGAACGTTGACATCGTAATTTCTGCTTGTAGCATCGATCGCAGGACTGCCGTTTTGGTGCACTTGAAAGGTTTGACATTTGCTAAGTTTTCTGTATGATCAAGACATGCGCTGGCAGAGCTCAGGTGAATATATACGATAATCAGTCCGACGTCGTCAAAGTAAGGAGGAAGGCTTGAGACTCGGGAGTGTTGCGGAGGATGTGGCAATGGCTTTCTGGCTAATTGGCTTGTAATTACCGCTGATTTACCGGGCTTCTTGGCGTCCTGCGTCGTGATTGGTTGAGATTACAAGATACACATCAAATTAGGTCGGGAATAGTCAGTAGCACATGAGTTGCGTCAATCGCCGTGATGAAACAGAAAATTGGAATAGCCAATACGAACACAAGGGCAATGGATCCTGAGCAGATCGAGATATTAACCACAAAAACAACAGAACCAAGCAAGATGCAGCATATATCGCTACCGCTCGCGACCTGATATTCAAGAGATTCCTCTTGTCAATCATGAAAATGAACTGCTTGGCCTAGGCCCAAGACCGCTCTTCTCATATGCCATATCGATCATCTTCATCTGCGCAATCGAGTCCTGTCCAGTCACCCAATGCTGAGCTTCGCGACCGCGGATCTTGTTCACAAAGGCTTCCAGCTGATACCTGTAGGACATCCAGGAAGTCTCACCAGGGAGGTCGGCAAACTCGCCGCCAGCTTCTTTGAACGTATAGGCCTTACGGGACGCGTTCTCTTCCCATTTCTTGATCACTTTGCCAGTGCGTCTGCTGCGAATCTCGAATTTGCTCTTGATGTCGATGCGATGCCAGAAGAAGCCGTGGATCATGCCGTTCAGAGTCAGGATCTGCGAGCGAAACTTGTCCTGGTCCTCCGGCAGATCCTCATCGAGTACAGTGATCTCCCTAGTAGTCACCGTGACATGGGAAGGCTTGAGAATGGTGCTTCCTTGCAGGGTGCTGCTCGCTTCACCGATTCCACCGTTGGGAAAGCGGAACTTGGCTTGGAAATCATAGTCGCATTTGTCGTGGACTCCATCTGTGTAAGCCTGAGACTCGCAACTCGTACATTCTACAGGATCGGCATCAAAAAGCAGACGGAGCGCTGCATAGTTATAAGTTCCCATGGCCATCATGGTACCACCAGAGATGTTGTAGTTGAAGTGTATGTCGTCTTTAGAGGAGGCCCACCAGGGAATCATGGAGGCTGAAGTGACCTGAACCACATCTGCAGGGTTGACTAGAGACTTGAACAGATTCCAAGATGGGTAGAAGCGGTTGTGGAAAGCTTCGAGTATCACCGGGGCATTTGGTTGAGATAGCTCGGGCATGTTGAAAAGACCCATGGCTTCNNCAGTTGAGTTTGATGTCGAAGGCTTTTCCAAGAGAACATGCTTGCCAGCACGGATTGCACGAACGGCCCATTCGTAGTGGAGTCCATTTGGTAGCGGAATGAGGACGCAATCGATGTTAGGGTCGTCAAGTATGTNCTTTGGGTCGTAAGCTGCCACTCAAAGAATCGTCCACCGAGGACAATACGAACCTTGATATGATTCCTTGACTTCTGGGATACCGTGCGACTTTACGAATGCTTCTGCTTTTAATCGGTCACGCGCTGCGACAGCTTGGACAATCACTTCGGGATGAGATTTGGCGGGGATTATCAACGATAGGGGACTGTTCTCCGTGGTCAACAAGGATGTACTGCATGATCAGAAAGAGACTCACGCTATGCTTGCGGCACCCAACACACCAAATCTGAGAGCACTTTCCTGCTTGGGTACCTGCGGTGGGCTGAATGCTGACCACACACGACTGATCATGGCTGCCATTTCGTTCGAGGGTTGTGCTAGTTCCGGTGTTGGATTGAGAAGACTTTTGAAGTGCTGTCGAAGAGAGCAAAAGCGTATAGACAAATATCATCTGGGCGGATGGGCCTGGCCATTTATCCCTGATCGCAAACGCGATTCGGGGCGACCAAACAATTGTGCCATTATGTACCGAAGGGTAAATCACCGACCGACCTACAATGTTGTATGTATTAGAAGGAAAGAGCAAGAGTCGGCATGATCTCGTCGGCGCCTGTGCCATCGGCCACGGACACGTGAAAAAATCACCGAATCCGACTCTTCACAAAATCGCCGAACGGTGGCTTCCTCGACAGGATCCATCACGCTACATCCTCATTCGTATCTATCGAACAATGAGATCCCAGCTTCTCCTGGTTGATATATATGATGCTTTACTTCACACTTACTGAACTCATAAGGGAGGCGCGCCGCATTGCGACGTTTCATTCTAGTTGCGTGTAGCCTGTAGACGCGACAGCGACAAGCGACCGCCTTTACGACGCGTGCTGCTGCTATCACATGCGATTAACTACGATCTATATTTCGATCAAGCAGGTGTCTGAATTCAGGCAACCAGGCAATAGTTCGATTTCGATGATTGCAAGCCACCAACTATCGACGAGGCAGAGCATTGGCTGTCCTTGTGGTAAGTCGATATCATGCGCATGCACCTGAACGAATGGAAAACAACTTTACACACCCGCATGGAAGAGGCGTCTAACCATGCAAACATCACAGCAAATCGTGTATCGCATCGAAGTCCGAGGCCTTATGTGTGAAACAACCGCCCTCGGCTCCACTTTCATGGTGGAAATTCTCTGGGGTGGCTACGACGAAACATCATTAGGTTAACATCTGGAGTCAGCTCATGTCCTACATACACGCTCGATTGACAAACCAAAACGTTTTTCTGAACTTCCGAAGCTTCATAGCACAAGAAACTGCCAGTTGCAAATTGATGCTTGCAATTAGCTTAAGAATGTTTCAGCGATGGCCCGACTGACATGTCTGCCATAGCCACGATTCCGAGCAAAGTGGTCGCTTGGTCGCTGAGCATGACGGCTCAGCAGATGTACAGCAGTACGGCACATTCATCCGCGGATAGCAAGAATTTCACTACAAGAAGTCGCCAACCTCTTGTGGAGGTTGCTTGTGAAGAGGCAAACTGGTTGAGCCCTACTTCGATCAACATTACCGTGCTCGATTACGAATACACTCTACAGTCCGGATCTTTGCACCACCTCAGTGGCTCAGATTCTTTTGGATGGGCGTTTGTTGATCGAAATGATTCATCATCCAAGAATAGCACGGCATCTGAATCATCACTCTGGATCGTCGTCAGTCACCCCCAGGGTCTTGCACCACCTTCAGAGCGGCCCCTTGAGGCTTGTGCGATATACGCAAAGTATGCTCACGTTCGAAACACGATCTCGTTAGA
Organism: Aureobasidium uvarum; assembly: GCA_903853725.1. NCBI lineage: Eukaryota > Fungi > Ascomycota > Dothideomycetes > Dothideales > Saccotheciaceae > Aureobasidium > Aureobasidium uvarum. The sequence continues at coordinate 57,149 of CAINUL010000015.1, forward strand.
CGAAGATACATGGTTGTCCGGCAACGCGCTCGTCGTTAGTCAAACAGATGTCGACGAGGTCCAAACCGATGTATTGGATACCATCATGCTTCCATCGTCATGGGTGAACAAAACTTTACCACCCTTGAGTACATTACTCAGTAATGGTCTCGGTGATTTTAACTTGGCCACGTTTTTCGCGAAATCGTTGGCTATATCGATGACCCAATGGCCGCAACAGCTGTTTCCGTCTCCAGACGATAGTCCAGCATACTATGGCCTGGATCCCGATACCGGTATACTTGTGGGAAATCAAGATGATGACAACGCCATGGACCCAGATTACTCGCTTCGATGGTTTGGGCATTCGGCAAAGGAACATGTTCTATATCCTGGCTCTGAGGTCGCAGAGAAACAGGGCAAGTACAGATTGCGGATGAACGTCAGCTCTTTTGGTTATGGGTACAAAATCGACCAACCAACCAAGTTCATCGCAATATCTGTACTCGCCGCGTACTGCCTCTACATCATGACTTTCATCATCCTCTCGCTTACTTGCTATCGAATTCATTCGAATGCTTGGGACTCCATCAGCGAGCTCACTACTTTGGCGATCATGTCAAGACCAGACGACAAGTTGCGGAATACTAGCGCGGGCATCGAGACCATGGCTTTATTTAGATTGCCTATCAACATCCGAGCCATCGACAACACCCACCTGGAGATCATCTTCGGGGACGAAGACGGCAGTCCAAGTTCTGGGAAAGTGGCGAAAGGTGTTGAATATGGATAACGTCTTAGCAATCTATACGAAGGGTTCGGTGGGTGCGCGAGAGCGATAGCTGAGAGTCAGGTCCATTTCTGCTGTACGAATTGAATTTCATGTCGCGACTGACTCTCTTAGCAAAGCCCGATGTGTCTCATATGCTGCCCTTCGGCTAGCCAGTCATCGAGTATCGTAACCTTACCACTGTTCGCGAGGCCGAGATTCGTCCTTATCCTTGACCACGTCCATCCTTCTGTGTATGCCAGGTCAAGTTGCTTTTGCGCCTTTTCCATCCACTCGAGCTTCTCAACTTCAAACAAGTCACCGTCAAAATCTTTCTCTGCAGTTTCCAGGTCTTTGGCAGTATTGTTCCACCCAGCAGCCAGATACAAATTCCTCAAGCTGAACTTGATGAAACGTGACTGATAGTGTTCCAAAACATCTACATTACCTTTCATAGCCTCCAGGTCATCTTCACCGGGCTCCGTGATAAGCTCATTGTCAAAAGGCACCGATTCAAGCTTGATCANCTTCTCAATCCACAGACCCAACATTTGCTCCACCGGTTTCGCATCATCCATCTCGAAAGGATTCTCGATCTCTGCAATTTCGAAGTCGACATGTTTTCCCCAAGCTTCCCACGGCAGCAGTTTTTCTGAAACAGTATCGTAGATCAAGGATGTGCCGTGGATATTCGGATTGCTGAGCACAAAAGCATTTTTGGAGATTTCTGGTACATCCTGGAATGTGGGTCGTCGTGACCAGTCTAGGTCGCCATCGTCGTAGCAGACGATTTGAGATCCATCGGGGAGAATTGGCAGAGTGTTGAGGCCAGGGTTTAGTTGTGGTAGTCGTTGCAAGAGAGCTATGACGTCGGAGGAGAGACCGGCTTCGGTGGCAGCGTCGAGATTTACGGTGGTTGGTGGGGAGCAGATGTCGTCCGAAGAGATATAGTGGAGAGCGGCGAAGGTTTCATACAAGAGGGTCAGGTGTGTAATGAGAGACTCGTGAGACATGTCAAAGTTCAATTCGATGTCGCTGTCGCAAGTATTTACAAGCCGGTCAGCAAGACTGAGGCGCGAGATCTCAGCGAAGCTTCGGACGTCAACAAACAACAAAAAGCTTCCGAAACAGCCATGGACGTCAGCAAAGCTCAGGAGATTTTTCCCTTCAAGAGCACATTGCTATAGGCTTTTTGAAATAAAAGATCCGATCTGGAAGTTTGTTCGCATCTGTAGACTGTATCATCGAGAATTGTGCTAATAATAGGTTGTTAATGCTAGTGAGGACAACGACCCTGTCGAAGCAATGGCCCAGATCTTTTCACGCTCGCCCTACTGGTGGGTCGCTCATCAATATTCCACGACATGCGAAGGCACATATCACAAAACCATAGCCATTTCTCTGTTTGACATTGCAGTGCGCTATTGATCACCTTGAGTCTTCAACCGACGACCATGACCCGGGAATGAGAGTCGACCTTATTCTCGGCTGGCGCGATGAGACGTTCAGAGAACATCAAACTTCCTAAGGCGGACTCCGATCAGCAGCGGATTGACATGTTCGGTTGACGGCAGATACACGCTGTTCCATTGTATATCACCAGTGCCGAAAGAAAAGAGACAGCGATAACATCGATTCCATGTGTGCTGACGACGCGACGACGTGGCTTAAACCACAAGCTTCGCGGTTTCCCTCAACGTTTTCCGCAACTTTTCCACAAGTCTATATTTTTTTGCCGTTATCTCTCGCAAGCCGCGTACACATTGATGATGAATTGTCGCAAAGGTGCCAAACTGAATCAATCATGATCAATCGGGCACGTTGAGGCTTTTTCATGGTGGTGGCTTGTTCTGGTGAGAGGCACGGTAGGAGTCAATATATTCTCATGGATGTCTGCCTGGCTGGCTAATCAGACCTATCTGCTTCGCTCTCGTTTCGTCCCTGGGAAGGAGCGACACTCAACCAACATATCGCCACTTTTGTAGCTTTCGGCGTCGCAATCTTCGCATCACAACCAACATCACGTCAATAAACATCACAATCATCATCGCCTCAATCAACATCAGCTACTTGAGCTATACTATTACGCCAAACACCACTAATCCACAACATCATCAACCATGTCGAAACTTAACCCTCTCCACTGGTCACGGAAATGGCAAATTATTGGCGGTCTCGGAGCCACAGCAGTCATTGTCGCCGTGATAGTGGGAGCTGTCGTAGGCACAGAAGACTCAGGCTCCAGCTCATATCCCGATTACAGCTCGTTGAACTACACAATTTCTGAGCGCATGAATGGAACGACATTCTTCGACCACTTCGACTACTACGACCAAGCTGATCCGAGTAGCGGCTCGGTCGTTTATCTTTCTCAAGAGTCGGCGGCCTACAGTAATCTTACATATGCTGGAGCGTCGTCGGCCATCCTCAGAGTGGACAGTACAAACTCGGGTACTACAGACAGAAACTCTGTGCGCATCACGTCCAAGAATCAATGGGATACTGGACTTTTTGTGTTCGATGTCATCCATTCCCCATATGGCTGCGGTACATGGCCTGCTGTGTGGCTGTCCGACCCCAACAACTGGCCTGAACATGGAGAGATTGATGTTATCGAGGCTGTTGAGCAAGGAAACAAGGGAAATCAGATGACACTGCACACCTCCAAGGGCTGCACAATGAAGACGAAGCGTGAAGAGACTGGCACAGTGTCTGGCACGAATTGCTGGAACTCGACAAACGAGAATGAAGGATGCGGCGTTTTTGGCCCCAAGAGCAGTTACGGAGCAGCCTTAAATGAGGCAGGTGGTGCAGTGAGTTGTTCTCTGGTATCATGTTTGCCTCCGGGTACTAACATCTCGAACAGNCTTTTTGCTATGGAACTTCGCGATGCAGGTATTCGCATGTGGACTTTCAGCCGCTCAAATCCACCCTCAGACCTTCTCTCTACCAATGATTCCTCCCCTGATCCATCACAATGGGGAACTCCTGTCGCCGACTTCCCCAGCACTGATTGTGAAATCTCTTCTCATTTCAAAAATCAGTCCATCATCGCAAACATCGACTTATGTGGTAGTTGGGCAGGCGCAACCAGTGTGTATTCGAAAGAATACGGCTGTCCGGGCACTTGTGCAGATCTTGTCAAGAACAACGCCACTGCGTTTGAGAATGCGTATTGGGAGTTTGGAAGCTTCAGAGTATGGACGGCTTCATAGAGATGATCTTACTGATCAAGCACAAGATAACTTATTGTCAAATGGAAACCGCACGCATCAAGTCTGCCTAGTCAACAGCTCCGATGCAGTCCCTTGTGCTGCAGCCAATTCAGTGTCCGAAGGCATGTCCACAATGAGGAGGTACAAAACATCCTGCGTCGCTGTAAGTAGATGATCGGGGCAGTGAACCAGAGTGAGACGAACCTTCTTCATGACCTTCTGGACAAGTCCCAATGGGCCTGCATCGCTTCCACCTCGCCCGCCGCGTACTGCTCCCAACCCACGCTGCATTCTTCTATCGGAGTCTGAGTGTTCAAACCTGGCTGTTTCAGTCTCGGTAGATCCACCAAACCCTCCTCCAAGCACACCTCGGTCGCCCAGACCTCGACCAATTATGCCCCTATGACCTCGGTCAAAACGTGTACCACCCATGTTCGTGCGACTACCTCCGTGTTCTCCGCGACCGCCCAATACGTTGGTATGCTCAGGCATCTGAATTGCTCCGCCCGAAAGTAGAGCAATCAAAGAACCGCTATTAGCTGGATGACTTGGGTCCGCGAAGCGAGAAGCGAACTCTGGCTTTGGGCCTGCAGCTAGAGCACTATCCGGATTCTCCGTGGNCCTGCATGAGACTGTCAGTCCTTGAGACGGTATAAATGAAGACTAATGTCGCCAACTCACAAATTTTGCTTGCGCTCTTCTGTCCATGTAATCTTCCACAAACCGCCTCTTCTTTTGCAGAGATGATTTTTGGTCTGNCGCTGCCTCGCCTGGAGTTGTGGCTAGGGCATCGAGACCTGGATAGGTCAAAGGTGCAATCTCAGGCCATTGGAGCTCTCCAAAAGTCTTTCCATTGGATTTGTGGAGAGACGTCAAACGTCCGTTCTGTTTGCTCATGACCTTTGCAGCCATATCCTCGAAACTGACATCAGTCTTTGCATCATCAGTATCAGGATTCCAAGTCAAGACCAAACAAAACAATCCCTTGGGCATAAAGAAATCTTTGTTGACTTTATCCAAAAACCTGTTTGTTTTGTAGCGACCTTGAATTTCCATTGCTGCTGTTGTGGCTGCAGTGATGGCGATGGATACGAGGATGGACGTTACGGTTGGTAACCAGATTGTTCCTATGGAAGCGAGATTCAGGGCTGCTATCCATTTTGTTGCTTGAGTTGACTTGTTGAAGGTTTCGAGAAAGTCGAGGAAGGTAGATTGGGAGATGTTGCGGGTGGAGAGGATGGGTGGGTAGGCTTTTACTATGCCGCGGCTGCGGTCTTTGGGTCGGCGTTGGGGAATTATGATGGGGAATGGGAGTCTTTGTCGCGTAAGTGACTGTTCAGCGGTGGGCGAGGATGATGGTAATCGTGATATGAATGCGTCGGCAAGAGTGCTTGGGTCTGTTGGTTCATCTAGTTGGGTTTTCGGTTCGCCGATGAGGTCGTCCTGGGCTTCGTCGAGCTCCCATGCCTCTTCTTCAAGGTCGTGGGTCGATACTCCATGGTCTGGCAAGTACTCGAGTTGTCGTACATCCTTTTTCACTTTCGACTGCGTCTTGTTTGCTTTGCGGGCTTTGTAGGCTTCTGACACGAAACCAATGCCACCGCCGACATTGTGAACGATATTTGTGATAATTTGAGCCATGCTGCGATAGACAGAAGATGGTAGCAGACAAGTGTAATAGTATTAGCAAGGAATTCAATTCGACAGTCCTTCCTCTTATGTACTCGCAGATAGTTGTGAAACTCGGCCTGAGATCATCCTGTACGCCTTATTGCTTGTCCGGAATGTCCATGGAGTTGCCGAATGTGGCTGAGTTGATCCCACAGCTCCTTCGCTTGACTTCTTTCGGAGTATGGTCCATATGTCAGGCCTTTCCACAATACCTCTCCATATTCTTGGTTGGACAGACATGAGTTTGTTCATGTACAAGCTCGGATTCGGTTTCGCTCTCGTGAAGTTGCTGCGTGCAGGACGTGGCTCAGTGCTTGCAGGACAGAGGGTCGACTCCAAGTAGCGCCGGCCTCGTGCTGGATAGGATGCTGACACTACCTGACAGGATGGAAATCAAGCTTTTGTAAGTCCAGCGACGAGAAGAAATCTCGTTTTCGGCTTCGCTCCTGTCAGGCTACCGCGCTCAGGGTGTGGCTCGGTACCTGCAGGCTGAGGCTGTGGTCTCGGTTTCGGTTTCGGTTTCGGGTTCGCCAAGTGCCTGATGACTACTTCCCCTGCACTTCCTTTGTAAACAATGGCAAGGTTCTATCGAAGTAAGCCTCTGAATGCAGACCAGTGCTGTAAGGCGTTCATTCCAAAGTGGCTGTGGAGTTGTCACAAAATCACGCGTGGTACAGGGAAGGCGTTTGGTACAAAGGGTGTAATCGCTCGCTAACATCAGATTCTGCTCTATGTCGACCTACTCTCCACAGTTTCTGTGCTCTTGGCTTTGCGAAACAGTCAATTAGGCAAGTCGAATCGCATCAGTATGATACGGCAGCTTGTAGGTATCGTAGCGGCTGACCCTTACCCTTCGTCAAATCCTGGTTCTTGCGTCCTTCGCGGCGACGGAAAAGCATGCCGGCCGCAAATCTGTTTATATATCGACATGGATTCTATCATGCCAAGGCAAGGAGTCACTCATGTAATCTAGACGACACGAAAAGGGCTATGAAGCCGAAATTAGGTATTCTGTACTCTTTCCGTCACAAGTTTTGGCCTACTGGGAGATTTGTTTTGTCCAAAAGGCTCGCCGACAAGTCTTACACCAACTCCCGTTCCTCCTAGGCAACCATTTCCAACTCTTTCCAAGTGTTCGATCAATAAAGGACCAGAAACACGTGTCTTGAATCCCGAGATCACTATGCGCAGCACTACAGGGTATAGGATTGCTATCTATGCACGCAAATTCACCGATCTTGTCATGATGGGACCGGGCTTTGAAGGATCGCTAACCGCTGTTACGGTGGCCGCACCTTTCCTAATCTGTTCTCATGCGCGAGGCCGCTTTTGTCGGGCTTTCTGTTACTCCGATTGACTACGTAGGTTGCCTGTATAACCATTATGTCTCCTATGTCATTCAAGACACACAGCCGTTCAACATTTATTGTGTGCAAACACGTTCCTTTGTCAAAAAAACTACTAACCATTCTTCGCTATGGTTGTTCTCGAAACAATTCGCGCCTCGAACCAGAAGATCGGAGCAACTCTTCCCGGACTTGTCGCTGTGTTCGTCGGTGCAACCAATGGTGTTGGAGAGGCCACTGTACGACAGTTCGCAAAGTATGCATCTGCACCGCGTGTCTACTTGATCGGTCGCTCTCAAGAAGCAGGCACGCGCATAATCAACGAATGCAAAGCTCTAAACCCAAAGGGCGAATTCATCTTCATCAGCAAAGATACCAGCCTCATTCGCAATGTCGACGAGATATGCGCTACGATACGAGAACGCGAGAAATATGTAAATCTGCTATTCCTCACCATCGGAACGTTGCAAACTGGCAAGAGTGAGTACTTTACCAACTGCGAATGTTGCGACAAGCACTGATGTTGTCTCAACCTAGCGACCGCAGAAGGCCTTCATTACCCTGCTGCACTGGCTGTGCATGCAAGAAACCGGTTCATCTCCAACCTACTCCCTCTCATAAACAATGCAACCTCTCTCCGCAGGGTAATCTCCGTCTTCATCGCAACTCTCGAAGGAGAAATTCAGATGGACGACTTTCAAGGCTGGCACATGAAACTCATGGCAAACAGAGATCATGCCGCCTCAATCACAACTCTATCTCTCGAGAGCCATCACAAAGATAACCCGAACGTGTCGTTCGTTCACAATTTTCCTGGCGTGGTTAAATCGGGAATCACTCGTGGGACTTCTGGACCGCTATTTACTGCTTTGAAAGCTGTGATTGGTGTGTTTGGCTCGCTGTTTTATATGCCTGCTGAGGAGGCCGGTGATCGACATGTGTTTCTGGCTACGAGTGCGAGATATTCGGCTAGTCTTGAAGATACCACAGCTGGGGTGCCATTGTCCGTAGCTGGTGGTCTGGCAACTGCTTGTGGCACCGATGGTAAGATAGGCAGTGGTGTATACTCTATCGATGCCAGTGGCGAAAGTGCTGGGCTAAAAGTGGAGCAAGCACTAGCTTCGCTGCGAAGCAGAGGGATGACAGAGAAAGTCATGAACACAATCAACACAGATATCGAGAAGGCGTTGGCGACAGGTCAGAACTGAACAGTCCATTTAAAGTTATACTACTACCACAGATGTCCGCAATGACTTCAGTCCTCTCCCCGATTCCGTTGCTTCGATCTCATGGTACTATAGCAATACAAGATGCGGTCGCAAATCTCTCCTCCTCCGCCGAAACCTCAGTCGAGTCTCGGGTGCTCGTCATCACCTTGAGTTCGGGGAAGATTGAACAAGGAGTTGTGCTGCTACTCAGCCGAATTTAGGACACTCTCGGGCTGCGAAGGAGTACCGAGGCGAAGCGGGAGAGAGAAGGCAGGGTAGCTGGCACGGGCGGTGGGTGCTTCAGGCTCAGGGGCATCGCGAGGAAAGCGGTCGAGATTCACTGTGAGTTTGTGATCCTCACGCTGCTCAGCGGAGAAAATGATGCGGTAGAGCTCCTCCTGGGCACACAGGAGTGTGATCTCCGGGTTATCGTCGTGTGCTATCATCTCATCAGTCTCGGGTCCGCAGACTCAGGGGCTGAACATCAACATACCCAATTCAGCAAAATCGACCAAGCCTTTTCTGATCCTCCCCGTCTGCGCATGGCCGGTACGATAACACTCCATCTGCTCGATCACCTCCAGATCTTCCATTGGGTGTCTCATCAGGCAAGCTACAAGACGCCTCTGAGCTGCGGTGTAGCCCGGGTGGACTCTGCGAGGGTTGCCGCGGTAGATGCGGAAGCAGTAGTTGATGAAAGAGCCCAGGAACCACCAAGGCAGGTTCTCGTGCAGCAGCCATTGTTCGGCCTCGCCGCCGTCGCTGCACCAGAGGATGTGACGGGGCAGGAGGATGGGTTTGGCGCAGTCGGCGGCCACCTTCTGAGTGCGGGTGGAGTCGGAGGAAGGGTCAGAGCGACGTTGGCCAATGGGTTTGTACATTCTCTTGACTGCGTGTTCGCTGGTGGTGTTGAACATGCTGGATGCTGGTTCGATACAGAAAGTTTTTGATGTTGATGTGAATGGTAAGGGATAGCGGCGTTACGTGGTTGTGCGAATCATTACAAACAGTCCTCGACGCATTCTACTTGCTTCAGTGAAGCACGTAATGGTATCAGCAAAGGCTCGAAAAAGGAAGTCAGCACTGCCAAGTCTCGGTATGTGTTGAGCGACAGGCACATAGTAATGCAATCAGGTTCTTCTGCGTCGAGGACTCGGCAAGATCGCTCCTTACCCTTCAACCTCCTCGAAGGGGTATACTGACTCAGAATCAAGGTTTCCTGGTGTGCCTACACTTCTGCATTCCTAGTTTCTCTAATGTCTTTGTACCATTTGCAAGATCCGTGCAGCCCTCAGTCTTGTTGTCCATTTGCCGACCATACCAAGCACCTAAGCATGTAATGGGCAAGTAGTCGATACTCTAGAGGGCGGTATGTAAGATCTTGCAGTTCTCCTGAGCGGCGTGGTCCTGCTGTTATTGATGCCGCCCTCTGGCAAAGTTACTGATGAATCCAAGGCAGACAAGGTTATACAGCCACTTACCGAGTCGACGCCCAATGAGAGTGTCGTACAAACCCTCTGGAGAGGCTTCCAGCACCATATCAAGGATAGTGAGATCATTGCACTGGATATTCGTTGACCACCCGCACGACTGCCAGTATCGAAAGAAGGTTCAGAGTCCTCACCGCTTCCGTCAGAAGCCAAGACAGCGCCAGTAAACGAAATTGGACACACAAAAGAATGCAGAGCAACACAGCTACTTCCCAGGCAAGATGAGCATATGGTTGATAACTACTCAGATATGCAGAACTCCAAAGCTCCGGCTGGAACAATATGGATGTAACTTCTACGGATCAACTCGCAGCCCGGTGGATCCAGGGACTTGATTGGCAGCATCTGTTCGTTCCTCTGCACTCCCCTCTCAACCTCCTTTCGATAATCTCCTTTATCATCTTATCCTGCTCAGACGATCCTGTTTCCGCATCCTCCTACTATGTCTTGTTGCAGACTGTCTTCCCAGTGCTGTGTGTGAAGGTGTCTCTCGGAGACCCCATGACTCCCTCGCGTACTGTTTCGCCGATGCAGGTGATGTCGTCGCCACCCTACTGCACAGCATACGACCGTTGCTAGACTGGGTCACACACACCAGTCGTGTTCTTGGTGGGCTCTTCTCGGACGACTCGATCGACGACGTGGCATGACTCGCTGACATTTCTCGAGCTTGAAGATGTTGACTGGATCTTGCATATCCGCAAGAATGATTCTAGGATAGCTTGGCGTAGCGGCGGAGAAAGTAGTAATCGGGGTAGTGTTGGAAGCCCTGGTGCAGCTCATAGGGAGTTGATGGATGACCCACCACGCCATGTTTCGAGTACTGATGAAATCTGAGTCACTGGAGACCTCGAAAGTATCGATAGGGGAACCCGAGTTCTTTTGATAGAGATAAGAGCGTTTTTCTGAGCCATTGCGACCACCTCGGAAGTCCCGTCGGGGATAAGTCGCATGAACACGGTCGTCGATTGCGATTTTGCCATCTTGGGCAGCTCTTGAGATGTGATCGTCAAAGGGTTCCAAGACAATGACATATCGGGAGGTCAGTGCGAGCCAGTAGTTCTCGCGGATGTCTTCGAGGTCCGATGACCAGAGTTTGGTAAGACCTATTCATCGAAGCCTTCCAGGGGTCAACTCGGCTCGCAATACAAGGAGAGTGCCAAGTCGTTCATCTGGAGAATGGAGAATACGAAGAAGTAAGTGGAGTAGAAGTGGTTCACCTACATGGAAAGAAGATGCCTTTGCTGATTCTGATTGTCTGACCTCTCTTTGCGCCGTTCGTCCGGTGGACTTTTGAGTTTTTGAGACTTTTGTTAGTGTCAGTTGCGAACAGTGCAGAAAGACCCCTCGGAATGGAGTTCTTCGACAAAGTGCGTATTTTCCGCGAATCTGTCTTTATCGAACCAATCGTGTCGCGCGGCCGTAGTCCCCCATACCCTATTGTTGGATTCCATCTAAGTCGAGAGCATGTATTGAAAGCCAGTTGACTTCCATCTATCCCGGGTAAGCGGTATCGTCATTTGGCGTTTCAGGATAAAATGCTTTGATAAATGGCCACACGTCGCGAGGCATCCGGACATGTTCGATATCTTGGCCGTGGATATTGTAAAGCACCTATTGGTCAACGACTAAGAACATGTAATGCCATAGCCGTGTTCGAATCCGGTTCTTCCGATCCTGGGAGGCAAGCCACGAGCTAAAGTGCAAGCGAAGAGTTTCTGCGGATGCGTTTCGAGATCTTGTCTTGTCGTCCATCCATGCTTGACTCGCGAGATTGAAAACGAGACATTAGGCTGCTATGGCATATTCCCTCGTGCAAAAGGAGTGGAGTCAAGGACCTCGAACGACGTCTCCTGAACCATTTTCAAATCCTACTTCTCCTCCTCAACGAACGATTCAGATTCTCTCAACAAAGGTAGTTTGATCATTTTCTCCATCTCGATGACGATGGTAATCTCATACTTGCGGGCTTAGTCCAGCTCGACATTATCAACACATATCGCAACCTGATCAACTCCCTTATTACACCACAGGCCGCAGCAGCAGGAATAGAAAATGTGGTCAAATCGTTCTCTGACCAAGGTAAATCAAGTGGCTATACATACGCGCTCGGGCTCTTAAGACATGGATGGTACATGCTATCATCCCATCATTCCCTCGCCGCACTCGCCAATTTCACCATCGAAACCATACAATTGCCACAAGTTGTAGATCTCATTGACGGTGAGGAATGGCCACCTCTGATCGAGATAAACAGAGCTCTCAAGGATGCTTTGCAGGGAATAGAGGTATACCTACCTATAGGATCTTCTGCACAAAAAACTGCTGGTGGGGCGATTGTCGAGCAGCAATAGGCAAACATCAATACTTTTTGCGCTATGATAGTTCGTCACAGCGTTCCAGCAGAGATTGATATTCTTGCCCAATGCAGACACGAACATTGTTGGTTCACCATCGTCGATGCCCTAGAATCCTCTTCCAAAGCGTTGCCGGACTCGCACCCGAGGAAACATCTAGAACACTTGAAGACTTCTGCTGCTGCAATCTGATTCACGCTCGCTAGAGAGGAACTTTTCGCATTGCAAAAGAACCTCCTAATGTATGGCGACCTGGGAAACTATGGGCGGCCGAGGGCGGGGATCAGCGTATCACGAGTGCAGGGTGGAAGTTTTGGCAGAGGAGATTTGAATTGCTGGCTGGTTTACAGCAGCTGTGTAATCAAGGCTACTGAGGAAGCTAGAAGAGCTGCCAAAGTCATCTCCGCTCTACAGCGGACATCATGTCAAATCGAAAACGCATTTAAGCCGCACAGGGTTGAACAAAGACTGTGGTACGTATGAAGAAAGGAATTAACCTATTGAAGGGAGTGCAAGAGAAACAAAGGATTCAAAGCCAAAGGACCTCCGCCATCATGGCACCAACGAGCCAATGGCTTTGTTCTCCCTTGTCCACTGCCAGATTTTGTTTTCTCCGCAATGGTTCTGCTCTTGGATACCACATGCACTCCCATCATCGCCCGGCTCTTGGAGATAAAGAAAGAAAAAAAGAAAATAGAGCGACTCCTGAGAAAGCTCGAGTTGACGAGTAAGCTCGACGACTGAGCTGAAGTAGAACTGAGTATCGGAAACGTCATGTGAGGATGAGGTCCATACCTGAGAACGAGGACTATCGATAACTGCGCCTCCCTCTTGGCGAGGCATCGAGATAAAAGAGCTTTTGTGATGACTTGCCGGACTTGAGACAAATGAGGTGTGGTTGTGAAAAGGTGCTTGCCGGGTTCGGATAGAAGCCCCTCGCCATGCTCCAAGAGCTTTGAGTCCACGCAAGGTTGCTGAGCTGCTGAACATCAATGTTCAAATGCAGTACGTCGCACTCAGAAACTACCAGCGACGAAGATGATGTTACTGGCCTGCTTCAGGCCTTTGACGTTGTTCTTGGGCTTGGGGCGAGGAGTGGGCTGATCGTTGACAGATGTGACTGAATCAGTACGGATCGCAGCGATGGTTGGAATGTTGGTCGGAGGGTCGGGAATCTTGGAAGAGATCCAGTCTGACAAGTCGGAGAGCTTGACGACGTCTGTGTCTTCAGACAGAGACCAAGTTTTGCGTTGACCCCAGTAGTTCGAGTGACAGATCGTGCGCTTCTTGGAGCCGTTCGGGCCGGCGTTGAAGTTCCAGCGGGGATATGTGAGATGGTGTTTGTAGCGAGCATCAAGACCCATGTTGTCTTGTCCACGACGGTTCAAGTGACTGTCGAATTCTTCGTCTACGACAGCATGATAAGTAGAGATGTTTGAGGGAATTCCCAATGCGTATTTGGTCCACTCCCAAGCTGAGATGGTGCAGATTCCGACCTCGGCGATCGCACCGTTACGGCCACCCTCGCTGTGAGAACAGTCAGCAAATGTATACCCGAAGCATAGGAATAGGGAATAACAGAAGTCATTGAGGGAGTTAGATGTAGGGCAAAAACTCACAAGTCAACTGCGGCGCCGCAGAGATCATCTCTCGGGATGAAAGGAGGACCGTTAGCACCCACGCGTTGTCTGTGGCGAGCGACCAACAGAGCAAGGAATAGGTTCTTTGTCAGATTTGCGTCGATACCTCCATTGTGTCTGATTCCTTTGGTGTTCTTTGCTCGCTGCTCGGAAGACTGAGCTTGTAGGTCTGCCTGTGTTGTGAACACGATGCCGACTGCGAGTGCTGCCTCTTCCAGATCTGTCACAATATGTCAGAAACATCTCAAACGCTGGTGAAACGTGAATCATGCTTACTGTAGGCTTGCTTATCGATGGGCCAGAGGTTCATGATCCACGGCTGACAATCGACAACGACTGCCCAGGTTTTGTTGCTGCGAACTCAAGTCAGGAGATATTGTCAAAGACTGGTGTCTATAATTGCATACGTTGAGTGGTTGAGACGAGACATCTTCTGTTCATCTCCGCTTGTAGGTCCGCCACGTGCCCAATACACGAGTGCTGTCTTCAGAATACCAGGGGTGGTACTGGGGGTTTGAGCCCAATCAAGGAACTCATCAATCGTCATGTTTCTGCCGTAGGGGTTATCATATCCCCACTCCATGATGATGTTGAGATAGGAGATGTGTCCTCAAAAAAGATCAAGAGGCGTGGGTGCGTTGTGCGTGCGAATTTTTGGGGGGAGGAAAAGTTGGTGAGAGACGTGACCGGAACTTGATCAGTCACAACAATGCCGAGAACCACACTTGCGGAATACTGACTATCACAACAACAAGACGGCGACCTAGCATGAGTCATTATTCGACCAGACATGCTATTCAAGACAGTACTAACTCGAACATGATTCAATTGTCACTTGATAGAAAATATCAGGAAAAGAACTTTTCAGGAACGCTTACCTTCAAGGAAAAAGGCTTCCTGATGTCATCTTCTAATAAACACGAGATCAGCTCGGCTAGGATGAAGCAGATCCTATCATGAGATTGTATAGTACTGATTGTTCATCATCCTTGATATTGTCTGTGCAATCGAGGCGCGGGAACCAGATGATCAACGTTTCCCTTTCTGTCGCAGAGTGAGTCTACTAGAAGAGAGCTTTCCACTTCCTTCGGAAAGGTCCTACGTCGTTGTAGACTAACCATGGAGGTACCCAAAAGTCTCATGACAGAGTGGACCCACTCTGTCAGCTACAGTCAAATTATCTGTGCTGTGAGGTTTGATCGTGGACAAATTGCCATCTGGCATTTTTCCCTATGGATAAACGTACAATAACGATGATATACTATGCTCTGAAGTCTCGACAAGCTCCTACATGATATTATCCAGGGATCCAAGCGGCCCGATCCGGTCTCAGATCGAGGGTCCCTTCAACGACATCCTTCGAGATCTCGTTCGTCTAGACCGAGCATACTCACCGACAGTCCGCCGACTACTTTACGAGATACGCTGTCTCTTGCAACAGGGTACATGGGCGACTATTACTCCTTGAAGTCTAGACTCCAAAGATAGATATATTCCATGCTATGGATCCACCTTACATTCTGGTTCTACTGCACTGATCTGCACGATGCTGAAACAGGAGACTAGATCTATAACCATATGACCTGTTTACTACAAAGCATGGCTGTTGAACAGCGGCTAAACACCATCTCATGGACTTTATCCAAAGACAATGCATCCAGGCACAAGTTGTATTCCCGTCATGTGAAGGGAAAAGATGCAAATGACCACATCCAAGCACTGAGAAGCATGACTGCTGAGTCTGTGCAATGACATTTAGGCTGTTGGGGGTAGGCGACCAACAAGGTCCACAATAGTCGTATGCAGGGTTAAGCGGCGGTCCGTTGCGCTCGCTGATTAGCAGTGACCGGAGATCGCTCCTGACCTTGGTATAGTTTCATCAAGGCAAATACTTTGGTTCGTTCAGTCTGCTGTACTCTGTTTTCAGCTTGGGTACTTTGGGCAGCTTCGAATGGTTTCCGTTCTGGCGGTGTTTTGTTCCACATGCTGTCACCACATGGCTGTACCTGCTATTGCCCTCGCATATCATGAAGGCATGTATTCATGGTTGCTGACACCGCCTGCTATGCACGTCGCTATGTTGAGATTTGTAACAGGCCTGGAAACACTGGAGGCGTGTCGGCTAGGCGCCATTCTACGCCGGCAAGACGATGTACCGCGTCACGTTCTTCCTGCCTTCTCGTTCACATTAGACCGAACAACACTTGAGTCAGATTGAACGCGATATTTGGCTGTGTTACATAATATAGAAGGGTAGAAAGGTGTGGAGATGGAAGACGCGTTGACGTGTTCGGCAATGCGGGGTGATCGTCAATAGACTACCTCATTGCAGGGCTATATACAACATTGCTCTTTGTAAGCTTTTTCCCTTTAGCCGCCTATTGCCATTTTGCCATTGTTTCGATCTCAGAACAACAAAATCCGAGTCATCTTTACCATTACTGCAAAATGTGAAATGTTTGCGGTGCCAAAGTTGTGACCTTATAGTGTCTACTTCCTGTTATGTTTCGACGATCAGACAAGAGGTTCAAAATGCCCAGAGATCAAGTCGATCTGGCTTGCCTCGTGGGTATGCTTGATTGTCTTGGTGCAGATCAACCAAGAATCAACAAGCTTGAACAAGCCTCCACCATCTGCTGGTTCATCTGCTGTTTATACAGTAGTGTGTTTCAGGCGAGAGCCGAGGCCAGCCTCACACTGTGGGGTGCTCACAACGCCTACCAATAGCATGTATAGAAGGCCGCATAACACCGACTTCGCACTCCATCTTTCCGCGTTCCCGCAAGTAGCATGTCAAAGCCGGGAGGTCAGCCAATTTATATCTGCATACCCGCGCATCAAATCCAAAAAAGCCGAGTGCGAACAAAGACTCGAACTGGCGATTTGCAGATGTGAATGTTGCTTTCCAGCCCAACGAATGGAGATTAGAGTTACACACAAAAACCCCCACATTCTTTCCCGCAGACGGCTAAGGTGGGGGGTTGCTGCATGGGCATGCAGCGAGACGATATACAGTTTCTTGTTTCAAGCTACTCGGCCGTATAACGCTTTTCTTTGTATAGCCATACTTTGAGGTATACCATTTTGCAGAAAAACGTCCGGGTAAAACGAGTTCGGCGCCATTGCAGATACAGCAACTCTTGTGTGCAACATATCCAAGCGAGATGTCGTGCTTGACTTGTCATCACACCTTTGATCTGCTTTCGCCAAGATGCACTCGACATCAGGCGGAGAAGCCGATGGCAAGTCTAGCAAAGAGGACGGGTAAATGGTGTTGCGGAAGAGAAAAGATATAAGAGGGAGTGATGACCAGCTCTGTTCTCTACCATCAGCAAACTCATTCCAACACATCACTCCACATTCACTCGATCAACTCTTCCAACACCCTCCAATATGAAGTTCTTCGCTACCATCGCCGCCCTCGCGGTTGCAGCTGTCGCTGCCCCAGTTGCAGAGGCCGAAGCTGAAGCCAGCAGCCCCATGCTCGTACGCACCCTCCCAGAGCCCCTTCCGCCCAGATCATCTCACTAACCAAACACCCCACAGATCGAGCGTGCCGGCCCCGGCGGCATCAACTACGTCCAAAACTACAACGGCAACCTCGGTCAATTCACCTACAACGAGAATGCCGGCACCTACTCCATGTACTGGAACAACGGCGTCAGCGGCGACTTTGTCGTCGGTCTGGGTTGGGCAACCGGCGCCGCTCGCTCCATCACCTATTCCTCGCAATACACTGCCAGTGGAGGCAGTTACCTGTCCGTGTACGGCTGGATCAACTCTCCCCAGGCCGAGTACTACATTGTCGAGTCGTATGGCTCGTACAACCCTTGCGGTGCTGGACAGAGTGGTGTCACTCAACTCGGCACCGTGTCCAGTGATGGTGGTGTCTACACGGTCTGCACCGATACCCGCACCAACCAGCCTTCCATCACTGGAACCTCTACTTTCAAGCAATACTGGAGTGTTCGCCAGCAGAAGCGCACTTCGGGCACCGTCACCACTGGCAACCACTTTGCCTACTGGGCCAAGTATGGCTTTGGCAACTCGTACAACTTCCAGGTTTTGGCTGTCGAGGCTTTCTCCGGTACTGGCAGTGCCAGTGTCACTGTTTCTTAGATGTTTTCGGGGCCAAGTGGCTGGATCCATATTAGGCCGAGGTCGGAGATGCAGAAGGGGATGTCATGTTTGGATGGGGCATCATTCGATCATGAGTATGGGAGACGGAAGGATGATCTGAATGTGTCTGTTACACTGTCGCTACCTTGATCACTCGTTAGTGCGAAATGGCATCTTGTAGACACTTTACTCTTACCTGTGCCTCGTCTTGCTTGGTTTTGTGCCTGTTTTTGAGAGTTTGAGATGGGTAGCAGATTAGTCGCGATAAACATGCTTGAGAATTGTAGCCAAGCGACCCCATCCAGACCATCATTCTTCTGAATCATCCTATTTTCTTGTTCCCCAAAGTGGTCATCCTCATACAGGACCAGATTCCTTTGGAACCAATCTGTAGATTGCGAGCGGAGTGATTCCATACTCTTGACGGCTAGGATCAATTTCTTGGTGTTAGTGGTCATTGAAAAGAGTCCCAGCAAAGAGATGGGTGTGATCTGTGAGTTGTGGGGACCTTGGCACCGTTGGGTCGAGTCCAGAGCAAAACCAAGAATGGGCATTTTGCTGTGGATATGATGTGATGGTCTAGCAAAGACGTGACCAGCTTGTGAAAAAATGACTGATGGAGGGGCTAATTTTCTTGGTATAGTCAAGCGAGATTGCAGATGGGCACTCGAGATGCCAAGACACTGGTCGACCGTACCTTCCTCTTGCACTACCTTTGAGTAAACACTCTGACGAAAATAGAGACAAATGAAGCAATACTGTACAAAGGAAAATGAAGATGCTATAATGTCGCAAGAAAAAACAAGAGGCCTACCAATTATTCCGCGCGTTGCTTCCCTTTGTCTTTAGGCCCATCCTCTGCAGCCGTGGTATAATACTCCTCGCTCGACTCGGCAAGATGGCCGTCAATCTTGACATCCTTGTTTGTCTTGTGTTTCTCGTCATGCCCATCAACGACGCTGTCTTTGGGATTCAATTGACCGTTAACCTCTTTCTTCACCTCTTTCCAACTTTTGCCCTTCTCCTTTGCCGTGCTCTTGTCATCAGCTTCTGGACCTGAAGCGTCTAGTCCTCGCCACTTGGCATATCCCCAGACATTGGCGTCTGTGGCGAAGGATGTTGTGCCTGCTCGAGCCATATCGCGGACGTCACTCCAGTATTCCAGACGTTTGACTTGCTCGTCCGCAGCAGAGATTGCAGTCTCCAGGTTTGTGATCTTTTGTTGTTCTTGGGCTGATATCTCTTCGTTGTGAGCGGTGTGCTCATCGCGAAGTTTTTCGGCAGCGGTGAGTTTTTCGGAGAGCATGGTAAGGATGTAGCGGCGGGAGTTTTGGAAGATACAGAGAGACATGATTGTTTCCATCTGAGAACTTTGTCAGCCGATGAATTAGGAAGATTGATCAAGACAACACACTTGCTCGCCCAGATAGTGAAGATCATCTCCACCATTGTCGATGAAGTGGCGGACCAGAACAATTTTCTCACGATCAATGGCTGCTCTCTTCAGACTGTTGAGTAGAGAAGCAATGTCGCGCACATCCTCGGGATCTTCCAAATAGTGTTCCGCCTTGGCCAAGTTTTGTCGCGCTTCGGTGCTGAAAACAAAACTGCTGGATCTGCTGGAAGCCTTGGGAGGGTGGATGGTGAAGTATTCGGAGGTGAAGGCATGTCCTTGCTGAGAAGGCTTTTGTGGTTGCTTCCGCACTCGCTTCCGTAGCCATCTCCTTCGCCTTACCCAAGAGTAGCCCCAAGGATGTGTGCCATGCCATGCTGTGCCTTCGCTGAACCAGAACGAGTATTCCCATCCCTCTTCGTCAACGTCTCGAGACATGTCGACATACCAGGACTTCCAAGCCCACTCCCAGCTAGGATCCGGGACTTGAGCGTTTGTGATGTTGACGGGGCTTGGCTTCTTATTACCATTCAGCCAGGGTTTGGGGTCGAAGTTGAGCAGTGTCTTTGAGGAAAAGTGTGGGACGCCAAAGACCCACCAGCCTCGTTGGTTTTCGTACAGGACATCAATGACGGCGTCTTCCTCCAAGGCAAGCTTCATCTGTTTCCGGGCACCCAGCAGACCTCGTACTTTGTCCTTTCCTCGTTTGACCTTGCCAGGGGCGGTAGCGCTTGAGAGGTCGTCGGCGGAGCAAGGGTTGTCCGGGTCATCGGGACCTATAAATCTCCCTTCCCGGTAATGGCGATATTTGCGCGAAGTCATGCGGCTCTGGACCGAGCCTTGGAGTGACTGGGCATGGCCGGTCAATGACTGCTTTGTCCATCTTCTAGACAGGGAGGCAGATTCAGNGGGTGTGTCGTCGTCGTCTTGGACTTGGCCAGGGTTTTGGATTTCTGGATTGTCGGGATCTGTGCGATCGACAAGGGTGATTTGCTGGGCTGTCGTCCTACGTGAGGGCTGGGGAGGGAACGAGTCTGGCAGGGTGCTCGAGCTGCCTCGTTCGGGGGTCGAGTCTGTGGGCGGATCTGTAGTCGACATGATGCTCAGACGCGGCCATCCTCTTTATTGAAAGGACATGATTTCCAATGTTGAGCTGCCTTGAAAGTGTCGGCGTCGTGACATTCGTCGTCTCAGCTCCGACCTCGAGTTGGCATCTTGGACAGACTCGAAACGGGCAAGTTCTGGCGTCGATCATTGCGGGGACGGGAGATGTGCGCCAATGAACGCGACGTACGTCACATTGCGTCACCGAAACTATGCTCTTGTGGCTGAGAGCTCCCTGTTTCTCGACGAGCTCCTGTCAAACAAATACCGCTGCTCCCTGCTTCTTTCTTCGATTCTTGATACCACCAGACTTTCTACCAATACCAATCCACCTTATTCACATACAAACACCTCTACAATGGCCGCTAGATCCCGTCTTCCCCTCATTGCCGGCCTCGGTGCCGCCACCTTTGGTGGTTACTACATGTACAGAGCTGGCGGTAGCCCCAAGGTTGCCGAGAAGCAGATGGAGCGTACGTATATCATTTCCTCCAGTTCTGATCATGTCGCTAACTCTTCTCCAGATGACGCTGCCCGCCTGTCTTCCTCAGCGAGAGATGAGCTGCCCGGCCGCGCCAAGGAGCTCAAGACCGAGGCAAAGGTCTACGGCGAGCAGATTGGCCAGAAGATTGACCACGCCGTGAGTTGGACATGCGCCTCACCTTGTTCGATTCAAATACTAAGACTCATGCCANNGGTCAAGGACGCCCGTGACAAGACGCGCGAGTTCGACGCCAAGTTCGAGTCGTACCGCGCCGACGCCGAAAAGAACATCGACCAGTACAGAAAGGAGGCCAACAAGGAGTTTAACAGCGCCGTCGACACCTTTGACAAGAAGGTCGGTGATGCCGCTGCCAACGCAAAGGCTAGTGTTGAGGTCAATGCCGAAAAGGCAAAGAGCGGCTTCTCCAGCTGGTTCGGCGGCAAGTAAAGCTTGTCTGCCTTTGACGACGACGGCATGAACACTTTATAATCTTCCCTTCATCAGCACTTTCAGCGATTGTACTATATTATCAAGAATAACCCTAGGCTGCGGAATGACCAACTAAATAATGATTCCATCCATCTTGTCTTTTTCATTTGCTCTACTCGTGGTGCTTGTGTCTGTCCAATTCTTGAGTTTTGTGTCAGAGGATGTCCGGAAGTGAAACCCTGGCTTGATGTGAACCCCATCTCAAAAGCTTGGCGACACTCTACGCGGTCGCGCATCTGACACGAACGACGCGCATCACCGGGCCACCGCATCCACGTTCCTTTGTTTTGGTCGTCATTGATTGATCCAAGGACATTAAGATATTGCCATTGCTTGTTAATATTCTACTCAGATCATCCTTCGCCCATCATCAAGCATATCATATCATAGCATATCCACTATCATGCCTGTCACGAGAAAACGCAAGGCCGTCAGCCCCGACACGGCCAAACAAAGCACCATCGCCAGCCAAAAGACCATCAATACCTATGGACGCGTCACCAAGAGCCAGAAAGCAGACCAGAGTGCAAAGAAGCGCAAGATATTGGATACAGTCACCATTGATACGTTATCATCATCATTACCGAACGGCACACCCGAGGAGAGAAGCACGCGACAGAAAGAGCAGGATGGAGAATTGAAGACGACACAATCCAAGAAGCGGTCAAGGGAGACAGAAGAAGAGGAAGTCACGACACCGCAGAACAAGAGGTTCAGGAACGCTTTACCACCAACGCCTGCAGAGACGCCGTCCAAAAGTGCTTCCAAGTTGTTTGAGCGTTTGATTCTCGACCACGCCGCTCCTGCCTCGACCAACTCAGCACAAGAGACTGTCTACGACACACCTCCGCTCACTCCACGCGCCTTCAAGACTCTCGGATCATCATTACCGACCACCGAACTGCCTAGCCAACTACAAGACCTGACACGACTGTTCACAGCATTCCTCACAAGCACATCATTATACTGTGCCCACAATGGCCTCGGCACCCCAATGTACATCACTAACTTATTACCACACGTCACGAGGAGTTGGAGGACAAGAGCCGTCACCGAGGCCGACATGTACACAATCCTTGGAATCCTTGGAGAGAACAACACATTCGAGTTGGCCGACAACGGCGAAGGAAGTCTCTGCATCGAGCTGCTCGAAACAAACTACTCTACAACCGGCCACTTCAACCAGCCCGAGTTGATTGAACAGTTCCACAACCGCCTGTCCGCACTCTGGAACCAATGGACATCCTCATCACCATCAGCCCGCTCAAACATTCAAGCCTTCCTCTCCCAACTCCCCACCGTCAACATCATCACCAGCCAAGTCGCTCCCAGCAATCCCACCCACCTCACCAAAGGCTCCCAGCGCCTCCAAGACATCAAAGCCACTGCCCTCGCCGCCCGCGCTGCCCAAGCCTCCGCCCGCAAGCCCCTCGTCGCACCCTCTGCCAAGTCTGACGCTGCAGTCGCCAGCCGTGGTGCCAACCTCCTCGACCGCATCCTCGCCAAGCAAGCCGCCAATGCCAACAAAGCCGCCGCACCAGACTCTGCCCACCTCGCTCGTCTTTCTGCCATCGACCGCATATCTGATATCGTCGAGGTGCTGGATGTGCTGTCCAATGGCCGTGCGCGAGCAAGTTTCTCGACAAGAGTACTGCTTTCGCATCTGCAAAATTCGCTGAGGAATCCCATTTCTGCCGAGGAGGGAGAGAAGTGTTTGAGCATCATGGCGCGAGAAGTTGCAAGGAACTTTGTCAAGATCATCAGGGCGGGAAGTGTGGATGCTGTTGTTATTACCAGGGGTGGTAAGCCCAGACCTGACGAGTTGAGAGCTGCACTCGAGGTGGCTAGGAATGCTTGAGATGTGTATTGGGTTACTATTGAAGATGAAAGACTGGAAGATTATTTTTATTGAGAAGGAATTGAAATATCACAATCCGAGATATCTCCAAGGTCATCCGACCCTCAGTGGAAAACTCTTCGCGTTTCCATGACTGTAGGGTTTTCTACATTGGCAGCGTGAGATACAGTCAAAAGTAAGGAGTTCACAAGGAACAGAATCTTGCAACAGCAAAAAATTCCAACATGGATAATCCCAACACTTGCAGCCAGTGGTATATTCTTCTCTCCCCTCAAACACGACAATCGCAGACACAAGCGTAAGCGTGCTCGCGGTTATTACTCCGGCCAATCTGGGATTTTGTATCCATGTTACTCGGGTATAAATATTGGACACGGTAAAGTCGGCAATGAGGTCGATGTTCGAGAAGATGTAAATAACGATATTGCAACTTAGATGAGGGGAAGATAGGTAACGACATCGCAGTTTAGACAAGTGAGAGAAGGTAGAGGAAGAACGGCAATGTAGAGGAGATAGCTAGAGGCAGGGATGGGAGAGTGATGGGTAGGGAGGGTGATGCAAGAGTCATGGATAGGGAATTCAGAGACAGGAGCCTGTGATCACTCTCTTCCAGGCTGAAAAGTGTATGTAATGCTATGAAAATGCAGAATATTGTCTACACTTTATGACTTGTCCGCAGAGATGGTGCTGCTCTATCTATAGCATCTCTGTGGGCGAAAAGTGGGAAGTGGGAAGTAGATGTTTTTTCTGCATTGCAACGATATCTTTTCTGCTATATCATTCCATTTTGAGTCATCTTTTGCTCATATTAGGGTTTCCTCCTTTTCTAGTATTCTCTTTCTCTAGTAATACCAATCTCGGTCGGAAAGGTTTTATCCCTTTTCAAGTCTTGGGCTTTTGGAGCCATGCAGAGTTGAGATCGGTGTTGTGTCTACGAATCATTCCTCACGCTTGGAACTTCGGGAGGCTGAGTTTGTGTCAATGCGGACGTTGATTTTGGACCGTCGTATCCTGCTAGCTTTCAACTTGTTCGTGTCTTTGTGTTTTTCCTTTTGGCTTTGGATATGGACGGTCACGGCAACCCGATACAAGGGAAAGAAGCAGGTAGCCGAGCGTTTGTTCTTCCAAGGCAAGTCTGACAAACACTTTTTTCCACCCATCATCTCCATACATTCAGTCGTGCGAATAGAGTCACTTCGTTAGGTTCGGCTTTGGGTAAAAATTCTATTACTGTCTCTATTCGGCGTATCTACATACAAGGAAAAGCAACAAGAACAAGGGGTACAAAGGCAGGTCGATATTGACGATTACACTGATGTATTTGGGTGCTTCTCATCTTGGTTTCCACTCGATCGCTGTAGCTGCAACCGGCGTACTCATCTTCAGCACCGCGTAAAGGTGTGAGAGCTTTCGCTGAAGTGATCTCTGGGCAGGTTGACTCCTGCTCGACAGCGGGGTCTAAGGAACAACGAACAAGAAAGAACAAGCGAGCCTTCGTAAGGTTTCGAGAAAAAAGCGAGCCTTCGTAAGGTCTCGAGAAAGAGCGCATGTGACTAATCGTCCACACCATGCTCATCGCTGAACAGCATGTCCTCATCATCGCTATGTGATGTTCCAATTTCCCCCTCGTCATCCTCCACAAAGTCGCTGGCCTCGCCGTTGCTGGAGTCCTCGTAGTCTTCGTAGAAATCACTCTCCACAGACTCAGCCTCAGTGGCCACGGTATCGGCATATGAGTCGCTGTAGTCTGATCGATCATCACAGACGATCCAATCCAATCTTGATTTCTTTGCCATTGTGATGATGTGCTTGATGTGTTGATTGTAAAAAAGACTAAGAAGTGCGCGCATCGGAAAATAGAGTCAATAGACGCAGCGGAAGATGTTTGTGAATGAATGCTTCACACTAGCGCCAAGAGTCCTCCAATCACAGGAACCACCAAGTCCTTCCACAACAACGCTGCAAGATGATGCCTTTACTTTCATCGCCATGAGGCTATTGGGCACACTGACTTTGTTATCTCATCTCCCTATATCTTATCAAGGTCGGGTCACTACGTTTCATAGTTGCCGCTTTCCTAAGGGGCAACACTTAATGGGTCCTCGACACCGAATATTACCATAATGTACACCTGACAAGGTACATTAGCGAGGCAAAGCTCCGACATTGCACAGTTTCCTTTCGATACCATAAAGCTCTTCTAAGCATTTTGCGTATCGTGAAGGACTGCCATACCGCTGCGTCTTTGTTTCCCACCGCAAGACCCGCCACGGCTTCGGCTGACAGCCCCATAGCCTCTGTCACGCCCATCACCTTGAGATTCTTCATGACCCTGGCCACCACCATAGCCACCGGGGAAGCCGGACATTATGCTTGACGTAAACTTGGCTGCTTGCGCACCCAAGTGATTGCCCATGGTCTGAGGTGTGAAGTTGGGGTGTGTCACGTTTAGGGAGTTGTGTCGTGTAGTGGCCACCTCGGAGTCTAACCACATTGGATGACCTAGCATCCATTCTTTGGGGTCGTTCTTAGCCGATTACACCCGTACCCTCGAGCGGATGTTAGTCGATCTGATCTGTAGCAAATCAACACGATGACAGTAATCTGCTTGCTCGGTAAGCAAACTCATCTCTCCATAGAACAAAGTTCGCAAAGCTTGCTGGGGCAACAAGTAGAGTTCTCCATGCTGGTCGATTCGACGTCTTAGTGCTCTTGCCCGTAAAACTGTTCCATGCATGAAGAAAAGTAGCAAGTGACGTTTGATAACAAATCAGGGTGGCCGGCACAGCATGCACGGACAAATCTCGGTTGCACCGGCATCTGGACAGCTCATGCGTACCTACTTTTTTCGGACGTACCGAGTCACAGACCTTTGCGACCCGACCGACACACCGAGCACGATGGGTGTTGAAACTGTGATGGATTGACTTCAGCTTTCCCAGCACATCTTCTCTTTTGATGAGTGGCCTTGGTGTCAACCCCAGGCAAGAGCAGTCCAAACTTGTTTGTCGCGCCGCCTCTTGATGACAAATTACATGACCTCGCAATTGCCATTGGCCGCAATAGTTTGCTCTCTTGCATTATCTGCATCAAGTCGACGCTGACTAACAGGATGCTGTCGTCAATTTCCTAAAAACATCGCATGTCTGCAAAACGCATCTGGTCCTGAAAAAGGCAGGCACAATACGGATCTGGCCGCGCGTGTCTCCAGGCAGCCATGCCTTGCTTCCCTTCAACGCTCTGTCTTCAACAACACTGCACAATGCCGCCTTTATTTTCAACGCCATGAGGCTCTCAGGCACGCAGATATCGTCATCTCATCCCCTACTATCTTATCACGGCCCGCCTGACCACGTTCCTGGGTTGCCAATGTCCCGGAAGGCGACCGTCGATGGAATGCTGACGCCAAACATCACCATCATGTATACCTCGCAAGGTAGGTCGGCGAGAGTAAGCTCTGATATCGGATAGCTTCCCTTCAACACTAACGAGCTTCCGCGAGCTTTCGAAGCAGGTCACCCCTGCGACGTCTCTCGCAATGCCACGGCTTCCTATTCAACACTGGGAACTTTAGGGCTGCCAACTCACATTTCCATCGACCAATCCAAACAGCAACGCCTACATTCCTTGCGGATACACAATGCATCCGACAGTCTTCCCTTGACCCGATGGCCCTCGGGCTGGCACGCTTTTGAACCTCTTTTGGCTTCCTCTCCCGGCCGTCTTTGTGGGCATTCTGGTCGAAGACAAACGCTCTTCCTTGCGCTTGGGTCTGTCTATCCGTCATCGCCGTAAAGATGGGACACTTTGGCAAGCCCTTCCTGCTGGCCTTGCTGGCTCTTTCGTCGCAAGTCACTGGCCAAGTGACAACCACTACGTCGACACGTATGTTCACCCTCCTCGATGCCACCAAACAAGCAAGCTGACATTACCCGCTAGAAACCTCCTCCTGTCCCGTCACCGTCACTACTACCGTCTATCCCACTGGCTACACCACGAACTCTGCTGGAAGCGTCATCTACACCGGCTTCACCACCACGTCGACCTCAAGCTCGCTCCCATCATCCTCATCATCCAGTGCCAGTTCTTCAGTTTCCAGCAGCAGCAGCTCCAGCGTATCGTCGTCGCTGTCCTCGTCAAGCAGCAGCAGCGTCTCTTCCTCGGCCTCGTCGATACTCCACAGCTCAGGGGCAGGCGCCACCGCATCTATATCAAGCTCGTCAAGTTCTTCAAGTAGTAGCAGCGTCAGCTCCAGCCTGTCATCGTCCTCCAGCAGCTCGCAATCCTCGTCCCGAAGCTCAAGTTCCTCATCTTCAGTTTCCTCGTCGGCGTCGTCTCTGCTAAGTAGCTCCGCCGGGGTGTCACCGCTTCAGCGTCTTCCTCCTCCTCGATATCTTCCTCATCCAGCAGCAGCGTCAGTTCAAGTTTATCTTCCTCAGCGAGCAGTTCACAATCTTCTAGCAGCTCCAATTCCGTATCCTCGAGTTTGTCATCGTCGATTCCATCGACCGCAAGCAACCTCGCTGGACAAGCTACAGCCTCTGCTTCTCTCAGCAGCATTGTATCCTCATCAAGTTCCAGTTCGAGCAGCTCCAGCGCCAGCAGTAGCATTTCCTCGTCAATATCTAGCAGCCTTAGCTCGAGTTCGTCATCTTCCATATCCTCGTCCGCAAGCAGCACCGCCGGCCAGATTTCGGCATCAATATCTTCCAGCAGCAGTTTTTCGAGTTCCAGCAGTTCTTCGATTTCCAGCAGTAAATCTTCATCGAGCTCAAGCTCGGTTTCATCCAGCTCGTCGTCTTCAATATCTTCATCTCAAGCGAGTGGCCTGGCCGCACAAATCACTGCTTCCATATCAAGCAGCAGTTCCATTTCATCCAGTTCTAGCAGCTCAGTATCCTCCTCACTTAGCAGCTCGCAGTCTTCGTCATCCAGCTCAAGTTCTTCTTCTTCAGTTTCGTCGTCGGCGTCTTCCCTTCTGAGCAGTTCCGTCGGCCAAGTCACAGCCTCGATTTCCTCGAGTCAAAGTTCTTCATCCAGTAGCAGCTCATCCAGTTCTGCTAGCAGCAGCAGCAGTTCTTCAATATCATCGAGTGTGTCGTCGTCCAGCAGCTCGAGTTTTTCATCCTCTACATCGTCTTTTGCTTCGGTTTCCGCAGGACAAGTCACAGCAGCCTCGATATCTTCCAGTAGCTTCTCTTCCTCCTCGTCATCTTCAGTTTCATCTTCATCGAGCTCGTCAGTCTCCTCATCGAGCAGCTCGAGCGTTTCTTCATCAATATCGTCAGATGTTTCGTCTTCAGCAAATTTCGCCTCGATTTCGATCTCTTCAGGGAGCAGTTCTTCATCCAGCTCAAGCAGCTCTTCAGTAAGCTCAGTCTATCCTCGCAAAGCTCGTCTAGTAGTTCTAGCGTGTCTTCGTCGGTTTCGTCGTCGATGTCGTCTTCTGCGTCTTATGCTCAAGGGGTTTCTGCAAGCTTGGCCTCAGCAACCTCGTCCAGCGTTTCCTCCAGCAGTTCCTCCTCGTCATCGTCAAAATCAAGCAGCAGTAGCTCAAGCCTTTCATCGTCGGTATCGTCAGATGTCTCATTTTCGGCCGACGTGGCTTCGGCTTCGATTTCTTCGGGGAGCAGTTCTTCTTCAAGCTCGAGCAGTTCTTCAGTCAGCTCAAGTCTATCTTCGTCGGTATCGAGTTCAATATCGTCGTCGGCTTCTTATGCACAGGGCGTCTCTATAAGCCAGGCTTCGGCAACGTCCTCCAGCATTTCTTCAACATCCAGCTCAGTCAGCTCAAGCCTATCGAGTTCATCGTCATCAAGTGCTTCATCCTCAAGCAGTTCCAGCGTTTCGTCGTCGATTACCTCGGATATAGCGTCGTCAGCGGACGTGGCATCGGCCTCCATACTTTCGCAAATCAGTTCAATATCATCCTCGTCCTCTTCATCGAGCTCTTCAGTCAGTTCGAGTCTATCTCCGTCCAGTTCGTCGTCAGTATCAAGCTCAATATCCTCTTTGGCATCCTACGCTCAGGGGGTCTCGATAAGCCAGGCTTCAGTAACTTCATCTAGCATTTCTTCGACATCCAGCTCGATTAGCTCCAGCCTATCTTCTTCGTCAAGCTCCTCTTCCTCTAGTGTATCTTCATCAAGCAGCTCGAGTGTTTCGTCGTCGGTTTTCTCGGACATATCGATTTCTGCAGACCTTGCCTCTGCAGTTGCTTCGAGCTTATCAAGCGTTGCATCCATTTCGTCCATCATTAGCTCGAGCTTTTCATCATCAAGCTCGTCATCCGTCTCGTCGTCTCGATCGTCGTCAGTTTCGTCGTCAATTCCATCTTCGCTGAGCTCAATTTTGGCCACACCCACGACAGCCACCACACCAACCACGGGCACAACACCAACAGTACCCATGACAGCACTGATTCCTACGACAGTAAATACTCAGACGATGGAATCAACGGAATTGACTATCGCGAGTTCCACAACGATATCCGCTCCAACCACTTTGACAATTCCAATCACTCCGGCAACAAGAACAACGGAAACCATACCTACAGGAGAGCCGACTCTTACAACGACAACTATACCTATCACGGAAGAGACTATTACAACGGTAACAGCTCCATCAACAGCCACGACCCCATTGACGGCAACCAGTCCGAGCACAGCAACTATACCTACGACAGCCACGACTCTTACAACGGCAACAACTCTATTGATAGTGACGACACCCACAACAGCGACCACCCGAACAATTGAAATCACTCCAACTACTGCGATGGCACCGACCACGGCTACGACGCCAACAACCGCAACGACGTTGACGATTCGAGATATAACTTCTTCCAGCAGTTTATCTTTGTTGACGCTATCTAGCAGTAGTGTGTCCTTGATCGCCAGCAGTTCGAGTTTACATTCTGTGACCAGCAGCAGTTCTCTGTTCTCATCAATCGCCACCAGCTCCAATTCGTCTTCTGCAGTCAACCCCATCCAAACCACGTCGACTGCAAATACTTTGATTGTATCTTCGGGAACCGTATATCTCACTCCAACGCCCGGTACAGTCACGAGTACGGTAACCTCATCAACAGGGTCGGTCCCCGTTCTGAGTTCGTCTTCGCAAACCACTCCAAGCGACTTGCCAGCTGCCACGTCTAGCTCTTCCAGCTCCTTGAGCGGATCGTACTCATCCTCAGTCGGTGTTGCATATGTCGGAGTCACATTGACCCCTTCATTTTTCTCGACAACAGTAACCACTACCACGACTACAACCCCTAGTTCTGATCTCGGTGCTGCACCGAGTAGTAGTCTGACATCAACCAGCGCATCCTTCTCATCCATTGTCGGTTCCGCATATGTTGGAGTAACTCTTACACCTTCATTGCAATCATCCGGCACAAGTTCGTCAGCAAGTCAAGCGGCGCCGTCTTCATCTTCTGTACCTTCTGGTTCCATTTCTAGGTCTTCGGCAGTCTTCACATGTCCTGATGATGATGGAACATATTACACTGATCAGAACGGCAATGGTTACCAGATTCAATGCAACACTGATGGAGGATCTCAAAAGCGTGCCCTCCACGAATACGGCTTGCATGGGCTTGCAATGAACCGTGAACCGGTTTCGCGCGTGCCTGTCACGTCAAATACACAGGCTGACTTTGCTTCTTGTGTCAACTCATGCAGGACTGTATCCGGTTGTATCGGAACCACATACGTGATTTCCTCAGGCCTCTGCACATACTTTTCGACATTCACGAACGTTGCTTCAAATACCGGCACAAATGTGGCTTTCCCGGTGAACATCACTTGTCCTACACTGAACGGCTTCAGCTATCTTGATTCTTCTGGTTCAGAGTATGGTATCTTGTGCAACCAATCATACCCAGCAAGCAGCAACATCACCTCTCAGACTGGATACACCAATCCCACAGCTTGCAGCAACGCTTGCTCTTTCAGTGCCAGCTGTCTTGCATCGTCTTTTGTCAATGGCCAATGCACCTTCATCAGCAACCTCAACACGAACAGCAATCCTGGACAAAATCTCCCTGGAGCGATCATGCTTGTCCTTTTGCAGTCGCGTGTGGTCGATGTGATCTCAACAACTGGCGTCGTATCACGCAGCACATCATTCTCGGTTGTACAGGGTCTTCCAAGTGCTGTTGCCGTGGTCCAGAAAGGACAGAATCCATACGATGCGGTTGCAAGTGCGTACATAGGTTGCGGGAACGCTTTCTGGCAACCAAGATGTGCGACAGCAGCTGTCACCACCCCGTCAGCGGTGTTAAAGTTTTCGACTATATACACAACGGCAACTCCGAGCTCGAATCCTGTTGCGTCAGTTCCTACTGCGAGTGGAGGTCTCACAAAGATCGCTCCAGCAACGACTGCCAGACCCAGCAGTGGCTCTAGCAGCACTAGGACCTCGACTGCTAGTTGCTCGTCAAGACTGCTTGGTTTGATACCCGTTTGCTAGATTCGTAAGAGGTAGTTGTTCTTAGTTTTGGATTTGCTTTTCGTATTTGGGGCAGTACACACGGGTCTCGCATTAGCATAGGTGGTTTCAGTATACAGTAATTAGCAATTCGTCCTCAACGTATCTTGCAGAATGAGGTGGTAGGTCTCATCACTTTTGCGACTGGATTTGCAGCTCTGTCATGTGAAGTGCAAAATGCAACCAAGCCGTAAATTCTCACCTGGAGGACATGCCAACACATTCTCGCTACAAGGGTTGCAAGGGCTCACTGCGATAGATACCTACACGTGTGCTCTATACCCAACAACCAATTGATCGAGTGTTCACAAGCCATGCTTTCCGTGTTCTGAAAACTCGAAAGTGGATTCTTGATCGAACTGCATCTTAAGAAAAGGCAGGGCAAGAGGAGAAAAGCTCAGGTCTGTGATGTCGAGCGTAGCTTACACCATCGCGAGAATATCTATCGAGGAGCAATAGCTTGAAGTCGAAACATTCGAATGATACAAAAGTGAAAGATGTTGCAGGAACCTAGGGATCTTGGACCTGATGTGATTTTTCAATTTATCAGATTCTGGGAGATGCATGTCAGACAAGAGACAAGGTTAACCAATACCAATCTTTTGCATGAACTCCCCTCCAAACGGTACAAGTCACAAAGTATACGTGATAGCTGGAGATATAGGTGATTTGAAAGAGCATCACGGATCCTCTCGTTTCATGTACGATACTTTATCCATGCATAATTTTTTATTTGCCTGATTAAGATATATCTGCTGCAATGATTTGGTTTTACAGCCGAGACCGAGACGTTTCGGCGGAAGACCGTACAAACTCCAAGGCTCTGACACGAGTTGGCTACGCTTGCAAGAATGGAAAGGGAGCAGAGTAAATCACCATGAACGGGCTATGTGAAAGGTGGGCTAGATGGGAGGCTTGGGTCGTGACTTTTTCATCTGTGTTTGCAAAGTCCTTCCCATCTTTGAGCATGTGAAAGTCGACTCTAAAGTTGATAGAGGCTATTGCAGTGCGACAAGTGCTTGTGTCACTTGAACGATATGGAATCTTTGCTCCTCTTTGTTCATGCCACACTCGTGACGTTCTCCGACGTGGAAGAAAGTTGACTTTTGGGCTCGCTGTTATCAAAGGCACAGTAGTCAGGCAGCTCTTGAGGTGTGCTGTGTGCTGGCGCTTGATCAGACTAGCTAGAGACTAGCAGGGTGGTTTTTCTGGGTTTGGGTTTGGGCTTTAGGAAAGGTCATTGGGTCACGGATATGTAGATGACGATATCAAACTCCAGTGTTCGAGTGGGCTAATGCAGCGATAATCCATATGAAGAAGGCAGATTTCTCTGATCCTGGGAACCATACTGAGGCTTGTGATACACGGACTTCATAAAATCCTCTCCTCGGCGCTTGACACTTTCTGACACAATTCCTGTTGCTCCTGGCAAGTTTTGAGCTTGTCGTTTCTTTGTGGTGATGCTCAGTAGTCAGAGTTCGGTGTGCGAGGATGATTAGAAGCGCTTATCATTACGATATGTCTCATGCCTGCGAAACAAAATCTTTCAGATCACCACGCCTTTCAAGTCCTTCTCAATCTTTCCTGTAGACCAAGCATCTGCCCATACCTCACACCAAGCGCCAATACAAACAGAACGAGCCATCTCTTGATACCTTGACCCAGACTAGCACCGCCCAAAGCGAGCAGCTTTCCTATCAGACCAAATGTGACAACCGCACCTTCGCGGTCAAAGTTTGGCGCAAAGTCATTCATCATTTTCAGTTGCGACAACTTGCCCTTGTAGGGTGGGTATCTGACACTCAGCAAGCTCTCCATCCAGGCAGGAGTGTTGGTGACAATACGACGATGGGTAAAGCAGTCGAAGGAAGCTTTGCCACGGTAGCAGCCTGCGCCACTGTCGCCAACGCCACCGAACTCGACAGTTGGCAACGAGGCGTGGGTGAATCCGTCGTTGATGCTGGCGCCACCACTACGAGTCTCGGACAAAATACGCGTAGTATCGGCTTTGCTACCGAAAGCATAGAGGCCCAGTGGTGTGCTGTGAACTTCATTGGCAATGCGAATTGCTTCGTCGAGGTTGTCGACTGCCAGGAGAGGAATGAAAGGTCCGAACGACTCATCAACGACAAGCGAGTCAGAAGTTGATGTGACGCGAACGATAGTGGGAGAAATGTAGTTGGTCTCTGCATCCATCTCTCCGCCATAGAGAAGTTCACCCTTGCTAGAGTCGAGCATCTTCTTCAGACGGTCAAACTGACGGCTGTTGACGATGCGTCCAAAGTCTTTGCTCGCCTTGGGACCTTCAGGATAGAATTCGTTGATGGCAGTCTTGAGCTCCTTGACCAAAAAGGGTAGGATGTCCTTGTCGACCAAGATGTAGTTTTGACTGACACATACCTGGCCTGCGTTCAGACCCTTGGCCCAGAGGAGGCGTCTAGCTGCAAGACGAGGGTCGGCGTTCTTTGTGATGATGGCAGGGTTGCGACCGCCAAGCTCGAGTGTGACAGGGGTCAGCGTCTCAGCTGCCTTCTTTGCGATTATTGTTCCGACGGTAGCAGAACCGGTATAGAAGATCTTGTCCCACTTTAGCTCCAGCAATGCGCTGCTCTCGGGAACAGCACCCTGGACGCAGATAAAGGCCGAGGGGTCAAGGGAAGCTTCCATGGCTTCTTGGAGGAGGGCGGCGGTATAGGGAGAACTCTCCGAGGGCTTGAGGACGGCAGTACATCCAGCAGCGATGGCGCCGATCAAGGGACCAAGCGACAGCTGTACAGGGAAGTTGAAAGNCACTGTTCGAGGGCTGTCAGTGTTCTGCATGTCCATCAGTCTCTGCACCACTCACCCAAGAATCAAGACAACACCCAACGGTTCCTTGCGAACACGCGGTCGCATGGGCATAAAGGTAAGAGGCACATCGCCAGCAGCCTCTTCCTTACCCCACTTCTCGATATTGTTGATGGTGAAGATGATATCATTCAACACCCATCCAATCTCCGTCAGGTAAGCCTCGTAGAAAGGTCTTCCCAAATCGCGCTGTAGAGCTTCACCGAGCTGCTGCTCCCTATCCTTGATGGCCCACCATAGCTTACGGAGCTGCGTCACGCGCCAGCTCAAGGGCTTCGTCTTTTGCGAGTGGAAGCTGTCGTGAATGCGCGAGTGGATGCCTCTGATCTGCTCGATCGCAGTGTGCTCGAATACTGGAAGTTTAGTGTCCATATTGTAGTCGTGTCAAGTGAAGAAGAAGGGTGCTGATTGCTGAGCTGTTGGCTCAGGGTCGCTTATGATCCCCTCATCTGACACAGCAGCCTGCCGCTCGTCGTGCCTCGGCTTGATGCCGTGCCTCTCAAATACTCGAGGGTGTCAACATGTCGCTCAAACGGTTTATCTGTGTACCATCTACACCACAACAACAACTACGAGGATCAGGACTCGACTGCTTGCAGAAAGGAGAGCTCGCAAGCTCCCCGTCTTCGTTCTCTCCTCTACTCAGGGTCTTGTACGTCACAAAAACCAGCAACCAATCGGAAACTTCGTCCAAAAGTCCTCCGACTCTGGGAGTCAGTGCGTTCTTGGCAGAGCTCCTCCAACCTGTCGGCTGGATGCAAATTCCACTTCCGTTTATCTGTTGTATGTAGAACGACCCTGACGCTGTTGTTGAGACTTCCACAAACCACGACATAGCGGGCGAGCTGCGGAAGGTCGATCCTCAAAGCAAGTGATGAAACAGTAGTACAATTTGGTATCTGGAGAGGCACCAGAGAGGGAAATTACATGGTTACGCGGCTTCAGCATTTTCTGTAATGCTCGGCCGGCGTCGTCCGCAAATGCGAGTCTTACCAGTCGTTTGTCACAGTCAGTTGTACTGGGAAAGTAGCCAAGCAATCGCCTAGTCGTTTCTGAGCAGAAGAAGATATCCAAACTAGGTAAACGTGATTGCGACTCTCAAGAATGGTGATGATCTTTGGAGAGTGCTGTGCATACTTATAAAATACAATGTTATCTATCTAGACCTGCCGTAAATATCCTCATAAACATTCACAGGCACCTGTGGAAAAGGATGCAATAGACGCTGAGAGTCACCATGATTTCTTTGCCTCATTGAGGGTCGTGAGACCACTTCTCCTGAATATCCCGACAACAAGGTGGGACCTCGATTGATTGTAGTGGTAGGTCCGAAGAAGGAAGATAACAGACTTGACTAATGATACATTGCTTCGTGAGTACATAACGCAAACACAATCATGAGTGCTGTGAGGAAGAGATCGAGCCTCGTACCTTCAGCCCGGCTTTCATCTCCCAAGCTTCCAATTGTTCTTGTGTCCAGTCCCAAAGCTCGTCCTCCAAACTTGCATTCGTTTGGTGACTGGTGAGTTTTGGTCTGACGCCGATAGGCTCGTAATACTCGCCCCCGTGTACTTGTCCTTTCGATGTCCCTCGTGAGGTTGTAGCAGCCCAAAGACCATTCCAGGCAAGCTGGTCCACTGGACTTCGCTTACCTATTGTGGTAGCCCACATGACGAACCGGTCGAGAACAGAAAAGTTGTCCTGCAATCCTGTGTAGCCAATGCCCGGGTGCACGGAGATAGTCGTAACACAAGGGTACTGTCGATTCAAGGCTCTGGCATACAACATGTTCGCTAACTTCGATTGCGCATAGCGGCGCCATCGTCCTGCAAACATCCTCTGTTCTGTCTTGAGAGCGCTAAAGTCGATACCGCGCTTCGGTACTAACGACGTTGCAGCGGCTTGTGAAGTTGTTATGATGATCCGGACGTCAGATCCAGGCAACGATGCCGTGTCTTCCAGGATTGGCATCAAGAGGTCGATCAACAGAGCATGACCGAGATGGTTGGTCGCAAACTGCTGCTCGTAGCCGTCCTTGCTCAATCCAGCTGGTGATGCCATAACACCCGCATTGCAGAAGAACAAGTCAATTCGTGATGCTTTGGCAGCAATTCTGTTGCTTGCTTGACGAACAGAACTCAGATCTGCAAGGTCACAAGGAATGAAGCGAACTTGCACCTGTGGACTCAGGAGTTTCATTGACTCGATGAGGCTGTTGGCAGCCTTCGCATTGCGTCCGGTGAAGAAAATCTTGCTTGGACTGTGGACTGCGAGTTGCTTTATTGTTTCTGCTCCCACTCCCGAGGTGCCTGATGTATNTGTTAATCGACTTTCTCAATCTCAGCATAGGTGTGGAGACATGCCTCCAGTGATGAGAATGACCTTTCCGGACAGATCCGGTATGTCCTTTAGCGTGCTGAAATGGTAAGAAGGCATTGTTGTTGATGTGAGTAAAGGAAGAAGTTGAGATCAGTAGAACGCAGAGTCATATGAATCAATTGAATAGAGGCTCCAGATGTCGGCCTTGTGACCAGTCTTATTGTTTCTAATACTCACTGATGCTGACATGTATTCAATTTTTCCTGGGTGGAACGATGTATCGATCCGTCTCGGATTCGGAGACGCGGTTCGTCCGTCTTCCGTTCCTGCAGGGTTGCTTAGGCAGCACTTTTGACACATTCCGGGGTTTGTTTCTGGAAAACAACCCCATTGGGTCGCTCATGCTGTAGATCGATGCGATGCGATGGCCCTGTAGTCTTGTCTTGTGATGGAGCGCATGCCGAAGGCAGTCAGGCCATAAGGCAGACTAGAAGTTCAAAGTTCTTCTTACCCGCACTGTCCCTCAACAGTGGCTGGAAGCAACTCACAGCGAGTACACGTAGTCGCCCAAAATGATTGAGCTTCGAGATGCGCAATATAGCATTCGTAAACAGAATTTGAGGCTGAGTCGTGATAGAAAACTGCCAATCTTGACACGAAGGATGACCTGTAAAAGCAACGGCAAGACAGCGCAGGTCTGTCGGTCGTGTTGCTCCGGGTGGCCGAATCATCGTTCAAGAGTGCTTTGAAATCTAGGAACAAGATGCTCCCCCGGATGTTGACAAGTCCCACGATCCATAGGTGTATGATGAGTCAGTCGGCATCAGAACAGCCTTTATCAAAATCCGAGCTCGACAAGGAGGTGTTGTCGTTTTACTATTGAGAGTTCCGGCAGACAAGGAGCCAAAAGCCCCCGAATCCGCCCCACACGTCATCTCGTGGAAGAAGTTCTAGGCGATGCTATGACATTTTCCTTGACTTCTTGGCAAGAATGCTCATATCTGATTGGTCTGGAAGTAAAACTCGTCCGCTCTCCGAAGATTAGTGTTCTAAAGACGGCGCAACCCTAGACGAAAAAACACCGTTCCCGATTGCTGTTGGATCTATCTGGATGAGGCGTTTGTATATGACCTGGGCATCGCGCCTTGCAATCTTCCGCTCATTGTCAGAAACGTCTTGTTTTCTTCGTCTCTCAACCCATCTATCTCGAGCTTCGACTCATCTACCTCGGGACACAACCCTTCGAGGCCACTTTCAATCACGGCTCTTGTGTACATAGAAGCCAACAACTTGTCCATACTGCGTGCGCTTCCACTCTCTTCATAATGGCTACCAACAGCCAGATAGCCTGGGCTCCTTCGCTCAATCACGGCTATGGCGACGACCTCATGCGTCGCATCTCCCGCACAGTTTCTGGTCGCTCTGGATTCTCAGACTACGAGGAGCCCAAGGACGACGAACACATCAGCAAAGCCGAGGATTGGTCATTGATGCCCGAAGTCAAGAGATATGCTGACAACGACCCTGCCACTGGACGCAAACTCGGAGTCACCTGGAACAACCTTACAGTCAAGGGCGTTGGTGCTGACGCAGCTTACAACGAGAACTTCCTCAGTCAATTCAACTTACCCCAACACATCAAGGAGGGACGCCATCCTGCACCTCTCAAGACAATCATCGATAACAG
Source organism: Aureobasidium uvarum (assembly GCA_903853725.1). Lineage (NCBI taxonomy): Eukaryota > Fungi > Ascomycota > Dothideomycetes > Dothideales > Saccotheciaceae > Aureobasidium > Aureobasidium uvarum. The sequence continues at coordinate 95,614 of CAINUL010000015.1, forward strand.
CTCTGGATGTGTAAAGCCTGGAGAGATGCTTCTTGTGCTTGGTCGTCCAGGAGCAGGTTGCACATCACTTCTGAAGATGCTCTCAAACAGGAGAGCAGGTTACGCAGAAATCGACGGTGACATCAAGTTTGGTACCATGGACCCCAAGGAGGCTCAACAATACAGAGGTCAAATCGCCATGAACACCGAAGACGAACTGTTCTTTCCCACTCTGACCGTCGGTCGCACTATGGACTTCGCCACGCGCCTAAAGGTACCCAATAACTTGCCTGAAGGTACCGAGACGCGGGAGCAATTCCGCACCCAGTACAAGGATTTTCTCCTCCGGTCGATGGGTATCGGTCACACTTCTGATACGAAGGTCGGCAATGAATACGTGCGTGGTGTCAGTGGTGGTGAGCGCAAGAGAGTGTCCATCATCGAGACTCTCGCGACAATGGCCAGTGTTTACTGCTGGGACAACTCGACCCGTGGTCTGGATGCCTCGACCGCCCTCGAATACACTCGCGCTTTGCGCGCGTTGACAGATAAGAACGGCTTGGCCACTATTGTGACCCTTTACCAGGCTGGAAATGGTATCTACGACCTCTTCGACAAAGTCCTGGTTCTCGACGAGGGCAAACAGATCTACTACGGTCCTCGCGCCCAAGCCCGCCCTTTCATGGAAAGACTTGGCTTCATTTGTGACGATGCTGCCAACGTTGCTGATTTTTTGACTGGTGTCACTGTGCCTACAGAGCGCAAGATCAAAAATGGCTTCGAAGCCCAATTCCCCAGAAATGCAGTTTCTATCCGCGAACGCTACGAGAAGTCATCAATCAAGGCTAAGATGGACAAGGAGCTTGACTTCCCTGAGAGCTCGCGCGCAAAGGAGTGGACTGCCGACTTCCAAAAGGCTACCCACGAGGACAAGGCTAAGGGTATCCCCAGCCACAGTCCCAACACGGTCGGCTTTCAATCGCAAGTCAAGGCCTGTATCATTAGACAGTACGAGATCCTCTGGGGCGACAAGGCGACCTTCCTTATCAAGCAGGGTTCTACTCTGGTTCAGGCTCTTATTTCTGGTTCTCTCTTCTACAACGCTCCTAACAATTCTTCTGGTCTCTTCATCAAGGGCGGTGCTCTCTTCTTGTCCCTTCTATTCAACGCTCTTCTGGCCATGTCTGAGGTTACTGATTCCTTCTCGGGTCGTCCTATCTTGGCTAAGCACAAGTCCTTCGCCTTCTACAACCCCGCAGCCTTCTGCATTGCCCAAATCGCTTGCGATCTGCCAGTACTCGTCTTTCAGATCAGTGTGTTCTCTGTCGTCTTGTACTTCATGGTCGGCTTAAAGGTGACTGCTGCTGCCTTCTTTACTTATTGGTTCGTCATCTATCTCTCGACTCTGGTCATGACCGCACTCTTCAGAGCTATTGGTGCTGCCTTCCCGACTTTCGATGCTGCCTCCAAGGTTTCTGGTTTCATGATCAGTGCTCTCATCACGTATATCGGTTACCAGATTCCCAAGCCTGAGATGCACCCCTGGTTCGTGTGGATTTACTGGATCAACCCAATGTCGTATGGCTTCGAGGCACTTTTGGGTAACGAGTTTAAGGGTCGTGTCATTCCTTGCGTCAACAACAACCTTGTTCCTAACGGTCCTGGTTACGCTGATGCTGCGTTCCAAGCCTGTGCTGGTGTTCGTGGTGCTCTTCCTAGTGCCACCGAGGTTACTGGTGAGCAATACCTTGACAGTCTATCTTACAGCTCGTCTCATATCTGGCGCAACGTCGGTATTCTGTTCGCCTGGTGGTTCCTCTATGTCGGCATGACCATTTTCTTCACTCTTCGCTGGGACGAGAACGGAAACTCTAGTGGCTACCTCTTGGTCCCTCGCGAGAAAGCTCACCTGGCTAAGGGTCTTATGGCCAAGGCCAACAGTGATGAGGAGAACCCTGCCGAGAAGTCCCAAACTTCCATCTCAAGCGCCGACACCCAAGTTCCCAATGGCGACAACGAAAAGTCCAAGTCTGAGTCCGAGAACAACGACCAACTCGTTCGCAACACCAGTATCTTCACTTGGAGAAACCTCACCTACACTGTCAAGACACCCTCAGGCGACAGAGTTCTTCTCGACGACATTCACGGATACGTCAAGCCCGGTATGCTCGGTGCCCTCATGGGTAGTTCGGGTGCCGGAAAGACCACTCTTCTCGATGTCCTTGCTCAGCGTAAAACTGACGGTACCATCAAGGGTGAGATTCTCGTCGACGGTCGTCCTCTTTCAGTCTCGTTCCAACGTTCTGCTGGTTACTGTGAGCAACTTGATGTACACGAGCCTTTGACCACTGTCAGAGAAGCACTTGAGTTCTCCGCTCTTCTCCGTCAAAGCCGTGATACTCCTGATTCTGAGAAGCTCGCTTATGTTGATACTATCATCGACCTCTTGGAGCTTCACGACATTGAACACACTCTCATTGGCAAGCCTGGTGCTGGTCTCTCCATCGAACAAAGAAAGCGTGTCACTATTGGTGTCGAGCTTGTATCGAAGCCTTCGATNCTTGGTAAGTATTCTGCCACATACTTCTTCAAACACTTTGCTAACATTCGGTAGATCTTTTTGGACGAGCCCACATCAGGTCTCGATGGTCAAGCTGCTTTTAATACTGTTCGTTTCCTCCGTAAGCTGGCCGATGTTGGACAGGCTGTCCTTGTCACCATCCACCAGCCTTCCGCTCAGCTTTTCGCCGAGTTCGATACTCTACTTCTTCTCACCCGTGGCGGCAAGACTGTCTACTTTGGTGACATTGGAGACGAGGCCAACACCATCAAGGAATACTTCGGTCGCTACGACGCCGCTTGCCCGCCCAGCAGTAACCCTGCTGAACACATGATCGATGTTTGCTCCGGTTCTCTGTCGCAGGGCAAAGACTGGCACCAAGTATGGCTGGACTCACCCGAAAACAAGAAGATGCACGAAGAGCTCGATGCTATGATCCAAGATGCTGCCGGCAAGCCTCCCGGTACCAAGGATGATGGTTACGAGTTTGCCACCTCTCTCTGGACCCAGACCAAGCTGGTCAGCAACCGTATGAATGTCTCTATTTACCGCAACACCGATTACATCATGAACAAGATCATGCTTCATATCGGTACTGCCTTGTTCATGGGCTTTACTTTCTGGATGATTGGCAATGGTGTCGCTGATCTTCAGCTCAACCTCTTCGCTCTGTTCAACTACATATTCGTTGCCCCCGGTGTCATTGCTCAACTTCAGCCTCTGTTCATCGAGCGCCGCGATGTATACGAAACTCGTGAGAAGAAGAGTAAGATGTACGACTGGAAGGCTTTCACTACCGGTCTCATCGTGTCTGAAATCCCTTACCTTGTCCTCTGTGCGACTTTCTACTTTGTCTGCTTCTACTTCACTGTCGGGTTCCCTGCAAAGGCCTCTTCCGCTGGCTCAGTCTACTTTGTCATGCTGGTCTACCAATTTATCTACACTGGTATTGGTCAGTTCGTCGCCGCCTACGCTCCCAACGCAGTCTTTGCTTCGCTCGTCAACCCTCTCATCATCGGTACCCTTGTCTCTTTCTGTGGTGTTTTGGTTCCATACGCCCAGATCCAGCCTTTCTGGCGCTACTGGTAAGTTCCCCTGAGCTATGTTCATCATCATCATTATATCATTATCGATACTAACAATATTTCAGGNCTATACTACCTCAACCCCTTCAACTACCTCATGGGCTCTCTCCTCGTCTTCACCTCCTTCGACCAAGAAGTCCACTGCAAGCAATCCGAGTTTGCCATCTTCAACCCTCCTTCAGGTCAAACTTGTGCATCCTACCTCGCCAACTACCTGCAAGGCATGGGTCACGCTTCCAACCTCATCAACCCTGAGGCCACCTCTGACTGCCACGTTTGCCAATACACTCGTGGCAGCGACTACCTCGCTACCCTGAACCTCAATGAGTACTACTATGGCTGGAGAGATGCTGCGATTTGTGTCATCTTTGCTCTTTCTGGTTACGCTCTCGTGTTTGGTCTCATGAAGCTGAGAACCAAGGCCTCCAAGAAGGCCGAGTAAAACCTCTTCTGTACATCTGCATCTGATTTCTGCATGTCAGCGCGGCGTTAAATATAGACTGGTGTTGATTTAATTACAAAAGTAGACTTGCATGACTTTCTCCTATACCTCTCGCATCGTGTCAAGTTTCTGACCAATCTCCTATCTCTCTTGGTCGAGCGGTTTAGAACATAGCTATCAAAATGCACATATTCCTTTCGCTGATGGATGGTTTCCACGGAGACTTGAAACATGAAGGACTCTCACTGGTCATGGTCGATGCGTGTACTGGAATCTTGAATTTCTATAGGTGTCTATGACAAGCATGACTCGCTCCTGTGATTGCGACCCGACAAGATGCATGACCATCGACGACTCGTCCCCGTTCGCTTCCGATGAGCATTTGTCTCCCAAATCGTTTCTGCCTTTCCAAGTAAGACTTCTATGGCGACGCATTAGTAGCTATTGCTCACACGTCAGATCATGGATATACTGAAAAGTATCACACTCACGCGGCGCAGATGGTCGACTTGCACTTGGCCTAGTCGCCATTCTCCTTCTCGCTCTCGTTTTCGCCCTCCTTCACACCCTCCTTCTTGACAGCACTGCCCATCTCAAGAACAGCAAGACGGCGTTCCAGAAGTGTCTGCTGAGCATCAAGCTCGCGAATCTTGTGATGAGCGCCAGCAAGACTGTCGATCAAGCCAGCGTTGGTAGTGGCCTGGTTGACGTCCAGCCGCGCAACACACGTAAGCAGATCGTCGATGCGAGCGCTCAAGTTGCGCCAGAAGGCGTGGACAGTGTTGTTGAGGATGCTGATTGAATTCATGGTGTTTTCGAGTGGTCTGAGGTGGGTTGGAGAGGTTGGGGAGGGGTTTTGGAACGAAAAGGGGTTGGCGTCGAGGGTTGGGAAGAGCTGCGGTTTCTATGGGAAAGTGAGGTGGAAAAGTGATGTTGTGACTTTCGACGATCAGCCGGTACTTTGCTTCAGATGTCGAGGGCAGTCATGTTCGATAGTCATGCAAATGCACAGTAGCTTTCCGTTGAGCACGCATGTCCAGAGAGAATGGCATATCGCATCTTGATGAGCAAAACAAGGGTTTGTCACAGTGAAAGGATGAAGTTATCAGAGAGTTGCATTAGAATCGTCACTTTCTTGAGTGGTACATGCTATCTACCACTCCTCACTTGGTGGCTCTGGAAAACTCCAGGAAAGCCTCAAACATAACATCCGAGGAGAATTCCTTCTTGTTTTCGGCATGAAACTCGAGAAAGAAGTTTAGGCTCTGTGCATGGGAGAGTCTAATGACCCTGACACGTTCTTCGTTGTCGTACATGGCAAGAATGGTGCCAGCAGAGTATCCCAACAACTTGAAGATGAGGTCAGGCGAGATTTTGGCGGCGCAGCGGGCGTTCTGGTAGACGACGCCAACCGAGACCTCGGTGGCCCTGTGTCGATGTCAGTTGTGTCTGTGAGTGTGGGATTGTTTCGTACTGACATCCGGCCGGGAGTTCCGAAGGCCTTGATGCACAAAACTGCATTGTTGGTAGCAATTGCAGTGTTGATGAGGTCTTGCTTGCGGATGGGGTTACGGTGAAAATCGTTACGCAGGTCACGAACGATGTTGGAGATGGACTATACATGATAAATTAGTTGATGCCTCTTGCATTTTATCGTTTAGTGCGCACCTTTTCGTAGACGGCGGGATCCATCTTGAATACAAGATGCTTTGGTAGTAATGTGTATGTGTGACTGAACCCAGTTGTTGTGGTTGTGCGCGGCTGAAAGCGAGCGAAGTTTGGTATTGATGCGTCTCTCGAGTCAATCGCTGCCTAGACGACGACTCTGGTCGAGCTCTGAATACGTTCGAGTCCCTGGTATTCGAAAGAGTCAGACACTCCGATGCACTGTTGGAAGTATGATGCAGACTTGCTCAGCTCAGGATCATAGAGGCCTGACATACAACCCTTTTGTTTTTCGCCATCTTCTTCCCAGTCGTTCAAATCAACTTCGTTCGAAAGAACTCCTCAAGTATCTCAGTCAGAGTAAGGAACTCACAACATAGTATGATTGTAGATTTGATATTGTAATCTTAGGCCATGAACTGTCGACTATTGCACGTGAATAATACCCAGTATAGCATTTGTGGCTACCAGACCCTCCGTCAACGAAATGCAAGATATACAGACGAAAAGCAAGATACACAGACATGTGTGTTTCGAAGACAAATTATGATGTGAAAACGACCTGATCTTGATCTTAGTACATTGTATCACAAGTCATCACTTGTGCTCAATAGATAGAACCTATCATATGTTCATCCGCCATACCACTATCAAATACTACATCCATCCATCCAATCTTCAATTTCTTCACAGTGCAGTATTTGCTGCATAGATCGTCTTGGTCAACTTTCTGCTTACCCTGTATCCACTAAAACCATTCTACTACCTGCTCTCTTCCAGGCGCGAAGCAAGGGGACTGGAGGTCAAAGGGTCACATAGGTCTACGATGCTGCTGTTTTATCTATAATCTTCGGTCATTGGAACTGCAGACGTCTTGGCGTCAAGTGTTATCAGGGACGTATTTCGTTACTTGAAATGTTATTACCAAAGGGAAGTTCTTGCCTTGAGCTCTTCAGCATAACATCTTGATAGAGCGTCGAATGACTTGAGCGTTTCCTCTACTCAGCAAAATTGTTGCAAGGCCTGACCGAGCAGCCCAAACGTCAAGTGAACTTACCTCTTGCTCTGAAATGTCCGATATCCATCAGCGAATGTGACTTTGAACCAAAAGCAGAGGTAAGAGACAAGACATGAAAGCCATAACAGTACTCATTACATCAAGATATCATATATGCATAAAATCTCATCTAATCTTCCTCAACAAACACCTCTTCGCTATACATTTCTCAAACAACCCAGAACCACACTTTCTCAGCAAAATTCCTAGGTTCCCTAGTCTCATACTCCAACTCCTCAGCATCAGCAATATCCTTGCCACTCCACACATCGACCTCCTTAATCGGAATGCACCACCTCCAATTCTTACTCCAAACCTTGTGACCAAACCATAAGACCAAAAAGATGGGAATGGTGATGTAGCAAACCAAAAAGTCGGAAATGTTCCAGCGGCTAGGGACGAAAACGTAAAAGCCGTTTGTGAGGGTGACCAAAACCATGACGATGAGGGAGAACCAGCAAGAGTATGGTTGCAGAGGTGTGCGGAAGGGTAGAGAGTCAAGCATGTTGTGGAACAGCATTGCGCGGCGGAAACGGAGGTAGGTTATCAAAACGACGATCCAGGCGATAAAGCCGGAGATGGTGGTGATGTTGGTGAACCAGTTGAAGACGGAAGCGCCACTGTTGCTGACGTTCAAGAAAGCGAGACAACCGATGCAGAAGGTGAACAGCACAGCGACCCAAGGGACACCTCTCTTATTACACTTGAGGAAGATTTTGGGTGCCTGCTCCGTGAGGGCAAGCGAGTAGAGCATTCTTGATCCAGAGAACAACCAAGCATTTCCAGATGACCAGGCGGAAGTAAGGATAGCGGCATTGATGACGTGGTTCAAGCCTCCGATACCTGCATTTTGGATGGCGATGACGAAAGGAGAGGCTCCTGCGCCATGGGAACCACTGTTGATGGCATTGAGTAGACCCTTGTCGTTGTAAGCCACGGTAACACCAATGACCAACGTGCCCAAGACGTAAAAGGCGAACAATCTGTAGATGAAGCGGTTGGCCGCCTTGGGGATGTTGCGGCGAGGGGCTTCGGCTTCTCCGGCGGCGGTGACGACGAGTTCGGGCGACATGATGAAGGCGAATCCGGATTTGATGAATGCGTACCAGAAGGCGAGGAACTTGCCACTGTTGCCTTTAGCGATGAAGGGGTTGAAAGCTCCCTGCGANNTGTTTTGTCAATTTCTATTCCGCTGTGGGCGATGTCAGGAGCTACTTACAGGTTCGTTCCAGTAGCGAAAACCAAGACGATCATGCTTGGGACCGCCTCCAAAGAAGAGGACAACACCGAGAACAATAAGACCGAGAATTGCCAGAATCTTGATGGACGCGAACCAGAANNCCTGAACATGTTAGCACGAACCAAGGAGCTATTAGAATAACATCACTTACTCTGCTTCACCGAAGAACGAAACAGCGATAATGTTCAGTGCAAGAATAACAAGCAGGATAATGGCGATCCACACAGCGACAGGCACACTCTCGGTCCAGTACTGAATGATGATCGCAGCGGCGGTGACTTCAGCGGCGAGAAGCATCGCAAAGGTATACCAGTAGTTCCAACCTATTGTCGAGTTAGCAACATAGATCCGATAAGAGGTGTCGAGATGCTCACCCATGGCAAAAGCAAGACTAGGGTCCACGAAGCGATTGACAAAGTAAGGCACCGAGAGCCCCTCAAGAGGGAGGTAGGTGGTCATCTCAGCCAGCACATTCATGACTCCATACACGACGAAAGACATTACGATATAGCCCATCAATAGAGGAGCAGGACCGACAGCCGAGAGGGTGGCTCCGCTTCCGACGAAGAGACCGGTACCGATGGCACCGCCTANGAAGGTTGTTAGTCGAGATATGGAAGTGTTGATCGACATGGACATACCCAGAGCGAGGAACTGCACTTGACGAGAAGATAGACCTCTCTTGGTGTGGTTGCGCGCACCCGCATTCTCGACATCGCCAACATCCTTGGTGACAGCAGCAGTAACCTCAGGAAATTCCTTCATATCTTCGTTCTTCTCCATAGTGAGCGAAAAAAGAAAGCAGAAGGAGAAAAAACCTTTATATCAGGGCCTCAAAAGAGAAAAAAGCACGGATGAGAGAAGAAGCACAGGAAAGGAAAGTGAGAAGCGACCACCTTCATATACTTGTCAAAGGACTTCACCTTCCACACCTTATCAAGATATAACCCCGCATACTTGTCCTCCGCATCCAATAGCAAACTATCAAGTAATAGAAACAGATTGGAATGGGTGCACGGTGAGTGGTTGCCAGACTCGTGGGATGTGTATGGGGGATTGTCGCTTGGCACGGCTGGGGTAATGAGCCGAGTGGTTCGTGGTACTTTGTATATTGTCAGCCGAAGCAGCTTCGGCTTGCTGCGGTGTTGAGGATTTTTCAATGACTCGAAACCCTCGAAGGATGCGATATCGATTCAGTTATGCAACATACGTAGAAGATAAAGGGAAAGAGGTTCGCGAAAGGAAAATAGGGTTCGCGGGGTTGATAGGCAGAATCGGGGCAAGAATGTTGACAGGGCGTGGTACAAGGGCGTGATACAAGGCGCAAGGCGTGGAAGAAGGCGCACGTGGAAGAGGAAGAAACACGCACGAGCAAAGAGGCTGGTACAAATTTCTGAAAGCAGAGTTCGAGACTTTTGCCATCTGTAATAATTTCTTCCGATCGCCTGTTATACATTACACATTGTGTCCGCCCTCTTCTGCACTCACCCCTTGATCCTTCAAAGGTGCCAGGTGGAGCCATTGGCACGGAGAGGGTAGCGAAGGGCGTTGGCAGCCTTTGCACAGCTGGTGACAGAGCCAGTGGCGTTGGTAGGAAGCCATGCGCCTCTCTGAGGTTGACCGAGAGCNNCTAGAGTGTATCAGTTGACCGCCGCTTCATGTCTCAGACCTATGACACTTACATGGAAGTAGTACCAGACCTCGGAAATCTGGGTTCTGCCATTGTCGGTCGAGCCAGCACCGGCAGCAGTCTCGTTGTATCTGGGGCCGCTGCAACCAATGTAGGGAAGAGCGCCGTATCCTCTGGCAAGAGTATCCTGGAACTGACCGATCGAGTAGGTGGTGGTGTTGCTGGGCTTGATACCGGCCTGGTTCAACCAACCCCAAGTAGGNNGGAGACGACGGTAGTAGAGAATGGCAGTCTCGAAGAACTGAACGACTTCCTGGTGCTGAACATACTCGGGACCATAGCAAGGCACGTCGAAGGTCGAGAAACAAGTTCCATGTTTGCTGAACTCGTGTCCCCAGAAGTCCGAGTTGGGAGCGCCGCTATTAATCCAGTATTTCGACATCCAGGAAAGAAGATCGTACTTGCCAAAAGGCTCAAGGAAGGTGCCAATGTTAGGACCTTTGTACGGAGGAACAACAGTACCATTGGGCAAAGCATTGGTCGTGTTGGGCGACGGCGTAGGATCATACTGCCTGTTCAAATCGCAGTACTGGGTGTACGAGCCATTGCAAAAGTCAGGCCACAAGCCATGCAGCGTCCAGTCATCCGCAGGCAGCAATTGACCTTCAGCCTCAAGGCCAGTGTATGTAGACCAGAACTGAGTGGACAGGAAGAGTCCTCCATATGTTTCTGCGCAGCACGAGTCGACGGTATTGGGGTTGGCGGCACTGGAGCACGACAGGACGGCGTCGGAGTNTGGCTGTGGGGCGGTGTCAGCGAAATGCAGCTGTTATCGCATTGGCGCAAGGCACTCACTCAGTTGACAGGTGTGGTTGACATTACTCTGGCCAGGGTACAGAGCAGCGAATGCCGAAGTCGAGAACAGCGAAGCTGCAGCAATGGAGTAACGCATCTTGACGAGGATGGACGAGCAGCGCAAGCTATGTGTTGAACACAACCATTTGCTGCCATGCTGCCGCTCTTATATAGCTTGATCGTCATGCTTTTTTCGCGCCGTCGATGAAGCCATGCTGCAGACGAGATGGTCTTCCGATATGGGTGCGTGCAGCAAATGATTGGTTCAAAGCCTCTCCACCGCCAGAAATCTTGTCGGCCGCGACCGCGATCGACGAACGCAAATCAGGAAGGTCGTCATGACATCTTTGGGAACAGTGGGGTCGGTAAAGATAGCTCCGAGAAGGATATCTTCACAGACTCTCTTATATGTCGGTCCTCGCCTCAAGAACTCAAGATGTGTTCGACAACCGCCTTCTCGGATATGCAGTCGAACATCGCGCCCGTCCACGAGACGAGCCCGAGACCCTGCTCTTCGATGACTGGGGTGTCATCTTCCACCTCCAAGCACCATAACCTGGTCATACAGCTTTGTGGCGCCAACACAATGCTTGGAAGGCTTTATCGACCTCTGCAAAGCACATGTTGTATGATTGATTGGTCGTCACCAGCTTTGCCCAGAGAAAACACGGCAAGCCATCCAAGCCGGAAGAATAGAAAGCGGGAATGCCAAGACTGGCGCTTTTTCGACAATCCCAACTCCGACGACAACATCCCTACGAAAGACAGTTGTGAGGAAGCATGTTGCCGCCGAGCGCAACAAAGGGATTGTAGCCATGTGCAATTCTTCGGAAGCTTGTCCGAAAAAGAGGTTGGCCATCGCTTAAGCACTGAATACATCAATGAGGTATTAACAGAAAGACGACCACAAAGACACAGCATGAAGCAGGTTGTCGACGATGCCTCACCTCAGAATCATGCAAGACCACAGAACGCTCAGAAAGTAAAGAATCGAACAGGTGTATTGTAGAATATAGGTGGAGTATATGAGGTTGGTTGCGCAAAGATTGCTATGATCAATAGCCAAATCCAAACACCACGCTGACTTTTGAAGTCGCTAATCGAACAGTAGGAAAAGTATAAGAGGTATGTAAGCGACTCGCGTCGAAAAGTTTATGGGCAACAGAGAAGAGAAGAAGAAAAAGAGAAGAACAGAGAAGAAAAAGAAACAGGAAAGGTATGTAGCGAATGTGTAAAAAGAAGAAAGGAAGGATTATAATCACAAGAAACACGGACATCATCAATATCTATGAATCGAAGATGGGTCCATATGCTGGAATACCACGACTTTCACACCCATACACCAATTGCTTGGTCAACTTGGGATTACTCACAACAAAGACAGCCTCAGCGTTCATCTCCTTGTACAGCCTCAAAGTCAGAGCGACCATATCAGGACGACCGTCTTTCTTNNCGGAGTCCCAAACGATCGCATTACCATTGAGAGTGAAAACCCAGTCAATCAAAGGCTGGCCAAAAGTCTTTTCGGGCGATGATGACACCCACAAGACCTGACATTGGCCTTTGCGGCTGGGCTCGGCGACGAAAGAAAGAGCGGGACCGATACCTGTGCCAGTCGTGACTAGCAAGACGCGGTTGAAGATGGACGCCATACTCAAAACATTGGTTTTGAGGACGCNCTTGACGTAGTAGTGAGACTTGGGGCTGTCGATGGTTCTGCGTGTCCAGTCGCCGGCATGACTGATCATGATGCTGTTGTTCACACCATCACCGTCGGGAAAGCAGGCAAAGGGATGCCATTCGCCAAGAGGTGACTCAGCAATGGCGATACCACGATAAGGACCCATGTGCTCTTTGTGATGGAGGCGGATAGCATGCTCTGATAGACGCTCGGCAGTGAAAGCGACCTTGCGAAGGCGAAGCCAAGGTAAGACGATATGCACACTCATAACGATGAGGAACCAGAAAGCAGGAAGCTTGACCAGAGCAACGCCAAGCGGCTCGGGACTGGTGGTGTTCTGGACACGACCGGTGTCGGCGATGAGAACAAGGTCGACCCAGAAGACAACAATCGAACACCAGCCAGCAAATCTGTGGGTAAACTCGAAAGAATTGTGGAACTTGTGACGGATAGCCGGATGCGCAAAGACACACATGACAAGGAAAATAATGAGTAACAAGACGGTAAAGATCGGTACAAGAGGCGTGTGGATGATCCGGCCAGTCTCGAAATTGACGACGATGAGGACGGTCAGAAGGATGAACCACATAGTTCCAGCGATCGCACATCCAGAATGCATGCCACCATGTTCGTAGACTTTGGCAAGGATTCTGCGCACTCGTAATGGTGCTGACAGTGGTACCAGTTGGCAAACGCGAAAGATCATGTTGAAGATATAATCTTGGCGAATCAGAATTGCGACTAGGAAGTTGGCTGCTGCAGCATTGGCCGCATACGGCATGTGGGTCAGAATGGAAGAATGGCCGGACGCCAACAGGCCGATCAAACCAGCAAGATTAGCGAGGAAGACGATGGAGAAGATCCTCCGATACACATTGAGACCAGTGTGTCGTAAGTATCGGATGACTCTTGCTTGTCGCTTTGGTGGGACAGGCTCCTCGATATGTGTCGATCCAGGTTTTGTCAGGCTGCTAAGTGTTGATGATGATGAAATGCTTGAGAGAGAAGAGACTGAGTTTTTCTCTGTAATCACAACGACTTGCTTGTCGCTTCCCCTCTCCAGGTCCTTGTCCATCGAGCTGACAGTAGCCATCTTGAAAGGCTGGGTAAGAATGCAATAGGGTAACTTTTGACCGGCGGGAGCGCAGATCCAAAAGAGTACAAGATGACTTGTAGGGATACTGGACGTCGATAGGGTGTCCAAAGTAAGTCGCACTAGCCCTGACCTCGGCGGGAGCCTGACCGTAGTTAAAAGAGTGTGGTGAGGAAGAGCTGAGTATGCAGACAAGCATGGGAGGCGTCAAGCCGCTACATATACATCAAAAATACGGTAAGTGGAATGTTTCTCGAGAAGACTTAAGATAAGCTTCCTTTGTTCCGCCCGTCTGACGCCCCTACAGCGATGGTGGCGTAACGGGGAGCCATGAGGTCGTTTCCAGGTAGAGAACGAACAATGACAGACGGGCCACACCTGTGGATAAGGATACATGCCGTTTGACAAATCTCAAGGAGCACTTGCCAACTATGGCAGCGAGCTACGACCTTGCTACCCAAAACCTCGATCGGGAGCGCAGGATAGATTAATCCCATATTAAATCTGATGAGGCGTCATGGTGATCTCCCAATCCTTCGTCTCGGGTCCATCAAAACCAGGTTGTTGGGTCATGCCTCGATGTAGACAGACGTCGCAACGGTGATGTGCATGTTTATACCCAGTCCGGACGTGTAGGGCGAACCGTTAGTAAAATGGTCCCACTTTATGTGCGAATTCATCTCGTCTGTAGTCCGTTTCCCGTATAGCTCTCCTTTACTTCCAAAGTCCGAGAGTCTGCATTGCCGACATGAAGAACGCAGAAGAAATTCACGAGGGCAGCTTACCGTCTGCATTGGTACCGGTGCCTGAGTGGAAACGGTCAACGTGCATCCACAGATCCTTCGGTGTCCGCGAAATTCATTCTACTTTAGCATGCAATATAAGTAAGTTTGTCCCAGAGTCCCAAATTCGTGTTGTTGCAGTGGTGGTGTGAAGATCGAGGCGCTGTCAATTTATCCAGCACCCAATCTGGCGGGCGGTCTCCTAGGGCTAGCTTATTAGCGACAGACGACTCGGGCTCGATGTGTCATCTTCCTGCTTCGCACAGCGACATTGAGCTAATGCGAAGAATTTGGAAGCTAATCCAGACGCGATGCCGGCAGAAGATGTAAGATGCTTGGGACGCGACATGATTCGACGAGGCAGCATGAGATGTCGTCGACGGCGTAGATGCAGCATGTCTGTTGCTATTCGCAGGTCAGGAGACACTCGGACATGAGCACACGCGCAAGCGTTCGACAAGTAGAAGCACAGATTAGATGCCATCATGTGCAAAGAACTCTTGGGAACTGGGCTGCATTAGCGACGGCACTTTTCACTTACCTGAGGACGGACGTGTGCCCGAGGCTTTGTGTAATGCTGTCCGTCCTGTCATGGACGCTCGACCCGACCTCGGCATCTACGCACGCGCATATCACTTTCGCAACAGTGCATCCCCGCTTGTCAAGACATTGATCAACGACGTGTTCGACATGCGGATCATGGTGGAATGGACAAGTCGACGTCGAGTTTCCTGGAAGAGAAGGTTTTGGTGGTGTGTGGTTCCGACGGCCCGCGAGAAACGGATCGCCCCGCTCCGCCAAACGTGACGGCTCGAGGGCGCTGGATTTTCTCTCGAGTGATGACCAGATTGATCGTGTCCCAACTGACATATTGCCCCTTGAGGAGTCTCGATAACCAGAGATTGGGACCCGTACCCAAAGGGAGGTTGCCTGATAGGACTGGACACTTCGGACCACCTTCCCGACTGATGGACAACCCGCTGCCAGCTCCGTCAACATCTGACAAGGTTCTATGATGAACTACACTCTAGTGCCAGTGGGTCGGAACTGTCGCTCTCGGGTAGTATACACGCGACAGTTGCCCAATTGATGAAGCAGGTGTTGTCCGATATTCATGAGGGCTACGCCAGAACAAGATTCAAGTCGCGAGACTTGGGCCTCGGCAGGTCTTTCCTAGTCAATGTGTGCAGCCCTGTCAGGCCACGGTCCTTCGGTCCAACGCGTGTCTTGAGATATGTCTCATCTCCGGATCCGATCTGACACTCAGCAGAAGGTTGGCCAGGATCAGCTTTGTTTTGCAAGATTCTGCGCCCGAAGAAGGAAGTACCCAAACGTTTTTGCGCTCGATTCAGCTCACTAGAATTTCTCCGCTTTTCGCGCGATCTGTCTCTACGTTATCCACTGAGCAACAAGAACTTCACTCCTCTCAGCTTTTCGCGTCCCAGAGTTTTGAGGATCATCCAGTCCCAAGCCTATAGCATCGGTGCCATGACTAGGGACAAGCTTTATCGTCTTTGCCGGAAATACCAAGGCTCGTAGCTTGGTCTGGAGACATTGTCATGCCAGCCCTGAGCATGCAATCTACTGCCAAGCTGGAACCCGATCAAACAATATCGATCGCCGGATGAGGTTGCCGTCCGTCAATCTTGCATGTACGGGACGTCAACATGTATACGAATACATGTCGCTTTCTCGCTGTGGCGTTCCCGGCATATGTTCTCTTCGCTTCCCCGAGGGAATGGCACGAACTTCTGTAGGGTTGGCCGCATTACGCATATCGCAATTAGATGCAATATATCTCGCTTACACCTGTTTTCATGGATGGCATGCGCCTCCTCGCACGAGTCCGGCACCATCGTCGTCATGACCTAGACCCAACGCTGCCGGAGTCGCGGCTTGGTTAGATGCTTGCGAATCAAACGCTCAATACATCTTTGGGTCAGGCACACTCAAGTTCTCCTGATTCTCCTTCGATCCGTTGGGGGTTTGATTGACACTACCACCCATTGGACCAGACTGTTTCCCTGAGATGAGCCGCGTCCAGAACTGTTACCAACCTCAGTCTACTGCACAACATAGCGGAGATGCTTTCGACAACGCCGTGCCTGCTTCTCGTTCCCGATCAGGCCCATCGAATGACGCACATCTCCTTTCACGTTGAGCGTTGATCGTATGCGCAATTCTCCTGTCGAGTATCAGTTCACCCTGACTCCAATTCGACTCCTGGTTGCAGACGTATTTTACCGATGCTTGTAGCTGCCAGAGATCTCGAGAACACGTATCGCCGTCTATCCCAACTCAATACCCACATCAGCTGAACATAATTCACTATTAGGCACTCTGCTTCCTGATATGAACCCACCACCCGCTGATCCTCTCAAACTCTTCATGTCACTATGTATGCTAGGATTATTACCCGGTCGTACTGCCAGTGGACTCCATGAAAAACGCCCAACTCTTCCGATACGAGCAGCTGGTCCAGAGCCATCTCGAGTTTCGTATCTTTGGCAGTCAGCTCTGCTAGTCTTATCCTCACGACTTGTTATCGCAGAAATCTCTGTGAGCAGTTCAATTGATGGGAAGGCTGCGGCGGTAGAAGTATTCGTGGGCGAGCATAACAACACAGGTGACCGACAAAGGCTAGGGAAAGGATGACGAGCCCAATTTCTCTGTTTGAAGCAATATTGACAGACACATGTCTGAGAGAGCTCCAACAAAGTCCTAGACCTCGAAGGAATCGCGTACACTTGAAACTCAGCCTCATGAGGCGGAGTCAAGCCACATTTTTCTCATGAACCAACTTCTTCTTTGTGAAGACAGGCGTTCATGTCCTTGCTGTACAGAAATAGCTTTAGTCCATTTGAGGTGCATATCAGGCTCAACATAGGGGCTCAGCAACCTGCTGTGGAGTGTGTATGCGTCATTCTTCGAGGTCTCCACGAGAACGCTCCAACATAGGTCTAGGGATTGTCTCGAGCCAGAAAATTCAATGCATGGCACAGCGATATGGGCGGTGCTGTGAGATCATGTTGGTGGTATCTGAGGCGTACTTTCGCCACCATGGTTGGGGGTCTATTGCTGGTAACGACAGCAATGATATCCATGGCCGACATGTAAAGCTTCGACTTGCCTCACCCCTGAACATCAGTTCTACTCATCACTCACCTTGTAACAAACGAGACGACCGTACGCATATCTATCTTTGCTATACGCCTATCTCTTTGATCGCTCATCGCTTTCGACATCTACAATCTTTCTTCGACAACCACCATCTCCCAAGATGCATTGTCTGCAGCACTGTTCAGCAATCATGGGATTGCTCAGCCTGGCCACCGCCATCTGCCGACCCCCTGGCGGTCCCGCTGGCCCCGACACCTTTGCCACGTCCGACAAACTGTGCCTACCTCAGGGCGAAGGCTACTGGACATTTGCTCTCTACATTTCCGCCATCGAGGTACGTACCCGCCCTGGCCGAAGGACAAAATGCCGGCTTCTCGGGCTCTTAACAGTACCACATTTATGACAACACCTGCCGCCTGAGAGCATCATACGACACTCAAGCCACCGACTGCGCTATCCCTTTCGTGATTGAAGAAAACTTTTGCACCAAGTTTTGACCATTGAAAGCGAGGACATGATGATTGGGGGAGGGTACTTTAAGTTTTCGTATGGGAATGGTATGTTTAGTATTGGCAACAATGGGTGTACTTGCCAGGATATGTCGAGTGGTCTGCAAGCTGCAGAGGGCTGCAAGTGTGCTTTCCCGATTAGTGGTGTTCTGTGAGGGGTTCTGTGGTAGCAGTGTCTCTTATTTTGCTTCTCTTGTGCTTTCGCTCGCCTTTTCTTTATCTCAATCTTCTTTTCCCATTGCACGATCCCCCATCACTTTCCTTCCACTGTCCTCATCATGCGTCCTCTGTCTTTACTCACGCTCAGAGCACCTTTGTCTCGTCTCTTATTTTCCATTTTGTTATTACTATACTCCTCAACGTCTCTACCAAATATCATATATCCCGCCATCCATGCCCCAAACAAACAAATGTCTATAGTTTCTAGTGTATCAACTATGTCTTGAGAAAGAGTATCTATACAATATCCCACTTTTTTGACCCAGAAGACAAACAATAGTCGACAGGACCGGCACAAGTGTTTATGTGTCTAGATGCCTGGCTGCTCCGTCTTTCCTCGCAACCACCTTTACTCTATGTTATTGTGTTTGTATGTATATCACTGCTGTATGAAATTGGTACTGGATATCCATGTTTTTTGTGCTTTGCTTTGCTTTGGCTCTTCCTTTACTTTTACTCTTTTTCTTTACTTTTGGCCTTAGACTTGTGTGGTCACCACTGTTTGAGATCTTTCCTACTTTTATCCTGATTCGATGCCAAAACTTTCTGTTCGAGATGGATTTTCTAGATATCCTTGGAAAATTGAGAGAAAGGTGTATACTCGAAGGTTTTGAAGACTCGATTCTTTTCGATTGGATTCTTATCAAGTAGTATCACCCAAAGTCATAGAAATCAATGAGAAACAACAATGAAGAAGACGAATGTGGCTATTGTGAAGAAGGGGCAAGAGAATCAAAGTTTCCAAGGCAAGAAAACAATAGAATATCTTAGCTAGTCCTTTTGATCCTAGAGACTGGGGAGTTTTGTGTGTAACTATGGCAGATTTATATACCTCTACACTACACTACACCACACTACACTACACTAAGCACAATATCCGCAGAACCCTGATACGAAAAACAAAACAGCTGCTTGTTAAATACACAGAACAGGGTGCTTGCTCCCCAACACCAAAAGAATAGAAATCTTTCTTTTTATTCTTCTTCACTTCTTTCCTTTTGACTTGGTCCACTTTGTCTTTTTTCTTTCTGGAATTGATGATGGTGTGAACTTGGTTTGTTACAAGACTCAAAGCCACAGCACGCTTATACGATGGGGGTTTGGCTGTCTTCATATTGAGATGTGGATGATGTTCGCACGATGATTGGTTTCTTTGGCAAAGGCAAGGCAAGGCACTACAGCTTCGCGGGCAGGACTGCATGCAATCGTGTATGGAGCGAGATTGTGACTCTGGCACGGTCGATGAGATGAAGCTTTCTTCATGATCTCATACGAAGGGCAAGAGCAAGTACAAGCAATTGGAGAATACAAAATCAAGACGCAAGGATGGGATAAAAGTGTATAATTTTCCGTCAAGAGGGGAGTGGATATCAAAGACGAGCCACCGTCTAAAACCAAAGCGAAGAGGTATCTCAAGCACTAGAGGGCAAAAAGCAGAATGCAATGTTGGGCATAAGATGAACATGACTGATTCGGCCGTACAAAAAAACGATAGATGAAAACAATGCGAATAACCAAAGGCAAGAAAAAGCAGAGATCCAAAAGGGCAAGACGCTTCTCAACAAAGGAGATCAGTGATGACTGCACCCCATCACATCGTGTTGGCGACTACTGCCTCCGCTGCTGCAAGGGCTGCGGATGCTGTTGGTCGTGCCGGAGATCGTTTTTGTCTGGAGCTTTCGGTGGCCGATCGTAGGCGTAATCAGCAGCGTAGCCATGGTCTCTCGGCTCAGCCGTGTGGGTCACAGCATCGTAGCCATCGTCAAACTCTGCATCTTCGTCGTCCTGTCTGTCATCGGGACCAATATTCTCGTCGGGGTAGTTCTGAGTCGGTGCGGGCTTTCCCTTTGCATTGTTCTTCTTTCCCTTTCTGTTCTTCTGCTTTGCCTTTTCCAACAGACGCCTCCTTTCCTCGGCCTTTTGACGTTCCTTGCGATCCTTGATCTCGTATTGGCGAATGAGAGCCTCAGGACGCGAACCCCAGATGTCTTCGTACTCGCAGAATTCGCAGATCCACATCGAGGCGGGTGTCGGGCGAGTGTGGTAGTTTGTGTATTCTTGCTGGAGACGACGTTGGCGTTCTTGAAGCGCAAACTCCTTGCCGGGGCGACGAGGACGGGGTTTGCGTGGCTGTTGCTGTTGTTGCGGAGGCTGGACAGCTGGCGCGGGAGGGTTGGCAAGAGCGTGTGTTTGCTGGGAGCGCGAGGCCGAGTGGCTAGCCAGGGGCGAGCGCGGCAGGGTGGGCGTGGGCTGTTGCGGCCAGAGCATCTTGTTGGACGAGTCGGACTCGCAGGTGAAGGTGAACTGCGTCTGCGGCGTTGTCGTCTGCGAGGGCGAGCGGGCAAGGAGACTCTCGCTGTTCTGCTTGGTCGGCGTGATGGGCGCTTCGTGGTCTTGGTCCTGGTGGGCGCTGGCGATGGCTTGCGAGATGATGCCGTCGGCTTGTTCTGTGCAGCTCATGTAAGTCTCGGGCTCGCCGTCACAGTCACTGCAGCGTCTCTTACTGGTGCGCGTGCCGTCGCCCTTCCAGTTGCCTCCGCGCGACTTTGCCGAGAGACTCGAAGCGTAGGCGTTGTGCTGCCTGCCAAACCTGCCACGTCCGCTGCCCGACAACTGCCTCGAATCTTGCTGGTGCTCTTCCCTCGCTGCGATGCCCATGTTTGCCAACTCTTGCGACAGACTGGACTGGTGGACACCGCCACCGCCAGAAAGAGGAATCTTGCGCTTCTTCTTGTTGCTCGTATTCTCGAACGATTCGTATCCGTCAGCTGAAGAGGCGGTCGATGCGGGGGCGGGAGGGGCCTTTGCTGCCATGAGCTTTCTCTGCACGCTGTCGACTCTGGAGCCGTCGTTGACGGGCGAAGACCAGCGGTAGCTTGGGTGATCGTATGCAATCAGCTCTTCATCCTCGTCGCTCTCGTCGACATGGTGGTCGCCGTTGCAGGTGCAGTGACTGTGCGAGTCGTGGTGGTCGAGAGCGCGGGGGTCCATCTTTTCGACCACTCCGTAGGGGAAGCTGAAGAGGGGTGATGTTGACGGAGGTTCGGGTGGGTAGATGATCTGGCTCTGCTGTTCAGGCGACAGCTGTTCTCGTAGGCGGTTCTTGGGGAGCGGTCTGATGGGCCGGTCCGGGTAGACTGGTGATAGTGTGTCGGGCGATCTGGTTGGTGATGACCTTCGCGGCCACACATAATCTGCAAGCGCAAGGAGCTGTCAGTTGTGTTTCCTGATAAGAAAGTCTGGCTGCTGCGGGGTGTTGTGGGCTGCGGTTTGGGCACACGACTGAAGTCCGACTGCCGCCACCGCGCCGCCGACAGCACTGGCTATGTCATGACCTCGGGACAAGAGCAGCGAAGAGACACAAGAAAACAGTAGACACATACCTGCGGCCGCCATGGTGATAACATGCGGTGGTGGCGGTCAAAAGGTCAAATGTCCTCACCCTCTCCCACAAATGCCCAATCTGCCAAGCCCCGTCTTTTTGGCTTCTGCCGGGGTTTGGCCGTGTCTCTCGGTTTGATGTTTCTGGTCTTCTGCTGTCCTCCAAGACAAGATGTTTCCAGTGTTTTGAGATGTTGGCTGTCGTCGTTTGTCGCTGCAAAGAGATGACATGCATCCAAAAAGCAGTCGGCTCTCTGTGCGACGTGGTCTGCCAGCCTCTGAAAAGACGTTGATTGCATCTTTAGTCATCAGCCTCCGTCCGTGCCTCTCTCCGCTGAACTCCCGAGCCCGACCGCCTTTCCGATTGTCTCCTGAATGTGCGATGGCGAGGACTTGGAGGGAAAAGACAGGGTCAATGAACGGAAGATATCCTCTCACGCATCCATGATACAAGAAGGAGATTTGTGCCTTTGGGAAAGAAAGACGGTGTCCATAGACAAAGCTCATGTAGAAATGAGGCTCTGGGTGACCCTGTCAATCGGCTGTCGGTATACTGGTCCGTGCAGAAGACTCTCTTGACTTCAGCTCTTGAGCGCCATCTTCTCTTCCCTCCCAACGATTCGATCCAGCCGCTGCCCAGTGGGTCAATTGGGACGACTCGACGTGTCTTGATCATCAGGGGTAGACAACCAGTATGTCTGTACCATCCAGTTCAGGTAGGTATGCGGTAGGTGCATGTTTGCGACAAAGATGTAGGTCCACATCTGCAAACAAAGCTCAGGTTATGCAGGCAGGAAGGTACGGACACGTAGTGTTCCAAAACCCGGAAGACGCAGTCTCAAGACTGCATCAGGCATGTCTTGGATGACAGTATTGAAGCTGTCTGGCTTGTCAAAAAGTCGGATGGGCTGAGAGTGTTTGAGGGAGTTGTGGTGAGCAGTCAGGCAGACGTCTGATATCCGAGCTGTGACTCTGAGCGAAAGACACGATAGCGCAGGCAGCTGTAGCGTCGCACCTTCTCTCCAACACAACTCGTGTCTCTCGACGCCGAGACACGCCGGCACTTCTGTCTTGTCTTTTTAGTCTTCACTCACTCTCTCGGACGCGACAACCTTCTCAGCGCGTCAACCACCTTTTCACTTCCTTCTTGACCCACCTCCCCCTTCAACTACACATCAGTCCTCTGTCGCATCTTGCACTTCCTCTCAGTTTCTTTTCTGCGCGCGCACCATCATGCAGCGCTACTCGGTCGTTGTCAGCGACACTAGCTGGCCAGACCCTCTCAAGCTCCTTGTGCCCTTCCAGTCTTCTTCCAACTGCGCCGCCTTCGTCACCGAGATTGTCAAGCGCGCAGCTCGCTACGCCAGAACGACCAACGCCGCCGACTGCACTCTGCGCCTGGCCAGTATCGATGGTCCCATCCTCGACCCTGACGACATTCTGTCTGACGTGGTCGTCGACGAACAGCTTTTTGCCGTCTTCGACTCTGCCACTGACAGATCCTCGGCTCAGGTAAACCATACCTTCGCTCTCCTACCTTCTGTTGTTTACTGACCGTTTCCAGTCCAACGATGTCACAATGACTGGACTCCGGAATGATGCAGCCGGCGCCCAGCAGTCTCTCACCATCCGCAATGCCATCCCCATCCGCGTCATCACTCCCGCCATTGCCAAGCTGATGACAAAGGACCCAAATGTCCTGCCTACCCCTGCCTTCAGCATTCCTGCCACAGCAAAGCTCCAGCAGCTCCACGACGACGCTGTTCGTCATCTCGGCGACAATGGTCCCGACAAGTTGGACTCTGCTTTCATCCTCGACCTCCACGTCCACGAGCTGCCTGTGACTCCGTCCTGCCTGGAGTTGACTCTTGAAGAGACTGGCCTCGCCTCATCTCTCAAAGACGGCGTCCTCACCATCTATGCTGTGCCACGTCCTGCTTGGACCACTCGCTCGCCTGAGCCTACTGGCAGAGTCGGCAGGAACGATCTCTACGCCGCTGCTGATCACTGGCAGCCCGAAGTTCGCCAGTCTGACCGTGGTGTCGCCATGTTCTTATCTTCTCTCAGAGTCTTTGCCCATCTACTGAAGAGCAACTCCATCCCAGACGAACACAGAGAAAGAGTCGTCTACGTCTTTGACTTGATGTGCTCCTTCCCACCTGCCGTGCGCGCTTTGCACCTGTTGATCCAGGGACGCACAATCTCGCAACTGGCCAGCGCTGCCCTGAGCCAGGCTTTCTATTGCATCCTGGAAGACCTCGGTCACGAGAAGCTGATCCAAAACAACGAGACCAGACTTTTCGAGGGTGCCCGTCTTGTTTTCGGCCTCATCATGGAGAAGGCCAACCAGATCAAGTCCACCAGTTTCGCCGTGCCCGTCTACTCGTCTCAAATTCGCAAGGTTCAATTTCAACCTTCCGCAGCTGTTCCGTCCTTCGAGCTCGTGCCTGTTGGCGGAGACTCATCTCGTCTTGCCGCTCCGACATGTGTGCAACCGGACGCCACCTCAGGACTACTCAATCTGGACCTGTTGTCAGAGTCTGAGCAGATTGTTTTCATCTTTGACTCTCCTCAGGTCCTCTTTGCCCGTCCGCAGACCTTGCAAGACATCGTCAGCCCTGGCGATCTTCGGGACTTGCACCAGCTGGCCAACCTTTGCGGCAAAGTCTCCCTATCAGTCATCAGACCAATGTTGTTGTCCTCGGTCGCTCCTGAACACTTGACCTTCGACTCCAGGGGGCATCTCGCCGTCTACACCGGCAAGGCTGGCTGCGCTATGCCGGGCGAAGACACCATCATCTTCCGTCCTCTACATGGAGAGCAGACCCCGAACATGGGTCATGTCGAACAGAAGCTTGCCCCTGTCCTGCAGAGATACGAGCAAGATGGCACCAACGTCTTTGACGTACTCGGCTCTGCTCAGACTCGCGCTCTCAACGACCCTGACGAGATAATCATGTTTGCGGTTGACTGCAGCGCAAGTATGTCCATGTCTACTGATCTCATTGGTATCGACAACAGTCCGAGCGTCGTTCAGGAACCTGAAGTCCCTCAGATCTCGCCTCACGTCTACACTCAAGTCACACTGCAAGACACGAAAAAGTCAACCTCCGAGCACGAGGTCTATGAAGATGTTCTTGGTGCGGTATTCGAGTCTGCCAACGGTGCGAAAGCTACTGTGGCGGGTAAGATGCTGACTCTGATCTTTGATTTGCTTACAGACGAGCTGGCAAGGCTACGTCGTGAACCCTTCTACAACCAATGGCAGCGTCAGCAAACAAACAAGAAGATTGATGACCTCGAGATTTTCGCCGCTGGTCTCAAACGTTTTGAGCAGGAGCTTATTGACATGGTCATCCTTCGCGTCATGGCCATGACCCAGAAGAAGTGGACCTGGAAGCTCGGCGAAGCGGTTCCCGGACGAACGCAGATACCACCTCTTCCCAGCGAAGTCACCCTGATTCCATACGCCCTCAAGTGTCCCATACAGCTTGATCTCATCCAGGACCCTGTCGTCGCGGCTGATGGTCAAGTTTATGGTCGGCAAGCCATTGCCAAATGGATGTCAGTCAGACGTTCGTCACCTTTGACTGGCCTGATGCTTGAGGATACTGAGCTCACTCCTGACCTCGAGTTGGCTGATCAGGCAGACAAATGGCTACAGGGTGAAGACCTCGTCGAGCCAGAGGAGCGTCCAGTCAACAAGCGTCGCCGCACCACACCCCATCATAACATGATTACCTTCTCGAATGCATCTCACCACTTCTCCCGTGCACTTTCAACCACCACAACCTTGGTTGATCTGTACAAGGTCGCATTCCGGGGCATGAGAGGTCGCCACAACGCCTTCCAGCTGTCGTGGAGAGGAGCCCTTCTACAGCCGTCAACCGCCACCCTCGCAGATTCAGGGATCGTGGGAGGCGGTATCATCACTATCCTTGTAGCTGACGATGCCAACACGATCCAGAGTGAATCATCGTCTCTTTGTCTTGTCAAAGTTTTCACAAGTTACACGCGCATGGAGTTCTCTTACTGGGTCCCCAAATCCACAGGGAACTCCTTCATATCTCTCATGACCAAGTACTGGCGCTTCAGATGGACCTCCCAGCCTTGGTTGAATTACAAAAGACAGGAAATCTGGACAGATTTGAAGACTTATGGCGACAGCCAGTATCGTGGCAATCGTCCGACTATTGCTGAGCCGCTTGAGCACTATCTCACCCTTGAACACGCTTTTGGAACGCTCAAAGCAGAGTCTGTCTACAAGAGCGAGGTAACAAGCAGATATGGTGCCGAAGACTGGAACAGTGACGACGAAGACGAAGATGCCGAGCCTCTGGTGTTGAAAGTTTATGTCTCTGAGGTTTCTTCCCACAAGGGTCGTGAATATCGTCTGTCTCGCCTCGAGGTTCTGAAGCAGATGTTTGAGGCCATGATCAATCGCATGATTGCTTACTCGTACAAGACACATGTCGGTCTTGTCACGTTTGAAACGACAGCAAAGGTGTCTCAGTCGCTCACTCATGTCATCGAGAACTTCCGGAGAAGTGTGGAGAGCATGCACGCAAATGGCGACACGGCTCTTTGGGATGGTCTCGAGCTTGCACGAACTCAGATCATGAAGCACGCACAGAAGTACCCTAATGCACAACGTCGTATCATCTGTCTCTCTGATGGCAACGATACTAAATCCGTCACGGGTGTTGCGGATCTCTGCTATAAGCTTCGTGAAAACAAGATCGCTGTCGACTCGGTCTGCATCGGACAAGACGACAACATGGACCTGAAAGCACTCTCAATCATGCTGGCATCTTACTGTTTCTATCCCAGAGACCTTACCACTGCACTGGCCATCTGTGAGATGGAACCGGTCTTGTCTCAGACTGAGCGTCCAGCCTCCAACGTGGTTGCTACTTCTGGTACGGCACGCAATTCAGCCTTGAACAACTTCTACATTATGCGCAACCGTGCTGCATTCACTTTCGTTACTCAGGATGTGTACCCTAAGCGCAAGGAACATCCCAGATTGGATGATGAGTTTATCCAGCTGGTCAATTGCGTTCGTTCAAATGCCGGCAACCAGTCCAGTCTGCCTACGCTCAGAGTATCACGTTTACTTGTCGAAATGCGCGAGATAGCTGCTAACCCCAACCCCATGTACGATTGTTACGTCTCTGAGGCTGATATGTTCTTCTGGAAGGTTGTCATCNNACAGGCGTAAGTCTCTTACCACGGCTCGATTCTTCTGAAAAACTGCTAATGAATGTTACAGCCTCCCGATACTCCTTACGAAAGCTGCAACTTTATGCTGTACCTCGAGATGCCTGAGAACTTNCCCGCCTTCCCTCCCAAGGGTCGTTTCGTGACTCCAGTCTTCCATCCCAACATCAACCGTCACGGTCGCATTTGTCACAGAATCTTTGACCGTGACTGGACCACTGACACCAGTCTCAAGAACGTCCTCGACACTATTTACGGTCTGCTTCTTCANGCTGAAACTGGCGATGCTGTGTAAGTTCATTGATGTTTCATGAACATCGAAATCCACTGACAGCCTTGATAGNNGCACACCACTGTCACGCTCGGTTTCCATCACGACGAAGCTGCCTTTGCGGTTGAAGCTCGTCGCCACGCCAGAAAGCACGGTAAGAAGACTCGGGAGGAGTGGAAGTACGAGTTGCTCGATCTAGATGAGGATGAGTCAGACTAAGGAATGCGATTGCGTCCCACGCCGTCAAAGGTCGCGTCAACAATTCAGATGCCCGGGACAGGAAGAGATGGACCCCGCCTACAGCTCGGTGGCATGGAAAGCTCCATCTGAGCTGCTGAGATATGATCGGTCATTGCTTTCCTGTATAATAGACGTCGAGATGGCTCTTAGCTTTACTGCATTGCCTCTAGCTGGAAAGAAACCACAATATGTTCTTTCTCCTTTTCGATGCCCATAAAGATCCTCCAGCCGTTTTTGCTGCGTAGAAATGGGTTTTTTGACAATTGAACTTCTTCCTCGGTCACCTTGCAGGCACGAATATCAGTGCTTATCGCCAATGGTGTGGGAGTTCTATCGACGCTCTTCAGGGTCTGGCGTTCGGCTTGTCTAACGAGACCTCGGTGTCACAAAACGAGTGCAAAGACGCGGAGAAGTGCTGCATCTGACCGATTGATGTTGACTTTGCTTCTTCTTCCTTCTGGGTTGCTGTGAAACCTCGCAAAACCTGTGAGAGACAAGAATCTCTCAAGTGTGGATCAAGAAGTTGGACTCGACATCAGTCTTATATCGAAGAGATTTGTTGCTCAGGAAATTTCGTGGAGATCAGGTAGGGCTGTTGTGGTATTCGGCTTACAAAGTATCGAATCAAGCTGTAGAAGCATGGACTCTTTGCTGTGCAGGTTTACGGGAGGCAAAGAGGTATACTGTTTGATGTTGGAAACGGGTTCATGAACATGATAAATCTGCTAGGAAAGAAGACTTTACTAATTAATCATCGAATATATCTCGTAAGAATTACGAACAAGCGATTTACAAGACTGATGGTCACGAAATCCAAACCTTTACCCCAAAATCTCGACATCAATTCGGCATCACCAGTCTTCTCAACAAGCTGAATCTTATCAGAAGTTCCAGACTTCTTTTTCATCTCTTCCTCCACAGTTCACAACTCGTCAATAACTTCAAATGCCATGTCACTGAGCCACTTCAAGACATATTTTACAGTCATATCTTCGTCAGACAGTAAAGCAATATATCCCATTCTCAACTCAAACAGTGCAAATCTGAGGTCGTCGGGATGGATAGTGTCATCATTGATAGCCAAACGTATCCAAGTATTTCTCTCAATCACCCACTCGACCTTTAACAGAGCTGAAGAATAATGTAGCCGCGACTTCTGCTTCCAGAATCTCAAATTTTGCTATCAAGATGGGGGGTCAGGTTGTTGATATGGTAGAGCAAAAGGAAACAGTAAGATGAAATGTCTCCATACCACTAAGAACTTTGTTCTGAGGTGGTATTCAGACGGATCTACTTCTTCAGCTTCAGTGACCCATCGTGGGTTCGACCATCTCGCCATTGAAGCTATATAGTCGAGATATACTTCTCCCTCGTATCTGGTGGTTTGGTATCCTTTGACACTATCACAACCCTCGGAATCGTCAGAATTCATCAGTGGCAACCCTGACACGGAATCGACATCAAGAGTTTCCAAGCAAGCTAAGTCACCCTGACATTTGGAGCAAGGAGTACTAACAAACACTTGTTTAATTATCGCGCAGGGAGAAATCCTCCAAGTTTGCGAGAAAGGAGGGGTCTTGGTGGAAGGAGAGGTAGAACAATAAGCATAGAAATCAAAGGTTTGGTCTGTGGTGGTGCAGTGGGGGTAGGTTTTTGTGATGGAGTCGCCATGGCACATGATTGCTGTGTTTTCTGTCGGAGTAGTTGGTGGGGAGGAGGGAGTAGGGGATGCTTACCTGTATGCTGGAGAGCGGAGACGGTGATACAAAGGAAGCTGAGAGATGATCCAGGGGTTTCAAAGGTTTATATAGCGTCAAGAATAGAGCATTGGAGTCAAACAAAAGAGATCAATGATATAAAAGCCAACAATGAAAGTTTTGTCGTCGCACAAAAGGATATCAGAAGAGGCTTTTGAGGACAGCACAAAGATCAAAGATCAACATAGTGTGCTGTCAAGAAATGCTCCTGTTGCGAGGTTTTGTTTCTGTCACGCATTCGAGAAGATTGAGAACTACCATGTCGCCTCTTTGGAGATGTTTCTTTGCTTATTTCTCTTGTTGGTCAGAACCATTTTAGGAACTTGATGGCTGACAATGGCTTGGAGTGTCGTTGAGGTGAAAGGATCTCTAATAGAATCATGAGATGATCTAGTACATGAGGAGAAGACAATGTTTTATATAAATATATCACTGATACAGAAGAAATATGGTGTGCAATTAAGATCTTGTGATCAGACCTCACCCACCAGGAGCGAAGCCTTTAGTTTTTCGAGTCATAAATAGAAAGACGGTGTACTCAATGACCTGAAAGGCCACTGATATACTTATGGAAAACAGACATTTTAGATCGTGTAGTACACATCTAGTTCTGAACAGAACTAGAAAAAGCCTCAGCAGCAGCATCAATAGCAGCAACATCAGTGTTAGCAGCATCAACAACAGCATCAGTCTCAAGCTCCTCGAGTTTGCTTGTCAAGACACTCATATAACCCTCAAACCTACCAGCATTGTACTCAACATCATAGTGTGGGTGGAAGTTTGTCAAGTCCTCGAACAACTCAACCATGTCTGCAGTCATGTCTTCAACGTTAGTTGCATTGGTCTTGTCAGTGACACCAGTGCTGTTCAGGATTCCAGAGAGTTTGGCTTCAGTCGTCATGGCGCGGCTGTTCTCGGTCTCGGTCCATGCAAGATAGGCATCGCATTCGCTGTAGATGAGAAAGATGTTTAGTTTGAGCTTTTCAGTGGCGGTGGTCGAGGNGAGAGTAATGATTCTGTCAATCAATGCACTCATAGACCCAGTAAAGTTCTCAAGAGAGCCAACAGCACGTCTAAACCAAACCTCAGTAAGCGCAGAAGCCTTACCGAGTGAGTAGTAAGAAGTCAAACAATCACTGACCTCCGTATCATACTCCGCCATAGAGTCAATACTTGAAACAGAGTCAGCTGATCTCAAAGGTAAGTCATCAGAGTCGGAGGAAGAGGCAAAGTCGGAGCAGTCGTCGCAGATGGGGATGGAGTAGATGGATCTGCTGATGATGGAGTCAGTACGTGTTTCCCAGCCTCCACAAGAGTGCTCGTAGGTGGCACAGCCAAGATACGAGGACTTTTCGAAGGTGGAGCTGCAGTTGCTGCACTCGATGGTGACGATTGAACCGACGCACATTTTGGTTTTTTGGTTGAGATGTCCGAGCTTTGAGATGTTTTGCTTACTTGGTTCGAGTTACTGCGTCGGGTCTGCGGTGGATCTTGGGTGGTGTTGAGACAACTGTAGCTTAGGTCGACGGAGCACTCGAAGGGAGACTAAGTATTCGTAGAAGCAAACTGCAGCTAAGTCAATCAATTGTAAGAAACAAAGACATAACTTTGAACCTGCAATGTTGACAAAGAAATCCGGGATCCTGACAAGAGACAAAGGCGCGGTCAGTCGTATCTTAGAAGTTTGAGGTTGTACCTGTCTCCACTTTCAAGATAATTCCATCACAGGCCCAAGTATTTCCCAACATCTGGTACATCAAACGCATCAAGTTGTTTCAACTATGCCATTTGTAATTCATCTGTATACCCAAGTCCAGCAACAGACCGTTCCTTCGTGTCTGAGACCAGATCAATTGGACTGATGAGACAAAGAAATCTCAACAAAGGGGCGATCAGACAAAGGCGTTCGTCACTGAAGAACAAAGAGACAATACAATTAGGTTGTCTAGGACAATGCATTCTGATATATGGTCAGTCTCTGCCTTCCAGCCGTAAGAGCTACACCATCAAACTGACTCTCATTTACTCGTGCAGGCACGATCGAAAGTGAAGAACAAGTAAGAAGGATGTGTGCACAAACAATCATGGTCCACATATGTTCTTGTGGCAAATCGAGTCGGAAAAGCATGCCGCCTCGTTCTTCCAATCCCGTCTGCAAAGTTGAGGAGAGCCAACTCACGATCAAGCTGCATCGACCTTGTGAAGACTGCCATGAGGCTAACACTAACATATATACAGACTTACAGAGTAGATATGGACAACTCTCCTCGACAGAGCCCGGCGACAAGACATTTTCAGGCATCCCAGGACCTACCTCTTCTGAGGGACTTCCTCCAAGTTATCAACAGGCAACTGAACAGCCGCCATCCTATGCTCGAGCCGTTACGGAAGAGCAGCCTGTCACATACGACAACGTCATGATGGCTATCGCGACTTTCCAACCAGAAGAGATTGTCAGAGCTATGCACACCTTTCGCGCTTCCCAGCTATCGTTACTGCCTGCATTGTTGAATGAGCTTCGGAGCCTCGAACATCGGGTCAGCAAAGCAAAGCGCCGTCTATATCGAGCTGAAGACATTGGCTTCTGCGACGAAGTGGTCATCAGACTAACTCGTGAGCAACGAGCCCTCGATAGCAGCCTCCAGCAAGGTCGAAGATACCTCGACGCTACTGTCGTCCTCAAGCATGGGCTCGACAAGTACCAGAATCTTGCTAGGGAGTCTACAAAGGTTCACAACTACAATCAGTCTCGTCTGTACGTCAAAGCTGCCAGTGAGCATGCAGACAGACTCCTCGAAATGGAGATCCAGCTTTCAAGGCCTGGGCAACAGCCTCGACATCTAGCTGGACAGACCAGACAACAGCTTTACCCGCTTGAGAAAGTGGTCCAGGCTCTGGAAGCTAGGACTACGTCAAGAGCTTGGGCAGTTGTGCAAGTTGCCACTCGTTCTAATTTTGATGTGCATTGCTAACTCTCGTTCTAGACGACCTGTTGTACTACTGAGGTGCTTTGGTATGAGCGGATATAGGGGTTGGTGATGGGGGAACCATGTCGATCAATACGGCGGCCACTTGGCGTCTTGTTCATGCGTACTAGACCATCGTAACTAGACTATAGAATCACACGTCACTTCTACTTGACTTGATTCTCAAGATGCTCCGTTGTACTATGTGAAATTATCACACATGATTCTTTGTTGAAGTTGAAGACTGCCGAGCCATCTGCAGCTATACAGATGCAGAGACAAAGAACCCATGAACAATGGTGCAAGTCTTTTCGTACCGTACGGAATGTTCTTAAACCGTTCACTCTGGGGAACAGCCCCACTGATAGCTGATCGCGCTGTGTAACATCATTGGGCACTCTGGCAGACTCCTAGGCACTGTGTACTGGATTACGACGTTGTCCAGTGCTGATTACCTCCACGAGAAATATCAGGCGCGACAAGTTCTCTTTGTCAGGCACCCTGCAGAGTACGGTATCGCCGGATCCGGCGAACCCTGAAGTTCGCGAAAAGCCACACCAGCCTCTATAAACCAACTCTATACTCTGTACTTCACACGCTCTCTATACTTGCATTACCACAAGATAGATCGTCCAACATGGCACCCAAGAAACATAATTTCAAGAAGACTGCGAAGGCGACCAAGGCTACCAAGGCTACCAAGGCTACCAAGGCTACCAAGGCTACGAAGGTCGTAAAGTCCAAGGACGCCGTAACCCCTAAGACGACCCAGAAGAGCCTCAAGGCATCGAAGGCACCCAGAACGAAAGATGAAGTCACTATTACAGCTCCTCGTCGCTCAGCACGTCTCGCTGCCAAGTCGGTTGTAGAGACAGATTCAAAAACGAGAGAGAGGGAAGCCAAAGCTACCAGGCAACTGTCCTTGACTCATCTGGTGTTCCTCTGGCTACATCCACCTCTCAATCGCCTACATCAAGTCCTCCTTTTGCTTCGCCAGAGTCTCCTTTTGCACTTGCATCAGTACCTATCACTCGCTACAGATCTGGGCAACCTTTTGACAAGACCAGGATGTCCCGCCATGCAGCACACTTTGGCGTTCAGACTCCAGCCTTGGGCGATATCGCGACTCATCTTGGTATTGCCTTGCCTGCTCAGCCATCTCCTATTGTCAGACGGGACAGATCAACTAGATCGAACAGGCGTACAGCGTCGGCCATGAACAGTCCTTCGCAGTACTAGAGCAACAAGCTAGAACGCGAGACGACTTTACACTCAAGAAGATCGAGGAGTGAGGAGCAACAACACTGATTGGGATATGTATGTGGTATAGCAAAGAAGAATCCATGTTTTTGTGCTTTCATTGAGTTTTGGGTGACTGTACTAGCAAGATTTGCGCAAGCCCAAATCATGATTTCATCAATGCAGAAGCGACTTCTGATCCCTTCATGTCAATCCTCTGCCCGAAATTCGATAACAATCATGCCGTGGATCACTCATATGTCTGTCATCGAGGCCGTTGGGGAAAAGACTGCAGAGCATGCAAGAGAAGCTGAGCCGTGTCCTCGATTGATCAGAAGACAGATGGCTAACCATTGCTGGAGGGAAAGCTCAGGGGAAGACAAAGGCAGAAGAAAGCGCTGATTGTGAAAGTAACAAAGTCTTGACGGACGACAACAGTTGGGAAGGGCGATCAGGCCGTGAGAGAATATGCTGGCTCGGTCTGTTACGAACGCCTGTTAGTTAGGCCCAGTGGGACCTGGTCGTGGAACTTACCATCTCAGAGCTCAAACGAGTGCAGGAGTAACAGGGCGACAAGGCGTAGCGCGAGTGTATGCGGCCATGGGACGAGTGATGTTACTGTCTTGGACTTCAAAGTCACCTCCGCGGGTCTGGAGCTCGATAGAGCGACGAGAGTTGTGGCCCGAGAGCTTGCGACGGACTTTACACAGGTCAGTTGTGCTCAACGGATGAGCAGCAGGAAAGGACTTACTGTAGTCGATCTCGTAGGCGAGACCCATGAAGAAGGCGATCATGAAGACAACCCACCAGTCTTGGTGGTGGATTTGAAGCGCGGCCCAGATGGTCAGGGTGAGCAGCACGGAGTTGAGGGTTGATACAATGATCAGGAAGGGGGTCATAAGAGTAGTAGACATTGTGTTCATGGGATGGAGGTGGTTGATGGAGTGTTTTGTTGGTATGTTGGACAGATGTTTGTGCAGAGGAGAAGTCGCGTGAGACAAATGTGCGGAAGATGACTCGACACGTAGGGACGTGTTTTGTGCTTTTCGTCTCGACAGTCTTGGCAACACAACGATTATCCTATGCGGCCTATCGTAAATTGAACGTTCTGCTACTGTTATTCGACTAGAGACGTGACATGGACATGATCTTTTTGACCCCTAGAGGTAAGCCTTCCTGTGTTGATACGCATTGTCCGATGGGCCGCCCCCGAACAGAAACTCCCAGAAGCTCTCACGATAGGTTGTCATTGTGGACCATCCCTTGGACAGAACGTCTCATCATCTACCGCGCTACACAGCTGTGTACTATTTGATTTGCTCATGAGCTGCGCTGGAAGATTCAACTACGGACAGAAGGTAGGATATAGGGGCTGACGCGTGCTTAGAATTCCGATAGATTCTTGTTCTTCTCAGGAGCCATACAACACAGCAAGCCTCCCTACAGCAGGTTTGAAACTTCTGCAGAACAGACTGGAAAGCTTGAGTTGGTGAGCATCGCTTGCATTATTCCACCGCCTTCTGCCACGCTGTACTCGCACCCAATCGCTCTCTTCTATCCTCCAACGCACGATCTTCAGTTACCAAGTCCCACGCCCAGGACATCACAACGTCGAGGCATCTATGGCTACTTTCAAGCAACTTGTCACAACCTCATCTCAGCAGGATTGCACATCGAGCAACATACATGACCTTGTCTGGTCATTCAGCTCAGCCGCATACCTATCTTCCGACCTTCCCCAGAATCACCTACCAATTGTCACTACTTTCTGGGACGCAAAAGGCGATAAGCAGCAGCTACAAAGCTTCGGGTTCGACTTCGACAAGTACATCTGGAGGTCCTTCGACATCCAGCCGATGATCAAACATCAGCGACCAAGAGGCAAAGTGGCGAGCAAAGGGCCTACAGGTCAATACAAACTGATCGAGGCTTTTGAGGAGTTTGGGCGCGGTATGACTACCCAGAAGAGACTGCTCGAAAGATATCCTGATGGCATGGCTCGTCTTGACAATGACGACGTACAACATTGTGCTGTTACGGACGCAACAAGCACAGTCAAGCTCACCGGGGAGCTCCTCGAAGACATTGCTCAGGTCGACGAAGTGCGCAGCATTGAGGAGGGTACTCCACCCAAGACAGCCTGGCCAACCAACGGACCTAATATCCGTATCCTCTCTCTCGACACGTACGTAGTTGCTCTTTATGTATGATCAGCTGCTGATTGACATACAGGNGAAAGCTGTTGCTTGCCGGAAGACACGCATCGCCCTCGTGGTTACAAGTACCCAACATTCATGTCAGAGCTCGGTATTGCCTTCATTGACACAGACACTATCCGCGCACACCCTGAGGATTGGCATGAATTTATCACAAAAGGCCACGCCATCATCGCGGAGCACTGGAACCATCACCCTCACCGCCGTTGTCAGGACTCGATGGGTATAGACAATACTCTTCCTGTCTACCCGAGATTTAGCGCCGCCTGCGGACCTTCGGGCTGCCTTCAAGAAGAACGTACATTCGTCGTTGATGGCACCTCGCACACTGTCACGATGTCGCCCGACTCGGAGATTGTACCACAAGCTCAACTCTTGGACTGGCTAACGGCCAAGATCCCGCAATGACCTCTTCCAGGGCGTCTCCCTCCAACTTCTGCGCGCAGATAAGCCAGCTTAGCAATGTCGTACGCTTCAACGGCTTCGAGCACTGCACCCGGCGTACCGCTACTCCATCGTCTTACAATAATGCAATCGATACAGAGCAGCCCGATTTGCCTGACTTACAAGAGAAGAATTCTGCTCGCATGGATGGCGATATGAGGGTAAGAAGCAGCAACCATGGCAGCGGCGGTTCATGATGAGGTGATAGTAGACTCGAGTCTGAGGCAGTTTTTGTGCATTCGTATAAACGTTCACAGGTTACGGGGAAGTTTGGACTAATCAGGCAAGGCATCAAGAATGCAGGACAAGATGAAATTCAATGGTTTCTCAACAAGCAAAAACTCTCCGCGAAAAGGCTTTTTCGCTGGCAAAAGACTTTCATCCGCCGTTCAAGCCAGGCATGTACCAAATGAGTCCAGTCAAAAGGAGCATCAGTATTGAGAATCATCTTAGATCACACAATTGACTTACAATAGTGGCTCTGCAACTCTGCCCTCAAGAGCGCCGAGTGTGTGTGCGCTGTGGGCGAAGGTGGTGAACTCTGAGCTCGCAGGGCCTTGACTGTTACGGACTATCAAGCTTTCAGCGTGGTCTCGAGACCAGATCAAGGGGGCTACTACTGACGTTGCTGCCACTCCATGGCGCGAAGAGTATTTTCTGACGGCGGAGGTGGAGAAGAGAGCGGGCGGTAAGGGCGAGGGCGGGAGCGGGCGCGAGCGCGAGTAGCGAAAGAAGAGATGGCGGCGCCCATGGTGGTTCCTCTCGCCAAGAAGAAGAGGAAGCAGGATAGTCTCGAGTTGTGTGAGGTGTCGCATGGAGAAAATGAGCACTGGCCGCCGGCGAAGTGAAGCTGCGGCTGACGAGGATCGATCAGGTCATTTCCGTTCACGACTCTTCGAGAAGACTTTACTATAGCATTGCACGGACTGAATTATGGCTAAGCCCGGTGAAGAAATGATGTTCTCAAGAGATTTCTGGACGCGATAAAAATGGCACAATACACAAAACGCGGCATTCCTCATCGTCTCTTCCAAACGCTGACATTGTCAGTTCCTTCACCAATCTTGTGTGTCCTTTCCGGCTTCCAGTGCGCGATCCTCTCCAGGGCGCCCTTCTCAGCAGACTCGCCCTCCTTCCAGATAGCAAAGCCTTCCTCGTCATACTCAACTTCCTTTCCTGGCCGGCTCAGATGAGCAAGATAAGTCTCCGGTCGCAAAGCCCAGGGAGGTCCACCGGTTGAGGGAGGCTTGTAAGTTGGGAACTCGAGACAGATCAGACGGCCAGTTGGTGACAGCAGCGACGACTGACGAGCTGCCCAGTTTGGCCGCAGAGCTGGAGGCAAAGCGCACAAGANACTGTATGGTCAGTAGCTATCCACCTTTCTCGACAGGCTCGAGGAACATGGACTTACGGTGTAGTCATAAATCAAGTCCCACTGACCATCCTTTGAGCCATCCTCGCCAATCGCATCCTTCTCCCACTCCTTCTCGAAGAAATCCCCGAACACGAATTTGGCACTTCCGCGGCCTTTCGCCTCGTCCTTGACGGCATACTCAGGCTTCTCCTCCCAACCTTTGGACTCAGCATTGGCAGCCTTGACTGCAGTCGCAGCAGCCTCAACACCGACAGCATCGAATCCCCAGCTGGCAAGCAAGAGCACATCATATCCTTTGCCGCAGCCGGGCACCAAAGCGCGGGGTCGGCGGCCAGACGGTGCAGTAGGAAGCAGGTCCTTTCTATCAGCAAGAACATCTGCTAGAGCAGGCGAAGCAAAGCCCTTGTCCCATGGCAAGTCATCTTGTTGCCAGAGATGCTCCCAGCGGTTTGGATGATGCTTAGGATCATGATCGAGGAAGTTCTGGCGGAGACGCTCGCGGGCGTCGGTGGGCTGGTCGGACATGATTCCTTTGTTCACGATTGGTCTTTGTCGCGTCGCTTGTGCCAACAAAGAACTCCAGAAACGTGAAGCCACTTTTCGGAATCTCAAGCAAAAGCAATAAAATGCCAATGTCGTGAAGAAGTGGTGTAGACTTCGAGGATGCTTGGAGGTTGTCCGGGGCGAGTTGACGTCGTCGAGTCTGAGAAGGTTCAACTTCGGCGAACTTCGGTTATCAATTCTAGACGCCGGTTTCGACTCCATCCTCTGAATTTTCTTCAACAATCCCGCTTGCTTCATGACAATGAAAGATCGCATTCGTCAGTTCTGATAGTATATCATTCCGCTACGCAAAATTCTCTGATCAAGATACAAGAAGAACAGACACGTACTTCCACTCACATCAGACCACATCAGGCAGGGTCATTCCTCAGTCTCACCAATGTGTCAACCTAACAAATGTACTACGTATCCAGATATGCGTATGGCCTGCCGGACTTTTACTTTAATATCTCCTGATCGTGGCTGTTAGAAAATGCGGACAACTTGAGGAATCATCGTAGCACAAAGAGTCTTGCCGGATCAGGCAAGAGACCCCAGCATTGACACATGCTCTTTGCGAACCCCTGTTCATCGAAGCGTAGATCGACTGCACACCTGGGACTCGTTCCACGCATGACAAGTTGATTGATTTTAACGAACAGTCGAGTTTCAAGCAAGACCATAGCCAGTACGACTCAAGCTACGGCATTGTAAAACTCCCCCTCCCTTTCTCTCCTTCCTCCGGCAGTATTCCCCATTCCATGTAAACCAGATCAGAAGGGCGATTGTTGGACGGTTTTTTGTAGACTTTGATCCTCCTGGGCGGTGGTCCTCTGGCACGTCCGCATACCACCACGTCAAGTTTGGAGAGATGCTACTAATATTGGCGATCCCGACCGATGGTCCAAAGCGCTACAAGAGCTACCAACAGCTCTCGAAGAAAGCCAAACATTTGGAAGCTCTGGCAGATATACAGGTATGTCGGATCTGGCATGACTTGTTGGTGTCAGATCTCAGACACGTCTATCACACGTAAGATAGTCCGTTTGCAGATGATGTGATAAAAAGCTTTGGTATAGAAGTTCATGGATGGGGTGGCTGGAGGCTCGGCGTTCGCGGCTCGTTCCTACAAGTAAAGCTCACTTTCACACTCGCCTCTCGCCATCTCTTTTACCACCACATCCCCACGCGTGCTCTCCACAACTACAATTCTCTTGACTCTATACACATCATCATCCACAACTCTTCCATCGAAAACACATTCTCACAGCTCATCAAAACACTCAAAATGTCTATCTTCAAGTTCCTCGTGTGCTGCAAGATTGCTGGCGCCGCCAACTCGGACGACACCCCTGCCATCCGCCTTATCACCATCAAGAAGCTCGTTACCAAGAAGGCTGTCTCCTCTATCCCCACTTCTACCAAACCCATTCCTCAGTCAGTTGCCATGCTCGACCATGCTTCGATCAGCATCTACTGCCCTATCGACTCGTTCACCATCAACGACAACTTTGAGAAGGTCAATCTCGCCAGTCCCATCGTCTTCTCCGCACCACCCAGAAAGGCACGCAAGGCACTGGCCTCACCTTCTGATGACCAGCACGAGGCTAGATACGCACTCGCTGTCGCTGGCTCTTCCTTCGACAACGAAAATGACTTGTCCTACGCCTCCTCGCCCTGCTCCACCACACCCTCTGTGCTCTTCGAGCAATCCAGCCGTATCAACTCGTTCAACACCGTTGCTTCATCTGTCAACAACGAAGACGACGAGCAGCACAACATTGTCTACGCTCCCACTACCGTCGCCCCTGAGGATGAGGCCGCTCAACGTGCTATGGAGCACCAGCGTGGTAAGTCCCTTGCTTCTCCTTTCTCCTTTTGGGCTTGTAAGCAGCCATACTAACGATAACCCTANGTCGCTCTTCTGTTCGGACCCGACAGCGTCGAGTACCAGAACCTGCATCGCGAAGACGCCCTTGCCATGCTGGAGGGCACCATCCCTCAGCTCAATGACCCTCTTGAGTAAGTTTATACTGCTCCCTATCAATAACGTGCGTCGCTAACATCTGCAGCTCTGAGCTCATGGACACCTTGGCTGTCTTCCTGGGTCACAAACTCTAGGCTAAGCAATACTATCCTGGCCACAACCAGTTGCTTTCCTCCACAGGACTTAGGTCAAGCACTCAGAAACAATCCAAACACGAATGAAGTTGCGAACTGAATAACGACATTATGAAGATCACTATCACGGCTGGAAGATACCCACAAAGGAAAGGAGTTTAGGAATGGTTTTGCATGGGAGAGGCGTTCATTGATTTGCTTGTTTTCTTTTTGCAGTATCCCGCAGTTGAGGATTCGTATAGCTTTCACATCATACATGTTTCACCTCTCGTTGTTCCTCACTCTCTGTATGCAGATGTGATAGTAAAGATCTGAGTGCCCACGACTTATCCACACACAGCAGTAAAAAGACATAACCCTTCTCAGTCAGCCAGCCGTGTCCAAGGAGATCACCTCTTGTGCGTTAATTCTTTGCTAACGAGTCAAAAGTTGGAACATATCATGAACTTTTATAGGGGTCAAATGGGTGGTCGACGAAGCAGGGAGTCGGATTCTTTTTGAGGCGCCGACTACTCGTACATATCTCTCCCTCTCCCAATCGCGGATGCTAACAACTCGCTGCATTACTACTGCCTACTGTTGTTGTCTTCATCAGAGCTGGAGATGCCAAATGGCTCCACCTCGACCATAGGATTGCCGGTCTGCACGGCGAGGGCGAGTGGGTCGATGGCTGGTTGCTCGATGCACAGGGACACCAAAACTACAAGAACTATATTAGAGATGTCGGACGTAACGCATAGAGTTGACTTACCATAGGCGGCTTGCACGGCGCCCACGATCAACATGGTGACAAGTATGGGGACCCAAACCCCAGGGCCGCGGTTTCTGACCGCACAGGGGAAAAA
This sequence comes from Aureobasidium uvarum, assembly GCA_903853725.1. Taxonomy (NCBI): domain Eukaryota; kingdom Fungi; phylum Ascomycota; class Dothideomycetes; order Dothideales; family Saccotheciaceae; genus Aureobasidium; species Aureobasidium uvarum. The sequence goes on from CAINUL010000015.1 coordinate 136,149, forward strand.
GAAGGCGAGGACGGCGTTGATGATGACGCCAGTCAGGAAGAGTGGGCTCGCGAGTGGGTGGTACCAGGGAGCCATGGTTGTTGGTGGTAGAGGAGATGCTCGTGGTACAAGGTGGATGGGACGCTCTCTCTGGTGTTCAAGTTGAAGCAGGTCGTGTTGTTGTGTTGTTGTGTTGCGACGGCTATAGTGAAGCAGGATTGAGAGATTGGGATCGGTTTGCATTTCTGTTTGCACTGCTGACTCTATTGGCCGTGAGAGATTGATTGCGCATAGAAACGAAGGCCGTTTCGAAGTCATCCTAATTCGCGCTTTTTGCTCTCTCCCACTCCATCCTCGAGACCTTGCAGCCTGACAGCGTCATCACCTTACAATCGTCAAACTCTCACCAGGACACCGTCAGCATGTCGACGTTTACCGCCCTACCTGTCGAGCTTCAGCTCATGGTCGCAAGTCTTGTCGACGACCGGGACGTGTTACGCCTGTGCGCCACCAACAGCACCCTCTACGCCTCTCTGCAACCGACTATGGCCTCCATCTTCGCCACTGATAGAACATTCAACCTGTCAGAAGGAGGCCTATTGGCCCTGCTGAATCTCAGCGTGGACCCCATCAAAGCGCGATGTCTCAAGACCCTGATCATCGTACAAGGCGGCAACAACACCAGACCGGCGACATATCACAACCTCATGAGCGAGATATTCCAGAACCTCGCCTGCTACGGGAAGTTGACCTCGATCGGCGTCCGCCATGGCAACTACGGACTCGACTTTGAGCTTAGCAAGCAACGTGCTTACGAAGACATTGGAGCAACTCTGAAGCTCACGCTCCTCACGGCAAACAGAGCCGGGCTTGCAATGACCAATGTCATCTTCGAGCTCGAGATGCCCCAGATTGCCTTCTTGGATGGCATTCCAGGCCGTAGCAGCTACGGAGCATTCGACTCGGAATTTCAACTCATCTACACTATCATGCACGAGCTGGAAGTTTCGAACTTCACTGGAGTCGCAACCTCTCTGAGATTCCTGGAGCAGGGCGTCGAGGGTACACGCAAATCGCCCATCATGACATACAGCCGCGGAGCAGGGGCATTCAGTGGTTCTCGCCTCTCGAATGAACATTGGAGGGTAATTGATACATGGTTCCTGTCTCAACCCATGCTCCGCATCATCGAACTGTCGCAATGCGCGATTCATTCCAGAATCTTCCGTCGCCTAGCCTTGAGCCCCTCTTTAGAAAGCTTCTCGGTCAAGGATGCCCGGCTCGTCCGTATCCATCAACACCATGCCGGACCACACGCTGGCCTCGCGACGTTCCAACGTCCGGGATGGCATGGCACATGGCAGACTCTCCTTGACTCCTTGGTCTCCCAGTGTCACTCTTTAGCACACTGTGTCCTAGGCCGGCTTTCGACGAACGATGGTAGTATCTTCACGGGAGTGACCTGGGAGGCTGACAGCGTAGAGGATGTTCAAGAGCTACTCACCGATCTCTGTCTGAAGAAATGCTCACGTCTCGCATTCAAGAAAGAGCGTTCCCCCTTTAACCATCTAGGAAAGCCTCGTAAGAAGGCGCCGAAGAGCAAAAAGACCAGGTTCTTCCACAAGAAGTCCCACAAGAAGTCAACCACGACCACTCTGCCATCAAAGGCACCCAGGACCCAAGTCTAAGCTTCTGATGCCTGGAAGCTATGCACGATCTTCGCCTCATACCTACAGCTCCCAACGAAAAGCAGACGGCAGCATACAAGCATGACAGCTCGGTCAGATGGTCACGAGCTCGCTCCTTGGGGGCAAGCTTCGACAACTGGTCATTCTCTGCGTCTATATCCATCTCAACACAGAATAATTTGATCACAATCAACTTCAACAAGGGACAATATACCAGATTCCACCAGCGACCACCTCTACAACCGCCCAGACCTACCACGACTTCCTTCTCTCACGAAAAAATTACTTTTTCTTTCACAGACGGCCGATCAGCGAAGGAGGGAATTCAAGCATCAAGGGAACCTTTGTGTTGTTCCGGCTAGCTCCTCGGCCTCGGCCCGGCTTTGTCCTTCTGTGGCCTTTCCTTTGTAGTCTTAGACTTCGCCCTACGTTTTCTGGCCTGCTCTCTCGCCCAGACTTCGAGTCTCCTAAGTGCTTTACAGTATCACAGTCATGTAACCTCTTATCGCAATGCTTGGATGTTCACTATATTCTCCTCCATCCTGACTGTAGACAAATCGAATCTTGTGACGTAGCCCCTGATCTAGAAAAACGAGTTGAGTAGTGAGCGATTGACATCTCGCGATTCCTTGATGCCTGTCATGTTGATCATATAGAGGTTGATAGCTACCAATATTCACTAGTGAAGAAACATGCATCCATCGTGTTTATGGAAGGGTGGCTGAAAGGAGACTCTCGACACGATACCGATGTCTGAGCGTCGATTTGTTTCTTCACTGTCCATCGACGCTCCTGCAGCTCAGCTTGGATCAGTCGTGAACCACGACACTTTTCGACGAAACGCGTCCTCAAACCGCATCTCCCCTATCTTTCCACTCGTAACAGCTATCTCCTTGCTACCTACAACAGCGGAACAAGCATCATCCAGCAACAAGCATCCTTCAGCAACATGGCTGCGAACATCACCGACCTACCTCACGACCTGACCCTCATGGTGTGCGCGCACCTAGACCCAGAAGATGTCCTCAACCTTCGCCTTGTGAATAGGCAACTACAAGCCAACACCTCATTTCCATTCGCTATCGTGCACCTGTCCGAGACACTCGTCGACTTTTCTATGGACGGACTTCAGAAGCTGTGCGTCCTGAGCACTCAACCCTCTCGCAAATACGTCAAGAGAATCATCTTCAGAGCCAAACCAGTGACCGAGGCAGAGTCTGAGCTGCTCTTTCTCCTCTACCTAGGCTTCTGTGAGCTGGAAAAGTTCGAGAAGCTGGAATCAGTGGGCGTACGCCGCGACTCACCTTCCGCCAACGACCAAATCGACATTGAGGCGTTGAAGAGAACGACAGAATTACTTTTCGATGACTTGATTCCTGTTGTGCTCCAAGCAAAGCTGCCCATCAAAGAGGTCTTGCATGACTTCGTCATCAATGCCAACCACACCAGCTCAGAGCCGCCGTTGGTGACCTTCGGCCCTGATTGTGACGAGCTCGAAGGCGGCGCAACCCTCAGAGGACTCACCTTCGAAGTTCCCAAGGACCTCAAAACCGTCTGCCGCTTCGTGCCATCTATCAAATCATCATCACCACATCCCAGCGTCACTCTCTGTCGTCAGACCCGCGCCTTGACTGCAAACAACATCTCCATCCACCATTGGGACATGTCCGGCCACTGGTTCAGACGCATCGGCCTTACAGCTCTGACCCTCAAGGACTCCGTGTGCGACGACCTCCTTTTTCTTCACGACACGCGACTGAACCCTATCCGCAGACTCACCATGGAGAACCTGCGCCTCTACCACGAACACAACACTGCCAGATCAAATGTTTGGAAGCGTCTGGTCGATGTCTGTGACAGTTTCGAATGGCTCCGTGTTTTCTCGTACATCCAGGCACTCCCTGAGCTCGAGTACTTGCGCCTCAGTCAACTTGGCATGGGCACGGAGGAGTTCTACATCAAGCAGACCTATGAGGCTGAGGGGCGTGCCAGAGTCTTTGTGCTCCTGACCCAGCTGCGCAACGAGCAGGAGCCTGATCAATCATTCTTGGTGGCCGATGAAGCTGGCCCCTAATCGCTGCCCTCGACCACACAGCCATCATGTACTTTTTGCTCCTCCTCAGGCAACTGACAGCCATGGAATACCGGGGGCGGAAGTGGTGGAAACGCGGTTGCGCCTGTATTTTTTTCTTTTGTTGCCCTTTGTTCTCTCTCCTTTCGGCCAACGCGATTTTTTTCTTTCACAACAGTCCTGATCAGCCTCAGTGGCTCCTTTTCTCTTCGTTCAGATGATGTTTAGTTGCAACAAAGCGTTCTCTCGTGCCACACTCTGACTTCATACCACTATGAAAATGCATAAACTATTCCTTTCTCCTGACACTGTCCACTGAGAGCGTAAAATCACATATTATTCACACTCCCTATTTGCATGTGCTTCTGTATTCTGAAGCTTTATACATCACTCAAAACCAACACTTACACCAAGAAAAGCAGCTGTGGCTCAATCGGTAGAGCATCACTGATATGGTTCTTGCGGCCGGCGGCCCTCATTGGTCAGAGGGGATCTGCTAGTCAGATCATGGTACGTAGGTGAAGGTTCCAGGTTCGATTCCCGGTAGTTGCGCTTCTCTTTTTGATCTTCTTGCTTTTGGTCGCAGTAGGGAGGAGGAGAGGGTCGTTAGGCTATTGAAAAGAGGGTTCTTTTTCTGGTAACAAGGAAGTGGGAATCGATATCAAAAAGAACAAAGAACATTTTGATTGCAATCTATCCTTGCAAGCGATCTAGCCAGGTGGCAGAGATCTCTGAACTAGCATGATCTATAGTGCTTGCTAACGCAGCTCCCATCCACTTTGATAGTCTAGATCAGAGGGGCTCCTGCCTAACGATCTAACGAAACCACTAGTTGGCAGCTGGACATCGTTATTAAAACTCGTACAGCACACGACTCCACAACTTACCCTTCTGCTGAGTATCAGAGACCGCAGAAGTCTCGCTGACGAGGCGGATAGTAGGTCGAGCAGATTGCGGGATGGTAGCGGTGCGAACTGCATGATAGGGTGCAGTAAGGGGCTGCACGGTCTCGAGCTCGATAGGACGAGCATTGGGTTCGTCGCTCGAGGAAGACGAGGTCGAGTAGGCGGAAGCAGACGAACGTTTTCCAAAAGCACATGTTGGCAGATTAATGTATGGTAGTGCTTGCGTTTAGTGGTGCTTGTTTGAGCAAGGAGAAAGGGGGCGCAGAGAAAAGTTGTGGTTGTTGTGCCGAGCGATGCGGTGTGTTTGTCCTCAGCCTCGACTGTCCGTCTTTACGACCCCCGAGCGAACTGCACTCCACTTTCACTATCCTCCAAACCTAGCCTTTACTGTCACATCGTCCAGGAACCACCCATCCTCAGCATCAAGCAAGCCAAGCCCTTTCTTCAAGCAAGCAAACACCTCAGCTACCATGCCTTTCCCTATCTTAGCAGCCCACAACAGGCTCCATCTTTATGTTGCCGCAGTCACCATCACCGCACGCGCAGGACCTGTCTTCGACCCACGCGCCTTCCTCCTGTTTACTGACCCTTTCAATTCATCTTCTACCATCAAATTCTACCCCTTTTCTCACAGGATGGAGGCCAAGGGTATTTGTGTTGCGCACTTCGACAAGCTTTTCGACATTCTGAACGCCAGGCACAAAGGCATCAGGGTCAGAGAACTTGACCTTGAAGACTGTCGCATCCGAGATGATATGCTCTTCTCTGTCGTTAATGACGAGACGCATAGCATCAGGTTCAAGAACGTACATGTCTTTGACAACAGCCAGCCCGCGCTCGATCTCAGCGCCATCCCCAAGACTCCCGCTTGGTGGGAAGATGTGCTGCCAGTCCTCATCTATCAGGCTCATCTCCAACACTGTCACCTCGAGGGCTTGATGAACCCCTCAAATGCTAACCCTGAGGAAGTTTTCTCCTTCCACTGTGATGATCCCTTGACCATGCAGCAAGGTCTCAAGAAACTGTACTGGGACATGGTCTGGGAAACATGGTGCGCCGACCCAGTTCAACAGAGCCAGACGGAGGTATTCCACCAGCGCAAGTTGTTGGATGCCCCTGGTCATCCTCCCAAGACACGATGAGAGGGCTACCAATAACATCATTCCATGGCTGGGAGCCCACAAGCACAAGACGCATGGCAAACCAGAACTTTGCTCAACCTCATCGTCAAGATGCACATATGCATTGCCCGGCTCATTAAGTACAACCCTCTCACTATCCTGCGACTTCCTATACTACAATCCCAAGCTCTGTTTGATCGAACTCTACTCCAACAACTTCAACTGTTCCGCATCTGCGACATCCGACTGCTGGCATCTGGCTGGCCACCAAGACCAATATCACAAAAGTCCCACCACGGGCAACAACATCAAGAGGGCTACGGCCCGAAAGCTGGTTACCTCGCCCTCAAACTCCACTACTATGCTCGAAGACGAGATGCTGCGGAATCTCGTGCTGCTCAGCGCTTGACAGTCAAGGTGAGATCTTCCGAGAACTGATTATGACCGAACCTGGCTGACTCATGACGAGCATAAGGCGTCGAAAACATAGCGACCTCAAAAATGTGCTTTCCTGCGCTCTCCAATTCATCCTGCCCAGTACCGAGATGACCGAGGCGTGTGAGTCGGCTCACCACGCTTCCACCCGCTTCATGTCGACTCAGACTACCTCGCGCCACGTGCTGGACACCTATGCCTCTCATCATCACCGGAATACTTGCATCGCAGGAGATATTGCTGCAATCTTGGGGTCGAGCAGTTCGGGGCGACTCAGTAGACCGCCTCGGTTCAGCAAACTGTCTCAACTCAGCAACCCGTCTCAACCGCCGCACCACCATCAACAACATGACAACCTCTTTCACCAACAACACGTCGGCTTTTTCTACCAACAACAACAGGGCCCCCTCTACGTCACTTCTACCCAGCCCTTTATCGACAGCGGTATCGATGAGGACAGAACTCCCAACATCCTCGAAGATCGTCTGCACAAAACCAAACAGAACCAGGGACTGTCCATGAACGTCACTATAACAGAGCCTCTCTCCATGGACCGATTGGCTGAACAAGATCTTGCCGATTCGCCCGTCTACCTCGACCGAGTCAGAGACATGGGCACCATGAAGCACGTCTTGAAGAACATCGGTTTGGAAAGAAGAAAGCACGTCCGTTATATTCCAGTGTGCTACAACAATTTTTCGGCCGCTACTGCTGGAGCTAAACCCTCAGCAAGTCTGCAACTGTTCAGAACCTCAGTCCCGCTATTACTGCTACCCAGGACCGCCGGGTGCTGCACAATCAACTCCGGCCGCCGCAAATTTTCGACTTCGACTTAGCCCCCGAACTTCTGTTCTGCTATAGCTCCAAGACTTTCTGCTTACCAGCAACATCGACTTCAGGCTTTAAACCCAATACCATCCTGCAACATCCCCAGCAGACCGATGACTCCACATGCAACACCAACCGCCGCACGTTCTTGACTCTCACCCGAGCTCATGGCTTTACGGCGGTGGAAGTGCTTTCATGATGTTCTGCAGTCGACTCCAGCCATAGATTGGATCACAGTGTGGCTGACGCTTTCTCACGTCCCACCATCGTACAGCTCAAGTTTACCAAAGTTGCCAGAAAGACCAGTAAGACTGTCAAGCGCAGATCAGAGTCCGACTAGATCGGGAGTAGTTCATGGACCACACGTTGTGGCAGGGCCCAGCTACCCTTGGCAACTGTTGGAGGTTCTCGCGGCGGAGATACTGGCAGAAGGTCGTTGGAGGCGATCAGGACCAGAAGCCAATGGTGAAGGGGGTCAAGAAGGAAGAGCGATAACCTATGGTATGACGAAGGATGGGCATAACGCTAGCAGGCGGGTTGGAAGCATCTCTGATATGATGGTGCACCGGACAGGTAGATACCAGGGAGATCGATGCGACATGGGAACGAGACGTCTGCTTTTTAGAAAAAGGCCAGGGTTATATCACAAAGGCTGTAGAAGATGTCAAGGGAACACCCATCATAACAGAGCCAACTACGATGATGAATCAAATAGACGATGCATGTGCAAGAGAACGAAAGATCGTGCATTGGTTATAGAGGTGAATCAGAGGCATGTACGACTTCATAATGCCTCGTGCTTCACACAATGTCCATAAAGTTTTTCGGAGAGAGTAAGGCGGTGCTGTATCTACACGGAGCAGGTGTTTGCCGACTCCAAAGCCCCAGATTGCGCTCCGGAATCGACAGAGCCGAACTCTTTCCCGCAATTCGTACACTACACATACTTTCTCAAATTTCTTTTGCAAAGCGCATGTCAGATGATTTCCTTGTCTTGATCTCTGCCGCATATGGGAGAATCTTGTAGATGACCGAGTCCCTGCACCTCATGCATTGGACTACTTGATCTATGAAACTTGATTTCTAGTATCAGATAAGCTGGGTGGCGCAGCGGAAGGTCCGTAACATTCGCCCACCTTACGATACAATCACTAATTCGTTACAGCGCGCCGGGCTCATAACCCGGAGGACCTTGGATCGAAACCAAGTCTAGCTACTTTTTTTTTCCTTTTTGCACTTGTCGAGTCCGGACACGATGGAGGGAAGGAGCGAGGGAGGTAGCCACATAGTGACTGCCTCCTCAGAACGAGCTCTGACTGTAGTCTTGCTTCATCTCTTCTCATATTGTGTTGTTGTCCTTCGTCGCTCTATGCTTCCAGGAAAGCTTTGTAGCACTTACGATGGGATCGAAAGCTGTTTCACAGGACGATTCAGCCTTGTCTGCCCTCTCGTGGAGTACTCAAGTCCACCCCTTTTTGTAAGCGTTTGCATAGATAGAAAGTTCAGATGATTCAAAGACTCGCCAGGCTAAGCAACATGCCGCGTCTGATTTCGTGAGATCGTTAGTCGGAAGAAAGTGATCAGTAAGCTGGATGACACCCGAGATTGGAGAGCTCTACGCTGGAGATATTGATAGAGCTCGATGCGACAATGATGAAGTAATTGCCGTAAATATGCATTTCCCAGTTCATGAGTATCAATGGCTCATTTCTGGATGATTGCTTCGCTGGTATTATTTTCGGATGACTCTGTCATGAACATATCGATAGTGTACCACGAAGCTCTCGATATCCTGTTAGTTTCAGTCAAATCAAGGATTGTAGATGTTGCCTCTTGTCGTTCTTCTTCTTGCCGATTCTGCATCCTACTCTTGGAGGCGCAGGCACAGGTCGAGTCGAATCTCGACTGCATAATTTACAACGTCGTGCCCGAACAAAGAGCCTCGCATATTCATTGTCGAGTTATAGTCTACGATCCACTACACTGATTGAGATCAGTGAATGTACTGGCTCATCTACAGCGGATTTTGCTCACGGCTTGACCATGCAATTCGCGAGATTGGAGAGAAAAGCTCGAAATACTTGACTCAGACGACATCGATCAATCACTACAAGCTTTTACCCACAACAGACCACCGAACATCGAGAGCAACCAGCAGTTGTGCCAACGTCTTCGAAGAATCCAAGTCCCTACCCTCGACACAAAAGCACAAACCCACGCGCAGTCTGATTCTCGAAGTCGAAAAGACTCAGGCGACAAAAGAAGGATGCCTACAACCGGGAACGGAGCAGTCACATACCTATACTTGTGGATTCGCAGATACGGTCAAACAAGCAAACAACTTTTCCTTTGACAGAGTCTGGACAGCACAAAACTCGAAACAAGTCCCGTAGCAGGTACTGTAACAAGAAACCATCACGAGTAACGAACAATACCTCTGACAAGGGTAAGGGCAACTGAGGTCGAGTAACATCTAATCTGTATCTCCCTGATCATTCGTCTATGACAGAAGAAGAATTTATTCACCCAGTAGAACAATATATCAAAGAATCAAAAAAACACCAAACTGAATGCCGCTAGAAACCGAATACTGAACAAACTCCTTGCTCTTTGCTGCTTTTTGAGATACAAGAAGCAGAAGGGAAACAAGAAATGATTAGAGGGGTAATATACAAGTAAAAGGTCGAGAGTGTTGAGGTGGGCTCCAAAAAAGAATTGGTGGACAAGGCGATCAATCGCTGCATCACAGTCAGTACATATTGTCTCAAGACACACCTTCGCAAAACTTACTAAATCTCCAACGGAGCAATCTGATCAATATTGTAAAGCCAGTTTCCTCCCTTTTCTTCCCTCTCAAGNNCCTGTAGAATGTCACAAATTAGCAATCAACTCCGATTTCCTATCTCTCGCCAGGGAGAAACTCACCAATCATAAGGCCAAACAACCAAATGCCCCTGCACAAGCTTCAACAACCCCTCTGCTTCTTCTTTCGTGAGTACTTCGGGCTCATACACACCCCCATTCTTCATACTGCCTTTGGTGTTCGCGCGATTGCGTCTGCGCTTGGTGGAAGTGCTGTGTTGCATGTTTCCACTGCCGCTGACAGTGGCTGCATGTTGGAATGGCCCAGCTTCAAAGTTCTTTTCTTTTTCCGTCATCTCAGGGAATTGAATAGTGCGAGATTTCATGACGCGGGTGGGAGCGCTGTTGGTGGTGCTGTTGTTGTTGGTGGTGGGTAAGCCGTCGAGAGGTGGTGGTGCGAGGGTCGCTTCGGTGTTGGCAGTGTCGTTGCGTTGTTGGGCGGCTACTTTCTCATCGAGGGGCTCTTCGGCGGGTTCGTCGGCGCCGTTGGTGAGAGCCGAGTCTGAAGCACGAGGACCGGTGTCGACTCCGTTCTTCTCAGACATGTCACCGTTAGTGGCAGTAGCGTTGGAGTGGGCAGTACCGGGTCGGCCACCAAACAGCTTGCTCAACCCACTAAACCTATTGCTGGCATGTTTGCTCGCGCGATCGGAGATACCTGCCACGGAGGACAAGGCGTCTGTACCACCAGAACCAGGAGGACCACTCGAATCGGGTGCATCGCCAGAAGGCTTAGCAAGCGGGACACTGGTGCCCAGACCTTGCGACAGCATGAACTTCTCGTTGTACGCATTGAAGTTGCGATACTCTGCCCACGACTGAACATCAGAATCTGGCATGCAGCGGAAGACCTGGCGGTAGATGCGAGTGTTGTTCTCCGCAACCTGGTGCCAAATTTTCTTGTAAAAGTCATTTTCCAATGGGTCGCGCATACAATCTTCGTCAACCACAGGCCTTGTCATGGAGTTGAGTAGTGGGTTGATGATATGAGCGTTCTCAGAAGTGACCTCCTGAATCAAAGATGGGCCACCTATATCTGCGTCATCGAGAACAGGGAGTGGCGGTAGTTGCGACAACTGTGTCAAGCCGAGCTCGCGCGTGTTCATACGGGGCGGCATAGGTGGAGGCAGGATGCGACCTGCCTCGGTAGCGTTGTGAGGATGATCATAGATATGGTGGTTAATAATGTCTCTCCTGAGTGAGGAAGACCGGGGACGAGCAGCAACGTCGAGGAGATTGGCACTCTTAAGCACTTCCTTGCCGTGGGGTGTGATGTATGTATCTCTTGCAGCAGTGTCGACTACATTCTCAAGATTCTTCATGTTATCGACACCAAAGCCAGCAACGTCGAGGTCGTGAGGTCTGTCAACCGAATGCTTCTTGCCTCCGGCGCCATCCATCTGACCAGCCTGGCCGTTGTTGTTGGTTTCGTTAAGGAAGTTGTGCAGAACACCAGCCTTGCCATCTGGCTCACTGTTGTGCTGCAAGTTCTCCTCGGTCAAGCCATGGGTTGAAGGAGTCTCGGGAGGCGTGACGTAGTCATCTCTGTAGATGCGCTCCATCTCCTCGTCTTGGAACGCCTTTTCAGCTTCACACTCACGACGGTAAATGTCATCAACATCAATGCCCAGATGCTCGCGCATGAGACGCATGCGAAGCGTATGAGGAAAGGTACCGACGTCATAAGGCTTGCCGCCCATGCGAGAAGGAATCATCTCCTGGTCAGTAACAATAGAAGCAACCTCAGAATCTCTCGAGCCCAACATGGAGCGCTCGTTAATATTGGCAGATCCAATGATTACACTGCGATCGTCAACAACCATACATTTGGCGTGGATGTAGAGTTGCTCAGTGGTCAAACACTTGCGAGGGCCAATCTTGCCCCACTGTCTCAAAGCGTAGAACTCGATGTATTGAGTGGGATCAATGCCCTGAGCACGCAACCTGCCAAAGATGGATGATTCACCTCTGCAGATACTACGGTATTGACACTGCATGATCAGACGAACACTAGTTCCGTCTTGAGAGTCGACTTGGTTCTGGAAACCGGGCATGAGTGGAATGATCAAGCATGCTCTCCACTTATCACCTCTCTGGTGAGCAAGCTCGATTCTCTCGACAAGTGCGTCACCGATCTTGTTGTTAATCTGCGTACCTTCGACAACACAGCTAGTGATGAAGAACTGATTCTCGATGTACACAAAGTGCTCAGAGTTGGTGATCAGGTAGACGTACGCGTTCATGATACTGCATTCGGTCTTGTTTGGTGTACCGATCGACCAGGACGTGCAGGAGCGGAGGATCTGGACTTGGCAGGTACCAGTCATGCCGAGTCTTTCGAGTTCGCTCTGATCAAATTCAGGTGGAGGTAGGAGGATTGGCGTAGGACGAGAAGGCACACGCTGCCTGAGAATGTAGTTCCATCTTTGGACAAAGTGACGAGCCACATCTCTCGCCGGCTGACCGACAATAGTCATGGCGATATCGTGCCAAGGCATACGAGGCACTTTTGTGCGGTCGTACATTTCCTCGTACGGGCGGTCCAGTGCGTAAAAGTCCTGGACTCTAGGGTTCGAATAATCTTTACCGGGCCACACTTGACAGTTGTCCGCAGTTCTGGGTCCTTCCATATCCAACTCGAAGCCAGTAAGCTTGTCATCCGTTAGAGAGTGATGAGGATCATCCCATCTTCCGAAACACAAGTCCACGCCACCCACGAACGCCATGGCATTGTCTATTACCACCAGCTTTTCATGATGCGCCCAGAAGAACTGATTCTGCCTGAACTGGTTGGGCGAACGTTGGACGCAAATATTGGGATGGAGGTCTAGGAGCGATGCTTTGGTGTATTCCGAGTCAATGGGAATGGCGGACTCGATATTGCGGTAGACGATGACGAAGATCTTGACACCTTCTTGGGCTTTGCGCAAGAGCAGACGGTCAAGGCGCCACTTCTGACTGATTGCAGCTGGTCGGCGAAGGTACAGCTCAGGACTCAGCCACCAGTCGTGAATGTACACGAAGCTCCTGGCATTGTCAATGGCTCGCGAAACCTGCCACATGTGATCTCTACCATCGACCAACCAGCGAGCAAAGACATTCTTGCGAACTGGAGCAAAACTGTCGAAGCGGTGTTTCAGCGACCAGACCGTGTTTCGCACCATGTAGTCGATAGATTCCTGGAACTGCAACAGTTGACGTTCGTTCTTGGCCAACATCTTCAGCTTTCGCTCCGAGTTGTACAGTCGAAGAATGTGATGCTTTGGTTGTGTGGCATTGCCAGCAGTTTTTGCTAGCTCTTCTGCTGTCTGATCTCTCAAACGCTTCTTGCTGGCCTTGTCGGTAGTGAAATCGCCGTCTACAAGGAAGACTTCGCGCGGCTCTAGTGACTCGGGACTATCCAAGGCAACGATGTAGCTGTGGCGAATCATAAACCACTTGGGCTCCGCGTTTCTTTTGAACGCCGAAACGGACCCAGTGACGGGCCTTCTCCGCAGGTCAATGTTGGGCTTGGAGATGATGGACATCAACCCCTCCTTGCCATGGTAGCCGCCTTCAACCGATAAACGTAGAGATAGAGCTGATAGCTCGAGGAACTTGCACAATCGTGTGCTGTCAGGACGGAAGACAAGCCATCTGATCATTTGCTGGAGGTAGTTCTCAAGCTTCCTGCGCTGACGCTCGTTATACAAGTCCTTGGCTTTGGCACCGCCAGGGGCACCAGCAATACTGCCAGCTCGGGCAACTCCGTCGACCACACCATCAGGACCAGATGCATGACCAGTGCTAGACTTGCGTCTGGAGAGGGCGAAGGACGTTCTACGTCGCTTCTTCATGCCAGGTCTCTCTGGCCCACTGGCTTCACCGTCAGGACCGCTCGCTTCAGCTATGGCGTTATCATCCTCGTCCTCCTCGTCATCAGCTAGACCTCTCACACCACGCAGGTACGGGAAAGCACTTCTGGGGAATCGAGGGATCTTGGCTTTCGAACGATCTTCAGTCTTGAGTATTGAGTAACGCTCTGACTGGCTTTGGAACTTGTACTTGAGATGCAAGTTGCTGAAGTCTCTGAGAGAACGGTGAATTGTCCACGACATGCGCGACGGCCCGCTTCCATACTCGAGATTGATGGTGAAGACCATGTGACGATCGCCAGACTTGCTCTCGCGGTTTTGACTTGAGGGAATGGTGATTTTGAGTTGTTCGAGCAAGACGGGGATTTTGCGGCGTCCATGTTCGTCGCGTTGATACATACTGGCCAAGAAGATGGCGGCTGGCGAACCGGCCAGCAGTTCAGCCATGAGCTCGGTAGATTTTTGGTGATCCACCTTGACTCGCTCGTCCTTCTTGCGTTGGCCTAAAAGTTTTAGACCAGCCTTGACTTGTTTCCACTTTTGAGCACTAGCACTTGGTTGACGCTCTCCACGACCACGCCAAGGAGAGGCCGATCCGTCGAGAGCGCCAAACCCGGTGAATCTCCTCGCAGTTGTTGGACGATTTGAGTCGGACTGCTCTGCAGCATCATTTGCAGGTCTGCTGCTGCGCGGCGCGTAACTCAGACCGCGCGCGCCCTCGAGACCACGCCTCCAAGCACTTTTGGCAAGACGGTCGCGACCTTCATCCTCACTCACACCTACTCTTGAATTCTCAGGAATGTCTGTCATGGTAGCCCTACGCGGCAGACGTGGAGTACGATCTGCATGGTCGCGCAAGAAAGAAGGAAAGCGCGGAGTACGTGGTGTCGAAGGACCAGCAGATGCCGTCTTCTCCATCTTTCTCCTGGCCTTGCGCTTCGGGCGAGCCTCCTGACCTTCTGCAGCCTCATCCATAGAGCTCTCCTCGATATCCCCTTCAGCCTCACTACCATCATGTTGCGACTGGGAATAGAAAGGGAAATGTGGCTCTTCCAGCTCTTCGGTAGGAGTCATGAGGACTGAAGCATTGGTGAATTCGCTGGGATGGCGCGAGTGGGTGGGTGTAGCCATGGCCTTTAAGCGAGAGAAGAAAGAACCTTGACGGCCGTGCTCATCGGCGCCTTCCATCTGGTCGTCCCCTAGTCCTGGTCTTCTTTCCGGCGGGGTTTGGGTACCGCTGCCTCCACTGACGTCCCTGCTACGTGAGACGGTACGCAGAGTCGGGTCCGAGTCATGGCGCAGGACGAATGGTCGCGGACGAGGGCTGGTAGCTGAGACGGAGCGCGGAGCTGAGCCATTCTGGAAGCTCTTGATTGATGGCAGATTGAAGTCGGCAGGAGTCGGCGGGCCGAAGTGTACAGAGACGGCGGTCGGCGGGCGGAGCAGAGCATCGGAAAGGGTGGTATGCGCCGGAGTAGGTTGGTCGGGAGTAAAAGTGGTGCGCAGGGGAGACGAGGGCTGGCTGGTTCCCTCTCCCAGACGAGATCGCATGATTGGCGACAGCGACCTGGGCGCCTCCTCTTCTGCCACCATCTGCATCTTGTCCGACGTTTATCGAGATTGGTATGTGGACGGTCTCAGTTCATATTACGATACTAAAAGCTGCAGGTTGTAGAAATTGTCGTCACCGGTGCACGCGGGTGCTGGGGAAAGTTGGAAAGGAGAAGGTGGCCGGCGACTGAAACACGGCGATTGTTGGCAAGAAGCAAAGAGGCGGACTGGACTGTACAAGACTGTCGGCGGATACAAGGGAAGGAGCGTAAGAGAGTTTCGAGAAACCCAGGAGAAGCCGAGAGTGCCTGCTCTTTCACTTCAATAATCTTGAATTGGACTGGAAATGGAAATCATCAAACTCCCGCGCCTTCCAAGATTCCCGTTCCCCCTCAACCCGCGACGCCGTCATCTCCGCCGCCTTGGCTACTCATACCACCCTGTCTGCAATATTCTAGAAGCTTTCATCGTCTGAGAGAAGCCCTCCTTCGTTATATTAAAGAAGGTTCCAGTGTGTGAATGCCCAATATAGACGAAGCACAAGTTGTCACTACCAAAACACCTGCTGGGACCCCGTCATTGCCGATTTCCTGAATGGACCATTTTCGAGACAGAAGCCTGGATGAACATCCAAAGAACGACACCAACGAGACTTGGAATTTACACAGAATGGACAAGATTGATTGACTTGTTCAAATCACACTTTTCAAACGCCCGCTACCATGAAATAAGCCGTATGTAGAAAGATGCTGCCAACAAAATAACAATCCTCAAAACACCATGTCTAGTCCTGGCGTTGGCGCTTGTAGTTTCCACCTTGTCTCGGTTGACTGCCGTATGCGCGACGAGCACCTTGCTTCTTGTCCATCTTCATGCTTGATCCCAACTGCATGTCCACACGCGGTGGTGTGTTGAAGCCGAAACTCTTGGCCACCTTGACGAGGTCGAGTTCGTTGACGTTGAAGACTGAGCGCAGAGAGTGCGATGCATACGCCTGGAGATATGAGCGGTAACCATCCTTGGCCGNACTGTAAAAACTCAATGTTAGCACTATACTCATCGCCATCAGAAAACAGATAGATCTTACCTTGTTCAAGTAGTAGTTTTTGCCAATCAGCATCTCCAGCTGACTTTGAATGTTCAGCACCTTCTTCTCGGGCATCTCGAACTCGGTCAAGGGCACACGAGCCTCCTCGAGGTGCTTCAAGAAGCCAACTTCGTTGGGCTGCAAGAACATCAAACTCTTGCCCTTGGTGTTGGCGCCTCTGGCGGTACGACCGACACGGTGAATGTAATCTCTTGGGTCATCCGGAGGATCGAATTGCACAATCCAGTCAACGGCAGGAATATCGAGCCCACGGGCTGCAACATCGGTACAGATCAGAGTGCCCTGCTTGGCATTGCAGAATTCGAAGAAAGTGTTTGTGCGCTTCTGTTGCTTTTGCTTGCCGTGGAGATCCAGGACGGGCAAGTCGATGTAGTTGAGCAGTTCGGCGTAGTACTTGACACAGTTGCATGACGAGAAGAAGACGATAATCTTCTTCTTGGGGTGTTTCTTGAGGAAGGTAAACAGCAGACGGAAACGCATGTCGGGCTGGCAGACAATGAAGCCCTGCTCCAAGCCCTCGACGGTACTGTGCTCTTTCCTGTGGTCGACGTTGATGTAGAGAGGACCAGGTCGCAGCGAGATTCTGGCAAGATCCTCGACCTTTGTTGTCTGGGTGGCTGAGAAAAGCATTGTCTGTCTCTCGTCCTTGGGCAAAATCTTGATGATCTGGCGCATTTCGTCTTCGAAACCGACTTCGAGAATACGATCGGCTTCATCGATGATTAGCGCCTTGATGTTCTTGTAGACAAAGCCCTGGGTGTTTTGCAGGTGATCGAGCAGACGTCCGGGTGTAGCGATGAGCAAGTTGACACCCTTGACCAGCTTCTCGGCCTCGGCGCGGCGGTTGGCTCCTCCAATGACGATACCGAATGTTTGCGAGTGGTGTGCCATGAGTTCGCGGGCGACACCGAAGATCTGAAGGGCGAGTTCGCGAGTGGGAGAGACGACGATGACACCGGTTCCTGCGCGAACGGGTTAGTAAAGGTATACTGGTAGCATGAAGCATGGGATCATCTGCTTACCGTTTCTGGGCTTGAACTTGAGCGAGTGCAGCATCTCAATGGCGGGAATCAGGAAAGCCAGAGTCTTGCCCGAACCAGTCTTTGCGGCACCCAGCACATCCTTTCCGGCAAGGAGAGGCGGGATACCTCTTGCTTGGATCTCGGTCATGTTCTCAAACTTCATGTCGGCGAGCGCCTTGAGCGTCTTGTCCGAGAGGTTGATGTCGGTGAACTTTTCGGGCAGCGCATCCTGTCCAGGCAGCGAGACCCCAAGCGCCGAGGGCAGATCTGAAGGCTCGCCAATGTCCTGCTTCTCCTCGTCTGCATCATCCATGTTCTCGTCTGCCTCGTCCTCGTCGTCAGAGGCTGCCTCATCGCTGACGTTGGCAACTGCAGACTCTTCCGCGGCCTCGCGCAACTCTTCGTTCAACTCCTCCTCCGTCTCGACATCTTTTGCTCTTGCTTCTGCAGTCTTGGTCTTCTTGCGCGGCTTCACTTCAGCGTGCTGGGCGACGACAGTTTCTTTGGCGACGACGGGGGCGGGTACATCGGCAGATTTGGCAGCGCCGTGCTTTCTCTTTCTCTTCTTGGATGCGAGCTCCGGGTTCGACATGTTGATGTGTTGTGGAGGGGATGACAGACGACAGGCAGAAAGTCGACGGCCCCAGCAAACTTTGGACAGGCAGATCTTCGAACAAAAAATTAAGGTTATCGCACGAGTGATGCCAAGCCAGGATTATCTTATCTGATCTGATGAGATCTTTCTCTTCCTCCTAACCATCGTCCCTCGATGATACAGTTCAGTGGCAGATAGATTGGCTGGATATGATGACTCGCAACTTCATCGTCCCTGACTTTAGTCGCAGTCTCACAGCCCACCGTATAGCAGCGTATGTGGAGACATGCCCTCGTCCAGCCCCTCTCTCCACTGCAAGCCGAGTACCGCTTTGTTCAATCTCCGAACACGAGCAGGCTCGAAATCAAACCATGTCTCCGTATTCTACTCGCTTGCAATCTTTCATCCTTCTCTCCTTTCCAACATGACTGCATGATGAAAATCGGTTTCTAGATTCCGCGTTCAAAGGCTCTCTCCTGGAAGCTGTTGGCAATCTGGAAGTGGTCTAACGGCCAACTGCCCGTTGCTGGGAAGATTAGATATCAGGCCGCGACAACAAGGGCATCATATGTCGCCCTGTACAACAACAATTCCATTGCATAGACCTACCGGGTTTCAGTACTTCTATATAGTCTTACATGAGGCCGCGTATTGCGAGAACGAGGCTGCTCGGCACCGGTCAAGCTTGCTCTGGTGCATGGCACGCCTCGTTTGGCACGAAGCGAATGGTGCTGTTGAAGCGGCATCGCTGTACACATACCGCTCACAGACAAACGACTGCAATATGACTGCCAATCCTCTCCAAGCCCTTTGCACTCATTCCGATCTGTATACCAAGGTCGGCGCAGTTTTGTATTGGCACGCGTACACGAATACGCTGGTCCGGCCAAGGAGATCCCTATCCGTACTATGGAGCTTGGCGTCCCAGACCGTGTGGGCATGCGACAACTCTGCTGTTGATCTTCTTGCGAGCTGCTGGGAAATGATGTTTTCATGCCGGGCAGGTGAAGCAACGGCCAAACCGAATTGCAAGGAGAGGCAAGGAGAGGACAGAATCGCAAAAGAAGGAGAGCTCAAGAGACTTTAAGCAGTGCTGTCGCTGTACAATGGCCGTTTACGGGACTGCAAGCCCGTTGTCTATTTTGAGGCCGGCCGGGGGATTATTTAACCAGCTTCTGAATGATGCGGTGGCTTTGAGAGGCCGGCATGCTCGGAAGTCGTCTTTTGGGTGAGACCTGGAGACATGAACCAAATCGCCGTGCATGAAATCGAGCACTGCAGAGACGCGAATTATTGCGATGGACGAGCAGCAGCTGCCCTGACGGCGTTTCAAATGGTTTCCCCAGCTTTGTCGATGCCGCGTAATAAACAGCAGTGTGGTGGCGCACTGATCGCCAAACGGGAAGAGTGGATTGCAGCGCCGTCTCAGGACAAGACCCCTGATTCCACTCGCTCGCACTGCACAGCCCCCTTTGTCAGATACATAGCAAAACACGCAGGAGCAAAGCACGCCGAATCAGATCTCTACCACTCATTCGACTTTGGCCTTGTCTGCCGGAGCGTGCAAGTCTGTGACGGCGGCAAGCAAACGATCAGCCTGTCCGACACGGGAAGAGGAAAAGGATCGCAGCGGTCGTTGACATCAGCTGGCGTGGCTTTGGCGCTAAGTTGCGCTTGTTCGTCGGGTCACGCACGTCTTCGGTCCTCTTTCTTGTCGAGGGTCGTGTTTCTCGCCTTTCCGTTGCTGGATTCCTGCTGGATTCCCACTCTCGTTGCCCTCTGATCGAACGAACCGCCCGTCGCCGCTGCACTTGCTGCACCTGCTGCACCCGCCGTTCATCACCACTTCCCACTTTCCTTGCCTACATCTCCAACTCTTTTCCCTTTCTCCAGCCTCCCCGCGCGCCTTCCTCTTTTTCCCATCCACGCCGTCAATCGTCACTCGCTCATCAGTCACCCGACGTCAAGACTTGACTCTCCTCTCTGGGCCACTCTACATTCCAACCACACTTTTGCCATCAAACACACACCCCTTCCTGACCACGCACCTCCCCACTCGTTCTCGTCGCTCTGAATCGCGACATCGACTGCAGCGTTGCACGCCTGTCACCAAAGCATCAGCATCATCGGCTGCATTTATTAATCGGTATATTCTATTGCTCGCCCAGCATGCGTCCTTCAAGGTCGCCCCTAGGCTTCCTAATAGCCCTCTTCGCCGCTCTCATTCCTATGACCCAGGCCTCTGGCATCAACAATGAACGCGTTATCTCGTCCTCGTCGCTCAGCACCTGCATGTCAAACTCCAACTTTTCGGCCACTCTGTTCAATGTCGCCTTCACACCCGACAACCGTACTCTTACCTTCAACGTCGTCGGTATTACGACAATCTCTGGAAATGTCACCATCGACATGGTCGTCAGCGCTTACGGCTTGTCCATCTTTAAGAAAACACTGGACCCCTGTGAGGAAGGATGGGCCGGTCTGTGCCCCATGAACGAGGGCCAGATCGATCTGGACTCCAACATTGTACTGCCCGCCGATGCAGTCAGCCAGATTCCTGGTAAGAAGCCATGGGCGTCTTCGTCCTCAAACTTTCCACTGACACATGCTNNAGGCATCGCATACACCATCCCTGACCTCGACGCCAAAGTCCAAGTCTACGTCAACAGCACCGACACTGGTAGAGCCACTGCCTGCGTGCAAGCCGAACTCACAAATGGCAAGACTGTCGACCAGAAGGGTGTCTCATGGGCGGTCGCCGTTATTGCCGGCCTCGCTCTGTTCGTTTCTGCCATCACATCGGGTCTCGGACACTCCAACACTGCTGCTCACGTCGCTGCCAACACTCTTGCTCTCTTCGGTTACTTCCAGGCACAGTCTCTGGTCGGCATGACTGCTGTCCCTCTCCCTCCCATCGTCGCCTCATGGACACAGAACTTCCAGTGGAGCATGGGTATCATCCGCGTCGGCTTCATTCAAGACATTGCTACCTGGTACCAGCGCTCTACTGGAGGCACCCCCAGCACGGTCCTGTCTGAGTTGTCGACCGAGTCAGTCGAAGTGCAAAAGCGTTCCGTCCATGTCGCCGAGCGTCTCCTCGCCCGTGGTGCCATGAAGCTGCACCAGCTTCTCCCCAGAGCAGCAACCACCACCGACGCCACCACCAAGACTATCATCCTCCGTGGTATCGAGCGTGTTGGTTTCCGTTCCAAGATTGAGTTGACCAACATCTTCCTTACTGGATACATCTTCCTGCTTATCTTTGTCGTCTTTGTCGTTCTCGGTGTCATCATTTTCAAGTTCATCTGCGAGGGTCTCGTCAAGATGGGCAAGATGAAGGGCGACAAGTTCCAGGACTTCCGCAATGGCTGGACCACTGTTCTCAAGGGCATCCTCTTCCGTCTGGTCCTGATTGGCTTCCCTCAAATGGTTGTCCTCTGTTTCTGGGAATTCACCAAGCGTGATTCGGCTGCCGAAGTCGTCCTTGCCGTCTTTACTGTCTTCACCATGATTGGCATACTCGCCTGGGCTTCCTCCAAGGTCATCCGTCTTGCCCGTCGCTCCGTCTCGATGCACAAGAACCCTGCATACATCCTCTACTCGGACCCCGTCTCGCTTAACAAGTGGGGTTTCCTCTACGTCCAGTTCAAGGCCACCGCCTACTACTTCATTGTCCCCGTTTTGGCTTATCTCCTGCTCAAGGGCATGTTTGTCGCTTTAGGCCAGGACAACGGCACACTGCAGGCCATCGCCTTCCTCATCATCGAGGCCGTCTTCTTCATCGTCGTCTGTGTCATGACCCCGTACATGGACAAGAAGACCAACGCCTTCAACATTTTCATCTGCTTCTTCAACTTCCTCAACTCCATTTTCCTGCTTTTCTTCACCGGCATCTTCTCTCTGCCTGGTCTGGTCAATGGTGTCATGGGTATCCTCTTCTTCCTTTTCAACGCCATCTTCTCTCTTATTCTTCTCATCTCCATCATTGTCGCCTCGGCATTCGCCATCTTCTCCAAGAACCCCGACACTAGATATCAGCCCATGCGCGACGACCGTGGCTCGTTCATCAAGTCTCAGACTCAACTCAACACTGAGCTTGATGCACTGGGTGCTACAGCTCGCGGTGAAGGCAAGGGTGGCTGGAAGGGTGCTCGCATTGAAGATGATGAGGATGGCTGGTCTGGTAGTTCCACTTCCGAGCCTCGCATCGGTGGCAACAGCTCTTCCATGGCCGGTAGATACGGCGAGATTCCTCGCTCTCCTCACGACCCTAGCATCTCGAGCTTCCCTTCGGATGGTGGTCTGCCCAGACACAACCCTCCCACATATCTCGACGAGAAGACCGGTTTCGCAACACCGGATGTGCGCAGCAACCACAGCCCAAGCCCAGCACGCGCGCCGCAGGTGCAACAAACAGGCAGAGCGAGCCCGTGGCAGCGCGGAGCCGGCTATGAATAAAGGCAGCAGTACATTTGATTATTGCGGGTCATGACTTAATCTCCTTATTGAACTCTTTTTTTCTCCTCATCGCTCACCCATATTTTCTCCCTCCATTGTTGCATGCGGCTTTCTAATGGAAAATGAAAGCCGAAAACATGTATCAACAACAAGCTATTTTCCAAAAAGACTTCACCCTCAATGAGAAGACACAACACTTACAAAGTGGCGAAGGACTTTTATTTCCTACCGTTCAGGCTTGTTCCTGTGCGACATCCTTGTTTCTTCTTTTTTCTTTGGTTATCAATGGGGATCAGGAATACCATCAGGGTTTGCAGAAATACCCTCGGGGAGTGGCGTTGAGGAGCCGTCTTTGCCTCAAGTTAAAGACCGTCATGGTTTTCTAGTTGTCTTTTTGTTACATTTTCCTATCTACTTTGACCTCTCGCCTCTCTTGCTTCTGGCACTGCAAAGGTCGTAGAAGAGAAGAGCAGAGTCGACAAATACCAGTCTTCTTGATTTCTACACATGAACCTTTTGAATCCTGTGCGTTTCTGGATGCAAGTTTGAACATTTCGAGTGTGATGGTCAGGGCAGTGTTGAGACCCGTTTCAAAAGATCTGCAGGCACTACTACTATTTTTTGCACGATCTGTCTGGTTCACAGAGACATGCCATTGACAATATAATGGAACGGTGTAAACGTAGTGTGGGGAGATCTTTGGGATACGAGCCTTTGATGCCGTATATCGTAGATAGAGGATAGAAATGCTTGATTTTCTCTTCCAAGTATTTGTTTAATGTTGGAAGGTGAGTTGGTGGTGCATTCGCTCAAGCAGGCATGTCCGAGGAAGTGGATGAATAACATCAGAATTAGTCGTTATGCCCGCCAGCTTACTACCAGATGCTATAATCTTCATGGAGATATGTATTCGGGCTCTTAAGATTGTACCTGTCCATTCAAACATCTGTATATCACTATGTAGCTGCCACAACCCCATCATCGAAAGCAAATAATGCTTGCTATCGGTATCACCCTGCTCATATCACATCTTCTTGGCACCGCTTTCGAGGCTACGTTGACAACAGAATTTTCGCTGTGAAGCTCGAGATGGCAACAAAGAAGTTCAAGAAGGCAAAAGCGATGGGAAACACGATGGCATCAAAGAGGGGGTTCCCCACCATCTGCCGCGCCGTTCCGCGACCTGCTTCTCGCGCATGAACATGCATGCAATGCAATCATAGATACGCTCGTCACATTTATTGATGCCCAAAAAGGCTTTCTTATGGTGTCTCCGAGGGAGTGTGTTACAGTTTCTTTTCATCGAGGTTATCCTAACAGTTTCTTTGTCACTGAATTGCATGGGGATAGTGGATGGATGAGTCTCTTGTCGCGTTTGTAGGGATATCGATGCGTTTGGTGAAGAATGTGATGAGAGGGATTTTGCCAGGTCAAGCAGTCTCGAGGGTGGTTTGCTGTGAGGGTTGGCGAGTGACCGATCACTCTATTGCAGCGTATCAGATGCATACACGACTTTTGTTGTTTCCCAGCTCAAGTCTTTTTTCGAGTGCAGAAATGCCACGAAAGCAATTACTGTGTCTCGAAAAGCAGCGATACGAAGATTGACACAATTTAGATGTTTTGTGCAGCAATCTTGCCACGTCTTTTTTTCCCCTGATATGAGGCCCGAGTATCTCATCGGATAGTAGCCGTCTTCTTGTGGTGTGCATTAGTTTGCTGCATCTGAGGTGTCGTTGGTAACCATTGCCGAGTCTGGTTACACAAGTTGTTTGCCCTTGTCTCTTGTGCAAGCGATATTGATCAGGCAGGTACGAATGTTTTCGTTATCTTGTTACCTCTGACGCGAGGGCACAGAATGAGGTGCTGCGTGCGAGACGTGGCATGTTAACAGCACCCTTGACGTGTCAATATCATGCACTGGAGATCCCGGGAGAGAGCAAGCGGTTTGGTGATCTTGCTTAGCCGCTTGAGAGGGTTTGGCGAGACATTTAGGTGCATATATATATATGCAAAGGGGGTTGCTAAGGTGAGGAGATTATCACCGCTGTATTCTTGGTTTGTTCATTTTCTTCTCTTTGCTTGTAGTCTTGCTTGTATACTGTGGTTTTCTTATATATACCGACATCAGGTTTTGTCTTTTTCTTTATGGCAAGTGGTCTCGCGGGTACTGCTGGCACGACTTGTGGTTTCTACACCTCCCAGACCAACGCACTTATATCCCCTACCAAACCCCTCTGACACAAAACATCAACATCTACGATTTGAGAGTCAAGACATCTACCAGATTCCACTTTCTCAGCAAACATCAACCATGTCCAACGACCTCTCCTCCATTCTCGCCCGCCACAACCTCAAAGGCATAAACGTGGCCAATTTCTCCGCTGCTGGAAACCCGCAACGTTCTTCTTCTTCGTCTTCTTCTTCTTCTTCTCAACATCAACCTTATCAATATCCACTCCGCCCAGTACCGATGCCTCAACAGCAATATCGATATCCACTTCACCAGGCTCCTGTTTCGCAACAGAGAACGCGATATGATTGGTCAGGGGCTCAAGGTGCAACAGCAGCACCAAAGCCATCATTTGCTTGGCCTGCGCCGCCGCAACCGCAGTATACGATTGATCCTAGGCATTATAGTTATAATATCTGGGGCAAGGCGCCGGTTTTTTCATTAGATGGGGAAGATGAGGACGAGACAGAAGAAGACGATGTTGTGGGAGAGGAAGATGGTGTTGATGGTGAGTGAATCTACTTTGTACCGGTGGGATTGGGGCTGATATCATGCAGAAGTAGGAGAGAGTGTAGATGCGGAGTTTGGTCAAGATGCCTTCAAAGAAGTTGAAGTGGAGGACGTGCCTTTGGCTAGTGAGGATATACCGCCTGAGGGATCGGGTTTGGGCGGTAGTGCCGAATTAACAGAGGAGAAGTCGATTGACTCGAGTCCTCCATCTGATGAGCCATTCCCTGAGACTATACAGGAAGGAGCCCGCAACACTATACCGGCAGAACCCGATTCTCCCACCGAGGAAGCTATAGCAACGACGCCTGAAGAAACTTCATCTGGAGCTCCTTCAGAAGAACACGTCACAGAAGAAGCAGTACAAGAAGCTGCGTCTGATGCAATCCAGTTAACGGAACCAGATTATCAAGATTCTGGAGAGGATATAGAGGCTGTCAATCATGCGGCAGAGGAGCCGACTGTTCCTGAAAAACCTGGAACTGGCGAGCTTGTCTCAGAACCGGAACCCATACAGCAAGAGCAGGTCGATATACCTCAACAACCAGGCTACAACGCGGAAGACAATACTTCAGATGATATAAAGGAAGTTGTCGAAACTTTGGATGCAGTCTCTGATAATACTCCGTCTATAGATGTCTCCAGTGGGGACATGTCCGAAGAAAGTTCTCCCGCTCAAGATGTACCAGACGTGGAACAAGCCGGCACAGTCGAGGCCGACATCACGCCTCCTGAACCTCAGATTGGTGCCCCTGTCGCCGAGGAACCCACAGCAAGACTGCCCACCACAGATGATTCTCCTCTTCCTGACCCCAACGAGATCGTCCAAGTCATCGATGTAGAAAATGATGGCCCTACAGACGACACAGCAGCAATAGTCGTTCTCGACGTTGCTCCGTCAAACACTGTAGAAAACACGATTATCCCTCCCCCACCATCACCACCACCACCACCACCTCCACACGTCACAATCGCCGAACCACCTAAACCCTCCAAGCTCACCAAGAAAAAGCCTGCCTCCAGCAAATCCAGCAAATCTCGAGGCAGCCACGATAAACCAAGAGACAAGTCTGCAGACAAGCCTATAGAGATTATACAACTCAAAGAAGGCAGGAGTAAGACTATTGTCAAGGCAAAGAGTAGAGGTAAGAAGAGTAAAAGTAAGCCGAGAAAAGGAGAGGTGGATGAAGGAAAGGAAATATTGGTTCCTCCGCCGCCACCACCGATGATTGGCGATGTGCCGCCACCTGCACCGAGTCCACCACCGCGTGGGTGTGTTATAGAGGTTGTCGGGGATGAAGAGGTGCAAGTCTTTGACGTGGATGGTGGAAAGGAAGATGCTCAAGAGGTTGCTGGTGATTCAAGACCCATCACGGACGATGCAGGGTCTGGAATCGAGACTGCAGATATCGTTGTGGTCGAGTCGCCCCAGATTGACGATGAGTCTGTTGAGAAGGGAGCAAGCGACAACACTGTTGATCTTCCCACAGCACCGCTCGAAGCCGAAACTGAGACCATAGAAGTCACCGAAGCTGCAGAGGGGTCTGTCGTTGTTGTGCCTGAGGAGGAGGAGGAGGAGGGCGTAAATGCCGAGGTACCAACCGACAAGGTCGAAAATGATGCACCTGCCGACAATTCGCCACTACCAGACATGCACAATTTAGGGTCAACTACGAAAGAAGGAGACGGTGAGCAGATCACAGAGGGCCATGCTGAGAACATGATTCAGCTCACTCATGGGAATGCTCTTCCAAGCCAATCAGAATCGGATGTTCAAGCGGAAGCCTCTCTGAGCGACAGTTCTGCTAGGAAAGCAGATAGTGACCCTGAGGATAGACCTAATTCTCTTGAGATCATGCCAACAGAAGTCAAGGACCATGCCGAAGCTAAACAAGTAGCTGTGGGGGATCCAACAGATTCAGCTATGACACCTCCATCGACTGAAGATGAGAGCGCGAGCGAAACGCCAGCTTCACCCGAATCAAGTGACTCAGTCGTAGAGCCGAAGGAAGTTAATGAACACTCGGTTCCTGTATCCGACGATGTCACGGATCATGGCGCAGATGAAGCCGTGAGTACAGAACCATGTACAGAGCCGCCAGTTGCAGAAGAGAGCGCGCCCGAAGCTTCTCAGGACACGAACCCTTCCAAGATTGCTGCGGACGTGACAGATGTACCAGAGGAAGGTGTAACGTCAGACCATAGGAACTCATCTACTCCGGTGCAAGAATTACCACGTACTTCCCCGGAGCCTATTTCTGAGCCAGTACCTACCTTGATGGAGTTGGTTGCGCTCATCCTTCCGAGCGATCCAGTTACAGAGTGTGTAGAAGATTCTGCCATTCCTATACCTGAAACGGCTGTAGGAGAAGATAACGATATCAAGGGAGAAATCATAGTCGTGATTCCGGACAAGAAGGCTGCAGTCAGTACACACCCTGAAGACACAGAAGGCCAAGGAGAAGCAAGCCGTATCGTAGACGACCGGATCAGTGACATGGTTGAGTCTTCGGAAACCGCGTCTACTGGCATGGACGAACGATTGATCTTGCTAGACGAGTCTAGCGCCGACGCTGCCGTGCTCGAAGAATCCAAAGTTGCTGAAAGTGAAGAAATGGACGTATCATCGCCAGCTGTCGAAGAATCTGCTATAGTCGATAAAGCAGAAGCCCAGGTCGTGTCGACGGATCGGGACACAGAAGACAAAGGTATAGAGCAAGATGAAGATGCTGGGGGACCGGAAACGGACGCGATAACTCTTTCAGACGCGGTGGATCACGGCGAGTTTCGAGATCCAACATCATCAGACAAAGATCAAGAAAGTGAAGAAGGTGGTGGCGCAACACCAAGTTCTGACACAACTCTCGAGGACGCGAGTCCCAACGATGAACCGGTAAGAGTGCCTGGAGAAGACAGTCCAACAGAAGAGGCCAACAAGGTGGCTGGACATAGCACGAGCCAGCCTGTGATCCACGAGACTGAGGTTGACAAGTCTACTATCGAGGATGAAAGCACCGAAACATCTGCTGCTGGAGCCCTCGTCAGAGACCATCAAGTCGCAGAACTTGCTCCTGATAACGCCAAGGACGTTGTTGACCACAACTCTGCTGTTGACGACGAGAAACCAGCTGGAAAATCATGTGTTGTCGATTCCGCTGATCAAGCTTGTGGGACTCCGGGAGAGCAGTCTCCTACAAAACTCGCTGAAGAAGCTCCTGGTGAGGAACCTTCTGAACAACACACTGAAACAACGGTCGATCATATACTGGAGCAGCCGACCGAAGTCACCAGCTCTGTTAACATCGCCGAAGATGCCCTGTCCTTGACAAATGGAAATGGTGCGCAAGCGGAAGACCAAGTCTCATCAGAGTTGTCTGTGCCCGTGTTGGCCGAAGAAGTCAACAAAGCTCTCGGAGAAACAACTCCAGAGGATCTATCCAAGCCAGAGGAGGGAGAGTCCAAGGAGGCCACGGAAGCCGTAGATACTGCTCCATTGCTTGGAGAGACACCAGAACCTAACGAAGAATCTAGACCTGGAGAGCAAGCTATGCAATCCGTGGAAAAGGAGGCAATCGAGTTGCCCCCAATTGCAGAACCAGCAGGATCACCCGAGCCCATAGAACAAGTGAACTCAGACGAGCCAAATGAATCAGAGAACCCTGCACAGGAACCGATCGCTCGACCAGAGGTCGTGCCCGAAGATTCAACATCACAGCAATCCCGCTGCAGAGCTATATCAGACTCAGACTCAGGACTCAGATCACCCTTGATCGAATATCCAGCACAAGAGGCTGTTCAGCCAGAAGCCACTGCACCTTTACCATCTAAGCACTCTTCAAGAGTCTCTTTCGACCAACCGCCCCCGTCCTCAAAAGGGAAAGAACCAGCTTCGCCTCCAAAAGAAAAACGCAAATCATCCAAGTCTTCGAAGCCGTCTTCCCACCACCACAGCTCTTCACGCCACAAAGTCGAAGACGTCTTACGCCCTCCATCAGACTCAAAACCTTCAGCGCCTCCTCCAGCCCAACCTCGCCGCCGAGACTCCAAAGCCACAACTCCACCACCAAGCCTCTTCCGAAAACCCAGCACTGCTCAGAGACCACGCTCCTCCCGCATCGAAGCAGCAGAACAAGCGGAAATCAGACGCCGCGCCGCCGATCTCGCAGCCCGCGAACAAGAAGTCCAGCGCCAACTCGAGCGCGCCCGCAAACGCGCAGCATTGGAAGAGCAAGAACGGCAACTACAAGTAAAAGAAGCAGAGTTGGCAAAATTGCAAGCAGTGGAAACAGAGAAAAAGAGGGCTAGGCGAGAAGAGCAGAAGAGACGTGAGCACGAAGATTTGGAAAAAGAACGAGTTGCTCGTGAGAGAGCTGGAGAAGAAGCTAGGATAAAGGAAGTTCAGCGAACGGAAAGAAGGAGACGAAAACGAGAGTCTGGAAGCTCTGGAGGTCAACACCATAGAGATGAGAGACCTAGAGCTCACAAACACTCCTCGCGTCGAGAGCCAGAAGCCAGGGACACATCGCCAGCTCCAGAACCAAGGGTTACCAGACGCAAGACTGAGGATACAAGTCCCGAGCATCCGAGATCAAGAGACGAATACTATATACGGGAAGTGCCCTCAACCTCAAGAAGTCCGGAAGAGAGAATACATCGCCGAAGTTCTCGCCGTGATTTCGAGAAAGACGGAAAACCCAAGAAAAGCATATGGAAGAGCCTGGTGGCGAAGCTCTCATGAGCAGAAATGGGACGTGGAAAATGTTTACAACAACATCTGTATAATGTTCAGAGAATGACTTGATGTTGACTGTCGTACAGTGTGTACGGAGCGCCCCACTATTTTCTATCTCATCACTCGTAGACTGTCAACGTAACGTGTTGTTCGAGGTGGCATGTCTCCCAAACAGCACGATGTATAAGGCCGATGGAAATGCATAGTATGATCAGTGTTGCACCACAGGGCCAGGACCAGAAAGGGTTAAACCATCAGTGTACGGCAGATTGTAGATGCACTTTTAAAACGAAGTCGAGGCAGGCGAGCCAACGGATGATGTTAAGAATGCCGTCGTTCGAGCTCTGGATCACAAGCAAAGTCGGCTTAGGGCTGATTGTGATGCGTGTCCCTTCCATCTGTATTGTCGACATCGCTAGCAGATTTATTCCTAGCAACGCGGGCGCTGACAACTTTTTTTAGTTGACTTAACCTCGAATAGTGATTTCAGACAATTTTACCACTTACCACTAGGAAACTACCTTGAAGATCTCTCGCGTGCATTCATTGCGGCGGATATACTGGAACAGTAAGACTTCTGAGTCGAGAGATGATACCACTGACCTAGGGATTGTTAGGCTGGTATGGCATAGGGATCTGTCCGCGTATCCTTACTAAATCGGCCTGCTTGAGCCAATCTTCGAGGTTTCGTTGGACTTCTTCCGTGTCTCCAATCTGCATGCTATCATACAGATCGGCTATGGTGATCAAGAGCCTCTCGCACTGAGGCTTGAGCTCGCCTACAAGAACTGATTGCTGGAAATTAGTCAGAGATAAAGCTTAGAAGCTGGAATCAATACCAGAGTGCAGCTCATATAGAGTGGAGCGCCAAAATTGCGCCCATCCAAGTGTCTTCTGTAGCCGAATGTCGAGTTCTTGACATCTTGGGAGCAGTCTGGCAGTGATCTCTTCGCCTGCGTACACCTCTGGTAGTGACTTAGCAATAGCCATCTGTTGAACGAAAGGTCTGAACTTCTCGATAGCATCTCCGAGTCGCTGTTGTTTAGACCCACTGTAATTAGCGTCTTGGGCGAAGTATAGCTCCATGGTCGTTTCGATCTCAGGGAAGTCCACATCGCGTCCTATCACTCTAGCCTTCTTCACCTCTTGCATTGCAGCTATTGGACCTAGAGAAAAGCGACCAAGCAGTTCGAAAAAGCGGCTGAGATCGTTGAAAGTTATACCGTTCTTGGCAAGGTTGGACAGGTCTTCCTGTGATTTACCATCTAACCCTGCGGTCGTTCAGCTCCTAACCCTATAGCAATAGAGGTTGGACTCACATTGGTGGCGGAGGGATGCGCAACTATAAGTGAATTTCGCGGTATTGGGAACGCGTAATCCGTCGGGGCTATGTATGCGTCGGGCCTCATAATCGCCTTCTAAGACAGATCGCTTGTTCTTGTAATCATCGTACAAGTCTGACAGTCTTGAGACCGCAGCTTGATAGTTGCCAAAGCGGTGTGAACCAATGATGTCTTCGAGCTCATGGACGATCTGTTCGGCGTCAGTGGATATAATGTTCAACAACACAGAGCCATACGTATGGTAGGCTTGCATCTCCACCATTCTGCGTCAAGGGTTTAGCAGACTCTATCACTCTTAAGATGGCCCCCACTGTTCCTGTAATACTTCCAGGCTCCTTTCTTGTTTCTGAGTAGATGAGGTACCAGTGTCTGCATGACGTAGACGTCTCTCAATCCTGTTGCTAGGATCATCAACATCAACTTGTTGGCCTTGGGTCACAGCATATGATGAATCAAGCTCCGTTCGCCAAGATCGGAAGTCTCCAACCGGACGAGTCAAGTGGGCCACACCAACTACAAATGTGTTAGAGCTGTGATATTTGAGGCTAGGGAGAACATACGCTGGCTGTAGACGGATTCATACGCGCCTTGAATTGCGCGAATCTTTGGTGTTAGGTATCGCCAGATGCCTGATTGTCTGTCCTTCCCGAAAAGAAGGTTTTGCAGATCGACACTGATGTTTTGAGCTCCGAACTTTTGAAGTTGTTCGCTAATCTCCTCGAAAGATGCCGATGGGTATTGAAGGATGTCCTCAGAGATGGCCTCAGGGGAGCGATTTCCGAGAGCTTTGATAAAGTCCAAGTTGCAATGTTCGGAAGCCATCGTCCGGGTCAAATTCTTTGGCGGGGATAAGTTGCTGGATGCCTAATCTCGTGGAGCCCTAGATATAAGTTCTCGAGGGTGCTTCGAGCTAGTCATGTACAAACACCACTCAAGGCCCTCGTAACGACGGACAGTGTTCTCGCCAAAGCTCACGGCCTAGCTGCGTGTTGCATCGCACTAGCTCTGCTAATGATAAGACAATCAGAGCTGGATAAAGACACGAAACGAGTTAGCTCAGCTCAACGTCGAGCTGAACAACGCCAAGCCAATGTGACCCCTCGCTCTCGCGTCGCGATGGCGCAGATTACGGTGCGCCATTTGCCCATGACCCGCAATTTCCTCCACCGCATTTGTAAAGTTTATGGGCTCTAAACCCCTTCGACTTCTCGCGCCAGTGTCATCACAGCCCGAAAGATCACGGGATCTGTGGTGTCCCTCTGTCCGAGCGGATCGCAAGTGTGCCGCAAACACTCTAGACCCAACGTTCTACGCACGAAGGAGCGATAATGCACTGA
The DNA here is from genome assembly GCA_903853725.1 of Aureobasidium uvarum. Classification (NCBI taxonomy): domain Eukaryota; kingdom Fungi; phylum Ascomycota; class Dothideomycetes; order Dothideales; family Saccotheciaceae; genus Aureobasidium; species Aureobasidium uvarum. The sequence goes on from CAINUL010000015.1 coordinate 168,775, forward strand.
CGATTCCATAAACCCCTGTAATAACTTTGACTCCCTCCGCCCAGACACTCCTGTTGCTGGCGATTTGCTCTCATATGTACCGTCGGTCGCCTTCTTTTTGGTACCAGCTTGCCTGACACAGTCATCAATTTTCAACATGCAAGAATCTTGGCTCCGTGAGGAGCTTAACAATGCATGTGGCGAGTACACGCAGGGTAGCAGCGTGAGTTGTCCAGATCACTTCGAGGCTCATAGATCTTACTGATGATTGCCGCAGCTTTATGTTAGGGGCGACGTTCTTGATCTACACATATTGATGCAGAAGCTTGAAGCCCAGCCCCCATATTCTATCAGATACCTCCACCTCTATACAGATCGCCTGACCTTTTCTGGACCGATAAACGCTGGGATCGCCCAATTGCGTCTTCCTGTGAAGCAGTCGTTACACTGTATCAGGATATTTGCTCGTTCTGTCTTCCAAGCAGGTCACCTTAACGGAATCTGTATCACCACCGTCGGTTCTGCTTTGAAAGTTGACATTCATTTCGAAGCTTGCCATGAGGATTTTCTCCTCATCAATGAGAGTAGTGGCACTTGCAGGCTCTCCAAACAGCAGTCTTCAGTGGATGGGAACACAAGACAAGCGCTCTCCGAGAAGCAGAGCGACAATGCTGACATCGAAAGAGTAACCATGGCAAACGCGCATGTTGGTAAAAGTTTCCTTGTGTCATCTTCCGGAGTTTCTAGCCGCCCCATCACAAATGTTCCTCCATCCAATCTGGAGCCGCTTACAAAGGCCGACCTCAGGCCAAGTGAAAATCGTATGCGAAGGAACCAGTACGTGGCGCGCTTTCCACATAAGCAGTATTTCAGTAACAGTGTCCAGGTATCTTATCGTGTTGCTTAATCGCATCTTCACCATCGCTAGCCATGACCTACTCCAAAGTCAGCAGTCGTCAACAGGATATAGAGAGCAAGCCAGCAGGTGCATCAGCGCTTTCAGATTTATCATGCTTTGTTCTCGTAACAGTTCAGCTCAAGCCAGTCTTTATATGCATGCCGAAACCATGCTCTCCCGTCTGCAACTGCCACTCCTATCCCGATCTGACATTGACGGGAACGAAGACATTCGTACATTCTTGGTACCCATTCTTGACATGGAGCAATACATCAGCATCGTCAAATCCCATATTGGGATCACTCAAAATGTCGACAACATTATGACGACTGCTGACTTGATCCAAGCCGGAAATACAGAGTCCAGAAACAATGCTGCTAAGCTGATGCAGCAGCTCGGCCAGACGGGACTGGGATACATCAATAACAAACAGAATGAGATTATCGCTGTTGCCGCAATAAGTGACGCGGAGAAGAAGAGGAACAAACTAGCGGTAACTCTTCATTCACTGTTCGCGGGTATCAACTAATCATCTAAAGTCAACAGAAACGGAGTGCAAGACAGCATTGAAAGCTTTGCAAGAAGGCATGACGAAGTACGTCAAAGACCAGGTAAGTCTTGTGAGAGTAGCCCCTTGATCCATTGGCCTGATGTAATTCGATCTTTAGAATAGGCAGCTCATTGTGGAATGTGCTAAAGGGCTTGGAGAAATCGTGGTTTCAGTCGGCGTTGCAATATACAGTAGGTCTACCTTTCTCATGTCCCAAGTGACAACACGCTGAATCAACAGCCTGTGGTGCCGGCGCTGCTATAACTGCTGGAAATATTGCAAGAGTCCTCGGAAACGTAGGTGACCCGAGAGCCATGATTGAGCAGGCGACGACTTGAATCTGACATTATACAGCTCCATCAAGCTGTGACAACTGGAGAAAAGCTAATGGCCATTTTCAAGAAGCTCGCTGAAGTGCTGGCCAAGATAGTGCCAAAGTTACTGTTTTCATTTGGTTGTTACTCGAAACAGAAAGCACTGAAGTCACATATAAGCATGAAGCAAGTGAATGAGAATAAGGGAGGACTCGTTGCTGAATGTAAGTGTAACCTGGAGGCACTGACTAGGTCGCTTTATCTGACAAGACTCTAGCTCTCGCTCTACCTGAGGCAGTAACGATGCAAATGGACTACCTAGGCTTGATTGCGGACTGGAAAGAGTTCGAGCTGCAGACAGATAAGATGGCTATGGAGGTATGTTTGAGTAAGACTCCGACAGGTCCGTTAGACTAATTCTACTGCGCAGATAAAGGAGATCACAAAAGGTGCCAAGGTCGACGGGCTTGAAGAATATCACACAGCCATGCGAATCACCGCCATAAGAGGGCAGACAGTTCTGGAAGCACAACGAGTTGTGCAAGAGGCATGCAGCACCTACTATCGAGGACTAGCACAGTCCGCTGCAAACGAGAAGCGAATGTCTGAAGTACAGACCATCGCCACCGACATCAGAAAAGACAAAGATACGGGTGAGTACATGCTGAAGGGCACACTCGGACTGAACCTCGTCTCGCTAAAACGTGGAATTTTCATCATGTTCCATCGATGCCTTCTAAGCTACATGTACCGAACCGCAGCCACCGACTATCCAGAAGACTTCAGGAATCTCAGAAGCGATCTACCGGCAGATGAGTTTGCCAGGAACTAGCTGCTTTCGACGAAATGAGAATCGACGAAGAGGAAAAAAGCGGCAGTGCCCAAAAAGTCCCCACGACCATCGAGATCAACACTGTGGACCACCTTGGAAGTGCCTTTGACCCCGACTGGAAAACGACACTCCTGCAGGACCACATGATTCGCTTCCGCGTCCCGATTAACCTCCCAAGCGCAAGACGATACTGGCGTTTGCGCATCAAGGACGTGGATGTGAACTTTGAGGGACTCGTCCCGTCCGAGTTCGAAGGGACAAAGAGTCCGGGTGTGGCGTCACGGAAAGGAGACGACAAACCAAGTTTTGGCTACTTCGTTGAGATAGGACCTCAGTTAGTGGATAGGAACGGCGAGGGCCAAACGATCAACTACTGGTTCCCAACCACAGTGTTCGATAAGAGCAGTGATAAAGGTGGTTGGGATGACCCCGGAAATAAGTTTGTGAGGCCTGCGTTGTTCTGCCATGGTCAGGTGAGAATGAACGAAGAGAACGTGGTTGCCTGGAATCTGGAGAAAGTGACAGGAGTGAGATTGGATTGGGAGGTGCAAGGAATTAGAATGAAGAATTGAGCACGTACGTAACCGTGCGTTGATTTCCTATACATGTACAGATACCTGGAGCTCAGTATAAGCTCATCCGCAGTCCACGGTGAAGTAACAAAGCATTTTTCCGGACTGCTCATCGGTCTCAATTCCAACGGATGATGGTATAATCATCAACTCAAGCTACTGGACGACATCTTGAGCAGTTCATCACAGTGATTGACTTCGACACCAGAAGGATCAACGCAAGCTGAGAGCCCGAAAGCACACCTGTCCTGAATCTCCCTTCTTCACGGAGCATTTTAATTTCCAACAGCACGATATAAAGATGTTCAACGAAAAGCAGATGTATCCTGAGGGGCAAGTGTCATTAAAGACTGTCACAGCCGCAGGTTTAATATCTGCCAGAAAGACTCTGATCAGAACAAGTACTTCGTGTACCCGGCCAACGCCCATGCTCTTTTTGTTCATCTTAGTTCTGTAGTTCGAAGGTAACGACAGAATCACAACCAGTATCGATCCTTGTTGTCTCTTCCCTGCACCTCGTCATCCATGCAAGCAAACGGTCGACTGGATTCTTGGGCCAAACTTTGCCTTTGACGAGATATTGGAGAAGTCCGCTGCCACTGCGCAGTAAGTCTTCACCTACGATTGAGGGTTGGAAGAGATTCGGTTTTGATGTCTTGGTGGCCTTGTGGAAGCTGGACAGCACACCGTCGCCTCTGCCACAGCAAGGGTATGACTTCTCGTCTCGTTTCTCTATCGATATTCAAACCCGGGTACGGGAATGGGGTCCAACACAGGAGGCCTCTCATAGGATTGCTTCTCTTTCTGTCAAACATCCTCTCGCTACCATTCGCTGTGCTACTCATCGTGAACAAGATACTGTTGTCTGTGAATTCTTAGTTGAGAACATCTTACTCAGACACAAGCCTATGCGTCCAGGGACTCCATCTCGCTGGTTCTGCACCTGCTTCCCCCATGCAACTATATCTCGCATTTAACGTCATGACCTCCTTCACTTCTCCCAAGCCAGTCAGTTGCGAGAGCAGGATTTTGATGAGTTGTACTCTACCATCGTGACCTCTTGCGCGTCTGACTCTGGTCCCACGAGAACAATGTAAAGCGGTCTGCGTAGCAAGCGGCACCAGACAATGTCCAGGTTATTCTCGAGGCGATGCTGTAGAGAGAGGATGGCGGCCCCACGACTTGGGACAAGAGATATCTCATGACAAGCAAATCCTGTTTTCATACTGGTGGTGCGAGGTAGAACGTTCCTTTGGCTGAAATTCGCAGTAGTTTCATTCACCAGTAGCACGTTCTTCGTTCGCCAATCCTCGAAAGACAGCAGAAGATGATCGCTGAGGTGGTGGCCGCGAGCTCCGTGGTTTGTTTTGCAGACTGACTGAGAACGCCATGTTTGCCATGGCTGAAGACAAACGCGAGACAAGAGACGTTGCAGTCGGATCCAGGGAATCTTTTCGAATAGGCGCGCCAGAATACTTGCTCGAATTTGATTCACCGAGCTTGCTCTCTGTCATTGTGACATGTTCAGATATCGGTAACAGCATGGTATCATCGATGAATGTTTCAACGAGTGACGGTCGACGAAGCGCTCGTGGTTCGAAAAGCGAAGAGAATTGTTCTGCTAGACTAGACACATGGCGACGTGGCGGCGGGGCTGTAATTGAAACTTGATCTTCTGCAATCGCGGGCGATGGCAACGAGTACCTTCGGGGAGGTGGTTGGTCGACGTGCAAAGGCTCCACAACCTCGCCAACAGCCAGCGACCGAATGTAAGCTTTTATCTCATCGTGCCGGTTATGCAGATGATCAACTTGCACACCCTCGGCTAGAAGCTCGGTTTGGATACTCCCGAGCACATCAAGATTAGGCGGCCAGTTCAACGTTGTGGAAGAGACTTTGAAGCCCACCAATAAGCTCTTGAGTGTGGTAGAATAGCTCACGAGTTTCGACTGTAGGTAGCGTAACCCTCCGGTCGACAGACATGCCTCTGTTGTGAACTGCGATTGCTCTTGCCAGTCAAATCGAGCAAAGGATGACCAGATGCTTCGAATGTTGATTAGGTTACGCTCACAGGCCTCGAGGGCACTCCAGACTTCCGACGCTTGCTCTCTGGTAGCCATGTCGAATAATGCAATAGACGGTTCGGTGGCGTCTACTAACAACCAGATGGTTTCCATAAGATGCCTGACATCAAGACTAATTGTTGACAGCTCAGATGGGCCTTCTTCGACACATCTTAGAGTCGCTCTGGAGCTTCGATACACGTCGTCAATCTTGTTCTCCAGGTAGAAAGGCATGACGTCGAAGGCTTCTGCTTGTTGGAGCTCCGAGGAAGTAATGTACCAGCAGACCAAGTGTTCTTTATTGGTAGAAGCGTCAAATACGATGATCGTGCCTCGTAGATGCAAGATTTGGATGCTGTTGCTCACGCTGTCGTTATATACCTTACCACGCTATGGCGCAGGATGCGGTGACGCGTACTGTCGCTGCAACTGCTCCAGGACGCAGAAGCAATTCAGTCGTGTCGATCGGCCAAGAAAGATGTACGGTATCTTTGTACTCTCTGCAGGGGACGGCCACGTAACCTACCGTCGTGGCTTCCACTTGAATCAATTGACACCTCAAGATGCATGCAGACGACTTGAGCAGAGTACTCTGAGAAGCTCTGGACGTTCGTCTTACGGCACACCACATCAATTGATGTTGGCGGTGAGACGAAAGATCGTCGCGGTCATCAGCCTCAAGAAGGTTTCGTCGTCGCCAAGCTCTGGGTAGAGGCGCCAACAGCTGCTTGAGTTTGGTCGGTTGAGTAGCGACACATCCAGGGACGGATGGAGCATCAGAGTGATACATTCCTGATGAAACAAGAGATCTCATGCGCTTCTTTGTTCGAATAGAACTTGATGCAGCTGGAGCAAGTGCAGCGACGGAAAGGGCGATTGAGCAGTGTCTGTCTACCGGAGAGATTACATAATCAGGCTTCGGTTACACCGACCCCTCCTTCCCTCTCTCCTCACAGCTTCGCCATCTCACTGACGACTTCTACGATACACACATTGATCACGTCTGCTTTGTAACCACGGTGTCGTATAAAGCTCAATGTCATCCTGACACCGATTGTCTTTGTAATATCGCCAAAAGAACCACCGCGAGGCTGGCCACCATTTTTCCTGCTTGGTGATATGATTGGTGGTTTGGTGGTCTCTCGGTTTCTCGTTGTCAAAAGCATGAGGTGGTTCAAGGTTATATGAACGGCAGACTTCTACTGCCATGCAATCACATCCTCTCATCCATTCTATCGTCTTTGTAGGTCTTTTCTCATTAACTCTTTTGCTTAATTTGTCTTCTGTATTTCCCTTCTCGCCAAAGAACTCGGCAAGACTATGTTTCCGCTGTCACTGTGTTGATAAGACGAGGAATTCGACGGAAGCATTGAGAACAATCTTGATATTCCATTGGAGAAAAACGAAGATCCACAGAACGATCCCATGGCCCTACATGCCATTTCCTTGTCCCACTTGAAACGGTTCATGACTCCAAAGGAGGACGTCGACCCGAAGACAAGACTTCCGCCCGAGTACCACGAGTTTTCTGATGTCTTTTCACGCAAAGACTCTGACACACTTTCACCTCGTCATTCAGATGCGGATCACAATAGCAACCCGGAAGAAGGTACCCAACCCCCTTCAAGAAAGGTCATAACATCTCCGCCAATAAGATCTGCTATAAATCGCTGAACACCCAAGCGCTGGCCGTGTCGATAAGGGTCTTCCTGTGCGTCAGCGATCTGTGAACGATTATACATCACATGTATATATAGACTTCTGTCCTCCACAATTTCCGATCGCTTTTCCGGGTCGCCTACTACTGCCGACCACAATAACAGTGTCTGGGACAAGCTGGTATAGGCCGTCCGGGGGAATGTCTGTAACTGCAATGCTGATGCCATTAGGCACACGATGACAGTCAAGAAGTTTCGACCTAAGTCGATAATACCGCTTACTCCACATGCATGATATCTCAAGCTGTACCCTCTCAAAGGTGATACTCAAGCTGACAGAAGCTCATTACATTCATCGAACAGAAGCCACAGAGCCTCATGAACATTTAGTAGTCTCGTTTCAATAGATGCCAATCCAGCAGCCACTGCAGCAACGTTTCCGATCCCCAGTTCAAGGTTCGTTTCATCCCAACACGCGGTGCAGACCTTGTCCATTTGACCACGCATGTTCTTACGCAAGATTATGCGAAGGGCACAGATCAGCTCCAGCATTCATTAAGCTACTAGAGTCATGGAGGAAGTAATGTTGGGAGTGATAGATCTATCCAACCCCAGTCTGAGGTCTCTCTTCACAGACAAACGCCCACTTGGGAGCTGACTCTTTGTACAGTGGTCACCCTTGGTGTCGACACTCGGAACTCGGAACCCTTGCAGGTAAGGGAGAAGGGAAGCAGAAGGCAAAGGGAAGCGGTGACTGACCTGTGCACTCAATTGTCCATGCTGCCTATCGATCCGCCGTGAGGCAAGATCTCTGGGGAAGCAGTGGGACTGCGCTTGACAGCTGAGTACTGAGAAGTGCGATCTTGCAACTCGATGCTGGTGGTGCTCTTGTTCTTGTCTTTGGCGGTGTTGAGATCTTTGTTGTTGACGGCTGGGAAGAGGTGGTGGGAGTGAACAACAAGACGCATGAGGATATCTTACAGCTGAAAGCATCGTGATCCTTGTGGAAGAGACCGAGAGCCTTGGTCTTGAGTTTGAGGCACGTCGATGCCATATTGAGAGAGTGCTTGAGGAGTTTTTTGGAGATAGATGGATAGAAGAGATGCTGTGGTAGTGAGGTGCATGTGGTAAGCAACGAAAGCTGGAGTGAAAAATGACAAGCTTGTTCGGACGAGTCCCGATCTGTAACCGCACTAGTGAACCGACGGCGACGACATCACTGCCTCGCAACTTCCGCCTAGCATCAAACAGGACAACCACACCTACCGTCAGGACGTATTGTTTCACTGAGCTCGTCGTATGCTTGACAATCACGATCAACTCTTCTACTCCAAACTCAAACCAGACATTTCTTCTGCTCACGATACCATACATCTCAGCATCAATCTTGCAAGATGGTAAGTCAATCAACATCCTACCCAACAGCGTCAAGTGGTCTCGCACTCAGGTTCCCGTGCGCCTCTGGCTTGTTTACCGCTATCGCCCTGAAGATCACGCTTTATGACGGCCGATGTTCTGCAGAGGGCTGTTGAACAAGAAGATACGCAGTCATGAGAGCACTGGTCCCTAACCGCGATCATGGCTCTCAGGGGTCGTGTGTATCTCTGGAAGATAGCAAAGGCTCAACACCTGTTGGCGATAGGCACACTCGGGCAATGTTGCATAATGGATTTCTAAATGCGTGCAGAAGATCGGAAGGCCGGACAGATGGCCAGCGGATGAATATCTTCCGTCAGAGGTCTGGGTCTAAATCACAGAGATGTTGGAAAAGAAGGATATTCACAGAGACGCAGCACAAAAAGTATCGCATGGGAAGTGACGGAGAGTGCTACGACATCGAGACTTCTCAGTCTGGGTCGTAGAGGTCTTTGTAACTTCCTTCTGGACAAAACCTCAACCACTGGCTACGACATCAACACTCTGAGAGTCACCAACTGGTACTCCAACAGAGTCGACATGGAGCGCGATCTGTGGAAGCAAGCAAGGCTCGCCGCAAGCACACGAGACACTTCGTACGAGTCTGGCAGATAAGTCTACTATTTTGCTAAACACAAGACACTCCGCCTGGTGGACGTCGACGAACACTCGCCTATCCCGCTAATTGTACTTGCCGAGCTTGGGAGCTTTGTAATCTCGAGGCTGCAAGTCTCAAACTCAACTATCTCGAGCACCGAAGAGCTTATGACTTTGATTGTCAACAACAATGATACACTTTGCAGCATCGAATCTCGAAACATCGCAATCAACAGAAAGAACCGGCACATCAACAGCATCGATGATCCTGGTGCTTGGTGGAGTGCTCTACTCCAAGCCATATCAGAATTACCGAACCTGAATCACATTCGCATCGCGAACCTCGCCTATCATGACTACCACACCGAAAGGGAGACTTGGATGACCAGTGGCTTCTGGAAGGCTTCCAAAGAATTCTTTGTAGCCATAACGGTGCCTGGAGGCCTGGAGGCTTTTCGACGTTCGCGGCGAGAAGTGTATCGACCAGGTGAAGGATCTTGCTACTTCCGTCACCGCCAACGACGCAGCCATGAGACAGACGTGGCTCAATGCACGTCATGGCTAAGGATGTCGGAAGGGATGCCCAGAGCAAATGGGAGACAAAGATCGGCCGGAGGACGACTGGGTTGCTGCTGAACAGAGGTCATAACGAGGAGGCATAGTAACAAGAACGCACGATGATACTGTGGAACAGTAAGCAACAGAGACCATTGTAGGTAGAGACGATCGCTGGCAGGCTGGAGTGATGCAACAGGAGACAGGCTTGAATTTGGCACGGATGACGGACGGTATAGTCTTCTTGAGCGCTGGCATAATTCACAACATCGCCCTAGCAAATTTCCTCAGTATTCTATCTCCAGATTCTATAGTGACGATAGAATGCCACATTGAGGGTTTGAGGGTTTGAGGGTTTTGTAAGCTGACCAGCTACTGATCATTAGGGTTCCACTCCTATCATTCCAACCAAATATGCTATCGAGAATGACAGAAAACATCTTCCCAACATTTGTGCGCAGAAAACAGCCATTCAACTTCTTGACCGATTCCACATCTGTAACTCGTTTTGATACCGACATGAACTTTCGCTGTCGCTCGAGAAGAGGTAACACCTCTTATCGTCCACACGTTCTCATATCAGCTTATAGGAAATTGCAGATATACTCCTCACTGAACCAAGGACATGATCTTCGTCTACCGAACGTCCAACCCAGTACCACTCTTCTGCATTGGGCAGATAGATCGTCAAGTTGTACCGTCTGATCTCAGTCGCTTGCCGCGATACCCATCGGGCGTTGAGGTATATATCCTTGTCAGCAGAGACGGCAACGATTGGGGTTCTTGATGAGATCAAGAAAGTTTCCTGGCTATCCAGTCAGGAACTGCTTGCGATCACGACGGGCAATTCAGGAGGAAGAGAACTCTGAACGTGAGTGGTCATCATCAGACGTAGAGGCAGCGGCGGCATTGATGGGAACTGGCTGAGGCTAGCTGTTGATTGTTGCCTGCCCCGATTCTCTTCAGATTGAATGTCTGAAGCTGGTTGAAGCGCCAGAAACCCATATTCCAGGCATGAAAGCCCACGGAGAATCCACCATGCGGGCTAGCGAGAGCCATAGCCATTAAAGCCACCACGATGAGTATTGTAGTCGTCAACTCTTCTGGACAAACATTTTCAACAACGAATTCGGTCGAACGAACGTGGGGAAGCAGGAAAGAGGAGATGTACTTACAGAGCATGGAAACAGCATCTTGTTGGAACGACATGGCAACAATATTCTCAGTGGATTTTACAGAGGAACATTCGGCGCGGAAGCGAGGGGCCTAGAAGGCCCTGGTCTCGATGTAGGCACAGGCACGAAGTTTGCCGAAAAAACAACCTCGACAAACGCGGCGCGCAGCAACATCTGACTGCGAGAAAGAAAACGATATCAGCTTTCGCGCGAAACACAGCGGATGAGTTAACCAAAGACGCAGCAGACCGCGCCGAAACATGCAAATCCTTCTCAGAGGACACACTAACCTCGACGATTTGAGTTCTGCTTTTTATGATCAGAACTGAGTCTGCACAAAAACGAAAATGCCACTCACCCAAGTAAGATCTTGGAAGAATGAGTATAAGGAATTGCTGTTTGGTGATTGCGGCAGGGGGAAAAGATGCGATGGAAAGGAAATGGGACAGAGACATTATTGGGGCAAGGCTGTTTTTTTCTTCGAGAAAGTGATGGCCGGAGGTGAGAACTATGTTTACAAATGTTTCAAAACAAACAGTGAGTGGAGACTATCGAAACAGTGATACAAGTCTCTTATGCTCTTCATGCTCGCTGGGAGATCGTAGGTTCCAGTTCAAACCTATGGGAATGCACAGTGCTTTGACGATTTACAGGCTTGACCAGAGAAAGAACATGAATTTGAAGACGCGGGAGATAACAGAGCAAGATCTTGGTTTTTGTTATTCGATAATGTAATCGTAGTATCCTCCCATCGTAACAACCATGCTCCTTCTCCCTGTGCTTCCCGCGAAGACCACGCGATCAACAGCATGCTACACCAAATCAGCAATCGACCAACACATTCCGAGATCCTGAACACACCCACCCTAATCAAAAAGTCTCACTGCCTGCACTTTCTCTGCGCTTGCGAGCATTGGCAAGCAGTCTAGTCTTGATCTCCAGAATAGACTTAAGGAGGGCAGCAGAGCGCTTCTTCTGATCGAAGAGCTGCTGATCCATCTTGTAGAGGGCAGAGCGAACATGCTTGAGACCTTGCTCTTGGGTGCGCTTGGGTTGTGCGGCGGCTTGGTTGATATTGGCGGCAAAGGAGGGTTTCGTCATCTTGGTGGGTTGGCGAGAGAAGATGTTGAGGGGAGTGTTTGCCATGGTGAGGATGCTTAGAGTGATGTTAGATGCTTGGGTGGGTTCACGGTGCACTTGGGATGGAAAACATACTTTGCAGTTGATGGTTGATGTTTGTTTTGTTCGTAGGAGGGGGAATATTCGTTTGCGGTACTGAAGAAGAGCTCCGTATGTGTTGTTTTGGTGCAAGAGACCTTTCGTGTTGCACCAGCTGCAGCCAAAGCTTGATCCTCCACGTCCATACGGCTCCAGAACGAGCGTGTTGTACTGATGTTGTTCATCGACATTCCCAAAGATATAGTCCCCTCTGGAAAGACAGTACCCCGAATACAAAGTTACCACACTGTCATACACCCAGCTTTCAAGTGCAGCGGAGTCTCTACCATGATATTCTGTGCATACATAGACTCGGGAGACCATCTCCGGACGAAAAGCGATCATACTTTTCCAGGCATCATAACAGCAACAGGAACCTTGTGATATGACTCCTTGCCAGAAGCAGATGTTCGGTGACGTGGACGCGAAGAAACACATCTGCATTACTGAGATTTTGAGTTTGGTACTCTGTAGACGACATCTTTTCTTTGTACCAATCACTATATCCCTCCAACTCCCTCAATCGCCCTTCTCGACATCCCTCTCTTCCGCCACCGCCGCTCCCGCCTTGCCCGGCCCCCCGATACTAGCTTCTGCATCTCCTCTCTTGATAGCTTCCTTTTCCATTTTCCTCAAATGTTTGGCTTTCTTCTCATCCGCTCTCCTCTTGTCTTCTTGCATGGATTTAATCAATGCACTTTTGGCTCTGATTTTCTTGCCGTAGAGGTAGAATACTACGGGGATGGGGACGCAGGCCATTTCCACCAGACCCAATGTGCAGCCAGCCCAATTGCTGCCGAGGGTGGCATACATGGCTGGTCCGGCGAGGGGCAACACGGCTCCCATGATGGAGCGCAAGACTGCATTGCCAGCGAGTGCAGAAGCTGCGTATACCGAGTATGAGTGGACGAGGTAATTGTTGCTGTAGATGAAAACTCCAGCATTGCCGGCGCCGAAAGGAATACCGGCGATGATGGGGACAATCCAATGCACATTGGGCGTACACGTCCACGCAAACCAGAGTTCGCCTGCCGCCAGCGACACGGCAGCGATGCAAATTACAGAAACCATGGCTTCAGGAGGTATATCTCCAGTCTCTGGGTCTTNTTTGTGCGAATTGATGAGGCGTCGACAGAGTGGTTCAAGGACAATGGTGAGTAGGTTTCCTATACCGATGCCGCAAAAGGCGAGACCACCGAGACCAGGCGACCAGCCGCGTTGGTGTTGGAACACGATTGGGTAGGCCACGAAGGAGAGGTAGAGTGTGCCGTAGACGATTGCTACGTAGACGTCCCAGAAGANTGCTGTGAGGAGAGCAGGTTAGTAATCGCTTGTTTTGTCTTTTGTTGCGTGTTCAGTGCATCCGGCAGTCAGAAGAGACAGTGCTCATGTCTATCTTCTGCCCTTGACCGCAGAGAAGGACGGCAAAAAGATGAACAAGAGGAAAGAGAGCAGAGAACAGAGATAAGAGAAAGGAAAAACTCACCAAATCGGTTCCGTGACCATCAACACAAAAGGCCTACTCAGATTGACCTTGAGCAACGGCCAAAACTCCTTCTTCTCATCAAACCTACTCCACCACCTCGAATCCCCCGTCTCTTCCCTCAACTTCGCAGCCCTCTTGCGCAACAAACTAGGTCCATAGGTTTCCTTGACGATGGCCACAAATCCAAACGCAACACCAGCGAGGATCATGACGAGCCAATTGGTCCATCGCCAACCCAAGTATTGGTACGTAAAGCCACCGATGATGGGACCAACGACAGGTCCGTTCAAAGGTCCAATAGCCCAGATGCTAAACGCCAAAGCCCTGTACTCCTCAACAACAATATCGTTGATCGATCCAGGAGCATTGGAAACCAAACTCGCCGCCGCAAAAGCACCAAAGAATCTCGGAATGAGTAGAGACTCGATGTTTTTAGCAAGCGCGCACGGCAAAATCAGCAACACAAAAATCGCAGTCGAGAAAATGTACACCGGGCGACGTCCATACATTTCCGACAAAGGAGCAAGAACCGTGGATCCAGCAGCCATACCAATCAAATAAGTCGTAAGTCCGAGCAATGCAGTCAAATGCCCCACATCAAACACCTGCTCCAATTTCCCCACCGTAACCGTATAACTGGTCGAAAATAGCACTGTGACCGTAGTCGAATAACTCATGGCAAACACGACAAAAGCTTTATACGCCATACTCCAATTGCGCGGGTTTTCGGGGTCGTCGTCTGTCCAATCGACTTCAAAGTTTGGGTCGTTGGTGGCGACGGAGCCTAGGGTTGCGCCTGTGGTGGTGTGTTTGAGATTGATGTCTGCGTATTCGGTTTCGGGGGCGAAGCCTGAGTAGCCGGATGCATAGCTGCGGACGAGGTGGAGGCGGTTGGTTTGTTGGCCATCGCGGATGGATTGGGTTTCGTGTATCGAGTCGGTGTCGGATGTGTGAGAGTGGGTGGATGGTGTTGAGCCCTGAGGTGAGAGTTTTTCTTGTTCTTCGACCATCGTGATGGTTCAAGCTGGGGTTGATCCCTCTCTCTTTTGTGGTCGTGCTTCCTTTTGTAGGGTCTGCAAGTATTCTTGTTCTCCCTTGCTCTTTCTTGTATGTGTGCAATTGACTTCCGATCGCAATCAGACCAGTCCTGCAGATTTTCTCCTCAATGCCAGTCCAGTATATCCAGCAAGCTTGGCTTTCACTCTTTTGTAGTTTCAGAGTCCTAATACAGCTCCCGCGTCCCTATGTCGCGATGTCGGAGCTCTGTCGTCTGTCGCGTAACAATGTCCTGAAAGGCCCAGTTCCACGAGAAATACAATTGCTCTCGACGAGTCCAGTAGATCCAGCGTGTGCCCGAGTATCACAAGTAGAAAATGAGTGTAGACACAACGACGTGAGGGTAAAATGAGTCGAAAAGAAAAATCTCAAAACAGTCATTCGGAAAACGATAATCCACACAGGTTGCAGAGTTGCCCGAAAAATTGCGGCCAAACACGGATGCGGGGCCGTTGTCGTATGCGCTGCTCCCTTCGAATGACAAGTACTTCTCTAGAATATACTGCCTTCGATTGAAGTCGACAGCAATTCTTCAGATCCTTTTTGCTTTCTCACTTGGGTAACAATAACAGGAACGAGACGGGATAAACTTCTGATTGACATCCATTTGATAGTGATAATCAAAAAGGACAGATGAACAGACTACAAAACCATTCGCGGTTCAAATTCCGCGCTTCTCCCCGAAGTCACGGCTATGACGGCAACGCTTTGCTCAGGGTCCAGATATCGCCAGGGTGCTCCTGCATACAAGCAGTTGAAGCATCGTCGACGACACTATAGCTGCTCAGCCCTCCATATTGGGAGTCTACTTAATGACTTGTGGTGATCTTGTAAATATTTGGGAGCAAGACAGGCAGATCCAGCCCGTGCTTGAGTGACAGTCAGCGAGGATTATCGAGTATGCGTTTGTGAATTTCTGTCGTTGCAAACGTCAGCCTGATCCTACTCGATCACACGAGTCAAAGTCGTGTCAACCCCTGCTGTAGGATGACCGATCTTGTAGGATTTCACAGAAACCAGGACAATGCAACAATCACCGAAACCCCACAAGCTAGGTTCAACACGGATGCATAAAAGGTGGATATTCTAGGTATCGAGTGCGTGCATCTCCTCCTCCAAGTGCCAACTATGCATACCCTGCCGCATCATCTCCTCGATAATACCCAGGAAACCCCTTGCGGGATTTGGCTCTCGTATGTATAAAGATCCAGCAGTGCTTTTTGAAGCATGAATATGTATGCCCGCCATTTTCCTTCATTGCTCCCGGCGTGGCTCCTGCTTTCTTTCTTGCATATGACTACATCTCAGTTTCATCAATCGTGGCTGGTCGGGCAATTTCTCAAGGTCACATTTGAGTATCCTCAAGAAGTTCAATGCAGCGAAGTGGCCTTCTGGTAAGTCTCCCAAGGAGTCAAGGCACCGACTGCGCGGCGCATGTGGGCATCAAGAAGAGCGACACCATAGACGTAACTGGCGTTGACCCATCCGAATCTGGCGAATTGTTAGCAATCTGCTTTGTGATTCCAAAGTTGAAGAAAAAACTCACCNNCTTCCTTGGCAACACCCTTGAAGTCACTACCCTGGTTACCGTACTCGGCAGCAACCTTGTGAGGATGCTGAGGGTGGCAGACATCGTACTTTTCGACGACAACACCGTTGAAATCGACAAAAGCCTTGGTGACCATGTATACCCAGCGGTAAGCCAATCTCTTGGCTTCATCCTCGTAACCAAATCTTACCAAACCAGTCCAGGCAAGAATTTGTTGAGGTGCCCATCCGAAGGGGTAGTCCCATTGTCGGTTGGGACGGCTGAGACCGACTTCACCACGGGATCTTTGAGTTCCGGCGGCGAGACCACCGAGCTCTTCGAATAGAGGAAGAGCCTTTTCAACAAGAAGAGCGGCTTGGCGGGGAGTACAAGCGCCAGCCCACATTGCCCAGAAGGTTGTGGCGGACTCGTATCCTGTGTGTTCGTTCTTGACGATGTTGTAGTCGAAGAACATGCCCTTCTCCTCGTCCCACATGAGCTTGTCCATGGTCTGCTTGCGACGCTTGGCACGACGGTCCCAGGTAGCTGACGTCTCAACATGGCCAGGCTTCTGGTCACCAACACAGAACTCAGCAGGAACAGCAAGGCTGTCACCAAAGTAGTTGCGAATGGTGCGAGCGATGTCAGTCTCGTACTTGTAGAGAAGCGAGTTGAGATCGACAGTGGCAAGGTGAGCAGCAGAGCCCTCAAGACGGTAAGAAGTGTCGTGGCCTGACTCACGGACAGCGCGGTCGTGGAGGAAGTATTGGTCGAGCTCGGGCTCGTAAACGTGGCCATAGTTGTAGGCGTGGACGAACTCCTTGAACGTCATGTTGTGTTTCTTGCAGTAAGGCTCAAGCACGTGGACGAAGTGAGTGGCTTCAGTCTCTGGCGGAACACCAATACCGCCGGGTCTGTAGCACGAGAGTCCGGTCTTGGGGTCGTAACGAGGGGCAGCCGTCCAAACGCTGTGATACTCTTTAATGGCAGCGAGAATGGAGATCTTGAGGAACTCGCGTGCGTCGGGTTGCTCCTTGATGCGGTCAAAGACACGGAGGGCCATATCGGTCAGGAAGGGAGGCTGAGTACGGCAGAGGTAGTAAGATCTGTTTGCGTTGAGAATCTTGCCGTAGTGCTTGATCTCGAAGCAGAAGTGCTTGACCATGTTCTTGGCGAGATCTTCACGGTCGTGGATGAGAAGACCGAGAGCAGTCATGTAACTGTCCCAGCCGTAGAGCTCGTTGAAGCGACCACCGGGCACGATGAAGGGCAGACCCTTGAAGTCGGGCTCACCTGCAGGGGTGTCCTCTACTCTCTCCATCTCGAGAGCGAGAAGACCGGGAGCTTCGTTCAAGTCACGGACGTACTCTTCGTTATCAGGGTGCTGGGCAAGCCAGACGACATCCAGGTTCATATCAGGATGTTCGCGGGCAATGCGGCTGTAGTATTGGTGTTGTTCAGGAGCGCCACGAGGGACGTAGATGCGAGGGCGAGGGTTGTCGGTCCAGTCTTTGGCGTCCTTGCCGACTTGAGCAATGTTGGAACCGTCGATGCGGCGGGTCAGGTTGGGCCAGAAGAAATCCTTGACAAGACGGCACAGGCGGCTGACAGGATTCTCGGATAGACGAGCCTCGTCCAGGACAATCTGCTTACGACCGTGCTCCTTGGCCAAGGTGAGTTCCTGCAGCAGGTTGGAAAGCATGTATGTGCCGCGAATGTCGAATGTCTTGTAGCCTCCTGAGCCAGCAGTGCCGAGTTGAATCGTCTTGGGACCGACGTCCTCGACGGTGATTTGCTGGTTGTTGTCCGAGTCTTCACGGTGCAGTAGGGCCTCGAGCGTGTCGGCGACGTTGATGAGGTAGCGACGGGGCTGGTCTCCTTGTTCGTCNNTGGTTGTCACGGTCAGTTCCGTGATGGTTGAGAGAGAATGGTCGTCCGTCTTACCGTGACTCAAGCGGCGCTGGGTCGTGTTTTCCATCTGCTGGGCAAGGGTTGCGCGAGCACCGGGGTCAACNNCTGCGAGAGGTTAGGACAAGCAGCCTAGTACAGGTGTAGGGATGGCACTCACGGCCGAGTAGGTGCGAGCCTTGGCGACGTTTCTCTTGTTGTGCGAGGCGCCATAGTAGATGTGCGAAGCCGAGTAAGGGTCGAGATCTGGAGCGGCGCCCGACGACTTGCGCGGGTGGAGGGGAAGCTGCTGCGACGAGGTGCCAGCGGCAGGCTTGACTGTCGGGGCCTTCAAGCTATGCTGGGACAGAGAGTCGGCATTGACGGCGGCCAGTGAGCCTACACGCTGTCTGACCGACGGTTCGCCATTGCTGGGAGTGGCCTTGTCGCCGCCATGGGCTGGTGTCGAGCTCATCGGGGTCTAGGTCTGAGGAATGGTCGTATGGATTGAAGGAAAGAAGTGATGATTTGTACAAATACGCAGCTGTCGAGGGGCAGATGCGGGATGTGGTGATAGGGCTGTTGAGTCGAGGTAAATCAGCTCTCGACGTCAATTGAGATGTCTGAGTAAGATGATGAGCAGACGAGGAAACAGCGCGGCAGTCGCGAGAGGGTGTTGGAAAAACGCCTCTAAGCAGCAGTACCCACCTCTATACGTAGATCTCTCAGCTCAGCGCTTTCAAAGCAGGAAGCCTTGACGTGACCAAGAGCAGGACCGTTGACGTTCAATTCTGGGGAAGCTGCGACGTCACTCACCTTTTCCTGAAGATGGTCAATGCTGCGAGTCCGACTCTATCAAAGATTGAGACCAAGAGTGTTAAATAAAACAGACGAAATCGACTTTCTCACTTGTCGTCTTGGACTCGAAAAGGAAGCCTCGAGGGACGCGGCTTGGCTGACCTTATCTGTACCTATGCTCACCGCTGCTTCTGTCGCATGACCCAAGTGCTTTGCTTTCCTACAGCTCTACATCTTTTTGTTGTCGACTTTTATGCCGCCGCAAAGGCTTTGGTCTGCTTTTTACCTTGTATTCCGATGGTGACAACTAAGTACGATCAATCGAGGACATGCCCACTATATATGCCTGGCCAGCTATACCAGTCTACTTGCTCTGTACCCCGCGCCGTGCTCGTTCACCGCTGGCCAATAACTCGGCCTCGCATGCTCGCTTGTGGTAGTGGTACAAATCGCTCAGCCTTGCTTTCAGCTGCTCACTGATCACGTTTGTGGGACCATCTCGGTGTCTTGTACATGGCAAACATTGATTCATCATCCTGGTATCTCTATCAAATCTTCATGATCGCAACAAATGCAAATTACATCTACAGCTTGGCCTGGAGCACAGTCTTCATGCGCTTCTCAACCGCGTCGAGGTATGCTCCGGTGGTGACATAGTCGTCCTTGCCCTTCTTTCCGCATGCAAGAGCAAGATCCTTGGTCATGATGCCCTGCTCGTTGACGACGTGGATGCAGGCCTCCTCGAGCGACTCGGCAAACTTGACGACCTCGGGAGTCTTGTCGAGCTCACCACGCTTGGCAAGACCACGCGTCCAAGCAAAGATGGAAGCGATGGGGTTGGTCGAAGTGGCGTTGCCCTTCTGGTGCTCGCGGAAGTGACGAGTGACAGTGCCGTGGGCGGCCTCGGACTCGAATGTCTTGCCATCAGGCGTGATCAGAACCGAAGTCATCAGACCCAGACTGCCGAAACCTTGAGCGACAATGTCGGACTGGACATCACCGTCGTAGTCTGCTTGCTGTTAGTTTGGTTTTTCATTGTCGAGGCAAAGTCATGAATACTCACTCTTCAAGGCCATAATGTAACCACCCTCGCTCTTGATCATCTGTGCGACCATGTCGTCGATCAGACGGTGCTCGTACCAGATGCCAGCCTTCTCAAAGTCGGCCTTGTACTCCTTCTGGTAAATCTCCTCGAAAATGTCCTTGAACCTTCCATCGTACTTCTTGAGAATCGTGTTCTTTGTGCTCATGTACAGAGGCAGCTTCTTGTCAATGGCGAGCTTGAAACTAGCGTGTGCGAATCCAGCAATGCTCTCTGCCGTGTTGTACTGGGTCTGAGCGACACCTCCCTCGTGGTGCTTCTGGAAGTTGAAGACCTCAATCTCCTCGGGCTCGCCACCCTTGGGCGTAAAGACCATCTTGAGAGTGCCCTCGCCCTTGATGACAAGGTCCTTGGCGCGGTATTGGTCGCCGAAAGCGTGACGACCGATGATGATGGGCTTCTTCCAGCCAGGTACGAGACGAGGAATGCGAGGAATGACAATGGGCTCACGGAAGACGGTGCCGCCGAGGGCGTTTCTGATGGTGCCGTTGGGAGACAGCCACACNNTGAGAATGTCAGAATTGCGCTGTTGGGGGTAAGACTATAGCTACTCACTCTTCTTCAGGTTGAACTCCTTGACACGGGCCTCGTCAGGGGTGATGGTCGCGCACTTGACACCGACCGAGTACTTCTTGATGGCCTCGGCAGCGTCAATGGTAACCTGGTCGTTGGTCTCATCTCTGTAGGGAAGACCGAGATCGTAGTACTTGAGATCGATGTCCAGATAAGGGTGGATGAACTTGTCCTTGATGTCTTGCCAGATGATACGCGTCATCTCGTCGCCGTCCAGCTCGACGACGGGGTTCTTGACCTTAATCTTGTTGAATGCAGCCATCCTTCGTCTTTGCTCAATGGCAGCAAAAGCGGGTCTGGAAATGAATTGAGGTCGCACGGCGGCAGTGGACGAGTGTTGGAAGAGGCTACGGGCAGCAGCAGGACGGAAAGAGGCGCTCATGATCGCTGGTACGGAAAAGGCAGGAAAGCAAAAAAGATACCTCGGGAAAAAGGGAAGGAGCAGCTTGTGAAGAAGGAGACTCCTCTCTGGTGTTGAAATAATTCACCAGTCATCGCGCAGCAACCCCGCAGAATTTGGGACCAGGCCGATGCCGGCTGATAACGATGGCATCTGTGTCATTGCCGTCACGTCTTTGCGACACGCTCGGTCGAATTGCTGTCCTCGAAGCATGTCAAGTGCAGCCGTATACGTTACTTTCTTCCGCCGGCTATTTGCAAGGCGGCGGCCTGGCACGATGGGAACCGACAGGATGGGTGGATTTGTATGACGGCAAGCAATTAGACACAGCTTGAAGCTCCTTCCCGGCGAACGCGACCGTGCCCCGAGGTGACACGGGTGCTGTCACGGTGATAGGCAAAATTATCCCCGCCCGAATCTACCGCGGCTGCAGCATCAACAAGTTTCTTGTCCAGGTCACTCCTGCCTTGTAGTACTGCCTGTCGACGAGTGCAATTGCTCCCTCTGTAGAAGGATACACAATGGACACTCCCAATCCTCTAGCAGGTCAATCTGACCCCGCACCCGTCTCGTCCAAGACGTACACAATCGCCGGCGTGCAGACGACCGTCTACGGACTCGACGAGCTTGCTTCATCGGTAGAGGAAGTGGCAGTATTATGGCTTCTCCACCCGCGACTCCAGGTGCAGTCAATCATGGCACCAATTGCCGCTGCCTCAATCCATGACTGGACAGGACGATCAGCCTCCAAGTCCAAGGGCCTGATTGCTGTCTCTTTTGATCAGCGTAATCACGGCACGCGAGAGGTCAACTCGTTGGCGAACGAGAGTTGGAAGAAGGGCAATCCAACACATGCGCAAGACATGTTCTCCATCTTCCGTTCGTCCACCAGACTTCTGCTCTTTCGCATGGCGGGTCTAACCATAACTTGAACAGACGGCACGGCTCAAGATACATCCATGTTGATTGACTTCTTGTCCTCCTATGTCTTCCCAGACTCTTCACGAACCATCACAAAGCATCTCGTCCTTGGCATCTCGCTCGGTGGCCACTCAACATGGCAATGCATCTTGCACGACCCTCGCATCACCACTGCCGTCGTAGTCATTGGCTGTCCAGATTACAAGTTTCTCATGACTGATCGCGCGAAGAAGTCCAAACTTTCGACTTGGACAGCTTCAGAAGGCAAGGGTTTCCTTGGCTCGACAGACTATCCCAAGGGCTTGTGCGATGCGACTGACAAGTGGGATCCCAAGTCTTTCTTGGTGGGGGACAAGCTACACCCGACCGAAGAACAGAGGAGGACTTTGCGACCTTTGATCAAGGAAAAGTTAGGAGGCAAGCACATCTTGTGTCTTTCTGGCGGCAAGGACAAGCTAGTACCGTATACTTGCAGTGCACCTTTCTTGGAATGGCTGAAGAGCGGACTCGACAAGGAAAATGGTTGGTTCAATGACCAGGGAATTGTCCTTGAAGACATAGTCGATGAGACGGCGGGTCACGAATACAGCGCGAAGATGAAAGTCGAAGCTGTGCGCTTTATCTCTGAGAACCTCGCTGGCGAGGCTAGCTTGAAGGCGGGCACCAGAACCTCCAAGATCTGATTTCGTTCAACGAGATAATTGTATATATCGGCATACCTGATTCGTCTTGTTCAGTGTACACGTCCATCACGACGACCGGCGACTTTTGGCGTTGACCGAGTATCTTCCGAAAAGAACTCGTGAATGAGTCAAACAGATACACGCGCACCAGGGTGCTCGCGGTACTTGTCCGAGTGTCAGACGTTGGATGAACAAACAGCCTCGGTCGAGAACATGCTGCAATCTGGAACCTCTTACAAAACGTCGAGGCTGACAAACAGAACGTCTTCGCGCGAACAGCGAGAGATTCTCCCCAGTGGTATATCTCAGGTCAGAAGAGTCCAACGCTGGAAGGATACATCATGTTTTTCCTGGCCTAGCTACTCACAGCAAACTTGACACCTGAAGTTAGGTCCAGAAATCACGTCAAGAGACCGATGGTCGTTGATACCTCGGAAAACGTTCGGCGACAAGTTCCCCGGACTTTGCGACTTTCATGTGCTTTCCCCAGACGCTTGGCCTTGTCATTTTGCTTTCTTCAAAGCCTCGGATGAAGGGAGTCAACGTCGAGTCGCAACCGTTCGGTGCCTCGTCATGGCCAAAATCACAGGTAGGGACCTGTCACCGAGGTCCAACATCTTCTTTGTGCGTTCGAGCTCTGAGTTTACCATCGTAGCCACTGATCCGATTGGCCCCGGCCATGTTTCCTATTGGCCTGTGACGCTGTCTGCTCTCATCGAGTACCGGTAAGTCATATGAAACTCTCGAGTCGTAGTAGGAGCTATATATGAGCTCTCGTCTCCCCACCTTTATGAATTTTCTGTTATTTCTGTACCCTCTTTGTCTCGCGTCGCTCGTGACTCTCCACAAGACATACCTCTCAATTCAGTCTTCGACTTTCATCACAAGCCTCTCCAGTCCTCTATCACATCACCGCCAAGCTGGCAGAAAGACTCAAGAGTATCTTGGGCCACGTCAAGGAGGTTCTTCCAACCATGTCTTCCCAATCTCTCGATGCTGAAGAGCAGCAATTCCAGGATGAGGTTGCTGCCATCAAGCAATGGTGGACATCACCTCGTTGGAGATACACCAAGCGTCCGTTTACTGCCGAGCAGATTGCAAACAAGCGTGGAAACTTGACGATTCAACATCCTGGCAATGTCCTCTCAAAGAAGCTGTGGGACATTGTCGAGAAGAGATTTGCNCGTAAGTCAGGTTTGACTGCTCTCGAAGAACTCAACTCTGATGCAACGCAACAGGCGAAAGATGCTAGCTTCACCTACGGCTGCCTCGACCCCGTCATGGTCACTCAAATGGCGAAGTACCTCGACACAGTCTATGTATCAGGCTGGCAAAGTTCTTCAACAGCATCTTCAACCGACGAACCCGGCCCAGATCTTGCAGACTACCCCTACACGACCGTCCCAGACAAGGTCCAACACCTCTTCATGGCTCAGCTGTTCCACGATCGCAAGCAGCGCCACGAAAGGCTCTCAACCCCCGCTTCCGAACGCAAGAACCTTGCCAATACCGATTTCCTACGTCCAATCGTTGCCGACGCCGATACTGGTCACGGTGGTCTAACAGCAATCATGAAGCTCACAAAACTGTTTGTTGAGAAAGGTGCCGCCGGCATCCACATTGAAGACCAAGCCCCCGGCACAAAGAAGTGCGGACACATGGCCGGCAAAGTGCTCGTCCCCATCAGCGAGCACATCAACCGTCTCGTCGCCATTCGCGCCCAAGCAGATATCATGGGTAGCGATCTCCTCGCCGTCGCCCGTACAGACTCTGAAGCCGCCACCCTCATCACCTCCACCATCGACCCCCGCGACCACGCCTTCATCGTCGGCGCCACAAACCCTGCCCTCCAACCCCTCAGCGAACTCATGGGCGCCGCCGAAGCAGCAGGCAAAACTGGCGACGAGCTCCAAGCCATCGAAGACGCCTGGACCGAGCAAGCACACCTCAAACTCTTCTCCGAAGCCGTCGTCGACACCATCAACGCCGGTGTCCATGTCAACAAGGCCGAGTTGATCGCTCAATACACCGAACAGGCCAAAGGCAAGTCCAACGCAGAGTCGCGCGCCATCGCCAAAGCCCTCACCGGCGTCGACGTCCACTTTGACTGGGAGTCTGCCCGCACACGCGAAGGCTACTACCGCTACCGTGGCGGCTGCCAATGCGCTGTCAACCGCGCCATTGCCTACGCACCCTACTGCGATATGATCTGGATGGAGTCCAAACTCCCCGACTACGCCCAAGCCGAAGAATTTGCGAACGGTGTGCATGCAGTATGGCCAGAGCAAAAACTTGCCTATAACCTCAGTCCGTCGTTCAACTGGCAAACCGCCATGAGCACCTCCGACCAAGAGACTTATATCAAGAGACTTGCAAAGCTTGGTTACTGTTGGCAGTTCATCACGCTCGCTGGTTTACATCAAACTGCCTTGATCTCCGACTCGTTCAGTAAAGATTATGCGGCTAGGGGAATGCGTGCATATGGAGAAACCATCCAGAGCAAGGAAGCTGCGGTAAGTTACAAGCCCTTCAAACCCTTCTCTTATTCCTCGATTGGGTACTAACGCTCCTCACAGAACGGCGTAGAAGTCCTCAAGCACCAGAAATGGTCTGGCGCCAACTATGTAGATGAGCTGCTCAAGATGGTTAGTGGCGGTGTGTCCAGTACTGCCGCCATGGGTAAAGGTGTCACGGAAGATCAGTTCAAAGCTATTGATCGTCCTGGCGAGAGTGGGTATAAGGCTGAGGAGAAGCATTGATGATGTTGAGATGAGAAGAGAAAGGGAGTTTTATAGGGTTTATGAGTATTCATTCCGTTTGAACGTCATGTGTGATCGAGGTTGATGCGAGAGTTTATTGAGGAGGCGTTTTGTGTAATGTACTGATTGATTGTCTGGCGTCTTTCTACTTTTCGTCATCTTGTCTCCTCTAGATCAAGGCAAACATCTCGCTTGACAGTCCACCACTTCGAAATATGATTGCGCCACATCTCAGCAACCAAATCAGCGAAGATGAGAGTCTACGAAACCATCTTTAGCCCATCAAAGATTTTCTTGCGAGTACTTGTCAGCAACAAAGCTCTGGCATTTAGAAATCTCCCAAACACAAGTTATGGTAGTATGTGTCCATCCAAGAGTGCTGTGCCCATCTCTATGCAGTGACTTCCACCTTCCTACCCGCCTTTGCTGCTGATGTGTTCCAAAGGCATTGCTGCTGGATAATCTTTTCAAGATGAGTATCTCGGTTGTTGACTTTCTCGGTTATAGCAAGACGATACTCGTCAGCTTTCTCAAGGGCAGAACACTTTGTTTGCAAAGCCGTGTTGTTCGCTTGTGGAGACGTTTGAGTGAGGTCTTGGTGATTGCAAGCTGGTTTTCTTGCTTTATCCCGGTAATGTTTTGGTATGAAGATTGATCTGCTTATGAGTGCTTTGACCTTTGCTATGAATGTTGATATCTTGTTTACTAGATGCTGTGTAGTGGTTCCACCATCGTGAGAAATGCATTCAGATAACATTGTCAAGATCGAGTGTTTTTTCAGACCGTCGTTTGAGGGGAGTTGCAGTTTGGATGTTCGTACCTGGAGAGATTGGAGAAACATGTTTCCATGGGTTTTTGTTGACTGAGCAGATATGGTCTCGCTCGTGGTCCTCTCAGATAAGGCGGGTCTGCAAAGAGCGGCGGCGTGAGTTGAAGATTGAGCTTGTGCGCGAACTTTTGGTCGATGTAGGTAATGCCTTGGGAGTTAGAAAGTATCGTGCAAGAAGCAGAGAGGTCTGATCTCTTGGTAGATGCGGTTCCGTATATGCATATGTGGTGAGATACGATGAGGGATTCATCGAAGGAAGTGACAGACGAGACACGGAAAAGGGAAATGTTGATAGAAAGAAGGGTGACCAGTGTGTTGTGAGGAGATAGGTCAGATGCGCGTGATTATATGAGTCTTAAGCATTTTCCGAAGAAGACCGAGTCTGATTGGACTTTTGGTCTTCGTGCATGTTTTTCCTGGCTGATAGGACGCTTAGGGGGCACTTGTCTTTAAGCTGAATTTGATCAGTGTATGGTCGATGCCTACCTACTTAGGCAATCACATACCCAATAATCCTCGAGTCGTAATGCTGGCCATGAGTCATTCTATGGTGCATCCGAAGTTCATGCGAGATTACATATAGCCTAGTCCCATTATTTCTTCTTTATTGTTATACAACTTCTTGAAACTCGCCTGACGAAATGGACCAACTGCCACCAGAGATAATTAGTCACATAGTCGAGTTTCTACCTGACCGAACGCGCGAAGGTCGGAAAGGCGGGCTCGCTTCCATCGCCCTTATCTCTCGACAATGGCAGCGAGCAGTCGAGCGCCGGACCTTCTCTAGACTACAATTCTTCGGGCCTGAGCTTATAGAGGAATTTGCGCAAACTTCTGATGATACAATAAGAGAACCCACACGGGTATCTGCTTTGAAGCGACTGCGATATTTTATACAACGTCTGCCTCCATTCTGGGACGACTGGAAGTGGTGCTCTTCTATCGACAAGAAATGGAATGCGTGCTCTTCGAATGAACGCAACGCAGAACTCCAGTACAATACCGAAATCGTCCTGTCCAGACTCAAACGTCTGTACGACATTGTTGGCGGATGGTCGGTGAGACCCTCGTTCGATCTTGAGATACATGTGCCCACGCGCACCACATATTATCTTGTGGCCCCAGAAGCGGTACCTAAGAGTCAAGCCATCAAGCGGCTCAGATGCTCAGGTGAGATGCTCTGTTCGCCCGCACTGTTCATCTCGATTGCTTCTGGATTGCCAGCCCTGCAAGGATTCGCTCTGAGGGTCAATGACTCATATCCCAGCATCAACCCTGTGGAGCGCCGCAAGAAACGTTACGGTATGTAAATCCATAGTTCTCTGCATGACGCCTCTATCATATCGTCCTGTGTTCCCTGTACTGAGACCAATTGACCAGACCTTGCGAAACAACTGTCATCTCTGGCGAGCTCTTGCTCGACCCTACAAGATTTTGAGCTCGAATTCCACGCTACAACCCTGTGGGACGAGCTTACAAACACCCCTAGTACCCTGCTACCATCCTCGCACACGGATCGTTTGAGCCTGTCGCTACAGGAGCTCGTGAGAACATGCAAGGTTAAATCATTGACTCTCGATGATATCACCTTGTCATTACAACTCTTTCGATCAGATCAAACACTGAACGATACAACCCCCTGGTGGCATACACTCACCCGCGTCGACATAACCTTCAGCTCGATGGCTGCTGATGGTGGTTGGTTCTTCGATGGTCACCCTGAGATTCCCATCGCCCTGGATACTGGAGAACAGATGAATGATCTCGGACCACGCCGCCGGAGAGTGCATGATATGTTCGCCAGGCAAGAAGCCTTGGCAAGAGACTTTGATTTTGAGCAAGACCTTCGTCCACAACACGAGCTAGAGTTGGGCGAGGAAGTGGTCCTAGACTACAGCGATCTGGGCTACGAGCCCGAGGACGAAGAAACTCCCTTTCTATTCCGAATCCTGCCATCACAAAAGGGAGATGCGTTACTTCTCGACATGGCGCGTGCAGCCGCACAAATGCCTGAGTTGAAGTCATTCCGGGGAGGTTGCAATATGGAATTGTGTGCCGGCAAACGAAGATTCGAGTTTCAATATCTCGCGCCCTATGAAAGGTGTCCTGAGCTCTACGATGTATGCGGATCTACCTTCGTTCCTCCCCTCGAGGAATACCCAGACGATGCTCTCCATATCAACAAACATCGATTATACTGGCGGGTAGCCAGCTCATGGCGCATGAGCGAGGAGTTGAAGCTTTGCTGGCAGCAAGTCATGGGCCGTGCTGGTATTGTCGAGTATAACGAGCGGTCTATGTCTATCGACGACTTCGATCCCCTATGGCACAAAGACGCAAGTACAGATGAATGAAATTTATGGGAGAAGTCATCTTCTTACTGCAAATCTGCCCCACCATAGAGCGGAAAATCGGGCCCTAATCCACTTGCATTTTTGGTGTGGAGGCAGACCTAGCTAATAGAATCTATGGTTTGCATTACAGCCCGTCCGAAAAGGTGACTGCCGCTCGAGTGCCTCATAATTTCTGTCTGGTAGTTTGTTCTATGAGGTGGTGTGACGCAGAGGAAGGGAAAGTGTGGGTGTCATGCGCAGAAAGAAGACTTCCGCATCTGCACGCAGCGCCAAGGATCAAGAACCAGCAGGGACGAGGCGAATTCCTCACCTCCTCAACTAGTTTAACTTGACAGCTTGACGGTGTTGCTTGGTGTTGCAGACCGTGCTTGAAGTCTTCTAGAGGATCCGTAAGCTTGATTTGCACTGGGTCGTCAGGACTGGGCTGGTGTAGCATCACGAGATGATCTCGGTGTTCTCGGCACCGGACTCGTCGTTAGTGTGTGAGTTGTGGAACAGGCAGCTCTTCGTTCTGTCATTGCCCTAACGACAGTTGACACGAGCAAGAGTATATACGTCTGCTAGAGAGTGGAAAGGCTGTATCTGCCTCGTGGTTGTGACACTGGGGTCGTATTGGGGAAATGAGTCGGTGTCTTCCTGTGTGATGATTCTGATAACCTCGTACAGGAATTTCATATCCCTTCTCGGGGCGTCATAGCTCCAAGATAAGAGACGCTTCTGGCAAGGGCGTTTTGCTCTTCCTCTAGAGGCATGATGTTCGTATTGGTTTGTTCGTAATATCTTCGGGAGGGACCTTGTTGTCGTTAGTTTTCTTGACTTTATGAACACCCTTGTAACTCTTTGTATGACCTCCTTGACTTCTTAGCCACCCTGCTCGTGAATCTGCTAAAGCTGATCGACCTGCTTGACCCTTCCCCCATCTTGGGTCTCACATAGGTGTATGTGCTCATGTCCTCCTCGTCATCCGCTCCATCGTCATATACCACGGCCATAGCCCTTGACGAGCTACCCATGTTGGTTCGTTGTGTGTTGCTACCATTGAATTGAGCGCTGCTGTCGCCCTTCTGGGATTGGGCCTGGAAACGACGGCGGTATGTTACCCTCGGCAAAAGCACACAAGCGATAATTCTGATAGGCACGTATGGTATCACATGACTTGTTTGGTCAGTATATAGGTTCTGAATATATTGTCTCAGAGTCCCATGGTTTAGTGATGTTACAACCAATACGGCCGATCTCCATCGCCGCCTTGTCACAGAAGTCGTAATTCACAACAAAAAACTCGATTCTGTTTCCAGCACGGAGCAGCTCAAAATTTGTATTCGGGAACATGCGTTATGGCAAGTTCCACTGCGAGTTCGCAGAATGAATTTCTGTCCTGCTGGCTGACTCCCCTTAGTGTACTTGGCCTTGACGCGGCCTGAGTAGTCACAAGCATTGCGAGGGCGAGGGCGACGGACCGGACTCGATTTGACACCGGTAGTCATCCATATAAAGTACCACGATCTGAGATGATGACCGATAGTGTGTACATGAAGCCCTTGGCAGGGATATATCGGGCCTCTGTGTTGGTGTTGACAGCTTCTTGGTCCTCGCTCGAGCGCTCTGTAATAGTGTTGACGCCTTGCACGGTATCGCATTATCAATAGATGAAGCTATAACGAGGCCGGTAGGAGCGCTGTGGGTGTTGGTAGGAGGATTGCAGGGATCGAGTAATTTTCTTAATCAACTCTCTCTGGAATCACTCGTGTTCATAAGGGTTTGATAGATGAACGAAGGTACGAGACACCATGATATAGAGTGAGAGGAGATAGAGATAAAGAAGCATCGATATTGCTAGAGCCAGCCGTGTAGTAGCGGGAAGTGTTGCAAGCACGTGAATTGCCAATATTTGGATATGGGTGGCGTCAGTCCCAGGGGCTATAGAACTGATGCTTCCCAGGCTCATACCACTCATGCATAGCACCAGTAGGAAACAGTAAGACGTAGCGACCTGGTACAATTGAACGTCGGTAGCCAGCACGGGGCAGTATCCTTGTGATACTGATGGCAAGATGACTGCAGTAATAGAACTGGTGTATCGACGACATACTTCGATGGTCTCGTCTCAATTCTTGTAGGCCCTCCTTGCAGGGATTGGTATGCCAGTGGTATCACCACTGCCACTGGGAGATGGAGCAAATATCCCGAAGTAGAGATCGATGATGAAGCCACGAATCTCGACAAGAAGGCGTGAAAAGGGATAAGGCTACAGAAGGGTTTTCTCCACATAGGAGAAGGTTTCCAAGAGAATGACGTCCCAGATAGGCGACATCGCAGGCAGTCGATGGGTGTTTAATGAGAAGGGCTGCTAGCAGTCCTGGAAAATGGATCCTGTTGCAGGCCTCGGAATTGAAGGTCCCAGCAGTGCCGAAGATAAAGATAATAGTGGGTTGCAAGAGAACCTAAATGTTACTGTTCGATTCGCTCAGGTTCAATAGACCTCGGTCTTCAACATGGTCAACGACCATGAGCTGTATCTGGAGTGCTCCTTGTAATACCTCGTCCGAAAGAGACGAACGTAATAAATGTAGAACAAATGTTGATAATCAGGTTTGGCATGCAGTAGACCGAGCCTGTCGCAGCAAATTGTAGCCGCGAAGATACTGTTGGATCATAAAGAAGCGAAAGCTATGAACAAACTGCTTGCAGGTGACACACGATACTGAGACGCACCATGACCAATAGCCTTACGGAGTCGCTCGTTTGACGAACCTTGCCGCCTCTGGGAAACCTAAGATGACCGGAGACTGTTGATGCTCTGGCGAGGTCATCTGTATAACTCTTATGGCTCTCTTGCAATTTGGCTCTCAATAGTGTTGCTCGAGACCATGAGGATGTCCGTCAACTTATCCGTGTTGTTTGGATTGGTACCCTGGAATAATGCTAGATGTAGGAGGTAAGCTTATTGGAGTTGGGATCAGTATCATCGGCAGCGCGCGAACATTCCGAGTTGGTGTTGGTAGCGTGAGTTTCAGTACCATGGGGACTGATGGTCTCTGTGTTCGAAGCGTCGGTATTGGTAGTGCCAGTAGGAGCTGGACTGTTGCTTACGGAGGAAGGTCGTGAGGTTGGATACACTTCTTACCAACTTTAGCAAAGTTTCCGCTGACTGACCTGCTCTCATCGCATTTGATGTGTCTGTCACGGCACATACAGAATGATCAGAGGAAATGCGTACGTGCGGACACCTAACACACCAGAAGAGGATTTGACAGAGCCACTTGCGATGGAGCTCGACACAATAGACGACAGCGACTATAAGATGGTTAGGAGTCCAAGCGGGATGTGGGACCATGACACCTCCACACTGGGGCGAGGAGTCGTTAGTCAGAAGCCGCAGTCATACGCAGTGAGAGTCAGAAAAGAACCGAGATGCCTATCCTGGCATAATATGTCGCCTTGATGACACCTGTCCTTGAATCTGCGCTTGCGTTCGACTCTCGATGGGGGTAGTCTATATCAATTTCGGAATCATCTTCATGAATTGCGCTTCCTCATGGTGGTGCTGATATAATGCCTCCATTCAAGATCCTTAGCCAGCTTCTGGCGCTCAGGCACGGCGGGTGTGGGGCTTGAAGAAACTCTGAGTCCATAGTAAGACATGGGTTTCAAATCCTATTCTTGCTCAAGTGTTCTGGGATATGAATCAAGAAACATGTTAGGAGGTAGTCCTCCGCTGACCATCTAGCCGGCCAACCGATCTTCTGCTTGCAGTGGAATGGCGTTCGCGCACCAGATACCCTGCCAAAATTTGGGTAATGGGTCCAGACAGCCTTTAGACCAGGGCTTTTCTGCTGACGGCCTGTCAACTCGAGATGCTGCAGAGTTGTAAAGGCTGTCATAATAAGATTGTCGTTTCCAGTGAGCTTGGAGTCTGCGAGGTGCAACCCGAGTTGTTCGAGGCATGTGAGTTATATATCAAGAGCAGAAGATATGTAGCTGTGAGCTTTTATTTCCTTCCATAAGAGCTTCGAGATTGTTGGTGGGAGTGGTATGGTTCAAGGTGTTCACACGGTCTTGGGCTAAGTGACTGACAATCATCATCATGAGTCTTGGTGATCTCGTCCATAGAGGAATTAGTGTCGTTGGGGCTAGTGGTGTCGTTCATGACAGAAGGTTGAGAGCCGGTGATGTTGTTGGCGTATAAGAGAAAGTCGTTCATGTATGCGTCGTGTGCCTCCTCGTTATCACTGGCCAAAGGATCTCCCATCAGGGTTTGGCAACTTTTTGGCCTTCATTCAGAGGCCTAGTCATGGCGTTGACGCCTGGCATGGTGCTGCTTAAGGTGTTGTTGGTGTGGGATCTGTCGTCTGCTTGGGTCCTCTGCGGCGTTCGACGGAGTCGATCTTAAGAAATCCCGGGCGGCGTCGAAAGGAGGGATGACTGCCCTCATCTTGTTCATGAGGCGAGTTCGTTCCTCAAAGCTTCGCTATAGATTGTTGCAAGTAAAAGACAGATGACTAGACCGTGGAGTGGAGGAGCCATTGCTGGGGACTCATCTGGGTTTCTCAACAACGGTTGGAATGCTTGACAAGCCTTCGGAAGGATGAAAGGCAGGGTGAAGTAACGCACCGGTATACAAAAACTTGTCCAGAGCAGGAATATAGACATGATATCGATGTTCTCGTCTTGACTGAGTTGTCGAGCTTGGGGAGCTATTCCTGTTACTGCTACCTTGTGGCGCTCTGCTTGGTTGGCGGCTTATTGACATGGGCAGCCAGGACAGATGGTCGTTCCATGGCGGCAGCTGAGCGATCGACGGAGTCACTCTACTTGTCTGATGCCGTAGGTAAGATCGCCGGACTTATACATAGAGATGAGAGATAGAAACAAGGCCGGTAAGAGGGAGATCAGCATCTTTCTTGCTCCTGGCTGCTGCTCACAACTATATATTGGACGGTGATAAACTCGATCAAACCATCGGCAGCTTCAAGCTCTGTGGCTTGATTAAGTCAGAGCTCAGTGGTGAGTTCCGTTGTACGCAACGACAAGCTGATCTCAGGAGAGACAGGAAGGGAACCATGACCACGGACTACTGGTGTAGTAGATCTGGCGTTCGTAAAGAAAGGGCGATTTAGCTGTGAGCTTCTTGTAAAGTGTACTTGGAATCAATCTTGAAGACCAGTCCTGGAAATAAGTCTTGATGTGTGGTAGAGTCCACGGCAGGATACATGGCCTGGCGTCTGAACGACTGAAGGTGTCTCCTCACTCAAATCTCTTTTCTCACAAGCGAAGCGGCGCGAAATCAGGACTCCAGAAACATATATACCATCGAAGAATAGAGATGAAGTTGCTCGAAGTGGGCTTCCGGTAGTATATCCATTGTCGAGCGATACTGGAGATATCGACTGCCTGACTTCTGGCAGCTTTGGCTCAGGTTGCGGAGGTAGTTGTGCCGATGCAAACTGAGGCAGAGGCCCAGAGTCAAAGTACGTCTGGCGCGTGCTAGCAACCTAGCATCTTCGCCATCTTTACCGCCAGAGATCTTACCGTCAACCGGCCTAAAGAGCATGGCAGAGGAAGTGCTTTGATCCATTAGCGAAGATCTGGCGAACGGACTCAAGGCTAAAGCGACGAAAAGATACTGGGATCAATTGGCGCAATACTGACCACGCTTTATTGTCGACAGAATAGCATGGTGCATGACCTCGTTGTCGTCGTTGGCGACGTAAGCTGTTTCATAATCGCAGGTGAACTTCGTAGAAGACGAGGGATCCAACACAGCAATGGAGTGGAGGAGGGTCATTTCCAGATATACATTTGACAGGAAAGAGAGTCAGATTGGCGTCCAAGATGTCGAAACAACTGATGCCAAAAAGTGGAGGGGGCAGAGCACCACCCTCATATACACATGACCACAAAAGACGAACTTGGAAGATGAAATGGTGAAAGCAAAAGTCCAGCAGAGACAATGTTCTTATATTCCAGCTCCTGACCTCTCACAGCTCTAGAAGGGTGAAAGCAATGCAAATCCTATATCAGCACGACAAGCAAGAGATTGAAAAAAGGGTGGAAGAAGAAAATGATAGATGGATGTTGTTTGATTGTCTTCCTCTCTTTCATCCAGAAGCTCAGAGCAAGCCCAAACAAACGACAAGCTTGCTTGCAGCTCCGCCCTACATACACCAATCCCAGATGTCCAACGCACAGCTTTGTTCCTGCATATGGCACACTCAAATCTCAAAAACAGTCTCCACATCCTTCCAATCGCCCTTGTCCCTACGCTCCCAATATCCGCCCTTGCCACCACACAACCTCCAAACTTCCTCATCTCCCTCTTCTCCCTTGACCATCTCAAAGAACTTTGGTTTCCACTCCACGCCATGGCTCTCCAAAACCTTTCTTCTCGCTCTTTGTCGCTCTTCAAGTCTGGCTTTGAGTGCTTCCGCTTCATCGGTCTTGCCGTCTTCAAGAGCGCGTTGATCGGGTCGTAGGCGTGAGTCGGTGGGCGAGATTGCGTTCTTGTCTGCCTCGTCGATTTGATTGAGACAGGCGGCAAAGGAAGTATAGCCGTACACTTTGGGTGCGTTCGGTACGAGGGGGCCTGCTGTCCAGATGATTTCGCCAGTGTCTGTGCGGGAGAGTGATTCTGTCCATTTGCCTGAAAGAGTGGCGCCCAGGGGCGACGATGAAGAGGCATTGTAGAATTGCGTTGTTACTTCCTCGCTGCGGCCAGAGAAGATGCCACCAGCTTTGAAGGTGGCGACTGCCTTTGATCCATTGGTCTCGTTGACGATTGTCATGCTTTCGACAGGTTCGACGTATTTCTCGCCTGCGATCACATTGCGGAGGAAACATGTTGCCAAGGTCCAAGAGTACTTTTCGCCATTCACGTTGTGTAGGACCAGCCTCATCTTGCCTTCTGTGTTGAGTTCTGCACTCTTACCCCAGAATTTCTGCGTTGGCTGCTGAGACTGAGACAATGACCATGCTGAGTCCAAAGCGTCGGCTTGGAAGGCCATACGAACAGGTCGATGGCACACCTTCTCCGACACAAAGCGGAAGCCAAGGTCTGAACGGATGAGTTCGTAGGTCTCGCCAAGCATAGGATTGAATGGTTTGCGGATGGCTCTTTCCTTGACACGATTGCTGGCAAAGTTAGAGATTGCGAATGCTGCAACATAGATCAGTCGATCCAGAGCTTCGTCTGGTGATGATACTGAGGAAGCTTTGTGTAGGAGATCGACAGACTCGAAAGGTTCCGCGAGACGCTGCAAGGCCGAAAGTGGTTCGTTCGCAGTGACTGGCATGCTAACGGTACTGAGGTCCTTGCCGGCATTCTTCCTCAGGAATCCGATGAGTGAGGGAGGAGGCTGTTTGGGTGGTGTTATAGTTGTGCGGTAGGTGACCTTCGGTAGTGGAGAAGTCAATGGTGCGGGTTTGGCAGGGAAGAGAGAAGTCTGGCCAGGCGCGGTACTTGCGTCATTCGAGATCTCTGTAGCATCTCCTGCATCACTGCTGGTGTCGGAATCTCCTCCATTAGAGGTAATGTCTTGGAAGTCCTGATCATCGTCTTCCCGAGTAGCCTCACTAGATCTTCTGATTGACAAGAGTTGAGAAGGCACATCTTCGGCATCGAAAAATTCTTGCGAAGACACCGAGTCGATGGACAAGCGAGAAGCGGCCGGGGCAAGCAGATTTGGGTTGATGGGCATGCGACGTGCTTTTGACTCTGCCAGCAGAGCAGAAAAGTCATTCACGACATTGTCCAGATCGCGCAGAAGAGCCAAGCATCGTTCGTGAGTCTCCTGCATGGTAATTGAAGCGGTGAGAGGTTGTTTGTTCGAGTAGTTCGGCAGTGGGGATGTCGGATGAGAGCTGGGTGCAGAACCATTAGGGACTTCGAGCTGTTGGCCCGACGTCTTGCGCTTGAACCCAGGAGCCTCCTTGCTAGCCGCACTAGGCTTGCGTTTCCAGAATGGCAGTCGTTCAGAAGATGCGCTGACAGAAGCAGTGTCGGCATCCGCGAAGAATGGGTTTGCGAAAGATTCCACGGATGAGGCACTTGGTGAGGCGGCGGCGACAGAAGGCGAGATCTTGACATCCGTGTCCTGAGCAAGTCTGCGGAGAGCATCACGAGAACCAGAAATTCTGCTCACAATCTCTTCTGCGCGTTCCCATTCGATTGATGTGATAGCATCTGAAGCGCCCGGGAAAGGGCTTCTGTTCTGCGTAAAGACAGCCGGGGTCGAAGGACCAGAAACAGCAGTAGCCGAAGCACGTTCAAGAGCCTCCCTCCACTCCTCAAAGTCCTTTTGGTTACTAGCTCTGAGATGCCAGACCTCGGCGCCCGAGTCGACAGAGAACTCGCGAGTCTTGGAGTCAGCACCGACAGCGACCAGAGACAAAGGCACAGCACCGCGCAGAGCCGAAGAACGGCTGTTGCGGTAGTAGGACAGAGTTCCAGAGGTAAAGTCGAGAGAAAAGAAACGGCGAGCATAGCCCTGGCCCTTCTTTCTGCGACGCTTGCCCAAAGTACCGCTGTGGATGTCATGCGGCGCAAGTGACGGGTGGAACGAAGACCTCTGGCCCTTTGCCGCTTGTGTGTTCTCCAGCTCTTTGCCCAGCGACTCGACGGAGGCAGCCGGTGTGGCAGCGATACGCGGACTGGCCTTGAGGTTCGGCGTGCTCGGCTGAGCCTTGAGAGTAGCTTTGGACTTTGGGGNGGCGTTTGTCGGGTGCGTCATGAGCACAAGTGTGGCAGTCTTGGACACGGTTTTGCTGAAGGTGTTGTCGAACACGAGCCCGTACATGCCCTCCTGTCCAGGGGTTACGTCGTAGGTGCCCAGCCTGACCTTGTCGGCCTCGCAGTTGCCCACCCACTCGACGCAGCGCAGGCCAATGTTGTGCAGCTTCTCCATGACGGTACTGGCCTCGTGCTTGGCCACCGACCCCCTTCTCTTTCTTCCATCAGGCTCATCGTTGCTGTGAGCGCTCGGCGGGGGTTCAAGGGTGGCAGACGACGAGGTGGGCATGCCAGGAGCCAGCCCATTCTTGGTGCCGGGATGCTTGAAGATGCCAAAGTTGATGCTCTTCTTGTGCGGCTGCACGCTCCATCCAATCGAGTGTCCTTCGTTGACGTGCACCCATCGCACAATGTAGCTCTGTTGTTGTTGTTGTCCGTCAGCCTTGTCCATTGTATACACTTTCGGTTCGGTCCGGGCTTTTCGAGCCCCCCTGTGCTCAGCAAGACACTCACCCTCGAATGAATCTGTAGATTCTCCATTCTTCCTCTGTCCTTTTTGGATCTCGCACTATTACAGCAGCAACATCCAGAGTAGAGCGACGTGTTTTTCTTAGGAATGTTGTTTTTACGAAGAAGGTCCAGGGATGAGAACAGAAAGCAGCCCAGGGCTTCAGGCAGTTTATGTCAGCTCCAACTTTGGTCCAACGGCCCTTCTTTCCAAAACGCCCCGACCGACCTTTCCGGATCTTGGGATTTCCGAGTCCGACTTGCTGCCAGCAACCACTACTTGTTTGGGCGATTCTTGCGAGAACGAAGGACGTTTTGTGTTGGTCTGACTTGCTGGCTCCTTGCAAGACACTTGACCACGAAAGTATACGTAGTACGCGCGTATATAGATACGCTCTTCTCGCAAGCATCGCTGTCCCTGCTTTTGCGCTGCGCTTTTCCCCAGTTTCCATCATGAACAAAACGGGCGGTGACGACGCCAAGCCCTGTCTTCTCGGCAGCTGTTTCTGCATATATATGCATCAATTGTGCTGTTTATGCCTCCTTGCTCTTCTTCCAGATGACTCTTGCGACTTTGCGACCACTATCGTTCATTCCATCGGGCTGACGAAGGAACAGAAGAAGTCGGTGTTGGGTGGCTTGCTCAGGCTGCCAGCAGGCTGAAACGCGCGGCCTTGATCTGTTATCGTGTCCCTTGACCGGTAAAAGCGATAGGCTGTTGGCGGATACGGCTGCAATACGGTGTAAGAAGAGGTCAAGGAGGAGGCTGGTGAAAACATACGACAAAACATCTGTCTCCTCCATCACAGCACACCGACAATCCCAAAAGACCAACATTGGGTCAGGCAAGAGACAAATGTAAGGAAAGTGTAATCTCATATCCGAATTCTATGCCCAGTGTCCATCTATCCATATATAGTCCAACCCTCTATTCTATCTATCTTTACATGCATTACTTCCCACTTTTATCCCTATACACCTGGTNCTCTTCCACGCGATCCACATGCTCAGCATGCGGATCAGCCTTATACTCCTCTGCCACAGCCAACTCCACATCCTTCTTCCTCTGCTCTGCAGTGACCGCCCCAAACAGGATATCCATCTCTTCCAGACTGCGGCCTGTAGTGTCTTTGAGGAATACCAAGACAAAAATGCCCATGGCAGTGCAGAAACAGCCAAACATGATGAAAGTGCGCCAGCCAATACTGTTGATGGCTGCAGGTGTGACTTTTGTGACGACAAAGTTGAAGAGCCACTGTTATGGTATATCAGCATGTCGAACGAGGAGTCGAAAACATTGGGAGACACAAACCTGGGTAGCAGAAGCAAACCCTACGCCATAAGCTCTCAGCCTTGTGGGAAAGATCTCTGCAACATAAACCCAAGGCACAGGACCCCAAGANNTCTAGGCACACGCACATTTAGCATCCCTCACAAGTGTGTTCGTACCAGTGAGTTTGACTTACGCAGAATAGCCAATGACATAAAGATAAATCATCACCACCATGGCGATGGAAGCAGAGCTCACAGACCCAGCATCAGGATCTGGTGGGAAGGATACCAGAACAGCGCCAATGATGAACATGCAAGCCGCCATCCACCAGGCTCCTGCAACCAAAGGCCACTTGCGACCAAAGCGCTCGATTCCAATAATCAGGAAAATTCCCGTAGCGATGACCTTGACAGTACCATAGACACCAGTCGCGAATAGCGAACTGCTGGACCCACTCAGCCCAACAGAAGCGAAGATCTGAGGAGCATAGTATCCGATCGAGTTTGTGCCTGACCATTGCTGCCAGAACATGATGCAAAATGCAATACCAAAGCGTTCGCGATATCCAGGCTTCAGACACTCTTTCCAGCTCAACCCCTCAGTAGCCAAAAACTCTTCTTCCACAGACGCACGAATCTCTGCAAGTTCCTGCAAAACCTCCGGGTCGTCGGTGAAAACACAGCGAATATATGCCAGACTAGCCAGAGCCTCATCATGGCGATCGTTTTTGGCCAACCATCGCGGACTCTCCTTCAAGAACCACAGACCGCAAAACATGATGCCTGAAGGAACGAGTTGAAGAGCGACAGGAACACGCCATTGCATGGTGGATGGTGCAATATTCTTCTTGACGCCATAGCAGAGCCAGTAACTGAACATGACACCGAGAACCAAGAATTCCTGGAAGAGACCGGAGATCCTGCCGCGAACAT
Source organism: Aureobasidium uvarum (assembly GCA_903853725.1). NCBI lineage: Eukaryota > Fungi > Ascomycota > Dothideomycetes > Dothideales > Saccotheciaceae > Aureobasidium > Aureobasidium uvarum. Next base: position 208,418 of record CAINUL010000015.1, read on the forward strand.
CTGGAGGGCAGTTTTCAGATACAAAGACTGGTGTAATGGCACTCATACCACCAATACCTAGACCAGCAATAACGCGACCGCCGTAGATGGTACCGATCGCATGAGAAGCTGCAGTTTGAACGGCAGCGCCAATCATAAAGATGACGCTAAAGATCATGAGAGAGTATCGGCGACCAAGACGTTCGTTCAGCCATGGTGCAGCGAGGGCGCCAAAGAAACAGCCAGCGGTAAGTAGTGACACGACGTTGGACGATATCTCTGCGTTTCTGCCGTTCTTGAATCCTGTCGAGGAAGCAGCCATGCCAAAGTCGCTCTTGAAGCTTTCCAGTTCCAGCACCGATCCCATGACACCAGTATCGTAGCCAAAGAGGAAGGAACCCTGTGGATCGTGTCAGCGACTAGATGAATGTCGAAGACTTGTCAAGATACCCACCATATAGGCCACCAATGTCAACAGGTAAACCCTGCGATTCTTGAAAAACACATTCGCCATATTGTGCTGCAGTGTGTCGAAGTCTCCTTACCAGAGAAATGGAAAGAAGAGAAAGAGAAGATGCTCGAAGGGGGGACAGGATAACAAGTCTTTAACTCAGTCGCCGTACCCTCCCAACTCCGTTGAGGGCTAACTTGTGACTGTGCCCTCTCCGCTCACCTCCATGTCACCTCCACAAACCTCCATCCCCTCATATGAGTGGAGAAACGGGCATGGAGAAATAGATGTGGGTCTCTCTGCTCATTCTTTCTCCAGATCTGCGGGTGGATACCATTTTTCCGTGACAAGGCCCGTGTGATGTCAACGTGGTGAAGTTCAAGTGATACTCAATCACTCAGCGAAAGAGGATAGCTCGTCGTGAAGCATTGCGTCAAGCGCAATGTCAACACGACAGAAGTCAATTCAAGCAATATCAACATCGTTGGCATGCGGCGCACACAAGGCTTGGAGGATTGTGGTGGCGGTAGAGTTCGAGGGCAGAAGCCGACCGGGCTTGGCTTCCGAGTCATGTCTTCAACCGAAGCCGTCGTCGACAACATCCAATCATTCGAGCAGCTTCTGGCGACTTGCATCTCATCAAAAGATGTCAAGCATGGCGATGGCGTATGTGGCTGTCTTCCATGCTAAAGATCAAGCCGAATCGCTAAATGGTCGTACATGCTAACCAAGATGGAATGTTTTTGATGCTCGGCTTTTATTTAGCAGGAAGCCGATGTCTTCGGCGAGTACATGATAACAGCCCACCACCGAGTGATACAACGATATGCGCGATAGCAGATCGGCGATGTATGGCAGGAATGGCTGAGGCTTAAAATTGAGCGTCAAGTACTCTCTAGTATCGAGTCGAGCTTTGTGCTCTACTGCACTTTGGACTGGACAAAAACTTGTGTCATCAATTGGACTACGGTGTTGAGTTATTTCTGCGCCACAGCTTCTACCTACCGATAACAAACAAATCGAGATCATTGAGCATCTGCAATAAGGACAAAGAAAGCTCACCACCATAGTATGAACTTCCGAAAGGAAGACAAAGGGTTGTCGTTGACTCCGGATAAGAGACAGGGTCATTCAGACGACACGGTGAAACTTCGGAAGAGAGCGACTCGATGACCACAACGCAAGCTCGAAGCGACCTCCTCTCAACTCCAGCTGCTTGACGCTCGGAACTACTCAATGAACGACCTACTATGAGACACACACGTTAGCGACAGACGATCTTCTGAGAGGGAGGATTACAAACCAGATGGTAAGAAGCGGCAGTCTTTGTACATGACTACTACCACGGGTGGTAGTAGTGATAGTCGTTGCTCGCGTCCTTGCCGGCCCAAGCCACTCCATACCAGTATTTCAGGAGTCTGCTTGCATCGAGTAGTCGGTCGGGAAGGGCCGGGGTTCCTTCCGCAAAGCATTCAGCGGCAGCAATCACGGCGTCCCAGAATTTGGTCTCCTCTCTCTTTACTGCTTTAGCTTTCCCAATTTCACCCTCGGCCTTGAGTCTTCCCCATTGCATATAGTCGACGCTGTATCTCCATTCGAAGTCGTGTTCGAACTGATCGTGGGTCGAATCGTCCTTTGCCGCCATGCATTTGAGTCCGAGCGAAGTGATGTGCTTGAGTGCTGATCTGGCTTCGAGGTATTTCTTGCGGGCGGCTTGGTGTCGGACTGATCTTTTCTTGGCTTTGCGATGCTTGTTGCGGACTGCTTCGGTCGGTTCGAGTTTCTTTTGTTCAGTAGGAGAAGGTGCTCTGGCCTTGGTTTTCGATTCTCCGACCTTCAGCTCTGCAGTCTCAGCCTCCAGCTTTGATATTTCAGCCTCCAGCTCTGATCTCTCCCTAGCCTTCGGCTCTGCATCACTGGGCTGGAGATTACCTACAAGCTCCAAGGCTTCGGAGTACCTGTCGCGGAGTGCTTCGACCAATTCAAGCTCTTCTTGCTCGGACAGAGAAGGTGACTTGGCCTCAAGAACTCGAGTCATGGCGGCACCCACAGCTTTCAACTGCCCTGAGAATTGCTTGTTAGCGTTCTGGTAACGGGCGAAGAGTTCCTCTTCATAGCCGGGATAGTCGGGCCTGATCAAGCTGACAGCTTCAGCTCGAACAGTATTGAGATGAGCCATGGCAGCAACCAAGTTTTCGATAGCAGGATCCATAACGCCGTTCACATCAATCTCCACGTCATATGAGACCTCGGGAGCCTCTTGCAGGGCGGCAGTCATATCCTTGAAAGCAGCCGTCGCTTCGTTGGATTGAATCAATTGTTGATTCGACTGGAGTATCGGTCCGGCCTCGACCTCTGGCTTGCCAGGCTCCAGCTCTGAGTCACCGGTCTCGCAAGCACCCACGAGAGTGTTGATTGCGTGTGACTTGTTGGGCAATGCTGCGACCAGTTCGGACTCTGCTTGCTTGTGTGGAGAAGGTGCTCTGGCCTCGGCGTCTGGTTCACTGTGCTTTAGCTCTTCGTGACCGGCCTCGCAGGCAGATATGAGCGTCTTGACTTCGAGATCGTGGGCTTCCGACTTTGCGAGTTCACTATGGTAGGCAGTTTTGAACGTGGCACTTATCTCTCCGGATACCTCAGCAAAAGCGTTCTGGAACCGTGCTACGAGCTCTTCCTCGTAGCCGGGGTAGTCTGGCTTGACCGGGCTATTAAGTTCAGCTTGAACAGCTTTGAACCTGGCCATGGCGGGAGACATGTTGCCAGGAGCAGGCTCCACATCACGTTTTTTCTGGCCAAGCACGGATTGGGAAGGATGGCGTAGAAGGTTAGTTACGCACTCGAAAGCAGCCGTCATTCCATCCGATTCACACAATTGTTGAGCCACCTGGGACATCCGCTGTTCAGTGCGCTCATCATAGCATGCAATAGAATGTGTCTTCGCACTCGGTTGGTCGATCTGTTTGCGTGCGGCAGTATTTACTTGGGCGCCATCACGACGTACGGGTTTGGACTTGTTCTTGGACTTCTTTTTGCCGTGTTTGCATTTCATCTTCATGTTGGCGGCGGCGGGAGACGGATCGATGGTTGAGATGGCTGATGTTGGTCGTTGCGATTCGGACGTAGCAGTGACGATCGAAGTCTACGAGGAAGGTGTGCGACCAGATCCGAGAGGCGGTAAGTGAAATTTGGTCGGTCGATTGTTTGTGACAGCTCAAGTTGTGATGTGTCGTGGGTGGAATCTGACTTGGAAAAGTCGCGGATGAGGTTGTGGTACATGTGTTGATGTGTGAAAGCGGAATCGCAAAAACGGAAGGCGGTTCGTCACCAGCTCTCGAAGGCTCTTGCTACGGTTTAGTTACGCTTCTGGAGATAACGCGTTGATACGACTGCCTCCCAGACGATTGACTGTGACCACTATTTGATCTCGCATAACCATCTCTCTAGGCAAAATCTGTCTCCAGTCGTTCGATCATGTCATCTTCCGATTCTGGTCACCTACGACGACCTCTGATTGATGACAACACCTTTGGGATCCTTTGTCTCGCTATCACCCCAATCAGCAACCCATCCATTCTCCTCCAGATACTTCTTCCAGTTCTCATCTTCATCCTCAAGTCGTCGTCCCACATCCGGAATGACGAAGAAAGCTATCAGCGCACCCAGCACAGCGAAAGCTGACCCGACCAGAAAAGCCCCTTGATCACCTGCGCCCGACGTGATTGGGATGAAGACTTGTGTTCCAATCGCAGCACCAGCCTTGGAGATTGCCGAACAAAGTCCCATCATCTGTCCACGAATGGCTGTAGGAAAGCTCTCTGATGATGCTAACACCACGGTGGAGCCAGGACCAACCTCTCCGAGTGTGAGGAAGACGCCATACATGACCACGAATAGAGGAAATATGGGAACGATCTTGTGGTACGCTCCGCCCAACACAAAGCCCAGAACTGCCTGCATTGCGAATCCGAGTGCCATAGTCTTGCGCCGCCCAATCCTGTCCGACAGATAGCCGCCGATGAAGGGTCCGGGGATGTAGAAGCAGTTGATCACCACACCCCACCCAAGATTGGTGATGAGAGAGTCGCCAGCATTGACACGATTGGTGATGGTGCCAGAAAATATACCAAACGGCTTGGAACATGGTCAGTCTTGTTTGGTGAAGTTTGCGACCCTAGCATGACTTACAATGGCGATCCAGTTGTACAAAAACCATGTTGAGGATGCACCCAGTAGCGGCCGCCAGTAACGCTTGATTGCGAGAAGGTACGGAACCTTTTGCCTCCTCATTGACGCTTTGCGGTACGCAGTCGAGACAGCCATCTTGTAGCGGAACCAGAAAATCGAAACAGGTGGGATCAAGCCCAGAGCAAAGCTGAGCCGCCACACAATATCGTACTTCTCCTTCTGCTGGCCCACGCAGAGCAGAAGGAGAAGCGGTACAAGACCACCAAAGACATAGCCAAGCGATGCTGACAGATCAGCTATCATGGCGAACATGAAGCCGCGGTGCTTGCGCATGCCCGTGTTCTCGTCCGATGCCTCTGCTGCACCAGCTCCGCTCACAGGGTATTCACCGCCCGCCCCGACACCAGCAATACCACGGGCGATGATGAGAATCCAGAACATACCAGTCTCGTCGGTGCCCTTAGCAGCAGTCGACAGCACGATACCAAGAACAAGCAAGGCAGTTGTCGCTACAGCACCAGTTTTTCGGCCGAGCTGATCGGCGACGACTCCGAACATCAACATGCCCACGATCATGCCTATCAGGAATGCATTCGAGAGACGAGTGTAGATGGAGCTTGTCAATGACTCTGGGTAGAGGATGGCCAACAGCAGCTCTACATTGCCGATGACAGCAGCGTTACTGGGCAGGTCAGTCAAAACATTTATCGGCTCGAAAGGTCAAACGTACTATCCATCCGACCCAATCGCAAGACCAGAGAAGATGACCATCATGATAACAGAGCCCTTGCTGTAGAAAGTCTTCTGTGCTTCTCCCTCCTCAACGTCCAACATCTCAACCACTCCTGATACTCCATCCTTCGTTCCATCGGTTTTGTCACAGCCTTGTACGGCATTGTGGTCTGATGTGACAGAAAGCACTTCCATTGAAGCCATGGTACATAGCCTTTCGTTCGCGGGGTTACACAAGAAACAATCTAGCCATACGAACGGCGATCAGGTTCAAGATATACAGACCCAACTTGGCTTTGACTTCAGCTTGCCCGATATGCGGAACATTATCGCCAGGTTGTTTCCTGTACACAGTGGATCGTCTTGCCGATTTCCAGCTAGCTCTGATAGGCACTCTTGTGCTGGGCGGGCAAGCGTGTCCAAATATGCCTTGGGAAGGATCGAGCCCCGCCGGAGAACTCTCCGGATGAGGGGCAGATACGGCCAAGCCCCCGGGCAAGCAGCGGGCAAGGGTCGGACGAGATAGGCGTGCTTGTCCCACCGGAAGCAGCAGAAGACCGATCTTGGTTTATCTTCTGCTATCAACCAGTAATCCTCGTCCTATCGTGTCGGACTAAGTATTCCGACCTGCTAGCTCTGCGCCGCTCTCACTTTTGCGCCTTCGTCATTCTTGGGCCGTCGCATCAGGATACTAAACCATACTCTGTACCTCCAAGAGCTATGGATGTCAAGCCAAAGAACGCAATCGACAGCGCAGTATGGCCAGAAAAGCGCGGATCAGCTCGCCGCTGCTCGAGATTTTGGACCGTAGCGGGCTTCGCAGCACTGTACTTGATATGGGCTGTGGTAAGTTGTGCTCCTTATGATCGATAGCCCCCTAGGCTGTACCCTACTTACATACTTGATAGNATGCAATTTGGCTCAGAGTCTCAATTGGATCGCGTGCAGCAATGCTCAATAGACAACTTGCACAAGGACCTTTACTTCCTGAAGAACGCACGTCCGATTGAGGCGCAAGAGTTCCTTGATAGACGTGACAATCTAGCAAAGGCTTTGCACGTTTCAGGTGTTGATGGGTTTGTCCTCGAGCCAGGGTATTCGTTCCAGTATTATGCGAATATCTCTCAACCTCAATGGGAGCCGTGGGAGGTATACAATGCTCAGAGTCTACATTGCTACTTGGATGACTGATAGCTTTGTAGNCCAGAAGAGCGACCTTTCTTGATGATTGTTCAGCCATCCGTCAATATCTCTACAGGAGATGTGAAAGCCAAGACATCCTTCCTCAGCCCACACTTCGAAGAAGGCAGAGTAAGGATGCTAGGTATTCCTTCCGACGGCGAACTCGACATTGTTGTCTGGGAAGAACACTGGAATCCTTATCGTACGCTCAAGCAAAGTCTTTTCCCCGACAAGGATGCCACTCTTATGGTCGACGAAGAAATCCGCGATTTTCTGGTACGCGGGCTCGATGCAAATGGCTTCAAGACAGTGGGCTTGGGTGGTGAGGTTGAAGCTGTTCGCCAAGTCAAAACGCCTGCCGAAGTCGAGTTGTTGAGAGCTGTCAATACAGGCACCATCGAAGGTATCAGGGCAATGCGGCCATGTCTGGAGCCCGGCTTGACGGAGAACCAGGTCATCAAAATCCTGGACAACACTTCAAAGACGATTGGCTTTGATCTATTCTTCGACATTGTGTTATTTGAGGGTAATGCAGCTTTACCACATGGCGGCTTTGCTACCGGAGACAAGGTATTGACGCATGAAACGATGATCTTGATTGATGCTGGATATCACTACTTGGGCTACTCCTCTGATGTCTGTCGAAGTTTTTTCATCAACCCACCCAAAAAGTCTTTGCTTCAGCGATTGCTCCATTGCTCTGGACCAGAGATCCAAAACAGTAAGCTCCACGCCGAAAAACTCAAGGTTTGGGACATCGTACTCGAGGCCCAAACACAAGCAGCGAAAATGTTTGTGCCCAACGCAACAGCAGCTAGCGTCGACCTCGCTGCCAGAAAAGTCATCGATGACGCTGGCTACAAAGGGACTTTTACACATCGTCTTGGCCATGGTATTGGGATTAAAGGTATGCTTTGCGGACTCATTTCATCATCTGTTATTTGTTGACGTTGCACAGCTCACGAATCTCCCTACCTCAACAAGGGCAATCATGAAACTCTTCTTCGTGCCGGGATGGTATTTACAGCCGAGCCGGGTATTTATTTGGAAAACAGGTTTGGAGTCAGACATGAGGATATCTATCTTGTCAAGGGANNAGATGGAGAGGCGGAGGTGTTGAGTGGCAAGCGTGCTGTTTCGCCTTGGCAGCCTTGATGCGAATGACCTTTAGATCCGAGTCCGGGTGTACGGAGCAAGCCAACCTGTCCTCATAGATACATATTCCGTCTGAACTTCACGCTTGGTCCTGGCTCACGGTGACTTTGAACAATGCCTTCTCATTCAACCTGCTGTGCTCTCCTCACATACAGTTGAGCCTACTTGCAACATGTCATCCACATATGTAAGGACTCATAGTGCCCAGCGACTATTTGTCCTCGTCCTTTATTCTTTCGTTTTCTTTGTTTTCCATTGACATTCCAACTCGGCCAATTGCGAGCCGAATCTTGGATATCGATTATACTCATCGGAAATAAGCACCTTACTATCCAAACGACTCTTCCTACCACGACAGAGGTAAGAGTCATCAAAAAAGAAAAAAGAAAAAAAAAAGAAAAAGGATCAAAGATGGAACAAAGCAAGTCAAGGATGAGAAAAAGGACAAAGAAAATAAAAGCGTGCACACGATCTGTGCCGCCGCAATTTTCCGTTCTTGGAGTAGTTTGATGTCTATGAGCAGAGTAATACAGAACGTGATACAGCTGCCACATCAAACTGAGCACTGGTAACAAGAAAAAGAGATGTGAAAAAGTTCATCATTGAAGAATCACTTTCTAAGAATAACGATATGGATAGGGGCAAGTGTTTCGTTTCTCGGAAAAGAACTTTGGTTCTGACTGTAAACGTAAAGTATGCTATGACGACTTTGATCTGCCGTGAGCTATACGGTTACGTCAAAAATGATTTCAGCACGTTTGGAAAAAAATTATTTGTGCTGCAGCAATTCTTGCCAAAACAAACTCAATGCTCGTGGAGCGTAACAGTTTTGATGACTCCATGGAACATTTCTCACTTTCCGAAATCCTCGTGGCTGCTGAGTCAAAAAAGAGTCGAGGGGATGGAGCCTCGATCGCGACGATGCATCAAGTCGAGATGGATGTTCTTCGTTTGAATGTTGATTGGGACCTTCTTTGCGTATCTTCCTTTGTGAAAATTGGATGACACAGTCATGACTTCTTTGTTACTCACGAAAGGCTCACTTGAAGTTCGTACTCTTGATCCGTGTCTTTGAGCGCAGAACCAGGAATTCGCGGTTGTGATCGGTGGATTCTGGCATTGTGTGGTTGGAGGCCGAAGAGGTATCGTCTGCTGGTGGACCAATCTTTTTTCCGAAAGAGGGTGAGCTTTGACGGAGAGGTAATGCGAGGGTAGAAGTACTCGAGGTGGAAACAGCGTTGGGCGCGACGGAAAGGGTGGGAGCTGACAATGCCAGCATGGACTCAAGGGCAGAATAGATGATGCGGCCGAAATTCTTGTGGGAATGCCCCTCAGATTGTTGAGCAGAAAGCATCTTGTGGTTGTGTTTGGTGTCCACGTGTATGTTGTCCGACTTTGACGCACCCAGACGTAGCGGTATGGCAAATGTCGACTTGGGAGGATTACGCTCAGGCAAAAGCTCCAAGAGTGGTTCAAGCTCGCCATATCCAGTAGTAAACTTTGCGATACTCATGCGAATCAGATTGGTCAAAACGGCAGGATCCAGAGCGCCATTGCGCAACGCGTGTTTTTCGGACTCAGTGAGCATACTTGGATGCCACTTGATCTTCTGCCAAAGCGTACTCCTGTACAGTCTTGGACCTTGGAGGACCTGCCAGTGTAGTTCTTCTTGTGCTTCTTCCAAGAGAGTCATGGGGTGAGGGTCAGTATTTGATCGATGTCAATATGACCCTTCGCATGTGTGTGAGAAGAGCGGATTTGTGACATGCCCACCTCGCTTAGATTGATCAAGAAATACGGTGCATCTTTCCCTCATGGACGTACTCAGTGAGATAGTGCTCCATCCACTCGATCAACCCTTCGTCATCTAGACGGTGGTTGTATAGATATCTGGTCAAGGTTTGATCACCAAATCGATAAAGATAGCAATAGTTGATGAATGAGCCCAGAAACCACCAAGAGAGTTGTGTGTTGCGCAGCCACTTCTCAGCTTCACCAATTCTTGGATCCGGCTGGGAAGGAAGTTTGATTGCTTTATCGTAATCGAGTGTAAGTGACTTGTCGTCGATGGTGGTAGCAAACGGTTCGCGATCTTGGGCGATGTGGGACGCGGCGCGATGGTGGTGGCGCTTGGGGGCGGATTTGGCAGGTTCAGCATGTTTTTTCACGACACGGCCGCGTGTATTGTTAGTCGTTCTGACTGTAGGTAAGCGTGAGATTTTGATGGGGAGTGCGCAGACTATCAAGTCTGAAGCGTGATGGAGACGCGATGAGAGCTCGACGGCGTTGCGTGTGCCACGAATGAACGAAGTTGACAGTATCACGATTAGTGGAAGCTAGCTCGGCACTGCAAAGATGTGTGATAGGTCGCTGCGTATCGCTGAACGTTGGCGGTAGCCGCGCTGTCTCCTGATTCCGTATCCCCAGAACATAACTTTGTGTAATGTCAATAGAAGTAGTGGATATCAACCCTCTAATGAGATGTTTGGCAGGAGTTGTGTATCAAAGTCGTCACACACAGTAACAGGATATAGGATAGATGGAGCCACAAAGTATGCACGACGAGTTGAGAATAGGTATGAAACGTTACGAAAAATGTTATTTCTATGAAAAAGAGACACGAAAAAATTACCTCCTTCAGGCAAATGCTTGGAGGCTCTTGGACGTCAACGCCAACGGATTGCAAGAGCTAACAACACCACCAGTCATAGTAAATCTCAGCTGTTGAGCCGCGATAAAGCTCAAATCAGCCGTGGACTCCTTGACAAGGAAGACCTTGGCCTGCTGTGCACCCTCGAATGAGCACAAGACAGGGAAGAAGAAGTTACCCAGGGTATCGACTGCAAGCAAGGCGGTGACAGAACCACTCTGCAAGGGTGTAAGAGTGAGAATATGAGCACCGTGAGGAATGGATCCCCATGCGGCAAGGCGGAAACGAGACGCCCCATAGCTGGCCATCATGTCAGGATAGTAGACGAAGAAGCTTCCGGCTGCATCTCCCAGAGCAACGCTTCCGTCGGAGCCGAAGTTGGCAGCAGAGGAGTTCTGTGACATGTGCATATTGCCGTCGCCGGAGGGGGTCAATTGGAGTTGACCTGAAGTATCTGTAATAATGATGGCGGTGGTGTTGTCAGAAGCGACAGTGCCTGAGGCGCTGGCTGAGGAGGAGGTAGATGAAATTGTCTTAGAGCTGGATATGGAGCTCGATTTGCTCAGAGTGGCAGATGAAGTTGTCAAGGCGGAAGAGCTAGTTGAAGTTCTTGACGCAGTCGACACGGAGGAGGTTGATGACAAAGACAAGCTTGATGAAGTAGTGGAAGAGACTGAGGTACTCGACAATGATGTCGACGAAGAGGACGAGGTCAAAGAAACAATCTTGACGTTGGCAGCCACATCTCTCTTTTTCGAGGAGGGCAAGCCGCCCACCAAAAACGCAGAATCAACAATGTACGAAAGATCAGTCGTGCTGTTGATGGGATTGCTCGACTGAGCGCTCTTCAGGTAACAGCCAGGGTTGCTCCCGTAGTATCCGTCGTGAGCGAAGCCAACGCCTGTACATCCCGACGTGGCATCGCAAGCGTTGATACACTGCTCAAGAGTCGACATACCGTCCTTCTCGATGATGTCGTTACCCTCGAAGTCGAGACCACAGCTTATCTGGTAATACTTTCCAGCAGCGTCGTAGAACGTACTACCGTCGATCGAAGGACATGAGCCAAGAGCCTTCTTGGCTGGTCTGTTCATTTTGATAGCGGAGTCCACCTTGTATCTGAACTTTGTAGCATTGAGTGGTGAGGTAGTGATGTCGTACTTAGGGTAGCAGAGAGGTGTCTTGTAAGTGCCGCTGTAAGCATAAGACACACCGATACAGTCCAGATTAGTGTCACAGTAGTTGATGCAGGCCTCCATGTTGGAGTAGCCAGTCAAACCTCCAAGATCGTAACCCTGGTAGTCTGCAGAGCACTTGATCTGGTAGACTTGCTTTTGGGCATCAACAAAGGTGGTGCCGTCGGCGCCCGGACACGATGCCAATGGGGCGTAGGTCACGGGCGTAGCGGCGAAGAGGGTAAGACCTGAAGGAATACTTCCCTTGTTCGGAATGGCACTCTTCAACCAACAATTTTGAGCGTCTTGGCCACGTTGGACCCAGATTACACCGACACAGCTCGAGCCGTAGTCTGAACATGCATCAATACAAGAAGCCATGTTTGAGTAGGGAGTATGCATGATGTCGTGACCAGGGTAGTCAAAGCCGCAAGCCACCTGCCAGTAGGTACCATCGCTAGTTGTGTAGTAGTCTCCGCACTTGAGGGCGCTTTGAGTGGGAGTGATGACGCTGATCGTGGACGAGGACGATGGTGGAGTGGTAGTCACAGCGTTGGGTGTGGTCTGCGCGTTTCCAGCATTCGTCGTGCTCTGCGCACTACCAGCATCCGTGGTAGTTTGTACATTTCCAGGGTCAGACGATCCGGCATCAGAAGTGGTGGGCTGATTGCCAGCATCTGACGTAGTGGGTTGGCTACCTGCATCAGTAGGTGCAGACGAATCACCTGAATCGGTCGTGGTTGGCGAAGAACTGCTTCCGCTGTTGCTTCCATCAGACGAGCTTGAGCCTGAATCGCCTGTAGCCGCAGAACCATCTGCGTCATCGGTAGACGTGGGAGCAGCAGAGGAAGAGGTGGTACGCTTGACTGTAGGTACAGCGCGACCAAGACAACCGTTGGCCAGGTTGGGCTTTTGGTATGAGGACAGAGTGTAGGTGTTGATATCAAGGAGGTGGACTGAAAGGTCGTTCGACAGACCGATGTTGTACTTGATACCAAAGCAACCAGTAGAGCTAGTGACGCCGTTAGATGCTCCAGTACCGTAGCTAGCAGCAATGGCTAGCTCAGCAGACACGCTGACAGAAGGAGTATCAACAAGCGAGATACCCTTCGAGTACTTTCCGTTCAGGATGTCGACACCGAAGAACAGAGTGACTGGAAGGGCCAAGGAAGCTGAAGCCGTTACGTCACCCCAAGCATCGAACTTCTTCGTGATGACGGGCGTGAAACCCGACTGAGTTGATTTAGTCTTGTCAAGGAGATCGAGGTTGGCGTGAATGGCAGGCCAGGACATTGATGCTCCCATGAGCATTTGACCAGCGGCCTGGACCTTGAGATTGCTGTTCAAGGAGACAGTGACCTTGGGTCCGAGCACGGCAATACCAGGAATGCTGAGGGTAGGGAGACCTTTGTTGATGAGATCTTTCTGGACATTCTTCTCATAAGCAGCAAAGGCATTGACACCAACGAACACGCCTGCGTACAGGTTACCATCAAGACTGACATCGCATCTGGTGACTCCCTTGGCCAAACTGGCCGAAACGGTGCCAACAGCTTTGAAGTCACCCTTGATACCGCAATCAACGCAGTACATCTGAATACCAGGCTTGGGATTAGAGACGCCGTTGAGTGATGCAGACATGCCACTGAGAGATTTCTGGGTTGCGGCGATCATGGAAGCGTCTTTTTTCGAATCGGGACTGTANNTCTGTTTTGTTTTCATCAGTTTCTGACATCGAATACACGTTCAGAGAGGCTCTCACTCGAAGAATTTGAACTGATTGCCCCAGGGGGAAGGGTCGTTCTGGGCAGGACCAAGGTTGAGAGGAACATCCAAGGACTTGGAAAGTGTGACGGCTGGTATCAGGGACGCAGCGGACGACGCCACCGACTTGAGTGTATTGCCAAGATCTGTAGCAGCTTTGGTGATCGCTGGTGGTAATATCTTCACAACTGCTTTGGCCACGGGAGCTGCGACTGCCTTCGCAACAGTTGCAATTGTTTTGAAGACCTTGGGCACCGGTAGAGAAATTCTGTATCGCTTGGTAAGAACGGCTTGGTTGGTAGGGGCGATAGTAGCAAGAACAGAGTCGGTGTCGGCGTCCGCTCCACTGTAGTATCCAAGTTCTTGATCAAGAGTTGTATCGAAGGAACTGCCGCAAGCAGCCGACGGGAAAGTGCCATTAGTGCCGTTCATAGAACCACAGTTCGGGACGTAGGTCGTGTTCGAAGTGGTAATAGTGCCGAAATCAAGGTCTAGGGTGTCAAACACATCAGCCAGGTGGGCTTGTTGACCCTTGCCGATAGCGATCAATGTTGAAGGGTCGAAAGTGAAAGACTCAGTCAAGAACATAGTACTGGTTCCATTCGCTCCACAGGTATCCTCTGAGGTTACCAGAATGACATGGCCGTCCGTCTGCCACTCAGTTCCTGAGTGCTGGAATGCTGAAGCGTCGTTGAAGACAATGGTGATGGTCGAGTTGTCACAATGCACACTTTTGATGTAACTGGTGTGATCGAGGACGACCGAAGGGTGCTGGAAACCAACGCCGACCTTGGCGACAGTGGAGGTGGCATTGTCGGCGGATTGCGCACCGCCAAAGTAAAGGCTAGCTTGAGGGTCGGGAGTCAAGTTCTCGACGTTGTTCAGATCGAGGCCTGGAGGTACCAGCGCTCCAAGAGTAGCAGTGGGGGCTGGTGGCAGAGTGACTTCGGAAGCCGTGAAGACAGATCCTATTGCGGTAGCTGTGGGCAAAGCATTGACAACACTGGTCAAGGTACTGGATGAGCTGGACGAAGATGCCACGGGCTTGGCAGAGCTGCTAGCAATCTTGGTCGATGAAGAGAGCTTCGAACTAGACTTTGACGGGGTCGAGACTCTGGAGGAAGAGAACGATGATGAGGTCTTCTTTGTTGCCGAAGAAACGTGGGACGGTTTTGACGACGTGGTTACCAACGTGGGTGTAGCGGTGATAGCCTTGCATACTTGTGACACTACCGGGGCAGGGAGTGCCGTGAAAGGACTGCCTTTGCGGGCGGGNNGCTAGAAGATGTTCAGTAACAAGAACAGATCATGTTTCGTTCTCGGGCACACTCACGCATTGAACCAAAACTTGCAAAATGGTAGCGGCTGAGCAACCAATTTGCGGAGGGCATCCAAGTTGGGTACTTTGCTCACGCCAGTGGGCGAAGCCATTGCTTTGGTCGTTGTCTTACCGACTAGAGTCGGCGTCGCGTTGACGCAAGCACAAACCCTGCTGATGTCGGAGGCAGCGACGCCATCGATGGGACTGGAGGAGATGTATGAAGCTCCAGACCACCATTTGCAGAAGGCGAGAGGCGAGCCGAAGTCGTTCTTGATGGCGGCAAGGACAGGGTCGGTAGAGCTGCATGATGCCTTGGAGGCAGGGGCTGCTTGTGCAAGATGGCCGAAAGCAATGGCCCAGAGCAGCCATGTGATGAATCTTGGTAGACACAACATCTTGACGGACACCTAGCAAAGAAAGAAAGAACGAATGGACGGTCAAATTATTGACCAGGTACAAGATCGGGTTGGCGTCGACGGCCTTGATTTGCAAAACACAGTGCCAGAGGAAGCCATGGCCTATATAGATGACTATGTCGTTGCTTTGTTCACAGAAGTTGTCCCTGTCGGTGCAGAGGTCAGACAAGTCCAACTTCCACAAGCTGATATACCGTTGGACGCCTTGATTGCCATATTTTTCTAGATGATCTGTAAAGAGTTTGTGGAAGAAAGAGGGTCGTGCGACGCAGGAACAATAACCGAGATGGGTTGTGGACGTTGGAAGGTCTTGATGAACAGGAGACAAGCTCGCGAACAAGCTCTACCGGCTGTCGGAGAAGACTTCTGTTGACATAGTTTATGCGGCGTCAGCCTCGAATCTAGAGAACGTTCTAGCGGGCATCCTGATAGAAAGCTCGGCTTGGCGTACTTAGGAAACGTCCTCGAGCGCCCGTTCGTCGTAGAAGGCCAGAACAGCATGCACCCCTCAAAGACGTTCTTCAGCTCGCAGTTTGCCGTTGCTGCTCCTCAAGTCCCGAACCATCCATGACTGCCGCTAGCTCTCGTCTCGCTGTCGGCCATGGCGAGCACACAGCATCACTCACGAGTCCCGATGTTATATGTGATTGTTTGCGGTTGCTGACCGTACCAGGTTCGGTAGGTATGTCCTGGGAGAAGCCAGAACCTGATTGTCGCGTCTAAAGGAGGCTCTTGCGCTTACACCGACTGACGACCAGAACCCTGTCCTAGTATTGAGTATATCCTCTCAACGGCGCCGTATACAACGAAGACCTAGACATTCTGGACGATGTTTACGGCATCTCCGACCAACTGTCAAACCTTGCGACTCCATCGTTTCCAACATCTGACCAACAAGGAAACCAATCACAATCAACAGCCTGTCTACATGGCTGTACAGCGGCCTATGCATTGTTCTCTGACCGATACTCGAACAAACCATCTCGGTCTTCCCGCCCATGAGGTCAAAGAACAGACTTCTGTAACCCTACAACGCTCACGTGTACTCAGCTAAGATATCTTGCGCCATAATTGCATTCTAAGCAGATATCAAGCCTGGATGGAGCCACCAATATACCAGCAGGATTTCCCTTCGTTGTTATTACTACCGTCTCGGAGCAGGAAGCAGGAGCATCCGACCGAGGTTTACGCCCAACTGATATATCGAAATGAGCATGTTGAACTTTACGATCATGAGACAATCAATTGAGGTGTGGCCTTTGTCGAAAATGGTGATACCGTTATGGGCTCAATTTCTCCTTTGGAGAGAGCACCAGTTGTTCGATTCTGCCTAATTGTTCTGCAGACTGTATAAAGGCTTGCTTGTACTTCTCTTAGACATATCGGAAACGTCTGGTAAGGTTGTTGTGTTTGGTGGGAAGATGTTGGTCCAACACCTTTTTCCATTCTGCTTGGCAGGCCTCGCTGCTGCTGCCGCAACCGATGATGGCTCCTCTGACACCTCGAATGGTATGTCATCACTGTGCTACACGAGTGAGCCCTCTGTACTGATACGTCCACAGTTTGTAACAAAGCGGATGTTGCATTGGTACAGTTCAACACACAAACTCATCCTGGTCTATGTCAGACATGGCTCGATGGGTATGTCACATCACCATATTTACACCTTGTAGTTTGCTAATCTCAAGGCTAGTCAAGGAGCCAAGGTACCAATCGAGGGCATGACCCCGGAAGAGCTTACGGCTGCTTGTGCTTGCATCTCATCCGCTTCACAAGAGATGAAGCTTGCTCTGCAGCAGCCTGTCGTAAGAATTGCGAAGACTTCCGCGAAACCGGCACCCAAGACCACTGCCAAGACTACCGCAAAGACCACTGCAAAGAATACTCCAAAAACGACTGCGAAGACAACTCCGAGCACGCTGAAAACATCGACAAAGCCCGCTACTTCGGTGATAAAGACGACTTCTAAAGCTTCCAGTTCTTCTCGAATTGGAGCTTTGTGTGGTATTCAGCAAACTCCATGCAGCAAGCTTACATTGAAGCCTATCTCATTGAAACCTTTGTCGAAAACCACTACAGCGTCCACCACTTCTAGCTCGTCGAGTCGACGCTGCATCGGGATCGCATGCAGCAAGCTCACAGCAAAGTCTTCAGCGACCACGTCAGTCAAAGGCAGTGCAGGTAACAAGAGCTCTACCAAGACGACAATCAACGGCTCCAAGTCGTCTTTGTCAGCATCCAAATCCGGTCCTAAAGTAACCTCAGCCTCCAGATCAGGCACCAAGCTGTCGAGCGCTTCAAAGAGTGGTACAAGAGTGTCATCTGCTTCGAAGAGCACGAAGGGGGCATCTTCCGTCACAGGAACTCTAGGCAAGGGTGTAAAGACATCTTCGTCGTCCACGCGTAAGACTAAGCCCACATCTAGTGCTGCCTCGGGTGATGGCTCTGGAGCGAGCTCTGGCGATGATGGCTATGATGGCGGGAATGATGGATCTCCAGCAACAACTCCAGCAGGCGACGATGGATCTGCCGCTTCCACATCAACAATGGACGATGGTTCTGCTGCTACGACCTCAGCGGGTGATGATGGTACTGCTGTAACAACTCCAGCAGGGGAAGATGGCTCGGATAGTGGCTCATTCCCGACCTCTGCGCAAGGCGATGACAACTCTTCAGTCACGTCGACTTCGACTATTTCGGCGTCTACTTTGACCTCAACCAAGTCCAAAACCGCCACTTCAATCAAGCCAAGTACGAAGAAGTCGTCTATTTTGAACAAGTCGACACAATCCAGCGGCTTTGCTTCGACCTCGGTGCCCTCCGGTCCAACGGTGTCGCCAACAGGCGATTTAGCAAGCACATCTACCACATCTATCGTCAAGCCGAGCCCAGTTTGCACCTCTCCCCTTACTGCTAATGAGGTTTTCCAGTTGTACATTTCTGGGACCGACTCAGCGATAGATGGCACTCCGATGCAAGGTCTCACGAATGGTGCCACTGCTGTTGGGTTCAACGTCGGCTACGTTGCGCTCAACTTTACTCTCGATTGTACTACTGGTTACGTATACTGGGGGTCGAACTCAGTGTTGTCGGGCAACAGACAAGCGTTCTCAGTCAAAAGTCAGTCGACCGTGGTCGCGCCTCTTGGCGATTCGAACAATGCGCCTTTGAGTTGCAGCCTCGATAGCGATCTCATCTTGACTTGCCAATATACGTCTTCTCGTACCCCTGATATCTTCCAGAATTGGGCAGTCAGCACTGGCGATGCTCGATACCTCGCTATGTCCCAGGGCAACTCGACCGGTATCACTCTCAAAGCCGTCCCTCTGAGCTCGAACACAGCTATCACATATCCCACACACTCGACCAACCAAAAGCTTCTCACTAATGGCGAATTTGCCGCAAGCTCTGTAACACCTTGGGCCAAGTTCACCCAAGGTAAGAGTTCAGATATGCAACTCGGCACACCCGCAGTCAACGCGTCCCAGTCTTGTTATGCATTCGCTGGTATGCTTTCCATCACTCCCAATAGTAACTTTGTCAACGGTTATGCTTGGGGCGGAATCAGCCAGCCTGGCGTGACACTCTACATGGGCGAACAACTCTTCGTCGGTTATGACCTTTTCTTGAACTACCCTACTGGCCTACCCACCGGTGTGCGATGTGACATTCAAGTCAAGGCCACGGAGCATGATACTTTGAGCTACGTGCGCTACGACAGCACCAGTCCTGCTTTCGTGTCGTTTAACACAACCACTTCTGCAAGCTATAACGGAACCGGCAGTTTCTCGATCACCGCATACTGCCAGGGGCAGCCTGGTGGTTCATGGCCAGCACTCAATCTTGGCTTCAACAATGCCAGAATACTGGCCGCTTACGATCCTACTGATGTTGGCGCAGCTCTGACCTGTGGTTTCAAGCAAGCCAGGGATACTATTCAATCAGCTACGCTACAGCCCTATTGTTCCTCGTTGCTGTCATATAGTACACCAACAACGACCTCGACACAAGTCATCAGCACGACCACGACTTCGACAATCACTGTCAACTATGGCCGGCGCAGAAGAAGCATCATTACGGCTGCTCCTATGGCTGCAGGAGAGCCTCTGAGACGTCGACAGCTCGATGCGTCCGTTGCTGCTTCGACCACGACGTCGAGCGTGGTGGATGGGGAGCCTAGCGTTCTTGCCACGTTTTCTCCTCAGGATGTGACCAATGCGTGTAGTGTCGAGGCCACATCTGTCACGACCACCGTCACCGAAGTTGTATCAACAACAACGACACTCACAGCTTACGCAACGGCAACGAATCTTCCAAACCTTTTCCTCCTCTCTAGCTCAGGAGATCAAAGTCGTTTCGTCAGCCGAGGCGGCTCAGGCGAGGTCGTGTTCACTCAGGACAAAAACGCAGCTATGCCCTTCTTCATTGACAGTTCTGGCACTCTTCGTTCGTGGCAAGACCCTTCTATGACCCTCGTCGATCACTACGAGCCGGATT
Organism: Aureobasidium uvarum; assembly: GCA_903853725.1. Classification (NCBI taxonomy): domain Eukaryota; kingdom Fungi; phylum Ascomycota; class Dothideomycetes; order Dothideales; family Saccotheciaceae; genus Aureobasidium; species Aureobasidium uvarum. Next base: position 227,925 of record CAINUL010000015.1, read on the forward strand.
CTGGTACGGCAGACAACAAGATATACATCGAGGCTCCTTCTTCTGGATCATATACAGTGACTTGCAGTTACAAAGGCAGTACTGCTGGGAGCTACTATGGCAGTTGCCAAAGCAGCGGCCCACCAAACGGTAATCCTGTAGTATATGGATTTGGTTGGTGTCCTTCGACGCAAAATCTGTACATGATACCCAACAGCTCAAACGTCAGATGCGGAGGTGGGTACGCGTTCCTGGGCTTCTTCCTTGTTGCCTATGATGGCTAGAAGAGTGAGTGGAAGGGGTCGATGAAGGTGACCCATATTTCGTAATTGCTTTTCTTTTGTATATATCAATCCTTTTGTATCAATGATGTGTTCCACACGACCATAATCATGTTCACCTTTCCCTGTGAGAAAGTCGTGTCGTTGTGCGTAAGTTGGTCCAAGACAGGAAGGGTCGACGCAAATGCACCTTCCGTTGCGACTCTCTACGAACACCCCGTGTTGACGCACACAACACCACATATTGCCAACCTTCCAGGTAGAATATCACATCAACTCCCAACATATCGACCCCTTCCACCACCAAAGGTGCCTCCAAGCCTCAGCAGCTGGTCAACGAGGGAGCCCCTTCCGCCGATCTCTCGGCTCTGCGATTCCTCAAGAACATGATGACTCAACGCTAGGAGATATACCAAGCCATGATGAAGGCTCTGACAGAGGGAGATATTGAGGGAGCCAACACCATGGCATCATCCTTCTTGTGTATCTAGGGCCTCTACCCCCACGATGTTCACGCCCGTCTAGTAAGTGGCTTTGTTACTGAATCACAACACGAACCTGACAGTCTACTAGATCTTGGCCAACGGAGAGCGTAGCCGTCTTCGCCATGCTGTTTGGGCTGTCAAGCAGGCTGAATTGGATATCGAGTTTTCCGACGACGAGGACGGTGAAGGCGCCAAGTTGCTGGCACTCGCCAGTCGCTTCTTGGCTCAAGCCCGGGCAGATGCAGTCATTGTCATTGACGACAAGGATGAGGAGGACGAGGACGAGGACGGTATGCGCAAGGAGATCAAGGGAGAGGATGTCCAGGAGGCGAGCGAGGTCAACGAGAAAACCGACGATCACAAGGCTCCTACTGAAGCGCACAAGTTCGGTGGTGCCGTCGTCAGGTGGCAGTACCAGGGGCGAAATCCTCTGATTCCTAGATCTGAGGTGAAGCAGAGAGTTGTGGGTGGCCGACGACACCGAAAGAGACTTGCTTTGGAGGCCACTATCGTGCCTCTACGTTCTCTCACATAAACGCGTGGAGCAAAAGCATGCCATGGAGATGTATAAGAGTCTAAATTCCGCGATCGGTCTCAGAGAAACCCTAGTGAGACCGTCATCGAGAAAGGAAGTTCATCTTGCGAAGTCTGTGATTGTACAGAGAAATGTGTTGCAAAGAGTTAATGAGCTTTTCTCACAGATGATGGATGATAGATGTTCATTGCCGTTCACAACAACCTATTGTTAGTGAGTTTGGACAAAAAGCTCAATGAAGGTATGCAGATGGTCATCAGCGAGGCAAGCCGCCGCTGGGATACACTCTTTCTAGCACAAGACCCACAACCGCAACAAAAGAAGAAGTTGTCAATTAGATCGCTGAGCTCACAAGGAATCCCAGTGACAGTGTGCGAAGCCACGCTCGCCGCTTTGATGGATGGATTTAGCCTACTCGAGATGGAATATCTCAAGATCACTAATTCCAAACACGTCCGTTTTTCTGGGAATGACCCACTATCATGCTCGCAGAACGCTCAATCTCACTTTCGAGCAAGAGGAAGTGCGTGATCAGATGAGAACACAAGGTCCCGAGTATGCAAGATGATGTCGATATTCTGTCACCTCGCATATCAGGATCCTGCTGCACAACCTCTCTTATCTCCCTACAGCATCATTGGCGATACAAAAGCGACAAAGTGGTTCTCACGACACTGGTACAACGAATATGCAATCTGGATCAGAAAAACTTCAAACATCTCAGACTGCAGGAAAAGTACAATATATCGGATTGAGAGCACAAGTCTGCTGCATTAGAGCAAGCTACGAGGCCTGTAAGCCTTTCTCTCTGGCATAACTACCAGGCCATGTGCACACTCGTATCCTCGGAACACGACGTCGATTGCAGGTCGAGAGAATGGAAGACGAGAGCTGGGTTCACAGACCTGGTGACTTGGCTTGTTCTTCTACCTCGAGATTGCAAGATTTAGGTCGTTGGCCTTTGATCATAACAGCACACTCGCAGCGCAGTCGAAGCATGACTGCTATCTCTTTCTATGTGACGAAGAGTAGGATAGTGGGCTTATGAATACAATATTATACACAAATCAAGCAAGCAGCTTCCTCGCAACGACGATAAAAACACGAATCAATGCCGCCTCAACTTCTGATACGCCAGCCCACTTCTTTTCGACTTGATCATGCGATCAGCAACAAACAGTACAACAGCAATGACAAAAACAAGTCCAAGCAGCGACGCAAAACTGTCTCCCACAGGTGCCATCTGAGTAATTCTACTCACCATTCCTCTCGCCCACATATCCACCATCTCCGTCTTGCCGAGCACTTTGCCATCTTCATCCAAAGCCTCGACAACCACATACCTGATCAATTTTGTCTCTACGCCGTTCGGGTGAGGAAGATCAATTTCAGTCTCGAAGCCCTCTTTCAGCATTTTCCTATGCACCTGCCATTTGTCCTCGATCATGAAACTGAGTCGCCAAGCATGGACACCTGTCGCGCCATTCCAGCTTACAAAGACGCTAGTCTTGTCTTTGCCAGGAACGGCAACAGGGGCATAGTACGGCATGCCCTTCCAAGGAAATTTGAGTACCGAGTATGATTGCACGTATCCTTTTCCTGGACTGTTCATGGCCTTTTCGACAACAATCCGGGAGTCGCAAAGCAAGGTGCCGTCAGCAAGGTGTTCGGTCCAAGTGCCTTGCCAGCCAAAGCCGAGTAGGATGTGAGGGTCGGAAGCGGTAGTGATGTTCGAGTGGACGATCTGCAGCGATCCTTGGGAGACAGAGTCGATGTGTAGAGGGTGTTCGTAGGACTTGATGAGTTTTGCAGTCAGAGGTGCGTTGCTCTCGATGCCTGGACTTGGATATGTCAATTCGAGAATGAGACCTCGAGCCGGGCGTGGCGGGATGCCGTTGTCGAAGAGGGTGAGCAATTGCTTAGTGATGCCGCCTTTGTGTATCTTCTTTCCATGGTCGGCGATCTCCTTGGCCATCAAGTTAGGAAATGTGGTCAGAGGTGTGAAGCGAGCGACATGTTGGTATTGCATATTTGTCGCGTGACCGTTGCTCAAGTCAGAAAATGAGTTGCGCTTTCCTCCCAGGATCCAGATGATGGCGCCGGTTTGACCATTGATGTAGGTGATCGTCGAGGTGAAGCGAGCAGAGACGAGATAGTTGCCGAGGTCATCTTTTTGGACGCTATTAATGTGATACCAATCATAAGGGTGATCTAAGCTGAGCCCCTCTCCACCAAGAGGTGCATACGACTCATTGAGCTGATGGTGTTCAGACGCCCTCCACTCGAAGATGAGTTTCTGAGAGGCCATGTCAAACTCTTGGAACAGGCAGTCCCAGATGTAGACGGTGTCGGTAATTCTAAAGACGCCAGGCTGTCTGAGAGGGTATATCTGGTAGAAGGTGACAAGAGCAGTGCCGGCAGGAGTAATGGTCAACTCGTGGAGGTCGGCACGCAGATTGTTGACACCTCTGATGCGGGCGATTTCTTCGTACTTGCTGTTGAGGACGTAAAAGTAGCCTTCTCCATGTCCGCCGACCGCATCATCGCCGACCCAGTACGTCAAGACTTGTTCACCCTGGTACTCTTGAACTTTGAGGTTGTATGCCTGCCCTTGGACGTTTTGCGACCAGACGAGCTTTCCGTGGTTGTCGATAATGGTGACGGCCGGGTTTGAAACGCGAAAGCCTCTTGGAGAGAGAAAGATGTAGTTGTCGTCATAGCATTGCGGCGAGTCGACCGCCTTTCTCACAGCAGGAGAAGTGATGTTGGCCGAGCGGTACGAGTGGAAGGGGTAGGGACCATATCTGGTTTCCCAGGTATCTGCGTCAGTCAGGGAACTGTAGCTGGGACCGACATCGTTGGCGACAGCGAGAGCGATGAGCAGAAAGAACAGGGAGAGTGGTCCGGATATCATTGGCGCATTGTGGTACGTACGCGTACGCTGGAAGCCGTGCGAGCCGGACGTTTGGAAGCTATACGGGGAGAGAATTAAAAACAAATAAAGAAGAATAAATTCGAAAAGCATAAATAAAAGAATAAACCTGGACGCAGCTCCGCCCCGCGCATCTGCACCAATCGATGGTCAATCACGCGAATCATCGACCTCGATTGCAACAACATCGTCTAATACATCTTTTGCCCTTGCTCTCTTTATGTTACACTGTTCATCTTGACGTCGGCTTCTCTCCATCACCCTCCCTCGGTACACGATTGCACATAATGCCCGCACTCTTCGATCAAGAACTGGAGCTAGGAAAACCGTTCACAGCTTAATGATGAGGTTATGGTTTCCTTGAAGATAAAGCTATGGAATCTATGCCTCTAATCGCCAGTTTGCACGGACGAAATCACTTGTGAGCTTCTCGAACAGGGCCTGGACCTCTGCGAGTGTGCTTGTTCTGAGATGTCGTAGCGCCTTCGATGGATATTCAGATATACAAAGCGGCCATGTTGGAGTCTGGTAGCAAAAGGAAAGTGAAAAATCATTGGAGGACGTAAAGTGGAGGCAGGAAAGATATAGAAAAAACAAGACAGACAAAATATCTGCAGTGTTCAGATATAGCAGGTTGGGTTGTGATTCATGGGGTTTTGATACAAATAATGATAATACATATATATACGTACGTTTGAAAACCGGATCCTTGATCTGGGATGAGACGACAGCTCTACTTGTCCACTGTTGCCTGCATTGCCTGCATCTCGTGATGTAGCTTTTCCCACTCCCTCATCGCTTTCTTCTCCTTGTTGTCGAGTCCCAGCTCCTTTCTCTTCTGGTTTTCCCTTTTTCTGATTCTTCCCTCATTTTTTGATCCGCTAGCGCTCGCGCCTCGAGTCTTTGCTTTCGTTGCTGTTCTCTCGACTCGAACACTTCTCTGGCTTGTTGCTCTGCCTGTTCGGCCTCTCTCGGCACGTTTTCCTTGTGCTTCTGAATGACGTCCTGAACAATGACATGGCGTTTCTTGTCGACTTTTACTTGCACAGCCTCGGCAAGCAATACTTCGAGAGTAGCAGATTTGTCATAGCCTTGTTGCTTCCAGAGCAGATCTCTATCGATTGCCTCGCGCAAAGCAGTCAAGAATGGGGGCCCGGGGACAAACTTTTCGCGAGCGAGCAGGTCGGCAGCAAGGACAGGATGAAGCCCAGGTTTATCGACAATCGGTGCGTTGGCGCTCGCTGTGTCGGCGCTCGGTGTGCTGGGAGTTGTTGAAACAGCGCTTGGAGGCAATTTGGTTATTGGGGACCGTGTAGCTGCCTTTAGTGTTGCGAAACGACTGGGTACTGATGTAATTGGTCTCCGCACACCTTCCAATCCCTCCTCGATACCCACAGCGACAATAGCAGCAAAGGATTTGAAGCGTTCATGTCGACTGACATTGCTCTCCGCGGTATGACCAACGTTTAGAGTCTGCTGATTGATGGGCTTTTCAGGTGTCTTTTTACCATGCAAAGAAGTCATGAGCGTCTTTTGCATTTTTCGAAGAAGGTCGCGTGAGACATTGCCATGAAGACATGCATATGTCCAAACCACTCGCAGCGTATTGTACGCCCGCACTCTGAAAGCAAGTTGGACAAGTCTGTCGAACGTATGACAGCATGAGCCAGGATGGAGCTCTATCGTGTCCCTGAGAGTGGCTTTCAGCGCGTTGAGTGCAAATGCCAAGTCGCGGTATGAGACTGCGGCATCGACGAGAATATTCGTGGTGACAATATTAGGTTGCTTGTTTCGGCTCTTCAGCTCATTGACCAGGGCCAAGGTATCTTCCAGATTGCCATCCTCGATGAGTGCAGAAAGGATTTGATTGCAGGCACGTGTGTCCAGCCAGTCCTTGCCTTTCCAGAGTTTATCATAGTGAGCAATAAAGTCAAAGATGGATTCTCCTCTGCGCAGCCATTCCGAAGCATCTGGTTTTGACGTCGCATTTGCAGTGGACATCTTCGCGACTGGAGATGACAGCATTTGTCGTTGTCGCATTGTGGTGATGATGTGTTTAGCATTTCTCGGGCTGACTTTTTGAACCAAGTGCAGCAGAGATGACCATGTCTCAGTATTGGGGGCGATACCCCGGTCTGTCATCATGCGAAGAAGAAAGTTGTAGGTATGCAAGTCCAAGGCTTGAGATGCCGAGTTCAGAAGAACATTGAAGACGGCTGGGTTGGACAATGCTAAGCGCAGATGAGGCCTCGTCTTGGATTGAGTGTCAATGAACTCGAGGACGCCACGGACTTGCGGAATCTTTGCGTGCGACCTCAGAAAGTTCAGAGTCTGGGCTGTGGCGTGCATAGAAGCCCAACGGATGGTATCCGGGTTCGAATAGAGGGCCATCAACCTGTCAGTAACGAGATCGACATGTGGCTTGTTTCTTGGAGAGTGTTCGATTCCAAAGGGGCGAAGAGGTGGCGGAGTGGAGATGATCAGCTCGGCGACGTAGGCAGCAAAGCTTTGAAATGACCAGGACGGCGGCTCGAGCACGTATGATAGCTGTTTTGCTGCTCTAGATGGCATGCTCCAGACGGAGCGGGGCATGACCTTGTCCATTACGACGGGCGTGGCGGTAATAGTATAACTCCCCATGGTACCTTTGGCGTTGAGATCATCATCGCTCTCGACCTGGACGGCCTCGTTTAGGATACTCCTGGCCAAGGTTATATTCGTCGGAGTGCCCGACAGCTCCAGGGCCAAAAACCTGTCGTCTGTACGGTTGTCGCCACGCGAGACCTGGACGTGACATCCAGTGTGCAGGTAAACATCCAGAAAGAGGTTGGACAGGTTGCCGTGGTAGAAGCCTCGCATGCCCTGTGGCATCTCCAGTCGTGCGAGGTGTTTGACATGGTGTTCTTCGCCCTCAGGGGTGTGCTTGCGGAGCAGCATCAAAGGGGTACGCCAGTCATTGGCGTAGAAACTCTTGCGCGCAGCTCTTTGCGCTTTATTTCTTCCACTTTCCGCACCTGGACTCTGCGCTTCAGCGACTGAGGCACGCGTCTAGGTCTGACGATTCCATCGTCCTGCGCTCCATTAGGTTGGACGTCCGGCGACGCTGACGGTATCTCTTGTAGCTCATTTTGCGTCTTCTTTGCTTGGTCCTCGAGCGCGGGTAAATCTTTCTTCGAGGTGTCCAGTCCAGTGGCTTCGGCAGTAGCACTTTCAACCGAGTACCAACGAGGATATGGGAACGGCAGTGGCTCGTGTGGCGGAAAGATTCGTGGCCATTGCAGGCGAGTTATTCGTGGCGGCATTCGCACCTTCCCTGTATGTCAGTAAACAATCGTTTGCTTTGCTTGCCGCTTGCACATGCTTTCGGAGGTCTCGATCTCCGCGATCGCTGCTCCCGAGGTTTGGCCGGTCTAGCACCTTGATCGCGACTTCCAACAGCGACAGGGATGTACAGACGTCAATCGGATATCGATCCCAATCATCCAAAAGACTTGGTTTTCCTTGAACTCTACTGGTCGATCTTTGTCTACCCTCGGTATCGCAACCATGGACCCCAATCCCGACACACCCACNCCCCAACCCTCCCCAGGTCTCTTCCGCTACGTCCTGGGCTTTCTCCTCGTAGGCGCAGCATGGGGCCTCACAACCCCCTTCATGCGCCGCGCCGCCGTCGCCTCTTCCACCACTCAAACACCCGAATCCCGCGTCTGGCTCGAACACCCCAATACCCCATGGCTCAAAGCAAAGGTCTGGGGTGTGCTCTATGGCGTTTGGGACGTGTTGAGGAATCCAGCTTATGCGATTCCGTTCTTGATTAATGTGACTGGGAGTGTGTGGTTTTTCTTGTTGATTGGGCAGGCTGGTGAGTTTTTTTTTTGGGGGGGCGGCTTTTGCGAGTTTGTGTTGGTTGGGATTGTGGTGTGAACAAGATGCTGACTTTGAGGCGATGGTNNAGAACTCAGTCTTACTGTTCCCATTACAAATTCGCTGGCTTTTCTGTTTACGGTGTTGGGAGAGTGGTGGGCGGAGAAGAAGGTCATCACNAAAAGGTAGGTTCTCTGTTCATTCTTGTCATGTCTCCTCAGAATGTTTGCTGATCGTCTTTTCTTCGTAGATACATGGCTAGGCATGGCTCTAGTTCTCGGCGGCATTGGTCTCTGTGTGCATTCCAAAAACACTTGATCCCATTCATACAGCTTGAATGAATGTGCACTCATAACTACATCATACAATTCACGTTACGAGTTGCTCATGAATTTCCGTGAAGTAGAATGACCCTGCTGCATTGCATATCTACGAAAGCTAGGGTCTTTCTATACGGTGATCATGACGGAGGCGTTCTTGTACCAGCTCAAGAGCGGGTTCTCTCCGTTCCTCGTTTGAGTATCCTCGACATAGGCCCATCGCTTGAAGAAATCTTCGTGCTTCATGACGCGGGTGAGTTTGCCAGTGATGGCACGGTAGATGGCTTCGTTGACTGCAAAGTCTGTGGGGAACAGGATATCAAAGAAGCCTTGGTGAANCCTGCGATGATTTTACGTTAGTCTGGCCGGGTCAGGGAAGAACAGACATTAAGGGCACGTACCAAGGGGAGTGGTGACGGGAACCATGCGACGTTGATAGCGGGTCTGAACCACAGGTGCGTTAACACCATCCACAGCATCAGGTAGCGCATGGAAGTCCGAAGTGACCAGTTTATGCGCGGGGAAGTATTTATGCAAGATATCGAAAAAGTGCATCAACCTCGTAGGGATGTATTCCGGTGTGCTGAGATTGGGAGCGAAGGGCAATTTACTCCTCAGCTTTCTGAGCATGGCGGGAGAATTGCGTAGAGGATGTGCGTAGTTGATATCACTACAGGCGGCGTCTCTAACGCGCAAGAAGCGGGAGGCTACTGGGTCTATGTCTTTCGAGTAGAATTCGTAAAAGTCGCCGTTCGCATCGACAAGAGCGGAGCCTTGGAGAGGTTCTTCGGTGAAGGGGTCGTATCTGATAACATCGTGGGCGAAGTTGTCGAAGACTTCCATGGCTAGGAAGAAACAAGGGGAGGCCTCATAAATGTCCCAGTCGAAGATGGACTTGTTGATGATGGAGACCTTGTCGGCGTGACCCTTGGCCTGAGCGTTTCTCATCAATTGGTTTCCTTGGATCGAGGCCAGAGCAGAAGAAACTTCGATGACACGGAATCGGGTGCGTGCATAGACTTCAGGATCGGTCTGGCGGATGTAGTCGAGAATGTTCATCATGAGAGTTCCGTTTCCAGCACCCATTTCGTAGATGAGCAGGTCGTGATAAGGGTATAACTGAAGCTTATAGTTTGCAACCAGATGGCGGGCAATGGCCTCACCATAGTATGGACGGAAAAGCTCTGTGGGAGTATGCCATAGTTGACGAGTCTCGTTGTATTCTTTTGCGTCCAGTTGGTCCTCGAAATCGTTGTAGCGTTGGCCGTATTCGCGGTAGAATGATTGTTCGTCGGGAAGTTGATTGAAGTCAAAGGGTTCGCCAGGAGTCCAGATGACGACGTGTTTTGAGAAGTAGCCGTATTGTGGGTTGTACAGACTGTCCTCGATAAAGTCGCGCATCAGCATGCGCACTCGCCTCGGTCGCTCCTTCCTCGCACGTAGGCCATCCGAGGTGACTTGTGGATATCTCTTGAACTCTTCGAGCTTGTCCGGAGGGAATGAGATGCTGCGTTGCTGCCAGTTGCTCTCAAGCTTGCTGTCTTCCTTGCGACGTCCTTGGTAGTTTGGGCTTGTGTGTTGCTTCTGAGAGCTGTACAGTCGACGAGGCGCTTGCCGGACTTGGCGCGAGAGACATGTTCGGCAGGGACGATGTTGAAAAAGCTGCTTGAACAGCTGCGATACGGCGGCGGACTCCATTGCTGTCTTTCCAAGAGGCAGGAGCGACCATGTCCTTCTCAAACCGAAGTCGCAAGCTTGCGGGAAACCCAACATGTGGCTGTGCGAATTTGTGGCTGGAGCTGTGGCGGCTCCTTCCCGATACTGACGCATGCGACTCCCTGAACTTGCTCGAAACAAATCCATTGCAGCATGTGACGATGATCAAATGTCGCTCGACAAGCACACGAAACTCTACCTGGGCCTGGCATTCGCCGCCGGCATCCTCATAACGCTAGGATACAAGGACTTCTATCCGGATCTCGAACGCCGCTACCACGATCGTCTACGGAAGAACCGAACACGCCGCCGCTCCAGCACTCAAGTCTCGCTGCAAGTCGACGAGCCCCAGGATGACTCGCCTGCTGCTCCTCAGCCCGCAACTGCCATCCGGGAAGGCATCGAAGGCGCAATCGGCAACACTCCTTTGATCCGCATCAAGTCTCTGTCCGATGCCACGGGCTGTGACATTTTGGCCAAGGCAGAGTTCCTGAATGCCGCTGGCAACTCGCCCAAGGATCGCGTCGCTCTATCCATGATCCAGATGGCCGAAGCTGAAGGTTTCCTGACTCCCAACTCTGGTGACAAGGTCTACGAGGGCACCGTTGGCAGCACTGGCATCTCACTCGCTGCCATCTGTCGCGCAAGAGGTTATACTGCACACATCTGCATGCCCGACGACGTTGCTATTGAAAAGTCTGACCTGCTGCTTCGACTTGGTGCTGTCGTGGAACGAGTTCGCCCTGCCTCGATCGTCGACAAGGGCCAGTTCGTCAACATGGCTCGCGCTCGTGCACAACAACACACCTCCGACCCCGATCAGAAAGGCCGTGGCTTCTTTGCCGATCAATTCGAGAACCCAGCAAACTACTTGGCACATTTACATGGAACAGGCCGCGAGATCTTTGAGCAAACTGGTGGGCGCCTGGATGCTTTCGTCGCTGGTGCAGGCACCGGAGGAACCATCTCTGGTTGTGCTCTCTACCTTAAGCCTCGCCTACCGAAGATGAAAGTCGTCCTGGCAGATCCCCAAGGCAGTGGTCTCTACAACAGAGTCAAGCACGGCGTCATGTTCTCACCTACAGAAAGAGAGGGCACTCGTCGCCGTCACCAAGTCGACAGCATTGTAGAAGGCATCGGTGTCAATCGTGTAACCCACAACTTCGAGGCTGGCAGAGAGCTCGTTGACGACGCTATCAGAGTTACCGACGATCAAGCTATGATGATGGCTCGCTGGCTGGTTGAGCGTGACGGCCTGTTCGTAGGAAGTTCTTCGGCTGTCAATTGTGTTGCTGCCGTCAAAACTGCTATGGAGCTGGGTACTGGGCACCGCGTCGTCACTATCCTGTGCGACTCTGGCACCAGACATTTGTCCAAGTTCTGGGCCAAGGCTGGCGCCGTCGGTGGTGACGATGAGATGACTATGGACAGCATCCTGAACCCTCCAGCTTCCACCTCATAAAGCTAGGATTCACCGCTCCTCAGTACACCACGGTCTGCTTCTGCTCCAATAGTGGATACACCATTGGTTACCAACGTCACTATCTATCGCTTGCGCTCCCTGGCCCCTCCTCTAATCTAGATTTGTGTCCATCTCCCTATTCAGATGGTTGGATGATTGCCAAGTTTCGATCGTGCGAGCGACTGCGCAAGTTTGCGATCATCTCTGAGCATCGGACAGGCAGTCTAAATCATGATTGAGAGGGGTGTTCGGTGGTCTCAGTGGTCTCAGCTCGTGGGGTAGGAAGCATGTCTCTACATCAACAACACTATCACGGACAAATCTTTGTTGAACGGGCTACTCGACACTTGCTCTGAGCTTACTCCCGGTCCCAAATGGATCTTTGGAAACATGATGTTTTCGGTGGGAGACTGTTATTTCTTTTTGCCCCCTACATGCGAGACAGATGATACACGAGATAGTCAATTTTGAGACCTGAGACCCGTTCCTGCTCCAACGAAACGCGCTCAAAGTTCTGTCAGCCACTGTGTTGCTGCGGACTCTGGATCTCGATTCAATTTCCAACCAACAATGTCTTTTCTATACACCACGCAGGCTCATAACACTTGAGCCTTGCAAACGTCGAGAGCCTTGCTTGTCACCTTCTTGTCTGTCTAACCCTAGTACGAATTCTCGATGTGAAAGTATTCTATCGTGAACCGAGGTCGTGCTTTTCGTTAGTGAAATCAACACCTTTCAAAGTTCAATGTCATCTGCTGTTTCCAAAACAGCTCGGTTTCTTGCTTTTGAAAGTATTGTAAGTGACCAATTTAATCAGAGTCATTTTTGTTTCGAGAATGCCCAGATCCATTTTGACGTATTGACAAGACTTTTGCTTCTTCTTCCGTCTGCCTACTTTGTCTTTGAACATGAAAAAAAAATCCAGTGTCACTATTCCGACAACTTTCAACAAGTCTTATGAATAAAAAACATCTGAAATCTTGCCGAGTAAAAAAGCGATAGAAGGTTCAAAAAAGAGAAAAGAAAAAAAGAAAGAAAAAGAAAAAGTAAAAAAGCCTTGGTTAGTAGGGGAACCCTGACTTTGGTATCTTCGCCCGTCGCTATTTGATACTGTTCCGTGTTCGTCAGACAGGAAGATCGAATTTGCTTCTATACTTTAAGAAAAAAAAAGCTATCAAATGTGCGAGTGTTTCCAGAAGAACTGATTGATACGAAACCATGGATATATGACCAGTTCACTTCGTCGAGTCGATGTGATATACGAAAGTCATCCAAAACACACAACAAAGACATCTTTGTGTCAAGAAAAAACAAAAAAAAGGCAGCAAATGTTGACGACGAAAAGGAGTTTGGAAAGCTTTGCAATTTTGAGAACGACATGAAAAAATTGTTTTTGGTTGCTTCTTTTTCTTGGGTATAAGCTATGCATGCGGATCGTGTCATCGAAGAACAAAACAATTAGGCCGAGACGCTCTACCTCGACTCGTGAAAACATGGTGCTTGCTCGTCTTTGCAAAAACAGTTCTGAGATATGATGGTTTGCTTTTCAACCTCATGTTTGTCTTCACCATTGGCAACGTTCTATATCTCGGCGGAAGGTAGCAATGTGCACAAGGGTGTGGAAACAGCCCGACGAAGACTCGCGACCAAGATTCCGGGGATCGCTGCAGAAGACCCGAGAGTATGGAACATAGATTGCTTGTCGCTTCTATCATTCAAGCGAGGTTCGACAGATAGGGGTCTCGATGTTCATCTTCCCAACTTCATCCATGATATAACGAGGTTGGAGTTAGTGCAGGGTTTGCGGAGACGAACAACAGACAACTCACCGACCTCCTCAAACCCTTCTTCGCCCAGTCGACCTTGCTTAGGGGAGGAAACGTAGTCGATACAGGCTCGGATGGCGGTTTGGCAGGACAAGTCGTTCGTCTGATGTAGAGAACATCCAGCATCTCAGGGATGTGATAGTCTATAGCGTAGGGAGAAGACGGCAATACAACCTGATTGCCTCGGCCGAGACACCACGCAGCAGATGAGCAGAGCGTGGGACACTCCAGGTGTCTAGTCATGGCGACACCCTCACCTTTAGGCTGTAGAACAAGGGTCGGTAGAATGACCATGAGATATCGCGATCGTCAGACTTCTCGGTGTCCCCGACTGTCGTGGTCATACGCCCGTATAGGCCGTGTCGATCTCTCGTCGATTGGCATACTGCCCAGCGCCGGCGGTGTTGCGGTGTTCGATCCACAGAGTTGAACTCTGGACGAAGCAAGCACGAGAACCAAGAGCTCGAGGACGTGCCTGCAGATCTGACGTTCCTCGGGGCACGTGGTGTTGAACACTGCTTTGCTGTACCAAATCTAGAAGTCGATAAACTCAGGGCAAAAGCGGGAGCATGACAAGTGGGTTGCAGGTGGAGAGTGAACGGTCGATAGGGCTGAACTGGGGATAGCTACGCGTAGAGACGGAGGATATGGAAGTCGGCTCTTCATCTTTCCAATGACGAGATGGCTTCAAGAGCCGTGTCTTGAATCCAGAGTGTTGTCTAGATGACAAAGCGCAAAGATAGAAAAAAAAAGGCTGCAACATTTTAACGAAGACGAAGCTTCAATACGAGAATTGGACGAGAAAAGAGAGTTTGATTGCCCATTGACCGTTGAACGAAGATGTCAGAGTCGCGTGTAGAAGGTAAAAGTCTTGACTCGAGCAGGGTCTGAAACGGCAAGAAGATCGGAAAACGTGTCAAGCACAAAGCGAAAAATGCAACGGCTTCTCGGTTCCAAAAGTTGGCGGTTGGTTGGACCGAGATTGGAGATGGAGGTGGAAATGGGAGGCTGGGCAAGAGAGACAGGTCGGATGTCTTTACTGGAGGTGACGGCAAACGTGAGCAAGGAAGGGGTTGTCCATGGTTTGAAGAATGGAAGGTGGTCGGACAAAGGGCAGCAGGCTTCGGGAAAGGGAAGGCGGCGTTTGGAAGAGCCGCCTGCTTTGCCAACGGTCGTGACTGCCTTTGTGGAAGAATCAAGGAGGGGCAGGAGCAAGGACTCATCAACCAGATTCAGATTGTTCCTGCTGCATGACAATCTGCTCTCCAACATACATCCATCGTCTCTTCCAACAATTTTGAACATCAGAATCTTCAAGACCCCGGAGACACGCACAGTGAGATGGGTGCCAAGGACTCGAAGTCAGTTTCTGGAGACGACCGTGCCCTAGCTCGATCCACATGCGGGAGACGGTTAGACTTGTACCAGCGTGCGACTAGCAGGGACCAGAAGAGATGGAATTGGTAAAACCCACGGCTATCATGCCGGCCATGGAGAAGGGTACTTGGTAGATAGATGACCGGACTGGTCGTCGCTCTCGTCGTCCTTGTCTTCTGTTGACACGCCTTCGACGCTGGTCGACCCGACGATCCTACCGACTTGATCAAAACTTTGTGGCGCGGCTGATGCGAAACATCGGATATTGTACGTTTGTACCTACGCGCACCTGAAACGCAGACCTTGGATCTTCGTTCTCGTTGTTGTGTCTGCGAGCCTGAGTCTGTCGTTCGTGTCTGCGCAGCATGACGGCACCTGTTGGCTCTTCCTCTGCACACGTTACNTGCGCCTGCATCTGCAGCAGCACCAGCTCCAGCCATGGGCTACTCGTACGCCAACTCAATCGCCAGCGACTCTCCATCCCTTGCTTCGGCAGCCACCTTTACCACGACCCCCTTGCAGTCGCCAACGTCAAGCCCGCCCCCGAGTACATCTCGCTGCCCAGTGCCTCCCAGCTGGCTACCGACGTTGCTGACGCCCGCGCCGACGAGGACCACTCATGGCGCCTCCACCACAGAGCCACGGTGGCTGAGAGCGCCGTCGCTTCCATCAACCAATTTCTCGACCGCCAGCTTTACGAGTACATTGCCGTCGCCAGAACCACCGCCCTGAACGCCCTGAAGCCTGCCGTCACCGACATCCTCAAGAAGAACCTCGCAAGAGACGCCATCGCCAGCGCCCAAGACAACCTCGAAGACCTCCTCGCTCTGCAGGCAGACGACGAGTTCGACGAGTCCCGACCTCCGAGCCAGAGCGGCGCCAAGTTCAACCTCGACTTTACATGGAAGAGATCGCGTCTCAGAGTCATGATGCGCTCAGAAAAGAGCGAGTTCGACATTGACGATGATGAGCGTTACGTACGTCAGGAGGGCCTCAACACAACTTTCTCAGAGACTGCCGGTGTCATCAGTCTGGCCTCGGAGATCTTTTTGGCCGGTGTGCTCGACTATCTGGGCGAGATGCTGCTCACCATGGCATCTCAAGTCACCCTCAGTCGAATCCAGCGCGCGAATGCCAATTTGAGTCTGCCCGAAAACAGCGACCATGTCACGTACATCCTGGTCGATGATGCTGACCTGGAGCGAGCCGTGCTCAACTCTCCTTTGGATCGTCAATGGCGTGCATGGAAGAAGTCGGTGCGCTTGCATAACCGTGCCTCTCAACAGAGCCATTCTGTAGCGAGCAGTCCGGTTGTCGTTCGCAGAGGCAGTTTGTGGGACCGTGTTCCCGATCGACCCGAGAACAACTACCCTGAGCATGTACTCGCTTCCAACATTCCATTGCCCGAGAACCGGCGCGACGTCGATGAGATCGAGGTTCCAGGCCTTGCCAGAGACCCCGATCGGCCACAATCTGCCCAGCAATCTCACTATGCGCCTCGAGCTTACCGCCCACAAAGTGCTGGCTTTACCGCCCATCGCCAATATCAGTTTGACAACTTCGCCAAATCTCGACCAGTCTCAGTCCCGTTGCCCATGACCACTCCACTTGTCGAAGCTCCTGGAGCTTGGCCTACCGACACACCCACTGTAGAGATCCTCGATCCCACTTCACAATTTGCCGAAGGCCAAGCCGGAGAAGGACTGCCGAGCGTAAACGTCGACCATTCGGAAAGACCAGAGTCAAGAGACAGTGCTCACACCGGGAAAGCCTCCATCTTATCTCAGCCCACAAGTCTTGACGAAACTCTGCCCGCCATGAAGGTAGTACAGCGACCTAAGAGACTCGCCATCTACGGCCCTTCATCAGCCAGATTCACTCAAGCATTCCATCTTTCACAAGAAGGTCTAGAACTTGCAGCAGACTTGGATCGCCCATTCAGCCCCGAAGATTTCTTGGCAAGTCGCAACCTGAGCGGTTCTCACTCGGGCTTGACTCCAACTTCCAGTGACAGCAAGCCCCAAGCGCTTGGATCTCCTGCTGAGCTTTCTGCCGAGACCTTCATGCATTCAGACAGCGGCAGTGACACAGAGAATGATTCCGAGCCCGTTATCCACACAGCCCTCAGCTCTCCCATCATTGCTACCAGTCCCTCGGTCAGACAGTTCCCCGGCCTGGGAATCTCACGATCTGGTTCAGACGCCTCTTCAGGACGTGCAAGAACTCCCATCTCCGAACAACGTGTCTCAGCTGAGTTCGTAAAGACTAGGAGGGCTTCCAAATTGGCAGACTCAGACTCGCCTAGCCCTGGCACCCGCGGCGTCCGTCAGATCTCAAGACAGAGCGTGGACGAAAGAAAGAAGCTTCCCACTTCGTCGCTCACTTCGGAGAAAGACTTTGATGCTCTTCTGCAGAGAGACGAAACGATAAAGTACACTCTGACTCCGGAAAATGTCAGGGATTCATCTGATAGGGCGTTCAGCCCGCAAACAAGAGGCAAAAAGCCAACAGTCTTTCGCTCGAACACGGGAGACAACTCTAGGAAAAACAGTGACACACAGTCAATGCGATCTAACAGTGCAACTCGATCAACCCCAGCCGTCAATCAAATCAAAGAGCCAAAGCCGGCCGAGGAGACCAGATCTAGAAAAACTTCCATCAGTCGTCCTTCGCCACAGAACTTGCATGCTCTGCCTTCAGGTCAGACGGCTCGCGAAGCAGTAATGCAGACTGAGTCTACAAGAGATCTCGCAGACTTCTTTCGATCGACTGCTCCAGACAGAGAACCCAACCCAGTTGTACCTGGTCTCGCCACTAGCCGCAGTGTGACTTCTATGCGCGCCACAGCTCAGGCGCAAGCCGCAAGCGCAAGAGATGCTCCACCTGTGCCCAAGCCAACGACTTCCAATGGCAAATATATCCCAAGAAGCCCTGCGGGGCCACCTCCGAAACGTTTGGCCAATAGACCAAGCTTGACTGCTAGAGCAGCGACTGGATCATCCGATAACAATGGTGATCTGATTGACTTCATCAGAGGCGGACCACCTGGCCCTGATGGAAAAGCTCGTGTTCCGACACACATTGCGCCTTTTGCAGACTGGGAGGGTGGAGACATACACACAACGGTTACTGGCGCTCAGAGTTCGAATGTCAACAGGCCTCTGACATCTTCCACGTCTGACTCTCGCACAGGACTGTTGATGAATGGTACATCTAACATCAACTATGGCAGCGGCAGTACACTCAAGCTACCCATGTCGCCCTTGCCTCAGCCTAGCTCTTCTGCAATGAACCTCGTGATACCAAACACACGTCCAACAGTCGGCGGTGATGGCCGTACACGAAGCAGAATCAAGGACCCGTATGTCATCCCTGACGATTCGGATGACGACGAAGAAGATGTGCTTGCCGCTTTGCCAGCAACCAACAGCAACAGTAACACTGTCGCAGGTGCTGAGAAGCCTCGTGCCGGCTCGATCACCAGCATGCACTCTTCGGCCGGACGCTCTCCCGCGATGGGCAACGGCAACACACCTTCCTTGTCGCCTAATCCTGGATATGCTCCCAGCATCAACAGTGTGCGCTCGGCCACATCCACGAACGCAGTCCGCCCTGCTCACATCACTTCCCAGATCTCCAGCGGCAATGTACCTCGCAGCAACAGACCGAAGATGGAAGTGCGCTCGGCTGGCGTTGTCAGGACTGCCAGGCTCGATCCCTTCCAATCATCCGGCACCAGTGACCTCGCCGACTTCCTCATGTCATCGGGACCTCCTGAGCCAGTACAGAGACCTGCTCCAGCACCTGCTGTTGGAAAGAATGGCAAGCCGGAAAAGGCCGAGAAAAAGAAAAGTAAATTCTGGCAACGTTCTTCCTCTTCCAAGAACACTTATGTCGATATGCCTTGATTGGTTCTTCTATGTTCTCTTCTCTGTTATACACGAATCTCATACCCCTCTCGGGTTTTCTTGTACATGTTGGATCACATCCCAATTGACCAATTTCAGCACAGTTTCATGGCGAACAGCACGCGAGTCGAAGGAATGCCTCACTTCCAGACTCCGGGGGCGCTTGAGTACATATTCCTCACGCCCCTCTAGACGAACAGGACACACGACAGATCATCGTTGAAAAAGCTTCAGGATGAAACAGATGGATTGTGGACGTTTTCTGTAGATCTGCTTCGTTCTCTCTTTTGTTTCACAGGCGCGGACGGATACCCCCTTTTGTTTTAAGATGTACAGTAGACAACGACATGTGGTTTTGATGACTCAATTTGTTCTTCTCCTTCTCCTTCTCTCCTGACCTCGTAGGCTGCTCTTGGTGAAAACAGACGGATGAACTGATGTCTCCTTGTATCAGGGTCATGTAATCACTGACAGTACCTTGCTCACAATCATTCCTGCAGTCATATTTACACACGTGTCAGCACGCCCCACGCCGAGGTAAGCTCATCGAGCAAAATTTCCGTCTTTGTCATCCTCCTTTAATTGTTGTTTGGTGAGTACACCCAGGCACCTATGTAAAGACCTACAGATCTGGCATGCAAGAGTACCATTCTGTAGTCCTGACCTTCAGCTGTACATGAATGACTACCCAGCAAACGCCTCTGGAATTCTCGAGGCTTGCAGAGGTACTCATTCTAATGAAGGACGAAGAACATCCGGAACAAGAGTGATGGTCGAATGGCCAATATCAGACGTTGAAGATTAAAGTATAGGTACCAGAACCAGTCACCCCTGACACCTTCGATTTACAACGATTGATTGTCGGCCTAGGTCGCCCAGACCTTGAGAAAGATCATGTAATAGGTTCCGTTCCTGACTGCACCCGCGTCATACTTGCTCGCTTTTTCCGCAGGATTATCCCACCCAAGTTTCCAACCTTTGCTTCTGGCATTCGGTGCGACGTGATGACTTTGCTTGCCCTTGAGCACAGGTTTCCTACCCCTTTGTGTGTGAGCCTACAAAGAAGACCTTTGCGTTCAGATCTAGGCGCCCAGCAAAACAGTCGTGTGGATCAGAAAGGAAAACTTGCGCAAATCTTCCCGCACAGGACAAGATATTTGATTCAAGGTCGATCTCGACATTTATCTTACAAAATCTCTACAATGCCATGACTTCTTCTCGTTAAGTTACTATATAGCGGCTTTTGGAACATCAATGTTTTTTCCATCCTATGGGTCAGGCCTCCTCGTCTTTCTTCCTCCACACCCCATCCCTACTCAGCGGCGGCGAGACATCTTCGCTCGTGGCATCTTGTCCCGGGTTCGCAATCTCGTACTCCAGAATCTTGATGAACTTGTAAAACACCACTGCGATGAGTGCGCCCAGTGCGGGTCCTAGCCAATATATCCAATGCTCATTGTCCCAGACTCCAGTAACGGCGCAAGGACCAAAGCTTCTTGCTGGGTTGAGAGAGCCGCCGGTGTNAAAGACTCCGACCAACTCGGCGATGAACAGCGAAAGGCCGATGCCGATTGGAGCCATATAAGTAGCACGATGCTTCTCCTTTGCAAGCATGAAGATGGTGAAGACGAGTTCGGCAGTCAGGATGGCTTCGATAAAGACACCGCGAACTTTACTGGTGTCTGCACTCAACGTCGTCCTGACATTCAGTGGCGTGGGAAAGAGTGCTCTGACCAGCACCGACGCCAACAGACTGCCAGAGATCTGTGCTAGGAAAAGTAAACTACCTCGAACGTAATCCAGAGACTTTACCATAACCATGGCAAGAGTGACGGCAGGATTGAACAGCCCGCCAGAGATACGGAAGAAGATCCAGACATTTACCATGAGGGAAAAGCCAAAAGAGACGGAGGTGTAAAGCAGGACAAGGGGTGAGAATCCATTGGTGGCGTTCGTGGTAGTGGTGGTTGAAGCTCCGACGTTGGCGACTTGGGTGCCGGCAAAGGCGAAAAAGAGAAACATGGTCGTGCCGACGAATTCGCCGATCATGGCTACGANAGTCTGAGGCTTTCTGTTAGCACAACGTGCACTCTAGCCATGAGCAACAAGTGGTGAACAGCGCGACTCACGATTCTTAGCAGTGGAGTTCATCCACCAAGTCAAAGGTAACCGCAGAATCTCCTCGACCGGAGTAGAAGGTCGTCCATTCCTGTAGAAAGAGCCCGGACCATTGGCACCTCGCCCGGCACTTCTTTCGCTCTCAATGTCCGAGAGATTGTCAAAGCGATAGGAGCGCTTCTTGGTATCGTAGCGTAAACTCCTGAACGAGTCTGAAGGTGCACGACGCACTTGATGCAAAGGGCTTTCAGAGTTAATAGGGATCCTCTGCACATCAGTCGGGAATGGATCGACGGAAGCTTGTTTGGGGTTGCTGCGGGAAGTAGGCTCCAAAGCCTGTGTATCTGAGTCTTCAAATTGAGCACCCATATTCTCGTAGTCGTTGTAAGAGCGGCGGCTGTAAAATGCTGGGCGGGAGCCCATGTCGTAACTCTCACCGTTGTAGCCACGAGGAAGTGGTCCCCAGTACGATTGCGTGTTTGAGTTGCTCATCGAGCGTTCCCTTGGTTGAACAGTTTGTGCGGTACCGGGGCGAGGGATGACTGCTGTCGAGGGCCCGCCAGCGGAAGTGCCTGGTCGAGATCTCGGCATCGCTGGGGGAGGCGAGATGTATCTTGATGGACCAGCAGCCTCTTGAGAAGGAGAAGTATGGATTAAGGGTGCATTTGCTCCATTTGGTGTGTCAGGGACATAACCCAGCTGCCTGTTGGACTTTTGAGATGAAGGCGTGCTTAGAGCATATGCGTTTTGTGACATGATGACATCCGGATCTTTGCTGCCAACTTGACTGTACGTCGAAGTACCAGATCTGACAAGACTAGGTCTGGACATCGCAGCCAACTATGCTGTCTTTATATGGTCGCTCAAGGATCCCTGAATAGACTTCGCCGGGTAGTCTCGGAGTGAACAAAGATTGACGTATGGAACCTGGCAGATGCCAATGAGGGAGACAGTACGGGATCGTGGTGGTGTGGGTGGAGCCGTAGATTCTTGAGATGAAACAGAACGATCCGTCAGAGGCGTTCAAGCCAGTCTATAAGCGTACAGAAACGCGGTCATCGCGTGTTCGCGTTGTTGATTCAGTATTGAGAAGAATTTGATTCGTTGTCAGGAGGAACGAGCTTGACAGGGATGCCCGAGGCAAATTGTGGTAGGGGAATGAGCTACCGAAGAGAAGCTGGGGAATAACGTGGCTGCACGCATGGCAGCTGTCGATACGAGTCATTCTTCCACCTGGCAACTGGCGCGCCGGTGCTGCCCTACGTACCCGGACCTGGCGGTCCTATAGAGAACTCTGCCCAAACCAGGTCTTGCAAAGGAGATTGAGTCAGCCGGGTAGGGCTCTTAGCATGCGTTGATGACATGTGTAGTCGAGGAACAGCTAATGACCACAGATAGGGCGCCTGAGCAAAGCCCAAGAAGTAACAACAGTCCATGGACTATGGCTCCTCAAACGCGGCAATCAGCCATATCGAGCCAAATCAGCCGAGTAGAGCATTCGTCACAGCGTCCATCGTGGTTGGCTTTTCTGACAAGACCGAGTCGTCGCAAAGATTCCAGCTTCCGGGTCCAGCACTTTACGGCAGATCGATCGAGTTCGTAGATTCTCGAGAACGTGCGGGGGAGGCCTGAAACCTACCTCTACTGCTTTCCTTTCCCTCTGTCGTCACAGCGAAAGATATTTGCGCGCGTCAGGCCGTCCATCTGTCGTGTTGGACTTACCTTCGAAAAGCCCGAATCTGTACAGCTTGCAGAGGTGCGCATCTCGACAGATGTCGCCAGACGATTTCCTAAGGAACTGGATGCTTGGACGTCGCATGCAATGATGGAAGACACAAAAGGGAGCAAAGAAGAGTGTGGTAGGTTCGAGGTTGATGTTTCAAGTTGCTCCGCCCGCAGATCTTCCGGAAGGAAAGACAGGGTCTGACATCAGTGGGATTTCCCAAAGCCAAGAACTGGAAAGCTTCCGCTCCGCTCCACCGAAAAAGCCCCGCAGCACTAGCCAACTTTTGTATCACCGTGCAAAAAAAAGATTTTCTCTTTGCAAGACACATGTTGAAAATGACACAAAAGAAGATTCCGACACGGGGAATTGAACCCCGGCCTCCTCGGACCTAGTTGTGTTTCGAAGAACACGGTTTGAGAGCGAGAAATCCTAGCCACTAGACCATATCGGATGTTGTTATAAGTGTGCAGGTGTAGCACGTATACAAACTTTGCAAAATGAAGAGAATGGCGTGAACACTGAAGCTCATGCAGAACCCTTCCTTCCGTCCCGACACTCCATATTTTTCATCAAGTAATCTTGGTCCATAGTCAGTGATAACACCGCAAATTAATTTGTTGACTGTATGATTGTCGTCTTCGATGTCACAAAAGACAATGATACTGTGCTGACGTGCTCTACTTTCGTTACTCTGACCTCGTAGTGTTTTAGTCCTCTGAACAAACCCCAAAGCCTAGGAAAATCGGGGTTGAACCAAAAAACCAATGTAGTTTAAATACATCACTGGAACCAACACCCCATTGCTCAGATGGTGCATCGCCAAAGCATCATGCTACAAAACCTATTTGAGATCGTACGAAATGTAAATTGGGTTGTTCTCGGTCCGAGATGCTCAACTACATCTCTTAGAAGTGAGAACAAAAGGCTCTGTCCTCGAGACCAACAAGCTTGCTTGGCTTGAAACAACTATGTGCAAGTCAACTTACTCACTTTGAAGATCAATACTTCCTGGGCATTGCAATTCTAGCTTGTACACAGCGGGGAGTCAGGCGAAACATAAGGTCCAAGTCATGCTCTTTATGACAAGATGATCAGGCTGGCTATTGATTACCATCATTGCAAGATGTTATACATGCAAATAGCAACCAACACAGCTTCATTAACCAATGATTTCAGCCTTTCAGCACTATATGAGTGTAACGAAGAGTTCGAACTAGCCCCCTGTATTGGTGTGCGATATTTATTTCTGTTTGATTCAAATAGAGCAAAGCATATTGGCATTCTCTTTGTTTGTGCCGTTACGAAAGCGGCTCAGTCATGAGTCACAGCATGTGCGGACTCGCTATAGCAGACTGTTTCACAGACTTCGATATTATACCTTCTCGGCTTCAATCTCGTTCAGAAAAGGCGTCTATTGGTAGTACAATGGATCTCGCGTTCACATACACGCGGCCAAATTATAAGTCACCAATTTGTGGTAGATGCGAATGCCAACTAGAGAGCACTGCAGCACATCACCTCCAGAAAGGTCGAGCATGAGACGTACAAAGACCCAAATGGAGGGGGCCACTACGATTCTTGCCAAATCAAGATGAATACCCCCAGGATCATGTGAGGCGAGACGTTTATGCCCGGATGATGTTCGACTAACTGCTTGCTCTTGTCTTTCTACTGGTACCCTGTAGTACAAGCCCACCATTACCCAGCAACCTTTCGATCGCATGGCTCATCCGAGCCTGTCCCCTACCCGTACCGCAACCATTTCGTACGCCCTTGATAGCATCCCCGACTCCGGTGCTCCCACAGCTCTTCTCACTGCTTCTCAAACCAAACTCGCCCCTCAAGCCACCAGCACCTGCTCCAACTACCACATTGCTGGCTCCGGCGCGATTGGCGTTAAGAGTGGACGTATACACCCTTCCATCATCGATGGCATAGAGATCTGGTTTTGCCAAAGTCCTGGTTACTGCGGGAGATACAGTAGGTACGCAGGCCTCGTTAGATTCAGCAGACAGAAGCATGGTGCGGCTTACTCGGATCCCCTACCCCAAGCTAGAAAAAGCAGATCGTGTTGTAGCCGTGGAGCAAGACCGTCGCCTACAGAGGGCAGGTCAGGGTGGCATCGTTAAGAATGCGGCTGGTGATTTGTTGACGCCCACGGGCCGCCGATCCGGGTGCTCAGCCTAAGTAAACCTGATCGTTGCTTGTTGCTATATGGGAGAACAAACTAGGCTATCAGGAATGGTTATTTGCAGATGTCTGATTGCAAGTCCCTAACGGCATGTCTACCTTGAAGGCCTCCCGCGATTACTGCAGGGCATTGATCAGGTAGCCTTTACTGCCTCGACCCTGATACTCGAGGACTTTCGCGCTCTATGGAAGGACATGTTCATTAGAAAATTGATGAATAACCCCTGAATGTGTCAGATCCATGTCTCGACGTTTAGTTGAATTTGCTGAAACTGTACAGTAAACACTTGAATGACCATGACTTGTGTCTGGGATATGTCAAGTGAGAACCGCAGCGCTCTGCGACCTCGTCGTCGCTGCGCGGCCAAGACCTGCCACGAGCCGTCCGTACATGAACGCTTCTTTGTTTGCGCTTTCCCTTTTCGGCTTCTGCAATTTTCCAATCCTTTGTCAACACCACAAGCAGAGAGGTCAGCCCAACGCACGCAGATTATTGACGACTGATCTTTGCTTACTGAAGTCTTTAGACTTGAAACAAAGCAAGATGAGAATCCGCCTAGTTCACAAGGCCAGTGGTTCCTACCGGTAGCCATCCCTGCTTGTTTTCATCAGACATACTGAGCTGACTATCCTGCGAAGCGCCCGCCCTATCGCTGAAGAAGGTACAATGGCAGAAGAGACTCACGATGAGCATCATCTTGACGCCAACGACGATCTGGACGATCTATACGCCAACAACCCAAGTCATGACCCTGATTTTGGTCCTTACGACCCCGACAACGATTACCTACCCGAGTAAGCAAGTCCCGCTATAGCCTCGTAGGCATGCCCCAACTGACCCCTTTCTTCCAGCGAGAGCATGACAGACGAGCAGGCCGCTGCCGAGGTAGCTCGTATCGAGCAGGAGGAACGCCAACGGGCAAAGGAGTTCAACGAACGACACCATGGACACCTAATTCACCAGGGTAAGAAGAACGCACGCCGGGCTGCAGCAAGCTCAAAGAAGGGCAAGCGTTCCTCTGTGCTTGACGCGTCTGACGTCGAGACGGCTGCTGCTCCTCGTATTGCCTCCATGACATGCGACAAGTGCCGCACCCAACGCAAGCGTTGTGATCGCGCGATGCCCGACTGCGGCAGATGTCAGGCTCGCGGTGCCTCCTGCGTCTATTCACGCGGGTAGGTAAACCACTGAGCTTGTCACTGGCCTAATCGTCTCCCGATCATCTTTCGACTTTCGATCTGGTCTGGCGTCAGAGTGGGATCCTTGGTGAGGCAACTTGTGGCCGAGACACACGTATCTATGTGTATCAGAGAGGAGGGCTGGGTCTATCAACTGTTTTACATCCCAGTATCCGTATCCAAACAAGGCATCGGTTGAGGCTTGGTTTCGATTCCTTACATACACCTTGCAACTGTTAGAGAGAGAGCGATGTTAAATCCAAGCCCACCAAATCCCCCCTCGACATGATTTCATATAAGGTAAAATGAGCAGCTTATAGCCTCGAACGTCCATGTTTATGGAGATGTGAAAGGACGAAACGGATACCAGCGACTGTTTACCCCTGAAAATAGTCTATCAATCAGGACTCATGCACACCAGTTCGTCAGTGACCTTGTGATTTTATTCGAGACCCCAGTCTTCTTGTCTGTTGTTATAGTCGCGCGTACTGTTTGCATCAGAGCCCCAGTGGTCAGGAAGACATTGTTCCCCGTCTTTTGAACCTGCTTCGAACATCATAACACAACAATTCTCAATCTCTACTTATCACGGTATCTGTCTTCCAGAAAGAGAGAGCAATACCCCTTTCTACATAGAATCAGTCATCGCAGGTATGTTGGCCAAGCGTCATGAGGTATCTGACGTGCTGCTGGCGTCCACACGCCTGTTCTGATACATTCTCTTGACCAACCTACTGACGCGCGACAGATACAACAGACACGACGCGATGGAGATATTCGATATTGGCCCCGAGGGTGAACTGATTTGGCGTTCGCCTCCTTCTGCTCTCGATCCTGAGACTCAGCTGGCTCTGGATCTTGAGGAGAGCTATCGCCGCGATGTCCTCCAAGATATCCTATACCCTCCCGTCTCAGCGCACGGAAGACCACACATGAGCACCGGCGGACAGCACCAAATTGGATCGGCTTCGCCATCCAGCCCTTACACTGTCCAGAGAAACGCGTCTTCCTACGACAAGAACAAGCAGAACCTTCACCGACCCACTATCCCCTCCAGCCTCAGACACGAGATCGGCGCCGGCGCTCATGTCAACACTGTTCCGGCAGCAACACCCACTGCCACCGTTGAGGCCAGTGCTTCTGATCATCAAGACCTCCTTAATCATCTCGACCACCCTCTTGTGTCTAACAGCCAGACATTGCAGAGCGGCACCAACGATCGTCACCACATTGTCGCGAGCACGGCATCCATTGCTTCGGACAATCTCACTGATAGACCCTCTCGTGGTGGTACCATGCACCCCATCGTTTCCACAGCTGCTCTCCCCAGTCAAAAACCACACATGAGCACCAACAGTCATCAGGACGATGTCGTCCCTTCTGTCTCCGCGAATTCTGCCAAACGAACGAGCGCTCCTTTCGCTCGTCAAGCAGCAGCTCTGCCTACTCAACAATCGACCCATGCGACTCGAACAAGGGCCAATCACTCAAGTCACCAAGTAACCCCACTCCCTGCTCTTCCGCCAGGCACTCTATCTACCCACCAAGCAAGCCTCCAGGGTCAGGGACCGGTCACTCTTCCTACACCGCGATCCACCACTGTTCTCACATACCAAACAAGTACTGCCTCTACTCAGCAAGCACCCGCTCCTGCCACAAACAGTGCCAGACGATGTGCCAAATGCGCAAAAAGCAGAAAGAAGTGCGACCGCGCTCTACCCATTTGCGAAAGATGCCAGCAGCGTGGCTATCCTTGTGTCTATTCGAGAGGTTGAATGAGTCTTAGCATACTGTGCTGCTGCGAAAAGGCTATGAATGAAGCAACCAGATCACACAAAGGAGAGAAAGACGGGCAGCAGCGATTGAGGAGCATCACGCCACAAGAGATTGATGGAGGACTTTTGGGCATCGGATGAGGACGAAGCTGATAAAAGACGGGAGACTGCTACTTCCCTTGGTAATCAGGAATACCATCGCACCGCTACGAAAGAAGCATTGGGCATCAAAAGTATGCTGGACGCTGGATTTTACTTTTCGTAGTTCCTTTCTCATTTGTCTCCATAGCACAAAGCAAATGCCATTCGTTAATCTTGTTTCGCTTCTCCAAACATACCGAATAACACAACTTGAGATGCAGCCAATGACTCGGAACAATTCTACTTGCAAGACCATGCAAAGCTCGAGGCGCATCTCTCTCAACAATAGAGTAGAGTAAGAAGATCTTTCTTTCGTGATTATGGGACAAACCCCTGAGTTTTCTACTCAGCAACCTTGTTCGATAGAAGAGCTGACTTTGGACGACTAGAAAAGAGTCTGACCTTGGCATGTTTTCGTCACGTCCGCGCGTACTGAATTGTTTGTTTTCTTGTACTTCGATCAGCTCCACACCAGTCTGATAACAACGACACCAAGCTCACCTTCGTCCTCGTTTGTAAGCTCCTCCTCGCCCAAGGGCTCTTATGTGTGCCTCTTCCAACAGTACCTACAGAAAGCCACTGGCCTAAATTCAAGAAGCCATCATGTCTAGAGATCGCTCTCACGATGCAGCGGGTGTCGACCCTACCACTCTCGGCCTTGCGACGGATGCGTGATGAGAAAATCCGCTTGCACGTTTTCTCCACCCGGCACACCTTAGGGCGAGAAATGCGCACGCAGACGCAAGAACTTGGGGTTTCCCAGACAAAGTCCTTCTCTTGCGTCAATCGGCACTCCCTGCGCTCTGCCAGCTCACTCTTCTGCGATGCAAGCTCATCCCTTCGTGACGCCAGCTCACTCCCCTGCGATGCCGGTTCATCCTCTTTCCCAGCCGGCCGATCCTCTTTCACTGCCAGCTTATCCTCTCTCTCTGCCGGCTCACCCTTGTGCAATGCTAGCCCATCCTCCTTCGCTGCTACCTCACCCTTCTGCAATGCCACCTTACCCTTCTGCGATACCTGTTTATCCTTCTTCGCTGCCGGCCCACTCTCTTTCGCTGCCAGCCTATCCTCCTCCGCTGCCAGCTCTTTATCCTGTGCTGTCACATCTCTTCCCTTCCCTGCCACATCCTTCTCCTTCACTGCCACATCTTCCACCTTCGACGCCAATCCTTTATCCTTCGTTGCCAGCTACTTCTTCTGTGCTGCCAAGTTCGTTTTCTTCGCTGCCACAGCCTTCTCCAGCGCTATCAAATCTCGACCCAACGCTGCCACATCCTAGGCAAACCTTCATTCCCATTCGACCAGCCACCAGCACTGAATCTACTACAAGCATGCTGCAGTCGAGCGTCTCACCTGGACCTGTCATCAAGAGCGAGCCAGACTCTCAAGATGAAGACCTTCAAACCAACCGCATCGCCCAGCTCAAACCCAAAGATATCACCCGGCCCAAACCCCCAGGTTTTGACTTTGCCGCCATCGGTTACCGTTCCATATGTAACCTCTGCCATCTGCGCCGCCGCATGTGCCGCGGCGGAACTCCCACTACCCCTGCAACACGTATACTAAACCCGCCTCATACATTGACAAGTACACCGAGGGCATATACGCAGAGGCTTTCTCAACAGACGTTCTCGAGCAAGAGGACGTTGAGGTTGCAAAGATCGAGGACGAAGAGTTGGTCCCTTGGGTTGCTGAGGACTACGGATACATTACCTTCACCCACGAGCAAGTCTACCCTGGAGATGTCCAATTCATGCATCCTTGGGAGACGCTTGCCTCACGCCATATGCTGGCATATGAACTGATGGCTGTTCGGGAGGATGGCGTTGATTTTGAAATGGAAGACGAGTAGAAGATGTTATGGAGAAGGATGGTGAGTGGGGAATGGATTAGAGGAGACACGAAGATAGGAAAAGGACGAACCAAACCACGTATCGAGATGATGTTGCTGAAGAGGAAACGAATGTAACTATCACCAAGATGACTCCTGAAAATGCCTTCCAACCTATGAATTATGTCTTTCCATCTTGTGACAGCCTAAGCTCAGACCACCTAAATAGTCAGTCGTCGAGGCTGCGTCTGCTAGTGTGCTGCACCGGATACGATTCCATAGAGTCCTGCCCCGGGCTTGATGTCGACCACGACAACGCTATACTTTGTTGTTTACGCGCTTCTCAACCCACGCAATCATAGTTGTTTCTCCACAACACCGTCTGACAATTGTCGTCGCTCATTGCTACATCGCGACCACTAACACGAGTTCACCATGGGCTCCTGACCGAAGACTCGGTGATCCTGACGCTGACCCCTCTGGAACCGGGGCTCCTCCCACAAACTCTCCAGCACATCTCCTGGACTATCACCAAGCTCCTTCGAGTTCCGGCCATGTCTCTTTCTCCAGGTTCAATCCCACAACGGCGACAACAACGCTCAAGGCAACGGTCGCAATGCACAGGGTACCAAGATGGGTGGCTCTTCAAAAGCTATGGCCGTTATGTATGACGACGGTTCTGATGATGAGGAAGACATGAGCAGGTATACCTACGTGAGACCCAAGGTCGAGGACGAGGAGTCGGGTGTCGGTTCTTGCAAGGTCAAAAATGAGACCATCCACTTCAACTTGCAGAGTTGAGATGATGGCTCGAGGCAGAATCGTTTCGTTTCAGCTCGGGCTTGTCTTTCTTTTTGAATTGTCCAATGATACCCCGGGGAGGAGTTCGGGGTTTTGGTTCTCTTTCTTGTCGATGGTTTGGATTATGTTCTCCGTTCATTGTACAACAGCCTTCGTAAGTCTTACTTGAAACCCGTCATGAATGTCTGCTCGTCTTTGAATCGGATTTCTGTTCTGGACGGTTCCCTTCTGGCGATCATATCTGTGCTTGGCAGTGCCGGTGCTTGTGTGGTCGTGAAAGTCGGTGCAAAGCTCGCCATCTCGAGTCGCGCCTCGAGGATCTCTTGTGTTCGATCAGATCTCCTGAATTCACCATGGATCTCTCAGCAATAAATTTTCGATATACAAACCGCCCGCAGCACCACTCGCTCATGTCTGTTTGTCTTCGTAAGTCGAATCTCTTGATATGTGTCGTCGCTGCCAGCGACCGGCCTTTCTCCACGCACGTTGATTGCACGTTGACACCCACTTGCATTTCTCCTCGACCTTGTCTGCGCATCATTGTCCCTGTCTATCACCCATATCCCTTGCACATTCAGAAACAACTGCTGACGAACTGCACGATCAACTTCTACGCGCATTTTGCTACCTTCGAGTCCTCGCAGAGCTTCCTCGATATCACTACTCTACCCGGACCATGAAGTACGTAGGAACTACCACAGCATCTACAGCTCTCTCCCCTGCTCTTTCTGTGAATAAGTACTGATTCGACACACAGAACATACCATCATCATGTCAAGCAACCAGCCCACCAATGGTAACAGCCAAACTCCTCGGTATGTCGTCCACTGCCAGTCTACTACCGAGACTGACATCCATGTAGTGGCTTCCAGCCATTGGCCACTGGTGGCATGGCCACGCTGCATTATCTTGTTGCCCCCGTCCTCCAAGCCACCACCATGTCTGACTTTGTCCGTGCCAGCTATGACCTGGCTTCCAATCCTGGGTACATTTTCAACGTTCATGTGAATTTTCATAGCCATTTGACAAATCGGTCGGGTCGGAAAGGTTTATGACTCGGCACATCGGAAAAGCGTAGGTACGCATGAGCTGCCCAGATGCGTCCGTGCATGCTGCGGGCCACCCTGTTCTGCTCCCGGACGTCACTTCCCACTTTTGTTCATGCCTGAAACAGTTACATGGGCGAGAGTACAACTGGCCTTTGCAAGGACAAAGGATAGTAAAAGTCTATCATTAGTGAGCCTCTGCAGAAGACTGTCTTACCAGCCACAGATCCTGCTCCCTCTTGCCCATAGCAAGGAAGCCAATGAGGGAGAGTTTGCTCTAGACAGAGCTCATGTCTGTGAATCTGAATGAGTGAAAGAGCCTGATGACACCCCAGATATGGTATGACCAGGATCAATCTATCGAACGAAAATGTATATGTTGAAGGTCAAACTCGTTGTCAATTGACGTCAGTTGGTGACCTGAGCAGAGACAATCGGCATTGTCGTGTAGCTAAAGTTCTTGAGGTCATGATAACTGTGAATGATACGCATGGAAGACAAACAAACAAAAGCTGATTTGTCAATTTAACAAGAAGATAGGTGGGTCATCGTAGAGAAGGTATGACTTGGACACTGCAGTATCAAACTTTAAAGTGGCTGGCTCGTGATGTTGTGAGGCCAAGTCGATACTGAGTCCATTCAGGCTTCATGAGTCAGAGAACGTCTATCCGACCAGGCTCGTACTTTCTTTCCCCATACATACATCGGAATAGTCAACGCGATGACTCCAAGTGTAAGACCACCCCATGTTGCGAAAAAGATCCTTGGACCATGCTGAGCATAATACTCATTGAGCATGAATGTCAGACCAAATGCAAAGCCGCTTTTGGCTACCATGGCAAGTCCAAAGGCTTCTGCCGCTCTCTCTTGACAGGAATCGTTGGTGTAAGAGACGATACCCGTACAGCCCACACCAACCGCAAAGTTGAGAATTGCAAGGAAAACAGCGGTGACGATGGCACTTGCACCACGCTCAAGGGATTCACCAAGTCCAAAGGTGCCAATGACAAAGGCAATGAGGGTGGGGACCATGACCAGAAGGCGGAACTCGGGCTCATAGATCCCGTCATTCCTCTTTGACATGAACTGACTAATCCAGTCACAAAGAAGGTCACCAATAACACACCCAAGTGCGGATCCAATTAGAGGTGCGTTTCCGACAAGATTACCGACCGCGATTGGTGATAGATTGAATGGTGGTGCTCCCCAGACTTGATCTGCAATGGCTCCCTGGATGATGACCCAGGTGAAGATGACCATCCACATCAAGCACCCTCAAATCACTGCGGGATGGGGAAGACGAGACAGTGGAGAGATCAAGCCTTGTAGGGCTTGAGAGAAACTGCCCATGCGTGATCCACTGACTTCCAGCTTCAGGAAAAGGATGATGGAACTCACGCCGGTCCGTTTGCAAGACAACACGATTGTCCGAAGAGTGCTACACCTGAGCTATCACATGTCAGTCACGCCTTTGCCCCGTCCATATCTGCAGTTTGGAAATGATCGAAACACTCGTCATCTCGCGCTGCGAACCATCACGACTGCTGCTGAAGCGTCGAGCAAAATCATAAAGTTGCTCATGGCTTCTCCTGATAGCTCAAAGTTGCCCTACTTTGTCATACATCACATACTGACTGCTGCACTATCACATTTGCTCAACACAACTTGTGACGATGATAAGATCCGTCGGAAATCCGTCAGTGGACTACGGACTTGTCTCAGTGCTCTGGAAATTCTCGGCAAGACATGGAGAGTCGCTGCTGCACAGAGTCTCCATGAAATTCGCCGACTCGCTGCTCGATGGAAAGTGGTATCGGCATTGCCGATGCACCTCAGCCATCCTGTTGAAGACAACAAGAATCAACCGTTGCAAAGTCTTCCAGCGTCTGGCTTCGAACTCGATCCATCATCTGCGGCTGTAGGTGATGGTCTGTTGCTTGATCAGATCGATATAGCCGACTTTCTTGATATAGTGCAGGACACAGAGAATGTCTACGATCTAGATCCCGATGAGGAGGACGACCTAGTGTTGTGGCTAACTAACCATTGCTAGTCGTGCTATCCTGATTGATGTATACTTTACGATGATATGAAGAATCAGAGAGGCTCAAACACAACATCGTTACTAGATCAATCCAAGAGCTGTATGGACGGCGATTCCATCATGTAGACTGTTCTGCTAGAAGAGACATCATACATATGCTCACGTATGAGTGTCTTTCGCGCTTGAAAGGTAGGTGGAAGTAGTTGTATGGTTCATTGTAAAAAAGAGCGAAGACTTTTATTCTACAGTTCCAGGCTTGTTCTCTAGGCATCATTTATCCTTCTCTCTGGATCCTGCCTCTCTTGTCCCCTTGACTTGTGCTTGCGAGTTGTTCTTTCCCTCTGCTCCAAAGATCTTCCAATGCTGTTCATCCTCCGCTTGGCTCTTTCTCTGCCCAATAATTCGTCTCACTTGGGTCTTGGTCAAGCAGCAAGCTCAATCCTGATCTCTCAACTGCTTAGCTCTCTCCTCGATCTGTTTCTCCTTCTGAGCAGCAACTGCAGCAGCGATAATCTGATCCTCTGCCTTCTTCTTTTCAACTGCCTCCTTCTTCTCTAGCTCTCTGGCGGCCTTCTCGGCCTTGATCCCAGCGATCTGTTCGGCAGAAAAGGGGGTGCGAGCGATAATCTCAGGACGAGGGGGCACCCAGTCGATGATGGGGCGCAGGGGGGTGAAGGTGCGAGTATGAGGGCGATTGGTAGTGGTGTTGGCGAGAGAAAGGGTGGAAACAGACTTAGGAGCAGGGTTGGCACCAGTGGTAGAGTTGTTGCGACCAGTGGAGGTAGCAGTACTCTGGGCACCAACGAGCATCAAGGAGTTGACTGCAGCGGTGCGTGTAGGGATGGGAGCATGGGCGTTCTTGGAGACCACAGCAGAGCCGGTAGGCACGTTGCTCTGGCTGGCAACCTTGGCGGTGCCATTGGTGGAGGTCGGAGCGGATGCCTCAAGGTCTTCCTTACTGATGGCGCTCATAGCAGATGCGGCAGGCTTGGAGTTGGAGACTGACTGGGGAGCTTCATGGATGGAGGCTTGGGATTCGTCCATGTCGTTGGCCTTGGGCTTCTTGGTAGGGTTGAGACTCTTCATGCTTGTAGCGGGTTGAGGGTAGCGAAGTTGGTGAATGGAGGAGGAAAAGTTATTGAAGTTGGGATCGACGTTATCGCCTGCGACTGGAGACTTCGTGTTGGTGTTGGCAGCCTGAGTATCAGTACTTTGGGTGTTGGTAGTGCCAGCGGAGGCGGGAGTGTTGCTTGTAGAGGTAGACCACGAACGTGAGCCATTTCTCTGAACGCACTCGCGATTGACCTTGATACAGTTCGACAAACGGGCTTTCCTTCATCGCACTTAATGTGTCTATCGCGGCACGTCAAGCATCCTTGGACAGATCTTCCTTTGTGCCTGCGTGTACCGAGAACTTCAGAAGAAGGGGTACTAGAGCTGTCGGTGACAGAACTCTGCTTGTCGAGGGTCGAGGCAGCCTTTTTGGCAACCGCCTTCTTGCCCTTTCTAGACATGTTGGCGAGGGCGTTGAATAACAAGGAAGTGGATGCTATGCTGTGGTGATTGAAGGTCGATGGAAGTCGCGGAAGACGATAATCAAAGGAGATATGAGCGCGGAGGTGTGCGTGCAAAGGTGGATATGTGCGGTACGAGGTGAAAGTCAGGGGAATATCATCCGTTATATCCAGGTGAATTTGGAGGGGGCCGTAGAGAGTAAACGAAACAAGATGATATCGTTCACTTCACTCGTCGACGACAATGTCGTTACGATGCCGTCGATCACGCTCGAATCTCTCAAACGAGATCGATGGGAATATCTCGGGACAGGCATATACGTGCTTACTGATCAAGTTATGACCATGCATCAAATGGTGCGAGATACCATTCCAATGAGGGATGATCATGGTTGAGTTCTTCATGGAATGAGTTAGAGAGGTACACGTATCTGTTCCTTTTGACGGGCTCTCTGGACTACCCACCTGCATTGGACATGCCTGTTTGACTACGATCCAAAGCACAGGAAGAGATGCAATCGTAGCTATCCGCCACTCTCCAGTGATCTATCACTTTTATAACTGCACGAATGGTTTCGTATCCGCTATATGACCGAAGGGAGAAAAGGAAATGCGTTCTCGGAGTAGATGACCTCCATTTCTCAAATATCCCATGTGTCATGACAGCTATCAGCATTGCTTGCTTTGGTGATCGAGGACAGCAACATGCCGATTATCGTCAATCATCTCCTTCTTCTTGGTGAGATGCAGAGCTGTGTCCGAACACCCTGAGGAGTTCTCTCAACAGACCTCATACCCCTTTGGAAAGAAGGAGTGTTTAGTCGTTTCATATTCGTGAGTTTGGTACTGGCTGCCATCGTGACCTCCTCCAGTCGCTAGGGACGAAGGTTCGACTTGCAAGATATCGACGAAACAACATCCGTCGACCTGCGTGCTGCTTCATCGTAACGACATCATCGTGGACGGTTGAGCAAACGAACCAACCCGATTTATTTACCTCGCTCGACCATTTGACGAGAGACGACCAGGGTCTCTGTTCACGTTTTCAAGTCCTTCTCTTTCCTTCTCACGTATCACCTCATCTCTATTCTCACGAATCGTCGTAAACGCGAACATGGCCAACTCTTCGTCTTCATACTCCTCATCAGGCGTTTCCAAGCGCACACGTACATACCGGGGTACATCGGCGACTGGCTGCCTGACCTGCAGACAACGACACGTCAAGTGCGATGAGAGTAAGCCAAACTGCAACAACTGTGTACGCCTTGGACGCGTGTGTGTTCAGGGTGGCGGTGCCCAGGCTATACCTTCGTCGACCAGTGGCCCGTCGACCCCAATCAACACCCCAAGCGCTGCTGCAGACGCACCCAGAGCTGTGTCCATCGAAGAGGAAGACATCGTGCAAAGCTCCAACACCATCAATCAGCCCCTGCACGAAGGCCAGGAAGTTGGTAACACCGATTTGAAGTGCTCCGGCCAACACGATGATGATGGAGAGGCATACAACGCATATGTGAACAACTTCCTCTCGCATGCCAACAACATCACCAACTCCGAAACTTCGGTCATGAACAGCACCACGTCCTCTAACAACCCCAATTTCTCTATGGACGAGCTACGTAAGACTCGCGGCATTGGTAGCCGGTCACTTGAGCCCGGAGCCGCGTCCAAAAACGACAATAACAGCGAGAACGCCCTGGATCAGAGCACCACAACCAACAAACCTCGGACTGTCATGGAAGAAACACAGTCAAGCGATCAACGTTCAGAGCCGACTACCACCACCACTTCCAAGTCAAAGATCTCTACCACCAACGCTACCACCGACATACCCCTGAGAATTGCCTCAGCCATGAACAACAACATGAACCCTGCCTCTCCCTCAAACATCAGGACATCCTCTCACCGCGTCGATTCTACTGCCCCTCCCACCAACCCACCACTTCCCCCTGCCTCCTCCTCTACCCCACCCATCTCGGTCCCCTCTCCTTCCCAAACCACGAACACCAACGCCGAAGTCGGCGCCATCATGTCAGCAATCTCCTCATCCACACCTCTCCCCCTCTACAACTCCAACCCCCAAGCCCACTGGGAAGCCGCCCGCCAAACCCGTCAAAACTACATCAGAGCCATGATGCGCGGAGTCCTTGGCCCAGGCGGCTTTGTTGGCAAGAACAATGTTACGAAAGCCAGTAACCCTGATTATCACTCCAGCGATGGAGAGGATGGTAATGATGAGGGCATGGGTAAGGAGAAGGAGAAGGGCAACGGCAAGGGGATGGACAAGGAGGTAGGCATGAGTGAAGCCGCCGACTCGGTTCCAGAACAAAGACAAACCCGTTCGCGAACTGCGGCCAACAAAGCCAGCAAAGTCAACAAAGCCAGCAGAGCCAGCAAAGCTCGCACCTCCAATACCACCATCCCTGCCTCCACCACTGCCACTGATGAAGACGTCGAGATGCTCGAGTCAGAGTAACGGCTCGCACCATACGACACTCACTCCAACAATAAGAGCAAACATGGGGCATGGTGTGAGCAGG
Source organism: Aureobasidium uvarum (assembly GCA_903853725.1). Classification (NCBI taxonomy): domain Eukaryota; kingdom Fungi; phylum Ascomycota; class Dothideomycetes; order Dothideales; family Saccotheciaceae; genus Aureobasidium; species Aureobasidium uvarum. Next base: position 265,515 of record CAINUL010000015.1, read on the forward strand.
ATTTAATAAACGACAAGAACAAAACGCGTGAAATGAAATCAAGAACAGCATATGAGGAGGAAAAGCGAAACCAGACAAGCATGGAGAAAAAAAAAGAAGAAACAAACTCTACAACAAAGAGCAAGCAATAATAGAAGCAATCCAACAACGACCGCAGCAAGAACCAATGGACCAGGACGGAATTAAAACCATACCTATGCCATGCAAAACAAAAAAAAACAGCCCAGCCAAGAGGAAAGAGAAAAACAAGACCCTACCGCAAAGAAAAAGCAACAACCCGAAACACCCTGAAAGCGAAACAGGAAACCCAAGGACAAACATACAAAGATCAAAATAAAAAAGGAGCAGGAGGAGGAACCACACGCATGTAACACTAAAAGAACTTCTACGCTCACTCTTTTATCAAGTCACAACGATCAGTCCGTCTTCTGTTCAAAGTTGCCTTGCTGTGATGTATATTAAAGGCTTGTAATCGTTGTGATGGAAGCATTGTTGAGACGAGAAGCTGAGGCAAACAAGCAGAAAAGAGGCCAAATCAAATGACTGTCGGTCAGAAAGCAATCTGTCCTGAGCGGAAAAGACGCCTACCTACCGCAGGAGAAAAGACGAAGAATGCTAACCATCCTACTGTAAATACCAAACCCCGTCCATGAGAAAAACGTGTCTAGACGTATACCAAAGTCCTCTTTTCTTCAGACCCGCCACTCCCCTTTGCTCTCAAGTTTCTCCTCTTCTTGGAAGATAGATAACCATCTAGCGCCCTATCGCTCAAACACCATACTCTTTTGCACATCATCAACAACCTTTTCCTTGCCTTTACCCTTGTCCGCCTGTTTAGCAGCTTCAATTTCTCTCTCCATACTCTGCTCAGCAGAACTCTCGGTCTTGGCAGGTGTTTGCGGCGCCGCTGCATCAACCTCAGCACCCTCCAACAGATCTCTGCCGCCTTCATCTTCCTCTTCCTCATCGGACTCGGTGCCGCGCGTGGAAGCTCCACGGTCGATTTCCTTCTGTGCTTCATCCATCCTGCGACGCACTTCGGCTGCTACGCGCATACCATCGGTGACGATGTTGTCCAGCATGCCGCGAAGACCCTTTCCTGGTGCCATGACGCCAGCGCCAGGGCCGCCGGGACTCAGGATGGGCAAGTTGACTTTGGCAGGGAGGTTGCTGAAGGTGGTGAGGTTAGCTGTAGAGACGGTGCCGGCGGGAAGAGGTGCATCAGCGAGATGGAAGGAGTTGGGGAAGCCAGAGTCGAAGAAGGTTTCGAGGGCTTCGTCGGCGAGAATGAGCATGCGGAAGGTTGGAAGGGTGATAAAGAGGGGATGGTTGGGGTCGAGGGCCTTGTTAGCGGCTGCATTTCGGTTTGGCGTTGTTGGTGTAGTTTGGCCAAAGTTGAAGGGTGTATTCGTGATGGGTGTGACGGGGGTTTTGGTGATGGATGGAATCGTTGTTAACTCTTCTTCTGATTTTGAGATCTCAGGTTTCGGCTTCTCGTCATTGAGCTGTAGCAAATCCTCTTCAGCATCCTCATCGTCTTCGTCGTCACCAATACTAAAAGAGTTGAGATTGTCTGCTGCAGTCGAAGTCGAATCATCCGACTCCTTCTCCATTTTCGTGGTAGTTCGAGCAGAAGACTGTTCTGTAGTCGCCGGTGATTGGTCTGGATCGGCATATTCAAAGCATCTTCTGATGAAAGCCGATATGCTACTCAGGAACTGTTCGTCCTTATTCGCGCCTCTCAAAGGCATACCGTCAGGTCCAATCTCGGCTTGAGCGGCAAAATTGGTTGATGATGCGGATGGCGTGACTGACCCGGCAATACCACGTCTTGACAGGAAGAGCAAAGCTTCCGAGATGCGCAGGATGCCTTCTCTGTCAACCTTGCCATCCTTGTCATCGTCGTAGAGATCGAAGAAGTAGCTGATGTTTGACATGATATCGCGAGGACCCTTGATGCGAGCAAAACCGGCAACGACCTTTTGCAAGTTGAGAGCATCCGAATTGTCAGTATCCCAAGACTTGAAGAGACGTTGCAAAAACTCGTGCTCAGCAGGCTCCGGACCAGAGCCCCAGGGTGATAGAGAGACAGAGCGAGCGCGGAAAGTGTTGGCAAAGTAGCCACCATTCTTCTCAGAGTCCTGCTTGTCTGTTGAGCTGGGCGAGTCCGTGATTGCCCATCTAGCAAGACCGGCCAAGAATTCTCTGAAACTGTCATAGTCCATCTCTGTGGGACTAGGTCCAAGTCCAACTCTGCCCATCTCGACATTGCCGGGAATGCCGCTAACAATCTCGGCAGCCTTGGTTTTGGTAGCCTTTGCTCTGCGCTCTTGTTCTTGCTGGATCATCTCCATTCTTTGTTGACGTTCGTACAGCACACCGTAGAAGCGATCATACAAGAAGCCTAGATCACTCGTACTCAGCTTCTTGCTCTCCGGACCGAGGTTCCTGATAGAGGTGCGCTTTGCGAAAGACTCGATGTTGTCAAGGACAGCATCCTTGTGCTTGGCTCTCAAGTCAGAGATGCTTTGTTGTGTGATGCCAGAGAACTCCTTGAAAGCAACAACCATCAAGGCCTGGAAGTTTGTTACCGCTCTCAGCTTGGGATTCTCTGACTTCGGATGAGCTGACTCGCCAAGACGAGCAAAGTATGACTTTAGGACGGAAATGAAAGTGCCGTCGTCGGTAGCGTCCAACAGTTCCTCTCCATTGACTCTGAGAATGGCCAAACCGATTTGGAACAAGACTTTGGGACCTTCGAGGAAGAAGACATCAAGGACTCTGAAGGCGAACATCAAGGGCATCGAGTTGATGTATAGTGAGAGGAACCAGGGTAATGAAACGACAGACAGTTGGACATCCGACTTGGCGAGATGCTCGGAAAGAATGGGTAATGTCCTCTCAACGAGCGATTCAAAGACCCGCTGGTCCAAAAGAGTGCCGTACATAGTCTGTGAGTAGTATCCTGGTAAAAGTCGATCGCAGAGAATGGACAAGAGATAGAAAGCCTGAGTTTCGGAGAGGTAGATCAAGAGGGCGGCAACGACGATGTTCATAGCTTGACAGTAGCCGACTTCCAGATTAGTCCAACTGTAGGCAGTAAGAACACGACGCAAGCGGCCGATACCCTCCTCACTCTGGAAACCAGGATATTCGGGCAGACTGCGATTCAAGTCCTTTTCGATCTCGTCAATAGCAAGCGAATGTTGTCCCTCGTATTTGTCTAGCGTATCCTGATAGAGCTTGGGCTGCTGCATTCGTAGATAGAAAGATCCAGATGTGAGCTCCCACACTTCTCCACGAAGACGATTGGGGAGACCAATCCTGACCAGTCGGGGCAGATCCGGCTGTCTGACGAGCGTGGCATTTCTGCCGTTTTNCTGCATTCTGTCAGTGGATGTCGATGTTCTAGTCAAGTACAGATGCGCATTACCTCGTAAATACTCGTACCACAACCTCATCTTGCCCTTGTCTCTGAGTTTCTTGGGGTCACCAGGATAGCGGAATTGCATGCCTAGACCAGCATCTGGAGGCTTCAACTGTTCTTCAGGATTCTGATCATCAACCAACTTTTCGGTTGGCGCGTCCTTCTCGTTGCGACGCTTGGCCTCAGCAGCCAACATGAACTCCGAGTAGCACTCTCCCACGACTTTGCGCATGCCATCAACTTCACGCATACCCTCGCGCAGACCTTTCTTCAGCATGTCGCAGAACTTTTCACATTGTACTCTACTGCCAGCCAGCTGGATTGTGAGCTTGGGTGCTGGCGGAGCCGTCTTGCCAGTGTGTTTTGTGTTTTTCTCGTCAGGAGCAGGATAGCCATTCCATGTGGTGATGGACAGGGCAAACATGTAGCTCTGACTGTGCAGACGCTCGACACGGCGCACAGCACACAATGGAAGAGTGAAGCCATTGCCAGCAGGACCTGCACCGTTCGTCTGGCCCGTGAAGGCAGTAGACAACGACGTGCTTGCAGTAGGAGAGAAGCTCGAGTTCTGGGTAGAGAAACACAGGAATTTCTCCGACAGGTGCAAGCGGCCAACGTAGTGGTTTCCGCGCTCGCGGTCCCAATTGTTGCGCTGCTCATGGCTCTTGCGTGGGGTGTCGGTGGGGCTCTTTGACGACGAGGACGTCTTGGGTGGTAACGTCAACTCGGCCGTGATCTCGTACAGCGGGCTCTGCGAGTCTGGCAGACGGAACTGGTGACGGAATAGGGCGGCCTTGGACGAGCGGTTGTCAGAGGGTGCGAGGTTGGTTACGGCCGTCTGCAGGTTCTGGTCGACAAAGACCTGCGCCTTTTGTGCAAAGTTGGACAGGCTGTTCCACATGATGTTGTTGATAGCCAGTCAGATGAGTGAAAGAGAGTGGACCAGTGGGTGTGGACCAGTTAGGAACGGACAATCGATGGCCCAGATGCCTCGTGGTGTTTGCTCAATTCGGCATGCGAGCTGTGGCCCTACTGCTCTGCCCTGTGATATGGATCTGTGGTAGCGATAGAAGTGTCTTGTGTTGTTTATCCACGGCGTGATGTTCCTGCCCAAAGGTACCTACCTCCACTGTTGGCAGCTTCCCCTCCGGCTCATCCCGCCCTTTGGTCGAAAGGGTCCATCAGACCCTGTTCAAGCCTCCTTTTTTTTTTTTACTTTTACCCTTATTTCTACTTGCATACATCTCCTGAATATTACTTTTAGCCACCTCTGCTTCCTGTTACACCTGCTTTGTGGTTGAACAAAGGCCAATAACACATTGCGCACGAGATAGCCTATGACGTAAGCCAAAGCTCTGAGGCTCGGGCTCCAACGACAGGGTCACCCCTCCCATGACTACAGTCCAAGTGTGCCAATGGCGATATCCATCTAACAGGAACACTACAGCATACAGACTCAGGATCGTGAGTCGAAGACGAATCGACATATGGGGAAATAGTGCAATCTCCGGAACGAATTGCGAATTTACAACGGAGTGAGAATCTCTTCTAATGTCTTTAAAGTCGGAGAGGTTTCAAGCACCTTTCGGAGACTCGACATGTATATCTGCTGCCAAAGATGGAGGCCTTGAACCTTCAGTATAAGCACGTACGCATACCTTCAATAAGGCAAAAAATCCCAATGCTGATCATGCATAAAACTGTCCCAATCCTGCGTTTCCCCCTNTTCCGTGCTCGCCCAAAAGCTCTCCAGCACTTCCAACGAACGGTGAATATTGGGGATATGCAGCAGATTAAACATGTTGCTGAGTAGAGTCCTCACGCGATCGCGATCTTCTCCTTGAGCTTCACAACCAGCAGCAAACAATGGTGTCGTCATGACCACCAAAGGTGTGAGTCCTGCTGTGGCAGTAAGACTCTCTATACAACCAAGAATAGTCTCGACAGAGCTTTGCACTAGCGGCGAATTGGCTGGGTGAGAGGATATGCGGCGATATATGTATATCAGCGCCATGTGATGCCATATCTGGTTACATGACAAAAAATCCTCTTTCTGGCGTAGTGATAGCTGTTCCTCGACCCCAGGTCTAAACTTCGGAGGTTTGGATTTTTGCTCGTCCAGACGGGTCCAGATGCAGGTTGCCAAAGAAGCTGCTTCTTCATCTAAATCGCCTTCTTCGAGAATGGTGGCTCGGGCATGATTTCTGCGTTCCCAAGCCGCCGCGCCAATTTCGCGAAAGATTGGTGTGAGATCAGTAGCAAAGCCTGCATATTCGTCCAGATAAACTTTCTCCTCTTCATCGCCGTCGAGGGTACGAGGGCCGAACCTGGCGAGTTGGCCAGAAGCAAGACCATCGGTGGTGAGTGCTACAAAGCTTTCGGTCATGTTGTACCAGCGCTTGAGAAAGTATCTGGTGCTGTCTCGTTGCTTGGAGGAGTACCCAGCCCAAGACTCGATATCGAGCATGAGTGCTTTCGCGCCTTCGAAGTGCGCGCGCCAGGTTCCGGGGCGATCACCGCCGGCGTGGACTTCGCAGAGGAAGAGTGTTCGGATGGTTGCCAGCAGCACACTACTTTTGTTGACATCCTTTTCCAGCAGGTCACTCTGGAGTCCGAATAAGCTGTTGCTCAAGAGCCGGGAGATCAATGGATCTGTTCTTAATGTTTCACTGCCGAATCCAAGCCGCGATTTGTGGTGTATTGCCGAGAGAGCAGTTGTGGCATAGAAAAGAGTTGGGCTTTGTAGCGCAGCAGGAACGATGACTCGACATACGTCTTCCTGGACTTTGGAGTGACATGAGATGACATGGGAAGTCCCATTGATGAAGTGATCGAGGAGTGACCGATCCATGGTTCCGAGGTTGATGAATGGGTCCACTGGTGCAAACAAGGGAAAGAAATCGATGTCATAATTGTCTAGTATCAATCCCCCTGCTGTTGAAGTTGATATCAAGGCTAGTGAGTCGTCCACATCCAAAAACAAGTCTGGGAAAGTCGCATCTTCTGATGATTGCTCGAGCGGTGATGGCGCCTCTATTACAGGAGCAGGAGTTACAGTCCCCTTCGGCGGCTGAGGCTGCCCCTGAAAGCTATTGACGGTATAGATGAATCCGTTATCGACGCTTCCTACNNATAAAGTCAGCCACCAAAACACAATATTCGTAAATCAAAATCACCTACCTAGTTTCTTGACCTTATCCTTGCTCGCACCAGCATCGGAAATACACGCTCCAAACCTAGACTGATTAAACGCTCTCCCACCCCATCGAAGCTTAACCTCATAAACACAATCAACATTAGCGGCTGCACATCTCCCACAACCAGGTCTTTGCTCATCACACTTCTGTCTCCGTTTCTTGCATCTCGCGCATCCGCTCCAAGAGCGTTTGTTGCGAGCTGCACGGGTAATGGGAGCTGTGACGGAAACAGAAGGTGTGGTTGCAGAAGCCAAAGCTTTGGGGTCTTGATCGGCCATGCTGGGTTCGCTGTAAGGGGTCTTGATGGGTTCAAGGTGGCCTGCGCCGCATTCTGATAATTGCGTTTGTCAATGTATGCTGTCAGATCTGTGGTCTTGCACGTTCTGCTTGCAATGAATCGAACACGAAGAGACTTGTGTGAATGTCGCCGATATCAGCAACTCGAAAAGGAAGGTTGAGGAGATTCTTGGCGACATCGGAAGGGAGCGGGGCAAGACATGACAATGACTCGCACCACGTCTTCTCCACGAACCCCATCTGTACCCTTGATATCGCGTCATGGCCATAGACGTGTCTCTATCTTTGATCTCAAAGAGGCATCTATAAGAGTTTCACTGTATCTGGCTTTCCTTATAAGCCTGTCTCTACTGCCTTCTCGTAAGTAATACTCGAGTACGTGAGCACCTCAAATCTCGCACTCGCCTTGCTCAACTACAATCACCATGGTCGTCCAACTCTCCTATCGCAAGTCCCTTCGCTGGGTGCCTGGCGAACCCTCAGAACCAACATCCACCCTCGTTCTCGATGTCGGCGACTTTTTCGTCGACCTCCGTATACTCAAGGCTACTGGAGACATCGACTGGGCAATGGCCGGTAAACGCACGATCCTGTCTTCATCACCACGTAAGTGCCCACCCCACAGACCCCGACCTCTACGACCGCAGAGAATAATCAAAAGTGCTAATTTCGTACCAGTAAAATGCCAATGGACCAAAGAAATCTGCTCCCAAAACACCGAGGCCCACGATGACATTGGCGAATTCGAAGATTTGCCCAATGGCGATGCGCTAGAGAAGGGTAGCATGCCAAATCCAGACAACAATGATGAGATTCAAGCATACGAGGAAGTTTGGGGTAATCTGGATATTGGCTCTTCAGATGAACCGGCTTGGATATTGAGAAGCAAGGACGGCAAGGGGGTTACATTCGTAGCTAAAGTTGGAGACTGGTTTCAGGTGTTGAGTAAGAAGCAAGATGGTCAGTTTTCGGTGTTGAGGGAGGAAAAGGTAAAGGGAGAGTGGGTACAGAGGTATGCTGTTGGTGAAAAGTTGCCTTCGATCAGGGAGTTGGGAGAAGAGGTGTTTAGTCCAAAGGGTTGGAGACAGGATACTGATGTCAAAGTCGATGGTGTGACATATGCAGTCTATGCTCTCGAAAAAGCCTAAAGACTTGAATTCATTAAATTGCAAATCATGCTAAACAACCTTCTCAAATCGCAATCGACATTTCTGTCCCTTGGGTCGTGAAGAGATGACTTGATCATCAAACCTCATATCCGCCTTCTCCTTGCTCAGTACCGTCCTATAGCTTCCATATACCTCTCGCAATAGTATCTTCATCTCAGCCAAAGCCAAATGCTTGCCAATACACCCTCTTGCGCCCTGTGAGAAGGCAAAGAACATGCGGTTCCGCTCCAATTCTCCTTTGTCCTCAAGCCATCGCTGCGGATCGAATCTCTCAGGCGAAGGGAAAACAAGAGGATCCTTGTGTAGCGTGAATGGTTGACAGGAAACAATGGTGTGGCCAGGAATATAGTAGCCATCCAAGACTGCGCCGGCGTCAGGTGCATACCTCGGAAAGCTCATAGGGATGGGTGGAAAGACTCTGAGTCCTTCCTTGACCACCGCATCTAGATAGGGCAATTGATCAAAACTCTTGTCGTTGCTGCTGTTTATTTCTTCCCGTAAGCGCTCCTGGATATGTGTGTTTTCAGGCAGAGAGAGTTCGTGCATGAGGAAACAGAGACCGTCGCCAGTGGTATCGATACCGGCAGCCAAGTGATCCATACATTCTGCAGCGGCAGAAAGATCCTCCAGTTCCGACGCTTTGGAATGCAGTTTTGAGAGTAGAGAGTACGATGCTGGATTAGGCTTGCTCACTGCTTCGAGGACGAATTCGTTGGCAAAAGGTACTGATCGCGAGCGTTTTGAGTTGAGTCTGTCGAATAGCTCTGCTAGCTTCGGTGCATAGTACTCCAGATAAGGTGCNNTTGACTCACATCAGCAACTGTGTTTCAAGGCAGACTTGACAAAGAACAAACCTCGCAGACTATCCGCATAAGACATTTCCTGCATAATCTTGAAATCTTCGGGGTCCTCGAGCGAGTTTGTGCCATAGGGAGCAAACAAATGCTGAGACGCTCCATCCAGCGCAAAACAATGCAAATGCACNNCTGACACCTCATCAGCAAAGTCTCCATTTCTACACCAATTTCCTCGGACAAAACTCACATAAACGTCGGCATCAGCCCCTGCCTCCTGTAAACAATTCTCCAAAAACCTACTCGCTCTCTTGGTCAAGGCCTCCACCGTCTCTGGTCTCAATATATTGCTATTCGCATATCTGTCCGCAAGAATCCTCTTTCTCTGACTATGCTCCCCTCTCGGCGGCATGGAAAACAAAGTCTTGGTTCCAAACTGCATGAACAGTTCGTAGAACTCTGTTCTGTCGTAGCCACTACCGCCAGAGGTATAGATCTCCTTCATGGCTTCAAAGCTGGCGAAACTGCATTCGGTGGGGGAAATACGGATGACGGGGCCATAAGTAGAGTGCAGAGAGTCGATGTAGAGTCTCCGTTGACCGGTAAACTCTTTGTAGATAAGGTAGATAGGCGTGAGTTTGGTATAGAATGGGCCAGGGGGTTTGGAGAGGGGCGATGTGAGATGTGTATAGAAAAAGTAGATGGTAAACAAGATAGGAAGTAAATAGATGAGGAACATGGTTGATGTGAATTGCAAGAGGTGGAAAGGAAAACAGAGCTTATGGAATTGAGGTCGGGGAGCAATACAGTCAATTCAAGATGAAGGAGGACCAGGAAGGTCAGTATGCAAGGAAACAGTCACCAAACACGTAGTCCCAATCAAGCAACTTGATGCGCTATTATTGTAAAGCAAGATATCGACCGACCATCCATGACCAAGAGCTCTTATCGCGAGACCCTACCTCGGTACCTAGCTATCCCGACAACGGTCCCCGACACCGCTCACCAGCCCATGACGAAGCACCCAACTATCCACATCATCCACCATCACGGTGCGGATACTGCGGATAATCATCGTAAAAAGTGTAACCTCCAAGTATATAATCATAGATACCGTGCCCGAGACCCTATAGCTAGAACTTCCAATCTAATCGCAATCCTTCTCTCTACAACCCTACATTGACATCCCTACCTACTGTGACGCCGCCATGCCTCTCGTCAAAATCGACATGATAAAAAACGTCCGCTCGCCAGAGGAGATCAANAAACTAGCCGATGTCGTCCAAGAAATAATGCTCGACAAATTCGCTGCACCGCCTAGAGATAGATATCAAGTAAAGCATCATCTTCTTCCTCCTCCCTCCTTCTTACCACTAACGCCCCATAGNGTTATAACCCAACACGAACCCTACGAGCTTATCTTCGAAGACACCGGTCTCTCCATCCCGCGCACCGAAAAATTGATCCTGATCCAAATATTCCAACAAGGACGAACCGCAGATCAAAAACAAGACATCTATGCCTCCCTGGCAGAAAGACTAGAAAATGAATGTGGGGTTCCAAAGACTGATTTGGTGGTCAGTTGTTGTGCAAACAGCAAGGAAGATTGGAGTTTTGGGTTGGGTAGGGCGCAGTTTTTGACTGGAGATTTGTGAAAAAGGGACAAGAGAAAAGGGATGGAAAGATGATGGTGGACTAGAGATATCAATACGCTGTAATGGAAGCAAAAAAAAAACGAAACGCTAGAAATGAGAAAGCGGAAATCAATTTATGTATACCATTGTATGTCGTCTCGTGTTTTCGTGAAAAAGAGGCCGGAGTAATGCTGCGTCTCTCCTTGTCCCATTCCCTCATCTTCTATCAGGGATGGGTTCATAGTCGTCCTCAGCAGGCAACATCTTAGCAGCCACTGTGATGCCAATAACATCCATCAACAGCACAATCCAAGAAACCGTGCAAAGAATCCAACTCCTATCCAATTTCCAACCCACGAAAAAGCGATTGTCGTGGTCGAATAGGAAAGCNNCTGTTTTTACACAAACTTTGATTAGCATTTTCCTCCTTCCATCTTTCTTTTTGTGCGCAAAAGATGGACTTACCACAATCCCCATAGCAGCAACCTGGACACACACCACAACCGCCAGTAAACCCACACACATCTTCCACCCGTTGTCTCTGTTGCTTCTGCCTCCGAGCAACACAACTGCAAAAGCGACAAAAGTCGCCAACTCCAGGACGACGGAAAAGTTCATCAGGAAGCCTACACTTCTCCACATGGAGCAGAAATATCTGTCTTCGCCATGGCAGTCTTCGGGTGCCGGGAAAGGTGTACAGCCAGAGGTAAGAGAAGAGCAGCGACGATGTAGGCCATAGGAGACGTGGATGGGTGTAGTTGGGTGAGCGGGGTTGGGCGAGGTGGAGACAGGACTGGTGTACGAGATCCAATCGGGAAGGGCCATGGAGGTGAAGGTCAGGGCGACGGNCTGTGGTGAGGAGCATGCGTTAGTGTTTGATCAAGAAGGTGCAAGAAGCGAGCAAGGGGGAGACGTACCAGCCAAAAAGACCCAGAGCCCTATACCGTAGACCATGCGGCGCGTCATGTTTGCTGCAAAAGACGAGGAAGACCGATTCGACTCTTCTCTCTGGCAAAAGACCAAACAGAGTCCTCGAGCGTGTATGGGAGTCGCGACTCGAAGCCTAGGAAGAGCGATAAACAGATAGGAAAGATGTCGGTGAACAAGGACCTGCCTCCTTTGCGACCGCGAGCCGCGGATCGCTTAATCCTGGCGCCTGTTCCTGCCACTCTATCGCGCTCGATCGCCTACGTCATCTATATCAAGAAGTCAGGGTTGTCCTCCCCACCACTAATTTCCAGTCGTCAATAACGATATTTCGACAGCAACAATGTGATACGAGAATCTGTCTACGCACTTAGCCTTATTGAAGTGGTCTCAGGTGGTCTATGAGATACTGAGGTGGTCGCTGTAGATCTGAGGCAGACAATGCATGTTGGACGGAAAGATGATGCCTAGCACAAGCAACCACGTCCAATACCGCGCGAGTCGATATCACCTTACATTGCAGAAGATAGAGGACACAAAAAGAAATAGGCAGAGATTCAGCGACGATAGCAGGAATTCATACATTATACAAAAAACAAACGACAAGCAAAGAAACAAAACAAAAACAATGGTATCATTCTGTCCCCTCCAGAAGCCATGAACAAGAAGAGCCTCAAAAAGATCCTGAAGCTCAATCTCTTGCTCATTTCTAATAACCTGACCTCGGCATAACAAAAGAAAGATAAGTGGCAAAAAAAGACCAGGATTATACATTAACGAGAATTGCCTTTTTCCCTTCTTGTGCCAATTTCCAAACACATCCCGATCTTGCGACTGTTCTGTTTCTCCCTGTCCGTGATTGTGGTGTAGACCAGACTTTAGTCGTGCAGACCGAATAGCTTCCTCAAGCCCGAGAACTTCTTCTTCTTGGAGCTGGCGCTTTGCATGGCGCCTCCGTTGGCCATGTTGTTGAGGTCGTTGCCGCTCATGCTGCGTCTGTTGAGGTCTGGTCGCATGCTCTTCTTCATGGCTGGCACGCCGTCGCTGGTCGTTGGTCTGGATTCATTACTAGCGTCGCCATTTGCGGGTGCGGCAGCTAGAGGCCAGTTCTGCGGTGTCGTGCGCCTCTGCAGCTTGGGCTGTTTGGGACTGCGCATTGTAGTGGGGCTGCGCGGGTGTTGTGAATCGACCGGTGACTGTGGCACAATGGATGAGCTGTTTCTGCGGAGTACGCTGCCGAGGAAACCCTTGCGTCTGGTAGGTGTCATGGGTGTTTCTGGCACTGTGGTGTTGCTTGCTGGCACTGGAGGTGCTTGAGGAACACCAGGTTCGCGGCCTCCATTCATGGCAGCGACGTTACGTCTGGCAGCCTCCATTGCTGCATCTATGTCTGATTGACTGGGTACAGCGGGCTTGTTGCTGGCTCTTCCAGCAGTCTTCTTCTTTCCGTTGCGACCCCCATCTTCAGAGTCAGAGAGATCGGTTGAATCAGAGTCTTGGCCTCCACGCTTGGGAATACCGCGGACTGGTGCGAGATTGGCAGGCATATGCTTGGGAGGACCGATAGGAGAATCTTCATCGTCAGAGTCAGCGAAACGGCTGCGATATGCGCCTCGAGGAGCATCATCTTCATCATCACTGTCCGCGAAACGAGATCTGAAGCCCCCGGACTTTGCCTTTGGCGTGGGTGCAGGTGCTGCCTTTCCTTTGCCAAAGCCAGACATGCTGAAGCCAGATTGAGCCTTTGCATCACGCGAAGCTCTGCTGTTCTTGCCACGCATCGTGGGCGCATCATCTGCAGGTGCCCCACGCAAGGACTGCCTGATCTTCTCGCCCTGATTGCGGCCCATGAAGGAGCCCGTTGGGGAGAGAGAGCGCAGGCTGAATCTGCCACTTCCGTTTTTGGCTGCGGGTGAAGCTGGCGGCGAGATTGCTCGTCCACGTTCAGCTGGTGGAGGGCCAGCATCTACGGAACCAGAGCGCATTGAGCGCTTCATAGTGTACTTGCCAACCGAATCTATAGTCGAAACCGACCCACGACGCTTGTTCTTCTTGAAGCTGGATTCGGAGTCTGAATCGTAAGCTGGGAGAGGAGCGACAACTGGCTTGGTGGGCTTTTGTGCAGGCTGCGACTTGGCTGCTGCTGCAGCGGCCGAACCTGCTCCAGGAATGCTAGTCGCGACGGGAGCCGACACTTNTTTAGAGGCAGGCTTACCGCCAGAATCTCCGCGCATCGAGGTTCTCATAGAACCCTCGGAGCGCATTGATCCACCGGCACGCATAGACGTACGCATATGTGTCTCGTTCGAAGGAGCAGCAGGCGCAGGAGGACCTCGCATAGACTTGCGCATCTGGGTTTCGCTCGAAGTACGCTCTGACTCGCCAGATGTGCGCATCGACTTGCGCATGGCAGCTGCACGCGACTCTTGCTGCTCGTCAGTCTCAAACGGATCATCTCTGGTTGCGACCAGGGCCGGTGCGAAGGTAGTGGGATTTGTTATGTCCAACTGATCGACAGGCTGCCTCTTCTTTTTAGGTTTGGGCGCAGACTCGACGACAGGGGGGGCGATCGCGGCCTCGGCTTCAGCTTCGAGCTCCAACTTCTTCGTCCTGCTCAAACTGCTCCAGTACGCAGTTGCAGAGTTCCAGTCAGTATTGTCTGTCGTCATGAGCTGCTCGTCTGTTAGTACAGATGAATCTGACATGATAGCTCTCGAAGGTGGAAGTGCAGCTTGTGGGCTGATTGGAGGGCTAGGGATAACGGCTGCAGGCTTGACCACAGGGCTCTCGACAATGGCATTGAGAGAAGCGAAACCACCATGGTGGAAGTCTTCTTCAGCATCTGCGAAATCGTCACTCAGATCAGAATCCGATTCATAGATGGGTTGCAGCACTGGCGAGTGTTCATCAATCGTAGTTTGAGCGGGTTGGAGGACCGCTGCCTCGTCATCGCTTGAGTCATTCTCGGACAAGAGAGCTTCATCACGGATAGCTTGCCTCGAGAGGGAGGCAGGCTTATTGTGCTCTTCCATATCTTCACCATCCCAAGATCCAGGCATACTATTGCGCTGCTTGAGCGTGGGTCTCTGACCAGCCTGCACAGCTGCAGCTTCAAGCGGAGATTCAGTCTCTTCTTCAGCGCCAGGTGTGGGGGGCTGCAGAGCAAGGGATGGCACAGCAGTCTCGATAGGGTTTTTNNCTTCAGGGGCCTCTGTACTGTGTTCCGAGGTCTTGGACTCATAGGTAGACAATACTGTCTCATCCTTGGTAATCATGTTCTCAGACTGAGAAGATGGCTGGGAATGCGGTTCCGTCTCGTCCTCAGAATAGGCTGAGTCCGACATGTCGGCTGACGTTTCCTTGCTAGTTACTTGCGGAGGAAGGGGCTCGTTTGTGATGTGAGTCGTCTGGTCATCAAACATGCGATCTTTCTGGGCGTAGTGCTGAGCAAGAACGGCGCCCACCAGCTGGTCGTTTGAAGCTTCGCGATGATCTGGTAAAGTGCTTGCACTGTTGGTCATGCTAGACGATACGGTCTCGGTGACCTTTTCAGGCTTCTCGGCCTGCTCAAGCTTGCGACCCCTGACGCTGCTGAAAGATGGGAGCGCTGATCGTGGCTTCATGATTTCGTTGATGTCGTCGGTCGCCCATGATCCTGAAAGCTCTCTTCGTGCGTTGGGATCGATAGCGGGTGAGACTGCAGCATTGCCATCTTCGCTGATGCGAACGCTCTTCTTTGCTTTGGCGGGCTTGACACCGTCCTGGGAAGCCAAAGAGGTAGTGTCGGATGTTTCGCTAGGAGGAGCTTTTGCTCTACCATTGGCGGCAATGTTGGGAGATATATTCCTGACGGATGAAGCAGGAGACTGTCTAAGAGCCGACTTCATTGGCGAGACAGATCGAGGAGGAGGCTGATGTCTGATACTCATGGGGGTGACTAGTGACGAGCCCTCGACGAAATGCGCATGTACATTGCGCGAAGGGCTAGCGGAGCCAGCGCGCTGACCGTAGCCTCTAGGCACATCTAGACTGGCGGCTCTTGGACGTGTGCCTCCAGGCGCAACGTAAGCCTTGACCGCTCCTTCCGATGTGGTGATAGTNNCCCCGGCAGAGTCCCCGGGTCAGTGTCTCGAAGCGATCTCAGGAGATTGTGTTTGNNACCGGAGTCTTGATCGGAGTAGACTTTGGCTTGGGCTTTGACTGAACCTCAGCAGTGGCTTCAGCTTCCGGATCTTCGCGAACCATCGATGGTTGTTTGTGCAGAGTGCTTGTAGGACGAGGGGAGCTTGGGCTGTTGGAGGCATCTGTGCTGGGAGAAGGATTGACGGGCGCGAGCGACGAGCNNCTCTAGAGGCCTGGGTATCTACGGGAGGCACGACTGTTGTTCTCTTCTTCTTTTTGGGCGTCGTCTCTGTTGGGGTAGGCTGGGATAGCGCGGCTTTTGTCTGCACAGGTTGTTGTGGTGCGCTACGCACAGCAGAACCGGTAGGGGCTGTATTCATAGTACCGTTAGCAAGACGCGCGCCTTCGGTGACGGTCTTCTTGTTCTTCTTGACGGGCGCATTGGCAGCGTTCTGCACGTCTTGTTGAATTTTTCTGGCTGCTGGCGAAGAAAGTCCAAGAGCGGATTGGGGTCTGGCGGGCGAAGGCGAGGGATTTGCACGAGGAGTTCCGTTGCTGACATTGGGCGAGGTGAACCAGCCGACGCTCGAATTTGGACGTGGCGGAGGAGAGACGGCGCGACTGGGGCTCATGGGCCGTGAGAAGTTTACACCGGAGCTGTCTTCTCTTTTCAACTCGGGCATTGTAGGCAAGTTGAGCGTCCTGCCTGCTCTGTCGACACTGGTGTTGCGCTTGGCGCTCCTGGGTGTACTGGGGCTCTGGGGCACGCTGATACGATTGGGCACGTCAAGACTGGCTGCCCTTCGCTGTGACTTCATGACGTTCTTGGGAATGGCAGGGACTGGAGGCGCATCGGGTGCAGGCGACACGGCTCTTTGCCTGCCTCCAGGCGAGGGCGATCGGAAAGTTCGGTCGGTCATGGACGAGTTACTAGTCGTTCTGACCATGCTGTNTCTAGGGTTTCCGCCCATGACAGCCCCACTCGCTACCGACGACTGGGAGCCTCTGCGGACCATGCGCTTGGTCTGGATGGATCCCACAGGTTCCGGCGACGAAGTCAGGGATCGAAGGGCTTGAGCGGCGGCGGCAGAGGACAGCGAGGCGGCCGACGGAGACTTGTTAAGAAAGGCGGCGCTCGCTGCTATAGCGGCCGACGACGAACTCGGAGGGGGCCCACGGGGCAGCGGCTAGACTTGTTGTGAGTGCTTGTTACAAAGATACATGTGTGTTGCACGGGACCGACCGGCTGCGAGCTCGCGCGCTTGCGAGCGAATAGAGGCATCGCGTCTGAGGCCTCAATTGATGTCTAGGAATGCCTTTGTCTAGGAAAAGACGGATAACGGTACTTGTAACGAGACTCTTCCAATGGTTCAAAGGGCGATAGAATTCCAGCGCGTCACAAAGCAAACATGACGTTGCCTGGGGAAGTCTTGATCCTGTTTACTGCGAACGAGGCGGCGGCTACTGTGCGAGTCGCAGGAGCCGGATGTACTGGTGCACAAGAATACTCGTGATGGATATGGCGTCGAGGACAAAAGGGGAAGAAGACGAGGAGAAGCGAAGGTGAAGGTGAAGACTCAGGCTCAGGCTCAGGCCCAGTTCGACCGTTCCAACATGCCTTTCCTCCTTGTCTCGACATCCATCTCTTAAGCTTTTGCAACTTCAAGCCCATGACGATCCCGCTGCCGAGCGTGTCCGTGCCCTACCGCTGAACCACCCGTGACGCGCCATGACAACCAACTTGGTTGATTGATGGAATGCTGTGTCTTGCACTTCCTTGTTTGCACCCTCGAGATGCGACAATGTGTATGAGGGCACCGTCCTTGGCTTCCATATCGCCTTGACATGGCTGTTGTCTTCGATCCTATTGCTTGTAGTTCGCGTCATTCACCCGTAGATCTATCTGGTCTTGGCTGACCCCGAAGCCTCGACCAATTTGTCAACCCTGAAATTTGATGTCTGAGAGAGAGAAGAAATAGCACGAGACATGCGACAGACAACATGAGATGCTTCGTGGCCATATGTTGACACAATATTCCATGTCGCACCCACACGGAGCTTCGACAGTCGTTACACCTTGCAACCGCCGTGCTGGGATTTGGTTGCTGATCAACGTTGATCTGTACTCCATATGCCGCGCTCGTGCCAGGTTGATCTTGGAAAAAGGTGCCTCCGAGGAAGCTCTGATACGCCCATCATGATGCTAAGAGTATGGCATATAAAGATAGGTGGGGTCCCAGGGGATGACTATGCGTCTTCACACACTGCATCTCTCGAGTCCGGCCGCTGTCGCATGAATCGTACACTCCTCGCGATTTAGCAACCCGGACATTGACAATACCGGTGGACTAATCAAACACCGCGAGGACAGTGCCAGTCGTATATAACCTGGGCGAACCACGTCGATTACTGATTTTTCGAGTAATCCCACGAAGAGCACTGTAACGACCTCGGTAAAGCGGAGAACAGGAGCTTGTCGACTCCTCTTTGACGTGACTGCTGTGTTCGTACCTTCCTTTCTAACATCGACTCGATCGTGAACAGTAACCTCAGCAAAACAGCCAAATGGTCGCTGTCAGCCTTTCACCATGACTTCGCTCGACCCATTACCGCTGCCAGAAGGCCTCGAAGAATCCTACATTGATTGCACAGACTCGTGCGGTCTAGTGTTCCATATCGTTTCCGCCGGACAGAAAGACAAGCCTCTGATACTATTGACCCATGGTTTCCCGGAGATAGCCTTTTCATGGCGAAAAATCATGCCAGCTCTGGCAGCGCGAGGATACTACGTCGTTGCACCTGATCAGCGAGGATACGGAAGAACCACTGGCTGGGACACACGACCATTCCACGAAGTTGACTTGAACCAATTCACCATGACTAATCTGGTGCGAGATTTGGTTTGCTTGGTATACGCGTTGGGTTACAAGGAAGTGCATTGCCATATTGGACACGACTTTGGCGCTGTATCGAGTTCCATGGCACCGCTCATGCGACCCGACATTTTCAAGAGCTGCATCCAGATGTCGCATCCTCATCATGCACCGCCAACCCCGTCTTTCGATGTCAAGGCTTCAGCGGAGCCCGTATCAAACCCCGGCTCTGGCTCGACTGCGAAAGTAGATATACAAGCAGAGCTTGCGAAGCTCGACCCTCCACGAAAACACTACAAGTGGTATAGTTCTACTTCAAATGCGTCGACAGACTGGGAGACAGCGTCGCAAGGACTGCACGAGTTTCTTCGAGGTTACTTTCATGTCAAGTCAGCCGACTGGCCGAGAAACGACCCGAAGCCATTGGAATCATGGACAGCGGCTGAGCTGGAGAAAATGCCACACTACTACATCATGCCCAANGGTTCCAGCATGCCAGAGACGATATCTGACATGATGAGAAGTGAAGATAGCTCTGCAACAACAGGATGGCTGCCAGACTCGGACCTAGGCGTTTATGTACAGGAATGGCAGCGTGTAGGATTTCAAGGTGGACTGAATTGGTACAGAGCGCAGACCAGTTCGTCACAGATTCAAAAGGCGGACATGCTGTTGTTCGCAGGTAGAAAAATTGAGGTGCCGTGTGCATTCATAAGTGGTGAGAAGGACTGGGGTAATTATCAGCAGCCTGGGGCGCTGGATGGGTACAAAGAGAGCTGTTCGGACTTTCGGGGAGTCACATTCATTCCAAATGCAGGACACTGGGTTCAGCAGGAGCAGCCCGAGAAAGTGATCGAGGCGGTTTGTGGGTTTCTCGATGGATTGTGAATAAAGGTGCATAGATATGCATGGGCGTTCACATGCCAAAGTCGGGGGTATAACAATGCATGAGCGCACGCGCCACTTGTGACTGACTTCCTTGGGCCTCGATGGTGAACAAAGAAAGAGAATCATGAGGACCGTTGCTGAAAAGACTTGATTCTGGATTTCTCAAGAAAGCTCTGTACTCGTTTGACGACTCTCATTGCATCGTCCTCTCCTGGTGTGTTGGATGTGATATACGTCAGAGAGAAATTCGGTGCAAACCCCTCCAAGCAGCAGCAAAGTCGGGCCAGACCCCGCCTAAATCCTCTTTCTTCAGTCATCACATCGACCCGGCAGCATCACCCAAGAGTCAAGACCATCGACCTGTACTACCACCGACTGCACACAACCCGCACTTGTCTTTCTGACAGAACCAGCGACCATGGACTCGATGCGTAGCCTCAACACATCGCTGCCTCGCACGTCGCCCCGTCGCAACCAACAACCNCCGGAAGAACTCCTCTCTGCCTTCAAAGCCGCCGCTCTCTCCGTCACAAACCTCTATAAGAACGCTGCATCCGAGCAGGCAAGATCACGCGCTGCCGGCTACCAGGATGCCTTGGACGATCTACTGTCTTTTCTCGACAAGGAAAATCTTGGTCTCGGTGACGGCGAGGGTTGGCGGGTGAGGCAATGGGCCACCGAACGCTTTGATGGAGCCCCTTCAGCCNNGGACGCGAAAGCGATGATGAAGAGGAAGAGCAGGAAGAGCAACCGCGCAGCTCCAGCCCCGAAGTTGCCAGGAAACCCACCACTACTCCTCAAGCGACAAACGAACAACCACAACCCGAACCCAGCATTANNCCCATCAGCCACAAGAACACCAACCACAAGTGACTCGCCCAGACGCTGTCGTCCCTCAAGCNNAGATGCTTTCACCTTTCGCTCGTCCCTGGCGTANCCCCCTCCACACCACGACCGAGAAGTAGACATGGATGCCTCCAACAACCCACCCATCGACTCTCCCAATCCATCAACATCCAACAATCCACTCAGACTGGAAGTCCATTCCAGACGACGAAACAACCACAACCGCTCCAACAACAATACCAATACCAACAGAATCACATCCATAAACCTTGGCTCTCTAGGCTCAGGCGCCGGCTCCAAGCGCAAGAACCTGGGAGACTTTTTCGACATCTCGGGCCTCTCGTTTGGGAACAATGGCAGAGATGGATCTGATCGAGGAGGAAAGCGAGGGAGACATGTTTGAGTTGTTTGGCCCGCATTTCTGAATATCCCTTCATTTTTCGTCTTTTCTGCATTACAACAACATACCCAAATACCCCCAAGACAGTTGTGTTTTTATTGAATCGTTCATTTTCCTTTGTTCCTGCCGGGAGAGGAAGCAAGCAATGAGTTACGAACATAAGTTTTAGTCTAGTATCTCTGTCCTTTTTGTTCTTTGCATTCATCGCGGTTTTATTGCATAGGGGATGACTCAGCTGCATGTCTTTTCTTGTTCTTTTTTGATTCTTGTATTGTGGCATACCGAATGTGGTGTCTGCTGATGTTCTTCGACATGCGTGTTGAGCATGGGTGGTTTGGCATGCCTTTTGGAACGTTTCTTTTCTTCTTCTCATCAACCATATACAATGATTTTGGTTTGCTGCGGCATTTACACCAGTATACCCCTTGAACACTGACTATCCATCAGTTTTGCAGTTACTTCTGTCTTGCCGATTCTTCCGTCTTCGTGCAGTGCTTCCGACAAAGATGTGGGCAATTGCATGCATACTCAACAATGCAGAGACACAAGGCTGTCTGACAGCCTTGCTGCTGTGTTTTCTGTCTTCCTGCAAGATCCCGTTGCAAAGCATTCAATACTTATTTCCCTCCCTTTTACCACCTGCAGAACCTTTTTCCACTTTTCAATTGTACATCAATTGAAACAAATGATGTTCACATAAACGCCCTCCAAACCCCCAATCCCACCAACATACCACTCAACCCAGTAATACCAAAACGTCGAGCAGACATTGTGAGTCTTGAACCCGAACGAAGAATCTCTTGCTGCCGGGAGGAGAGCTCGCGGTGACCGGACCAGTAGGTATAGGCGCCCAGAGCTGTAAATGCTGTTGCTCCTGTACTTGCACATTAGTATCCAGGAATAGTGGTAAGTAGGTGGAACACACCCATTACTCGACAACTCAAACAATCATAGTTTGCTTGTTCTCTGGCGAGGACTTTTTTCAGTGGTTCTGGGGCGTTGTCTTTGGCGGCTAGTTGAGCGTAGAGGTCGGAGGGGTTTTGTGGTTGTGATGGCATATTTTTTCTCTTTCTCCGAGTCTTTACCCGATGCTTGCTTGCTGAACAAGGTGGGGTCTATAGAGACAAATGTTTGGAGTTGATGTTCAGTCTTGTTGGTGGCTTGACTGCAGTGGTGATGGATTGTTGTGGCGCAAGGGCATGCGGTCGCAGACAGAGTAACAGACTAGACTGATTGAGGCATGGTAGCCGTGGGCGAGACACGAGGCCGTGTGGGTCTGCTTGGCCCGCAAAGGATGCAGGAGCTTCTCCAAACTCCCCTGTCTCGACGACCGTTCACCGTCCGTCTTTTTGCGCAACCACTGCGATCTTCAACGCGACACGCAATTTCGCTGCTGCCACTATCCGCACTAATAACAACCTTGTATTAACTCACAGCACTCGCACTCGTTTTCTCCCGCTGCTGTCTTTCTTCTCGTCTCTCGCTTTTCCTTCTTGTTTCTATTCTAGCAGCGCAGGTCGTTTATTATACTTCTCCATTCACTCGTTCACGACCGTCTGTTTTCCCCTTCCCCCTCTTGCTCGCGCCGGCCGTTGAAAAGCGGTGCTCCTCTCCCTTGCCATCTGCATCCACCCGGCCTCGTCGCACGACCCAACCTCTCTGATTAATTACTACCAACAAAGCACAGCAGGACAAGAGAAACAAAGCAGTCGCCTTTGTCTTGCTCCTGCGAGATTGCGACGCCGCCTCCACCTCGACATCTCCCGACGACGCAACAAAGAAATCAACCATGGAATCCTCCTTATCCAACGGTGCGGCTCCTGTTCTCTGATATACTTCAACACAAGATGCACCATACTAACATTCTGCTATCAGTGCATCCCCATGTGGTCCAGGCAATGCATAGCCTGTTTAAGCGCAACTGCGTCGACTGTCCCGGAACCACACCTTCCTGCCCCTCGTGCCCCGGAGGCAAGGTCTGCTCACTCGTGCCCCAATCTTGCGACACTTGCGCATACACAACTTGCGTCGTCTCGAACGATGCCCCGTCACACCACTCGGGTCCCAATGTCGGTGCTATTGCCGGAGGTGTAATTGGCGGCGTCTTCTTCGTCGGCCTCATCGTCTTCGCCTTTTACTGGTATGTGATACGACCACGCCGTGTAAAACTGGAAGAAGAATGGGAAGAGGAGGACCAAGCCGAGAATCGCAAGTCCAACTTCAACATGCAGAGGTCAGAACGCGCATCGGTGCACACGGTGCACTCGGTCGCCAACAGCATCCTCAGCCGCGCTTCCAACTTCATCCCCATCGCCTACATTCCCGGCGTCATGAACAGAAACGGAAACCAAGAACACGTTCCTCCAGTCCCGCCGATTCCTGCTGCTCACGGTCCTCCTGTCAGTGGTCGCTCGTCCGATGGCGAAGCTCTATTCTTTAGCCCTGCCGACCTTCGCGACTCGACATACTCGGATTCTTCGTCGTTGGACAACCGCAGCACCTTCTTTGGCCGCCCCAGCATTACACCCTCGCTGGCCCGTAGCAGTATAGCCTCCTACCGCGACGATGCCGTGGCAAACCCCATGCCTGCTCAAACCGTGCTGCGTGGAAAAGCAAATGTTGTCAGTGTAAAGAGCGGAAACAGCGGCACACCCACCTCAACGCCACTTCAAACCACTCCCGCCGAAGAACTCGCGAACCCTCTGAACCGCAGCGCCAGCGGCAGAAAACTAAACATTGTCATGCCCTCCTCCAGCGATACCATCCGCCCCGGTTCCTCGAACTCGTCCTCATCACAACAAACCCTCAGCAGTGCCAGCTATGGCAAACCCACTCTACTCACCGTAGGCGGCTCCAAAGCAAAGAAAGGCCGTTTCCCTGTCTCTTCATCCGACTCTTCTCCCTCGCAAACAAAGCCCAATGTATCCTCTCCGCTAGCGAACTCTGCAGCAACAACTCCAGATGATGAAATCGATGCATCGCCATTCTCAGATGCTGCGTCTATTTCTCCTCCGCCGGCGAACAAACGTACGCCAGGAGGGCTGTCGGCTGTCATTGAAGAGACGGCCAGTATGAGGGGAAGCCTAGCGGCACGAAGGCTAAGCAAGCAATTGGCGCAGCAGGTTCCTCGTGGCCAGAGTCCTTTCGGGGATGAGCACGAGGCTTGATGTTTTGATCTTTGACTTGGTTTATTTGCTTTCGAAACCCTTCTCTCACGACCTTCATAAATGTTTACTTTATGTTGCATGTCATTGCACCTCCTTTTTCTTCTTTTTTTCCGTTTCTCTTTCTCACGCCCGATATCTCAAGCTTCCACGAATCGCCGGAATTTCCCCTTTTGCTTCTCTCTTCTTCTTCTTCTTTTTTTCATGGTTCCGGCGCAATGAAAACACCAAAGCATCATTATCTTGCGCTGGACGTTTGTAGATGTCAGTTTTCTCTTTCACAAAATTGGGTGGCATTTGGTTTTCTTCAGCGAGTTCTCTTGGACAAGTCTTTTGTTTTCTAATTCCCACAATTCAAATCTTCTTTGATGGTGTTTTATCTTTGTTTTTCTGTGGCGAGAAGAGCTTTTATAGCACTCGCACGCCCACCTTGTCGATTCTCAATTCAAACCCTGCGTTGGCCCCACTGTTTCTGTGCGTCCATCCCTCATCACCCCATTGATTAACACTGACTTTAAACCCAGCTGCCGCGACAGCTTTATTTCTAGCTTCTTGCTGCTTTGTAGCCGTGTCTGCATCGATCTCCTTGCCGAACCCTTTGATTCCAGGTCTGCTCACTGTCAACCGCAGAGATGAGGGTAAAGGCAATTGTGGCCGTAACGATGTCGTATCTTCCCCAGCACCAGCACCAGCGGAGAAATGCTGTGTAGTATAGAAAACGGGGGTTTGGAGAGTGAGTCCCACGCGTTTTAGACAAGAAGCCAGAGCTGGATATTTTGATACTGCAGGTGGACTTGCTGAGGTGGAAGAGCAACAAGCTTTGTCGTCCCAGAAATAGGTGCTGGGGGTGGAGATGAATATGCCTCCTATTCTGTTGGAGACACTGGGATTTGTGGGGGAGAAGAAGTAGGTGGGTAATGAGGATACAGTGGCGATTAGAGAGGATAGAGTGGAAGGGTAAAAGATGTGGATGTGAGAGAGGTGAGTGTGGATGATTTGTTGAGCGGTGGAAAGGGAAAGGTCGGGTGATCTGGAGAGAAGGTGGTGGAGAAGAATTTGGGAGAGTCGGGGTATGGAGATGGGGGTACTGGAGAGGAGGGCTATTGCTGTTGGTGCGGTGTGGTGGGGTTCTTTTGATGTTGCCGGGATGTGAGTGTTTGGGTGTTGTGCCTGTTCCGTGGGGTTGAGGCCTGTGTCGTCTTCTCCACCAGATTCTGGGTCTGTGAATGCAGTGTTGTTGGCATGATCTTGTTGCTCAGTCGAATCATCTTCCACGGACTCGATTGCCTGGTTTAGTGGAGTTGGTCCATTATTTCCCAATACCAGATTCGCGATTATCCAGTATAAAAGCTCGGTTTTGCCAGACTTGGAACCAGGACTGGTAATCTCAATGATTGGAGGTGCAGGTATGGCAGAAAGATTTGTAGGGTCGAAACGTGTAGTGTGGTTCGCAAGCAGTCTGTCCAACGCAGGTACACCGACTCTTGAATTTGAGGATGGGTTATGTAGTAGTCGGAGAGTGGTTAGGAGCTTGTACAACGTGAGTAAAGGACAAGTCGAAAGAGAGATTGATGATGATGGTCCAAAGAGGGAATACTTGTGGGCTTGATGAAAGTACAATGTGACAATGAGGACGTGATTTTTCCTCTTGGTGCAATCCATACCTTCTTACACAAGGATCAAGAATAATGCAGGAAGCACAAAAACAACAACCGTGGTGGTGATGCAACAAAAACAGAAAAAAGGACAAAAACACTCACCTCATCCAACCTCTGGCTTCTCACCTGCCCCAGCTCCCTCGTCCCCAGATCTTCAGCAGACATAACTACCAAAACCTCTCTTTGCAACCNNATCAACACAAACTCTCTTTCCTCTTGTCTCTGTAAAAGAAGAACTCACCAATCACTCAAAACCTCCTTGCCTGCCTNNTGCACAATCCACAACGATGGCACCAGCAATAACGCCCTTCCACCCCGCTTCACTCGAAACTGCAACAAAATCTCTCCCTACTGGCAAGACCCGCAAACCCTCCAACCAGCAAGAATTGCAGCAGTGCAAGTTGATGGAGATTATGCAATTCGATTGCAATGTGGTGCAACACAAGAAACACAAGAATGGGATAGTGGTGTGTGAGCCTATCCAGAGGGTGTTTAGAAGGTGAGTTTGCCCGAGGGGGAAGAAGCAGAGATGGAGAAAGAGTTGCCGAGAATAGCGCTGACGAAAAGAGGAAAATTTNAGGTGTAAAGACGGTCTCACAGTTGAGACGACGGCTTGGGAGATGGATGTTTGATGCGTAGTGGAGGGTGAGTTGATTGCGTTTGGACGATGATGGCGCTATGGAGTTCGAGCGGCGGGCGTCACTGGGAGAGTTTTTTCTTTCTTTTTTTCTTTTTTTTTCTTCATTGTTGCCGAACGGCAAGGAGCTCATCACATGCACATTTGAAAGGGAAACAGTTGCTCGAAGTGTTCAAATTGAGAGGCACAAACAAATTATAGAATGCTCAGCAGCCGTTTTAATGATTCTTGGGGTATCTCACGACTGCCTCGGTCATTTTGCTCAAGTCCATGCCATGTCCCGACGCCAGCCAGCCAAAAGTACCAATGCCCAGAAGAAAAAAAAGAGAAGAACGCCTCGCTAAAGATGCAGATTTTGATCAATCAGATATGCACAGAACCCCTCCCTCTACGCCAATGATTGCGGTCATGGTTGACCATCAATGCGCCACCCCCACGTATCAGGTCAGCCATGCTGGACGTCTTGTCACTGTTATGATCTTTTAGGCATCCATTCAACCTGATATCTCCGTCTGCGTCCTGCCCCGTTGGGAGAGGATCGTCATCGTCATCCAGCAGGTCTGAGATGGTGTCTTTCCATAGCTTGTCCTTAGCCTTGTCGACAGTTGGCTGGCGGAGGCGGGCTTTGTTGGCAGTGGTGAGCTTACGCAAGGCATGTTCAGCTTGGACGCCTTCATCTGTGGCGCGCTCGCGAATGCGTCGAGGGTCTTGCTCTCTCTGTGTAAAGAGGGCAGTACTCTGCCAGGCGTGACGACTCGGTAGCGGAGGAAAGTGTGAAGGTATGTATCCGTACTGTTGTGTCGCAGGTGTGGCCAGCTCTTGTCCGAGCATGGGTGCCAGGTCAGGTGGAGGAGCTTCATTTGGTCGTGGAGGTGGAATGGCAGGATTGGCAATGTCGTCCGGGAGGCGCAAGTTCAGGTGCGGATCGAGGTGGTGTGATTCCAGACCGGCTTCTGCGAGGGCGAAGATAAAATCTTGCGGGATGGCTGTCGTTCGTCGTGAAGCTATCATGGAATCCTTGACGGTTGTGAGGAAGTTCATCATGTCTGGGTCGCAACGAATCAGCCAACTGCGCGCGCTTCTTTACTCGAAACAGCTCCTCACNNATTCTTCGACTTCGGCGCGAAACATTTCCAGAGCCGAGGGCTTGACCGTGTCATAGCCGACGACGGTCAAGGCGGTGCAGATGGAGCGCAGCAGCTGGGCCTGGACAAAAGCCTCATCTTGCGCGGCGGGCTCGGTCGCTGCCGGCAGTGGTTGGATGTGGGTGAGATGATGTGTGCGTCTGACTGTTGATGCAGCTCGTCGTCTCTTGAGTGGATTCTGCTGCGCCGATGACATGGTTTGTTGTGTGCTGGTGGCTAGAAATGATGTAGCCCTTCTGGCAGTCGCGAAGCGCCTCGGAGCTTGCCGCGACTGCTGCTTCTCCGCGTTCTGCAGCCATTGAGCAACCCTGTCTCTGTCAGAGTAATACCCCATCATCCTTGTCTCGCCTTGCTCTCTGAACGTTACTGCTGGAAAGTTAGAGAAGATGTTGAGTGAGGTTCAGAAGCTGCAGTTGTCCGTCTGTTGGTGACCATTGGTCCGTCGACGTGATCTTTGAAACCGTCCGGCGAGCTTGACGCTTTCACATGTCAATCGCTTTGGCAACAACACAGCACTCACTTCAATACTACTCTGTGTGTAGGCGGCTACCTTGATGATCAACACTGGTGACGACCATCATTCAGTCATGACACAGTATGGCCAAAATCTGAGGCTCGGTCGCGTGAGGCAGGCATCATCGAGATCGAAACCAGAATGCTCATCACCCCTAATGATACCGACACAACATACCATGGCAATAAAACAATTGTAATTTGGCTCTAGTACAGCACTCACAAGAATAACAGTATGATAGAAGGATCACCATCACCATCATACACCTCAGAGAGAACCTGCCAGGTTTGAAGCTTTCTGTATGGACAGGAAAGTGTGACGAAGAATAGCAGTATGTCATCTCGGTACTTGTTCGTTCATCTCTCTGGACCGAACGTCAAACCGACGCATCAATTTCAGACAACTCATGGTATTGAGCGGCTTCCAGGACACGGCCGCGTCAAGGCCAGACCGGCACATGGCAAATCTGTCAAAGACATGTCAACATCTTCGGCGAGATCATGGAACATTCATCACGGAATTGCCTTCGGGAACGAAAATGTCGGCCGGGCTGTTCTAATTGGCTGCAACATCCGAGAACCAGACAAAAGCTTGGACGCTTCCGAAGCCGCTCGGTGATGTGGCCAATCACAGTCCAACAGGCTTTGACATCAACTCGGCATCTGTTCTGTCTGTCGTACGCTTTCAACGGGCTGGTGGACCTGTGCTTGATAATTGTGCGGAAACATCTAGTAAGCAGTTTTTTGCCGTCTGAGATATATAGCCCGTGAGCCCCTGTAAACATGAATATTCGCATCTGCATTTTCATCATCTCGCTGTTTTCCAAGCCAATCCCTAGGAGCATACGCCCAGGCTTTTCACAATGGCTGAGAAAGAGGTATGCGATCAATCTCCATCCCACTGAACTTCAAGGTGTGCAATACTAATCATTCGCAGATCAACGATCTACCAGTATACAGACCAGACGGTCGCCGTCTTGGTGTTGTCTTTGAAAACATCACCGTTATTGGAGTAGCAGCCGAGGAGAACACAGTCACAGATTTCGCCCAGGTCCTGGAGAACATCATCACATTGCCCTACCAGGCTGTAAAACTCTTTGCTGGAAATCGCCGCAAGAATGTCCGCAATCTGATTCAGGATGTCTCTGGAGTTGTCCGACCTGGAGAGACCTTGCTCGTACTGGGA
Organism: Aureobasidium uvarum; assembly: GCA_903853725.1. Classification (NCBI taxonomy): domain Eukaryota; kingdom Fungi; phylum Ascomycota; class Dothideomycetes; order Dothideales; family Saccotheciaceae; genus Aureobasidium; species Aureobasidium uvarum. The sequence continues at coordinate 294,392 of CAINUL010000015.1, forward strand.
ACACCTGGAGCTGGCTGTTCTACGACACTGCGTGCTATTGCTAGTGATGTCGAGTCTTTCGTTGGGGTGGACGGCTCGGTTTCCTACTCTACTATCTCTTCTGCTGAGGCTAGGAAGTTGTACAAGTCAGAGATTATCTACAACAATGAGGAAGATAACCATTTTCCAAAGCTGTCTGTTGGAAACACGCTCGATTATGCCTTGGAGTTGCGCAAACCAGCCAAGGATGAGCTACCGAAGGCCGAATTTAAGCAAAACATGCGATCAAAGCTTCTCGACAAGTTTGGAATTTCACACACCATCAACACTATTGTCGGAAACTCTTTTGTAAGAGGTGTATCTGGTGGTGAACGCAAGCGCGTCTCTCTGGCAGAGGTTTTGACGACAAATCCAGCAGTCGCATGTTTTGATAACCCATCTCGAGGCCTGGACTCCTCATCAGCTCTTGCTTTCTGTCGCCTGCTTAAGGACATGTCGAGAAAGACCGGAATGGCCAACATTGTCACCATGTATCAAACTTCACAATCCATCTACGACCAATGCTTCGACCGTGTGCTCGTACTATATCACGGCAGAATGATATTCTCCGGCAGGACGACAGCCGCACGCCAGTACTTTATCAATCTTGGCTACCACTGCGAACCCAGACAGACTACTCCTGATTTCCTGACTGCCGTCACATCCGTGACTGAGAGAACCGTTCGCAGTGATCATGTTGGTCCCGTGCCATCAACACCCGATGAGTTTGCGCAAGTCTTCCGAGACAGCGAATTCTACCTCGAGTTGCAGGAAGACATTGCAGCCTATCGATCCGAGCACACTTCGAACTCTGCCTATGTTAACGACTTCAAGGCTGAAGTCCAGCGCGTTCGTTCATCTGGTGTTTCGAAGACGGCAGCGGAGCCACACTCACTCCCTCAGCAGATTGTTACTGCAATCAAGCGACACTACCAACTCACATGGGGCGATCGAAACACACTCTACACCCTTCTACTACTGAACGCTGTGAACGCTGTCATTACTGGTTCTGCTTTTTACATGGCTCCCAAAACTGCAACAGGTTCTTACGAGCGTGGTGGTGCCATCTTCTTCTCCTTGATCTACTTCTTTCTGAACGCGCTCGCTGAGACTCCCGCCACTGTTCTTTCGCGTTCTATCATAGTCAAACAGAGGAAGCTCGGTCTCTCTCATCCATCTGCATACGTTCTGGCTCAGACCGTGGCTGATCTCCCTATCTCACTGTTTCAAGCTCTGGTCTTTTCCTGCTGTTACTACTTCATGCTTGGCCTCGGCAAAACGGCATCTCAATTCTTCATCTTCACTCTCATCGTCTGGGTCCACTATGGCGCTACAAGTGCTCTGTTCCGCATGATTGGTGCCATTGCTCCCAATCTCAACCTCGCACTTCTGATGGCTGGAGCCGCTATCCCTCCTTGTCTTACCTACTCTGGGTTCGCTCCCCCTTGGCCGACCTTGCATGCGTGGGGCAGCTGGATTCGGCGCATCTCACCTTCGCCTGTGAGTTTTCTTGACAAACTATTACTTTTGAGAACATCACTGACTTACCCAATATAGTTTGCTTTAGAGGCTTTAATGTCAAATGAGTTCTACGACATCACGCTTTCTTGTACCGACGCTCAGATGGTCCCCAGTGGTCCTGGATACGATAATCTCGCTAACCAGGGCTGCACGCTTCCCGGCAGTGTCAAAGGTAGTCCCGATGTGCCTGGTTCGACCTACCTCTCCTTGACATACGACATGTCCAGGACTCACCTCTGGAGAAACTTTGGTATCCTCATCGCCATGTGGGTCATCTATACCATCATTGCAGCCGTCGGTCTTGCCTACACTGCTCGCGAGCAGGGCGGCGCTAGCGGCCATGTGTTCAAGCGTGGAGCTCAAATTGAGACCATGCCGAGCACTACTGCCAACTCCAGCGGAATGACCATCGGTGAGCAGGATCTCGAGAAACAGCCCAGCCGTACTGTTCATGACCTGACTCTGAACCCTGTCTCTTCTGCCTCCTCGACCACACGTATCGATGACAATGGTAGTGACTGCGCAAAGTCTGACACCAATGGATCGTCATTCACCTTCGAGAATGTGAACTATTACGTGAACGTGGCAGATGGCGAGAAGCAGCTTCTGCAGAATGTTTCTGCGTATGCTCGCCCAGGTCAGCTCACAGCTCTAATGGGAGCCTCAGGAGCCGGTAAGACAACCCTTTTGGATACCATCAGTCAAAGAAAGAGCGAGGGACGCGTCGAAGGTGCAATGAGACTCAACGGCCAACCTCTAGATGCTACTTTCGGAAGATCCTGCGGTTTTGCCATGCAGCAAGATGTCCACGAACCGTTCTCCACCGTCAGAGAAGCCTTGCAATTCTCGGCCGAGCTCCGCCAACCTGCTGATGTCCCTTATGCTGAGAAGATGGAGTATTGCGAGTACATTATCAAGCTTCTCGAGCTCGGTCCTATCGCTGATGCTCTGATCGGTACACCCGGTGAGGGTGGTCTCGGAGTAGAGGAGCGTAAGCGCGTCACCATTGCCGTAGAACTCGCTGCTAAGCCTCCTCACCTTCTATTCCTGGTAAGTCTAGACAAACAATGGTGCTTGTACGTTCGTTATACTGACATCTGCTCATAGGACGAACCTACCAGTGGTCTCGATTCACAAGCCGCCTACAGTATCGTTTTCTTCCTTCAGCGTATCGCTCGCGAAGGCATTCCCATCATCTGCACAATTCATCAACCTTCTGGTGTGCTGTTTGAGATGTTTGACCATGTTCTGCTCCTTGCACCTGGTGGCCGTACCATCTACTTTGGAGAGACTGGCAAGAACTCTGCAAAGGTGGTCGAATACTTTGATCGCTATGGCGCGCACATGAACGAGTCTGAGAACCCTGCCGAATTCATCATTTCCACCGTCTCTGGCGCCGACAACTCTGCTGTCTGGCACGACAACTGGCTTCAATCTCCCGAAAAGGCACGTGTCTTGCAGAACATCCAGATGATCAATGAAAAGACATCAATCGCGGGCCAGTCAACTTCTTCCAGCACCGGTCAGTTCGCTATGCCTATCTGGCCTCAGATCAAGGCTGTCACCAAGCGCCACTGGATCTCCGTCTGGCGCGATGGCAGCTACAACTTCAGTCGCTTCTTCAAGTTTCTATGGTGTGAATTGTTCATCTCATTCACTTACTTTATGGTCAAGACGGATATCCAAGGCTTGCAGAACAACGTCCTCAACCTTCTCATCATTGTTCAAATCATTCCTGCCGTTGCTCCTGATCTCCAGTCCATGTGGTTCAGTAAGTGGGCAACCTTTGAAGCACGCGAGCGAAACGGCATCTATTCATGGAAGGCTCTGACTACCGCCATGATTTCTGTCGAAGTGCCTTACATGCTCGTCGGCTTCACTCTGATTTACTTTTGCATGTACTGGACCGTAGGCTACACCAACGAAACGACCATCGCAGGCTACGAATACCTGCAATTCATCACCTGCGGCATCTTCGCTCTGACCTGGAACCAGCTTCTAGCCACCATGTTCACGAACATGCAAACCTGCGGCTTGGCATCAGCTCTCTTCTGGAACATCCTCATGATCTTCAACGGCACTCTGATCCCTCACGCCGCACTCAACGACTTTTACCGCAACTGGCTGTACTGGCTCGACCCTTTCCGCTGGTTTTTCGGCGGCAGCGTGAGTAACCTGCTCAACCCCGTTCCCGTACACTGCTCTGCCAACGACCTTGCCCTTTTCGATCCCCCTGCCGGACAGACCTGTGCGGTATATGCTGCCGACTATCTTTCTCGTAGCACTGGATACCTAGTCAACCCCGAGGCAACGCACGACTGCGGATATTGTCCCTACTCCCGAGGCTCAGAGTATGCGGCCACCATGGACTATTATTACTCTCAGCGCTGGAGGGATTGGGGTGTTTTCCTAGTGTTTGCTTTGGTGTCCAATGTCGCGTTGATCTATTTCATCACTTGGTTTACCAGAGTCAGGGGTAGAAAGACGAAGAGTGCTTGAGGTTTTTTTTTTTTTTTTGCATATTGTGTTTTTCGGGGGTTTCTGGCGTTTTGTTTATTCTTCTAATATGTATACCCCCTTTTTAGACTTTTTATAGATATGATCGAGCCAGGCTGGATTGGATAGATATAGATATAGATAAATTTTCATGACAGATGTTTCATCAAGACCCCGCTTTCGATCACCAGGATAACGTTAGTTTTCGATGTATTTGTATGGATGACAGCTCTGGCAAGGAAAAGGCCGAAGAGAGAAAGGAATAGCCTTTGACAAAAGAGAATTTGTGTCTTTGCAAAAGACTTTGCCACAATGCGAGTACTCTACTCTACATTTGCTGAGTTTCGAATGACTTTCACAGGGAAGACAGAATGATTGTATGGAAGAGAGTTACGAGAAGTAAGGAAGAGAGACTCGCTGTGTTGAGTTGCGTTGGTTAGTGCCGTGTTCGTGTCTTGTCTGTACATGTCACGTCCTTTCATGTTGCTGTCTCCTCTGGTTCAATCTCGTCTTGTGTCTGGCTGTCGTTCGTGATCCCTATGAATCACATCTGTCGTAGCCTCCATTCTCATTCTTCCATTAACTATCTCTCGTTTCATCCCTCTTATCCATTGTTGCATTCGCCCTCGCTTCATGTCCCCCCCAAATGTCTTCTTAATCGCTGTCACTCCCCAAACTATCCATCCCCCTGCGGTATCCAGCCATCACATCTCTTCCTTTGCTTTTCTTGTCGCCTCCCCTTACTCTTTCATATCTACCACCGCTTGGACCTGCGCTGCCCGTGACATCGTTCTCCGCATAGGTATATCTGCTGCTTCTGTGTTGCTTGGAAGGTGATGAGGAGGAAGGCCTGCGCTCTCTTCTCTGCTCGCGACGATCAGGCGATGGCTGAGCAGGCGAAGTGGCGGCAAGGGGGCGATAAGCATCATAATAACTGCTGTTCGTGCGGGTGCCAGAAGTGGTCGTGTAGGTGCCTGTGTACACTGTACTGCTCTCATCCGGCGCACCCGAGAAGGAGTAATCTCTTTGTCTCGGTGCCTGCTTTTTCGGACTGCTGGAACGACTTCTACTCGCACCTCTCTTTGCACTCTTTGGCGTCTGTGCTTTTTGCGGTGGTGAGGACTTCTTGGGAGTAGAAGGAGCAGCACTTTCTCTAGCCAATGCAGCAGCAGCAGCTTCGGCTTCTTTGCGCCATTTCCTTTCCATGCGAGCGGCGTCTTCTGCAGCTCTCTTTTCTGCTTTTTGGCGTTTGCGGTCGTGGGAACTGAGGATAGGTGCGTGCGAAGAGGTTTCTGTCATCTCGGTGGCGGTGTCGCTGCGGTCTGTGTAATCGTAGGTAGTGCCGTCTGCAGATCTATTCATGCCACCCACTCTTGCGGGCTTCTCGTGCTTGTAGTCGCGCAAGTCGCGGTCGCAGTAGCGACGTGAGTGGTCGGTTGTAGTGGGTGCTTGAGTATATCCGCCTCTGATTCTCGGTGCTTTCTTCTCGTTGCGAGAGATGCTAGTCATGGCGTCACTGCGATCACCACTGTATTGCGTGAATCCATCTGAATAGTACACCGAATGAGAACCTCCAAAACCTCTGACAGCCATAACACCCTTTCTGCCTTTTTCGTCATAACCCACGACGCTCTTAGCAGCAATCCTATCACTCTTCCTGGGTCTAGAAACCACCGATCGCGCAGAGTAAATGGTATTCCCATTGGCGTCCTTTTTGCGCAGAACCGTAGACTTCCAGTCGTCAAAGTCGCCTTGCTGCCAGTGGAATCCTCCATGTTTGGCGTGGAAAAAGAACCAGATGGATGCTACGACGATGGCGGCAAAGATGAGGGCGAAGAGCGAAAAGTAGACTTTGTTGTTTACTTTGGACGGGTCGAGACAGCCGGCGCAGGGGACGGGTGGTGCGGGTGCGCGGGCGATGAGGTGGTGAGATGGGTTGATGGGTGCCATATTTGCTGAGGCTCCTGCAGCCGGAGCTCGCGTCTTGCGTCAAGCGTGGGATGTGGTTTTGAGAGTTCGTATACAGAAATGTGGGGAAGGTTGATGGTATCGATAGAGGGATTGCAACGGCGCGATGAAGTGTTGGAAGTTTTGGAGATAGACGTTGTGAAAAAGAGTTTGGGTGAGGAAAAGGCGCAAAGGAGAGAGAAAGAGAACACGAGTTCGCCTGTTTGTGGTCAGATGGACATGGCTGGTAAATGCGATGGCTGGGAAGTGGTCGGCTGCGTCTGCGTCTGCGTCTCTGTCGATCAACACCAACTTCCCCACGGCAACCGCCCACTTTTCAGGGTCTTGCACCGCTGTCAACCAAGAAACCTTGATTGACCTCAACCTCACTCGGTAGCTTGACTCGTTTGTCTGTACAAATTTTGTTATCGTTCATCTTTCGCATAATCTAAAAAGTCCATCGTCTCTTTTCGTCCCATGCGCCATGCAGGTATCAACATCTAACCATGTCCCATTGCGCCTCTTGAATCCTTGTCGACTCCCTTTTACATACGCTCAACAGGGTTCAAACCCAGCAGTCTCATACCGTTGTACAGGACCTGGCGAGCACACTCGTAAAGTGCTGCACGAGCCTTCTTGACCTCGGGCTCAGCCTTCATGACATTCAACTGCTCGTAAGAACTGCTCAACATGTGTGTCATCTTGAACAGGTATGTCAAGACAGTAACAGGTTCTTGTGTCTTGATTGTGTTGGTGAAGGTGTCGGGCCATTGTGCCAGCGAGCGGATAACGTCCACGGCGTGCTTCTCAGTCAGCAACGACCAGTCAGCGGTTGCGAGCTGTTCGGGTGTGAATTCCGCTTTGCGAGCAATCGAGCAGAGACGGGCGTGTGCGTATTGGAGGTAAGGGCCGGTGTCTCCCTCGAACGATGTCATGCGGTTGATGTCGAATTCGTAATTGTTGATACGCTTGCCGCTCATGTCTTGAACCATGACGGCTGAGATACCGAGAGTGTCGGCTGTTTGCTCGGGGTTCTCGACCTGAACGTACTTGCCCTCGTTGCTTCTCATGACATCGTGCATCTTCTCACCAACATCACGGAGAATGTCGTCAAGGAACTTGGCAGTACCCTTGCGAGTAGACATACCCAAAACCATACCAAAGTTGATGTGCTGGCACTNTTTGGCAACCTCTGCGTACTCGTCACCCATGACTTCGAGAATCTTGAAAAGTTGAGCCAAGTGCAAGTCTTGCTGCGAGGCGACAACGTAGATCATCTTGTCAAAGTGGTACTTTTGGTCACGCTCAACAGCGGCACCGATATCACGAGTGAGGTAGAGGGTTGTGCCGTCTCTCTTCTTGACCAGAGCCTTGCCGAGCTTCTTCTGGTACTTGGTCAAGTCTACGAGGACAGCGCCCTCGCTCTGCTCACTGATCTTCTTGTCGGCCAGAACCTTGGCAGCAGCCTCCATACTCTCGTTCTTGACCTGCGACTCACCAGAGTAGTCGTCGTAGAAGATGTTCAGGCGAGCGTATGTCTGCTTGTACTTGACAATCGAGAGATCGCGGAAACGGGCCCAGATGCCCAAAGCGTCCTTCTCACCATCGGCCATGCGCTTGAAGTAGTCACGAGCTTGTTGGTCAATACCCTCCTTCTCGATGCGCTCAACTTCGGTTTGTTGCTCAACGACCGACTCGTTCTTGCCCTCAAGCTCGACAATCTTGGCCTTGAGGGCCTTGACCTGCTCAGCCTCGTCGTGTGCAATGGCGCTGACCTTGACGTAGACCTCGTAAAGGTGACCAATGGGGTTGGCCTCGAGAGCCTCGTCGCTTCCGAACTTCTCGAAACCAATGGCCAAAACACCGTACTGCTTACCCCAGTCACCGAGGTAGTTCATGCGGACAACGTCCCATCCAGCAGCCTGGTATAGGTTGCTCAAGAAACCTCCAATGATAGTTGAGCGCAAATGACCGGCGTGGAAGGGCTTGGCGATGTTGGGTGATGAGAATTCGATAATCATCTTCTTCTTCTCCGAACTGGGGTCCCTGGGGTCCTGGAGACCGAGGTTGGGGTTGAAACCGTACTTTGTGGTGTTCTTGAGGATCGAGGGAAGGACGAGCTTGGCGAGAGGGTCGGGCTTGAAGAAGAAGCGGACAAAGGTCTTTTCGGCGACGGGAGGGAGGACGAGTGGTGATTCGGGGAACTGTACATCATGTTAGCAGTGTGCTGAGAGCGTTGCTGGCTGGAGTGGTACCTTTTCCTTGATCTCCTGGGCAAGAGCATCAGGCTTCTTACCCTTGATGCGCAGAGCGGGAACGGGCAGCATAAAGTCACCGTAGTCCAGGACCTGGGTCCATTGCAGCACAGGGTAGATCTGCTCAGCAGCGACGCCAGTGATGGGAGCGAGCAGTTCGGCGACGTGTGCACGGTAGATGTCGACCTGGTTGTAGGTAGGGAAGGTGGCCAAGTTGGAGAGCTGAGGCACCTCATCGAGGCCCAGAGTCTTGATCGAAGCAGTGAGTTGCTCCATGGTGACGCCTTTGTGGGTTGGAACTTGAAAGTTTGAGAAGGGTCTCGTGCGCGACCAGAGTTGTTGGAATCCGAGCCGAGCGAATGGAGTCTTGTGAGAAGAGGGATAACCAAGGAAAGAAGTTGCTCTCTGTACTTGGAACGCGCGCATGCACTCTGTGCTGGGAATGATTGAAGATGAGTCGAAAACACTTTTTGGTTCCGAAACAGTAAAGACCGACCCAGCTCCTTCCGGCCCCCGCCTGTCTTGGCAAAGTGAGTCATGCTCAAAACCCAAAATTTATCTACAACAAATGGCAGGCACGATCGAAGAATACAATTGTATGCAATATGTTCAATGAATACATTAAATTGTCATTACTCATCTGAAATATGGATTACTCTGCGCCAGCCGTGTCTACGTCGGCCAGCAACAGTTTCTCCGTCTCACTGACCCATCCAAGCTTCTCGCGATTGTCATCGCATAGCCTGGCATACTCCAGCAGTAACCTGAAGACATAGATTTGCATGTCTTCTCGTCGGAGCACAGTCTCGGTCCACTGCTTGCCCTCGAGCGCAATCTTCTTGGCTGCTGCATCGCGACCGCCCAAAAAGTAATGCATGATGCCGTAGATATCGACAAACGTGTTATCCATAGGTACGAAATGCTTCCAGGCCATCATTCGCGAATCGTGCCACTCGTCGTAGATGGTCGCTTTGATAGGTAATGATGTTGAACCCAGGAATCCGCGGTAACGGCCAGAGAATGAGTTACCGTCAATATCGGGCAGATACTTGTAGTTGTACTGTTCTCCCATGGGCATGGGTGGCTTGACCTCGTAAAAGGCATCGTCGTAATCACAGAACGGTGGTCTTGTGTCGGGGAAGCAGAGTAGATGTACAAATGCTGCATCCCNCCATTCTCCAACCCACTTGGCAAGAGACCCAGAAGGTAGATCGTATTGGCCAGACTCGGGGATCTCGAAGTTGGGCTGTTTGCCAGTCTGTTCAGCATGATCAATGCTGGTACTGTTGACCATGGACACGAAGCGATGGCGCTGGAATCGAGCCCAAGTAGTGTCCTTATTGCGACCACCCGAAGCTGCACCGCGCCAAATGATCTTGTTCTTTTTCTTGTCCCACTCCACTCCGTGCTCCTCGCCTCCAGAGTAGAATGGATCGTCTGTCCAGTACATTGCTGGCGGCAGCAGAATCTCATTGTTCATGGGTAACTTTGAGCCTCCGAATAGCGGCATGAGCTTTCTCGAATTTGAGATTGAGATGGGCTCAACAAAGGTGCCGTGAAGACCCTGCAATTGAGGGTGTTCACAAGGTTGCTTGACGTAGGTCCAGTTTGCAACATAACCTTCATGACTCTTCTCCGGATACGAGTTGTTCAAAGGTGGAAAGACGGTATAATCCGCTTCTGCCTGGTATGAGCGAGCGGGAGATTCAGGATGACACCCGATGACGGCGCGATCCCAGTATGGTCCGCCTTCCCACTGAGGGTCAAATTGTGGCACTTCTTCATCTTTCCCGACTGATGTCTTGCCAAATTCACGGACAACCTCGGAAGCAGGAACAATGCGCCGGTATTTCTCTCCTGCAGTCATGTATTCGTCTATTGTCTCCCAGGGTACCACGACTCGCGATTCGTCCATGACATTGATAGGAATATCCAGGTCGGGTAGATGTTGTGCAATGGTACCAATCAAGTTCTCCCAAAGGTCCAGCCAGACGCGCGGTTGATCGCTGAGCTGCGAGGTATTGCCATTACGGATACTGATGCGGTGGAAGATGTCGCCGGCTTGTTGGCGGATGGTCAGCGCAGGCACAGCCCAGAAAGGATTCAAGTCGTGGTATATGCGGTCGTAGAAGTCTTCAATAACCAGAGCATTGTTCTCTTGGGCAAAATGGAACCAGACGTCGAAACCTGGCGGCGGTCGTCGTCCTCTACTTTCTTCATATGCGCGCACTGCATCTGCCAGGGTATGCGACTCCCTTTGCAACAAAGCATCTTGTTGGCGATCCGCCTCTTCAATCAAGTCATCGATGGGGTGGTGTGGGCGACCTTTTGTCGGAGGCTTGAGTGAGACACTCTCAGGAACATGGATGGCGTCGGCATTGGCGTAGAAGACTATGGTAAGGATGAGGAGTATCGCGACCAGCAGCAGGAGCTGGCTGAAACGTCCGTTGATTCGGGGAGCTGTCAACATGTCGTCGACAGTCCGGTGACACTGCCGCTGACCAGTGCGTATGTGGCTACCTGCTCATGTACGCTTGTCTGACTGCGTCGGAGAGATGTGCGGTAGAAAACAAGGCTCCAGGGACTGTAGACACACTGCGACAAATAATAGTCAGGTAGCACAGGATCAAAGGATTCAGAAGTCAGGAGCGCAATGGATGCCGCCACGGATTTGTACCAGGGAATAAAATAGCGTCAGGTCTGCCAAGGATGCACATTGGCGAAGAACAAGAAGACACATCTAAACCTAGCTGCGTTAAGTTTGAGTTTTGAAGTGAACACTGAAGATTTGACTGCATCTATGTCGCAGGACATGATGAGATACAGTGCAACAACATGGTGCTGCTTGACTCGAGCCGAAGAAGGCGCTCATCAGGTGGGAGAGATGTTTCGGTTTCCTGCTGAAAAGTCCCGGCTTGGCACGACCTTGCTTAATCCCAGATTATCACCTCGTTTGACACTATCTCGCCTTTTTGTAAACACCAATTCACATTTCTATACCGTCCTGGATCTCTCGCTTTTGCTCTTTATGGCCACAACCGTGGTCGAACTTGAGATCGTTAACCATGTTTGCCATACTGCGTAGCTTTCGGCGGGCGGTGCTTCATCCTATCCAGATCGCCTCCGCGTACTCGCAACATCTGTTCATTCGACGTTTCTCATATGCCGCCTATCGTGTTGCGGAAGAAAGTTCAACAGATGCGCCCGGAAGAACACCGATATTGGCACTCGAAGAGAAGAACAAATCAAAATATCAGAAGAAAATGGAGGCTGCAACAGAAGCCCACAGAGAGTACGTGAAGAAGTACTACCTAAGAAACAAGGATCTCATCAAAGTCAAGCGTGCTCAGAATTCAGAGACCTATAAAGAATTCAGCAAGACCTACCATCGAGAGAACAGGGAACATATCCTTGCTCAACGGAAAAATTATCGAGCCGAAAATGCAGATGCAATTCGTACTCAACAGAGGCAGTATCGAGCTAAAAATGCAGAAGCAATTAGAGAGAGGCAGAGGAAACACTACCAGGAAAACAAGGAAGCCGAGCGCGAACGAGTAAGGCAATGGCGCCTTCGCAATGTGGAACGCGTCAAAGAGGTCAACAGAAGGTACGAGGGAAAACGCAGGAAGCTCGACTTGCTCGGCAAAAGCAATCCCATGCCGGAGAGGCAAACCTCGTTGGGGAGGCAGATCGCGTCCGAGAGGCAAATCGCGTCCAAAGGGCAGCTGTGCGCGAGGAGCCCAAAAGACTAGGTGCTGAGAGACAAGCTGATCTGCAGAGACTCCGTGCAGAGGAGCACAGGCGCCGAGCTGAGGCGAAGGCCGAACGAGAGAAACGCATCGCCGAAGAGGCAGAGCACAAGAGACGCCACGACGAGGAGAGAGCGGCTGTTCAAAGCGAACGAGCTGCACGTCTTGCTGCGAAAGCAAAATCGATAAGCGATCGAATCAAGTTGCTCCGCCAGATCGCAAGGCAGAAGAAGCTTGAAAGCTCGACGCAGAGCGGCAGATCATAGCTATCCCCATCATCAAACTTTTGCTGATGTGGTTGCTGAAGTACACCTCGATCAGCTTCCTCTTTCAAACAAGCCGTTCCATTGTTCATTTGAAGGTGGTCAAACCACACAGCAGACTCAGCGAAACACATCACCAAGACGCGAGTTTCTGTAAGTGAATTTCAAGGTATGATGGTGCGAGTTTTCTATGGTGATAGGTCTTGACTCCGTACAAAATTTCAGTCACAGTGATGGCCCGGCATAGGAGAATGACCACATGATCTACGCTCGGCACACAGATCTAATCGTGTTGTAATCTAACCAGGCTGTATACAAAATGCTAACACTGTTTCTGCAGGCCGATAGCATTCGTGAAGGGGCGAAGTAGATGCAATCCACAGTCACTATATTGGGACAGTTGCTCAACGAAGTTTCGAACAGCAACGGGGGTTATTCGTCTTTGGCGAACATGGTGTTTCGCTCACGACGAGCAAAATCATACTCTAATCACCTCAATATCATGGTCGAGGCCGTCCTCGCTTTGATACTCAGGAACGAACGGTTTTGAGGTTCGCGAATAATCACGGAGTCATTCCGTGTTGAGTCAGCGAGCGCGCCCCTTCCTGTTAGATCATCACACACACCTTGGTTTTCCTCCTGCTTGCTGTTCGAAGAGTCACATAACCACAACAATAGTCGACATCATGGCTTGCTTGACCACCATGAAGTCTACAAAGCGCGTCTCGTGGGCTTTTCCCTTGGTCCAGTCACGATCACAATCCTCGCCGGTGCAGCGCCAACACAAGTCGTCTCTCTTGAGCGATAGTGATGCGCTACAGAAAGATCGTACTGCAGCAGAAAGCTTACGCGACATGCTTCAAGACTCGGCTTCGTCATCGACATTCTTGCAATCAGGCAGCCGCCGTGACAGCCTAGACCTAAGTCAAATAGTGTCCCTCAGCAAACCTTCGAAAGATCAAAAGGACGCCTTCGCAAATCAGGGAAAACTTCATGCAATATATCGTCACCGCGACGAAGCAGAAAAGTCGAGACACGCACGAGCATTTCATGATCGTGAGCAGGAAGTCCTCTGCCATGATGCTTTATTCGAAGATCCCTCTTTGGAACACTGTTGGACAGCCACTTGCAAGTTTACGGAAACACTTGCTTCTCGCAACACAGAGCCGACATCTGGTTTCTTCTCTTCCAGAAGCGATTTACTAGTCTGCTTGTTTATTCACCTTGACCTGACCCTTTATCGCAAGGGGTTGTTGGTACAATATCTGCTAATACCACTTATTCACTGCTTTCCTCGCGTTGAAAACTTTAGGTTTGCAGTTTTCCTACAGAGAAAATTGGTTGATGGGAACACAGAGGTTCCTCAGGTGTTGAGGTATCTTTTGGGCACTTTTGGATATATGCACCGTACTGCTTCTTTGCAAGGATCAACCACAGAGATCGAGAGCAAGTTTGTCGCAAAACAGTTGATGGGCATGAGAAGAGCGAGGTATGATCATGTACAGATTCATGAGAACAGTTTGGAGCGAGGGGTTTTGATGCCAAAGGTTGGTGAAGATGATGGGGATGGGTTTCCAAAGTTAGAGGGTTTACTACAGAATGTTGATGGATCAGGTACGCGACCGATTGATATTGTGTGGCCGGAAAATGAAGATGAGGTGTGGGAAGCGCCAGAGAGGTTTCTTTGGGCATAAGTGAAGTTGGAGTTGGGAGTTTGGCGCATTGCGAATGGACGGCATGGGATTCGAAGACTGTATAGAGACATTGTGTAGTTCGGTTCTCGACGTCGGTATTGGCAAGGAGCGAAGCGCCGCCACGCTGTCACCTAAAGAACTTACTGGTTGCCTTCTGACACTGTCAATCGAATGTCACCATCGCACGCATGTCCGTTTGTTTCTGGCATCGCCACCTACACCATCGCGCTGACGTGCTACCAAAGTCGATGAAAACATGCTTAATCTCGCTCGCCGCTTCGAGTCATACTCGCAACGAAGTACAAAAGTCGATTATCCGCAACACAAACACGACCATTCATCTAGTATCTATCACCTCGGACCAGATTCGAGATCTGAGATCGAGATTGCTTTCCGTTATGCCGGCGATAGAGGAGGTACCCGTGGAGCTTCGTCACCAGACCTTGTCTCATCTGGATAATGAAAGCTTCATAGCATCTCGACTCCCAGGCCGTCAAATGTCTCGTGGGACCTTCCCTGACTTACTCAAGCGCGGTCCGAGAGAAAAGCATGTCGGCCTTACGAGCGAGAAATTCGAGAAGATGGCTAGGCTTCTGGAGGACAAGACTCTAATGTTGCTCTGATCCAAGAGACAGCTATGCGTACATGATGTGTCTGTACAAGAGAATAAGTTCAAATCTACGCATTACATATCGACACCTCTCACAACTTATCATCGAGACTCATCTTCCAAGCGTCAATTGCAATCTTGATGTGCAAATCGCTACCCTTACCAGACTTGAAGTTGCCTTTGGCGAAGCTTTCAGCCTGTATACTACGACTCGACCAATACACCCTTTCATGTATATTGCTCGCCCTCCTCGAGTTATCAGCAAATCTCACTTTGGACATACTCCAATCCGTAGAGGATATAGTCTTGGGAACTGGCCAAGCAGATTTCCAATGATCAAGTGCGGCCTGATAACGAGCTTCGTCAGTCAAAAGAACTTCCTTATCACCGAGGTTGAAGTAGTAATCCTTACTGCTGAGAAGCGGGGCAGAAGTCTTTCGCTCTGGAGGTATTGCTGAAGCTGCAGTCGGCGAGTTCGGTGCAGATAGTGTCCGTTTTCCAGTCATCGCTCGAGGTAAAGCATCAATATATCTGACAGGCGCTGGATCTTCGTTCCCGAAAAACTCTTTTGGATCGAAGAGTTTATCGTCTTGGATGATTATTCTGTGATTTTCGGCGAGGATGAAGGGGTGGTCTTCTTTTTCACTCTACCGGTTTTGGCNTGAGGGCTTCATTTGGGTTGCTACTAGGTTGAGTTGCCGTTGGAGGGTGTTGGTGTATCTTGGGCGTTTGTTTGGACGGGNAGAGGGGTGGGAGGGGAGGATTGCTTTGCGTTTCTTGCTTGTGGTGGCGGTGGGAGTAGGAGCTGCTGGAATATCATCTTCGTCGTTGGGGTCGTCTGCGGTTTCCATTGTGTTGGCGTGTTCTGCCTTGATCCAGCTGAGTGTTCCCCATCGATCCATTGTATCGGCATGTGCGGGCATGAACTGTTCGATCTGTGCCAGAGCAGCCCTAGGAGTTGGTCGATTTACCAAATCATATCTGATGCAAGACTGTACAACATTAATCAGATCGGCACTGTAAACTGCCATCTCTCCCACTTGGGTCAATCTGGTCCAGTTGTCATTTCTATATCTCAAGTCCTGGTTGTCGACGAGAACAGGTGTTGCAAGTCCATCGCCCTCCATCGCTCGCAAAACGCAGTATCCGATTTGCCAGACATTGGTCTTTGACTTTGGAGCAACATCGTACCGTGCTGTCATCCTTGGAGCATTAGGATCGGGCCCGCGATCTATCTCTGGCGCACACCAACCCACAGTCCCTCTAATCTTGTTTCTCCAACTCTCATCATCGGAAGTCAAGTATGACATTCCGAAATCTGCGAGATAAGCCGGCGGGTACATGATGTAATCCGTATCTTTTCCTAGTGACCCTGGGTGGCCGAAAAGAATGTTTTCGGATTTGATGTCGTTGTGAATTATACAGGGGCCTGCTGCGGAACCCATATGCAGAGTCTCGTCCATGGCGACTGCAGCTTTCATCATTCGATGCAAGAGGAACCAGATAAATGGCTCTGGCAAAAATTTGGAGTTTCGTGATCGAGTGTTGATGTGTACGAGGTTGTCTAGATGTCCTGCACTGTAGTATGGGTGATAGGTCCTCCATGCATTTTCCCACTTGGTTAATTTTCTGACCCCGAGAGTGGGGACGGTATATGCCTCTGTTGCTCCCCTGGGTGCAAGCTTTTGTGCAATATAGGCCTGTAGCAGTCGGCCTTTTGCTGGGCCATTGGGGATGATGTGTGCATCTGTAGTCAAGAGATTCTTTATCACAATCCGAGAGACGATCTTCTGGGTAGTGGTGTCCAAGTGGTTCCAGAGATGGACTGTTCCCTCGCTGCCGGAACCGATCTTCTTATCGTATCTCCAGATATGAGTTGAAGGAAGGAGAATATCAGGGGTGGTTTTGTCGTTAAGCGCCATGGTTTTCGGCTGCTTTGATGACCAATAGTAATATAGAACGAGTCGTGCCAGGGCAGGCAAGAAGAAAGATCGAATTTTTTTGGAAAGAGTGTGTATTACGGCGAGGAAAACTAATTCGAGGTTGCGTGGAAGATTTACGAACAAAGAAAAGATCCGAAATCGCAACAGACTTTGACGCATTTGGTTGTTTAACAATGGAGACAAAGAGATTCGTCAATATCCACTAAAAAGTCTAGCAAAACAATGAACCTGTCCCGAAGACATGTCGTGTCCAAACATTGACAATACTCACTTTGCCGTTCACCTTGGTGAGTGCCATACGGAGGATCAGAATGGCGACCTACTGTCGACATGTCTCAAGAACGTACCGACATCAGGAGCTGTTATGAACCCAAGATCTAATGAACTCTTTCTATACTGGACTAAAGTAAAGAATGGCTATGTCGCTCAAGAGCCGTATGGGCTAGAGATGTCGGCATGGGAAGAGGTGGTATAGGTGGTCATAAAAGGTAGAGCGCCGATGAGCAAGGCAGGTGTCCTTGTGCTACAGAAGACGTAAGCCCCAAGTGCTTGGCTTATATCAATAAGACATCTAAAGTGCAGTTCTCAAAATATAAGATCAGAGCCATGCTTCGATGGATTTAGGGAGAGACTCCGGTTACTGGTACCGGTCTGGATGTCAATGCTGTACGAAGAAAGTCCTCATTTGGATCAATATCGAGGCACGAAAACTTGCCTCCTCTGCGACATGTTTAGAGAGTGTACTGGCTATATCTCACCAGCGCCAAGACGAGTTAGAATGGTAGTGAACATCAGATATTCTCAAAGAGACGCATTCCCCACGGCCATGAGTCAGACATCAAAATCAACCTCATAAGCAGTTCTATCCGCTTTGCAGCATCGCACCTTTTCTCGTGTCTCATCACAGATCCGAAAGCATGGCGATGTTACCAACAGAGATCCTTGGGCACATCACTCAGTCTGTGAAACGTGAAGATTTGGTCAACTTTCGTCTCGCCAGCTTCGCGTGTGATGAGCTCTCGCGAAGTTCGTTCACTACGGATTACTTCCAGCATATCAGGATCTCCGCAACACTCAAAGGCCTTGATATCCTGCAGTCTATCGTCAGGCACTCTTGTTATGGAGTGGCCGTCAAATCAATCACCTTTGTCATGGGCAGCATAGTTGATGACGCTGTTTACTTGAACATGAAGATGCGAAGCATTCTGAACGCCTTGAGTCAAAGAGATCAGAATGTTGCCATCAAGATATCCATCGCTACAATGACCTCTTCGGGTTCTTGCTCCTGCCAAATGGTCGGACAATTCTCCCAAGTCATCGGCTATCTGCTGCGCACGAATCTTCGCTTGAGGCTTTCCCCTGTGCCCTTGACACTCACCATACCACCTCCTTCTCTGGCTAACTTCCACTTCCCTAACCGTATCCCACTCTTCCAGGACATCAGCGATTACTCCACTGTCTGCGACTTCCGCATGCACTACACGGACACACAGGGTCCGGTTGCTTACGACGCAGAGGCCAGGTCCATCGTCATTGACAGTCTGGAAGAACGCCATTTTCGAGAGCTCAAAACTCTAGTTCGTCTTCTCAACATCAAAGACATCACCATCATGCGATGTGATGCCCGTCAGTGCTGGTTCGAACAGCTCTTTGACGAAAGATCGGGCTCTCTTACCAGCGTCAAGATCGAAGACATCGTTCTACGCAATCAATCCGGTCCCCACTCGTGGCTGAAGATCTTATCCAGCCTCATGAACAATTTTGTGCTCGACTGTTGCGAGTAGGACAACCTCCGCGTTGCTGAGTTTGTCCCTGGTGGCCTTGAGGCTATGCAAATTGACAGCTTTGCCGCCATGGACCGGCCTTCGGTGGTCAATGATCTGTCTGCGTTGTGCCACAGACTGACAGTCTAATCACTCCATAGAAGTGGATCGAAGGAGATTTTGAGCTTGCGTATGTCCACGAAGGCAACGAATCCCTCGACTTCAGGCAGCTGACGAGATCCAAGGACAGATATAAGAAAGCACTTTGAGGGGCCTACGTGTGACAACTAGATTAATCGGTCTATACAGTTCGCAGATGGTGGGTTGCATACTCTAGACCTAATTCTCAACTACTTTCTTGAACGCCCTCTTGATATCTTGGTGGCTAGCGTCTTCATGCGAGTGCTCGTCTCATAGCAGGTGAGATGCTCTGCAGTAGCGGTTTGTCAGCTAGTCTTGAGTTAAACTTATCAAGAGACTCACCCATCTCTTATTGTTCTTGTGCCCAAGCCATGGGTAGAATGGTCGCTATTTAGCACAAACTGTCTTATATAATCTCGAGCGGTCAAAGGGAGTCGAGATTTGGCAGTCTCTCACTGGTGATAGTCGTAAAGGCACCTGTCTCTGCACCGCTCCAGATGCTCAGCAACCGCATTCGTGTTGTGAGATTCCCTTTCCAAACAACACGTTCGCGTCGATGATGTGGTTTACACTTTCACTCCAGATAAGAAAAGATTCTTCGCCCAACTCGTTTCTGCTTCGTGTCCAGTTTATCGCAACACCATCAACGTCAACACGATGAAGCACCAAAAGGAAGAACATGACATGCCTGTCAAGCTCCCTGGTACTCACCACGGCGAAGAGACTCTCTATACATCTCCTCGCAACCATCGGGCAATCGCCAGCAATTCTGAATCAGTACAAGACAGCGTTGTCGCCACGGAGACAATGAGCGACTCAATGGGTCCCTCTCACACTTCCTTCACACTCCCCGAAGAACTCCTGAATGATACCGACGATCCCGGTACCATGTTCAATAGTACCACTACAACCAACGGTGAGAGAGACGTTGACTACGCCACTCTCTCAAGGGTCGATGACCTCCCGGTCGACGACCTCCATCAGCCCGACCCAAGAAGCTCAGATGACACGCAAGAGAGCGTTCAGTCTATCGGAGAGCAACTCAAGTCTACATTCCAGACAACATCATCCACGGAGATCAAGCAGATCATTATTTGTCTCGCTCACCTTGATCTCGCTCTTGCCAAGCAGACGCACCTTAACAACCTCCACGAGGCACACACTGCTAAGAACTTCAGGGAGCAACGTCATCTCAACAAGGACCGCAAATTGCGCCTCCGCGAAACCATGAAGGATGCAGACGCCAAATTTGCTGCTCTTGACTCCCAGCGCATGGGGCAGGAGAAGTCTGTCAAGGGGTGTGAGATCCGCCTGAATAGTCACGGTCTACAGCTACAGAACGTCAAGGACAGGGGCAAGATGCTTGCCGAGGGTGGTGAATGGATGGAAGGAGGATTGGTCAAGATCGAGAAGCGTTGCGAAGCGCTGCAAGACGACGTCAAGGAGTTGAAAGGAGACAATCAGCAGTTGAAGGAACAATTCAAGGCTCTGGAAGAAGAAGTAGAAATGCTCAGGGGAAGAGACGCTGTGTGGGAAAGAAGGTTGGCAGTGCTGGAGGGGTTGTTCGAGGAGAGAGAGGAGAACATGAATTGGTTCAAGATCAGTGTGAACCAGGAGTGTGTGTTGGATGCTGTCAGATTTGTCCCGGGCAATTATCGCATCTTCTCGGTTTTCCATTGAAGAGAACAACCTCCGCTAAGTAACATGGTGCCTTAGCTTACAAAGGTCTGTACAAGGAGCCTATCGACAGCATTCCTTTGGGGTGATGAAAACAGAATCTCAATTAATTCTTTGTCATGATCCTGGAAGCAAGTCACATTCCCAAAGCCAAGTAGTATGTCACGTCTTTTGAGCAATATGACATGTGCTACACTCCAATGTTTGCTTCAGTTCCAGCAGACTAGAGAGCTGAGAGGCTCAAGTATATCTTCTGACTTCACACGCTCAATTTCACATATGATAATTACGTTTACTCCACTATCGCGGAACCGACGTATTGTCATGATTTTAAAACACAAGCCAGTCTCATGTCTACATAGATGCTGGTTATATGCCGACTTATACGCTGGATGTGCTGTACATTGCCAGCAGTTGGCACAGCAGATGTTCGAGAGGGACTATATATACAGTACTCGTACTTTCTTACGTATCTCCATTAGCAGTATTTTGTCTAAACGCCAAAGTACCTCCAGCTCATACAGCATCACAATCAGACAATCGAAAAAAGGAAGCAACAATGGCGCTGAACTTGGCATTATTCCACCCAGAGATTCTGTCTCTGACAATCATGTTTGCAGAAGCTCCAGGCCTCACGGCCATTCGCCTTTTCTGCAAGTCTTTCCATGACGCTGCAGCAAGATGGTTTGGCGAAACGTTTTTCGCTGAGCGTCCACATGTGATCTCGTACAGCAGTATGGCTGAGCTCGTCCAGATATCCGCCAACCCAAGGGTGGGCCCTCATATACGCCAATTGGGGTTCAACAGCATCTTACTCTCAGTGCCATCATTCGTTCGAGCTCAAGAGACCGGCTTGAGTAGCCAAGTCCTGGTTTCCAGAGCCGCCGCCTGCCACGAGCAACTGACTTGCCTCGAAAATGCCATCTTCGAACAGCAGCTTGTGCTTGTGTTGCAAAACCTCAAGCTTTGGGGAAGTCATTCAGTCAAGGTTCACTTTTACGGCAATCGCGGGCCATATCATGGTTGGGGCTGGCAGAGTCTTCTTCCCAAGCACGATCCTACGCCGCTCGAGGTCCTCAGAAAACCACCACCTATCATTGATCGTGGAGCGATGCACGAAATCACCTTTGCTTATATTCATGCTATACAATCTATCAACTATCCCATGCCTGGTATGATGCTCGATTTCAACCAGAAATGCGCCGGTCCTACAAACATTCTCCACTATCTCAACGAGGTTCAAGCAGAGAGCTCAACAGCTCAATCGAACCGACGTTCCCGTGATGACCTGCTCGCTCGACGATTCAGTGCCGGCTTCAATGGGCGTCAGAGAGGACACCACGACTTGCTCCATTACATGCCAGGTGAAAAGTGTCCGGAAGTACGCTCCGGGTTCATCTCAGGCATCATCAATGACTTCCAAGCCTTCACACAATGGCTACCACAAAACTTTGTAAAGNNAGACATCACCACCTACTGGGAAGGCAAGCTTGACACCTTTCTTGCTCACAATTCTCCACTCAAGCACCTCGAGCTTCACTCCTGTCAATTCTGGGGTGTTGAGTGGAGCGAAATCTTCACCAAGCTTGTGAAAGACGTCAACAAAGAGGACCCTCTTCCTGGACTTAAACACTGCAGTTTCACTGATGTTCACCTCTAACAGCCAGAAATCTATATACGTGTGGAGGAACTCCTCGCTGCTTGTAGAGAGGTCCACATATATCAAGGTCATGAAGAGATCCTACGTGACCTAGAGTCGCTCAGCGCAAGATTTGAGACGCTTGAAGCAACTGACTTCTCGAGCGATAGCGACCACACCGACTCGGCAGATGATGCTTTGCACTGATTGTTTCTATCCCACGAGCAAAATTGTATAACCAGGATGCTGAATGATGTTCGTGATACAGGTAGCGAATGAGCCCGCCAGAGCAATGTGATATTGTGCTGAAAGCAGCCATATATGTGAGCAACATTCTATCAAGCAATCTGTCTCTCCACTTTCTTGTGCCTTCTTTCTGGTTCGATTGTATATCTACTCCCAGAACCCATAAGTGGCCATATTGGTGGCCTATCTTCCTTCGAAAAGAATGTATTGTTGAGAGTTTCTGTCCCCCAACTTGAACTGCTTGTACCAGTTTCCAATCTGCCTGGCAAAGAACGTTACTGCACATCACTTCGTAGAGCTGGAATTCGGAAGACTGACTATAGCGCTCGGTAGCATCGAAATCGGTTGTCAAGCAGCAACTTGCAGATTCACACTCAGACTTCGATCTCCAGATCCGAGTACTCGTGTTTGAAATCGGTGTCACAGGAGACATCGTCTCAGCCTCCTTCACAAGCTGCAACTTGCAACTTCTCACCCACGATGTGATCCCCAGATCCAGCGTCTGACATCTCTGTTATCGAAGACATAATGTCAACCATTCCTAGCCAGCTCATGGTGCATTTATCACATTGGTCCAGAGCGGTTACGGATACCGCAATCATCGAAAGCAACATTCATCGTATTTTGCTGCACTTCAAGCGCACGAACGAAATCGCGCGTTTTACCGAAACTGACATCGCTCTCTTCCTACCCTCACCCCCGATCAGCTCCAGTAAGGCGCCCCTGAGGACGCTGCTGTTTCACGATCTCACGGTGCTTTCCTCCTCCAACGACATCAATGTGGTGTAATCCGACGTCTCAAACCCTGCCAGGTTCACATACGATGCTAGCACAAAGGCGCTTTCCATCGTGGGCTTGAAAGTCCAGCACTGTGTAGAGTTGCGTTCGTTTCTCAGGGGAATCCATCTTGCAAAGATTGTGATCAAACACTCCTCTCTTGACACGACTACCATGAGTCAACTTTGCCGTATCCACCGTGCTGCTCTGAGCTCAGTCGTCATCGAGAATACGGATCTATCGGGACTGCGGTCTGACAGTGATGCTTTGCCTGCCTCTTGGAAAGAGACCATCGAGAAGATTTCTAGACTCCCGGCATTGTTCGTCTGTAAACTGGCAAACCTTCGTATGGAGACTCCTGTAGCTCCATCGTGGGACACCAACGTAGTTGCTACTCAGCCTGTGCAAGTCCAAAGTGTCTTTGCAAGTGGCATGGCCACTGTGCATCACAACCTCCACGCCTTGGTTTCTACCCCGCAGTGGTAGTCCCAGGTAGGCTCACAGAGACTACACAAGTATCGAAATACTAAATCGCGTTCAGTACTAAACCTTCGAATTAGATCATTCTATAGGAATCGGTCACCTACATCTTCAGTCAACACTATCCTCATTCTTCCGTCAAACCAGGCTTGTCAGACATCATCTCGGTTATGAATCACTCAAAACATATCATCACCCAACATTGTGGCGGCCCAACGGTACAGCGGCCCTAGTTACGTCTACTGTGCCTATCGTATTGCAAGTTAAAGTTCGTTCACAGAGGTGCTGTTACGGCGGTCCCGAGCTCGAGTGTTCCTCGACATGATCACATGAAACATCAGAAACCCACGAGAATCGACCAACCGATACTCGCGGAACACGAAAGTCAATTACTATGCGGTCCTTGCAAGTATGCTCTATCTCGTTTTTCCCTTGTGTCTTATTCACTCATCGACTTTGCAGGGTGTGTTGACTTTGATCGACCCTGATTCCCTTTTTCTTGCTTTTCATCCCTTCTATCTTAGCCAGGAATCAGAACTGTTTTTTTCTTCCCAATGATCTTGAATCAATGCTTCTAGTATCCTTGCGAAAGGCTGCTAGGTAGCAATTTCTGCACATGCTGCCTGTGTTTGCTAGTTCTTGTTCTCCAAGTCCATTCATCGTAACTCTGATGCAGCGATCTGTGTATATAAGAAGAAACGATCAGGAGATCTTGGAGGACAAAGCAGCAAGGCAGATATGGAGAGGACGGACTTCTCGTCTATGCACCAAGCATTGGTCATGACGTTTGCTGTCTATCTCCTTTGTCTCTACGCGGTTGGGGTGTGTGGACTTTGGTCGGCTCCCACTTTCCTTTGTGTTTCACCCAAAACCGATCATCAACTCAAATGACCACGAACATGCGGTCCACTTCTGTGACTGGATAAACAGTAAACGCTGCTCTAGCACGACTTAAACACGTTCGACTCAAAGAAGAATGACATTGACCACCAAAATTGTAAGCTACTGATATTTAGCAGACCATCATCAACGTCATTTGGGATCAACAGATTCCCGCTTGCACTCTATCGCACATGCCGTCTCCGGTCTCAGGTACCGAAGTTTCATCCACGACGACGAAGAGACTTTGGACTATTGATTCCAAATGTAGTCGATCGCAGAGCTGCAAATTACTATAGGGTTCGGTAGATGTCGTTCTGTGTAGGTGGACGGACTCTATCGAACCTCCCGCGAAGTGTGCATTTGATACAAACTACATCATCCGGAATATTTTCTATGTCGATAAAAAGCAACGTCTATTGAAAATACAGGGATTCAAGCGCAAGAGCGACGATGGGATCATCCAACTTCCCAGTATCTGCTCCGTCAAATTGAACGATCTATGGAGGAAAGGTGTAGGTAGCTTCGCACTAGGCTACATCTCTACCCTCAGGCCTTAATTACTGCTGTGATTCATCGATGATACACCTACAGCTCGTTATCACCAATGCCCTAAGCAGAAGTAGCATCAGGACTGCTATTCGTCATATCGTGCTTATAGTATCACATATAATAATATGTACCTACCACACCTTTCTCAAGCAGTAGAGCATGTCTCTTGATAGTGCTATATTTGGTTCCGAGACCTTTATAATTGAGCTTCTCTCGGTCCAAAGAGAACCCTGCAACGCTCCTCACAGAATCACACTTTACCAAAAGCTCGCGTCCATGACCAACATCCACGACATCAATCTCTCATACTCGGACCAAGGGTCAGACTCTACTCTGCCGTACGAAAGTAGCTCCGAACCCTCGAACATCGCTGTGGCTAATGAGAGTAGACCCAAGTCTCTTACCATTGTTAGTTTGCGGGCTCGTTTCTCGCGCGGACTCGAAAGATGGAGGAAGAAATCCTTTCTACACTCAGTCCTTGCTTACTACTCCTTAGTTTCCCATGGAAAACAACAGCACCACCTCATATACTTTGATAGATATTCGGGAAGATAGTGCTCTGGAGCAGATATGCCAACGTATCAAAGAATCAGCAGAAGAGTTTTCGTCTTTCTCTGGGTTGCAAACTTTCTTTCCTCAATGGCTGATGGAGGCCCTCAGAACCATGGATCCCTTACCCGCCAGATCTACAGCAGTTTGGAACCTGAAGTCCAGCGCGCATTTCGTCAGACGTGTCGAGTCGCTGAGATTGCTGGCAAGCTCTGCTTCGCCCGTGCCAACTTCAGCGATATGAGTGTGACCGTCGGCATTAAATCGCTCAACAATCTTTTTCACGCTGCTATTCACCAACAGTATGGTCCCGCTATACGAACCATCAACTTCAAGATCCACGGTTTCGAAGCTCTTACGATGGATGACCTCAACGTACTATCACAGACCTTTCAAGCGCTCTTCACACGCAACCAGCAAGTCGCCATCAAGGCCATTGTGACCGCTGTCGCTCTCGAGGACTTTCAATCAGTAGAGACAAACGTCTTCAGGTTGTTGGAGCACATCATAGAGTTCAATCACAGCAAGCGCATTGGACATGGTCCTATCTGCCTTGAACTCCCTAGGAACACCAAGGGACTTGACACGCTACCCAGTCGCAACACCCTTTACCACAGTCTTGCCAACTTAGCCATTGTCCACGACATCTCCCTCTTTTACGCTGATCCAGCCAAGCTCGGGGAACCTGCCACAGTCGACTACAACAGCCACTCGAAGTGCCTTATCATCTCTGGCCTCGGAGCCCGTCAGCTGCGTGAAGTCGAGGGGTTCATCACCTCCGTAGATGTGCGCAAGCTTACCTTCCAGGATGTTGACATTGACCTTACAACTATGAGTCTCATCTGCGACAGTCGCTTCGTTACTTTGAAGGAGATCAGCATCGTCAACGCCAACCTCTATGAGCGTTGGTCTCTAGGTGATTTTGGCCGACTCTCATGGGACAAAGCCCTTGAGACCATGAGCAAGTTACCCGGCTTGATCTCTTTGACAGTCGTCAACCTATGGAGAGAGCATGACAACTTCGATCCCGATTGCAACCCTGCTCCTCAGGTCTCCCACTTCTCAGCCACTGGGTTCGCGACCCTGAGCTACACTCTCAGAAAACTGGTTGCCACCACGAAGTGGTAGGATAAGGTAAGTTGCTGTTGATTACCAACACGGCAAGCGATCGACTGACCATGGTTGTCAGATCACACGTCTGATGCATGACGAGGAAGCGTGACAGGACATCCGGTCGCTGGTGTCGATGTCTTCAGGTCACCGCAGATTGAGCTGCAGAGTTATCTTGGTTCTTCGCTCCGATCCTGGGGAAAATTAGTCTCGTATTTTCTTCGGTTTTGCGCATCTCGGGAGTATGTGGACTTTGGTCGGCTCCCACTCTGCTTTTTCCATTGCGAATTTCCTTTAGTCGAGCATAATAAAGCCATAAAACACAACAGATCCGGAGTGCTATTGTCATCATATAAGTCTTCGGTGAACTCCAAATACTGACGGACCTAAGCTTTTCAAGGCCATGAAGACTTGTCTATGGTCTCAAGCGATCACCACCTTCTTGGGCGATGGATTGAATACATGTAGATGGTCAATCAAGTTAGACATTCCTGAACTCGTACATATGCGCCTTATGGCTACAGGGGCTGCAACACACTCTCGAATGGGTCGAAGATTCCAAAAGCCGACAAGATGAGATCAACGACGAGCAGCAGAATATCGACATCAAGCTCCAAAGGTATGTCGAAAAACTCATCGCGAGATACACGTTACTGAGGGATATGCGGCGAACGAAGCAGAGGACCAAGAGGTTCATCTCGATGCTAAAGCATCGCGTATCCAGACACTTGAGGATCGACTCAACCACGAAACACACTGGAACCAGAGATCTGCCCTACAACAGCTCCTTCGACGTGTCCATGCACTTGAGCAATAGAACCGTACTATGAAGAAGCACATACGAGTCCAGGACGGCATAATCTAAGCTAAGTACTACAAAAAGACTCAGCGCGGTATCGATAACACAACTTCTTCACGTGTCCAAGTCTGAATCAAGAAGTGCCGGGTCCTCCTGAATCAGTCTATGTCTGCTTCTCGAACCAGATCATACCATCTCTCCATTTTCTGTCGTCCTTGGGCAACATCTCTGGCTCAAGCTCAATGCCCAGCTTCGTAACCTCGCCGTTAAGATCATGTTCGAAAACAGCTCGGGCTTCGAACAAAGGTTNCAAAAAGACCTCTTTCTTACATCTTACCTCATAGCTTCCCGGTCGTACCGTCTTCTCCTGAGCACATTCATCGCCAACTTCACCTCGACCATGGATCCACTATGGCCATTTGTCAGCGACGTGGCATTACATTGAACGACTTGTTTGACTTACATAGATCTCGGCATCAAAAAGAGTATTGCTCGTATGCTTGAGACCAATTTCGTAAGACCATGTTCTATTCGAAGGTCGAACGTGCAAGGAGACATCGGCCGAGGTGGACAGAATCGACTCTTGTAGATTTGTCGCGCGCCCTCCATAGTGAGCAGATTTGCTTTTAACTAGAGATACATTGAAGTCTCCATAGCCAGCATGGTGATATAAGCCAGCGTAGTCATCCAGGTGTCCAGGAAGCGGTAACATTTGACCCGATGAGATGTGAACATTGTGGAGCTGTGGAGACGACTTCTGAGGCGTTCTTGTATAGCTCCCACTATGTTCGTGCAGTGACTCCAGCTGGACGGCATCCTGTTCCGAAGATATCTTGCCCAACTTCTTGAGGACTTCGAGAAATATCCACGCACCAGCCTGATTACTGGTTCCTGCTGTATTTGCCATGGACACAAAGCCGAGTCCTTCCTCAGGCAGAAAGTAGACTTGTGCGCCAAAACCAAGAACGCTACCTCCGTGCGTGATGACCTTATGCGAGCCTATCATGACATTGAACCATCCGAGAGCATAGAGAGGTGGAATCTCTTGACTTGGCATGCCAGGTAGTAAATCGCTTATTATAGTTCTAGCCTTGGTGATATCTCCGTAGATAGCTTGACTGACAGGAGAAGAGTCGTTACTGCCAGCATTGAGCAAGGCCTGTACCCACAGAGCATAATCATTGACCGACGAGATAGTAGCACCGGCACCTGCGAGGGAATCGAGTCCTACATATGGCTCGGGAAGGTAATGATCTTTGTTCCAATAATAGCCTCTAGACAGTCTCTTCTGTCCGTAATGATCTCTCGCGGCCTCGGCTTCCTTCACTGAGGTGGTAGTCGAGATCATGCCGATTGGTTCCCATATAAGCTTCCGCAAGACATCACCGAAACGAAGTCTGCCTATCATGGCCAGCGCTTGCCCTACCGTCGCATACATAATGTTGCAATACTGCCACTTGGTTCTTGGTTCCGCGGTCAAAGGGAGATGTCTCATTGTGAGCATGACATCAATAGTGTCAGCGTCGCGGCCACGGCGATCGGCCCAACCATAGGCTAGGTCATGCCTGGGTAGTCCAGACCGGTGAGACAGAGCGTCCTCGAGGGTTATGTGGGAAGTGTAGTAGTCATTTTCAAGAGCAAGATAGCCAGGCAGAAGCTTAGAGAGTGGGCTGGACCAACTTATGTCTGCGTAATCGACCGAATCTTGGACAATCAGCGCAGCCGCAGTCGCGGTAAATGCTTTGGTCGTGCTGCCTGTGAACCATAAGGTGTCTGGTGTCGCCTTCACATCGGGCAGTATTGAATACCCATACCCCTGCTTATGTCAAGCCAAACTTCTTGGTATTATTTCTGCGAGACAATGTACCTTTGACTTGAAGGAGTCCTGGTGAACCACAGCTAAACCGAGTCCAGGCACATGTAATTCGTCACACACTTGCTGCACGAATGCATCGAAAGCAGCATCTAGCACGAAAGCATCTGATTCAACCAGCACCAGAGCGAATAATGAGGCCAAAAATGGTATCAACAGAGTGTTGCGAAACATGGTTGTCAAGCAAGAGATGAAGTCCGTGGAGATGAGGGGAAGTGTTTGGGATGTGGAGTTTAGCCGACGTCGTCAGGGCTGAAGGATTCGGGAGGATCCATATCGTGTTCCTTCGAGCTTACTGGTTACGGCCGATCACTTGATGCTTGTTTTGACAATGATCGAAGACACGAACATTGAAATAGATGTCTGCTCATGAGGTACAGTGGGAAAGGTTATACGACAGATGGTGGGACACACAAGAGAAAACGGAATCCTTTTTCTAATGCAATTGTAATCACACCTGGGCGTGGACAAGCTGACCACAGGCATTCACATCGTGACGCATCAATATCCTATAATTGATCTATGATGTTCGAATGTTTAATACTCAATCTGGAGGATTGAATGCTAGCCAAGGTAATAACAAGAGAAGAATAGAGCAGGGTCTCCAATTCAACAAGCGACTCCGTCAAGCACAATGAGGATTATTGGGATGCGAAATCTTTCGACCGACAAATCATAGAAGATCATGAGATGAGAAATAGTGACGTTTGGTGTGAAAGCTAGTTGATATACTGTCTTTGTCTTGGTTGTACGGACGTTCTGGACCAGTATGTCGAAGTACGACGTCTTCAAACATGTTGTATTCGTGCGTGGTTCATGATCCCACAACACCCCTTGGATGAATAGCCCAACTGCTGGCCAATGGATTGGGTGTCAGAAACGCGAGTAAATCAGCTTCAGATCCTGGACGGCAAAGCGAGGTGACGTATGGATCCTCGAGGCGCACATTATGATCGAGCCGCGAAACCTCATTCCGAGCAGGCTTGAACTTGTTCGGGATCTGTTCGTTCATACCTTCCATCTCTCTGCACAGATGGAGCTATGCGTGCGTATGTATCCGAAAGCCATAAAGCGTAGCTCGGATAATTGAGTCAACATGTTAGGACCGCAAACGTATGAGATACTCGTGACGTTGCGGTCTCCTTGATATATGTGTACGCGTCCACGTGATTTCCGCGCGCCTAAGACGGCTTCTGGAGCTGCTTGTTTAAGTCGCGACATTCGACTCGAACGAATTTGCGCGAAGACTGTACTATGAACAGTTCCATGGTAATATTGCTGGGATTGGAGATTCATCTGCGACATCGGTGACTGCAGCGTCTGGTGGAATGCGAATGTGATAGAATATTCCTGCCCATGCTGACAAGAGCATGCACACTGAGCTGATTTATCCGACCAGTATCTCCACCGGTGGAGGTTGGATCAAGGCGTGGCGGTGCTCGAGTTCGTCCTTTCTCGACTCCACATGCAGCCTGAATACGTACTACGGAATCCTGCACCTACCAGTCAAGGGAGTCAAGTCAATGCAGTGAGTAATGCCTTGTCGATACCGCCATGTATCGTCAGATCTATCTCCATCTTAGCAGGAAACTGGATACGCTCCTACTCGGAGTGGGGTAGACCAGTGGCCAAAAGAGCGCTGTATGTGATCTATACAAACGCAAAATCACCGAGGACGTACGAGTGTGCTGGTTCAGCTTCACTGACTTGAGATGCAACTTCTGCTCCTCACCCAGACGAGGTGGACCCATCGTGAGCTTGGCACATGTCTCTTCATAGCCCTGAAAGGGGACTGAGACAGGGACCGGCGCGTTGGTGAGACGACAGCCTCCAGTCATGAACGTGGCGACGAGCTCGCCGTCAGCGTTCTCCTCGGTGATAATTATATATGTTGTTGAAACAGACACCTGATTCGGATCACTCCAGTGGTCATCTAAGCTTGGCAACATGACAGTTGCCTAAGGCGCTCAGGATATATATAAAGGATAAGAGAGAAAGCTCATACGAATCAGGCCGAATTTCAGTCACCCACAAATCACGAGAGTGGGTACTTGCCGCAGCTTGCTCCATGGCAGCTCAACAATGCTTGTTAATCAGCGATGAGAGAGATGCATAGTAGGAGGTCGCGTTCTTAGCTGAGATGGGAGGAGAAGACGCGCCGGCCGATTCACCAGCTTTTATCATCTTCTTGGAAACCGCACAAAGCACATCGTAGTCCACGTCAAAGTTGTTGCCGCTGAGGAGACTATCAACTTGTGGATGTCGCGGCGGCCTCAAGGGCATGACTGGTACGAGCACGCACCTCGACCGGAAAGTCTTGGTATCGGAAAGGTACATCGATAGGACAAGCTATGGTCTTCTCACACGCATGTTCAGAAACAAGGAATAGGTGGCCGACTGAGCAGGTGCCCAAGACACTCGGTCATACATAGGAAAAAGAGGGCAAAGTCATGAACCGAGAGTGAAAGAATGTACCTGGATCGACAAACTGGAGAGGCCCCAGAAGTTGCTGTGCATCTGATTAAGCGCATTGTGATTGATAGCCACTCATTTGTGACCAGAATGGTTTCTCACCAGGAATTCACATCACACTCCTACGGCATCGCGGCGGTATTCATTGTAGTTGATGAATTGCTGATCAATGTTTTGGCCGCTGGCTGGGGCCAAAACGACGACACCAACATCTTGGACCGGAATAGGCAAGATGATGTACTGTAAATTCTGGCTTCCTCTTGCAAGTATTGGGTAACACGACTACAAGTACCTGCTTGCACTGTCCAGATCTCGAGCATTTCAAAGATACGAGCAATCGACATCCCCTCTAGTAGACTAAGCTTTGGGAGGTCCGGCTTAGGTTCGGCTAACTGCTGAGGAGGACGACTGCCGATCGCCATGGCGATCACCAGACCACTCCGTTCATCATGAACAGCAAGAAGGGTGTGCGAGATCTGGTCAGTTGTTAGCTCTACGGATTTCAGGTCTCCGATGACAAGAAGTTCCATCGAAAACTCCTGAATATATATGTATATATAGAGTCTACTCATCGAGTTCGAGTATGACATTGCTTTAGTTGTCATCTTCTTGCTCAGTCAACACAATGAAGATTGACATCTGTCTTGGGAGGCTCAATCAAGACTCATGTGCTGCTGGAGAGGTTGATCCTTGAAGACGAATTCGATCAAGTCCCAGGACATGTCGATGGACCAAAGTAAGAAGTCATCGGGGTCATCCTCGCCATGCTCATTCACGAATCTCAGGGACAACGGCTGGCTCAGCTCGGCGCCCAAACGATCCAGTGAAGTCAAACAATCCGCAAGTTGACTTTCCAATGAGCCAAGGGGAAGAGTTGACCTTGTGCTTCAAGTCGCGATATGTGATGATGAACTCGCGTCCGAGCCCTTTGAAAGAGTGGTAGTGGCAGACGACATTGTTGAGGGCAAAGAGTTGGAGGTTGCGCTGGACGCCCATGTTTATATATAATCTGCTACCAAATTAGTCGTATTCTTTGCAAGAGATCTCTGATCAGAAAATCTTACAGAAGTCAAAATAGCCTCAGCTATCAGAATTTAGAGATGTAGTGGAGTGCTCCATTGCCAGTGATCGAGACAAGGAGATCAAGCATCCCAAGATCGGCCAACATCTCTGTGCTCCATATATAGAGACCTTGAAGTTTGACAGATGGAGCTCGGGTAAGGATGGGTTCTCGGAACGAACGCGAAGAACCCATACATATAGAGTTGGGAGAAGCGAAAAACAAAAGAGAAGATATAACAGAGAAACATAGAAGGTAAACAGAGTAAAGAGCACTCAAACGTCGATCAAAAAATTCCAAAAAAGCAGACATAGGGAAACAAGCTTTCTCCCAGAGACGGGACCCTGGAAAGGAAGACAAACAAAAAGACTTCGCAAGAACAGAAGCAGAGAAGGATAGTCACAAAAAGGAAGCAGGAAAGCTACAAGGCAGAAGACAGACAGTAGCATGAGCAAAGAAAAACAAAGATGACAGACAGCGAAGAAGGAAGGAAGGAAGAACAAACATCGAGGAGAGATTGGGGAGTCTAGCAAGATATTCCCGGCACCTATCACCACTAGCCCCAGCAGCCCTGACCGCTCCTCGTTTGTCTCCACCAAGTCAATCGGGGGTTGCTATGCAGCAATAGCCAGAATCGGGCATCTTCCAGATACGAACTCGTATAATGCAGAGATAACTATGTTGCAGACGGGAGACTGCATGGAGCCGGCTTGACAGACATGTCACGTTGACCGCCATTCCGGGAACTCGTACAGCTGCGTAATCAGTGGCATCACCCTCACGTCGAATCTCCATCTCCTCGCAGAGAGGAACCTCCACAGCAGTCGCAAGCTCCCAGGCGGTAGACCAAACACAAGATTGATACACCTCAGGCATGTCGCGCGGGAGACTGCATCAAACCGCTGGAAAGAGGAATCGCGAGCAGTCACATTTCGCGAGCTTGTCATTGCTCGCACATCCCAGGAGACAAACTTACTCAGACTCACCTTATTGTGAGTCATCAAGTGTATCCACCATTCGAAGAAGCGCCGACAGTGATAGTGTTGCAAAAAGAAGAATGGTAGGGCAGTGGAAGAGGTGACACTGAGACTCGGAGAATCATTCCCCGTGCCCGGGCTGCATGCCGTTGCAAGGTTTACCGCTCGACCATGAGGATGTTTGAACTCTGCTTGTCCGACCGGCGACATGTCACTTTCCTGCCAACCTTTTCGGGCGTGGCTTGGCTTTACAGTATATGCAGGTCACGGTTGACAAGGTGTAGGAAAAGTGGTCCTTTTACACATAAGTATTAGTGCAGATTGCTTCCGGGTACTGATGACTTTCATATAAGCATTGGTCATGGATTGCTATAGTCATAGTGTTTTCCGATGATACAAGCTATATCTGTGAGCTGGAGTCGCAGCTCTCGTGTCTACTAGATAGCACTAATTGTCTGTCGCCTCAGACTCTGTTCCTCTTATCTCAACGAAGCAGTCAGGCTTCCGTTTCATATGTTTTGGGAGATGAGAGTTGTTGACATCATGCTTGTGTCCATCTCCTGACTTTCAATGACAATGTTGACTTGTTCTGCTTCCCCCGAAACTGCCAGGTGTTTGTCTGCAAGGCCAAGCAATTGAGTCTCTTTTGCAGCAATTTGTCCTTTTCTTCAAGACAACTGAGTCACCTGAACAATCTGGTCTTTGCCTCTTCGAAGTAGTCTGAAACAACGAACCAGCGTCACTTTGGTTATTCATGGTGCTCGACAAGACACACCGCGTGACAAGCTTTTCCAAACTTGCCATGTAAATCGTATATCATAGATCAACGCACATTCAGCCAGAGAGTATCAATTCTCTCTGCTCTGACACCCAAGTCAAGCCATCGACATGCCCCTCAGCATTGACCGCGAAGAGCTTACCACACTGAGCGAAGATGTCTTCTCAGCCCTCGACAATGTCGCCGACACCACCACCCCCGGTATTGCCCGGCTAGCACTCACCTCCATCTCCATGCTCCGCTTCATCGAAACCGCTTGCCTCGACGCGACCGCCAAAGAGCTTGACTCCATTGAAGAAGTCCGCCACACTCAGCGCCGCGAACTGCAAGCTGCCAAAGCCACAGAGGAGCGCATGAATGCCACCATTGATGCAGAATTGAAGGTCTTGGTCATGGAGATTGCAAAGAGTGTCAAGTTCAAGCGCAATGTGGGAGGTCTAGTGAAGAAGCTGGAGGAGAGGGAAAAGAAGGCAGAGGAACTCGATGAGAGAATGAAAAGCGCGAGGGAATCTCAGGAGAATCTGCGTGCTGTGTTGGAAGAACCAGTCGGCTTGGAGGATCTTGGGTTCGTTTTGTCCCTGTTCGAGACGTGCCGTTGCATAGCTGACCTTGAGACAGATTCACTGCTAGCTAAAGATACACGGCATCCAGAAGGACGATCGTTTCTCGTTCGACCGATCAGCACCAGCAAAGCAGCAAGGATCAGTGCCTGTCTTCTATACTCCGGATGATCAATACATGGCGTTCAGCAGCTGTGTAGACGCCCAAGGAAAGCGACTCTCTCTGGAGTCAATCATCTAATAAACCTCCTCTTCATCTTCAAGAGTCTTTTCTGCTGGTGATGAGAAATTTTGGACTCTTCAGCATAGAAGGTCGTTAGAAGGAGGTTGGCAGAAGGAAGGAGTCAGAGGCTGGATTCTATGACGCTTGCACCTTCCTGTTTCGGTCAAGCTTTTCTGAGCACTTCGCGGTCATGTCACCTCGTTCTCACCTCTGGTCTCGACATCCCATCTATCATCAAAATGAACACAAAATCATCTTGTCTTCCGTAATCATCTACATACCAAACCATACAACATGATATATCATCATTGACGAAACTCTCAAATTATGTCACAAAACGTTTCTGTAATTACTTGTCTTGGCAAGGGATTGCCGGCCATCCTTCGACGCTATTTTCTGCTCCGAGGAAGGAACATGGGTGCGTAGCGCCCTTCGAGGACCAAGCATGGAAACTGTATACATGTTTGGTCTGTGACATGATTTGTAACAATGCGCATCTTTTGGTTGTGTATAGCTGCCATTGCCGCTGCGGTGACGGTGATTCCTTCTACTGACCGTGACTCGCATGTTCGGCTTCAAACTGTAAGACACTGGTGCTGTTAGGTAGCTGGTGAATATTGTTTGCTGATTTTGTTCAGNCTACCACAGTTTCGCCCTCCGCTGTTAGATGTTACGGTGCATGATGCGCAAAACCTGTGTCCAGGGTATCTGTTCGTGGCTCCTTATTCCCAATTGGAAGCAAAACAGATAACAGATCCTGCTGAGGCGTACATCACTGGTCCGATGATATATGATCATACTGGAGTAAGGCATCATACTCGGTAGACCAAGCAAATATAACTGACAATACCTCAGCATCTGATCTGGATTGGATCTACCATGTTCCCTGGACGAGATGCCTACGACTTCAGGACCGTAACATATAAAGGCGAAACCATGCTTTCTTTTATCATCTCGCCAAACAAGTTCTATCCTGAGCATCCGGAAGGAATGGCTGTTCTCCTCAACAGCCACTATGAGATCGTCAACATGACTTTGCCATTATTCAACACGCCAGAGTTCAACATACACGAATACAGGATTATCGATAATGGATCTTCTGTTCTGGCACTCTACTCCAAGCCTACGTTGGTCAACGAAACATGGATCATGGATGATGGGATTGCTGAGATTGAGCTGGATACGGGAGCAACTCTGTTTCGCTGGAGTTCTCTGGAGCATATTTCCTTGAACGCATCAAACTTTGATCTTCCCAAAGTAGGCTCGACAACAGAAAAGTCAGCCTGGGACTGGTTGTAAGCAGCATCTACTATCTAAATCTAGTCAAAACTAACTTCCTACCCTCAGNNCCACGCAAACTCCATCGACAAAGACGCCAAAGGGGACTACCTCCTCTCTTCCCGGCACACAAGTTCCATCTACAAGATATCCGGCAGCGATGGCTCCATCCTCTGGACACTGAGTGAAAAAAGCCACGACATCGACCACTCTAACAACTTTAAGTTCTCCTGGCAACACGATGCGCGATTTCTCTCCTCCAACGCCTCCACAACCATCCTCTCATTCTTCGATAATGCAGGCGTGGGCATCAGCGATCCCCTGAAAACAACAGGAAACTGGAGTCGTGGAGTTGTACTCGAGATCAATACTTCTTCCTCCCCAATGACCACAAAACTAATCCACAGCTACGATCATCCAGATCGTGAGATCTCGATAGCAAGGGGCAATATGCAAACACTGTCCAACACCAATACATTCATCAATTGGGCTACTTCTGGTCAAATCTCTGAATTTACTGCTTCTGGTAC
Organism: Aureobasidium uvarum; assembly: GCA_903853725.1. NCBI lineage: Eukaryota > Fungi > Ascomycota > Dothideomycetes > Dothideales > Saccotheciaceae > Aureobasidium > Aureobasidium uvarum. Next base: position 331,251 of record CAINUL010000015.1, read on the forward strand.
TCCTCTGATGACGGCGAGATTCTCGGATGGAAAGATGAGTACTTATCGCAGTTACAAGGCCGCTTTTGTGGGAAGACCACATACATCACCACTTCTAAAATCCATGGTACATGGTTCTTCCGCCGCTTCCTCCAACACGTTTCACTATTTCAGTTGGAATGGGGCTACCAATGTCAAAGCCTGGAAACTTTGGGGTGCTGAGAGAAATGTCTCTGGGAGCTTTTCTCTGCTTGCTAGCGTGGACAAGGCGGGGTTCGAGACTATGTATATGACGAAAGGACATATTGCATTCGTGTACGTTGAAGCCGTCGACTTCAAAAACAAGGTCATGGGAAGATCTCTTGTTGTTGCTTCAGAGGTGCCGAAGAATTGGATGGGTGGACGAATTTGCACTGGAAACGGTGCTTGCAAGGATATCGAGGAAATCCCAGGGGTCAAGAACTCTACAGAAACCGATGATGCTTCTACTGGGCTGCTGGGGAAAAGCATCAAAACACAATACCCAAANTTTTCGCTGACGGATGTCGAGGATATACCTTTGGTACTCGGTATCGGTCTTTTTGCCGTGTCGCTGGCAGTGTTTGGGTACTTGTTTATGCGTTTATCTAGACGGCGGAGCAGAGGACGATATCGGCGTGTAGAATAGCAAAGGACATATGCGCCCTTGTTCCATCTCATCCATCTCCGCGTGCGATTTTACCTTAGTAATCATTGATTCCGGGACCAAACTTCAGACACATAGGGACGACCAAGAACCATACAACTCTAGTGCGCTTTTCTGTCTTTCACCTACTCCGATACTCTCAAGTTGTCATCTGTTGTTTTTTCTCCTTTCTCACATCACCGCTAGGTCATCCGGCAATATCTTCTTACTGCTGCCGCTCCTATTCATGAGTATTGTGTTTTCAGTTTCTCCTCACAAAATAAGGGGTCTACACCAACCCAAATGCCACTGACTCTATCACGGTATACTAGAACCACAAATCATAACCTTCGTGGATGCCGACTAAGGACGGAGGTAACACACAAACAGATGCCAGTAGATTGCCATCAGAGGGCATGGTAGAGTCAAGAAGATTCCATGGAAAGTCAAAGATGTCTGGGCCTTCTTTGTTCGAGTGCTTCCACTCTCAACACGAAAGAAGCATCTACTCAACAACACTGTTTCTGTGTCCTTCTCCTTGCATCCGGAAGATACATCCAACAACCACAATATGTCACAGTACATTTATTCAGTCTGCATCTACGCCCTCTACATCTTACTCCTTACCTCAAGCCACACACTGTTGCTGCTCTCCAGCAGTACTTTGCAAGTATGTCTACCATCCGCACCATCCCCCCTGAACCAGACAACCCCAATCTCACCAACACTACAAACACCCGCCCCTCAACGCCCTTACCTTCTGCTTCTTCTCCTACATCCCACACCTCCACCCCAACCACCGTCGCCACCTTGACACCTAATGGCCATCACCGCGCTTCACCCTCTCGCGACCCCAGCCGCCCAAAGCCCCGCCAACCCACCCCTCTCCATCCATACCAAAGCCGTCGTCAACCCAAGCAACCCAACCCGCAAGACTCGGAGGCAAGTATGGCAGCACCTCAGGATTGGCCAGAGGTTAAGAGGGCTTGGTGGAAGAGGGCTTGGAGTTGGCTCAGGGGATGGGGTTTCCGTTGATGAGTGAGGGTTACAGATTTCGTTGCCGTTGAGAGGTAAACATGACTTTGTCTTAGCTTGGTGATGATGTGGTGTTTTACTGCAAGTCACAATGAGATGAGTGTAGGAAACAAGTATTGACGAGACAGCAGAAAGGGGTAAACACGGATCAAGGCAACTTATATTCCTTCCACATGACGATGATAAGGATGCTTCTGGTGCTTGTGGTAAGTCACAATGATAAGACAGTCGAGGTATTCGCTGACGAAATACAGAAGAAGCAAAACAGGGGCAATACAAACACATTCACTCAACCCGGTCGATTACACAGAAAACGAGATGAGATTTGGCAAAGTCTTTTGATTCTTTCTTTTAGTCAGGAGGGTATCTTCAATCGTGGGAGAGGAGCAAGCGTATGGGAAAAACAGACAAAAAAGGAAGCTCTACTCCTCCATGCAATCCATCGAATGACTTGCAAAAACGCTCAGTTATGTTCCTTTTCCTTCTCATGACCTAACTTGCTGCACGAATTGAATGAAAAACTTTTTGAAGTCAAGCTTGTCTTTGGCTTCGAGATGCGTGATATACTCGTCAATGATGGGGCCTTGGAGGCCTAGTCCGGACATCTCGGATTCGCGCAGGTGGGTCTCGTAAGCTGCTCCACACTTGCGGAGAATAGTCCATTGCAAGGTGGCGGCTTCTGTGAGATAGCTGCGTGCTTGAGCGTCCTTTGGTTGGAAAGATGGTTGTGAGATAAGAGCCCAGGTGAGAGGAGAGAAGCGTGACATGATGAAGGTGTCAAAGCCTGGGACCGTTGGTGCAGCGGCTTGAGCAGCGCCTGCGGGAATGGGAATGGTAAGGTCTGGGCCACCCCACACCTGTGTCATCTTAGTCAAGACGGCAAGAGATAGACGAGCGGTAGGATAGTCAGAGGGGTCGCGGCAGAAGTGTTCCAGTGTTGTGAGAATGGTCTCGAAAGTCTGCTGGTTGGCACTGCTGACAAGGACGGGCGCCAAGTCGTTGTTCAAAATCACGAGGATGAATTGCAGGTACTGCATCTTCAGTTCACCAAGCTGAATGGCGTCATCAGTCCCAGTAGTAGGCTCTGAGAGACCTGCAAGAACTCTTTGCAGAAGAGGGGTGAGCAATTGGTCAAGAATCTCAATAATCTCAGTCTTGAAGCCAAAGACCACTTGATCTAGAAGTCTCAGGAACGTAGCCATCTCATCCTTAGTGGAAGACTGCGAGAGCAAACCGTCAATCCATCTGGGCAGCTTCTGCAGGATAACAGAGCCCAGTACACCCAGCATGCGTGAGAAAGCAAAGCGTGCACCAGTACGGATGAGCATAGAGTTCTTGAGACTTTCGAGCGCGGTCAAAACAGCTTCACCGGCTGGTGAGAACTCATTGGCCAGCTCGGAAGGAGGAGGTGCGCCAGAGGTGTTGCCAGGCATCCAGTCACAGAAACCTTTCGCCAGGGTACCCACTGCCTTGATGATGTGGTGGACCTGCATAATTGCCCGCTCATCACCATTCTTGGCTACGGGAATGTGACGTTCCAGATCTGCAATCAATGGGCTGACAAGAGTGCGGGCATAGAGCATACGGGTTTCCAGTGGGACCGAGGTCGTAGAGGCAATCGCTCCAACGGCTTCAAAGAGGTAGAGTTGGCTGGTGAAGATGGCGTCCGCCGACTGGTCGTTCTCTTCAGATGACATGTCATCGTCGTCGTTCTCCTTTGGTACTTCGGCCTGGATGGTGAGGAGATCGGCGACAGTCTCGATGACGGTTTGAGCAACGTTGCCGAGTTGACTGCGAAGTTGCTTGACGAAACGGAAGAAGAGATACCATGAGCGAGTCTTGACCTTGATGTGGTCGCTGTGGACGAAGCGAACAAAGTTCTCAAGAACACGGGGAATGCTTTCGGTAGAGTGCTCGAAGAAGGTGCAGTATCTCACGCAGATCTCCATGTACTGGAGTTGAACAGCAGGGTGAGGGTACGAAGCGATGTCAGACTCGACTAGCTTGGCCATCATTTCAATAAGATGTTGGGATGCAGTGCTTGACGGCGAGCTCTTCTGATAGAGACCGCCATTCTTGACGGCCAGTTCGCCGAAAAGGTACATTTCGTACAAAGCCAAATCCAAGTCCCTCCAGTTGGGCTTGTTGTCTGACGAGATTCTGTTGAATGTCGTAGCAACGACTCTGCTCAGAGTTTCCATGTACATGTTCTCATCGACGGCAGCCACAGCTTGTTGAAGGACGTGTAACCTCCTGCGCAACTCTTGAAACTCGGCCTCATCTGTCTGATCACTCTCAGCACCCCAATCCGCCGTCTCATCATACTTCATTTTGAGAATAATCGTGTCGAGGATGGGTTGCAGCATGGCGCGGTACTGATCGGGGAGGGCTCCACGCTTGGACGAGACACGGAAGAGCGTAAGCAGATCGGTGAGCGAGGGAATGACGGCGGAGCAGATTTCGTCGTATTCGTCCGAGAAGAAACGCAAGAGGTATGGAACGAAGAGCTGGAGCAACTCGTCGGCCTGGGCAGCCGTGTTTGCATCGAGACCTTCCGCGTCGAGGACTTTGACGACGTCGAAAACGACATTGTTGACAAGCTTGGCCACGGTTTCGCCGAGGTCGTTGTCGTAGTTGGAGGTACCTCTGGACTGGTTAAGAGCAGAGCTAGCGACAAGCTGGCCGGCGACGTTGGCGAGGTTGAGATACGAGATGAGCTGAATCTTGTCCTGGCTAGGCATCTTCTTGGCCACAATCTCGGTAAAGGTGTCGATGGCGGCATCACGAATCTTTGCTTGAGGGCTCTCGGCCGAAGAAATGTCTGGCTGTCCAGCAATCTCGAGCAAGAAGTTCAGCATGGTCTCGTTGACGACGAGCGAGATGTCTATCCAGCTGACCCAGCGTGCGACGCAGCGAAGGCACAACTCGACAATACCAAGATCGATCTGCCTCCACCTCGAAAGCACCTGCTGCCAGAAAGCTGAAATGTTCTGAGCGTCGCGCGAGCGCACATAGTCTTTGAGGTCGGCATTGCGCTTGAGCTCTTCGGGAGTGCGAGGGATCAGGACGTCGGCAATCTCGTCGTGGATCGAGTTGATGATGCGGAGGTATAGAATGGTTCCTTGAGGGTTGTCGGAGCCAATTGTGTTTGCATCGCCGGCCAGCGATCTGAAGTCGTCGAAGAAGGTGGTCCAGGCAGTGGCGTAGAGCGAGGTGAAGAGGTAGGTGATGGTTTGTGTGAGTTTGTTCTGGATGCTGGGCGAGTCGATGCGGTTCGCTTGGGTCGCAAAGGTTTGGTGGATGTAAGTCATGAGCTGGTCTTTGATGTACGACAGACTCCGCTCGTCCAGGCGGCCTGTCTGCACCGCATGGCTGACCAGCTCCAGGCAGACATGGCGCACGACTTCGTCCGGAGGGGNGTCGCGGGTGAAGAGGGCTAAGCAGACTTGCCAGCCGGAAGCATCGTCGCGCAGTTGCTGCAGAAAGTCATAGGCCTGGGCTTTGAGGTTCTGGTCGGCCCGGGGGTCAAAGGCAATCTGGATGGCGCTCTCGACCTGCTGGGAGTCAGTCAAATTCGGGCAGGCACGTGGGCTGGCACTTGCCTGAGCATCCATGCTCGCCACCAGTAAGAGGAAGAGTTTTGCGGTAACGGACAGCTGTAGTGTAGTGAAACAAACAGTCTGCGACGTAAATCGAGCAGGAGAGGTGGGTAGTGGTGGCGGGGTTTGTTGATTTCAATGTCTTGAGTGTTTTCGCTGCGCTCATGTTGCAGACACCCAAATTCAAAAGCGGTCAACTCCGCAACTGCCTGATCCAGCCTGCCCCTCGACTTCTGCCCGCACCTGTCACCTTGGACCAACTATCGTTATTGGAAACATCATCTAAGAGCAGGGCAGCACCCACTGAGACACAAAATTTCATCAGCTTTCTGTGGCCATACCTTTGATGGTGGAGAATACTGTGTCTTTCTACAGCCCAAACGTGTCTTTATGTTGTAGTGAGAGCCGGCACTGTCACTCACTTTTTGCACGGAGATACACACGTCTTTACATCTGGAATAAAAAATGGGCACAATGAGTGCGACTTGGCGCAAACAAAAAGACAAGGTCATGAAGCTGGAACAGGCTCAAGGCGAAGCGCATGATCCGGGACATGGGAAGCACAGAAGGCTGTATCGAAGGACTAAAGGCATGCAGAGAAGGGCGGGGAACGCTGTGGGTTACTCGTGCTGGCGGTTAGGTGCAGGACGAGACAAAGAGAGATGGACACACAGTACTGGAAGTGCGAGGCTGAAAGAACGAGCGAAAGAGTTGCTTCGTCGACGTTTGTGGAGACGGGAGGCCCGACGCGCCGCTTGAGTAGTGCCGATTGTCGTCCCTATCACCTATCGTCCCTCCCGATGCGCCATCCCATCCGACTTCTACATCTCTCAATGCGACCGACGGAAGATGGTCTGACAGGAGCACACCACAGCTAGACTGGCATCATGGCTGCATCTCTCCCCGACCGGGAGCGCGACCTGCTCCGGCGCATCGATGCCGCAATCGACCGCATGCGCGCCGTCACGCCAGACGAGCCCTACGTCCTCAGCATCCCTCAGGACGAGCCCAAATACCACCACCACTCCCATCACTCGAGCCAGATGTGGCGCACTGGCACCCCTTTCCGCTCCGACGACGACCCCAACCAACAATACCAGACCTTCTACTACCACGAGCCCCTCTCGGACGTCTTTCAGCTGCATCGCAACTCTCACTACCAAAAGGACAATGCCTCCGTCTCTTCACAACCGCGCGAAAAGGAGAGCAGCACCCAGAGCACTCCCAGCATGCTGCCCAAGAAGAAGATCAGCCTGGCTGCTTACGCCAACAAAAAGACACAGCCAGACTCTACCCTCAGTCACCACAACAAGACTACGTCCGAGTCGTCTTCTTCACAGCCGCTCAAATCGCGCGACTCTGCCAACCTACCGCGCATGTTGTCTNNCCCGCTACGCGACCAGTCACAACAATCGAAGCAGCCAAGACCCTCACCACATCAAAAGTCGCCGAAACAATCACTCCTACCTCCTTGCCTAATATCTCCTACGCTTCCTCCGAGCATTATCGCTTCCTTGGATGCGAAGCCATACCAATCTTCACGCCACAAACATGCCTCCAAACGTCTACCCTCCCCGCTACCGCCGGCCGCCGAAAAGTCGCGCAAGCATCCGACAAACATTCCTGAACTCAAAACACGCGACTCACCACAAGAAGATGAGGATCAAGATTCTGCGCGTCCATCACTTATTGTCAAGCTCAAAATCCCCAAGAGCATGCGCAAGAATCTTTGTCGATATTTACAGATGAAGCCACAACCGCAAACTCAAGTCATTCGTGTACTACCTCCGGAAAAGCCCCCAGCTCCAGTTCAAGCTACACCGCAAGCAACAAAAAGACCTCGACCGGCAGAGGAAGACACTCCACTTCCAGATTCGAAACGCAAGAAAGCTCTCAGAACAGAGCCCTCGAACATAAAGCAAGAGCCCACTACGCCTTTACCCGTGACTCCTGCGGCGCAGAAAGCTGCACCCATCGCGCGCAACGCTACCAAAGATCTACGCGCCTCCGCTGCTATGAAGCGTGTTGAGTCAACAGACAGCATGGTCAATGGAACACCTCAATCTTCGCGCCACGTTAATGGAATCACCAAACCTTCTCCCTCGTCAGGTCACGTCAAGACGGCCGAGTCAAAAGCTTGGGATATCGAAGCAGCACGACTTGGAACCTTGGGCCGTGAACTCAAGCATGCCGCCTCGGACCTGGACAAGCCAAACACCCGCAGCAGTCACGCCGATTCACGATCTCGCGAAACTGCGGCTGCCATGTCCCTCGAGTCTTTTCTGTTGTTCATGCTTTCTTTCTATTGCTCTGACCGTGGCCTTGCCGTTCGCAACCCTCCTGCTCCTCTGGATGGTGGACGTACTTGGGGTACCATTCCAGCATTCCTCAACTTTGTCCGTACACGCTGCCAGTATTTCCCGGCTCTCGATGGTGTGGCATGCCATCTAGGTGCCGTGTGCAACGCCATGATCATGTTGCGATTGACAACAATACGCGAACGATCACAGGATATGACGCCCGATGAAACGCGTACACTTCACAATGCCGCATCAGCAGGTCTCAAGGCTTCCAAAGAAGGCACTTCGAAGTTGCCTCTATCGACGATCGTGTCCACTTTCCCGAAGACTTGGAAGAAGGCCATCAACAGCAACGTCCCAGCGACGGGAGCTGAGGAAGACGTCAAGATTGGTCGATATGTTGGGGACATTACTCTACCACTCGGCATGGACACCGAGCCTCTCATCGCAGTCCGGATTGGATACGCACTGCTGAGAGAATGGTGTGTCAGTAAAGGACTCAAATATGAGATGAAGCTTGGGCTCTAGGCAAAAACATTGCTTCACATCCTCATATTCAGAGCAACAGGGGAAGCATAACACGGAGTTTGGTGGGCAAGGCGTTCCGGACATATCTTAATATGGTGGTTTCACAATGGAGGTTACAGCATTTGGCGCAGACAAGAGTTTAGGAGATGCACTTCTCTCCTCTTTTTTTTTATGTTATAATGGTCGTTTTACTGCTTTGCTATTACCCTGATACCCCCTCTTGTTCTACAATTCGTAGACAAATATCATGCTGTCGCATTCTGACTTTGATCATAAGACTATCGCTAGCCTCGACCCAGACTCACATGCTTCCTCTCAGCAAAGATTGTCTTTGATACTGTATGAATATCTTCCACAGTGCTCGTCCAGAACATGAGCATTGATCATCAAGCTTCTCGCGCCTCCGGGAGCACGGGCCGACCCGCTGCACGCTGTGACATGGCACGTACAAATGACGCTTGCGCCGAGACCCACAATCCGCATTGCTTCTTGCACTTCCTTCATCCTCCGTCCTCACCATCGGCATCACTTTGAAATGGCGCAAAGAGAGATTCCCGGATTCTACTATGGTGGGTGCTGCTGAGCCCAACTCCTAAGCCCTCAGTCTTTCGACGGTGAAAAGGCCACAACTCTGACGGTTTCTTATCACAGACGCCGAGAAGGGCAAGTACTTCAGAGTGCAGGCGAATCATGTAGCGCCGCAGGGAGCAAAGCACTCGCATGAGAATGTGAAGAAGGAGAAGGAGTTGTCTAGAGTAAGTTTTGTGGTTTTTGTTGTTGTATCTGGATGAGATTGAGGAAACAGCTTGAAGCATCTTCTGGATTGCATGGGACTACTCTTGAGCTTCAACGGCTTTACATGTCTGGATATCTAGGGATTGAGTCGACTAGGACTGGACTCTAGATTTACGGCTACTTTGGACGGCACCTCCAGAGGATTGCATCCGATCGTCCTGCCTTGATCAACCGTCTTGGTCTCTTGTTTACCGCTACCTACTCATGCATTTCAGAACAAGAAGGATTTTTCCATCAAAAACCAACAGAAACTAATACATACTCCAACANNGAAACGCAAACGCTCCGCCGCCTACCAAAAAAAAGCGCGANNAACACAAACCGTGCGTCGCTCCAAAATCCTCTCTTCGCCATCTTCCGCCGGCATAGGTCTCTGGCGTGAACAAGGCAGCTCCCACTTTTCCGCCTACGAATCCCGCATCTCTGCCCTTTGTTCTCAATTCTCCGGCTACGAAACACTATCACTCAAAAGTTGTGAAAGTTGTGGTAAACGCGACAACATTCATGACTTTTTCATTGATGAGGAATTGGATGCGATTCTGATGGCTTTGGGTAGTAGAAATTTTGGGAGGGTGCAGTTTATTGGTGGACAGCAGAGCAATGCGTATGATATTGCGGCGTTTCGGTCGGATATCAGTAGTGTTGCCATTTCGGCGCAGAGGACGCTGGTGGCGACGAGCTATGACAGAGCACATCCTGGCAATGTGTTTGTGGCAGGGATGGCGGGCAGTGTCGATACAGAAGGTGGACCACCTATACTCGATTCGCCGGCGCCGAGTTACTCCATGCTGGGTAAAGCGGAAACGGCACTTTGGACAGCGAGTCCTTGTCCTGTAGGTTCGGCAAGGGATGTCATTGCTATTGGCAGCAGTGAGGGAGTTTACATGATGAGCTCTGCTGGGGATCTGCTGCAACATCATCCACTTAACGAAGACATACGCTCTATCGACTGGCTAACCCCGAACGTGGCTGTCGGAGGCACAAAGTTAGGACCTGTGTACCTCTGGGACGCACGAGCTCAAGGCTCTTCCCTCCGCTTCAAGCACAGCAGCGGCGTAACCGGTGTCCGCAGTCTCCACGACGGCTCCCGCGTTCTCGTCTCCGGCTTTTCTTCCACCTCCATCTACGACACACGCATGGTTTCCACCCCCAAAAACTCAGGCTTTCCATCTCCAGCTCTTTTGCGCGTCGCACCTACAAAAACAGAGTTTCCTTCTCAAGCCATGGATGTACTTGCTGATGCGAATTTGCTGGCTACTTCTGACGACGATAATGTGATTCAATTGCATTCACTGTGTAGTGGGAGGTTGATGGGTACATTGCAAGGAGCCAATCCGCGCAAGGATTTGGGCAGGATTCATCGACTTCGATTTGTAAAGACGCAGGATGGGAGACCGACGTTGATGGCTTGTCAAGGGTCGAGGTTGTTTGAGTGGTCCTGGGGTGGTGCTTTGGATGATGAGGGATGATGAAGGATGATGTGGGTTTTGGAGGTGCAACTTTCTATTGCGGTTCTTCAAATTCAGGTTTCTAGGACGGTTTAGCGAGCAACGGCGTTAATGGGTATGAGAAAGGAAAACACAACGGCAAAAGAGCAATATATATACCCCCCTTGAGTCATCATCATCAGATATGGAATGGCCTTTTCCATCCCTTTTACTTTTATTTCTCCCTCTGCCTCGATCCCAAAGGAATTCTTTCTTCCACCCTCTATAGATCTTGTTGATCCTCATCTGGGATCGGCAACATATATCCACCACCACAACTCATGTTTTCTTCAAAACTGATTAAGATCGTTTCGTTCTCTATCGCCCCACAGATGCCTGTATAACTCACAAACATGGGGAACTCGTCTAACAACCCAGGTCTCTCGAGCTGCACGTGGTTGTTTGTGATTCGCAATGCCCAAGTGCAGGTTTGAGATAGTCCTCGATATTCCTCTGGATGCATGAATGACAAGACTTTATAGACTAGCTCTGTGGGTATGTAGGAGAGCAGATTTGGTGACGCTGGAATGGAGGTGTAGAAATGGGTGCGTGGGTAGGTGAAGATGTGGTTGTTTTTGCCTTGGCAGCGAGCCAAGATGCAGAATTTGATGTGAGGTTCGACGATCTCAGAGAGGGAGGGGTAGAAGGTGGATGTGCTTGTGGTTTGATGTGTTGGATCTGGAGGTTGTGATGCAGGTGCTGGGATTACTGGGGGTGTTGGGCGTGAAGTTGAGCGTCCAGATCTGAGTTCCATATTTTGTGAGGATTGTTTGTTTTTGTAAGAGTTTGTGATGACGGGAGAAAGGAGAAAAGAAGAGATAAATGAAGGAAAGTAGGATATATAGTAGTGTCAGGCAACCATAGTGTTTCATAACCGTATGCGACCTTTTGTGAAGGCTTGCACAAAAGTGCAAGCTAGCACATTCCCAATCGAGCACTTTGCGACCAGCGTCAACAACTCGCAACCGTCGAATAAACACATCTCTCCATACCACAAGACAGTCATAGTGGTCATCAGCAATTGACCTCTGTATACCAACAACGTCACCACCAACTCGTGCTCTCCATCCTCAACCTCACACACGACCAACCAAACCCACTCCGACCACTCCAACAACCAGAAACCTCACTAGTCTGCACACCCAAGCCACCAACACACTCTACTATCACCCCACAGACATCCACAACAATGAGCGACACAGAAGACGACTACATGTCCATGTCCTTCGCCGACCATTCCCCCTCCCTACCAAAAACCTCCCTCCAACGCACCCAAGAACGCCGCCGTCTCGCGTCTCTGAAATCGCAACCAAAGACAAAAAAAAGAGCTAGAAGCAGAAGCAGACCTGGCCCGCGAAACCGCCTTATCCACATCCACCCTCAGCAACGCCAACTCCAAAGGCGCACAAATGATGGCAAAGATGGGCTTCAAGGGCGGCGCACTGGGCAAGACACAAAACGCACGCACGGAACCGATAGAGATCAGCATCAAACAAGGCAAAGGAGGAATAGGCATGGACAATGAAAAAAGCGCAAGATAAGGGAACACATGGAGGAACTCCAAGGCAAAGAAAAGAAACAAAAGGCAGAGGCAGGAGAATATCGCGAACGTGTTGCTGCAGAAAGAGAGGAACATCGCAAAGAAGGCATGTATTGGGGCGCCATGAAAGTATGTGAGAAACTCGATACCGAGGAAGAGGCAGAAAAGCAAGGCAAAGCCATACAAAGCGATCCGAAAGAGGTCAATGTGCTTTGGCGAAATCTGGCATTGCAACGACAACAGAGAGACAAGGATAGAGTGCTAAGAAAAGGAGCCTTGGATTCGTTATCGTCACGCTGGAATGATGATGAAGCTGATGCAGACGATAAAGTGGCCATGGGGACAGAAGTCGAAGAGTTTGAAGACGAGCAAGACACAGAACTGGAAGAGTTCAACGCACTTCCAGTGGGAGAAAGACTAGAGAAATTGGTGGCTTACTTGAGAGTTACCTACCATTACTGCTTTTGGTGCAAGTATCGGTATGCTGATGAGAGCATGGAGGGCTGTCCTGGCTTGACGGAGGAAGAGCATGATTAAACTCAAGGACGGAGCGGAACAACGAAGATCAGAACAGGGCAGAGTGGTGTTGTTCTTATACACAACTAGATGAATCTACTATACAATACTGATACCCAGGCCACAGAAGAGCCCAGTTTGATCCCTTGTGCAAATATATATCCACAACACACCTCTATCCAACATTCGAACAATCCTTATCTCCAGTCACGAGATCCGGTAATTGGCATGCCATAGCAGCTTCTCGGATACTAGTCTCTGCCACATCAGCATCCCCATGCACCCTCAACAACACCAATCGAATAAACTCAGAAAGCAAATTCAGTGCTTCCTTCTTGCGTTGCCAGAAACGCAATTGCGTAATATCGATTCCCTTTGCAGCAGCAGTTTCTGCGCGCTTTTGTGCCAGGCTGGCCATGACTTTGGATGTGGTTTGAAGGCGAGCAGTCGAAGCGGGGACTTGTTGGCGACCTCTGCGGCCGCGGACGGTGAGGGGTTTGAGCTCTGACATGTTGGATACGGCAACGATGACTATGCGAGCCAATTCTGGATCAGGGTATGCCTTGTACATGCGTGCTATACCGTGTAGAGCAACCAAGCAACCAGCAAAGTCTTTGTTCAGGCAGAAACTGGAAATGATCTTGGTGTGAATTTCATTGGTAGATTTGGGAATGACCCACGAGCGGTGGAGCAGATCTTTGCTGTGGTACCAAGATGTCATGAGGCCGAATAGTTGGCGAGGGGTGGGATAGCCCTCGGTGGCTTTCTTGCCAACCCTCATTCTCGGGTTTAGGTGTTCGAGTTGAGCGGTCCAGAGGATGTTGTAGGTCTCAATGTCGGGGCCGCCGACAACATGTTTGGCCTCGGAGAGGAATTTTTGCCACAACTTCTTTTCATCGTGGAAAGTGTTGAAGATCATGTTTAGGTAGTGGTTGAAAAAGTCGGTGTTCATCTTGAACGCGGCCGGACGTCTCAAGTAGTTGAGATGATGGATAAGTTTCCATTTCTCATGAATGGAATAATGAAGAGCGAGTACGTTGAACGTTTCGATGGTTCCGATGGGCACAGGGCGTTTGATGTAAGCAGGTATTGTTACTTGTTTGCCTTCTTCGAAATCGCGGATAGAAGGAATGTTATCGACGTTCTCGCCTCTCTTCTCGCAACGGTGTCTGTACGAAGCCTCTAGTCTTCGCTGAATCATCTTCCAGGCCATCTTTTCGCCTTGGGCCTGGAGTGCTGGAACGGCAGAGCGGAGGAATCCACCAATCAATCCGTTGATGTGTTTGGCATCAGGCTCAATACCTCGTTCATACATCAACTCGACAACCTTTGTAGCGGCTTCGAGTTGCTGCATTCCGATCAGCTTCTTGAGCCAGCTGCCGTAGAAAAACTTGTTCTGCCATGGTAAAGGCAAAGCACTCAGGGCCTTCAGAGACATGGCATTGATTTCATTGGCATCTACTGAGCCATCGGTCAAACGCTCCATGCGCTCGAAGACCTTTTCGTAGGCTTCGTTCTGTCCGTCAGCGCCGAGGAATTCTTCCGAGACTTCTTTGTTGGGACCACGGAGCATCATATCACGGAAGACGGCCAGAGCGTAATCCTTCTTGTTGTGCTCGAGGAAGGTGAGTGAGACAACATCGTAATCCTCCATTTTCATATCCTCGCCGAGTTTCTGGCCCATGAGGACATAGCATCCAAAGGCCAATTCGTCCTTTCCAGCACGAAGGTCGGCGGTGAGAAGGGGAACGATGATACGAGGATCATGCTTGGGATAGCGTTCGAAAAGTCGCATCAAGACCCAGTTGGCCTTGTCCAGGTGGTCGTTTTGAGAGAAAAGACGCACTCCAAGGGATAGGAGCTGTTCGGAGGGTGTATTCGTGGCATCGTAAGCGCGTTGCCATGAGCGGATGGCGTCTTCAGTCTTGTCGAGAGCGAGTAGTGTTTCGAGGAGTACAAGAGACTGATCTGGCATGATCTCCATATCCACTGAAGCCATGTCGTGTAAAAGCTGCTCCATGTGATGCAAGCGGTCAGGGTTGGTAGGCGATTCAATGGATTGGGCCTTCCAGATCAGCTGCCAGGCCTTCTTGGGGATCATGTTGGCCAGTCCGGGGATGCTGTGCTTTGCGCGGCCGTACCATCTCCAGAGATCCTTTCTTGGGATGACAGCACTGGGATTGAGAGCAGAGTCGCGGAGAGCTGTGTTGAACTTCTTGAGAAGAGGCACAGTCAAGGGTGGCATGTCCAGGCTGACATTGAGTCCGTCGGTGAGCTCTGCCTCATGCTGGTCACGCTCCTTCAACGCCTTCTCGACCTTTGCGCGATCCTCGGGCTCAAGAGCAGCCAGCATGTCCTCGTCCGAATCTTCATTGCGGTATTCAGCGAGCTCTTTCTCCAGGGCAGCAATCTTCTGTCTCAGCTCAGCCGCCTCGATCTCCTCAGGGTTGCCGGCTATGCGGCGAGTGGCGCCCGTCTCGACATCTTGTTCGAACCAGCGGATCGCTTCGTCCTCTTCGTCTGCTGGTGCATCGCTGGATCGGGTAGGGGGTGGGGGTTTCTGAGCGGCGAGTCGTTTGTTGCGCTGGAGTTGGGTAAAGACGCGTCCACTAATTCGGGTAGAAGCAAGGCGACATGCTTGCTGAAATAGTCGCGGTTGTAGGGTTTTCTTCCGGAGGCTAAAGACGTGCATCAGATTAATATGTGTACAAGCAAAAGTCGTCGTGAATTGTTCGTCGAGAATCATCAACTTTTTGCTTCTGACAACTCCGTCATCTCTTGTTGCCAACAGCACTCAAGGTCCGTTGTCAACTCCATCTCTCTTCCACACGTTCCACTCGGTCTAGCCTGTCCCGAATCTTGTTTACATTTTTGGGCGTCCATCAAGAGTTCCCTCAAGACGTTATGGACTTTCAGACTTGCTATGTACATGATCCGTCCGCGCGTAACAAGAGTAGACCGGTAAAGAAACGTCGCACCGAGCCTCTACAAGGTCTTCAAACTTCTTGGCCGCTCCGTCGCTCCCTGTACCAACGACTGTGGGCCAAACAGCAGGCACGATTGAAGNNGTCGGCTAGTGCCTTCCTCTTTGACAATATCACCTAACAGATCGATCAGAATCTACTCCTGGAAATAAACGAATCCACAATCAACCAGATTACTACCTTCGTCGAAACTACTGATCCTCAACCAGCACCTGGCAGAGTCTCTTCGGCAATCATTCTCACAGGTCCGAGTATTGCATCTCACGCTCTACTCTTTTCCCAACTAGCCACCAGTATTGGTCAAGCTGATGGAAGCATCTTTGTACCTTTGACCTCTTCCTTGGCTCCAAATCTCAAGACTCTGCTGAAAATCCTCATCTCCAAGGGAACTTCTTCGGACGCTCAATCTGACGATGAGGATGAGGTCGATGCTGTCAAACCGACTCGCAAACGGACGCGTCTACTTAACTATGACCTTCAACTCCTGTACGATTATGTTCAGGAGAAAGGCTTGTCTCGGGTAGTCGTTGCCTTCCAGGATTGTGAAGCCTTTGATGGTGCTCTCTTGTCAGATGGAGTCGAACTATTGACNGTAAGTCTGGTTTCGACCCTACTCATGACATGTAGCTGATCTTATCATAGCCGATGGCAGGATAGAATACCCTTCGTCTTCTTCTTTGGTGTCGCTACATCCATCGAGAACTTTTCCGTCAAACTGTCCAAGAAGGCTACTCGCTGTATCCAAGGTCAACGCTTCGATGTAGTCAAGGCAGAAAGTGCTCTTGAACAGATTACTGATGCGCTTTACTCTTCCCTTGACACGAACACGCCTAGTCTTTGGATGGGCCCCGGCATATGTTCTGCCACACTACGACGTCAACGAGAGCATATTCAGAGTCTCGATGCTTTCGTGGATAGTGTTCAAGTATGATGCCCAGTAAATTGTTGACTAGACATGTGCTAATCGACCGTANNGTATGCATACCTATCACACTTCTACGCCAATGCTCTTAGTATCTTCCTAGACAACACTGTCCCACCGGCCGATATCTCGACCGAACACATCGAAGCGCTGCGTAACCTGCCTTCTTTCCAACAGTACGTCATCTACCACTCGTATTCTTCTTCTTCTTCTTCTTCTTTCTGACAGTGACAGACANNAGTAGAAACACTGCTCGAAGCCGGCGAAGCTTCAACCCCCAAACGCTTATTAGACAGTGACGAATACCTCTTGAACTATGTCAAAGAACAAATTACGACTGGACATCAAGCTCTGGAGTCTATGCTGAGCACAGTGAACACAATCGCAGCATTGCAAAAACACATACCCGCATTACAACAACAGCTCAAATCGACCTTGCTGGTTGATGCCCTCGCTGGTCAACTCAGAGATTCCAACGTTGAGAGAAACATGTTCATGTATCTCAAGAAGTCAAACTCGGAAGCTCTGTTGCTAACAATACAGCACGTATTACCAACCACATCTGGAGACCTGCACAAGCTATGTGCAAAGCTTTTAAAAGAACTCGAAAAACTTCAAGCCCAGCAAAAAGATGGATCAGCTCTGCGCAGTGAACAGGATGTGCATAACGCCACTTTAAGAACAACAGTCGTCGCCAANAAGGTGGAGTTGAGCAAGCAAAAATCCACGCTTACCAAAAGTGATGCTGCTTACTCTGGCATTCTGCGACGCTTTGTCGAAGCCTTGGAAACGCACTTTGACGCGACACTCATTGATCCAAAAGATTTGGCCTTCAACGAGATCTTTGTGTACGATCTCAAGTCACCCCATCGCGATGTGTTTACGCCCAAACCTCGGGCTGCCATTGAGCGTGCATTGGCTTCTCCTCACGATTATCTGGACTGCGAGTGTTGTGCGCCAGATGTGGGCACAGGAGAAGAGAATACATTGGCTTCTACCCAGCCATCGACTGCCATCTTGTATCAGCTGTATCTCGAGGGTGGAGCGTTGATGAATGTTGCGGATTTGCGGACTGCATTCGTGACGATTCTGGGAGATGATCAGGATGAGGTGTTGACAAAGTGAGTGTTTTTGAAAGCGTCTTGAGAATGAGATATGCTAACACAGTGAGCNAGTGCTCTGTTCCAGCGTTCGTTGGCTGAACTGCGATATCTGGGCTTGGTGAGAGGAACGAGGAAAAAGGCAGATCACGTCATGAAGATATCGTGGAAGGGAGTTTAGGAGATGATTGATAGCATAGAGTATCAATCTATGCACTACCGAGAAATACAAAGCCTCCAATATCATATTCGTTCTTGCATGCAAAGCCTCAATCATCATGTGGACCCGTTCTCATCCTCTCCATAACCTCTGGCTTGGGCCTCACATCACAAACCTCACCACACTTCCCACACGTCCTGGCCTTTTCATCCTCTCCAAACGAATTAACCGCATCTTTGATCTGACTCCCCAGATCCGTACACACAAACCTCTTTTCGTGCACCACACCCCCACACCCACCACAATACCACCTCAACACATCTTGCTCGCCCTCGGGCCTCGGCTGCTCGATAACCACACCCACCGTATCCGCAAACCTGACGGGATTATGCGGCGTATTGCCCGGCAGCANAAAGATTTCTCCCTCATCAATGTAAATGTCGCGGAACTGGCCGCTGCTGGGCTCTACGGTCTTGAGCAGCATGCGGCCGCGGTATTGATAGAAGAACTCGGGGGTGCTGTTGATGTGGTAGTCTGTTCGTGCGTTTGGGCCGCCGACGATCATGACGGTCAGGGGGTCCGAGTAGACGCAGTAGTTGTTTATTGGGGGTTTGAGGAGGTGAGAGTTTTGTTCTANGCCTTGTGGATTGAGGAAGAGAGGTGTTAGTTTTGAGAGCTGAGACTAGGGAGGATGTGGCAAGAGGAGAGGAGGAAGGGAAAAGTGAACACACCATTTTGGAATGTTCAGGGGGTTGCCGAGTTTTGTGGTTGGTGGTTGAGGGGTGGTTGTGGTCGACATTGTTGCTTGTGCTTGTCTGGCAGCGATGGAGATGATGCGTGAAGTGAGTGGTGTGCGTAGTGTTGAAGCTTTGCGAAGTGTTTGTCTGTTCAGTGTTCTGAATGTCTGCATGCTTTTTCTGTGATTGATGCGAAAAAGAAACAGAGAAACAGCAACTCGGGAAGGACGGACGATATATTGTCACAGCAATTATTCAGCGTCATAGAAAATGGAGGGGTGCTCGATTCGTGGAGAAGGCAACTTGCCAAGAGTTTCGGTGATTAGATGGAGATGCCAATGATATCTCCGGCTGGTGTCCAGCCACCACAGTTGGCATCGTAAGACGGGTTCCAATATCGATTCTATCGAACGACCTTCTTCCTCTGGTTTTCCTTTCTCAAGTCTCGTAACTCACCAAACATATCATGGATCACTCACACATGGATCACGGTAACATGGGTCATGGCGGTATGGACCACGGCGGCATGGACCATGGCAACATGTGCAACATGAACGTAAGCCTATATCAACCTCCCCAAAGCACTCGAGAAGAGAAGACTAGCAAACTAACACACGATACCCCGGAACAGATGCTCTTCACCTGGAACACCGAAAACCTCTGCATCGTCTTCAAATCCTGGCGCGTCACCTCCACCTTCTCCCTCTTGTGGAGTCTACTCGCCATCATCGTATTGACAGCCGGCTACGAACTCATCCGCGAAGTCTCGAGAAAGTATGAGAGTAAAGTGCAAAGAGAGATTGATGACTCGCCCAGTAAGTTTTTGTCCCTCTTCCTTCCTTTGATGTCTCTTGTTGTATGTGTGTTTTTTGCCTTTGCTCTTGTCTTTGCTGAGATGTCTTGGGGGCTAAAACATTTGTGCAAACAAAAAGATGATCAAGAACAAAGCTCATTGCTCGCATCTTCAGGACAATCTGCCGCCGACAAGCAGGCCAAATCAAAGACTATCAAGGCTGCTTTGTATGCCGTGCAGGTGTTTTATTCGTTCTTCATCATGTAAGTTTTTTTGCCTGTTCCGTCTCATCTTTCCTGGGGATGATGTTGTCTTTTGCCCAGATCATGTACTGATTGGGCTTGGTGAACAGGNTTGCTCTTCATGACTTATAATGGCTGGATCATGTTGGCTGTGGGCGTGGGTGCTTTTGTCGGGTACTTGGCTTTTGGAAACGGCACCGTCACNAAGAGTGCTGCTTGCCATTGAGAGCAAGCCTTGTTTCTTGGTTCGGAGGGAGTATGTATTGTGGGTAGCGGTGCACAGCATGAAGTTTACAGTAATATACAGAAACGCGTTAATTCAGAACGAGATGTCTACTTTTTTCCAACTTTTTACATCATTAGGACAGCGCCGGACTAACGCCTGTTGTGTTAAGGATCAAATGCCTATTCCTCCATTTCCTCGTCTTCGTCGTCTTCCTCCTCGCCTTCCGCAGCCTCTACACTGAATGTAGGTGCCTGATCCACACCAACATACGAATCACTCATCAAGAACAACGTCAAATCGTGCTTGCCAGCCGTGGGCACCGTAAAGTCAAGGCGAACCTTGAGCTCACGTCCAATAGTAACCTTCTTGATACTGAGCAAGTTCTTCGTGCTCTCTTCACCAACAACCAACCACCAATTCTCGGTCTTTGCAGCTGGATAAAAGGGCGCATGAACATTAAGGTTGGGTTCTGCGTCTTCGTCGACATCGCGCTCGATGCTGACGTTGATGAAGCTAGGCTCGCCAGCAACGACATTCTCGGCATCTTCGAGCTCAAAGTTGAGTTCGACGTTGGGGTACCGCTCGTTGGTGAAGCGAGCGGCGTCGCCGAGCTGTTGGTTGCTGAGACCCATGCTCTTGACCAGTTTCTCGTAACTGGGGTTCTCGGACGGGTCCATGGCATCCATGAATTCGAAAATGTCGTTGATGCCGTTGGCGTTGACGGCTTCGATGACTTCGGGATCGAAGTGTGGGATTTGCTTGAGTGGCGAGTCGCGGTCCCACATGGATTGGACAACCATTTGGCTCATTTCCATAGCGCTCATTGCGTTCAGGTGGGCTTCTGATGACAGCACGTCGACACAAGCGCTAAGCAAGACGAGGACCTTCTTGAGGATCAGCTCTTGGTCCTTGGCGAGATCGACAGGTAGTTGCATGCGTGAGAAATGTGCTTGCAACAGGATGAATGCCTTGAAGTGAGGGGACTCGAAGTTGACTTCGGCAAGCTTGACAGGCACGCGATCGTATATACGTGACAGAATGCGCTCTTCGTGGCGGCGAGTTTGGATGTCTTCAAACTCTGTGGCTGCAGTGACAATCTCGAGGATACCCTTCAGCTTTGTGGTCTTCTTCAACGACAGCAAGAAGGTTTGCATGGTAACGAAGGAGATGTTGTAGTATCCAGCAATCATGGCAGCGTTGAGTGGTGTGATCGAACCATCGTCCTCTTCGTCAACCTCAATGATGTTTGCATCGGTCAAGTCCTTCAGTGTGGACTCGATAAGCTCCGAGAGGTGGTAATTGAATGCGTCTTGAGTGGTATCAGTAAGACCGTAGAAACTGGGATTGGCCATCAGACGGCGGTAGAAGTAGGTGTAGGTGAACCAGTTGATTGCATCCTGAGTGTCTTCAATCGTCTTGGTGCTGATTTCGGTGACAAAGATATCGTGCAAGAAGGCTTGCAGCTGACTCTCGACTGGAAGTGCTTCTGTCAAGAACTTCTTATAGTAGTCTCTCTTGACAGCAGGACACATCAGAACACCACGTGCCTTCTTGTCTTCCATGGGTCTACCTGCCTTGCCGAGCATCTGCAAGATCTCACTGATAGGGTAATCAATGTAACGATGCTCCCGGCCCTCGAAGAATTGAGTGCCCATCACGATGACCATGTGAGCCGGGGTCTGAACTTCCCAAGCACAATCTCTCGACACAAGCATGACCTGAATAGCACCAGCCTTGAAGAAGTGCTCAACAGCACGCTTGTCGAAAGGACTAAGAGCCTCGTGGAAGTAACCAATACCATGCGACAAAGACTCGGCCAAAGCGCGTTCGTTGATCTTCTCCAAGACAGAAGAAATGTCCTCTAGGTTGGCATTGAGGAAGCGATCCTCCTGGTCATCGGCGACACAAGTTGCCAACAGGTCAATAGCAGTAGCGCGTACCTGCTTGCGGTTGGGGACAAACACCATAGCAGGCTGACCGGCGGCAAGTTGTGTGATGGATTGGTAGACAGGCTTGACCATAGCCAGCATAAGAGAGGGGAAGTGAGGGATGGTGAAAGGCTGGATGTGGAGCTCGAGCGGAATTTGGCGGTACTGGGGGCTGAAATTGAAGGTGGTGTGCTTGCTGGCTCCGAACCACTCGCCGAGGTCACGAGCATTGGAGAGAGAGGCACTCAGACCAACGATGCGAAGACCGTTCTCGAGTTGCTTGCTGATTGCGTGACTTCGAGAGACGACAGTCTCGTAGATATAACCGTTGTGTCCTCCGATCATGTGAAGATCGTCGGCAATAACGAGTGTTACAGCTTGAACATTCTTTCTGCGCTGCCACATGCGAGACATCATGTCCCATTGTTGGGGAGTGGCAAGGATAAGATCACCCTCTCCGAGCAACTTGAGATCAGCAGTAGTCTCACCAATCAATTTGACAACCTGCTTGCCACCAGCAATGCCAGTCAAGCGCGATTGCCAATCCTTGTAACGAGCATCGATGGCCTCCTGGAAGGGTGCGATGTAGACAGCCTTTCCATCGCCTTGGCTCCAGTGACGGAGCAGAGCAAACTCAGCACATACTGTCTTGCCGCTACCAGTAGAAGAGCCAACAAACACGTTGTCGTCCGAAGAGTACAAGGCGTTGAAGGTCTGAGTCTGAATCTTGTTGAAGCGTTCCCAGTCGGGGTAAAGGTTGAAAAACTCTTCACGCTTGAGAGCCGCGATAGGAAGTGGCTGCAAGTCCAAGATAGGGGTGTGAGCAGGGAACTTCTCAGGCAAAATGAGCTTCTGGAAGGATACAGCCAGGCGGGCCTCGGAGTGCATCCATCGGTCAGACAAAACGGTGACGAAGTAGTTGGGTGGCATGGGCTCAGTGATGGGCACGGTGAACTCAACCAGATGCTCGTTCATTCCAGCCTCGGCGTACTCCTTACGAAGAACAAACTGGTCGTGGAACAGAATCTCTTCACCATCGCAGTCTTCTACGAGAATCCAGAAGCTCTCAGACTTGCCGTGCAAAGCTTCGTCCCATTCGAATTTGGGCGAAATGGTGAGCTCAACACGAAGCATGGTTCGTGTCATGGGCTGAACTTGAGCCTGAATCTCCAGTCGAGGGAATTTCTGGACCAAGGCGCAGACTTGTCTACCAGCTCTAGGCAAGCCGAGAAGCTCTCCCATACGAGGAGGATCAAGGTCAAAGTAGCTCGACCATGGCACGTCAATGCGCTCAGCCTTGCGGACAATGTCTGCAGGGCACTCTGGGAACTGTCTCAGAGGTGACATGGTTGGCCACATGCGCTTCTCGGCCATCTTACAGAGGTTGAGAGCATCCTTGACGACTGAGGCCAGACCCTTCTTGAGGGCAATCTCGAAGACTGCTCTCAGGATACGACCAGCGGATTGTGTGACGTAAACCAAGTCGGCCATAAGTGCAAGGCCATCAAGCTTCAGACGAGATACATATGCTTGGAGTAATACGTTGATCTTGCAGTGAGGCTCATCGATGGTCTCCTTGACAGGAATAGGGACTCTGCCAAGCAGCTTTGCAAGCTCAAGCTTCTCGTCCTGACGAACGGGAATATACTTGAACTCTTCGCTGAGAGCAAAGACACGGAACAGCTCGATAGGTGTGATCGATGGCTGGATCTGCTGGTTGTAGGTCAACATGGACTTGTGAGTGATGTAGTAATGCGATGCAATACGACCAAGCTCTGTAGAAACGATTCGGCCCGCACGTTTGTCGTACTTGACAAGGTTCGCCTGTTCGAGAAGCAGAGCCGCGGAGTGAATCAAGTCGACACGCTTTTGTTCAAGAGTTTCGTCGTCCTCATAGTCGGCGCCAACTTGGTACAAAGCGGGTGATCGCAACATACGCACAAACAGATATGTGTAACCCAACCACTCAACACCCTCGTCACGAGTGCGGACGTTGCCAAGAACAACTTCAGCATTGAGGTTGTCTGCCAACTTGCTAACAAGCTGACTCTCAATGGGAAGCTGCTGATTCAGCAACGACAAGTAGTATTGAATTTCTTGTTGCGTGGTGATGATAATACCTTCACCATATGTATCGTACTGTGGACGACCAGCACGACCGAGCATCTGAAGGACGTCTTGGGGTGACAACTCAACCCAGCTACCCTTCTCAGGAGAGTAGATCTGCGTACCCTTGATGATGACTGTGTGGGCTGGAAGGTTGACACCCCACGCGAGAGTGGCTGTGCAGACAAGAACCTGAACATCGCCAGAAGCGAATAGTTCTTCGACCGAGTTACGATCGGCTCGGCTCATACCAGCATGGTGGATACCGAAACCGTATGGGAGGAGATCTTTAAGGTCTGCATTTGTCACACTCTCGGCTTCCTCCGTCAAGATCTCTCGACTGGCTGCATCATGCTTCAAGATCTGGCCAATGGTCTCAAGCTCGAGAGCCTTGTCGCGAATATACTTTGCTGTCTTCGCGGTCTCCTTACGAGAGTGGACGAAGATCAGCATCTGGTTGCGTTGTTGACCAACTTGCTCGAGGACCTTGTTGTAGCAAATGTCGTTCATGGTCTTGAGTTGCTTGATCGCCTTCTTCTCCGTCACACCGATGAACTCCTGCTTCAGGGGACAAGGTCTGTACGTGCCGTCGAAGTGGAAGAGTCCCTTCTGCATGTCGACTCTCAAGAAAGTGGCGACATCACGGTAGTTGGGGAGAGTGGCACTGAGACCTACAAGACGTACAGGCTCACCAGTCTGCTCAATCTTGCGGATCTGTCTACTCACAATACTCTCAAGAACCGGACCACGATCGTCGTGAAGCAAGTGGATTTCATCAATGCAGATCAAACGCACAAGGTTGGTGTAGCTGGTGTCCGTGGCCTTGCGGGTGATAACATCCCACTTTTCTGGCGTTGTTACAATAACCTGAGTTTCGGCGATTTGTTGCTTGGTGAGTTGACGATCACCGGTCAGCTCTGAAACCTTGATACCATAAGGTGCCAGGCGCGCGCCGAAGTTGCCGACCTGTTCTTGTACCAGAGCTTTCAGAGGTGCGATGAAGATGATCTTGAAAGCGTCCAGATCGATTTCGCCAGTCTCGGGATTACGGTGCTTGCCAATTTCGCGCAACATCGCGAGCATGGCCACGTTCGTTTTACCAGATCCAGTAGGTGCGCAAATCAGCATGTTACCGTCATCCTTGAAAGCAGTAGGGAAGCATCGTGTCTGGATACGGTTAAGCTCCTTGGAACTACCGAAACCAACACGAGCCCATTCAGGGAGTTCAGTGGTTGGAAGGTTGGGAGTCTCAAAGTCTTCACGCTTGCGCTTGGGGGCTGGGACGTGAATCTCGTCGTAACCCTTGAAAGTACGCTTGGTCGATCCTTGTGGCAACTTCACGCTCGGGTTAGTCATAAGGTGGTTTCCCTGATCGAAGACAAGGTTCTCCAGGTTGATAGTCCTGCTCGGTTGAAGACCACCGACTAGTCCCTCCTTCTTCTCTTCAGGAGCAACAGGCTTTCCAGTCGCAGTGTCCAGATCCATGAGGTCGAATTGCATTTTCCCTGAGGCTTGTCCATCGGTGCCTTGTTGGCGTGTTTTGAGCTCTTTGAGAATACTTCCGTGTCCGGCCTGGACCATTTCGCGCTCAACAGCCACGCGAGCTGGTTCGTCTTCGCCAGCTCTTCTCCACCTCGTTGCCCATACGACCTTATCTCTGTTCTTTACAAGCTTCGAGACCAGCTCGGGGTGCTCGTAGTCGAAAAGCTCCATTAAATCGTTTTCAACATCGCGCAATTGCTTTTCCTCGCCGTNCTCGTTCAAGCCAGACATCATGTCTAGCGCCTGTGATGTCTTGTCTTGCTGGATGTGTGCATCCTCATAGAGCTGACCAATTTGTCGTTGGAGCCAGAAAGCGTCGATCTCGTGTGCGGGTATGATGTCCTCTTGATCGGCCTTTGCTGAACGGTTGGCGGCTGGGGCTGAGAAAACGAGATCCTCCTCGTCGCCTTCTGCGGCCATATCTTCCACGTCTTCAGCACCGGTTGCGACAACATTATCCGGATCCTCGATGACATCCTCATCATCTGACTCTCCCTCTCCGTCGCGAACTTCGTAGTTTTGACCTTCTTCATCGTCCTCGTCACCAAAGTCAACAGCGACACCTTGACGGTCATCGATATCATCGCCTTCGCCAGCGTCGTCTGCATCGCCCATGTTTTCGTCCTCGTCTTGTGCGTCGTAATCGGTGATCTTCTTGCCCAAGTTGACGAGCTCGTTAAACTCCTTCGATGACAGATTGACACCAACAATGTCATCAATCTCCCTCTTCTTGTCAAAGTCTTTCAGGTCTTGATCCTTCAGGTATTCCAGGATGCTGTCGGTGGCACTGGCGGTGATGTGGAGACCATAGTCACCTCCCATCTTCTGCGCCACCAATGTGTTGATCAATGTGTAGGTCGCCTGGGTGGCGGGTGTGCGAGGACGATATCGTAGACCTTCGATGTTGAGGTCTGCTTGTGATAGGATGCCAGAGGCGCGAGCACTTTGCGCGGGTTCTGCTCTCTTGCGCTTCCTTTGGGCATCTTGCGCGGCTGGTTGGGCAGGGGCGGCTTCACGGGCATTGCGCGAGCCCATGTCGTTCAAGTTGATGCGGCCAGCGAGCGACTCGGGATCACCAGTACTGTCATCACCTCGGCGCGTGATGAATCGACGGTCCGCCTGGAGGACCAGGTTGGACATGGCCGAGTACTTGTACTGGTTGAGGCGCTTTGCATCTTCATTTTCGGCCATTGTGACGGTTGTGTGGGTGTAGTATTGGGTGGCGGGCGACAGACGTAGATGGATGGCTCCCTACGCGTGTGCTGCCTTGTAGATTGGTTTCTTCGACCCAGAGCTTGACCAGCGGCGAACATCCACCGAGTCTTGGCGTTCAGTCGGCTTTCCGCCGAAAGGAGCATTGTCGGAAGCCGTGAAACCAGCTGCTGTTGACAACGGTCGACATCTTGATAGCATCAGTATTCTCAACCACAGCTCATCCACCGCCCTTGGCATTCCTTATCCTAAGCTTTTTGTGATCGACTGAGTTGCCCGCATCCCGGGAGCACAGACGTGAATTTCCCAGTTCGTCAGAAGTGGATAGCAGACACATGAGCTTTGGTTAAACAGCGCAAGACAAGCGGCTCAGATCTTGACTGCAGATATTGCATGGATGTCACTGCAATACTATGAGCATTTGCCTCTGATAGAACGCAAAAACAGGAAGCAACAAAAACTATGAGGAGAGGAGGAGTTACAGCTCTTGCAACAACCAAGGACATGATTCGAGAGGCAATCAATGTTTAAGCTCGAATGGCACGCGGCGAAGATGAAAATCACATGCGTCCCATATGAGGGAAGGCGTTGATCGCGCTTGCCGTTCGCGGGGTCTGCATCGTCATCGTGGCTGGGTCGATGGAATTCCCGTTGCGCTGCCTGGAGCTTCAACCAGCGTTTCCTACAAGATCTCGACCTTCCCTCGTCCTTCCTTTTGTTTTGAACATTAAACTTTGGCAGACAAGTACAAGGTACCTGTCGCACCTATATCAATCAACATGGTCTCGCTGTGGGGTTCGAAGAACAATGATGATGAGCAGCCCGACGATGGCTCTACCACGCCGAGAGGCTCGACCGAGGACACCAGACGTCCTCCGTCCAGACGTTCCTACGAGCGAAGGGAGCGCGAAGCAGATGAGAGAACCAGACTCTTGCCCGCTCAACCTCGTCCCCCTCACTCGGATGGCTACCTGGACCCCGATGACCCGGCTGTAAGCCAGCTCTTTCTACTCTGTTACCATGGCGCTAGACTGACAAGCATANNGGTCTCTCCCTACAACCTCTGGACCGTCCGCTTCCTGAGATACATCACCGTTCTCTTCTTCCTTATCAACTTCATCTGGTGGATCCTGCTCTTTGTGAGCATCTTCGTCTCTCCTCCTGGTCTGCACACCAGAGGTTCCGGTTTCTTCGACTTTTCCTACACCACCCTCACCGCTGGTAACCTCCTGGTCGCCATCCTCTTCTTTGCTGCCCCCTCCAAGGGCATGCGCATCACCATGGGCATCATCACTTCCATTCTGGCCATTGACTTGATCATGATCCTCGCCATCCCTCGCCTGAGGGTTGAGGAGGGTTGGCCGGGTATCGCCTCGATTGCCTGGGCTACTCTTATCGGTCTTTGGTGTGTCATTACCGACAGAGTCGTGGCTTGGGGCAAGAAGGAAGAGGAAGAGCGTCTTACTGGTCGCGCCGAGACACGCAGAACATTGCGCGAGTGGTTGGCCGTTTCCCTGGCCACCTTCATCCTCATCATCTACGCCATCATCGCCGTCCTCATGACTGCGACTCTTGTTCTGCGTGCCTGGGACGCTACCCTCCCCATGGATGGCGAGCGTTACTACGTGGATGGCGATAAGTACCAAGTCCACCTGGCCTGCCTGGGCAACGTTACTTACAGCGCTGATGGTGTCGCTAACCCCACTCTTCTGCTCGAGGCTGGCGAGGTGCCTTCGGAGTACGACTTTGAGCACTGGGCCTATGCTGCATGGAAGAATGGCACTATCGACCGTTACTGCTACTGGGATCGTCCTGGCTACGCTTGGTCTGACAGCGCTCCCAGCCCTCACAGTGCTGGCATGTCCGCTGATGCTCTGTCCGAGGCTTTGGCTGTCGCTGGTGAGGAAGGACCTTTCATCCTCGTCTCAGCTGGCTACGGCTCCATCGTCTCGCGCATCTTCTCCGCTCGTCACGTCCGCAACATTGCCGGTATCATGATGATTGATCCTCTTCACGAGGACCTTCTCCACCGCATTGGTGGTGCATACAGAGGCTTTGTTCTCTGGGGTTTCGGTATCATCTCACCTCTTGGTATCCAGCGCAACTTTGGTGCCATCTTCAACGGACGCACCCGTGAGGATCGCGTCTACGGTCGTTCGGCTTACCAAGGTGGCAAGTTCATCAAGGCTCAGCTCCAGGAGAACCTCATCGCCGAGTCCTTGACCAAGAACGAGGTTGCCAGCGCTCGTACTATTCAGACTCCCGACGTTCCACTTGTCATCATCAGCAGTGGTATTAGCAACCGCCGCGACAACGAGTGGGAGCGCAAGCAACGCGACCTGACCAAGCTGACCGAGAACTTGATCAGCTGGGATGTCGTCAACAAGGCTCCCCACGAAGTCTGGAGAACCCTTGAGGGCAGAAATGTTATGGACAAGAGACTGAAGGACATTGTCAAGCAGCACTACAGAGCCTTCTCGATCAATGAGGAGGAGAAGTAAGGTGGTTGATCGCTATCTTCATGGACTTTTCGAGCTTTTCCTTGTCACGAAATGAGATGGGATCATGGTAGCAAGCGTGGGGGCGGTCAATGATCATAATGTTTTTTACTTGCGTTTCTCTTTCTTGCATCAAACACGTCTCAGTACATATGTGTCATTGCATTTGATCTTTCCACATTCTCTGCATCTTGACTTCTTTGAGGAGGTTTCGATAGGTTTGTTTCATGATTGTCAAGTCATAAATTCCTACTTTTACACCAAGAGAAGCTCAAGTGACCTATTCCAACCCAGCCCTCAAGCATCATCGTTACGCAACAGAGGCGCATCCTCGCCATCCCTATACTCTTGCGACGTAAAGAAGCGCGTCAATCTCCTCTGACTCCTCCACTGTCTCTCCTGCACCCACTCCGACATCTTCAAACCCCAATGCCACACCATGCCCGCAATGAACCCTACAGCATCATTCTTGAACGCCAAACATCCAGCCACAGTAATCAACATGACAGCCCAGCGATTCTTCTTCTCTTGCTCGTTGAGTTTGCGTCTCTTATCCGTGGCATCCGCATCTTCGTTTTCTTGCTCTGTGGCTTGCCATGCATCTTGCACGTCGTCTAGCGATTGACCCACTTTGGCAAGTTCCACTCCAGCAGCTAACACCATAACTCCCAACAGAGATTTTGGAAAGAGGGAGAGGAGAGGGATGACAGAGTCGCTGGCAAAGAGGCCGAGCAGCAGTTTTACGGCACCGAGGATGATGATGGAGGNCGCGCTGCGGGCGCCAAAGCGGTGTTGAGCTGCTAGGCCGCCGGAGCCGTGGCAGATGGGCATGGCGCCGAACCAGCAGCCGATGAGGTTTGCGAGGCCGACTGAGAGGCCAATCTGTGTATTTGTGGGGGTGGGTGGGTAAGAAGGGAATAAAGAGGACGAGAGAGACGTTACCGCCAAAATGCTATTCAAGGTTGTGAGAGGAAGTTGGGGCAGACCGGCTTCGAAGGCACCCTTGTAAAAGTCCTGAGGGGACGGGATGTAGATCCTGGGATGCCAGATTTGAAAGCCTGACGAGGGCTGAGGTGGTGGGTGCGAGGTGTTGAGATTGATACCGGCGAATGTGAGACCGAGGATAAAGACGAGTAAAGCATATGGGACTCGGGATACCAAGGATGAGACGAGGAGAAAGAAGAATGCGGCCATTGCCCATAGCCAGTTGTCTGACCAGTTTGGACTGATCCAACCGAGGGGCTTGAGAAGACTGGTTCCTGCGGAGATGACCAGAGCAAAACCAGCTCCCATCTGAATGCCTCTGACGACAGGAATAGGCACTATGCGGCCGAACCATTTGAGAAGGCCAGTAAGACTAAGGAGTGTCACAACACCTCCCACAAAAAGGCCAGCAGAAATGTTCTCGGTCTTGGTATAGGACTGGCTGATGGCTATGGCAGCTATAGCTTTCATGGGTTGCACAGGTAGCGGTATACCAAATGCGACTCCAGTCGCTATGTTTGCGATCCCCGAAAAGACCAAAGTAGCAGATAATGATATGCTCTTTGTCAAGGTGAGAGCAATAAGCAGAGGCAGCAAAGTTCCCAGATCGCCCAGGGCTCCAGAAAGTTCGTTGAGTGGCTGCGCTTTTAGGGTGCGTAGGTTGTGCTTGTTCACCCTCCTCAGGCGTGAATAGAGAGACTCCATCATGATGGTTTGTTATTAGTGTCTAACGAATATGCAATGTAGAAAGATGCTCAGGGAAACACGCTCGCAAAGATGCAGGAAATGCTGTCAGAATGAGATCGTAGAGTAGTCGTAAGCACAAAGGCCCGTGATCCAGCCACGTAGGTCTCGTACCGGATAAAAGATATATTGGTCTGTCAAAGAGAAGGGCGACGATAGGGCCTCGGAGATGTCACTGGATGTGGGCAGTGACGCTTGCGAGGTCCAAGCTTGCTAGGGGTGACCCTGCTCGTCTGAATGCCAATCTCGGTCGCGTCTTCCGTGTTGCATCGAAACGCGTCTGCCCAAGAGAGCTTCTCGACTGATATTATCCCCATCAAGAGTGAGCACAACTATGCCTGCGAGATCTGGTTTACCGCCATCATCACAGGCCGGAGTGCCAATTCCGAGCTCTCAAATGGCTGGAACGCCAGAACCAGCAAGAAAACTCAAGAAGTATCGACCAGTCAAGCCATTGTCATATGAGCTTCGAGATATCATCAATGTCTATATTGAAGAACAGCTNTTGTACGGTATTGTCCAAACGTTTCGCATAGAGCTTTTCTGACTCCATCTAGTCTCACAAGCTCTTCCTCTACTCTTAAACACACTCATCGCAGGCACTGACGGCACTGTCGATGGCCGAACTCTCCCAACTTATGTTCCATCACCTCAGGTACTAGCAATTATCGCTACTCTAGCTGTGCATCCGCTCTGGACCAACCGAGCTACAGAACCGGAGAAGATTAAGACAGCCAACGATGCACTTGTATTCCTCAAGCACGTCAATTCTATAGTCGGTGCTGCAAGCGCCCGCTTCACCTCAGCTTTTAGGTTCCTGGACAAATTTGATTCTCGGGACAGACGACGACGCACTGGAGATCTCACTCCTGGTACAGAAGATGACGGCAAGTTCTCAATCAAAATGGCCGACAAGAGTGCACTCTGGAATCTCGCCGAAGACTTTTGGGCCATGGTTGGCTGGGCCTTCAACTGTTCATGTCAGCACCCCAAGCGATGGGAAAGATGGAGACCCTGGCTTGGATTTATGCTTGATGCAATGGAAGACGATCTGCGAGAAAGGATCTCTGCCGCCGAACCCCTCAAGGATGATGGCAAAGAAGCAGCAGCCAACACACTCCTTTCAGACAGTATGATCGCACAGTACTGTCTAACTGCAGGTGACGGTAGAGCCGGCAAACGAAGAGTCATGAGAGCAATTCTCGCCAACGGTAGCAAGAAGGATTCAGACGAGTTTCATGAAATCTGGAAGAACGAGACCAAACCTCCGATACAGAAGACAGTGGAAGAGTTGATGCCGAGGAAAAAGATCGACATTGATCAGGAGGAGTACGGTGACTACATGGACGTGGACGATTCAGAAGAGGAAGAAGACTTGACCTCGACCCCTAAAGCATCAACTTTGGCGCGTTCGTCGCGTAAGAGAGGACGACCTTCTTCAGCCACACCAGATCCGGAGGTAGAGAGTGAGCGTAGCGTATCTTCAGATTATGGTGGCTATGAAGCCGTGCACCTGCGCCAGCGCTTGATCGCTTTGGTAGGTACAATCTTGCCTTCCGTCCAACCCATCCGTCGTCTAACACTCTTGCAGCTCACACAAATCTCCTCCCACTACGAACACGCCTTCATGGAAGCCGAAGACTGCTTCGATCTAGTGACAGAGTTCCTCCGCCCTCTACCATTAGACACCTTTATTCTATTCGTCTCTCCCCCCACCCCCTGGCTAGAACCTCATTCCCATGCCTCGCTATGTCAGAATCTCCTTCGGCCGACCATTTCCTCCGAAGCACCAACCTACCACGCCGACACTATGACACAGATAGACTTCGAGAAACACTTCTTACCATATTCCGCAAACTACACCAACTATGTCGAAAATGCACGCGTCAGTCTGCTTGTGGAAGCTCTGTTGAGATTGCTGTTCAGACACTCTGCGCTGATTGTTAACAACAGTCTGAAGAAGAAGCTGGATGAAGGTATCAAAGCTAGAGAAGCAAAGGCCAAGTTTGGCACAAGGAAGTTGGTTGGCGTCAAAGAAGCCGAGGAGGAAAAGGCTGTGAAGATGTTGGCGAATAGTGCGATGAGGATGAAGATGGTGGTTCAGGTTGCTGATGCTCAGCAGCAGTAGATTAGGGGAAGCAGACATCGTAACTATCAATGATTCCATTTGCGGATGCGTTATCGATACCCAGGCAAACTATTGTTACCTCCATCGCTCTGTCTATTCCTCGTGGTTTCTCGTCTCAGGGGTTACTTGGTTGCACCTTGTGTTGCGATGCTCTATCTAGCTCTTTAGCCAAGTCAGGGAGACTTGTTTGCTAATGCATCAGGTATCAGGACCTCATACCAGCAATAGAACCATATATCCATGTCGAATCTATCATATATACGAACCAACATAGTGTCCGGTAGTAGTCTCGTTGTTCTCGTTGGATCTAACAGAAGAGCAGGATATGGTAGAGTGGAACAGGGTCATACCGCTGGCAACCCGATCTCTCAGACTCGGTCAAGTACTTTCGAATAATCTTGATCCTGAGGAACCTCAAGACACTACATCTCGACGGTTTGATCACTTTGACTTGTCTCAATGACTTGTTACATGAGTTGGAGTGAGAAAGAGGAAGTCGAGACTCGAAACAAGACTGATGACGAAAGAGCGAAGGCGGTGAAGCGTGGGGCCTCCCTCATTGAGAGTTGGACGTGACGATGATTGATCTCGCAACTCGCAAGCAATAACACACGACACCAAGCCAAACATCCTTCACGATCATCCTCGGCGCCTTCCCTTTCATCTCAGCGCGGACTCTGCGGACTCGAACCACTCCACTCTCGCTACAGGACACCACGTACCTCGAACGGCCTCGTCGGTCTAACCACCCCCAAACACACATTCAAGATGTTGAAGATCTGGTCTATGGTACGTGTGATGCGAGGATACCGCCGACAAGACATAACTGACCGGCCATGACAGAAACAACAGCAGCAAAAGGACCAAGCCGCTGCGTCTGGTGGCGCAAAGAAGAAGAAGGTCACGGCAGCACAGCTGCGTGTGCAGAAGGGTGTGTAGACATGAACTGCAACTGCATCGCATACACTGAAAGATGGCACTACAGATCTCTCGGAACTGTCGCTCGGTAGTACCATGACGACGACCTTCCCAGACCCCGACGACATCCTGCACTTCAGCCTGACCATCGCACCCGACGAGGGCATGTACAAGAACGGCACCTTCAACTTCACATTCAACATCAGCCAGAACTTCCCACACGAGCCGCCGAAGGTCAAGTGCACGCAAAAGATCTACCACCCCAACATTGACCTCGAGGGAAACGTGTGCTTGAACATTCTGCGCGAGGACTGGAAGCCGGTACTCAACCTGAACGCTGTCATTGTCGGTCTGCAGTTCCTGTTCCTCGAACCCAACGCTAGTGATCCATTGAACAAGGAGGCCGCTGAGGATCTGGCACGCGACCGTGATGGATTCAAGCGTAATGTGCGTTCGAGCATGGCAGGCGGTAGCGTCAAGGGCATCTCGTACGACCGCGTCATGAAGTAGAGTACTGGGCGGGAGACGAGGACGAAGGGTTTGATGTGGCATATGACAGGCGTTTTCTTTCTGTGCTATCGATACAAGCGATTTTCCTCTGTTGCCATGTTGGCTCCATTTTCTATACAAGCGACGCCGTGAATGCATGCACACGGCGACAGCGCGGGTCACAGACGTGGCCCATGTTTATTGCATGCTCGCCCATGGCAATATATACACGTTTGCTCTGTTTATCGTCTTGTTGTACATGTGATCGAGTGCTGTCTGTGTTGAAGGGTCGAGAGTTGAATGGGGAGAGGTCTGTGCTCTTCGGAGCAACTTTCCAGTCGATTTCGCTGCTTCGACTCGCAAGAGCACCACTTGCTGCCACCACCCTCGTTCTCCATCCACACAACACAACACACAATGCACACGACATTAAGGATACCGCACTCGCTGCAAACCACCGGCCAGCAGTGCCTGCGCTCGCTCCAGCAGCAGCAATGCCGCCACGTCTCGTCCTTCCGCCGCACAAAAAAGATGCTGCTCGTCCAGCCCGACCCTTCCTTTACCGACAAGACCGGCAACCAAGACCACATCATCTACAACCCTCCCTCGTCGGCGCCAAACGTCTACCACACGCCCCTCAAGTTTTTGCCCAAGGACGACCCGCGACGCCGCCTGCACACCCTCCTCCGCCCCACTGCCTCCACTGCAGAATCCACATCTTCGCTGCCACCTGCCGTGCGACCAGTCTACGAGAAAAAGTACCATCTCAAGGAAGCCGACATTGAAGAGATCAGACGGCTGCGAGCAGAAGACCCGCGCAAGTGGACCCGAGTGCGATTGGCCGAGAAGTTTGAGTGCAGCCAGTTTTTTGTCAGTCTGTGCTGCTCGGCACCGGCGATCAAGGATGAGAGGCAGGCTGAGCTGGAGAAGATCAAGGAGAAGTGGGGACGTACCAAGAGAGAGGCGCGTGAGGACAGGCAGACCAGGAAGCAGAGCTGGGGAAAGGCTGTGTAGATTTCTGGTTGTCTGTCGTTATGGAGGAAAAAGAAAGGAAAAGTTGCAAAGCATTTGCATTTTCATGGGTGTTATCAGGGCGCGTGAAGGGGCTCGCATTGTGTTTGCTATTTGGTCGGAGGCCTGTGGCTGTCTGACTTGTATATGCCCTTTTGTTCTAGACGTCACGCGAGAGGCATCGTGTATTGTTGTAAGATAGGCGGAAAACAGGGCTATGCGTCTGTTTGCATGAGACAGAAAAACCTCTATATTGTACATGAAACCAAACCATATACTCAATCCATCACTCGCAATCCACCACTACGATGTGAGCACACGAGTTCCTGGAAACAAAAAGAAGATTAAGCGAAAAATAAATCGAGGCAAGCACGAGCGGAAAGCTTGGCACTCCCGGATTAATCCGTCGTCACCTCATGCAGTTGCATACCGATTGCGAGTCTCGAATTGCACGCGCAACATCTCCCCCCTCCATATCAACCGCCACAAACCCCCACTTCACAATGCCTATCAAGCCCATTACCGGTGTACGTGCCTCCAATCGATTCGCCTCCTCGCGCAAACCCCCACACCGACGGCGCGCGCGAAACAACCCGACGACTTGTAGACAAGGAAACCTAGCTTACTGATGCACGTAACAACAGATGCTCCGTAGAGGACTCGTCCTCGATCTTTCCGTCGCCTTTGGTAAGCTCTAGTCCAAAAAATGTGTTCTGTGGTGACTGGCATGGCTGACATATGATTCACAGGTCTCGGTACCTCGGCCGGTTACCTCTGGTGGTACGGTATGTAAAACCGCTCTTCTCTTACTCTTCGGACGCTCTTTCTATTCCTCGCTGCTTTCTCGAATCTCTGGATACATCTCCTTGCCCTTGGAACGAATACGATCATATGCACAACATCCTGCGAGTCACGAAACGTCACGAATCACGATACACGATACGCTATACACGACACCCACTCTCTGGCCACTTTGACGAAGCAAGAAAAGAAAGAGAAAGCAAGAATACAAAAGACTGATGGAGCAATAGGCTTCCACGTCCCCGCCGTCCGCCGCCGCGATCTGTTCTACGCCAAGCTCGAAGACGAGCGTGCCGCCTCCCTGGGCCAGCTCTAAGCATCTTTTTTGATACCACACTGAAGGAAAAGGGAAACGTACAGCAAGGCATGGATGCTAGAACGAGAAAGGCAAATTCGAGGTCGTGTTGAAAGCCATATGAGATGCCGAGTGTTGAGGTCATGTGCACTTGTGCTTGTGTGACTGTCTTACTGCTCTGGTCTTGGGGTTTGTGACATGCTTGCTTCTGTGTTCTGAGGATAAGGGCATTGCATTCGTCCCCGTCCACGAATCATGGTAAAAGCTGCGGAATGCCTCCTTGTTCCAATAGTCTCCTATACCATTCCTGTGTGTTCATGCTTGTCAATTTACTCTCACGGCTCGACAATCTCCCTGCATATCATCCTTGCCTGTGTGCCCCCATTACTCATAGCTGTTTCCCCCCAAATCCACTTTCCAGTCCAAACCCAGCCTCTTTCTTTCCCCCCCCCCCCCCCCCCCCCCCCATCTCACTTTGCCTCTTTACCAATGCCAATTCCTTGTTTTTTTCCCATCCCCCTTCCTGAACCACGCATTCGGTAGACTGACTCCGAATTGGCAGGAATTTGTCTTGTTTTGATTTTTCTTCTGTTGTGCTTGGGGGCAGGAAGGGGAAAAGACAATTGTATATGGATTTGGGAAAGAGAGAGAGATAGAGGAGAGATGGAGGAATTCGATTTGACGTCTGTTTCTGTGAAGGGAGAGTCAGGTGGGTTGTTTCTTTTCTTTCTGGAGAATATTTTTTAGGCTGTTGTACATGTTAATGCTAGACAAGAAAAAGAGTAGATGAAGCAAAGTGAGATTTGATCTTTTGGTCAAACGAAGACCATTGCTCAAACAACGCGCAATTTGCAATTCAACATCTCGCACATGCATTCGCCCTTGCATTCGAAGATCCTCTGCTAGCATAAACGAGAGAAACGTCAAGCAGACATCAGCATTGTATGATTATTCTCTATATACACATTCTCAACATCTGACTTCCACACCCTTTCTGCTCACCGTCAAGTACTTGACTCCCTTGTACGGTCTCACTCNCTCACCCAGCCCTTTACTCCTCTTGGTATCAACGACCAAACTGTCCACTTTCAAGCCACTAGCTAACCAGCCCTTGACACTGAAACTAAGACTCGCGCTCGAAGGCATCAGAATACCGTTCTGTGACTTCTTTTTCTTGTTCACTGTGCTAGAGTCTTGAGGTTTCGAGGCAGAGTTGGTAGTGGGGGTTTGGTAGTCGTCCTCGTCGTCGTAGTCGTGCGTGTTTGCGGTCATACCACCGTTGGAAAGGGCTTCGGTCTCGTCGTCAGAGGAAGAGCCGACGACTGAGCAACGTAGTACACAGCCTGCGCCACCGATGCCTGCGGCTTCCTTGGCGGAGATTTTCCATTCGATGCAGGTGTCGCCGGGGCTCCAGTGTGCTTCTCCCTTTGTGGCGCGCAGATCGCTGATGTTGCGTACGGCAGAGGTGATGGGGATGCTAACGCACAAGTCTTCGAGTGCCGGTGCCTTGGCTTCGCCGCTGTTGCCGCGGAGAGCGGATGGTCGAGGAGCACCTAGATTGTTGGAGAGACTTGTTGCAGCCGCGGAGCCTGCTCCTGCGCTTGAAGCTGCGCTCGCAGAACCACCGCTGGAAAAGCGATGGCTGACTGCCAATCGGACTTCAAAGTCTGAGCCTGTGGCACCCAATCCTGTGCGTATCTCTATCGACGCAGGTAGATTGAGATCAGCAGCTTTGGCAGATAGAGGCGAGGCTGAAGGATCCAGTAAATCGACGTCGTAGCCGGCGAGCACGAAACGACCGTCTGGAGGTACAAAGGAAAGTTCTGCGTGATCTCTCCAGCGGGCGAGGCGTACGCAAGGGTGGAAGACGGGGCGTTCCATGGTGCGCTTGACCTTGTCTGCTCCAGGGCCACTGCCAGCTCGTAGACTTAGCAGTAGGTCGGGTACACCGGAGACCTTGCTGGTGAAGGCGATGCTGCCGTTGGCAAAAGCAGCTAGAGGGCGGCCCGAGGGAGCGTAGGTGACGGAGAGGGTCTCGACAATGTCGACGTACATCTCGTTGCTCGTATGACGGACATTGGAGCGGCGCCAGGGGATCTGAGAGCCAGCGGTCGATAGTGTAGGAGTAAGGCTTCCACTGCCACCGCTCCCCATGCCAGAGAAGGGTGTCGGTCCAGCATTTAGGGCGGGAGAAGNAGCTGTTAGTTTTGTGTCAGCTGCAGCAACAAGAGCGCGTTTTCGCATGCCCACATACCCAGGCAATCCTACACCCCNCAGCAACTTGCCCATCCATGACGGTGTATCCACAATATCTCTGAGAGCATTGGCCTCGGTCCCGCCAATCAAGCCTCCATCACACATCTCACCCAAGACCTGGGCTATAACATCATAGTTGGCTTCCAGCTTGCTCGCCAACAGAGGCGCACCCAGAAACTCTTCCAGCGCGTCGGCCACGCGATGTAGAAATTCGAGGACGACTAGAGGTTCGGTGTCGGTCGAGCAAGGGCTCAGGAACAGGAGACCATCCTGCAGCATGGAGAACAGCAGTGTCGGCGGGTTTGTCCCTGTTAGGTAGATACATGACGGCCGGGGCTCTGAGAGGGCGAGGTATAGTGGTAGAAGGGTGGTAGCGGGTGGTGGGCGCGCGGTGAAAGTGTGGGAGACGATGGCATTGCTGTACGGCGGGTCAGTGAAGGGATGGCAATAGCGAGGGTGGAGGGGTTTACTGTACTTGCGCTCGTTGAATATGTAGACTGCCTCGATTAGACCCATGGCGACGATTGTTGACTTCTCAAGATGTTCGCATGTGAAAGATGCATCTTGGGCGGGCCGCACTCAGACGTCACCAATTCTATCACGACTCGAGCATACGTAGAGCCGAGGCATCAGGACAGGATATCTTGTAGCTCTACATTGATGGAGACGAAGAATGATTTGTTACGCTGCTTCTAGAGCGCGTCTTAATTCTACATGACCTTGAGGGATATCTTTATGCTGATGTGCTTGCCTTCCGTTCCCTCGATCAACTCCGTATGCGCCTGTCGATGTTCACCCCTGCTTCAACGCCATCCCAAGCATAATCAACGTCTTCGTTTGCTATCTCCACTCGTGTCTTGACGACTTCCCATGTCAGGGCTAGCGCTCCGTTTCCTCTTTGCATGTTTTGCTGCCTGTCGCTTCCGGAATTCTTCTTCTTGTTCCATAATCCTCTGGTGTTTCTGAATTGCAAGAACGTGCCTGTCCATGTCCCTGTCCATGTCGCATCGCGACCCCTCGAGAACTCCCTAATGCATTCGTGGGTCGCGCGGAGGCGTTGGCGCTACCGGGCCTCCCCAAAGTCGACGATTGGGGTCACGTTGCTGCTGCTCCTGCTCAGGCCAGTTCGGATTGCGCGAGGACCGTTCCCAAGAGCTATCCTATTGGCGTCTTGGGTCGTGCGACATGGGCATTCCGGGTGGCGGGAGACCGGCGCCAGGACCAGGGCTAGGGCCACCCATTGGCGGGAAA
Source organism: Aureobasidium uvarum (assembly GCA_903853725.1). Taxonomy (NCBI): domain Eukaryota; kingdom Fungi; phylum Ascomycota; class Dothideomycetes; order Dothideales; family Saccotheciaceae; genus Aureobasidium; species Aureobasidium uvarum. The sequence goes on from CAINUL010000015.1 coordinate 371,021, forward strand.
GGCATACCTGCTGGTGGAGGGAACGGCATACCGCCAGGAGGAGGGAAAGGCATGCCTTGAGGTGGTGATCCAGCTGCGCCGGGTGTCGGAGGGAAGGGCGGCATGCCGTTGGGAGGGAAAGGAGGCATTCCGTTGGGAGGGAAGGGGAATGGCGGCATACCGCGACCTGCGCCTGGTGGAGGGAATGGCATACCACCGGGTGGTGGGGGCATGCCGGCAGGGAAGCCAAAAGGCATGGCTGCTACGCCAGCATGGGTTCCACCGGGCAACATGGGGTTTGCGCTTGCTTGTCCTTCGGCGGCGTATGAGGAGGTGATGCTATCGATGACTGATTGAGCCTTTTCGTGGCCGATTTCTGGGCAGGCGTGTCAGTTGCATCTCTTTCTGTATGGTCCCGGTTTGCGGCGCATACGTTGGTAGTAGTCGACGACATTTCGTAGATGGTTGCGACCGCTGTTATGAGCCTTTCTCACACTCATACTGTCGTGAGTAAGGTAGACATCGCAGTAATCGCCTGTATTCGCATGAGTGTTCGGTTCGTCTTCGTCTGGCTATCGCGTGGAGACCTACAGAAGAGTAGTTGAGTGTCAGCAAGAGATCAGTAATTGAGAAAAGAGTTGACTTATATTTCGGCATCTTGATAATCTGATGACAGTATTCAATGCGACGAGATGGATGATGGCGCAAACTGTCCGTCCTCGTATGCAACACAGCTCGAACCCCAGACGGCTCTGTCAAGTCTTGGCACCAGCTCAATCTTATCTGATGATGTCGTGTACCAATCGCAACACGCCGCCGTGTTCTCTCTCTTTCTCAGAGACAGGCACTACAAATGATCACAATCTACGAGAAGTTGTGCTGGTGATCCTAATCCAATATGTCGAACACGCAAATACCCGCAAATAGTGTTTGGAGTTCCATGAACTACACTCCCCCACGCGGATCATGTAACCACAAAAACGGCATGATATCCAACAAATGTCCATGCCTTCGTTTCATGCTACATCCTGTCAAGGTAGGTCAAGTTTTCTTGTTCCTCATCAGTATCCTCATATTTTGTTCTTCCCTCTTTGTTCATACCAACACATGTCGTGGGGGAAAAACANNGGCAGCTACATCTTTTGAATGCGACGGCTGTGGCCACCATGCTTCCTACCACAACCTGGACAATCCATCAGAAGACGCCATCCTCGCCAAATGGTCTGCTCAAGAAAAAGCCATGACAAGTCAACAACAAGCATCAAGCTCATCACGAAACAAGCGCAAACGCATCACCTCCCAACCTCACGATGGCAACCAATCCACAATAACCATCACAGACGACGCCCCAGAAACCATACCAGGCGCCTTCGATGCATCGAGAAACCCCAACAATACGATTCACGCATTTTCATCTCCGTTCAGCAACAGAAACGGCAATCAGAGATGATGAAGAGCTTTCATCTACTGCTGTCTCTCCCCCTGTGTTAAAATGGCTTTTTGCTGTTCATCCAATCATCACGCCAAGAACCGTCTTCAGCTGTGGCTGTTTGCTGCAAGCCACGTTTCCCTCGCAGCCTCTTTCAACAAAAATAACTTGGTTCTGTTGTTGTTGTTGACAAGTTGTTGTTGCGTAATCATCTCCTTTTTCTCCCAAACGTGTTCCTTGTCCCGAGCAGTTTAACATCAGCTCCATTCTTGAACGCCTTTCAACGGACATGGCTCCGTGGGATCGGTGTTCGCCTTTGACTTCTGCCCAGCAACATGGCTTTCGATATCGGTGCTGTCCCATTGTCTGCTTTGCACTTTGCACTTTGGCTGAGTACGAGGAAGCAAAAAGTAACAGCATTGACATAAAACGTCTCCTTCTTCCTCGCATGGAAAATACCGCTTAGGACTTTTTGCTTGCTGGTCGGGCTAGGACGAATCAAGGCAGCGGTGCGAACCCCGAAGAAATCGATGGATGCGCAGTATTGTTTTCGACCTCTGGAAGACTTCTGGAAGACCCGAAGGTCTGGTAATCGGTTAAGGGGGAACGATGGGGCGCATCGAGAAGGGGGTTGGACGGAAATAAGAATGTGGTGTTCAGACTCATTGTGGAAAGAGGTACCGTGAGATGCTTGGTTTGGCTGGGAAAGTAGAAGGTGTAGCACAAATATCCACAGAGATGTGGTTCACAACTTTCGATGCTCTCAGAGAATTGGATGGGTCTCTTTTTGCGAAAGAATCAATGCTTACCTCAGATTCACTACTTTATTGATGGAAGGCCATCATCCCATCACACACATTACCTTCGGCAACAGCTAGCTCATCGAACTCTGCAAATGGTCTTCCGACACGCTTATCGCACGATCACCGTAATTTGAACAGTAAAAACCCAATAGCAACCATATTTCCAGAACGCAGTCGTTTGAAGGCGCAGATGTTCAACAAGTCTGCAGTAGGTCAAATGAAGCAAATCAGAACACAAGGTTCAATATTAGCATCCGTACGGAGTACTCCAACGTATATAATTAGTCCTTACTCAGCAGTATTATTGCACGCATGTATGCACGCATAGCTGCGCACCAGCGGCTGCAGCGCTTAAAGATATCCAGCAGCAAGAGCAACAAGCCACCACTACTATTCTCCTGCGCAAACATCAATATTCTTCGCCGTCTCCGAGATCTGTTGCGTTGATGTTGTCGCCGTCTCCGAACGATATCATCCAGTTCTGTGAGCAGCAAGTCAAAAGCATACAACAGGCGTCTATCCGAAAGCAGTTCCTGGTGGGCCCACCATATTCTACATTCAGACTTTTCTGTCTTTTTTCCGGCAGCAGCACGGCCCACACCCGCACGTGGGAAAAGATGTGTATCTCTGTCTCAAGAGTCAAAAAGGGCGTGCAACTCTTCCACGCTCTGAAGTTTGGCTGGTTTGAACGTTGAACAAAGGCAGGAAACGTACGGCAAAACTAAGCGATCGGAAGGGGGTTGCCGAACTTCAATGTTTGGCTCTTAGGGCAAGGGCAAGGGCAAGGGCATGATCGTTCTTGCTATCTGTATGCTCCTCCAAGATAGCGGAAGGATCTATCAGAGAAGCAAAGAGCTCCAAGGAGCGGAACACGGGAGTTGAAGCATCCGATATGTGACTGCGTAGGTGGATGACAGCACATGACCTTGAGCTTCCTTCGCCGGAGTTTCTTCCTACCAAATCCGGTGGGGTTGTCAGAAGAAACACCAAAAAGCTTCTTGCGGTGATGGTGGGTGATCTCTTCCACGTGAGAGAAGGACGCAAACTATGAAGATCCGGTAAGTGAGTTCCGAGCAAAGCACCTCACTTCATGACACGGAGCGTCTTGCTTGGTTAGAATTTCTTGAAAGGGCGTTGGCCACGGAAAGCTTGTAGGGATCTTGTTGCTCGATGCGATCGGGAGATCAAGGTTGATGAAAACACTCTTGCTCGAATGAATGCTGAATCCGAGGGGTCTCTTTGTTTAGTTACCTCAGTTCCTGCCCAACAGAGTGGTGCGGGCAGCGGCGTCACTAATCCTGTGCCTTTGTACACTATTTACGACGTACGAGAGGGGAAGCTTCGTAGGTACCAGGTATCCTCACGTGGCCTGGGGCACGACATGCCTTATCGTACCTGCTTGTCATCCACTGTGACTCCTATACTTGCATGCCTTGTTGCTTGGACCTAGAATGAAAGTACTGCAAGGGTCTTGCAGTTGAGCCAATGATCGTTCGCTGGCTTGACGGTTGGACGTAGGCTGAAAAGGGAAAGCTTTCGCCGAAGGATCAAAGGCTGTTGGGCGGCATTGTGATCCTAAAGTCTAGTCTGATGCGTACAGTGTTGTTTCTTGTCTTATAGCGATGGGGTCCGTCTTGCGATGATCTGGCGGTCTTTTTGTTGCAGTGGTGGTTTCTCATAGAGGGGCGGTGAGCGTCATGAGAGCAGTGCGTCCTGCCAACCTGCCGTAGAATTGGAGTGTGTTAGCGAGCGTGCTTAGTAGCTGCGGTAACCAATGAGCATTGATAGATAGAAGACCCTTGTCAGTTTTTGATGGTAAGCATGATGAGGATGATTCAGATTCGATGAAGCAGCAAAACCAAGTGTGAAAAGTATGCTTGAGCTGCACTGTCGTCAGATCGTTCAGGGCTGCCAATGAACCCCGACAACGTCTGCCGTTTCGGTAGGAGTTGTCTGAATGCTTGGATACATTGTACCAATTTTGCGGAATTGATAAGAGCTCACGGATTGGGTCTGGTCTGGTAGTTGTCCATGGAGCTGTCCAGCGGACTGAATCTCCTGGACGAACGCTGTGAGTTTGCGGCGTTAGACTCTGTCAATCTCATGTGACAGATGCGCTGGAAATAACGATAGACACCGCCACAACGTGTCTCGAAGGAAAGAACAGAGTGCTGTGAGAGGAAGTCTGCCAACCCTATTCCGCAAGCTTACCAGCCAAACTGCCGCTCTGCCAGGTTCTCGAGCTATGGCGCTCGCGTAAGGCTGTTGTGCACACGTCATGTGGTAAGTGAACCAGAGTGTTCAGGATGAGGAAATTTGACAATCGGGTCTCTGCAGTAAAAACTGCCATCAGGATGGATAAAGATGTAAATATGGAGTAGGCTATGCTGATCTTTGTGTCAGACCACGAGGCAGGTGCAGGGGGGGTGTAATCATGCAGCAAGCGCGCTGATTGTTTCCTAGGCTGGTAGTTGCAGCGCTGACATGAGGTTACTGATCCTTCGTTTCTTGGTACCCCACAATCCCGTCCCAGCACCTCACTTCACCTCGTGCTTGTTCCATTTCGCTTTCCATCTTCTGAGGCTCTCATTTCTTCTTCCATCTGCCAGGACCGTTGATACCATTCTTCGAAAGAAGAAAATGGTGTTGGTTACATCAGTGGTTGATGTAGGCGTTCGGAAAGATAAGTGGTTGCGTGTAGTGGCAGGACGGAGTCGCCGAGAGGCTTGAACCTAAATCGACGGATCTGTCCGAGTAATCCGCACGTGCAAACGAGTTGGCGTGCAAAGGCGGTAAAGGACCGTTTGGGTGAAGTTCCGCTGCTGCTGCCGCCGTTGGTGTCGATTCTGCTGAGCCAAGAGAGTTTGGTCAGTCTTTCACTCTTGACTCGACGCTTTTGAGACCCGAAGGCTTGGTAGTCCACCGATCGGTATCTTCCCAAGGGTGTTTGTTGCTTGGTCGCTTGGTGCCGGTGGATCGAGTGACCAATGCCATCATCGGCCGGTCCGAATGCTCTCTTCCATGGTGCTCCACGTCGGGTCCTCCGCAAGCCATTTCCCCTGAACGCTGTCCTGAGATCGTAGAGCTAGCTCTACCCGAGCTGGTGTCACCGATGCAAGTTCCTGCAAGGAAAGCCGTGTCAGTTGACTGCGTTTGTACTAGGAACCCAGCCCCATGGTTCGGATTCGCTCCCTGAGCTTGATGCATTCATGCAAGTAATGTCCGAAGAAAAGCAAATCAGGAGCGTTGAAACTTACTGCTCGCATTGTGCTGGTTATCTGTTGCAGTGCTGGCGCGTGGATGGTTTGAGGCCGATTTGCTCCAAGGATGGCATTTCTCGAGTTGACCCAGCGTAGAGCTGCTCCTGCTTTGAGGTATATCTGCTGGATTTTGAAGCGTCGAATGCTTGCATCGAGCATGATTCNTATGTTTGATGTCAGGATCGAAGCCACACCTGTTCCAGAGTGACAAGGAACACACCGTTGAAGTTGCGTCTTCTCTTCTTCACAATCACCATCTGGTTCGGGTCCTTGGCAATCGAATGGTTGAGCGAGCAGAGCCTGGGCGTCTCCAGCACATTGGCGAAGTACGCAATAGCCCTCCTCGTAGTAGTCTTCGGCTGACGGATTCGCTCTTATGTTTGCGATGTAATGTTGGAGGTGTCTGAAATCAGAAAGAATCTCGGCGATACGCATGGCGCGTGCCTCATTCACTGAGGCAATGCATGTCAGAGGGAAGGGTTCCGGGATGGTGGTCAAGGTAGGTACTAGGGACATCTTACATCCGTCGGTCATTGAGCAGGGGAAGGATTGATCCAGCTGTGGTAAGAAGATGGGTCTGGATGGGCAGTGATCGACAGATATATAAACGACCCTTACAACTTCAGGTGTTTCTTTTGGAGGCTGATGGTTGCGGACCCCAGAAAAGTATCGTTCATTGTCACACATATAACGAAGTCGGTAATATGCGAGCAGATCGGGTGGAGATGCGAATAGAATGGGCTGTGGCAGGGTGTGCAGAAGCGAAGGAAAGGCCGTGGATGGATTGGGAGTGACGTTAATAAGTACACCAACAAGGGAAATGGTCGTCTTTGCAGGCGTGGGCAAGCACGATTAGAAGAGGGCCTACATCGAAAATGGCAGTTTTACGCCTGGGGTGGTCGGCCAAGACGTCACAAGCCACCAGGTATGGAAGTGAATCGGTCGACAGCTCATGGGTATCAGCCAAGAATACGCACACACGCGTGGTAGATGCACGAGAGCCTAGCGCATGGCGCAGAGCAGAGTCAGGTATCGGCGAGTCCTAGAGCTGTTTGAATTCAGGGCGTTTCAGTGGTAAAGGCGGGGAGGAGCGCCACGGTCAGAGCTACCATCGAGCAGCCGGGGCGGCCGGCACTTGCAACAGACACAGAGGGCCCGAAGGGGTGGGCTTAGCGGAACGAACGAAGAAGAAAATGATGCTTTGATACGGAAGGGTAATAGAACAGCTCGATTCATAAGATGACGCTACCGACTGCTCTCAGCACGCCGGGCTGGGTGGACCAACCCACACCGCTGGCTGGCTGTGCAACGTGCAAGCGAGTCGGCGAGAGCGATGGCATGCCATGTGATGGATTAAATGACGTCGTGAAGGTGGGCAGTCGTTATCTTCAGTCCTTCTCAGCAATCGACTGCAGGCGCTCGTCGATTTGCTCTTCGGTCAGGGTGGTGAAGTCGGTTGTGGTGCCCTCCTTGCCATCGGGACGGGGACCACCCACGATGCCAATCTCAACCTCACCCTTCTTGAAGTCAACGCTCAGCACTGTGCTGAGAGTGGTAATGGCGAGCTCAACAACCTCCTCCCAGTTGCCGTCGGCGCAGTTCTTGTTTCGCAGCTTCTTCTCGAGGTGGTTCATGGCTTCTTGTGCCTTAGGACCTGAAGCGGTGGCCTTGTAGCCGACGAAGTAGCCTGCGGGATCGCACTTGTAGAGCTGAGGACCGAACTCAGAGTCGACCGAGATGAGCGTTGTGGCAACGCCCAGGGGTCTCATGTATGCNNCTGCGCGGGGTTAGCACAGAGTCCGGGTTCCAGCACGGGTTGAGCAGCTCACTCTTTGTGTGTAGACTTGGGAGATGTTTGCAAGACGCTTGGCCAAGACATCACAGGGCATCTCGTAGCCGTTCTTGTATCTGAATTCGGCGGCCTCACCGCGCGCTCTCATGACCGAAGCTCTTGCATCTGCGATGGAACCAGTCATGACACAGCCGACCGAAGGCGACAGTCGGTGAATGTACGATACGGACGAGGGGTCGATGAGCTTGTCGGGAACCTTCTTTTGCGAGATGACTACTGCACAGTCCTTGCCGCGAACGCCGACGGAGGTGATGTTTGCTGCTGTGATGGCCTTGAATGCATATTCTACTCAGTGTAAGCCAGAGAATGCGCGGTTGAGGTATGTTGGACGGGATGACACACCGACTTGGTAGAGGCGACCCTGATCCGAGAAGATGGTAATGTGTCTGTCGTAACCTGCGCTGCCTGTTGCGGGAGTTAGCTACGCCGAGTTGTAGGTTCGAGGCAAAACGCACTCATGATGGGCAAGTGTTTTGTGTATCGAGATTAACCGTGTAGAAACTCCAGGTGATGCAAGTCGACAAGACAGAGGGGGCGAGGTGATGGATGGCGATGGGATTGTGGTGATAGTGAAGCTCTACAGCGCGCGTTTGCCCTCTCGTCATGGAGCTTCCTGCGAAACACCGACCGACCCTTGGCACTCCCGCACCTTCCCCGGATGAAGATGGACTTCCGCATATTTTTTGTTCCTTCTTTTTTGGTCTCGCATGTAATTGATCCCTCACCGCAGCAACCATGTCCGAACAACGCGTGCCTGCCTGGAAAAGGCTCGGTCTGAGCTTGACAAACGCCAAAGACACGGCGCCGCTACCCGCTTCTCCTGCTGCTTCAACCAAACGTTCGAGAGATGATGCCGACACTCCCAAAGGCTTCAAGAAGCAGAGACTCGACCAATCCCAGAATGGAGCCAACGTATCTAGCCCTGCGCAAAAGCAGTCCCACACTTCGTCAGTAGCCTCGATATCCAGTCCAATGCCCTCAAGATTGTATGCTCTTCATATTTCTGTTTCCATAAATCTTTTACTTCGACGAAACGCAGTTTAGTCATGAACTGTGTCTCTGTCAATTCTACCTCTTTGTTTGTTTCACTAGTACTAACTTGTTATACAGACGAGCCTCGCCCGAAAAGTCCATCCTAGCCACACCAAACAGCAAGCACGGCCAGCGCAAGTCTGTCGTCTTCTCGAACGACACCAAGAAGCAAGACGGAGACAGTGCTCAGACTTACTTCCAAGCCTGGGCTAACGACGAGCTCGATTACTACGCTCAAAAAGCCGCCGCCTACGACGCCGCAGAAGCAGCAAAGGCCGCTGCGAACAACAAGATTGAGGAACCTGCAAAGGCCGTGTCTACCCAACCCGAGATTGTCCCAGAAGCCGACCTGACACCTCAGAAGGCAAAGAAAGAAGACAAGAGCGTGGCCAAGGAAGAAAAGAAGAAGACAAAGAAAGAGAAGAAGGAAGATCAAGCAGCAGCCGCAGGCGAAGGGACAACAAACAAGGACGCCACGACACAACCTACCTCTGATTCTGCGACGCCCGCCATAAAGAAACCCAAAGTACGCACACCAAAAGACAACGCCAACAAGCCCGTACCTGAGTACGTACGCTACCTTGAACAATACCACGCAGACAGACCTGCATGGAAGTTCAACAAATCCAAACAGAACGACCTACTTAAGAACATCTGGAACATTTACCGCATCCCTCCATCTTGCAACGAAGCTCTTGTGGAATACCTCGACGGATTGCAAGGAGCAGCCGCACGCCAGCGTCTACGTCAGGCAGCCCAATCCGCAAACATTGACATCGTTTCCTTCATCCGCTCCGAGATCCCAGAAGTCAAAGACGAACCCATGGAGACCGCCGAGGCCAGAAAAGCTGCTTACGACTCCGCTCTTGAGAGACAGAAGGAGATTCTGCGCAAGAATGGCATTGATCCTGATCCGGAAAAGACAAAGACCATCCGGGAACAGAGAGACTACGATGAGCGTGTGCAGTTGGTCTGGAACACTATGAGCAAGGGTGAGCCTCAATCAGTTACAAGGGCAGCAGCACCAGTCCCCAAGGAGGAAGCCAAGGTCGATACTGCACGCTCTATGCGCAAGAAGAGAAAGTCGAGAACCGACGTCTCCAGCAGCGAGAGCAGCAGCGAGAGTGAGAGTGACAGCGATAGCGATAGTGACAGCAGTGACAGCGACAGCGACGACGAGAAGCCGGCAGCAAAGAAGGCCAAGATCGCAAAGCTCGAGGCCCAGCTCGCCGACGCAAAGATCGCAAAGCTCAAGGCCAAACTCGCAAAGGCCAAGGCTACAAAGTCCAAGGCCAAAAAGGTCAAGAAGTCCAAGGCTGGCTCTGACTCTTCGGACAGCGATTCCGACTCATCTTCAGACAACGATTCAGAGTCTGGTTCGGGTTCAGATTCCTCTTCCTCGTCTGAAGACTCTTCAAGCGACTCGGACAGCGATTGAGAAACTTGTCTGGCGCCTCCCATCCCCTGGACTTTGTCAATCTCCACACCACATTGCTCAATGCCGTCTTGCTCCCTGGCCATCACGATATGCGAGGTGAAACCGACAAAGCTATGAGCTACAAATTTCATCGACTGAACAACCGGGACCTTCTCTGGCACTTTGAGCCACGCTCATCAGTAAATCCTATCGCGTCCACCCATCCCACTGTTACAACGACAATGGAAAGGTGGACCACGATTCTTAGCGTCTACAATTTGAATACGAGCGCTCTCCGCCCTCTCGTCCCATCTTCTTTTCCCTCACAGACAGAGACGAGCACCCCTTGTAAATCCTTAGAATCCGAAGAACGGTGCCGGAAAGATTTCCATTGGTGGCTAGATTAGACAGAAAAGAGAGAGAAATTGGAAATCTGTTCAAAGCCATCTTTTGCATCCCGTCATGTTGGATGTGTCTTGTCCGCTTGTCTGTAATTTCTGGAGAACCGGTGAAAAGAACAAAGACGTGCCTTGTGACTTTTCTTAGATATCCTTCTGTTCTGACGTCTACTGACGGTAAAGTTTGAGAAATGGAGTTAGATGTAACCTTCTATCATCTTTGTACAGCGAGCCTCTCAATCCAATAGAGAACATGGTTCTGCATTCAAGAGATGCCTATTGCAATACAGATGCGAAAAAACAACATCTGCTTCTCGAGTACACCACAGCCGAAAACTCCATCCAAGCCTCCCAAGAAAAAGACTTACGCGCTCTCAACCCTCCTTAGAAGAAGCACCACCATTAGCTTCCCCCTCGTCCCTACTCCTCTTCACCCTCTCCCTTTCTTTTCCTTTTGCCCTGTCTCTCTCTTTCTCTCCACCCTCTGTCACCTCTCTAGCACCCGTCTGTTTTCTTCTTCCATGCCCTCTCCTCAAAGGCGCATACACATCGTTGAAATTCATAACCACACCAAGGAACCTCATATCCACATCAGGCTGATATGCCAAATCCCCCAGCAAAACATTGACCCTGACGCGGAAATCCGTGGCTAGAGAACTCAACCGTGAACGCAGAGATGAGAGGATGGCAGCTTCGTCGGCTGCCGCATTGCCCGTTGCAGAGGAAAAGGGAAGTAAAGGTGGGATATTTGGGGATTCGGCGTCGCGGTCGTTGGGACGGCGAGTGTTGCGACTTTTGGCATGAGGGCCACTCATGTGTGAAGATCCGAATTCGTTGTCGTCTTTTTCGGTGACGCCCCAGGTGCCTGCCGCTGTGCGTGTNNTTTCGATCTTGGCCGCCAGGTCTTGACGGCGTGTGAATTCGGCTACGGAGTATGAGTATAAACTGTCAACTGCATCTTTGTAGGCCAGCATCAATTTGAGCAGTTCATGGAGTTGGGCTGTAAAGTCTGGTGCTGTGGATGAGTGAGCTTGGGAGCCTGAAGGTGCTAAAAGGCCTTTGCGGGTGATGCTGCGCAAGTAGGCTCCATGGGCTGAGATTAGGTCGTCGAGAGTGGCATCTGGTGTACGCATGGCCTTTTGAAGTCCTTCCCAGCCGGCTTCGATGACTTCGAAGAGGATGTAGTGCTGTAGTTGTGAGACGAAGTGGATCATTTCTGCGATACCGCCTCTGGCATTCTTCCAGTCGCCATCTACTTTGTCGCCGACAGCGCCGAGCACACCTCGAGCACCGGTCATTGTTCGTCGCCATGTGCTTCCTAGTGCAAACTCGACGCGCTTGACACGCCATAAGAAGTTGAAGACCTTGAGGTATTGCTTCGATGCCCAGGGCGTGACGATTACATCCAAAGGAGAATCGACTCTGTATTCAAGCGTGAATACATCCCAGCCAATCTCACCATGAGAAAGCTCGAGCATACGTGCATCAAGACGGCGAAGCACATCAGGAGAGTCGTATTGAGCATTGCTGTTTCGGATTGCATGCTCCAGCTGAGCAGTCAGGGTGTGTCGGTACTGACTGTTGGCCGGCCTATCCAGATTCGACGCTAACGATTCCATAAGCAATGCAACAAAGTCGCCCTGTCCAAGCAGGAGGTACTTCTTGAGCGCTGCCAGATGTTCGAACAATTTGAATTTGTCTTCCATGAGATAGATCAAGCGAGCCATGGTGCCCTTGTATGCAGAGTCGATCGATGATTCGAGCGTGGCTGTATCACCATAACGAAGCTCTCGCATAGAGCTCTTGCTATGGTTCTCCACCCAAGCAGAGTCACCACAACCGTAGCGGATAAAGTTGAGTGACTTGCCGATCAGGTAAACTTTTTNTGCAAAATCTTGTGTGATGATGGTAGGTATCATGCTGTCCTTGAGGCGGTACTTGTCTTCCCAGACACTTGTCGCACCACCGCGGCGAGGGTCAGATTCCAGGTCAGCATCACGATTTTGATAGACAAAGAACTCCAGGAAAGGATCTTCAAGCTCGCCATCATAAATCCAGTGTTGTAGCATAGTGTAGAATGGCCGGGTAACATGAATCAAAAGTCGTTCAGCAAAAGTGTACACAAAGGGATCGCCATGCGATGAAGCGTATGAGTGAATCAACGATATCAACTCTCCTCCTTTCTTTTCTGTCAGAGTATCAGCCAAGTTCATCACATTCAGACAACAATCTTGTTCCTACCTTTNTGCTTCTTCGACCATCGTACTCATGAGCCTCAAGCCCATGGTAGCCTCACGGGTCCATACAACACATCGTTTTAGTGTCACGCCGGCCTTTCCCAGACCCGAGTTTCCAGGCGATTCTTGTAATTGAGTCAAAGCTCTTCTAATCTGAGCTTCGAGCGTAGCGACCAGACCGAGGTAAGCTCTCAACTCGACACCAATCGCAGAGCGCAAACTTTGGCCTACCAGACCACCTTCTGAAGACTCGACAAAGGCCGATAGACTCCGATACAGCAGCGAGGGCTCGGCAAGTGTGTGGAGCAGACTGATGATAGGCACAGGTAGCGTTGAGGGAAGTTTGAGCGAGGCGTCGGAGAAGGCAAGATTGGTCGAGGAGAGACCTTGTAGTGTGAAGGGCAAGTCGCGAAGCAACTGCGCCTCTGTCGGCGCATCTAGCGGGTCTGCCGAGCTTGTTGGTTCTGGCGACGCTTCTACTGATCGTGTTGATGCGCGTAGGGGCATCCTTTCTCGGGTCTGTGGCAGTCGCACAGGTTCTGGGTCGTCGGAATCGGGTACTCGAGGTAGACCATTGCGAGAAAAGGCATCATTGAAGGCCGGGGCGTCACTGCTCTGCTGTCGCAAGGGAGGTTGGGGGCGGGGTGTAGGCGAGGGAGCAGCATCCGGTGCTGCTTCAGCCTCCGAGTCCGAGAGTCGATACAAAAAGTATAGGATGGCCCATTTGCGATCGAGGACAGGCTGGCTCAGTAGTCGCGAATAGAGGTTGGTGAAATGGAGAGCTTTGTCTGGACGGCTGTTCTCATGAACCAACTTTTGTTTGATCAAGTCGGCGGCATGCTGGACATCGTCTGCGGTCGCCGAGGATGGTTGTTCATNCTGCACGAGGTAATACAATTAGCTTGTTGTTCTTGTTCCGCTTGCGAGGAACGGAGCGTGCCTGCCTAATGTTTGTCTGGCTGCTTGCAGTGCCTCGTCAAAACGCTGGTCTTCGAGTGCTTCGTCGTCGTCCTGGTTCCAAGGGATCAATCGGAAGAGCAACTGTTGCAGCGCGTTATCCACGCGCTGCGCCCGATTTTCCATCGCTCATTGATGTAAGAGTTCGTTTCTCGTAAATTGTGCTGTGCTCCAGACGCGCAGTTTGAGAAGGACGTGTTGTTGTCACGCCTTGGCGTCTGAGCTCGAGAGTCTATACCGGTGACCTGCTATCGACCATTCTTGAGGCTTCGAGAGGTTGTCAATAGACACGTTATTACGACCAGGTCAAGTCATTTGGCCGATCAAGTGCAAACCCTCACCAAGCACTGTCCAAGATAGTCCAACGCTTCTCAATCTGCCACACCGAAAAGAAAAAGAGATAAAGTGCAATAAAGTACTATTCGGTTATAAAGATTACAGAAACTAAAAAACAAAGCCTATCCATACTACTCCGAACTCGTGACCTCCCACAGTGTACCAAACCCTTTGTGCAGCGCGAAAATGTCCCTTCAATGAAAGATGTACAAGTTGAAGAAAGGAGCTGTAATCTGGTGTGAGAGAATGTAGCGCGCCAACTCCAAAAGAGCCTTACGCCTCCAGCCCAGTTTTGCCTGAGCCATCGCACGCTGCCCAAGGCTCTGTGTCATGTTGCCTTGCAGTCATGCCTTTTAAACGCCCCTGTAACACTCAATTCTGGCTGTAAGACGAGAAACCAGACTATCGTCTCTGCATGTTGGCCTGCGATGGCACTCCCTGCTGCATATGCTGAGACATTTGCATGCCATAGGGGTTGGAGAACTGATGAGGCTCGCCGGCAATGTTCTGCATAGCCATGCCACTGATACCCTGTGCTTGCGAGACAGGACAATCCTTATGGGCGAGGAGCAGAGTTTTGAGCCCTACAATCTCTTCACGCAGCTGAGTGACAGTAGCGGCCAGCGCATCGTTTTCGGTTGAGAAAATCTCGACCTTTTGCTGGAGGTTAGCCAGCCATTGCTTCTTGCGCTGACGACACTTGAGGGCGGCGATTCTGTNTTTTATATGTCAGTATGCTTCGAGATACAAGACTCATTGGGATACGTACCTGTTCCTCTCGAGGAAGTTCTTGCGCTTCTCTTCGTCAGTCATCTTCTTATTGTCAGGTCCTCTCTCCATATCCATGTCGTCATTGTCCGAATCATCCTCATCCATAGATGGCATGCTGGTCTTTTGGCGCTTGTTGGAACCCTTTGGTTGGTCCTCAGCCTTGCGTCTGCCATTGTTCGAGTTCTTGATATTGTTGTTCTTCTTTCCCTTGCCTCGGGAGGGCTTGACATCTTCGCCGTCGCTATCGGAGAAGTTGCCGTGCTCATTTTGTGTTGACCCTGAAAGGTTACTGACAATAGAGTTCTTATTGGCGCGAGCTGACATGTTGTTGGAGCCGTCATGCCCTTGCTGGCCCAGTCCACCAGGAAGGTGTGGAGGATTGCCCATGTAGTTCATCTGAGGCTGTGATTGGGGTGGTGGGTATTGCTGAGGCTGGTTGCGGTTGTTACCCCTAGCCTGAGCAAGCATGAAAAGACCATTGGCTGCGTCGTTAGCATCGTGTTGCTCAAAGGTGTCGTTCTGCTGCTGTTGTCCGAAGCCCTTGCTGTCGAGGTTGGGCTGGATGTTGGGATCGGCAGCGGCGGAAGTAGGCGGCTGAGGCATGGCAAAGTTTCCGTTGACGTTTGTCTGCGAAGCGCGTGCGTGCATAGCAGTTCGGTGGAAATCCAGGGTACCAGGAGTGGCGCCTCCACTCTGGATAGCGTTGAAAATGGCTTGCGAGTTGGGACTAGGTTGAGGGAACATAGACCCGCCACCGCCAGGAGTCAGACCAGTCCTGAGAGATGACTCGTTAGGGGTAGGGAAGCTGCCGCCAAAGTGATGGTCGTTGCTGAAGTAGTCGTTGGACGACCCCGCGGGGCCGGTCAGCATTGCAGGGCTAAGAGGTCCTGAGCGAAGAGAGCCAGGCCAAGCTGGGGTGGTGCCGGGAAGAAGAGGAGCAGGCGATGTCAAACTGTTGACTCCAGGAAGTTGAGGCTTGCCAGGTGTCTCAGTGGTACCTCCAAAGGCACTTTCGAAAGGATTGGGTTCCTTGGTTAGGTGGGCGGCGCTGTGAGCTCCGTTGAAATAGTCGTTGTCTCCGTTAGAGGCCTTATTCGGAACGGGTGGAGGTGCAAGCGGCGCATTGGTCGAGGACGCGTTGGATTCTTTTGCGCCGTCACCAGATGCTTTATTGTCTTCCGGCTGTCTGATGGCAGGTATGTTCTGCTGAGTGTCTTGNNAGGCCAATGTCAGCAGCTGTTTCGAGTCACCGTCCGATTAGAAGCAGCACATACCTTGACGCGAAGGAGAGGGAGCCCTATCTTGGCTCGAGGTATCTGTGATTGACGGTCGCGTCAGTACGTGGTAGATGAAATGACATTCATCGTCATCAAATCCTCCCATGCGTCATCAGAGGCAAGGCGACGTCAGGCGGGGACGAACAACAACGACAACCCGTGGCAGGACAACAATGATAAAGCGGAAGCTGCTTACCTTCTTGCTTCAACACGTCTTTGGTCTTCGAGTCACTTGGAGAAGACATGTTTGTTGTTGTGATGGAAGATGAGATGGGAAGTAGCGGCCGCGAGAGGCGATGACGCACTTTCTGCAGCTGGTTCGATAGGCTGGCTGGGCTTTTTTTTTGGGAAGTGTTGCTCCCGACTTTCAACTCTCAAACTGACAAGCCAGAAACTCCGACTTCAGTCAAAAAGCAATTTTCGAAATTCAATGTTCCTGTTGACAAACGTTGTCAGTCCGGCACCCCAACATATATGTTCTTCGACGAGCGTTCGCGCGTGCGGCATTGGCTGTCAGTCGGTTTTCCGTCCCCACTCGCGCCATCGCGTCGCACTCCGCTCCTGTCGCATTCAGTGGCAAAAAAACTTACCGGCAGTGAGGTGAGATGCTCTACGGTCGACGGCGACGCGTAAATTCTGGATATCCTTTGTCGAGTCTCTGCCTGAGGCCCTTGAGATTGAGGCTCTGCTTGCTAGATGCGTCGCGCTCCTTGGAATCTGGCTGGTGACGCAATGTTCTTGTTCAATCGCGTGAAAAAACCAGGAGTGTTCTCTCTCAGCGAAAGCTTCTCGAGTATTCAATCGCGCGCGTATACAAAAGTACCACCGTTGTGAGGCTGTATGAGTTAATTGATCGCTGCTGCGTATGTTCGTACAAGCGCGTTGCGTTCTTTGCTGTACCGCACGGTGCTGGTCGTCTTGCTCGATGATGTCTTCGGTGACGCACAAGGCGCGAGGGGAGACTGACGTTTTTGAGGTCCCAGGAATGGTGGGCCGCTGTCAGGTCCACGTGACTTTCGAATGGAGGTTGTGCTATCGAACGGGTATTCTGCTTGATAATCATCGAGCCGTGTTTCCATGCGGAGCCGAGGACGGTGCTACTGATAGACTATCTGGTTGATCCCTGCTAAAGCAGAGAGGCCAGATACGTGACAATACTATACCGAGCGTCTGACACTGTATCGCAGTGTGAAGAATCCAGAACAACGAAAAGCGAAGCCTGATGGGAACATAGGTAAGCCACGAGGTGTGGTATGGCAACGTTCTCTATCAAGCCTTTGTACGCTCGGTATTGATCCCAGAACACCACCGATCGGCAGATCGAACGGGCGTACAGCACTGTGCTCGAACCCGGTATCCGGTGCCAATATTCAGACTTGAAACCGGAGGTTGCTTCAAAAGTAAGAATGTTCAAGAATAGATGTTCGACGACAGCGAGGATCTGTTTGTGTGCAGCATGGAAGGACTGGTACGGTACATCTTACTGCTCGAGAGCTTGTCAAGCATACTTTGGACGTACATCGCTTGATTCTGGGCATCTTTCTAAACACCTCAGTGCAACGTTTTGGGACGATGAGACACTTTGAACTTCCCTGTAGACACGTCCACGGGAACAAATGAAGCATTAGAAGGTCGAGAATCATGGTCGCGAGAAAGAAGAATATAGGGGATGTGGAAGGTAATGCATTATGAGTGGCATGAACTATCAGAATGAAGAGAGAAACAGTCCAGCATGCAAGGAAGAAAGTTGCTGAATGTGGAAGGGAAGGAGTCATTAAGCAGATGGGGAAGGGGCTGTCGTGTAGGGTAGAAATGTGCCATGTAGGAACATCTGATGAGCCTGAATTCGTTGTAGCGTTCGTGCATGCATTTGTCGTGAATCATGTCCTCTTCAAAGTCAAGCTAGCTGGACTCCAGTTCCGTGAGCTCAGAATCGCTGCTGGACTTGGGTGCAGGTTTCGTGGTTTTCTTTCCTTTGGTCTGTCCTTTGGTCTGTCCTTTTGTCTTGACGGTAGCAGGCTCCGAGTCAAAGTCGCTGTCATCGTCCAGGGGCTCGAGAACAGGACCATTGGCGGTGTACTTGATTTGCTGACCCACGATGATTCTTGAAGAACGGATGCGCAGGGACGTAGTCTTGGTGTTGTACTCGATGAGACGTGGGTTGCCAGGTTGAAAGATGGCAAATCTCACAGTGAGCAGGAGAGTGTCGCTGTCGAGGGTCGGCTTGTGCTTGAGCGGGTCGTAGACCACCCACACTGGAATGTATCAATAATGGAACGAGACACAGGCATGGCACCGTGAATATCGACTCACGTTTGTTGCGAGAGCCTTTGTGAAGACAGAGATCATTGTATCTGCCCCTTCTAGGCTTGCGGCCTGGTGGTGAGTAAGACTTGAGCAGGGCTGTGGCATGCTCGACGTTGTATGGGGCATCCGCGAACTTGCGGACCAGCTTCTTCTCGAACCCGAGCTCGCGCAAGTCTCTGGTGAGGCTTTTGGCAGAAAGACGACGCGCGACGGACGCCATGATGTCGAGCGAAGACGTGTGGGTGTTGGGTAATTGTTGCGGATGTTCAAACGAGAGAAATAGAAGGAGGTTTGATAGAAAGAGATAGGAGAGAAGCTTGGTATAAAGCCGAGAACGAGGTACACTGCTGCAAATTGATATCTGTGGTGCGGGAGGAAATATGTGGTGGAGGGAGTGGAAAGAGGGAGACTTTCTCAGGAGATACAGCTTTCTGAGTGAGACACGCCGAGCCTGGTATTGATCGAGCACAATGCAAACCTACTAAAACCTATAGCCATTCACAATGACATTGTTGCTCTCCATGTCTTATTGACCACGTCCATCGCCAAGGCAACTTACAAGCAAGAGGCATGCCCAAGTGAAGGGAACTCTCGGCAGACAGGATGAAATTTCGCAACAGGATCTTGCATTACGATGGGATTTGGTCGAGCGTTTGGAAGTGGAAGGACTCACAGGTCGAGCTTCCGTTTGTTCAGACCTTCTCGCTGGCCCAGATAGCTGCGCGACAACCACCTCGAATGACGTTTGTCAAGAGCTCATATGGACGAGCCTGCTTTGCATCGTGCTCAACAGCGTGGTCGAGATGCTCGAGCTCCTCGTCTCTAATTCTCCGAAGGTTGCTGAGCAGGTCTGTCATTTCTTCGCCAGGCTCCTCTCCCCGTTGTTCCATGTCCTTCATCCATGCCAGAAGCTCTCGTACTTGTGCATTGTAATGTTCGCCGATCTCGGTCTCTACGGCCTCTGTACATGCCATTGCAGCCTCNNCCTGACCTAGTATGGCAGTTGACCAGCCCAGAGCAGTGGCGGCAACACCCCATATTGGGGTCATGGCTGTCGGTCGGATGCGATGCTTGGCTATGATCTTGTTGAAGTACTTGAAGTGGCCGGCCTCTTGGTCGTACATGTGTTTCATCAAGGGGCGAAGATGAGGATGGGCTCTCACTGTCGGCGGTGTCTGGGCCTGGTATATGAGAACAGCAGCGAGTTCGCCAGTCTGGTTTACTCGGANGCTAGAAACAGTAAGACTGGATATACAGATTTGTGGATGTAGGTGGGATCAGCGTACAGCAGCATCCAGGAAGCGTTCCTGTTCCTTGGTCAGGGGACGCTTCCTCTTCCCCGAGGTACCAGTCTCGATAGTCTTGGGCTTTGGCTCGGTACTCGGCGGGGCTGACGAGGTGGTGATACTCCTAGGTGCAGCATGCTGCAGAGAACCGAAATGCAGCGAACGAGGCGACATGGGCGTGGCCCTACTGCACCGACTCAGGTGACGGAGCGACATATCGATTGTGATTATTCTTAGACAAGATGGTGATGTTTTCTCCTTTTCGAGTGTCTAGGTAACTAGGTGAAGGTGAGTGAATGCGACAAGATATAATTAAGTATTAACAGTTATCGATGTCATCGATTCGAGGCTCTTTCGGAGCAGCTTGGCAAGCTTCAGTTGAGGAAGTGCTTGGTGTCTCGACGCTCCTTCACTGTAACTTATTCAATCTCACTCACCTTCTTATTGTTGCGCCGTCTATTGTCCCAGCCACGCCCATTATTCACTATCTTGCGAGATAACCACGCCTTCCTTTTCAAAAGCGACAATCCTCATCCTTCTCCACCCTCTTGGCCCTTGATACTCGAAACTCGCTCCACTCGCACCTCTTTCCCCTGAACCACAAAGCCTTCGAGCATGTCCGACAACGAGCTTGATGCCGAGCTTCTTGCTCTTGCTGGCGACGAC
The DNA here is from genome assembly GCA_903853725.1 of Aureobasidium uvarum. Classification (NCBI taxonomy): domain Eukaryota; kingdom Fungi; phylum Ascomycota; class Dothideomycetes; order Dothideales; family Saccotheciaceae; genus Aureobasidium; species Aureobasidium uvarum. Next base: position 391,028 of record CAINUL010000015.1, read on the forward strand.
AGTTCCGACGACGAGAGAACCGACAACAGACAGCCACAACCTTCCTCTCCCTTCGAACATGCCGCCCTCTCGTCGGAGAACGACCGCTCTCCCCCTCGTCGCGCCAATGCAACCAACAAAAAGTCGCGCTCAGCTGCTGCCCCGCGAAGAAGAAGAAGAAAGGATGATTCCGAGGAAGAAGGTGAAGCGTAAGTCCACCTGCTTCCAGACACTTCTTCTTGCCAACTTCTCAACCTGCCTACTCTGCCATACTGTACGACTCCACGTACTGATTGCCATCTCAGCTCGGCTGCCTCATCCCCCCGATCGCTAGGCTCTGCTGCCATGGATGAATCCGACTCGGAAGATGGCCTCGACTTCGACCAGGATACTCCTCTGTACCCCATCGAGGGCAAGTTCCGCTCCGAAGCTGATCGCGCTGAAGTCATGGCCATGACCGAAATCCGTCGAGAAGAAATCCTCGCAGAACGTGCCGCAGAAGTCGAAAGAAGAGTTCAGGACTTGCAACTCAAGAAGATTCTCCAACAACGCAAGCGAGAGCAAGCCGGTGCCGATAAGAGAAAGCGCAAGGCTGCTGCTGCCGACTTGGACGATGACGACCAGCGCAAGAGCAGCAGACCAAAGGTCAAGGCCAGCGGTCCTCTGGAAGCCTACAAGAGAGAGCGAGAGATGAAAGGTCAACAACGGAACCGTGGAGACGAACGCAGAAGAGACCGTTCTCCCTCACGAGACGATGCCGACTCGGACAGAGACGCCGAAGGTGACAGCGAAGTTGAGTGGGACGAGAAGCCTCGGGCTGCTGCTGCTGCACGAGATGAAGCTCCCGCAGCATTGCGCGACTACGAGCGTTCTCGAATCGGCCGTACCAACTTTGCCAGAGTGTGCTTCTACCCAACTTTCGAGACTAGCATTAGGAACTGCTATGCTCGCGTAAGCATTGGCGTTAATCGCGACACTGGAGCACCGCAGTACCGTATGGCTCAGATCAAGAGTATGTTATTACAGCTATGCTACATATTCGGACCTTGCTGACTTTCTCAGGCNTTTACTTCAGGCAAGCCTTACCAGATGGAAGGTGTGAACGGTAAACCCTTTGTCACCGACCAGTACGCAGTTGTCGCCCACGGCAAGGCCGAGAAGGAGTGGCCCTTCATCGCCTGCTCCGACTCGAGCTTCACAGAGGCCGAATTCGATCGTTTCAAGGCTGCTCAGGCGGCCGACTCCTTGCGCCTGCCCTCTAAGAAAGCGCTGGTCTCCAAGCTTGACGACATTCACTCCCTCCTCGAATACCAATGGACCGACGAAGACATCCAAAGAAAGATCAACCGCACAAACGCCCTCCAAGCCAAGTTTGCAAACTACGGCCGCGAGAAGATCGAGAAGCGTCGCGAGGAAGCAGCGTCCCGCGGCGATGACACCACAGTCGCCAAGTGCGATGCCGAACTCGCAGCTCTGGGATCCGGCAGCGGTGCCGCAAAGGCAGCACAAGCAGCTGCCACGGCAAAGCAAAACGGCAAGCTCGCACAACAGGAACGTCTTGCTGCTCTCAACCGCGCCAACCGCAAAGCCAATAGCGAAGACGTGCGCAAAGCACAGTTGGCAGAGAAGCGTATCCTACAAAAGGCCAGAGAAGAAGCTGCAGCAAAGGCACGTCGTGAAGCCGAAGCCGCAAAGGAGAAGCTGCTGGCCGTACCTGACGACCTCTTTGGTGATGCCAGCGACATCAGCATGACCGGCACACCCGCAAACGGCACTGGCAACGTTACCCCCGTCAACGACAAGCTGAAGAAGACCACACTCGGTGGATTCAAGAAGAAGCCCAAGGACGAAGACATCATTGCCGACATGGACTTGGGCATCGACATTGACATTTAAGAAGAAGGCACTACGAAAACAATCTTGGAATTGAGAGAGGATGCCTGACGCAGAGCATACAGGCGTATTGGTAACAACACAGTATAATGCAACCAAGTCTCTCATGCAACACAACGATTTTTTGTCCACAACAGCTAGAACTCTTGTAAAAAAACAAAAACAAACGAAGCTATGAAGTAAAAACCCCCTTTTCGTGTTCTATCTGATTGTCTTTCGTGTCCTCTAAGCCCTTTTTCTTGTTGAGGGATGTCGGGCATTCGATTGCGTATCGATTGATATGTCCGCTCGCCACGGAGGACGAAAAAATTACGGTATAGCTTACAGAGATGGAAGATCGCATCGAAATAACTACGGCACTATCGAATAGTCTTCTGTTACTCGTGATCCATTCGTGATATGCAGAGGGAAACGGTATACATGTCGTTGGTTGATGATATAGAAGTGCAGAGAAGGTATGAACAGGGTGCTACCCCATACCACCTTGACTTGGGCCACATATGAAATTCACCGTCATCACATCGCGACAACTCTCATCAACGTCATATCACATACACTCAATAATGGACAAATACAATCATTGAGAAAAATGACATTAGGAGAATAGAAGAAACTACCTGCACTAGGTAACCATTGCTCTGAAGGAAAGTCCGTAATCAACCCTGCGCCCTTCCCATCCCTCCAACAAGAAAAGAAGAAAAATCCTTGCCCGTAGAGAGAGTGACCATCAAATCCCAGCACCCAGCAATTCGTAGCGAAGAGGACCCGGAAAGAACAAAGGAAGAGAAAAAAAAGAGAAGAAAAGCCAAGGGAGTTGATCTTGTTGAGCAAATGCGGTGCTCAAAGTCTAGCAAAGCGCCGCTTTTTACTTCATGGATGCAACAGTCTCTTGGTCGCTGGCGTCAAGAATGTCGTAATCGTCGTCAGTGAGGAAGCCGTCGTCCTCGGTCTCGTCCTCATCTTCGTTGGCGCTGAGCACTTCGAGGTCGTCACTAATGTCTTCGAAGCCCTCGTCCTCGCTGGCAACACTGTCGGCAACCTCAGAAGTCTGGGAAGCCTGTTCAGTCTCCTCCTGCACCTTCTTGCTCATGCCTGATCCACTGAAAGATTGGTAGGTCGAGCTGCTGGGGCTCTCCTTGTCCAATGTAGGGAAGACCATCTGGCTGCTCTTCAGCTCATCCTCTTCGTGCTCTGACTCAGGAACCTCAACCTCTGATTCAGCGGAAATCTTAGGAGCTCCGATCACCTGTTCCTTGTGAACCTCTTGCGAGACCGTGTTTGCCACAACAGGGGCGGCAACAGGCCCTGCGCTGGTCTGATCAAGGTGAGTTTTCAAGGCATTCATACGTTCCTTGTAAAGAGCAAAGTAGCTCTGTGCCTGGGATGGAGGCTGAGCAATGACAGGAGAGCGAGGCATGGGTGCAGCTGTGGGCACGGGGAGGGCTTTTCTAACATCAACGTCACACCAGAGTTTGTGGCCGAAAGGAATGCCATCGGCAGTCTTGAGGCGCCAGTAGCTGATGCACTTTCCTTCGCGAGCAGGTGCTTTCATTGTCACGGTGAAAGGGAATTGCTCACCAGGCAGAACCGCACGCCCAACGACGTTGCTTTCGCTAGCCTCAGCGATGTCAGAAGCAGCAGCAATATGAGTGTTGTCTACGTTGAGCATGTTGTCGCCACCAACGAAGCGGACACTGCAGCCGGCAGGCCAAGCAATTGGCCCAGAGTTGCGAAGAGTCCAGGATTGGACGAAGCGGGCACTAGGAGCGATAACGGTGCCATCAGGAACACGGTCACCAATAAAGACAGCCTCGGGCAGTTGAACAGGAGCCTTGGGCATGGAAGCAGCCACAGCAGGCTGAGACACTGGCGTCTTCTCCTCAACCTTCTTCTCGTCGAGCACCTTCTCTTCCGCCTGAGGGTATGGCTCGAAGTTAGCAGAAGTCTTGACTGAGGCAGTCTTGACTGAGGCAGTAGCATTAGACGACTGCCTGCGGCTCAACATGGCAGGAGTGTTCGAGTTGCGAGCGGGGTCACGGTCACCAAGCTTGCGGACTCCATGCTTGGTTTCGCTCTCGGTCGAGATAGTCAAGTGATTGACAGGGGTCTTGAACTTGACCAGAGGATGAGTCTTGTTGTGGAAAGAAGTGGGCAAAGCCTCGCAGTTCTGGCAGAAGTCTGTGTCGTGGCAGACAACACACTTGTAACGCACACCTTGGATGTAAGACTGGTGAGGCTTGCCCTTGCAGANGGGACCATCGCAATAAATGCCATGATGGGAGACTGACGAGGTAGGTCGACCCTTGAACTGCTCATAGATGGCTGCGAAGCGGTGACGAGGGTGAGTGTGACGAGCGTTCTTGAGGCACTCGCCGCAGTAGTCGAAGTCGGGACAGTCGAAACACTTGTGGCGCACACCGTGAATCATCTCATCACAGCCATCGCAGATGGCAGTGTGTCTGAAGTTGCGGCCAGCAGGGAGAAGAGCCTCTTGAGCAAGTGAGAGATCAGCACCCTCGACGGCGGGCTTGAAGTGGTGACCAGGGTGATGGCCGTGTGTGTTGAGCGTGTGGCAATTCAAGCAAAGGTCGTAGTCATCACACTGAATACATGTGACAAAGTCGTGGTCGGGGAGGGTCACAACACAGGCATTGCAAGTGCGGGATGACTCGGACAAGGTCTTGATGTCGTCGGTGAAGGCACCAGGAACTTCCTTGGTAGCCTCGGGCTTGGACGAAGGTGCAGGCGCAGGTGCAGTGATCGTCTTAGGCTTGGGGGCAAAGCGCTCCGTGGTGCTGCTGACAAGCTTGCCGTCTTGGACAGAACGCTTGACCAACCAGTGACCGTCTCCGAGGCAGGAGGTACCCTTCTCGACGCAAGCCTCGCAGANGAAATCGTAGTCGCCACCATCACAAGCGCTGCAGTGATAGTGGACGTTGTGCATGATCTTCTCGCAAGCATTGCAGAAGATGGACCATGGTCCTTTGGCGACCTCGACGGGCTGGACAACACGGAGTGGCAGGACATGCTTGGAGCCCTGAGCAACTTGGTTTGCCGTGAAGTCTGGTACGTCAGCGCGCATTGGGTAGAGAGGCACAATGTTCGAGATACCAAAGGACCGAGGGAGAGGAGCCTCCTCGACTGTCTTCTTCATTGAGCCGAATGCTTCACGGAACTCAAAGATGCCGGGACCGATAGAGTGCTCATCGAGGGTAGTGGCACTTCTGGAAGGAGCGACAGCGGATGAGAGAGCGATAGATGGCTCCGAAGCAGGAGCATCCACCTTGGAGTGGTCAGGAGGAGCGGAAGCTCTCAGCTTGAGCTTGAGCTTAGCCTTGGCAGCACGGATGAGAGTCTTGAAGACGGCAGGGTTGGAGTCGTCGAGGACGACATAGCCGCCGGCCGAGTCGGAATAACGCTCGAAGACGACGGGTTGGTCGGCGGCGATGCAGAGAAGGCTGCGGANGCTGTGCAAGAGTCAGCCGAGATGCACGCCTTTCATGTGACGATAAGCTGATAGTACCTTGATAGGGAGGGTGTTTGCACCGAGATCCTTGAGGGGCAGCTTGAGCCTCTTGGTGCAGTCGTCGAACGAGATCTTGATGGTGATGAGAGTGTCCTCATTCACGGGGCCTGTAGACGAAGGCATGTCGGGCGGCGTGTGGTGGTGGGTGGCAGCCTAGTGACGTATAACAGCCTCGGCTGGAGGCGATGGGTCGAGGATGAGTGGCGGTGAGAATGCTGAGACGCCGAGCTGTAGAAGGAAAGCGCGCAGGAAGATGGCCACCTGTGATGGACACGAGATGTATGAGGGAGGAAGAGAGAAACAAAGGTCAGCCGCGACGAGGTGTCGTGTGGATGTGGAGGTGAGTGAGTTGTCGCGGGTTGGTTGGTAGACTGTCGGAGCTAACGGTGTTTGGTTTTCCCCGCGCCGTCTGGTCGTTTCCACCTGCCGCTGCTTCTAGCTCCAAGGCTCCAATCATCGCCTTGTATTGGGGTGCGCCCATCACTGCTGACGTTTTACATGCATTCAATCAACGCGTTACTTCTGCTAGATATCGCTGTAACAATGCCATTTGGGATTCTGTCTAATTCACCGCACGCTGCTTTACTATCACTGGGATCTGGTGCACTTTTGAAGACTGACGGATAAAAAGAGGGTATTGAATTGTGAACCAAGCTCTGACATGGATGATAATCATGCAGCTATACATGCGCCCATGACGTTGGTCGACAATAAGAATGAAGGCCTCATTGACCTTGTGGGTAAAACATCGGACCGGCATGTGCATAATAGTAGGTACCTTCTGGACTTGGTGTCATCATACCACCCATGCCATGAACAGCATAACTTTGTGGCTGAAGATAATTATCCTGAGGTGCATACTGCGGCATCTGCGTATAGTAGACCATTCCATTACTTTCATGCGCCATGGTTCCTGGCTGAGCGTCGCTCGCCATAGGCGGCTCAGGAGGCCCGTAGCTTGCTTGTGCTGTGGGTGGGGCAAAGGACGGCATAGCACCGTACTGCGTGGGCTGGCCCGGGTAATAGTATCCAGAGGGAGCGAATGATGAATAATAATTAGGTGCAGGCGGCTGGAACGGTTGTGCGTGAATAGCTCTCTCTGGAATGTTGGAGAGTGGTGTGCCACCAGGATACATGTATGCTGGCGGACCAAGTGGAGGGGGTCCCATATCAGAAGATGCCGACAGGGTGCTGATACTACCTTCTGCAATGTGCTGGGGCAGCTGGTTGTGGAATGGCTGTTGCTCTTGCTGCTGTGGGGCGTGAAGAGCAAGCCCGGCGGGGGACTCTATCCCGGTCATTGATATGGTCTTTTGTGGGCGAGGCTGATGCACAGTGTCTGGTTCGGCCCAGTGTTCAACGGCCGGCGTCTGAGGTCGAGGATAAGAATGAGGGTATGAACGGCTGTAAGCGGAGCCAGCGGGTGAAGGATTTGAGGACCGATGAGACCCAGCTTGGGGCAAGCGTACGACTGGTCGACCGGGCCCAGCAGGAGCACGAGCAGTGTAGGAGCCCGTGGGGGAGAAGGCAGAGTCTCTCGGCACTTCACGAGCCAGAGAGGACCTGCGACTCATAGACATGGCCTGTGAGTATACACTACCACCGTATATGCTAGGCCGTCTGCTGGATGGAGCCCCATATGCACCAAAACTGCCTCTTGCTTTGCCAAAGCCTTGTTGATTTGGCCTCAATGCTCTGGGAATGAAGATGAAAGAGCGCTCGGCGGCTGGGAAGACATAGCGTACAGGGTGGTCAGGAAGAGAGACGCGAACAGGCTTGTCACGGCGGAGAGGAGGTCTGTGATCGGGCAGTCGAGTGTGTGATTTGACAGGAACAGCAGCAANAGGTATAGCGGCGACCATGCCAGGTAGCCAGACACGGATCTGCACACTGCCAATCTGAGTCGTCTTGGAGAAGTTCAATGTTCTCTGTTGGACCGCAGAGGCGCCTCGAGAGACACTATCAGGGTGGTTGCTGGGACCTTGAGATGGTCGTTGGCGAGTAGGTGGAACGCCGCGTTCGTTCACTGTCTCATGAAGATCGTGTGTCCATGGCGCATCGGCTGTTCGCTCTACTGGTGGTACNNATGACTGTGGTGGTTGTTAGCACTCTTTCTTGACTGCGTGTAACGTTAGGCCGATGCAAACGTACCTGCTGGGAGCTTGGGGAATGCCTCTCCCCCTCCCTCTGCCACGAGCGTAGGAGCTGAAGCCTCGTTGGTCCGACGTGCGAGCGTCGTGCATGAAAAANNAGTTGCCTCTGTTGGGAATGAAGGTCGGATCTGTGTCTCGTTTCTTCCTGTAGTCGTCGTGTTCCCGCCTTCGACGATCTGCTACTGTTTCTCCCCTTCTTGCTGAACCACTTTCGGACGAGACAATGGGCGCGCCGGCCGCGTTGGCCGATACGTCAGTTCCAACAGAATCTCCAATGACAGATTCCTGGTTGACGAGTTCGTCGCCATTGACGTTCGGAGGCGTCCTGTCTGTTTTTGTGCCTTTGGACTTCTTCGAGCGTGTTCGTCCAGTCTTCTCAGGCCCAACAGATTGAGCGGCGGTGGAATCGATTGGCGGCGGTACAGTGCTCCCAGTGTCGCTAGACTCGCTGGCATCTGCATCTGCTTCTAATTGATCGATCGCGTTGTCCAGGTCACTAGCCTCCGAGGCTTCGCTTTGTGAGTCGTCGACGCCAGCAACGGACTCCTCATCTTCGTCGCCATCGGCCCTCCTGCGTCGATACGCGAGTGTCTTGAGCGATGTACGGGGTGCCATTGGACTCTGCTTTGCAGGCCGTCGGGAGGTATCCAACAAGCAGTGGCCGGGGGGAGGGTGAATGCGGGCAACGCGTGTGCTAGAGCAGGCGTCTGTTCGAACTCGAGCGAACACAACCCGATAGTTACAGAAGACGGGAGGATAGTTGCAATGTGGCGGACACCCAAGCGGTCAACGGTTTGAGTGCTGAGGTCGGAGAGGATTACTCTAGAGATACTGACTCCTCTCGCAGATGGTACGCTCCCGTCGAATGTGCATGTCATCGGGCTGTCAAGTAAACCCGGGGCAAACGGAGTCCAAGCTCCTCCTCGGCCAAGCATTTACAACATCTACAGGATCCACTGCAGGAGCCTCGTTCCGTATATCAAGATCAAGTAGCCTTGTCATTCTCGTACAGCTAGTCATGACCTGCCTATGCGCTTTCATTGCCCAACTTTGTCAATTCCCCGAGCACAAAGTCTTCCGCATTCACAAGCTCCGTGCTGCCGTACACAATGCGCTTCTTGCTTACTGAGCCGGCTGCTCCTTGGCCGCTCGTTCTGTTGGCCCAGTCCTGCAAGTTGCCATACTCATCCATACTGCCACCACCGACTGTGAACACAATGGCTTCGCTGTAGCCTTGTCTCCGTTGACCGAAGCTTGCCTCGATGCCTCTTGTCACACTGCTGCCACCAGGGTTTCTAGCCTGAGCTGCTGACGGGGGCATCGTGCCTCGAGCGTTGGCACTGCGAGGATCAAAGTAGAGATAGCCCTCTGTCTTTTGGAGCGCACTCGTACTGGCGTTGGACGGATCCATCAACGACTCCGTGATTTTGGTCAGTGTCAGGTCTTTGTTGGCAGGCAGGAAGTTTTTGACACCCGAGATCAAATTCTCAAAGTTCGAACCGATTCCAGCCTCCTTGAACTTTTCCGTCAATCCCTTGGAGAGTGAGCTGAATCCTCGGAAGAGGTCGTTCGATGCTGATGACTGGGCAGGCTGAGTGGGTGCCGACGAGATCATGGTCATGCGCGTAATCTCTCGTACACTAGGAAGAGTGTTAGCATCGAACTTCTAGGAAGAGAAGCAGAAAACAGTCACATACCGTCTCACATAAGTCAAAGGAGTGGTGTCGACTCCAACGTTGCGCAACGCCTCCTCGAACTTGTCCATATCTGCTCGGGATACCTCCTGCTCGGTGCTCAAGAACCAGATGATGAAGATTCGGAGTTTGTCCAAAGGTTCTTTGCCTTTATCAGAGTCCGAAATCAATTCCAACATCTGTGCCTTGGTCTGCTTTTTAATGTCTTCCTCTAGCTGGAAGAAATTGTCCAACTGTCTCTCCTTGATGCCCTTCAGAAGAGCGGTCGCGATATTCATGTGCATGTCGAGAATATTTTTGCGTTCACGTAATTCAGGCAACAAAGTGATGGCTGCTTTGAGATGCTGGGCCGAGGTCGACGTATCGTTTTGCAGATCCTCAATTGAAGAAGCTCCGGTCTTCTTGGTAATCTCGTTGGCATCCTCTTTATAGCGCGTTAATTCAGTATCGATGTCTTCTGCGACTTGTGGGAACGGCACTCCTGCGTTTCTGGTCCAGAAGAAGTCATTTGTGTTCAGGTCGTATGATCGCTTAGTCGCAGGTTTGGTCGCATCTGAGTCATCTCCTGGCAACTCGACTGTGATGCGGTTGAGGTGCATCTTGAGCACATCGTGTACCAATGATTGATATGTCCAGGAGTGTGAGAGCATCGGTACGAGGTCAAGGTTTCTGTCGACAATGATCAGAATAGGTCGCGAAGCCGGTGTGGCAGCTGCAGTGTTGTTGCGAGCATTGGCGCCGGAGAAGAGGTTGTCTTTCGCATTCAGAATGTGATCGCGCAGTTTGCGGTCAAGCTTGGCTGCAATCATTTCTGCCGCGCCGCCTTTCGGGCATCGAATGATAGGGATAGAGCNCTGATGTGGTCAGAACAAGGATTGCAAGAGCTTTTACGGGCACTTACCCATGGTCACGGCCACACTGAACAAACCACTCACGATGCGATCGACTTTTGCGTCAATCTCCTCGTCGCTGGTTTGCGCACTGTTCATAGTATAGTAAACATCCTTGCCCATTCCCAGACTGAACAGGTTGGGCTCGCTGACGACGAAGTTCAGGTATTGGTCGTAGACTTGCTCGATGCTTTCCGATGTTCCTCCTGCGGCAATTTGGGCGGCAAAGTCCTCCAAGACAGGTCTAGATATTGATGAGAGGAAGTTGACGTATGCGGACGAATAGAGGCCGTTTGCGAGATCGGAAGCGATGATGTTCAGGTTCTCAGGGGTAGGTTCGACGAGGTAGAGGGCAGGAACGTCTGGAATGGCATGACGTTTTGAGGCAATAGGNNTCTGACACGTTGCTGTCAGCAGCAGCTCTGTAGCAAGACTCAGCATGCGCAAGGGCTCGATGAGCAAGCAGCTGATTTCGGCGACGTACAGGTGTATGGTGACTCCCCAAGAGCGCAAGTCTGAGACGCGAAGGACACTACTGATCATATCTCTTCCTAGGCTGTCAAAGACAAGGACCTTCCAGATCGGCTCGCCATCGGCATTGAGGATGGGAGTGGCTTTGGTGACGAGACCGTTGGCAAGAGTAGCATCGTGCTGTGTATCTGCGCTTTCGGGAGAAGCGTGATTGAGGTTCAGGACTTTCTCGATGGACGNCTGGGAGTGTGAGTGTCTGGATCTGTATCGAGCACGAGAGCTTCACCCACCCACTTGACGGTCGCGAAGGGAGTTGTGCTGGGATGCCATGTTTGATCGATGGCCAGATCTTTCTGCCGGACTGGTGGACGCTACTGCATACAAAGCTCGACAGGGGTATGTGGTGGAGGTGAGGTCAGCGGACAAGAGAGGCAGAGACGGAAGTGTGTGTGTGTGTTGTTCTGATTACTAGGCAGACAACAAGCTTCAATAAGTTAACACGTTCATAGCATCCTCTCCCCACAACGAGTGAAGAGGGTTCCAGATTCACAAGCCGGAGCGTCATGAGGAGGCAGGCGGTGACAGCCGGCTTTTGCCAAGCCCGCCCTCTGCGACTCTCTCTTTCCAACAAGATTGCGCTCTTCCACCTTCCCTGTCTGTCTTCTCCTCCTCCACGCCTCACAACACCATTCCATCACCCATACTTCTGTGTAATTGATCTCCCCTTGGCTCCGTTGCCATTACTAATGCAAGGCGCTTGAACGCCCGTCTGTAAAGCTTGTCATCTGTGGTCTAATAAGTGACGGACGATCAAGTCGGAGGGACTCTGAGCAGAATAAGCGCTCGCTCTCCTTACGAGTGCGCAAGCTCTCTTTTGCGACGGTGACTGCTGCGCCCGGAAGGCTGCTACTTGCTTACGGTGAAAGACAAGCCCGTTCTGGCTCTGGTCAGTGGTGCTTATCATCAATAATTTTCCTGAACTGCGCAAGCCGCCAGGGACTCTGCTTTGCGGCCTTCTGTTGCCACATCGAGCCTTGATCGCGTCCTTGTGCTGCAGCGCGGAGCGACGTTGATTTGCACCCCCTGACAAGGGCTGCCTGTCCACATACTAGCATACCGCCAGCGAGCGCTCTTGCCCGAGGCATTCGCACGTGCGCTATACGCATCAGCTTGGAGGAGCATCGACATCCATACACTTTTACGCGTCTTCACACAAGCTCCTACACAGTCACCAGCGCTTCTACGTCGCCCCGACAAGACATTCCCACTTGATTTGAGCCGCCCTCTCACGTAATCTCAAGCCATAAGGCAGATTGTCGTCGTTTGTGATTGGTTCTATCAGTCAGTCACGCACATACCGCTTAAAGAACAGTGCTCGACTTCGCGTTGAGAACATTGTTATTGTTGAGAACACATCTGCCGTATCGCAATTATGGACGGCCATCACCACATGCCGCCGCTTGGCCATGAGCCATCGTCGTACCAAAATGGCTATAATGCAGTTAATGGGTTTGGCAACATCCTGTCAAATGGTGGCGAGAATGATAACTTTGCCAACTGGAACTTCGATGCTGCTCATATCCAAAACCAAAATCCTCCTCAAGCAGATCCATACCTGTCTTGGCAACAGAATACTGGACTCGACGACTACAATCCTCAAGCCTACACAAAGAGCCCATCGAACCTCCAAACAACTCCATATAACGGCTACGGCAATTCTCAACAATTCTCACACTCTACCTACGACCCCTCATTGGTGTCTGGTGCCACCAATGGACCTTCTTCATATGGACTTGGTCCGTCTCCATACGGTCAGTCACAACAGGTGCAGCATGGCACTATTGCCCCGCAAGCTCTAGAGCATGAACGTGCTCATGCTGTTCGACCTAGCCAGATTCTGGATCCTTCGTCATACTCCCGTCCCAGCACTACTGATCCTGCTGGCTATACCAGAGTGATTCCTCCGGCGCCCACAGCAGATCAGACTGCTCTGCACAATGCCATCCCGGCCGGCACTCGCATAGGAAACTTCTTGGTGAAAGATGCCGCTCGGCTTAGCGAAGCAACAACTTCCACTCCGGTAAACGAATTCGTCTTCGTTGGAGACAAAGAGGCGGAGCTTTCAATCAACAGAGGTTAGTGTTGTTCATTTCCATCCCAAATTCTCCGCCGTACTAACAATGCATANGCCACTGTCGCACCTGTGGCACGCAGAAAGTCAAGAGCCGAGCTTCGCCGTCTTGCTGGCAATGATTCCAAGCTTCAAGGTTCGTTTCTCCTCGATCACAATCACAAACATTGCAACAACTGACGATCTCTAGAAAAACTGAGAAAGAAGGAGAGAAAACCCACTGCGTTGCCTACAGGCCCAGGCTCAATTGGCCGCTCAACACAGGCTGTCAAGCAGGAACACTCAGATTCTGAGACAGATTCATCAGACTATGATTCGGATGATGATTCTGACGAGGAGCCTGAAGCTTCTCCTCTTCCCGCGCAGCGATCAGATGATCCTCGTGAAGGTGTCAAATATGATACCATCAAGGCTCTTTGGGAGAGCCGTCACACTAGTGTTGTCGCTGACAGGATCAGAACTGGCATGGTAGAATTCAACGAAGTTGTGCAAACCGTGAAAAATCGATGGAAGGCTGATTCCCTTGCGTTGACCGACGCGATTGATCGCAAGAGGAATGGTGAATTGCCGCTTTTGAGAAGCCGAGTCAACGATCAACTTGAAATGTTGAAAATTGCATTACAAACAACAATGGATCATGGAAACAGGGACATCATGGCACAGTAAGTGTATTTTGTCGCACTATTGCACGCAAAGTCGTTCATTTACAAGAAATCCTGCTAACATAAATTTCAGNNGCTCGGCCAGCACGCTCAGATCATGGCTTCTTTTGCACAATTTCTGATCGATCGAATCAAGAAGAATGACTACGATGGACCTCTTACGCGTCTGATCCTCGAGGTATGCATACAACATCATTTGCCTTGGGTATTATGCTAACATGTTCAANNGGTACTTGTGCGCTGCGAAACGTTCCCCGCAAGAACGTACGACGTGACGAAATTGGGCAAATGTATCAGCAACTTGAGCAAAAATGGCAACAAGGAAACCCATGATATATGTGAGCGTATAAGGGGCAACGTTACTGGCGGGGCCGACAGTCAAGCAAGCAACGATCAGCAACCAGGTGTCAAATCGCCACCGAGCAACCGACCTACTCCCGAGCCTGTTGCTGGTGTCAAGCGTGCTGCTCCTGGCAGTGCATCTTCTGACCAAGCCTCAAAGAGAGTGTCTGTGGCACCCACAACTGGCAATGCCGCTGCGAAGACATCTATGCTCAAGCGTGTGCTCCCCGTTGGCAGTAATCCAAAGCCTACTGCTGCAGCAGCAAAACCTGTCGTCGGCGCCACTGTCAAAGCAAAACCCGTTGTCACCAAGTCAGTCATTTCTGCCTCTACGGGCGCTGGCGTCAAGAAGGCGGTCACCAAGTCCGCGACACCCTCTGTGGTGGCCGCTGCTATGTAAGTCTTGGCAACCATCGCTCTCGTACTTATGCTGACCCGCAATAGCAAATCTATCGAGAAGAAGGCAGCTCCTGCAGCACCCGCCAAACCTGCTTTTTCCTTTGCCGAAACAATGGCAAACTTGAACAAAAGCAAGGAGAAGGAACCTAGTCCCCTCAAGGCAGAAGAGAAACAAACACCTGAGACGCCAGAAGAACGGGCAAAACGTCTACGCAAGGAAGAGAGGCGCAAGCTTCGTGTTACTTTTAAGCCTGACAGTCAGCTTGTCGAGACCCGGATCTTCCATCACGACGCCGAGGAGGAACTTGGTCACGATGCAAGCATGATTCGCGATGTCAGCGATGTTGGCGGCGAGGGTCGTATGTTCAAGCAGCACAAAGACATGATGGATATTGATGAAGATGATGACACTGCTGCGGGCGAAGAGAACCTTGGAGAATATGTCATGCCAACACGTAAGTCGACTATAGCAGATGTGACGGAGTTGACCAGAAAGCTGATTCTTGCAGTGACCGATTTCAGCTCGGTAGATGTGGAGGAGCGAAAGAGAAATTATAGTCACTACGCTGGTGGTGAGCTCCAGCCAGAATCTGCAGAACGCACCAAGCGTGAACAGTATGAAGCTAGCACCTTGATGGTCTTCTACACGGACCCAAGTGACATCCCACCCAGTCCTCGAGAGCCAGCAGAGCCTTACAACGGCGAAGAAGTCACCACAAAGGCGTTCGGGGCTTTGGGTACCCAGGAGCCGCTTGCTTCGAGAATTGCAAAGCTTGCTGGACCTATTCAGCCTGTGCAGACACAACAGTCAAATGCTGCACCTGATATCTCAGCGATCTTGGCCCTGATCAATCCGCAAGGTCAAGCTCCACCTCAACCTGCTCAGCCCGCCCCAGCCTCAGCACCGGCATCTGCACCTAGCCAAAATCAAGACCAGATGGCTGAGATCCAACGCATTCTGGCGTCCATACCACAGGCAGCACCTCAGCAACAGCAATCTCAGCCTATGCACGTTCAGCAGCCAGTTCAACAGCCCCAACAGCCTAACATGGCTCCGGATCTTGCTGGCATCTTTGCCAACTTGAACCCTCTGGCTCAAGCACCGAACATGTTCGCTTCTACGCAGCAACAGCAGCCTGTCATGGATCCAAGCCCAGCTGCTTTTGCAGCTCTGTTTTCACAGCTCAATCAGGGTCAGAACGGTGGACCGGGAGCTAACTTCAACCAATTCCCTTATCCTGGCGCTGGGTTTAACATGCCCAACATGGGACAATTCCCTGGACAGCAGCAGAACCAGCAGCCTCCATTTGAGAACGAAGAGCGTCGTCGCTGGCGCGAAGGCGGCGGTGATAACAACAACAATGACCACATGCGCCGCGGCGGCAAGCCTGGAAAGAAGGTAACGCCGTTCACCGACAAGCGTTTCACAGTGCCGTGCAAGTACTTCAAAAAGGGACAATGCCAGAAAGGAGACTCTTGCACATATCGACATGAATATTGATGACGACCGTGGCAACACACACATTTTCGATCGAAGGACTTCTTTTGTTGTTTTGCATTGCACGAGCATGATTTTCAGCTTGCATGGGTTGGCGCTATTCAACTGTGGTTTCAACTATCAGGGAGGCGTTATCAGACCTGCATCCACTCATTGGAGTTTATGAGGGTAGACGTCGTCATTTCGACTGGAAGAACTTGTAGTAAATAGCTATCTAGTCGCTAATCATGCATACATTGCAAAAACGAGCACCAAAGACAACGGGTGCCGTTTCATCATCTGACTGGCCACCCTCAAGCTGCACCTGTGACGCCGACAGATAAGGATTGGAACGAGTCCAATCATCCGATTATCATTCCTGGTGCATGAATGCACAAATCTTGCTTGCTGTCAAACATTACGTGCGTTAGACCTGCTGCCGCTGCTGGCGATGAAGCATCTGCCTATTTATGACGTAGCACCCAACAACAACACAAGGCGACCACGCGCCTGTCTGATGTAGATAGCCATTCTGGACACTCTCAGGACATCTCCAGGGCTGTCAAACAGGCACATGAATGAAGCTCATCTACAAGGAACACATGGTGACGACGCTGGCTGTCGGGTTGCGGCAGAAGGGAGGCAGGGACCGTGCCGGAGTCCACCCCCACATCTGCAGGCGCTCCTTCCTGTTCTGTCTGCAAATCGAGGGCTGCGTGTTCTTTGGACAGCTTCTCCAGTATGAAAACTATCAAAGAAGGCCACCTTGTCCGCTCTGTAATCCATCTGGAGGAGCTGATAGACTAGGACGTGCTTGTCATGTCTTATTTCATGACAAGCAAAAGCTTCTCCAAGCAGCGGATGCAGGGGCAATCAGCGACTCAAAAGCTTGTCTCGTGTTCATCAAGCACTGCCCAATCGCCGTTGCTTGTTTGGATCGGCAACCAGGTGAACATGCGGCTTCCAACAAGTGGATCGATGTGGAAACAGGATGGTGCCTTCCAAGGTCATCTGCTCGGTGCCAACAGACATGATCGATTGCATTTAAGTCTGCCATCAACCTGCACCATCATTCCATCATCAACCTTCTTCCTATCCATCGCTCCATATCACATTATCTACAAACCAAAATGGCATCCAGCATGAAGCACAACCTGTCTCGCGTCAAGCTCATCCACAACCCTAACTACCAGCGCTCTGGTATCAAATCCTACGTCTACCTGCTCAGAAAGTACAACTTCGTCCCCACCCTTGATGGACCTTACTTCATCGGCAATGCGGTCGAACAACTCGGCAAGCCCATTCTGGCCAGCAAGTTCGCTGTTCATATCGGCGGCAAGGCTCGTGTCAAGCAGCACATCCTGATGAAGAAGGATCCCAGCACTGGTCATCAAGGCCAAGTCTCTGCCGAAGACCAGCAGAACGACTCTGAGTATCTCTGTCAAGTTTCCATCGGCACTCCTCCTCAGACACTGACCCTCGACTTCGACACGGGCTCTTCAGATCTCTGGTGAGACTTACCTTGCATCGCTCCTTTTCATGCAGGAACTAACTGATCAGGNGTCTGGTCTACCAACCTCAATCAGACCATTCAGACTCAAGGCCAACGTGCTGGCCACACCATNTTTGACCCATCCAAGAGCAGCACCTGGAAGGATTCTCAGGGCAGCACTTGGCAGATCTCGTACGGAGACCAGTCGTCGGCAAGCGGTACTGTCGGTACTGATGTTGTCACCGTCGGCGGTCTCGCAATCCAGAACCAGGCCGTTGAAGTCGCCGACCAGATCTCTGCTCAGTTCGTCCAGAGCGCTGGCGATGGTCTTCTGGGTTTGGCTTGGGGCTCCATCAACACAGTCCAGCCCACNCCCGTCGACACTCCGGTCGAGAACATGATCAGCCAGGACGACATGTACATATTCACTTCCACTGCTGCATCGTACTACTTTGCTGACATTTGTCTACAGNNTCCCAAGGATGCTGAGCTGTTCACCGCTTACCTCTCTTCAAACAAGAGTGGTGAAGACAGCTTCTACACATTCGGCTACATTGACACTTCCGTCACCAACGGCCAGTCCATCAACTGGGCTCCTGTCGACAACTCTCAAGGCTTCTGGAGCGTTGCATCCACATCTGCCCATGTCAACGGCAAGCAGATCCACCGTCGCAGCAACACCGCCATCATGGACACTGGCACTACTCTGGCACTGGTTGACGACTCTTTCGCCAAGTCTATCTACGAGGCCATCCCTGGAGCCAAGTACGATTCAAGCCAACAAGGTTGGATCTTCCCTACCAACACTGCTGCTTCTGCTCTTCCTGTTGTCACCGTCGCCATCGGCGATCACCAGTTCACCATCAACAAGGATGCCATTGGCTTTGCCGATGCAGGAAACGGCATGACCTACGGCGGCATCCAGAGTCGTGGCAACATGACCTTCGACATCTTCGGTGATGTTGTCCTCAGGGGAATCTACGCTGTCTTCGATCAGGGCAACCAGAGATTCGGAGCTGTTCAGCGCTCTGAGACCTCTACTTCCACCTCCAGCTCCTGAAGTGTGAATGCTCTTACAGCAACGAGATAGAAAGGAGATAGAGGGTTATGCCTTACATGACAAGCTGGAGCGACACTGTCGTTAGCTAGAGATGACTTATCACGAATGTACCTGAAATCAAGAACCCGAGTTTGCTTTACCATCTACATCCAGCGAGTCGAGCAATCAAATGGTATCGTTTTTTGTTAACAACTGCTGCTGACCTATGGTGACTAGCTTTGTGTATATCGCAGTTCGTCCTATCCATGATTGCCTGTCTTCTGCATATTTTTGGCCACGAGCTTGCAAAAAGAACTTTTATTCTAACCAGCGACCTTGAGGTTACCTCATCTATACCGTCCCATCCGGATCCCCAAACTCTCCCCCAAACCCCTCCTTCTGTCATTGCCAGCCACCTACCCAAACAGTTTCCCAAACCCAAACTCAACGCCAAATATATACCGATCCATGGAACCGTTTTGAAACAATTCGCCGTTTTGCTCACAAACGCTCAAACCCCGAAAAACGCAAAGAAAGCCCTACAAACCTCGACGCCTGCTGACCCCTCCCAGCCACGGACACATACCTTGTCACAAAAAAGGAAACCGGGGGCTTGGGAACAAGGGTCTAGATTTCAAGGCTTTTATTGATTTTCTATACGAGGGAGTTTAGCTGAAAGCTGATTCGAGAGGCTCATAGTGAACTTCGCCGAGAAAGATGCAAACGTATCGATTTCACATAACCAAGACAAGGAAATCAAGTAAAATGTTGGAGGAATTAGATGAATACTTTGTATATTAAAAAGAAAGATTCTTTGGTATATAGCTAAGAAAAAAACGACTGTCTATAGGTAATGATCTCAGTAAAAACGAGAGAGTTTTGGTTCTTGCAATAACACAAACGCCACCGCTCAAATGTTTCCAATAACAAGTGATATAATAAAGAAAAAGGAAATGGGGGGTGTAGATGACAAGGAGAGCATCGCGTGCCGTCATAACATGAGGTAAAAAGAGAAAGAAGGATGAGAAGAAAAGGAAAACCCTCTACCACGTGAAGAGCATGAGGTTGGGGTTAAGCGCAATGGGCAAGAAAAAGTGAGAGAAGATGATGGTGGCAAGCGGCCAGATGGCAAAGAACTGTCTGATCTGCCAGTTCCACGGCACGATCCACGCGCAAGCAATCATACCGAGCGACATGATGATGCAGAAGATGAAGGTGTACTTGAAGTTCTTGATGACCTTGCCGACTTCCTTGAAGAAGGTCGTATTTTCGGCTTCCTTGCTCGTGGCGCCCCAGTTCATTTCGATGCCAAACATGTGCGACAAGAGAGCTTGCGACAAGTGTAGCGAGAGACCACCGAGGAACAGCATCATCATGGGGATCCACATCAAGTTGGTGATGAGAGCGGTAAGCAGACCCTGCTCGTCGGTACGATAGCGGAGAACGGCCAGCGACAAGTTACCGAGAGCGGAGAAGACGACGAGAATGGCGAGGTAAATCTGGAACGAATCAAGGTAGTACTTGTCGTTGTAGCCGAGGTACCATCCCATGAGGAAGTAGTTGAGAATAGTCAAGAACCAAGCACTACCGATGGCGTAGTAAGTACCGATGTAGGCCATAATCGTGAACTTGGAAGGAAGAGGCATAGCAGAGCAGATGAAGTTGCGGAAGAGCTTGGTGAAAGGACCACGGGTAGGCCAGTAGCGGATAGGGTGGAACAGGAGCTCGTTGCAGCCGTAGGCATATTTTTCCCAACGAGCGAGTTCGTCATAGACTGTAAGCGAGACACCTTCCTTGAAGCCATCACCAGTGTAACCACCCATGCGGACAACGTAGCCATCGTTCTGCAGGCGTAGAGCCATGTCGAAATCTTCGGAGACAGTCTCCTCGGACCAGTACTTTTCGCGGTTGTCGTCCTTGCAGTCGTAGGCGATGTTCTGAACCGAGGACCATCTGAGAATGGCGTTGTGACCGACGAAAGGAGCGACATCTCCACTGGCGACAGCGTACTTGATCTGAGTGTAAATGAGGTTGGTGAAGAAAGTAATACCCTTCTCGAAGAAGCTGTCGGTGACGTTCATGACACCGGAAGAATACTGGAGAATGGCGACTTGAGGAGACTGATGCATTTCACTGGCGGCGTCGAGCAAGCAGTCGGTAGGGACACGAGTATCGGAATCGATCAGGAGAATGTAATCACCGAGACGGATGTTACCATCGGCCCAAGTGCGGCCTTCGTCTTCCTCGACGACCTCGTTGAGTGCCTTGACATAGATCTCGGCCTCGTCTTCGTTGGTCCAGTTGGCATGCTTGGGAGTGTCGTTCATCTTGTCTTCGATACGGTTGCTGACCCAGAGAGCGTAGTTCATGTTCGAGGCCTTCTTGAACTTTCCGCGACGAGTAAAGGCTTCACCGTGTTCACCCTTGGGGTCGTGGCGAGGACGAGCGACCCATCCGATGTTGTGCTCATCATAAAAGTCCTGGCGGGCGCGGGCCTCCTCCTCAGAGATCAGCTGCATTCCGTCGTCGTTGACAAAGATGTTGGCAGTACCGCCCTGCATCTCGTAGGTGGAGATAGCCGCCTTGATAGAGTGGACCGTGGGTTCAATGACAGCCTGGAGACCTTCCTTGTAGACGGGACATTGGATGGTAATGTGAGGAAGAGTGGTGAGATCGGCATTGAGACGTTTCGGGGCGACACCCGAGTAGAACTTGGTGTTTGAGGCCAGTTGAGAGATGGGACCAAACAGCTGAGCAAGGTTGTTGACGACAGCTTGGTAGAAGAAGAGCGAGAGCCACATCTGGGGGATGATGCACAGAACGAAGGCGATACGAAGGTAGCTGCCATCGGTGGCGACCTCCAGAGCAACCTTACGCCAACCAGTACCCATGACCGTGAGCAACAGGGCAAGCGTCATGGCACCAGTGATGGCTTGAGTGAGGACAATGCGGCGAGGCTTCTCGAGGCCACCGGCCTCTTCGCTATCGACACTGATTTCATCAATGTTGATCTCGGCTGTCTTCTCCTTCTCGGAGACTTCCTCCTCTTCTCCCTCCTGACGCCAGATCATCTTCATGAGAGCATTCTCGATGTCCTGGGCACGCTTGATCAGATGTCTCGGGTCATCGTCCCAGACGACTAGGATACCACGGTCGGCGATGAAAGCGGCGAACTGATGCTTGGCGCATCGGGGCAGGTATGAGATGTTGGGGAGGACTTGAAGACGGAGGCCATTCTTCAAGGGGATGAAAGGGCTGTCGTTGCCGTGGAGGAACAGCTTGATGACGCGGGTGTTGACGGTCATGGCACNTCTGGAAACACAGTTAGAAAAGACAGGCAAGACGGGATTATGCAGTCTACTCACTCTGACGTTGAGAGTCTCGATGGCCTTGAAGAAGCCAATGGGCTCGCTCTCGAGATCTGAAGGACAGCATGCGTACTTTCCTCTTGACTTCTTCAGCAGGATACCCTCATCGTGTCCACCAGCAGTCCAGAGCAGTTCCATCTGTTGTGAGTAGAGGTTGTTGACCATCATGTCACACTTGATGTCCAGAATCTCCTCTCTTGCATGGTTACGGAAATCGCCTTCAGGGAACACAGATGCTGGCCTTGATCCAAAGGGTGTTGCTGCGCCAGACACTGGTCCCGAAGGAGGAGCCAGATGAGGTGTTGATGTGCCAGTGGCCGGAGCCTTCTCGTTGAGTTCAGTGTCATTCGAGCCCTTCTTGTCAGCCTTGCGGCCTGGGGCAAGATATGATTTGAAACCCATTGTGGTGAACGGATATAATGTTCAGAGATGAAAGTAGTGCTGGCTATAGCCAAGCTTCCTAATCAATTTCCAGTAGATTGAATTCCAAGCCGAATGCTTCAATAAACTGCTCGTCCTGGGTATAGAGTTGTTGTAATGCTTGGACTGTTATTATGTCACAAGCTAGGAGCGAGAGGATGAGGATCAGTAAAGACCTCGGGATGTCGTGATGAGATGTAGAGTGATTGTGTTTAGTTGGAAGAGAAAAAGAGAAGCGGAAGGGAGGCGTGGTTCAGGACGGCAGCAGGACGACTAAGAAGTAGTCCGGGACGACAGCGCCAACAGATTGGATTTGATAGTGTAGAAAGCCAGCAGCTGCTGAGGCCAAGCCAGACATGGCCGAGCCAGAACATCTCAAAACGGGTTTGATCCAGCACGGTCTGGCATAGCGTGAAAAGTCTTGTCCTATTTTGGCGGCCGAGGCGACGCTAACGGTCATGCACATCGGTTGCCTGTCTTAACCTTATCACCCGTGGTGCGTACCTGACATCGGCAATGGTCCGGTGAGAAGTGGGCGAGAGTCTGCTCTGCCGCTCAACTGCTTTTCTCGATACAACCAAGCAGCATCCTCTCAACTCTGTGCCGCCAACGGCCGAGGTTCTCCACGTCGAGCTGAAGGACCGGCCATACGAAGATCATTGATTCACATCTCGCTGATCTTCGAGCTTCCAGTGCGGAGGTGTAACGCTATCGGGTGCTGACTATTTCGAGTCGACGGAGAGCCCGAAGCAAAGACCGCCCTCGTGGGGATGTCGTGGTCTCACCACGCAGCTGCGCTCGACATGCGACTCGATGTGGAAATTCGTCATTTTGCAGGGGTTCTCGAGATTGACTGTCTGCAAGGCAGGAGTCTTTAGCGAACCATCTACTCAACGGAAACCTGCAGGTGAGCCAGCAAAAACAGAGTAGTGCGGATGGTGCCTCACGCGATGGCACATGCATCCCGAAACTTGATTGCAAGCGCGCTGGCATCTTTGGTTTGTTCCCGTCGCTAAACACAAACGCTGTTCCTTTTACCTTCTTCGCCACGTCGAAGAACACTGATAAGATGCTAGGCCGCGCCGTGGCCGCTCGGCTTACTGGGTGTAGATTATGACGAGACGAGTCTCGTCGATGTCTCAGACGTGTTTTTGCTCAGCTGCCTCCTCCGAGTCGATAGGTGTTCTCCGGCGCACCCGTGCACTTGGCATTTGCTCACAACGGCCCGGCCGATCGTTTTATACACGAGGCTGGGTGCACGTTGAAAACCGTCTAGCAGAATTGATCAAGAGCTCTTCATGGCTTGGGGTTTCTCGACAGCATTTTGCTTGGTTCCGAGCTGCCGTCAGAACTTCTTTGTTGATGACGAGAAGTTCGAGTATTGGTACTGCAATACTTATGCAGGTCCAAGGAACAGGCTTTTCCTTTTTGACGGCAGAAGGCCCCAAAAATACACTAAACATGGCCAAGGTTCAATTGGCTATTTTGAGTTGCATCTCATAGTCTGTGCATGATGCCGTGGCGGGCTATTCCTCACCACTATTCCTCCTCACGGTTTTTGCGCTTCCTATCCACCGTTCGGCTTCGACGTTTCGATAAGGCCACGCTGCCAGTATTCAAAACTGTTGTATGCGAACGCATTCATAAGATCAATCGTTCTTCTGTTATATAGAGAGGCTGGGAATCTCGCCATTCTCATCTCAAACCCCAGAAAATGCCACCATCACAATTTGTGTAATTGTAGCCCACGCGATGATCTCGCGCGGGCTCTGTGCTTTCTTGCGCCCGGCTGTTTCGCCTCATGCCTTTTTGTTGATGATCTTCTTGTATCGATGAACCATCATATATCGCGATTATTCCCACACAATTGGGTTTATTGAAACAATGCTGTAGCAATAAGAGACATGTAGAAGTACTCGATAGTGAGGAAAAAGTGCATGATGGGTTGAAAAGACTCCACTCCACCAGCTATTGATGCACACGGTCCCATTTTTCGTGTGCATGGATGCTCGTGCATCTCGCGACGAGGTCGGAGTGAAGAAAAAAGAGTAGGCACAGCTGAAAACCCAACGCACAGAGAGTAGCTGAACAGCATATAATTACAACCTTGTTGCGATATCATTGCTTTGCGTTCAGCCGCTTGTCTTCGGTTGAGTCATGGCTTCCATGGCAAGAGGCAGGTTGAGACTGAAGCTCGCTCTCAGCCCTTTTTCTTCCTTTCGCTCCCATCCGCTCCCGTCAACCCGTGTGTGTGAGAAGGTAAAACCTCTTTATGCTTTGCGGCTTTCCCGTGCTTGCAGCTGTGTATGGCGCCGAGAGAGCTGTCTAGTGCACAGTCTAGTTGTTGTCAAACTCTTTGTGCGTCGAAAGCTGAAGGGCTGGTATCATGGCTGTGGAGATTGTTGTTTGGACATGGCGTGGCTGAGGCCTCGCGTGCAGTTACGAAAGGCTTGACAGGAAGGGTCTTGCTTTCAGGGGCAGAGTTATAATTGTCATTTTGAGTGTCTGCTGTTTTGTTTGATAGAAATATCGAACAGCATAACTGGCATACCAGTTTTGCGTGGGGAAGCTCTCAACGCTCGACTCTACGGAATTTGCTTTCGGACTGTCTCGAAAATCTCAACCGTCTGGATATGCCTTTTGGAGTGGAGGAACCGGCATCCTGGTTGTTGTTCGAGATACCCTCAACGCTCGAAGCTGCCGTAACCTTGCTTTTAATGTATGTGTGAAAGTCTCCTCTTCTCAACGTCTCACTCGGCCAATCTGTTTGCAAGCATTGTCAGATATAGGTACAAAGCAAGACATGTGACCGCCTCAGTGACAAGAATGCATACCTGTAGCTCACAAGGGTATCGACTTTGTGGTTGTTGGTGGAGAAGCTGCGTAGTTGCACCTTCTCAGCGTCTTGGATGTCTTTGGCATCGCTGTCGCCCCACTCCAATGGCACCTCTGAGTCTTGATCGGCATAGACCAGTACATTGAATGTGCAGTTGCCATCGAGCATGGGTAAGAAGGTGACAGAAGCTGTGATTTGACGGAAGATGGATTGTATCTCCTGTTGCACGTCTTGGTCGGTCTTCTCAGGTGCTTGCTCAGTTGCGCTNNGGGAATCCCCGGTCAGTATTTCCACAAACCAGAGGGACCATCTCTCATACCTGGCAGCATTCTCATCGACGGTCTTGCTTGAGCTCTTCTTCTTAGAATCCTTGCCGAATATTTGGACNNCTAAACTCAATCAGTCGCTGGTAGTAAGTGATGAGGACAGGGTGTTACCGACGTCAAATTGCCATCTCTCGACAGGCTCGCCAGTCTCTTTGCTGGTGATGACGATGATGAGTTTCGAAATCTTTGACTTGAGCATCCATTTGTTCAATTGTGACATGATCTTCTTGATGTATGCTTTGACCTGGTCATCCTGGGAGACNNTGGTGGACTTTAGCCTCATGAGCTCATAAACCATGTTTGTTTTCACCTTACCCAGCATGTTAAGACCATATTTCTTGANCTCTGAGCACTTTGTGAGAAACAGAAGATTGTGAGTGTAGGGAATGAATGCATACGCTGTAAAGTCCTCTGGTGGGTAGACACCACGCTGAANACCTGCTACAGTCAGCAAAAGGCTTTTGGTTTCTGTCATATGGTCATCTTACAGGATTGTATTGATGCAATACTCGAACTAAGGTCAAGTTAGCTTCGAATAATTTCAAGTCGACTTGATGGCGATACAAATTCTGTAACAGTTTTGGAGGAGCCTGAATATAGTGAGTTTACGATGCGTCTGATAGTGACAAGGCAGAAAGATACCTTTCAGAGCAAGCTTGTGTGTGTTCTTGTCCTTGTCCTTTGACTCCTTCTTTGCTGGCGGCATGATGGGTGTATAATTATTCTTCGGCTGTGGATGTTTTGATCGAGTAGTGGACAGTGGAAGAGAAAAGATTGGTTTGTCGATGCAGAGACTCGTCAATGTCGAGAAGAGCACACGAGCAAAGACTTGGAGATGTTACTGGTGGAGAGAACTGAATGTGATAGCGGTTTGATGGATTAGCGAGTGTCGCAAGGAACCTGTACGAATGATATGGCTGGCGAGTCGTGGGATTGATGGTGACAGTGAGGGAGAGGTCGGGCAGCGTCGGGCCGAGCAACGAAGTCGAAGGCAGCGCAACCAAGAATGTCAAATTGCTCTCAGCACACGACTATTCGACATTCCCTGGGCAGGCAGACCGTAGGACCAGATGCAAGCATGCTTCTTTCGCGCCCTTCCTAGACGCTTCGGAGCGTGCAATGTCACAGTCAGCGCGCCCAAGATCAGCCATGTCCGCCCAATCCACCCAACAGCCCACCGACTGGCGCAGGTCGCTAAGCTGCAATCCGAGCTCGAGAAACGCATTGCCGCCATCCCCATAGAGCGCTTCCGCAACTTCTGCATCGTCGCCCACGTCGATCATGGAAAGAGTACATTGAGCGACCGTCTGCTGGAGATTACTGGTGTCATTGAAAAAGGTGGAAATGCTCAGAGTTTGGACAGACTCGATGTCGAGCGAGAAAGAGGCATCACTGTCAAGGCTCAGACGTGTACCATGCTCTACAACCACAAGGGCTTGGACTACATGCTACACCTGGTCGACACGCCTGGCCACGTCGACTTTAGAGCAGAGGTCTCACGAAGTTATGCCAGTTGCGGTGGAGGTGCGTTGCTCACCAGCCAAAGCCTTGACAAGAAAGCGCGCGCTGACACTCTTCCACANGCTCTCCTAGTAGTCGATGCGAGTCAAGGTGTGCAAGCACAGACTGTCGCCAACTTCTACCTCGCTTTCTCCCAAGGCCTCACCCTTGTCCCCGTCATCAACAAGATCGATCTACCCACGGCCGACGCCCCGCGCGCACTTGAACAGATCAAGGACACTTTCGAGCTGGACCCGAACAAGGCAGTTCTGGTTTCGGCCAAGTCTGGCATCAACGTCGAGGCATTACTGCCCAGCGTTGTCGAGAACATACCCGCTCCCATAGGAGATGAAAACAAGCCGCTACGTCTTCTCCTAGTCGACTCGTGGTATGACAACTACAAGGGCGTCATCCTGCTGGTTCGCATCTTCCAAGGCCAGGTCAAGCCTGGTGACCATGTCACTTCCTTCGCTACTGGCATCAAATACTATGTCGGCGAGGTCGGAATCATGTACCCCCTTCAAACACCCATGACTGTCTTGCGTGCAGGTCAGGTCGGCTACATCTACTTCAATCCTGGAATGAAGCGTTCGCAAGACGCCAAAGTCGGTGACACCTACACCACTGTCGGCTCGGAGAAGCTTGTAGAAATGCTGCCTGGCTTTGAGGAGCCCAAGCCTATGGTTTTCGTCGCTGCCTTTCCTGTTGATCAAAGCAATTACGAACATCTGGAGGACAGCATCAACCAGATTGTACTCAACGACCGTAGTGTCTATGTTCAGAAAGAGTCATCGGAAGCTCTAGGTGCGGGCTGGCGTCTCGGCTTCTTAGGCACATTGCATTGCTCTGTCTTTGAGGACCGTCTTCGACAAGAGCATGGTGCGAGTATCATCATCACTCCTCCATCTGTACCATTCAAGATCGTCGACCCCAAGGGTAAGGAGACGATTGTGTCGAATCCAAACGACTTTCCTGAAACCGACACACTCCACCAAAAGGTGCAGGAGCTTCAAGAGCCCTTTGTCCTTGCTACCATTACTATGCCTGAAGAGTATCTCGGCAAGGTGATCGAGCTGTGCGAAGGCAACCGAGGGGTACAGAGCGAGCTCACGTTCTTCACGTCAACACAAGTAATCCTGAAGTACGAACTCCCTCTTGCGCAACTCGTAGATGACTTCTTCGGTAAGCTCAAGGGCTTGACCAAGGGTTATGCATCCCTTGACTACGAAGACGCTGGCTGGCGCAAGTCCAGCATCATCAAGTTGCAACTGCACGTCAACAAAATCCCTGTTGATGCAGTTGCTCGTGTTTGTCATCACAGTCAAGCCGAGCGCATCGGCAAGCAGTGGGTGACCAAATTCAAAGAGCATGTCGACCGACAAATGTTTGAGATTGTCATTCAAGCTGTTGCTGGCAGAAGGATTGTGGCTCGTGAAACCATCAAGCCTTTCCGAAAGGATGTTCTGGCGAAGCTTCATGCTGCTGATACCAGTAGAAGAAGGAAGTTGCTCGAAAGACAAAAGGAAGGAAGGAAGAAGCTGAGAGCTGTTGGCAACGTCGTGATTGACCAGAAAGCATTCCAGGGCTTCTTGGCGAAATAGGCTGCTTCTGGAAAGCACGACGGCCAACCGCACATTCCAATTTCGGAGCATAGTACCTACCTACTTTATACAATCCGAACCGAATCTTCAGATTTATTATGCTTCAAACAGTATGGAGGTTTCATTATCCAACATGTGACCATCCGTATGCCGTGGCGCTGGACGCATATGTGAGAAGTCTCTAGGTTGTGTAGGCCGCAATGGACTTCAGCATGACAAAGAGATCACAAGCCATTGTGCTCTTTGGGATCGCCTTTGTGCAACTTCCGTTTGCAAAAGGACTGGCAACCGAACGCGCTCGATTGATGCCGTAGAAGCGCGACAACTCTGTGAACTCTGCGAACATACACTCTCGTTACACCTTCTGTGGGTTGCCATCACTCGGAGTCTTACGATATGCCTAGAGCTCGTCTTCCCGCAGCTTTGCGCCCAAACCGCGACAGGCGCGCCTATGCTAGCCTCAGCGATGGTGCGAAAGACACCCTACTTGATCGATTTTTGAGATGGACCTTCGAGCCCCCTGAGCATCCAGGAGCAGCACGCGGACTACGAGCCGGAAGATGGCTACCCATGCAACCCGTCTATATGCAAGGAGAACAACCACTCGGCGAAGGTGGCATGGGGATAGTACATCTCTGGTGCTGTATTGACGGCCAAGGTCGTATTCTAGACCGAATAATTGTGAAACAGGTGCATCCTGGAGTGTTTACTTGGGGGCGCAAAGAGATCTGGCGCAATGGAGAAGTTGGAGGCGAACCTAGGGAGTGCATGCTAGGCAACGAGGTATTCGAAAACTTGGAGAACTCAAACCCAGGCAGTGGGAAGTTTGTCACTCAATGTCTTGGTTACGGAGGGATGCAGGATCCTATCGGTCCCAATCCACAAGCAGACTAAGATGCCCATCTCCATTTTCAATGGAGTGGCAGATACCCATACAGACGCATAGCGGGCTACAGGCTCTACTTCGAGTACTGCCCTTTTGGCGATTTGGGTGACGCCATCCAACGACAAAAGCTGGCTCGGAAACCTTTCCACGAAGGATTCATCTGGATGACTTTCGAAGCGCTTGCAGAAGCCACTGCAGCAATGGATCAGTCCAACATTGTACATGCTGATGTCCAAACAGGCAACAGTAGGCCATATCCATAATCTACCCAGACACTACAGAGTACTGACCATTGAATTNNAGTCTTGCTATCGAACAGCGATCCTCAGAGATTCAAGATCTGGCCAATCCCCAAGGTAAGCTCACAAGAAAGGTTTTTAGAGTCGGAGCAAAACTCGTATTAACAAACAACTCAGCTCGCCGATTTTGGAGCATCCCACATCATCGATGAAGCTACGAGACGTCGGTTCACGGGAAGCATGGAAGCAATGCACCCTTACTTCACACCCCCGGTAGTTCCAACAAACACTCTTCTATGTGACCTAATCTCTCTAACACTCATCTCAGGAGCTTACCAGGGATTCNNTGACAACTCGGAATGGGCCGTTCCCGACTTGCATGTCACTAACAAGACGAACGTGTGGAGCATCGGTCTAATTATCTGTTGTATGATGCGCTTAGAGCCAACACTACCGTATGTCCTCNNGCCCTGCACTGATTTTATCTCCTCTGAGAACTCATACTAACCGAATCACGAATGTAGAGAAACTGAACGCGTTCATCCCCCAACCGCACAGCAGCTTCGATTCGATATCCCCACTCAGAGAGAAATCAACAACTTTCAACACACCTTGGCCAACTATAGTCAGGATTTGCGAAAACTTGTACGAGCGTGTATGAAATATGATCAGGCAGACAGACCGACTCCCAAGCAGTTGTTGGGTGAAGTTAGGCGATTGATGGCCGGCCACCTCGGTGGATTTGATACCTATGGGGTGGGTAAGAATATTCCCTGGAACAAGAAAGAGAGACTGCAAGGAAGACTGAAAGATGAATGGGCGCCTGGCACTGGAACTCATATCCATCTGAGGGTGTAATCTACTTTCGGTGTTTGGTCAATCGCTAAAGGATTCAGCGAAGTCGCATGTTATTTACATTATCACAGACTCAATCCAATCTAAAAGGATATCGTGCATTCTTCTGGGGCTCAGTTTCAGGCGATGATGATGATGTGAGAGATGGCTGAGTAAAATATCGGGTGGCGGCACCCTCCTTTGATTTCACAAACCGATAAGGTGTCAGCGAACATTCTTCCAATCCGAAGATTGTTGCGTTTTTGTGATGGCCTTATTGTCTATTGTATGATATGATGATCGATCGCGCTTTCTTCTTTGTTTAATCGTCTTGAGTCTGTGGGCTGCTTCGGTGTCCGCATGCGGCAAACAATACGTGAAGATGTAGTGTGCATCACCTTCCCACGTACAGGTCTTTGCTCTTGACGATACCATTGTTACACCCTGCGCCATGGATTCACGGCTCAATTACCAGTACTATACGGCCCTTGCACAAAATGTGCAAGACAGATTGACTTCAAAATTCTTGAGATGGCGTTTCAGAGCCCCAGAACGCAGAGCCAGAACCGCCCTGAGGTTGCAGCAAGGCCAGTGGATGCCCATCCAACCTTCTCGTGATGCGGCTGGACGAGAAGAAGCACTTGGAGAAGGAGGGCAAGGCATAGTACACCTCTGGTGTTGCGTTGATACTAACAATCGCTTTGTCGACCGAGTCATCGTCAAGAACATCTTTCCTGGGACTGAGGCTTGGGCCATGTCGAACATGTGGAAGGATGGAGTCATCGGAGGCGAACCACGAGAAGCCATGATTGGGAATGAGGTATACGACCAACTGGAAGCTGCAAATCCTGGAGACGGACAATATGTTACCAGATGCCTTGGCTATGGCAGCATGCACGATCCTTTCAGATACGATGCGAACGGCAACATCGAGTCCTACCCGGATCCATTATTGGGAGATCAGACCTTGGGAGGTGTTCCGCAACGCCGCAATCTCATGGCGGGAAAGTCTGTAACTTACAGGATACCTAGATATAAGCTGTACTTCGAATACTGTCCTCATGGTGACGTGGATACACAGATCCGAGCCCAACTCGAAGTCAAGACAACGTACAGAGTGACAAAAGTAAAGAGTCCAGGTGGCCACATACATCGTAGAAGACACGCAACTCGCGCTCACAGCGTACCGTTCCATGAGGGATTTTTATGGATGGTATTTGAGGCAATGGCGAAGTGTGCTGTGGCTATGGAAAGAGCGAATGTTTTGCATGGAGACTTGTGTCCTACCAATAGTAAGTTTTCNTCCGTATCTAGCAGCATCTGGACTTGCACTAACCATTCCACTNNACAGTCTTCTTAGGAGAGAACGACCCCAACAGATTCAAGATATGGCCTGTCCCCAAGGTAAGTTCGCGATTAGCAGTGCTAAGCCGAGACATTGTGCTAACATACCTTCCTAGCTGTCCGACTTTGGTTCTTCGCGGCACATCGACAACTTGGTAAAAAGCCGACTTGTCAATTATGAAGAAGCAATGCAGAAAGAATTCGCACCTCCGGTAAAACCAAGGGACAGACAATGCCTCCTCCATGGCCACTAGCTAACAGTTGTTCAGGAACTCGCCTTAGGGAGACACGATCCAGTGACTGGAGAGCTACGATACGAAGTACCGGGCTTGAAAGTGACGCACAAAACCAATGTATGGCAAATCGGCATGCTCATCGCTTGCATGATGCGTATTGCTGTTTGGCTGCCGTGGGTTGCTCATCTGTGTCATATTCTGTGAGCCCACTAACATCTCTGTCTTACAGCGAGACCGATTGGCGTTCAGGGCCATCCAATGCTCCTCACAGTACCGAACTTCACTTCGACGACTTCACTCGCCGAGAACTCAAGGATCAATGCTTTCAACATCGCAATTGCAACTACAGTGCCGAGTTGATAGGACTTGTAAAGCAATGCATGAGATATCACTCGACTCAAAGACCAGCGCCGCGAAAGCTATTGGAACTGGTCCAAGAGCGAATGCAAGGTCGCTGTGGTGGCATGGAGACTTATACCGGAGGTGCCAATGGAAAGATCCCGTGGAACAAGAAGGAGAAGCTTCGGAATTTGCAGGAGGATCAATATCCACTTAACAATGAGGCTGATATAGTGCTCGCTTGAACTTGGAGTATAGATAGTTGTATAGACCATCAGTCACGACTGTTTTGTCCTCTTCGTCTGCAAGATACTGTTACAATGCAGCCATATAAATGCAAAATGCTTACTGGGAAAGGATCCAATCTAAAGAGAGCTGGTGAAATCACGACTCTTAATAGCTTCTAACAGTCATGCCGCGCGCAAAAGATGCAACCCGGTGTGCAATCTTTTGTTGAAGACACACTGAATCAAGCATCGTCCCTCCTAAGAGTGATATAAAAATGCACAATGGTACCAGGAACTTATGATTGTCCGTTGAGATGAGGATGACCTACAGCCTCTCAGTGATCACGATCTTGATCCTGAATGCTGATTCTAGCAGGAGATTTGATATTGTTGACAACGCAGATATAAGTGCTTGGAAGTTGGAAGTGGGATAGAATAAATCTCGTGTCGCGACTCGCGAGACGTCGTCATTGACACTGCCGTTGCTTCCGATGCGGCTCTGCGCTTTCAGGCTTCACGATCGCCCAACCACCCGATTTATTGACAATGCGACCACCTTGACTCTGCCATACCACCGTATCTATACGGAATGGGAGTACAAATCAACAGCGGCAATGATGTATTCCGCCGATATGCATTCTCTGTGTTCGTTGTGTTGTTATCGCTCGCACGTGTCTTTCTCATAGACCCGATCCAACCACTCTTTGATGCGCTCACACAACCACTATGGCTATTGAGAAGTCAACCCTCAACAACTGTCACGGACATTACTATCTTCCTAGCGATTGGATTGTACTACTATGGGATAGATGGGCTGAAGCTTCCACAATGGGTACTGGAAACACGACTCGTGGAACTTCAAGTCTTTGCCTTCCTCATACTACTGTTGATCTTTGCTGGTCTGATTGCCTGGAGAGGACAAGAATCATGCCAAACCATCCCAGAGCAACAGCACGAATCAACAGTTGAGCAGTTGATACCGCCTTTGCTGCTACCCGGACGCACTACGCATTCGCGAATGTTTCCCCAAAAGCATTCTTTTGCATACTCGTACTTTTCTGTTGGAGTACCTGTAAACTTCAAAGGTTGTGCTGGGTCGATGCTGTCCACCAATCTGGAACTACTGCTGCCGAGTCAGAGACGCAAAGGATGGTTCAATGTTAATGCTGCGGACTATTTGTATCGAGGTGGAGAAGAGTGTGGTCTTGAAGCGCGTCTGAGATGCTACCTTCGTGGAGAGGTATGTCAGGCCAATTGCAAAGAGCCCAAGGTCCAGAAGCTGACTAAGAACAGNGGCATTTCTGACGAAGCCTGGTCTTTTGCCTACCTTGTCACAGCACCAAAATTCTTGGGCTACTCGTTCAATCCAGTATCGTTCTGGTATATTTACGATGCTTCGAGACACCTCACTATGATGGTGCTGGAAGTAAACAACACTTTTGGAGAACGCCGCTTGTATCTTCTGAAAGCCGGGGGGAAGGCTACTGACGACTCGGTCCCTGATGGCTTTGAAGCACCTGCAAAAGCTACAAAGTTTACAAATGCCTGGAACAAAGATTTTCACGTCTCGCCATTCAACTCACGCAAAGGCACTTATTCGCTTACAGCAGCCGACCCAGTCGCTGCTTTAAAATCTGGCTCCAAAGTCCTGGACAATACTGTCGTCCTTAATTCCTCACAGGCCCATGCCAAACTTGTCGCCCGGGTGTACTCAGATGGTGATCACATGGACCCGACAACCATGAGCACCTCTCAGACTTTGAGGTTGCTGGCCTCCTGGTTCTGGGTTGGCTTCCTCACATTTCCTCGAATCATCACACAAGCATATAAACTATACTTCAAGCGCAAACTCCACGTCTGGTTTCGGCCTGAAGTTTTGGCTTCGAGTATTGGTCGCACGCACACCTCTTCCGAAGCCATTTTGGAAGCTTTCTTTCTTGCCTACCTGAGCTATCTAGTCGACACTGCGGCTGAGCCTGTGCGGCTGACCTACGTACCAGCAGGCGGACTCGGAACTTCCACCACCTTGACCTCCAAGCACCTGGCCAAAGATCAACCTCCCACGGAGCTGACACTACGAATCCTCACACCAGCCTTCTATACGCGATTTGCACATTACTCGCATACTACAAACGCCTTGCTGTCCGAAAGCCTGCACAATGATCCCAACAACCGCACTTGTGTTATCGAGAATGCTGAGCACTTGCATCTACTCCTTTCTTCTTCAAAACAATCCACTACTGCTAAATGCAAAGGTGGCGTCTTGGACCAATACCGCTGGCACTTGCTTCAGAACTTGCGCTCTGCACCTCCGGCCTCGGCAAATCCTGACTCTGCGACTGATATCAAGGATAGAGCAAGTGTGCAGGATACTCGCAAGTTGCCGCTATCACATTTGGACAATTTCATTCTGTCTGGTTTCAGCGATGATGGAAGCTACACTGAGATGGCAGCTCGACAACTGACCAAGAACTTGCCTACAATATTCCCGCATGGAGATTCTATCCGGCTCGGAAACTTATACAGGAATACTGTGACTAGAGTCTTTGTTGCTGACACCTATCTGTTTGGGTTTGAGGGCTTGATAGATGTATGCGACGTCTTGGTCAGAGTGGCTTTGATAGGAATGTCGTTCAGGGGCTTCGCTAGTGAGGGAGTGGTTGGTGGAGGCTATGGATGGAGACTATATACATGGGCTGCAGTTAGCGGGATACATCTCTGGAATGTTGTCAAGTGTTTTTGAGATAGAGCGGGGTATGCAGACAAGAAGTCCCTGCAAATGGCATATGAGCAATTGAAGAGTGCTCCTGAAATCCAACGTTTGTCAGCTTCAGCCAACGTTTTTCAGCTCCAGAACGCCTTTATTATCGATAGACTAATTGTGGACGGTCGAAGGATTTATTTGCTCGGTGAGTATCGGTATGTATAGATTCATATCAATCTGTCTGTCCGTCGCACTTTTCTTGCTCCCGCTTGTCCTCCTAATATATCTCTCAATATGGACGAGCAACAGAGGCTCATGTCAGAACTGACACCAGATACCGAAAATGCAACACCACGACCGTTCAGCACAAGACCAAATCTATCCTACAAACTCACTCTTGTATCCAAAGAGTCGACTATTCGGACCACAAAGCAAATTCTCCGTTTCCTGCTTCCTGCATCTTTACAAGGCGACAAGTACACAGTCGCGGATCGGACATTGATAGCTGTGCATCCTACGGCATGGCTGGATGGCATGCGTGGCATCGCTGCATTTCTGGTATTCGTCTTCCATCTCGCATACTCGACCCACGATGTCGACACAGCGTGGACTTTTGACGGCAAGCGGGGTATTCTGCACTTACCACTAATCCGCTTCTTCTACAATGGCAACTTTATGGTCAGCATTTTCTTTGTGTTGTCGGGTTTTGCATTGAGCTACAAGGCTGCAAAACAGATGATAAACGAGGAGATGAAAAAGCTAGGAGAGGGATTGTCATCGAGTTTGTTGAGAAGGTGGATTAGATTGTATGTTCCTTGTCTGTGCTCGACTTTGGTGATTTTGGTGGCTTTGAGGGTGGGGATTTATGAGGTGACTAGAGAGCTTGCTGTTGATGAGTCGAGGTTGGCATTTCATCGTGAGAGACATGCTGCGAGATTCGAGACTTTTACGGAGCAAGTGTGGTTGTGGGCGATTGCTTTTTTCAAATTCGCGAATCCGTTTACAGATGATGAGATGTATATTGATCCGCATCTGTGGACCATCGCTATCGAATATGTAAGTCTGACTTCTTCGGGCTATGGAGAAGAATCGAACTAATCAGCGTCTTCTAGNAGAGCTTCTATCATGTTGTATGTCACACAACTTGGACTTTGCCGCTTGCGGACACGGTTTCGCTTGTTGAGTCTGTCACTTTTGATGCTCTGGGCCCATCAAGCAGATTACTGGCCGATGATTCTCTTCTACGGCGGCTGTATGTTGGCTGAATTGGCTGTTCGTCAAAGCACACTCGCTGCATCAACAAACGACATCTTCTCAGTCGCCAAGACTGGTAAACTATATTCTGCTTTGTGCATCCTGGGTTTCATCTGTGGTCTCTATCTGGGCGGCCAACCCAATCAAGACTATGAACACGCGCCTGGCTGGGCAATGCTCTGGTCTCTGATACCCGAGCACGTCACGCAACCACAAAGATACTGGTGCAATTGGGGCTCTCTACTGCTGGTCTGGTCAACAGCCAATTTTGGCCTCCTGCAGTGTATCTTTACAACACGCATTTCTCAGTACTTGGACAAGATTTCCTTCTCGCTGTATCTGGTCCATGGTGTTGTTATACACACTCTGCATTACAGTCTACTCGACGCTCTCTGGAATTTCATTGGCACAGACACACATCTAAAGAAGGAGACCGCATTTTTGGTGTCCGCTGTGGTGGTCACCATCGTCATCGTGTGGATGGCTGATCTGTTTACACGGCTTGTAGATGTACCTTCGGTGAAGTTGGCTAGATGGCTAGAAGGCAAGTGTATAGTGAAAACACCTGCGATCAAGGTCGAACCTGCCTGGAGGAACTCAGATACTATTGTGTAGAAAGGGGCCGTCTAGGCTCTGGTATTTGGTACGTCCTGCAATATGAATCCATGGATCTTCTCAAGGGACCTGGGTGTTCGACAAGTGTGAAGGGTTGCTCTTTCCAATAATAGTGAAGAGAAGAACATCTCACCAACGGAGACTTCGATCTAATCCTCGGCAGCGACGACATGGCATCTGACAATCAACTGAACGATGAGGACAAAAGACACCTAGTTTTGCTGTCGCTTGACACCCCCAAGGTGTGGCAGGACCAAGATCCAGATCGAGAGAAGAACCTGCAAATTGATCTTCTACTTTCATTTGACACGGTTCAAGGCAAGACCGACTTAGCCAGGTTCATGACTTTGATGTTTTCGGATTGCATCTTGCCAGTACACAAGATGGCGAGAGAGATCTACTGTGGTGATTCAGCACCATCGGATAACAAGTGGTGAGATGGCGAGACCGCTTTTGTGCCTTTGATGGTGGTTGTACGATAGCGATGAATAATCATTTGTTATGGTTCTGTTGATCCCATATAGCCTGACCTATATGATCCTGTTGTATCCCAAAATATGCCGAGGGGTATCGTGCCTAGATGTGAAATGGAGAAAAGAAAAGAAAGAAGAAAAGCCAAAGCAACGCCATCTGTTCAAGAAGAAAAAAACCCGTGACTCCAAGATGTCCAGTCATATCCTAATCCCAATATGCAAATCCCATCTCTAACATCTGATGCCCAGACCAACCGTCTCCGCCTTACTCAACTTTGCAACCGCAGCATCGACTTTCCTACACCAAGCCCCAGCATCAGCTCTATCCTCCCTCTTCTTCCTCAACGCACAAGCCACAAGACTTAGAATATTGCCTTGACCACCTCTTTCCTGCCACAACTTTTGCAATTGCTCAACTCTAGTTTCGTAGGCAGGTTCTTGCATAGCCCAACTCATCGCATCACCCATCTTTACCGCTTCCCTCAGACGGAACCCGTTGTTCAGAAGAGAAGCGAATGGGTTGCCGCCGCAAAGCAGAGAAAGCAGAGTGATGCCCAGAGAATAAATGTCAGAGGCGTATGTCGGTGTAGAGAGTTCAGAGTCGCGGGAGAGTTGTTCAGGAGCCATGAAGGAGTAAGTGCCGCCGCCTGAATGTGAAGATGGTGTTGTGTGGGCTACGAAACTTGTGCTGAAGTCTGCGTAGCGGGCTGTTGGCAGAGAAGAAGAGGTTGAGGAAAGCAATATGTTTGCGGGTTTGATGTCGGCATGGATGGTATTCGTTGTCTTGTGTAGGAAGTAGAGACCATAGGTTAGTTGTTGAAGGGTATGGAGGAAAAGGTCCAAGACCGAAGACAGAGGAAGGTCTGATGAGGACTCGAGAAGAGTTTCTAGAGTTCCGGCATCTGCACACTGGAAGACAAGAGAAGGCGATGAGGTACCCGTGCAGAGACCGAGGAAAGGGACCACGAAGTCAGAACTTGAATCATAGCTTTGAACGTGTGTGAGTATTTGTGCTTCGGCCTGGAAGACTGCGGCTGCATCCGAACGTGATGCGGTTTTGATTGCATACTGCTGGGGTGATGCAAAGCTGCTCTTATGTGGTGTTGATGGTGGAGTTAAAGGACGTCCATGCTGGCTTTGGGTAGGTAAAGCAGGAACGCTGTACACCTTACTCCACACGCCTTCGCCTAGCAACTGTGCTTTTGACAAGTCTGGAGTAAAATCGAGTTTCGATACATGAGAGCGAGCAGCATCCAGTGAGCGCCGAGAAAAAGGAAACTGGTCACTGAGCTTTGCTCGCGCAGGTGTAGATGGAGGAGTGAGCATTTCTTGATCTTCTGATCCATTCTTTGATGTTTCGGTTGTGATCTTGTAGCTGCCACCGTTTGCCGGCGTTCTTATTTGAAGTCCTTGCATTTCGCGCAACAGTTCGTTAGGCGTTGTCCTAGCCCTGTGGTAAACCGGTCTGGATGTATATTGCTCGTTCTGGCCAATGTGCGTGGAATGTGAAGTGAAATTTGTATGGGAAACAAATGGACCTCGTGCATGTGCAGCGCTTGTAAGGATTTTTGCAGTCATCCTTCTAAATATATATCAGTAAGAATGAGCAAAGAGAATCACTGCTGAATACCTATGACGGCATGGGAAGGTCCGGAACAGAAGGGGGTGTGGGCTGGCTGACTCGGACGAGTCGGAGGGCCTCCGGGGTGTGTCTTTCGAAGCGCGTCAGAGAGTGCTGAAACATAAAATCCTTCGAAGCGATCTCGACGCCAGTATAAACCAAGACAAGCGTTTCCAGAGGCTTGAAGTGTAAAAGGAGTGTGTGACTGGAAAACACGAGAAAGAAGAAAAAACAAACTTCTCTGCCTGATAGGAAAAACAGGAATGGAAAGGAAAAGAGAGAAAGACAAACACTACCGTAGCATTGGCAATTCGATGGTAGCACTGAATAATGAGATCCACGGCTCCGCTAAGGGTTTTATCGGAGAGTGGGGGTGTCTTCAAGGCTCATTGCTTACCAGCAAACGCGCCGATAAGGGAGAGGAGGGTCGTTTCTCTCGCCGGCATACTAAAGCGCCACATTTGGCAGGACATAAACCTTAGTTCGCTTGGCATCGCACGGGTTTATCGATTGTCAAGCAGAGGTGTGTGAGATCCTTTGGCTGCTGGAGCTTCCAGAAGCAGTTGGCATGTTCGGTCAAGGAGAGAGAGGAAAGAGATGAGGAAAGAAACGTCACAGCATGCAGTGGTGTCGCGAACCAACCACTNNGTGCCATGGAACGTGGGGAGAGCGGCGACTCCATTGGTTGTGTTTGGAACGTCAAAAGGTCGTCAAGATGCCCATCCTCGGCGGTTTTGGCAGAGGTTTCCCGGAAATTGGAAANGCGGATGGCCGCACAGATCCAGATGCGGCTGGATTGACAGCGATGGAGCAATGGTTCCATTGGTTTNNTGACAGCTGATCTGTAGACTTGTTTCTCCACGCTCCTGCCTCGTGACACCATGTGCACGACTTGTGGTCGCGAACATGATGATGCTTTTGTTCCTGCAAAAAGCTACCACAGACTGCTTTTCGCGAATCGCTCATGCTGTAACCAACCATGCGGTGCCACGCTTATCTGACTTTATCGAAGAAGAAGNNGAAGAAGCAGCGATGTCATGCAAAAGATAGCTAGAGAGCTCTTCCTGAGAAGCCACAAATTCCCCGCGGACGGCAAGCCAATGGAGATCATCCAAGACAGCTACATAAGCGAGCGAACGAGTGGAAATAAAACAGAGGCACAGCAAAAGCCGCCCCTTCACGCCGCAAACCGGTTGCCAGAGAACGGTTGATTACACTTGAATTTAAGAGGCGCTTCGAGATAGGGGAGCAGCAACCGAACCCGATGTTCGGGACTTGCTGTATCTTTTGCCTTTTAGCGCTGTGCAGCTTCTGTGCCATCAATTGCCGGCCCGGTGTGCCCGAGTCAAGGATCATATCTAGAGCTGGGCCGTCAGCCAGGTTTTGGAGAGTTTGGTCGATGCGAGCAGTGAGATCCACCATGAGCTGTGGTTATTGCGCATTGACGTGGTCGCGACTTCGGCATGGTTAGGTAAACAGAATCGAAAGCTGACCAGGTTGTTGACACGGAGCTGACAGAGATGAACGATTCAGATTTGCACAAGAAGATTGAAGCACAAAAGAAGTACAAGACTGAGAATCGATCTTTGAGAGATGTGCATCGTTACTCAAGATCAACTCTGGGATGCTATATAATTCGATCCCTGATCTTGTTCTCCCCTTATGCCGATACTGGTAAGAGGTAGCTATAAAGATGCACATTGATTTGTGGAATAAGGTATTGTCCAAGGAGATATCGCTATGCTGCCATAGACTCCCTTTTGTATTTCCTTTTCCATGATGCACAAAAGCATCCCCCATGACTTGCTTTTGTAAACGTTTGATAGTCGTAATGTCGTGTGTTCTTTATGCGAAGAACTTGCTGTAGGCAGCCTTTTCCTTCTTTGCCCTGTCTGTGGCGGCCTTCTTGACTGCAGCGAGCTCGTTCTTGACCGCGGCGTCCTCGGGCACGAAGTTAAGGGCCTCTTCTAAATCGGCAACAGCATCCTCCTCGTTCTTCAGGCCCTTTCTTGCCAGAGCGCGGCGGTACAGAGCCTTGCCCTTTTCCGGTGCCTTGATTTGAGGGACTGCGATGGCGTTGGTGGCAGACTTCTCAGCATCGGCAAAGTCGTTGAGCTTCAACTGCAGGAGAGCGCTGTTGGAGTGAAGAGCAATTCTGAGCGAGGCCAAAGCAGGGCCAAGCTCTGGTGGGTCATTCTCGAGAGCTTCGGGGTATTCGTGCAGGTATCTCAGACCCTTCTGGTACTTTGCAAGACCAAGAGCAACATCTCCCCTCTTGAAAGCGTCGGTTCCTCTGGTCTTCAAGTCGTTGACAATCTTGACAATCTCGAGTCCAGGGATGTCCTCACCCTGGTCTTCGGGGAAGTCTTCGTATGGGTCTCCAGTGCTGTCGGGGACCTTCTCGGCGGCCTTTTCATACTCGTCGCCAGTGAGTTCACCACAGTCAACGATGGTGCAGTCTTTGTTGGGTTTGTCGTTGGAGCCACAGGGTGTGTTTTCAATGGTGCGAATGATGCTCTTGCCGCCGAGGACTTCACCAAAGACAACGTGCTTCCCGTCAAGATGGGGAGTGGGAACGGTGGTAACGAAGAATTGGGAGCCGTTGGTACCTAGAAGGACAGTCAGTGATTGCTTCTACGTAGTTCGACGACAGGCCGACATACCAGGACCAGCATTGGCCATGCTCAACAAGAAGGGCTTCTCGTGCTTGAGCTCGAAGTTCTCGTCCTCGAACTTCTCTCCGTAGATGCTCTCACCACCTGTTCCGTTGCCAGCAGTGAAGTCACCACCCTGGATCATGAAGGACTTGATAACGCGGTGAAACCCAGAGCCCTTGTAGTGAAGCGGCTTGCCATTCTTTCCTTGGCCCTTCTCGCCAGTACACAATGCGCGGAAGTTCTCGGCGGTCTTGGGGACGACATCACTGTACTGGGATTCATGTCAACTACCTGCGGCTTTGTTTAGACGCAGCAGGAAAGGTCTCACCAGCTCAAAGGTGACACGGCCAGCACTGGCCTTGCCAATGTTAATGTCGAAGAAGACACGGCTGCGCTTGGTCTCTGCCATCTTGGTTGTATGTGTATGTGTGAGAGAGGTTGAGATCGTGTTCGCGGAGACAAGAGGGATGTTATGCGACAAGCAGAAAGACAATAGGCAGTGCAATTATCTCAAAGTGAAAGATGTTGATGTTGATGGCTTCTAGGACCTTCTATGCGCTATGTACCCCACATTATCCGATCACCACCAAGATTGCCTCTTTGGGATTGCTATATCAGGCCCTTGACCGCACGCTGTACTCAGTGTTGAAAGACAAGGATGTAGAACGAATCATGTGACCTTCTACTTGATCATATTCTATGTATGGTGCGTGGAAAAGAGTCTATCCTGTGTGCTAAAGTGGTATCATGGTTGAGGAAGAAAAGAAATGCCTAGCAGTCGAGGCTTCAATGGAAGGCACGCAGGCTAAGTGATGTGCCAGGATGACTACTCAAGAAGCGAAGCTGGCAGCTCGAAAGTTGTCTGCAGCTTTCCCTTGTGAGTGAGAGGGTCGCCGGGGAGGTCAAAGCTGGTAGGGTTGTCCATCTTAGGAGGATCCGTATCTATCTGGATAGTGACCTGTAGCGGAAACCATGTCAGCATCGAGTACTCTGGCAGACAATGAGATATTTACCGCGCCATCTTCGCACGTATAATCTACACCTACCGGTCCGTCGTTGACGAGAGCTACATCCATCATGGCTTGGAAGACGCCATCTTTCACTTTGTCTGTTTGATATAGGGCTTGTACTTTCTTGAAGAACTGGTCGTAGAGCTCCTTTGCCTTTTCTGCATTGGCAGACTTGTGAAAATCGGGCTTGTTGCCTTTCTTGACGGAGGCAAGCAGTGTGAATTGTGATANCTGCATGCAAGTCAGAAAATATTATTGCTCGAATCATGTGCTGAACGTACCACATAGGACCTCCCCTTCGATATCCTTGACACCCCATTTCCATTTGCCGCCTTCATCGCTGTCCCATAGCTTTGCTTTCAGGATCTTATTGGCCATGGACTCGACCTCTTTCTGAGTATCATCCTTGCCAATGGCAGCTAGCACAAGCAAGCCTTTGCCGATGGTTGAAATAAGCTGACCATCTACCGTGACTGAGGCTGACTTTACCCGTTGAATGACAGCTGAAGGGAATCAATACGATGGTTGAATGGACTAAAGAGTTGTGGTTCGTACTTCTCATGGTGTTGGTCTGATATGGCAGAGGAAGAGAGAAAGATTGGAAGACAGCAGAGAAACAACACAAATTGATCTACCTTGTGCTTCTCTTCAGATGGGATTACGAGTGCAGCGTGGGTTTCGAAGTGTTACGAGTGTTTTCGATAAAGTCAAACGGTACAAACGCACGTAAAGTCGACCTTTGGGGTTGCTTGGCAGAGTGAGCGAACGACGGCAACCAACGCAGCGAGCGCAGTTGCGACAGTCGCAGTCGCACAAAGCACCATCCACATCTCGACTCGTCTCCGTTTGTGTCAACTTGTCCATCGCCCCGAGTTGATGGAGAGCTGCCATATCGTCTCCCTGGTTCCGACATCCCCCTCCGAAGCGACGCCGAACTGCGTCGCCATCCTCTCAGTCCACCCTCCCACCACGCCCACCCGCGAGGGCTACATAACCAGCAATGGCGCAACGAAAGCTACAGCAAGAGATTGACAAGGTGCGCGACCCAATGCGCAAGTGCGTGACGCAGCTGTTGACTGGCGACAGNACGTTCAAACGAGTGGCCGAAGGTGTGCAGGCATTCGAGGGCATCTACGACAAGCTACAACAGTCGACGAATCCCTCGCAGAAGGAGAAGCTCGAGGACAACCTGAAAAAGGAGATCAAGAAGCTACAAAGGTCGCGAGACCAGATCAAAGCATGGGCCGCCCAGAATGATATCAAGGACAAGAAGCCATTGCTGGATCAGCGCAAGCTGATCGAGACGGTATTGAGAGCTATCCTGCCACACCCACACCTGTCGCTAACGCATGCCAAANNGCAAATGGAAAAGTTCAAGGCCGTCGAAAAGGAAATGA
Organism: Aureobasidium uvarum; assembly: GCA_903853725.1. NCBI lineage: Eukaryota > Fungi > Ascomycota > Dothideomycetes > Dothideales > Saccotheciaceae > Aureobasidium > Aureobasidium uvarum. The sequence goes on from CAINUL010000015.1 coordinate 435,063, forward strand.
AGACAAAAGCCTTCTCCAAAGAAGGCTTATCGGCCGCCGCAAAGCTCGATCCGAAAGAAAAAGAGAAATTGGAGATATGCGACTTCTTGGGGACCATGGTCGAAGAGCTGGAACGACAAATTGAGGTCACAGAGGCAGAGGCGGAAACGCTACAGGCGAACATGAAAAAGGGCAAGAAGGACACAGCCAAGGCCGACCGGATAGCAGAGCTGGAACGGATGGCCGAACGACATAAATGGCACCAAGGGAAGCTCGAGCTGTTACTACGATCTCTGGAGAATGGAGGCGTAGATACAGACCAGGTCAAGGACATTGAAGAGGGCATCAAGTACTATGTCGAGAACAACCAGGAGGTCGACTTTATGGAGGACGACACCATCTACGACGACCTGAACCTCGACGCCGACGAGCAAATGTTCGGCCTGCAGAACGACGATGATCGCGTGTCATCACAAGACAACCAATCACAGCACGACGACACGCCGGATCTGCCAGAGCCCCCGACCAAGGTGGCACAGCCTACACCCGCGAAGCTCACCAAGCAGTCGTCAGTCGATGTCCCCAGCGCCCAGCCGAGGCGGCCATCGATACAGCTCAAGTCGCCCTTACCTGCATTGGCCACATTGCATGCTTCGACACCGACCAGCGTAAACGGCAGCGCGCCGCCGGGCATGAAGCCCGCTCCTTTGCCAAACATACCTACTGGCCAGACATTGAAGTACGCCTCGGCTGCAGCTGCCGCTGCTGCAAGCGACAAGAGTGGTGTTGGCATTGCTCCTCTTCCGCCGCCGCCAGGTGCCACCGCCGCGACTGCCCGCCCCAGCTCGACCGCATCACCTGCCCCGACACCCTCACTACCAGTCACTCATCAACCCTCGCCGGCACAACCGCCGCCGCCTCAACCTGCGAAGCCTCAAGAATCTCCGGCCAAGACGCCCTCGCCCGCCCAAGAGCCCGCTCCACCTGCCCCGGAGCCCAAGGCCAAGAAGAGCGCGAAGCAAGCACAGCAACCATCGCAAGATTCTGGGGTTGCTCTTACAAATGGCGAGTCTTCCAGACAACAACAGAAACAAACTCAGCAACAACCGCCACAAGAAGAGGAGGAAGAGCAAGAAGACGAGTCCTACTATCATCTGCCGGAAAGCTTGAGCGACCTGCTCGAGTCTTTTACCACCACAAAGCAGCGTGCTCTAGCGACGAATCCTCCAGTACCCGAGGATCACCTGCTCTCATTGTCGCGGAGTAGCATGCCCACACCCATGGATGCAGAGAAGCCGTACCACTACAAGCCAGCATCTCCTTACGCCTACACACCGGCGCACTACCCCCAGGAGCCTCTTACCGTGTTTGATGACCCACGACTGTATAGCAGGATCGAGACGGACACATTGTTCTACGCCTTTTACTACCGCCAAGGCACTTACCAGCAGTTCCTAGCGGCAAAGGCATTGAAGAGCCAAAGTTGGCGCTTCCACAAGCAGTACCAGACCTGGTTCCAACGACACGAGGAGCCCAAGAACATCACCGAGGAGTACGAACAGGGAACATATCGCTTCTTCGACTACGAGAGCACATGGTACGTGAAACATGGATTGCTTGAGATTATTCTTGTTCTTGCTAACAATCTACTCAGGATGAACCGTAGAAAGGGCGATTTCAAGTTTGCCTACAAGTTCCTCGAAGACGAACTGTAGATTTCAGCACCGACTGATTTCTCAAGCGTCATGTTTTCCGGCTTTAAAGGCCGTTCGTACATTCCTTCGGACTCGTTTCTAGAGTTGTCGTCGTTGCATTCACTTCTTTTTCTCGTTGTACTCCGCTTTAACCCACCTGTTGCAAGAAAGACCATGGCAAGATTATCGATGTTTGGGGTTTGGGGCAAAAAGGTAGGCCTTTATCATTGAGAGTGTTTACCAATGGGCAAAAACAGAGATTTGGTTCTTGCTACTCCTTTTTTCCTCCTTTCATGACTGTTCTTGTGTCTCTTTCGTGATTGTTGGCATGCTTTTGTATGTCCAGGAGTAGAACATTTAATGGTAAGTCCTGCGCGTCGATTCTTCAATGATATCTGCTAGAGGGGTGGCATATCTGCTCCGGATTTGTAGGATCGATGCCGGGGACCGACCACGCGTAAACGATGGATGAAGAAAAATTGCGTCGAGTCATCTGTTCGACAGAGGAAAGTGTATGCAGACGTGGATCGAGGGCGAATTACTGGAGGAGAGTATGAAATTGAGATGTTGTGCTTGTTGTGCTTCAATTGGAGGATTTTGGCACAGAAAGAGCCTACAGACAGTAATGAAGTACTCTAGAGATCCCGCATTATGATTTCTAGATCAACTCCAGCAATAGTGCTGCTGGCATACGTCGTCGACTGCTTCTTCCAGTAGTTGAAGGTATGACCCTGGCACCACGTCCGTGCATTCATGTCAGATGGATAAGATAAGATGGATCTCGAAAAAGTCCAAAGCCTCTCCACCTTTCGGCCATCTTTTTCGCGACGAGAACATCACATATCAACGACACAATGGCGGCCGAAGTACAATCTCTGCAGCCTCTCAAGCTGGCTGCTGGTCCCGAGGCCATCACCGCTGACCAGCGCTACTGGAAAGGATTCAGATCACAGCAACTGGTGCCCTCGCCGCATTCGAATCCCATCACGCACATCTCGTTTCCTCCGTTGCCTACGAACCCGCTCGTCACACCGCCCTCTGACACTTTCGCCGTCACTTCCGGGAGCAGAGTCCAGATCTTCTCGTCAAAAACACGCAAACTTCTAAAGACCATCACGCGATTCGGCTACGACGACATTGCGCATTCGGGAGAGATTCGTCGCGATGGACGTGTGCTTGTTGCTGGTGGAGACAGTGGTGCCATTCAAGCATTCGACACGGGGTCAAGAGCTATTCTGAAGACATGGAAGGAACACAAGCAGCCCGTCTGGGTCACAAGATGGAACCCCAATGATCTTACTTCCATCATGAGTTGTAGTGACGACAAGACGGTCAGACTTTGGGACCTGCCTAGCGAGTCCAGCACTACCACTTTCTCGGGACACCAGGATTACGTCCGAAGTGGTGCTTTCATGCCTGGTCAGAGCAGCAACTTGCTTGTGTCTGGTAGTTACGATCAGACTGTTCGTCTGTGGGACTCAAGAGCACCCAAGCGCGCAGTCATGACCTTCAAGCACGCTGCCGCGATTGAGAGTGTATTGCCCATGCCTTCAGGAACACAAGTGCTTGCAGCTGCCGACAACCAGATCAGCGTTCTGGACCTGGTCGCTGGAAAGCCTCTCCACCTGATCAAGAACCATCAGAAGACCGTCACATCGCTCTGCTTGGCCAACAACGGAACAAGACTCGTCAGTGGTGGTCTTGATGGACACGTCAAGGTCTTTGAGACATCGGCTTGGAACGTCGTGGCTGGCTTCAAGTACCCTAGCCCTGTGCTTTCGCTGAGCGTTGTTGGAGCTGGTGTAACCAGAGAAGACAGACACCTTGCAGTTGGTATGCAGTCTGGTCTGCTGTCAGTCCGCACTCGTTTGTCAGGCGACCAAAAGGCAGCAGCAAGAGAGAAGGAGAAGGAGATGCAAGCGCTGGTCGCTGGTACTATCGAGGAGTACGACAGAAAGAAGGCCAAGAAGCTGCGACAAGGCGACAAAAAGGCTCTCCGTGGTCGCGACTTTACTGGAGAGGGTGCCGACATCGTCATTGACGGAAACGCTCGTGGAAACATCAGAAACCAGTCAAAGTGGGAGTCTGCTCTACGGAACGGCAAGTACGCTCTGGCTGTCGACATGGTTCTTGGAGCTACTGTAAGTTTTATCAGTACGAATGGAGTCGAAGTCAAGGACTGACCAACTGCANNGAAATTCTACAACCCCAATATGCTCACTCTCCTTACCGCTCTCCGTCACAGATCTGCCATGCGCACCGCCTTCAAGGGTCGCGACGAGACATCCCTCCAGCCCATCCTTCGCTGGGTTATCAAGTACATTGGTCACCCTCGTTACATCAAGCTCACAAGCGATGTCGCCATGCTTCTCCTGGATCTCTACTCAGAACAAACTATGGACTCGCCAGAGATTGACGACCTACTGAACCAGCTTCACCGCAAGGTCAGACACTGTTCAGAGTTGGCACAAGCTGCATACTCGACTCAGGGCATGCTTGACTTGCTCGTATCTGGCGCATGAGGGATCAGAGGAACCGCGATATGAGAATAGAAAGCTGGTGCAGATCAGCCTCCGATCATAGTCAAGATACTCACCAAGACGCTCCGAGAGGAAGGGCATGTCGACCGCAGCGGAAGTGACTACTTCCGGAACAAGCAACCAGCGACGGAGGTGGAGGCATTGTGGCCATCACAGCGACGAGCACTTGAGCGAGAAGCACAAAAAGTATGGCGTCCGGCATGGCATGGTGGTGTACATAGCATAGGAAGGAGCTTCGGAGTTCTTAGAAGGGAGGATGCACAAAATAATGATACCCAGATTATTCACAGTTGTGCATGTTTATGACGTTGATGCTCGTGCCCCGCAGGCCAGCTTTCGAGCATGTTCCAGCCAGCCTCTCCCAAGAAACAATCATCTCCCACATCCACCACGTGTTTACACATCTCACAATCTCTCTGAGGACTCACTCCTATCGAACCCTCGGTCGCGTAAACAACAGAAAACTCACCTTCCAACATGGCCGCCCTCATCAACACAGACGACGAGATGGCNCCCTCGCTGCAGAACATCCTCGATCAAAAGACGCTCCGCTGGATCTTTGTCGGCGGTAAGGGTGGTGTCGGAAAGACAACCACCTCTTGTTCTCTGGCCATCCAGCTCGCAAAGCACCGCAAGAATGTTCTCCTCATCTCGACCGACCCTGCACACAACTTGTCCGATGCCTTCAACCAGAAATTCGGAAAGGACGCCCGTCTGGTCAATGGCTTTGACAACCTGAGCGCTATGGAGATTGACCCCAACGGTTCTATCACCGATATGCTCAATGCTGGTGGTGAGGAGACTCAGGAGGCCATGTCTGGTCTCGGTGGCATGGGCAACATGATGCAGGACCTTGCTTTCAGCGTGAGTGGTCGCATCTCAAGACAAAGATGCGCGTTGCTGACTGTATTCGCACAAACANNGATCCCCGGTGTCGATGAAGCCATGTCCTTTGCCGAAGTCCTCAAGCAAGTCAAGTCACTTAGCTACGAAGTCATCATCTTCGACACTGCACCCACTGGCCACACCCTCCGCTTCCTCCAATTCCCTACCGTTATGGAGAAGGCTCTCGGCAAGATTTCCCAACTCTCTGGCCAGTTCGGTCCCATGCTCAACGGCATCCTCGGTGCCCGTGGTGGTCTGCCCAACGGACAGAGCCTCGACGACGTTATCAAGAAGATGGAGGACCTTCGTGCTACCATCAGCGAGGTCAACACCCAATTCAAGAACGCCGACCTTACCACCTTTGTCTGTGTGTGTATCCCCGAGTTCTTGTCACTGTACGAGACGGAGAGAATGATTCAAGAGTTGAACAGCTATGAGATTGATACACATGCCATTGTTGTCAATCAGCTGTTGTTCCCCAAGGAAGACAACCCCTGCGAGCAGTGCAATGCGAGAAGAAAGATGCAGAAGAAGTACCTCGAGCAAATCGAGGATCTGTACGATGAATTCAATGTCGTCAAGATGCCTTTGCTCGTTGAGGAGGTTAGAGGAAAGGAGAAGCTTGAGAAGTAAGTTTTGCCTTTCGTGTAAAACTGCGAAGGATTGATGTACTGACACACATTACAGNNATTTAGTGAAATGCTCGTTACCCCTTACCAGCCCCCTCAATAGACGTCTGAGGCTGCGCTTATTCGTACTTTTTGGAAGACATGATACCAATGAATTGACAGAGCGTTTATTTCTGCTATTTCCTCTTTTCACTTTCTACACCATCTTGACATGTGATCATCCAAAGCAGAAATGAAAACTTGGAGCAAGTGCGAGCAAAGGGAGCGACTTCCTCATCCAACGTCACAGGTACGTGATCAGAAGTCAAGGAAGGAGCCAAGGATGTGCTTGCTGATTAATTTTGCTGCACACTTGCGCTTGTCGAATTTCCTCTGCATCCCCACAACAAGACTTTCTTTTGACTCATTTGTATCTCTGGAATCGGTTTCTCATCTCGAATACTGTAACGACTGAATGTTGTAAAGAAGCACAAACTTCGCTGCCTTGATGAAAACACGCTCAACCTTCGCCATCTGCCTGAGTTTTCTTCCTCCACTTCATCGCACTCACATTCCACCGTAACGATCATCCTGCCGTTTCTGCAGCATCCGTCGCCACTATCCTCTCGGTTTCTGCACACAAGTCGGCTGCCGGGAACCTAGTTGAGCTTCAACACTTCTGCACGCTTGAAGCCGTTGCATTCGTCTAGCGTGGTCCAGTGGAAGACGAGCTTCATGATGTCCTTGTCGGTTGGTGTGGATTCCATGCTGTTGATGATGGTGTCAAGAGCCTTGTCGATATGATATTCCTCTTTCTGGACTTCTGATATGACTGGTATGAAGAATCCAGCGTCTGGAGCTGAAACAGAAGATGGAGCTGGAACTGGGAATGCTGAAGCGAGATGGTCATCCTGGAATGGCATGGGAGCAGCCAGATAATGGAACAACTTGCCAACAAGGTCCTGATACGCTTTGTGCATGGCTTCGATGTCTGCAACATCGACTGTTGTGGACCCTGGCAGATGACCGAAGCTTTGCTCGATGATGGTGTTTCTTCCTAAGAACCCCTTTGCTATCGTAATGCAATGATGCAGACTGCCCCTGGTGACAGTGTTGGGTGTGGCCGAGTACTGAGAGAGCGCAGCCGAAGACTCAGAGAGAAGACTTGTGGATGGTATTGGTGCCTTCAGTCCATGAAGCAGCTGGACGATCAGCTCATCATATGCCTTGTGCAAGCGTTGAACCCTCTCAGCATCAACAGGATCTCCGTTGCCATTCCCATTTGCGAATGTACGGCAAACAGATCTTTCAACTTCCTCGATTAGTCTGAGGAAGCTAGCTGTTGCGTATCCACAAAGCTGCAAGCTGTGCCTGGTGATGGTAGGAGCGTGACCTCTCTCTGTGGTATCGCTGCCTAGGTCACTCCAGTCTTCGGTCGGAGTCATAATGCCAATGGTTGATTGAGTTGATGACCAGTCATCTGCATCAGAAACATCGTCTGACATCTTTCCAGAGACCTTGTACGGAGGCGTTCCACTGGACACTGGAGGGTTGCAAGGGACCGCGCCTGGAACCATCCTCAACTGCAGACTTTGTCGAATGCCTGCAAGATAGCGTTCAAACTCTTTGAACCAATCCTCCATGTTCGTTGCAGCGCGGTAAGCATCAGCCCTGCGATCCATTGCAGCTCCAACCCTCGGATCTAGCCTGTTGTCGAAATGGGGTCGGGGCTCAGGAATGACAACAGAATCAGGAGACTCATGCTTAGCAGGTCTGCTGAATATATGTCGCACAAGGCCTAAGATGCAAGTTGGCAATTCAAGACGTGACTTCTCGATTGCAAAAGAGGTCGACAATGTGTTAAGACACTGCCAAGTGCCGTCTGGAGCGAAGATGTCCCATTCTGTACAGAGGATAATGTTCGTGGACAGCCGCTCGGTGATATTCTGGCAGCGTTGTTGCGTACTTCGGATCAGAACTGTCGCAGCCGGACTCCAAAAAGGCTTTTGACGATCGAGAATGTTACTTAGCATGTGATATGCTTGCTTCATAGACAACAGGTCTTTAGCGAGTCGGTCCAGGGGGTAACGTAAGCACACAGCTGTGGTCACTTTGAGAACGTCCAGTTTTGCTGAGAGATTGGCACAAGCCAAAATAGTGGCCGACACACCATCGAGGAACTCTTGGTCGAACTCGTCGAATACGCGATATTGCGGATTGTCGTCCATTGCAGCGATTCGGATGTTAGGCAGTGCTGAATGATCGACTCAAAGTGCAGGACTCATGGCTATTAGTATGCAGTCAGACAAAGTTTGCTGGCCTGCATGCACCACACCACTTCTTTAAGCTTCGGAGTCTTCTGGAACCACAAGACATGGTTTACATACAACCTCAATCACAGCCAAGAGTCGGTCTCACGAGCCCTGGCACTTGATGTCTCGAACCTTCGAGCTCCATTCCAAGCCCAAATTGATCACCTGAGCTGAATATCCGGGAAGAAACAACAGATCAACACAACCATACTTTCCTTGTTACTGGAGTCTGTCACCCTCATTGCTCTCCCAATCAACGAGCCGTGGAGATACACAAGAGACAAAGCACCGTTGACTGAGGGACATAAACTTCTCGGCTTACTCTTGACACATCTCTGATGTAAAACAGCTGTGCATTCGATTGCTACAAGTATACAGAATTTGTCATGCGACTCGGGCATCGACCTTAACAAGGTCCAAGAGTGAACCAGATCGATACTCCAAGTGCTACACGGAGGGTCGAAAACTTCCTTTCTCCCTGCTTCAATAGCCTCTCGGGAACACGATATTTGACGGGAATGGGAACGCGTTTGTATGCATCGCCCTTCTCCTGTCAAAATCTCCAAACTCCTCAACATTCGTCGAATGGAACGCCAACTTTGCGAGATCTACCTCCGTGAAATTGTCTGGCTTGTCTAGTAATTGGTTCAGAGCACGGTCTTCATTGTTCATGGCTTGAACGAAATTGCCGATGTGCGGGTCTTCTATTGGAGTCATGTTACCCAGTGTGGTTGAGGATCGACTTGAGGACCACGCGCCATCTGAAAGTTCCTCGGGTGGTGTAGATACGTTCGGAGTGTCCCATGGTTGAGGTCCTGAACGAAGCTGGAGGGTATCACGACTCATGCCACGTCTGGCGATGACACTCTTGCTGACTTCCATGTGGAAGGATTGGGGTTCGCTGTACATCCAAGTCAGCTTTCCAGTTGTCCAGACAAATATCTTTACATACTGCTGGAGACTTCTGTACTGCCGAAGTACCGATGGACCCTTGAGTCCAGAATTGACAAACGCCATCATGACTATCAGGAGTTCGAGAGTCATATGTTGCCTTTGAAGACAAAGCACCATTGCATGCAAGTAGACGTCGATACCATCTCGAGTGTAGACATTCCNAGTGATGGGCCTCTTCGACGATTTGCTCGACTCCCCCGAAATCAATTGGCAGACCTTTTGAACCGATTTCACTGTCGTTGTTGCATTATTGTCGTGCCAGACCGAAGTGCCCAGGATGAGTTGATGATCCTTGAACATGTTGTGCAAGGCCAGAAATTCGGCTTGAAGTAACCTGAGTACTGGGTGCATGCAAGCAGTCTTTATCTGCATGCTGAGATCCAACAGATGGTTCGAGATACACAAGCAGGCCTGGACAGATCCGGCCACACTGTTGCTCAGTGTATTGTGGCATATCGGGACTGTCTTCATATACCTTTCAACGAGTTCGGAAGGCATTCTGAATTTCTGTAGTGGGAGTTGATGGAAAGAAAGTGACGAACAGGCCTCGAAAGGATGGAATTGATGCCATATATGAAGCAGGGACGATTGTGCTGGAGCAAGGTCCTTCTCTGCCGATCACCCTCAATCCCAAAGAGCTCACGGAAGCTTATCATTTTTTCCCACCTCAGCATAGAAGCAAACCTGCGCAACTCCCCGATTGTGTGTAGCAACACCTGAGCTATCAGCTCAGTTAACTCATCTCAGCTTTCTGGATCCATGCATGAGAGACTAACCGCTACAGAGAGAGACGACCAGAAACATCTTCGATCTGTAGATTACTACAATTGCTATAAGACTCGAAAAATGCTAGTGAACCGATGTCGACTCATTCCTCTGGAGGCCTGCAAACGTCTCAACATTGGTCTAAAGGAACGCCAATTTCGCAAGGTCCCTTCTCCGGGAATCAAACGCTTCCTGCGGCCAAAATTCACCTCGCATCCCTTCGTGTCCAAAGCCATCTAGCATCGTGTCCACAGCACGGGGTACAGTCTCTTTGCTCTTTTGACGTTCGGTCAGTACTTTGGGCTGGGCCTCCGGGATCTGAACATGGGTGTAGTTCATCGGCTCGCTCCCGATGTCGCTCTGAAGATCAAACCAGTCTTCCGTCGGAGTCATGTTGCCCATGGTAGAGTCCGTCGTGGAGGAACAGTTGTCTGCAGTGGGTATCTCCTCCCAGACTTCCACGACATCAATGTCCTTGTACTCCGGGTCTAGCGAGGCGATCTTGAGCAACTTTGCTTGCATCTCCTGTCTCATGAGAACGGCAAAACCGAGCTGTTCACACGCATATGAGAACTTTTCGCTTTCCCCTGAATGGGCTGTCAGATAGCTAATGATCTCAGAAAAGCTGGCTACTCACAGTTGCTTCTTACAGCGAGTACTGCAGTAGCGCAGATCCGGCACTTCGCTTGGCGATAGAACATACATAACCAGCCCCAAGAGATTCAGAATCAGCTGTTGTTTCTGCAGATATATCTCGAGTGCTTGGAGTTGATAGTATAAATGATCTGGAGCCACGACATCCCAGGATGAACGTCGATTGACGATATCGCGAAGGCTGCTGCCTACATCTTGAGCCACTTGTTGTGCGTGTTTGACGGTCTGTGTTGCGTTTTCCGTCCACAGTTTTCGGCCAGATGGGTGGCTCCAGGTCTGCTCGATATGCTGGAGGGCAGACCGCATGCCGTAAAACTCGTCGGCCAAGGGATGGAGTCCAGACTGCAGACACATGGTCGACTTTTGCAGATCACTGCAGTGCTTGATACGGTGCCCGATCTCGAGACATGATGCAGCGGATCCGGTCAGACTTGCGGACAGCTGCGACGATGGGATGATTCTTGCTCTACGTCGGTGTTGGAGTGCTGGTATACCCGAGAGTTGTCTCTGCTCGAGGAGTTGTAGATGTTCAAGAGACATCTTTGCGATGTCGAAAGAGGCAACCTGCGTGGTGGCTTGCAAAGTGTTGGAGACAAAGATCAGAAGAAACACGAATCCTCTGCGGCTTTTGTGTTCTCCGTCGCACTTTCTGAAGTGTATCAGGAAGGACCCTTTCAGTGGAAACAAACTTCGTAAACAAACTCCCCAGATTGGAGAGTGCGATTGAAGCTCATCGTACGACCGCAAACAAGAGCGTGAGCAATCTCGAATCAGGCGATCACACGCAAGTATTGGCTTCGACTCAGAAGGATACGATCATAAGATTTGTTTATCTGCCATAACATTCACGAAGCAACACAAAGAAAACCACAGAGCCCAACAACTATAAGTCCCAAGATATCTCTCTCGAACACCCTCAAACCTTTGTTGTTTCGCTTCTCCTGACACTGTCGAATGCCTCTACTGTTGTCCAGAGAAACACCAGCTTGGCGATATCTGTCAATGTAACCTTCTTTTTGATGTCACTGACAATCGCATCGAATGCCTCGTCTTTGACCTCCTTGTTACCTGCGACAGCCTTATTCGCGCACTTTGCTGGCATCGGATTGCATGAGAGCTGTTCCAACTTCTCTACAAGGCTGACACTGAGTTCACGTACACCTTTGACCCACACCGAATTGTTGACTGTATCTCCATTTTTTCCCAGGTGAGCCTTTTCCAGGAGTTCGTTCATCAACTTTGCGTATACTTTGACGACATCTCTGCATTCTTGAACGTCCCAGGTTGTGAAGTCTTTTGAGGATTCGCGGTCAATCTCGGTAGTCTTGCTGATAACGCTTCAACCTCGCTCCAGTCTTCGGTCGCTGGAGTCATGATACCTGTGGAAGACTGAGTCGAGGACCAGGAGTCGATATCATGAGATTTTTGTCTGGCATCCTGAGAGGCATTGGCCAAGGTCCCCAATTTCTTCTGCCATTCTTTGCCTCGTTCGAGCAATATGCAGCGAATTTTTAGCAGCACTGCTACATCGTCGGTCTCAGGGATGTAGCCCGCATCCCAGCCGAGAGGCGACCTGCCTTCCCATTGATCTCTATGTTCGCAGTGAGCATATGTTGATTGAACACTTGCTGATCGACTTACAGTAAGCACTCGGACACCTGAATCACTCCCCACATGATGGAAATATCCAGGGCTTGTCTTCTCAAAACGTCTGTGCATGCTTCAAGTTGATCATGGGCAGTTTGGGATACATGCCCCCATTCAGTTAGTGGTTTGAGGACCTTTTGAACTTCGGTGACCACATGATGGCATTGCTCTTCGAGAGACAGAAGAGAGTTCCAGCAAGCTGATCTCAGAGTCTTCTTTCGGTTGAACATATTAGACAGTCCATCAACGACTGTAGCCATTGACGCCACTTGCTCCTCAATGGCCATCAACTTAGGAACGAGGCAAGCATTCGTTGATCGTCGTTGGTCACAAAGCTTTTCTGCCATTGAGTGCCAGGTAATGGAGCATCGCCTTGTCACCTCTGTCAGCGTAGGTTCTTCTATCGTGGTCGAGAGTTCGTCTTCTGGCATCAGATCAATGAAGACATCGCAAGCGCGGCGAGTAGTTGGCATGGTTGTTGTGTATGTATGAGGACTGATGATGACAGAATGACAAAGAGGCGGTGTTCTGCTGTGTTGCCGAGTTCTGGCTTCAGGTAATAGAGAACGGTACTCTCATGAAAGTGGTGGGCGAAGTAGAAAGGAGTCTACAATCAGGACAGAAGACTCTTAAATGTCTTTTGCACCCTATCGAACTTCCCCGAAACCAACAAGCATTGTTTTCGCTTGGCTCAGAACAGACTTCGGCAAAACTCTAAAGATTGACAAACAAAGATTGGGAACTCATCTTACGATCGAACAAATACATGAGCAAGTAAAAATTGAGCACTACCTCACAACTTCGACCAACGTACTGGATTGAGCACATACTGGAACCACCGAGCATGATTTGGCCTCAAAGGTTCAAACATTCTGACTCCCACAAAGAAACGTGCGGAAAGCATACACATGAGAGGACCGACGTGACACTACCACCTCGATGGAAACGATAACGCCGCTTCTCTCTTGACGGCATCTTGAAAGATACCTCAATCTGTCTAATGGCGACTCAGTTTCGCGATATTATCCTCTGTGACCTCTTCACCAATCTCGTTGAAGATCGCTTCCAGAGCCATGTCTTCATGCCAAATGTTCTTGTTGTGCAGATGCTCTCGTGAATCTTGCGTAGAGTGTGTGGAACCACGTGAATGGTTGAGACTGCGTTCACTTCACGAGTGCTGAAATCGATGATATCACTCCCTCTCCTCTTCACCACAGGTCATTGACAAGCTCGTGCGGTTAAGATGGAGATCGAGTTACAGAGAACAATCGATACACCAATGGGGCCACAACGAGTGACAGATTCGACAACCAGATCTTACTACTCCCATCTCTATGTGGGTTTACTCCACATCTCCTGGGCAAGGTTCAGTCATCGCTCACGTAGCTTCCACCTCCTTTGCGACAAATGAACTGTGGGACTTTAACACAGGAGAGATCATATGGTCCCTATATCATCCTGGATGCTTGCCCTACATCATTTGCAGTTGGAAGCGACAACTGGAGTACCCGGCTCACGCTTCAACAACAAACCAAGCTGCTTCGAGACGACCGACTGAATGAAGAAATCATACGTAGGTTGTTGACAAGGATCGAAACCGTGCCAGACTCCAGTGGAGTCGAACCTACAAGGAGGTGAGGTGATCTTTGTCAGCGATATCTGAGCTCAGTCGAGCTCTTCTAGAAACACAAGCTCGCGACTGTCCAGCTTTCCAGATTTATCACAATACTTTTCACAGCTTCACAGCTTCTTACAGATCCTACCAGAGCAACAACTGTTAAATTCCATGATGAAGTCGATCTTCATCACCGCTATCCTCAGCACCTTGGTAGCTGCTCCTCCTCCGCCTGTCAACCTGAAGCAGCCGAACACCGACATTGTCGCCAGTAGTCTACTCGCCAACACTTCCACTGATACCGCAGGCCCGGACGATTGTATCTGGCCCTGCAGAAAGGACTGCAAGAAGACGGCAATGTAAGTCTTTGCCACCAAATGGCCTCGATAAAAAAAAACCAGCAAAAGACTGATCAAGAGATTCACTACAGGTTGAGATGGCCGCCGTTCTTTTGGTGGATTGCATTTAAACGATGCAACAAGAAGTGCGATGCTCTATGTGCCGCAGGGAGAGGAGATGTATCCGTCTTTGGCCAAGCCGAAACCTCTAAGGCTGACATCTTCGCTGCTGATATCAATGAAAAAGAGAAAGATAATGAGCAATTGGATATGAACATGCTGGACTGAGCATTCTTTGGTCTGACGCTGTGGTCGCTCATGCTCAGGGCCTGAACGTGCGTCATGATTGCGCTCATTTGTCAGTCGCTCGTTTGTCGGCATGGAGCATATAATATCTAGTATATAATGTTTGCTTTCCAATAAGCTAAAGTCCGCTGTAAAGTCAATGTCAGAACAAGAAACGTAATCAAAACAGAGTACCATCTCCATCAATCAAGATGGGGCTGGACTTTGTCTCCGGTCTTCTCTGTGCAGCCAACTCTCGTCCTGACTTCCAACTGCCGGCTTCGAGCATCTGTGCCATGCTGAGCTGCACACCCTTCTCGTTCATGTCCTTCTTGATGATATTGTACACTTCGTCTAGCAGAGCAACTGTCAAAGCTCTCCACTCGACAATCTCATCACCACTATCTTTGAACATGGGTAGCTCTTGTCCAGAAGTCTGTTGACCGCGTTCAAGAGCCTTAGGCTTGAGTGTCAAGACTCCGAGATCGACAAAGAGACCGCCGTTGCGGTATTCAGGGAGTCCAGTGCCGAGCTCTGAGTTGCGCCAGGAGTATCTCCCAAGCCTTACAAAGGGAACCATAAGTGAGTAAGCCAGCCACTGCGTAAGCTTATGGAACGGTTGGATAGTCTTATTGCTATCTTGACCATTGTTTTGCTTCTCGAGAACCGCCAAGGGCCAAGCGTCACCAATAGGTGTACCGTCAATCTGCGTACGATCCTTAGGCCAGATGGGGATCAAGAGCTTCTGTAACGTCATCCAGAATACGCGGTAGTCGAGCTCTTTACTTTCCGAGTCTGCCGTTTTGATGACATAGTCGACAAGATAACCAGGTCGTCCTTCAGGACCAAAGATTTCCGAGTGCTGGAGCAAAGAATCACCAAGGCGAGAGAGTAGCTGTGCGCGAGGCCCTACACCGATCATAGGGTTCTCGGCAGTGATCTGGAAGCCTTTTGCCAGTGTTTGTTCGTCAATACGTTGTAGTCCCTTGGCNNTGTCATGAACGATTAGTTTCTTGCTTGCGATCTCTCAGCAGTATAACTCACCATCAACCATATGATCGCAACCTTCTGTCGTCGAGAAAGCGCCTGCCTTGAACATATACAAACTTGCCACTGCGATACCTTCGCTTCTGGTATATGTCTGTCCTGATCCAGGTTCCTCGAACTTCCACTTGTCACCTGCACCGGCGTCCAACAATACAGATACAACGAACAAGTCAATCAGTCTACGAGCCTGCTCTTTCCAATTACAACCACCAAGTTTCCATTGGTGGTTGAGGTCGTCAATTCTTGGGACTCCACCAACTTCGAAATGTTGCCAGCGGCCATGAGGAGGGATGGCCTCGAAGTTGTCGGGACCAAAGTCACNGCTAAAGAAGCTGTCAGAGAGTAATCGCATATTGCATGTGTCGTGTCAGGGATCTTGTACGATCTGGAGGTAGTTCAGGTGCAAGAATAGATGTCAACAACTCACATTGATCACTGAGGTCACAAAGGCCGCAGCTTCAGGCAACTTGGAAGCGTGATATGTGAAATGAGAAAGTTCATCTCTCTGAGCAGCCGCAAAGACTATCTGAGATCTCTCACGGACAGCCTCGAGAGACAAAAGGTATTCAATGTCAGGTGTCATATTTGTAGATGATATACTTCGAAAGATGAATGGTTATGTTGTTATTGAAGTTGAGTGTGTCAAAGCAAGGGCAAGAAAGAGTCACCTCCCTGAGCTCCAACGTATAACGTGACACAGTGTCATTAGTACAGATACGGAATATGTCGTCCACTCTGGGTATGCTTGGCTTGACTTGAAGATAGCTATGGCCGATAAGAGCGAGAGGTTGGGAAACGTGAGAGGGGTAGTCGGCCTCCTCCGCACTTGCTACATTCGGATGTCTGTTGGCGAAACCTGCCTAATATTGGGACCTCTATCCTCCATCTCTTGTCAAGCGACTATATGATGACGTTTCTCGAGATCTATCTGTATATCGATGACCCAAATCCTGTTACTATACAATAACACAGCGATATAAGTAGGCATCATCAAGCAGGAGATGATGCTGATTAAAATCATGTATGTTGACCTGGTATCCTCATTGCGATCAACACACCCTTCCTCCAACAGGTGGCAGCTCATAGCCGATTGAAGCTACTGCCTTGGTCTGCATTGCAAACAGCTTGGGATTGATCGTGTATAAGCGCAGAGAGTTGTTGCAGTACACTGTCTTTTCGCAACAGCTAGGGCCTGAATTGAACATACAGTTGTATCTAAGAATCGTGATCGACCTAGCCAGCAACGTTTTCCGCAACTCTCTCGCCATTCATACCCAGCTTCGCCTCTTGCCTTTCAGCTCGCTGCTCGGAGCTGGGCTCGAAGAGTTTGGCAATGGCTTCGACTGTAGTGTTTCCTCCGGACAGGACGATGCCAATGTTCCAGCCTTGCTCACCTCCTTCTTTTTCGACCATACTTCTGAAGCCTTCGTCGTACAAAACCACGGCGAGTGGCACGGCGGCACTCGGCTCGACGAAGACTTTGGCTCTTTCAAGTAGAAGGCGCATAGCAGCCTTGATCTGATCTTCAGTAACGCTGTACATGCCCTTCACCTTCTCTTTGTCGCTGATGATAGTCCATGGAATCTTACCCAGTGGTGTTCTCAAACCATCAGCAATTGTCAATGTCTTTACTTTTTCGACACGAGTGCCTGACTCGACGCCTCTTTTCGCATCGTCGGCACCTTCAAAGCTGGGCTCAGAACCGAAGACACGTATACCAGTTCCGTATAGAGCTGTGGCCACGCCGGAGAGCATGCCACCTCCACCACAAGGGGCTACAACAGCATCCAGCCCTCGTTCATCTAAATCCTTGGCTTGCTCTTCCAGCTCGAGAGCCAATGTGCCTTGACCAAGCATGATGTTCGGGTGATCGTACGGAGGCACAAGTATAGCACCAGTATCTCGTATCACGTCGGCCACTACAGCTTCTCTTTCGTCGGAAGTAGATCCAGAAAAGATGACATTCGCTCCATAGCCTTTGGTTGCAGCGATCTTGGACGGTGTACTAATGGTAGGCATGACAATGTGAGCCGGAATGCCATGAGTACGGGCAGCCAGAGCGAGGGCTTGGGCGTGGTTGCCCGAACTGTGTGTGACAACGCCTTTACTCAACTCTTCCTTTGATAGACGACTCAGTGCATGAAAGGCACCTCTCGCCTTGAAGGCGCCAATCTTTTGGTAGTTCTCGCATTTGAAGAAGAGGTTGATGCGTGGCTTGGACGGTGTTTGACCTGCGAAAGGCGTTCCTTCGAGCGATTCGGAAGTTTGAGGGGTCGAGGCGAGATGGGAGATGGTGTCACATGTGATGGTGGGAGTGCGGTGGATGTGCTGCTTGATTGCTGCATGGGCCGCCTGGACCGACGAGCGTGTCAGAGGCGGGCAGGAAGAGACATCGCCCATACTGAAAGAACTGGAAGATATGAGAAAGGAACGCGACAGCGAACAAGACGCCCCTTCTACAATTAATAGTCACCTATGGTTTACTTGGCTGCCTCTCGGAGGAGTCTTTGTCCGCAGGGCAGGTGCGGCGAAGGGCGTGGATGTCATCCGAAACAGGAAGGTGGGGAGGTCTGAGTCGGGAGGCAGTTTCCCTGACCGAGGCCCAAGCTCTGTGCTCTTTCCGTTTCGTATCGCGCCTCTTTGCGCCCTGCCACAGTTTCCATTACGGTATCACCAGAGAATTTCCCTTCTCTGTCTTTGCATGTCCTCGCCCTTTCGCTCTATCCACCAGCTGTTCTCCCGTAGACAGTTTATTCTTCCCAAGTGCCCTACCCTAGCATTTCGGCCTCAGCTTCGCCGTCAAACAACCGCCGCTTGGCCGTATATTTATAGACAACACCCTTCGCCCAACATGGCTCCTCAACTCGACGCATACTTCGCCAAGGTCGATGAGCTCCAAGACCACTTCATCGAGAGATTGAGAAAGGCTGTCGCCATTCCCTCTGTCTCTTCCGAGGATGACAGAAGACCTGAGGTCGTCCGCGTATGTCCACGTGCTATACCCCTCATCTCTGACCTGCATACTGACAGGTCTACANNGATGGGCAAGTTCCTCGAGTCGGAACTGAAGGCCCTTGGTGCTCACGTCGAGGCCCGCCCTCTCGGTCCCCAGCCCCACAAGGAGTACCTCGAGCTCCCCCCCGTCATCGTCGCCCGCTACGGTGAGGACCCCAAGAAGAAGACCATCCTCGTCTACGGACACTATGATGTTCAGCCTGCCGCCAAGGAGGACGGCTGGGCTACCGAGCCCTTCGAGCTTACCATCGACGACAAGGGCCGCATGTTCGGACGTGGTTCCACCGACGACAAGGGTCCCGTTCTCGGCTGGCTCAACGCCATCGAGGCTCACCAGAAGGCCAACATCGATTTCCCTGTCAACCTTCTGATGTGCTTCGAGGGTATGGAAGAGTACGGAAGCGAGGGTCTCGACGACTTCATCAACGCCGAGGCAAAGAAGTTCTTCAAGGACACCGATGCCGTGTGCATCAGCGACAACTACTGGCTCGGTACTGAGAAGCCTTGCCTGACCTACGGTCTCAGAGGTTGCAGTTACTACAGCATTGAGATTAGCGGTCCCGGCCAGGATCTTCACAGTGGTGTCTTCGGTGGCACTGCTCAGGAGCCCATGACCGACCTCGTCCGTGTCATGGGAAGCTTGGTTGACACCAACGGCAAGATCCAGATCGACGGAATCAAGGAGCTGGTTGCCCCTGTTACTGAGGAAGAGAAGAAGCTGTACGAGAACATTGCCTTCACCATGGACAACCTGCACGAGTCGCTCGGCAGCAAGACCACCATCTTCGAGGACAAGGAGAGCACCTTGATGGCCCGCTGGAGATTCCCCTCTCTGTCGCTTCACGGTATCGAGGGCGCCTTCTCCGCTCCTGGCGCAAAGACTGTCATCCCTGCCAAGGTCATCGGAAAGTTCTCCATCCGCACTGTGCCCAACATGGAGATCCCCGAAGTCAACAGACTTGTCGAGGCTCACGTCAACGAGGTCTTCAAAACCCTCAACTCCAAGAATACCTGCAAGGTTGTTGAGCAGCACTCTGGCAAGTGGTGGGTCGCCTCGCCCAAGCACTGGAACTTCACCGCTGCCGCCAAGGCCGTCGAGTCGGTCTTCAAGGTCCAGCCTGATCTCACTCGTGAGGGTGGCAGCATTCCCGTCACTCTTACCTTCGAGCAAGCAACTGGCAAGAACGTTCTCCTGCTGCCAATGGGTTCTAGCACAGACGCCGCTCACAGCATCAACGAGAAGCTTGACAAGCGCAACTACATCGAGGGAATCAAGCTCCTCGGAAGCTACCTCTCTTTCGTGGCCGAAGAGCCAATGACTGAGTCATAGAAAGGCGCCAGAAGAGTCCGAGTTTGAGTTGTCAAAGATACCAAAGCATGAATTTTAATTTTCTCCTACACAAAAATATTATCACACTTACATTTTCACGTCTACGTTATCTCTCCTTCCTCTACGGGCCACGGTCGAGGTGTGGCTGTGAGCATGCGCTTTTGCAAGGTGCCCAAGTAACGTCCAGAGAGACTGTCCCATCTTGAGCAAGTGCTCTCCCCAGACACTCTCTGCCTTGCGTGTAACTTCGGTTGTCTTCGCCAGCCTCTCCGCGCCATCGCACTGAGGTGACAAGCTGGCTGTATATTGTGTGGACACGTTGTGCGCCTGCTCTTACTGACTCGAATTGGGTTTTCCAGATCTTTCAGGTGTGTTTCGTAGCCATCACCTTGACCAGTGGCTTTGTCGTCGTATCTCACAGAAGCGCCCAGCAAGATACAAACAGCCTGGGATCGACTGCACTCGTCGCTGGAAGTTGTTCGTGCTCGGACCTGGATTACGTCGACGGCGTGCTTGGGCTGACTGGATAGATCAAAGCGGAAGACCCCGTGGATTGATGGGCGACAGCCAGATGTTGATTATTGTTCATATTGAGCTGTCCATATTTTCCAAAAGTTGCGCCGGCTGATTGTCTCCTTGACTCTGAGAGAGATTGTTATTGCGAGTGTTAGAATGTTCACTTGTACCAGATGTTGCAATGTATGTCCATGGCAATGCACGACAATTCCAGGGCCTAGAGCATTGTCCGGCGAGAGCCCGTGGTAGAGCCGCTCTCAGCGGACGATCTCACAGAACTGAACATCATTGTGTATTCTGACAGCCATAAGCCGGCAGTTGATGAATGTGGTATGGAGAAGGAGATGATGAAACGGATGCGAGGGTGCTCTTTGGCTGAGTCACAAGATTGGCACAGTCATCCTGTTTGCGACAACGGAGTCTTTGATGGTATGAGGCTCTGTGCAGTACAAAAAGATGGCGCTGCGGACGATGTCGGCCTGGAATTGGCGATGACGGTCGGCGAGCCAATGGCCCCTGCGCATCGGGGGACTCGGGGGAGTCCTACCAAATCAACGTCACGCAGTGGGGACATTTTGACGTCTAGCAGCATGTTATCCGGAGCAGTTTGTCAGAAGAATGAGCAGCTGGTTGCTGGGTGGGCAAGGGACCGTTTCCGCGATACTTCTCGCTTAGCTTTGTGGGACTTTCGAAAAGTCCATGGATGGTGGTCGAGGGTCGAGTCGCACCTTCACATGCAACAGCAGGGCCTCGAGGGTCAGCGAGACGGTTAAAGGAGGCTATAGGGCCTTCTCATTGGTAATGGATATTGCACAATTTGCTGGAGAAGAGTGGCCCAAGAGACGAGCGAGTCTGGGGCAGAGCCGATGTCGCAGCGCAGCAGTGATGGAAACATGTCTGTGCGTGCTGCAGCGGCCGAACAACGTAGTCACAGCTGCCTTCAAAAAATCAAAGACTCCCTCTCTCCTTCTGTCCTATTCATTCACACACCCATCACAATGTCTTCCCGCACTGCCAGCAGAACTCTCCGCGCCGCATTGAAGCAGGCCCAGCGCCCCGCTGTCCAGCAGCAGCGCACTTACCTCAGCGCTGCCCTCAACGCTGCTCGCACCACTGGTGTCAAGCAGCTCCCTAGAGCTTCCGTTGCTGCCCAGCAGGTCCGCGGTGTCAAGACTGTCGACTTTGCCGGTGACAAGGAGCAGGTTTTCGGTAAGATTGACATGCAATTGATTGCAATGCGAGCTGTATCTGACTTTCTTCCCNNAGAGCGCTCTGACTGGCCCCGTGAGAAGCTCCTTGAGTACTTCAAGAACGACACCCTTGCCCTCATCGGTTACGGTTCGCAAGGTCACGGTCAGGGTCTCAACCTCCGTGACAACGGCCTGAACGTCATTGTCGGTGTCCGAAAGGGCGGTGCCTCATGGAAGGAGGCCGAGCAGGATGGCTGGGTTGAGGGCAAGAACCTCTTCGACATTGACGAGGCCATCAGCAAGGGTACCATCATCATGAACCTCCTTTCCGATGCCGCCCAGTCATCCACCTGGCCCCACATCAAGCCCCAGCTCACCAAGGGCAAGGTACGCCATTCTACTCTCACAGCATTTTTGCGCATATCGCTGACCATCCCAACANNGACTCTCTACTTCTCCCACGGTTTCTCGCCCGTCTTCAAGGACCAGACCAAGGTCGAGGTCCCCTCTGACATCGATGTCATCCTCTGTGCTCCCAAGGGTTCCGGCCGTACCGTCCGCACTCTTTTCAAGGAGGGCCGTGGTATCAACGCCTCCGTCGCTGTCTTCCAGGACGTCACCGGCAAGGCCGAGGAGAAGGCTGTTGCTCTCGGTGTCGCCGTCGGTGCTGGTTACATGTACAAGACCACCTTCGAGAAGGAGGTCTACTCTGACCTTTACGGTGAGCGTGGTTGCTTGATGGGCGGTATCCACGGTATGTTCCTCGCTCAGTACGAGGTCCTCCGTGAGCGCGGCCACTCTCCCTCCGAGGCCTTCAACGAGACCGTCGAGGAGGCCACCCAGTCCCTCTACCCCCTGATCGGTGCCCACGGTATGGACTACATGTACGCCGCCTGCTCCACCACCGCCCGCCGCGGTGCCATCGACTGGAGCGCCCGCTTCAAGGACGCCCTCAAGCCTGTCTTCGACGACCTCTACACCTCCGTCCAGACTGGTGAGGAGACCCGCCGCACTCTCGAGTACGCCTCGCAAGCCGACTACCGCGCCAAGTTCGAGGCCGAGATGGAGGAGATCCGCAACCTCGAGATCTGGCGCGCCGGCAAGGCCGTCCGCAGCCTCCGTCCCGAGAACGCTTAAACAAACCACAAAAAGCGTTTTCTGATTTTATACGATATGACTTGAGGGTGTTGGGTTTTCTTTTTCTACTACCCTTTCCTTTTTTTTACGATGTATTCTGAGCTTGTGTTACATACCAAAATGGCAATGACAGGACAAAAGGTCTTCTTTTTTGATACTACAAACATTATTCACTTCATGCTACCTGTGGTGCTCGTTGATGATTTCTGAAGTTTGACACTTTTTTTTTGAAGTTCGGTCTTGCTTGTGATTTTGATATTCGTGGCCGGCATGACATGTTCTGTGAATGACTCGTCTTTGTACTAGTCTACATGGGGTAACTACGGCCCACTCTTGAATGTCCCTCCCTTCCTTCCAATCAAGTATTTATCAATCAAATAGCAAACGACACTATCTTGGTCACAAATTCTTCCGAGCCTTCACTCGACTTTACACACACCATTCCGTATGTCTCGTTCTCGAAATACAAAGAAGCAGAAACCGGGGTTCTACAATCATTGAACGAAAATAGCCCGACTGTTGTAGACACTACCGGCCAAGTCGCATCCGGTGAGCTTGTTATGATGGCGAGAATGCTGGTCCTGAATATTGCTAGCTCGGTATACGTGGCGTTTTTTTGGCCTACTCTCTTGTCTTCATCGGTGGCTCGATATATGTTTGAGGTACAACAGGAATCGTTTTCCATACACCGAGTCTTGGGATGCAGGATAGGAGATGGTGAAACGAGTTGGGTGATTGACTATTGTAGCATACCCTGGTTCATATGACTACTACGAAAAACATGCGAGGGTTTGTGATCGTGGGTTAGTAACTCCTCCGGTTCGTCTTGACATCTCTTTTGCTGCAGACTGTTGGCTGGTTCTGTTGAGTCGCATCAACAGTTACCAAATTCCGGTCAGAAGAGAGCGCATGGGACTGCAGCTCCTCGATGAACACCACCTTGTTAGGTCAACTTACTGTAGCCGTTGATACGAATATCGAGGGATATCATAAACATAAGAGTTGCATTGTTATCATTATCGTCTTTTTCGTGGTATAACCCCTGAAACCAGCAACCCCAATCCTCCGAAAGCAACTCCTTGACCCCTTGAAACTGAAAGTGAAAAGTAGAAAGAAAACAAAAAGCAGACGCGAGGTTTTGAAGGAAAAGCCAAGTCGGTTGTTGTAGAGTGTCTCTGCGGAAACTTCATGCAAGTCAATAATAACTCGACGAATAACTCAACGCTCGGAGACATTCACTGCGGACCTCTCATGTAGGTCGACGCTAGGGAACCGACCTCGCTTCCCATCAATACACTACCCTGCTTTACTCCAAAGGCCAGCTAGACAGCAACTGCTCACACGCAGGAGTCATCAGCACGCCAACCACAGTGGCCACACCTCCGATAGCGCCAGCAAATGCACCCAAGGCGAATCTAGCGGTTGAGCGCTTTGCACGCTTGATGGGACGAGGTGCTACCTGGACACGTCCCTTGAGGAAAGAGTCCCACCTCTTCTTGAGCATGTTACGATCAGCGAGACTGCTTGGTGCAACGACCTCTTCTTGACCATCGTCCTTGATGTCACGTTTGCGCTTGCTTCCAGTGTGCGAGCTTGCGGTGGGAGATTTTGCGCTATCAGTGGGAGAGTCCACCTTAGCAAACAGTTCATCGACTGTGGGTGCCGGGGCAGCAACTTCCTTGTCCTCGACGGTCTTAGTATCCTTGATGCTGCCAAGCTCCACGTCAATCGGTTGGCTCTTCGGGGTTTCGGTTTGGCTCTCAAGGTACTTCTCTTTGTCTTGAGTGGTGTGTCCAGCCTCGACGACGTTCTTCATATTCTCGCAGATGGGTGGGAGAGGAAGTTCGCGAGGCATGGCAGCCTTTGAAGGTGAGGCAACGAAGGTGGTTTCCAATGGGTTACAAGGTTCGAGGATCCAAGGGAGTGACATTATCTCAGCAGCTTCACGTACCTTCTCCTTCTCTTCAATCTGAGGGTAGGTGGGTCTGGGCTGAGCAATTTCGTGGTTACTGGCGAGGTTGGGAGCAGTCTGGAACTCTTCGAGTGACTCAAGGGGTTCGTCGAGATCAACACTGACTCCATCGTCGATAACATCATCCCNCTCCTCCTCCCATGTTACATGTCGAGAGGAACAGCGAGAGTCGCTACGGTCCGAGCCAGATAGGCTCTGTTCATCGTCGTCAAACTCATCCGGGTTCTCTGGATAGTCGTTGGCTTCGTAGTCACTGTCATACTCGGAGTTGAATTCGGAGTCGGTGTAGGAGCCGTTGTGATATACTTCTGCATCATACTCGTCTTCGGGGTAGACCAAGTTGGGGGAGGAGGCAGGAGAGGAGACAGGGTCGAGATCGATGTACTCGACGGCAGTGGGCTGTCCGAAGGTAGTGTTGGTGCTGTCCTCCTTTGACGAGTCGGTGTCGTAGTCAGGGACACGGTATGATGCGTGGGGGACGGTTCTGCTGCTGGCTGCTAGGTCGATGGGGTTGGTGTAGGCAGCGCCTTCACGTGTGATGTTGGCGACCTTGAGTTGGACGCCATCGTGTGTGGCTGAGAGGGGAGTTAGAAGAGGGTACTCGTCGAAGTTGAAAGCTTGTTTGGATGGCAAGAATTCACCTTCAGCACGAGTGACCTTGCTTCCAAAAGTGATGTCGTCGTTGAGGTTGATTTTGGTACGGGTGATCTTCTTGCCGTTGACATAGACACCGTGCATCGAGTCGGCGTCTTCGAGGATGATGGGACCCTNGTGCTTGTCAGCCGGACTGTAGAAGAGAAGATGGACAGAAGGCGGAAGGGAGGCGTGACAGAAAGAGGAAGGAGGGATAGAAAGAGGAAAGAGGGACAGAAAGAAAGGTGAGCATACGTTCGGACCGTCAGGAGCCGAGAGGTAGGCGTGCGATCTCGACATGACGGCACATGTGAAGAGGGCGTTGTCTTCAGCGGGCGCTCTGTTTTTGGAGAGACTGGTGGAGGCACGGCCGATCAGGACAGAGTCGTGTTCTGGGATGACCAGAGTGCGAGAGGTAGGGCCGGTCGAGACAAGGCCCTTGGGGGTGTTGATTTGTAGGGTCAGGATGACACGGTTGAGTGTCTGCGTGTGGGAGAAGGAGGCCGTCATGATGGACGGCGGGTGAGAGAGAAGAATCAAGAGGTAGGAGTCGGAGTTATTTGAGGTCGAGTGCGCGAGTAAGTGAAAGGTGGAAGAAGGTTGGTTGGCTGCTGCATCTTGCTCGCTCTGCCTTGAGGTAAGAAGCACTTGAGCGGGGACCAACACGACTGATAGGCCCAACCCTCCGTCACATGCCACCACCGACTCCCTACTGCTGCCTTCCACCCTATGCACTTTGTTCTGACTCTGTTCTTACATTCAATCAAGCACTGAAAAGAAGGATCAGAACTCTTCAGAAGTTGCTAGGTGCATCAAGTGTATGCTCAAGAACATCTCGCGGCTCTGTTATTGGTGACCACTCGGGTGCTATCTCAGGCAGGAGCCTTGCGGGCCTCGACCCCTCTCTTCCGAGAGTTTGCCCTCGCCGACTGCACAACAACGTCCGGCGGCCTATCATACACGACTTTCAAGTCCCATGTTACTCATTCAGTGGCATGATGTGGATACAAAATGTAATGATGAGTTAGTTTATTGGATGAGTCGACGACGAAAGAATACTAAGATAGGCATCGGGCATAAGGACGGAGATATACCCCGCCAAACACTCGGAGCTCGGGCCTCTTGTGACCCATGCCGCAACAAATCCTTAGCGGCTGGACTTGTGATTTTATCCAGAAGACGGCAAACTTCCGCGAACAAGTCATCGCCAGTCAGACCTGCGCCTGCCCGTTCTGCATGGAAGTAGTCGACAACTGCTGCCACCATGGAGAATCAAGTTCAGCAGGATGACGAGCTTCCTCCCAAGGAGCAGGTCATCGACCGCCCTCCCAAGCGCATCTCGGAACTCGAGTTTGGTGTCTTGTGAGTCTTACTGTATGCGCCTGGAGAAATATAGCGTTGCTGACTTCTCTCCCAGNNGTCTAACCAGGACATGGTAAAGCAGTCCGTCGTCGAAGTCTCTGATCGCAACGTCTACGACCTTGGTACTGGCCCCGGCGGCAAGCGAACCCTCACCGCACACGGTCCCCTCGATGGCCGCCTCGGAACCTCTTCAAAGACTGGCCAGTGTGAGCAGTGTAAGGAGGACCTCAAGAACTGCAATGGTCACTTTGGTCACGTCCGCCTCGCCCTTCCCGCCTACCACTGGGGCTACTTCAAGAAGATTATGGAAATCCTCAACACCATCTGCAAAGACTGCTCCCGAATCCTGCTCGATGAAAACACCCGCCGAAAGTACTTGCGCCAGATCCGTAGACCAGAGCTGGACACTTTGCGCAAAGAGGCCATCTGCAAGAAAATCGTCGACGAGGCCAAAAAGACAAAGACATGCTTCTACTGCGGCTCCATCAACGGCACCGTCAAGAAGGTTGCAGGGCACCCCATCAAGCTCATCCACGTCAAGTGGCAGACTTATCTCGCGTCCAATGCAAAGTCAAAGGTCAAGCCTGCCTCGATGGTTGCCTTTGAGAGATCGTTCGATGAGGCCAAGAAGGGTGTTCCGGATCTCGAAAAGCACGCCAAACGCGCCGTCGACGACATGAACCCCCTGCGAGCCCTGAACTTGTTCCAGAGAATTTCGACAACCGACGTCGAGCTGCTAGGTATGGATCCGAGCAGAGGCCGCCCGGAGGCCTTCATCTGGCAATATCTCCCCGCCCCTCCAGTCGCCATTCGCCCGTCAGTCGCTCAAGAAGCCGCAAGCACAGAAGACGACATCACAAACAAGCTCGGAGATATCATCCAAATCAACACTCTCCTCTCTGCTGGTCTCAAGTCTGGACAGCCGGTCATGAAGATTGTTGACATGTGGGAGTTCCTGCAAGTACAGATCGCCATGTATATCGACGGTAATCTCCCAGGTCTTGGTCGCGATTCTGCATATGGCAAAGCTCTTCGTGGTTTCTGTCAGCGTCTCAAGGGTAAGCAAGGTCGTTTCAGAGGTAACCTTTCAGGAAAGCGTGTCGACTTTTCTGGCCGTACCGTCATTTCTCCCGATCCCAACCTCAGTATCGAAGAGGTCGCCGTTCCCTCCAAAGTCGCTACCAACATGACCTACCCCGAGCGTGTTACCAGATACAACATTGAGAAGCTCCGCGCTTGTGTCCTACGAGGAAAGAAGAAGCATCCCGGTGCCAACTTTGTTATCAAGAAGGATGGTCAAAGAAAGGTCTTGGAAGTCGTGGAGCGCATCGGAAAGCTGGACCTCATAGCAAAGGAGCTGGCAATCGGAGACGTTGTTGAGCGACACTTGGAAGATGGCGACATTGTTCTTTTCAACCGTCAGCCCTCACTCCACAAGCTCAGTATTCTCAGTCACAAGGTCAAGGTCAGACCGTGGAGAACATTCCGTCTTAACGAGTGTGTCTGCAACCCTTACAACGCCGATTTCGACGGAGACGAGATGAACTTGCACGTTCCGCAGACAGAAGAAGCCCGTACCGAAGCCATCAACCTGATGGGTGTTAAGAACAACTTGGCTACACCAAAGAACGGTACTCCCATCATTGCCGCCATTCAGGATTTCATCACAGGAGCCTACCTTTCTTCCATCAAGGACAACTTTTTCGATCGCAAAACTTTCAGTCAAATCATCGGTTTCATGTTCCACGACGATGTGATTGAGGACCCCGAGACTGGAGAGAAGCTGTCTATTGAGCTACCCCCACCTACTGTCTGGAAGCCACAACGCCTGTGGACCGGCAAGCAAATCTGGAACGTCTTGATGCGACCAAACAAGAAACTAAACGTTCTGGTCAACCTGGAAGCAAAGTGCAAGCAATACAAGGCTCCTCCTAAGGGTGTGGCGCCAGATATGAACGAGGACGATGCTTACCTGGTCATTCGCAATTCAGAAGTCATGTGCGGTTACATGGACAAGGCGACAGTCGGTGACGGAAAGAAGGATTCGGTCTTCTACGTAATCATGCGTGACTTTGGTCCCGACTATGCCGTCCATGCTATGAACCGTCTCGCTAGGTTGTCCGCACGCTGGCTCACTGACCAAGGGTTCTCGCTCGGTATCAGCGATGTATATCCTAGTGATGCACTGACGGCGAAGAAGATGGATCTCATCCGAACAGCAGAGGCAAAATGTTACGAGCTTATTGACCTCTACAATAAGGGAGAGCTTGAGCGTGACCCGGGTTGCGATGAAGAGATGACCATGGAGAACCAGATCTCTGGTATCCTCTCAAAAGTCCGTCAAGAGGCTGGTGACGCTTGTTTCGCCGAGCTCAGTCGTCGCAACTCTCCCCTGGTCATGGCCAAGTGTGGTTCCAAGGGTTCGAATATTAACGTCTCCCAGATGGTTGCTGCTGTAGGTCAGCAGATTATTGGTGGTAAGCGTGTATTGGAAGGTTTCCAAGACCGTACCCTGCCTCACTTCGCCAAGGGTAGCAGAGATGCACCCGCCAAAGGTTTCGTCGGAAACAGTTTCTTCTCAGGCTTGAACCCTACCGAGTTCATTTTCCACGCCATGTCTGGTCGTGAAGGTCTGGTTGATACCGCTGTCAAGACCGCCGAAACTGGTTACATGTCTCGTCGTTTGATGAAGTCGCTCGAGGATTTGTCGGCGCAATACGACAACACTGTCCGTAACTCATCTTCTGGTATCGTTCAATTCCAATATGGAGACGACAAGCTTGATCCTGTTGATATGGAGGGCAGTGCAAAGCCTGTACACTTCGATCGCAGTTTCACTCACGCCGTTACTACTACATGGGACCTCAACGACCGTGGTTTGAGACCATCCGAGATTATGCAAATTACGACCGACACCCTTGACCCCGAGAGAGCGAAGCTTGAGCGTATCTCTCTGACTGGCGAGAAGCTTGGCTACAACGACAGAAGTGATCACGGTATTGACCAGCTGGAGAGTGCTCGCGACTTCCTCGACACTGTCCAAAATTACATCCAGATCAAGTGCGATAAGCTGGCTGCTATTCGTACAAAGATCGGCATGGAGTCTGGCGTCGTAGATTCTGGCGACATTGATGCTGCCGTGGCAGACGATTGTGAAGATAGGACCATCGCTGATGGTGTGCTCAAGATCTCGACTGCTGCTATCAAAGAGTTCCTCATGCTTTGCTTGACCAAGTATGAGCGCTCCAAGGTGCAACCCGGTCACGCTGTCGGTGCCACTGGTGCCCAGTCTATCGGTGAGCCTGGTACACAGATGACTCTTAAGACTTTCCATTTTGCTGGTGTCGCCGGTATGAGTATTACTCAGGGTGTACCCCGTATCAAGGAGTAAGTGATTTTGATTCGAATTGAGGAATTCTGCTAATTTCGCACCATCCAGNNAATCATAAATGCTTCTAGAGTGATCAGCACTCCCGCAGGTGGCCCCCAGTCCAAGCTCATCGAATTCTGCTAATTCTGCTCCAGNGTCATCTCGTGCACGCTTGATTCAAAATACGAAACAGTTGCTGGCCGTGTGGCAAAGGCCATGATCGAAAAGACCTACCTCCGCGACATCATCGCGTACATCGANGACGTTTGGTCGGTCACCAGCTCCTACGTCAACATGCGTATCAACTGGGACACGGTAATGAAGCTTGGTCTCCGCCTCACAACCCAAGACATCACATTCGCCATTGCCAAAAGCAAGGCCGTCAAGGCACTCGGCGTACAAGTCGCACCAGTCGGTAAAACACACATCCGTGTCAATGTCCAATACGTTCCCGAACCTCGTGGCAAAGCAGCACTTAACAAGACCCGCAAACCCCTCGAGATCTTCGACATCATCCAAGACTTGAAGCGTATCCTCCCCAACGTGGTCGTCAAAGGCTATCCAGACTGCGCCCGTGCCATTGTCAAGAAGGACGATAAGCCTGATGCCACTGGCCGCGAACCCGTTTCCGTGCTGGTCGAAGGTTATGGCCTGAAAGCTTGCATGACGACCGAAGGCGTGGACGGCATCAGAACACGCTCCAACAACGTCATGGAGGCCAAAGACGTCCTCGGTATCGAAGCCGCCCGCAGCACCATCATTGCGGAAATCAGTAGTGTTATGGGAGGCATGGATATCGATCCCCGTCACATGCAATTGCTTGCAGACGTCATGACCTACAAGGGTGATGTCCTAGGTATCACGCGTTTCGGTCTCGCGAAGATGCGCGATTCTGTACTACAGCTTGCGTCTTTCGAGAAGACTCCCGATCATTTGTTCAATGCTGCAATTGGCATGAAGAGAGATCGCATAGAGGGTGTCTCGGAATGCATTATTTTGGGACAAGTTATGTCTCTCGGAACTGGCTCTTTCAAGGTAGTCCGTAAGCTCGGCATCACGGAAGCTGAGCATGGAAGAAAGAAATCGGCTTTCGAATCTGCGTTTGCTGGCCTGCCAAAGACGATCGCTGCTGCTGCTTAAGAAAATGGACAAGATGCACGATGCATGGGGAACTTTATGGCGTTACGAGCATTGCGAAGGGCGTTTTGAGATGTATTCATGAACTGTTTAATACCCGCACGAGAAAAAAGCGCTCCTTGAGAGAACCTATGTCAGTCTTCCATGACCTCTCCCTCCTTCCCATACTGAATCATTGTGTTATGGTTAGCTATAAAAATGCACAGTGTCTTTCTGAACAGAGGTGTCACCATTGAGATACCTGAACGTGACATCCTCTCCGTGGACATCAGTCTGTTGTAGAAGATACTATGCATTTCTACAATTACAATATGACTGTCTATTGCACACAGAAGGGTATATCCTCATGGTCTCTACACTTCATTCTTGATTACGGAGCAACCGGAGATAAATTGCGGGGTTCCCAGCTCTCCCAAATTGTCAATAATGACGTTGAAGGGCAGCTGCTTACACAATCTTGTCGCGAACCTCGTTGCACCACTTTATCCTGCGAGGTCCTTCATCCAAATGTTCCTTCGCAGCCCAATTCTTCGCCTTGCACAAACCCAACGCAAATACGTTCGTGTACTACCCGAAGCAATCACCAAACCCATCTCCAACATCATGTCTTCCGATGCACCTGAGCCCACTGGCCTGAAGGCCAATAAGGGTCTTGAGCTCTTGACTTTCGGCACTCCCAATGGTCACAAGATTACAATCTTCCTCGAGGAGTTGAAGGAGGCCTATG
Organism: Aureobasidium uvarum; assembly: GCA_903853725.1. Taxonomy (NCBI): domain Eukaryota; kingdom Fungi; phylum Ascomycota; class Dothideomycetes; order Dothideales; family Saccotheciaceae; genus Aureobasidium; species Aureobasidium uvarum. Next base: position 466,775 of record CAINUL010000015.1, read on the forward strand.
GCAAGGACTATATCTACCAGAGCATCAACATTATGAAGAACACACAAAAGGAGCCTTGGTACACAAAGTTGGGACCCAATGGTCGTATTCCTGTTCTTGTTGATCATGACAAGGGTGGTCTCGCGATCCAAGAGGGTGCTGGTGAGTCTTGCATTGGTTACGAGGATCGCTGAAAGGGCGCGTCAAACTGACTCGATCTGTTTCTTCCCNNAGCCATCCTTGCATACCTTGCTAGACACTACGGTAAGCTTCTCCGATCTATGGGACATAAGGTTGGACTGGTATATTGACCTGCATAAATAGACTCGGAGAACAAGTTCTCCTTCAAGGAGGACCCTCAACTGTCTTACCAAGAACAATGGGTCGCTTGGCAGCACGGCGGTCTAGGTCCTATGCAAGGTCAAGCCAACCACTTCTTCAGACTGGCGCCCGAGAGAATCCCCTACCCCACCCAGGTACGCAAACATAGACTTTCCGGACTTTGTCCCTTGTCCTCCATCCATCAAGGTTCGGACTCGCATACTGACCGCCTTTTGTGTCACATANNGCGCTACGTAGGTGAGACGGAACGTCTCTTCGGCATTTTGGACAACCAGCTCAAGGATAACTCCNNCTACCTCGTCGGCAACAAGTACTCGATCGCCGACATTGCAAACTACAGCTGGGTCAACTTAGCCTACTTCTCCGGTGTCAACCTCAGCAAGTTCCCCAACCTCGAGAAGTGGTGGAAGTCGATCAACGATCGCCCGGCAGTCCAAAAGGGTCAAGCCATCCCTGGGCCCTCGCCCTACACCAATGACAACTTCTTGCAAAAGCTCAAGGATGACAAGGAGTTTGCGGACAAGAATGCCGAGTTGGAAAGGCTCAGGGATGAGGCGCAGAAGCAATACAAGTACAAGTACTCGAGCCCTTAAGAGTCGAATGCGTTTCGTCCTAGAAGGCTAGAAACAGCTTAGACGGAAGAGGGAAAGACAGGACAACTTGTAACAAAGATCTTCAAACATACCTGACATCGAAAGTACTATCTCACTGTGCCCTGCCCTATCGTGCAATTTACCTGAATAGCCTACCTCTCCCTTCTTCCCGTCTTTCCCGGCCGTAACAAGACTTGACGTAGTGGCGTAGCAGACCGGAAACAAGGGCTGGCGCAATGTCATGCTAGATCGCAGTCCAGAAAGTCACGAGTATATATACCGGTGACAGCGTCTTGATAAGATAAGAGAACTCGATAGCAACCGCCTGCTGCCATTGAAGTCATGCGTACCAAAGAAACCAAGAAAAATGCAAATCACACTCGTCAGAAACGTCTAACGATGTTGCCGTATGCGCCGGCAGACAACAAAACAACAGTCAAGAGAGCCTTGCCTTCGAGCGACAGAACACGGTATGAAACAAGTCAACGGTTAAAAGGGAGGAAGAAACAGCACCGAGACCCTGCATGCATCACGATGGTGATCTGCAAAGAGATGTTCCACCTTCTCCTCTTCTTGCTCTCCGCAAAATCACGAAATCACGAATCGCAATCACCGGCACAGCCAGCCAAGCGTCATGCAAGCCTTGTCTCTACACCGCTGCAAAGTAAATCATTGCTGTTGCGGCAAGCCAATCTGTTATGCTTCGCCATCCTTGATAAGACCAGTCGCAATGGCTTGCGTAAAAGGCGTGTAGATCGCGAGCAGTCAAAAAGAGGCGCCTGAACAAGTGGCATCGTCATGCGGGTGTACGAATCAGGGAGTTGAAGATAGACGAGGTGCAGTGCAGGAGAGCAAAAGGCCAGATGCATTCGCAGCGTTCGTGCGAATTAAGGTGCTTCATGCACACACACGCATCCTATCGCGTTCCTTGGTCATTTTCTTTCCTTTCGAGCGTGCACGACATCCGCATGACTTGTGTCCCAGCCAGCGATAGCGGAAAGATGGTGTGTAGGCCGCTGCGCAGGCACCGGTGTACATCATTTTTGCGAATCATTCGTTTACGAAAAAGGGCTTCTTGGCTCTGTCATGTTGCTGCTCTAGTGATGAGATCGTTTTACTTTTCTTGTTTCCGTGCTGTTGCGTTGCGATCCGGTCCTAGAGGCAAGATGGGAGATTTCAAGGCGTACTGGACTCTCTTCTAATTTACATCGAGAAGCCTGGCTAGACTGACTCTTGTTTTACTGTTTCCGGTCCTTCTTTCCTCTCCGCGATGCTCTTCTACAATTTCCTTTCCCGTCGTCAATTCATGCTTCTTGCCCTGCTCTGTTGCGATGTACTTTGGTACTTTGCAGCTTCGCAATTCATGCATGCAATTTAATCTCTTTGGCTTCGCAGCTTCGCTATCATGATCATCACGAATCAAGCTTGCCGCGGCGCAGATACACGAGGAGCCAAGAGTCAGACGGCGCGTTGTCGCGTACGGCATGACTCCCTCCCCTCAATCCACCACCGCCGCCCACATCTGATGATCTGACCCTTTGGCACCTTTGACGCATCCAAGAGGCAGAAGGGCCGTGTCCCCATATCGCGACCATTATTCCCAACGTCCGGGCGCCATCATGTGCCGGCTAGACGCTTGGTCTAACAAGCGGTCCTTGGTTGATCTACTTGTTCGCGTGAGCGGTGAGAGGGAGAGCCGTTGTGCCTATTTCCAGGCCACTTCCTAGATGACCGTTTCACTTGATAGCTGGTAATCATTCATATATGCTATCCGATCCTTGCGGTTGCCCCTCCTCCCACGCTCTGGCTCCTCATCCACATCTCTGCTCGTATATCCCATTTTATATTACCTCCCGTCCCGCAGAGATCCTCGAGTCTTTGCGTCTTCTCTGTCATACGCTACGTCGTTGTTGGGAGTCCTGATCTTCTAGGTTTTCTGCTTTTCTCTCTTGGTGACTCTTTCCTGTTGCACAAGTCTGTCATTTCAGTCACAGCACAGCCCACCCATCCTCCCACCCCTCCTGCTGCCTACACTACTGCACACCTACAACGTCTACGACACCCTAAACACAACACCGCCTCACATTAACGCTGCCTGGTTGCTGCCTACACTCTACCTTTTTGATGTCCACCTCTGCAGCAGCACAAAAGCAATCTCGCCGTACAACATGGCCCAATATCCATACCATCACAACCAACATGTCGAAAAGCAATAGCAAGAGCCCGTCGCCGCCCCCAGTGGACGACATAGACGAAGACCCCTTCTCACACTTCCTATCACCCGTACTCGACGAAGACGACCCCTTTGACGGCCTCGACTACAACGCTGGCATCGACACCCCCTTCGACGAAGAAGTGGAGCACAAGCGAACAAATTTCCGTGTCAGGTTGGAAGAGAAATGGGGGAACTTCTTGTCGTCACGCCGNCTCGCCCCCACCGCAAAAGTCACAACAGGCACCGCCGAGACACCGCCGTCGGAAGACCAACTGCCCGAACTCATCATCGATGATCTCGAAGGCTTTGGCTCGCCATCCTCATCACCGCCTACTCGCCTACCTTCCCTGACAACACTCAAAGACATCATCCACGAAGAAGATGAGGAGGCAGATGGCTGGGAAGCAGATCGTCGACGCAGCCGTGTCTTGCGCCGCAAGAACAACTTCCACCTCGACGAGATGGACAGACCTGTCACCGCACCCTCACCACGGACCCACCGTCCGAAACTTCAACGACCTAGATTCAAGAGATTCAGGACCTTGAGTGGAAGACCTCATTCCTTTGTGGCACCCAGTCCTCATCTTTGGACTGTGAGTGAGCACGATGAAATCTTGGAGCAATTGCGCAATGAGATGAGGGGAAGAAGATCTAGTCGATGATGCTTCTTATTCCTTTCCTCTTGCTCTGATCACGCCTTTTTTCCTTATCACGATGGATGGCAACGTTATGACGAAAAGACTCGAAAAACGACATTTCCCGGGTGATGCTCTCTTTTCTCTCGTCATGACCTCTACGCTTTTTATCGCTCTGTCCTCTTTTCCTCGGACTACATACAGCATCTCGGAGTTCTCGGTCTGGTTTCTTTTTTCATTGTTTTCCACTCGCTTTTAAGGTTCTGCGTCTTTTTCCTTGCAACTCTCGCTTTTTGATCTATACCCAAGCTTCTTGTTCTTCTTTGCATTTTGGTTTTATGATTTATGGCGAGTACGGATATTGGTTGAATTTTTATGCATGCGAATGGCTTTGTCTTGTTTCTTTCTTTTGCTTACCGACAGATATTACACATGGGAGTTTTGCTTTCGACGGTGTTTTGAGGCATTATGCGAAGAGCAAGGCACAGTTCACAGACAAAATACACTGCTTGAGCTCACGCTCTACATTTCACTCACAACTTTTATTTGCCTCTCTCTTCTGACGTGGTTTTCGTCTCTTTGTGATGTATTGGTTTTGCATGTGATGATCGGCGAGTCACTTTGATCGCGCGTGGCATGTACCTCAGTCGCTCCTTCTGAGGGATATCATAATATCGCACTGTCTCGTTGCCCCTCCCCATGAGGTATATCATGATATCCAATCAGCGTTCTACCCCTCTCTACAGCACCCTCCCTTCGAATGTCAGAAATGATTCAGGAGCTATAAGGTAAGAGTCAAAAGTACCGGTAACAGTTTCAGGCCCCAAACCCTGCATATCGCTGTCAAACCTACCAGAGTTTCGCTCAGTCGGATTGCTGCTCTCATGTCATGGTTTCTTGGTTTCTGGATTAGGCCTCCCTCTTGTCCGCTTCTCCCGTCTTACCCACAACAAAGCGTTTTCTTTTCTGGAAAACGCGGCGGCTGGAGCGCCTTGATCCTGTTTTTCCTTTCTCATCTATAAAAAAACTCTTCGAAGCTTGGTAGGCAGAAGGGTATGCGGTAATGTATGTAATTAGGGCTTTGTCTTCTGGCTGGATGGTAGCCATGACTATCCATATTAGACTGATGTCTGGATTGGGCAATCTGTTTTGTTTACTTCTTGGCTACCCCGCACCTGCTCCCCCACACCAGATGTCTCAGGAGTCTGCTTCCTTTGCAACGGCTGTCGTGTTTTGAAACATACCTGGAAAGTTTCTCCTTCCGTCGTGTGTTTGGGAGGGCATATGTATGAAAGCGATCATCCTTGAGCTCCTCGAGAAAAGGAGTAAAGGTTTTCCCCAAAGACATTATGCTTGTGCCAACAAGAAACAACCCCCTTTCCTTTACCTACTGCACTTGCCAAGAAAAGCATATCGCCGAAACTATCCCTTAATCCCACTTTTGCTTTGAGGCAAGAACGGACGAGAATCACCGTTATAGCAGCGAGAACGGTTGCGCGACTGGTGGCTGTTTAAGGGAGCGGGGTACAGCAAAGAGCGGTGAAAAGACTCCGTGGTGTGTAGGGTTAGCAAAAGAAAGACACACAGACCAATCATGATTATCATGCCATTGCGTGTTGTTGCGTTATCCGCTATAGACAGAGCGTCGATGGCGCAATGATATGGTTCTATTCTCAATGATAGGGATAGAGTAGACACTTTGCGTCACGGGAATAAAGGTGGTTGAACATGTTGCCGATGTAAGGCCTTCGCTTGGGTATACCGTTAGTCGTCTCTCTGCTCCAGATCAGGAATGCGGGATGAGATGGAGGTACAACGAAGATCGACAGGTATAGATAAGGTGGTGGCATTTTCATTCTCGAGTCCTGCACTACTCGAGTGACATGGCCAAGCTGTCATCGGCCGAAGCAGTGTAACCGCTCAAGAAGACACAAGTACCAATCTCTAGCGAAAGAGCTCACAGGCTTAAATGATTGGCTGTGCTTTCTTATTACAAAGATTGACTTGCAGATGTGATAGGACATCATCATGGACATGGTACGAAGTGACAGAGATCATGATACACAACCATCGATACACCTGTTGAAGTACCGGTGTCTCAACATCACCGCAATGGCCAACACACCGACCAAGCGTCGACAGTTTTTGCCTTTGCCGGTCGATCGTTGATGTCGTGCATGTCAAGCTAGACTAGACGTATACACAACATCTACATCAAAGCCTCGAACGCGTCCAAAGCGTCTTGGTTCTGCTTTCCTAGGTCGGCGTTGTTGGTGAAAGCCGCTGCTTTGCCCATAAACTGCTTCATCTTGACCGGATCGTCCCCAACACCCGGTAGTGCGAAATCATACAGGCGGCCAAAGTCGCAGCCCATGGTGACAACGGCTTGTGCACGGGGTCTACGAACCTGATCGTAGGCTTTCAGTGCCTTCTCTATCTGCGATGCTGACTCTACACGCTTGAAAAGCGCGGTGAGCACAGCAGCATCTTCGATGGCTTGAGCTGCACCCTGTCCGACAAAAGGCATACATGCGTGGGCTGCATCTCCCATCACAGCAATGTTGCGTTGGTTGTAATAGGGTGCCGGTTCATGTTGTTGGAGTTCCCAAGTTATGGCGGGGTCTTCTGCGACAAGNNCTGTTGCGAATCTGATCAGTACAGTGATCTTCTGCTGTGATTACTGCCGTTGTTGACTTACCTCGACGGCGGCTTTGGCGTCTTCGCGGTAATCTGCAAAACGCTCCTTCTCGAAGGGTGCAAGACTGCCATCGCTTGCAATACCAGTACGTGTCACACAAATGATGCTCAACTTTTCTCCTTTGTGAAGAGGCATCATATTGACGTGACCTTCCTTGCCACAGAGAATTGGCACGGTTCGCCTCCATTTCGAGTCGATCGTCTTCATTGCAAGCTCCATGGGCACTTGACGTGAGTGCACCCTCCAGCCATCGGGGTTCTTCGGCGGTACGGCTGGGTGATCCGGTCCAAGGATATATTTTCGAGTACCACTATGCACACCATCTGCACCAAGCAGACAGTCGGCCTCCGCTGTCGTACCATCCTTGAATGTGAGTGTTACCTTGTGACCATCTTCTTGGATGCTGTCGAGCTTCTTGCCAAAAGTAACACGGTCTTTGGGCAACAAGGCCAGTAACCCGTCAAGCAGATCCGATCTTGCTACGGTCCTGCGACCTTNTGCTTTACCCAGCTCTGCGACCAGCTCTCCGGTGTTGGGTCCACTGACAAGAACAACTTGAGTGACCATCTCCTCGTCTTCTTCCCCAGCCATGGTAAGGGCTTTGGCAAAGTACGTCTTTTTGATCGCGGGATGAATGAGGTCCATGGCGGTGATGGCATTCTTGTGCAGCGCGAGTCCGGCACCAATGTCGGTATACTCTGGTACGCCTTCGTAGATGTGTACGTCGAGGTTGGGATAGTCCATGAGACCGACTGCGAGACAAAGGCCTCCGATGCCTCCGCCGGCAATCGCGATGCGAATCTTTTCCTCCAGATGAGGCATTGTGCACAATATCTCTTATCGTATCGTATCAAGTGTTGTAAGTTGATTGGTGATATATACTGGCAGCGTTTGTACGGGTGTCAAGGTGGTGATTGTGTCAAAAAGCAAGTTGCTTGAGCACGTCGAGCGAACGAGGGTCAAAACACAAACAGGCCTTCGAGCCTCAACATATACGTCGTCCATGCTGACGACGAAGTCCGACAACATTACAATGATGTCCGGGATGCTAGGTTCGGAGAACAAGTGTATCGGCCCCAAGCACTTTGAGCTTGCATGTCGTCAGGCAGGGTGCGCGCATCATTGCTGAAAGTGGACGACTTGTGGGGTGTGCTTTTCTGACAGACAAAAAACATCAAAGTCAACCTGAACTCCTAGTATGCTGAAGACGTTTACGATACAGTCCTGTAACCTATCGCGAGGTCTAATGACATTGTAAGCAAGCTTTCGAAATGCACAACCGCTTCTCAAACAGAAGTGTGGTCATGGAGACAGGCTAGGATCAATTCCTCCATGGATACCGTTTTCTTCTCGTATCATGCATTTCACAGTCGTTGGCACAAGGGAAGGAATTCATCCTTCCATCCAGTTCGTCCTATCTCGCTCTTGTCGCAAACCGGATTGATGGGACAGAGAAGGACAGAACATGTGGTGGGAAAGGTGGGTTCCCGCTGAATTGGCCAATGCGAGCCCCGCATCGCACACCCTTTGATGTGCCGCCAGAACAAGCTGTGTCGTCGTTCCTTCTCACATCCAAGGAATCGTCGTAGGAAGTAGACGAGAGGTGTTGAAAGTTGTCGATCCACTGCTACTGTGGCCACAGGTACTTAAGACCACATTCCTCACGCGGCTGGCAAGGTGATATATAATCCCGCAATGACCCGGTTGTTGATGCCCATTATCTATTTTCCTTTCTATATCGTCTATCGTTGCAGCCCTACGGACCCAGCTTCCAGATCACAAGAACACTTCGTATATTTCAGGCCGCAAACTGTCCCCCGATCTGCCCACGAGAGATTACCTCTACACTGCAGTGCCCAAGAACAGGCGGTGGTATCCATTCGCTGACCGGTCGTATTAGCCGAATCTGCATGTGCAAACGCCATTCGCCAGCAGTTTGGGCGGAAGTTCGCTGTGCGTTTGCCTGGTTTCTTGACAGTCATCTCCTTTTTCTCTCTTCTGTTTCCAGGACAATGACACTCCCTCTTTCCTCTGCATGTCTCTGCTCTGCAGCAATGTCTGACTTTTCTCCAAGCCTTGCGACCATACCGAGAAACATCACCTATCGCATCTCGCGATAAAACAACCCTTCTATATTATTGCACTTGTTCACCCCCGCGTTTGATGCCTGACCGCATTTTGCGGAATACCTAGCACTCGATCGGCCCACCGCCTCCCCTACCGAGTACTGACGTGAGTCATTGAGCAACCCTATCAGACTACACCGTACCATGGCGGACACAAATCCTGCTGGCAAGCATCCACAAGCGGCCACTGTTGAGGACTGTGCAGACTCGGACGATGAGAAAGGTGACTCCAGCGCTTCTAAACCGGCTTCCAACTCCGCGTCCAAGAGGAGCCGCAAGACTTCGAACACGAGACGAAGTTCTCCTAGCAAAGTACGATCAGCTAGTGATACTGGACAGCCAGAGCCTCCTCTTCCTCCCAAAGTCAAGGATGCTCCTTCGCGACAGACCGAGGAGCCTGCAACCCAAGCAGGAGCAAAGGATGAGGTGAGCTCAGAGCCAGGAGCAAAAAGNTCTCACAGACCAAGGCGATCCAGTCAAGCTCCTCCTCCANNCCCAGCCCCAGGAAGGTCCCGAAAGAGGGAAGACCACGGAGTCCGGAGAGACATCCTCGTGAGAAACNNACCCTCTNNCAATGGGCCTCCTTGTCGTTGCCTAGATTGCACGAATGCACCCCGACATGGTTCAAGGCCAGGACCTAATCCTCTCCAACATGATCATCGTGCCCACACGTTACCCGCAAGACCTTCTCATGGTCCACCTTTAGTTGTTCGTCATGGTCCGCCACCTGGTATCATACCACCAGGACATATGCCACCACCTGGAATGAGGCCCATGATCCCACCTGGTACCAATTTCCCAGGAGGACATCCTCCACACATGGTACCAATCTTTGACCCGAGGTCACAGCCGATGTACTCCGGGGTCCCTCCTCCTCGCTCCGGTATGCCGCCTCCACCTCACTCTAGTATGTATGCGCCCTCTGGTGTATCCATGCCGCCATCTCTGCCTGGATTAGGAGGACCGCAGTCACCCGTAAAAGTACCAACCAGACCTGCAATACATCATCCCGAAAGAACCAAGGCTTCGAGCTCATTGCCAAAGTTTTCATCAAAGATCTCGACATACGATACCTTCTCTGCTCCTTTCTCTCCCGATGATGATGAGCATTTCTCGGCTCGAAACTTACCCATCAAGCCACAACGTGTGCCAGGAGGCTTTGATTCGGATACCTACTCTTCCGAGTCGCCACCGGATAGTCCTGAATACTATGAACAACCAAGGCGGCCTCCTCCTTTTCAACGTGCCACCACATCGGCGGTGCAGCAAATCCACCGGAGTGGCCATTCGAGGTCAAGATCGGACTACCCAGCAGAGTCAGCGTATGGTTACCGGCGCGCGTACCCACCTGAAGCCACTTGGGATCAATACTCGCACGCCGAGTATCCAGAGTACGAGGACCAGGGATCCTATCCAGGCGGTAGACGAGGCTCCAGCGCAACCACTTGGACCCAACACACCTCAGCCTCTGACCCTCCACACCCAACCTACGTCCAGTACGACCATCACGGCCGCCGCAGTGGCTATCCGAACCAGGAACATGCCGCCATCGACTACATGGATCAAGCACGAGGTCACCCCGAAGAAAGAATAACAGCAGAAACACTCCGCCAACTCCCCAGCGGACCCCGCAGCACACGAAGCAACCACAGCCACCGCCGCAGCCAACACAGCATGAGCGAAACCTCATCACGTCACCGCGGCGCAGAAGGCAGTGTCAAACTCATCATGCCCATCGCCGCAGCCGAGGACACCAAGATCCAGCTCAGCGGCGACATGGGCGATCGCGAAGTGTCTTTTCGCTCGATCAACGATCCCGGTATGGTGGAGGTCACGATTGGCACGATTGCCGGAGGCGAGCGCAGGTACTTGAAGAGTGCGAGCCAGACGTCTCGTGCGCCTACAAGGTCGTCGGGGAGCACGAGGCATGCTGCTCGTGGTGGTGCTGAGGGGCAAGAGCAGGGTCGTGAGTATCGGGAGCATCGCGAGCATCGAGAGCATAGGCATTTGAGTCGTGCGCCATCGTCTAGGAAGTCATAATCAAGGGACGTATGTATGAGAGGAGCCAAGGTGTTTTACTTCAACGCGTTGGAAGGAGTGAAGGAGGACTCGAAAAGCACGAATGACATGATTTGACGAGTTTACGAATATGACGAGAAGATCCCTTCGATTTTGGTTGGAAGGCGGGCATCTTGATGTTGTCTTGAGCGCAGCGTGTTTGCCTTTGAGTTCTTCTTTCGGTGTATTGAGCGTATCCTTGGAGTAGCCACAGCCTCACGGCGGCAAGTAGTGAACAATGATCTTTAATTGAATGATGTAGCCAATAGAGACGTATGCCCTCTTGTGCATGCTTGAACACGAGTAGTTAGACCAGACCAACACAACACACGCGCCGTGAAGCGTCGCGACACGTCAATCCACAAAAAGTCTCTTCACCAATACTGAAAACAACCATCACATCTTCCAGCAGCAATCAAAACTACACTTTTATAATAACTAACAAGCGAAAAACTCTTCTTCAATCCCCAGCCCTTTGAGCCAGAACAATCAATGAAAAGATGAAAAAGGGTGACTTCGCGTCAGCTCGAGGTAGTGCAATACGAGCGACACTGTGCCGGCAGACGATGAGCAAGCCCAGAGGTCTGCCAGCTCGTTCCAAAAATAAGAATAATCATTTTGACGGTCCGTAGACCGGTCACAGCGATTAAACTATGAAGAACAGATACTACACTTGATCTAAGCCAAAAGGCAAGAGACTTGTAGGAGGAAAGAGGAGGGCGAGGCAAGGGCTTTTTTTATAGTGGTGAGGTGGGAAGGATTGCTTATGTAAGGTGTTTGCTGTGTTTGACTGGGAAGAGTGAATGCGTTGAGCAAGTGAGGCCTTTTAGACGTGTAGGCGAGAGGGAGATGCTTGGAGTGTGACCCTGTCTGCTGACATGGCGACGATATATCCCGGCAGCGACAGTCACTATGATCAAGATGTTCGTCAGGGTAGCTCTTAGACACATCGGCAATACCCTTAGCCATCCTTTTGGTATCCACGCTGCCTTGTTGTGTTGTAAGGGTGAATATCCTTGTTTGGAAAAGTATGACTTGACAATTGGACGACTTGGGTGTCAATCTCACCTCCTAGTAATATCATCCACCAACAAAACATACCACATACTTTTCGTGCAGAAACAATAGGGCAGAGTGATAAGAGCCTGACACATACAAGCCTTCGGCATACATTCGTATCCAAGTCACGGACTCACCACGACCACCCCTGGCTCTTCCTCATATACTCCAGCACTGCCAAACCACTCAAGACAGCAACTCTGTCCCAGTCACCACCGCCCTCGAACTGCTCAAACTCAAAAGTGCCCCTCTTGCTTCCAAACATAAAGTTGTGTACAAACCTCGCAACTACTGCACCACTCTCCACCTCGACCATCTTCAAATGCAGCCAATCCATCTTCTGGCTCAATGCCGATTTACTTTCGACTTCAGCCGTGCGCTTCCATTGGAAAACCTTACGTCCGATGTCACCACCGAGATCGATGCTGAGTTCGAATCCTGATTGTTTGACTATTTCGCGGATGTGCATGTCTTCCCAGGTGACGCTTTCTGGAGAAGACACAGGGTCGCCGAAACCGAGATGGATGGGCGTGGTCGTGGAGCTAAAGGAGAAGTCGCAGGTGCCCAGGACCTGCTGGTTGCTGTTGGTTGATGAAGAAGGAGTTTGGAGAACTATGCCATGACGACCGGGTTTTGCAGAGCGCATGTCTGTAGTTGTGAAGGAGAGGTCGACTTCGTAAGCTGATGTGCCGCTGTTGACATCTCTGAGTTCGGCTTTTGTACGCTTGAGGTTTGTGGTAACCATTTCGAAGGACTTGATAGGAGCCATGATGAAGTCGTGGAAAGCGAGGTGTGGTATGTCAAGGTTGAGCCGATTGAGCTTGAAACATAGAGTAATAGTACGTGATATTGATAGAAGTATGGAAGGATGGGTCACGTCAGCAAATGTGCCGGTATAAAATACTGCCTCACCAAGACCAAGAGGTTTGTGGATCGTCAGGCTGGATGGAGCTTGGCAAAGGATCAAGAAATGACGATGAGCATACCGCTTCGTGCGTACACGAATCATGAGACCAGATCGATGGGGTCTCGCAGAAGACGAAGATGCCAGAAGGAGACTGGCTTGGGAAACAGGACCTGACTGGAAACGCTGGAGTAATTTGGTTCAGCGAAACCATCCTCACCATTGATAAAAAATAGACGCATGGTATCTGTAGGGATATACAAATGTTCCAGATTCGAGAGACATCCATGAGTAGACATTATTCTAAGGACGTCTCGAGGCCTTTTTTCCCTCTCAAAGCTGAGATTATGTCTGCAAAAATGGCAGGCGCTGTGGTGAAAGCATCTTGGAAAGCTCCTTCCTTTCGACATGGAGGAAGTTGATCCTTGGCGTGGTTACGAACGTCAATCTGAGGCTTGATCAAGTAAATTTCCAACACCACACATCAACCAAAATGCCTTTGATTCAGAGCTCACAAGATTACTTACCTTGTGAGTATGCTCCTCCGTATGATAAATCACATGCGCTGACCAACACGACAGATATCGACGCAGCGCCGTCAGAGCAGGAGCTCAGTTCAGCACGCGCTGCCATCCAAGCCGAACTGCCTCAAGACCACAAGACGACACTTCACCCCTCGATACCCGAGCGTACACCCATCAAATTCAGCGACCTTGTGAAGGCCGAGCACGACCGTCTAGCTTCAGGAGCAGAGAAAGAGGCTGGAATCGACCTGTCACGATACGAAGCCCAGGATGCCCCTCCGACAAACGACACGGAACAATGGCGCGCAACCCTCCAACAAGCCTACGCTTCGTCTGAATACCTAGAATCGCGTCAAGTCAACCTGTCACTACTGGAAACGTACGGCAAGAACGCCTGGTTGATATCCAACGACCAACTCGAAGCAATTCTACGCGCCGCCGAGCGCGAAGTCTCGCAAAGGAAGATCGAGCTGGAGGACATTGACAAGGCAAGAAGAGACGGCCAGAACGCTCGCAAGGGCGAGTTGGAAGCTCTGGAGCAACAGTGGAAGATTGGCGTGGGCCAGATGATCGAGGTTGAGGTTGCTGCCGAGAAGCTCCGGCTTGAGATCCTGGACAAGAAAAGAGCTGGTGCAAGATGAACACGGCCGGCATGACTCTAGTTCTCACAACCACCTCCCGCCTGTGCCACCTTCGTGTATTGCGTTCCGTCACACCGGCGCTCACGAACAGACGTCAACCGCCGCACACGGCATGGCACCCTGCACACCAGCCAAGCTCGTTCGCAGACGACACATCTTCCCTTTTCGAAAGAATGCGCTACGTCATGCCTCATGGCTGCCACTGGAGCGCATCCATTTTCAAACGCAGAGAGAAAACCTGCCTGAGCAGAGACTCAGAGCAACCACGGTGATCCGAATGCCAACGACGTCTACCATACTCCTTTCTCGATACAGAAACCATAAGTTGTGCCGCGTCCATATCTCTTTCTCTTTGGTCAAGCTATACCTCCTTGCTTCCTCGTATCTGGTCTTTCTCCATGGCCCGCTGCTTCTTTTACCTTCCAATCAAAAATATGAAAATGTACACCCACAAACTTATCAATTTCCCTATGTCCTATTCGTCGTTCTCTGCCGCTGTTGTCATGGGACCTCTAGTCTTCGTGGCGGACTTTGTATATCGGTTCACTGGCGCACGGCGTCCATCTTAATCGAGCCAGTCGCCGTCACTACTCGGCGATTCCTAACCGTGCACTCTCTTTTGCTGTATACAATCTCGGCGCCAGCATCAGTCCTGCGTGTCTCTGCTTTCAGGGATTGTCTCTGCAGTAACTGACATTCATAATCCATTGGATCAACAGAGACAGCGCTTTACAACAACACCTTGTAGCAACACTCTTTCTTCTTGGCCGGGCAGCCATGTCTCCACCACGGGAGTCATACCGCCTGACAATGGACATGGAGAATGTCGACAATACAGACTGCCGCATAGCAGACTTCCGGCGCAACCTCCAGACCTATGAGGAAATGTCTCACCAGACTAGAAGTTCCGACCCTGACTCTGGCTATCGCACCGCGACCCCTGAGCCAGCCGCCTTCGTTGCAGACCCAGAATCTCCACACCTAGCTCCCAGTCCACGTCTGCATCCAAACATCACCACGCGTGCCCGCAGCCGCAATCATCGCCGTCTCAGCGATCTCTTCGGCATCTCTCATCGTGGCCGTCACACTCCAACACCGACCTTTGATCAGGACAACAAACCCAAAATCTCAAGACCCATCGTCGATCAAGGAGAGATTGAAGTTCCCAACAATGGACCGTACATCTACAATCACCCCAGTCGACCTCGTCTTGATGTTGAGATTCCCAGAAGCAGTTTCAGCGATCTTTGGGGACAGAGATATGGACCTATTGGTGACACGGGCTATGATGTTGACCATGTCCAACGCGATGTCAGAAACACTCAGAGTGTGGACTTTGGACGTCTCGTTGGTGGCAGAGAAAATCACAGACACGATACCAGAAGATATGGTGTCAGTCTTGGTGGTATCGCTGATTGGAGCGCTTTCGTCACAGCCAATGGTACCACTGGATCGACAAGGGGTTCTGCACATGGTGAAGCAGTACAAGACGATGATATGGATGCGTCATATCTGGCACCACTGGTCTCTCCTACTCTCGAATCATCTGCATCGTCTGTCACTACAGCATCAGCCTCGCTCCCTTCCCTCTCAAACTTGCCTCCTCTGCCACTTTCAACCTCCAACCTGCCAGCCCTACCGCCCTCAAATGTGGCCCTGGACGAAGAGCACAACCGCACACCTGAGCCCGAAGCAGAACGCACACGCTCGCCCTCTCCTGTAGCTCGCGAACCAAGTGAACGCTGGGTACGTTTCCCCTCTCCCTCTCTTCCTCTACCTTCACTCACCATCTTACAGATCCGTCACCCTCTCCGCCAGAACCCACCGACTCACCACCTACCCTTCGAGCCTCCACCCCCACCCCCCTCCTCACCAATTCACTTCCCAACCACTCCGTCTCCTATGCCTGATCCCTGGACCATTGTTCTCCCGCACTTTCGTCCTTCTTGCGGCGTCGTGATTGCCAATATCGGATCTACAGCCATGGTGCAGCCATTCATCGTCGCCCCCGGTTATGACGATCACATGGACTTCGAGAGCGGTAGTGAAGAAGAGAGTATCGTGCAAGTGAGAGAGGACACGCCTTCGCCTTTGCCTGTACAGAGAAGACTGTTTGTTGATGGTGATGGTGCTGCTACTTCCCCTGCACCTTCTGCTTCATCCCAACCTCGTCATAGAGGAAGTGGTGTTCTGAGATCTCTCTGCTGTGGTTTATTCCATCGTCGCCGCTCAAGTTCTCACAACACTATAAACACCACTTCCACTTCTACCTCTACTCAGCCTTTCGCTTCCTTGCGCCAGCGTCCTGCACCCACATCGCATACCACTTTTCCTGAGCTCAACGAGCAAAGACGCAGCGTGATCGACAGCGACGAAGAACCAGACAACGATCAAGAAAACCAGCCTCCCACCATCATCGGAACTTTGGTCGAGGCAATCAATGAACACAATGAGCAGGGAGAGCAAGAGGCGGATGAAGCAGAAGAAGGTGTAAGAAGAAGACCTTCTGTGCGTCACAGTTGGGTTACCGTGTCTAGATGGTTGGAGTAGAGTTGATGCTGTTTCTCTCTCTCAGTCTTACCGATCGTGTCATTTCGGGGAATAGGAAAAGAGATTGATTCAGAGTCAGGTTCAGGGTTTCTGGATCAGAAGTGGTGGTGGTGGACTTTGTTGCCTACCGTCAAGAGTTGAATTGTTTCCCAAAGTGGCATCCTCTCGCACGATTTTTGTTCAGAGAGATACGATTCGGGGCTGATTGGTGTGTTGGCCACAAGCAAAACTTCTGGCTTGGTCTTGAAAGTTCATGTACACATAAGCAATACTCGGCACACTCTTCATTCTCAATAAAAAGAGGGTATTTCATTATTACGAATGTATCCTCTTGTCCCTTTCCATCTATTACATGTCCTATCTGTATGAACTCATGTCCTCTGCCTCACTGAGCAGTAACCGTCGTTGTTGTTGTTGTTTGTGGTGATGGTGCGTTGTGTGGTGACCTCCTTGCTAGTTCCTGCTCCGGTGGCCGTACTGCGCTTATCTCACCTGGTGGTGCATCAACTACCCTAGGTTTGGGATCTCGGTTTCCCTTTGGGAAACATTGACACAAACATTTGAATAATTGACCGCATTTGATACATTCGCACGCTCCAGGGGGGAAAGTATTGTTGTCTTCTGGACCGGGTCCTTTGAGCCAGAGGCAGAATCTCTTGATCAATCCATAACAGCAGACTGGTCCGCACCCCTGATCATTTTCGGGATCCTGGTCCTGGTTTTGTTCATTGTGAAGACTGCGTTGGAGGCTTGCATATCGTCTCAAGCCTTCTCCATCAAAGCCTCTATAACTAGTAGTGTTCATGGTTCCGGCATTCCCACCAGTGGCCTCTCCTTGGGCATCAGCGTTTTCAGCAGCATTGTTGTTGTTTTCGGTGTTGCTCATTGTGTTTTCTGCACTTTCACCAGTGCCTCTTCTATTTTCTCTGATATTTTCTGCATTTGTGGCCGGGTTCTCGACCAGGGTTTGTTCACTGACGTTTCTGTTTAATGTTTCGAGTTCAATACCGTCTTCTTCCACGGGGGGCGAGATCTTTGATGGAGTACAGACGGATCCGCAATGTTCCACATTGTTCGCGCTCGGTCCATAGCTAGCTACGCCTTCTTCTGCCAGGAATTGCGAAAGAGTGATGTAGGAGCTCTAGTCCTCTTCATGGTCTGTGTCCAGATCTTCAGGACGTTCATGTTCCATACCGTCCAGAGGATCAGTCTCTTGAGCCAGCAAGGGTGCTCTCTCGCCTTCCTTTCTACGGAAGTGACTTGCCAAACTCAGTCCGAGAACACTCAGTCCGTGAACAAAGGTACTGCAAATTACGACGAAGCATACCACAGGCCACAGTATCTCGACTCCTTTTTCGCGATCGGAGTAAGGTGGTGAGAACTTTGGCGGATGAGGCAATGGCTCGCTGGTGCCGGTCTCGAGAGTCGCACGAGCTTCGATAGCCAGGAAGATTGCGCCCAAACCCATAGGTCCAAAGTGTCCGCAGAAGAGTGCTTCGCGGAAGGTGCGAATGTCGGGATTGATCTTGTATGTTGCAAGCATAATGGGAATCCGGCGGAAGCAAAGGACCAAGGCGGAAAACCCGAGAAGTCTCAATGGCGTAACATAAGGAGTAATGTCGCGAGCGCTGAACGCTTCCCAGGGCATGATGGTACCAAGGTAGATGAACATGGCCGAGTTGAGTAAAAGGTCAGTCACATCCGGAAGATGAGCGTCTTTGATCTTCTTGCTGAACCATCCGTCCCTTGCGAAACCATAGCCCGCGCCGAAGGCTACGAGGAAGTCGTCCGAGCCAAGAATACTGCCCACACCAACGCTGAAGATTGCGAGGAGCAGATAGAAGACAATCATGCCGGCAGGGTCAACGTAGCCCCGCTTGTCAGAAAAACGCAAGAGTCTGTTGAAAACAGTGCCGATGACGAGGCCAACAGCAACACCCAAGGTACATTGCCAAAGGATAGTAATGAGGAAGTATTCCTTGACAGCGGTTTTGGGATCGGCATGTATGAGCGCATACAGTCCAATGTAGAGGAATCTGTAAAGGTAAGTAAGACACAACTTGCGGTCACGAATGTTGTGGGCTTACGGGAATGAGATTCCGTCGTTGCAACCAGATTCCGCAGCCAACATGTCCTTGATGCGTTTGGGTACCCTGCCGCTGAACTGACTGTTGGACAGAATCGAAGAAGACAGAACAGGGTCGGTAGGCGTCAAACAGGCGGCAATAGTCAAGGCAGTAGCGATATCCACCTTGAACATCAACGCGGCGAATAGCGAGCAGACGAACCAGCCAAAGGTCATGACGATCGCTAGAGTGGAGAGTCAGTCTTGGTCTTTCATCAAATTGCATGCTTGGGAGGTGGCTGGTGGCATCGGTAGCAAGCTCTGCGAGGTTAGATACGAAGGCAGACGTTGCAAAACTGAGGATAAGATAAGAGTGTATCACGAGGGTTGTGGCAAAGTGTTTGGGCAATGGCTCGTTCTTGTGCAGCATCGATCAAGACCATGTGTTTTACCGAGATCTGATGACAATCAGGTTGGGAGAATGCAAGACTTACTCAGTAGAATACCCACGCTCTTCCAGTGCTTGGAAGCATAGTACCTTGGTAAGCCGACACCAACGGTAAAGACTTGAACACCAAGAATGACACGAGAAATCTCTTGGATTTGGGTGTCTCCCCAACCCCACCTCGCACTCTCATCGCCAGTACATCCTTGTTGAGTGCAGTAGTTCGGGTTCAACCAGCCAAGCACTCTTGGTCCCAGAAGGATACCGACCAGAAGTGCCAATGGCGGTTCGGACAAGTGAAGGCGATTCCTGACGAAGGTAGCGAATAAGCAATAAACAATCAGAAAGGAAGATATCAGGAGGTATGAAAGATGGGGCGGCGTAGGTTCAAGCTGGTCCCAGACCATGGTGCCGAACTGATGGAGATGGAGGGTGAGAGCCTCCAAATTGCGGTTCAGTTGATCGTCCCGCGGGCTGTTGAACTGGAACGATAGGCCGGACGACGTGAACAAGCCGAGCTGACGATATTAATGATGGGAGTTGAAGCCTTGCTGAACGCCTGCAACGATGATAATCAAGAACAATAGTACTTTTGTGAGGGTTGGACGTGAAAAGTCGAACCTCAGGAAAGAGGAGTCTGCAAGCCTGATGCACCAACCTACGGAGGAAGGTCCACAAATGATGACGCTCGCAATAATTAGAGTACTGCCAAGCTTTCATACCTTTTCTCCTACTGGTCAGAGACTGCCCATAGCGCACGGGCATTATTGGCTTTAACGAGCGCCTTCCGATCGTTTTGAGGCAAGACATGGTGGGGAACCCAAAATCGTCTGACTGTGGTTGCAGTTGAATCATGGTGGCAGTAAAATGGCGGCTGAGGCCGCCGAACGTTGCGCGACCAGTTTGAGGAAACAGTAGATAAGCTGAGTGCCGTCCGGTCTAGAAACAGAACTGGTTCACATCCTTCCGACGGCCACACGTAAGCGTGCCTAGTACATAAGACCGCTCTTGATCCTGCGCTCAGTCCCTTCAACTCCGACACTCTTGTGATCGCCTAATTTACTGCCACCGATCCAGAAGCCGGCTCTATCCATTGAGAACAGAGAATTGACACAGTTCCCGACATAACGATATCTCGATCAAACCTCTTATATCAAAATGGTCCTCTGGAAAAGAAGCACATTCACAGTGGTGACACCACTCCCTCCGACAGTCAGTAGGGAGACGGCCGTCGAGATGCTACACTCACACGTCGAGATGATCCAACTGAACCCACTGGTCATCCACAACGCGCCATGCAAACCACCTCCCAATGCACCTTCGGATGAGTTCCACTGCATCTGGTACGAGCTCACAGATCGCATCACATACCTGCCAGGCGTCAAAGGCCAAGTCAGCTACAAAGCCTGTTTTCACGATCTACCTCGTGGCCTGCAAACTCATGTCTATGCCCCTGCCGGCCTCGATATCAAGGAGAAATGGAGCATCGGTGGTAATGAAGTTGGAGGTACGTTCACGTTGCGCAATGCTCTTGGAGCGCACTTGTTCTAACATCGTTTGTANGAGGAGCACGAAGTCATGGAACTTGGTCACAGAAACCTCGGCATACCGCGGCAAGGGCTGTACTTGCGCGAAGACGTCGACATGAACTGCAACATCTTTCTCACGGGTTTCGTCAAAAAGACACTGAACAAAGCTCATGGCGTTCTCGTTGATCGATTGGTCGTCAAGGCGGATCTGGTCGAAGAGAAGAAGTATCGGGAGGAACGCACTTCCGTTCTGGCACTCAATACCGGAGCTACCGGTCTCGGTGTCAGAGTCACTTCACCAACAGTTACTTCGCCGCGATCATCTCGAAGCCAGAGCAGTATGAGTGATTTCCACCTGGGCCACAGCAGCATAAGTGATACACGCCGAAGTTACAGCAGTATGAGCGAGTATAGCACTGCGGACAGCGCAGCACCGGCACCAACAATCCGAGGACCGGGTGATCATCTCGAGAGCGCACCACTTCAGAGCATCGCGGAACTGGAAGCTACAGACAAACGCCCAGGATTTACAGGTGCCGCATTCGAGATACAACTTCCGGCACCCCCACCGATTGAGATGCCGTAACCAACTTCTCGGTGTTTTCTCTTTCCTATGTTTATTCTCGGACTTGTTTTCGGTGCCCACACGTCAACTTTCTTCTTGTTTATGAGCGTTGGTGGATACCCTATGTCAGTCAATTATCCTTTCCTTTGTGTTTTGCCTATTGTCTCTTACGATATTCTCTGCTTTTGGTCCTTGCCGTAATATCTACAGCTGCTTGACACAGGCAAATATTCCATAACTTGGCAACTTCAACTGTGCAGAGTGCTCCTAAATCAAAGTTGCTATCAGCAATGTGATGTGGAAACCCACCTTTCTAGGATGGAGGTATTCAAGAGAATAAGGAATAGACCTGAGAAAGACAGAAAGGTACACGCGCAAATTTGATATAGTAGAGCAAAGTCACCCCTTACTTTACACGATTATATATATTGACCTCCTTGCTTCCTTTCCTGTAATATCCTTTTTGTCTCATATAGAAACAGAGTATATAAGCATTTTCTGATTTGCATCAGTGAATAAAAACACAAGACAAAAAATAATACCAGCGCATGCCTGCACGTGTAAGGTCGCATGCTTGCACGTCTAGACCATCCACGTGCAATCCCTCCTACCTAGATCGTGACTTCCTCTACACATCAAGCACGAGGTCCACGAGCATTAATCCCAGTCAGCGCATGAAGGCACCATATCATTTGCATCCCCCATGTAGAAAGTATATAAACCCTCTTGCCTACACCGTTATTTCTGCAAACCATCATCATCGATATACATCCACTTCTCATACCTACTGTCAAAACAAGTAATACATCCATCATGACAACAAACCCAAACCTCCTCTATGCTTTGGAAAGCATTACTGCAAACCCTCTTCCAACTTCTTCTACTACCACTACTGTGGCTACACCTCTCGGACCTCACAGAGCTCTGGCGCAAGCAAAAGATCCTCGTCATGGCTGCATCAACGGCATCAAGATCTCTACGTGCAAAATATGCGCTGGTCATGTGCTGAGAAGGCAAGTGACTCCTTCCCCTCTGCGCTTCATCTCTTATACACGTGCTTAGTCAGATGCTAACGAGAGACCAACAGCAAAGCGGCATGCACCGCATGCAAAGGCACTGGATTCTCAGGGGCTAGGTGTACTGCTTGTGCCATCGGAGCCGTCTTCGCGTTGAGAACGCTCATCAAGGAGGTCGCTGCTGACGTCCTGGCTGGAGATAACAAGAGGATCAAGGTTCTCGAGAATCAGGCTTCGGCAACGAGAGAGACTGCGAAAAGGACGGAGATGGCAGACGCGAAAGACACAAAAGCGAAGGACGGGGATGGTCCAGAGGAAGAAAGCGAGACCCTCAAGAAATGACAAAGCTTGATTGGAGAATGGGGAGTAAGGAAGTGAGGATTCGGAAAATGTTGTTGATGCGAACGAGGTCTCATGCGCGAGAGAGAGAGAACTCATGGAAGGAAATGAAAGGGGCCGATGAGACAGGACAGAAATTATTATTATCTTGAGGTAGCGAGGGAAAAATACAAAGAACTCGAGAGACTGAGAAGAAGAAATTGAGACAGAAAGAATTGAAGATCAAACCTTTCCGAGTTTACTTGTGAAAAGGCAGTTGCTCGAGATATGAGCAGCTCGCTTGCCTATTCTGCTGAACGAAGTGAGTGAGTATTGGCGTCGAAGCTGAAGCTTCTGGTCGTGACTTCCTTGGACAGTATGTAGTCGATACTTTGTTCTCGCATCGGGAGGAGCAGATCAGAATCCCGTCACTGGACCCAGATTAATACTATAAAGTGACAATGCACAATAATCAGACAACCAGACCAGAGGACCAAGGAGTGACGGTCGAGATGGTGGGTGATTGGGCTTGGCACGGTGCGCTAGTTTTGGACGGATTATCTTCGGCTACGAGTGTCGACGCACGACTGAATTCGCCGTCTTCAATTTTACTACTGAACGGATCTCCCAAGCGCCAGTCAATCGCCCACGTCTCACTCCGTCAGGTCAGCAAGCACGCGCGCGCATCACGCAGGAACACCTCCAGTCTAACAATCGAGCTGCAGCGATCCTCCATAAGTCAACATGGCCGAGCAACTTGTTCTTCGCGGCACCCTCGAGGGCCACTCCGGCTGGGTCACCAGCCTGGCTACCTCGCTTGAGAAGTGAGCACCACGCACAATCAGAAAGAGATAGAGAGAGGCAGAGATGCTGATTGCCTCGTGTTCAGCCCCAACATGCTCCTGTCCGCCTCGCGCGACAAGACCCTGATCATCTGGAACTTGACCCGCGACGAGACCTCATACGGCTACCCCAAGCGCAGCCTCCACGGTCACTCGCACATTGTCTCCGACTGTGTACGCCAATTGCCTCCTTAACCAGCGTCAGAACAAGCCTCTGACCGTTTCTAGGTCATCTCCTCGGACGGTGCCTACGCCCTTTCCTCCTCCTGGGACAAGACTCTCCGCCTGTGGGAGCTCTCGACCGGCCAGACCACCCGCCGCTTCGTCGGCCACACCAACGATGTTCTGTCCGTCTCCTTCTCGGCCGACAACCGCCAGATCGTCTCCGCTTCCCGCGACCGCACCATCAAGCTGTGGAACACCCTTGGTGACTGCAAGTACACCATCACCGACAAGGGCCACACCGACTGGGTCTCCTGCGTCCGCTTCTCCCCCAACCCCCAGAACCCCGTCATCGTCTCCGCTGGTTGGGACAAGCTCGTCAAGGTTCGTTGCAGCTCTCTTTCTTCTCCGCCAACCCTCCCTCGACATGATGTATTGCAATTATGTATTTGCTACTTCAGAGCGGCCATCTACCGCCATGAGACAACTATTCACCCATTTGCCCTGATCCTTCGCCAACAAGACTACTTCACAACGACTAGCAACCGATTGATGAACAATGCGCTGACAAGACTCGAAACACAGGTTTGGGAACTTGCCACTTGCCGCATCCAGACTGACCACATCGGTCACACCGGCTACATCAACACCGTCACCATCTCCCCGACGGTTCCCTCTGCGCCTCCGGTGGCAAGGACGGTACCACCATGCTCTGGGACCTGAACGAGAGCAAGCACCTGTACTCGCTCAACGCCGGTGACGAGATCCACGCCCTTGTCTTCTCCCCCAACCGCTACTGGCTGTGCGCCGCCACCGCCTCGAGCATCATCATCTTCGACCTCGAGAAGAAGAGCAAGGTTGACGAGCTCAAGCCCGAGTACGTCGAGGTTGGCAAGAAGAGCAGAGAGCCCGAGTGTGTCTCGCTCGCCTGGTCCGCCGACGGTCAGACCCTCTTCGCCGGTTACACCGACAACAAGATCCGCGCCTGGGGCGTCATGTCGAGAGCTTAAATGCTTTGATGTTTCGACAGTGCTGTCAGGAGGAGAAACAGGATTGACTGAAAAGTTGTGTTGCTGTTTTGCGAACCGTTCCAACGTGGCTACTTATCACGAACATTGTTCCCGACAAGAAAAAAGCTTGTCGAGGCGACGCTGGGATGGCGAGGACGAATGGAGTCGGTTCGACGGAGTGCAGGGTGTATAATCGGCGTTTCGTCCAACCAAAGAAAAAAGACTCGTTTCGTAGGTTTTTTCATGCCAAAAAGATAAATGTTCAAACCAATCTTGCCATATGCGCGTAGTCTTGTGTTGTCGTCCTGCTGTTCTGTCTGGCTAGTCTTTGACTTCTATACTCCGTTGCGTTCCTGTCGCTGTCGAGAAATGATAAGCATTGATCGCATGTCTATTCTATTGATACATATGTCAAATACATTAACTGTCTTATGTCGTGATGTAATGTCAATGATATTCGTGACTTGACAAAGCCTTGTGGCCTTGAGACGCCATGGCCCATATTCAGCCTAGTCTCACCGCCATCGCATTCCTTTTCACACCTATGTAAACACTGACCATTACCTACCAACTTTCAATAACCATGGGTTCGTCAAAACAAGACGTCACAATCTTACAACCATGGCTCGGCGACCTCAAGGCTGGCTACGATAGGAACGTAACCTCGCAACCAAACTACTTCCTCCACTCGCCCGCATCTTTGATCACAACCTCAAACCTGCACTCTCTGCATCTCGGCACCGGCGAATCGATATATACATCTCTACTCCCACTTTTGGAATCTGCAGAGGAGGAACTAATTCTGGTGACATGTTTCTGGGCATCCTCTGCTACACAGAAATTGGTTAATGACGCGCTCAAGACACTATCAGAAAAGGGCATTAGCAGAGATCGCAAGATCCGAGTGCGAATATGCTTTTCCTCGTCGTCAGTATTTCAGAAGCTCCTGCATCCGCAGAGCCTGAATGGAAAGGTCTATCCACCTGAATCATGGCAATCTACACTCAACCTTCCGGACCTGGATCTATTGCAAGGCTTGGATATGCAAGTGAAGAGTATCTTCCTATTGCCATTTTCGGTCATGCATCCAAAGTTCATCGTTGTGGATAGGAAAGTTGCAGTGTTGCCGTCCTGCAACGTGAGCTGGGAAGATTGGTTCGAAGGTGCTGTTACACTCACTGGACCCGTGGTTTCGTGTTTCGTCAACTTTTGGAGAGAGTTTTGGGCGCAGCAGGAAGATAGGGATGAGCTGGTCACCCTCTCTACGAGCTCCGGACACGAAGGGTCGCTCGCGAAGACATCTCAGCAATCACCGCAAGGACAACTCCCTATACACACGCCCGTGAACTCGAAAGATATCCCAACAATCTTCCTCCCCTCACCTCATCACAGGAACCCAGATTTCAGACTTCCATGGCAAGAACATTCAAATCCACCGCCTACACCACTCAACACTTTTTTCCTCCGCAGTCTCCTCTCCGCCGAACGGGAAGTCTACATACAAACACCCAACCTCACTGCCCCACCTGCCCTGACAGCCATCCTATCAACCCTCCGCCGCGGCATCAATATCCACATCGTCACCAGCGAGAAACTCATGATACTCGAACAACTAGTCACCGCCGGCACAACAACCTCCCGCTGCATCACGAAACTGATCTCCAAATACCAAACCCTCTATTCTTCGTCTCCTTCAGACTTGGAAGCCGGTAGACCCAAACCAGGCAAACTGAGAATTGACTATTTTATTCCAAGAGAGGGGAGTGGGGACAAGGAGCCACAGCAAAGTCATCTTAAATGCACAATTGTGGATCAAGAGTTCGTGATTCTGGGGTCAGGGAATTTGGATAGGGCGAGTTGGTATACGAGTCAGGAATTGGGGGTTGCGTTCTTTGATGACATGTTTGCGAAGAGGTTGTTGGGGGATTTGGGGCAGGCTTTGGATGGGAGGTTTAAGAATGTGTTGTAGATTCTTAGGTGATCGACTCCGTTTCTTCTCTACGAAGTAGCTGTTCGTTCTAGAGCAGGATGTTTACTCTAGTGGCTACATTGTGGTGATCATGAATATAAGGTGTAATTCTGAATCAAGGCAAAGGTGTTGGAAAACGATGGCATTGATAACAGACTCGAATACCACAGACAGGGTCATACTCACAAGCACAAAGAAGAAAAGGGAAAAAGGGACAAAAAGACGAAAAAGAAAAGAAACTAGCCACTAACTCCTGTACAGGATTGTTCGTGTGATGCATAGAAGCATTCCCATATCGGGGCCAAAACGAGACCCCCTTGAGGATATTGAAGTGCCAGTGTCATCTGCACAGATGTCCAGCGAGATACCGGTAGTGCATTGGAGCGTGCCCTAGACTTAACGTTGCCTTAGAATCGATAACAACGACACAAGATATCACAAGGCAGACGCTTTTCTCGAATCGATAAGTGAGCAATGAATCGAAACATACTTGCTGCGCCCACCGGCCTGTCGTGCTACTAGAGCCTATAGTCACAGATTTCGAAGTGCATGCATATCTCAAACAGTGAGGATAGGATTTGAAGTGGTCTGCACAAAGTCATCCTCTCATCTGTTTCCAGACACGAAGCAGGCAGGTGGTTTGAAGATGCAGCATCCTGACTCAAGGGAGAAATTTAGGATCGACAGAACCGAAAGCCTTCACGTCAAAAGTAGACTGTCAAATCATTATTCAGACGTGCACGTGGTACTGAAATCCCTAGAGGGATGTGCTTGCGAAATAGAGTCCACTCGGGATCAGTACATAGCGGTAAAGTTTGAACGGCTCTGCAACTCCAGGTGTTTCGTTTGCGGATGCGATGGAGACACTCGGAGCGGGCGGATGCCAACGCTGCCGAGGGCGTGTATGACGAAGACTGTGTGTGACAAAAGCCACACTCCTGGATGATGTAGGAAGTGGATTGGAACAGCAAGCAGCATGTTCTTGAACAAGAGCCAGTGTTTCAGAAGGACGGTTCGCTGTTCAGGATACGGCAAGCCGTACCTGCATACGTGTTTTGTTACGATAGCAGAAAAAGCAAGAAGGTTTGGACCAAGACCCTGTTGCGGAGTATGGATGGGCGCATGACGAGGCGCTGTCACGCTTGGTCGTATTGCCGTTGTTGACGAGTGAGCAAGGCTGCGTGTTTTGGAAAGAGGCTTGGGTCTTGGTTGGCACATGCGCACGTTTCTCTCGCTCCTTCTCTCAAGTTCCAGTCTACAAATCAAGGTTCATTACGTGCCAGGGCCTTATCCTTGATCCTTGTCCAGGAAAGAACAACAAAAGATAGCCCGCAGCCCATCATGTCCGCTCGTGCCCACTCTCCACCCACTTCGACCTTCAGCTCGCAATCTGACACTGCGCCCATCGTCTCTCCCTCGGTCTCTCAATCACCCACGACTGATTCCGCAAAATCCAGCAAACGACGATTGTTCGGCCTGGTCAAGAGAAAGGACAAGTCCTCCGACAGTGCCGTCATCAACGCGAATACCAACGCGACCCAGTCCGAGTCGACCGCGGCAGCCACACCAGCAAACATGATTCCTCTCGCTTCGTCGCCCTCTCCACCCAATCGCTTTGTCGCCGCCTCACCGTCCCGTTCACCCTTTGCTCTGGCACAGAGTCAATCAACCTCGACTCTGGCCTCGTCGCAAATCTTCGAGCGCAACGTCCAAGAGTCGATTGTCCCCAGTGAATTGTCACCCGCTATTCCCGCACACATCCAGACCGAGGACCATATTCCTGCTGTCCTCGAGGCCTCTTCCCTCGCCATTACAGATACCCATCTAGATCCGGATCAAGTCGAGATTGTCACTCACACAGCTCATCAACCCGCATCCGAGAAGGTCGCAGAGGGCACAGCGGCTGCCCTTCATTCGGATGCACAGCTTCCCGTCTCACCACAAGACTCGCAACATGAAAGCTTCCACTCGGTCAACTCTCACCCGCAAGACCTAGACGATGCCGCGTCCAACTATGGTGCGTTGGATCCCGCAGATGTGCGCAGATTGAGCTTCATCTCTTTTGCCGACGTTGTCCAGGCAGAACAGGCTGAATCCAAGGACTCCTTACATCATCATACACCACTGTCTGCTAGCACTCTCAGCCAGGCTCAGACCCACTCTCCTCCGCTGCCTCGCTCACCGTCACCTGCGCGCTCACCCCTATCTTCTCAATACTCACAAGAGGTGACGACCCCGCCGATTGGAAGCAACCCAACCTCAATCAAGGGCTTTGACATGAGCCCAGTACGCAGTCCCATCGGCAGCCCCGCTCACCAGCAACATGGAGAACTCACCATCGAGACAATGCGTCAGGCACTACGTAAGACAGCCAGTGGAGATTTTACAGGAACAAAGATAGCTCCATATCCAGCAAGCTCGACAGGCCTTGAAGATGGCGGTCTTACGAGAGACGGCTTCAGATGAAGAATAAGAAACATTTTACGATTGACAAGACGCGGATCATGCTGCGATGACACGCCTACTCTCTTCACTTCTCAAATCTCCTTGTTTTGTCTCTGCTTTTGAATTGCTCAATGGCTGGCACTCTCTCGGTTTGGTCTATTTTTTCTCTGCGCTCTGTTCCTCTCTACTTCTAACGGCGATATGCTTATGACGATACTTTTACTACCCGAAGCATAATCTCAATGTTGATGCTCTGAAACGTGACAGGCAGACAAGCTCATGGTTCGCTCCTGTGATATATATATATGATGTATGTATAGACAAGTCACTGTCGATGTTACGGGATTATGTGAGATATTCCATGTCCTGTCAAATTGGCTGGTTGCCTAAGAAGGATGACGGTAAGGCAGCCGCGCGGTGCACTGTGCCTGAAACACGGCAGAAGCACCATGTTGTGCAAAAGATATGCAGGGCGTTCGAGCAAAGAGGTCCCACAGATGGGATCGGTGGAGGCATGTCAGAAGGTCTTTAGTAAGAGAGAGAAGTGTTTCGCAGAAGGCTTTGGGCAGAGCATGATGAAACGTCGCTCGCCTGGTTGTTGGTTGTTGGCCGGTTCTGCGTCTCAGTCTGGCCCTTTTTTTCTCGGGCTGACCAATCAAAAGGGCGTACCCCAGTGCTGCGGCATCGAGCAAGGTGACAAGCGCAATATAGGAGTAGGGGGACTTTTATCAGGCCGCCTGGAGTGACAATTTGATCTTCTCAATCGGGCTGTTCTTGTCCTTTGCCGAGCAGAACAAAGCAGCGGTCAGGCCGGTAGGAAGGATTGAGAGAAGCGAGAACGAGTGGGAACGTTTAGCAGCAAAAAGAAGGCTGGCGGTTTGCGCTCTCCATAGGTCGTAGCGTAGCAGCAGTGCCAGGGCAGTTCGAGCGCCGTTGGCTTTCTGCACCCAGAGAGCACCGAGCACCAGTGCCAGCACAGCAACCACAAGACAACGACGACGACGCATCATCCATCCTAAACCTCTCGCTCGAAAAGCCCCCATCGCCAACCACAATCCCCGGCGTGCCAACACATTGCGCTCGCAAAAGTGATTACCCCAGACCCATCCTCGGCCACGCAGACGTATACACCTGGACACCCGCTCCGCACAGCAGGCATCGTGGCCCCATGTCTGCTGTAGCGCGTCGCCTCGCTCAACCGACCACTATCCCATCGCATCCCTCCAGGCGCTGCTGCTGCTGCTGACGGGATCGATTGCTTCACCTCTCGCCAATTGCGCGGGGCCCCAATACCTGAGCCCGCCTCGTCGCCCGTGCAAGCATGAGAGCTCATATGGAACCCGCCCCTCGCCAAAAGTGGTCTGAACAATCGAGCCGCCGCCGAAAGCAGCCCAGTCTGTACGACGAATACCTGAATCAGGAGCGCTCCGCCATGTCACAAAGCCAGCCCGTGCCACAGAGCATCATACAGACGACGGCCGAAGTCCGCCAACAGCACTTTCCCGGGCCTCGATCTGCCCGCAGTGACAACACAATCCGCACCGTGACTCCCGACTCGGTCGCGAACGTCGAAGAGACGACCATCAACATTGAGGGCCACGTGCTGGGCTCTTCTCCCCGGACCAGCCTCAAGAGAGATCGTGATAGTCCTCGCTCGCTGTTGCTCGCCCGCAGCGAGTCGACTGACAATGCGCGCGCTCGCTTGCAGTACACGTCGACCTCGGCCAATCGTCGTAACCGTACGAGGACGCTAGACGAGAGCGCCTCGCGTGAAGTGTCGCCCGGTTCCGCCCTCAATCCTGGTAGCCGTCTGCGCCATGGCTCGATCCACCTCAGTAGCAACGAAAGCGCCTCGACACAGCTCGCATCTCACTCCTTCGACCCTTCGCAATCCACGTCATCGTCTGCCTCCAAGCGTCCGCGCTCGCCCATCTCGGTATCCGATGCCGCCAGCGTACAGAGTCCCCTGCCCAATAACAGCGCTCGACGAATCCTGCATCTTATGAAGACGTTATGTGGTCGCATGTCGGGCACCCTCTGGTACCGTCGTGGTACCACAACGTCGTGGCTCCAGTCATACTGCTACATTCAGGAGGACACGGGCAGCCTGCTATGCGAGGCCGATGTCAGCTCTCCACAACACCGTACCCTCATTCCCGACTTACGCGGCTGTCAAGTTCGCACTGCCATGGACGAAGATACCCAGATGCCCTATCTTGACATCTCGGTGCCAAACTCGACACTACAATTGCATGTCCGCCTGAAAGACCGCAAGGACTTTGATTCGTGGTTTGCCGCGCTACTCTGTTGGCAGCCAATCCGTCCCAGAGGCCTCAATAACAAGATGACAAAACCTCAGAGTCCTGTTGTGCAAGGCATTACCTTGACTGATAGCAGGCGCAATTCTGAGATGTCTCTTACATTGAAAGAGGCTCCTATCATCAAGGTTGGTCCCATGATCTACTGGGACAGCAACATATCATATACCAACGCTAGCACACCGAGATCGCTCAAGCCTTCACCTTCGCGCTTCCAAAGTTATGGCTCGCATTGGTGGAGGCGTGTGTCGTGCACGTTGCGTGAAAATGGAGAGCTCAAACTCTATGCAGAATCTGGTTCGACCCTTCTTTCTGTTGTTCAGCTTTCTCAACTCTCGCGCAGCGCCGTTCAAAGATTGGATCCTTCAGTCTTGGACAATGACTTTTGCATAGCCATTTATCCTCAATACACATCCGGTGCCACCGTCACGACCGCCATTCGACCTATATATCTATCTCTGGAAACACGTGTTCTCTACGAAGTCTGGTTTGTTCTGCTGAGAGCTTTCACGATACCGCAACTTTACGGACCCAAACCTAATGGCCACTCTGACGAATCTGCCATTATTCCTGATACCCCTTCGTCATCAACTTTCGATAACATGATGGCCAATGAGAAGATTGAAATGTTCCGCATGGAGCGCGCTCTGTCCATCCGCATCATTGAAGCCAAACTGCCTCATGCTCCTTTGAGCTCATTGGCTGAATTCAATCATCACCACTCGAATCGTCATAATAACAATAACAACAATCCTGCCAACAAACCTGAGCTCTCGGACGGGTACTATGTTGAGATACACCTGGACGGTGAAACCCGAGGCAAGACACAAATCAAACATGAATCAATGGCGCCTTTCTGGCGCGAGGAGTTCGACTACTTAGATCTGCCTGCCGTCCTTACCTCAGCTTCCGTCCTATTGAAGCGTCGCCCGCCGGATCTCTCAAGTCCTCGTGAACAACACGAGCTTCGCCTTGTGCATGAAGCCTGGTTACTGGACCCTTCGCAAATGACTGGTGGCTCTGCTGGATTAATGCCTGTACAAAACGATCAAACCCTCGGTAAGATCGAGATCTTCCTCGAGGAACTGGAAGCGAGTAAAGAGGTCGAAAAGTGGTGGCCAGTCGTGAATGTGCACGACGAAAACGTAGGCGAGATCTTGATCAAGGCTCGTGCGGAAGAAAATGTCATTCTCATGGCCAAGGACTACAAGCCCTTGAACGATTTGTTACACAACTTCTCGAATGAGCTTACGCTGCAGGTCGCTCAGATGATCCCAACAGAACTGAGGCGATTATCAGATTTGCTGCTCAATATCTTCCAGGTATCTGGCCAGGTCACTGAGTGGATCATGGCCTTGGTCGAAGAAGAGATCGATGGAGTGCACAAAGAGACGCCTGTTTCTCGCATGAGGTATACTCGTCGTATGGCAAACAACAATAACGAGGCAGACGCAAACGTTACTGCTGCCAGCGAGAGAGAGCTGATGGTCCGCGACATGAACAAAAACGCTACACTGGAAGCGAATTTGCTGTTCCGTGGAAATACACTACTCACCAAGTCTTTGGACTCGCACATGCGCAGGGTAGGCAGNGAGTATCTTCTCGAATGCCTTGGTCCAATTATTCGAGACATCAACGAGAAAGATCCTGATTGCGAAGTCGATCCCAACCGAGTAACAAATCAGCATGATCTCAAGAAGAACTGGGACAGGCTCATCAACTGCACAAAATCTGTCTGGAACACAATCAAAGTCAGTGCCAGAAATGCACCTTCGGAGCTGAGAGTCATCTTTAGACACATCAGAGCTTGTGCCGAAGACCGATATGGCGACTTCTTGAGAAGTGTCAGCTATAGCAGTGTTTCTGGATTTTTGTTCTTGCGCTTCTTCTGCCCCGCAGTCTTGAACCCCAAGCTATTTGGTCTTTTAAAGGACGACCCGAAACCTCGCGCACGACGAACATTTACGTTGATCGCAAAGTCGCTGCAAGGTCTTGCCAACATGGCCTCGTTTGGTAGCAAAGAACACTGGATGGAACCCATGAATGTCTTCCTCACAGATCACCGGGAAGCTTTCAAGACTTTTATCAACGACATCTGTTCGATCTCTGCTCCTGATGGCATGATTGGTGCAAAGCCTACTTCGTACTCCACTCCCTTGGCCATCCAGTCTCGACTTCCGATGACAAGTCGTGAGGGCTTCCCAAGCTTACCATACCTTATCGACCAAAGTCGTGAGATTGCAAGCTTGGTCGAACTCTGGCTACATGGCACGACAAATGGAAGCGAAGCAGAGTTGTTGGCAGCGCAGATTGGCAAAGAAGATGGCGATCTCTTGACCTTCCACAGACTTTGCAGAACCCTCGATGCCCAGACAAAGGAGTGTCTATCTCGTGCCGAGCGTGCTGAGCGTCCTAATTCTGCGCTCAGCTTCCGCTGGGAGGAGCTCATCGACCAACTGCAAACCACATCACTGCTAGACAACGGCGCTCGCATTGATGATGCTCTCGACCACGTACCAAACCGCGATTCTTTTGATGATGTGAGCCAGGCTGCTCAGACTGACTCAAGGGGTCGTGGGTTCAGTGTTGGAGGCGTCGGGCTTGGTCGCTACAGTGCAGACACAGAAGGTCCTCCTCCACCATCTTGGGAAGAAGACCGCGATGGAGGTGCTCAGACAGCAGCTGTCAGTATTCTGAGTCACGATAATAGTCGTCATTTCGACAAGACCAGTCTCGAAATGGTACGACCCGGGACGTCGACCGCCTCAGTCTCGGCATCAGGCTCATACAGCAACAACATTGGCGCTGGATTCATGAGCGGGAACAGCGCAGCACTTCCACGCGACCTCACCTCTGCAAGCCTG
Organism: Aureobasidium uvarum; assembly: GCA_903853725.1. Lineage (NCBI taxonomy): Eukaryota > Fungi > Ascomycota > Dothideomycetes > Dothideales > Saccotheciaceae > Aureobasidium > Aureobasidium uvarum. Next base: position 500,647 of record CAINUL010000015.1, read on the forward strand.
AACCTGCATTTCCCTCAACGGGACCGCGAGCGCAAGTCTACCGAACGCCCCCGCGATGGCAGCGTGAGTGGCAGCGTCGTCAGCAGCGAAACAGACACTACAACAGCCTTACCAAGCCTTGCCCGCGAACGGGAACGAAGAGAGCGCGAAAAGGAAAAGAAAGAAAAAGCAAAGCGCGAAGAAAGAGAACGACGACTCAAGGACTTTATACCCGGCCTCACGGGCCTACGACGAAAGAACGAGCATAAGGACAAGGATAAAGACTAAGGAGCGAGGCCTTTGTGATTTTTGGCGATGAGGCTCTGCAAAAGCATTTTTTTCTCTCGTGTATTGTTCTGGGTCGGATCTCATTTGTTTGTTTTTGACACGATATGCCTGGGTAGAGTGGGATCAGGATAGGGCGTGTGGTTTGTTTTTTGCGTATCTGTTCTCCTCGAGTCGCCCTTATTGTTTTTGTTAGAAAGCATGCATTGATGTAGCATTTTTGGCACGTTATTTTGTCACGAAAGCAAATGTCCATACTTTGATCTCTTCTTGACTATGGATGACTTGACGTTTTGATAAGCTGATGTCTCCTGCCGTGTATTGTCGCGTCAACATTCTTGAGTGGTTTGAACTTTGGCCGATCAATGTGGTGTAAGAGGAGGCTGGGAATTCAATCAAAAGCCTTGGCGCGATCGCGACGCGTCGTCTCCATTGCGGAATTTCAATCCGGAGCATCTGATCATCTCTACCACACCACTTTCTCATACCCTATCAATTGCCGACTGAACTCGTATTATTCCTTATATCACAGTCGTCCACGAACGCCAAACTTCTTTAGGACCATTACAACATACTTCACATCAATCACAATGTCTTCTCCGGCGCGTTCAACGCGCTCGAGTCGCGCCTCGACACCAGCAGATGATAGCTCGTCGATCGTGTCCATGGCCTTGGAGTCGCCAGGAACCAGGATGAGGAAGCTTATGGCCGCTTTCGACGAAGAGTCAGACGATGACGCCGGCGTACCTGTCAGACCAGCAACGAAGTCAACTTCCACGACACAATCAGCAAGCACGACGCGTACCGTCAACGCGTCAAAAGATAATGAAGACGAGCAGAGTGAAGAGGAGGATGAGCCAGTCTTCAAGCCTAGAGGCAGACTGGCTGCCAGGATGGGAGGTGCAGCTCCTCCAATCCGGGAAGAGTCGTCATCAGAAGACGAGGATGTCTACCAAAAGGTCAAAAGAGACCTTATGGCCTCAAAGAGGGCTCCCTCTGCAGACAAATCTCCCGCCAGAGTCACACACTCGATCGAAATGGCTCGCACCAAAACACCTCAACCCAGTCCTCCTCGTAAGAGACTCGTAGATCGAGCCTCGACTCCGGCAGCATCTGCCCGATCAGAAAGTCCTGGATTGTTCATGTCACCGGCTCCCGAGCAGAGACGATCCATTGACGACAACTCGAACCACGGAAGCGACTCGGACTCTGACCTTCCTGCAGACCCATCGGCGCCCTCTCGTCTCCGTGATCTCGTCAACCGTCGCCGCGCCGAAAGACTGGCAAGAGAGCAGGCAGAGAAGGAAGCAGAGGAAGAACGTGCCGCTACCGGCCAGGCTCCACTGTCAGACATGTTCAACGACGAGGATACAAGGGATGAAGCTACTGAGCGAAGACTCACACAGTCTGCAAGACCTACACGTAAAGCCAGTAAGAGAGCTTTGGAAGAGATGAACAGGGAAACACAAAGAATCAAGAGAAACATGCAGTTGACGCATCAGGCAAAGGTCAAGAAGAGATTCACACCCCAAGACTTTTTGTCAGCCTTCAACCGCCCCAAGACTTCGTCTGGTCTTGCCAATGTCACAAATGCTGCAGATGTTACCTCTTCCTCTCCTCCGCCAGAGCCTTTCTCGGAGACTGGTGTGGACAAGGACCGCGATACACCACCATCAAGCCCTCCAAGTGTTGATGACTCTCTCAAAATGATCCCTGAGCAGCTCATGGGCACAGAAACTGTCGAAGAATCCGACGAAGAATTGCCAACGCTCCAAGAAATCCTGACACAACCTAGAAAGACTGTCGATAACGGCAAAGCTCCTATGCTCCAACCACTCATCGAACAGAAGTCGATACCAATCCGCAAGGTCCGCGTCAAGATCCCTAAACACAGCAAACTCAACAGATCAAACGACGACGACGATGATGACCTCGAGATTCTCCACGATCCCCTCGCCATGTTCAACCAAGTCCCAAAAACGCAGACGCCAGAAGGACGAACCATGCTAATGCTCCGCCACCTTGCTCAGCTCACTGGTAACGGCGACAGAATTCGCAGCAAGAGGGGACAAAAGCCTTCGATATCACCTCAGCAACTCGACATTCAGCTCCGCCAGCGCGCTCGCGAGATCGCAAATCAAGAACGTACTGCGAGACTCGCCGACTTGCGTGCCAAGGGTATCGTCATCTTGACCGAGNNGAAGAACGTGAGAGGGAGCAGATGCAGATTGAGGACATGCTGGGCAAGGCAAGAGAAGAAGCCGAGAAGTTGCGCAAGCAAGAAAAGGCCACTGCCAAAGCGAACGGAGAGGACGTTGGTATCNAGCTCTGATGAGAGTGAGGACGAGGACTATGTTGGCAGTGACGAAGAAGCCAAAGCCCCGGCAGAAGAGGAGGATCAAGAAGAAGAGGAAGAGGATATTGAGCTCTCTGGTTCTGAAGAGGAGGACACTGTCGACCATGACATGATCGATGCCGAGGCTGGCGAAGAAGATCAGAAAGAGCCCGAGGAGACAGAAGAACAGGCCGAAGACGAGACACCCCAAGACGATGAACCTCAATTGCCTAAATCCAGAAGGACACGCAGGAAACATGTTATCGACGACGATGAGGACGAAGACGAACCGGAAACTCAACAAACATCAGGCGACGGTATCAATGATGAGCTCGCCGCTGCATTCGGCTTCGGACGAACCCCTTCCGCTCCTATGGGCATGTCTCAGATGTTCGCAGGAACTATGGACGATACTCAAGCATCTGGAACAGTTTCTCAGGATCAAGATTCCTTCGAGATGCTTCGTCAACTTCCTCCTTCTGCTCCCATGCCTTCGATGCCTCTTTTCGAAGATTCTCAGGATGCAGTGGCTGACAGCCAAGTTGACGCTACTCAGACTCAGGCAAACGAGCCCACTCAGCAGATGGATCTACAGTTTCCTCAGCCCTCTACTGACTCGCCTGCAGTCAATCGCATGTCGCAGTTCTCTCAGATCCCGGACCCGTCTCAGGATGTCGGCTTCGACCCCAACGTTATTCCTCTTGCTGACCGAGTTCGTGCTCCTTCATCTACTGTCGAGACTGTCATGCTCGGTGTTCCAGAGTCTCCTGTCTTTCAGCGCCGTGGCCGTCTGGTGAGACGTTCTGAGGTCGACCAGCAGGAAGAAGAAGACGAAGAAGCAGTGCCGTCTTCAGCGCCCGTTGCTGTCGAGAAGCCATCGGATGCATTCAGCGTCATGCGTCAAGCAGCGAAGAAACCCGCCCAGCCTGACTTTGACAAGCAGAAGAGTAACGCTAAGGGTATGGTTGATGAACAAGCCGAGGAATCCGAAGACGAGTACCGCGGTCTTGGAGGTGCAAGTGACGACGAAGACGCTGGTTCTGGCGATGAGGAAGACAAGCAAATGATTGACGAGACTGATGTCAAGGTCAACGAACGCCAGCTCGCTGCTCTCTATGCTGAAAAGTCCCGTGTGCAAGACGAAGCTCAGACAAGCAAGCTGTACAAGGACCTCATGTCAGGTGCTCTTCGCCGTAAGCGTGGAAACAACGCCTTCGAGCTCGACTCAGATGAAGATGACCAGGTGGTCGAAAGAAGGCGCCGCAGACAACGCGAAGAAGCTCGCAAGCGCAAACTTCTGCTTCAAGATGAGACGCTGGGTAAACTCGGCAGCAATGACAAGAAAGAGGCCTTCCTTCGTGCAATCGAAGACAGAGACGAAGCCGACGATATTGATTTCCTGGACGGTCTTGATGTAAATGACGATGCGGAAATGGTTGACTCACAACAACAACCTTCTGCGTCTCAACCCACTGCTTCTCAAGCTGGCGGCGACGAAGAGCAGTCCAACACTCTCAAACGACCAGCCGACGCCCTCGAACCAAGCCAATCATCTCAACAAGCCCAACCTCTGCAAAAGAAGAAGTCCATTGCGGCAGTATCTTCTCTTCGCCGCTCTGGCCTCAGCGACACATTCCGCAAACCCAAATCTCTCGCCGAAGTCCGCGACTCGCTTTCCTTCCTGATCGATGACCCTTCCAACGAAGAACTAGCTTCCGAGATTTTGTTGTCGTCAGACGAAGAAAGAGAAGTCCGCGCCGTATCCTCTGAACCCAGAGCCCCTGCATCCGCCCGCAGAGTCCCCGCCAAAGACTCCATCATCGACCGCCTGACACTCAAGAAACAAGCTTCTTCCTCCATCGCCGAGACCGCAGACGCAAACCTCGCATTCTCGTCCTTGTCCCAACAAGCCAAGGGAAGTTTCTCCTTTAAGCCTGCTAGTTTGCTCAGAAAGGCCACCGTCAACAATTCTTCGATTGGTGGGGACAGAGCTCCTCCTAGTCTCAACAGGGAAGGCAGTAGTGGGATCAGAAATGGAGGTAGCAAGAAGAGCAGTATCAATTATCAGGCCAGAGAGGCGGAGAGGCAGGAGATTGTGCAAAAAGCGGCCAAGAGGAGAGAGGAGAATGTCAGGAAGATTGCTGGGTTGAGACGTAAGGCTGGAGGTGCACTTGGAGCATTGGGTAGTGTGGGTGGTGGATTTGAGTGATGATGAGACGCAAGGGATATAGATAGAGATGCACTTGATAGGCGTTTGGCAGAGATTATCATTAGCAGGTCAAAGGAAGGTTCTTTTTTCCATAGCCGGAGTTACGTAGTATGCAGTATTTTTTATACACATCACCACTAAATGTTTTCCATGAGCAAATTATATCCAATGATTAGGACCCCGTCTGCGATACACTGGGTATTGATCTCTACTCGAACCTCTAATGGAATATCGACATTTACTCAGCCTCGGAGGTAAAGTTAGTCTGACCCAAATCAGTGTCTCCAGGCAAGATGAACGGCTTAATCTTCGGGAGGCGGTTCAGGGTATCATCGCTGAAGCCCAAATGTTCCTTGACGACTTGCTTGGGAGTCAATCCCAACCACTGCGCAACACTGACATCATTGTAGATGGGTGCCTGCAACACCTCCAAGTAAACCAAATCCTCGGTTCCAGTGTTTTCGAGATAGTGTGCAGTGACCACGGGAACATAACCCACATCGCCGGCGTGGAAGTCAAAGGTACGAGAGGCTTGAGGTGCTTGGAACAGAGTCAGTCTGCCTTGACCGGAGAGGATGAAGTCCCACTCGTCGCTGGTGGTGTGCCAGTGCAATTCGCGCATGGCTCCGGGCTTTATTGTGAAGAGACCGACGGCAAAGTCAAAGGCTGCCGGGAAAGTCTGTGTGTCGAGAATCTTGACACTGCCGCCGGGGACTTCGTAAGGTGCTTGTTCGGAGAAATGGTAGGAGTAGCCTTTGGAGTTGGGGATCACACCAGCGGGACCGGTGATGTTGTTGAGGGGGTCAGAAACATTGGCTGGGTATGCCGAGCCATTGAAGATATAAAGTTGGTCTTGGGGGATGTGGTCCAGAGCCGAGATGTCTACGCGGAGATCTTTGGCCAAAACAGATTTGGGATTTCTGGCAAAGAGTTCCGAGAGAAGGAAAGTGTTGTCCTCGCTGAAACTGCCTTCGTCAAAGACGAGAAGGAACTCAACTCCAGTGGGTCCAGCTTGGATGCTGTGAGGGATGCCGGCAGGGAAGAACCAGACATCTCCTGCGGATAGGTCATCGGTAAAGGTTTCGCCGTCTTCGTTGACTGCATTGATTCTGACTGATCCGTTCATGATGTAAGACCACTCGTTGGCTTGGTNGCCTGCGAATTTGTTAGATTGTTGTGTAAATGCACACAAAAATTGCATCGCCTACCAGTGCAGTTCTCTGTATGCGTAAGGCTCGAGGTGCATGTCCACGCCAGCCATGTTCTTAGCCACAGGTAGAAGGTTGACGTTCTGCTGTCTTGCCCATCCCGCGCCATTCAACCCGTGTCTATTGTGGGAAAGACCAAGAGGCCACTTGGCGTTCGAAACATCACCGGCATCGGTACCCTGTAGATGAGGTGATCAGCCGGAGTTGTAAACCTAGAGTATACTCGAACGTACCGGAGGAATATACAAGTCCGGGTTCTGCTTCTCCAACAACTCGTTCCTCGGTCCAGGATCCGTAGGTGACTTTCCTCCCTCGCCACGGATGGGCTGTGGGTTCTCAATCTTACTAAGGTCAAGGTAGAAACCTGTATCTGCATCTGCAGTCTGAAGAGGGCCTACACTGAAAGCGCTTGACGGGACAACAGCTGGGTCGTACGAGCTGATGACATTAGTAGGGTTGAAGCCCAGAAGCTCAGATCCTCCTCTCAGCGAGCCAGATGCACCCTGTGGTCCGAATGGAGTGGCGGTAGGGTTATTCGTGTTGTCCAAGAATTGTACTGCGGACTCCTGACGAGGCTTGACGCGGTTGGGTGCTGGAGCTGGTGCAGCAAAAACAGAGCTCAGCAGACCAGAGACCGCAAGAAGGGAAGTTCCTGTCCTCATGATGGGTGTGGGATTGAAAAAGACTGTGGCTTTCGCCTCAAAGTTCAGGTACCGTGTCCTACCTTATATATCAGTAGCACAAGCAAACCCTGCGGACTCGGCTACAGGCGTACACATGCATGGTAAATAGTCGTCATGATAGTGACCTCTGCACAACGCTATGGGAAAGTTGCGGAAGCTATGCATCAAGCGTAACAAGATCGTTTGTGACGGACGAGTGTGACCAATCGAGAACCTTGCGGTATGTTGCCGTTATTGCAATTGGTCATGCTAAACTGCCGAGAGACAAGGCCAAACTTGACTGTTCGGGAGTGGTTATGGTCACGGAGGTTTAGCCCGAGGCTGATCATCTTGATGGTGGCGGTACAAGCCGCACCTTGATATTGCTGACAGTTGTTAGAGCCATCTTCGAACAAGAGAATCGATTCTGTTAGCACTGAAAGCCTTGCTCTGACAGTGAAACAATTGAAGCTGTGCAAGGCTCGAACAATAGAGAGCACCTCTGATCCGATCAATTCAAGTCGTCGTACACAATATCTCTAGCTTCATGTATCACAATCAATCGCCAGCCGCCATGACCTGGAAGCAAGCGAGACGTGATGTCGAAATATACATGAGTACCTGTCAAATCTGCAGGTGCCGCGAGGAGAAACAAACCTCCGCGAAGAGAACAACCAAAATCGTGTCGTCATTTTCTCGCCCAAACCTTCCCTTCATTTCTTGATGCTCTCAAGCTTTCACACCCGAGCCTTATTCTTGTACTTAATTCGTGCGGAAGAGCCGGCAAATGCACCCATCATGATTATCACGATATTGGCATGCGTACGCGTAACCAGGCGGTGTGATTTGAGGTTGCATGTTGTGCACGTATGATGGAAGTTCGGCAAGATGTCCGATGTATGGTGTCTCGTCAGGGCTCAGTAGAGAGGGATAGAGAGCAAGGTGTACGCACTGCGTTTGATTGCATGTGGTTTATGAACTGCCTTGCCTCTCAAGAGGGCACTGGTGATGTGTTTATGTACATGTTGAACATTTCCGTCTCTTTCCTTCGACCGAATCCTGAGTGTTCTTCTCGTCGCTGTAATGCAGCAATCTAACCTCTATGCACCGGGCCTCGAGTACTCCAAATGTCTAACTCTCTTCCAAACCTCTCTAACCACTCTCTCCTGGCTCTGTCTGCCTGTCTCTGTTGCAGAAGGGCCAGCAGGTCTGATGGCGAGATATAGTCGACTCCCCAACCTCACATCTCCGATCGCCGCTGTAGCAGGGTCTTCAGGAGGATTTGCAGTAGTGACCAGTCCACCTGCTTCTTGGAGTAAACAGATGCCGGCTGCTACATCCCATTCCCAGCACCCGCCTTCCCACCAGATATCGAAGGAACCCATGGCCACGTATGCGAGATCGAGGGTTGCACTNNGTTTTCACGCTGTCAGTACAGTTCTAGAGACAATCAACAAAGTGGGAAGGAATGGGAAAATGTACCTTCCAAGACTTCTCACGCCATGCACCATACCACCCTTACNCCCTCTTCCCCCAAGCTCCCCCGCCATGTTCAAAAAACTCTCAATCTTCCTGTACAGATTACCGTCTTCCACATCCCTTCTATCCTTTCCCCACTCGCAGCTAAACACACATCCCTTGGGTGCCTGCTCAGGCATCGGAGGCACTGGATTTCTCACCAGCGGAAGACGTCTAGTCTCATTCAACCAAGCTCCCTGACCTTTGCAAGCGGAAAAGACTTGGTTGAGGAACGNGGCATAGATGACACCGATGGTGGGTTTGGAGTCCAGGATAAAGGCAATGGAGACGCAAAACATGGGGAAAAGGTGTGTGTAGTTTACGGTTCCATCCAGGGGGTCGACACACCAGGTTGGTGCTGTGGTGATGAGGTAGTCTTTCGAGGCGCCTTTGGAGTATGTTTCTTCGCCAATGAAGCTNNGGGTGAGGGGCGGTTAGATGAGTGGTTCATGGGTGTGGTAGAGATGCAATTGCTGGACTTACTCGTGACTGGGATACTTTTTTGTGATTTGCTCTTTGACAAAGGCTTCGACATNCTGTTGTGATGCTTGATTAGCCATGCTCTGTATATGATGATTCATCTCTCCTTGACTCGATGGCATGTATTGTTCTCGTGCTAGGGCTCAAAGATGCCACAAGAAGAGATTGAGGGTGCATCACATACCCTCATCAGTCTGCGTGACAATATCCACAGAACTGTCCTTCTCGACCTGTTCCTGCTGCACGCCAGCAACAGTGTCGTTGCCGCATCTGGCCTCCACACCGTCCATCAACATGCGTCCCGCATCCTTGGCCAGCTGCACCGCAAACTCATATATCTCTTTGAGATGCTCTGGTGTGAATTCCGTACTCGACATGACTGATTTGATTGCACGATAAGAAAGTAGAGGGTCAGGACAGTTCAAGCATCGATGATAACCAGATTCATGCCAAGGAAGACATCCGTGGAGTTGCTCCACAAATTGCGCGAGAGGCGGAAGATCAGGGCCGCTTCCGTACATGTGGAGCAGTGGAGAGAAGTAAAGATGGCATTGGGTGTGATGGAAGAAACTTGTGAAATATCATGATCAACAACTGTATATGAAAAAGCTATCGAGCGAAAGTGTCCCTTGGGTATAAAAGTACAATGTTACAACGCCTTTGTCCGGTCATGTCCCCAAACCTGAATCCTAAACACCACGCGCCTTGCTATGCTGCCGGATCGAAAAGGAACGCCCGAGGAAGAACAGAACAGAATGAAAGACCGTAGCAGAATCTATCCGCGTTCATGAGAGTCGTGGTAAGTGGGAAGATCATTCGACTGGGAGTCGGTATGCGGATTTGTGGGTGTGGTAGTCGAGGTAGGAATAGTAGTACTCGAAGAAGCTCTCCCAGGTGCGAGAGACGAAACAACGGTCTCAGTGTAGTCTGGAGGTTTGAGGCCGGTGTTCTCTCTGGCCAGGGTCGGGCGAGGCACAGCTGGTATGGTGGGGTTGGCTGGAGAAGCGGGCTGAGCAGTCTCGAGGACGGTATCGTTGTCGTCGGGAGCAGTTTTGTATGCGGGAGGAGCCTCTCCTGCCTCGTTCAGACCCTCTTCTTCTCTTCTGCGGCGCCAGGGAGAAAGAACACCAAGCGGCTGACCACGAGGAGCGGGACCACTTGAATAGTCGCGTGACAGAGCTCCCCAACCCCAACCTCTGTTGGCGCGCAAGCCTTGATCTTCAATGTCACGGGTCAAAGCGATCTGACGTGAGACGTTGGCTTGGTAGACGATGCGCTTCTTGCGGCGATAGAGGACGCAGGCGCAGACTAGGGCGACAACGACGGCGACGGCGACAAAGGCAAAGTAGTTCTGGTATAGGTTTCCGAAGCTCTTTCCCTCGTCGGATTCATCGGATCGGGAGACGAGGATGGGCGTAAGAGTGGTGTGTGGGTCTGATGTGTATGGAACGATGGCCATGTTGTAGATGTGGCGGTATGTTTTCAAGGGTGAGTCGTCACAGCGAATGGTCGATGAAGGTCATGAAAAATGCCGAGGAGCTACAAGCTCTTCGAGGGGTCGTCAGAGTCAAGTAGTGCAGGGCGGATAGCTCGGGACTTGACGACGAAGGAGTCTCGCAGAGGTGGAAGACTTTGTGCGAAGCGATGCTTGTGCTGAGATGGAATGTCGATGGTGATACGCCGTGCACGGAGCGTTACGAGTAGAGCAGAAAGGCAGGCGACATGACTGAGTGCGTGACCGAGTCGAGGGTGGTGTTGGAAAGGACGAAGGGAGCTGCTTGAACATGTCCAAATCGACGTCTAACGCCGCGGAGCCGCAGCTTCCCGTCGAGCACGTCAACCATTAATCCATCAAGGTTTTGCTATCCAACACAATCAACTGAACATCCAAGTATCCATCATCTCCTCGACCCGTCGTATCTCAACTCATCCAAAATGCCTCGTGCTACCGCCGGTAAGCTCTCATGTCCAAAGACCGCGCCCGTCATCATCATCTGCACTGTTGCCCCTTGACCTCGTCGCTATTCATCTACCTTGGTCTATCGAGCCTTGAAAAAACTTGACAACATCCTAGGTACCCTGGTTCAGTGTGACCCCTCTATCAAGGCCATCATCAGCAAAATTAATGAAGAGAATGGCGGTCTTTACATTTCCGAAGACATTGATGACGAGACCTGCTTAATCAACACCAAGAAGCTCGATGAGCTCAAGCAAAAGCTCAAGGATGCAAGCAAACCCTCGTCATATCGCACAGCACCCACTGACAGCTTTACANNGGCCCTCAAGGACACCGTTCGCGAGGCCGAGGACTCGAGCTCCGAGTAGAGCGACGACCTGAGAGTCGCTCCAGCAATCTATCACAGGAAGGGTTCCACTGTACAAAGGCTTCCTGAAAGTCTGGTGCGCGAGAAGTCTCCAACAGGGCCCCATCAACTTCAAATAATGAGAACACGACCATGGACACCGAGTCTAAAACTGACGACACAACTACCCATTCACACCAAGTAGGAACTGCAAGTCTTTTCAAGTCTCTCTGATACTGACTACAGGCAGTCATCCAAATCATCCAAATGTAGAGCCTTGCAACTCTTCCAACAAGTCACGATCCATCAATTCGTCCTGACGCAATCTTACATGGTATCCTTCTGCTCAGCCCCATCGAGCGCAGCAACCCACTTTGGTCTCGTAGGAGCAAACAACTCGACATTGGGCTTGCTCTCGTTCAAGACATTGCCATCCAAAACACCAGCCTTGACAATCTTCATACCCGGAAAGTTCTCTCCATCACGGTACAGGGTAGATCCGCAGTCGCCGCAGAAGTAGGAGGTGATCTTCTTGCCGCTGTCGGCTGTTTTGGTGAAGCTCTTGGGGTTGCCGGTCACTTTGAAACCGTCACCAGAGACGACATTGTTGACGCTGTAGGCGCTGCCGCTGATCTTTTGACAGTCGGTGCAATGACAGAGTGCNNCTGGTGGTAAATACAGATCAGCTTCTGTAGAAGTGTTTATTGAATGCTTCGAACTCACCTTCAACGCGGGCTCTCCACTGTATTCAATGCCAACCTTTCCACAAAGACACTTTCCTGAAGCCATGATCGTTGGAGTGTAGTGTTGTATTTGATGAAGATGTTGCAGCAGGTCCGATTGAGTTGAACAGTTATGATATATCTGAGCTCGAAGATGTAAGCGGGGTAAGTGAAGGTTGTTTTCCTTGCTATCCTCAGGGCCGAGGTGTTGCTCGCGGGTGCTACGCGTCATCATATCGAGCCATGACTTTTGGCCAGAAATTTGGAAGATGGGTCCGGTCAGATTACTTGTCTCGCGAACACCTCTCTACTAACCTTTCTTCTTGTTCGTGCCCTTGTCTAGTATGATATAGCAGCACCTAACGAGTGTTCTTTTCGAAACAAGTTCATAGGACTGACATAAGGTAAGAAGCTGGTAATAACGTCTCCATATAGAGGCCATACGATCCTAGCTATATGCTCTGGTCAATTGTCTACCTGGCCCTATACTCTTGCTGTTTAGGGCAGCTCGTATAACCTTGAATGTGAAGTGGCCAGGTGCTTAATGAATCGGATCTAGCCTATGCCAGTCTCTAGTGGGGATCCTTTCAAGCGAAAACAAGAAACGGCCATGAGCTGAAGAACGCCCAGCTGCGGTTCGCGAGGCAAGAACTGTCTGAATCACAACTACCTTAATCCGATCCCAAGAATCTCCATCTTACAGATTAAAATCAGAGACACAATGCGGCAGCAAGGCGAAGATTCTCAATGCAATTGCAAAAAGCAGCACGCTCTCAAAGCTTTGTTAATGCAACATACTGAAGCACCTCTAGAGCGCCTATCAATAAAGAGTTCAAGAGCCCCTCTTCGTTCTGTTCCTTTTTCAACTCTTTGCAAGTTGTAGATGGCTCAGATCATAAACATCCTACTGACTACCTGATCAAGCGAGAGACACGACTCGCCGATAGCCAACTTGAATGTGCCAGCAGTGAGACATGCTTGCAAGTGCGTGTTGGCGAGTCCGATGCTTCGCGTGTGGGAATATCTTGCATGCTGCATCGCAACTCTATCAAGCGCAGAAGAAACTCAATCAAGCACAGAAACCAATGGAATGAAAACTCTTTTTCGGTGTCCTGGATTACTTTTCTTATGAATACACCAATCTTTTCTCCTCCTGTGTCCTTCAGCACGTTTGAGTTGGGTGCTTTTCCCTCGTTGATGCATATTGTGAAGCTTTCGCAATTCCTGAGGCAGAAGGTCCAACTCGCTTTGATACCACTCCCTGGTGAACCTTGCCATGAACGCTTCTCCCCGCTCAACCTCATCCTCTCCTTGCTCTGCGGCTCGAAGAGCGGTGGACAGAAATCCTCCTTTCTTAAACACAAAGTCTAGCATACCTCGTCTGGCATCAGGTTCGTCCATTAGCATGCCAACACAAGCACGCTTCTATCGCTTAGCCACGCCAGAGGCCTTGGAGAACAAGAGCTTGAAGCCGTTCTTGAGCGCGCGCATGTCGGGGTAAGGATGGCGTTGAAGTTCAAAGGCATTAGGAATGACCTTGACGGGCCAGGCTGCAACCTTGGCCGAGGCGCCAGCTTTGAAGCAAAGGTCGAAGTAGCCTGGGTACTTGGGATTGATGCAGAAAGCGTACATGCTGCGAATGGGATTGGCTTCTGTGTAGGCGTTGAGCCATTCATCTGTGATTTATGTTAGTAAGAAGTAGTATGATGCATGGGAAGGATAGATATGCTTACTGGTCGCTTCTCTCGAGCCTTTCTGGAAGCGCTCGTCCGTCATGATCTCATCAACCTTCTTCGCCATGGCCTTGACGTGTAGAACGATCAACTCATCGAGATCTGAGTATGTGTATTTGCCGCCAACCTTGAGAGTTCTACCAACAGAGAACTCGTTCTCCTTGTCAAGCTCCAGCACATCGATGTGTTGGAACACGTTTTCCGAAACCTTCCACGTAACAGCCAAGTGGTCAAGTCCCTTTGATGATGGTCGGATGACGACGTCACCCTGTGCTTGTGAACCCAGATATTCTTCTGCTTGAGCCGAGTTGAATGGTCGGAAGAGAGGATGCTTAATAACACGTTGGGCTCTACCGGTTTTGGCGTCCTTCTCGTGCATAGCCTCCTTCTTGTCCTGAGCTTCTTGTTGCTCATCCCATTGTCCAGGCTCATGGTCAAATTCGCGGCGGAAGGGTTCGCGCAAGTCGTCTTCTCTGAGCGAAAGACGTGCTGTGAAACGCTTGGGCTCAATCTCGAGCAGTTTGGCTTGGACAGTCTGGTGGGTCTGCCAGACGTGACGAGGCTCTGCACCACCATTACCGACACCGCCGGGGAAGTCTTGCTCGTTGATTGAGCCGTCGATACCACAGTCTAGCTTGACGTCGATGTGGTCAGGGAAGGTACGCTTGATTGACACAGGTACAATCATGCCCGCGGTCAGCGACTCCTTGGTTTCTCCGGTGAGCATAGTAAAGACCTCATCAGTTGACAACAAGTAGAAGCTACGACGAAGTTCTTCATATGGCTGCTGCAATTCACCACGAATGAGCTCCAGGGTAGCCTTCTTCTTGAGACCAATCTTGCGAAGGATCTCTTCAGCATAGTCGTCAAGCACGAGATCGTTAAGCTTGTCTTGAGCATCATCCTTGATAAGCTTGCGAACGACAGCGTTAGGGCCAGCCTCGTCCATCTCAGCCTTAACGTCCTCTTCATCCATGTCAAGAGTATCGGCCACGATCTTTCTCGCCGTCTCGTAGTCTTCAGGATGCACACGAGTGTTGTCCAGGTAGTCAGAGTCCGGTTCGGAATCGTCGTAGTTGATGTACAAGAAGCTAGCGCAATTCTCGAAGATCTTGGCACCAACCGCTGGTCTCCTGTTGCGGTCAGAGACGCCGATAAGCTCATATCGAGTGTTCAAGTCACCACCGTTAGAGTTGACAATTTTCAGGAGATGTGCTGCTTTGCGAGGACCCAGACCCGCGACGTATTGCAGAAGGTTGGCAGTGTATGTATCGGAGACGGCTTCGTTGATGTCGACACCGACCAGATTCACTGTCTCGATCATAGCCATTTCTAGATGCTTCAGAACCTTTTCTTGGGGAATGAGTGTTTGGTTTGAGGTGAAGGAGATTGAAGTGATGTCGCGACCGAGAGCGGCGTACTCCTTGAGAGGGCTTTGCATGTATCTTGCGAGGGCAATACAGTATCTTGTAAGCGGAGGAACAGTAGGGTGTTCGGCGGTGGCGCGATCGCTGGTGTAGTAGAGACGGGCAACTTCGTCGTTCGTGATGACAATATCAAGCTTGTCGCTTTGCTCCGAGCCATCTTCTTCTTCATACGGTGTACCGCGCAGGTCGTGACTCTCGATGATCTCTTGAAGGTCCTTGTAGAGTCTGCGAGTCTCGACGGAGAAACCAGAAACAGCAACAACATCAGGCTTTCTGCGCTCAACAAGATCGACGAATTGTCCAACATCGGCTCCATCAGGCAAGAACTTCTCCTTGTTGCCCATACGAATGTCGACAAATTTGCCGTTCTCAAGCACACGTCCATTTTCATCAACGTATGCCCAACAGATCGCATCGTTGCGCTTGCCTGCGCCATTGGAAAGAGCCAATACTCTGGGAGTAGTGCCAAGAACCATGCCACGAGGCTTATAAGGAGCCTGATCAAGCTTGTTGGCGTATTCCTCTCTGCAGCCGCGAGCAATTTGGGCTTCACACTCTGTCTTGAGATTCTCCTTGACACCCTTGACGATTGTGCGGGTGAGCTTCTCCAAAGCCATGTCCAAGACTTCCCTGCGCAAGGCGTTCCAAGCATCGGCAAGTTCACTGAAGTTGTCGGACATGATGTTCTTGTAGAGACTGTCCTTGAACCTGTCCCAGACTTCCATGCGAACACGGACCTCAACTAGACCCTCGTCTTCAGCCTTCAGCATGCGCAAAAACAGCTCAGGTTTGGCGACAATTGATCTCAGATCCTTTCCACGAAGATACTTGAACTCGTAGTAAGGATGCTCTTCATCGATTCTTCTCAGACCCTTCTCAGTACGGAAACAGTCGAAGACACCATCCATGTAAAAGTTTTGACGAAGCAGCTTGCGCATGCGAGGGCTTTGAGCGAGCTCTTCGGCGAACATGGCCTTCGCAGCAGCAAGTAGCTGTTGGCTGTTTGAGTACTCAGATCCGTCAACGAGCTGATCGGCCATATCGTCGGGTCTCTCGGTGGGGTCCTCAGTGTACTGCCTTGTGCCAACCTTGAGAGCGTTTTGCGCCAGAGCGTCTGCAGAAATGCCGAATGCTCTGACCATGTGGTATGCCCGTCCAGCGCGAACCTTGTCCCAGATATTACGTGTTCCTCTTGCTCTCTTCTGTGTGCCATTGGTCTCCGCGTCGTACACGGTCGTGTCCTTGAGTTGGGCGGCATATTGGAAGTGGAGGTAGTCCTGGACGTCCTGCAGCTCCTCCATGGTGACAGCGGCCGGAATCATGTCGTTGAAGATTTCGTCGTTGGAGTCTGTCATGGCATCGCGAATGCTCTCGATGGATCTTGACAAAGCTTCGCGCTTCTCAACAAAGGCACGATACTTGAGATCCAGATCGTAGATTTCCCACAGATCGCTGTTTTGCAACAATCTCGAAGCCTTGATCTCGTGCTGCGGAGCATCCGGGTCGTTCGGGTTGGGTGACAGAGGAACACGCTCTTCGTGAATCAGGTAGTCCTTGCGATTGTGGAGGATGAAAGGGACCTCGAACTGTTCGACGTTCATGAATCGCAGGACGTGGCCAACAACGTCACGGAAAGGTTCTACCAGGTCGCGGTCCAGACGCTTCTTGGGGAGAAGAAAGTTGGAGATCCAGTGTGTCTCTTCTTGCATACGAGCATTCATCTCCTCGTCGGACAGTTCCATTTCCCTGAAGGGCTGGCGGGCGAGCTGGTAGCGTTCGGGGACATCGGTGTTGCGGATGATGTTATCGTCCTCTGTCAACATCCGGTCGGCCAGTTGCGACGGCTCGAAAACATCCTTGAGCTCAAGCGGCTTATCCAGACCTTCTTGATTCTCATCACCCTCCTCTTGTAGTTGCAAAGCCCAGTCGTACTCTGTACCATCACCAAAGGCAGCCATCATGTCTTCCTGAGCAGACTCATCCAGACCACTCTGCATGCGCAAGGGGTCGACATAGCCTCTGCCGGGTCGTCGAACTTCGGCGGCATCTCGCATGGCTTCGCGCTCCTCATCGGGGAATTCGTCCTCTTCAATAAAGTCGGCGAATTCATCGGCGTAGGCTCTGGGTTCGCGGCCGTAGGCTCTGGCATCAGCGTCGGCCATCTCCTCATCGTCACTAAAGATGTCGTCGATGCCGCGTGCTTCATTGCGGTCCCGGTCTTCGCGATGGCCACGCTTCAGGCGCTTGAATTTGCNTCTTCTGGGCATGTTAGTGTGATGGGTGGTTATGTGTATATGGCGATTGCTAGTCACCTGTTCTTCTTGACGGCGTTGGTAGTCGGGGTGTGTTTCGCCAATCAGATCCAGATCCTCCTCATCGAGCAGAGCATCCTCAGCCTCGCGCTCCTCCCTTCTGCGCTTCCTCTTTTCGCGACGGCGCTCGCGGCGCCCCTCGTCATCTTCTTCGTCTTCGTCTACTATGAAGCCTTCACGGATCTGGCTGCCTGGTTAGGGGTGACTTTCCGACGAGTCGTTTGTTGTGTATGCGCACCTCTCTCTCAGCTTCCTCATCATCGTCCTCTTCTTCCTCGCTGGAATCATCGACGTTCGCCTTTTGCTTTCTGGGACGCGGTGCCTCCTCGTCACCCTCGTACTCCTCGTCTTCTTCGCTGCCAAGCTCAGCGTCGAGATCGAACAAATTGGCAGTCGTCATGGTGGATGTGAATGGCGATGTTTTGGTGCAAGCTGTCTGGTCGGGGATTCAGGCGCGTGGTATTTGTCGGTCGTCAATTCGTGGCAGCAGCTGCGCGCTATGCAGGCAGGGGGAGAAGGGAAAGAATAGAGTTGGACAAGCAAGCGCTTTTATATGTCGGCGGAAGGAAGACCAAGTGATGTCGATGGACAGGCGAGATGCTCCTTCACCTGTACTGCAGTTGCTTGAGCGTGCCTGCCAGTCTGAAACTGCGACTGCCGTCACGGCCTTGGCGCCTTCGCCCGGCTGAATTCCGGATGTGTAGGGTCGCAACTGCCTTTGAGCTGCAAGAGGTTTTCGGGACAAGAATGGCGGTTGCGAGCAACGTTCGACCAGATTCTGATAGAATGGTTTCTCGTATATCAGCAGTACTCCCTCGGTCAAGTCAACGAGTACACGTCCACGAATCAGCAGCAACAACGCTAGACACACACCGACAGAACAAAGAGACAGACTTCGGCCGTGGAGACGTGGCTTGGCGGGCCAAGGGCGGAAGTCGGTCCAACAAGGGAATAGAAGGTCTCTAGAAGGTCGAAGCAGCGGTTTCATCCAGTCCGTTGGCCTGTCTCATCTTCACTCTCTGCCGATTGTCTCTTTGCTAGTGTCTTCTCCTGGATGCCTTCTATATAACATGCCATTTACCCGTCGCTCTTGATTACCTGTCTCTGTCTGCCGTCCGTCTTCAGTCTTTCTGCTCTCGCAATCTCCCACTCGACAATCTTCGTCCAGCAAAGCCGCCGCTTGCCCCACCCGGAACACCCCAGTCCCCTTGTTGACGACGTGCATACGCCAAACACTTGCGATACACGTTCTGATTGTACCTTGCGGACTGCCGCCCATCCTAGTCACCGCCCGATATTGATTAATTCCGCCTAGAGGGACAGCCAATCACTTTCCCGGCCTAGGGAGACAACCAAAGCTTGCCGACGAGCTGAACAAGACTCCTTCACAACCGACTCGCACACAACCACACACAGACGCCCACCATGTCGGACGCCTTCAAGACGAAGACGATGAAGCGAAAGAACGTCAAGGGTCTGGCCCTCAGCGCTCCCGCTCCTCGTCCTGCTCAACCCCTCACACCGGACGGAGATGCTACCGGTGGTCAAGAAACAGGCCGCGCAGACACACTCGAGATCGGCGTCGAGTTCAGGTTAGACCTCAAGAGCGAAGATCTCCAGGTCATCAAAGAGCTCGGAGCAGGCAACGGCGGCACAGTCAGCAAGGTCATGCACACGGCTACAAAGGTTGTCATGGCGCGCAAGATCATCCACGTCGAGGCAAAGAAGGAAATCAGGAAGCGCATCGTACGAGAGCTGCAGATCATGCACGAGTGTAACTCACTCTCCATCGTCTCCTTCTACGGCGCCTTTCTGAACGACATGGGCGATGTTGTCATGTGTATGGAGTACATGGACGTCGGTTCACTGGACAGCATCTCTAAGAACTTTGGTCCCGTGCGAGTCGACGTTCTGGGAAAGATTGCAGAGTCCGTCTTGGGCGGCCTCGCATACCTCTACCGCATGCACCGCATCATGCATCGCGACATCAAGCCATCCAACATCCTGGTTAACAGCAAGGGTCAGATCAAGTTGTGCGACTTTGGCGTCAGCAGTGAGCTCGACAATTCGGTCGCCGACACGTTTGTCGGAACGGGCACCTACATGGCGCCCGAGAGAATCCAGGGTTCGCCTTACACGGTCAAGTCGGATGTGTGGAGTGTTGGTCTGTCGTTGATGGAGCTTGCCATCGGCAAGTTCCCCTTCCACAGCGAAAACGGCGACGACGACGATCTGGCCGGCCCCCAGGGTATTCTCGACCTCCTCCAGCAGATTGTGCTCGAGCCTTCGCCCAAGCTGCCCAAGAGCGACGCCTTCCCCAAGATCCTGCACGATGTCATCGACAAGTGTCTGATGAAGAATCCCGACGACCGCCCTACACCTGCCGAACTGTTCGAAACCGATCCCTTCCTGCAAGCAGCTAAGCGCACTCCGGTCGACCTCGAGGCTTGGGCCGTCAGCATGATGGAGCGCCACAATCGCAAGTCCCATCTCGTGCCACAACTGTCTCCCCAAACAAAGCAACTGCTGCGATCCGGCGGCAGAGAGCCCGAGAACCAGCCCAGCCCGCCATCTTCGTCATCTGGTGATATCCCCATCAGCACCCAGTCCATGCCGCGCAGTTCACAACGTCCGGGCTACCCGCAGCGCACATCGAGTGCCAGTCAGGTACCCATGGCCGCCCAACAGCCTTTGAACTTGCCTATTCGCCCTGCTCCAGGAGCCGCATCGCAACCACGCTCTGCCCGTCGCGAGCCCGCACCCACCTCGAGACCCGATTCGCTATCTCGCACCACGCCCAAACGCGCCCCTAACTACGATTACTCAAACTACGATGACATTGTCTCTGGCTACTACGACACCAACAACAAGTTCTAGATGCACCTGCTCGTTTGTCCAGATCAGGAAGCACCAGCAGGGATGGCTCAGGAGTACAGAATCAGACGTGTCCGTCATGTGCGTCCACATCATCTGTCATACCACACTGGATCGAGATGTGAGCACGAAGCAAAAGAGAAGGAGATCAGATACCCACGTTTCGCGACGACACAAAACAGCAGGACAGAGAGCAAGATATCCATCAGACGTAACCCAACGGGCAGAGTCAATCGTCTCGCAAGACATTTTTCATTTGTGTTATTCCAAAGCCGCTTCTTTTTTCCACCACTCATTGCACCGGCGTTTTTCTCTTCTACTTCTCTCGGATGCACAGCAAATAGGGCAGGGCGTTTTATCACATTCAAACATGCGAGCATTAGTCTTGGAGACCTCTTTTTGCAGAAATCAAGTTTTATTTTCGTCCATCATACCTATGTCTTGTGCAGTAATGAGGAGGTGATGAAGTTTGTCTGAAAATCTCGCCCTGGTGTGATTGACCAAGCTACGATATTACTGACCTCCTTGTTCCGCTTTGCCCCTGTTTTTCTGCTCAGTCTCTACTAAACATGGCAATCTGTTTATTCGAACGTGGAGTATTCGTCGAGCTTCAACACGCCAGATATGATACTTGGTTTGAAAGGTTGTAATGAATTCTTTTTTCTCGTTATATCATGTTAACATAATAATGCTCTCGGTTCCCATAATGCATACTTGCTTTGCCCCAAACTCCAAACCCACATCATGTGTATGCCCAAAGCCCAATGTTTTGGTTTTTCTTCTCCCAGGACAGAACCAAGGAAACCACGACCATCGACCTCGTTGCTTCCATCTCTTTCATCCTAAGCCATCAATCCATGCTGATCTCATAATCATACAAATACCCTTGTCCCCACCATGACCCAAGCAATACACACCACCCCCATCCCCTCCAACGCCGAACCCTCAACCCAGAAACTCCAAGAAAAAGATAAACTCCAGAGGAAATACCTCAACGTTTAACCCCATTGACAGCACCTCTACCAGCAACCCTGAACACCGCACTGTCGACCTCAGCAACAGCCTCCCACCCATCCCCCTCCATTCTCGCAATAGTAACTCTGACTCTATACTCTCCCTGCGTCTGCACACACAACCCTTCAAAGCCCGCCGCACCCACGATTTCCTGTCTGTGTCCTCTGCCCAAAACCGAAAGATCAGAGCGGGAAGGTTCAGACACGGAATCCATGAGTTTGGAGGTTGTGAGGAGGTGGCCGGCGGGGAGGGGGATGCCGGAGGGAGAGCAGAGGGAGATTACGGCGAGCAAGTTTGTGGGGCGGGTGCGTTGGCGGGCGGTTATGAGGATGCGGGTGTTGAAGTTCGAGGAGGGGGATAGAGAGGTGGGTGGAGAGGTGGTGATGGTTAAGTTGTAAGGTGAGGAGGAAGATGTCTGTTGAGTGCGGGTTGAGGGTGTTTCGATGCGGGTGGAACTGCGACGGGGTCTGGTGATGGATGTTAGTTGAGATGGCATTGTGAGGTGAGGCAAAAAACTGTGAAGGAGTAGAGAAGTTGGTGCAAAGACATGATAAGTTAACACCATGATACCGAGAGTGCTCTTTCTCTTCGAAGTTTGTGTAACAGGAGTGAAGGCATCTGAGCATGCTTCAGGACAGGGAGGATGTCAAGTCATGTCTGAAACTCAACCCATGCTGAATCTTGCAGGAAGCACGGTTCGCAATACAACAGAACACTCCAGCCGGGCAGCACGAAAGTGGAGCATGGAAGATGATAAGAGTGAAGCGAGAAGAGATTCAAGACAACTTACTCAACACTGCGAGGGCCGTGGTCATTGCGAGCATAAGTGCGGCGTGCAACGTCTGCCATTGTGGGTGATTGATGACTTTCGTGGTTGTCTCGATTTTGGTCTTGATGTTGTCTAGCGATGCGTGCTGATCGTCGTAGCTCAAGGAAACGATCTTCTTCTGGTAATTGATGACGATTATGCAGATGCTGACGTCTAACAGATGGCCTCCGGGTCCTTGTTATATGTCCTCTAGAGAGTGTGGTGTTTCTAGTCTGAGGTGATGCCTGATCAGTATTCTGCCGTGATCGTCTAGAAGCGGTGCTATGTGGTCGAGACATTGTTGTGTAGGTGAGGTGGTGAGGTTTGACAGTGAGGAGGAAGGAAACAGAGTATGGATCGGAGTGGAATTGGCCACAACATATACGTTGTGATGGTAGGGCAAAGGCTTATGAGGCTTGAACTCAGAAATTTGGAATGCCTTTATCGAGAGCCTTCTTTCTCCATAGGTTGCCGAATACATATGTAAGGAAAGGGCCGAGCCGGTGACAGGAAAACAGCCAAACGTTGAAAACGTTTAAGGTAGTCTCTTGACTCGTACGTACCGAAAGGTCTGGAGATGAAGTGTGGTAGAGATAGCAAAAGGAGGATTGGAGATGTTGGAGCGGGGTTGTTGTCCGGTGATGGAGTTCAGCTGTAGAGGGATAGACTTTCAACTTGAATCAATAGCAGTGGACAAAGGATGGTGTTCTGGAGTAAGAAGATGTGGTAGAAGCTCAAGGCTAGAAGATGAATTGATCTGATCCAATGGTCGTTCTTTGGAGAAGACAAGGTGACTTTATATCTCATTCCCAGCCAACAGGTCCTCGAGCTTCGGTTCCTTTCAGACGGGTTGATTGCCGTCAATGTCGAGCTCATCATGCTTCTCTCTCATTGACAAGGTTTATTCATCATTTAGCGTTAGCCAGATGGTCGGGCGTCAAATCAGATGTGCCAGAAAGGGTGCCACATGAACCGACTAGACATCTCTGCGGACGACACAGACATTGAACTTGCCTGTTGCAGCGAGATCTACTGCAACCAAGAAGCCCCGGTGCAGCGCGGACTGTACCGGATCATCCTGAGCCGTTGGACTGGGAATTGAGGGTTGGGCCTCGTAAGGATGTGGTTTGGAAAGAAGTGGGCACAGGGCATAGGGAGACGCATGGGCGTTGCAGAAGGAGTCTGCAAATCAATCAAGCAGGAAAAGCGTTCGAGATTGTGCAGATTCGGTGCGTCGCATATCGATGCCGAAGTGCACCTTTCTCCAAACATCCATGAACATGGTGTCGGGTCTGCGCCATGGCGTGCTGCTAACTGATGCAGACGTCTCGGTTTGGAGAGAGGTCTGGCCTGAGCGCGGCGGTTCACTCGAGCCCGTTGACGCCAGGCGTTTGCACTCGACCAACCACAAGGCAGAACTCGCATCCTCTCAGCGCCGGGTCATCGAGGAACAGACGCCGGCCTGTGCAACGACGCGCTTCTCTCAGATACGGGCCATGCGAAGAGAATAGACATTGGCGCGCTGACGGCATTTGCATGAATCTGCCAAAAGCAAGAGAGAACCCCTGGCACCACCATCGCATGATTCCCTTTCCAGCTGGAGTGGCATCCTTCGCCAAACTATCTTTGCAACACTTCTAGACAAGGAAGTCGGCCTCTACCAATACGGCTGGCGCTAAGGTGGTGCCAAGCCCTGCGAAATAGACGACACGCCATGCTGTTCCTCAAGTCGGCACGCGCAATCTCGAAGAATCCCAGATCTGTGGATAAGCGCTGCAGATCCACGCTCGTGAGCCATGCCGTGGGTCGCAAAGGTGTGACAAATCTTGTCAATCTGAAGGAGAGGACGCATCTGATCTCAGCTCGTCGTGCCGGTACGCCGTACGATTGATGCAAATGACTTGCAGATTGCGCAGGTGCGACTGACAACAGCAGCTTTTACCGGGGAACCACGACCGGCAAAATGTATACGCATTTACATGCTGCTGTAAAGCATGCCACACCCCTCTCATCTTGCGATACCCGGCTTGCCTACGATCTTGGGACACGCTTTGCATGCAGAAAAGACGTCAAGTCTGTCAAAGCGTCCCAGCTCAGGGGCGAGGGCCGGCGCCAGCTATGCAAATCTTTAATATACGGCATTGACATCCACGGGCCCGCCCGGCACTACGTAACTTGTCCAAGCCCTTGGGCATCCTGGCCGTCTGCTTATCGCTTTTGGCCTCTAATCAGGTCTCTGTTCATTGGGATTTGTTCCAGTATGCTTCAGCGGCATCATAGTATACGAAATCAAGCCTGCGTCCCTGCTTCTAGACACAGCATGCAAACTGCGTGCAGAGCGTGCACCGGCAGTCTTCTGGGTAGAAGCCCAGGTACTTGCAACACTTGTCCACCAGTACTTCAGTCTCCTACGGCGATTTCTTAACCCATGTCCGCCAGGGAGCATATCGGAGCTTACACGCCTCGGAAACCATCTTTTCACTCATACGTCCACCGTGGCACACTCGCTAAGAAATTGACCTGTCAACTGTTACACATCTTGAACACTGCACCCGTTGTTCTTTCTGCTGGACTCTACGCCCGCAGATGCAGGTCCCAGGTACCATTCAGCACATTGGCCACATACGACATTGGAACACATGGTCGATCCGAGAATCGATTAGCGATACCACCAATGCTGCGGTCAAGATATGTTTGGGTATATCCAAAGATTCACAAGCCTGGACAGGCGTTCGGATGCAAGCCTTCCAGCCTCAACGACCGCAACCCTGCAGCAGCGATCTGTTCCGCGCAGTTGCGGCTGCTGCTAACCTCCTTGCACACGGTTCAGTACGTGTATGAGTACACAGAAATCGCGACGTCATGATGTCACAAATTTTACTGACCAGCGAGCGCAATGTGTGGTTAGACCAGTTCAGCCTTGTCTTAATGAGTTCTTTGCGCACAGTCCACGCAAGTAGAGGCAGGTATGTGCTAAATTTGGAAGCTCTAATGCTTTTAGGAAGTAGCCGCCAACCATGATAGCCTCCATGCTATTGCAACTGCCGCCATTGAATGTTAAAATCTTCGAGAAAAGATCAGGCGGTCGTTGCAAATTGGTTTCTTTTCAGGAGATGACATGCGTTGTGGGTGAACTCTTACGTGCGAACCACCACCCGAACACATTGAGACATGCGCTTGCTTTGGTCCTGCAATTATCTCGTGTATACATCGACCCAAGTATCGACATCAACTTGTTTTCCAGTACACCAGATAGACGACAAGCATATCCCGACTATGCTATTATCCGCATGCATGTGCGCGCCATATGGAAGTCATGTCCCAAGAGAAAAATCCCAAAGATCTTGAAACGCGCCACCGATCCTCCGACTCTGGGGAACTCTTACAAGACGATAATTGGTCTGTGGCGTAAAGGTGGTACGAACAGGCGTTTCCCTGCTCGGCACGGAGGCCTGATCCTCTTCGCCAGATCTTGACCGTGCTCGACCGTCGATGGGCCAGCCATCAACTTCAACCAGATAGATTGCTTGCAGCTTTGATTGCGTACGAGCATCCTGCCACCAAGTCTCCGCTTGCGGGAACATAACGCCGACGGATCCGAAACACATCTCGAACGTCCTCGTGCGTACTTTGATCTGCCTTGTCATGACCTGAGTGTTTATGAGGCCGAAAAGCTGGGTCCTGGCGCCACAGTTGTCGCGGTATCACGCACACTGGTTTGAGGTATATGCCGAAAGGATGGACATCCCACCGATAATGCTACCGGGAACAGTCATCGTGTTGCTGAGGTCCTTTACTTGTGGAGGCGCAAAGATCAGCTCAGATGTAAGGATGGGTTCTATCTTGTCGGAGCGACGACCTCAAAATGGAACCCTCAATCCAACAATCACAATCTAGCTGTGAGCGTCTGACTCGAGCCCCGTACACACGACTTGATCTCCGACTGCGAGTCACTATTGCGTATATAAAGGAGATGCTGACATACCTACCACTCATATCCAAAAGATAGTCTCCGAGCTATCATCCGGTCTAGCGAGTCGAAAGCAAGCTTGCAGCTCAGAAGTAATCCGTCGTTCAAGCTCGATGCTCAAACATGCCGACCCACAGATCACAAGTTTACCTCATAACTCCTTATTTTTCTCACTGGGTAAAGACCATACTACTTGCACACGCTTTTCACGTACCGTTTCAGAGTAGGGGATTCTCGAGCAACACAACCGATGTCTCGGTACATGTTCCGTCCCCAAGGATATTCGAGTTTGGCGGAAGTGCCTTTCCAGATTACCAGAATACCCCTTTAGGACGTTTGATGGCTCGGCTGATTCCTCTCTCCCGGCCGATCCCGCGTGGCTCCCTGCTCGTTCTGGCACGACACCTCCTGCTCGAGCAAAAACAATTTGAATATAGTACACTGATATCTTGACGGCAGGTGGTGTCTCACTTGGCACTTGACAACACGTATGTAAGCCCTTCGCATGGCGCGCTCACTCGTTGTCGAGCTGTGCCGCTTGCGTCCTGAAAGTATCTACCACACATGGAGATGTGTTGCTTGTTCAGATGAGACTCCATCACGCTTGCCGTTACGTCCCCGTCTCACTTTCTTTCTGCAAGACGGGTGATAACCAAGGCATTTGATATCGCGCATAGCTGCAAGCCGTCCGTTATATGCACATTCACCGTCCCACCGATCTCCCAAATCGCCATCTCACAAGACACAGCCTTTCAGATCTTTGGGACGATGTACGTTGCCGAGCATTTTTGCAAGCGTTGTTCCCCAGTCTCACACCTTGGCTGTCCCAAAAACTACATTAAGATATTGCAAGACAGATGTGCTGTGTCTCAGAGAGTATGCAAGCGAACATGCAAGGTCTCTCTAGCATTACATCTTGACTTGCTGGAGTATGCAGGAGCAGACTTGAAGATCTATTCCCGGGGATGTTTTGTGACAGAAACTCCACGTGCGGTGGCTAGATCGTGCCTTGATGACTCGGAATTTCTGACTCTCCAGTTCTGTGTAGCTTCGCGTACAAGTGCTCTCGAAAGACGAAACTGAGCTACTGTTACACGAGACCCTGAACTTTTTGTTGAAGTCAGGACTCAAAGGTTGTGATTGGTGATCTCATCGCATCAACAATATAGCGTGAAGTTTTGTATTGTCACGATGACCCTCGACAATCAGGTATACGGTAATGAAAGGGAAAACACAAAACTCTCTGTACACACGGAAACAGCACAATACAAGGAAGGAGCAAAACCTTTATATGCAAGGGAAGGTACCACTTCCTTTTCTATATAACAATGGAACACCTTCTTCTGTTATACCAACATCTCCACCATCGCAGCCATACACCGTGTGGAGCAGTCTTGACAAGACATACATTGTTCTGCTATCGGTGGCCACATTTTAGAACGTAAAGAAAAGGAACGCATCGACAAGTGTTAGCGAAGAATTTGCGGAGGTCGACAACGTCTTACTAATAATTACTACTCGCACTCCGAAGGCATCTCTACTCATATTACGGAAGTACTGCAACATCATGACTATAAGTAACGCGCTATCACGAGAGTGCAGATAGGGGAAGTGGACGTTCGAGACCTTAGAAACGATGTCGGATTGACCTTCGAGTAAACTTATAGATGACTTGAGAATGTATAGTCCACACAGAATAGACGCGAGGCATTGTTGATTGAGTGATTAAAGGAAGACTGTTAGTTACAGTCATGGTTTTATTATATTCTCTCTTCATGAAATGGTGAGAAAAGAAAAGAAAAAAAAGAGAAAGAAAAGAATTGGGATATACGAAACATCTCTCACCATGATCAGTTCCAATACTTTATCTTTTACAAATGCAGAGTGCCATCGATTTCTGCTGCTGCGTCCAACGAGATACTACCTGTCATCTTATTACTTCTCCCTGTGCAACTTTTCCCTGTGTCCAATTTAGTCTTGCGTGTAGCTGTGACAATGCACAACCTTGTTAGAAACCAGAACGCAATCCACTGACAGCGCTCATCTTCTCGCCTATCCTTGGACTCAATCCCATACCCAAAAGGAAGTCAAGTATTGTTTGATTTCTAGAAAGCTCCGCGACATCATGGCGGCAGACAGCGCAAATCCTGCTGCCTGAATTCCGCGTGCCAGGTGTCAAGTTTTGCTAGACGGGTGGACGCGGTTTAAATCAAAACCCGCCATCTGTCAAAGAGCGACACGCTCACTGTATAACATCGTTCCAATGTACTTTTAAATTCAATCATCCGAACTCTTACTCATACATTGGGATAAAAAGTCGCAAACATGTATACCGGAAGCTGTTTCTGCAAAAAGATTACCGTCGAGCTGAGTGCCGAGCCACAAGTCGTCGTGAGTCCTACCTCCAAACACTCATCTCCGCATATATAGATAGGTAAACTGACGACAAGAGAACCAAAGGCTCTGTGCCACTGCACTGACTGTCGCAAAATGTCCGGCTCGGTGTATAGCTACAACTTCATCGTTG
Organism: Aureobasidium uvarum; assembly: GCA_903853725.1. Classification (NCBI taxonomy): domain Eukaryota; kingdom Fungi; phylum Ascomycota; class Dothideomycetes; order Dothideales; family Saccotheciaceae; genus Aureobasidium; species Aureobasidium uvarum. Next base: position 529,013 of record CAINUL010000015.1, read on the forward strand.
GTGCCGATGACTACAAGATCTCCGGCACACCCGAAGCAACAGACAAAATCGCAGATTCGGGAAACAAAGTCAAGAACTACTACTGCAAAGACTGTGGTATGTCAACATTGCTCTCAAGCTTGAGATTATAGATGCTAATTCTCGATGTTTANGGAAGCCCTCTGTACGGTGGTGCAGTAGCGGAAAGTGGTATTATTGAGAGAGTGGTCATCAATGCAGGTATCTTTGATGATGTAAGGGAAATACAAAACCGCAAGCCTTCGGTGGAGATCTACGTTGAACAGAGGTTGGATTGGGTGAAGCCTGTTGAAGACTGTGCGCAGTTGGAAGGTATGCCTTCTTAAGGCGTACGCATCACTCGCTCGGATCCTTAGTCAAGGACCGCAAACTTCACTCTTGGGACATTTTGGATACATATAAAACAATCAATCTTGATCTATGACCTCTCCCTCCAAGGTCTGAAAGCCAGACTCATCCAAAGATCTCAGAGAAGACGGTCATCCACACATTGCGCAGAACTCTCACAGCTAAGCTCTTGTTGACGGGATAGCACCGGCACAGGCCAGCAGATCGACAAGGTGCCCGACGCGAGGGTTAGCAAGCGGCTCTCTTAGTCGCAGCTGATTGCCTTATGGTGTTGCAACAACTCAAGGTTATGCATCAACGTGTAATAAGCAGAAGTATAGAAAGAAGGTACTGTGGCCTGATTGTATTCTCCTGACGCATAAGGAGGCCTGACCAAGAATCCATTCTCCCTGTTCTGAACACTATGAACAAGCACAATCGTCTCCAGAGCCAGTTGCACGTATAGAGCGATGTCTACGATTTGGGATATACTGAACAAAAGAAAGGTATCATCATGCCTTAACCCCTGAAGAGCTAACACTGACAGCACTGTCAGCGGCATGGCCATTCAACTCTAGATCGGTCACAATCTTCTCCCAAGCTTCGGCACCACGGCGAGCGTGCTCTGCGGGTGTCTCAGGGCTGGGATCCGCCATGGAGCGATTAAACAACTCAAAGCTCAGCCATCCACTATAGCCCAAGTCATGCAATATGGCCTTCAGGATCTCACGAATGGGTAGATATGCACCGCGATCTTGTTCCCCGTAGAAGAGTCTGCAATTGCGCGACCATGACATACGAGCGGGTTGCTCTGGATCGTAGAATGGATGTCCCTCGATCAAGGGTGAAGACAACCTCTCGGCATCGACGACTTGAACGAAGAAGAGCTTGTCAGGGCGAACAAGCTTTGCAGCGATGGCTGCAGCTAGATCCGCATCTGCAGTTGCGCGCTTGCCAGATGGTTGAGTAGGATCAGCGTAGATGCGACCAGCAATGTTGAAGGTATCGAGGCATAGTCCAAAGTTAGGTCTGTCCACCGCGGACACAACTTCCCAGCTCTGCTCCCAGGTCGAGCAGTGTGTACTCCAACATAACGCTTCGTATGCAAAACGGAGAGGTGGGTTCTGTGCTGCACCCAGGTCGGCAGCCTCTTGGAGATCTGCGACAATGACTGACATATCACCAGTGCATTCAGACTCGGGTAGGAAAGTTGCAGGAATGGCAATCATATCTGTGTGCAGTGCATGTGCGAGTTTGAACCAGAGTTTCAATTCTTCGATCCGCTCAGCATGCTTTTGGCGGTCGAGAAGGCCATCGTAATGCATAAATGGTTGGAGGACGATAATGCTGAGATCACGTTCCTTGCACATGGAGTAGATGTCTTCAGCAGCTCGTAATTGATTCTCTGGTGTTTCGCCTCCTGGGTACTTTTTGGCGTGATATACCAGATCTTCGTAAAAGATTTCGACACCAGTGTAGCCGTGCTTTGCTGCTTGGTCGAGCTTTGGTTCCATATCGTGCACCCAGGCACGGCCGAGGGACATCGTAGAGATGCCTAGTTGGTGTGACATGATTGTGGTGGATGCAATATGGCTCAAGGAACGAGGAGTAGGTCGCAGAGGATGATCGTTGATTGTTTAAAGGAGCAATAGACAAGAGTGTGGCAGAACAGTAGGAAACAATGATGGAAGTTGTGATTAGGTAGCACCTGCCTCTGGAACGAAGTGCCACCGAGCTTGTCACGATCGATGGTTGGGGAGTTCTACTCACTCGTCAGATTCAGCACAGGTAGATCATAAGAGCCGTATCGGCCATCCGTGATCCATCTCGATTCTCGACAAGTACAGTTCAAAACAAGCAAGCGCGAATGACCTGGGCTGGTGAGGAAGCGGGTAAGAGACGGGCCGACTATATCCGCGTTGGGAGTCGTGACCGTGCCGAACAGAGCAACCGCGAGGCCCCCACGTTGGAGACCCCTCTTCTTCGCCAGCACTCCATGGAGAGAATCACCGCCTCAATATCATATTAGGGCTATCTTTGGGGCGGCACCAACAGCCGCTGCCAGCGGTATCACGATTCCGCATCCGCCAGACGACACCGATTTTGGCGGACGGTTTGCTTGCGACTTCGGTGATGGCTGATAGCTTGGAAGAGAACCCGGAAGTATAAAGAGTGTTTAGACGTCTAGTGTGGGACGCACGTTGAAGACACAATTCTTTGCCACGGGCTACGTGCATCGGACGTGGCCGGTCTCTTGTGGTCGGGAATATCATACACTAAACATGGAGTGTCGAATTGCACACAAGAAACATCGCGAAGTTGAAAATACAAATCGTTATATACATTGAGCGAGTAGCTGGTTCTAGGGAGATCATCTAAACGGCGCTGTCTTCGACATGAGCAACTTTGCTCTTTTCGAGACTGAGGCCAGCACCTTCGGCATCCTCGCGGAACTCTGCCTCGGCTTCCTGTACCTCGCGTATGACGATGGCGTTGGCCTTGCGGCAGGGTTTGATCTCGAAGAGTCTGTTCATGGACTCCAGAGGAACGGACTTGGTCTCGGGGATCAAGAACCACACAAATACGACGGAAAGCAACATCATGCCAGCAAAGAAGAAGTAGACACCACATCCTGACTTGCCCATATTGGCAAACATCTGACCAGTGAATCTGGCGATGATGAAGTTNNCTGACAGATGGTTAGCATGTTGTTGTGTGTTGCATGTTGAATCTAAGAAGCTTACCCAGAACCAGTTGCTAGCCGCGGCCATAGCCTGACCCAAAGAACGAACGTTCTGCTCGTACATCTCCGAGTTGATTACCCAGGGAGTACCGTTCCACGATGGGGTATAGAAAGCAGTCCAAAGGTAGAAGAAAAAGACGGCGGCAATGCCTCCAGAGGAAAGAGGCTTGGCAACAGCTAATGCAGCCGCTGAGGTGTCGACCAGGGGACTGGCAAGGTAACCACCAAGGATGAGCATGCACGAAGCACCGCCAATGGCTCCAACGAGAAGCAAATTACGGCGTCCGAACTTGTCGATCAGGAAAAACAGCCAAATCAAGGTGAAGACGGTCTTCACGACACCAAACAGACCAGTAGTGAGGAAGGAGGTGTTGCCACCAACGATACCCAGACTCTTAAAAACTGTAGGCGAGTAGTAGTTGATAGCGTTGATACCAGATCCGTTCTGGAAAATGAAGAGCGTGGTACCGAGGAAGACGCGCCACTGAAGGCTGCGGCTCTTGAAGACAGCCTTGAAGGGGTCGAAGAAGCCGAGACCAACAGATGATTTCTGGTGTTCGAGAGCGGCCTCGATGAACGAGATCTCCTCAACGATGTAGAAGTTGTCGGCAGGGAGGTTTCGGATCCATAGCAAGTTCTTTAGACCTTGCTCTCTCTTGCCCTTGGAGAATAGCCAACGAGGAGACTCCTTGAGCCAGATAGCACCCACAGCGAGCAAACCACCAGGAATAAGCTGCACGGCGAAAGGAATGATCCACTGCTTGTGATTGCTAGGTAATGTCTCGGAAATTCCGTANNCTGGGAAAAAGTCAGTATTGATTAATCTGCGACGCTCAATTATACGTACGTTGATCCAGAAACCGACAAGGCCACCAATCTGCCATCCCAACTCGTAGATACCGACCAGACGACCTCTGACGGCAGGGGNGGCAATCTCGGAGATGTAGATGGGGACAACCATGGAGGCACCACCGACACCGAGACCAGTGAGGACTCTACCGGCATAAATTGGAGCGAGGTCACCGTTAGCGGCCTTGAGCATGATACCGGCACCGATCATGAAGACAACGACGTAGACCCAGAGAGACTTTTGGCGACCGAGGTAGTGAGCGCTGATGTATGCACCGAGCGCACCGAAGAAAGCTCCAGCTTGGTAGACCGAGACGATGTTCTCCTTGATGAATGTGACCTCATCCTTGGGCAGTTTGGTCCAACCAAACTCCTTGGAGAACGAGGGAAGTGCCAGAGTGGTTCCAATAAAGGCAGAATCATAACCTATCATGCAAGACGCGAACGAGGCCACAGCAGCGCAGGCGTAAACACGCCAGTTGTAGACCTCTTTAGGCGTAGGCCTGTCTTCAACAAGAGTGAGGAGACCCATTGTGAGACTCTGACAATGGAGGATGGATAGAGAGGGAAGGTCGTAACGGAGAGAAGAAAGAAAGAAGATGTTGGGGAAACAGGCGGCCTAATATAAGGGCTGGTAACGATCTGGGGCTCCGCGGGGTAGGTCCAATGCAGATACTATCAACGTGGAACGAAGCAAGGTGAGGGAAGGTGCGCGATCCGGATCCTGGTTTGCTGACCAGCTCGAAGGAATCGATCAATTTTTCTCCAGGCCCCCATGCCGTTTCGTGAGCCCTGACATCCATGTTCCCCAAGGTTATGCCAAGCGACATGGCTGAGATTTACCCCCGAACCTTGAGCAGACGTGGAGACACTTTTCGCCTCTGTTGCGCCGATCTCGGTTGGCCAGGTCGCGGTAGAGCTCCTCGGCAAAGGTCTTATCCGACACATCCTCGGTGGCTGGTATGCACACCCTGTGCATATACTGATGTTTTTGAGACCATACTAGAGCTCTGGGTTGGACTACTACCTGGAGTCACGTTCCTCGGAGGGGAATCATAACGAATGGAGCTCGTTCTGGAAGGTTATCGTTGTGGGAGGCGCGTCTCATTGAATGAAGAGCAGTTATACTGAAGTACCTAGTGTCATGTGTGGGTGTGAATACCCGGAGCCGAAGCTGCGGATGCGGACCGGGGTGAGTGACGTTGAGCGCTGCAACTTAATAAATTATAGCCAAGAACGACGTCCGTGAACACGACAAACCACTGTGTCTACCCACAAACCCTCCTATTCTAGCACCCGACATTGCTTACCGTCGTCTGTAGCTCGCGGGGTAATTTGCTGACCAAATTGAAGCTGACGACTGGCATATTCTCCAACAGCTTGAGACACCTTCCTCGAAAGTTCTTTTGAAGCTGTACTTCCAAAAATTTATCCAAGATCAAGATTAACAACATGAACAACCAGCGTGTCATTTCTTGCGAGACTCCTGCTCACGATCATGTCGAGCGCTGTGGCTATCTATTTGGATGGCCCATCAACCACTCGATGTCGCCCTTGATGCACAAGACCATCTTTGGCGAGATTGGGTACGACTGGGAGCAATTCTTCTTACCATCAACCGACATGTCAATGTTTCTTTCATTGGTTCGCGAGGTCAAATTCTTCGGTGAGTCTCTCAAACATCTGATAGAGCACAATATAATGTTTGAACGTACCGAGCTATGAGCATGATCTGACTTGTATGCAATCATAAANGGCGCCTCCGTTACCATGCCCCACAAAGTGGCCATTATGAAGCACGTTGATGAGCTTACGCAAGAAGGTCGTGAAGTCGGCGCTGTCAACACATTATACCTGCGCAAGAACGGCGATAAGACAATCCTCGTCGGCACAAACACAGATGTTATTGGTATCCGTGAGGCCTTCTACCAAAATATCTCGAACCCGGATGAGATCTTCCATGGCAAACCTGGTATGGTCATTGGAGGTGGTGGTGCTGCTCGCAGCGCTGTCTATGCACTGAAGAAGTTCATGAAGTGCAGCAAGGTGTACATTGTCAACCGTGACAAAGCCGAGGTGGATGCTGTGGTATCATGGTGTTCGGAACAGGGCTATGGTGATGGTGTTATGCACGCTGGGACTGTTGAGCAAGCACAGGAACTCGAAGGACCTGGTGCTATAGTCTCCTGCGTACCCGACTTTCCTCCTGTCACCGAAACTGAGAAGACCGCTCGCCAAGTTATGGAAGTGTTCTTGGGAAAACCCCACAAGGGTGCCATCCTGGAGATGTGTTACCACCCGAAGACTTGGACCCAGATCGCTGAGATCTCTCAAAATGCTGGCTGGAACGTCATTTTGGGCACAGAAGCTATGATTTACCAAGGTCTGGAGCAATCGATGTACTGGACTGGAAAGACTTTGGATCAGCTGCCAGTTGCAAAGGTCAAGGAGGTAATCGCAGCGCAGTTGAAGCAAGGTCATTGATGACATTCATCTGGAGTCGTAGATGTGGATCATGTAATTTATATTCATATATATTGCATCCTCGTTGGAGAGCACCCATCCCTGGCGTCAAGACCCGGAAGAGTCAGAGTCCCGAAGGAAGAGAAGGCTACATTTGTCATGGGATCATGTTAAAATAGGTCGTAGTGTGAACTTACTGCAAATATGGCTAGTGAGCCAGTCTTTTATAGAGTGGTCGTTTAGCGCAATCCTGAAGATCGTGCTTCCATCGTCAAGGCTGTAATCCGTGAAACTGGCTCATTTTCGCAGAGCAACCAAAGCGAATCGGACATGCACTGTTCGAGCTCCCAATAGCAAGACGATCAACGACGAGATTGTGTACGTGACACTAGTGGCAGATATCATGGTAAGACGACCAACACGTGGAGTGTGAAGCATCGCTGGACTGAGAATCCGTATTGCGAATCCTGATGCCGTCCTCCGGTGCCGTAGCTTCGGATGTCAATTCGGCAGTGTCTTCTGGTTGCGGTGAGCACGAATATCCGTAACGAGTCGACATACGTAGTCGAACCTTGCTGTAGGTCTCGGACGTTCCAGGAGAGAAGAGCAAGTGCTTTTTCTCGTCGGAAGCGGGTGCAGCCACAGCTGTGGACGGTGATGAGCAGACTCGGTCCTGATCCGCCTAGGGATCCAGGTCTGTGACTCGCTGGGACTACCCACGCTAAGGTAGTTGCGTAGCAGCCCCTCATCTGGAATAACCTCCTGATCAATGATCGTCTTCTCTCGCCAAACTTGCCCAATAACGTTACCTCTCAAGGACGTGGCGTGGAATGGGATTGGTTCCCATAAAGAACAACGATCGAGGCTGGGCGATGACAAAATCCGACATCGCTGGAAGATGCAAGATACCACGGTCCGGGTAGAGAAGGGCGGATGATGGGAGCCGGAGTGTCTCGACTCGTTCATCGCAAGGTTGCTCGATGCTCGAAGCATGTCTCTTTGTGACTGCTTTGTTCGGAGCCTCAAGGATCGCTCAGACTTCTGATGCGTTAGTCGGTCTGGATCGAGCTCTCCGAATAGCGTTGAGCTCGTGTATTTATTGCTGAGCTGGATCTGGTCGCGTGTCTTGATGCTTGACCACAGCTCTTGCCTGCTGCCACACCCTCCGCTCAGGGACGATACAGCGGGCGCAACAACGGAATCTGGCCACGACATCGTTTCATGGGAAGTCCGGGTTCCATGTGTTAGATCGGCCAGGGTATTGGAAAGGATCATGAGTCTTGACGCAAGATTTCATCAAGTGTCCATCCATCCAGAGTTGCAGTCAACATCCAGTTTCGGCAAAGCGGTTGACAAGGCGTCACTGGATCCAACATCAACAATCAGCAGTATATTCATTCCAGCATCAACCAGAATTCATGGAATCTGATTGTCTCTCCAAAGTGCAGTGAACAGCCAGAAGGAAGAAATGTCCAGGATAGATGTGAGTCGGAATCTGCATGCTCCCTCGCCAAGAAAGGTGAGGTCGTCGCGTGGCCGGCACTTGCACTTTCGTTTCTCGGATGCTTACCACCTTCCGACTTCTTTTGTCCACTCAACATCGAAGCACTCACGTCGACGCCTCTCATGTGAATGGAGGCCATCTCTTATGAGATCGATACTACTCGGAGCAGGACCAACGTCTCCACCATCGAGCTCACTCAAAGTCCATCCTGTCGTGCTTGGCGCGTCCTGCTCTTCCTCGCACACGATGCGCGATTGGATGCTTGCACCACTTTGTAGCCTCGTCTTTCTTCTTGTCAGCAGTCTAATAGATCTATAGGCTTCCTAGGTGGACTTCCGGACATTTACTCGCCAGTATCTTCGATACTATGGCCGACTTGCACTCGAAGAATTGGTCACCTTGTTGCTTCGACACTAACCTGCCATTTTCGCGGTACCTACATATTCTATAAATTTAGCATTCCAAGTACGTACGGCCACAGTCAGCTGAAAACTGGGCATCCCGTCCGCTCTGCCATACATAAGCAGTTGAACGGCAGATTAGTACTACGGTGGGTGACCACGTGGGAATCCCTGCTGCTGTACGTTTTGCATACTTTTCTGCATATCTCTTACTCTTCTTTCTAGCAAACGCATCGAATGTGTGTAAGCTATTGAGATGCCCGATCTTTTTGTGCAGCGTATCAGTACGGTATGAGAAGAAGCAAGTAAGCGGTCAAGGCTCAAGCATACGTTCCTGCTGACGAAGAGATCGAGAAGTACAGGCTTAGCATGACTGTACCAGCGTTCTTTGTAGACTCTGTGTTGGCCAGTCGGATCCACAAGGCCTCCACGAGGATCGATCTCTGCGGTCGTCGTACTTGGATCTCGAGATTCCATTGCTAGATCGTCAATATGAGCGATCAAGAATCTAACGTGGCGAGATGCACAGCGATATTTCAGAAGGTCGCAGTGTCATCCCTGCCTGCACTCGCAGCCAATCGTCCTCCCTATCTACACACCTGGCCAATTCACGATACGATCCTGGTCTTTGTGCTGCTCCATCACAAACATCCTCGTGCAGGTCGGATATCGATGATTGTGGTGCCAAGACTCAGCTTAGGCATAGCATGAAAGAGACCTCTTAAGTTAAACGTTAGTTTCCCAATGTGACTCAAGACCTACTTCCACCACAAGCAACATTGGATATCTTCTGTCTGGACTTCACAGATGCGCCAAGTCTCGACTTCACAGACGCACTAAGTCCAATGCCAACTGGCAAGCCTACAGAACAAAGTGGACAGGTCCGTACCCACCGATCCCTTTTATGCTTCTTCCCAGCCAGGAGGAAGACCCAGATGTCTAGGTTTGCTCGCTGCGATGGTAAGCAAGATCGAGAGAAGGGGGATTATAGACCTTGTCAATTTATCCCTTCTCCTTTTCCATGTTCAAGATCAGCAATGTATCAATATATTCATCTAGCTATGTTGTGTAGTAAGGTCCAACCCACAACAGCATACTCGCGGCGCGGCAGCCAGATGTGAAGCTTTGGTGCAGAAATGATGAGCGTGGAAAGATATGAGAGTAACTATCATCACCGCCCTGTTGAATCGTGAGGTAACTCGTGGTGTCTGGTCTTTCGTTCACCCTCAACACTCATTGTGAATGGACAACCACACGTGAGGTTAAAAGCAATAATCCGTCTCAGTGATTTTGTAGAACATGCTCGCATGATCTCGGAAACGACACAGTTAAGTGGACTCAATGCGAACCCACCTACTCGAGTATGATAGAGTGACATTTGTCAACACTCTAGCGCACGATCCATAGGTAAAAAATGGCTTACGGTGGTACTTCGCAGGAAAAGATATGGTAGACAGTACGACCAGGGTGACACACCCGACTTTGTCCCTGGAACCAAAAGACAAGCGTTACAAACACTTATCTCAGTATTGCAACACGAGACAGCAGTTCCTAGCTCTAGTGGGTATACCCTGGTTCTCAACATGGAGATATCGCACGCACGAGTGGAGCTATAAAAGCAGTCCTATTTGTGACAAGCGCTTGAGATTCTCGCATCAACACCATGTCCACAACTGCACTTTATTGTGTCTAATCATTGTATCTACCACCCGGAGTGTGGAGTAAATCACCTTATTGTCCTGTCTCAAGGTTGGTGGTAGCTCAGGAGCATAGATGAAGACATCGGGTCAATGATCTAAGCACAGGCATTGTGCATCTTCACCTCACAGGGCTGTGCCTGTCTCTTTTCTGATCTCACAAGTCTTTCAACTTCCAGAGGGCTTAGAGAGAGACACTGTCACCAGAAGGGACATTAACCTGGCCTCTTATCGTGCTTGCTTCCACATGTAACTAGAATATAGTATGATGGTCGATTTGGCATCTGACTCATCTGGCTGCATCTCTGACAATGCCCCTACTGTACGTATATCAAGCACGCCAATGAGATAGCGACAATGTACTGAGCGGTGCAGAATAACAGAAAGTGCATTGGATTCTATTGTTGCCTTTTCCCATCTCATCAAGTGAACTTCTCTGCTCGTAGACTCTCCTGATACTGTTTATTCTGCTTCTCTTTGCATGTATACATTAGACCACATTCAACCATCCGCACTTTTTTTCGCGATCGCCAATGCTCCCAGATCAAGAAGGCAAAACACAGCCGATTTCATAACCAAGCAAAACCTCGGTACTCGCGCCTTCCCAACCTCTGTTTCCAGCGGTACTGATCATAAACCTACATGCCGGATCCATATGTAAAGCGGAGATAACACCAGTACGATGGCCAGGCACGATCAGGAAGGGGACGGTAGAGCGGGTGTTTTCGATATCGCGGAGGTCGTAGAGACGGAGGATATCGTAGGATGCACTGTTGCAACGTTAGCTCTCAGAAATCATGAAGCAGAAAGGGAGAGGGGTGCGAATGAGATAAACTTACCAAATCAGATGACGGCCATTGGGCATCCCCCTCACTGCACTGACCGGACCGCTTCCACCAGGGAACTTGAATGTGCGCTGTGGCGTGGCCATTTGGAAGCCTTTGTGGAGGGAGTATTCCTCAACTGTGCCGTTCCTTCTACCAGCATAGATGCTGTTGCCGTCGACGGACCAGCAAGCACCCATGCACCATGGAGGTACGCCAGTGGTAGGATGAACGATAGCGATTGGGGAGGAAATTCGTTGATCCCAGATGCGAAGGGTGCCGTCGATGGAGGCGTCGAGAAAGGTCGTGGATGAGGTCTGGGGTAGCTCGTCTTCTGTTGTATTAGTGTGAGTGCCGTTTGTGAATATCTCTTCAGCATGAGGGCTTCCTGTCGATAGAGGATCAGGTTGATCTGCAGTGAATGTGTCGGGTTGTGTTTGTGAGGTGGTGGTATCCATGGGATCCTGGAGGGCGGTGGAAGTGTCTTGGGTTGGCTGGACAGGACCTCCTGCGTCAAGCATTTCTGTATCTTCTGACTGTTGCAAACCCGAGGCTATCGCTTTTGCGAAGTCATCATCATCGTCAAAGGCATTGTTGTTATTGTTGTTGTCGGCATTGATGTTGTCGTCGCCAAATAAGGAACCGTTGTCATCGCCGAACAAGGAGCCATCTGGCGAGCCTGCCGCATCTTCTGTCCCGTTCTGGCTGTTCTTGCTCCCTCTTCTTTCTTCTGGAGCGGAGACGCCATTCGTAAGTGGTTTCGCGGCATTATTGGACGAGAAGGTCGAGCTGGGAATTTGCGTGTCTTCGGCGACATGAGGGACAGGTAGCGATGATTCGGGTCGGCGTTCGAGGGCCGAGATCTGGCCTCCACTGCCTACAAATGAGCGCTTGACTTTGCCCATGTTCAGATCCCAGTCGAGTATTGTCTTGTCCCAACTTCCCGACAGAAACGAGTATTCATCTTGCGCAAGACTCAGGACCGAGACTGCTGAAGTGTGTTCGCGTAATGTCGTAATCTTTGTGCCAGCCTGATGACGGCACGTTTGTAGATTGATTGCGCCGGACTCGAGGCCTGACAAGAGCCATGTCGCTTGGTGTTGAGTGGCCAGGGAGTAGACGGGTGACGAGTCCTTGGGTTCTTCGGCAGATTGAGCAGGCGGAGTACGCACTGATGTCTCTTCGTTCTCCCAGTATGTGGTCAAGCTGCCGGCCTTCATGACGCTGTCGACAAAGGGATGTTTTTGCGCCACTGTCAGGGGCACTTTTCCATTTGCTGTTTCCACCCAGTTGTACATGCGGATGTATCCATCAGAACCACCGCTAAAGACCCATCGCATGTCTGGTGTTGCCGTGACGGCGTTTATCGATGTACTCTGTGGTGCTGCCATGGTAGGCACAATGTCGTACGTAACGGCATTGATGGCTTCTTGCCGTACCGAAGGCCACGGTAGGTGCGTGCTCGGCGATTGATGTGCAGAAGGACGAGGTGACGGCGATGTCAGCATAACGGTAGGGTTCGGCGGTCGTGATGTCGAGGGAGAGGCTCGACTCTGGCGGCGCGATTGTGATGGTGATTCTGCGTCTCCGTCTGCGTCGCCCTCATCGTCGTCGTCTTGGTCGCCTTCGTCATCTTGATCGTTGTCATCGTCGTCGCCCTCTTCTTCTCCCTCCCCTTCACCCTCGTCTTGGTCATCTCCTTCGTCGTTCTCGTTGTCATTGTCGTCCATGTTCTCGTCTTCATCCTGCGACTCGTCCCCTGACCCTGTTATCTGTCAGTCTCCTGTGTTTGGCTAGGCTCGACACGAATACCCACCTTCTATCGGGTCGTCATCCTCAAAAGACACCATTCCGTACAAGAACTCCTAGCAATTGTCGCTACTCCCGTTTCACCATGTACGTCAGAACTTGTCGCAAACGCTAGCAAACAAGGTAGATGCTATCGCGTAGATATCCGGATCCAGATGAGCTGGTAAAGCTATATTGCTGGTATGTATATTGTATATGTCCAAAGGTGTCGCGAATGTCTCGATACACAATTCAATGTCCATCGCGACCAACGCGGAAGTCGCGCCGCCAGGGTCATTTTGTGGGGATCCCGAGGTTTATCCATTAGTATCGCGACTCTTTCGAGCCTCACCCTTGTTCCTTCTTCTGTGGCCAACAATTGTATGCATACATCCGATAAGTAATACATCTAAAGCCCTTGAAGATCCAGCTGTGATGTGTGGAGTCTCCTCTAAGCGTATACTGGAGTCTTTGCAAGGACTCCATTGGTAGGAATACAGTTTTGTCTCTCAACCAACAAATACGGTAGGTATCTCACCTCTTGACTGTATATTATTTGATGACTTCTGAAGTCACTCACGGTGTCGATCCATGTTTGCCTAGGAGTAAAGAGATCGAAGATGGCAAGTACGTTTCAAGCTCGACTACTGCACCTTCCCGCCAGGGACTCAAACGACTGCAGCAAGGCGCCTATCCACGCGTCGAACTCTTCATCTCTCCTGCACACACGACTGCCCTTTCTGCTACTATAAAAAGTCACGATTCAATCCACAAACCAGCTCTACCCAGGGAAATTCCTGAATTTTCGTTCTCTCAGTGGAGAAGCTCAGTTTCGGCACAAGTCTCTGCATTTTCACAGTTCGACACTCACACCGCGCAGCCAGCAGAGAGAGCAAATTCACGCTCAGATCGTCGCCGACCCTTCTAGTGCTCCTTCCAAAAGTGGCTCCTGCTCAAAACATCAAAACAAACTCACCTCTCTCTACGCCCACAGCCGCCTTGCCAACCATACCACTCACTCATCATTACCACAACCATGAATTGCCTTCCTCACGAGGCTATTATTCATAGCTACTACCGTGATGCCGTCCCGAAGAACACTGACGACGAATGGATCTTCCATCCTGAAGTCCCTGACGCACAGGAGATGAGCCGCACCCTTATGAGCGACGATCCTTGCGTCCCTGAGAATCAGATCAACGGCAATTGGTCCTCTAGAGAGGAGCATCTAGCTGCGCAGTACAGCTTCCTACGCGAAGAATCCACCTTCGCTCTGCGCCGCGCCATTAGTCTGGTCCGCGAACAACCTCACCTGTCAGAGCTGGAGCACAGAGTAGAGTCGCCGGGCCTTGGAATCTACGANAAAGGCAAGTGCATTTCACTTCATTTGTTTCTACGTGACTAACGAAATCAGGCATTTGCCACGGGCATTACTTTGTGCACTCGTGGGCTCGGAATCAGAATGTGCTTCTCAATCTTCCGCGCTGGCGTGACAATCGACTGGAACACTTCAAAACGACTCAAGGCTGGTTCTCTCCTTGCTCTATCTCCCACTTCGGACAAGTTCCAGAAGCAAACTACCATCGCAGTTGTTGGCGCTAGACCCATGGAGCTTCTCAACGAGAGTACGTCCGAGTAGTGTGTCACAAATGACCTAGTGCTGACCATGCGAAGANNCCCTCCTAAGATCGATATTTTCTTCCCACGCGCCGAGGAAACCATCTTCGACCCGGCCGTGGAGTACATCATTCTCGAGGAAACATCCTCCTTCTTTGAGGCCCAGCGCCACAATATGCTTTCCCTACAGCGCATGACCAGGGAGAACACCCCTCTCCAGGATTACATCATCTCGCCGGTCGGTGAAGATACCAGTCCACCTATTGACCTCATAGACCTTTCCAATCAAGTCGAGTGCCTCTCGTTTCTCGACCAGCAGGCTGGAAAACACCCTGTCAATGTTCCCAACTATGTTCAGGAGGAGCCTGTCATGGACCTCAGTTTCGCTACAAATGAGGCCTCCGACTACCAATGGGACGTTGTCAGCCGTCCTATGCCTAAAGATGCCGCCATGCTTGACGAATCGCAGATGGACGCTCTCCATCAGATACTGACCACGGAACTTGCCTTAATTCAGGGCCCTCCTGGTACTGGAAAGACACACGTCTCGGTCATGGCTCTTCGGATCATGCTGCGCAAGATGGAGGATCAGAGGAACAATGCTAGACCTGGCGTGGTAGTTCCTCCGCTCATCGTTACCTGCCAAACTAACCACGCACTTGACCAGTTGCTCCGTCACATCGCTGAATTTGAGGATTCTTTCATCCGTCTCGGTGGCCGGTCAGCCGACACGGGTGTCGTCAAGCGACACACGCTGTTCAACATTATGGAGGATCTCAAGGAGAGCAACCCAAGCGCGCTCAAGGAGCCAGCTGGTCTTCGATTTGCGAGAACCAACATGAAACTTATGGAGAAGGACTGGAAGCGAGTGCTCACACCCCTCGATGCAAGCGGTCAAGCATGCAAAGCTATGGATGAAGATTCTTTCAAGGGACACCTCACTCCTCAGCACATTGACTCTTTGAAGAACTCCAGATGGACAACAAGTGCCGATGCCCCTGAGGTTCCTGCAATCGTCAAATGGCTCGGTTCAGATGCATCGCTGACATCCAGCGACAGCAATTGGCCTGCTGATCAAGAATTCGGCTTCGAAGAATTTGAGGAAGAGGAGGAAGAGATTGATGAAGCCACTGCCGAGAAGGCCAAGCAGGATGATGAGATCGAAAAGCTCCGAGGATCGTTCATCCCTCTTCTTGATTGCAGCGTCTTGAAAGCCACCTCCATCAAACACCTGACAGAGAAAGACGTCAAGAAGATTTTGACAGCCAGCAAGTTCACTGACCTCAATAAGGTGCCTCCTCAATACCGACTCGGCCTTTACGAGTTCTTTGTCAAGGAAGCCAAGCAGAAGATCATCAAGAATGCCCGAGATTTGGCTTGTAGATGGGCCAAGCAAGTCGAAGACTGGACTCGCGGCCAATTTGTCAAGAAGCTACAAGTTCTTGCAGATGCCAAAGTCATTGGTTGCACCAGCACCGGTTTTGCCAAATACCGCCCCATGATCTATGCGCTCAAGCCTCGTATCGTCATGGTTGAAGAAGCTGGCGAGTGTCTAGAAGCCAACATGATTAGCATGTTCTTGCCATCTCTTCAGCATATGATCCTCGTTGGAGACCATCAACAGCTTCGTCCTCGCGCGCAGAAGGCTACTCATAACTTCAAGCATTACGACATCTCTCTCTTTGAGCGCCTCGCGAACAACACCGTTGACTACAAGATGCTCGCTGTGCAGAGACGTATGCCTCCTGAAGTCAGACGTCTTCTCTGGCCCATATACGGCGACAAGATCAAAGACCACGAATGTACCCTCGACCGTCCTCCCGTCCCTGGATTTGGCGACTTCAAAACCTACTTCTTCCATCATGAACACCACGAAGAACACGACAAGTTCAAGTCGGCGTACAACGAGCATGAGGCCAAGCTCGTGGTGGGCTTTGTCAACGGCCTCATCGATAAGGGCATTGAATCGCGTAAGATCACTGTCCTGACCTTCTACAACGGCCAGCGTCGTCTTCTCACTCGCGGATTGAAGAAAGTCGAGGGTTGTGCGCTCGCGGAGACTCGTGTCAAGGTTGTCACTGTTGACTCCTACCAAGGCGAGGAAAACGACATCATCGTTCTGTCTCTTGTCCGCAACAACTGCATCAAGCAAGTTGGCTTCTTGAGCGTCGCCAACCGTGTCTGCGTTGCTCTCTCGCGTGCTAGACAGGGGTTCTTCATGTTTGGCAATGCCGAGCTGATGGAGGAAGCAGGTGGTGAGGAATGGAAGCAGGTTGTTGCTATTCTGAGAAACCAAGGCCCGGTCGAGACTCAGATTGCTGGTACTACCAGGGTCATCAACGCCGTCTAGAAACCGCATGATATTGAAACCGGTGATTGGCTGATGGACCAGGGTGGAGTCATTTTGTAGACACTACACTTTCGTTGGCAAAGGTTGGTATGTAGAGTTATGCAGTTGGTATGCATCTGATTCACAGTACACAGAGATGGCCCTACGTGATGACCATCAATGGTGAGATTAAAGATGAGCGAATTAACGACAAAACTCTCAGTTGAGCATAGGTAGACAAACACTAGATTGTGACAGAACAGAGACGTCAGACATGAGTACTTCTTAAGCAGCGACTGATGTATTCAAGGTCTTGTCATAGTTATTCGAAACAAGAGTATGAGAATTGCTGATGGAACAATGTAAGAAAGCTTTTGTGTTTACTGTTCCATCTGTCTATGATACACAATCGCAAGCTGTAAGGTCGGAAAGCCAGCCGACCACGATGCAAATGCAAATGCAAATGCAAAAAAACGTAAACTCCGCATACCACTCTCACCAAAGTCTGCCTTTTCATTCTCAAATCCTTCTTACATGCTAGCCAAAGCCGCCTGCACCAAAGTCATGGTAGCCGAACTATGGCTACTCAACTGCAGTGCCTGACTACTGCCCAACGCAAACGGACCCGCCCACTTTTCTCCCAGCAGATTCGTACCGCTCTGTCTACTGTTTGCCCAGATGGAATCCGCATTCTTGGTCAAGAAACTTTGAATGGCACCTCCAGCAGCAGAAGGCTTTGCATCGCGCAATGTACGCAAGCCTCTCATCATTACACCCTTGAATTGTGCGGTGTCGGGATTACAGGATCCATCCGCGTCGCAGAATTCTTGGGCGATTTTGTTGGTGTCCATCATGCCGTATTTGCCCGAGAGCAGGTTTGTGGCGAGCGTGTCGGCGGTGGTGAGGTAGGAGGCATCGTTAGTGGCGTGGTAAAGAGCAACCAGTGCTTGTAGAGCTACGCCCTCGATGTACGTCAAAAAGGCGTGATTGTTGCCGCAAGAAGGCGGGGAGCCGGTCAGTGCATCTCCTTGCATTATCCCATCGATGAGGATATTTTTGGATAACCAGCTCCATTGGGTTTTGGCGAGGTTGACAAAGTATTTGCTTTGAGAAGGGTAGCGGACGGCGAGCAGAGCCGCGGCTTCTACATAGAGGACTGTGGCGATTGTGCTGCTTTTGACTAGGTATTGCTCGTGAGGGTATGCGTTTGCGAGGCCACCGCAAGGGTTGTTTGCCGGCTTGTTGTTTAGGTTTACCGAAGCAAAAGTTTCGTTTGCGGTGATGAGGTAACTGGTGTCCTTTGTGACATCGTAGGTTTTGATCAGCGCGACTACCCACCACAACTGGTCGTCGAAAAAGTCGTCCCAGTTGAGTGCTCCAGTGGTGTCTTTGCCTTGGCTGCTAAGTGTATGTTTGAAGACGCCATTGGGGCCATCGGTGATGGATGTCAGGAATGAGGAACTATCTTTGGCGCGCAGGTCGGCGAGTAGAGTGAGGCAGTTGGCAGTGTTCCACCAGCCTGCGCTCCAGAAACCGGGACGGGGAGAGTTGTAAAAGGTTTGGAGCTCGGTGATGGCAGTGTGTGAGTCTGTGAGGTATTGGTTTGTTGCTCGGGGCTGCACCTCGGCGGGGAGGGCAGAGGTAGTTGCTGCCAGCAGCAGAGCAGATGATAGGGTGTTGAACAACATGGCAAAGACAAAGCTGATATGACAAAGTGAGTGTGAAGAGGCTGAAAGGAGAGTATATATCATGTAATCCAGCAGAGCCTAGAACAAACGAATGAAAGGGGAATGAAACAGAATGGATGAATAGTCGTCAGTCATCGTTGCAGATCGACCTTACCTTATAACAGACCAGACCATCTCCTCGACAAAGAGGAATGCCTTTTGGGTACTTGCAGTACAGAGTGACTTTACAGCATCTGAAACACGGGATGGGCGTCTAATGCAGTCTGCAAGGGGTTTCCACGCGGTCGACGAGGGTTGTTCTCTTGATGCATATTTCCTCTCCGGGTACTGACTCAACTCATAGTGACTGCTGACAGCAATATGAAGCGTCTTCTCGAAATCAGATGTTTCATTGCCGGCTCACGACGTTTGAGCGAGGTAAAGGACCCGAACATCTTGTCACTTGCCGTACATCATCGCGTCATTGCATTGAATGCGCCGTGGCCGTCTAACAGGCAAACAGAACGGTATGTGGAGATTGTGATGGTGGGCGAGGTGGATGCCGTTGAGGGTGTGAGATCTTCGGCAATAGGTCAAACGTCTTTCGACAAACCCCCTTTGCGGCGTTTCGCCTCCTATAAGACGGGACTAGATCGGGTCGAACGGCTGATAAAGTTATGCGATAAATGCACTTTTGGACACTCAAGTATTCGATGATGATGGAGGTCGAAACACGGGAGAGCGTGAGAGTGAGGTGGGAAGAAAGTGCATGTTCTTGGCGGTGTTGATCAAGTCCCAGTTCAAGGTATACGTCCATCCCGACAAGTTGTATCATCAACATAGTTCGCTTGCGAGACTGAGAAAGGGTTACATATCTGTTACTTTGACGAGATTGCTCATGTTCAAGGTCTGTCAGCTTGGCAGATTAGGGATGGATACAAAGTGTTGTGATTCGAATCTATGTGTACATTGAAAAGCAAGAAAAAGGCTGTATAGGGGTATCTTGGAAAGGTCGTGTTATCGTACAAGATCAGGCAATCAAGCCTTGGGTGCAACAAATGGAGCAGCGCGTATCTCTGCGCTGACGTTCTCATACCAGCGAATGCGCTCTAGATAATCAATGACTTCCAACAGAGTCGTGTTCTGGTCTTGAGCAGGACGGCCTTCGTACTCGTCAACCTCGATAAGGTTGTGAGGTTCCGCAGCGGCCTTGTCAATAGAGTCATCAACCAGCACTGTATCTCGTTGGCTCCAACCTCCCAATGGGGCATTCATCTGTAGAGTGGGGTCTTCCCAGATCCAGCTGAGTTGCTTGTAGACCTGAACTTTCTCGGAAAACAGGTGGTCCGGTAGACGGAGCTTGTCGCGTGACCACATGGCAACGAGTTTCTGTTGTCTTTCATCAGACAGCATGTGGCCCATGATGCGTTCGACATTCTCTGGCATGCCGCTCGACCAGATCATGACATGGTGGTTGGCAAACAGGTAGTCGAGGAAGGTGCTGACAAAGGGTCTAGGCTTGTAGGCCCTGGACTTTTTCTTGCGATAGGCCAGAACACCATTCAGATCCAGGACGACAAGAAGGGATTTTGGGTGGTCAAGCTTGGGAGAAGTGACGAGCGAGTTCATAAGGTATGGAAGTGATGGAGTCGGGCGAAGTAGTTTGCCAATTGCACGAGCGCGCTTGTCGGAAGGTCTGGGAGTGCGAACTTCAGGGTCCTGGTCATCCTGCAGTGTGTCCGAGTGAGGGGCCGGGGTGCGGGCATGTTGGCGCGCGGAGTGGTGCGAAGCAGCAGCTTCCGGCTGTAGACGTGGCTGCGGGAAGAAGGGGACGGGCTGTACGTAGAAGTGTTGAGCTTGAGCGGACGGAGGTGGAGGAGGGTTGTATGCAAAAGAGGGCGAGAAGAAGGANNCGAAGGATGGCGGTTTATAGGTTGGNNAAGGTGGTCGGTTGGTAGGGTGGGGGAGCGATTGGAGGAGGATAGTTGTGTTGAGGGTCTTNNTGATGGAGCGAAAGGCAGAGTTTCGATAGGAAGAATGGGGAAAGTCGTGGCCGTAGGGGAGATAGCGGACAAGGTCGGGCTCTTGCGGTTGCCGTCGATGCTGGTTCGGAGCCATGTCGAGCGGTGATGGGAAGGCGGCGTGTTGGTCCTGCAGCGACGACTTGATGGCAGCTTGTTCCCTCCTCTTGCTCTTGGGCCAGCGCGCCTTCTTCTTCTTGGGCTGTTCTTGGACGGAGAGGTCGTTCATGTCGTTGGTAATGCTGTCATCTGTTTGCATAGCCGCGGCATGGGTAGATTGGAGGCAGTCGGCGATTGGGAGTGAGGATGAGGGCGAGGGCGGCACTCGCAGCTGACGAGTTGCGCGAGCGCAGAGAAACGACGGGCGAAAGAATGTAGCCACTGTGTTTGCCGTCCGACTGGAATAAAGGTCGATTGCTGTTTCGGGGTGCCGCGTCCAAGGCCGCAATTTTCCAAGCATTTTGCATGTGACAGTCTCGATCCAGTCGGCGTCTCGGTGTCTGCTGATGCTCGTTCTGCCCGCCTTCCTTCTTGACCATCCACTTACTCTACAATCAACGACAACTACCTTCTCATCACCGCAATCATGGGAGGCCCCAATCTCGAAGTCTTCAAGGTGCTCTTCCTGCGACTCATCCAGCACTTCTTGCACTAACGCCCCACCAGNTTTGGCATGTACATCATGTTCCCCATCGGCTGGATGTACTACTTTGGCACAAACCTCGACGAGCGCTTCTCCATCCCCGACTTCTGGCCCAAGGAGAACGAGACCCACCACATCCCCTTTGAGAAGGACGAGATCCAATCAGAACTGGCCAGACTGCGCGCTCGCCGCTTGGCCGCCCGCCAGGCAAGACTTGAACTGGACGCCAAGAATGCTCCTCAAGAGCAGCACATCGACCCGACACCCAGCCCAATCCTCGAGTCCTTGAGGAACACCGACTCGCCATCCTTCCAACAGCCACACCAGCCCGAGCAACCGACGAACACCTCGCAATCCCAGGGCTGGTTCTCATGGCTCAAGTAAACGCTTCGCTTCACGATCAAAACACTACACTGTACATTATGGAAAAGGCATGGCGGAGTTTGGCGCATCATCGAGGGGAAATCATCGACAATGGGGTATATTGCTGGTTATATGTACATTACAATCAAGCCGTCATTCTGCTCTGCAATTCGGCCCACGCTCCCTCGTCTAGCGTGCCCTGCTCCACGTTCATGTAGATGCCCTGCACTCCGCTCTCCTTGTCCTGGATGGCGTCCGCAAACTTGACCAGCTCCTGCGTTGCCTCGGCATTGCTCAGCGCCACCTTGGTGTCCTCGTTAGCATCCGAGATGATCTCGGAGCTGGCAATGTCCAGACCCAGCGCTGTCGACAGTGTCTCTCCGGTCGACTTTGTCTCACTGGGCTCCGTGTAGACAACTACTCGGCCCTCGCCATCTTCATCCACGTCTAGGGCGCCTGCTTCCAGAGCAGGCTCAAAGACGTCATCCATGCCGACACCCTCTTTGTTCGCAAATATTATCCTGCCCTTCTTGGTAAAGAGGTATCCCGTCGGCGTAGCGTTTCCTCCATGCTGCTTGATTATAACTCGGAGATCGGCCAGCGTCCGTAGCCTGCTGTCCGTTTCACAATCGATGACCACACCAACATTGTTGGGCAACATGGCCTCGAGGGTCACGGTCTCCAGAGCAGCACCATTGACCGAACGTCCTTGTCCACGAGCTACCGCCGCCTCGATCGAAGCCTTTGCGAATCCAGCCCTGTTGGCTTTGACAATCAAGTCGGCCAATCTGGGGTTGAAGTTTGGGTCGCCGCCGAAGAGTTTGGAGGCTGTGGCGATTTCCTGTGCAAAGACGCTGCGGGCCTTGTTCTTGGAGCTGTCGACTTTGGCCTTGTCGTGCTTGATCTTGGACCATCGACTGTGTCCGGATTGGCATGTGATTGCTTCGTGAAAGCTCCGGACGGTGGTGGCGCGGCGACTGAGGCATCGGTATGTGTGGCGACAGGGTCGAGCGAGGGACGGATAGGACTGCATTACGATAAACAAAACAAAATACAAATGCGACAAGTGAAACAGGAAGGAGACGGAATGCGACAAGGAAGGAGCACAAATTCACGACCTCTTGCTCCGAGACGGCGCCAAGGCGTGGAGATGCATGACGGGGTCCGGCCAGGCAGGTGCAGCAGCGTGCAGGGCCTCGACTCCTGAAACCATTCGACTTGCTTCACAACAAATACACTCTTAATCCTGATGAAGTCCTCCTAATCCAATCGCAAATGGCGACCGATCAGAATGCCCCGCCTCCTGTGGCCGACTCGACCCTACAACTCGACATAGCCAAGCTTCACGGTCTCCCATCCGAGCAGCAGGACCTCTACCTCTTGACCTTCACCTCGGACCTTTCTCGTTACGCAACCTCTCTGGACGAAGATGGCGCTTCAGCTCACCAAGTCTGGATCAAGAAAGAGCTTCTACAGATTGTCGACCTTCCCTCACCCGCTCCTACACGTGTCATTCGAAACAATCTCGCAAGCACCTTCGCATCGCTCTTCGCCAAAGGGAACCGCAAGCTGCTATACGAGTCTATCAACGACCTGGTCGCCATCCTGAACTCTGGGAAAGACAAGCCTCTCAAGGCCAAACATGCTGCTGTACACTGTCTAGGCGCAATCTTCGAAGCTGCTGGAGACAGCGCCATTAGTCTGTCTAGCTTGACTTGTACATCCCTTCTGCGCACTCTCAAAGTGGCATCCAGTCATGCGGGCTTGCGAAGTGCTATATACAAGGCTGTGGGAAGAGTCGCTAGAGGCATTGGCAATTCCATTGATGAGTCTGTCGCAAAGGAGACCTGGAAATCAGCCCGTAGTGCCGCTGCAAGCGACAAGGCTCTGCTGGTTCAGATTAATGCTTGTTGGTGCCTCGAGCAATTGGCCACTTGCACTTCTTATTATGACAACTCCAACGATTTTGAGAAGCTGCAAGCTGCACTATGGAAGGCAATGGACAGTCCTTCGGGCCCCGTGCGTCACGCGGCATCTACTTGTATGGCTGCTGTTCTTGTCAAGAGTTTCTCCGAAACTCCTGTGCGAGACGTCCTCCCCTCGAAGAAGTCTAAAAAGTCAAAGAAACAAGGGGCTGCTGATGAGGGCGAAGAAGACCACGAACGATCCACCACACCCGTGTCCTCAAAGCCAATCACCTCGATAGCCTTCAGCCTGCTGGATATTATGCGCCAGCTGTCTACCCAATACTGCAAGCCTGTTGCTTCCAACCGGACTCGTGCTGCCATCGCAATATGTTACAAGCAAATATTCACCGCGCTGGGTGAGAGCGTTGTCGAGAGACAATACGGTGTCATTGCCAAACATCTNTTTTCCGACTTGTTAAGTCACCAAAGTCTCACTTGCCATCGCTACCGCACTCTTATGACCAGGAAGTTTGTCCGCATAATACTACAACATGTGGTGGGAGGCATGCTTGGAGAAACATCACAACTGAACGCCGCCCGATATCTTATGAACGATATCATCAAAGACTATCCGCAGGTTGTCAAAGAGCGTCCCGAGCCTGGGAAGCAAACACTTACGGCCGCATTGAGTGCTCTGGCATCACTAATAGACAGGTTAGATGCTGCTGTGAGCATCATCTCGGAAAGCTGTCGTGAATCGCTATTGCAAGTTCTGCAGCATCCAAGCTACACTGTCCAAGTCCATGCTTCGAGGTGTATGCGGTCCTTTGTGTTGGCTTGTCCTCAGCAGCTTTTGCCGACGGTCACAATCTGTATGAACAGTGTCAACCGGGAGATTGGTCTGCTTACTGGCCCTCGACAAAGTCCCAGGAGGTGTGCTGGGTATGCTAACGGTCTGGCTGCTGTCTTGAGTGCATCGAACAAGCATCCACTTTATGGCTCCGTAGATGTCTACGCTCGTGTGCTTACACAGGCTACCAATCTGCTTAAGTCTAGCAGTAACTCTGATTTACGAGTTTCCAGTACCCAAGTGCAGGTCGCTTGGATCATGATAGGTGGCCTCATGTCGTTGGGACCTAACTTCGTCAAGATACATCTCTCGCAGTTGTTGCTCATGTGGAAGAACGCTCTTGCGCCCCCAAACAAGGACAACATGGCACGCCAGAGTCAACTTGAACTGAGCTTCCTTGCTCACGTGCGTGAGTGTGCACTTGGGTCTGTCAAGGCATTCTTGCATTACAACATCAAGCTTTTGACCTCTGATGTATCAAGACGTCTTGCGAGCATGTTGCAAAACACTGGCACGTTCCTCTCTATCTTGCCTGAAAAGAAGACATCTGAGGACATGTCGCAACGCTTGTCTCCTGCCCTGCAACTGGTTGACTTTGATCTTATGGTCAGGCGCAGGGTCTTCCAATGTTACACTGCTCTCGTGACAGCTAGTCCAGCTGCAGCTTCAGAAATTGCAACACAGTCGAACGTTTTGCCGTTAGCTGTATCTTCATTCGCTGATCCAGATCGTCTCGGGCCTTCGTCACTAAGCGTGTCGATTGCTAGTTCTGCTGGTACACTCGACAGCATTTGGGGAGTTGGTGATAATAGTGGCTTCGGTGTCAATGGCCTGATCAACGGTCTGGACTGTTCTCCTCTGCCTTTCGAGAAACAGGGCGAATCGGAAAATCACTGGACGTCAAGACACAGCTATGAAGCAATAATAGATAGGACGGTAAGATGTACGTGTCCTATGTTAGTGACTGTGCTGACTATCAACAGNCTTCTCTCCCCAATTGGTGGAGCTTGGGAGCACGATTCAACGACCTCTTATGTTACACTTGATGGATCTCAAATCTACGACCAACCACAGCCCCCTGCCACAGAAGTGGTGAACAGTGCAATCGGCATCTTTGCACTAGCGCTTCCGTTACAATCTCCTAGGATACAAGACAGCATACTGGAGCAGATCAACTCTTTCCTGACATCACCTGCTGTGCAGAAGAGTGTGGCACANAAAACGGCACTAAGCGCAAATGTTGCTCTAGCTTTATTAGTAACCTCCAAGGTATTGACAGGACAAGTCAAGGGTTTAGAAGGTAAACTCCAGAGCGCGAACGCAGAGAAAAACATGCAAAATCTTCTTCACGTAAGTCCTCGGGTGTTCAAGACGTACTTCTGTAGCTGACAAGATCATAGACTNTTTGTTGCCGACCCTGATGAAAGCGTTCGTCACGTTGCTGCTCAGGCTTTGGGTCACCTCTGCGAGGTTGGCGGCAACGACTTGACTTCACGCGAAATCAGCTACCTAATCGACACCATTGTCTCAAACACCGAACCTCATGTCCGATCGGGCTGCGCCTTGGCTCTTGCTTGTATTCACAACTCGCTCGGTGGTATGGCAGCCAGTTTTCACCTCAAAAATATTCTTGGTATATTCATGTCTCTCTGCGCCGACCCACATCCGCTGGTACACTTTTGGGCTCTGGAGAGTCTNAAAAGGATTGTCGATTCTGCTGGCTTGACATTCTCAGGCTATGTTTCTAGCACAATCGGTCTTCTTGGTCAGTTGTATGTACTGGACACACACAATGCCGAGACTGGACCATTAGCGTCTTCTAACCTTGAGGTCGAGCTGGAAACGACTGCTGCCAATGTGTGCTGTGTCGATGCTATCATCAACGTGATGGGTCCAGACCTCTCCGAGATGGCCAAACCTCGTGGCATGGTGTTGACTCTTATTCGACAATTCCAGACCGAAAGCGACGTTTTAGTTTTGGTCGAGAGTACCAGATGCCTAGGCAACCTTTCTATGTATGCACCTGGTCACATGGAATTCGAGAAGTATGTGAAACGATTGCAAGCAGATCTCGACTCCCAATCTCCAGAGATCCGCGACATGGCTATCAGAGGACTGGCCAATCTCATGCGTAGAGACGCTGAGGACATTGTACGCGCTGCCAATCCTGGTCTAGAAGAGAAACTTTGGGACGTGCTCGATCAAAATCCCGCCCAAGGAACCATCAAGGAAATCTTCGTCAATTGGTTGTCGCAGACTGGCATGACAGACACAGCGGGCTGGATTCAGAGATGCAATTCGGTCCTCACCAAAGCCAAAGCTCGTGTCGACAATGCTTCTCAGGACGAAGCAGCAGCCAAAAAGGCAGCTACTACTGATCTTCAGGACGAAGAAGTCGCAGGATTTGCTGCTGGAGCAGGCACGAAAGACGAAGATGCTTCTGCTCCTACATCAAGCCAAGAACTCATGAGATGGCAGGTACGACTGTTCGGCATGAACCTTCTCAACAGCCTCCTGGATAGTGTTGTCAAAGAGTCGGCCATTAACGAAGACATCCCTGCTTTGGCTTCGCTGCAATATAGGGTGGCAGATGTTGTACGAGTCGCTTTCTCTGCTTCCACTGCTAACGTCGTCGGTCTTCGCATCCTAGGTCTGCATATCATCGACCAGGTGCTCAGAGTAAATGCTCCATCACGTGTGTTTTTCGAACATAACTGACTTCATCGCAGNCTTTTTGGTGGGGTGCCCGACCCCGATTTCACTGAAGCCATGCTGCTTGAGCAATACCAAGCACAAATCAGTTCTGCTTTAACTCCTGCATTCGCTGTCGACTCATCTCCCGAGCTTGCCGCTGAAGCCATCAATGTTTGCGCCACCTTCGTATCGACAGGTATTGTCACAGACATTGACAGAATGGGCCGCATCTTGAAGATCCTCGTGGCCGCCCTCGAGACCTTTGCAGGATCTACAGAAACATCTTCCATCGGAGAGCTCAAAGGTCTCAGTCCAAACGCCCAAGTCATGGTACGCATGTCGGTGTTCTCCGCATGGGCTGGCCTGCAGATCGCAACTGCCGAACAGAAATACTTGGTCGATGTGGTTAAGCCCCATGTTGCGAAATTGACGCCGCTTTGGCTGTCTTCCCTTCGAGAGTACTCCCGTTTGCGCTTCGAACCAGACATTTCGAATAACACTAGTGCGACTCCGTTATCAGACGACCTCGAGACAGTTTACGCTGCACTAAACCGCGAGACCTTGCTCAAGTTCTACCAAGACTCGTGGCTAAGTCTCGTCGACGCCATTGCTAGTCTAATTGATGAGGACAGCGAATTTGTGTTCGATGCACTTGATGGCAAGACCCAAGCGGATACCGACAGTGGTGTCACTGTGTCGCGCGGGAGCGATATCAATTATCGCGAAGAACCTGTTGCTTTCTTCTTCGTGTTGTTTGGTCTTGCGTTCGAGGCTCTCGCTAGTAAGCCTGGCGCAGACTCAGCGACTGCAAGAGCACAGAAACTCGAAATTCTTCAGGCGCTCAAGAGAATCCTTCGACCTTCGATCTCTGGTAACGCCATCTACCAAGAGGTCATATTCAACGAGACAATGGATCTGCTTGATCGAATGGTCCTCACAGAACCTTCGAATGTGCAGACCATCATTGTTGAGATTGCAAGAAACCTCTGCGTTGGCCATCCCTCATCAAGGCAGGGTATGAGTGCGGACGATCATCTATCCGATGACATCGATCAACTTTTCGAGTTGACCCGCATCATTGTACTCGTGTTGGCAAGCATTGTGCCTGGCTTGGCAGAAAGTCCTCGTCCTGTACGTGCCGATATTTCTGATGAAGCTGTCACGCTAGCACGTCTCTCACTAGACGCACTGGTCGATGCTTCCGAGGTCTTTCCCTCCATCATCAGAGCCGATCTGCATGCATGTATCTTCCAGATCTTTGTCACTATCATGAGCACAGGTGCATGTCAGGCGACCTTGATACCACAAGCATTACCCATCTTCCGTCGCTTCATCAATGGTGTAGGTGCTGACCCTAGTGAAGACACCAAGAAGCAGATCCGAAGCACGCTTTCTCGCTTCCTGATGATTCTTAAGAACGCCCAGAAACGCGAATTTGAAGCCTCTCTGCCGTGCGAGAAGAACACTATCCTAGCAGGAACCATGCTCATCACTTCCGCAAACGCTGTTTTCGAGGCCAACGACCCTGTGCTGCTGCGCTTTGTCGCTGAGTTGACGGAGTGCCTCGACAATCCAATGACTACAAAGATGGCCGCTGGCTGCGTACGAACACTACTCGTTGTGCCCATCCGAGGCGCCGCCCACTCCGCTATCTTGTCACGTCTACTACCACGTCTAGTGACCTTCCTCACCGTCCCCTCTGATCTCGAAGGCATCGAACAGAGCCGCACCATCATAGCACAATCCCTGACCACAGCACTCTCATCGCTCCCCTCCGACAAGAAACTCGCAGGCTTTGCACTACTCATCCCTACCCTCCTCGCCCGCGCCGAAAAAGAGACAAATGTAACTGTGCAGAAAGAGACTGCAGCGAGATTGCTAGAGTTGGCGAGCAATGACGCTAACGCATTCAGAGGTGTTGTCGTGAGGTTGAGTAATGAGCAGAAGACATTGATGGAAAAGGTCATCAAGGGATCACAAGGACCTAAACAAGAGGTCCGAGAGGAAGTTGAAGAGAAAGAACCTACTATTGCACTCAAGATGAACTTTTGAGGAGAGGTCAAAGTGTTTCTAGAGATACCAAAATTCGAGCTTTTTTTGTTTTTGTTCTCTTAGAGAATATACGTAGAACTGTTCACCATGTCCCACTGTCAATACTTTGAGAATGACGGAGACCCCCTTTGTTGCCATTAGCGTAAGAAATGTAAAAGAGAAATGGCGCAGCCAGGAGTTGAACTCGGGGTTTCTCCATTACAGCCCGGGCTCTGAAACTCCTCAGAGAGCACGAGCGCGGACTGATTGATGTGGATGTGTCTTTAACGCTAGACCACCGTATCTTACATTGTGTTGTGGAAGGGTCGTTGAGTATATATATTCCATTGTTTGTGATGATGCTCAGAGGAAGTCTTCGAGGGAAGTGAAGGGATGGAGATGGATGGAGATGGTAGACGAGTGGTTGCAAGCCTCACTGCTTCACTCTTTGCAGTATGGCATTTCGTATAAGACTACTGCGAAAAAGCTATAAACACCATAGTCAGCCGGCCAAAGTCAAGACGAAAGAATACAAGGTAAAAGGGACGAAAAGGAGATTCGTTTTACATCGTCAACATCATATCTACTTCGAAAATACCCTTCCATCCTTCTATGTGAAATCGTAAATCACCAAAGCCTGATTCCCACAATGTCGTTCCCTAAGCACGACCACTTTTTCATCATCAAAACCTATAAACCCTCTTGTCATACTAGTCTCATCGATCCCCCTATCTTCAAGTGCAGCTCCCAAGCCAATACCTCTTGAGTTGCTGAGAGAGGTCGAGGTTTCCTCTTTGAAAGGCGGGAACGATGGCTTTTCAGGTCGCAACTGCACACTCAATTCGCCGGCTGCTAATCGGCGACGGGCAGATGCAGAAGCGAACCCGCCTTCGAGTTCCCAGACGCGGAGTTCGTCGCCGCGGGTGCTGACCGAGACTGCTTTACCGCGGCCGCCGACGTGGGCTCCTGATACAGAGGAAGTGTGACCCCAGAGTCTGTTGCCTGGGCTGATCTTTAGGGTGTCGGTTGTTGAGGAGACGAGGTAGAGAGTTAGTGTGTTGTCCGGGTGAGATACCAGGAGATAAGGGTGAGAGTAGGAGAGCGAAGTTGGTTTTGTATGGATTTGGTTGGCCTCAGAGGTGTCAAAGTGTCCGAAAGGGGGTATTACTTGTGGAGTTGGTGTCGGTAGTGGGTTGGAAGAGTTGAAGGTGAGGGGACGGTAGTTTTGGTCGATTGCCGAGGTGAGGCGTGATTCTATGAGAGTACCATCCAAGGTCAATCGCATCTCCTGGATGCCAACGGTCCAGCCGCTGAGATATGTGGGTAAGGAGTAGGCGATTGACACGAGGACAGTGTCTGGCTGTGGTCGGATGGATAGGGTGAGAGGTGGCCAGACAGTACGTGAGTGTAAAGACTGCAATAAACGCGGAGGCTCCAGAGTTGTGTCCTTGGATGCTTCATCTTTAGTCGGCATGAACTTATAGAATGAAAGGAATTGGCTCGCGGTCATGGTTGCGAGATAGGGAAAAGACAGAGCAGCGGCCGAGATCAAGCCGTTGGAAGAAGGTTCGTGAGAGTAACGAGCTACAAAGCGACGCTGGAAGACATGAAGGTCGTAGATGGTGAATGAGCCGTCTTGAAAGCCCACAGCAATGGATATGGTGGAAGAGGATGAAAGTGCAGAATCGATCGTCAGAGCTGAAGGAGGGTTGGCCTTGGCAGAAAATGTCACGGTAGCTAGCATATCCCGGCCTGTCTGAGACGACCATGCGCGCAAACCATGGAGATTGTCGGCCATGACGATAATGCCATCATGCATCTGGAGTAGTGTTGGAGGGACTGATGGCTCGGGCGAGACAGGAACTTCACTGACGCCGCATGTGCCCTTGGTCCAATTATGCCGCGTCTTGTATTGTCTCTTCCAATTTGTCTCTTTGCCTCTTCTGACTAGGTTATCCTCGTCCAGCCATTTCGAGAGCTTGCTCGAGTACCACAAGCTTTCAGCGGGAACTCCAGACTCATTAATTCCAGGTATGCGCGATGCCCTCGGGCGGACGAATCGATTGTAGTAGAGGGCCTTCCATAGTTGTGAGTCGCCAGCGAGGCGGTGGAAATGCTGCGACACGCTCTGGCAGGTGATGAGGTCGGGCACGGGCAGAAACGAAAGCACTCTGAGCGTCAATTCGTGGCTGAGCCTCGACAGCCGGTCCGGCTTGTTTTGTTGGACTCTTTTGATACTTCGCTCGTCTTCTTCGAGCGCATCCGACGCTCTGCGCTTGACCATCGTGTCACTGTCGTGGATGAGTCGAGGTTGGTTCAATGACGGCGGCGAACTTGGAAGGCGCGACCAGATTCTTATCATATCTCCGCAATCTCCTCGCGTTAGCGCCCGGCCGATCTCCCGCTCCGCGTGCATCGGCCTTTTGTCAGGCACGCGTCTGCCTTTGCCTTTTCGTGTTTACTGCCCTCCATACCGTGATGTGACATTCTAATCGTCCTTGACTGCATTCTCGACTCGGTAGTACCCATGGAAGCCGGGCCTTCTACCAACGTACCCGATGGCTTCGTGACGGCTGCTCAATACAATGAGCTACTCTTGAAGCATGAAGCTCTTCAGAAAACCTATCAACAATACAGAAAGGATGCTGAAGCTCGTGCCTCCAAGGCTGCCCAAAAGATACGCGAGGCAAAGGAGACTGTCCGCAAATGGAAAGAGTACATCGACAAGAAATTAGCAAAGCAGGCTTTGCGAGAGGCCAATCGCGACTTCGAAAACCAGGACTTTGCAACTCCTCGCGCTGTCCAATCCAACTTGGAAAACATTGAGGATGCTCTTGCCTTGCCCAATCCGGCCCTTGAAGTTGTTAGAACCACATCCGTCGCGGTATCGCATTCTCCAGCCCATAGCAGAATTACCTCAAGTCAGACCACTGAGGGTGAGGCTGCTCGTTCCAGTTCTCTGGCCCACTCCGACGACACGCCTGTTGTTGTCTCCGCAAAGGCCCTGAAAAGGAAACGAAGTTCTCCGAAGAAAGATTCGCAAGCTTACAAAGTCAAGAATGAGCTCTTGAGTAGCAGCCCTCACAACTCACGCACTCCTGTGCCAACTCTTTTGCGAGCAGAGACTTCGGATCTGGACGTCTATCGTGACCCTCATCCGCTGCCAAAGCTGAATTTCGAAAGGCATCCCCTCAGTCGGGCACCATTAAGACAGTCAGTGGATCAGGATTCAGAAACCATAGGACGGCAATTTGAACACCTTGAAACTCCAACAGCAAATCGTCCCTCAAGGTTTCGCTCACCCAACGGCGCAAACATAGATGTTAACGAAGACGATGCTCAGCTTTCCGATAGTACGGTCAAGACTGTGAAAACAGAGCCTGGCATCAGTGTTGCATCGGCAAGGAGAGAAAACATGTTGGTCAGAACTGTCAGCGAAAGCGTCGGGCCCCAGGAGTCGCGTCCTCAAAGTGGTCCGTTGCATGATCTGAGTCCCAACACTCCCACTCTGCCCCGGACGAGTGCTGCTCCTGTGACTTCCGGCAAAAAGCTTGACCATAGTAGGGGAGCTGATGCTGTGCATGTGCTATCAGAAGACGGTGACAATACTAGACGTGGATTTAAGAAACCACGCATCGACGATGCTACACCCAAGACCTTCGGCACGGGACGACTGAACGGACTTCTCGAAGGGACTTCACCTCAAGTTGATAGAACGATCTTGAGCCCTCGTTCCGCACCAACGATTCGACGACAGCGCGAATGGCTGGACAACACCGTTTCAAAGGAGTTGGAGAAGCATACAGTTTCAAAGTCTGTGGAGAGGCCTGCCAGCCGCATCACCAGAACTGTCCGAGACAAGCCAGCTGCTCGCCCCGCTATTGTAAGGTACAATCCGAAAGACGACCCAGGCCCCATCGAACCTGAGCATGAACCTCTGCGTGCCCGACCCCTTCATCGACTGAACCTTGACGACTTCAGAGTCAACCCCAAAACGCATGGACAACTCGGATATGCCTTCCGCGAGAGCATCCGCAAGCGCGAGGAAAAGAAGTGTCTACCTGGTTGTACGAGAGATGAGTGCTGCGGTGCGATTCGACGCTTCATTGCCGCAGGCGGCTTGCCACAAGACACTTCACTTACCGATGATGAGTTGACACTGCAAGGATATTTGGGTTCGGGATATGCGTCGGCAATACACAGTGCGAGCGCACAAAAGAGACAAGAGATGCTGTTAGAAGCGAGAGCCAAGGCTTTTGCGGACCTACATGGAAAGCACAGAGAACTTTTTCAGAGGAACAGGTCACCTCCAGGGTTCTGGCGTACTGAGATGCCAACAACACAAGAGTTGGAGGAAGATTGGGAGGAAGCTAGGAAGATGGACCGACAGAAGGTGGAGGAGAGATGGAGAGAGGCTATGAGGGGTGGTCGCTACATCTTTAGAGATGAAAGCTGAGCCCATTGCACCACTCACGTTTGCTTCACTATTGCTATCGCTCCTGGCATATCTGTGAGAGCTCCAAGCAGCCATTGCTACCCGATCCCAGAGCCATATCAATTCATCATACCAGTTTAACATCTGCAAAACATCTGTCCAATGGAGCTTGATCCAGAGTGAGAGAGATCCTTGTGTAACATGTGCTCGATATCAGACAAGAGTGGGGTATATCAAGCGGCAGTTCGGCATGGCCCCGCACACGTCATTGAGCCCCGCCAGAGCTATCTTCAATGACCACAGCAGCTTCCCTGATTGCATCAACACAATTCCAGGCCACGTAATTCCCATGAGCACTCTGTTCTGCCGAAGATCCTGTCAACTCTCCCTGAAGGCTTTCACTCCTCGATCACTACCTCGAACCACTCACCTCCACCCAATCCTACCAGCAAGAAGAACAGCAACAATGGCCAACATCCACACCCCCATCCCCAACCTCAAGCTCAACGATGGCAACTCAATCCCCATGCTAGGCTACGGCACCGGCACCGCATGGTACAAGACCGGTGACGAAAGCCAACTCGACCAAGCCTGCGTCGACGCGACAAAGACGGCAATCGGCCTCGGCTACTACCACCTCGACGGCGCCGAAGTCTACAAGACCGAACCCGAACTCGGCAAAGCGATCAAAGAGTCCGGTGTCGAGCGCTCCAAGCTCTTCGTCACCACAAAGGTGTTGCCAAACATTGCAGATATCCCCGCTGCTCTGAACACGAGTTTGAAGAAGCTGCAGTTGGAGTATGTGGATTTGTATCTGATCCATGCGCCGTTCTTCGGTTCGCCGGAAGAGTCGCCCGAGGCGTTGCAAAAGGCTTGGAAGGCCATGGAGGAGGTCAAGGAGGCAGGGCTCACGCGCAGTATCGGTGTCTCCAACTTTTTGCCCCAGCATTTGGATGCCATTATCAAGACTGCGAGGATCCCGCCTGCCATCAACCAGATTGAATTTCATGCTTACTTGCAACATCGCGAGTTGCTGCAGTACCACAAGGAAAAGGGTATTGCGACTGAAGCGTATGGTCCTCTGACCCCGGCGACGAAGGCTTCTCCTGGACCCCTGGATAATGTTCTTGCCGGCCTGAGCAAGAAGTATGCTGTTAGTCCTGGAGAGATTTGCTTGAGATACTGCATCGATCAGGATATTGTGCCCATCACAACCAGCAGCAAGGAACAGAGATTGAGCGACTACTTGAGAGCGATGACCTTCAAGCTTACACCTCGGGAAGTCAACGACCTCAACGAGGCCGGCTCGCAGAAGCACTTTAGAGGCTTCTGGAACCACAAGTTTGCCGACAACGACAGAAGATAGAAGCCCGGCTGAGAAACAAAGCAATGGAAAGGACGCAAATTAAGTGCAGTTTATCCTTTCATATTTGTACATATACTTGTGATCTCGCGCTATGTATGACTTTACAACTCGATATCTGCTTGTATACAGTAAGATCAAGATTCTGGCCTCTACGCGGTCCAGTCTAGCAAGTGGCGAGTCTGGTGATTCAAAGCGAGTATAATGCTTTGTGAACGATGACTTGCGCAGTGCTCGCAATCAGGTGCGAAGACCAAGGACAATGCTTTGGATGTTGTTACAGGGAACGCTAGAGACGAAGCAGCCAACAGAAGAAAGCTCTAGTTCTCGGCGATGAACAGCGAAGCAAACCATCCGCGCTTTCTCTCACTAGGGAGGATTAGAAGGTCAAGAGCTAGAAATGTTTGTTAACGAAACAGTATCAACGTACTCATATGAGAAAACAACGTACTCTTGCCACCATCGGGGACTTTGCAATCACGGAGGTCAACCTTCCAAACACCCGAATCTGCCACACGCAGTTGAGCAAAAGATGACTTTCTCTGGATCATCTTCATGTTGGCAGACATAATTGTGCCGACAGGTCCAAAGAGAGCATCAAGGACACCGGGCTTACGTCTTACATCCCTGGTGGCATTGAAGTAGGCAATGCTCTCGGTAAAGCCCTTGTCCGAGAATACACGACCAAGGGGGACGTCAAAAGGCAAAGGTCGCTTGCCAAGAGCAATCTTGACAGGTTCGATACGCAGCAGCGGCTTTCCAGTGGCAGAGGGGATGGCCCAAATCTTCTTGATGACATCGTTTGCTCCAAAAGCAGCCCAGGATGCGAGGATAGCCCACATCAAGGCGGTAAGGAGGAAGACACTGGCGATGCGCAAGTCACTCTTGGAAGGGTCGGTGGTGAAGAAGCCAATCTGCATGGCGGCCACGCAACCGAGAAGCAGACTTGCAAACAGACACCAGGCAACATATTGGCGAGGTTTTGTGGCTTCGTAGATCAAGATTGGAGATTCGGCGCTGGCGAGCTCTTTGAGAGATTGTAGGACACCTGAGCGGCCGCCCGGTACATATTCGAGTGTGGGTTTGAGGGACGACGGAGGGAGATGAGCTGAGGTCAGGTCGACTGGTTGCTGAGCGATGGGCTGGTGTTGCAGCGACGCAGCGGCTATGGGCTGGTGTATCGTGGGAGGAGGCGTCGAAGGATGGTATGTGGTGGTGGAGATTGTTGGTGGAGCAGAAGGAGCGAGCTTGGGCGATTGGAAGTGCTCAATGTCATCTTTGTCGTCGGTAGGTTGCTTCTTTCTGAGGGCGTCTTTGTGTTGCTTCTTGCGAGTCGGCGCAGAAGCATCGATGGGCTTGACTACGGCCTTTGACGGTTTGCGCACATGGAGAATGGGTGATGAATGGAGTAGCCGCGAACGGAGTGGCGTGCAGGCGCGGAGACCCAGAGACTGTGATAATGTCGACTGCAATGGTGGCAGTAGCCGGAGTGGTCGCCAGAGTGAAGCCATGACTGGTGATTGAACCATCAATCGGATCCAAGATCATCTGGAAATAATGTCTCGAGCAGGCTTATCGATACGCTATGCAGAGGTGTGCAGACGTACAGAATATACACAAGTTGTGCAAATAGTGCTTGGCAGCTAGCCATGCATGCCGACGTGTTCTGGTCAAACACGGCGCACAAAGACGTGCATTCGATCGAGCAACATGATAGAGTGATCAGCACTCGCGCATCTTGAAGAGTCATTCTTCGTCCGGTGAGAAGCGCGAGAAGCGCGAGAAGCACGCGAAGCCTACGAACTTCCCTCCTCGTCAGGCTTGCTTCAGCCATATCTATTACAACTTTGACCTCTCCATCGCCAGTCTCAGCCCACGCATCGCTACTCTCTGGAAGCTGTANCGTAACGCCATATCGCACGCCTCTCGCCCATGTAGCTGTTCCAGTTCCACCTCGTCTTTTCCGACTCCGGCCCGTTATGCTCCCGATGCTATAGAGCGCGTGCATACCAACTCTGTCGAGAAGAGNATGGACCGCACCTGCAAGCTCGACTTTGATCGGATCTTATGCGACAGCCAGCATGTTGCATCGCTCCACAACCCCAAGCGCTTGGTCGACCATGTGGGAACAAGATAAGAGCAAGCTTAGACTGGCCAACCGGCACGGCCTACGNNTCTCAAAGCCGTGCCAGCTTCATCGCTGCATTGGTCGCGTCTTGGGCCACTTCTGTTCGACCAGCACGCTTCTCTGTCGTCGGAATTGCACATTGCTCAGTCGGAGAACGCCGATCCTACCAATACTGTACTACAACAGCGACATGGTGTCGAGCGGTGGGTATCGCAGCTGGAGACGATGTTTGCTGATACTGATGCTGCTAACCACGCTCTATCCGTTCGCATGCATGTCTAGACAGTCGAAGTTGTCGCCCTGGACATGGACTTGAGAACTGCCGGCTGGTTGAACCTTTGTTGGCGAAGGATTATTGCCATATTGCATACCCCACCCCACTTTTTACCCCCATCTGGGCAAGACAGAGGTCCGCGCGGAGCAATCGTTGCATCGCGTGTCTCGTTGCCAACAGTTGCGTGCCCTCTCTGCCTTTTTCAGCCCCATGGATGTTAGCGTGCCCACCGCTCCACGACAAAAACCAGATTTGGCCATCTCATGCTCGTGCGCTGATTC
Source organism: Aureobasidium uvarum (assembly GCA_903853725.1). Taxonomy (NCBI): domain Eukaryota; kingdom Fungi; phylum Ascomycota; class Dothideomycetes; order Dothideales; family Saccotheciaceae; genus Aureobasidium; species Aureobasidium uvarum. The sequence goes on from CAINUL010000015.1 coordinate 566,230, forward strand.
ATGCCTCCATGTTGCATCACCAAGGTCATGTTTGACACCATCTGCCTGCGAGTTGGCTGTGGATTGTTCGTGTTCAAAACATGTGCATCAGCTCTGTGCCTCTACTGTGTTTGACTTATCAGTCGCTGGCCTGAGCGGTGCGCCATCAGCCATATCGCTTGACAGTTAGTGGTTCTGTGGCTTTGTCTGGACTGGCACATGGCCCCCCCCCCCCCCCCCCCCCCCATGCTCTGCCAGGAACTAACCTCCTACGGGGAGCGGGGAACCTTCGACTCGTTCCATTTATCTCTCTCACTCTGCTGTCGGGTCCATCCCTGATGTTTCTTTCAATTCTTCTGCATACCGCTCGGTCTGTTCGGCGGTATTTCTCCAGCTCACTCCAAGTTTTCTCCAGCGCACATCACTGTCCTCCACAAATCCCCAGCGTCCCCAACCTCGGCTAAAAGGCGAACAGCCGCTAAAGCTAGCTTCCCGGCTTTGGCCTAGATCTCTCCACAATTCTTCGGTCACCGTTGTCAATCAGTCGCATCGTCGACGACGGCAAGGGTGAGAGGACGCCTTAACACTTCCTGTCCTCCGCGGCTCTTGTTCTTCCTCACCCTTCTCTTCCTTGACCACCTCCTACGCTTCATTGCCTGAGTCGCTCTCTCGTTTTGCGAACCACCTTTGCATTGACATACCGTTCGTCGATCCGGCACTGTTCCTATTTCTTCCGAACGCAGGTCCGACGATCTGAAGCCACCGTCAAATCGACAACGCCGAGCGTGTCCGTCATAGAACGATCATTATGTCTACCGCACAAACTCCTCAGGCAGCACGGCGTGCCTCAACCGCCCTGCCTCTTGATATGGCCCAGATTTCTCGACCAACAACACGGGAATCCGTGACAACCCCAGTTCAAGACGATGGCTCACAAGCAGTTCGCCCTCGCAGCCGTCGCGTGACGAGCTATCATCATCCTTTCCAGACTCGATGCTCACCTTGCAACGACTCTGCACCATCATATGCAACAGCCACTCGCTCTTCCAAGTTCCCACCCGCCCCTCGATTCTTTGACAATGGAAAGGAGGTTCTGCCGAAATATACTTGCACTGTGTCGAGAGAGGGTCCTATGCAAATGCGTATTGAGAAGATCTCGCCTTTTCAGTACCTCCAAAAGCAAGACTTTCGCACTGTTTATGTCGTTCTCAACGGCACTCAATTGAGCGTCCACAAGATCAAGACTGTTCAGCTTGCCGGTCATTCGCTGCCCACTGCCGGACGGCTGATCAAGCGATACTCGCTCCAACACGCTGAAATGGGTTTGGCCACGGATGTTCAGTACAACCAACTATTGCCCGCGACCCGACTCGCACACTTTATTCCTACCGCTGCCCGTCGCAAGGCTTTCGAGAAGGACCCCGACCTTTTCACACCCATCTCACAGGTCGTGCTCCGCCTGCGTCTGGAGACTGACCAGTTCCTCTTGGCAGACCACTCAGAGGAACGCATCTTCCGATGGATCCATGATTTGTCTGCCAGCATCGATATCTCGCTGCCACTGGATGAACGTTCCGCGCCGAAACCGTGCACCATTCCTAGACGCCGCCGCAGACAGAGACAGGAAACGGAGAACATTGAAGATCAAAATGTTATCGAAGAGCAAGAGCGCATCATGCGCGAGATGTATCCTTCCTTGGCACGATCGATTGAGAGAGGCTCAGAAGGAGCAGACCTCACACGCACGGAGACTACGTACGACACTAACGCTCTGACGCTCACTGCCACAATGGATCAGGAGGCCGAAGACATTGATCTTTCGTTCCTGGCAGAAGATCTTGGCCAAGAGCAACCCTCGACCACTCGACCTGCCAACATTCGCCAAACAACTTCTTCCACCGTTTCTACGATAGCATCTTCGTTCCAGTACGAAACCAGCCCTGACAACTTGGGCCCCGGTGGAAAGTGGAACCCGCCACATGCCCGTACGAATGCTTCACAGTGGCGATACATTAAGCGATGCATGCCCACGCTGCTCTTCGATGCTCCCCGCGCTACCGACATCATCATATGCCATGGTCGTCGCTTGAGAGTTAACACCAAGATGGACATGCTTGAGGAATGGGAATTGAAGCCACCTTCATATGATATCCACGAGTTCCCTGAAGGCCTGGATCGCTCTGTTACCATGGCATCTTCTCTCGCGACCACATCTTCTACCATCACAGCATCGAGTGTCGACACACAGGATGGAAAGGCGGTTGCCCTTGCCCACCAAATCCCTCAAGACGATCTGAAAAGAAGCTCACACATCGCAATGCCCACTCGCAACAAGATCCCAGAGCGAACCTTGATGGAAGAGGGTATCGTCGTGGTCGCTTTCTAGACCAAACACACGAAATCAAAGCAACGCCCATATACGCTCCTACGAACAGATTGACGAATTCAAACGCCATTTTCCAAATTGTCAAGATCTTTTGGAGTTTCTTTTTCTCCGAGCAAAGCGCACTCGTTCTATCTTCATGCGTTTCTCTGGCATTTTACATGTACCCTGGTTCACAAATTCCCGCGCCTGTCAGCATCATCGCACTCGCTGCATTGTTCAAATGCCAGATACCCCATCGTCATTTTTCTCCTCTATCTATGTTTATTCCCTGATGTCTCTCTGTCCGCTGCATGTAACCGAGCCACTCGTTTGCCCGACAAGAACCAATTATTCTTACCTACCTTCTTTTCGTATAACGTGCTCCGGGTGATCTAGTGAATTGGGACTCTGTTTATGCATTTGCCTCGAACGAATGTTTAACAGGTTACCATAGTTGGCAAAGCTTTCCTTGTTATGCTGTTGCTATTTTGCGGCTGGCTAGCTCGAAATTGAGAGTAGTTTATGTGATTTCGTTCATACTCACTGTTTCTACTATCTTTGTTGTTGTTTTTGATTCATATACATACTGCCCGGGCAGATAAATGAATTATTCGTCATGACTGTAATAGAGTTTATGGTATATCAGGGCCAGGGTCACACCATTAACGTTGGAAAAAAAGGTATACGGCGACCACAAAGGATGATACACTGGGTAAAACTGATGTCTGGAAGGATGCGACGAGGCTATAGATAATGTTTACGATCGGCTAGCGGGGCAGTCACTCCATGAGGGGTATCTAGAATATCCCTGTAAAGATGTCAAAGTTTGAAGTGAGTGTGGAGTATGTCATTCAAGGGCTTATGATACTATCCTTACTAGCACAGAACCACAAATCAAGTTGTAAAGAATGGCATACAAGGCAAGAAAGAGGCGGTATACAACGGTGTGACAGAAGAGCAAAGAGTTGATCTTAATATTGTTATATGATGATGGACAGGGCTGGAGGAATGATGATGCATGGAGAAGGCACGATGCACAGTGATGTTTGGCCACAAAATTGTACGTTTTTGAATTAAGAGATGCTCGTCTGAACAGGTAGGTGCGAGTGAGGAAGAGTAGCTGCAGAAAGATGGTGGAAGGCTGGAAGGGGAAGGGGAAAGAGCGATGAGAGAGAGAAATACTGTGGTCATGCTGTCTTGATCTCATGAGGGAACGACAATGTGTTTGTCAAGTAGTCCTTCATGTTTCTCTCTTGACCTATCATTATCAATGATGTGTTGAGATGTATTATACCATTGATATATGAGCAGATTCAAAAGTGGAAGAGTGAGAGTAGATGATTGAGAGAGCCAGATCACTGAGAGCATCCCGGAGCAGACCAAGCCCCTGTATGATGATGATGCTTGACAGCTCCAGATCAACCACATTCGTATCATAAGACTCTCCGTTGCAACGGACAATGTAGGCATGGGTGCAACCAAAACAATGAGTTCGCAGAGTGGTTCTGAGTTCATGTTCTACCAGCTGCTAAAACAATCCGACGGGGCATCCTCCTGGCGGAAAGTTCACCATTAGAGCGGACCCGATCGTCCACAAAGGATTCGGAAAAAGCTCATGTTTCTTCTCAAAGGTTTGTCTATGTGACATGGGAACCAGGCACGGTGCAGGGCCAAAACGCAGACTTGTTGTCTCCACCTTTGCGGTACTTCGTTGTTCCCGACGCGTTGCTTTTTGCCTGTCTCAGTCGAGTTTTCCGTCGGGAAACACATCTTCCACACCTTGAGAGTGTGTGAGCGTGAGTTTTTCGAGAAGTTGGCAAAGGTTTTCTGTTCGCCGCGGCAGAGTCACCAATACACGTGGTCAGAGAGAGCGGAGTTGCAGTCCTGTTCTGACAATCTTGCCGCGACATGAATGTGCGAACCAAGATGATAAGATCGGCTTGGGGAGGGGTTGGGCTCATGGTAGCGTCATGATCTCTGGTGAAAGGTGATGATTGTTGATCAGATGGATGGGCGATCGCGCGGCGGCTTGTGTACGGAGTCGCTCTCCTGCTATTCGAATCGAAGAATGCGGTTGTCACGATCCAGGTATCGATCCACTCGCGCTCACCTGGTCTGAAGCGATCACGTTTTCAAGACACTTGTAGTCTCGTGTCGACACGATAAAGGTCCACACTTGTACTGCTACTAGATTAACATCATCTGCCCGTAGAGCGATTGATTGGTGTTGCCATAATTCCAAGTATTGCACGACTGCTCCCAATCGTGATCGCTCACAAATCTCCTGTTCCGTACAGGTGGAGTTCAAGCCATGAAGCACACCACACCGAACGCGGTCGTGAATCAACAAAGGAACAAGGTATTGACTTTGCGAGATATGCTTCAGGGATGTAGGTGTCATCGTATTTTGAGCCCACAGATCTTGTCTGAATGGGGATGAATATGCGAGGAGGTAGATACCAAGTCGCTGGTTCCTGCCACATGGATTTTTTCAGCCCCACATGTCCGCCTCGGAGTGCACTCCATCTGACATGTGTAGACTTTGATGAAATCACGAGCGTCTGCGAAGAGTTGATGCATATGCGTAGTTTGTTGGCAAGAGCCTCTCGTATCCATAACGTCTTTATTGTGTAGCAGTGCTTGTTGAAAGCAGGTCAGAACCTTACCACCGATATGCGGCTCGTACCCAATCCGGACAAGACTCCGCTTGATGGCTACGATACCAGAGTCACAATTGCTCGAAACCAAGAAGGCAGCAAAGGATTAATCACCACATAAGAGTACAAACTGCACAGCCCCTTCCGCGACGGCATCTGAGTTCAGCCCCAAGTCGGCACTCGTATGCATAGCCACAAAGAGCTTAAGATATTGGAGGTCATTTCGCTTGCATACAGCTTATCTCTGTTGAGGAAAAGCGTATGTGTATGAGAGGTCCGGCAGCAGGGCTTGGAAAGTTCCTACGATATGATAATGGCGCTGGCCCTGATCTCGGCTACAGACTGTCTGGATGGCCTGTACATCAATATATCCTTGAAGGTCGAACATTTGGCAGCATGTCATGTGGTGATCCGATTGGACTGGTCACAGAGGCTCACCGAATATCTGTTTAAACTTCGACAAGATCCACGGCAGCGGAACTCTGCATGATTGACAACTTTGACTTGAAGATCAGGACACGGGAAAGGTCTTGGCCTCTCGATCATCAGTTTGCAAGCTGTGGTCTCTTTAAGCACTGTTTTTGTCGCGTTGGTTGGGAGTGCTTGCAAGCGTCGTGTGTGTTTTCTCCTGCAGCGTGCAGTTCGCAGACAACGTCGCTATCCGCAGATGTTGTGTTTTATCAAAGCCTTCGCTCAGACTACGGCGTCGGTGATTTGGCGAACAGCCCCTCGTAACGTGCTCCGAGACCAAGAAAACAAGGAACTGCTCGTTGAGCCGTTGCGGCGTTGGAATCCTGGGATCCCAGGGATCTCAAAAGTCAAATCAAGCGAGAGGCTGCGAAAGCAAGCGCAGAGTCGCAAACGGTGTCGCTGAAGCAGCTAGCAGGGTAGGGCCAGCCCAAGGCCGGACGATTGGCCAATCTCCAACATGTGATCGGTGCGGTCTGATCGGCAACCAATAGGGTTCCGTTAGGAGTGTGTTCCGCCGCTCGAGCATTGTCTTGGCGGGCGACGTGTCATTGGAAAATGCACCAGAAATTAATTTGATCGATTTTCTATCGAATGATCCCTCCCTTATCGAAAATTCTGTACAATGGCTTCTGCTCTACGCGCTAGATGGCATCCCAGCATACGAGTAGAAGAACTCCGTCAAAGGGAGAACAAATAAGGAAACCAGGCCCAGTGCGCCGATCATAGAATCGTTGAAGCAATTCGCCTCTCATTGATTGTCAAGCATGCCAGCGGCCTTGACAATTGTACCGTGCTCCTTTTGTCCCATCGATAAATAGTAATCGCGAGCATCCTCAGTGGATATTGTAGAGCAAAAGATGGATCGAAGACGCCAGAACACCACCCAATGTGAAGCGTGATTTGTTAGTCCCGCCAATGGATTGTGAATGATCTTGCATTAAGCAGGGCCTGTACGTCGGCGCCGTCCTCCTCGGCCACCGCCTTCAGGTCGCTGAGCGAGGACTTCTCGAAGCAAAGGATCGTCCTTGTCTTTATCCACATGATGGACACGAACATGTCTGTGACAGAACTTGTTAGTCAAGACCTCAACTCCACAGATCAGGGCAACTCACCTCTGAAGATTGTCAGGACGGGGATATCTGTGCTCCCGGAGGGGACAGAATGGGCACACGTATCCAGGACTATCGTGGACTAGCCCGTGTCGGATCATCTCGTTCTTGCGCTTAAATCCCTTGCCTCCCTCGCCCCTAGGACAACCCTTGACAGGACAGTAGTGTGGACGACTCGAACTGTGCACATTCGCATGCGAGCNTAAAGTAGATCGTTAGAAGAATGCGATGAGTGCGCGATAATGATGGCGCACTTACTTGAGAAGATATTGAGTTTGGAAAGGTGGAGCAGCGCATCCAGGATGGTCACAAATGAAGCCCCCAGGTGCTGACGTCGATGTTTGTAAACGAGGCACTGAGGTTCTCGGTGTGCCCTCAAAGGAAGACGGGGTAGACTCCATTGGGGTGGTGTGAGCAGTACTACGTCCCCCAGCCTCGGAGTCTTGACAGCTCTGAAGTGTGCTCATGTTCTCCGATGAGGATACAGTACCCATAGATGACGAGGTCATGGAGGGAATGAAGGGTGGAGGTCTGGTGGGTTGCGCCGACCTGCGCCTGGAATTGTCATGGTTCGAAACGGAGAATGAAGCTGGCGAGTGTGAAGGCGGATACATTTCGTGACCATCGGCGCGAGTGTTAGTTGGCGAGGGGTGGCCAAGTAGGACGAAGTTGCTTGGAGGGCTGGACTGCTGCGATGGCGGAAAGTGTGGGTGGGAAGTTGTCACATTCTGTGCAACGACTTGATTGGCATACGCAGTGAGATTCGGCAGTCCAACGGTCCTCGTATCACTCGCCTCCGTTCCACTATCAGCAATCTTGCTCAACTGATGGAACGAAGGAAGAAGTCGATCGTTCTTAGATGATGTTACTGCGTCCTCCTGCGGTAAAGGATACAGGGACAACGAACCAGGTCCTGCAGATTGTACTGATTGCGCTCTCTGGGATGGTGAGTCGGTATTAGCGCGCTCAAGGAAGGTGTATTCGGGCATAGAGGCGGAATTCGTCATGGCGCGCAGGCTCAGGTTTCTCCCATTCAATGGTCTGTCCGTCCGTCTATCCGCAAAATGATACGGTTCCTGAGAGAAGGGGTGGGAGAGTTCTGCGCGGGGCTCTGGTAGAGGCATGTATCCTAATGCGGGTGGGCGTGGATCCGGGGGTAGTACGTTTCGATTCATGAATTCATGCTCCGGACCAGGCAAGATGTTAGGCCTTTTTGAACGTAGGCCATGCGCAAAATGCTCGTCGAGTCCAGTTAATTGATGCATTTGATCATCGAGATGACCCATCTGTCAGAGGGTCTGGCAACAGCTCGGCTATAGTATGGCGGGGTCTAGATGAGCTTGCAGCAGAATTGAACAGGCGATGGTAGGGTTGATTGCGGTAGAAAGCCGCAAAGTTAGTTTGTTGGAAATAAAAGATGTACAAGTCAGGACGGCTGGGCGTCTATGTGCTGAAGAAGAGTGCTTAATGCATAAGCTAGTGAGACTGTGGCATGCGATGTTGAACGAAGGTTCTGTAAAGCGGCACCAAAGTTAGTAACGTGTTTTGGTGCAAGACGTGGTGCTTTGCCAGAGATGGCGAGAACCATAGAGCAAGCTCAGGGGTGCAGAGAAAGCCTGGAGCTATGAGATGACAGATGCGCCATGACTTGAGTGGATAACCTGTCATCACATGTCACGCAAACAGTCGCGAAGACGACCAATGCAGAGCCCAAGCGCGTGGCTTGGTCCAGCCTCTCGATAGTTCCGATTTGTCGATGAGGCGGCGAAGCGAACTCATGAAGGGAAAGCATCTTGAAACATTGAACGAGTTTGTACGTACCAAAGCATGAGAGTTGCTGCGCGCGACCAGCGTCGTGAGCACCACAACACGACCTACCCTCTGGGCGGCGTGTTATGTCGAGCAGCGACTGAGTTCAATACGTCTCGACGATAATAGGCACTGCAATGATTTTGACCAGCGTTTTGGGGCTGGTGAGTCGCAAAACACCAGCTGTGGTGTGCGAATCAATTGGCAAGTCGGAGTTTGGAGGCAGAAAAGCTGGACGGAAATCTCTCGGCAACTCGTCCTGGGCACGCGTATCGTGAAACTTGTCAAGATACAGATAGCTTCCTGGCGGATATAGTGTACGACAATTGATAAAATGTCTGAAGAAAAATGATAGAGATGCAATCCAAAAATGTCAGGGACGATGGGAGAGGAAAAGGAAAGAAGGACGTAGGGCGGTAGTAACCGTCATTTGGGGGGGACGGACGAGCAGCAGACAAGGAACTAACTTAACAGTCCGGCGGAGTCGGTCGCATTTCCTCAGATGGATGTGAACCACCTCCCCTCACACCAAGCGCGGGCGCGCTCGATCCGAGGTGAGCAACAGAGCCGCTCTGCTGTTTCCGACCGCAATTCTGCCGACGAGCCTCAGACCACGTAGATGTACTGTAAATTGCCGCCCGCTAGTTCGGAGACCCCTTTCAGATCCTCTCATTCCTCAATGAAGCCTTTGTGCGGCTCACGCTTCGTCACGGAGCGCTCTGCTCGACCTGTCATTCGATGGAGAGGGTGCGGTGCGCGATTCACAACCGCCAAGCTTCCTGTATGGCGCTGGTCTAGACCGTCCATCATGCAAGCGCGTGCATCGCGAAACTGAAAATCTGTCCGATTCGCTGCTTTGATTTGGGTCCAAAAAGTTGCTTTGTGTCGTATCCGCCGGCTGTTTTTGCTGATACAGTAGCCTTCGATGGTTGATTTGCTGTATTACTGATCACTCCTCGAATCATACGCTCTGCTTTCTTGCGCCCTCGCAGACATGTTAGATAGCGACGGCCGCCGGTGGTATCCATGTCCACACATGCACCCAGACATGGGACAACGCAAACGGCTTACCCATGCATTAACGCATTATGGCAACCTTAGAGAGGAGAGTTCCTGCTGGTTGGTTTGGAATTACGAACAAGATGCAGAACGTTTCACCACAAAACCTCCAGAGAACTTAACAGGCGGCGCCAACCACAAACGGCTGCGGAAAACTGGCCAAGCCAAACGGGTTTAGTCTGGCTTCAGTCCAGGGTCTGTCTTGAACGACCGACGGCGCACAGCATGGCTTTCGTAGACAGGCCACATGATTGAAGGCACTTATGCATATTACCTCCACCAGTATTATTGGGAGCCTCACGACCCGCTTTTGCAAAGGTTCGACTTTGTACAGCAAGTGCAAGCCCTACTGTCGTGTAAGCAGTAGTGGAGCCTCAATCAGCATACACCGCTCCCTCCACGCCACCTCGAAACCGCATCAAATGAAGCGCAAGGAACCGTTGTCCGCGGGCCAGGCCAGCGCTGCAAAACGCTCACGGCCACGGCTGGAGGTGCCCGACTATCATCCGACCCCATCTGTGTGCGATGAGGTGACGGGGCAATCGATATGGCCAGCTCCAGAAGCTCAGATGAAGCAAGCTAGGGACATCATCCTTGATTGGTGATTTGCATCGAGTATTAACACCTTGATGCTATTGCTGATGATCCTCNNCAGTGCCCGTTCGCAGAAACGGACAATGATAGTGCCGGACAAGGATGCAGACGGACTCTCATCTGGTGTAATTCTACATCGTACACTGATTCTTCTGGGGCTCAAGCCCGAGCTGATCGACGTACATCTGCTGAGCAAAGGTCAAACGGTTCACCATGAACACGAACGAAATGCCATGGCTGCCAAATCTCCCGAGTACATCTTTGTTCTTGACCAAGGGTCCCGCAAGTCTGGACCTCTGATAGATGCACCCCACACCGGTTTGGTCATTGACCACCACAATGCCGAACCTGAAGACTTTCCCGAAGGTTCATCTTTCTGTACCGCAAACAAATCCCCGCCAGTGGTGACGTCTGCTCTCCTGACCTACCTGCTGTGCGAGCCACTTCACGAAGGCGTCAGGGACGAGACCGACTGGCTATGTGTAGTGGGAACGCATGGTGATCTGGGAAACACAATCAAGTGGGAGCACCCTTTCCCCGATATGGCCCTTACCCTCAAGAAGTACACCAAGAAAGCGCTGAATGATGTGGTCTCATACGTAAATGCGCCTCGACGGACAGCAACATACGACGTCAGTTCTGCTTTCGACGCACTTCTCACGGCTGAGCATCCCAAAGACGTCTTGAAACACTCGAGGCTACTCGCAGCTCGTCAAGAAGTCAATGCCGAAGTCGAGCGATGTACCCATACAGCACCCAAGTTCAGTCAGGATGGTAAGGTCGCCGTATTCAAAATCAAATCCGAGGCGCAGGTGCATCCCGTGATTGCAACGAGATGGGCTGGTCACCTTCAGAGCAAGGCCCTCGAGATTGTCATGGTCGCTAACGAGGGTTACTTGCCGAACAAGGTGAATTTCAGCTGTCGGGTACCAAGATGTGCTAAAAGTCGGGACCCACCTGTCGATATCATCCAAAGCCTGAAAGCATATGCCAGCTTGAAATTGGTGAAGGATGAGGACGACGATGCTGATGGCAGTCTACCTAGCGAGCCAGAGATTTCACTCCTGGAACGAGTAGGAGACGACTTTGCTCGAGGTCATGTGCAAGCTAGTGGAGGCATTGTGGATGTCGACCAGTTCGAGGAGTTAATGCGCTTGATGCGTGTTGGAGTGAAGAAAGACAAGACGCAAGGGTCAAGTCCGCAGAAGGGAAAGAAACCAATCGATGCAGGACAGAGCAACAAACTCACAAGTTACTTCGGAAAAAGAACTGATGGGACCGTATGTCAGTGAACTGATAAACACTCCCTTGATCCTCATCGTAGAACAGTACATCGGAGGCATACAACGTGACTGCTGAGTGCTCTGAAAGCCCTCATCTCAAAGGCGCATGTTGCCAAAGGTCACAGCTCGCTGGCTGCATCGCATGTCGCAGATGAGTTCAGACGTGAGATCGTCAACGAATCTGTTTCTTAAACCTGCCTCACATGCGTCATTCTGTCCTCAAACGACGCAAGCTCCCGACTAGTCAGTGCCATGCAGAAAAACAGATAGAGATCATTTTCCAGGCAAGACACTGTAGTGAGCATTGGGATTCGCTTCGTAAGATGGTCCGAGATGGTAAGAGCACAGTACAGCCATGTCAGACATTTGGGCGGTCTCTTTTGACAACATGCCAGGAGCCTAGGGTATACATACCAATATCATTAAGGTCTGTGATAGGCAAAACTAGAAGACAAGGTTGTACCAACCTCGAGCCCAACATTGGTTTGTATGCCGAGATGTCCAAGACCATTTGACCGAATGGTAAATCACTAACAGAGGCAGGGCAGTGTATAGAGGATGCGAGATGTCCAATCTTTAATAGGTGAGGAAATTCTATGCCGGTCCTTTCGAGTTAATATAAAACTACAGAGATATCTTTGACGCTGTGAGGGAAAAAAGCAGAAGGGGAGTAGGGAGTAAAGGTTTAGAGAACGAGACGGCCGGGCTCTGCCTCGAGGACCTGCTTCATACGTTCGAGGTACTCTTGTGCTCTCTTCTCATCGCCCTTGGGTGCCGAGACGCTGAAGACGTTCTGAGCGGCGACAACACCCTGTGCACCGAAAATCTTGGATGCCTTCTTGGGACTTGAAGGCTTTCCAGAAAGGATATCGATGATATCAGCCTTCTTGGCAGCGCGTTGACTAGTGAACAGCGGTGCAGAAGANNAAAGGCCGGTGACTTGAGGAACGTAGTGGCCGCGAGAAGTCTTGAAAGAAACCTTGTCGAGACCAAGAACAGAGTTGAAAAGCTCATCAGCTGTAGGCTTTCTGTTCTTTGAAAGAGGGAGGTTCTCGTTTGCGAGCTCCGAAGCACGAGCAATAAAAGTAGAAAGGGGGAGGTTGATTCCAAGAGTCTCGTGGACGCGCTTCTGGGTCTCGAGCACAGCGGAGAGGGAGATGGGAAGGGCGATTTCGGTGTCGGGGATGGGAGCGGGCTTCTCAGCCTCGATAGGCTTGGCCTCGGGCTTCTTGGGAGGAGCAGCGAGTTGGATGTTGGAGAGATCGAGGTGTGCCAGCTTGTCCATGCGCTTGGCCTGCTGGCCGGGGTAGTTCTTCTCAATCTTGCCCAGGTAGGCCAAGACGTCACCCTTGAGCAGACGTCCAGCGGGACCGCTTGCAGGGATCTTGTTGGCGTCTTCCTTAGTCAGGCCGTTCTGGAGGAGCAGGTGCTGGACCGAGGGGTAGAGAGGGTACGTTTGCTTTCTGGCCTTGGCATCGGAAGAGCCGTGTAGCTGAGTGGCTCTGGTGGTGTCTGCAGCACCGCCAGCAGAGGCATCGGCATTGGGCTTGGATGAAGGTGGGGCCTCTGATTGACTTGGGGAGGATTCGGTTGTGTCGATGCCAGACTTGAGCTCCTCTTGCGGGCTAGGGCGGTCCTTGCGAGCGGGTTGTCCAGCAGATGCGGCCGATTCCTCCTGAGGGATCTCGAGGGTGGCCAGGTCGTCGCCCTCCTCAGCCAGGACGGCGATGCGCGAGCCGACCTGGACGGCCTTTGCGCCTTCGGCAACGACGATTTTTGCAAGGATACCGTCCTCCTGAGCCTCAACGTCCATCTGGGCCTTGTCGGTTTCGATCTCGAGGATAACATCTCCAGCCGAGAAGGAGTCGCCNNTGTACAGCTCAGCTTCACTGCGCATCGTCGGTGGGGGAGACAGAGGGCGCTGCTCACCTTCCTTGAGCTTCCAGCTTGTGATGTTGCCCTCGGTCATGGTGGGCGACAAGGCGGGCATGGCGAAGTTCTGGGCAGCGCGGTTGGCCGCAGCGACACTGAAAGCNNTGCAATGAGCACGCATTAGATTGGCTCAGAGAGAAAGACTCGACTTGGGGAGCTCGAGGGCTGGAAACTCACGACGGCGACCATGTCTGCCGACGACGGCAGCGGCGAATCTGCAAGAGCTGGCAAAGGCGACCATTGTCACTGCGAGGATGGACGGATTGTGGGCGACAGCAACAACGACGACAAGTTGTATGCTGCACTGCTCTCAACAATAACCAAGTCCAAGATTGCTTCCGATGGGGGTCCCCGACTTGAAATGATCGGCCCGAGTTTTTGCTCCGAAAAGACCCTCGCAACCTCAAATCTACCTCGACCTGTCCGCAACCACCTCTGTTGCAAGACTTTATTACAGAATATTTAACCTGCGTTACGCCAATCGACCGGGCAGTCACTCTGCTTGAGCTGTCTGGATGGCCAAACAATGCACTTTCCTTTCCAGACTTTTTCTTGGGTCGCACCTGCCAAGTGCGTTGCTTCAAGAGCTGTTCTTCAGTGCCCTTTCTCCGTGATTGTCGTTACATGAATTTGCCTCTTTGCGCCCTGGACTATCAGAAACAGAGCCGAGAGGACTTCGTATCGGCCATCAAACATCTGCAACCCTGACCATCCCGAAACCATCTTGATAGCCGCCCTCGAGATACGCGCCCGCCGCGCATACCATTGACTCCGACATGTTGACATCACTCTACCACAAATAGCCTGAAACTGGCGCGACGCTTTTTTCAACCAGTTTCTGCAACCGCTCGATCTCTATTCTAGACGCGCTCGTCGTGGTAGGCTGTTCTTTCACCACGGAGCCTCGCTCGGCCTGCACGCTGCAGAAGCGCTCACAGCATGCTGGCTGTTCCTGGACGGCCGCCTACCAAAATAGGACTGCCTGAGAGCCTCATTCCCGAAATGTCCAGGTGTTTCAGCATCAGTAATATCTTGGCTCGACTGGCCATCAGGTCAAGAATGTATCAAGATTCGAAGTATAAGTTCAATCCCTGCGCATGCTGTAGAGGTATCAAGTCGTTCCTGCATTGTTCTAGCTCTACTCCTTCTTTACTTGCCTTCTTTACTACTCTTTCTACTCTTTCTACTCGGTTGTCTAATTCTAATCCCCTTCTTTTCTCACCGCGGGTCGGTCATTTCTCGGTCCATTCTCTCAATATATTAAACAAGGAGTTTTCATCAATCCACATAGAGGTTCGATCCTGAAGATGCCTAAGAACAGACGCGTTTCTTCAAACCATCGCCAATCACCCTTTCCGATAGCACAAGCACGACAGTCAGGGTCAATAGAGATCCAGCCAGGCCACAGAAACACAGCCAATTGGAGTTCTGCCGAGGATGAGGTCTTGGTCGCTGCTAGAGCAGCCGGTCTCAACTGGCAATCTACCGCTGCAAAGCACTTCCCTAACAAGACGGCCAACGCTTGTCGTAAACGTCACGAACGATTGGTAGAACGCCGAACTCATGAGGACTGGACCACGAAAAGATTGGACACTCTCGCATCAGAATACATGGAACTTAGAAGGGAGATATGGGCTCCATTGGCAGCCAAGATTGGTGAGCGCTGGAGTGTAGTCGAAGCAAAGGCAAGTCAAAAGCGGCAAGCTATATACAATTAAGCGCCTCGTTAACATACCTGTTAGTGCATGGAGAAGGGCCTCAGGAATCTACAGTCAATTGCACGTACGGCTCGCAAGACATCTGCTCCTAGTGAGGACCTCCCTGCCCCAAACAAGGAAGAGCATGAAGGCGATTCCGGCATCGGCTGTTCGGACGCTGAATCGGAGCCAGTCGATATTTGTACAACTGTTGGCCAGTCTCTTCCAGGCTCAACACTAGTCCAAGAACGACAACCTGCTCTGGGACTTTCGGTCAACCAACAGAATGCATTGTACCACATTTTGCCTAGGCCTCCGCCATTGCCTCTGTATCAGCCCCCATCAAGAGTCCCTGCTCGTATTGTACCATGTACAGGCAGGTTTGTTTCACTCAGGCCGTCTGACAGCAATCCTGCGAGAGAGCGGACCCCGGAACACTCAACTCAGCGGAGTGTAAGTATCAAATCGATGCTCTCGCATACGCCAGAATCTTGACCAGCGAATCCCAAGAGGTTTAACGAACGATTTATGAATGATTAGCATTGCTAGGCGTTGTTGGGGAAATATTCTGATTTCAGTAATGATTTACGGAAGGACGATTTGGTGTTAGCAAGCTTGGCCGGGAGTTGTGACATGGTTTCGGAGTTCGTGTAAAACAATTGACGAGGTCGGTAGCTCGAGACAGGATGGTAGTAGGATATCAAACTATTTTGATAATCAGCCTCATCGCATATCAGGCTGATGTCGTGCTATATCGCAGTGCCAAGACGGTTGACGCATCTCGGTAGTAGATCGCGGTCGGCGGACAAGACGCGGCTTCCAGTTCCTTTTCAATTGCATATTGTCGGAAGTGATTGAGAGATACTAGGACATTCCTTTACAACTTGATCTGACGGACATCCGTGCAGGCGGTTGTCAGCTTACGTGGAAGGAGCGACACACGGATGCAGAGGCATCTCGTAACTACTCGTAGATGAGAGCGTGTCAATTCCCGGGGCTGAGTCTACAGACGACTAGCCCCCTGCTGCACGCGTCTCGCTCGACTTTTGTTCCTACCACCTCGAGGACCTTGCTGAAGAGCCATCAAACTCGTATTCTTGTAACCTCTCGCCCTCGACACAACTGGTCGTTGCTCAATCACCGCATACCGACCCGACCGTCCCCGTCTCATCCATCCATTTCCTGCACGAGCACGACCTCCACCACCATGGAGCACACTCGAGGTCATTTCGGTCACTCACACCATGGCCACCACCATCACCACGATACAACCTTCCTAACGAGTACGGACAAGAACGACGCTGGAGTCCGTATCACGCGAGTCGGACTTTTTGTCAACCTCGGCATGGCCATTGCTAAGGGAGTCGGTGGTTACGTCTTCAACTCCAAAGCGTATGTGCCAGCCCCTTCAGCCTGTCACGGTCAATGCTAACATGCTGTTCTTGCAGANCTGTCGGCCGACGCCATCCACTCACTCACAGATCTCATCTCCGATTTCACCACCCTCGCGACCGTCTCGTACTCATTACGAGCCCCCACAAGCAGGTTCCCCACTGGCTACGGAAAGATTGAGTCTCTCGGGGCACTTGGCGTGTCGGGTATCCTTCTTTCGGGAGGAATCATGATCGGCCTACAGGCAGTTATGGCTCTCGCACAACAATTCTTCCCGGATATCGCCCATGTACTCTCCCACATTGGCATCTTCGGCCACGGCCACAGCCACAATCATAGTCATGGCATTGAGGGCATGGGTGTCAACATCAATGCAGCATGGCTGGCCGCCGGCAGTATCATAATAAAAGAGTGGTTATACCGAGCGACCATGAAGATCGCAACAGAGAAGCGCAGCAGTGTTCTGGCGAGCAACGCATACCACCACCGTGTCGACAGTCTGACTGCTGTTGTTGCCTTGGCCACCATCTGTGCCAGTCACTTCTTGACAAACGCTGCTTGGCTCGACCCTGTGGGTGGTCTCGTCATCTCAGGCATGATCGTGCAAGCTGGATACGGGAACACCAAGGCTGCACTCCTGGAGCTGGCCGATGTATCGATCGATGACGAAATGAAGCACAAGATCGAGAGCGCTGCATCGCAAGCTCTGGGAGCTCTGAAGCTGCCCACCGAGTCGGCTCCCCAGGTCCAGGGCATCAAGAGTGGCCAAAACTACCTGGTTGAGATCGCCGTCACCGTCCCCTCGACCTGGACGTTGGAGCAAATGACCGAAGCCGAGAACAGCATGCGCGAAAAGGTATCCTCTGCCACGCAAGGAATCAAGCGTGTCTCGATCCGCTTCACCAGCTCGGAAACAACCGGCGATGCTTTTGCGAACGAGTTCGTTGCCTCCAAAGACCAGACACATGGCCACGAGCATGAACACGAGCACGAGCACAGCCATGATGATGGACACAGCCATAGCCATGAACCCGTACAAGAAGGCTCCAAGACAGGACTCAACAAGAGAAAGTAAAAGGAAACGGTTGGCCATATTTGAAGACGATACATGGAGCACATCTGTGATGGAGCACCATATCCTGCTGCTAGAAGCTCAAGAAGACCCCCAACTGCGTTAGAACAAGGCAAAGCAGCTTTCCGCCTGGCAGTGAAATTGAGCCACCTCGGGTGGGCAGTAGAGATGAGAAAGCGGCACATGTCATGAAAGCATTGGACACCTCGAGGGTATGGCGAAGGGAAGCATGCTACCACACGCTTGATAGAAATACAAACGACCTCGTAGACATACAATCTTGGGAAAATTTTGAGCAACGAACAAATTACGATTGCGGATCACAAAACACACACGAGAATCACAGAACAGCATTGATCGTAAATGTAGTAAGAAAGTCTAGTTGTATAAGCGGCCTATTTTCTTCTGTAGACGAGATGATTGTCTCCGTCTATGACTTTGAACGTGGTCTAGCCGTCCAAGTACGGCGAACCGCCGCTCCGCTTTGTAGCGGCTTTACAATGTGTGCGGCTCAGTCTATATGTACAAGCATGCAGGGCTTGCAAATCCATGCGGCTCAATTGCAGCATGTGGGAAAGTGGTTGTGCGCTCGTATGATGCAGTTGGCGGATTTTGTGCGGTGACACTCTGACGCTGCTCGTATTAATGGTGACATCGCAGTCCTGTGCCCATTTTGCGATAGGGAAATTGCGTGCCTCGATGGAAATGCGGCACAGCTTGCCGGTCCTCAACGGTTTTCTGGGGACACTGCGGCATGCGATATAGGCAGCCTTCTGTCACTCTTTGCTCTTTGGGCATGTGGCACATGCCCCACTCGATAGGGGGCGTGTGGAGCGGGCGTGATGCGGAGGTGATGACTCTGGCATTGGATGGGAATGCTCAGGTTGGATCTGACTCGGTAGCGGCCTGGAGTTGGTAGCCCGAGTTCCTCTGAACAAGACTGACATAGTAGTCAACCAGCACCTCCGGCTTAGGGACGATGCGCCATTGGACCTTTTCCAAGAATTCCATCTCCAGAGTCGCAAGTTCGCTGACGCTGATACCGCCAATTCTCGCATAAGTAGGGTTCGTCCAGAAAGAGTCACTCAAGCCTTTTGCGGCGACGGTAGAAGCGGTAATAAGGAAGCGATGGACGGTGAGAGAGCTGATAGTGAAGGACGGATAGAGTGAGCATAACAGATCGATATAGTAGACGACGGAGAGGAGGATTGGTGGCGAGAGAGTAGCATGCTGAATTAGACGTTGCAGATAGTCGTGGCATGAGATTCCAGGCGGAGCCCNTGCGTGTTGTGTTAGCATGTGTGTACACGTTGGCGTGGAGTGGAAAAGTTACCTCGAGTGGAATCTGGTTAGGCGACCGGTCAAAGGGATCTTGTCGTTGAGACGAATCAATTCCAAGAGCATGTTGCTGATCAAGTAACCCAGATCCTTGGGGTCGCATGTCTCGTACTTGAGAGGCATGATCTTGACATTGGGATCCATGTTGACATTGAGGTTCGGCTGAGTGCGAGGCTTTTTGTGAGCGAAGGAGACAGGGACGGATCCGGGATGGCAGCGGCAAGGGGTCCGGGAGATGCAGTCGTCGTGTCTGTGTGTATAGGACGTTCAGGGAGGCTTGTCTCTGGACGGGGGGCCATTGATGGCGCAGGGGGAGATGAGCCTCTGCGTTTGCTGCCAGCGAGAGTGTTGGCAGTTGGTGGATAGCCTTCGGGAGTGTACTGGGTGGCAGCATCGGCCGTCATGGGTTTCTGCACAGGGGTGCGGGCATGGGAAGGATGGGGTTGCAAGGCGGGCGATGAGGTGGTCGGGAGCCTGGGAGCAGGATTCTTGGGCGAAGGCCTGGAGTAGCGTGCGTGGAAGGCGGCACTGGGCGAAGGGGAAGCCAGGGCCGACATTTACGGAAAGGACGACGGTCTATGGACGTTGTTGAAGTTTTGGTTGCGTTGTGGATTGCAGGCGCTGCTTGGATGCGCGGGCGTGGCGCATAATTAGGCAGGAAGGCGGTTGCGGGAAAGCAGAGTCTAGAGAAGAGCGTGGAGAAAGGCAAGAGCGAGGGCGAATGGTGATGGACGTCTCTGAGCAGAGACCTTTTGCGTAGCGTCGGAGGTTTCAAAACGTCTTGTTTAGTTTGCGTGTTTCGACGACGGCCAACAACCTGTCTCTCGACCCACGTGCCGGACGAGCCTTCAGACTTGGCGTCGGTCCCAAGCACGTCATTGTGTCTCCGTACCATCCAGGTGAGAATAGGCAGGAGCGTCACTCGTCCTCATCAGCCATTGCACAGGCAGGTGCTGGTCGCTAGTCACTGGTCTCTGAGACGCCATTGCCCATTGCTTCCCCTCGGCGCCCGCTACCATGGTGCAGCCTCCGTCGCTGGCAGCTCTGCGCGAGCTCAAGTCATCGCCGCAGCCATCGGCCGACCACCAACTGCCGCTCTTGCGCACCATCAAGAACGACATTGTCGGCCACGGCCAGCGCAAGAAGCTTGTTGTCCGTCATGGCCTGCTCGACTGCCTGGCCCACACCCTGGCCACTTCCCCGGACCCCGACATGCACCTGCAGACAACCTTGATCGTCGCCAGCCTCGCCGAAGAGGGCGCGGCCTTTGTCACTCCCATCCTCCACAGCAACCTCGTACAACCGCTATTACTATTCCTCTCTCCGGATGCTCCTTCTCCGACCCATCTGATCACTGCCTCTCTCCGCGCCATCAATGCTCTTGCCGCCTCGTGGATCCTCTCGCCCAACCCCGACTCCGTCTTCGTCAACCACGTCTTGAACAAGCACACACTCGCTTCCTTCCTCGACATCCTCCGTCGCCCTCTGCCCACCTCGGTCCAACAACACCACATTGCTTTGACCTCGACTCTGCTGGCCACATGTTGTGCTCATGCCCATCATCACGCTTCCAACCTGGTCCACCACGGCATCCTGGACGCTCTTGCCTCCAATCTCGCCAGCTTTGCTTTCGTCTACAACAGGAACCAGCAGTCCAATCACAACAAACTTGATGTTACCGCTCTCATAAACGCCATCTCGGCCATCATACGCGACTCGACCTACCGAGCCCACCGTCTCATTTTTTCTGATGACCTGAGGCGCATCTTTTGCCATCCGTCAGACACCTCTCCTTCAGATCCTCTTCAAGCCCCCGACTTTAACCACCTCAGATATATCAAATCTAGCAATGTCATTGCTGTCGATAACTTACTCCCAAAAGTCATGGTTCCCCTTCAAAAATCCCTTGCTTTCGGCCACCATGCCCTCATCAGCTCCAGACTCTTCCCGGACCACTCTGCAACCAATGTCTCCGTAAACTCACCTCTCTGCGTCTGGCTCATGTACCTTGCTCGCTCCCAGCAAGACCCCTGCTGCCGTCTAGCCGCTCTTCGCCTTCTTGCCATTCTCAACGATGCTCTTGACGCAGACACTGCCGCTCCCCGCTCAGATTTGCTCACCAGATCAAGAGAAAGGGAAAGACAAATGGCTTTGTTTGCGATCCCTATTGCTGTCAAGCTTGTTCAAGACTCACTAGAAGTTCCCTTTGGCCAGGACCTGTCAGTTGTCAGAGAAGACGCTTGTGCTGTTCTAGCCCATCTCATTGAAAATAGCACTGAGCTTCAGCAAGCCGCTCTGGATGCTGGCGCAGTCAAACATGTCTCGCAACTTTTCAAGAAGTCGTTTGACCCCATAACTCTTGCTCGGCCAATGTGGTCCGCCGATCCTCAAGCTCTAGACTCGCAATTACCCGCTACCCCGTCCGCTACCCTTGGACCTGATGGTCTCGCTCCCGAAGTTATGCATGCTATGAAGTGTAGAGCAGGTGCGCTAGATGCGCTTGCTGCTATTGCCGAGAAAGAGGACGTCAACCGCAAAGCAGTCATCGATAGTGGCATCATCTCCAATCTTATCGACTCGCTCGCGCCCATCAGCGTTTTTGATTCCTCGATACTTCCTTCCAAAAACGGCAATACAGTACCAGTCTTGCTCGCGGCCTGCCATGCTGCTACAGCTTTATCGAGATCTGTTAGTCTCTTGCGCACAGCACTTATCGATGCTGGTATTACCAAACCTATATATGCCCTCTTGTCTTTTCCGGACGTTGAGGTCCAAATCGCTGCTACTAATGTTGTTTGCAATCTCGTTCTTGAGTTCAGTCCCATGCGTCAGGTAAGAACTTCTGCTCATCTTTTTGGTCGACACATGCTGAGTCTGCAGGATCTTGTCAACGCCGGAGTTGTCACAGCACTGTGTGAGCAAGCGAAACGATCAAATTCGAAGCTGCGCCAAGCCTCACTTTGGGCTTTGAAGCATCTTGTCCTCAATTCTCCAAAGGATCTGAAAGTCGAATGTCTCGAACAGCTAGGGACCGGTTGGCTTATTCAGGCAGTGAACGGGACGTTCCAGCGGGAAACCTCTATGGCTCTGGGAAGTATCAATGCTGCGGGTCAACAGGTCGATCTGCTGAATGCCTCAAACACCCCTGGAATGGATATGGACTGGACCGAACAGGAGAATGATGATGCGAACGATGACGATGAAGATGGCGAAGTATTGATGGACCACAACGGTACACGTTATCAATCGAGTGGACTTAGGTCGACATTGGATACTACTAACTACAAAGCGCATCTGCGCTTGCTTCGTAAAAACGAACACGACCCTGCAGTTCAGGCAAAACATGATGATATGCTGGTTCAAGAACAAGCGCTTGATTTCATCAGAAATTTGATCAACGGCGATGACAACGTTGCCATGATCGAGCATCTCAACAGCGTTCTAGGTGCCGACCAGCTCTTTGAAATGCTTCATAACAAACTTCGACCTATTGTCGTCCGGCCTAATTCGCCGATTGACTCATATAGGCATACGGTATATTCTCCGCAGTCACAGCAGTCAGAGACTGTGTGGCAGCCACCCGAGCTGATCAACGCTGCCCTTGGTGTCATTATACACGTGGCTGGAGGATCATCCAAACACCGCCAACAGTTGATAGCGCAAACCCCATTGTTGATTGCCTGGCTGCCGCACTTCTCTCACGCCGACCGTCGCATTCGTGTAGCATCTGTCTGGGCAATCATCAATCTGACCTGGGTGGATAGTGCAGCCGATAGAGAAGATGCCAAAGCAAGAGCTCGCACCTTAGCATCATTTGGTATAGACGAAAAAGTCCGTGCTTTGGCAGAAGACGTCGACGCTGATACACGAGAGAGGGTCAAGACAGCTGTACGGCAAATCGACGAATTATTGGAGGGTGGTCGTTACCGATGACTACTTGACATGAACTGAGAGTCACCAAGCATGAGAAACACACGACACGAAACGTCCTATATACAACGAGGCCAATGAAATGTACTATACTGTATGCCACTATCACCGCTCTTTGGAGCTTTACTCATGCATAGGGTTGAATTTATATCTACACAGAGCCATGGTGCTTCTTGTTGAACTCGTCTACCATCCTTCTGGCAGCAGTCACGATATTCACAGCGCCAGGGGAATCAGAATGGCAGCACAGCGATATCTCATGATCGCCCAGTGGCAGATTGACCTCCTCTCCCGTAACGGCGATGACAGATGAGTTTTCCAGCTGTGACTTGATGTGTGCTGCTGTCTCTTCTTGTGTCCATGCCCTAAGGGTCACCATGTTAGCTAGCTTTTCTGAAGCTTCTACTGTATCTTGGCCTTACTTTTTCTTGCGGTCAATCACCAATGTGCCGTCTTTTGAGTATTTTACATCACCGTATAGCTCAGCGAAAAACGGCAAGCCGAGCTCCTTTGCGACTTCTTCGTGAAGAGTACCGGCAAGGCCGAACACAGGTGTGCCTTTTGGAACCCNCGAGTAGACCGCTCGGCATACCTCGCGGTCCCTGTACATCATGCCATAGAGTACGCCATGTGGTTTCACATGGTGTAGAGGTACGCCCTCGGCATCCAGAAAGCCCTTCAAGGCGCCCACTTGGTAGATAACCATTGCGGTCAATTCTTCGGGTGACATCTTGATTTCTCGTCTGCCGAAGCCTTGGATGTCCGGTAGTCCCGGATGAGCTCCGATCTTGATGTTGTGCTGTTTGCATAGCTTGACTGTGTTGGCCATGATCAGAGGATCTCCAGCATGAAATCCACAGGCGATGTTGGCATGGTCGATTAGTGGAATCAGCTCTTCATCCGGACCGCATTTGAAGTTACCGTATCCCTCGCCTAGGTCGACGTTGATGTGTACTTTCTTGCTGACTGGAGGCATGTTGTTTTGTGTTGCTTACTGGAGTGCTTTAGGATGAACACTTAGGTCTGGCCGGCTGAGAGGAAGGACGGATGGCACGACCTTTCTCCCTGGATATACCCATGTCATCTCGAGGTGGAGTTGGTCTTGGAGGCTTATCATTGATCGACACTTACCCCAAGACCCCTCACCGGCCAAAGCCATATGCAGGTCAGCCGACGACCAGGCAGTGACCTTGATGAGTCCAGTATATAAGTCTTTGACCGTCTCGAATATCACGATGGCTATTATTTGAGATACAACAATATGGAAAAACTCAAGACTCTCCTCATTGCCAATCGAGGTGAAATTGCGGT
Organism: Aureobasidium uvarum; assembly: GCA_903853725.1. Taxonomy (NCBI): domain Eukaryota; kingdom Fungi; phylum Ascomycota; class Dothideomycetes; order Dothideales; family Saccotheciaceae; genus Aureobasidium; species Aureobasidium uvarum. The sequence continues at coordinate 590,228 of CAINUL010000015.1, forward strand.
TCGTGACCCTGTCCATATTCATACCCCACACCCACACACCTTGGCGGGGTAACATGCAGCCATTACCTAACAAGAACATCTATTCCAGGTCCGCATCATCAGGACAGCAAAAGCTCTAGGTATACGCACCATATCAGTCTACTCAGCTGCGGACGCCGCATCGCGCCATGTAACAGCTGCAGACGAGGCCGTCTTGCTCTCCGGCAGTGACTCAACCGTATACACTGATGGCGACAACATCATCGCCATAGCAAAGCAGAAAGGAGTCGATGCCATCATCCCTGGCTATGGCTTCCTCTCCGAGAATGCCGAATTCGCTAGACAGGTCGCAGACGCTGGAATTGTCTGGGTGGGCCCGAGTCCGGAAGCAATCGAAGCCTTTGGCGTGAAGCACGTAGCACGAGACCTGGCTGAAAAGGCTGGCGTGCCAATTGTTCCCGGCACCAAAGGCCTCGTGGAAAGTGCTGACGATGCCGTCCAAGCATCCGAGATGCTCGGTTTCCCCGTCATGCTGAAGGCTACAGGAGGAGGTGGTGGTATGGGTTTGGTGACCTGCTACAATGTCGATGAGGTTCGGTCTGGCTTTGACAAAGTGCAGTCGCGAGGCAAGACATTGTTCAAGAACTCTGGCTTGTTCATCGAGAAATACTATGCAGCCTCTCGCCACATCGAGGTGCAGGTCTTTGGTAATGGCCAAGGATCAGCGATTCACTTTGGCGAAAGAGAGTGCTCTATCCAGCGCCGTCACCAAAAAGTCATCGAAGAGTGTCCGAGTCCATTCGTCGAGAAGCATCCTGGTTTGAGAGAGAAGCTCGGTGATGCGGCTGTCAGTCTTGCAGAGTCTATCAAGTATGGTTCTGCCGGTACGGTGGAGTATCTGGTTGACGATGCATCTGGAGACTATTTCTTCTTGGAGATGAACACTCGACTTCAAGTGGAGCACGGAATTACAGAGCTCTGTTATGATGTTGATCTGGTAGAACTCATGCTTCAGCAAGCCGATGCTCAACTCAAAGGTCAAGGCGGACTGGGAGCGGGCTCTCTGAAGAAAATGCAGCCATCATCCCCGAAGGGCTCCGCAATCGAAGCCAGAGTCTATGCAGAAAATCCTCTGCGTGATTTCGCCCCTTCTCCCGGTCTCTTGCAATCTGTGTCTTGGCCAGAACAACACAACGATCGGATCCGTATCGATACATGGGTCTTCACCGGAGCTACCATCACACCCAACTATGATCCACTCATAGCCAAAGTCATGTTTCATGGTCCCTCTAGGAAAGAGGCTGTAGAAGGCATGCAAAATCTACTTTCGTCGTCCAAGATCTGCGGTCCACCAACCAATCTCGACTTCTTGGAAGAGATCATACGCGATGATAGATTCAAGGCTGGAAACACCTTGACTAACTTCTTGGACTCGTTTGACTTCAAACCTGCCGCTATCGATGTTATATCGGCAGGCGCTTATACCCTTATACAGGACTTGCCAGGCAGGCCGACAGTAGGCAAAGGTATCCCTCATTCCGGTGCGATGGACCCCATTGCCTTTTCGCTCGCAAATATCCTTGCTGGAAATCGTCCAACTACAGAAGCCCTGGAAATAACTCTGAGTGGCCCGGAACTACACTTCGTACGTCCAGCTGTGGTCGCTCTGACGGGTGCTCCAATGGACGCCCAACTAGACGGGCAATCGTTCTCAATGTGGCAGCGATACCACATCAAGGCTGGACAAAAGCTCAAGATTGGCAAGACAACAGCCTCTGGATGTAGAGCCTATCTTGCTGTCTACGGCGGCTTCCCTACCGTGGCCGAGTACTTCGGATCAAAATCTACCTCTCCAATTGTGGCAATTGGTGGTTACCAAGGACGTCAACTTGCACCTGGAGATCTGCTAGCTGTTGTTGATGATATTCCTGAATCTATCTCGAGCTCGAGTGTCAGCTTGCCGAAGACTCTTGTGCCTGTCTACTCTAGTGAGTGGGAAATCATGGCCATGGTCGGACCACACGACATAGAATATCTCCTTCCCGAAGACATTGACATGATCTACACCACTACGTGGAAAGTCTCACACAACGCCAGTCGTAGTGCTATCAGACTGATTGGACCCGTTCCTAAATGGGCCCGTAAGGATGGTGGCGAAGGTGGCGCTCATCCCTCAAATCTGGTCGAGTACGGTTACCCCATAGGAGCACTCAACTGGACTGGTGACGATCCATGCCTATTCCCCGTAGACTGCCCCAACTTCGGTGGCTTCGTTTCCAGCACAACTGTCATTCGAGCGGAATGGTGGAAACTAGGCCAGCTCAAGTCAGGAGACACTCTAAAGTACAAGAGGGTATCTCTGGAAGAAGCACTTTCTTTACGCAAGCAAAATGACTATTTCATCGAGTCGATCGAAAACGCTGTAAAGGATAACAGCGGATTCGAGGATGTCAAGCCTCTTAACTCTGCCTTTGAGCCCTCTGGCAATTTCGGCAAGTCGGTCATTTGGGAGAGACCTCAAGAGGGCCGACAGCCTCTGGTCAGATACAGACAAGGCGGAGACGACCACATCATCGTTGAGTATGGCAACGAGGAGTTTGATCTGAACCATCGCTGCAGGACGACGGCGCTTGAGAAGGCTATTCGATCTTCGGACCCCAAGTGGCTCAACAACACTGTATCCTGCTGCACTAGCGTCACGCTTTTCTACAATGGCCTGGAAATCGAAAGACAGAAGTTGGTAGCACATCTCCAACGCCTGGAAGAAGAGTTGGGCGACCTCAGCTCCGTCAAGGTGGCTTGTCGAAAATTCCGCCTTCCGCTCTCATTCGAGTCGAAAACGCAGGAGGAAGCGACAAAGAGGTATATGGAGACGCAACGGCCACATGCGCCGTACCTTCCCAGCAACTTTGATTTCGTCGCTAAGAACAATTCCTTCACTTCAGACCAGCTACGAGACATTTTCCTCACTGGCCAGTTCATGGCTGTCGTGATAGGGTTCTATGCAGGCAACACGGTATCGTTACCGGTCGATCCTCGTCAACGAATGTCGTGCCCAAAGGCGAACCCAAGTCGAGTATTTACACCTGAAGGCACCGTAAGTTGGGGCGGCTCCTGCATGTCAATCTACCCAGTCGATAGCCCAGGTGGATACCAGATGACCGGGCGCACGATTCCCATTTTCGATGCACTGGGTTGGAAAAGCGGATTCTCTCCTTCACGGCCCTACCTGTTCCAAGACTTCGATATATTAACCTACTACCAGGTCAGTGAGCAAGAGCTAGATGTGTTGCTTGCAGACTTTCGCAGTGGTAGGTACAAGTTCGAATGGGAGGACATTGAGTTCGACATGGCCGAACACAACAAGTTGTTGGCAGACACAGCCAAGGAAGTCGAGGGCATTCGTGCCGAACAAGCAGTTGCTCAAGCTGAAATGACAAAGGCAGAGAATGAGAGCCTGGCCAAGTGGAGAGAGGAAAAGGCGAAGAACAAAGTCGACGACAGCACAATTGAATCCATGTTGGCTGGTAAGTTTCTCAAATTCCCTTCATTGTCGATGGAACTCGCTAACGGCAAACANGATCCCAAGTACACAACTATAGACTCACCGGTCGCTGCGAATGTCTGGAAGATCATGGTTGAAGAAAAGCAGACCATCAAGCCAAACCAAACCATAGTCGTCCTCGAGGCGATGAAGCTAGAGATTGCAGTAAACGCTCCGCCAGATCAGAAATCTGCAAAGGTTGAGAGACTGTTAGTTGCTCCCGGCGAGACTGTGAATGCAGGTGCTCGCATTGCGTTGCTGAAGTTTAAGGATTGAGGAGGATCTGGAGTATCGGGGTAGGATGACTACCAATATGTACCATGGTTTGCAATGTTGGAATGAACTATATCGTAAGATTGCGATTGATTTGACCACTGAAAATAGTGTCTCTCGATCAATTCCAACTTGAACTGCTGTACGCAGGTGGCAGGAGCAATGTATGCGCCACACTGCCTGTTTAGTCAGGTGCTAAAGCCGCTTATCATCAGCTTCGTACCTGCCGTCAGCGCGACGGATCCTACAGAAACGTTGTTGACCCCGCCATTGTGTTTATAGACGAAGCTTGCCCTCTACATTGTACTTTCCCGAAACCAAATATCCAAAGATGACAGAATCGGAAGAGAAGCAGATCTATCACGGGAACTGCCATTGTGGCGCCTTCAAGTTCTCCGTCGCTCTCGCACCGATCAAGAAGGCTGCGGTATGCAACTGTAGTATTTGCAGAAGAGTAAGATCCAATCTTCCTAGATCCCCTTGCTAGCTTTGAGTTCTGACGGGGAGCNNTCAGAAGGGATATCTCTTTGCAGTGCCCGAGAAGCCATCTGACTTCAAAGTCGAAGTTGGCGATGGCGTCTTGGAGACCTATTCGTTCGGCAATGGAGTCGCTGAGCACAAGGTAACCAATTGCCCAGCTCAATGGCTTCAAAAGAAAAAAAAACTTATAATGTCCAGNTTCTGTCCAACCTGCGGTACGGGTGTTCTGGTCGAAGCAGCAAAAATGAACTTCCTAGCCGTCAATGTGNNAAACCTCCAACCAAACCATCCTCTATCTTTCCCACAATCTCTGACAAGAATCCAGATAAGAACTTTCAAGCACGGAGAAGTGGACATTGACAACTTAAGAATCAGCACCACGGATCGCGCAAACATCGAACCAGTCTACACACCTTTTGTTCTCCCTCAAGATCAAACACCTCAAGTATCCGAAGGACAAAAGGTGTACACCGGCAGCTGCCACTGTCAAGCTATAAAGTATACCGTTGTGTCTGAAGAGATCAACGAAGTCCGCACTTGCAACTGCAGTTTCTGCTCTCGTGTGAGTTTCTTTCTCCCCGCGCTAATATGACCACTATCACGGTTTCTGACACTGTGATGAAACAGNAATGCGGATATGTGGATCTATCCTCCAATCCCTTCGGTCAACCTCTTGGGCACAGAGGATAAGCTGACAGACTACCTCTTCCACCCTAGTCGTGCATACCACGGTTTCTGTGGTGTCTGTGGTGTCGACGTGGTCAATAGAGTAGACTTGCACCCTGTTTTCAAAGCTCCGGTCAGGCCGATCAATGTAAGGACTATGGATAATATTTCGTTGGAAGATCTCAAGATCGAAAAGGTGGATGGATGGTCTCAGGAGACCGGTCCCTACAAGCCTTACGATGTCTGATGATCTGGCTGTCATATGTTAGTTAACATGAGAGTTTGGAACAAGGGCAAGCTTGGTAAAGTCATTATTCTTTCATAACAGAAGTAATGCATCTATTTGGTATCTAGAGAACTTTTCGACGACGAATCTGCAGAGACCTTCTCTCTATTCAAAGGTTTTAGTGGTATAGGTGGACCCTTGCTGTCTTTAGCAGCATCTTCATTCTTTACCAGCGAATCTCTCCATGTCTTGAATCGTGACACGAGACTGGGTTTCTTCTCATCGCCAACCTCTTTCTCTGAATCGTGATCTGAATGTTCCATCTCTGCCTCACGGACCTTTTCTTCGACCACGTCTTCTTGTCTCACCAGTCCCTTGTCAGTGACGAAGAACGTAAGCAAGAGCGCTATTCCGATAACCGCCACGCAGAATATAAAGACAGTACGGCTTGCGTTTGCATATGCCGTACTGATGCTTGTTCGATCGGCAGCGCTGACAGTGTTCAGATCAGGCACAGCGAACGTGGATTCGGCAATGTATTGAAGATGTGGCGGCAGGCTTGATTCTAGAACATTGCCTGAGATGGCCGAGCAAATGGCCAGACCGACTGCACCTCCCAGCTGACGCAGCAGCATTCGATTGGAAATGACGACTGAACGTTGTGATTTGGGACAATGTGCTTGCATGGCAGTATTGGTTGTCTGGAAGGTGCAGCCGCAACCAAAGCCAACCATAACGATGAAGCCGCAAATATGGCCAACAGGAGAATTAGCATCGAGAGAGACCAATAAGCCTGAGCCTAGAGTCCAAACAACAAAGCCAGCGAATATGACCTCGATGTAGTGGCCGATAAAGGACATGTACTGTCCACCAAGCGCGGAGAATGTGGCTTGTACCAGAACCAGAGGCAGAATGAGTACCGCTGACCTCATAACATTGTACCCACCAACATTTTGGTAATACAACGGCAGATAATATATCAGAGAGTAGTAGTTCATGCCGAGCAAGAAGGATTGCACCAACATGCAAGCCACTGACGGATTTTGCCACATATCTAGTGGCATCATTGGAAGCTTTGCAAATTTCCACTCAACGATGATGAAGGCTATGGCGCTGATGCCGCCAATCACCAGCATCGAGATTGTCCCGGCCGAGTTCCAAGGTGTACCGTGACCGCCATCGGATATGGCGATGAGAATAAGGATGATAGCGGTGGTGCAGAAGAAGAGGCCGAGCCAATCGATCTTAGCCATGGTCTCCCGGAAGTTGACCTTGGGCATGCTCTGTGGCAAAGTGTATGCAGCGAGACACGCAGCGATAACACACAAAGGCGCATTGAGATAAANAAGACCTCGCCAAGTCGAATGCTGAGTGAATGCAGCGGCGATCAAGGGGCCTGCCGCATTGCCAAATCCGATAAAAGATCCGATGATGCCCTGATATTTTCCTCTTTGTCGTAGAGTCACCACATCTGACATGATCATGTTGACCAGAGCCACGATACCACCGTTGGCGATACCGGATATACCGCGAAAGACATACAGGACCTCCTTGTTAGGTGTCAAGCCACATACCAAGTCCGAGACGGCCAGAAGTAGAAGACATCCGATGAAAATCTTCTTGCGACCAAATAGATCAGACAGACGGCCATAGAGGACCTGGAATACAGTATTTGCGATCAAGGCCGACGTGCCGGCCCAAGCGATAGTGTCTGCAGCATTCAAGTCCCTCGCGATGCTGGGCAGAAGAACGGTGATGCCATTTTGGTCGACATAGCATAAAAACATGCAGAATGCGAGGGTAAAGAATATCGTCAAGCGCTCCCGTAGTGGAACCAGGTTTGTCTGGTCGTGGATGGCGGCTTCCAGATCCTTTGTTTCTTTCGCCATGTTGAGGCCAAGTTATGTTTTCTTCGAATCTTGGTAGGAAGTCGAGGTAAGAACCAAGAAAAGAATATAGGATTAGCCCAATATTACGTTGCCAACTTTTGTGCCCAGATGTGAGCAATAGGATGAAGAGTGGGTGACCGCGATAAGATGAGAGATTTTGAGTGACAAGATCGGTAGGTCATGATGACTCAGTGAGCCACGAGTTTATTAGGATGTATGAATCAAGACTGGCGCAAAAGGTGGCATCATTCAGTATAGTATGTCGACAAAGTTGTGGGAGAAGATGATTCACGGTGAAAAGATGGATGATATCTTCAAATCGAAAGGCCGAATTGCCGTTCGAACTGGCCGCCGATGACGGCTTGGCTGGCTGTTGCCCGCTCGGGATCTTCGAAAGAATGCCGTGAAATAAATTCACATCACAAACACCTGCCTGATCAGATGCGAAAAGCACATGTAGAAAGATGATTTTGAGATACGAATCGTCCTTTCTACTGTTTATCCTGGTTGTAGCATGAATACCGTCGTCCACGCGACCACTTTCCTATCAAGTACCGTCGATAATGTGGCAGATCCATCAAGCTCGGCCGAGAACAATTGGTCGGCTTTCCCGCCGGTGGTGGCTGGTACAGAACTTCTAATCATCGTAGGTCTCAGCGTACTCCTCTTCATACTCTTCCTGCATCTCGCGCAGCTCTTCACGCTTCTCCTCGAGACTCTCACGGTCGCTGCTCGAGACCGATGATCCTGAGCGTGTCTCATCAGGCAGAGGTGCATCATCGTACAGACCTGGCTCGTAGGCAGATCCGCCATAACCAGAAGGCTGGGCGACCGGGGCAGGAGCGCTGTAGCCGTAGGAGTCTTGGGATGGGGCACCGTAGCCTCCGTACGACGGGTCGGGAGCAGGAGCGTAGTTGGTGGGGGCCGGAGCGTAGCTGGGTGCAGCGGCTGCAGGGGCGGCATGCTTCTTCTCGTCGTCCGAGTCGTCTGCAAATTCCAAGAAAGTCAGCAAGAGCTAAGGTGAGTAATTGAAAGGTTAGACACTTACCCAGAGCGTCAGCAATCAGTGCACCACCAATAGCTCCTACAGCCAGACCGGCTGCAGCTCCACCAATGGCACCGCCATAGCCACTGCTCTTCTTCTTCTCATCCTTCTTCTTATCCTTGGTCTCGACATCCCCGTAGTACTGGTTGGCACGCGTGTCATGCTGGCCCTGAGGGGGTACCGAAGGCATGGCACCGCCGTAGCTGTCATAGAAGGAGTTTGCTTGTCCACGGGATTGATCACCCTGAGGAGGAGCCGAACCATACTGGCCTTGAGGCGGAGGAGCCTGTCCGTATGGAACGCTAGGCTGGCCGTACTGACTCTGAGTATGAGGAGGCTGGTAACCACCGTAAATTCCACCAGTGGGAGGGGGGAGGCGAGGAATACTGGTTCTGGGGAACAGGATGCTGAGGCATGTCCCACTGAGTCTGACCGGTAGCCTGGTTTACATAGAAGAAGCGCTGGCTCTGTTGATCAAACTGCTGCACCCAACCAGGGGGAGCTGGCCACCAGCCTGAGGAGGTGGGGGTCCAGAAGGTGGAGGGGCTTGTCCGTAAGGACCAGGGGCAGGCTGGCCGTAGGGTTGCTGTTGTTGAGGAGGGTACTGCTGAGGAGGGTAGGACTGCTGCTGGTGCTGTGGATACGAGCTTGGAGGGGCAGGCGACGAATACTGAGGCTGATTGACATCACGCGTCTGCTCGGGCTCTGTACAAGAAAGGGTCAATCATCGGCAAGTCTGTCTAGAAGGTAAGATCAAGGACTCACTGCTCTCAGCGGGCTTTGCATCCTGAGCAGGCTGCGAAGGCTTGTTCTCCTTCTTGTCATCATCACCAAACATATCCTCGAACTCGCTCTTGAGTTTCTTGAAGAAAGACATTGTGCTGCTATCTTTTGTGTGTGTGTGTGTGTGTGTGTGTGTGTGTGTGCAGAAAGAAGTGAAAGAGCAAAGGACAGAAGGAGCTGCAAATCCACAGAGAGAAGCACGAAAGCCAGAAAAGTGAATGTATAAAAGTAAATAACGCAACCCCGCCAGCTATATATACACCAATGCTCACTGATCATCACATGCCCCTCTCCCTCTCTCACGCTGTGAATCATCTAGAAGCACCTCCCGGATACTTGCCAGCTGTTTGCCTTGCCCCAAAGACCTGCCAAGGCTTACCTACGTGTTGTTCATCTTCCTAGCCCATTTCGGATATTATCCTCTATTGCATCCCTGACCAGCGGACAATCACTCACTCGATATTGGACATCTTAATTGCTCATGGCCTTGGCAGATGCTGCCGCCAAGTCCGTGATATGCGAGTATACGTGTGTATATCCTGCTTTTCTTGCATTCCACTTGCCCTATTACCGCGCGCGTTGGACTGCAGTCTAAGCAAAGAAACAAGGATTGCGAATGCTTGCATGTTTGCAAGTGCCAAATCATGCAGTTGTCCAGCTGTCTTTCGGGGCGGTAAAGGAAATCGCTCATTGAAGGATTTGCGTATTCTCGTTTTATCGAGAGATGAAGAGTACTACTACTTTCTTGCCCTTCCCGCTAGTTTGCTCGTCTCGGTCCCCACCTCTCTCGAGACTCCTCGGCCACCGAGCCCCTGATATTGTCGGCACTATTTAGCCGCTTTCGACGAAGTTTTAGACACCAGCACGTGTGATAGATGATGATAGCGGTGACAGGACGCAGACCTACTGGAGAACCTCAAACATGTAACATCGGGATATGGTCACACGAGAATAATGAGAAGCACAGAATATTGTGTATTCGGCAGTCCCGGCAAGCCAGGAACAACCAAAATGTAGATTCGAATTGCAAGAATTCCATCTATATAAAAGTCTTTGCAGTGCGGGTATCATCCAACGACCCACTCGCATCTTCCAGAAAAAAAAAGATATGTACAAAATTGTATAGCAATCGAGAAGAGAAAAAAGGGGGTCAAGAAGACCGACCAAAAAATCATAGCCTGGTACTCCGGTCATCAACGTGCTCTCTTTAGGGCATGCCAATCGCTTAGTGGTGGAAAGCACGAGCGTGGCGGCGGTGCTTGGTGGCAGCCTTGGAGGCGTTCTCAGCGAAGAGGTACTCGACCCATGAGAGGAGGTCCTCAAGGGTAGTGCCCTCAGGGAGAGCCTTGGTGGGCTTGGCGACACCGGCCGAAGCAGTGCCAGTGGGGACACCGGCCGAGATGGTGCTGGTCAGAATCTCAGAGGGGATGGCAGAGGCGGCGTCAGGAACTGGGACTTTGACAGCAGCAGTAGGAGAAGCTCCCTCTGTGACGGTGACGGCGGTTGACTGGGTAACGACATCTGTCTCGTAAGTCGTAACAACGTAACCATCACCACCTGCGGCAGCAGACGAAGTGACAACGGCAGCCTGAGTAGTGATAGGAGCAGCGCTTGACGAAGAGGCGGCCCAGGTAGCCGAAGAAGGAGCCCAGGTAGAGGTAGCCTCAGCCGAAGAAGGAGCCCAGGTCGAGGTGGCCTCGGCCGAAGAAGTCCAGGTAGTCTCGGCAGAGGAAGCCCAGGTCGAGGTGGCCTCAACATACGATGATGCGGGAGCAGACGAAGCGGCAGCCGATGATTCAGGAGCAGAGCCAGAGCCAGCACTGTAGAGAGCAGGGCCAGGCATGTCGTACTCATCGGGCTGGAAGCCAGGGTAGTAGATGTTAACATAGATACCCTTGTCCTGAGCAGTGTAGAGAGAGGTACCAACGACACCCTCGGGGATATCGGAACCAGAGCTCTTCACCTCAAGGTTGATGCACTGGGGGTAGTTCTGGGCACCACCAACGTTGTTGGCGCTGTGAAGAGCGATGATCTCGTGACGAGCAACATAGTTACCGGAGGCGATGCTGTCGGGAATCTTGACATCCCATTTGAACTGATCGGAAATCAGCTTGTCAGAAGCCCAGGTGCCTGACTTGCTGTCTCCAGAGATGAGACCGACAGCATCAATCTTGAACCATTTGAGGCTGGTCTTGTCGGCGTCGGCACAGTCACCATCGCACTTGGCGAGGTAAGTGATGACGGGACCCTTGTGGGATGTCGGCCAAGTGTCCCAGTTGAAGGTGACGGTATCGCCACCATTGACGGGAGCAGAGAGCTTGGCGTTACCAGAACCAGCGTGACAGATCATGTCAGGGCTAGAGTAGTCAGAGACGTAACCGTTGTCCTTGACGGTATCAGACCAGGCAATGAGGTCAGGCTTGGTGTTCGAGTACAGGATGGAGTTGTTGAAGCCAGCATAGACGGTACCAGAGGCACCAATGCTCTGCAAGTGACCGTGAGCAGAGACGGTAGAGGCGAGAGTAGCCAGAGCGGCTGCGGCGGCAATTTTGAAAGACATTTTTGGTTGTTTTGTAGAGTGTTTTCTCGTAGAGATTGCTAGTTTTCTGGTTGCGAAGATGCGAAAGTGCGGAAGCGGTTGAAGAGTCAAAGGTAAAGAATGAAAGTATCCCAGCTGCAGTCAATGCAGAATGATACGGTGAAGAAAGAGTGTGGGTGGTACGAGACCAAGGATTTGCACTGCAAAAGATTGTCGAAGGCGATAGCTTGAGGGGAGAAGAGGTGGGAGACCGTTTGGGAGACATGATTCTTATACCTGAAGTGGGTCGCCTACTTTGGACCGCGTTCGGACCAGGCCCGAGTCGTGACTGGTGAGGATGAACGTTGTAGCGGAGCCCCTGCTTTAGTGTAGTGGAGTCCATTAATATGGTAGAGTGTTCCCGCGTTTCAGAAGGCAGACAACCATGTGGCGCCGTACTGAAGCACGGAGCCCAGACGTGGGTTGAACACGCAAGTCACCGCGCTTCGGCTATCTTGCAACCATGTTGTGGAAGGAACAGGGCTGGCGCAAGATTTCAACATATGTAGGGGATAGATGAACTCCCTTTGATAACCAGGGGCCGTAGTGGAGAGCGGAACTCTGAAACGCCAAGTCCCGTCAAGCGGAGTCTCCTTCTGCTGCAGGAACAAAACCTTCTCCTCGATGATCCTTGAACTCAAATGGTGAGCTCTCTGTTGTCCTTCTACAAAGTCGAGTCAGATTCAGTCTTGTCGTTCGGCTCGGTCGACAACGGCTGACTTTTGTCAAAGGAGACTCAGCGGTTGCGCAGTCAAGGGGCGAGAATACGAACTGCGGGTTGATGCTCAGTGCTCACATCCGGGCCCGGCATGACCGATCCATTTGAACAGATACATCTAATCTATTTCGCTTGTTCAAGTCTCTAGGGCGTGAAACCCCGAAGATCATTATGGCGAACGGGGACATCTCTGCATGTTGGTAGCCGCCCGGTGCAACAAGGATAGCCAGATTGGACAGCCGCGACTCCAAACACAATGCAAAACCTTGAAGACCAAGATAACTCGACCGATGCTGTGGCTTGGTGTGTGCTGCGATCTTCCCGATTGAGCACATCTTGCCCTTCTGCATGGCATGCCTGATCTTCATATCATCTTAATATTCAAGCTTGGGTTACATACACAGCCCTCGGTGTTGCATCGCCTTGGTCTAAGAATGAAAATTTCCTGAGCAAGAGCACGACCGAGGATGGAGTACAGAATGGGCACTTTGCTCGATGTGAAGAGAGCTGGGTGTTGAGTCTGGGCTGGCAATAGCGTCCTTGGCTCTTCTTCGCGCCTGCTTCTGGAAGTACGACAAGCACGCGATAGTCTCACAAGTCACAACAGAAAGACCACAGACTGCATGGACGCGCTTGCTTCTTTGACATATCCCACCCGCATGGGCGCCAAAGCAATGAAAATCATTCGAGATTTGGCAATCTTCCGTCCAGCTTTTCGTCGTCGATCAACCGGGATGCATTTGATGTTTGTGTTTCCATTCAAGTGTTGTTATAGAGATGGGAAAACATCCCTCCGGACCTTTGATGATATGATTGATAATCGTGACTAATTTGAGCTACTTTTTGAAGAGGGGTATTGCTATTTACTTAGATAAAATCACCTGCAGTTGGCCTTGCCCTTCCGCCAGCGCCTAGCAGGCCCCTGCGGCTGGGATGAATATCGCTAAGGTCCATCTCGGCGCTTGGAGCAGGAGGCTTAGGACCACGAGCAGAGGTGTTACTGGCTCTGCGTGTGCGACGAGGGGTGATCTGGAGCGTGATACCTCTGGAGAGGAAGTGTTGCGACGTACGCGACGTTGGCTCCTGACTGGAGACCTTGTTCGTCTTGGGGGTGGAGACGGAGAGCGAGAGACGGATCTGGATGGAGAGCGTCTACGTCCTGCCCCTGCCCTTCTCGGTGGCGGAGAACGCGAACGAGAGATTGAGCGAGCCGGTGATCGGGAATAGCTATCCCGACGTCTACGAGGCGGTGTTGGTGAGCGGGTATAGCTTCTGTCTCGTGCAGGGGCCCTACGGCTAGGGGGTGAGCGGGAGTGAGAATGGCTTCGAGCTCTGGCAGCTCCACGAGCAGGAGGCGAGCGAGAGCGCGAATACGATGGCGAGCGAGAGTCTTGACGAGCCTTGCCGCGCTTTGGAGGTGGAGAACGAGAGCGAGAAATAGACGATGTGTATCTTCTCCTACGCTCAGGTGTTCTTGAACGGGAAACAGAAGCAGAAGGAGAACGACGTCTTGGAGCTGGAGACCTCGATCGAGACGGCGATCTCGAGTATGAGTAAGATCTCTCTCGGACTGAACGTTTCGGTGTTAGTGAGCGAGAGTAACTGCGTGCTCGGCCTCTTGTGCGTGACGGGGAGCGGGAACGGCTTGAGTAGCTTGAGTAGCTAGAGTAACTTGACGCGCTGTTGCTTGGGCTAGCAGCTCTCACAGGCANNGAGCTGGTAGTGTTGGCTTGGGCATGTTTTTGAGGTATTCTCTCATGCCCTCGGTCAACACACCCATACCAATGGCAGTGAAGAAGTTGATGCTGAAACGAGTGTTGCGAGGGTTGTCGACGGGGAATATTCCAGCCAGTGCAGGCAGCAAGGCATCATCCTTCATTCTCTCCGATAGCTTCTTCATTCCAATGTTTTGAGCCAGCTCCTCGATCAGAATCTTGATGAAGATACGCGAGGAGGAAGTTGTCTCGTCCTCGTTCAGGTGGATGGCACTAATAACATGCCAGCCAATGGCGTCGGAAGACAGAAGGTGACCGAAGAACTGGGCGACAATGCGAAGACGGTTGGTTTCCAAGCGGTGAATCGTATCGTAGTACTTAACAAACGAGGTTTCGAAGAGTTCATTCCACATGCGGTTGATCTTGCAAAGACGCTCACCGATCAAGCCAAAGAATTTGTTGTATGTGCGTTCCTGGGAGCAACACTCGACAATCATCGAGGGCAGCTCATGCTCCAGTCCAGGGGGCAAGTTGATGCGCAGCAACTTGTGAGTACATTCCTCGAAGCCACCAGAGGACATGATGGTGAGGTAGATGGTTCGGCGCAAGTTGACCAGGTCGGTGTTGGACTGGTCCTTGATCTCGACCTGTTTATCCGCTTCGTCGTCTTCGTCCTCGCTACTGCTGACATCTGAATCGTCCTCGTCATCTTCGTCGCTTCCATCGGCCTCACCGAGGATTTCAGCTTTGAGCTTCTTGTAAGCCTCCTCATTAGCTTCCCAGCCGGCGTCGAATTTGAAAACGTTGAGGCCATCTTGAACCTCAATCTGGTCATCCAGGCCGGTATTGTGGGTAATCTGATCCTCCTCTTCCACAAGATCCAACTCTTCTTTTACCGAGAGATTGTCCTTGTAGCGGTCCTTCCTGACCTGGAACAAAACTTCGACCATGTACTGAGTTCTCTTGTCGATGTCGGCCTCGTGCAAAATACTGCGGAATTGGTCGTAGACGGCCATGGCGATCTGCGAATTGAACTCCTCGACGTGCTGACCAACCTCTCTCATCAGACCCACTGCAATCTCCACGCTGTCGTCAGTAGGTTTGTTGAGCAAGAGCAGCAAGATCTGGGCGGCGAGCATCTCGTGGGCGACCTGCTGATTGATCAAGTGAGCCAGGAAGGTTGTGCTGCTCAGGCAAACAGCCTTGTCGTTGCGCTTGAAGGCCTTGCGGAACTGCACGATAAGACGGTTGACCAGCAACTCGCCAACTTGGGGAAGTTTCGTATTTACAATGGCGACCATGGCGGCATAGATGGGGGTGAAAGGCAAACTGGCAGCCTGGGCCTTCATGATGCTTCGGCAAAAGAGGCCACGGCCACGGATGAGGTTCTCGCTGAACAACTCGGGGACGATGTATTTGATGTTGGAGACGTTGACCTTGTTGATCAGACCGTTGATGGACTTCTTGAGGGCCTCCCAGGCCATGCGCTGGAACTCCTTGGAGGACGGATCGTTGCCGATCTCAGCCTGTAGAGCGCGCAACCTGGCGGGTGGGACATAGGTTCCTCCTGAGCGCATGGTGAGCAGGCGTTCGTATTCAGCTTTTGCGGCAGCCTGCTTCTCGGCGGCCGACAGAGGCTTGTCTTGTTGAACTTCTTCGCGACGGCGGGTTTCGGCCTGTCTCTGGCGTTCGAGTGCTCTTTGACGGTCGACATCGCGGGGAAGAGGACCGCTGCGATGAGGAAGCGGCGAGCGCGATCTCGAGCGGTCGCGTGGGGGCAAAGGATCGTTATTCGTATCGGGGTCGACGGAGCGTGTGCGCAGAGTTGGAGGGCGTCTTTCAGGTGAGGGCGAACGCGACGAAGGCGAGCGTTTGCGAGCAGAAGTATGCGACTGGCCGTCGGCGGCGTCGGGTGAGGGCAGACGTACTGCCGACTGCATCGCCGTCGCCATGTCGAGTGATGAAGAAAAGTCGAGGACGAAGGTCAAGCACAAGAAAGTGCGTCAGGCAGTTGCGTCTTGCAGTAGCAGCAGCTAACGCCGACGACATGCAGCTCTTGGCATCTCCGAGCTGACCCCGGACCAACTGTCTACAGCGTTATAGGAGTCCTATTATTCTCGTGCACAACAAGACAACTCGAGCTTCTTCACTTTGTGACTTTTAAACACAAGGATCACTCGGCCGTCACATATCACAATGGTATGAAAGTCCAATATCCTATCGTGACATGGTTTTATTGACAAGCTTCCCCTAGCTCGGACCTCTCGTCGGCGCAAGCATGCTCATCGTAGCTACCACCGTCTTCCTTTACTACACCATCTGGACGCTGGTCATGGTACGTTGTCTTCTCTCCTCTATAACTACCACTACTCGATTCCTGACGTTGCCTTCTTCCAGNCCCTTTGTCGACTCGTCGCACCCCTCTCAATCGCTTTTCCCTCCTCGTGTCTGGGCAATCCGTCTTCCCGTCATTCTCATCTTGGTCGGAGGTGCTGTCGTTGGCTCTTTCCTGTCCCTCATCATGATCAAAAGCAACCGTCAAAAGGCTCTCAAGGCAAAGTCAAAGTAGTCTCAGATACTACAACTAGATATTTCACCATAACCCCTTTTGATCACGCCTACCGCTCCACGTTCCGATACGTTGCAGTCCCTCCCTCCTCCCGATGATGCCAGGGTTTGTTCCCTCTCCAATCTGCGCGGATGTATAGATTGGAAGAAGAAATATGTGAAGAGATGCTCAAGAACATTCAATTCTAGGACTACATGCCTACCTATTGAATAATACAGTCGTCTCCAATGACAACTCTGCCCTCTCCTTCAGCCCCTCCTTCGGCCCTTTGCCTTCTGAGGTGTTGAGCCAGGGAGGCAAGCATACTTCTCGTAAGGAAAGTTTCTTGGTTCCCTCCTTGTCGTTCTACATCATTCTGGGATGTGATCTGGTGCTCCAAGTGCATGCGTTTCTTGCTCGCCAGTCCGCCAGGTGCCACATATTCATCGTCGTCTGCTGCGTTTCGCTCTTCGGCGCCTGCATCCACGGCAGGTTCTGATGTGATGTTGCCCTGTCTGTTCTGTCTTCTTCGTCTCATCCAAGATATCGACGAGAATGTTGAACTGTCCACCGCCTCGACCCCTCGTCCGAGCCTAGCGGCTTCTCGCGCCCTTGCATCTGGCGAGAAGATTTTGATTGTGTGGTCGATGCCGCTCGCCGCCAACATAGGTTCGTATGGGTGACCTTGAAGCACGTTTACCACTTCTCCATCACCTTCGAGGATATTGACCAATCGTGATGTTTTGCGATCCCAGACGAAAAAATTGCCGTCATCTGAGCCGGACACGACATATTCGTCATCCAGGCCGAAGAAATTGACATCTTTGACCGTCTTGACATTGCAGTGACCTCGGTAGACTCTGGTGTGGGGCGAGCAGTAGACATCCCTCTCAACTTCACCTCGCTTGCGACGTCTACCGAGCGCACTGCGGTAGATCAAATGGGGGAATTCCTCCTCTTCCTCTTCCTCTTCATCATCATCCTCTTCTTCAGGTCCACTCTCGTCCTGGCTTGCATCAGCACCTTCGTCTTCGTCCTCATCCGTTCCATCGTCCTGCTCTTCGGGTCCAGTAAGCGGGAAGTTAATGCTCTCGCCGTCACTGTCTTCTTCGTCATCTCCTTCGTCTTCTTCGTCGCTGTACTCTCCCATGGCAGCTCTTATCTCGCTCATGGCAATGACATCTTCCTCTTCTGAAAATTGGTCTGACGAAGCTTCAATAACCTCCATTGACTCCGCCATAGGTTCGTCTTCGGTGGTGTCAATTTGACGCTGTCGTTCTCGTAGTCGTGCATCTTCCCGAGCCGCTGCATTATTACCTGTGCCGAGGCCACCAAATGCTCGGTCTACGAGAGCAAAATTCACGCCCTCGCCAGCGTTCATGAGGACTCCACGAGCAACTTTCAAGCCCCAGTGTAATAAGGCATCACCCCGTCTTTGGGTGAAATGAAGTGCGTCTTCCATAGGATCATCTGATGACAGGTCTGCGAAAGGCGTCTTGACAGCCTCGACGAATGCTCTTACTGCATCGGTCTCCGTTTCATAGATAACACGATTCTCGTCTACCTCGAATCTCGAAGCATCAACGTTGCAGACTGGAGAGTTGGATGAGTGAGCCAGAAGATAGGGTACGATACACTCGTCGAACGCGTCGGCACTGGCGTCCTTCGGAACCGGCAAACGAGATGCATATCGAGCGACATCCGAAGATCTAGTAAAGCCATCGATTAATGCTCCCAACCCACTATCGAGCCATAGAAAGATGGCCTTCACAAAATCGTAGCCAAACCGCTCGCGGTCACCGAGACTACTGCCCTCATTCGGGGCATGGTCAATACGAGCAAAAAGAGGCGTGTCGAAGATTTCTTGGCTAGCAGTATGCGGTTGTCCACCAAGTGCTCGTGCAATGACACCAGATGCTTGCACGAAACGCCAAGCAGATTCTCTGTTGGAACGCAATGTTCTTTGTAGCAAGACTTCTTCTTGAACTGGGGCGATTGGGTAGCGCCAAGTCCGAGTAATCTCTTGCATCTGAGGCAGTATAGTAGCGGCCAGACTTCGCACTGAAGTGAACTCCGTAGCGTGGCCAGTCAAGTCTCTGCTCGAAGGAGTGATCGTTTGTTCGTTGAGGGTGAACATAGTCCTACGAAGCTCAACCACTGTCTTGGCAAGACGATATGCTTTCCGTTGCCTGTCCGTCATCACACTCTCTCGCAGAGAGGAGACGGGGCTTGTGGAACGAGCGATCGGAATGTCCTCGCTTTGACCATTTTGATACCTCACTCGCAAAGCGGTAGACTCGGTTCGTTGACGTGGATGTACACGAGAGGATGCTCCAGGGGAATGCGAAAGTTGGCTTGCTGTTCTCTTTTTGCGTTTTCTTTCGTTACTTTCTCTCGTTCTTTGGCTGTTTGATTTATTTGTCGAGAGCTGTTCTCTAGAGCCTTCGCTAGCATCTGGGCTGCGTACTAGATCAAAGCTGTAGACATGATCACCAGACCAACTGACTATAATCTCGTTTGGATAAGCATCACTGATCTTACAAGCGGTGATATGTCCGGAATCTCTTTGCGCCATGATACGCTGGCCCCGAGGTGCGAATTTACGCACACATCGAGTGGCTTGACCAAGCAAATCTTCATCCATGTCGGAGAGATTCGTCACGGAGAGGGGTGAAGCCGCGCGTTCATNCATTTTGTCGCGTCCAATCATTCTGCGATCATGGAGGAAACAGTGAAGATGAGCACCACCGAGGGCGATGTAGTGAGGTTGACTCGGCGAACAAGAGATGGTATTGAGATCCAGGTCATAACGTTTATAGGAGATTAGGGGAGGAGGTACAGAGACTGTAGATGCGGACCTACTGGAAGGAGAAGGGTAGGCAGACGACGGTTGACGCAGATCCCATTGGCGCACTTCTCCGTCTTCTGAGCAAGTCAGGAAGAGATGGGNGGAAGACTCAGTCACGACTCTCTTTACTCTGTCGCCGTGGGAGCGATAAACTCTGCAGTTTGTGTCCCCGTCGCTCAAATGGCGTACTCCATCTTGTGCATTGCCTCGCATGCCTCTATTGGCACCGTTCATAGCCATGGCGGATGCGCGTGATGCTTCTGTAGCGGCGCCAGAGTACTCCAGATCAAAGATGCGGACTTCGTGATCACCAGCAGCGGATATGACGGTGCGGTCGTTGGAATGAGGCATGAACTTGACGGAGAAGATGTTGGCACGATGGCCGGTGGCGATGCTAGTGGCCAGTTTGAATTGCGAGTTCGAGTCATCTGGTTGATAGGTGTGGATGTTGATGTGCTGATCATCGGAGCCGGAGGCAAGGAGACGGCCTGACTTGGACCAACTNNACAGTGATGAGCGAGTTAGAGAAGAGCCATGGTATGCAGCAGTTGGAGGAATGGCAAACCTGAGAGCATTCACGCAGCCCGAATGACCGTCGAGCTCGTTCACGATGTCCAGATCACGGATCCAGTTCTTGTCGCCATATATCGACCTCACCTTCCTTGAACGGCCAGCCGAGTCTTGCAGCTCACGTCGGAGCAGGCGATCAGACAGAGTGTCGCGCATGCTGGATCGTGTGGACAGGATGGTCAGTGGCAACAAGGTATGGGCATTAGTCGCAGCATATGAGGATCACGGAAACAGTAGGCGGGTGATTCGATGAGTGGGGGGGGTATGAAGAAGGGTCCGTCAGAAAGATGAATGAATCTAGCAAGCACCATGTCATAGGTACAGCTACCCCAGATCTTGACGATTGAAGTACGCCGTCTGTTCGCCGGCCCGCTGCGGCAGAAGCTACCTGAACGCGACACGCAGTAGCCGAGACAGTCTGGTGGACAGCGAAAGGGAAGTGGACACCGACTGTCATCAACCTGTGGCACTTTTGCGTGGTAGCGCTGTCGCAAAGCTGGAGGGACTGCGCTGTGCGTTGCCATCACATGTCGCTGGCGTGTTTGCGGGAGATGGGCGGTACTCCGTACTTGGAACCGGACAGATCATCTTGCCCAGCCGGGCTGCACCTTTGTCCCCATCTGCCGTGTAGCTTTTTGCGTCAAGCTACGAGACTTGTTTTGGAGTGTAGACGGGTTGCAAACTCTCGTGCAAATGTCGTTTGGCCAAGTCGCTGGCGGTAGCAACAGCAATAGCATAGATACAAGGCCGTTGCACGAGCGCCAAGGCGCAACCGCCAGCGTGCCGATCAACAATGAAGGCGGCGCTCCATGTCACTGACTCCCCCGACGAATTAGTACCTATTATTATTTGTTTGTCAGGAAGTTGGGCAGTCACCCCTGCTCGCTCCTGCCCTCTGATTTTTCACCACGGCGCAATCTTCTCGCCCCGCTTCTATTCGCTCGTCGACGGCTTCGTCTCTTGATATTGCCAGCCAGTTGACGACGGCCAGCTCCATCCTCTGGGATCCTCGCTACACCAATCGCAATCCTCCCCACCAGAGACTCCATCCCACGCACGTCGGCACTCTCTCGCTCGACAACCGCTCCGACTCGACCATCAGCGTGCGCAGTTTAGGCGGCGGCCAGCGCATACCNCCCATGGACAAGCGTCACCCCAGCTCCTTCCAGCAGCTCGAGAAGCTCGGCGAGGGCACCTATGCCACCGTACGTCGACAACTCCCGACCATCTTTCATCGCCGACTAACAATGCGCAGNGTCTTCAAGGGCCGCAACCGCCAGACGGGCGAGTTTGTCGCTCTCAAGGAGATCCACCTCGATTCCGAAGAGGGCACCCCCAGCACCGCCATCCGTGAAATTTCACTTATGAAGGAACTCAAGCACGAGAACATAGTCCGTCTGCACGATGTCATTCACACCGAGAACAAGCTCATGCTGGTCTTTGAATTCATGGACAAGGACTTGAAGAAATACATGGACTCTAGGGGTGAGCGCGGCATGCTCGATCCTGTCACCATCAAGTCCTTCATGCACCAGCTGCTCCGCGGTATCGCCTTCTGCCACGACAACCGAGTCCTCCACCGCGACCTCAAGCCACAGAACTTGCTGATCAACAACAAGGGTCAGCTCAAGCTCGCCGACTTTGGTCTTGCTCGCGCCTTTGGCATCCCCGTCAACACTTTCAGCAACGAGGTCGTTACACTATGGTACCGTGCCCCTGACGTCTTGCTGGGCTCGCGCACCTACAACACCTCGATCGATATCTGGTCTGCTGGCTGCATCATGGCTGAAATGTACACGGGTCGTCCTCTGTTCCCTGGAACTACCAACGAGGACCAGCTGCAAAAGATCTTCCGTCTCATGGGCACTCCTTCCGAGCGTTCATGGCCCGGAATCTCTCAATTCCCTGAGTACAAGTCCAACTTTCCCGTCTATGCAACTCAGGACCTGCGCAATATCCTACCTCAGGTCGACCCTGTCGGCCTCCAGTTGTTGACTGCCATGCTGCAACTTCGTCCAGAGCTTCGCATTTCTGCCACACAAGCTCTTCAGCATCCTTGGTTCGCTGATTTACAACAACTAAGACAGCAACAAGCCCACATGCATCAACAGCACATGCCTGGCGTGCCGAATACCCAACGCGCTTATTGATGCTCCTGACGATCTTTTCTATAGCCAGATGCATGTTCTTGGGTCGGCCGGCGTTCGAAGGAAAGGGGGCATTTTTGTTCTTCATGTTGTTCTTAATGAAACACCACTTTTTGAGGCCTTGACATTCGATTTGTCCTTTGGGATACCCGATACGGTGCCTATAGTTGTGGGTATGCCCAGATAATGGAGGACCGACTCGCACTGTCGATTCGTCCCTCTGCGCCATAGGTTCTCGTACTTTTCTTGCGATCGTGGTAGAATGCTCGTAATGGAGCATACAATGCAGAACCACTTCTTGGCACATATTGAACACAGTTGATCGCGCATCACCGCAATGGTAGCTAGCATGCCTACATGACACTCTGAAGTGGAGGATGTAAGATCAGACAGCGAGACTGCTAGTCAGCAATTCCGATGCTCCATATCGTCCCCGGTCTTGTACGTAAGAAGATCGTTATCGAGGCCGCTCGGCTCAACCAGGGGACCTGGCGCTCACTCTGTTGCGCCTCCGTGACGCGGGGCTTGCAACGGTCCAAGACCACCCACACAAGCCATCAGCAAAGTCTCCAGAATGAATCGATGGCGGCCCTCTTTATCTAGTGTGACGCCCTAATCTTTCTTTCTCATATCTCTGTATATCATTATACTAGGGTAATTGGAACATTCAACTGGTCCTCGTCTCCTTTGACCTCTCCCTTATCTTTTTCACCCACTCCACTCGCCTACAAGCGGATCAGAGGCTTGGACACTGTTATCCTCTTCATGTGGACCGCCGCTACATCACTCTACACGCCGATGTTGCCCGATCTTAGTCTGAGTGCAACCTAGCAACTGTCTTCCTTCTGTCAACTTCTGCTTCTCCATCCCACTTTCACCTGGACGGTTCCTCAGTCTCGTACAGTTTCTTCCGATTCAACTCAATTCTTGTGATTGGAATAGTAGACAAGACACATCCATTTCTTCGACCAGCTCTATATATCGAAAAGGAAAACATACTTAGGAATACTCAACTACACACGACGTCTCCGTCATGGCTACTGCTGCAGAGGCCGACCTGGCCCGCATGGGCTACAAATCAGAATTGCCTAGAAGTCTGAGCATGATGAGTGTTCTGGGACTGTAGGTTACACAACGACACATATCGCTGCTCCCACTAACGACTTCGTATCCAGCNTCCTTTGCGATCATGGCTGTACCATTTGGATTGAGCACCACATTCTACATCACTCTCGCAGATGGTCAGAGCGTGACGATCTTGTGGGGATGGGTTCTGGTGTCCTTGATTTCTCTATCAATTGCAGCCTCCTTAGCCGAGATTTGTGCTGTCTTTCCTACTGCTGGTGGAGTATACTACTGGGCCGCTATGCTTTCTACTAAGAAGTATGCTCGGTTGAGTTCTTGGATCACTGGTTGGCTTACGCTGGTTGGCAACTGGACTGTCACGACATCCATCAACTTCTCGGGAGCGCAATTGATTCTAAGTGCGATCAGCCTCTGGAATGAGGACTTTGTGCCTACAGCATGGCAAACTGTGCTGATGTTTTGGTGTGTGATGCTCATTTGTATGCTCGTCAACATTTTTGGCGCCAAATATCTTGACTTGATCAACAAGATCTGTATCTACTGGACTGGAGCCAGTGTCATCATCATCATGGTCGTTTTGCTCGCCATGTCAGATAACTACAGGAGTGGAGAATTCGTCTTTGCCCACTACGATGCGAGTGGCAGCGGATGGCCGAGCGGTTGGGCCTTNTTTGTCGGCCTATTGCAAGCTTCTTACACACTGACTGGTTACGGCATGGTTGCTGCAATGTGCGAAGAAGTTCAAGTAAGTCTGACGTCAAGATTAGATCCGACCAAACAAGCTAATATGACGCTCNNCCAGAACCCTGCTCGCGAGGTACCCAAAGCAATTGTCCTCTCTGTGGCTGCTGCGGGTGTTACGGGTATATTGTATTTGATTCCAATTCTCTTCGTCTTGCCCGATATTCAGATGCTTCTGGATGTCGCTAATGGTCAACCCATCGGTCTTCTCTTCAAGACTGTCACAGGCTCGGCAGCTGGTGGCTTCGGATTGCTCTTCCTCCTTCTCGGTATGCTATTGTCCAATGTGTTGAGATTGCGCCTGTATTGACTATCTACACCAGGCATTCTCTTCTTCGCTGGCACTGGTGCTCTTACAGCCGCAAGTCGTTGCACCTACGCTTTTGCTCGTGATGGTGCGATCCCTGGCTCTCGCATCTGGTCTCGTGTTGACAAACGCTTCGACATTCCCCTATGGGCTTTGGTATTGTCGACAGTGGTTGATTGTTTGTTGGGTCTGATCTACTTCGGCAGCACTGCAGCTTTCAACTCCTTCACGGGAGTAGCCACAATCTGCCTTTCCACCTCATATGGATTGCCCATCTTGGTCAGCGTACTCCGTGGACGCAAAATGGTCGCCCACTCCTCCTTTTCTCTGGGTCGTTTCGGAATGGCCATCAATGTGCTGACTCTTTGCTGGATCGCCTTGGCTGTCATCCTGTTCTGTATGCCGGTCACGCTGCCAGTTGACCCGAGTTCTATGAATTATGCCTCTTGCGTATTTGCAGGCTTCGCTGTCATCAGTGTCGTGTGGTACTTTATCCGCGGACGCAAAGCATTTACAGGCCCACCAGTTCCTGCTGATGTGGATGTCAGTAGCGACGTAGGGGTTGTCAGAGGTCAAGCTATTGACTCTGACCTGGAGAAGAGTACGAGTGCTGTGCACAAGAAGGTGGTCGATGAGCCACCAAAGACTACGATATGATGAGCTCTGTTTTGTTCTTGTATAGCAAACTTTAGTGTATATCATGGATAGCCATCGATTTTTTGGCAAGACGTTTTTCCCGAAAATTTGACAATACCACAATACGTTTGCAAATCGATCTAAACTACTTGCAAAGCAGCATCAAAGTCTTATTCTGCACACTGTGACTACGAGTAGTGGACACACTATTGACATCGAATCGAGCCTTGCGCTCCGAGGGTTTTCGGTCCACGGCTTGTTTCGTAGTCGAACAGCCCTTGGCTTTTCACGGCGTCTGCACCTCTGCACTTTTACGCAACCACACAGAGCCGCTTCGATTTGACTTCTTGATAACCCTGATCTTGTCACAACGATACCGGCACCTCAGAGGACGCTACCTATGCGAGGACTGTGAGAAGCGACCGGGCGACTGTGCTTCCACAACCGCCAGAGACCGCTAGGGACGCTTTGACTCGGGACGACGCGTCCTTTTTGCTTGTACCAAGTTTTCTTCTTCGGGCAAGAGGGCACGCGAGCAATCACCATGCTGGTCTTCTTTGGATTTGAGGTGTAGATTTCTTCGTATCTGGTTATGCGCGATCAATCTGATAAGAGTTATAGCAACTCCACCATCTTGTGCTCCTACAGTTTGACATTCTCAACTCATATCCTCACAACGACTCGGGTTTCCTGATGGGCCGCTTCGGCAGCATTATAGCGCCACTACTGTGAGGCTTCCTTGAACGTTCTTTTTGCCCTGGTCAGATCGCTTTCCTTGACTTTACTCGATCTCGTCATACTACTCTTCCATAATCTCAGCGAAAGCCACACATCATAGCACAGTGCTTGGCATCTTCTGGAAACAAGAAGATGAGACGGCCCCACGAGCTAGATGCTCTTCCAGTCTCTTGGTAGTGTGAGCGCGGGCCTCAGGACATGACAAGGGTATAGGACGAGATCAAGTATATGATGTAGGTGTTCCCCGTTTCCAGAATGATATTTTCCGCTGGTATCAATCAGAGAGAAGCCTCTTGGAAACACTTTAAAATCAGCATCTCTTCCCTTCTGTCTTTCTCACATCCATTTGTTATCTGATCATCATGCCTAATCTTTTAACATTGGCGCTCACAGCGCTGCCTCTTCTGGCACTGGCCGATCAGGCTCCTTACACAGGTTCTGACTTCCAGGCCAAGACTTATGGTCTTTACCCTACACAATCATACGAGTCCTCGGACCTCGAGGTGCCTGTCTTCCAGGTCAACAAGGCTGCAGCAGACAATGTCGACCCTGCCGATCGTGTTTTCATCTCTCCCAGAGGTACCGCAGTGGAACAAATTGCTCCCATGATCTTCAACCCAGACGATCTCTCGCTCGTGTGGAGCGATCCTAGCTACAAGACTACGTTCGGTGTCAGAGTGCAAGAATTCAACAACTCGGACTACATTACATTCTGGCGAGGAGCCATCAAAGGTGCTGGTTATGGAAGTGGCAGCTTCATCATGCTCGACCACAACTACAACGTTGCTTACAACCTCACGACAAAAAACCTGACTGTCGGTGGAGACATTCACGAGATCGAGCTGACGAATGATGGAACGGCACTCATGACTGCTTACGAGCCTATTCAATATGATCTCACAGCTTACGATATCGAGAATGGCTGGCTTGCCGACTCTCTGTTCGAAGAAGTCGACATTGCCACCAACGACCTCATCTTTTCCTGGCGAGCATCCGAGCACATTGCACTCAACGCTTCGTACGCCGATCCTGGTGCCACCGGTATCTCCCAAGACAGCCCTTACGACTTCTTCCACATCAACTCGATCGAAAAAGACGACTCTGGCAACTATCTAATCTCTGCAAGACATACACATGGTATCTACTACATCAATGGAACCAATGGCGATATCATCTGGAGTCTGGGAGGCAAGAACAACGACTTTGAGGACAAGAGTGATGGCCAAGCATCCAATTTTGCATGGCAACACGATGCCCGCTGGCGCAACACCGATTTGACAGAGATGACTCTCTTCGACAATGGAGCTGCCGATTGGGTCAAGACAGAAAACGAGACTCGCGGTCTCTGGCTCAGTCTCAACTACGGCGACATGTCTGTCACTCTCAAGCAAGACTACATCAGTCCTGAAGGCATCTTATCCATATCGCAGGGAAGTGTGCAAGTTCTCTCAAATGGCAACGTGTTCATGGGTTACGGCAGCAACGGTGCCTTTATAGAATACACCAATGACGGAGAAGCCATCTGGAACGTCCAGTTCGGCATCATTGGCAACTCAAGCGTACAGAGCTACCGCGCCTACAAGCAAAACTGGCAAGGCTTCCCCGACTGGAACCCTAGTATCGCCGCTACAGGAAATGGTACTGACAACACTACTGTATACATGTCTTGGAACGGCGCCACTGAGATCAAGCAATGGGCAATCCTTGCCTCGAACTCGTCTTCTTCTC
Organism: Aureobasidium uvarum; assembly: GCA_903853725.1. NCBI lineage: Eukaryota > Fungi > Ascomycota > Dothideomycetes > Dothideales > Saccotheciaceae > Aureobasidium > Aureobasidium uvarum. Next base: position 617,473 of record CAINUL010000015.1, read on the forward strand.
TTTCCACTGCCGACGACCTGTGGAAGAATATCACAAAAACTGGTTTCGAGACCAATGTCACCGTAGGCTCCGATGCTCGCTATATTCGTGCTGCAGCTCTGGATGCTGATGGCCAAGTGCTCGGTGCCACTGATATTATTGATGTCAATGATGGATCTATTACGTCTGCAGATGCCAAGGTCGATATTGGTACTGGAGATGCGAACACTACAGTGACCAGCTCGGCTTCTGACTCGGACTCTGTTTCTGGTTCTAGCGGCAATGATACTGCGTCAAAGTCTGATAAAGACAGTGGCGCTGGGTTCACGAATGCTTCTTCGTCGCTTGCTCTGGGAGTGGCGATGGTTGTCTTGTTTACCTTTGGGTTGTAAGAACAATGTTTTGATAGGGTTCTACATTATAACAGTTGTAATATACATGAAAGTCAGAAACGTGACCTTTCCCTCGAAGAGTTTGTGCAAAGTCAAGCTTTGATCAGTAGCAAAGGTGTTTAAGTCTCACTTGAAGATACAAGCATATTTGCAATATGGAAAAGAATTTTTGGCATATTGTGATGGATACGTTGGAGCTGACTTTTTCTCCTTCGATTCTGAGGAGCCTCCCTTGAACCGTCATTGTTTCGGTGTGGTTGTACCTTTCTTTTGCGACTTCCATGCTCAAGTGTCGTCTTCTTTCTCGTCTTTCCTTGGTGTCTTTGACCTGTTTTGCAAACTCCTCTTCTGCTTCCTGTGTCCGCGTTGTGCCTGTTTCATCAATCTGCGAATCATGTTGTGCAGTTGGCCGTTCATAATTGACCTACGCGTCAAATCGAACCGCTCTCTCCATCACTTCCTTCCTCGTCCTCTTTCTCGTGTGCCGTACGACATGCCTTTTCTTCCTCTTTCCGATGGTCGTGGTAGAAACAACGGTCGTACCGAAAGGGTGGTACATCACCTTTCGCATAGACAGCATCGTCGGCAGTGAGTTCAACTTCATTTTCTTTGATACCAGCTTTGAAGCAGGATCTACATTACTTGTGTAGCAGCCTCTTACTCATCACTACCATCACAGCAGAAAGATATTCGACAGGCAAGTGGTTGTATAAATTGTGATCCCCCATGAAGGCTGTATCGTAGGCTGCGATATTGACTAAGAGTTGACGCAACGGAGACTTCCTGGTTGTGTTGGCGTATGCGTAGAGGATGGCCGAGTCACTTGGTATGATTCCTATGATCTTTCTTCTGGTCATGAAATCAAGAGTCTGCCTCTTCAATTCGGCAGCATCAAGACGATCGGCCAATACGAACATGGCTCCGAGAACCAGATAAGTCCAGCTTTGAGGTGTTTCTCCTTCAAATTTTGAAAGATCGTCATCAGAAACATTCACTGGAATGTCTTCGTTTTCGTAATCTTCCGCTTCGTAGGGGTGCTGCTCTTCCAGCACCGTGTTGAGCTGAGCAAATTCGTCTTTCGAAGAGGCGCCTGAGTCCGAAGACTCATAAGCAACTTTGCTAGGATACAACCAAGCGACAAACACTCTGAAGAGCACCACATGAACGTCTTCGAGCTCAACAATGCCTGTCTGGGCTTCCTTGAACTGTCCAGAGAGAGCTTTTGCGAAATATGTTGACTTGGAGCAGAGTAGTTCTTTGTGTATGCAGAAGTCTTGTTTGTCGGGTCCCACGCGCACAGTGACCATTGGTGAGTAGAGCAATCTGAGAAAAATCTATCAGCCAAAGTGTTGATGTGTCTTGTGGTTGAATGAGTACCTCATGGAGCTTAGCGACACTCCTGAGCCACTGGAAGGAGACATCGTGTTTGGTGGGGAGGTTGTGGTTGTTGATGATCAGGTTGATATGCTGAGTGGTGTGGTTGTGTGATGGACAAGGAGAGATATAAAGTGGTAAGAAAATAATCTGATGAAGTGGTAAGGTAGGGAAGTGTGTGTGAGTCGATAAATATAGCAGTGTGATGGCCGAGGTGGAAAAGTTGCGCAGCATACGAGTGAGTATCACAATACTCGTTGCAACTGGTTTTCAGTAGTGTAGGGCAGCAAAAACCTCATAAGTGAGAACGAGTAGTGAAGTGCCGGCGAGGAGCGAGAACGTATTGCTGTTCATAAGATATTATCGACCTCCTTGGATCTTTAACAGCTCACTCAAGAAAGTCCAATCAGTCGAGAATTCAACATGTCACTCTCGACTCTGTGTTGTTGCCTGCCTGGCTCGCCTTCTGTAAAGCAACATCTTCTAGAAATCCCTCACTGTCAGAACTATGACACCGTGATCAATCACTGTTCCGGGAACGATCAAGGGTGCCGTGGAAATTCTTGGATTGTTGAAAGACTCGTCGCGTTTCCGCACCGACGAGAAGAGTCGCGATCCGGATGTTATAGACCAAAGGAACACTCGGCTGCAAGATCATTTCACGATAGACGTTTCGCGATCATCAGGAGAAGGAAGATCTACACGTGGAAAACAGCTGGAGACGGGAAGCAAAAAGCCAGCCCCGCTGTCCAAGTTTTGGCTGACAAGTGACGTTCCGCAACTGCAGAGTGACGCAAGATTGCTTCACATACCAATGCCAGGTCTTACACGATTCCGATCCCAGCCATTCTTTTTTCGCTAACAAGCTGGAGAGGAGGCCTGCCCTGCCGTGCCTGCGCCTCATTCTTTTCGAGTCTCTTGATCAAGCCACGATTTTGGTTCCCTGCTTTTGATAAATAACCCAATCCCTTCGTTCTTTCTACTTTCAAGTCTTGCGAGTTTCTCGACATTCATATTTAATTACTTTTCTTATCCTTGAGGGATAATATTCAAGCTATCACGATGGCAGAACCCCAGAACAAGCCTCTGAATGAGTACGTTTCACGCGATCGGTTCCGTCAAAGCCAAAATGCTAATGGTGGCTAAGGCTTTTGTCTCATGACATGGTCGACATCTATGTCGGTCAGGAAAACACCAAATGGATCTTGCACGAGAAGCTTCTGTGCTACCGCAGCAAGTTCTTTCGCAACATCTTCCACAGCAAGGAGAACAAGAACCGCCAATTTGGTCTTCCGGATGAGGAGGATGAGCCTTTCAGAATCTTTGTCGGATGGCTGTACAGTGGCCACACACCCACTCCTGAGTCAGAGAAAGATTTGACACTTCTGCTGGATCTATACTTGATGGTAATTTGTCTCTGTCGGTGTCAAAAGAATGACAAAAGCTGACAACAACCACAGGCCGAAAAGTGGGAGATCCGCGATCTTACCCTGGAAGTGCTCAAGAGCGTCCGCAACTGGTACAAGGAGTCCGACACATACCCTGCCCTCCGCCGCGTGCAATACATCTACGCCAACACCGACCTTGAATCTCCCATGCGCCAACTACTCATCAGCAGTGTCGCAAGAAACCTCGTTACCAGCGACTCGGGCATGCCGCCGCAATGGGACAAGGCCCTCAGAAAGAATGGCCAGCTCGCTGTCGACATCATCATCGCCATGCAGAAGTGGAACCTCGAGAAGGAGAGCATCCCCGATCCGAGACAGGACTCGGTCAAGCCTATTCTGGAGGACGCTGAGCAGGCCAGAGCTCAGAAGAAAGATGGACAGAATGAGGACCAGACCAACGAGCAGAATGGTCAGGAGAACGACGACGAAAATAACGTTGACAACGAGAACGAGGCTGAAGAGGGTGCCGAAGACGGTGAGCAAGAGGAGGGCGAGGACAACGAGGAGGGTGAGGAAGAGAACGAGGAGCCCCAGGAGTAGTGGGATGAAAGATACCCGATGCGACGAATTTCTTTATAATCTTCGTTCTAGCAGTTAATTTTTCTGGATATTCAGGTAATTCGAATTTATAACATTTTCCACCTTGCCTTCAAGCTTGATCGCACATGGGGTATAAGGGAGATGGTGCATTTCTTCAAGCAAGCTCGTACTGATATGAAGATGAAGAAGAAGAAGAAGTCGAAGTTTACATGCGTCGGGGGGCGGGCATGTTCTTCTTCTCCTTTGCGAGACCTTCTTTCTGCGTCTCTCNGATGAGTCTTTCTCTGTCCTTGGACTTCATGCTGTCGAACTTGTTGACCAGGGCTTGCTGCTTCTGTTCCGACTTCTTCAGGTAGAAGGGGTTCTTGCCCTGTGCAATGGCTTCCTTCTCCTTCTTGCGGTGATCGCGTATGACTTCCTGTTCTCTTTCCTTGTTCTCGCGTGCCTTCTTCTTACTCTCCATACTGAGCAGTTTGCGCTTGAGGACTGCCTTGTCATCTTCACTCTTGGTCTTCTTGATGGCGGCCTTCAGCTCGGCCATCTCTGAATCCTGGTAGTCGTTGATAAAGGAGTATTTCTTTGCGAGTGCGGTGTCGTCTACGGGACCACCTAGTGGGCCGAAACGAGGGTCACGGATCTGTAGTTTGGGCACATCGATGACCTGGCGTTTGCGAGTGACCTGTCTGTTTGATGCTTGTGCCATGGGTGCGTGCTTGGAGCTACGAGCGTGAGGGGGACCGTCTTCGTCCGAGTCGCTGTCGCTGCCATCTGAAGCGCTGTCGTCGCCGGCGTCCTTTGCTGTTCGTGACTTCTTGGCTGCGGGTTTGCTCGAAGACTTTTCTGCCTCCTTCTTGTTCTTCTTGGGAGCGGCATCTACGCCTTTGGACTCTCTCAACTCTCGCAGACGAGCGCGAAGAGCTTCTAGTTTGTCCTCCTTCTCATCGTCGTTTCCTGTGGCTCTCTTGCGTTTCTTCGATATGGACTCCTGGGCTCTTGACAGTGTGCCGAACGAGATATTGCTCAGCTTGTCCTTGACATGCTCTTCTGCGTCTTCATCGGAAGAGCTTAGAATGTCGACTTCATCACCTGCACCAGTCTCAATGATGGATGCGGACGAGTCGTCTCCCGAGTACTCTTCAAAGTCGTTCTCATCGTCGGAGACATCGGCGCGGGACTTGACGGGTTTTCCTAGAGGTAAAGGCATCTTGTTTGAAATGTGGAATAGTTGACGGAGTCGAGAATTTCTGGCCGAGATGCGCTTGCGCCTGCCTGATGATGCTCGATGCCAAGCTTTCCTTTCTTTTCGCGCCTGCTCGTTCATGCGGCTTGCCAGGTCGCTTACGACGAACACCCGGCTTTTATGATTCTAAAGAAGAGGGATTCAGAGCCGTACACATCCCAGTTGTGATATTTTCAGAACCCATAATGTTGCTTCCTGCTATTCTGACCCACAGCGGAACTTGCAGATGGGAATGCGCCGGACTAAGATCGATCATCTTTCGGAGATGTTATCGACTTGTTAGTAACGATGTGACGGCTACAAGGTGTTCGGTAGAGGGCGGCTGAGGCTCGTGGCTCGGGTTTCTCATGAATCGGGCGAGGTTAGAGTTCAGGATGCGACTGATTCTTGACAGGCCGCCCGAAACTCGCAAACACCGCGGTGTCTGCTGGTGGCGTGTACGTCAGAGTGATATCGGCGAGATACGGACTTGGGCCCTTATTAATTATTTTGTTGTTGCGCATCTTGACCTCACTCTTCGACGTCGTCATACATCAAAACACCTTGCTCCGCCCATCAATTGCATCTCACTTTCCCATCCAAACCACACATATCAGCACATCATGAAGATTCTCACAAAGGAAGAAGAGCAGGAGCACTACAAGTACGTCGCCGATCTTGCACTCATGACATGCGCATGCGAGCACTTCTAACAACGTACGNNCAGCGCTACCATCTATGGAGGTACCATTGGTGGCCTGCTCGGTACAGCAGCTGGTGCCGTCGGTGTCTTGGGCGCCAGCAGGAGATATCCTGCTTTCCGTGGCCTTTCCCTGCCATTCCGCGCCTTCCTGATCACCAGTGCCGGTACTTTCGCCGCCATCATCCAGGCCGACCGTTACTCGCGCACCTATGAGGCTAGTCGCCATCCCGAGAAGGAGTACACCGACCAGCAGCAGACCCTGCAAGAACAGCTCGAGTCGCAGAAGCCTTTCTCCCAGCGTGCAATGGATTGGGGAAACAAGAACAGATACAGCATTGTCTTCGGTTCATGGGTCGCCTCGATCACCGCAGCGTTCGGTATTGTCGGCCGCAACCCTTACCTTAGTGGTCAACAAAAGCTCGTCCAGGCTCGTGTCTATGCCCAGGGTTTGACTCTGGCTGTCGTTATTGCCAGTTTGGCACTCGAGGCCAAGGACAAGAACCAGGGCGAGGGCCGCTGGGAGACCGTCAAGGTTCTCGACCCCAATGACCCTACCCACAAGCACGTCATCGAGAAGAAGATTCATCACGAGCGTTACTCGGGTGAGGATCAATGGATGGGTAAGCTATTTTGATCTACTGAGCGCTGAACTTGACTAACACCGCCTNNAGACATGGTCGCTGCCGAGGAAGAGCGCATCAAGCAGCGCGAATCCGCCGTCAAGCAAAAGGAGTCTGAAGACGAGAAGAAGGGCAAGAAGGTCAAGAAGCACGAGGATCTCGAGCACGCCGAGAACAAGTCCAACGCCCAGGCTCCTTGAGCTCTCCAATCACTCGACACAAAAAATACTTCTGTGACGAACACACAACCGACCCCTATACCACGATGAGTCGAGCTTCATGGAAGCCGACTTGCATAGAAAAAGAACGAGATGGAGCTGCAGGGCGGCCCCATCCATATAATTAACGACCTCTTTAAAATGTGCGCATCGTTGGATTGATATTAGAACCTGTAAGATAGTACTACTTCATGCGAGCACGATTTATAAATAACCCATTCGAAATTTGCTCCCCGACATTATCAATCATGTGCTAAACTTGAGTCAGAGCATGGCAGTTGGATCATCAAATGGAAAGGTGCCGATAGTAGCTAGGATCTCAATGGTTTAGACGATAGTCAAGCGACCATTAGAGATCTATTGATACATTGTATTTATGCTTGGGGTGCCCGACCTCGCAAAAGAAGATGTATTAATTCATGGACAGGGTCAGTCTCTCAGCGAAGTCTGTAGTCAAAGTCACCACCCAGAGAGCGTGGAGCGTGGTCAAGACAAGGTAACTCGTTCATATACAGCGTACTGTATCCAAAAGGCCGCTCCAAATCATGACTATCAGATCCCTAGGAACAAGTGAAACATGGTGCGTCCGCCCAGTTCGTAAACATAATCTTCTTTGTCAAAAACGCAGATGGAAAACAAGACATTAGTAGGCCGTGAAAATAATGGAGCCGTCGGAAAAACAATAACATCATGATACAAGTAATCCCACCCAGTCATGATTGTTTCGTGGGAAACCAACAAAAGAAATGTAAAGACGTTGACGCAAGACGATAGGGAAAAGAGATGTACCGGCGTGGCGTGGGCCGGTCTAACTGAAATGAAGTCGGTGGTCGTATCATTAAATGCGTCAAGACTTGATATGGCTTCTCGGGTGTGTTGCAAGCAGGATTCCTCGTCGTTAGAGTGGGACTATCGGTATGTTGTTGGGTCGCCCCTTGGTGAGCCCTCTTGTCGCCGAGAAACCCCTTCTCTGGGGTCTTCCTCGGGAGAGAGTATGTTCGGATATCGTGATGGGCCGGGATGACTAGGTCCTGGAGCAGCTTCATGGGGCTCGTCATATCCTTGCTGCAACCGCCGCGTCTCCCTTTCTATGCTGGAAGGACGATCTCGCTTCTTCTTGCCAGAAGACGTTTCGGACCCTCCTGCGCTGAGAGGCTGATCGCGAACCTGCGGCGTCATTGCAGCTTGGGCAGCATGTGCTGCGATAGACAAATGGCCTGGTGCGACAGCACTGCTGCTGCTACCACTTGCAAGCGGAGGTATGCGTCGAGGAGGCGGCAAGGGCTGTCCATGTAAGAGCTCCTGCTGGCTTCTAGCGGCCTTCTCTGCATTGGTAGGTCTGCCGCGTTTCTTCTTTGGCGGCTCAGGTTGTTGATTGAGTATGTTCCCGATGGTGGACATTGGTGGCTTGGGCACAAGAAGACGGCCACCTGCAAAAGAATGTTGATCTGGGCTGAACGGACGTTTCAGAGAGGACGCTGGAACGGGTCCCTGAAGACTCTGAGATCTGTTATGACCAGAAGCGGGTCCAGCAGGGCCAGGGTGATTCACGACACTGTAAAACCAGTTGCTGCATTGATTGACAGTCCGTCCTGAAAGAGCAAGTCAGTGGATGGGCCGCGTTGGCGTAAGCGCGAGATACACACCCCTTGGGAGCGCCACATCACCCCAAACGGGGATGATGCCGTGCTGTCGTATAAAGTGGACGACCACGTCTGGATGGGTGTTGCTGGACTTGATGATCTCGGCCAGTATCTCGAGCTGCTCGTGCGCATTAAAGCTCGCATCCCGAGGGTTCATTCTGTAACGAGCCGGAGAAGTAACGAGGAAGAAGAGAAAAAGGCGAACATGTATTACAAAGTAATAGGGCCAAGTCTCAGATATGAGAAAGGGAACGAGTGCAGCTGGTGAAACGAGGGTGCGTCAGTCAGACGACAAAACGAAAAACACTGCCTGCCTTGAACGAAAGCATAGAGAAGGTCAAGAAAAAATCCCACGAGGCGTAGAGGAGGAAAGAAACGAATGCAATCATTCAGCACTGTGAGAAAGAAAAAAGCCGCGAGCAACAGGAACCAGAGTGGAGAATGGGTCCGTCAAGTCAAGGCTCAGAGAGGGCTGGGGTTTCGGTTCTAGAGGGCGAGGTTGATGCATGCAGGTACTGCTGCATCCTAGGCGCACATCTCTGCAAGATGGATGTCATGCTTCACCAAGACCAGTCGATGCCGCCAATCCGGGTTGTGTGAGAGTAATCTTCCACTCGACATACAGTTCCAGGTTCCTTGGTTGTTTTGTCTTGAACAATACCTATCCCGCTGCCTCAAGCGAGTTTTCCCATTGTTGATGGAACCCGCGCAACAAGACACGACCCGCAAGGCTGGGATTGAGTTGACTTTCTCGGCTTCGAGAGTCCCGCACTCTTGGAACGGGCCCGCTCGTCCCGGTACACGGCAACCCAACATGAAACGCTCGGCAGGTTGGTTCTGTTGTCCTTAGGTTCATGATTGCTCGACTTCAGCCTTGTCTTCACGCTTCGGCGCATCTCGCGACAACGACATCTGGTGTGGGGTGTAGGTTCTTCCAGCTCAGGAGGCACGGTTGCTCGTGGAGAAGGGACGGCTACCTATCGCCGCAACCAAGCTATTGGCACAAAGGGCATCTGATCTACGAGCAGCCTCCTTAGGACTCTGGACGAGCACACGACAGTAGTTCCACCTTGCTTGCGAAGTAAAGCCTTCGGATCATCGTCTGCCATGCAAAATTAGGCGGATTCTCAACCCGGATACCTTTGCGCTAACGCAAAGGCTTCGTCAGTTCTTACATGGAGCCACGCAGCTACAAAGAGCAACCGATTCTTAGAGCATTGTCGTTTTATCGCTCCATTGGTTCACGGCCACGGACCACTGTGGAATTACAGACAGACGGCTTCTTGCTGTGCTCCAGATTGCCGGGTCTAGCAACCCTGGTCTGCTACGAACTCGAAATTTCCGCGTCGTATCAGGAGCCCGCATTGCATCGAAACACATGCAAGTGCGCGCCTGGCGGATGTTCCTTGCAAAAAGAATTCAACCAAGGTTTCTCAACATTCTAGCATCTATCTCGCTTCGGCTCACCTTGCACTTGTACTCGAGTAGCCTCGACAAGCACTTCGACCCGCCTAAACTTTAACCTCCAGGTACTGCTTGTGCGGTGTTACTGCATGCGGTACCTGTGCAAGCATTTTTTACCTCCACGCATCAAGTCAATAATCTCGGCATCAGGGAGATGACCATGAGCTTCCGCGGCAGACGAACGGCGTTGCAGTTCACGAGCCTGGTGGCTAGTGTGGCTGAGCTGAGCGAGTCAAACCAAGTATCGAAACTCTTTTGGAAACGGCTTGTACTTGATATAAGTATAAGGCTGGATGCGTCTGGGTGACGGTGCTGTCCGTGACGAATCTCGAAAGTTGATTAGGCACAGGTAGGTCAGGGTGACCCTCGACTGCTTGGTAGAGTTGGTCTGCGCGCCAAGCTTCCGACGGAACGGTGCCATCAATTGACGAAGATGGCGTCCATCTGTCTCTCATCATCCCTGTCGTCGGTCGCAACAAGACACAGTCGACTCCTTCAACTCGCTCATTGTACAGGCACGATTCTCCACAGGTGACAGAGGTTAATGAGAAGGCTGTTGTAGCGAGCTCCTGCCCGTTGTAGTCAATGTACGTGCAAGTGACTGTGAAGACCTAGATCAAGACCTAAATCAGATTCAGAGAAGCGTTCATTTGCAAGCGGTCGTTATACGAGCCCAATCGCCTCCTTCCTGCGATTCTATTCATACCATCAAGAGCTTGCCATATGCGTTGAGCACGTTTCTCGCCCTCAGCAACTCCCCGCCGCCAACAGCCCACGCGCCATCCTCCGTTTCGCGACCGTAGCCCTTGCACTTCGATCCTCCTTTGTACGGTGCCGTCGGCCCATCGGGATGCGTGTTGGCCACAAGAGCTTCGAAGAATCTGGGGCTCTATAAAACCTGTCCGCTCATCAACCACGACCTTTTCGCCTTGCGCAACGCTCGACTCTGCCAGATCACATCGCCATCATGCCCGGCTCGCGGGATAGCAGGGGTAAAAGCCTCACAACAGAGGTGGAAAAGATGGACATAACAGTTGACACAACTGAAGGGGCAGCAGCGACTCGCGAATCCTCTGCAGGCATCGAAGACAAGCAGGCGCGGCCGGCATCGAACGGAGACACGCCTCGCAGAGTCAAGAAGGAGACTCCTTCATCAAGGCAGCCGAGCGCTGCACAATCACCGGCCGTGAAGGGAGAGCGTGAAGAAACCATCGGTGGCGACCTCAGCATCAAGCTTGAGCCGGGCAAAGCCCCAAAGCTGTCCCGCACCATGTCGCAAAAAGTCATCACTGGACCTCGACAATTATTCAACGATTTGCCCGATGCTACAGATGAAGCCACTTCGACCTTTGACATCCTGCCCGATTGCACGTACGGCGCAAGGCATCTTGGCACTACCGAGCAGGCGCTTGAATGCGACTGTGTCGAAGAATGGGGTATGTTCTACTCTGAATTTGTCGTAGCGGCCAACGACTGACTATTTGTAGATGTGCGAACGCAATCCAACAATGCCTGTGGCGAAGACTCGGACTGTATCAACAGGGCGACCAAGATGGAGTGCCCTGGGGATTGCGGCTGCGGAGATGGCTGCCAAAACCAACGTTTCCAGCGCAAGGTGTATGCCGACGTTTCTGTCATCAAGACAGACAAGAAAGGCTTCGGTCTACGTGCTAACAACGATCTCAAGCCAAATGATTTTATCTTCGAATACATTGGCGAGGTCATCTCGGAGCCCGCCTTCAGGCGGCGCATGCACCAGTATGACCAGGAAGGCATCAAACACTTTTACTTCATGTCTCTCGCCAAAAGTGAGTTTGTTGACGCAACCAAGAAAGGAAACCTCGGTCGATTTTGCAACCATTCGTGCAACCCGAATTGTTATGTCGACAAATGGGTTGTAGGAGACCGACTCCGCATGGGGATTTTCGCCGAGCGTCAAATTGAAGCCGGAGAAGAGCTCACCTTCAATTACAATGTCGACCGCTACGGAGCTGACCCCCAACCCTGTTACTGCGGCGAGCCAAATTGTTCTGGATTCATCGGCGGAAAGACACAAACCGATGACCGTGGAACCCAACTTTCATCAACCATTCAAAAAGCTCTCGGTATCTTTGGAAACGAAGATTGGGAGAACGCTGCACACACCAAAAAGCCCCGCAAGAAGAAGGCCTCAGAAGATGATGAAGAATATATTGACAGCATTGAGCTTAAGCAGCTCGGCCCAGGAGACGTCAAAGTTGTTATGGGTGAGATTTACAAGAGCCAGGAGAAATGGATCATCGTCAAGCTCCTCAATCGTATACAGAACTGCGAGAACGAGAACGTGCAGTTCAAGGTGGCCAAGATGCACGGTTATGTCATTCTCAACAAACTTCTCAAGACCTACGCCGACGACACGAACATTCTATTGCAGATTCTGGACATTCTTAACAAGATTCCTCGATTGACTCGCAACAAGATTGTTGATTCGAAGATCGATGTCACTGTCGAAGGCCTACTCGAGCACGAAGATGAAAGAGTCAAATCACAAGCTGCAAAAATCTACGATGAGTGGAGCAAGCTAGTCATCGCTTACCGCATTCCACGCATGAAGAGAGACNNCCCAACCTGTTACAACAAGATAAGAGATTGGACCGTTCCGAAAGGAAGAACCGTGACCGAAGTCGTTCTCGCTCGCGCTCAAAGTCAGTCGATGCACCGAGAGGACCTAAAGGACCATCCGCCAAGGCAATTCCTTCGGGCCCACGCGGAGGCGGGCATAGAGGCGGAGGCTTCTTCCAAGGCNGGTCCTCGTCCTCCGTTCAGACCTCGAGCTCCTCCACCTACTGAGCTGCCGCCTGGTTGGTATGTCGCATTCGACCAAAACGGCACACGCTACTATTATGATGGTGACGGCAATGTCCAATGGATACCCCCTACCCAATCGGCAATCAATGCGCCCCCTCCTCCTCCGCCCAAGGTTTTGTCTGAGGCACAGAAGCTCGAAGATCTTATCCAGGGAATCGTCAACAAGAAGGAAACCCCGGGCACTGACAAACCTTCGGCCACTGCAACACCGACCGAGACACCCACCAAAGCCAAGTCCGATGAGAAGTGGCGTTCGTTACCCGAAGAGAAGCAAAAGAGGGTCTACGAGAATACGGTAAGTTGTGATTGTACAATGCGGTGTCATGCGTCATAGCTAACAGTCGTCCAGCTCTTCCCATCTGTCATTCACGTCGCAAACAAGTACAAGGGCAAGCTCGACAGAGATGACATCAAGCGCTTTGCTAAAGAATGCTCGAAAAAGCTTGTCAACTCAGACTTCAAGAACAAGCGTGTCACTGATCCAAGCAAGATCGACTCCAGACAAGAGAAAGCGGTCAAGAAATTCGTGGCCGACTTCTTCGAGAGGGCTGTCGTGAAAAAGAAAGAGCACGATCAACGCAAAGGACAAGGTTCGGAGCAAGCAGGCATGGATGCCATGCAAGTCGATTCGCCCAAGGATGCCGACATTGATGTTCCTGTCGTGGGTAACAATAACGACATGTCTGTACCAACAAGTCCTACAACCCTGAAGCGAACACGAAATGATGANAAGCTCGACAGCTGGGGCCGCAGACGAAGACGATCCACTTGGCAAGAAGGCCAGAGTATCTGCGCCTGCTCCCCTCCGCCTCCACCAGCCGGAGACTTGCGCGAAGAGGACATGCAAACAGGCAACGATGACTCCAATGGTGCCGAAGGCTTCTCGATCAAGGGTGCTGCTGGTGGCCTTCAACGCATGCCAAAGTACGCAGAATCACCAATGCAGATCGCAACGCCACCTACAACAAATAGTCCTGACGCAGAAGAAAGGGAAAGACGTCGCAGAGAATTCGGCGGGCTCAACGCAGAGAGGATGAAAAACTTAGGATTTCTGGATGGAGCAAACGATCGTTGAGCATCGAAGTCCAGATACATGAGGCTTTGAAGAATAATTTGCATGTGAAAAGCGCCTTTCAAGTTCGTCACAAACATGGGAATCAACACTGTACAATCTTTGTGACAAAAGCACAGCATCGTAGGAACACAGGATGATGCAGGATCTCAAAGGCTCGTAGATGAGTCTTGACAAAATTCAGACCAGAACTTAATCGAGATACCCCAATCTAGCATGGTTCCGGCGCCAGTTTTCATCAATGTGTCAAGGTGTGATTCTCATTCTGGTCACAATTCAGCTCTGCAAGAGACAGCATCCTGCCAGCTTCGGTGAACAGCTGTGAGGTTTAGTATTGTCTCAGACACGATTCTCTGTGGACATTCCGAACATCGGATCTACTTCTGGTCTCGCTTGTGTCAAACTGTGGTGGGTTTGTTTCGCTCGACGCTGGATCCATGCTTGTGCTGTACATCGACAATGAATCACAATATGAGGTTGAGAGCCTTTTTGTCTTGATACAACACAAGCTGAACATCGTGTTCTAGACTTCGCATACCCAGGCCTCTCACCTTCTGTTACCTGCAGGATGTCATTGAAAGGACCAGTCATGACATATAAACTGGTGTCTGCTGCACTTTCAATATCCTTATCCTTCTTCCTTCTAACAGCTATACAGCCATGTCAACCACGACGCAACTGCCAACGTTTCTGAATCTGGATATCCTCAGGTTGCCCCGCGACAGTCTTCGAGAATGCGTATTCTTCACCCCCAAAACTGTAGCTGCAGCTATCTTGAACGGCTGTTCTAAGGACGAGCTCAAGAATTACCTCCAAAGTCATGATCGCAGAACTGTCGAACGCCAGATTTCAGATAACATCAACGAGCGCCATTCCGCCCTATTCTATGCCGCAAAGAGAAATGCTGTAGACATCGTGGGACTTCTTCTGGAGTATGGTGCCGACCCTCAAGCAAGAGACCCATCGAACATTCCTCTTCTGGCCGCCTCGATCATGTATTCGAAATGGACATACAAGAATGTTGACAAGGTTATCGCGCTATTGCTTTCCTACGGTGCTACCCCTTATTGCATACCAGAGTACATGTGGTCAACCTACATCAAGATGCCAAATGAAGGATGTCTCAAGGACAACCCTGGTCATCCATCGGCCGCCTGGGCCAAGAAGCAGCACCGAATTGTTCTTGAAGAAACCTTGAACCTCACTGTCCGATACCATCTCAATCGTGCAAGTCTGACAAAGCTCGCGACAACGAAACAACGCCAGATAGCGCAACTTCTTGGATGTCCGAGGATTCTCCAACTTCCCTTTCATATTGTTGGACAAGACCACACTCTGGAAATTGTCAAGAACAAGATCCTCGCATACGATGCCATGAACAGAAGACGACCTCTAGTTCTGACCTTTGCTGGTCTTNNTTCGGGTCCCGGCAAGACAGAGCTTGCAACTAGTCTCGGACATCTCCTGGGTACAGAAGTATGCAATATTTATATGAGCAAGATGCAAGACCCGAGGAATCTGTTCGGTTGTGCTGCTCCCTTCGAGGAATATGATACAGGATCTCCTCTGAACAATTACTTGACCAGCCATACAGCTCAAAAATGTGTTGTGTTCTTGGACGAGTTTGACAAGACTAACCAAAAAGTGCGCCAGTCTTTGCTTACCATTCTGGACTCCGGGGTAAGTCATTTTCGCGTAACTCGTGGAAGCTGTCTGACCTTGTGAATAGTNGTTGGGATGGATTTGCGCTCCAACACAGTGATAGATGTTTCCAAGTCCGTCTGGATCCTCGCATCCAACAAGGGCGACGATCTCATCTCGAAGTTCTACGATAAGAACCTCGAGGGTAAGACTGACCGCGAAAGGCGGGAAGTGTCTATCAAATCGCTCGAGCGGAACCTTTCAAGACTTTTCGTCGAAGAATACACTGTAAGTCCAAAAATCAGCTTGTTGTTCCTTCACACGACTGATTCTTGCAAGCCTGCCGTGGCCGGCCGTGTTGATAGTTTCTTGCCCTTCTTCCCCTTCAGTCGCGACGAAGCTGCCGTGATCCATCACAAGTTCCTGAGGTCCTTGGATGATCAGATTCGTCTTCCGATCGATCTAACCAACAAGCCCCCTCATCCAGTCGGTCATCTTCATCTGTCACTCGTGAGAGATGGAGATCTCTGCAAGTTTCTCTCTGAAAACTACTACGTTCGTGATCTGGGAGCAAGATCGATTCACAACTGCGTTGATGGCCTTGCTGATGAGCTGTTCATGCTTTACACTTCCTCCGACGGTGAAATTACCGAAGCCACCAACGATCAGCCTCATGTCAAATACACAATGCAGCTTCATCCCGTCGACCAGACCTTTGAGGTCGCAATCCGCGAGGATGGCGAGACTCTGATCCCGTCTGGTTGATTCTCCAAGTTCCATGATCATTGCCCTTCGCATCGTTGAGGCAAGCTTCGTTATCATCGGACATTATGAAGCCTCGAATCGGGATTCTTGCAGTTCAGGGAGGCTCTCATGTATCAGTGCAGACAAGGTGATGCTCTGATGGGATATATCAGCAGTGCAAGTTAAATAGCTTTACCACCGTGTTCCAACCGTAATCGCATTCTCGATCCTTAAAACGGCTGACAATGTGTATATGTATGTGGCTCGACCATAGTTTTCAAGTCACTAATTATGTTTCAGAGCGTAAGCAACCTTTGGAGAAAAAGATGTCTCACCGAGTTCAAGCGTGTTGAATCGAGCTGTCACATTGCAGATGACATCAAACGGTCAGAATCTTGCCCTAGAAGAGCTCTGTGGATGGAACCTCTGGTAGACGACTGGAAAAATGCCGAATTGTTATGTAGTCTGACAACAATATATCAGTGCTTGATGCGATACCCAAGCTTGATTTCAGAAGATCCGTGATTCGGTTGACTAGGTTGATGGTCTCCGACTCTTCATTGAGCATTTGTTGCTTGAGAATGTGTTTTTGAGCAAGCAGCTACGATGGCAAGACGGTTCTTGAGCTTGCCCTACGATGATCTGTAGAACCACATGATGATGTTGGCAAGACATCATCCTTCTGATGTGACCGTCGCCTCAACCTAATGTTATCGACACTTTATGTGCTTGGAGCTCATACCGAGCTGCCTCAAGGATGAGTTGAGGCCGCGACGGGCGTGAGAAGTTGCCTTCTTCGGAACGAGATTCCCATCGATTTTGCAATTGACATCCCCTTCTCGACGTCCCCTGGTCTGCCTTTTACCACGTCGCTATCTATACCAAAAAGGTCACTCTCAAAGAAGCCGCTGTATTTGCTCAGCATTCCACCGAGAGTTGACAACTGTAAGCCCTCTTTCAGCTGAAGGTCTAGTCTTATTAAGATTCAGCCATCGTTGACCGAACATGTCCGCACCGTTGCACCTCTATCCTTGTTTTCGTGGGGAAACGAGAGTCAAATGGTAAGCAAGATGGAAACGGCCTGCTGCTAGTTTCTGGTTTCTCATCATCCATTGCGACTTCCACGATCGTGGATTCGTGGCTCTGCCGAAGGAGTGAGCTTTCAAGGGACCAAGGCGTATTCTTGTTGAGATGTTGCTTCCTTCGAGAGCTAGCTCTATCGATAGTTTGAGCCAAGGAGAAAGGGTTCAACCCCTCGCAGCATCCCAATGTCATCTCTGCACGGCTAATGGCTATTCAACGCCCCCATCGCCGTATCCCGTTCGCATGGGATTGGTTCCTCGATAGAGACACGGCGCGCCTCAACTGCCCTGCAGCCGGTGGGCATGGTGCGATCTCGTCGCGAACTACAAACACTCTCTGCCCGTCGCTGTTCTGGTTCCGACTACCCCTTACAACCCCAGACGGCCGTATCACCACCTAGTCATGGCTCACTGGGGTGGACGACACGGCACCACTCAGGTGGTCATCGTCTTTGTCTTCCTTGTACTCGCCTTCATCGTTCTGTCTCTACGACTTTTTACTCGAGTGATCGTCACACGGAACCATGGTCCAGAGGATTGGGTCATCGCAGCAGCATTTGTAGGTCCCCTCGACATCCAGACGTAACGACTGGACATCCTTAACATTTGCATANNGTGCTTCTCTATCACACAGGCAGTGTTTGTTCTNTGCCGGTATGCAAATCCAGCCAGCAGTTAGGCCAAGCAATGCTGACTATTCTCAGAGGTTCAAAACGGTCAAGGTCTATCACAAAGTATGCTCTCGGCGGATGACCTTCTAAATCTACGAAAGGTACGAATCAAATTCATCGTGGCACTGACTTCAAACACTGACATGNNTCTTAAGGCCTTGTATAAAGCAATCCCAGTATATCTCGCTGGATTGACCTTGACGAAGCTCTCGATCCTGCTACAATACATGCGAATTTTCAAAGATAAAACAATCCAAAGAGTCATCATCGGAATGATGATCTTCGTCGCAGCATATGGTCAGTATTGTCCAGTGTCTAAATCTCTGTGTATCAAGGCATTAACACGATTCGACTANGGAACTTGGTCGGTCATCGGATCATTACTCCTTTGCGTACCCGTCCATTACTTCTGGGATGGATTGAGTGAAGAACATTGCATGAACTTCACAGCAAAATGGTTCAGCGATGCGACAGTCAACATCGTCACTGACTTGATACTCTTGAGCATGCCGATGCCCTTCCTCAGAGACTTAAATTTACCCTATCGCTCAAGAGCAGGCCTCATAGCCGTCTTTGCTCTTGGAGGCTTGTGAGTGAACCTATCCATCTAACACAACAGAAAGCAAAGTTTGTTGACCACATACCATAACAGTGTATGTCTAGTGTCTATAGCCAGACTAGGGCCCCTATACATTATCGCGACCAACTCAGACGTGAGCAAACACAACGGTCCCGCTGCCCTTCTGTCAAGCATGGAAGTAAACGTCGGCATCATCTGTGCCTCACTGCCCAGCCTACGAGCAATCACACTACGAACCTGCTCGCGCAGAAACACGAACCGCCACTCCGCATCTTCACGGCACAGCCACTCGGGATGGTGGCGCTTCGGCAAAAGAAACGACAATATCGAGTTAGAAGCAGGACCGAAACAAGATCTAAGCAACTCAGGGAGTGCGATCACAAAGATGGTATCCATAAAGATGGATACTCAAGAGCGGCGAGATTCGAGGAAGCTATCGATATGGTCGATGAACGGCGTGGGCGGCATATTTGACGGCGGTGCTGCCAAAGCCTATATAAGGTCTGATATCCAATGAATTTATATGCGTTCTACGAGCCACGCGGTACGTACACTACACAATATAATCAAGCATTCCAAAAGGCAAAAAAAAAGAATCACAGGTCTGGCGGGTTGGAGGACTTGGTAACTTACCTCCTTCAAGATCTCTCCTCTCTTCCGATCCTTCACTCTTCTCCTCCAGCCTCTGACAGTGACCTGACCACCTTTCCACAGGGGCGCATCTATCGAGAGACCAATCTGACAGAGTTGACTAGTTGATTGAGGAAGCTATAGCGAGAAAGNTATTAGCTGATCAAGAGGCTCGAACTCGAGCATGTTGTTGTGGTTGGTTGAATTGTTTGCCGCAGNGTGAACTGCCAAGGCTTGTGGTTAGCTGTCATGCTGCTATACTAAATCGCCAGACCATGTGATTATTGGAGGAGAATGGCAGAACGAGATATATGAAGTTTGGATGATGCTGATCTCAAGCAAAGGGTCCTGAGCATTTGGTGGAAGCTGAGAGGACTGAGCAACATTGCCCATCACTATCTTTACGCAAGATCAGTATACTGAGATGAACCGAAGTTATTGTTATTACAAAAGTTGAGATGGAATGGTGGCGCCCAGAGCCCTCTCTATTTACATCCTAGTATTCTGTAGTCAAAATCTTCTTGAGATCACCGCTCTGCTTCTCATATGCCTCGACCTTGGCTTGGCTGGCCATAATCTTGGACAAGAGATAGTTAACACGGCTCTTCAACTCTGCCGGCTGTCTCGGCAGTTCACCCAGAAGGTGCAACTCTTGTTCGTACTTGTCAATACTCTGCGTCTCAGCCTTGATGCCCTCTGCCAAGACTGCGAGATCCATGCGTGACTGCAGGACCTTATCCTGAGTCAGCTTCTCGAACGCAGGCTGGTAGACTGGACGGCCGGGCTTGATGGCATATGGGCGACCGTTGTAGGATTGGATGGCGATAAGTTCTGCTTGCTCCAGAGCTGCAAGTGCTTTCTCGCCACCGGACTTGTAGGAGTCTGACAGTAAGATCTCGTTGTACCGAATGCTTTGATCCTTGGCAAGCTGTTTGATGAGTAACCAGGCTTGTTGTGGTGTCCATTGACGGCCACCGTCTTCCTGGCCGAGCACGAACATCTTCAGGATTTCGCTAGCAGATTGCTCGACGATCTCGCGGACAGCTTTGCGCGGTGTCTCGCCAGCCTTGATTCTACGCGCCAAGAACTCAAGATCTGTGAGGCGACCGCCTAGAGCAGGCAGGACGCCATCGAGTTCTCCAAGGTCCTTACGACGTTGAGAGGGAGTCAATTGCTTGATACCAGCTTCTGCGTCTTCACTCTCGAAGTCGATGTGGTTGATAACGAATCGCTTGGCAACCTCGATACTCGTGTCGGAAAGACTAATTTGACGGAACACACGATCAGGCAATGCTTTAGATAGCGACTTGCTGAAAGAGACATCGTGAGTCAAGAAGATTACGTGAGCAATGTTGGAAGTGGTGACACGGGCGGCNNCCTGTCTTGAGTCAGCTTTCGGCTTTGGAGTATTGATGTCTTTGACTTACCATTCAGCGATCTTGTCATAGACAACAGTGCCCTCCTGGCTCTTATGTAGGAAGTTGTCAATGACAACGACAGGTCGTCTCTCGGGGTGTGCTTCAAGATATTCATCGTCACTGAGATTGGCATCTCTATCGTCTTTCTTGCGTCCATCGAGTGCGATCTGTTTCAGGGCAGTTTGTGTGTTGGTAAAGATCTTGGTAAGTTGAGAGTCCAAGGTTTCAGAGAAACCAGTCTTGACACCAGTAGCTCCCTGGGCTGCAAGATCGATCAGTCCGCTGATCGAGTTCATCCAGCTGAAGACAGGTCTATAACCAACTTCTGCCGCTGTAGCATTGATGGTGCCCGAGTCTCCACGAGCTTCCTGAATGGGTTTGCAGTCGAGAACCAATTTGTTCCTTCGGTCCTTCAAGGCCTGGTCAACAACCAGCTCTCGCTTGGCAGATCCACGTGGTCCCTGGACTACGATGAAAGTGTCGGCCGTTTCCATTAGCCAGGTCTTGATCTGGTTGATGTTTCCTCTTTGATCTTCCCAAATAGCTTCCATTCCAGCTTCATCAGGTGTATGTGATCTGAGACGTACAACATCAAGGAGATCGCTTGCTTGCTTCTTGAACCAGCGATAGACTCTGTTGTCTTCGAGATGAAGCGTTCTAGTAATGTGTCCCTTGATGAATGCGGTACGGATAGGATCGAAAACTGCGACGGTAATACCAGCGACGAGAGCGGCGATAGCTGGAATGGCTATGCGAGGGTGGTTCGTGAGCCAATCGATAAACCACCTTGCTTTCTGCTTCTTCTCATAACTGATCCTGAAGACTGTCCCGAGCTTACCACCTCCCTGTTCCTCTGAGACAACATAGCCATGCAGACAGTTNNCTAGAGATGATCAGTATGACGATCAGTGTTGGTCCGAGGGTATCCTTACCTTGGCCATGACTGCTTTTCTCACCGCCGTAAAGTCGATGTTGGCAAATTTGGGCAGGACCTTCGAATCTGAAGGCTGAGAGACGATATCTGACAACTTTCCATAAGGTCTGAAGAAAGCATATAGCTGTTCTTGACTCAGTTCTGCAATCTCACCTCCAGGCGCTGTGGGCAAGAATTCGATCCTCAGTCGCTGACTAGGCAGGCGGTACAAGTCCTCAACCCATGGCTTGCCCTTGACCAGTCCTGCTCGGACGTTGGTTATGGGCGCCCACCAAGGTTTCACCTGATGATCCTGGAGATGCTTTTGTACTGCAGCTTCGATATCGGCTAGTTTCGAGCCAGAGTCATACGTGAACTTGACGAAAGCTCCGCCCTCTTTTACTCTAGGCAGGACTTCGACCACATTCGCTTGCACGGGCTTGTCAGGGGTAGCTTCCTGTGCCCTCTTGATGACTTTCTGGGGATCGATAGCTCCCATAGACTTGTCACCCCCAGTCAGTGTCGAGAACAATTTGTCGGCGCTCAAAAGTGGTAGACGAAGGAGCCATTGCAGTCTCAAAGGATACAAGTNCTGGGTACTTTTGCTTAGAGATATGCTTGTTGGTGTAGATGGGCAGAAAGACTCACTGTTGAAGAACAGTACACCTTCCTTGGCGTCGACACTGATGTGTCCAGTATTGTTCTCACCTGCTTCCAAGGAGTTGTAACGACGTCCTTGAGCACATGCCACACGATACACCCTGGGCAAGCCAGGGCGCATCAGCTGGCGGGTCAATATATGTTGGGTTGGCAGCATCACAAGTCCATGACCTCTTTATCCAAGTAGATATCCAATATGTCCAGTTGAGTAGTAATAAACCAGATGAGATGAGTTGTCCAAAAGCAGAGAATGGAATAGTGTAGCAAACTTGGAGGATGGGTAGGAAAGTTGGAAGAGAGCAACGACGTCACGTGTGGCTTGCTCGAGCGGACTTTCCTCAGGTGTCTGGTTTCGAGATGCTTGTCTTGGCCACAACTTTTTTTCTCCTACAAACACATTCATATCAAATCATGGGTTGGTGGTGGTCATCGGATTCAACAGCGGCTTCTACTATGGAGTCTGCTCCTACACAAACATTACCAAAGCCGGCGCCAGTTTCAACAACACACAGAGAAGCACCCAAGAAGGCCTCACCAGACAGCGACTTCGAGGCGCTATTCGCTTCCTTTGANGAAACCCTCAACAACGACAACGCAACCCTCAATCCCAACACCACAGCCTTCAGTCGTAACGCCAGAGATCCAACATGTAACGCCCGCCCCAAANNAGAAACGCCTACACATTACGTCCCTTCGCCCTCGGGCTCAATCGAGCAGCAATCAGAAACCGATGCACCCCTCGACATCTCCCCGGAAGCCCTCTACCCACGCCAAATGTCATGCCGTCAAGCCTTTGACCAAGCATTCTATTGCCAATCGCTCGGCGGCAAGTTCAACGACATCTACCGCTACGGCGAACTACGCAGCTGCTCCGACAACTGGAATGCTTTCTGGTTCTGCATGCGCATCAAGACTTTGCCCGACCGTGAGAAGGAAGAGCGTATCAAGGAATTTTACCAGGCAAAGGATGAACAGAACAAGGCCGAGAAGGGCAGTTCGGAAAAGATCTGGGATTTGAGGACTGAGCCTGTCAAAAAGGCCTTTTGGAGAGACCCTGAAGAGGCGACTGAAAGGAGTTGAGAGAAGCTCTTTGTTCATGTATTGTACTTTTACTATTGACTGGAAGATACCCAAAGGCGTTCGATAGCGCCATCATACGAAACTACAAGAACCATACTTTCACACTCGTCTTTCAATATTCAAACGTACACCAGACAGATTACACAAGAGGAACGTTTGTTTGGAGTGGAGCAATTCGACTTTTCATATTTCGTAATTTCCAAAAACGACAGAACAATGGTCTATCCGAACCTGCCACATATGACAGCATTCAGTCCTTTCCCATCTAAATTATGTGTGTATGCCACCACCTAAACTGCCCATTGGCTCTTGAGGCATGCTTCCAAAGAATGAGAACGATAGTGGTCGTGACAGCCATCAATGGAAGCGGCGCGTGGCTTTGGTCGGCTAGGTGTGATAGCTCTATTCCCTAAAGAGCAAATCCAGCGCTGTGTTGCGCTTATCTGCTCTGCTGGTTCGCCTTAGGGTTTTGTCTGGAAGAATAATAGGTGTCGAAGAAAACATGCTGAACGCAAAATCGCAGTAATCAAAATTTTCTGTACAGGCCAGTCATTTACTCGTTGTCGCTGTCACCGCCAATGGTCATGCCAGACTTGCTGGCACCGGGGGCAGACAACTTAGNAGGAGCGACACCAAGACCGTTACGGTTTCTGAAGAAGAGAACACCCTTGCCCTCACCCTGAGCACCCTCAGAAGGCTCGACCCACTGGCACCATCTGGCGCTGTTGTACATGGCCTTGAGGAAGCCGACGGGGCCGTCTCTGACGTCGCTGCGGTAGTGCTGGCCCATGATGGGCTTGATGGCCTCGGTGGCCTCGTCAGCGTGGTAGAAGGGAATGGTCGAGATGTAGTGGTGGAGGACGTGGGTCTCGATGATGCCGTGGAGGAGATTGCGACCGATGAAGCCAAACTCGCGGTCGATAGTCGCAGCGGCTCCGCGAGTGAAGGTCCAGGTGTTGGCATCGTAGTGGGGGAGCGAGGGGTCGGTGTGCTGGAGGAAGGTGATGGCGACGAGCCAGTGGTTGACCCAGACGTAAGGAAGGAGGTACCAGACAAGGAGGTTCTGGAAGCCGAAGTTCTGGTAGACGAAGTAGAGAGCAGTGCAGGTCAGAGCGAGACCGACGTCAGACAGGAGAATCAGCTTCTCGTCCTTGCGCTCGTACAGAGGGCTGGAGGGGTTGAAGTGGTTGACACCACCGAACCAGCCGTTGCGCTTGCCCTCACCCTTGCCTTCGGTCTGCTTGTGGTGGTTGATGTGGCCAGTGACGTTGGTGATAAGGTAAAGAGGCCAGCCGAAGAGCTGCTGCAGAATCATGTGGGT
The DNA here is from genome assembly GCA_903853725.1 of Aureobasidium uvarum. NCBI lineage: Eukaryota > Fungi > Ascomycota > Dothideomycetes > Dothideales > Saccotheciaceae > Aureobasidium > Aureobasidium uvarum. The sequence goes on from CAINUL010000015.1 coordinate 641,732, forward strand.
AGCGGTAGCAATGGGGGTCTCCTCCATCAGCTCGGAGAGCTCGTGGATGGCGTGGCCGACTCTGGAAGCATAGACCTCACGGGTCTTGGGAAGGAAGACCATATCACGCTCCATGTTGCCAGTGGCCTTGTGGTGCTTGCCGTGCGAGATCTTCCAAGAGAAGTAGGGGACGAGAAGAGCAGAGTGAAGGACCCAGCCGACGGTGTCGTTGAGAGTCTTGGAAGGAGAGAAGGCCTGGTGACCACACTCGTGGGCAATGACCCAGAGACCGGTACCGAACAAACCCTGGAGGACAGTGTAGAGGGCCCAGAGACCAGCTCTGACAGGAGTCGAGGGAATGTACTCGGGAGTGACAAAGTTGTGGGCGAGGATGAAGGTGGTAGCGATGCAGACAATGTCGCGGGCGATGTAGTAGAAACCAGTGGCAGCAGAACGCTCGAAGCAGTGAGCAGGAATAGCGTCACGGATCTGCTTGATGGTGTAGTCGGGAATCTTGAACTCGTTGCCGTAGGTGTCGATCAGAGTACCGCGTTGGTTCTTGAGAGGCTCGTCATCGGCAGAGCCCATCGAAGACAGCGAAGTGGTCGAGGGAGAGTTGCGAGGAGAGTCGGCAGGAGAAACGACCTGCGAGGGAGCAGACGAGCTGGCAACCGAGTGGCCGGTGACAGAGCGCTGGACGGCGCCCCTCTGTGCAGGAAGAGCAGTGGTGGATGCCATTGTGTGGGTTGTGTCGGGGAGAGACGTGTGAGCGGGAGCTCAATTGGAATTGGTAGAAATAAGGAGAGGCAGCGACGGGACAAGCCAAGCAAAAAAGCGAGTTGCCGTGTCAAGTGGGGGACAGGTGTGAGCAACAAGACTTGTTGGGGGAGAGGCACAAACAAGTAGGAGCCGTGAGCCTGTGGGAGGATGGCAGAACGAATGAGCGAACAGGTTGCAAGAGAAGGACAGGAGGAGTCGGGCTTTTAATCGACACGTTGTGCGGTCAGAAAAATTGTCAGTTGTCCCCAAGCTCTTAGTCGCCCACACGCTAGAAGCGACGACCCTGGAAGGCGAGAACTTCCAAAGCCCGATCAACCTCGGGCGAATCTTGCGTTTCATCTCGTCTGGCTGACCACTTGAACCTTCCCAACATTTACCGTTCTGTTTGCTGCTTGCACCTCGACCACCACAACCATTCGTTTTCTCACCTGTAAATAGTCCTCGTGCTCTGGCCATTGCTTCCCATTGTGCGTCCTCAGTTTATGCCAGCTGCTTCAGGCGCCAATCCTTACTCGTCCTGCTTTGGACTTTCCGTCCGGCGAATTCCATAATAACGCGGTCGATCGCGTCCCCACAAGCTGAGGCAAGCCCCTGGCCAAAGGCTCAAGCGCGGTGAAGCGCCTCAACAGCATCTCTGCTGATCTCTCCTGCTCAAGCCTTGGCATTCCTAATTGCCCCGACCTTTGACCTCCTTGACTGCCACCACCCGCCAGCGGTAGAATGTGAATGGTCTGGGGGCACACGGGTGTGGCTCTCGCTATGCTGTTCCCTACACCCGCCGTCGCACCACGAGACTTGTCACGTATCGACGTTGGCATGCTGTCGCTGCTTTTTGCGGAGCTCCAGAGCTAGTTTGACCCAACATCTGTGCTTCCTTCCATGACCGTTCGAGATGCTTCTCACGTCCAAAACCTCGTACCACTTTCGCGGGCTACTTTTTTGCTTTTCCCTCTTATGCCGCAAGCAGCAGCTGTCTTTCCCCTGACCTGTTGTGCTTCTGACTCTTGGTAGTATGCAGGGCTTGCGTACGTTGACTGCACAGTTGGAGCATTGCTTGCGAAACCCCTCACGGCAACATTGTTGGGACGACGTTCGCTGTCTGTCGTTGATATCGAACCTTGTTTCCGCAGCGGCGCAGTGCATCCCCTCGTCATCCACCACCTTCTCTCACATTAGATGCCCACAGAATCCTACCACCAGTAAGAGTCCTCGTCACCTTTCAAATGGATAGAGATACTGTCGGGTGATATGACGTCGGCTCTCACAAGCTTGTCATGTGTTTTTCATGTGTCTGTATCTTTGTTCCTTGTCATATGCAATAGTAGCTCCCAATCTCAGGGCCAACTTTTCTGATCCAATCAGTGTAACATCTCCAATATCTCTCCCCTCCGGCTGGTTGACACCGGGTATATACTCGTAGTAACGTAAACGCATAGCCCCCAGAATGTTGAATATCCTTTGACGCCATGCATGAATCCTTTTCGTTAGAGCTTCTCCATCAATCGCAATCGTACTCCTACTGCCTAGTTCTCAGCATCTAGGCGCGGTCGGGCCAGAGCTCGTTGGCAACCTGCTTGACAAGGTTGAGCTTGGCGAACATCTTGTCCTCGGTCATGGCCTCGGCACCAACACCAGTGCTGGCGAAACCGCACTGGGGGCTGATACCAATGCACTCCATGGCCTGCTCGCGGCTGACGCCCTGGCCCTTGGCGATGATGTCGGCGGCCTCGAGGACCTTCTCCTTCATCTCCTTGGCATCCTCGAGGTCGGCGACCTTTGTGCTGACGACGCCGAGAACGACGTTCTTGTTCTTGGGCAGGAAGCGGAGGGGCTCGAAGCCACCGCTGCGGGAGTCATCGTACTCGAGGTAGAAGGTGTCGTAGTTGAGGGTCTTGAAGAATCTTTCGGCGATCTGCTCGTACGAGCCCTGGGAGAAGTGCATCGACTTGGAGAAGTTACCTGCGCGACGTTAGTCTACTGATGAGTGCTGTTGGTTATGGTCTGGCTTACCTCTGCAGATGTGGAGACCAACGTGGAGACCCTCGGGGCGGCCCTCGAGACAGTCGTTGTGAGCCTTGCAGTACAGGTCGAAGAGCTCGTCGGGGTCGACACCGTCGGCCTTGAGGCCCTCGAGCATGTCCTTGGAGCAGAAGTAGGCAAGAGTGGGGTCATCGATCTGGATGCTCTTAAGGCCAGCGTCGTGCAGAGCCTTGAACTCCTTCTTGTAGGCCTTGGCCAGGTCGGCGAAGAAGGCGTCGTCGGTAGAGTAGACCTCCTTGGGGTAGCACTTGCCGGGAGCAAGACGGAGATGGAAGTAGGGAGCCGGGGGCATGGTGAACTTGCACTGGTCCCACTGCGACTCGGGCACCTGCGACTTGAGGTACTCCCACTTCTTGAGGTAAGGGCTGTGCTTGTACTCAATCTTGCCGTTGCAGACGACAGTCATGGGGTACTTGAGGCCGGCCTTCTTCAGGGCAGCAATTGGGGGAGCAGAGAGTCTGTAGAGGTCCCAGGGTGCGTCGTCGACCTCCTCGAAGCCGTCAAGCTCCTCGAAGAAGCCACCGAAGTAGACCTTGCGGTCGTACTCGCCCGAGCAGATGGGACGGACACCCTCATCTTGCTGGCGCTTGACAATGTGGGTGATGGCCTTGTGTTCAGCAGCCTCGAGCTCAGAGTCGGAGATCTGCTTGTTGGCAGCCTTGGTCTTGGCCTCCTGGAGGTCGGCGGGACGGAGGAGAGAGCCAATGTGCTCGGCGTGGAAGGGAAGTCTGACCATGATTGCGATATGTGACTGGCTATGTTGATGGAGGAGAGTAAAGGTCACAGAAACCTACCCTCAAGCTAGATATGCCCCTCCATTGCGTGAAATGAGAAGTACCGAATTATTGCTAGCGATCCGTCCACAACTGCCGTGTCGCCCTAACTTTGCTGAGTTCTGTCCATTCTATGACAGCCCACGCTTGTTATCATACCACTTTTTAGGTAATAATACAGGGCCGTCTAATTGCTTTCGACTCCCAATGCGAACGAATCGCCTGCGATTCATCTACCTGGAGCTCTGCTCGCCCTCTCGCAGCAGGACCGATAGCGGTCAGCGCCGACCGAGGTGTCAAACCTTCTTCGCTTTTACCCTGAGCTTTTTTTGAGCCGCATTCAAGCGATGCCCCGCCATGTTCTGCGGGATTTAACCGCTGTTTGTCCTGACGTTTGACCTTTAAGCTATGATATTGGAACATGTGGATGACGGGTCTTACAGCTGGGGTGTGATGTGACACGGGTAGCAATTCTCTTATATCTCTTACTGTATGTCATGATGGGATGTGAGAAAAACCAACGTATTTCTGGACATGTCACTGGCTCTTGTCTTGAGTGCTATGGTTTTCCGAGGTATTCACAGAAAGAAACACATTTTATGGTATTCCATATCACGACCACCTGAAAATGTGTATATTTAATGATTAATACACGAGACCAAAGTATTGTATCATTCGATGAAGAGTGCTTGTCAATGTAAAGCGAGATGATAGTGGCAGAGCAAACCTAGTCTTAAGACAGGGTCACTACGGAGGCAAGCGCGACTTCGTGGAAAATCCTGGGACGATCTGAAGATATTGGGACAACCCAACCACTACATGCATCATTACAACGGAAGCACAAGTCAACAGAAGGTTCAAAAATGATGGTATCATTAGCATGTAGCATTATCAATTGTATCTTGGGGCCATAATAAACACGCCAGTCAAATAACAGCATCTATGCTATCCCAACATGCCTCTTGCTCCGTCCCAGCTTACTCGTCTTGGCTGGGTGCCAAAATGGCCTGGCACTCCTCAATATCTCGGATAGTCTCGTTGAAAGTGTCAGATACTGCAGAGGCAGCATGGTTGCGATTCCAGTCGCCCTTTGTCCTCCAGATGGCGTCCATGATGTTTGCCATGACCTGCTCAAGCTGCTCGACATTCAATCCGCTCGACTTGCGTACCATTTGGTCGTCAAGACTCTTCAAGAGACCCGGATCCGCCAGGATGAGTTGCGGCTCGTTCAGCAATGCCTGAACTGTGAATGTGTGGTGGTGAGGTTGGCTGCTCGGTGGTGGTGGTCCCATAGCTCTTTGCGATAGCTGTGATTGCTGCGAACTGTACATGTCCGGTGGCTGCGTGTTAGGCAGTTGGCTACCACCCTCGAGATGGGGCAAGGCACTGAAGTCTGGAGCGTCTTCGTTACGCACACCATTGGATGAAGCATTGGTAATGACCGAGAAAGGTGCACTGCTCCTATGACTATGGTTACTCGTCTTTTGGCCCGAGCTGGTTGAAGATGCGCTGTTATAGTAATCCTGGTGTGCCGAACCTGGAAACATGCGAGTCAATGCGCCAGTCTGAGTATGTGTGTGGTATGATTGTGTGCCTTGTGCTGATGGAGTTGCGTAAGGTTGAACGAACCCAGCTCGTTCCTGAGGGTTCATCAGAGAGTTGTCCTGACTGTCGGGCATCTCGGGCTCGTCATGTGCTCCTGAAGGAACACTAGAGCCATTTGTGTAGCCATTGGACAGAGGACTAGGCCCCAGAGGCTTGGCTGGTGTGAAAGGATGCAACATTCGTGGTCCAGGCACATCTTCTCCAAGATGGACCGGTCCAGTAGACTGCTCGGTAACAGTGTTGGACACGTCGGGTGGCACGTTTGGCCTGATGATAGGCACCTCATGCCCGTCTTCCTTGGCTGTCTCGATTTGCTCTTTTTCACGAACTAGCTCGCGGTTGTATACAGCCTCACACTCAGCAACCAGTACAGGGTTTATCGCTTCGAGGTTCATCATGTCGACTTCAACGTTTGCAAGCATCTCGTTTGCCTTGAGTGTGCGTTCTTGATCGCCACTGGTCTTTGCGTCCTTTGCAAGTGCTCTGATGTCTGTGAGGAAATCTTTCGGCCGCTTGTAGTATCCGTTTGACAGACGCTTCTCGATGGTGACAATCTCCAGGTTGTAGTATTGTTTGCCGGTTGCAGTTTCGTGCAGAACAGTAGTACCCTTTGCATCTTTGGAGATCTCGTAGGGTCTGAACTGTTGTGCCTCGGCACGATCCAGATCAGTGGTGACAACGCTTGGGTCTTGCTCGTCGTAAAGGTAACCGATAAGACTTTCGTCTACAACCGGGGTCCTGAACTTCTTGTACTTCAGCTTGATCTGATCCATGACTGGTTGAATGAGCAGTTTGAGGTTGTTCAGTGTGAAGCGATCCTTCTTCTTCTGCGCCTTGAGCTCGGCCTTGCTTGGTGCCTTTGGTTGTTCCTCCAGGATAGGTGCCTCAGGCAGGGCTGGCAAGATGCGCTTCTTACGGTTTTCCGTTTGAGGAAACTCTGCGGGTGACTGTCCGATGTAGTTCATTGCCTTGCTGAAGAACTCTCTGCGAGCCATCTGTACGTGGTTATCAGTAAACCGTTTGAGCAAAAGGCGAGAAACAGAACTTACTTCTCCAGGTCTTTCCAAGACAAAATAGTTCTTTCTTGAGCGACTGAACAGCTCCCTCATCATCTCATGATTGGGGCTTGACTCGTTAGATCTGAGTTCCATCACACCAAGCACCAACACAGGATCTGTGGGTGCCAAAGTCCTCAAGAGACCATTGAAGGTCTTTATGACCTGCTGGCCCATTGTTTCATACCAGACATCAATGCTGGGAAGATAAATGACACTAGGTTTGTGGCGCTTCACCTCCTCGAACAATTGGACAACAGCTGCTTCAGGTGNACTGCGAATGAATTAGCTCTATTCAGGATACCTTCTGATACACATCAAACTTACCCTTGTTGAGTCCTTGAGCAATGTTGACATGTCAAAGGATTGTACATGAAGTCCTTCAAACTTGGCCAGCAATGCGGCGCTGATGTATTGCTGACCCATGCCTTCTAGACCGCTGATGAGCAATCTTGGGCGATTGATCCTCGAACTTTCGAATTCTCGCTGCAAGTTCTCTTTCTCGAAGCCATGCTCGTCATTGCGATCATCGTACATTGCCTCTTCCAATGCAGTTGTCGGCTTCTTTTGAGGTATGATATCGTCAAGAATGGCCGACACTTTGGCAAGCGCGTCCCTCAGTAGAGGCTCAACGTGGGGTTTCAGAGCTGAAGCACCCGAAGCCGCAGACCGCTCAGAGGAAGGCACGATCTTATTGACAGAGATCATAAAGTCCTTGGCTTGAACTCTGATTTGCGAGGGGTCAATAAGCAATTTCTTGTTGCTGGAGTAGATTTGAGGGAAGGTGCCTTGCACTGCGTTCAGGGCAGCTTCTGTGCACAGCGAACGAAGGTCTGCACCACCGTACCCTTTGGTCAAAGCTGCAAGTTGATCCTTGAATTCTGGTTTCAATGGCGGTTCCCATCCTTTAGTGTGGATGTCCAATATTGCGCGACGAGCCTTGATGTTGGGAAGCGGGAAATAAAACTCTCTGTCGAAACGACCTGGACGACGTAGGGCAGGATCGACTGAGTCGGGACGATTGGTCGCACCAATCACAATGACTTGACCACGACCGTCCATACCATCCATGAGCGCAAGAAGAGTGGCAACAATTGATGCATGAATCTGCTCCTGCTTGCTTGAACGGACAGGCGCAAGACCATCAATCTCATCGAAGAAGATGATACTAGGTTGTGTCTTTCTTGCCTCTTCGAAGAGCAATCTCAACTGTCTTTCAGCCTCGCCGACCCATTTACTGAGTGCATCAGCACCTTTGCGCATGTAGAACGTGACCTTCTTTCCGTGAGCGCTGACACTAGAAGCCAATGCTCTGGCAAGCAGTGTTTTACCGGTTCCGGGAGGTCCATGGAACAAGACACCACGAGGTGGAGTGACCTTGAACGTCTGGAAGATCTCTGGATACATGAGTGGAAGCTGGACCATTTCTTTGAGTCTGTCAATGTGGTCTTCGAGACCTCCCACACCGTCGAAGTTGACATTCGGATCGACGCCCAATGGGTCGGCATCGGCCAAAGCCTTCTTGTCTTTGACTTTTCCAAAGTTGGATAGACCACCAGCATTCGATGCGCCAGCATCGGCGTTGTGACTTTGTGGGAAGAGGCCGGGTGCCGCACCAGCGGTTGGTGTCATGCCTACAGCGCCTCCAACGCTCGCGCGAGGCATCTTCTGAGGCATGTCGTCGTCACTGCTGTCAGAGTCGGCTCCGCCAGCAGCTTCTGCCCCTTCACCACCAAAGACAGGCGCAGGACCGCCAGCGCCACCGAAAGGACCCAAGGTCGAGAACAGAGATCTCCAAGGCCCAGCTGCACGGCGAGCTCGCTGGGATGTCGCAGGTGCTACTGCTTCTTCCTCGTCTGCTTGATGTATTTCAGGTCGGAAGATGCGGTAGTCAGGTCGATTGCTTCTGTTGCGCAGAGTTGTGCCCTCAAAGATAATGTCATTGTGTCTGTTACGACGAGGGCGTTTGTTGCGACGCCTGTCTTCACGCAGATCATCAGCTTCGTCAGCGACTTCGTCGGGGTCGACGTGTTCCTCTGAAGAAGATTCACGCGAACGCTTGGTAGCTGTACGTCGAGAGCGTCTAAGACGACCACCACCACTACTTGAGTCGTTGTCACTCTTTTGGTTCTTCTTAGGTGAGTCCTGCAGTTCGTCGGCGCTGGAAACTTCTTCACCACCAGAAACTGGAGGTTCAAAGTCGCTGCTAGCTTCGCCCTGAGATTTACGCGTTCGCGGCCGCAGTCGTCGTTGCTCACGACCACGCTGTGGTGGACTTTCGGTCTTCTGCTGTGACTGGACAGAGAAGTCAGACGCAACCAAACCTTCTGGCAGTGTCACTTGGCTTACCCTCAGTTTGCGCTTGTTCTTGTTAATTGGACCCTCATCTTCGTCGTCATCTTCTTCTCCTTCGGCATCGACATCATCTTCAGCTGGCTCTGGTTCCTCCATGCGCACGTCCGAGACGAAAGGAGAGGCGGCCTCGGCTAGTGCGTCTTCCTCTTCCTCCTTGGGTGCGGGATCGGCATATTCGCGCAACTCTCTGTCAAAGGACTCGGGAACTTCACCATAATCCTGAGAGGCAGGGATTTCTTCTTGAGACACCTCCATGATTGCGCTGACAGTAGGTGGCGGCTTTTTAAGACCTTTGCTCCTTGTACTTCTAGCTGATTGCATTTGAGGATCGGGCGTGAAGGATGTCTGACGAGCGCCTTGTGCATGAGCATGCTTGCCAGAATCACCAAGGGCGACCAACGGTTCTTGTTGTTGCGAAGTGCGACTACTGCGTCTGGTCGACATGCCAAAGCCTTCGGCAGGTGTAGTACCGCGAACCGATACTCTGGCACTATTCGCCCTTGTTGATCTACGAGGATTGTTCATTGTTCCCGAGTCCCGAAGAATTTCCAGCTTTTCTGGCGCGACTTTAAGCTTGATGACGAACGAACGTGTGACCGGTGGCGATGGTAGGCGCGCGATGGCGTCGTCGCTTCCTTCAGCGTCTTCGTCGGATTCGGCGTACTGAACAGGGACACGAGCAGCCTTGCGTTGCTTGCGCCTGCCGGGGCCGGGCGAATCCTCCTCGGCCTCCGAGCCAGAGCTTTCCTCAATACTATCTTCGTCGAACGAACCCTCGTCGTTATCGTCGCTATCGTCGACAACTCCGTCACTACCGTAGTCGTCTCTTCTTTGGCGTTTGCGCGAGGGCTGCGACTTTGACTTTTTGACGCGGGCGCTTCTCGCTTTCTTGGGAGACGAGCGCACATGCGCGTCGTCGTAGTCTCCGTCGTCGGAATCACTCTTGGTGAAGTCTTCGGGGCGTCTGAACGAGCGCGGACGCTTGGGCATGTTGTGTCAAGCGGCGGGATGCGCGATGCAGGGTCCAGGCTGCCAGTGTCGTATGGGCAGACTCAGTGTCTCGCGCACCACTCAGAGGGCGATAGTATGCATATACCGATGCTGAAATGCGATTATGGCTGTCGTCGTCGATTACGCGTTGGCTGTGTCGGGATGCGCGTGCGCAAGTGCTGGCGTTGCGGCGAATGGAGGTGAGCTCAACCTCACGATCAGTGTATCAAACAAACGCGTCCTCTTCTGCACGACATAGAGCACGATGACAATGCTCTTTGATAAACTCAATTCATTGAATGATGGAAAATGATGGAAAGGGGAGAAGTGAATTTGGGGTGAACTCGATTCTGATATCCCAGTCTTGGCGAATTGTAACTCCAAACTTCATCGAGTTTCGTGCTTTATTTCCAAGCACAACCGGATGGACATTCCACAGTGAAAACAGATGCCAGATAGATAAAATCGAGGTCCAAATCAACAGTGAGAGATGGAGATGACCTCTCCTCGCCAATCCGCAACCCTCTAGACCTTCCCTAGCCTCGAAATCAAGTAGATAACATTGTACAGCATCCAGGAACCATATCCCCCTGCTGCCCCATCCATAGTTCCCGTCGATCATCCCCGCAGATGCCATGTGTCTGAGAGTAGGTTATTTCAACTCCATCCGTACCCATCAAGTCACGTGAGATCCGACTTTGCGAGGTCGTCCCATGCCCAGATGAGTCGGGTCGCATGCTAGCATGATGAGTATGCAGATTCCAATGTTTTTGGAGTTGTTCGGTCACTAGAAGGATGCAATCGAGCGGTAAATTGAATGCTCGTCAAGTCTTCCATTCACAACCCACAAACACGCCCCGCTGAGACGTCTCCACACTCTCCTCTCACACCAATTTCTGATCTGCGTGAATCACTTGAGAGCGTGAAACTCTTGACGTTATTTTTGTTATATCCTCATGTCCAAAATCTAGTCCATTGATCTAATGAAAGCTCAGACATGCAGGTAGAATGGGCAACGAGCAAACAGACAGCGGCTTGCAACAAAGTGAGTTCAGAACCTGTTAGCTTTCATTGCAACGACAATGTTTGCTGTTTGTGATTATAATATCAAGCGGAATTGTGGAATGTGAAGATGGATTTTGACGCTGGAAGCTTGCTCAGGGCGAGTGAGAGGGTGCGCAAAGGTCGGGACAACACGAATCAGGCTTGGGCGGCAAACTTTTTGGACGGGCAGCTAAACTTTTCGTGACAATTTTCATCATTCGTGATCACAATTGAAGCCATCAAAAATCAGAATAATTGTGGTAATAGACCTGATTGTCCATTGAAGATATCGTACATTTGCTGTATAGAACAACTGCCACTAGATCCAACCATGATCCAGCCTAGACGCCCTGAACACGCTATGCAAACCGCACGCTTTTTTCCGTCCGTCTCTAGCACAAAGAACATTTACTGAACAAGAAACGAAGGACATAGCCCATTATGGCGAGAGATCTAGTCTATGGACTATCGTGCCCCTCTTACAAAGGAAAGAATCAGCGGAAGCCGGGGATACCAGTGAACTTCTGGCCCTCGGGCAACTTGGGACTGCCGAAACCAACGTCAAGGTCCAGGATGATCTTGAGTGCGTTTCTGCTTCTCAAGTAAGGAAGCGGTGCCTTGGCCTCTTGCAATCCGGTTGCAGGCTCGAGGCTGCCACGAGGTCCGAGCTCGTGCTCCTCACCAGGAAGAGGAAGAAGACCTTGAAGAAGCTCGTAACCAGCGAGAGTAAAACCGAACTGAGGCGAAGAACGAAGAATACGAGCGGGTCCTCCCTTGAAGAAAGCGCGGAACCCTTCTTCTTGCCAGATAGTCTTGGCAGCGTGACGGAGCGACGTGTACTGAGTTTCTCCCTTGCGGGCTTCCACTTGCAGACGAGTCTTGATGACGTCGCAAGGAGTGGTTAGGTAAGCTGCGGGCATACCGGCGATGGCACCAGCAGACAAGAGCTGCAAAATACCTGTAGTCATACATTAGAATGTGTTTAGTCTTATGATGTTCATCAACTTACCGAGCTTCTTGTTGGGGCCTTCGCCGAAGTAGTCCTTCTTGAGGTGGTTGTAGGTGGGGAAGTAGATGGCAGAGAAGGGAACATCACGCAACAAACAGGCGCTGGCACCCTTGTAGAGACCGACCAAACCAAGGTTGCGCACAATCCACATGGCACTTCTCTTCTCGACCGCTTTTTGTGACTTGGCCACCTCACCCTGGATTTGTAGACGAATCTTGACGATTTCAAGAGGGTTTGTGAAGATGACCTGGCAAGCACCGGCGGTACCACCAGCAACGATCTCCCAAGGCAGCTTGATCTCACCAGTTTTGGGATCCGAAGCCTTTCCTCTGACCAAGTCGTTGACGGTCAACTTGATAGCCTTCTCGGGAGCCACACCAACAAGCTGGGGCAGGACACCTGAGTACAAGCCTCTTACACCCTCGTTGCGAATGACCTTGGAAAAACAGTCGATCGAGTTCTTGTAAAGCAGCTGACCAACACGCGCCTTACGCTGGTTCTGCATGCGAGTCTTGACCAAATCAATGGGGTAGACCATAAAAGCACCAAAGGCACCAGCAATAGAACCGAGGGCAAAGTGGTGTGCGGATACGAGGACATCGTGAAAGAATGATTTTGACTTGGAGACAACAGCGGCGGCAGTGTCAGCGGCAGCACCGGTGGCGGCGCCGTAAACTGTGTGGTGGGAAGCCCAAGAAGCATCGAGGACGCGTGCGAAGTCGGAGACACCGAGACGGCCAGAGGGTTGGTCCAGGCTGGCGAAGTGGAAGAGGATATCAGCTTCCATGGGGGTGAACAATGAGAAGCGAGTGATGCGAGCGGCCTCGTTCAAGAAGTCGGTACGTGTGATCTTGCCGTCCTCGGTCTTTCCTACAGCGTTGCGGATGACCAATTCGACGAGGTCCATGTCGCGGATGATGTTCTGGAAAGCGCGTACATTGGCGTATGAGATGTGGCTGCCGGGTGAGATGTTGCAGAGGGTCTGGAGGTTGGAGAGCAGGTGGTCGGAGAGCTTGTGCGAAGCAGTCTCGCGAATGATGCGCTCGAACTGTTCTGGATCGATGTAGCCGTCGCCATTCTTGTCGAAGTGGTGGAAGGCTTGTCTGATTCTTTCTCCTTGCAGACCACGCAGCATCTGGGCGAACTGCGGATAGGTCATGCTATGCCTGTTCTTGCGGTCGCCAACATACAGGGAGGCCCATGTTGAGTTCCAATCAAAGGGAATGTTGTCGGGAGAGCGGTTGGCAGCATACGCTTCCTTGAACGAGTTGAAGTCGACCACACCGGTGCTGGGGTCGCAAAAGAGACGGAAAGCGATTTCGTACTCGGCATCGGGCTTTGCGAGAAGGTTGTTGAAGGTGGCCCAGTCGGAGAGAGTTACGCGACCAGTCTTGCGGCGGTCGGCAATGGAGAAGAGGACGGCATACTGTGATCGCTTGATCTTGTNGCTGTGCAAGGTCAGTACTGACGGCAAGACAGAGGATTAAAACAGAGAGATGCGCACGTAGTCTTCAGACTCAGGAGCAATGGCGTTGACAAACTCCTCTTTACCCATGTAGTAGTCTCCAGACTCGGGATCAGTTTTGGCATGTTGCATGAACTCAGCACGCGTCTGGGACGAGAGCTGGGGCTCATCTTCGACGCCGAGCAGAGTCTCCTTGACCGTCTCCTTGATGGCCGCAGTAGTGGAAGCCATGGCTGCGAGATGTGACTGGGGAACACACTTGGGTACTCAGACGGACGATGACAGCTGGAGCGCGGACAGCGAATTCGGCGTCACTCGTCAAAGGATCCGGGGACGCACGGTCAAGACAGCGATCCTGGTATACGACAACGGTACCGGGGGTTGGAAAGTGAGGTGGATAGATTGGGAGCCTCGACTCGATCACGCAAAAGACAGAACAGTGATAATATACAGGAGACAAACGACGAACGGAATAGGCGGACCGGTTCTTCATTCAGGAAAAAACTCGAAAATGCTATGACAAGGCCAACTCGGGCCGGGGTACGGCGACTCAACGGCAACCTGCTTGGATGTAACTTCAGCCGAATATATCTCGTGCGGCAAATGCGGGCTTTCTTTTGCTTTTCCGGGGGTGCCGAACAGGGCGATTGCGCGCGCCGGAGCAGTGATGGAGCTGAAGAGGTGTCCATAGCAGTACGTGAGATTGAGCTGCCTCCATGTGCTGAGGACAGTCACACTAGGATCGCACCAAGAAATTTCATAGATTCACTACAACGCATAGTTCTGATGGCTCTCTCTGGAGTGGTGTCTTGTCCGGAATTGACTTTACATGTTTGTAGCTACAATATGACAGTCTTTAGCACACAGAGAGGTGGTGTAGTATTTCCAAGCTTCACTTCCAGAAGATTTCGCTATTCGGCAGGTGCAGTCAGAAAGGCGGTGAATCGGAGAGCTCGGGCCCGCCGCCAACGCCGGCAGAATAGATGCATCCGTCATTCAAGCAGTCGCACCCAAACACACCAAACAGCCATCCCACCATACAACCATGGCGCAAGCAGTAGAGCAGAGCCCCTACTTCTCTGACCGAAGAGCAAATGGCAGCCTGATCGTCTCGGACGCCCCAAAGTTCGACCTGGAGAGCTACGCCGCCAACTATGACCGTATGATCAAAGCGTCTATTACCACTCTTGCCTGAACTCACACAAGTCANGAACACACCCGAGTGAACCGCTTGAGCAACATTGCCCACCTCTGTCCGCCGCTAGCCCTCGACGCCCTCCACTTGGCCATCCCCGCCTCCAAGAACGCAAAGGACACACAGCAGTACCTGGATCTTACAAAACTGCTTCATCAAATCAATCCTGAGGATGCCCTGGCCGAGATCGACACTCCATGGGTCGAGAAGACCAACAAGTTGAATGAGCACGAGACGGAACGTCTGGAACATGAGCTGCGCGGCTACAAGAACAACCTCATCAAGGAGAGCATTAGAATGGGCCAGGAAGATCTGGGCACCCACTTCCTCAACATGAACAGGCTGGATCAGGCAACAAAGGCTTACCACAAGATGCGCGAGTTCTGCACCACTCCCAAGCACATTGCCGAGATGACGCTCAAGCTGGCGTACATTAACATTGTCTCTCCCAACTGGATATCAGCCGTCTCGACAGCTCAGAAGGCTCGCTCGCTGACGCTTCGTCCCGAGGACAAACCCCGCTTCGATTCTGTTTCTCAAGCATGCACAGGATTAGGCTACCTCGGTTCCGGTAACTACGGACCTGCAGCATTCGCCTTCCTTGCTGTCGACCCATCATATGCCACTGTTGGCCCCGTCGCGAATATCGACTTCTCCCGCGCCGTCATGACCGCAAACGACATAGCCGTGTATGGAGGTCTCTGTGCCCTGGCATCCATGGATCGCCAACAACTCCAAGATTCCGTTCTCGAAAACGCAAACTTCCGCAACTTCCTCGAACTTGAACCGCACATCCGTCGCGCAATTTCCTTCTTCTGCGGCGCAAAGTACAGTCAATGTCTCGCTATCCTCGAAGCTTATCGTACAGACTACCTGCTGGACATCTTCCTCGGCCCTCACGTCAACATGCTTTACCACCTCATCCGCAGCAAGAGCATCGTCCAATACTTCGTCCCCTTTTCTCAAGTCACATTGTCCGCTCTAACAGAAGCGTTCCCCAGACAAAACGGTACACCCCAAATGATGGAGGCAGAGTTGGTCGACATGATTCAACGCGGTATCCTCAATGCCAGAATCGACACTGTGGATCAACTGCTCATTGCACCTCCCAAGGACTCTCGCGCAGATGCCCATCGCGGTGTCATGGAGACGGCAGATGAAATTGAACATCTCCTGCGTCTCAAGTTGCACAAGATCAACATGGCACAGGCTGGTCTGGAGGTCGTGGCCCCAAAGGCATCAAAGGGATCCAAGAATCCTGTTTCTTCTTCTTGGGGCCCTGGTCAAACGCTTGGTTGAACAATCGAGTCTTGACCAAAAGCAGAGATGAGAAGGACTAGACGGTTCTTCCACATACGACGGCACGAACACTTTTTAGCAGGGGGTAAGGACAAGAGGTTGCTCTTCGATACAAACATGGCAATGCATAGCTCAAGGCGTTTTAACTCGGCGATATTAAGAACGAGACGAGAGCAAAGACGATTTACATATATCTCTCGTCTCTTCATTTCAGTAAATCAACCAAATAACCGACCCATGTCACACAATTGGGGATGCGCAAGGTGTGTGATGAAAGTGTGTGTTTCCTGTATAATATATGTCCTCATCCACTCTCCTCTCGGCGACGAAAAGAGTGCTAACCCAGGAAAGAAAAAAAGAAAAAAAAAGAACGCCCCTATAGACCGTAGATGCCTTCAATAAGCAACAACAGCGCCTGAAGTGGTATCATCCGCCATGAGAAAAGGCGCCAACCAGCCATCCAGTAACACCGCCTATACACCAAGTTGCGCCTGGATAAACAAAAGAAGACGATCAGTCCAAATCAATGGAGACTAGTAATCTCCCTCTCCAAAGAGCTCGCCTGCCTCACGGCAATATCTCGCTTCACCTGCTCCACCTCTACCACCAGTCTCACTGGCCCAGCAGACAACACTTGCATCTACCACACCACCGATGACGCCTTCGATGGCTCCCAGTACTGCCCATCCGATCGTCGCTGCTATCAGACCGACAATGTACGCGTAGAGACTGCCCTTGAAACCGCCGCCTGCCAGCTGCACATTGCGTGCTGTAGACACCCATCCACCAAAGCCGAGGGCAAACGACATGATGAAGCGAGTCGCATGTAGGAGCAGCTTGGCCAAGCGGTAGGGCATCATGGTACCGCCAGATCCAGGGTGTGCGGCAAAGACGGAAGGATTGAGTGTGGTTGTCGGCGAGGTGTTGGAGACAAAGTGTAGCTGAGACAAGCCTCTAGCGCTGATACTCAATGATTGAGAGTGAATGGCAGCATAGGTAAGCGTTAGAGGATTGGTAAGGGCAGCAAGCGAGGCCGGTACCATAGAGAAGGCGCACAGAGTCACAAGGCTAGCAATGCGTCGTGGAAGAATGATCAGGGGCAAACGAATGAGCAGCGATAAGAAAGTTGACAGGCAGATCGTGCCGAGCATCGGGCCAGTCGCATGCATGAATGAAGCTCGCACGACCGTGGTTGACGACGGCGCAGGCACACTAAGACGATGGAAGTACCACTGCGAGACAGTCGCAGCAGTCGTTGCCCTTTGTACACCCGCAATGATACCCAGAGTCCAGAGATAAATCATGACGAAGAAGAAACCTAGCCACCACGTATTGAGATCGATTATAAAGGTCTGGAGCTTCGACATGTGGCCACCCAGGAAGAGTCGTGTGAACATGCCCATCCAGATCCAGGTGAAGCAGACTACCACACCTAGTGTGCCGAATCCCAGCAAGGTCAGACTTGGTGAAGCTGTGACGATGCGGCACGCGAATTCAAGAATGCCAATTGCCTTACCGAGCGAGCGACGACCTTTGTAGACCGAATAGACCCAGACACAGGCAACAACTGCTGGGACGAAAGAAAACCAGCGCATGACCTTGTCCTGAACGCTGTTTCCATGCCATGCGCCTTTGTAACTCGAGATGAAGGGGTACAGCGAAAAAGAGAACAGAATGATAGGAACCGAGACGAGCATCAGGAAGACCAGAACGCGCACATACTCGCGGAGAAGAGCCAACCAGAGCATGGCGACGATTACAGTGATGACTGTGTCCCAGAGTAGGAGATTGATGGAAGACGTCAGAGCAGAGTAGATGGTGTCACCCAGAGGCTTCTTGGAGTTTGGCGATGAAGTATGGAACCAGACCAAGATGAAGGTCGCAAACATGGCAAAGACGCAAATCTTGTATAGCTGGGACCAAAACATGTCATGGCGTTGTGGCTCCGGTGCTGGGAGGATTACGGTTGGCGGTACACTATCGCCGTCTGGACTGGGCGGCCTCGGATGAGCATAGGCTATCTCGGGATCTGTCTCTTGCGGAAGAAATGTAGATTGTGGAGGAGGTACTGAAGGCTGGAATGTCTGGAACGCAGGTGGTCTGGCGTCGAGTTCTCTGTCAATGCTATCGAAATCCGAATAGTCGTCGTCGTGATCAGGAGAGCCAAGCTCGACGTCGACCATGGCCGACTTCTGTTTTGAAGCCGAGAGAGCAGGCTGTGAAGCAAGGGTCGAAGATTCGAGGTTGTGATCTTCAATCTCGGACGACTCGGTAAGGTGACTGGGGATGAAGTTGCGGCGAGACTTTTGTAGAGCTATGTAGTCTGCCATCTCACGCTCGTGTTGTGTCTCTTCGTCTTCTTGATCGAAGCCCTGGAACAGTGGCACGTCCTCATGTCGCGGACGAGAGGCAAAAGGAAAGCGAGACAGATATGAGACGGAACCCGAAGGCTGATATGGCGTAGGCATCGAGGTACGCTGGACGTAGCGAGAGGACGAGGCAGGCTGGCGTCGTCGATCGAGAGGATTGCGAGAGCGGGTATCTGGCTCATGCTGAGTGAAGGAGAGGCGGCTTTGAGACTGCGCCAGGAAGCGCGAGGCATCTGATGCATATCAGTCACGCGCCCTCGCCTCGCCTGGAGACCGGTAGCAATGATGGACTTACATTCAGAGAACATGACAGGCAGTGGCGGCACTTAGTCCAGGCCGCCGTGTAGCGATGATATGATATGTAGTGATCAGGAGTGGGATGGCTAGGGCCGTAGGTAGGATGGATAGGGCGGTGGATAGGACGATCTTGTCCGGACTTGACGATGACTCCGACGATAAGGGCAGGAAGTCACGACCGACTTGATGTGTAATGAAAAAGTCAGAGTCTACAGAGTCTCTTAAGCTCCCACAGACGGTGCCCTGGAGTCGAAGGTGTAGGTGTTGTAGAAGGGCACAGGCAGCAACGGGATTATTCGCAATAACCACTAAGGTCGTAAATGACGTTTCGGGACTGTCCAGGCGGTGTTGCAACTTGTGACGGGCAACAACACGTGCCCACTCGCGACACTTTCAGAGACCTGCTAGATCAGAAAATATTACCGAGAAGAAACCCGTCAGAGAACAAGTCGGAGATTTAGTTCGTTCAAGGACAGTCGCAGGTCAAAGACGACGACAGGCAAGTCCAGGTCGGGAGGGTCAAGCTGAAACATCCGCATTCGGGTGCTACAAGTAGGACAGCTGTGGGCCGTGCACAGTTATAGCCGTTCTTATCGCCGCGTCCTGATATTGCGGAGGCCGGGGCTCTAAGGGTTGAGGGTGGCTTGGAGATTATTGAGGACAGGTATTTCCACGACCTTTTCTTGTTGCTGTTGTTTGTCAAGTTGTGGAAGCACAAAGTCGCGTCAGTCATGTCTGCAGTACAGCAGCAAGCCGACCAGGGCACCAACTGGATGGTCAGAGCATCCGTCGCATACTAGAGCATACATGTCAGCTAACATTTCGCANNGTCGACCGCAAAGTCGGTCGCCCAGACAGTTGGTATCTTCATGTTCGTCAACTTTGCCATCAAGCAAGTCACTGGAGGCGTCCAACAACAGAAGCAAGCCGAGAATGCTCCCGCTCCCACCGTCGCCGCCGGTACGGGCCAACAGGTTCCTGCTTCCTCGTACAGCGCCATCCCCGAGATGATCATGCCTCTGTGGCAGCAAAACGCCTCCATGGACATCAACATGTATGTCTCGCCTTCGTTCGCCATGCCCGCCCTCAGCCAGATGCCCCAGGAATCCCTGGTTCTCCAAGAGCGCAACTTCCACTACGGAGACTGGTCCGACAAGCGCAAGGTCCATACCACAATCGCCATTCCTCAGTCCGTCCAAGAGAACGGAACTCTCTGGGCACACATCTACATTTCCCAGTCAGGAAGCGTTATGGATCCTACTCTTCCTGGCTACGACTCCTTCAAGGCATACCGCGTTACCAGACCCTTGACAAACTACCTGGCTAAGAAGAAGGCCCACAAGACTCGCAACCTGCTCGACTCTTCTGACGCCGAAGATGAAACCGAGGATGATGCCTCAGGTCCTGTCATCTCCAACTACTACCACCCCAATTTCACTCTTTCCATCATCCCCAACATTGGAACTCCCGTCTACCCTCAGATGCACCCAGCAATGCGCCAGTTCGTCTCTCTGGAAGCAACCAATGCCCGCGATGATTCTGGGAAAAACGCCTGGTACTACCCCGTTCTCTATCTCAACACCTTCTGGCAGCTTCGTTCTCAGATGACTGAGCTCAACTCGACCGTGACCGAGATGCCTCTCAACCTCGATCTGCAAACCGATCCCAATTGGAAATTCAGCATCATGGCAAGCATGGACGAGGGTATGAAGGAGAATGCCAGGAAGATTGCTCGTGGAGAGACCACCCCTGGAGGTGGTGACGGCAGCGAGCTCGAGATGATCAAAGAGGTTCTTCTCGACACGAACATGTACCTCCTCGGTATCACTGGATTCGTCAGTATTCTGCACATGATCTTCGAAATGCTGGCTTTCAAGAACGGTATGTGTTTTATTAGTACTTTCTACTCCTTGCTGCGCTAACAACCTTCCNNTGACGTGTCTCATTTCCGAAAGAAGAAGGACAATGTTGGAACCTCAGTCCGTACCATTCTCGCCAACGTCTTCATGCAGAGCGTAATCTTGTTATACCTGATCGACAATTCGGACAACACCTCTTGGATGATCCTCTTCGGCCAAGGTATGGGCATTGCTATCGAAGCATGGAAGGTTACCAAGACAGTGGACGTACGTGTTCGTGCTGCTCCTCAAGGCTCCCTGATCCCCTACCGCGTCGTCTTCGAGGACAAGCACAAGTTATCAGACACCGAGAAAAAGACTCAGGAGTACGACGAGATCGCTTTCCGTTACCTTTACATGGTTGCAGTTCCGCTCCTGCTCGCCTATGCCGGATACTCGCTCGTGTACGAGACTCACAAGAGCTGGTACAGCTTCATCATTGCCACCTTGGTCGGCTCAGTCTACGCATATGGCTTTCTCATGATGGTCCCCAGCTTGTACATCAACTACCGCCTGAAGAGTGTTGCGCACATGCCCGCAAAGGCAATGACCTACAAATTCCTCAACACCTTCATCGACGACTTGTTCGCATTCACCATCAAGATGCCCACACTGCATCGTTTGGCAACTCTGCGTGACGACGTCATCTTCTTCGTCTACCTCTACCAGGCTTGGGCATACAAGGTTGACCATACTCGTGTCAACGAGTTCGGTCAGGGAGGTGACGACGAGGAAGTCGAGGAGAAGAAGGCCGCTCAGCCCTTGAAATCTGCACCTGAAGAAGATGTGACCCCTGTCAAGACTGAAGCCTCGAGCTCTGGCGCTCAAAGCAAGGCTGGTGCTTCAAGAAAGAGAAAGTAGAATACGCAACCGACTAGTAGATTATGTGGATGTTGAATTGTTTGGGCACTCTAGCTTTTCATATACTAATTTTGAGCATCTGGCGGTTCATTGTGTCTGTATATAATATCTATCGTCATCAAACTATTCGAAGATACAAGAAGTCAAGCTGCGATCCATCGCTTTCGTCCCGGTCGCAATCCTCCTTCAATCAGACAACCACAAGAACTTCCATCAAGATATCATCAAAAACAGAATCATGCCTCCTACTCCCATTTCCAGCGATGCAAAAGGTAACACCTAGCATAAATCGCCAACCAATTAAATACTAATCTTTACAAAAGTCACTAGTGATGAACACGACACTACACAAACTGCGCTACCACCAGAAGTCGACATAATATGGCACAACATGTACGCCCCCAGCACTTTTATCACCAGGCGAAAACACTCCCGCCGCTCGGTAGAGGAACTCCTCGTCGACTTTACCACTCTGGTCAATCAGAATGTCTTTACCATTGTCAGTTTGAGTGTTAGCGAGGCTTCTTTTGTTGCTATTGTGGGTTGTGAGAGGGATTGGGATGAGATTGAGGACGATATTTTCAAGGCGACAAGGTAGTTTGTTGGAAAGCTGTGGTCAAGGGTTTGGAAAAGGGTATATACATTTTCTGGGGATGAAGGGGGATGGTTGTGAACTTCGAGTTTCGGTCTCTTTTCTTTCTGCGCTGGGTTTCATCATCTGCGTCCTCGTTCATGGGCGTCATCATACATGCTTGCTACGTCTCCTGCACGCCTCTACTTGTCATCATCGTCACGACCTTCTGCTTAGTCCATGCTCCTTATACTTTACTAGTCTTGTTTCTCAGCAACGAGAGATCTAGGCCTTCTGGGCAATGTTTCTGCGAGCCTTGACGGTTGCATTGTAAAGTGCATCCTTGAATGCGAACAGGAAAGCTGCAGTGATGACACTCTGAGTGACCTTGGGGCCGATACCNNTGAAGAGGGAGTTAGTACTAAATGCTGGTATTGTGATGGAGCTCGACTTACCTCCGTAGAGACCGGCCCAACCCTCTTCACGCAAGATTCTGGAGAAGCTGTCGAACATGCCCTCCTTCTCTCCACTGGCAACATGGGCTCTGGACTTGACTGTGATGTATGGGTAGGTAATGCTAGTGGCGGCGAGCTTGCCCAGAGCACCGAGGTAGAAGCTGTCCTTGGGGGTAACACGACGACGCTTCTCAAGCGACTGCTTCAGTTGCTCGAAGATGGTGTATTGAAGGATGGGGTTGATGACCAGCACGAGAGCTGGCAAAACACCTGCGAAGAGTCTCATGAAACCTTCATCCTTGATGATGGATAAAAGGGTACCGATAGTGCTAGGACTGAGCTGCTTCTTGGGCTTTGCGCCTTCCTCGGTAGGGAGAGCACTCTCGTCGCTCTCATTCTTGCGTGCTGTCATGCGAGTGTTGACCACCCAGATAGGGTTGGTGATGAGCACAGTTGCGCTTCCAGCAAGCGCACCAGCAAGCATGCTCTCCAAAGCACTGAGCTTGCTGGCATTGGGGCGGTTGGAAGCCTTTGCAGCCTTGATGAAAGCAGCGCGAGTCCATTCGTACCAGTAGTAGTAGACAAAGTTGGTGACGCTGATGCCGAAGAGGGCAGACTCAAGACCAGCATATAGACCGCGCACACCTTCGCGTGCGATGATCTTGCGAGCTGCTTGGAGCACGTTGGTGTCGGCTTTCTTGGACTCGACCTGGGCGCGTGTTGACAAGGTGATCAGAGGGTAAGTTAGAGCCATAGAGATGAGACCACCGCCCGAACCAGCTAGAGCGTGAGCGACATTGTCAGACTGCTGAGAAACTGCATCTGGAGGGGCAGTGGCAGTCGACTTTTGCAGCTCGTCCTTGACAGAAATGGATTGAGACATGATCGAAGAGCGTAGCAAGAGCTCGAGATACCACGCAGTAAGGGCAGCTGCTGTTTCTAAAGGGCAAATAAAAGGTATGATCGGATGTTTCAGGAGCTACAGCAAATGTTTCGAGGGTTGGATAAGGGGTGGGAAGAAAGAGAAGCCTCTTATGCCTGGATCAAGTTATTGTAACCAGGTGCGTCAGGTGTAGCTTTTACCTTGGAAGGGTCAAGGAGCCGAGGTTGCATTCCCCACATGTGAATGAACGAGATCGGCAACTGCTCAGGGTCTGTTTGACAAAACTCGTGACAATAGTCCGTTAAGTCTTTTAGAGCCGAAGCAAGGTGATGAGAAACGTGTCTCAATCGTTGGGGAAGATGTATAGACACAAAGCTGCAGCGATAGATTCGCTCTAGATCGACCATGATAGTGAAAGCCGCATCTCAATACCCTTGCACATGCAAGATGCACAATTGTTAATTATAGGTAGGGCTACAAAGGAAGGAGCTACCACGACTTTTGACTGCATATCTCACAATTTCCCCTTTCTCCAGATCATCAGCCAGAATCAGTCAATTGACCCGTTATTCGAACCTCTCGCTCACACCAAAAGCCGACTAAGTTGGACGTCACGTCTTGAAACCGGAAGCCAAAGTCCATCAATCTCATCCTCGGTCTCGACGTTTGTTTGATCGCAGACCTTCCTCGGCCCCTGGCCACCCGGTGACCTTCGGATATCCGAAACTCCTGGAGCTAGACCCTCGAGCTTGGAGGTGCTACACACTCTCTTGGCGAGAGCAAGTAAAGAAGAGAAGGACTGACGCATATGGCGCATAGAGATGTGTCCGAGGACGCGATGGAGAGCACTGGCAGCTCTCCAGCCTCGTCGGATGCCCATGGGGGCAGCATAAGCCACGACTATGATATGGAGTCAGCGAATGCGACACCCAACTCGCTCTTCACTGGTACTGCTGAGAGCGACATGCCCCATGACTCGAATCCTGCATCTCCAAGACATGTTGTGTCGCTGCCGACTCGCTCGTTTGCACCGCCCACTCGACGTGCTTTGCCTCACCGCGACGTGTCAGAAGAGAACATAGTCGACGCATATGCCGCCTTCATTCTGTACTGTAATCCGTATTTCCCGCTGGACATCGATACTTCTGATTTGAGACGCATCTTCCAAACACCACCTCGTAGCGATGGCAAAGATTTCAGTATATTCACGTTGTGGGGACTTGTACAAAGATTTGACAGCAAAGACATCAAAACATGGACACAACTAGCCCTAGAGCTGGGTGTCGAGCCTCCATCAGCAGAGAGAGGTGGTAGTGTCCAAAAGGTACAGCAGTACTCTGTCAGACTGAAGGTCCGTGTTATATTTTCCTCGTGCCCAAGTGTTTCACTCCGACTCACAGCCGTTCTANNGCGCTGGATGCGTGCAATGCATGTCGACGCCTTCTTCGAGTATCTGCTTGGCAAGAAGCATAGTTACTACCTGGATTTGCCTCCACCTCACGACCCTCACCCTTCTAGAGGTCGAGACGGTGTGCCCGCTGACGAAGATCTTGCCATCAGAGCATTAGATCCCTCCTTCCGTCCCAAGAGGGGTCGAAAGAGAAACGAGACGCCCGAGAAAGACCCGGCTCCTCCAAAGAAGCCGCTACTCACGACATCCTTCTCTTACGAAGGTAGAGTACTCTATGCTCAGCCGCAGGCATCTTACACTGCATCTGCAATTCCGCTCAGTGCCAGACCTGTGGAAAACTTTGCAAACGACATGTGGACACCTACCAATGCGACATCAAGGCGACCAATTCCGCATTCTGCGATAGCTGCTCGACCGCCGCAACATCTTCAATGGCAGGTTGGTGGATCCAACGACACGGCCACAACCCCTCATCCCATGTCAGCTCTCGAGCCCAGAGCACCGGGCCTGCCAACATATGACGAGCCGATGTCGGCCATTACTCCAGGATCTTCTCGTGGCCGCTCACGCAANAAGCATGGCCCTGCAGTGTCTTCTGCCTGGACGAACGCCACAGCGACAAACGCAAAAGCTCGAGGCAGGCCCCCAGGTAATCGATCAGTTCAGGATGGCCCATACACCACATTTCCAGCGGACCCGAACGCTGAGAGGTCAGCGTCGAGAAGCACTCCAGCTGTATCCTTGATGCCGTACGATACTGAATCGCATTTGCTCCGTCCCAATGCCTACACAAAGCCACTGCACAAACCTGTATTCATGATGTCCAACCCGGTTGACGACGCTACCCCACCGCGTCGACCCGAGCGTGGCCGTCTATCCTTGCAAGTGCCCGAGAATACTGGTGGACCAGTCCAACCTGCTACACCATCAGTGCCTACGAACGAAGACTTTGGTCAGGCGTCAGAAGATCGCATGCCCATGGACACCGAGCCCACAGCCTCTGTCTGGCCGGAACCACAGATCCGGCCTGCTTCACAGACACCCGCCGCTCGTCAGAATCAGAACCCCGAGCCTGAAGTGGGCCTTGCATACGAGGCGCTCAAGCGAGTTCTCGCTGCCGACCTCCTCCGTGCAGACTTCTCCGGCAGATCAAGCAGATTGTTGGGACCAGAAGCGATGCGTTTGTCTGATGCAATCCTTCAGCGTTTCGGCATACCCAAGGCAGATTCTGATGACAAGAGAGACGATGCTCTTCGTATCGCGGCGACGAGCTGGCTTGGTGTGTCACGACAACTCGGCTTTCAATCTGCAATCCCATGCAACGAGAAGGAAATTGTGCTGCAGAGGTTCGCAATACGAGATAATGGCCTTGAGGAACGCATCGGTCCAGACGAACACGCAGCCAGAGTCAAGGAGAAGTTTGACATCAGTTGGTCTGCTGGGTTTGGAGGAGTAGGTGGAAAGTTTTGCGCTGTCGGACTCGAGATTGAACAGGCAGCGATGGATCCAGATGATGCAGAAGATCGAGCGCACGAGATGATCAAGGAGGTTGCCAGCATGAAGGAGTCCGAGATTGACTACAAGGCAAAGTACATGGCGCTGGATTTTACAGTCAGGCTCATGAAGGGTCAACTGAATAGATTGCAAGACAAAGTGCTGGACGCTTTGTTGTGAATGTATGTATGAGATATCTCTTAACATTAATGAATATAGATTTATGCCCGCAAAAGATGTAATGAATTGCAGTCTCAGCATATCTGTTGTTATTCTAGAGTCCTTTAACGGAGTGTCCACTCAACTCGCTGCCCAGCTTGGGGTTGGTGCTGCAGTAGCATTCTTCTCCCACGGCTTCTTGCGTGCAGGGGCTTGTGCTTGAGTACCTTGACCTTCCAGAATGGTATCAGGGATATCCTTTATACCAGGTATTGGCTTGCCCTCTGCGATGAGTGCACATATTTCAGCAAAAGAGGCAGGCGGAGGAGCATCACCTATAGAAGGTGGATGAGCCGATTCAGTTGCCGATACAGATTGAGGCTCAGCGGCAGTATGATGTTGCGATTGAACCCAGTCTTGGTAGGCCTCGAAGCTGACAGGTGTTTTGAATTTCCTGGCACGTTATGAGAGCAAGTTTAGGGAGAGCATAGAAATGGACATGTGTCACCTTGTGTAGTAGTAGCAACGGGCTCGTGTGGTCAGATGTGCGGTCTGCTCTGGGGTCTTTGCAGACCTCAGAATTGATGCAAGAGCGGTCTGAAATTCATTGTCGTGATCCCAGTCGTACTTGTCCAACTGCTGAAATGTAGCCGTAGCATCACTTGTTGCTTGTACTTCTGCCATCTCGCCTTTGTTGATTCATGTGAAGTGGGGACAGGGTGAGTGAATGACGATGGATAGCACGCGAGAGGTCCGTGCGCGAGCAGTGAGTAGGTGTTGGTGCATGGCGGTTTGGATGGTTGCTGCCGCTCCTGTCTCGACCAACACACTTCTTCCTCCACCTGCATTTCTTCTTCCTGCCTGACTATACAGCTCGGGCTGTTATTCATACCTCGCCATGTCCGAATTCATCGGGTGCGCACGCCCAATCGAGTCCTGTCGTGTAGCAAGCTAGCTAACACTGAGGACAGATCGCGCATCTCCCTCATCTCCAAGAGCGACATCAAGTGAGTGTCCAAAGTCACCGAGTTACCAATTCACTTGGCCGAGTAAGCTGACTGTTGGTCGCGCAGATACGTCGGCACGCTCCACGAGATCAACTCGGAGAACTCGACAGTCGCTCTGGAAAATGTCAAGTCATTCGGCACCGAAGGCCGTCGCGGCAACCCAGACGACGAGATCCCGCCTAACGACCAGATCTACGACTACATTGTCTTCCGTGGAAGCGACGTCAAGGACCTGACTATTGTCGAGCCTCCCAAGGAGAACAAGCCCCAGCCTCCTCAGATGCCCAATGACCCCGCCATTCTCGGTGTAAGTTGCTCGCAATCGCCCAAGATACACTCATTTGCTATGATGAAACATTCCGGATGTAANACCATTGTCATTTTCCGAGAGCGCAAAACCATGTGGACACTTTCCGTTGCCTTCCTTCTGAGCCCATACAATACCACACAACTTCGACCTGCTTTCTCAAGAGTTGACGCTGACGTTAACTCATTCAGNGCCGCGAGACCCCACGGCGCACCCGGCGCTCCCCAAGCACCACCTTCAGGCCCTCCTCAGGGCGCCTTCCCCCAGCCCAACCAGCAGCAACAACAGCAGCAGCAGCAGTGGCGCGGTCCTCAAGGCCCTCAGGGCCCTCAACAACCCCACCCTTCCCTCCATACGGCNTACCCTCCTCCGCCCCAGGGCAACTCTCGTTTCGGTCCTCCCGCCGGTCCTCACGGCTTCCCCAACGCCCCTCCTCAGTTCTATGGACCCCCTCCCCCAGGCTGGTTCCCTTCCCCAGGACAAGGCTTTCCTCAGGGTCCGCCGGGACACTTCCCTTCTCAGCAGCCCATCGGCCGTCCTGGTCAGCAACAACAGCACCAGCAACAACAGCCTCAATCTCAGCAGCAGAGAGCCCCTGACGCTCAGGAATCTCCTGCTCCTTCAGAGAAGCAGACCGAGTCCGCCAAGGACACCGCCGCCTTCCCTCCCCAGGTGCCCGACCAAAAGCCCACAGGCTCTGCAGACCAGGCGCCTTCTTTCGAGACTTCCGCCCCTCCTCCGCCAATCGATTCGAAGCCCGATGTCGCTGCAGCTACCGCCCCTGCTCAATCTCAGCAAAAGCCTCCCACTGGTCCTAAGAATACCCGTGTAGCCGTTCCTCTTATTCCCCTCCACGCTAAGCCTGGCAACGCCCCTTCGAACTTGGTCCAGCAGCAACAGACTGCTACACAGACTGCTGCGGCCGCTGTAGCTGCCGCCATGGCCAAGCTCCCCATCTCGGCCAACACGCCCGTTGACTCTAGTGTCGATAACTTGGTAAAGCGTGTCGGTGATATGCGCACTGACGACAGAACAAGACACCCGCGCCAACCAAATGCTGGTGGATTCCCTGCTGGAAACCGTGGCGGCCGTGGTGGCAGACGCCCCAGCAACCGTGATCTCGCCAAACCAGTCGAGGTACCTACGACAGATTTCGATTTCGAGACCAGCAATGCCAAGTTCAACAAGCAGGATCTGGTGAAGGAGGCAATTGCATCTGGCTCTCCTTTGGGTACACCCACCACCGATGAGCCTAAGCATTCTCAGGAAGATGCATCCAACGGCTACGAAGCTCCTCAGGCCGAGCGCGAGGTCGTAATTCCTGGCGCCACCTACAACAAGTCAAGCTCGTTCTTTGACAACATCTCATCCGAACTCAAGGACAGACAGGCCGCTCAAGAGGATGGAAGACGTATGGGAGGCATGGAATTCAGAACCGAAGAGCGCAAGAAGAATTTCGAAACTTTCGGACAGGCCAATGTGGATAACGGATTCCGTGGTGGATACCGTGGTCGCGGTCGCGGCAGAGGATTTGGGCGCGGCGGCCAGCGTGGCGGTTTCGCTCCCAGGGGCGGCTACGCACCCAGAGGCCGGGGTGCAAGCTTTGCTGGCGAGTCTTAGGAGGGCCCCAAAAGCTTACAGAACGGAAAGAACGGCAAGAACCAATTTTCGAGTTTGGCAGAGGAAGAGGCCTAGAGTGCCAATTTCGAAGAACCTCGCGGACGAACACTGAAACGGTTTTGCATCATAACATAGCGAGGACGACACGTTCAGATGGCAGAAAATGATGGCGCATGGAACAAAGGGGACATGGCTGGGATGGACTTGGGGGCTCTGTGTTGTTTCATAAGGCTCTCACTCAAATGATAGTGGGAAAGCATGGAAAATGTTTATAGCGGTCCTCTTATTTCATCTTCTCAATTCCCTGAAGCATCGAATTTGCCTTCAAAAAGATAGAAAAAGAGGGTTGATACAAACCACGATCACAGGGTATGCTGCTGAGGTGGGGCGGAAGCATCTTATTGCTTTTGAACCCGTTCGACTGTTCACACCTGTATAAATTTTAAGCTGACATGATTTGCAGTTCTTTTTATACACGACCTGTCGAAACGTCGACCATGATTACACCCACATATGATCAGATTGTCGTGATGAGCATCAAATTCGTATCTCGCTTTCTAGTCAATAGCACTATAGCTTTGCCGAAGGAGCATCATTGTTGTGCAGATGATGTTCGCTCGTACTGATGATCTGACCGTCGCTCTCTCGCAACAGAGTTCCTCTGATCATCGCCATGCGAGTTCCTATATTCACAATCTAAGGAAGGTCACCTTGTCAGCATATACTCAATCACTCATGTCTCTAGTGCTACGCCTGCAAGTCATGAGCAAAACTTACCTCGGTCTCCAATCGCAAGATATCTCCTTCTTGGGCTGGTTTGAAGTAAGACATATTCAGCGTCCTGGATGTTCCGAGAATAGGCCAAAATCCAGGTCGAGCAATGATTAAGAGTGTCCAGCCTGTACATGTATCGTGTGCAGCAGCTTGTGCACCTCCTGCATATGTAGAGAACGCCTGTAGGTATTCCTTTATTACAGGGAATCGCCAGACGAGTCCACCTGTGTTGTTTCTGTTCTTTGTGGCGGCAACCAGCTCGAGATTGTCAAACCAGCGGACCATAAATTGGTTGGGGTCGACCTGTGTGAATGAGGTATCAATAGTGTGGTGGTATGTCACAGAAAGCGAGTTACTTACAGCTTGCCTACGACTCGATGAGTTTAAGTATTTTCTAAGGCCAGCGAGCAAAGTCTCGTCGCTAACTGATGATTTGGTCGAATTTTCAGACATGATAGAGATAAAGTGAGTAGTTGCTGGATAGTGGTACTTGGTATCTGATAGATATGCAGTATAGTGAGAAATCTCGGGCGTGTGAGCACATGAAGGAGCAAATTTGGTCATGTCCACTTATAGCACGACAACATATCAAAGGCTTCAATGCTCCTCTCACCTTATTAGTGCAATGCAGACTTACCGCATTAGAGCAACGCAGATGATGCATATGGATAATGCTGTGAGGGTCTAAGCGTAGGACGTTGTCTTGTCGATCGATTTTGAGCTCAAGCTATAAAAGTTTATTCACTAGTCACCTTTCCACCGGTATACCTATCTTTGGCAAGCGTTCCCAACGTCCTTAGATCGTCTCACCATAGATCTGCGTTAGCTACGCACTGACGGTGGCATGTTGTTGGAGGGTTTTCATGTGATAATGCTAGCCAGGAAAGGCAGTGACGATTGTCTGTCTCGAGCAACCTGTGAATGACGTGTACTGATACCTTGTATGGTTACACTTAAACAACAGCTGTGTTCTTGTGAAATTGTACGATAATTTCCTCCAAGATCATTACAACATACCATCACATTGCCTGATATGAACGCACAACAATCGTCCTTGAAGCCTGTTGCAGTTGAGGGTGACCCGCGTATTCGCCGATGCTCAGCCAACATTAACGGAAAAACATACGGTAAGTCGTGAATACCAAGTGAGTAGTGGGCAGAGAATACTGACCGTTGCAGGATATTTGTTAGCAGAGCCCGGAGAGCGCTACACAAAAACATGCTTCTTGATTCATGGGTTCCCTGACCTTTCTGTCGCATGGCGAAATCAGATCCCAGTGTTCCTTGAGCTTGGTTTTCGTGTGATATGTCCCGATTGCATTGGTTACGGAAGATCTGTAAGAACTCAACATTGTCAGCTACCAGAGACTATACTTAAATCTGTATAGTATACTACAGAGGAAGGTCTCGACCCTTACACTCTCAAGTCACACGCAGAAGACTTCCGCCAGCTCGCTATGGAGTTGTATGCACCTGAGATCATCGTTGGCGGACATGACTGGTCAGAATACAGCACATCAAGACTATCAAATTTCTATCTTACTGAACATTCGCAGGGGGGGCCGCTNATAGCCTGGCGTATGGCATTATACTTTCCTACCTTCGTAACTCATCTCATCGCAGTGGCCATGCCATACATTCCACCTACCCCATCATATATCGACTCCGAAACCATCAGCAAAGCCGTTCCAACCCTGGGATACTGGCGTCAATACACCAGCGGTGATATCGAATCACACACTCACGACAAGGAAGAAATAAGAGCATTTCTGAATGCAGAGTACTGTGGTACAATCGCTGATGGGAAAATGGCTTTCGATCCTAGAACAGGAGTGGACTTTGAGTTGGCTCGACAGCTGTCGCCGTCACCATTGATGAGTGCTACAGAAATGGATTACTATGTTGACGAGTACCATCGGCAAGGACTCCAAGGANNCCCTGTAAGTTTGCTGATACTCATCTCAATCACGGAAAGACAACATTAACATTCTCTTCTACCAGGCAATTACTATCGCACTCGTCAGCAAAACTATCAAGACGAGAAACAATTCACCAAGTCTGCGGAAGCGATGAAGATTCATTGTCCAACCTTGTATATCCATCCTTCGCAGGACATGGTTATCTCGAAGGAAATGACCAAGCCAATGCGTCACCTGGTGCCAGATCTCAAGATGGAGGAAGTCAATGCAAACCATTGGGCACTATTGGAGAGACCCACCGAGGTCAACAGTATCTTGTCGGTATGGTTGAAAGCCCAGTCTGAATCATGAGCTTGTTTTCGTACGTAGAAGACCAGATTATTATAAAAGTGTAATTCAGCATCATCGAATGCTCGCTTTCGGTTCGTGTCAGTATCATAGACTTCCGTGACAACATGATGTATCACCATTCAGAGATCATGTAAACTTTCTAGTATCGCGTAACTATCTATTCATGCCATAAGGTGCTCAGAATTGATTGCGATGATGCCTCGATGTGACAAACTATATATGATAGAACAACAATCTAGATGCTTCCCTTATAAGTCTATATCTCTAATGTATGTACTTGAAAGAACTCGATCACAATTCCATATCATGAATCTCATCATGATCAGACCTTTCGTCGGAACTGTAGATATGGTCCATCAACCACAGCAACCGCGAAACCCTTGAGGCGGTATTCACAATCTGTCTTGTTGTCTTTACCGCCACAGCAGGGGGCCTTGGGAGCAACACGCATGTCGTACGAGAACACCGTTCTTGCGAGCGTCAGGTTTGTCTCTGTCCATGCTAACTTCCAGCCAACGCAAGTTCGTGGTCCTGTTCCAAATGGAGCGAATGCTTTGCGAGCCTGCTCCACCGAGCCAATGGCTTCTCCTTCATCATCGAGCCAACGCTCAGGGTGGTACGTGTCTGGATCTGGGAAACAATCCGGGTTGCGGTTGATGGCATATTGCGAGCAACCGAGAACGGCGCCTTCTGGCATCAATTCGCCGTCCACGTCGGTGCCGCCTGCTTGAACGTAACGCGGAAGCACGTTTGGGACTGATGGAACCAGACGCATGGCCTCGTTGATACATGCCCCAAGATATTTGCACGAGTCCAGCTTTGAGCCGACTGTGATTTCGTCTTCATGAGCGAAGGTTGCCTGTAATTCTTCGAGCACGCGTTGACGGCATGCAGGGTAATGAGCCAAGTAAAAGAATGTTGCACTCATCGCAGTGGATGTAGAATCGGATCCNNTGTTGATAGTAAGTACCTGGAACACGGATAAATAGCGCGTGTACATACCTGCTACTAGAAGTAACATCGATTCAGTCCAAAGCTCCTTCATCTTGAACTTTCTGCCAGACTTGGGATCCTCAGATTCGATCATTGATTGAAAGAGATCTGGTTTCTCTGAGTCAGGACCCCTCTCAACTCGAGCTTTGGCACGCTCCATTGCCCAAGTCCCGACTTTGGTGATATCACGATATGCAGACGCCAGGAAAAGGCGGTCTATCTTGAGTTCGTAAAGCTTGGGCTGGATCACACACTGGAAGTCTCTGTTAGCCTATGTTCTGGCTGTTGGTGTTTTTGATTGACTTGCCATCATTCCACGCCATGACATCGCTCGGATTGCCCGGAAAAACCATCTGTTTTTAGAGGATCCCAACATCCCCATGGGTTCCCCGTAGGAGAAGTCGGTGATCACATCGAACGTGAGCCAGTTGCAAAGTTCCGACACATTGATGTTCGGGCCCCAAGAGGCTTCTGAGTGCTTGGTAGATAGATCGGTAGCACGATCTGCAGTCATTAGGGTTAAGAATTTATTGACGTGGGCGAGTAAGCGGGGCTCGAGTGATCGCAGGTTCTGATCTGAAAGAAAACGTGTATGCACTTTGCGCTTGAAGTTAACGTCGTCTTTCTCGATTGCACTCATGGTATTCGTCGTTCTTCGGCTTGCACTCATGGCCCCGTAGCCTTTGTCTTTGCAAACGTTTGCTTGGCGGCCATAAATCGTCTGCATCGAGGTCGCCGTGTTGCAACAAAGCGAGTTAGGACCCGTTCGTATGATCGGTCCTTGACATAGGTTAGTCTTGTGCTATGGAGATGAATCCGGAGTATGATTCTTACCATATTGGGCATGCCACTGGCGGATATGTAGGTGCAAATCACCCCTGCCGACCAGCGCTGAAGCATACCAATTACTCAATGCCGCTGCCTTAGGTCCAGGATATTTAGACAAGGGATGGAAGTATAGGCGGTAAACTGCCACTGCAACGAGCTTTGTGTGAATTGGTCAGTCTCGTGCCGGCAAACACTGGGCTGATACGAACATAGATGACTGCACCAGCAATAGGTGTCGCGATCACATGGGATAGTTGAGCCCATTGGGCCAATTGAGCCAACATAATTGCCTTCGCTTACGAGAAGTCTTGTTGAAGAGTCCTCTCCATGACATATTGAACATGCCTTATAAGACTTCCATGAGTGCCAAGCTGAGAAGCCGTCAATAGACTGCCTACGTAGTTGATCTCCTCGAAGAATACTCTTCACGTTTCAGCCACGTTGTCTCCACCCAGCCATGACTTCCACGACAGATGTGAGAGCTTCTTTCCGAAGATACCAACGGTCAACATGCATGCACTGAAAGTAGTTACCTCAGCTGCCATCAAACCTAAGCACGGGTTCACCGACTAATCGACGGCCATTCCGACGACCGTGCGAGAAGTCGTACGCTTGATGACCCTGGTGATATCATGCACTTTGACAAGCCTGTCATCGGAAGCCGAGAAGCACCAGTCTTGCGCGAAGATCATGAAGATACGAGTGAACATGCCACTAGAGGGCGCGGCAATGATGGGAGGAAATGAGATTGATCGGGATGTTGGTGTTTGGTGGATGGTGACAGTTGTCAATCGACTTATTCGAATAGGTATGCAACAACGCTTCGCTCTTTCTCAACGCACCCTCAACAACTGAAGTTGCGATAAAACCACGATGATCGCATTATTCTCGAGGACTCTTGCGACATGATTTCTTCAACACTTACTCTCAGTCTCCATGCGTTAGACACGGATGATCCAACCAAAAGCTGTTCACAGATATTATGTTAGCGGTTGAGAGGGTGCCGTGTTGGCAACCTGGAGGCGCTTGCAGTGCACGTCCCATCGCGCCCAAGCTTGCCGATCAGTGGGTCGTGGCCCTGAACTTCGCCAAGACCAGAATCTTGGGGTCAATCTTCTTGACGCTGAGCCCTTCATCCCACCATCCGTTGCAAGTGTATGCGGTATACGCTATCTGCGCAGATCTGCTCTTTACAGATGTGCTTCATGAAGACCGTGCTTGCCGTCGATCGATCGCAGCAGCTGGTCGATCTTTGCATCGCAGTCTCTCAACGGTGTCATGGGCATTGAGCGTTGTACAAGACGAGTCGCACCTCATACACGTGTACGCCTTCATCCGAAGCTCCTCCGTTCGCTCACTAGCTTTCATCCTCTGAAGTCCCTCGACCACATCTCTCCTTTCGAATCCTGTGAACATTTGTGAGAAGATTTCGAGCCATGTCCGCGCTGAGAGAAGTGTCGAATAGCAGTTCCGTTACATCAAGGGCTCCCGAGCCCCAGGACCAACATGACTCCGTTTCGTTACGTCTCCGCGGCGACAGATATGGGGATCTCGATGAACAGCGTGTGAATCAAGGCAATACCACCACGGCCGATCCTCTAGAAAAGAAGACTCCGTTAGTACCAGAAGATGAGGCTTCTATGAGTGTGCTGATGAATTGGTATATATCAACGCCCGAATTCTTGAGATGAAACACTACTGACGCTTGATGTGTACAGCTGGTTGATGGCCCCAATTTGCTTAATGATGCTTGTAGTCTCAATGAGCAGCTCAATCTTCTCCACGGCAATGGTCCTGACAGCCAAGGAGTTTGGTGTTAGCCCTCAATACATGTTGCTCGGACTCTCCCTTTACATCATGGGTATCGCTAGTGGTGAGCTTGACGTTTTTCTGAATCGAAAATTGGCGATTATTGACACCGGATCATAGGATCTCCCATATCCAGTCGAATAGCAGGATTTTTCGGCTACCACAAATCTCTTGTGATAAATATGGTCATGTTTGTTATATGCCACGCTGTCGTCGGTGTCGCGACCGATCTACGGATTGTATTTGTAGGCCGCTACCTTTCTGGCTTCTTTGGCAGCGCCCCAATTATTATCGGACCCCGCGTTGCATTCCACCTTTACGGACCCATCGAGAGAGGGATAGCCATTACCATTTATACGACTATCTTATCATCCGGACCACTCCTAGGGGTAATCTGCGGTGAATTCACGTTACTGATCCCATCCTCCACATGGCGCTGGACAATGTGGCTTCCAGCAACTGCTGGTGTCCTATCAGTCTGTCTAGCACTTGCTTTAGGACCTGAGACACCAAATCTGATGCCCGGGAGGACACAAGCTGGTCAGGACCAATCCAATTCGAAAGGGATCAATGACCAAGCTAAGTATGGGACTCCGGGCGACCTCTCAATCTGGAAAACTGTATCGCAAAGCTGTCAAGAATCGTTGTTCACTCAGACAAAGTCCGTTATCATCGTCTGTGCAAGCCTGATCTACGGCTTACTGCACATGACTCTATTGCTTTATCCAATGAGCTTCGAAGTCGATCGAGGTTTGACCTTCGGAGTATCCTCACTGCCTTTTCTCGCAATCGTCATTGGGCTCATCGTTGGTTGTGTACGTTTGATCCGAGAAGCCATGCACTTGAGATCAGGCAATAGCACAAAAGCATGGCCCAGCAGCAGTGAAGGACACTTGGGCTTCATGAGCTCTGGTTGCTGCACGCTAGCATTGGGTCTATTCATGTTTGCTTGGACAAGCTATAGAGACATCAACCCATGGCCCCAGATCTCCAGTGGAGTGTTGATTGGCTACGGCGTAAGTTACCTCGATCCTATAGATGAATCAAGACTGACAGAGATCAGATCATTACCGTTCTAGCCCCTGCTCTTGTCTATATCGTTGATGCATCCTCAGCCGATGCTTTCACACTGTGTACATACATTTTCCTACAAAGTGCCATTGCTTCGGTCTTTCCGTTGCTTGTCATACCAATGTACAAGGAAGTAGGCATGCAGCTGACATCAAGCTTGTTGGCAATGAAGTGCTTAGCCGTAGCATTCATGCTCTCGTTCTCGTACAGAAAAGCGAAAAAGTTGAGGTCATAGTTCTGTACATCCGATAGATGTTGCGAAAGGGGTTTCTCTCGATCACTATCTCGAAGTTGCCCGGATACACGTCGTCCTGTCTCCATAACGTCCAGGCCGCAGTCGGTTAATTTTGTTTTCAATCTACCTTTCGAGATGTCACTTCTGGTCGGAACTTCCGCCAGCCTTTCGTTCTGGTGCATTGCCACATCTCGGGAGCATTCTCCAAGTTTTGTGGCCCGGAAAATAACTCGAAGCCTATTGGATCGTCGTTTCCTATCATATGTCTGAGACAAACAGCGTTTGAACAAATGCTCACGGACGAAGATGCTTGCGTCAGCGAGGTGTTGATGAGGGACTGGGCCCTGTTCCTGGCGCATTCACCATTTTCGGACCTGCTGTCGCTCGGGGACTAGATATGACGCTAAACGAAGCTTATCTTCGACACGAACAGGTCTTGGTTTCGGAGCCTCAACGGTCACGCTTTACTCTTCTGGGTGCGTGCATTTCAAACTTTAGTTTACAGTATGATCGCCATCGTTGTCGTCGTCAAATGAGTTTGGGAGAGTGGGTCGGGCCATAACCAAATCCCTAGAGATCGATGGTCTACTGAGTACTGGAGGACCCTTTCTCGATGATCAATATGGACACTGTGTCGGTGTTGTTCTACCTCGGCCAGGCTGATGACGTCCACAGTCGCAGTAGGCATGCCCGCTATCGACAGACTGCTTATAACCCCATGCTTTGAGTGTACCTCAAGTCGAATGGCCAACAATTCCCAATCAAAGTGTACTAACAATGAAATCACCTACAACTTCCGCCGAGACATTCGGTCCTCCTATAAGCCCTGCCACGACCTTGTGGGATATCTTACGAACATCTGCGCACCGACAGCCCGACCAAAGTGCCTTCATATGCGCTCATCAACCATCTGATCATCTCAGCTGGTTGTTACCAGTCAATCTCCGACCAGCGGCCGGCTCAAAGCACCTCGACTGGAGTTACAAGCAGCTATTAACCATCGGACAAAATGTTGGTGCACTACTTGTCAGAGCAGGCTTTATTGCCGGGTCTAACCTCATGGTCATCTGTGCAAACAATGCAGAATGGACCGCTCTGTTCTGGGGTTGTGCTGCTGCTGGTGTCGCTTTTGCACCTATAAATCCTGGACTGCTTGCTCGGCAGAAAGAGCTTCGACATATCTTCGATACCTTGAGGCCAAGCGGAGTCGCTACGAGTGACTCTGCCTGGGCAACGCAACTTACGACAAGTTACAAAGATCTCTTACACGTAAAGAATATCAAGTTACGCGTTTTGTTTGGCGACACCGCAAAGACAACACCTCCTGATGGCTGGGTGGACGGTCGAAATATCTTCGAAGCAGACGTCGATATGAGTCGGCAGGATTCTGGTAACATAACACCATCTCTGGAGCATCCTGCAGTTATCTTGTCTACATCTGGTACCACTGGCCTGCCTCGGTTATGTTGCCATACGAACAGGAACATAGACGCGCAAACGCAAGAGTACAGCACTGTCAACCACATCAATTCGACTTCTCGAGGCGTTCCAATAAGCCCAGGCTTCCATGTCTTAGCCATTTGTTCCGCCACAAGCATCTGGCGTGGTGGGGGTGCGATCATCATTCCGTCGGCACAGTTCGATGCTGCTGCTGTAGTGCGTGTCTTGAATGATTTTGCTCCAACACACATAGCTTGTACTCCTGCAATCATGTATGCTTTAGCAGCTCAACCTGGCTTTTCTCCGACAGGTTATCCGAGTTTGGACAACGTGAGCATTGGAGCCGATCAAGTCACGGAAGAGCTGATCGAGCAGGTCGCAAACACACTGAAGCCGAAAAAGATTCGTAACGGATGGGGCATGAGCGAGGGTATCAGTGTGCTGGGGTCCATATACAAGACAGAACAACACCCATGGTTAAGCGGCGACCAGTCGATCGGCCACGTCCTGGGCGGGAGTGCCGTCAAGGTGTGTGATCCAGAGTCCCAAGACGTTGTTTCTCGCGGCTCTCTTGGTGAGCTACACATGTCGGGTCCGGCGATCGTTGCAGGATATTATGCCAGAGGAGAAATCTACCATGATGACTCTTTCTACGAGAAGGACGGTAGAATCTGGTTCAAAACCGGCGACGCTATGGTTATGGACTCTGATGGTTGGCTGTATATGAGTGGGAGATACAAGGACCTGATCATTCGTGGNGGAGAGAACCTATCTCCCAGCACGATCGAAAACTGCCTGAACAAGTTGGGTGGCTTCCAGGCCCAAGTTGTTGGCGTTGANGACCATTTCACCGGTCAAGCAATCGTGGCTGTGATCNNAAGGTCGATGACGAAGATACTAAAAGATGTCCACGCCCTGAAGGAACAAGCCCAGAACGCTGTGTTGGAGGAATTGGGAGTCTCATTCCGATTGACGGCTGTCTATACGCTGTCTGAACTCGGACTCTCATCATTCCCTGTCACCGCAACGAACAAAGTACGCAAGATTGATCTACGGCAGAGAGCTCGCAAATTGCTAGACGGCACAGATGACAAGCAGAACAATACCGACAGCCCTACCATGAGCAGCAAGAATGGAACAATTGCCGAGGTACTTGGTATCTGGAAGAACGTTCTTGGAGCTAATACCGGTGGACTCGATCACAAAACGTCAGTACACAACTTGGCGGATAGCCTGGCGCTACTGAGGTTCTGCTTCTGCGTCGAAAAGCAGCTCTGTAAACGTATAACACCGGCAGATTTGTTTGAGAATGGAACACCAGATCTGCAGGCCAGGCTCTTAGATAGCCGATCCTCGACGAATTCCGACCCATCATCAACGTCAGGAACATCGGCGTCTACTGCAAAGTCTCTGACTTCGATAGAGCCGAGAAACAAAGAGACACTGAATCTTTACCTTGAGAAGATGGGCTACGATTTCGACATTGATGTAGAAGATGCTTACCGAGGCACTGACACGATGGATATATTCGAACTCAACACCACAAGACCCGCTTCTGACAACCTCCGCCTTGTCTGTCGGACGAGGAAGGATACTACGATTGCTCACCTCCAGGAGTGTGTCAGTAGATGCCTCATCGCTCGACCTGTGCTGAGGACTATCATCGTACCACTTGAAGCTGGAACTACGGCTCCAAAAGTTCGTCATGTGGTCATGAAGCCATCCGAGCAATACATGAGCACAATAATCGAGATCGTCCATGCCGTCGACGCAGGGGACCTTCAAACTTTGACAAAGGATACGTCTAAACCGTTTGCACAAATCGGTCAACCATGTTTCCGTGCCCAGATCTATCCAGTCAAAGGATCCCAGCGGCCTGGTCTTTGCGTTGCCTTCAACCACGCAATCTTCGATGCAGTGTTTATAACAACGTTCTTTGAAGATTTGGATGCCACGTTATCGAACAAAGCGACAGAGTCTCAATGCATTCCTTATAGCGTGTTTGCGAATATGTTCCATCTGCACAAGGACAGCGCAATGGGACAAACCACCAAATCATATCAACTCCAAAAGTTGGAGCAACTAGACAACCTTGAGCCATGCTTATGGCCACGTTCCAAGGGTCCCGAACTCTTGATCGGCGACGACGAAGGTTGGAGATATCGAGATGCGACTCCTGGAAACCCTTCTGAGCGAATGAGCCAAGATGCCACTGCCGGGATCATTCGAGGCGATCCTGTTGTCCGCGCCATCGAGTTGCATTCTCTACCAAACCTGCGCTCTAAACACTCCATCGAGCCATTCACAATCGTAAAAGCCGCAGTAGCAATCTTCAACGTCGAACAAACGAAGCAGCAAAAAGCCGTCTTCGCTACCGCAGAGGCAGGCCGCAAATGGCCATTCCAAGAACCTTGGGTGCAACAACAACTTCCCAATGCCATGCATGTGGCTGGACCAACCCTTGGATGGGGCTTCGATTTCATCGCTGTCAATGACGATGAATCTGTGAGTTCAATGCTACAAAGGGTGAGCCAAACGCAAACTCTCGACACCGAGCATTGCCACGCACCATGGGCTTCCATCATCAAAGACCTCGGACCCGAAAAAGGGAAGCTTCTACGTGATATCGCTGTACGACAAATTCTGAGCTGGGATCCAACGACACAAAGTCGAGCACAGAATAGCACTGCACTGGAAAGCCTTGACCTAATCGACCGCAGGTCTTTCCCTGACCACGGTTTCCTCTGGAACCTAGGTCTAGAGAGTCCTACTAGAATTGGCGGGTTTGCGATTTATGATGATGTGCATTTGTGTTGTGCAGAGGTGGAAGTTGCGCTCGAAAGAGTGTTGCAGATAGTGGAATGGTTGACTGAAGCTGAGAATTGGGAGAAGCCGATAGGGCTTGTGCGCAGTATGAATTGAGTAGATCTGATACTGTATTGATTGAATGAAGCCATCTGTACGTACATCTGTCTGCTCTATGACTGTATCAAGAGTGTTGTAGAGAAGGAAATTGGGTGCTGAGCGAGGTGGATTCGAGAAGGATTGGATACTGAGGCTTTCATTCCTGAGTCTGAACTGGGGAGCAATCACGATGCCGAGAAAATTGTCATACATGGCAGTGAATTGATCATTAATTCGTCAGAGGCCAAAAGGCCCCGCAAGTCTATCGCGACGGTTTACTGCTTCAAAACGAAAGTCTAGCAAAAGCAAGGGTATCCAATTCTAAGCGCCTTGAGGTCTATCACCACATATGACTTGACAACCGGGTATAAGCATAGTAACCATCATCTTTGTCGGACTCCTTCAGTGATGGTAGCTCCTTCAATCGAGGTCGACACGCTTTGTTTAGGTTCGATGCCCTCAACGTTTTCCGAGTGATGTTGAGTGGGCTCTTGTGAGTCCAGAGACATGCCCTTTACTGCTTTTAGAGCAGGATCGGACTCGTCTAGAATAGGCTTGCCTTCAGGGGTAGCTTGCCACTTTGCGACTTCCTTCTTGAGGACTTCGAACTCTTTCTCCATACGGCGGCCGAACACGTCGATATAGAATGTGGCGCCGTTGTAGGTCGCCCAGGTGAAAACAACCAAGAGGAAAGTTGCGCTGGCCCAGCGGTACCAAAACCACAGGGNGCATGGTACCATGGTGATGAGGGCATACATGTACTGGATCAGCATAAATGCTGGCCCCTGCAGAACCTCGGGCAACGAAAGCACAAGTTTGCCAAGGAAGTTCTTTGCGTAAGACTTGCGAAGCCAAGTGAAAGATGTCGGACGTCCNNTATGAGTAGGTTAGCATCGTGTTAATTGAGCAAAGTGCCAAGAAGACGTACCAGCAGCAATCTTGTCCTTTCTTCTGACAGTGATCATGAAGTGGTAGCTCAGCTGCCAACATGCATAAGGAACAGTGGCCCAGATGATCATGCCGCCAAGAGTGTAGTGTTCGGGAGAGGATGGAGAGGAGTGCTTGATGCTGTAGATGGCAGGAAATTTCTCCTTCTGTAGCTCTAGGGGGATGAGATGGACAAGACAGTGCAGTGTCGCACACGGCATGATATGGATGAACAGACTNNGCAGACGTCAGCAACGACCAGGGATGGATCATGACTGGAGAATAACCAACCTTGTGACCTTGTCCAAGGAATGAAAGACCAGCGAGTTTCTCCACATGGCAATGGCGACGGCGTTGTTGCCCATAGCTAGACAGTAGGTACTGATGAACAATCTCTTGCTGTTAGGGAAGAACCACATTGTTAGGAGCATGAGAAGATTGACAAAGTAGCACAAGTCTGCGAGGAAGTAGTGGTAGCCAATCTTGTGGTACTTGTAGTAGCGGATGGGCATGAAGTAGGCCAGCTGGGCGGTATACCAGATGTGGAAGTACTCGGGATAGGCGCCTATGAGGTAGCCAGAGATGAAGATGTTGAGTACGCCGGTGATGAAGGAGATCTTCTCGCGCAGCGTGACGGCTTTGGCGTCGTTCCACCTCTTGCCGAGACGGTCGACGTTGTCCCGCATGCGTCTCTTGTACTTTTCCAGTTGCTCGTCGGGCGTAGGGACACGGCGCCTCCATTCTTCGACCATCTTGTCTTTTGCTGTAATACTAGACATCCTAAGCTTCTGCTGCTGTCGACGGACCTTGTCCTTCTGAGCAGTGATGGAATGCTGGAAGCGCTCTAGTCTCTGAGGAAGGGCCAGGTTCTCGATGATGTCGAACATGGTCAGGCGATCGAGGGGAGGGAAGCCTTCATCGTCGGGTTCGCTGTAGCTTCCGTTTGAAGTGGTTCGTGACAGGACGCTGTAGGGATAGCCTGGCGAAGTAGGCTGAGATGTCATGCCTACGCACTGCTGAGCATCAACAGCCGAGAGGTAGTCGGCATCAGGGGTAGAGATTTGGCCTGAAGCTACAGCAGCACCAGAAGGCTCAGCCTTGGGCTTGAGTGTGTCGACAGGCTGCGACATGGCGGTGAACGGGCAGAGGGGAGAAGGGAGAGATGGAACTCGATGGATGGAAGGAGGGGTTGTCGAGGTGTAAAGACAAGGAAATAGCTGGAGGTTTAAGCGGACATTACAGCTCTCACGTGTGCGTTTAGGTGCAGGTGGAATGCAAGTCAGGAGCGACGTGAATACAAGACGGGTACTTTTTGGACCATGCCCGTGATCGTAGCCATGTCATTGGCCTGTGCTCGTGCTGATCAGTTCCGCTCCGCTCATCCTCGCTCTTGGCGGCAGTTTCGCGTGACGCGCCTGCCTCCATCAACGCGTCGTCCGACTTGATCAGTCTTTCCACGCACCTGCCCATAGCCCGCTCACCAGCACACCATCTTGGGCCGTCATCATGGGCAAACTAATACGGCTCGAGTTATTCAGTGCGTATCCCCCTTCTGACCATACCACATTCGAACCCACTAACAATTGCGCAGACTTCAAGTCCTACAAGGGCCACCATGTTCTGCTCTTCGGCGATTCTTACTTTACCTCGATCATCGGTCCCAATGGCTCAGGCAAATCCAATTCTATGGATGCCATCTCCTTTGTCCTCGGCATCAAGTCATCACATCTTCGCTCGACTCATTTACGCGACTTGGTCTACCGTGGCCGCGTTCTAAAGACTTCTCGCATCAATGCCGACGGAACCGCTACTGAAGTCCCCGAGGGTGAGGCTCAAGACCCCGAGACCGAGTCTGGCGCACAAGAGGAGGACCAGGACACTCAGACGAGCACTCAGCGCGCAGATCCCACCAACGCTTGGGTCATGGCTGTCTACGAGGACGACGCTGGAGACGAACAGGCCTGGAAACGCTCCATCACTTCTACCGGCCAGTCCGAATATCGCATCAACAACAGACCCGTGTCCGCAAAGCAGTACAACGAAGCTCTCGAGGCTGAGAATATTCTGATCAAAGCTCGCAACTTCCTCGTCTTCCAGGGTGATGTCGAGGCTATTGCTTCTCAGAGTTCCAAAGATCTCACCAGGTTGATTGAGCAAATCAGCGGCAGTCTTGAGTACAAGGCCGACTACGACCGTCTCAAGGTTGAAGCCGAGAAGGCTGCTGAAGACCAAGCTTTCAGACTAAACCAACGCAGAGGCATCAATTCCGAAATCAAGCAATATCAGGAACAAAAGCGCGAGGTCGACAGCTACAACCGCAAAGTCGATGAGAAGGATCAAGCTGTTGTCACCCACGTCCTGTGGAAGCTGTTCCACTTCCAACAAATGGTCGAATCATCTGGTGCTGAGATACAAAAGCACCAGGACGAATTGAAGGAATACCGGAGGAATGTCGAGGCCTTCGAGGCTAGACTTGCCGAAGCACAACAGGAACAGGCTAGAGCCGGCCGCGAGGTTCACAAGCTTGAACGCAACATCAAGAACAAGGAAAAGGCTGTCGAAGAGAAGGAGAATGAGCTTTTGCCCATCAACGAGAAGATCTCCCTCTCTAACAAGAAGCTCGAGGCATCGCGCAAACGCATCACTGAGATTTCAAAAGAGCGTGACGCCCAGTCTCGCAACGCCGACCATTTGAAGAAGGACCTTGATGTTGTTCAAAAAGCTCAGAGTAGATGGGAGCAGGAGTGGTCGGCTGCACAACAACAAGCAGGACGCGAACTTAGCGAAGCCGATCTCCAAGAATACAACCGTTTGA
This sequence comes from Aureobasidium uvarum, assembly GCA_903853725.1. Taxonomy (NCBI): domain Eukaryota; kingdom Fungi; phylum Ascomycota; class Dothideomycetes; order Dothideales; family Saccotheciaceae; genus Aureobasidium; species Aureobasidium uvarum. The sequence goes on from CAINUL010000015.1 coordinate 686,719, forward strand.
GAGGAGATGTCAACAAGAGAACCGCAGCCGACCAAATCAAGGTCGACAATATCACTCGCCAATTGAAGACGGACGAAGAGACTGTCGAGAGTTTGAAGAGCAAGGTCGATTCCACGGAGAACCACATTTCCAAACTTGATAGCGAAGTTTCCTCCTTGCGATCAAGGCGTGATGAGCTGACTTCAACCGTTCGCTCCATTAACAACGAAGCGGACGGCAAGAAGAAGGAGTTCAATACCATGACATCGGAGAGATTGAAGTCTGCTCAGAAACACACCGAGATCGAGGAGAAGCTGCAGGAAGTACTACGCAAACTCAACGATGCATCTGTATCTCAACGAGAATCCGAGAAGGAAACAAGAGCTCGCGAGACTGTCGCTGCTATGAAGAGAATCTTCCCTGGTGTCCGAGGTCAGCTGTGGTCGTTATGCAAGCCAAAGCAAAAGAAATATAACGTGGCTGTCAGCACTGTCCTCGGTCGCCATAACGACTCTATTGTAGTGGATACGGAGAAAGTGGCAAAGGAGTGCATCCAATACCTTCGCGATCAACGTGCTGGGCAGGCAACCTTCATTCCTCTCGACACCATCATGCACAAAGCACCTGACGCCAACCTGAAGGGCATGCATAGGGGCATGCGTCTTGCCATTGACACAATCGATTATGAGAATGCTGTTGAGCGCGCCATCTCTTTCGCTTGCGGAAACAGCATAGTATGCGACGATCTACAGATTGCTAGACATCTCTGCTACGAAAGACGTGTCGAGGCCAAAGCAGTTACACTCGACGGAACTATCATCCACAAGGGTGGCCTCATGACCGGTGGACATGGCTCAAACGACCAACGAAATGCACGAAAATGGGAGGACTCAGAAGTCGAAAACCTGCGCCGTCTGAAGGACAAGCTGCTCGCTGACCTGAGTGCTCTGCCAAAGGGTCATCGCCGTCAGGCAGAAGAAGAGACCCTTCAAGGTGAACTTGCAGGGCTCGAGTCACGTCGCGCCTTTGCTGACGAAGAGCTCAAGGCACTCGAATCAAACATCGAGAGCAAGCGTCGTGAGCTGAGCTTTGCGAGACGTCAGCTCGAGGAGACAAGGCCAAAGTACGAGGAGCAGGCTCACGGTGTCACTACTTTGCGTAGTCAGCTCGAGTCTTACTCATCGTCGGTCGCGACTGTCGAGGATGAAGTCTTTGCTGCTTTCTGTCAACGTCTGGGATACAGCGACATTCGCGCATACGAAGCTCAGCAGGGTAGTGCCCAGCAAGAGGCTGCGCAAAAGAAGCTGGAATTTACCACGCAACGCAGCAGATTGGAGAACCAGCTTGCCTTTGAGACACAACGTCTGCAGACAACCAAAGACCGCATTGCTAAGCTGCAAAGCGATGTGAAAGAAGCTCAAGCCAACATTGCAAACCTCGAGTCAGAACGCGACACTCTAAACAACGAGCTAGATGAACTCAACGCCGAGGTTGAGCAGATGAACGAGCAGCTGATCACACGCAGGACGAAGTACGACGAGAAGTCCGACAAGGTCGCTGAACAACGACGCGAAGTAGCAAAGCGCTCAAAGTCGATCGAAAGCACCAACAAAGACATCACCGCTTTACAAGAGGGAGTGCAAAGATCCAATTCAGATCGTTACTCTTTGCTTCGCAGGTGCAGAATCCAGGAAATCAATGTTCCGCTTACCTCACAGAGTAGGAAGCTGGAGTCTCTGCCACTTGACGGTGGCATGGCTGCGGACGAAGATGCCATGGACGTCGACGAGGAGGAAGGATCTCAACGTGTGCCTGGAGTCAATAATTATGGTATTGATGTTGACTTCTCGGACCTTGATAACGACTTGAAGGAAGACGATTCAGAGCAATGTGAGGCAAACCTGCAAGAGAGCGTCTCAAATATACAAGCCGAGCTTGAAAAGATGGCGCCAAACATGAGAGCCATCGAACGCTTGGAAGGCGTCGAAGCACGCCTGAAGTCCACTGATGACGAATTCGAAGCAAGTCGCAAAGCCGCCAAAGAAGCCAAGGACCAATTCGACGACATCAGAGACTTGCGGTCCGACCTATTCACAAAGGCTTATGACCATATCTCTGGCCAGATTGATCAAGTATACAAGGAACTCACACGCACTGCCAGTTTCCCTCTTGGAGGCCAGGCATACCTCGATCTGGAAGATACTGATGAGCCATATCTCAGTGGTATCAAATACCACGCCATGCCTCCACTCAAGCGTTTCCGTGATATGGAGCACTTGTCTGGTGGCGAGAAGACCATGGCTGCACTGGCACTGCTCTTTGCTATTCACACATACGCCCCTTCACCATTCTTCGTCCTCGACGAGGTTGATGCCGCTCTCGACAATGCCAACACTGCCCGTCTGGCCAATTACGTCAAGGAACACGCAGGCCCTGGCATGCAGTTTGTCGTCATCTCTCTCAAGGTACGGACTATAATGCATTCTGTGTGGAAGTGCTTTGCTAACATATGTGATAGNACCGGACTCTTCCAGAACAGTGAGACGCTTGTTGGTGTCATGAGAGATCAGACTGTGAACAGCAGTAGAACCCTGACTATGGATGTAAGTTGATAGAAGTATCGTGATTTGATTGGTGCAGCAACTGATATGATTGCAATAGCTTCGCAAGTACCAGGCTGCATAGACAGCTGATGCAATAGGGAGAAAGGGACGATACGGTGTGTCTTGATCTAATGTAGAAGTACGAGAAGGGAAGTCACGCAAGGAGAAGATGTTATTGTTAGCTGTTGCTCGATACCACAAAGTAAACATGTCGATTCTGAACAACCGTGCGATCTCAACGAGAAATATCAAATTCCATTCTATATACAACAACATGAGGCATAAAGTGAAGCAGAGACAATAGAGAGTCAAAGGTATGAAAGAGTTTAGAAAAAGGAATGCATGCTTTTTCTTTCAGACTATGTTGTAAGTAAGGAACCTCCTCTCATCATCGATCGTCCTTTCCCATTTTTGTGTGCTCCAAAAAAGAAAGATCGTTGCAAAACATCAGACTCCCCACTACTGCTACATCCACCATCGATTGATTCATTTCATCAGAAGATAACCTCTTCTAGGATCTGCTGCCGAAGCCACCACGTTTGTAGGCACCGCCAGAGGAGGAACCGCCACGCGAAGACGGGGGCTCGTATCTGCCGCCAGAGGCGGGAGGGGGTTTCGCCATCACCGCGGGGGGTTCTGGGTGTCCAGCGCTCGCGGGGAGCGGCTGCCGGAGGGGCAGAGTCGGAGGGAGGTGCGGCACCGGCTGCTCCACGCAAGTGGACAGGGACGTAGGCGGACTTCTTGGGAAGAGCGGCCTCGGGGGTCTGGACACGCTCGTCGGCGGGCGGTGCGGCGGGGCGGGAGGCCTCGGGGGCGGGCGAGGAGGGTGCGGGTGAGACGCCACCTTGGGCGGCCTTTGCGGCTTCACGCTCACGCCATGTGGGCTTGTTGCCGGCAAGGGCGAGGCGGGGAGGACCACCAGCCGAAGCTGAAGCAGCGACGGGCTCGGCGGGTGCGGGTGCGCCAGATCTTGACCAGCGGTCGGGACCGGCGGCGGCGGCGGCGGCGGGAGGTGCTTGCTTGCGCTCGGCACGGCGACGCTCGGCTTCCTCTTCGCGCTGGCGTTGCTTCTCGGCAGCGGCGGCGGCTTCCCTGTGGAGATTTGTTAGCAATGGTGTTGTGTTTGAGTCTTGTGTAGGTTTGGCAAGAACATACTCTCTCGACTTGACTCTCTCCTGCTTCTCTCTCTCCATTCTCTCGCGCTTCTCGGCATCGACACGCTCCTTTTCTTCGGCCTCTCTGGCCTCTCTCTCCTCTTCCTCGCGGGCTCTGGCTTCGGCCTCCTCGGCCTCTTGCTTCTCGCGTGCCATGCGCTCCTTGACTTCGCGACGGCGTTGCTCCATCTTCTGGTTGAGCTCGCGCTCTGCGACCTTGCGACGCTTCTCGAACTCGGCGTGACGCTGCTCGGTGACGTTACGCTTGAACTTCTCGTAGGAAGGCACCAGACGGCTGAGGCGGTGCTTGAGGGCAACAGCCTCCTTGTGCTTCTCCTCGGCATCCTTGAGAGTCTCGGCCTTGGTCTTCTCGTGAGCAGCCAAGTCACGCTCGCGCTGGGTATCGTAGTCAGCGCTGAGGTGCTTGAGTTCCTCCTTTCTGTAGGCACGCTCAAGATGGTCGATTCTCTTGGCGGTAAATCTCAGCTTCTCGCTCATCTCGTTCTTCTCCTTCTCAAGAGCCTGGAGCTTGATCTGGCGGATACGGCCAGTGTCGAGGTCGTTGATGTCGAAGCTATCGATATCAACACCCTTAACACCCTGCTTGAGTTCCTTGAGCTGGCGCTCCATCTCCTCTCTTTGAACCTTCTCCTGCTCCTGTCTGATACGACGAGCCTCGCGCTCACGCTGTTCATCAGCCAGACGCTGGACTTCAGCAGCTTGCAACTCTTGCTGGCGTTGTCTCTTCTTCTGTGCCTCCTCACGCTCCTTGGCAGCCAAAGCGTTGGCAGCGGACTCCTTCATCTTCTGGATGACCTCTGAACGAGCAATAGTGTCGAGGTGCTCCTTGTCGGCACCAGCCTCAGCACGCTTGAGAGCGGCCTGCTTGGCCTTCTGGCGGTCCTCGTTGAAGGTGGGGTCGACATATTGGCATGTGATGAAGAGAGCCTTGGACAGGCGGGTAAGCTGAGAGCGGACAATCTCGGCAGGGGTGCTCTGGAGACGTTGGACAACCTCAGAACCAGCAGAACCAGCACCGCTACCAGGGTGCAGGGCACGAGCAGATGAGAAGACGTCAGAGTCGAAAGTCAAGACACCAGTGGCGTGGTCAATACGAATAGCCAAGTCACCCTTCTTGCAACCGTTCATGATGAATTTCTCAATGGCAGCAGGGCTCATCTGGAACTCCTCGGGGAACTGAGCAAGGTTAAGAACGAACTTGAGTTCGACAGTCTCGTAGACCTGAGACAGCTGCTGGAAGAGGCGAGTAAGAATGACCTGCTGGAGAGGCAGGACGTACTTCTTCATCTCGGCGTCGGCGGCAATCTTGGTAAGAATAGGAGAGATTCTCTTGCAGATGGACAGAGGGTGGAAGTCGACCTCGAGAATGTTGTAAAGCTCACGGATCTCGGGAGAGGCACGCTTGAGAAGGCCCTTGTTGATAGCATCCTTGAACAGAATGGCACGGGTAGGGGGNNGTGCCGACATGCCGAGGAGGTTAGTAAGACGGGTGTTCTTGTTCTTCTTGGCCTCGTCGACATCAACCAGGGCACCACGCGAACGGGAAGTGCTGATGACGGGGATGGCAAGAGCGGACAGAATGACAAAGGAGGCGGCCTTGGTAAGGTCAGCATCGCCAATGTTCGAGGGGTTGTCCTTCTTCTGGCCCTGGCCAGCGGTCATGATAGCGGCCGACTGGCGCAGGAGGTTGCAGTAACGGCTCCAGGCAGCGGCGTGGAAAAGGTAGTTCTCGCTGACAAGGAAGATACGGGCAAGCTTCTCGAAGTAGTTGGCCATCATGACGTTCTTTGCGGGACGCTTGCTCAAGGAGAGAAGGGTGTGAGTGTCCTCAACAGACTTGAAGGCCTCTTGCCACAGCTCGAGCTCGACGGCGACGTTCAGCTGCTGGAAACGGGTATCGAGATGGCGCTGAAGGGTGTCGGGGTCGCTAAGGTTGATGGCGTGCATCTGGGAAGAGTACTTGGCGGCGTTCTGGAGATGGTTACGGAGCAACTCGCACAGTCTGCGGAACTCGGTCTTGCGAGCATAGCGGAGACAGAACTGGAAGGCCTGGAGAGTGACGGTCTGGTACATAACCTCGAGTCTAGCGTTGTTCTTGAAGATGTCCAGGACGGTGCGGTAAGTCTCCCACAGGAACTTGAGCCAGGGAGTGACGATAGCGCGGTCGGTTCTGTCGCGTGCCTGCTCGCCGGAAACTGTCGACAGGAGAATGGACTCAGGGGTCTCGCTGGCCTCGAGATCACCAACGTTGGCCAGGTCGGCAGATGTCTCTGCGGCGGAAGAGACCTCATCAGCCTTGGCCTGGGCTTCGGAAACCTTGGACTCGGCGAGTTCGATGAAGCGCTTGAAGACAAGCTAGACGTGTGTCAGCGGAGGCGCAGACGGAGCAGCTGGATTGTGCAAGTATACCTCGATAGTGGCGACATTGGTGTTCTGCGAAGTGTTCTTGTAGTTGTAGAGACCGTCCTTGGCGGCCTTGCCCTTTCTCAACTCAACACAGAGTTCAACAAACAGAAGGACAACGGGCTCGAGCGAGGCGATGGTGCTGTTGCGGGTGCGCTTGGAGGTGACATGCTCGTGGAGGATAGTCAGAGCCGACTGTTTCTGGTTGACTGCGATGAGCTCTTGGGCTCTNNCTGTGGTCGCGTTAGTATTCAGTCGTGGCGACGGCGGCGAAAAACGAGCAGAACTTGCCTTGAGCACGTTCTCGGGCTTGGTATGGGGTGGAGGAGGCATCTTGAAGATATGGCGACCTTCCTGTCGTTGATCAAGAGACGCCGTCAAGATGTTCGATTTTTCCCAGCGTCGCTGCGACGTGCGGCTCGCTTGTGATTGGCTACACGACAAAGTCACGCCAAGAGTTCGCCAACCTGTACAGGTTTTTGGGCCTTTAGTCTGCACGTCTTTCTCCTCGTGACATCGATATCCGAACAACTCGTCAAGAGGATGATCATTCACTGGTTCACGCAGACTCGCAGACGTAAACAGCGAATGGAGCCTCCAGTCCTGGGTGGTTGACCTCGATCCGGCAACGGTATTCGAAGGAAAACCTGCTCTAAACTCATGATGGGATTTCTAACGCAATTGTCGCACACCTCTGCGATCGAGTATGATGAATCGCATGAGCACAACATTCGAGACCTTTGGCACAGTTTGACAAGCGATATCCTCATGGCAGTCACGAATGTTCACGGTCAAGCGGCTGGGATCATGCGGCTCAACTCAGCATACCCTTGACTTTCTGGGGTCGAGGTTGGATTCTGTGTTGGTTCCCAAGGATGGTCTGGCTCAGAGACAAGGAGCTGTGAATAGTCACTGTGCCTGTCCCAGAGGCTGTGTTTGACATGTCTTTGCATCCCTCGCGTTGCAGGCAACGTGATGGGCCAGGCGGTCAGTAAAGACAGTAGCGGATTAGATAGACCAAACCGTTCAATGGGCAGTGCCAAGGCTCGACTATGCCCGATCGGCGAGGCCAATTTGAGGAGAGCAGAGGGCAGCGGCCGACACGGACGACCAGCGCTTCCCATCCTCAAGAACACGACGATTCCTGCATCCTCGCCGCCGTGTAACGTCGTTTTTCCCAGTCGTCTTCTCTTTACTGCGTCGCTCATTACCCCATTCGTCTGCATTCGTCTCACGCCCACGAGAACAACACGCGCGCGCCGGCCTCGACCTCCTCCCAGCATCCCGCTCCATTGGCTCCCACGCCTCGTCCATCTACCGTGCGACACTCTCGTGCTTTTCTCACTTTTCGTCAAGCTGACCGCTTATGACAGTGCCAACAACTGTTGCCAGACACGAGCCCAATCTCCCTGCCGCTGCGCTTGCTCTTATATCTACCGCGACCCTCCCCAATACACTAGTCGCTCCAATCCGCATCCATCTCCCTCACAATGTCTCAGCCGTACGAGATCCGTAACAACGATACCGGCAGAAGCAAGAAGCAGAGCATGGCTGAATTGAAGCTGCGCCGTCTCAATGAGCTCAACCAGAGACTGCAAGAGGACCTAAACCGCAGAAGAATCCCTGTTTCCGAGGCTTCCATGGAGTGAGTTTGTCCAGACCCGCCGTCACAGTTGTACTCGTGCTGACGTACAACCCTCAGTCTTATCGCTTTCACCGACAAGGAGCCCAAGGACTTCATGGTTCCCAGCCGTTGGGGCACTGTGAGTTCCCACAAAACACCCTCAACACCTGCCATTTCTGACTTGTCCATCTAGATTGACAAGCGCGACGACCCATACGCCCCTCAACAGTCCGGCGGATGCTGCATCGTCATGTAAAAGCAGCACGCCTTTTTCCTTTCACAAGAGACTTCATCATACCGGGTTATCAGCACTGGCGTTTTCGGCGGAGACGTGGCGGGTTCTTGTTTCAACTTAATCTTCTTTTACCCATTTCCCTTTCTTTGTTTCCACACCCCGAGTAAGATGCGGCAGCACGGTAGACTGGCTGTACGCTCCTGGGAGGCACTTGTAGTATAATGTTCTTACGGATTGTTTCTCAATCTCGGTCTTCGATCTTCTTTCTTCAAAACACACACACAACGTATCCTTAGCGGTTTTCTTCCTCGCTACAAGAAAGAAAAACAAATTGAGCACAGTTACGAGAAATGCTCGCTGTCACACTACAACCACACCTGTTTTGAGTACGGGTCTCGACTCGTAATCTTGTCTAGCTGTAGTATACAACGTAGCCTGTCTGTCCCCATTGGTATGAGGACGGGACATGAGCTCCGTAACATTGCACAAATCACCAAGTGTTTGACGCGAGGCATGCACATCTGCATCGGTTTTGATAAGCCGTAACCAGTGTCAGACGAGAAGATCCGATGATATGAGGGATCAAGGTATTCAAATGTTCGAAGCGCCTGCCAAGCTGTAAGAAATCAGAACCCTTGGATGGTTGGATGTACTACTTACTGATGGCTATCGAGCGAAGAGTCGATTCCATTGAAGCATGGTTGTAGGTCCTGTTGAATATAGAGAGATGAAGTGTGCTGATCAGAGCGTGGCTGAAAGCGTCAGGCAAAGGGAGGCGTACGCGGTTGCTGCTTGGGGTAAGCTGCTGATGCCAAAGGCCCTGAAGAAAAGAAAGATGACATTGCAGATATGACACATTATTGAGGAAGCGTATCATACAAGTTGGTCCTGGCGTAGAGGATACGGCGGTGGTGGCCCTGAGTGTCTTCCATAAGTTTGTCCATGAGGTCCTGACACATCTATGCAGAGCATTGCGCGAGGATATCTGAATCCCAGGGATAGCAGCTAGACTCTGTTGCGTGTTCCGCACGAGGTGGCTGTGTATGCTGGCATTATACGAGGCATGGTGCCTTTATGTGACCAGAAATGTTCCAATATGGTGAAAAACACGTATGCATATCACAAATACAATGGAGGAAGGTCCCAGGCCATTGGCGTACGAGCAAAGAGAAGACGAGTAAGAGGATTGTCGAGAGGAAGGTATGTTGAGAAGAAGGTAGAGTAGTGTATTTACAGTTACAACCGGGTCGGACAGAGTTGACCAAGTACACCTGACGAGTTGATTGCTTTCATGAAGTGTTGCTTCGTCTTAGGACGGCATTGTGCATCTTTACAACTTACATTTAGTCCTGTATCGTTGTAAGATTGAGTGACAGAATTCGGCATATGACAGGGCACCCATCATACTGCAGACGTGAATTGCAACTCGTTCTTCCCTCGATCTTTTGCAGGAAGATCCACTGTTCATTAGCTCATATATCTTGCATATTCAAGCTTTTGAGTCGAATCCTACAAGCCTGGAATGTTCGGGATGCAGATATGTATGCAAGCCAGTGGATCATACTATTGATTGCCGCAGCTCTATCTATTGCATGTGGTATCAAGGCGCGATTTATGGATACCGACCGTACGTCACCTCCATCAAGGTGTATGGACGCGAACTCGACGGCGGTCATAGAACGTTCCGTCAAGAACGATCACATAGAACGTGTATCAAGTCAGAGCCCCATGTTGGTTGGAAAGCGTGTTGCATATGGGATTGAGCTCATATGCCTTTCGTGAACCAGACTTTTGTCGTTCCAGGCGGGGACCATGGAAAACTACCTTTTTGATAACAGAGCTCGTTGTAGTCTGACCAGAAAGGATGTCCAAGGCATATCATGCAAATGTTGTCTGAAGGGTCAAGCAGAACTTGAGTCTTGACTTACGAAGTCAGAGCCTAAGAGGTGTCTTGTGGGCTCGATCTGACATCGATCCTCGAATCGTCGATACCCTGTCTCCGGGGCATGTTCTCACCTCAAACCCACCTCCGCTCCTGCGCACGAGACCACTTTCCATGTTCGTGCTTGACGAGTAGATTTGAGTAGGTGGGGATAGCAAGGACCCTCTGTGGTGACATTCACAATTTACGATCGTCCGAAGGTCATAACTCACGGGCGCTCGGAGCCGAGAAGCCCAATATTGGATGTCACATCGGAAGAGGCAGTGACATCGGCCTTGCTTGTAGTGGTTTACCTAGCTCCTTCTCGGAAATGTCCACCAAACCTGCCGGCATCCGTATGAGCATCGACATGTTTGATACTAACAAATCCGGCACCATGATTATTCAGATTCGTGCGCGAACATTTGCCTTGCCGTCACCATCCCACAACGATGATATGTATACAACGATGATATGCATGCAAGATGTCTTCGCTGGCTATCTTGCGATTGAATGTGATTACCTTACACGCCCTCGGGCTATTCTGAAGCGAACAGAATAGGATGAATCAGTTGACGTAGTCGGGTATCATGACAGTCCAGACAATGTCAGTGTCGTTGTGTCGTTGCCGTTCGCTCTGCCGAAGTCGACATGTTCATACACAGAAGCAATCTCGACGGCGTCGACTCCGTTACAGGAGAGAAAATATTTCAGGCCCGTGTTTGCTTGTAGTCATTGCACCGTTAGAAGGATCGGGATTCAGGGCACCAACAACTTCAAGGTGGGTCGGCCAGAACAGTGGTGTAGCTTGCAAGACAAGGCATCAGAAGGAAGCTGATACCAGGCGCATATGCAATCTCGCTATATAGCGCATGGACGTCTCCTACCATGATGAGATGTGCACTTGCCAAATTGTGTGTTCAGAAGTAGGTTGTCCAGAACATGGTGAGCCACGACCCTTATGGTGAATAGTAAAGAGTTGTTTGAGTAGGAGTCCAGTGATTAAGGTTGGACCCTCAGGGAACTGTTCGTTGAGTCGTTGCAGTACAAGCATTTTTGCGTTCGCGAAGGACTTTGTACGTTTGGTACCGGAACCCTTAGGACTTTTTCGAACATTAACCGGCTCTTGTCCGTGCACATAAAGACAACCAGATGCTGGAGGTGACATTCCAGTGACATGCGCGCGCCGAGTCTCGGCGAGATGAAGCCGATTCGCAAGACAGCAATTTGGCTCTGAATCGATGTGCTTATACACGTTAGCATGGTGAATTGGTGTTTCTGCGCGGTGTGAAGGGTGACTAGGCAAGGCACCAAGCAGAATAACGAGGTCGAGAAGTAGGTACTCTGAAAGATCTACGATGGCTGCGGTGGGTCATCAGGACCATGCCGCCATAGGACGCCACATGCTCTAAAGGCTGCGTAGGATCACGTTCGATGCATGAGACGGAAGAGCTGTATATAATTGCGTATGAGTCTTCCATGTGCACGGGTAGGAACTGACAGGTCATCCGCTTCGAAGAGGTTGTTTGTGCTTGATGGAGTTGATCCGATCCAGGCGGGCTGGGCTAAATTCATCGCTTCCGAGTCTTTGGATTTGATGCACAGACACCCCCTCCAATCCAAACTGTACCAAACAGGGTCCGTCGGCGGGATCCCATTTATCCTGGGGAGCATTGTTCTTCATGCTTTCGATCAGTCAGTTGGATGCTACGCGTGGGTTGTACGTAGAAGAAAGGCTCGAGATGTCTCTGGCACGATGCAAATGGGTCAAAGCCTACAGCGTCTCCAACGCAAACCAACTCTTGTTAGACACAGACAACAAAAAGACTTTATTCTTTTTCCTATCTGTCCCATGATTTAGTCCGCGCCCGCCCGCAAGCAACCACCGCCCCACCTTAGCGTAGCCGTCGTCCTTCGGCCCACTTTCGAGTCTCAACGAGGCCCTCTCAGGGAAACCGTCAGCCGTCGCACCACATCTCATTAGAACAAGAGACATTTTTGCACTCGGCGCCCTACTCGGTCGCCGGATTTGATTCGCGTCAGGACAAGCGAGCACTCTCGTATTACAAGTTCCAGTCGCGCCTTGCGAAAACTCGTAGGGGTTATCGAAGCCACCTGCGGCAACAGCGACGACATCCGACGTTCGTTCCTTCCCATCACCACCCGACCTCTGGAATGAATCACACCGAGCAGGCGCAGCCATGGCCGCAGCCAACACACATGGACATGCAAGACATGCAAGACATTGACTTTGCGAACTTCCTCGACATCGGCGACATAGGTGATATTGGTGACCTCGGTGTGGCCGACTTCTCCTCGCTCGACGGACCAGACGCCCGAGTGCTGGGCTCAAATGGCTCTCTACACGACTTTGGCACCGACGCCTTTGGCCTGCCGACACAATTGGACGTGCAAACATTCGCCCAGAACCCACAATGGGGACAGCAGCAGGTGCAGCAGAGCACATATCGTGCGCCAAACATCGTCCCTCCGACGCCAAACAGCTACGACCTCCAAGGCAATGCGCGTCACTACATGGCCCAGCACATGGACTCGGGCGCCGGCCCTTTCTTCGACCAACACCGCCTCTTGACAAAGGAAGACAACATGGCATTCACCCCTCTAGTCTCGCCAGCCGTCACCCCGAGAGAGTCGACCTTTCATCCCATCCACGAGTACACTGCTCCCGGCGCCTACTTCAGTCCACTGACCTCTCCGGCTATACATGCTCAGCACCAGAACCGCAACCATGCCCATGGCCACTATACCAATCCGACAACGGCCGACAACTCGGCTGCCGCTTCGCCGCTCGACCTCAATATGGACATCGACTCGTTGAACGACGTGACAGACGCTGCTCCGCGAAGAAGCAGGCGGAAGCCTCAGATGCCGCATTCGGCAGGTCCTGCTGCCCGCGTGCGACAATCTCCCATCGTCAAGGCCCAGAGACGTCGCTCGGCTCATCTCTCAACCGTCATCCCCCCACACCAAGTCAACAATGTCTTGATGGAAGCCCAAAACCGAAGTCAGGCACAGGGCTCGCGTACCCCTTCAGTCGAGTACATGCCGCCGTATCACGAGGGGTCAAGTGCCGATTCCATCTCACCTGAGGCCTTGCCCGATTTGGTCATGGGCCCTCCTCCTCTGCCTCCCTCGGTCTTTCATTCCCCTGCCTTACAACCTCAGAACCACTCTGCTCCTCCTTCGACTACAATGCACTCGCACTCAGGACCAATGGCTTCTTGTCCCGCCACCCCTGCCTCGTTGATGTCTATCCGCAAGAAGCAGCAGAACATCGATCGTTCTGTTGGACCTCATCCGGGCTCGGGACAATTCCAAGTGCAATCCCAGGACCAGTTGAACATGCTCGAAGACCTTGCGCTGCCTCCCTCTATTGCCGAACCTGCCCAGCCAGCTTTGAATAGAATCGACACGACATTATCCAACGAAACTACTCCTCGTTTGGCCCCCGCTATCAAAAATAAGCCAAGACTGGCTCCATCAAATTCTACCACAGCAAGTCCCATTATCGGCGCTACACAATCGCCTGCCTTTGGACCAATAAACGCTAAACTAGACCAAAAACGATCGCAGCCTTCAAAGAAGCGCGGCAGTGTCGGCACGACGTCTGCGCTTGTCAGCCCGGCAATCCGACCAAAAATCAGCCCCAGCATCAAGCCTTTGCTTCCCGAAGGAGGTACGTGCAACTAATATATCCTGATCACAAATCAGTCCCTTTACTGATTATCACATGCAGGTCTTAGTGAAGCTCAACAAGCCATTCTCCTGGCATCAAAGTCAAACTACACCCACCTGCTCGAAGGCACTCGCCTCCCTGGCGTGTCATATCCCGATTCTTTATCTCAAGGCTTGACCTCGAAACGCACCTCGCACAAGCTGGCCGAGCAGGGTCGACGCAACAGAATCAATGAAGCCATCAAAGAGATGCAAACACTGCTTCCCAAAACAAAGGGCAAGGGAAAGACAGAAGAAATTGTCGAGGAAGAGGAGGAAGCCAACGCTAAGGATGACAAGGGCAACAGCACCGCAGAGGGCAGAAGTGCAAATTCAAAGGCTGCCACTGTGGAAAGCGCCATCAACTACATCAAACTACTTCAACAAGAGAAGACCACGGCTTTCGAGATGCTCAAAAAGAGAGACGAAGAAATGGTCGCGCTGAGAAAGCTGCTGCAAGCTGCTGACATCATCACAGCCGTCAGTGACTCGGCCAACGATTCAGTCGTTGCAAGCAGCGGCGAAGAAAACAACGTTGAGACCGAGAAGATGGAGGGCGTCAGTGCTACGCCATGAGACTGTCATTTTGCTCTTTTTCTTGGTTTTTATCCTTGCTTGCGCTTAATGAACAGTAAAACTGGGAACTTCGCTGTTGAAGGAGGTAGCACTTTGTTTCGGTTCCTTCCTTCCTCTCTGCCCTTCTTGCACTTGTCTTTTATAATCTCGCTAACCCCCTTCCCCTCTCCTCGTCTTCTTTCTTCACGCACGTCAAGGGTGGCTGGTCCTCTCTATTAGGAGAGGGCGAAGTTCGGTTTTTGGCGCTCTCTTTCTTTCTCTCTTGGGCTCACGAACACGAACTCCTTGTCTTAGATATCCGATATTTTGCTTAGAAGCCTCCCGATTGTTTTCGGTTCACACCAAGTTATACCTACATCTGGAATCAAATAGTAAAAAAATAATCAAAGCTCATTAACTGTATAAACTCTATAATTCCTGCGCAATTTGGTTTCCATGCCATGTACTGCATGGAACCAAACGAAGAAGCTTTTAATCGAGCCCTTATCATGATAGAATCCACTGTCGAGGAATCAAGCAGTGATCCTTCGGAAGTTGACATTTTGGCTGTTGCTTGACCATTGCTGATCAGCTTCAAGAACATTCACACTCATTACCGAAACATAGGATGCATCATCTTGTTCGAATGCACGGTCCTAGCTGTGTTTCGTTAAGCATTAGTCCCCTATTTGCTTTAAACAGAAGATCCAATATCTGATTGGATGACTTTTTGGGGACGCAGTTCAAGTAAGGTAGAGAATTTCTCAGAACAGGTAGAAGCCTAATACGCGAACCGTGCACTTGGTCTATGGGGCAGTACAATCCGGCATATGCTTAGCATATGCTCGAGTTTTATATGCTCTTGCCCATCGCTTACCCTTACTCTAAGGGCCCCTCTACCGGGAACCCCTCCTTTCCTCGTAGCGGGAAGCTTAAGGGCGCTTCTTATCATATCTATCCTAGCGTTCCGGGGGAGTGCGTAAGATAGTAATAGGCCTTGCGCTTACAGGGCTAGTAGAGGGAGGGGTCCGGCGAGGGGTGCTTTATAGTTTCTGGGCTTTTGTGGGTCTACCTGTTTTGAGAAATTCTCTACCTTAGCTGACCTGCAACCCGTGACTTTTTCCAGAAAGACGGTGGCCAGGGCAGTGGATGAATGGCAAGGGTAAAAGGTAGATCAAAATTGGATTGCAAAACGTACAGCAGCAGGGATTCCCACGTGGTCACCCACCGTAGTACTAATCTGCCGTTCAACTGCTTATGTATGGCAGAGCGGACGGGATGCCCAGTTTTCAGCTGACTGTGGCCGTACGTGCTTGGTATGTTGCTTTCCACGTCTATATTCTCGATTCATGGTTCGGAACAGGATCGAATACATCCAGACGCTTGCTCACATTGCCAACCGTCACCATCTTCATACACTGGCAGGTTGAGGGTCACCCGGCTTGGCCCTATAACTGATCCTACCGGCAGGCAAGAAGAAGAGTGCAACCAAAGCACCTCCACGCACCTCTGGATAGTGATGTGTACCTGGCCCTGGTGATGTCCAACCTGCGCCTTGCCAACCCTGCATACCTTTCAACTTGGCAGTCTTGTCAACTTGTACGACACAGTTGATCTCGCCATACGGATGAGAGTGATATTGACCCGAGTANNCTGGTTACATCAGTCATGAAGCTTCTTTTTGCTGGATGCTGATCAGTGGTAAGGAAAGTGCTTAACATACCTCTTCTTCACTTTCCATATACACGGATGTGATGGAGAAGAATCTGTTTTCAGCGCTGGGAAGAAGGATTTTGGAACGTCTGTACTTTGCTCCGTCGAGCTCGAAGTTGGCGACCCAGCCTTCTTTGAGGCCCTGACGTGTCAGATTGCATAGGTCTTCGTAAACCGGATTACCAGGTCCGTAGTTCTTGTTGAGATAGGCTTCGAGCTTGTGGCCTGGTGNTACTGAAAACAGATTCATGTCAGCGCGAGACAAGAAGGGTGGGAGAGATGATATATACAGGTCTTCGACTTCGGAGAAGAAGTCACGGCAACGAGATACCAATTTCTGAGCAGTTGGATGAGCATTCAGATCGACTTCGGTAGGAGGAACATCGTTCTTTGAGGGAGCGGCGTTTGTGTTTGGCGGTAAAGAGGAGCTCATCACTGCTGCTGACATTTTTGCTAGGTTCTACAGTGAGGTGGTGGAATTGTGAGATGATCTGCAGATGAGAAGTCTTCGACAACTACAGTGCGACAGCGAGCATTAAATGTCGAATCTTTCTGGAAGAGAGCTTCCTCGGGCAACATATACTTCAGTTTCGGTACAGTAATCAAGGAAACACAAAAATCAGCCACCGTAAAGCAAGACCCCGCTCTGGATAATCGGCATCAACCTCTGGCAGTCCATCACAAGGAATCTTTGGGCATCGATGTAAGGACCAATGGAATTGTGAAACACATGACGAGATGGACAACTCAAATTACAGCCAATGTTCTTGGATAAAAGATGGTTTGTAGTGCGACGTCCAAAGGATGCTGTCTCTCACCACCACATGCGAAAGAGGGATAAGACCCAGACCTTTTGCTACAGATTCTATTCTCCGTAGCAGTCTCAACTTTACTTCTCTACTATATCAACTATTCATTACGACTTGGAACTCATAGACAAAGCCAGGCACAGCGTTCACAATGAAAGAAGCTCATATCGACGCTGATACAAATGTCACCATTCACGATGTGCCAACACCTAAAATTCTCGATCCACATCAGATTCTTGTCAATGTGGTAGTATCAGGCTGCAACCCGAAGGACTGGAAGATGCCTGCCGGTATGCTTGTTACCATTGGTTCCTGTCCCAATAGCGGCGACGATATAGCAGGTGATTAGCCCGATCAGAGCTTCATCATGTAATATCGCTCTCTTTGCTGACTCCTCCACCTTCAAGGCATCGTTGCTGCCGTTGGATCCAGCGTTCTTGAGTTCCGGCCTGGAGATCGTGTGGCGGCCTTGCATCAACTCGGTGCTCCCTATGGAGCCTACTCTGAGACAGCTCTCGTCTGGGATCATACAACGTTCCATATTGGCGACCGTTCATTCGAAGAAGCAGCTGCGATGCCCATGGCATACTACATGGCATCCATTGGTCTTTTCGGGATGCTAAGGTTGCCGATGATGTGGCAGCGTTCCCAAGACGAACAGAAAGCAATGCCTCTGGTGATATACGGCGCCTCAGGAGCAGTAGGTTCTGCTGCAGTCCAACTCGCCGTCAACGCAAACTTCCATCCTCTCGTTTGCGTTGCAGGATCAGGAGCATCTGCGATACAGCCACTCCTCAACAGCAGCAAGGGCGATGTGGTTCTCGACTACAGAGAAGGCGCCGAAAAGCTGGTCGAAAACATGAAAGCTGCGCTTGGTGAGCAGGAATTACATTATGCCTTTGACTGCGTGAGTGAACACGGCTCGTCAGCAAACATCTGTCGTGTGCTTCGGAAAGGAGGACACATCAGTCTGGTCTTGCCATCAGGAGTAAAAGACGTCCCACCCGGTTTCGATGTCAACACCACAATGGCCGGAAACCTATGGGCCGGATTCAAGAACAAGAGCGATACGCATGGAGCAATGGGTTTGGCCGGAGGAAAAGAATTCGGATACTGTTACTCCAGACTGCTCGGGCATTGGTTCAGCGAAGACAAGTTGCGTGTTCACAGTCCCGAGATAATTGAGGGCGGGTTGCTGGGCATAGAGAAGGCGCTGAAGAATCTGAGGGAAGGAAAGAATCATGGGGTGAAATATGTTGTGCGCGTCAGAGACACGCCTGGCTTGGAGTGAGAAGGTCTCGACACCGAACATTTGCTTCAACCCTTCCAACAGATAAGCTCGAGATGTTCGGCCTCGTCTGTAGTATCTTGATGGCTCTAACGCGACAATTACCCGACGTACTCGATGTTTTAACACGAGTAGCTGAACAATGCCCATTCCAAAGTCATTCTATTGGAGTTCTTCTGATGTTTGCGACAAAGATCTGGCATGAGAAGAATTTGCACAGGATATCCCAAAAGATGAACTCAAACCATTCATAGAGCTTACCTGGATAGCTCACCTATACCTGATACTACTCAACAAATCAGGAAGTAGGTATAGTGCCTGGTGGCTGCCTCGAAAGATATGTATCTCATAGACAGGGTTGGAGGCACAGCAAGAGTACATGGCATAAAGTTATGTAACATTATGACTCGAGAGCTTACTGAGAGGCGCGTCATTTATGGGAGTGAACAGCGTGCAGCTATTGTCATCTCCCTGTTCATTCGACTACTCCCCGTCACACCACTCAATCGCGTCTTTTGCTTCTATTCCATCATCGACATTATTCATAAAATCCATCGACCCTCATAAAAACACGTCCCAGAACACAGAACAGCGAACAAGATGACCGAGTACACCAAGATGAAGAACGCCGACCTCGAGGCGCTGCTCAAGGAGCGCGACCTCCCTCACACCGGCAAAAAGGCCGATCTGGTCAAGCGACTCCAGGACCACGACGCGCAAACCGCCAGTGGTGATGCGCCCAAGAACGAAGACGAAATCGATTGGGACGAGGACGACCAGCCCGCAGCAGCCGCGGCAGCAGCCTCCAAAGCAACCACAGATGCCGCCGCCGTCGCAATCGCAGCCGGTGGTCAAGGACAGCCTCCAAACCCCCAAGCCGTGCCCAACCAGCAAGCCGACATCGACCCCTCGCAGACAGACGACCTCACAGTGATCCAGCCCGCCGCCGACGCGTCAACAGCCCAGCCCGAGACCGCAGACGCCAGCGCACCTTCAGAAGCACAGCCAGAAGAGCCGGCCAAGCCTGCCGTCGACTTTACCTCTGGACTCGCCAAGACGACCTTGGACCAAGAGATTGAAAAGCGCAAGGCGCGCGCAAAGAAGTTTGGCATGAACGAGGACGAGGACGAGGCCCTCAAGGCGCTGGAACGCGCAAAGCGCTTCGGCAACACCGAGATGCCCGGCAAGCTCAACGAAGCTCTCCCCGAGCGTCGTGAGCGCAAGAGAGGCGCCCCCACCGACGGAGAACAGCAAGGCGCCCCCAAGAAGCGCGAGAACACCGAAAACAAGCGGGAGACTAACGATAACGGCAGACGCGGTGGCCGTAGAGATGGAGGCAGAAGAGGAGGCGCACAAACCCAATCAAAGGCACCCGCTCCTGCTGCATCCGCGCCCGCAAAGAAGGAGAAGCCGCAAATTAGCGAGGCAGACCGGGCAAAGGCCGAGGCTCGCAAGGCAAGATTCGCATCATCATCATAGAATGGAACGCTCTATAGTTTTGGTTATAGGTCTCTTCCCAAATCACGACCTCTGGATCGGAAAGATGCATCCACCAGCACCATTCAAATGATCGCCATCATCTAGAAGAGTAGATTGGATGAGACTTGAGGTAGTCACGGTGTCTAGGGGATTTCAAACTCTTCTTCCAGCGGCTCCATTACAACTGTAGGATAAGCATAGCATCTGAATGAGAACATGAAATTCCTGGACTGCGTGTTTATCAATTTGTACGAGACTTTGGTGGTGGACCCATGAAAATCGTGAAAATGCTATTGACCCGAACTAAACAATAAGCTCCTTTGCACTTTCTATGCTAAATGTTGATCAAGATCAATCAGATCTATAGGCAATGCATTAATCCGTCTCGTCTACAACTTGGCTCTGGCACTGCTCTGTGCCTCGGCCTCGGTGTACATCTCATCAATGACGGCGCGGTACTTCTTCGCGGTCTGGGGTCTCTTGAGCTTGAGNNTCTGTTGTTCGTGTTAGCTGCTGGAGTTGTTGTTGTTCTTTTCAGACATAACTTACGTAGGTGTGAGGAGTTCGTTGTCGACAGTAAAGGGCTCGACCATCAGTCGCACATTGCGCACCTTCTCATAGCTGTTGAACTTGTTCTTCTTGCCAATCTTGTCAAGCTCCTTGAGAACCGCATGGCGGACCTTGACGTCTTGAGCTGCCGCCTCGAGGGCCTTGATGTCGGTTGCACCTAGCTGCTTACCAAGCACCTTGCTTGCGAAGCCAGCAAACGTGTCAGGCTGGATGCCAAAGATGGCAACCAAGAATGCTCTGTCGCTGTCTCCATGCACATATGCTTGTGAGAACCAGGTTGTGTTGCCCAAGTAGACGTTCTCGATACGCTCGGGTGAGATGTACTCGCCCTGTGCCAGCTTGAGAACGTTCTTTCTGCGGTCGATGATCTTGAAGCGGCCGAGCTCGTCTACTAAGCAAATGTCACCAGTACGGAACCAGCCATCTGGGAGAAGTGTCTTTTGCGTCTCCTCGGGGTTCTTGAGGTACTCTCTGAACACAGTAGGTCCGCGGACCAAGAGCTCGCCACGGGGGTATGGCTTGTCGGATGCAAAGTACTCCATGTCTGGTACGTCCATTAGACACAGCTCGGTCGTAGGCATGACTGCACCGCAGTTGCCGGCTGTCATGTCGCCTTCGACCTGTGCGCAAGCGATAGCGTATGTCTCGGTCAAACCGTAACCTTGCAGGAAACTGTTTCCGAACACTACTCTCATGAATTGCTGCAGAGAGGGATCGATAGGAGCCGAACCTGACACCATAGCTCTGACACGATCCAGACCGAGCTGAGCTGTGACCTTCCTGCCCCAGATGCGATCATAGAAGGCGTGCTTGTTTGTAGCCTGCTTAGGATCTGGGCTGTTCAAGGTTGCCAATTTGGTCGAGACAACATGTCTTGAAAGAGCTCCTCTGACGCCAGATGCTTCGAGAGTGGCCGTCTTAATGGCACCGCCAAAGCGGTTGTACAGACGAGGAACACTGATCAAGCTGGTAGGACGGAGAAGCTTGAAATCCTCGACAAGCTCCAGAATGTTGCCATGGAAGTATCCAATAGCACTGCCAGCCCAAAGAGCAGAACCCTCGGTTACGCGCTCGTAGATATGAGCTAGCGGCAGGTAAGAGCACATAACATCGTTGTCGCGCATGTCGACCAGAGTCATGGAGGCCGAAGCTGCAGCAACAGCATTTGCCTGAGTCAGAACCACACCCTTGGGAGGACCAGTTGTACCAGAGGTGTAGTTGATAGTGACGATGTCTTCTGGTTGGGGGACGTTGTAGGGGCGCGGGTTGGCCTCGCCCATGGCCTCGACATCGCGAATGTAGATGACCTTGATACCAGCTTCGGAAGCTAGAGCATTGAGGATATCGGCCTTGGAGGTTCCTGGGAGTTCAGAACCCGAGGTAAGAGGATCGAGCGAGACGACGATCTTGAGAGTAGGGCAGTGAGGAGCAAGCTTGAGTAGAGTTGGAATGTGGTTCAATGAGGTTGCAACAGCAGCTAGTCGTGAGTGGTTGATGATGTACTCGGTTGTGTCGGGCCCCAGAGTGTCGTAAAGAGAGACAGTGTACAGGGACTGAGACATACATCCCAGATCNNTAGTAGATTTAGCGCATATCCAATCTGCGACGGCTGAGAGTGCTTTGGACTTACCAACAATCTGCCACTCGGGGCGGTTCTGACACCAAAGACCGACACCGTGCTGTCTACCGGTAATTCCAATCTCATGGTGGAGGTGCACCATACCAATACCAAAGTTCTTTCTTCTTTCTTGAACCTGTCCATATGTTTCCCAAACATAGGGTCCAAAGGTCTTTGTGATGGGGTCGTAAGGACGATGTCCGAGACATCTTGCATTGGGGACGCGGTTGGCTAGAGTGTCGAGTTAGACTTGAAGAAGCAACCAAGGATGTCGAGTGATGGTAAAAGACGTACCTGTCCTCTCGAAGAAGTCGTGCGCAGACGTGATCTGATCGCTCTTGTAAGCAGGTTTACCTTGAGAAGCTCAACACGGTGCATACTTGGGNNGATCCAGAGTGTGAAGCAGACCGTCCTTGAATCTCCAATGTCTGTAGACCTTGCTACGTCCTGACTCTTCGCTTCCTTCGAGGGCAACACTGTAAGGAGCGCCAGGCGNGGGAGGGGCCCTGATCTCGTTGGCTCTTGCGAGAGCTGTGGGTGTCGACATGTTGTAGTTCGGGGTCGTCGGTATTAGGAGGAGGTTGCAAAGGATGAAGTCGCAGTATCGCAAAGAACAAGGTGCTTATTCGATCTTCAAGGACAAGGTCAGCTGGTGGTCATCTAGACTGAGTGGAGAAAGGACGGCGCGTTCGGCGACTCCGAGAACGAGTCGAGTTGGCACATACAAGACAAGGACCGCCCAAACGTTGACAGAGACAGTGACAGGCTGGAAGGAAGATGCAGACGGTCAAGAAGGAGAAACAGTAGAGAATATCTGTTGCTTACTTGCAGCAGTATGGGCACAATCTGGGGCATCAGCACCCGAGGTTTGCATTGTCATCGTTTATTAATTTGTCCCTTCCCAGTCACAAGGAACCGAGGCATCCCGCCTCTTGGCTGCGTCACGCACATTTAGCCTCTGTCTCCACGCTCAGCTGCAGCCGAGGGTGGAGAGAAGTCACGGCCCGAGTTGACGGAGCCGCAGACCAATTTCCCCTTTCGTACGTGGGCTTGAAGCCTCACTGCCTTAGGCTGTCAGAGCAATCATATTTCGATTCTCTCAGAAGGAATATCTACAATGATAGCCTAGATGTGAATCTCCTCAAGTATATACAGTTGCTTACAGCGCCAAACATCTGTGCCTTCGTACTATGCTATGCCTCTATAAGTCCAAGATCGATCATAAGTCTTCAAAATCCATCTCCCTCTTTCCACTCTCGACCGGCCTCTTTGGCACGGTTCCGAGGATCCCGTCCCCTATTCCACGCCTCGGCCCTTCGTCCTCCGAGATCCCATCGCAGCTTTTCGATCTCGTCGTGGATCCATTCTTTGCGTCCAGGTTCCGGAATAACCAGATTATCAGTCTCTTCCGGTATCCGACCTTCAGATTTGGCTTCCATGATCAAAGCCTCGTTCTTGCGAATCTCATGCGCCTCATTCTCGTGGTCTCTGAGGATATAGCGCAAATCGAAGAATTCGTTGTACTTCTCCGGACCGCCGAAACAATAGCCATACCCGTCACAGTAACAGATGTTCATGGCTGGGCAATCCACTGCGACACCTCCGAATATAAAGATCCAGATCTGCTCGAATACTCTGCCCGATAAACTATCGGAGAGCGGTGTTTTCAGAAGCCAGTCTCTGTAGTAAATGTACTTGGACAGAGGAACAGCCTGTATGCGCTCCCTACTGATGGCGAATTGCGCACAACAGGGCTGCGATAGTGTAGGTGGTATAGGGTCCAGAGGGAATATCTCGCTCCAGGCTTCCGCAATGATCATCTCTTCCTGCCTTTGGGCATTAGCGACCAGCGCTCCAGGATGAATACCACTGATCTCCGCAGGACAGCCAGGAGACCAATGACAGCGAAGGTTGACGTAACCATGTCGAATGACATGATTAGGGTTGAGATTGCGAACCATTTGAGCAGAGTCGAGATCCATTATATCGTTGTTGTGCCAGGCATAGCGGTGTGCGTGCATGAAGATGCTGACATCAGAAAGATTGTTGTAGTTGTCGATGATGTAGGAAAGGTATACCATCGCTTCATGTCCCTTGTTCTTTGGAGTGTGCAGTTCTGCATTCTTGTCGTCTACCACGTAAAATGCAGTCCGTAGCAGTCCCTTGGGAGCGAGCATGTCTTCCAATTCTGTATCCACCCAAAGTGTGTTCTCCTCTTTCTTTCGCCCTATCACCAAGGTTTTCGTGTATTCCGCATTAGGATCCTTTGGGGTGCCAGGGACGAAAGCTGGATTCGGATTTGCGAAGGTATGCATATTCTTGGACTCGTGCGATTCCAGGGGGACGTTTTCAGGCTCTGGATCTTCATCCTCGCTCAGCCCTATCACTTTCGGTACATGTCGCAAGGACGTAGTGAGATGCGTTGTGTGAAAGATGATGAAGAAGAAGAACACCAGGAAGAGAGCGAAGAGGAGGGGCGACAGTCGTCGCCTAGTGGTCATTGTATAGGCGTGAGGCTGGCGAGCCAGTAGGTCTGGGTATGCGACAGTCGTGAGTTGGGATTGCTGGTTGCGCGGCAAGCCGGGAGAGTGGTCCGTTCAGATCATGGCTAGTACAAGTGGACAGCAGAGAGTGACAAGGGAGAAAGAAATATGTACAGTATGCAAAAGGATGGCTGCGAACGACAGACGTGAAGAAGTACGGGCACTTATGATAATCGATCCTCCTCTGACGAAGCCTGCGGCCCGTGAGCCCTGGGGGCACCATGATGTGCGCGACTCGTCGACGATCCTCCTTGTTTCGAACCGACCATATCGGCATCATCAAACTGGCCCCAGTTCTTTCTCAGTAGACCTTGTCGGCCGCGTGTCCAGCAACCACGACTACCGTTTGATCGAGTCCCTGCGTTTCGCCCATGGTTTTTTTTTTCTCGTGCTGGACCCTGAACGACCGTTGACGTGCATTCTGCAGCCATCCACCGTCGAGTTGCGGGACTGATCATACCGCTTCACTGCCTTGAAAGGTAGTTTCAGCTCCCGACTCTTACTCTGAGAGAATCTGTCGTGCACCTAGAAATTGCATCTGACACATCAGAACTTGTCTTCATAGCCGTATTTGATCAGGTAACAAATGCAATAAGCAACGCCTCGCTCCGCTTTAAATGCAGCGCCCAAGTACATTAGAGGTATCTTCCAGGTGAAAACATCGAGACGGCGAGGAACAAGCATCCAACAGATACAGAAAAGGAGTAGATCAAACAGCCGTCGCCAATCTTCATCCACCGTCGTGAAACAGAAACAAGGAAAATCAACCCCGGGCCATGAAAACGGGTGTTCCACTCTACTCTTTCTGCTCGTTGTTCAACACCATCTCCACAACGATCTGCGTCTTCTCAAGCGCAGGGTGCTGCATGACGATCTTGATGGTGCGGCTAGCAGCACCATAGCCAACGACACCATTCACAATTCCGGTATTGGTACTGCCGCCGCTCAAAGTGCCGCCTCCGCCGTCGTCGAGACACTTGATGTCCTTCCCAGCAATGATCTGCTTGAGACGACCATTCTGAGCATTACGCACTTCGACAAACTCATTGTCGAAGAGAACGAGATACGGTCCATACAGTGCAGCGCTCTTTGCATTGGCAACAAAGTTCATGACCACTGAACGACTGATCTCGCCATGCTTATTAACATAGACTGCGCAGAGGTTGTAGCAGAGTAAGAACTCTTGATCGGTGAGTCGGAGCATGCCTAATGTCTCCTGTTTTTCGACGTGGCGTAGGATGTTGCTGACCTCAGGAGCTTTCCAATCCGGTACACTCCATGGCTGCTTTTTGTCTAAGGTGAGCACCTCGAAACCCTTATCCGAGCTGATGGCGAGACTGCTGTGGAAAAGATTCATGCCGTGACATTCAGTGCCGATGTAGAAGTCGTCATAATCGCGAAAGAATTCAGTGTTCCCTCGTTTGAAGATGCCGCGTTTCTTCTCAGTCGATTTCTGGTAGATGGGCTCCAAGACCTTGAAAGTCGACGAAATTCCATCCTTCTTCTTGTAAAAGACCAGAGTTCGATCCTTCATGCGTCCTACGGCGAAGAAACCCACGTCTCGGCTACCGGAAAGTCTTTGCGGAGCCTTACGCGAGGACGAAGTCTCGGCTGCACCGGAGGACAGAGGCTGGCAGACTGCATCGAGATGGTGTGCATAGAGGATTTTATCAGCAAGGAGCAAGAACAAGTTGAATTCCTCAAGCACAGCGACCTGAGTGACTTTGCTGCCTGCAATAGCCTATTGTGCACATCAGTATGCTTTCAGAATCTTATGAGCCTCTATAGAACTTACGCGGAACCAGCCTCTAGGGTTGTCCATCTCGCAGCAGTAGACGCCGAAATCTGTACCTACTGCAACCATATGCTTCGTATCAGGATAAGATGTTGTGAAGCTGGTAGCGCAATTGACTCTCGCTCTACAGATCGGAGCTGGACGACCACTAGCCTTGAATCTGTTTTCGACTTCTTTGACAGCACGATCCAGAGGCGTGCCTTTGATTATGACTGGTTTGCCTCCTATACTGACACCATATTGATCTTTTGTGTTTGCATTCGAATCGTAGTAGAACGCAGAATCGGCAATCACCCTCAGACGGAAAGGCTCGGCGTTTTGAGCAAAGAGAGCAGCAGCATGTTTGGTCTTGGCTTCGATAATCTTGTTGTACCATTCGTTTCTGCTGCCTGCTGTGGCAGCAAAGAGCGTATATGGCTCCTTACTTCCTAAATGCTTGATACGGAACGGGTACATGATTTTTTCTGAGTCCTTGTTGTTATCAAGCACTGTGGTGCTGGAAAGTTTCGACGGCGCGGAAGCGACGCTGTTCAGACTTGTCATTGACGAGCCTGTATTGACAGAAGCCAGAGTGGGGTGAGCTGATGAAGCGGTAGTGATACGACTCATCTTACTCAGATCTGGACTAGACGGCAATGGCCTTGACGGTAAAGGGGTAACGGAAGTGATTCCTTTGACATACGAGGACCTGACCACAGCTTCTTCGTTGATGTTCTCTAAAACGAGCAAATCCATAGGAATTGGCAATCTAGAGACGTCGTACTTCTCAATCTTGTTGGGTGCACCTTTCTGGAGTACCGAGATAGCCTTGGCGAGGACGAGATAATGGTCGAACAGAAGGGCATGGCATTCCAGCCATGTGAAACGATTGGTGCCCATTCTTTGTAGGTCTCCTTGGTAGATCAATTCTCGTCCAATAGACGTCAGATTGAGCTCAACCTCGGATGCCATTCCAGGCCGCAACAAGAGTTTTTGACTGAGATCGGAGAGGTCGACCTTTCTTTGCTGATCAGCAACACGGGAGTCGCATTCCAGAGTGACAGCTCGAATCTCCTCGATTGCAGTAGCCAGATTCGTCCTCTCCTCGCAGTCATGCTGCATGTTTTTATGGACGGTTTGCAACAGTAAACCGTAACGCTGCAACCTTGTGATAGGAGCCTTAAGGTAATTGTCCCAACCAAGCTTGTTCGAGAGTTTGTTCATTCTCGCCGCCTCAACAAAGTTGCGGAAACTGATGTTCTTCTCGAGCTCTTGCCGCATCAGAGAATTGGCGCTAGGGAAGCCTGTGGCATACTCGATGTAAGCAGTTTTGGCCTTGCGGATCCACTGCCTGAAAATGTCGCTGAATCCCTTGACCCAGGGTCCTTGCTCTTGTTGTCGATATTTGAGCTGTGGTAGTAGATGCTCAACATTAGCTTTCTTGACCAAGTCAAGTTTGCTGAAAACATCTCGTAAAAATCTCTCCTGACGGTTTGGGCTGATTATAGACGGATTGGCAGTGGCCAGAGGGTCGCGGTATAACCGGATCATCACATCGAGGTCTCCCATAAATCCCTCTTCGGTCTGCACAATCTCGTGTAGATTGTTCTGCATTTCAATCTCTTTCTTATCGTGACCCTCGACGTCCTCTTTCTTGAGCTTGTAGAAAGTTGCCCAATCCTCCGAAGCTCGAGTCGAAACAGTTTGGAGATTGACCTTCTTCAAGGTACGTTGACAGTGATGAGCGTAGCAACGACCTGGGTATATGTGATTGTGAACGGTATGCGAGTAGCACCCGTTTAGTGTCAATTGGAAAATGACGCCACTCATGTGTCCTGGGCTGAGCTTGACCCATTCTTCAACGGGAACAAGTGTTTTGGAAGCATACATGTTCTCGACAACGCGATTGCTCAAGACTTCAGCATCGGCAATATTCATGGTAGGAACTTTGTTAGTAAAAAGTGCAACAAGAGCTTCTTTGACCATTGACTCTTTCAACTCGGTCATCTTCTCGGGATCTGCAACAAGGAACAGCCACTGGAGTATTGAGCTCAACGCCCAGGGCTCTTCACACTTCTTGAAATCGGACCCACCAAGCTTTGAAGGGTTGAATCGCTTTGTAGGCAGACTAGGCAGATCAAGGGCAACAGTGCTTGCGGCAGGCGTATTGTCGAAAGTGTTGTAGATGGAAGCTCGGTAACCCTGTTTGAGCCTGCGTTCCTCCGCATCTGTTTTCGACCTCGCGGGTTGAAGTACCTGTGGTGTTTGGCTGTGGTTGAGAAGGGATGCAGATCGAGGAAAGGTGCCAGCGCCGCTGTCCAATGTAGATGGCGTGTAACCGTCAGGAGTCATGCGATACTGAGCCTGTGAGAGAGAATTCGAGCGTTGATGGAACAAACTTGTGTTGAGACGAGGGACAGCATTGTCAGAGACGATCGGAGGTGGGGGCAGAGGTCTATCGTGGCTGTGCGTTGACAGACCAGGGTGGAAGAACATGTCCGGAGGCTCGCCAGGTTGGAGAACGTTGTCTGTTAGGCTATACTCGTCGCCCTCATCAAAGCTCTGTCTACGATTGAGGGCGTTTGGATCCGTCAAACCTCCGGTATCACCAGCATCAACACGAGCAACTGGTGGTCCACGAGTCTGTAGGCTCATAGCATGATCATACATGCTATCCGGATTGCTTGAGCCAACAGAGCGTCGCAAAGAGTTTGAAGCCGATAAGGAGGCGATACCGTTGGCATCGGGACCTGCAGCCAGGATATTGGGGTCGCCTCCGTAGGACATGTGAGCATCATAACCCCCACTGAGCGTACTCATATCCATAGGCATCTCGGTGTCATCAGCTTCGTTGGAGAGATTCGCCAATGAAGAACCGTAATAACCGAAGAGAGCACTGCCTCGATTTCCGTCTGCTTCCTGAGCTTCCGCCATGCGCATCGCCTCCAGACCAGCCAAGGCCTCGACATCACTTTCGTCGCTATACTCGTTGATGATGCTTGCGATCGCCATGCTGTCTCGAGAAGGCTGTGTTGTGGGTGTCATACTGCTTCTAGGGGAGAAAAGGGGCTGCGGACGATCTGATGCCAACTGCCCTTGCGGGCCTTGTCGTCGCGCACTTGAAGCGGCACCCGCGTTGAGCACAGCACTCTCGACTTGATTGAAGAGATCTTCCTGAGCCTCCTGCTCAGTTGCATAAGACTCACGAAAGCCGGATTGGTGGAAATAATCACGTTCGACATCTGGTTCTGGTGGGCCTGGAAGAGGGCGGTTTTGTGGATGGCGTAATGTATTGCTTCTTTGTGGACCATGAGCATGGGCATGAGCTGGTGGTGGAGGCGGTGGTCCAGAAGGGGAAGGCAAATAATTAGGGGAGAATTGAGGAGAAACAGCAGAATTATATGAGCCGTAACCAGGATGCACAGGTGGAGTGGGGAGGTTCAGTTCATCAGGTATCGGGGTAGTTTGAGCGTATGGTACATTTCCATATGGGACAGGCTGGGAACCATTCGACGGCGACCAGACATGTGAGGGCGGCGGAGGCGGGGGAGGATAGTAGGACGGGCGGTCTTGAGGATAATCGGGATATGTATAAGGCTGGCCGGGTTCAGGCATAGGAATGGGCTGCGAGAAGCGATGCTGGGTCTGGTGGTAACCGGCCGAGTGCGGAGGAGAAGTGGCAGACGGAGCGTATGAATATGGGGCGCGCGGTGATTGAGGCGGAGGCTGTGACGAGTACGCTGCAGGGTTGTAGCCAACATTTGCGTAGGCCTGAGGGTTGTATTCGGCATGGGCAGATTGCGGCGGAGCTTGACCGCCCTGGGGGTAGTAAGACTGCGACGGATGGACATAATCGGCGTGGGAGGGCTGCTGGACGGGACCGCCAGGGGTCGGATAGGAGCCGTAGCCGGTCAATTCGGGCGTGGACCACGAAGACTGGAGAGCTTGTCGGTGGGCGTCGGGTGTACCGTTTGTCGGGGTATATTGCTGCGCTTGCTGACCATGCGACTGGCGTCGGTTTCCTGGGCGGTTATACGACATGGTGCCTCATCTGAAAAGCTTCCGTACGCGTCTTCAGTCCATCTGGTCTGCGACTGCGAGACCGAGTCGGAGCACGAGCTGTTTGTTTGCGACCAGCACTGAGCTCTCTCGTGCTCAATCTAGCCCGCACTTGCGGCTGTGACTGCAGTCTGACACGGGTCGTCTGCCAGCTCCGAGAGTCTGTCGTTGGCACGGCGTTCAAGTGTCCGGGAGAGATAGACGGCGAGAGAGATCCTAGGAGAAGACAACGAGCACAAGACGAGACGAAAGACGAAACGAGCACTGGGTTAATCAAATGCGCTGCCACATGCCGGTGCACTGGTCCAGCGGCCCGTGCTTGCCAAGTCATCATCTCACGCTCCCAAGAAACCACATCCGCGCCCTCCTGCACTCCCACTATCTGCCTGCTGTTAGTAATCTCCATGGCTGGACCTCATCCCGTGTCCGTCGCCTCTTTCTAAGATCATATAAGCCCGTCTTCCGCGCACCAGCACCTTGAGCAGTTCGTCTCAGCTCATCGCGCAGCCGTTAGATAGATGGTCTCGGCAGCAGTACCCCACACCTCTTTGACCACCCCAAAACCCGACTTCTTGTCACGCCTGATCCCATGCCGAGCTAGTATCGTGCTCTGTTGCGGGTCTCTTTGTCGCATATCTCTGTCTGTCAGTTAAATGTCGAGCTTTCTCTTGGTACTGCCCTCGCTACGCTCTAATGTGAATGCATAACCAATGCGCCAGTGCAGTGTAAGTTCAACGGAAAGAGCATCCAAAGTTTGACCCCGCTACTGTACCCTAGTGGCTTGTGAGCCTTGCCATGTGCAGACCTTGCCATGTGCAGAAGAGATCTCATTATCATTTCTCTATCTGCTTGCCACTCTGCATGCCCGGGAATAGCGAGTGGTCACAGGCCTCCTCTGCGATCCTCTGTTCAACATTCAGTCGCGCTTAATCGAGAGCCAGATCCCAATGCATGACTGATGAGGTTAGATTGCTCGGCTGTGCTGTGGCTGATGAACCGAAT
Organism: Aureobasidium uvarum; assembly: GCA_903853725.1. Taxonomy (NCBI): domain Eukaryota; kingdom Fungi; phylum Ascomycota; class Dothideomycetes; order Dothideales; family Saccotheciaceae; genus Aureobasidium; species Aureobasidium uvarum. Next base: position 717,804 of record CAINUL010000015.1, read on the forward strand.
GCGCGGTAGTGACGCGCTCCAATCAGATCGCCTTAGCTTTCCAAAAGGCAACCCATGTGAATCATGAGCCTCTTTGTACAAACCGTTCGTCCATAACTGGCGATGCAACTGTCGGCGGTGCAGCGGCGCAGTCATCCTTGTGAGCGCGTATCGTTCTTGGGTCGTCCGATCCTTCCGGCACAAGGTCGCCTTGGCAATTGGCGCAAATGACATAAAGGAAGCTGCAGCCCGCTGTCAAGACAGCCTCATCATATTCGCACCTGAGGCTGCCCCTCAAGGTTACGACAACACAAAGAATGAGTTACGGATATCCTCAGCAGGGCTACGGCCAACAGTATCCTCCCCAAGGACAAACCCCATACCAACAACAGCAACCCTATGGTGCGCCACCGGGTCCTCCTCAAGGCCACTCACCATATCCGCAGCAGCATGGCGGCTACGGTGCACCCCAGGCCCTCCTATGGGCCATCATCCGTCGCAATCGTTTGGCGCCCCTCCTGGTCCCCCGCCAGGGCAGTACGGAGCTCCTCCAGGACAGTTCGGTGCCCCGCCAGGCCCCCCCTCCCGGTCAGTACGGTCAGCCACAGTATGGTGCCCCGGCGCAATACGGTAGTGGTCCGCCTGCCCCACCCTCGCCGGGCTACGTCCCCGGCCAAGTCGCGCCCATGGACATGTCTAGGCAAGCCGACGACCTGAGAAAAGCCATGAAGGGCTTTGGAACCGACGAGAAAGCCCTTATCGCAATACTCGCACCTTTGGATCCTCTCCAAGCTGCTGGCGTCCGTCAAGCATTCAACCAGCGTCACCGTCGCGATCTACTCAAGGATATTGAGTCCGAAACCTCCGGCTACTTCCGTGACGGCCTCATGGCCATAGCACGCGGGCCACTCGAGCAAGACGTTCTAAACGCAAACAAGGCGATCAAGGGATTCGGCACGAAAGAGAGTATCCTCAATGACGTGCTTCTAGGCCGCAGCAATGCAGACTTGAACGCCATCAAAGCTCATTATCACCATGTCTATCATAAATCTCTCGAGTCAGATGTCAAGTCCGATTTATCTATGAAAACAGAGAGACTCTTCGACATGGTCCTAGCAGCACGTCGCAACGAGGAATCGTCTCCTGTCATCCCTCAGCAAATCGAGGCCGATATCACCGAACTCTATCGCGCTACTGAAGGCAGCAAGATCGGGGCCGATCAAGTCTCCGTTTGCGCCATCATTACCCAGCGTAGCGACGGCCAGCTTCGTGCCATCTCGCAAGCATACCGCCAAAAGTACCACCGCGAGCTCGCAGAAGTTTTGAAAAAGAACTTCAGTGGCCACATGGAGGAGGCTCTCCTGCACGTCCTGCTCAGCGCAGAGGATCGCGCCAAGCACGACGCCCAATTGCTCGAATCCGCTATGGAAGGCATGGGCACCAAGGACGACCTTTTGGTGAACAGGATCGTGAGAATTCACTGGGACAAACACCGCATGTCACAAGCCCGAGGCGCCTACAGACACTTCTTCCAGCGTGATCTGGCTGACCGCATACGCGGAGAAACAAGAGGCGACTACGAGAAGTTAATGGTAGCCATTGTGCAAAGTGCCTAAATACCTCTACCCAACTGACTTTTACAGTTGTTGTTTGATTCTTGATGATTATTATGGCGGCTTTGGATCCTCACGAGTAATGAAAAGGCGGTCCACCTACAACTATACCTCTTCACGAATTAGTGTTATTCTTTAATCGAACAAGTCTTATACCAACATCGTCATGTCTGTTCATAATCTTGAAATGCTGTTCATGCAGCTTATTGACAAGGATGCCATATAGCAAACTGGGAACCATCAAGGCAAAGTAGCTCGCACATCCGAGTCTAGTTTTCGTTGTTGGAATCAGAAATGCGTGTTGTGATACACACTCTGACAAATAATCCTCGTGATCAAGGTCGAAACATTGAGATCTTCGGGAATGTCTACATGTGTTGGTCAGTAGGCTACGCATCAAAATAAGTGGCTCGTCTGTCATCTACGCAATCGTGATACCCTCGGCTCGTTGACGAACTTCTGTCGTAAGCAAAATGCCAAACGTGGCAAGGCACAAGATTGTTCTGCCAACTTTTATACTACTACACATGATTCGAAGAGGTCGATAAGCCGAATGGCTTTTTAGGGTTGCACCATAATCTGATGCTCGAAAACCTGATTGATCGTGGGTGTAAGAGAATTGAAAAAGGGTAGAAGTTCGCGCTGTGAAAGTATGATGTCCATCTGCATTCCTATCGCTATTCACCTTGATTTGGACTTCGATATGTGGAATCAGTGCAAAGACTCTTTATCCTCGCGATCAACGCCACGCAAGCTGGTGAAGGCCAGGGAGGTCAAAAGGAGAAATCCCTACCGTTCATCGAATACCATCTGGACAACACAGACTATCCTCAGTCTTCGCTAGAGCACAAGGTGACGGATGACTTCGAGTCTGATGTCGCTTGGGTTGCAGCTTGGGATAATCGAAAGAAGGTCCGTGTCTTTTGGTGCTCGAGAGTATTACGGAAACTACGACGCAAAGACCGGGATACTACTCGATGTTGAAACACGTATACAGCAATTGATATCCGACATCAAGAAAGAGGATGAGAAACGAAGGCCAGGAAGTAAAGAGAAAGGTCGAATTTTATGCATCCGTGCATTAATATTTAAGCCCTGCTCATCCTTAAACAACTCCCGGCTCCCCACAGGAAACGACAATAACAGTAAACAACGACATCATGATTTCTCCAACAACAATCTAGGGCTTTGCGACCAGCGCAAGGGCACCAGCGATAGCACTGGCGATCATGATGGCAGCACGACCATAGTTCAGCTTGCGCCATTTCAACTGCAGCTCTCTGAACTCAGTCTCAGCAGCCTTCTGTCTGCTATCCTTGTCGGTGCCATTGGCAACACCAGCCTTGAGGATTTCTGCCAATCTGGTCATTCTCTTGTTCATGGGGACCTGGATCAACAGTGCCCAAGCCGTGGTTGCGACGTTTAAGCCAAAGGCGGCAGCGAGCTTGGGGAACTTGGCCTCGGCAATGAGGTTACCGTCGCGGGCGCGGAGGAATGCGGTGCTTGTGAGGATGAGGTTGGAGAGCGAGCAGAGAGCATTGAGAGGAGGGAAGAAGTGCTCGCTATTGTGGAGGAGGTAGGCGGTTTGCTGAGCTGTGTAGTGGATTGGTACTCCAACGACGTGGTCGGTTACAGTGGGCATGATCAGAGGCGATTGCAGTACTGAACCACCGAAGTTGACGGCGGCACCCAGAGTTGCGAAGATCTGGAGAGGTTCGAAGAACCAAGGGTTGCTGACAATGTTTGATGCGAGTGCGGCCATGACTGCTGTGTGTCCTGTCCCTTTTGTGATGTCTGTTGTAGGAATCGGAGCGAATGACTTGGTCTGTTCGAAGGGAGAGTGAGTTGGTGTTCGTTCAATCAATCTTGTCCTTGGCTGTTGAGTATATAATTACTTCGGACTTCTACATGGGGCCGATGTCTGCAGGAACACATCCATGTTGTTGCATGTGATTGCGGAGTGATGATCATCACAGATCTTCGACATACCTCGTCTTACCTGCACCATATCACCTGAGTTGAGCATGAAGCCTGCAGCGACCCANNTCAGAACAGCCAATTTGTATGTCTCTCTGTCTTTTCACTCGGTCAGCTCAAAGATCTGGTGACACTTGTGTAACCATGCTGATGCGTTCATCGTTTCGGAACGGAGAAGCGTTGCAGATCCCGCATCTGCATCAAGAAATCTCCGAATATCTTGTCGATCTCTACATACTGTATCTCTTTGACTTCAACACTTCAACTTTCGATAAACTCCCTCTCGCAGACGGACTCGCCCACTGCAACTCCAAATCCACAACACTGACCCAGGTAGAGAAACGTTGGATTCTCCCAGATAACAGATGTTCGATGTTCCCATCGTAACGCACCATACTCTGACGAACAAGCCATGTCTGTTGGGGACTCAAGATGAGCCACTCTCGGCGGACAACTTTGCCATATGGACCTCACGAGCTCTCCTTCTCTGTCATCAATCTCGCTCTTGGAGAATGCCATATCGAGATGTCTTTGTACCGAGCCAGTATGATGCCCTGAGTACAATCCCAAATAGTCACATGGTTAAGGGTCGAGAGACCACAAGGTGAAACAGCAGCTCTGGCGCATCCAGACCATACTATCTTGATAGATCCAGGGGGGGGGGGACAGTAAATCAACTATGTTGCCCTACAAGCAATGCTGTAAGGGGTATAGTTCAAATGGACGCCATCTGAGACATTCGAGAAGCCTCTGCTTCGCTTCATGTTGCTACCACAACGGCTTTCGACAACAGCATCGACGTGGACGTCCCTCAAGATGAGACAGTCAATTGCTCTATACATCTTACTGCGAGTTCAGATTGGAGAATTTGGCAGACGTTTTCACCACGTCATGATACATTCTGAACTATCTTATATCAGGATATACAGAAATTCGACGACTATACATAGGCTCTACGCACTACCTCGAGGCTCACTACATGGATCGCGCTTTCCTTGGTTCTGGGCCTGTGTTATCGTGATACTGCGAAGCGTAGACCCTATTCATAGTCGCGAACAATCTCTTTCGCGGGACTGACTTTTGCATGGAACAGAAGGTTTCTTCGGTGAAGAGGAACTGCCGAGAGGAACGGCTTTTTAAGGACAACCACGTCTTCATACCGAGTCGCGCGCATTCAAACCTACTCCCAACCAGAGCCAGAGGTGTAGATGTTTCACTTGATAAGTGTAACTTCGCTGTCGAATCTGTTCTTGGATGGGTTGTAGGGCTCTGTGTACAAGAGGAGGAGTTTGAGCCGAAGGTGCCGGGCGTTCCTTGATTCTGAAAGCATTGGCCACTTCGAGTAACCTACTCCACTACCACCAGCCTCCTCGACATCGTACTAATCGCGTCGCTACATTGGCCTTGCCATGAAGATATGCAGGAGCCGGCTATATTGACAAGTCGTTGGACAGACCACCGGGAAACACAAATCCATACGCTCACGACCAGACAAACGATCTAGCTTCACCTACGACAGATCATATCCTTGCGGAAAGTGTTTGTACCTGATGTCTGAATATGATTGCCGATACGACTGTCATCTCGTGGCGCTTCTTCGTTCATGACAGCTCAACGGCGAACCACGAAACGTGCATCGTGCCATTGTTAGAGACTGAGGTCCACGCCTCTGCTCTTCGCATTTGAGATACACACTCTTACCTCTACCGAGCGCCACAAGGCTCAGTCGAGGACCAGCTCTCCACGATGCAATGGCTAGTAGATCAGTCTAGACGTAGGTCCGTGGTATCTGCATCTGCCACCATCAGCAAGTATATATATCTCTGTGATCCCTCGAGTTAGTTACCACAGCATCAGCCTATCTCTATCGTGCAATCCCCATCTCCTACCTGATTCACACCTTTCGACCGACATTTCATCAATTCGTTCTCCTCAAGTTTCTCTGTTGCATTCCGCAATGTTGCGTGCCGTCGCTGCTTTCGCAGCATGCATTGCCTTGGCCAATGCCCAGACCTTTGATATGGACATGATTTTGGCTGCCGAGCCCATCCCGACCCCATCCATCCCTGTCGTATACGTCACAGGTGATACTCCTACAACGACAGCATCTGCCACAACAGTCTCATACGTTGAGACGCAGGCCGTAGCATCTGTCTCGTCCGAGGTCGTTGCTGCAGCAAGCAGTACTGCTCTTAACAAGCGTGCCGCTTCTACTTGTGTGCCCCAACCCACTGGTATCTCATACAACTCCAGTCCGGACACCGCTTCTGCTTTCTTGGCCGATGGGTACTACTCAAGTGTCGCTTCTGCCGCAGCTACACCTGCTGGTTATGTCAATACTTTCACCAATCTTCAAGCCTCGAACAACGCTTATGGGTATGTTTTTTCTTACTCAATAACGCAATACTGTACATCATGCTAACCAGAGAGCAGATACATGGGCTTCCAGCTGCTGAAGACTTATGATACTCAGTTGTGCTCGCAGAAGTGTGACAAGATCAATGGATGTCTTTCGTTCAACATCTACTTCGAGCGTGATCCATCTGGTACGTATCATGCTCACGTTGATAAGAACTTCGTTGACATCATTACTNNAGTCGATCCCAATGACGCCTCTTGCTCGTCGCCGTCCTCGGTTACTCAGATCAAGTGCGTGTTCTGGGGCGGTCCAGTTCTCAAGTCCAATGCCCTCAACGCTGGCCAATGGCGCAACAAATTTCAGGTTGTTATCGCTGGATCCAACGGCTACGTGAACCAAACCATTACTCCTGCTGCTGGATACGATCAGCCTGTCGACCTCGGTGATGCTACTATCAACGCTCCTTTGGACTGCTCTGGACACGACACTTTCATGCAATCCAAATTCTTCACCTCAGGACCTTTCGATGCCAACTTGTGCGCTTCAGCCTGCTCGGCCCAGAACGTCTACAACTTGGCCCATCCTCCTGCTGAGGGCAAGCCCAAGACTTGCCAATTCTTCACTACATATCTTCTCTACAAGAATGGCGTTGCTCTTGGCCAAATGTGCTCTCTCTACACTATGGCTTGGAACACGACTTACAACACCAACAAGGGTTACTACTATGGTAGTGACCACTATACCGTTGGCTACAGTTATGCGTTCTCGAACTCGACCGACCATGGTGCACCCTATGCTGCTTGTGGTTCATCCAGCTCATCAATCTCCTCGAGCACTACTCAGGCTTCATCAACCGTCGTATCTGCTTCGTCCACTACCATGACCACTTCCACCGCAACACCCACCTCTCTTCTCCCCGACACTTCCTGCAACAACGCCGGCCTCCAATTCGCATACTACCCCGGTCTCCCCAGCACCCAATGGGACTTCAACTCTCCCAGCTACGGTCTCGATGCCGAGAATTACAAGACCGTGACTCCAAACTACACTGGCGTCACCAACTTCATCGGCGGCTTTGCTTGGAACACCTATCACCAATCCTCTACCATATACGGTAGCTCTCGCCCTTTCGACCACGAAAAAATGATCCTCAACCATCGAGGCTATTTCTTCGCTCCCACCACCGGCGAATATACCTTCAGCATCCCCACCGTAGACGACGCAGCATTCTTCTGGCTCGGCGATGTCGCATACACTGGTTTCAACGAATTCAACCATCTCCTCTTGGATACACAAGCCAATGGCACTCAAAGCGCCACCGTGACGCTCACGGCAGGTAAATACTACCCCATCCGTTTGATTTACGGTAATGTTGGTGGTGGACCTGGTAGTTTGTATTTCCAGATTGAGCAGGGGAGTAAGGTGGCTGTGGATTGGTCGTCGACGGTGTCGCCGTATTTTGTGCAGTTTTCATGTGATGGGGTGAGGGCGCCTGTGTATCCTGCTTTTGGACAGGAGACTTGAGAGGGTTGGGAGAGGTGTGGCTGGGGTTTCTGGTTCTTTGTGTATATATTAGTGTTTCCTTTTTCGGGTATGTTGTGGTAGGGTTTAGCCGGGCAGAGGTTGAAAGCAATATCTATAACATCAAAGATGGTGTGCCTCTTGACTGAATTGAGAAAGAGCGGGAAGGAAGCGTGCAGTCGTTCTTTCCTACACCTGAGTGATTCTGAACAAAGAGCTTGACAGGAAGTGACAACTCATCATGCAACCATTGAGATCTGCTTGTCATCGAGGCAGAGTTCAAACATGGTCATTAAGAATCACGATGAATTTCCAATAACAGTGGCAGATCCAAGATGGACTGACAGCAGCGTTCGAGGTTTCAAAAAAATGCTTTCTTCGTTCTCGGTAATATGAGTTTTCGGGTCAGATATAACGTTTGTGTCATAATAAAGTGCATCACTTTTTTCTTTACTTTTCATAAGAACACCCCTTCTATATCCATTTTCTTTCTCGCGGCGAAACGAATGCCCCGTCTAAAGAAAACAACCATGATGCATCGACGTCATGAGCGAACTGAAATCCGTCTCGAGAGGCTAAGGAAGAAAACACAACCATGATAGAGAGAAAGACTCCAAAAAACCCAAACATGAACATTGGAAAGAATGCAGAAACAGGGATATAATCAGGCAGAGGAGGTCTCAAGACCCGCCAGCTGGCTTGTCGCAGCCAATGCGGCCCAGCAAGTCCTTGTGGTTGCCGGGTATGCTGATGCCGCTGGCGCGGCTCTTCTCCGAGGTTCGCTTGGCCGCTGGGCTGGGTCGGCGTGTGAATCGTAGGCTCTCGACGCCAACCTCCTCCTCTTGAGGTGCCAATCGCAGCTCGGGCTCCTTTGTAGAGAAATCTCTCACAGTCTCCAGGGTATCTTCCTCCTCTTCCTCTTCTTCCTCATCATCGGAACGAGTGTCGTCGGCTCCCTTGCCCAGAACCACACGGTACGCGACACGGCAGATCATGCCGAACCAGATGATTGTAATGACCTGGAGAGCGAGAAGCAGACCCAGGAAACCGTAGTGAATCTTCTCGTTGAAGCACACATCGCCATTGCCGCTGGTGTAAGCGTGCAGAACATTCGAGAGAACTTCGCTGCCGCCATTCTCGGAAGTTTTGACACCAGTCACAGCGTTGTAGCAGCCGTAGGGCATCTCGACGGGGACATCGGCGTAAAGGGACCAGCAAACGGCGAGGTAGAAGACGTGTCTGGCGACGAACCAGGAAAGCATAAAGACGCCGAAAGCAATGTCGCAAGCGGTCTGCATGCCCATGTACTTGAGCAACTTCGCAATCTGTGCAACGACGGTCAGTACTCAGTAAGAGCGGTCCTGCATGTGAAAACTTACAGGGAACACCAAATCGACCACATCCATCAGACACAAGATGACATTGCCGACCTTAGTCTGGTAGTAGCCGTAACTGCCAATCAGGAGCAGGCATGTAATGATGTGGTGGGTGAACATCTGCCAATGATCTTTTCTGCGCTCCTCGATATTGATAACCATGATTTGCTGCAACCAGAAACCGAATTGAGCCAGGTAGTACAGCTTGAAGAGACCAGTCATGGAGCGTGTTGGGAAGCCAGTCCACATTGCGGGTAGGTTGTTGAAGTATGGGGATTCGTATACAAGATANNCTGGTTTGTGTGTTAGCTGTCGCAGCACGGAGCATGGTAGTCTTGTGGAAATACGCACTGTGCCGAGGAACCAGAATGCAGCGTAGTACAGGACTAGCCAGGCTTGTTCGGCAAAGCGAATGGTGGCCTTTTTCTTGTGGATGCCACACTTTCTGGCCATTGGGACAAGGGCGTAATCCATGGCGGCTGCGCGGAGGGCGGTGAAGACGATGATGCAGAGCGAGACGAACTTCAGGTCCTGCCAGCCCGGGTTGTAGAGGCCGGTTTGAGCGTCATAGTAGGACAGGGTGAAATATTGGATTGTCGAGGAGCGGAGGCTAGGGAAGCAGACATGTGTCAAGACGAGGAGCATGAGGACGTTGATGGACAGGCNCTGGTATAGGTCAGCGCTGGTCTTGTCGTGTCTCTGGCTTGGGAATGCTGCAATACCTAGTTGGTGCTTGACCAGGGTAGCGCACAGAGAGCTCGAGAGGCTCTCATGCTTCCTCTTGGACCTCTTCTTGATGTGCGGTTTGGCGTTGCAGGTGGGCATGTCGAGGTGCTGGGGGAACGATTGGACACCCGCTGCAGCGGTAGGAGAAGCGACCGAGGCCATTGGCGAAGATGGACAGAGAGATGCAACAGTTCAGACAAGCAGCATCGACAGGGCTTGAGCGAGAGTGAGGGCGGAGTTTGCAGTCAAGCGAGTGCAGCCAGTTGTCTTTCAACGGTCTAGACGGAGGTAAAGCTGGAGAAGCGGGCGTCTAGCACGACGACGAAAAGACCGAATGCAAGCAGGACCAATGCGGTGTGAAATGTCAGCTGGCAATTGAGCCGTCAAGAAGCAGCTCCCTGCCTGCAGACCGAGATAAAAAGCGCGTGGCAGTGAATGGAATGGCTGAGAGAACGCGTATCAAAACGCAGCGGGTGAAACGATCAAAAAGTCGATTGCAACGCCGCCAACCCCAGACCCTTGGCGACCCCTATTGCCCTTGCGCCATCTAGAGCTTACCATCTGCCTCCCATTGGCTTACGGGCGAGTGCGGCGTCGGCCACAAGGCCTGAGACATCTTTTGTGGGAGATGGTCCGAATTGGCGACCAAACATCAACTTCAGCCTTCAGCAATCCAACATGAAACTTGGGTCTTGATTATGTGTATGACTGCAAAACTATAACCCCCCAATCCAGAAACCAGCTGAACCCCACTATCCAAAACTCCGCATTCATCAATTGACATGTCCGTTTGCTCAACTCCGAGAAGCCTGTCGACTGTACTCTAGTTGTTCTGCTGGCTGTTCAGAATTCTGAGAATGGCCAAGAACAGGTTGATGATATCAAGGTAGAGCGAGATGGAAGCTGCAATCTCCTCNNCCTCGACGTGGTAGTGTCTCATGATGAGCTGTGTGTCGACCAGGATGTAGCCACTGAAGATGAGTGCACAAACGATGCCGTATCCCAACTCGATCGTGCTGGTGTGAGGGAAGAAGGCTGCCATGAATCCAAAAATAATGACAACCCAGAGAGCTCCGGCAAGATAGGGGATCCAGCTGGTAAAGTCGTACTTGGTCTGGCAGGCGAAGAGCGTGAGTGCGACAAAGATAGCCAGGGTGAAGATGAGCGCCTCGAGCACAATCTTGCTCTCGAAGAAGGATGTGACGACACTGATCGAATATGCCTCCATGGCAGTAAATCCAGCAAGGAAGAGGAGGTTAGTGGGGTACGACTTGCGCTTCCAGAAGGTCAAGAGCATGAAGCCGATGGCGCCGAAGAGCGACACCCACATCATCCACTGGTTGGTCTGGATCCATGCTTTGTAACCAGGGCTGAAGAATGAGACGGAAGAAAGAGCGGCGGTCGCGAGGAGCTGGACGGTCAGGATCGAGTAGACCTTGCGGACGAATTGCATGCGGATGTCGAGAGTTGCTTCGGAAACGGAGCCACCGAACTGTGGTACGTCAGTAAGGAAAGTCTTTTGACAGTAGGTCGCGACATGACATACCTTGAAGTCATCGGGGACATTGTCGTCTTCGTCGCGAGGAACTCCAGGAACGCCAGAGGCTTCTGCCTGGTAAGATGGAGGGGGCTGGCTGTAGGCCTGCTCCTCGAACGAATCACGCGTTGGCGCTGCCTGGTACTTTGTGGTGGATGCCATCGCTGTGTGAAATGGCGCGTTGGTCGAAGAAAATATTATGTACGAAACAAAAGAGGTGCTTAGGTTATCAACAATCAAGAAAGGAAGAGGCGGCGAGTCGAAGCGACGACTTGCACAGCCGGCCGAAGCTTCCAGCGTCATCAATCCGGGGTCACGTTCGCTTGGCTGAGCCTCACCTTTATTATCCCCGTCCTTTGTCCGTCATCACCTTCACTTCTTCAACGTTCTTTCCTGAGTTATAGTGTGCATACAGCTGCAAAGACGCGGATTCCTGTCAGTCTGATTCAACATCACACCTCATGGAAGCTTGTCAGTCGGCGCCTCTCGATGGACGCCACCTGCTTCCAAATGGCTGTATGGTTCCACAGCTCGCCGGAGATGTTTTTCCATGAAGATTCTCCATGAAAAGCGAGACTGGGTTAGTAAATCTCATGGAGAGGTATAAGAGCCCATGTCATGTAAGAGTAAGGGAGAGATACTGCGATGGAATTCGACATGACTGAGCGCATTTGTCTCAAGACCCATGGGCTGTTCGTCTCGAGTTGTTCCATCATGACCACTCATTACTATTGTGAGGCTCAAGAGTTTTGTGTGATCCGAGAGTCACACATATCAAGACCTTGGTACGGGTGTGTTACTTCCCCACGCAGTCCCTTGAAGAGAATGGATATCCAATCATTTCCTTGATTTACACTCATTAGAACTCGTGGCTTACAAGACATGATCCACACTGTTTGAGAAAGTACCACAGATTGATTTACATCTATGAACTCAGTGAGACTCGCCAAGGTGTGAATCTGCTACCAGATGGTAAAAGTCAACATTCGTCATCTGATTTTCGATCCTGACCTCACCTTACATCTGCAGTCGCGCTCCTTTGTCGACACTCACAGCGATGTCCAAACAAGTCAAGGCCCGCCAGAGCCATCAAGATTACGCACAGGGGTCGAGAGACGTTGTACTTCGAAAACATGTGATGAAGGTAGAACAAAATTTGAGCGAACGTCCTGTTGCATACTAATATACTCCAGATCACCGACAAAGCTACGATCTGGCTTCCCTTGAGCCGTGGCAAGCGCGAATCGCGTCAACCGCCCTGCATGCAACCACTTGCGGACTTGAAAGTCATTCGTTTTAACAACCTCCGCCTACAGTGCAAGAACCCTGGTACCGTTCTTATAGTCCGCGCAATTGGCCAGCCTTCACGACCAGAACCGCTTCTTCCCATATTGAATGTCATCGAAGACGATACAGGCGAGGCTATACATATCGAAGTGTACTTTCCAATCACCAGTCCTCCAACAGACATCCTTTCGTCTGGCAATATCCTTGCGATCAAAACACCCCAATTCGAGATGGGCAGCTATGGACCCGTGATCAAAGTTGTTCATCCTTCCGACATCCTAGCCCTCGAATCGAGTCACGAACTAGTCCATGAAACCTTCGTGGATCTGTCTGGATTGTCTGTCAAGTCTGTCTGGGACTGGAAAGACGAAGCTGAGGCGGCTCTCGAGAAAAGAGATTACAAGAAAACGATCAACAGCTGCTCAAATACCCTTGGACAGTCCTCTGATCCAGAAGATGCGGTCGATCTTCTAGAAATTTGCAATGAGACTCGACGCTGGCTTCGTGAGGAGCGAGATGGTGTTTACGACTTTGCTGCCATGGCAAAGGAACAAATCCCGATCAATCATGCCAGCTTTACTAATCTGACAGAGATACGAACTTCGAGTGGCCGCGGACGTGGATTGTTTGCTAAAGTCGATATCCCGCGTGGTGGCCTTGTTCTTTGTGAGAAGGCATTCGGGTCTGCAGAGGTAGCCAAAACTGTAGAGACCACTAGAAACAATGCTTACGCTGGAGACGACCGAGGTGCACAACTATGGCTGGACCTTGTGCAGAAGGCATGCACGAACTCTTGTCATGCTCGGAGATTGCTTGGCTTGTACGCAGGTCCAACATACTCGACTCAAACCAATGTACCGTTCGTGGACGGACGACTCGTCATCAACGTCTACCAGATAAAAGCAATCATGTCTTGCAACACTTTTGCTTACCAAACATTAGAAGGCTCTGGGAACAGCCTCTTCATCCAAGCATCCCACGCGAACCATTCATGCATTGACAACACGTACCGAAGCTTCACAGGAGATATGGTCGTATTGCGCGCTGTGAACGAAATTGCAGCAGGCACCGAGCTGACCACTTCATATTGGCCAGCTGGCCTGGAAGAGCCAAATCGGCATGAAGCTCTCTTTCAGAACTGGAATTTTGTTTGTGAATGCAAGATTTGCGAGAGCGAACTACAATGCGGGGAAGACTGGGAAGAAATCTTCAAGAGGGTCAGAAAGCTATTGAAGAAGAACTATAGTAACAAGAAGGAGTACATCACCAAGATCGAAGAGCTCGTCAAGCGATCCGAGAGCGTATATCCTTGTCATTTGTTCAAGGATCTACCTCGGATAGCCATGCAAGATCTTCAGAGCAAGCTTCTGGAGCTCTGGGTCGACTTGAATGACGGGGAGAAGATTCGCGAGCATGCAACTGCACTGCTTCGTGAGTACGGTTTTCGAATCGAAATCGCAGACAACAACCCAAGGGTCCAGCTCAAAGGTCCCAATGGACTACTGCATGCGCCGGTAGTAAAAGCACTCTACCAGCCTGGGCGTGTCTCAACCGACGAGGATCGCAAGGAGTATTTTGCACTGTCCAAGAACATGTGGCTTACCATGAATGGTACGTCTGAAGGGTGGAAAGCGTTGGTAGCTTGAGACAGCACCTAGCAAGAATGCCATTCTGGTGTCAGCTCTTGCTAAAGAAGAGGTGATCAATTCATATGGTCAAACACTACTTCTTGCCCTTATCATCTCTGGCATTCTTCTGCTGAATACCCTCGAAACCTTGCTACGCGATGATGTATGCTGTGTGATTATCTTCGCAATGCTTGTATGAACTCTATGTCTTCTTGCGAGCCTTCTGTTCCCATCTCGTTCCTCCTTGTGCAATGAACACCATCACAGTATCAGTATCGCACTGCACAAGTGTTCTCCAACCTGAGAGAGAGTGCCACAGAGACACCCAAGATTAATCTTTCTCCTCGGCCATCCTCGCTCTTGGAAAGCGACTGTGAAGCCTCATAGCTGGAGAATGGGCCATGAGCAACATATGAGAAAGAGTGTCTAACCAGTCTTTGATGGTCGTCTGCTGTTGAGTCCAAAATTCTGGAGCGGTTATTCTCACATTTTGCATCATGGCATTTTGGTGTCGAAAACCTGCCAGAGCCTCCTGGTCTTTCCAGACTCCAAACAGACCTTTCATGGCCCTGATCAAGCAGTGTTGATTCATGTTCACAGCGAACGACATCTGGATTACGAAATCAAATTACTGCATAAACCACGTGTACTTTATTGATTTTCTAGAATCGCAATTCGCGGAAAGTAAAAAAACATTCAAAGCAGAAGAAAAAAGCAATTGTACCATTATCATCTGGAACCAAAAAGAAAAGAAGAGCTCGTCAAAAGTGTATCGATCGCTATGCTGTCGTTTCGAGTCGTTATGGGTGGTTGATTTGCTGCCGCCATGCATTTGCGTTTTTTGGAATCAAAGTAAAGGCAAGCAAAAAGAAGACAAGATTGAGGAGCAAAAGAAAGCCTTCTCGGTACTGTGGCAAGCAAGTAAAGGTCTAAGCAAAATTTGAAGCAAAGAGGCAGCTGCGTTTGTCTCCGGCCGCAGTTCAACGGTACCTGCCTGATCGCTTAGAGTCGTAAATGACCTCGCGTTCGTAGATACGCTCGTCGTACTTGGAACGAGGTTTGGCTGGTGGTGAACGCGGCTTGGGAGGTGGGAGTCTCTCGAGTTGTTCACGTTCCCATTCGATCTCGCGAATACGGTCACGACGTTCGCGACGAATGTCTTCGGAAAGCTCTACGAGTTGAAGCACGTCCTNCCTGGAGTGGTGGATTAGCTTTGTTGTCGGTTTGCGATGCAACATATCATGACTTACGTATTTCAAGTACTCCATGACGTAGAAGAAGTGTTCCGAGTCTTCATACTGATAGCCCATTTCCTCGATGGCTTCCTTGATGACCAGGTCTTTCGTGACCTCGGTCCACATGTCCTTGGGGACTTTGCGCTTCTCCTCTTTGCGCTCTGGTGCAGGAAGCCCAGGCGCAAAATCGGTTATGAACTCTTCATCAGCAGTATAAAACTTGCTTCTCCTGGAGCCATTGTATTGTTGCCAGGTAATGTCTTGTCGACCACCTCCTAATCCATCCATCTGGACTCGTCTGGTACCAGGAGGGATGTCAACGAGTCCCCAGTCTCTAGTTGCACCGTTGTGTGCTTCGCCAACATAGCCACGCTCCAGTGCTTTGCGATTGTAGTACTCGGCCTCGGCAGCAATTTCATCATCATAGCGACGTTGAGGCGTGGATACTGAGCGAGAACGAGTAATCTCGACATCGCGCCCCACTTCAGGTTCACGTCGAGGTGCTGGACGCGAGACCTCGCGCTCAAAGGTGATGTTCTCGTCATAACCTCCGTTGCGAGTATTGCGTCTGCGAATTTCTATCTCGAGGCTCTCGTCCCTGGGCGCAGGAGGAGGACTTGGTGGTGCTGGGGGAGGACTGGGCAAAAGTTCTGGTGAGCGGGCTCGCTCAATACCATGATCAATATGTCTGTGATGCGTAANTAATTTCCTGAATGATAGGCGGGCGGACAATAGGTTCTGGTGGCGGTGGAGGCATGGGCTCAGGGGTTGGTTCTCTAACTGGTTCGGGGTGGGCTCTCGAGGAATAGATCGCTCTCGTCGTCTTATGATGATCTTTTCCCTATCGTCTCTAATAGGAGGAGGAGAGTTGCGTTCGTGCTCGCGGCGACGGATGATGATCTCCTCGCGTTCGTCTCGAGGAGGTGGAGGTGGAGAAGGTTCGCGACGTCTGAACAACCACTCTTCTCTTTCACGTGCAACCGGACCTGGACTACGTCTACGAGGAGGTGGAAGACTGGGCTCGCGCTCACGTATACTGATCTCCTCCCTTTCCACACCGCGCACGCTTCTGGCTGGAGGAGGCGGAGAACGTGTCTCTTCATGGCGAAAGATGAACTCTTCCTCGGCAACTTCTGATCTCGCAGCTTCGGAACGAGGAGGAGGACGACGATCTCCAGCACCCCTGCGAAAGACTATGTCGGGAGGTGGACCTCGAGGCGGTTCCGGGTCTCTTTCTCGCTCTTGCTCTCTTCTGCGAATCAAGATGTCCGTCTCCTCGATCTCTCCTCGATCCCGTGGTCTAGGAGGTCGCGACTGTTCACGCTCGCCACGACGAAGGATAATCTCCTCGCGCTCAAAGTCTCTAGGATCCCTGGAAGGCGGTGGTCGTTCTCTGAGTGGAGGTTCACCTCGGCGCTCTCTAATCACGAGTTCGTCCCTCTCAACTCTTTCTGGTGGGCCACCTCTGCGGGATCTGGTATCGTCGTCTCTGCGGGAGACATAGTCGGCATAGTCGTCGGGCTCGCGATTCTTAACTACAAGCGGACCGGCATTCGTTCGTCCATAGTCGTCTTGCAAGAAATCGGGAAGCTTTGCTCCGCGGGTGTTTCGGCGGTCGCTCACGACAGTCTCTGGGCGGTCGGCATAGCGAGTGCGGTTGATGTCGACTTCGATGTCCTCATAGTTGCGCGCAGGTCGAGGCCGAGCATAGGGATCGCGCTCTCGGTCGTCGTAGACATCAGCGACAGGATAACGCCGAGACATGGCAGTGTTGGCTCGTCGCCGGGACGTTTGAAACGGTCAGAGAGTGAACCTGAGCCGACGAGTCAGGCCCGACGTGGGGAAATATCAAAGCCCACGAACGACGAGAAAGACGGAGCGACGACAAGAGCAACAGGCCGAAAAAGCAGCTTGTACTCTGACGAGCAGGGGCAGAGTCGTCACACGAGAGCTGCTAACTCGGTGAGCGGGAAACAAACGACAAGAACCTGGAACAGTGGAACTGGAGAGGCTGGTGGGTGGTGGGGGTCTTGAGATTGTGGCTTTGGTTGGTGCCCAAGCGTCTGCACACTTGACGTATTGCTCTACACCTTGATTTTGGACTGTCGACAATTCACTCGTCGAGAGAGCGCAAGGCCAGTGCAGATGCTCTACAGAACTTTGTGTATATCAACAGTTGCATATCTAAGTACTCTCGAGCAAGGGAGAGGGAAGCCAGGTTCTTGCTTGGTTCGATTAGACACTGTTGAGTCCAAGGGCAACACTTGCATTCTGATAGTCTTGTTACATCTGTTTGAGCACAAAACTAGAAGCTCCGTGTGCTGGCAGAGCAGTGTCCGTTGAATGATGCCGCAGAAAGGAATGGCTTCTGTCAAACCAAGGCTTGTTTCTTGGTCGAAGGGTCGAGCCTTCCCGAGCACATGTGGGGCTATCCGCAACCTTCTTGTCCAGCACGGGTCATCCCTACCGTTGACAACAGACGACGACGAAGCACTACATGCTCTTCTGACTCTATACTTTTCCATCTGAACTAACCTTTTTTCATTTGTTTGTACATTAATATCACATCTGACAGCTAGGCAACGACGAGTTCAACTGCTCGTTCATCCTGCAACCCTTGTGACAGCCACCCTTTGTGGCATGTGATTCAGGGTCATCTACTGCCCCAGACATCAGGATTATCTATCAGATAGGTAGCAAACAGACAGTCATCTCGAATATTTGCAACACATCTCAATCTGGCTCCTTTCGGACTATGGGCTTCTTATGAGTCACAGTCCCTTGTTCTCAACTCTCGCCTAGGAACACATTTCTTCAAGATTCCCCATGGACACTCGAAAACCCATTAGGGACACTGCCGAGCCCAAAGTGCTTTCTGTGGCTTTCAACAATGACTGTACCAGGTTCGCATGTGGCTTGGACGATGGCTTGAGAAGTGTGTATACAGAGATGAGTTCGAAGTCAGACAACACCTGACCGTGCCCTCTAGTCTTCCGAGCCAAGGACTGCATAAGAACAATCAAAGAAGGCATGTCTACACTTCATGAAAAAGGGAATAAGATATCTAACTGCAAGTANGCACTCCGACCTGGACACGGCCTCGCCATCGTGGAAGCCTTGGATGACAGATACGCAGCTGTAGTGGGTGGCGGAAGGCTGCCAAACTCTTCGCCTAACATGGTATGTTTCCAGACTACAATGTTGAGACATTACTTACTGATTGAACANAAGCTTGAATTTTGGGACCTCGTCGAAAAGAAGAAGCTAAAAGAACTCAACTTTGGCGAACCCATTGTCGCCGTCCGCATCACCGCCAAATACTGCATCGTCGTCTTGATGGATCGCAGTATATCTTTGGAGTACACCAAGGATTCAAACACTGGTATGATCAACCTAGGCGCTGTCAAGGCACTATATCGTACTGCAAAGAATCCCTACGGTCTCTGCTGTATCAGAGGCGATGCTTTGGCACTGCCNGGGGAGACGCCTGGACAAGTCCAAGTGTTGACCTTGTCTTCCAAGGACAAGAAGGTCTTCAAGGCTCACGAGCAATCCCTGAGGCAGATGGCCATGAGTAAGGACGGAACTATCATTGCCACAGCCAGTTCACAAGGCACCATCATCCGCATCTTCAGCACTACGGACCCTACAAAATCTACAGAGCTGCGTCGAGGTCTGGAGTCCGCATCGATATGGGGCCTGGCTTTCTCACCATCTGCACACTTCATCGCGTCCACATCTGACAAAGGTACCTTGCATATCTGGGACCTGCGAGCTCCAAGAGCACCAGAGGATCGTACACGACAACCTGCTGACCAGCGAAAACGCAACTCCTTCGGTCGCGGCAATCATGACTACGACACAATATCCCATGCTTCTGGCTCGTCATCACCACTTCCCGGCGCTGTGGCCACAGCGACAGGAGGCTACATGCTACCNCCACCAGACCTTCGGCATGCACCACCTGCTACAGCACCTACACTTGGATCAATGCTGAGTGGACTGGCCAAAGGAACAAGATCATCCACATCAATCGAGTTTACCATCGGTTCGGACCCATCAAACTGGCAAGGTCAGCCACGATACACCAGCACCACACTGCCTAATGGGCAAACTGCCAAGCTTAAGGTCGACAACGTGGCTGTACCCGGTAGGCCGGACGGAAACCCGCCCAAGGGGGTGCTTGCTTGGGATCCGGAAAGTGGAGACAGAAGATTGTGGGTCGTGGAAGGTGGAGCAGATGCGAGATGGGAAGTGTTTGAGCTAGCCGACGATCCGGCCACGGGTGGTGTCAAGATTGGAAGTACAGGCTTCAGAAATTATCTCACTAGGCAGTTTCCCGAGAGAAGTTGAGAAATACTGGCATAGAGTGGAAGAGACGTTAGTTGCGATGTTACTGAAACGAGCCTCAAAACCATTCTATAGCACACTCAACGTACGCCATCAGACTGGGTCACAAGACTGTTTGGGTATCAGACATTTCAATTCTGCCATGCATTTTATCTCTCTCCTCATCTCGAGATGGCAAGATTCTACACGCCAGCATCCCTCGTGGGTCGCGGACTGTTTTGCGCACTGTTGGCACCCCTTCCACCTTTCATCAAACTTGCGAAATAGGCTTCGAGGTTCTCTGTGGGTACGTCTTTGGCAGTATCTTGTGTCGTGCCGCTCAAAGATGGAGGTGGAGGCGATTGAGGGCTGAATGGTGTTGTGGTACCACCGCCTGGACTTGCAGTCACAGCAGGTTTGTTGCGTTCCTGTTGTCCAATGTTAGTAAGCTGTTTTGAGAAAGAGATGGATGTGAAGGGGAATCTACCTTTAANGCGTCTCAGCACCTCATCGGCGTCGTATTGTATGCCGCCCATGTTGAACTGCACGGGGCCTACATGCTCGGCCATTGCTCTGGCGCCTGTGTCGTCGATGCTCGTGCTTGTGGGTGTACCTGCTCCATTGGCCACACGACGTGCGTCGCGAGCTTTCTTTGCTGCTTCATCTTCTGCTCTATAGCGATCTAGACTCTCTGCTTGAGCGGCCAAAAAGGTTTGATCAGGCGTACATTCCACTTCCAACTTTGGCTGTGACGGAGCAGGTGGATGCGGATTTTGGATTTGTTGTTCGTAGAGGGAGATTGTGGTATCTTGTTCTGCTGCGAGCGAGGTTTCTGCTGCTCCGCCTGTAGTTTGCTTTTCTGGCGTCGAGGGCAAAATGGGAGAATCGGGTGTTGAAGGCAAGTCTTGGATTTCTACTCCCCAGGCACGGCTGATGCCTTCGACATCGAAACCCTCTCGAAGGACGCGGATTTTGCCCCAGCTGTCCCAGCCGGGTGGTACGAGGACTCTGTCGCGGTCGACGACGTTGTGTTTTGGCGGGCGGTCGGGCGAGGTGTTGATGTCTAGAGCGTGGTGGACGAGGGGTTGGAGTGAGCCTGGTTGGGCGGGCATGGTGTAGACGAGCCCGGCACCGTGTTTGAGCAAAACCGTGCGTAGGAATTGGAGGATGTAGTCAAAGTGTGCTTCGCGGTATCCACGCTCTTTCTCCAGGGTCTCGATGTGTTGGGCATTTTGGCAGACTACGAGAAGGGGTAGGCCTAGTGGGTCGTCGTGCTCGCCAGGACCCAGAGGTAGAGGGGTGTGGTTGTCGGTCATGGAGGTAGCGATGTCGCGGTCGCGGCGGTGCTGCCATGCGGAAACGTTCTCTTGCAGGGCGGCTTGGGCAGATCCATCGAGAGAGGAGGTGACGAGGTTGAGCAGGCGCATCCATTGGCGCAGTGTGTGGATAAAGTCCCATGGTTTGGCCCAATCGAGCAGGATGACGGCAGCGGTGTTAGGGATGGCATCAGGTGTGAGCAGGCGGGTGAGCAGAGGCGCATACTGCTTGTCAGGAGTGGTCAGGGTGTAGAGCGACAGTCTCGCAACCATGTCCTCGTGATCCGTGTCCAGGACATTGTGGTAGGTATAGCCCAGTCCAAAGCGGGTAGCGAGCACAGGAGCGGCATTCTTCTGATCGGGTTTCCTCAGGCGAGACGTCTTTTGCTGCTGCTGTCGTGCCAGAGAGTCGACAAAGTCGCGCTGAGAGTCCATGGAGCCGCCCAGGACGATCAACTTCTTGTCGGGCAGCCTCTTGCCGCTGGCCACTTTGTCCAGCAAAGTAGACCACATGTCGAGCTCGCTGCTTCCCGGCCGAGACTTTGACTGAGAGCGTGCCATGGTTGTCGTTGCATGCGACAGGTGTCGAGTGTTTGGATTGCTGTTTATTGCGACTTGGACAGGGTCGCCTCCAGCCTCACCGCCCTGAGGCCAAACGACTTTCACATGCCATCAAGGTCTGGAGCTCGCGCGTCATCATCAACTTTTTCTCTCTCGCGTNNCTCTCCATCAACATTCGCCATGAACCAGATCAAACAGGTCCAGCGCCTCAACGAGCGCGAACTCGAAAAGGTCGTNCCCCCCAACGCATCCTGGCACACCGACTACCGCGACACGGCCTACATCTACGTCGGCGGCCTGAACCTCGACCTGTCCGAAGGAGACATCATCACAATCTTCTCCCAGTATGGCGAGCCCGTCTGGATCCGCCTCATGCGCGACAAGGAAACTGGAAAGAGCAAGGGCTTTTGTTGGTTGAAGTACGAGGATCAGAGGAGTTGCGATCTGGCTGTCGACAATCTCGGCGGCGCGACCGTCATGGGCAAAATGCTTGCTGTCGACCACACCCGATACAAGAAGCGAGATGACGAGGATGAAGACGAAGGATACGTTGGACAGGACAAACAGATCGCTGGCGCAGAAGCCGAGGAGTCAGAAGCCGAAGAGGAACGTAGACCTCTGATCAAGGAAGAGATTGAATTGGCCAAACTCATGCGCGATATGGAAGACGACGACCCTATGAAAGCATACATGATTGAGCAAAAGAAGGAAGAGGTTGAGAAAGCTCTGGCAAAATCAGCATCATCATCATCCAGGAAACACGACGACTCGCGCCGTGAAAAGAGACATCACCGCTCAAGGCGCGACCACGACGACGAAGACCGACACAAAAGACACAGAAGAGCATCATCGCGCGATGATCGAGACGACAGACGCGAACATAAAGATGGCCATCGTTCCCATAGACGCCGTTCGGTGTCTCCTCGCCGCGACCGCTCGGTATCTCCCCGAAGAGACAGACATCGCTCCACCAGAGACCACGACAATTCTCCACCCAAACGCGAGAGAGACAGCAGACGAAGGGACTACTCGAGATCACCTACGCCCCCTGCCAAAGAACGTGATTATCCGCGCAAAGAGCGCAGGCGTTCCTCTACTCCACGCCGTAAACAGGATTCGAGAAGCATATCTCCCAGACCTAGACGCTGAAGGTAAAAACTATATGTATATACTCACGCTGCTCTCGGCGAATAGAAAAGCATGGCATTCTTTCCAACCACTTATCTCCATACCATCCGTTCATGTGCAAATGTTCTCTAAAGTTGCTGGAAGACAAAGACAGATGCTCGCAAGCTGAAAAGTGTACGTTGTGGGAAGTTTCAGACAATATTTTAAGGAGGGTATATACAGACTATCTGGTATCTTAGGGAGCGACTAAAACATTAAATGTGCCGCGGAAAAAGACAAGAAGCAAAGCCATAAATCATACAATCAACCCTCTCCATTTAAGCCTTGGGCTGGCAAGCAGGAGCAGGGTTAGTAGCATTGGAAGAAATGTACGACCACTCGATAGTGTACTTGTCGCTGCCTCTGTACTGGCCAAAGTTGGTGGCATAGCTCTGGGGCCAGCTGTGGTCATACAGAGCACAGTATTGACCAACAGTCTCGCCGTTCTTGAGCAACATGTAAGTGTTGTAGAATTGGCAGGTCTTGATCTCAGCACCGTTGGCTGGGGGGTGGGCGCGAGCGTAGTCGGCTTGAGCGGCACAGGCAGCGGCGCACTTGGAGATGTCGAATGGTCCGGTCTGGAAGATGCGGACGCCGAGGTANNGCTGTGTTTGTTTAGTTGACGAAGATGAGGGACTCAGAGAAGAGTAAACTCACGTATCCTTGCCATTGCAGTCGAAGGGAGCGTTGATGGCGGCGTTTCCGAGAGGGATGGGAGCAGTGCAACCAGGGGGAGTAACAATCTTGCTGTTGACGTAGCCATTAGAGCCAGCAATGACTACGTGGAAGTCCTTGCGCCATTGGCCCTCGTTCTTTGCGTTGTCGGTGGTAACTGGACCTCCCCAGAAGACACANNCCTAGAGTAATGTTAGCATGGTCTCAGACACTACGATGTGGCTTATCGGCCATGGTTTCACTTACTTGATGTTGGTGGTGCTGGCGGGGTTTGCGCAAGAAGCGTCGTTGGGGTTGACAGTAGGGTCGCGCTCAAAGTAGAGGTTGAAGGCAGCACATCCCTTGATGGCATCACACTTGGAGGCACAAATCTGAGTGTTGTACTCGTTGAGGACAGTGTAACCAAGGTAGCCATAAGCGTTGTTGCTAGCCTTCAGGTCGGTGAAGGTGTTGTAGTAGCCTTGAGGAGTCGAGGCAGACTTGGCGATGGTGGAAAAGTCCTGGTAGGCCAGGAAAGCCTCGGCGGTGTCAGGCGAAGGGACTGGGCCAGCACCAGTAGGCTGGGGCTTGCAAGTAGCAGCTGCGCGGGCCTTGAGGCCAGCAGAGCTGACGCCCGAGGCCTTGACCTCGGCAGCGATAGAGCTGGCAGCAGCGGAAGGCTGGTAGGAAACAGTGCTGGCTTGAGCACTAACGTCGACAACAGGGATGGTGACGGTGGGGATGGGGGCAAGGGCATCGACCGCAGCCCAGTCAATCTCCTGAGGAAGAGGGTTGGCTACAGCCAGAGCTGCAAAGGCAGCGGCAACAGTGAAGGAACGCATTTTGTCCTGGGTCTTGGAACGAAAGTCTAGAAGAGGATGATGGAGATAGGCGAATTGGGATAGGTGCTTGAAGCGTTGATGGTCTCTCAACCTACTGGGTCTTGGGCATATATATACTTGAACTTGTATGGTGTCCACTCTAGTCACCCTATGACACTTTACCTGCAAATGAGCATCACCGCGTCTTGACCGGCAAGACACGAGCCGCCCAAGATCCTTACCAGAACTCAAACGAGTCGAGGCCAAGGCAGGATTGCGAGTGAGTCTGCCCGTGAGCGCTTACCGAGAATAGTTGGTGAGTAGTGCCGGCATCGAGCCAAATACAGAATGTGGAGAACATCTTGACACGAAGGAGCAGTGCGAAGGTGGTATAGAGAGCACGGAACCTCGCGATGGGGCTCTGATCAGGGAAGGACGTCGCGACTCTGCAGGATGCTATTCATGGTGGCTGACTCTAAATCAAGCCTAGAGGTCGAAGAGCGTGCCGTTTCGAGGGGACCTGCCTTGGCAGGGTGGCCGAACAGAACCTAGTTCACAGTTTATGCTTTGGTACGCCTGGTTGTTTAGTGCAGAGGCGACAAGTTCCCCCTTTGGTGCCTTGGTTGTGCCGTGTTGTTCCTGATGTATGGGCGGGTGATCGTCCGGGACTGCAATAGAGAAAGAACTCTCCAGATTCTTTCGGTCACGCTCATCTCGCTTCGCGACTTCGATTGATGAAAGAATTAGTGCCATGTCGAGAATCAGGAGAAGGTTCCTCCTATGACGCTCCCGTCCACTTGCGCATTGTTGCGCATTGGGCTGCTGGCCCCGCGATCCTTCAGAGAGTCGCGAGTCGCGAATCGCGACCGTTTCCTGGATGGTCGTTTCGAGATCGTCACGATGCTAAGTTTGGGGAGTGGATATTGAACCAAGCTCCCAAGCGCGTGGAGAATCCTTCCTTATTCAGCATCATGATATGCCAAGCTCTTACGTGCCTCCAGCAAGAACAGATCATTTCCATGTCCTTACAATGCACACAGCCGAGCCCAAATTGTGAGGTTCCAGAAAGAACCTTACCATTCTATCCTACTTGAGGTTTCAGTTGAGTTGCTGAGCAAAGATGAGGTCTACAAGAAAGCAGTCCCTGGAGTACAAGATAATGGACGCTGAGCAAGGCGGGTAGTACGTTCTGTATCAACTTCCTAAGTATATTTGCTTGTTAGCCTCGTGTCACTGTCGTGTCTCTTGCCGCCATGCAGCAGCGCTGTGGCTACAGCATCCAATTATGCCATTATGATTGCGCCGTGTCTTCTTGCGGGTCTGAAGGATCTGCCCAGACGCAAAAGTACGAGCCGTCTTTTGCGACTTGGACTCGACGAATCCTTGTGGACCTGCTGAACAGAAACACACCAGCCCTGTTCCACTGTGAAGATGTCTCAGACATCAACCAGAGGAGAAAACGATTGTCGCAGGGCGAGACTGCAACCGTTCCGGCAAGCGGATCGCCCTCACACTGGAACCACACGAGTCACGCTCAGGGTATACCATCAGACTTTCGACTTCGGTGGACATGCCAGCCGACGGCCCGTCTTGGGCGCTGTCAAATCGAGTTTTTGGTTTGCGACTACAAGCGCCATAATTATCCTTCCGCGGCAGGCCTTGGAAACTCGTGTATGCGATGCACTGCCTTCGCATGCGGCCGAGCCCTTATGGTTGCTATTCTTGTTTGGGAAGATGCTAATAGTGCCATGCAAGTCAACTGCTAGTCTTTGACTTTGCTTTGACAACTGCGGTATCATTGGTGCATCCATTGTTTGTTCAGGGGACCATGTGGTCAGAGTGTGGATGCTTTTCAAATAATGCAAAGCATTAATTCTCCGACCAAGAGATGGACCACACTCCGGGCCTTCTCATATGCTCGGTCAGACCCATCATGATCATCCTATTCTGGATATCGTGTCCTTAGGCGAGTGGACAGCAAATCTGTGCAACTCTTCGAGTCGAGATTGTGTGCATGAGCGCCAACTAGCAGCTTGTTCGACCCCGAAGCTGGGCGCGTAAAAGAACAACCAGCATACGACAAAGGTGAAGATACGATTGATGATGTTGACTTCCCAAGAATAGCACGAAGATTGCTCCGCAGATTCGAGACGTAATACCCTGATGATCATCTTTCTCGGATGATCTACCACTTCCGTTCGCAGATGTTGGCCGATCATAGGGCATACGATGATCTCGGACTGCCCCAGTGATGCTCTTCCAAAAGCTCGGCACCTACAACAATCACGGACTCGCCGAGACATCAGACCGACACGTCTTGCCAAATTGGGTTCACATCTATTGAACATTCGATCTCACTCAGCTGTCGCGAGTCGCGAGAAATAGACCCAACCATAGATGCTGTGGCTCACCTGACCCTCTCAGTGTTACGAAGATGGAATGCAAGAAGGCATGAGTAGGATGAGCAGTGCAGACGGCAATGATCGCAGCTTTCTCTTGGTAGCTCTAACGATACTCGGTTGGCTCAAGTTCTTCGGGTTTGGTTCCTGAGGTCAGATCATGCCACACGGCGCAGCTTGTCAAAATTTTAGGACAAATGATCAGCAGGGGCAAGGCCTTACATGCCACATGGTACATGTTGCGACATTGGAGAATCTCAACCAAAGCAGTACACGTGGAGATTAATGCTGGATATCTTTTTTCTTCATTAGTGATATATTAATATGCCCGTGCTTTCGTCCAACGAGCGGATGCGCCATTCTTTCCAGGGTACCTTCGCCCACGCTGACTCTTGGATGGTCCAACATTGTCATACTCATATCCTCGTGAGGTGGTAACAAGGCCACTACATGTTGGCCTTCTTTGGGAGTCATGCCAGAGCCTGCTCGACCTTCTCCAGGCAGTCGAAGAACTCGTTCCAGTGGTACATGATAGTAATGGCTCCGCACTCCTCAGTCAGCATCTTGGCCATTCTGTCAATTTCTTCTTTGTCGTCGTAGGCGCCGACGTAGCCGATGAGAGGAATCTTTGCATTCTTGGCAGCGGTGGCTCCAGACTTGCTGTCCTCGATGGCTACGCATTGGCTGGGCTCGACACCAATTTCCTTGCATGCGTGGAGGTAGATGGCAGGGTCCGGCTTTGAAGTCGGCTTCTCAAGAGAAGTGGCAGCACTGTAGACGTGCTCTGCGGGGAAGAACTTGTCCTGGCCGACCTTGCGGATGGAAGCCTGGACTCTGGAGAGAGCTGATGACGAAACAACTGCAAGACCATACTTCTTGCTCTTGTACAGCTTCTCGAGAACCTCGGTAGCACCAGCGCAGGGTTCGGCCTTCTTCTCCAGTGTTTCGACAACCTTGCCGAGCTCGCGGTCGACGTATGTGTTGAACTCGGCCTCTGGGATTTCGAAGCCGTACTTCTTCTGTAGAGAGACCATCATGCCTCTGAAGTTCTGGCCAACAAACTCCTTGAGGAGCTGAGGGCCGGTATATCGGTCTGATTTTCCATGCTTTTCCAAGATCTCGTTGGCAAGTTCGGCACAAGCCTCAAACGCGAGGTGCTCACTCAGGACGAGAGTGTTGTCGCAGTCGAACAGAATCTCCTTGATCTTTTGTTCCTGTGTTAGCCATCGAAGCCATGAGATGATGCCGATCCACAGGATGAGGTAGCCGATGAGCTGCTCGAAGCTGAGGAGTTGCTGGAAGCTGGGCAGCTGCTCGAAGCTGAAACGTACCGGTGCCATTGCTGATGTGGATGGAATGGATGGTGAGGAGGAATAGGGTATAAGTCGTGACTCGGCGGTTTATATATACGAAACGAAAGAAAGAAAAGTCACGAAGTGATGCGTTGTGCAAGTGTTAACAAAGCAGCGTCTTGTTGATTCGAGTCGCACATCCCCTCACCCACCAACTGATCGACGTCACCTTCCCCTCCAACCAACCCGGCACGTCCGCGCTGGCGCCAAGCTCGTCACATCCACGATGCATACCACAGTCCACTTGAGGCTTCGCCTGAAGTCTGCCAGAAGAAAAACAACAACTTGTTCGTTGTGATCATAAAAGCAAGCTCTTTGCCGGCCATGCTCAGAACCTTGCAGCAATACAACAGAACAAACTATCAAGCGCTTGCGAACCAGCCGCTTTCCTGCTGCGGTGTCTCCACGCGATCTCAAGAACAGACGGGCGGAAGCGGGGCAGATATCGCTTCAAATTAATCATCGGTTTTGAGGACGCTTGCGCCTGCCCTCCAAGATAATTCCTGTCCGATTGCAAAGAACGGTCTTGAGTGATCTTAATTTCTGGGGCTTGCGGTCGCCGAACAATTTCACGAGCACCACCTCGAGCTTCTTGATTTCTGGACTTCGCCGCTGCACTGCTCGCGCTAGGTAGTGGGACCCTACGGCCTTGGTCTCTGCTCCTTCTGTTCAACAGAAGATCTGATCTCAATCGTGACACTGCAGCACTGAGGAGAATACAAGTCACTCGGCAAAGAAAAGCGTGGCTTGGTGGCACGAACACTGCAGCTGCTTGGTACAAAAGATGATATTGAGAGATAGTCTCGTTGGATACGGACGTAGGGGCGTCTGTGGATATCCAGACACAGACTCTTCCCTGCTCTAACACCTGTTCTTCAGCGATTTATTTTGTCTTATCAGTGCCGCTCGACTCTTGTATGCCCTGCTACTACGATGTCGTCTGTCAAAGTATGCAGAATTTACTTACTTGCACCTAGGTACGGAAACTGAGCGACGTTCAAGTTTCACAGGAGCGTTCCTTCATATGGCTACCAGAAGGCAGCATTGCTTTGAAGTGGGGATGGTCGCCCAATAAGAGCCAACTCCGTGTTTCTCAAACCCGAGAAGTCCTCTCGTCTCTTTCTTTTCTCGATATCCAGAACACTTCTCGAGTTGACCGTATGATTAGCTACACAACTTCAGGCCTTGTTCGTGTCTGCAACGATCGATTCCCTGCCAGAAGCGTAGCTGTCGCCCGAGAAATTCTTGGATGCCCCTCATCTGCACAACTCTTTCGATGCCTCGTTGCCTGCATCTGTCACGTATATCCCGAAGTTCGACGTCGCGGCAGACGGCCCATTCTCTGCCAACCTCTCAGCAGGTAGTGGATGGATTACCAGGTCTTATGACTGGTGCAGACGAGCGACCTTGTCCCGTACAGACATATTGTACCGTATATCCAGGGTTCGATTGCCTTGCTCTATCGATCCCGTGTTCGAACCACATAGAAAACTCATCGGTGCGTGGTGTCATCTGCAGCCTTCAATGGCCAAATGCAGGTACCCAGTCTCCCACGACCGTGCTGCTTCTCGTCTACAAGCTTCCTCTTCTGGAGACTACACTTATTCGGAGTGATAAAGTACCGACCTATCACTGCGATATGCGCAATCCTTATTCCGGAGCACAATATTGCACACTGATTATGGAATTGGGTTGGGTGTCAAGCAAAATACTGATGGAATACTACATACGGGTAAGCACAGCTTGTGATGGAGAAGACTGATCGCCAACTCAGGCATGTGAGTGTTGTTGTTCGTTGATCGGTCAGGATGTTCCAAGCTCGCCGAGACAAATCCTGGAACATGTCATACATTAAGGCAAACCCGGTCAAAAGCGTCAAGCACAACATATTGACGGTGCAGACGTCACTTTTCCGTAAAAATCTACTTGATGCTTCAGAGCATCACGGTATATGCTACGGTCAATCAATGGTCCATGAGAGGGACAGACGAGTGGCGTAGAGTACTGGAAAATCATGGCCAGGGTCGCTAAGATAACATGCAGCCTCTGGCTTCAAGATGTTCGTCTTGGCCATTCGCATGGACGCGCGTGTCGTGGCAAAGACATGAGCATAAACCACATCTCACCATCATGAAGAGACTTGTTGTTGGCAGAAGATGGAATTGAATTGGAAGCCATGACGATGCGAGGCCTCGGGCCGAAGATGGCAAAAGATTGTTGCCATGGTTTCTAAAAACAGCACGGCCCTCAAGACGTATCCCCACCGTATTGCGCAGTTACAGAGGCGGCGCATCACCTTGATAAACAGAAGTTCATATCGATTGGCGGATCGCATGGCGCAGCAGATTGAGAACCATACAAGAGAGGAAGAGAGGTTCGACCAAATGACCCATTTTGCGCCAAGGTGTGTCCGATCTTACCGTGGAGAAGGATTGCTTAGTGAGGCTGCGGTAAGAAGGACGCGTTTCAGGGTTGGTGCATGTTATGGCGCAGTAGTGAGTGCCAGGAAGAGGAGAGGGGATGACTTCAGCTGCATCTGCTTGCTGTAGCAACGGCTCTTGATCTAGTGCCGCTTTTGCCAATCTCTTTTCCAAAACCTAGAATATTTCCTACAAGTCTTTTGTTTGACTCGATACCTACCTTGACTGTTAAACGCCGACTGCCAGGTGCTTCGAAAGTTGTCGCTGTCGCAAAGCGCAAACGCCTCGAGTAAACAAACTCCACATCAGCCACGATACATACGACTCTCCGCCCCCGGGTTCTGACAGGCGGATCTTTCTGAGGCACTCCTGAAACAGCGCAAACAGCAAGAGAAGGAGAGAGAGAAAGCGTTTGCGAATATCGAGTAAAATCGTGCATACGGGATATCGCAGAAAGTGTCGCAGACATGTCGTACAACCGTCTTGGCCGTAAGTGCAATACCCAGCCTCCGGAGAAAAGAGTCGACAGGAGTGAAAGAGTATGGGAGATGGCAGGAATTCCTGGGAGCGTGAAGGCTAGAAGTGGACTGGCTGGCAACATTCCTCAGACGCTCCGTGTTGGGCACGCGTTTCATAGACCAAGTCGGAGCTTCGCTGACCGGGTCATCTTGTCGCAGCATACGGCCACCATTCGCCTGACGAAGACGAGCATTACGGCGCCCAGTCGCAAAACCCATTCATGGATCCTCGCGCCGGCAGATCACCGTCCCCAGGACATCCTCTAGAGTCGTACGCCTTGCACGACAACCCCTACACCCACGACGAGCCGCTACACATGCCCATGGGTCCCGGTCCTCGTCCAGGCGCCTCGCCCATGCCTGGCACGCCCTCAGACAGACTCCAGGCTCAGCCTACAGTGAGCTCATTCCCAGATCCCGTATTTATGCGCCCTGCTCACCACGCATCATAGTTCTCAGTAGAGCACGTTCCCGGCTACGGCCACAGCGAGAGCTACGATTCGCATCACTATCAGACAAGTCCCGTCTACCCACCTGGTGATTATGCCCTCAACCCCGAAGACCACCACGACGCATACCACAATGAGCCCTACCAACCCGCTATTACTCCCATGGAAGAAGTCTACGGCCCTCCCTCCGACGGCCAACATCCCCATTACTGGCAGGATGAGGTCGACACACGCCCTATCTTGCAACAAGACTCTGCCTACGGGCCTGACCCTCATAACGTGCCTACTCCTATGGCAGAAGAGCAGATGGAAATGAACGCAGATCAGCCACAATCGGGAGGTGGACTCCGTAGATGGAAAACAGTCAAGGAAGTTCAGCTCTTCAACGGCAACCTAGTCCTTGACTGTCCCATACCTCCAAGACTCTTGAATCAGATTCAGCACGCCCAGCCTCCGGAGCGTGACGAATTCACACACATGCGCTACTCGGCCGCCACCTGCGATCCTTCTGAGTTCTACTCGGAGCGCTTCACATTGCGCCAGAAACTCTTCGCCAAACCCAGACATACCGAACTGTTTATCGTCATCACCATGTACAACGAGGAGGATGAGCTGTTCGCCCGTACCATGATTGGTGTCATCAAGAACATCGAATACATGAACTCGCGAAACAGCAGCAAGACTTGGGGAAAAGAGGCCTGGAAGAAGATTGTCGTTTGCGTTGTCAGCGACGGTCGTGCGAAGATCAACCCTCGTACCAGAGCCGTCCTCGCAGGTCTGGGTGTTTACCAGGATGGCATTGCCAAGCAGCAGGTCAATGGCAAAGATGTCACTGCTCACATCTACGAGTACACCACTCAGATGACACTCGAACTCAAGAAAGGTGTGGTCTCGGTTAAGAAAGGAAACACACCCGTCCAGATGCTCTTCTGTCTCAAGGAAAAGAACCAGAAGAAGATCAATTCTCACAGATGGTTCTTCCAGGCCTTTGGTGAGGTTCTTGACCCTAACATCTGTGTTCTGATCGATGCCGGTACAAAGCCAGGAAAAGACTCTATCTACAAGCTGTGGAAGGCCTTTGACCTTGAGCCTATGTGTGCCGGTGCTTGCGGTGAGATCAAGGCCATGCTGGACCATGGTAAAACTCTCATCAACCCTCTGGTCGCCGCGCAGAACTTCGAGTACAAGATGAGCAACATCCTCGACAAGCCTCTTGAATCCGCCTTCGGGTTCATCAGTGTCCTTCCAGGTGCTTTCTCTGCTTATCGATTCATGGCTCTCCAGAACGATAAGACTGGCCAAGGTCCTCTTGAGAAGTACTTTGCCGGTGAGAAGATGCATGGTGCCAACGCTGGTATCTTCACTGCCAACATGTACCTCGCCGAAGATCGTATCCTCTGTTTCGAACTGGTGTCGAAACGCAACTGCTCCTGGATCTTGCAATACGTCAAGTCGGCTACTGGCGAGACTGATGTTCCCACCGAGATGGCTGATTTTATTCTGCAAAGAAGACGTTGGCTGAACGGCAGTTTCTTCGCCGCTGTCTACGCTCTTGCTCATTTTCATCAAATCTTCCGTAGCAACCACTCTGTTGGTCGCAACTTCATGTTCATGATCGAGTTCTTCTACCAGGGTATCAGCATGCTCTTCGCTTGGTTTGCTATCGTAAGTCCTTTGACCTCTCTACAGCCTCTCAAGTGACACCTACTAATACGCATACTGCAGGGTAACTTCTTCCTCGTCTTCCGCATTCTCACAGGTTCGCTCTCGGATTCAAGTCTCAACTTCCCACCAGGAAAGGTGTTGGGTGTACTCTTCGAATGGATCTACCTTGCTGTCTTGATCACTTGTTTCGTCCTTGCTCTCGGTAATCGTCCGCAAGGCTCGAACAAGTTCTACATGACCCAGGTCTACTTCTGGGCAATTCTCATGGCGTAAGTCCACATCCAAATAGCTTCGAGATGTTTTGACTAACACTGCTCCAGATATCTCATGTTTGCGACCGTGTTCATCACTGTCAAGTCTGTACAGGCACAACTCAAAGAGCACGACCACTTCACGTTTAGCATGCTGTTCACCAACTCGCTGTTCTTGACGCTCATCGTATCGATGGCTAGTACATACGTCTTGTACTTTGTCGCCTCCTTCATGTTCTTGGATCCTTGGCACATGTTCACGTCCTTCTTGCAATACCTCCTGCTCACACCGACTTACATCAACATCCTCAACGTCTACGCCTTCTGCAACACTCACGACATCACTTGGGGTACCAAAGGAGACGACAAGCCAGAAAAACTGCCCTCTGCCGTCACGAAACCAGGTGGCAAGGTCGACGTGACCATTCCGAGCGATGACCATGATCTCAACAGTCAATACGAAGAAGAACTCCGCGTTTTCTCAACCAAGTGGACACCTCCTGTCAAGACTCCTTCTGCAGCTGAGAAGCACGAGGACTATTACAAGGGATTCAGAAGTGCCGTTGTTTTGGCTTGGATGTTCTGCAACCTTGCTCTCGCTGCAGTCGTTCTCAATACAGGTGGCCTCAACCGTGTCTCGGTGGGTGTTCAAGACGACAATCAGCGCAGTACTATCTACATGAGTGTTGTGCTCTGGAGTGTCGCTGTTCTCAGTGCTTTCAGATTTATTGGAGCTTGCTGGTTCTTGGTTGTTAGACTTATCAGGGGGGTTTAGATGCTGTTCATGACCTCTCTCACGGACTAATGACTTGGGCTTTGATATCATGGTTATGGTTGATGATGTACTGTAGCGAGGCGTTCTCTCAGGCTCTCTCGGTCTTATTTGATTCTCTCTTTTATCCCTTAGTCTTCCTTACATCGTGCTATCCTCGCGACCATGCTCTCACGGTGATGCAAAATGACGACTCACACAAAAGCCATGAACGAGGCAAAGTTATAGAGAACAGCGGTCAGCGCTTGGAAAGGTATGGACCCTATATCCCCATGACCATTCAACATCAGTATCTGTGCTTCCTTTTCAACGACCATCAGTGCATGGAGGTTCGTTGTTGTCGATGTGCACAAGGTGAACAGGCAGGCACATGTTTGTCTCGACATAGCAAGCAAGATCAAGCAAAGGCTTCTTCCACATCAGTTTGGAATAAGAGTACATCCATCAGATACTCTTTCCCTTACTGTTCTGATCCATTGAGTAATTCTTGATGCGCTCCCCCCCGTTCGAGCACGCGTCAACTCGATCTTTCCGTTTCTGACCTCTCACCTCGCTACTCCGGCGCCTTCCTTACTCGTCGTCGTCGTCGCCATCAGCCCTCACAACAGAAGTGAAAAGCGTGCTGCGGAAGCCCTCCACCCTCTTTCCTACTTAAGCTCTCTTCTCTTCCAACCAACCTTCCACCTTTCCTTCCACTCCATCCAAACCTTCCAACCCTCCATCCACTCCATCGTACTTCAGCCTTTGACGTGCGCTCCATCTCTCTTACTCACTCTACCTCGTCAACAACACCCGCCACTCAACATGACCGAGTGGGACAACGCAGCTCGTAAGTAAACAAACACATTGCGCACTCGCACTTACCTTCGCATGCAACCTTCGTGGTTCACCTTTCCTCATTCTTCACTCACCTTCCGTCAACAACCACTTGCGTCCCTCCTTCAGTCACCATCGCTACTTGCCTTCTTCATCTTACCTCTTCTCATCCATCTTCTTCTCATCTATCACCACTTCCATCCATTACCACTTCCATTTATCAACACTTCTGTCCATCCACATCCAAGGCACATCACTGACACCATGTCAGCCTCCACTTGGGACGAGCCCGCCCCTATTGACACCGCTGGTTGGGTTGACAGCACTGCCGCTGCTACCGCTGACACTGGTTATTCCGGCATGGATCCCGAGTCGATCTCCAAGCACGACGGTGGCCTCGACGTTGATACCTGCCGCAAGTAAGTCACCACCCGTCCACTCTCCATCTTCCCACTACTGACACAACATTGCAGTTGCCACCAAGCCGGTCACTTTTCCCGTGACTGCCCCGAGCCTCGCCAGATGTCTGGTGAATGCTTCAACTGCGGCGAGACTGGACACAACAAGGCAGACTGCACCAACCCCAAGGTTGAACGTCCTTTCACTGGAACCTGCCGCACCTGCGGTGCTGAGGGTCACCGCTCCTCGGAGTGTGCTGATGCTGTCTGCAAGAAGTGCTCTGGCACTGGTCACACTGCAGCCGCATGCTCGGAGAAGTACAACCTCTATCCCGAGGGCCTCGCCTACACCGATGATGCCGACAAGGCCTGGGAGAACCTGCTCGCCGCCGACGCCACTGGCGATGTCGATGATTTCATCCAGGCCTTCTGGATGTACTGCAAGGTTGCCCCGGAGCTCACCCTTGTCCAGCTCGAGGAGTGCTTCCGTGAGACTGAATTCAAGTACTACCTGATCGCAAAGGAGCAGACTGTCCCGTCTCCCGTTCACACCAATGTCGACCTCCAGGGCAACTCAAACAAGAAGTACCAGGTCTCGTTCCAGAAGACCTCCAAGCCTCGTCGTGCCATCCTCGCCGAGGGCTGGCCCAAGACCCCCGAAGAGAACCTCGAGCGTCTCAACGATGCTGGCTTCTCGATGGACAACTTGAAGCCGTACTGCACTAACTGCGAGCAGTCCGGCCACTCGATGAAGACCTGCCCTGAGGAGAAGCAGGTTGTTGAAAAGCCCAAGGTCACTTGCTCCAACTGCAGCACCGATGGCCACTACGTTCGCGATTGCCCTGAGCCTCGCGCTGTCCGTGGTGGCGGTGGCGATGTCGAGTGCAAGTTCTGTGGCGAACAGGGCCACTTCGTCAAGGACTGCCCTACCAAGGTAAGTTTTCTTCTTCTCCTTGTCGTTATTAAACTATTACTAACAGGTTATAGCCTGCCGAGAAGTGTCGTAACTGCCAGAAGGAGGGCCACCGTGCTTCAGACTGCACCAACGAGCGCGTCATTATCTGCCGTAACTGCAGTGTTGCTGGCCACACCGGTCGTGACTGCCCTGAGCCTACTAACATGGTAAGCTTCCAATTGTCTTCATCACAACTCTCTAGTCCATGCTGACACACATAGGACAACGTCACTTGCCGCAACTGCGACAAGACCGGCCACTTCTCAAAGGAGTGCTCCGAGCCTAAGGACTGGAGCAAGGTTCAGTGCCGCTTATGCAACGAGAAGGGTCACGGCGCTGGTCGTTGCCCTAACCCCACTGCTGGCGAGGATTACACTGCTAGTGCTGGTCCTGCTGGAGTCGCTGCTGAGGGCGACTGGATGGCAGACACTCCTGCCGCTGGTGCCGGTGCCGAGTGGAACTCTGCTGCTGCTGAGGTTAGCGCCTGGTAAAGAATCAACCAATTCACGCGAGTTAATATTGCCTAAGATTTCACCCACGTCGACCGCCAATGGCTTGACGAGCGAGGATACCTACAGCGTAAGCTCTGCTGAGGGAGAGGCATGACAAGGTCCATAGCTTCCGTTATCAAAACGATCTTCATCAATTGTTTACCTTATTGTAACTGACTTGACTGATTGTGCTTCTCCAGACTGCAAGCAAGCTTGCCTTTAGTTAATCGAGCTCATAGCACGCACTAGGCTCAGACATCATCCAGGAAAGTTTGACCTCCGTACAAGTACGAATGTGCTTCGTTGGTGACATCTGGACCTCAAACACTGATTGACTCTGCGGTTTAGGCCTTCCGCACGTGTCAGAATGATCCGGACCGTCAACGACAACCAAGGTGGAAGTTCTTCGCTATTCGTTCAATTCTGAACATGTTCACCGAGTCCAAATGTCGTTACAAGAGCTTGCCGACACGGTTCGTGTTGGGTACGTCGCTTCCGTGAGCCTCCTGAGAATGAGCGTTCTGTGGTTCTCTGCCAATGATATTGGACAAGCTCGACTGCAAGTACCTTCGTACCACAAGCGCTCGAACTTCAAACGACACGAAGTTTGACTTCGTACACGCCGGCTGTCTTCATCTGGAAATCCGCACATGGTCTTTCTTCTTTTCTCACGAGTTTCAACTACTCTACCGTTTCACAAGCCGGCTGTCGCCATCGCAGGGTCCCGGAACACACATTGTTGGAAGTTGGAACATTCCCTGCAGCCAGGCACGAGTTTCCTGCGCTGACAGTTCGTCACGCAGTTCCATGCGATGCCGGCGACCACTCCGATCTGCCACAAGAATGCCATGACAACACCACAAGAAGACGTCCTGTCAAGCTGCCACGGCAAAATGCACCAGCAAAGTGAATCAGAGTCATGCGGAGCGCCCACAGTCCTCCCACGCCACTCATTCAGACCGAGCATTTGACCGCGGTGTGACCGGCCGTCGGCATCGGTCGCCTGTATCGCAGCATCCGCCTGACTGGCGGAGGATGCTGTAAAGGGGAGAGCGGTGAAGGCATCACGAAGAAAGACCGGGGCGGCAGTCGGGGATGACCCACTCGGGGTCACTCTCCTCCTACGGCTGTGGAGTTGACCTCCAGGACATGAGACAGGAATCGTGAGGCACCGGTGGCATCGTTCAATCGACGGCCACCCACGTCAGCGTGGCTTTCGTCGTCGTGAAATTAGAGTCACCGTCCCTTGCGCTAGTTGGAAACTTGAGTCGTTCAAACGAGGCGATATTGATGAACAACAACAAGATGTCCTGAGCCAAGGGCAAGCCGCTACACTTCTTCCTGCTCTGGTCTCTGTGCAGAGAAGACAGCAAGGTAGGTGGTGCGTGGCCTTGCAGCTCATCAGTTTGGTTCTCCGGCGAAACAGATGTCCAGAGCAGACAGAACTCAAAGAGGCAACCTGTAACGCTCTCACAACCTCCGCGTGGGGAGAAAAGCCACCCCGTTTATCGGGACGATCTTCTGGCGCCGGACCTACCACATTGGGCATTCCCGTGGGTCCAACCTGGAGATAATGTGGGAGGTGGCCGGCAGCGTGCGTCACTCCGTCTTTGCAAAGACCAATCTGTACCCGCAATCTGCAGACGGTTGTCTGTAGGCACGGATGGCGGATGGGTTTGTACAGTAGAGTTTGTATCTCATGGAGAGGCAGAGTGGAGAAGATGGAGTCGCCAAGTGGGATAGTGCTCAAACTCTCTGATGCTACACTGTATCGATGGCGGCCATATATTCCTACTGACCGCGCTCTTGTTTTGCAGATCTCATTGCCTCTTTTTTTCCTCCCCTTGTTCGAACTTACTCCCATCGAACATCCACCAGCATGTTCGGCAANAAGTACTATGGCCTTACAGGCACCAAGCTGAATATCGCAGTCGGTATCATTGCTGGTCTCGATTTCCTGCTGTTCGGTTACGATCAAGGCAAGCAGCGTTTCTTGAACGATGGCATGAATGTTTCGCTAACCAAGTATCANGGTGTCATGGGTGGTCTGCTCACGTTGAAGTCCTTCAACCGTACCTTTCCTGAGATCGACGTCGATAATCCTCCGCTTGGAGTATCTGCTTCATACACCTCTACCATCCAAGGTATCTCGGTCGCCTCCTACAACTTGGGGTGCTTTGTCGGTGCGTTGGCTACAATCTGGATTGGTGACTGGCTTGGCCGTCGCAAGACCATCTTCTTGGGATCTGCTATTATGGTCATTGGTGCCACACTACAAACATCAGCTTTTGCTCTGGCACACTTGATCGTCGGAAGAGTTATTACTGGTATCGGAAACGGCATGAACACTTCTACTGTGCCTTCATGGCAGAGTGAATGTTCGAAATCGCATCGTCGTGGTCAGATGGTTATGATTGAGGGCGCCCTCATCACCGGAGGTAAGAAGCATGCATATTTTGAAGCTGGAAATCTGTACTAATAGACTACCNNAGGTGTTATGATGTCCTATTGGATCGATTTCGGCTTTTCTTACCTCGAACCCTCGACAGTCTCCTGGCGCTTCCCCATCGCTCTCCAGATCCTGTTCGCTCTTATTATCCTGATGTTTATCATGGGTCTGCCAGAATCACCCAGATGGCTGATTATGAAGGGCCACGAAGATGAGGCCATCAACGTCTTGTGTGCGTTGAACAACAAGGACTCCGAAGACCCTTACATCGTCTCTGAATTTGCCGCCATCAAGGATTCCGCTCTGGTCATGCAACAAGGTGGCTTCAGAGACTTGTTCACCATGGACGAGGACCGCAACTTCCACCGTGTCGTTTTGGCCTACGTCAATCAGATGTTCCAACAGATCTCAGGTATCAACCTTATCACCTATTACGCCGCCAATATCTACAGAAACAGCATTGGACTTTCGGACTTCCTTTCACGTATCTTGGCAGCTGCCAACGGAACTGAGTACTTTGCCGCTTCCTGGATTGCCGTATTCACCATTGAGAAGTTTGGACGTCGCCAACTCATGTTGTTCGGTGCTGCAGGTCAGGCCGCCTCCATGGCTGTTCTTGCAGGCACAACTTCGAGGACCTCATCCGCCACTGGTATTACTGCTGCTGTGTTCCTCTTCGTCTTCAACACTTTCTTCGCCATCGGCTGGCTGGGAATGACTTGGCTGTACCCCGCTGAGATCGTCCCTCTCCGCATCAGAGCTCCTGCCAATGCTTTGGCAACCTCTGCTAACTGGATCTTCAACTTGTAAGCTCAATCTCGAACTTTCACTCGTGCAGTGTGCTAACTTCCTCTTCAGNNCATGGTTGTCATGATCACTCCTGTTGCATTTGAGACCATCGGATACCAAACTTACATCATCTTCGCTGCTATCAACGCCTTCATCGTCCCCTGCGTCTACTTCTTCTATCCTGGTAAGTTGTCCTTCCATCTGAATTTGCATACCCATACTTACAATATCCACNNAGAAACTCGCCTCCGCTCCCTCGAAGAAATGGACGAGATCTTCCGCAACTCAACTTCAATCTTCGACGTCGTCAAGGTTGCTCGCGATACACCCAACCGCTACGGCAAGTCAGGCGAACTTCTCATCAACTACCTTGACACCGAAGCCGCAGCAGGTGCCACCAGACGTCGCAGCTCGCTGGTCGAGCCCAAGTACGGCAAGACTGGTGGCAAGGGTGATGGCGAGCAAGTCGAGAGATTGGAGAACGGATATGGTTCCAGCTCTGCTGGATCGCAAAACGAGAAGGTGTAGATGGAGACTTATGACAATTTTGTTTTGTCTGACAGGAGGGCGGAGGGCTTTCTTTTCCTTTTCATGTTTTTAGATACCAATTTTTATTTCGTTTTTGGCTCACGAGCTAGACCTTGCAATACCGAGACAACTATACATTCTGCCTCTTTCATTACTATCACTACTGTTTGTTATTCTTGAAGCTCCAGAGACACAATGGTTGGGACTCGAGCTGATAAACGTAACAGTACTTGGTCAGGTTGCTGAAGTGGAGCAGCAGTGTCAAATATGGTAGTATACGACAAGTTGTACTGATGACTACGGTGACACCTATCCCGCCATATGCAAGATCAATAGTTGTTCTTGCAATGAACCCTGAACGAATACCACCTACAGCACTGTCAGACATGTTACAACCAAAAAGCATTAATCCACACTTACTGAGCATCACCAGAAGTCAACCCCGCCTGGCCACGATTACACTGTGTAGTAGTCGAGCTATACGAGGCAGAGCAATCAGTAGACCCA
The DNA here is from genome assembly GCA_903853725.1 of Aureobasidium uvarum. Lineage (NCBI taxonomy): Eukaryota > Fungi > Ascomycota > Dothideomycetes > Dothideales > Saccotheciaceae > Aureobasidium > Aureobasidium uvarum. Next base: position 758,649 of record CAINUL010000015.1, read on the forward strand.
TAAGCGGTAAAGCTGAGGCAATTGTCTCCGCTCGTGATGCCGTAGAGATGCTTGATGCCTCTGCGGCTGCCCGAGCATACGTCCTTGAGGCAGCCATTGACGCTGCCGACGTTCAGTGGCGTTTCGGTGCTTCCGTCTTCGCAGGTGGCTGCGAAGGCTGCGTTGCAGGGTAGTGCGAGGACTGAGGTTGTGGATATGGCTAGGAGGCTGAGGACGATGGTGATGATGTTGGAGTGCATGGTGAAGGTGAGATGGAGTAGTGTATGTATGAATGTGTTCGAAGCAAGATGGTTGGAGCATGAAGATGAGCATAACACTGGAAGGGGAATTCATGGTTTTATATCTGGTCATCCAGTGGTGACAGTCTCTACTAGAGCAATTCTCATGCCTATTCCGTGGCAGATCGACTGGACGCGTCGTCAAGCTCTTGTACAAAGAGTGACGATGGCTGGTATAGCACCCGGGAATAATTTGGCTTCAGGAGCATTTGCAAGTCTTGAACACGAATGGTTGCGCATGTTGCTTGACAATGGGATAGCATGTTTTGGCTTTCGATGCTGTTGACTTTCTGTGAATCCTTCGAACATCATGCCGCGGCATTTCCGTGGAGTTGTTCTCCCATCTCATCACCTGGCATCGTGAAGAGGCACTGTATAGAATTCCTCTGCGGAGAAATTGTACATTGGAAGCTCGCCCTTGTAAGAGATCTAAGTCGGTGGAATATACAGTATGCGACCTTGAGCTTCTCATAAGAGCCGCCTTTCCAAAGAACAAGATGTCATGGACTGTAATTGTGTTGATCTCTATGTCACTAGCTCAGCATATAAAGCCTATCAAGCCTTCTTGAAGCCCAAGATGGACTAAACCAAGTTGATATTTGAACGTGACCTAATCACATCCGATATCCGACAGGGAGGATTATTCCCGAGTTGCATGAAGCAGAAACGTATAGCACACAATGATGGTTACCCTGACGGGCCATGTTACCTGAGTCGTTTGAGGTGTCTTTGCCTATATAACAGGACGACATTTGCTAAGAGACAGTAATTTATCGGACTGTCTCTCCTCCAGATTCATGATTGAGAATCAATTTGGCAATGCTGTAGACCACTCATACGCTCTGGTCGAGAGCGAGAGTGGGATTTCAGCACATTGGAAGAAGGGCACGCTTGGAGACAGGCGACCAGGGTGAGATAATGTTGCAAGTTTCACGATTATGTGAAGCGTTCCAAGTCGCAGAAGTCCGAGGAAGGAGATGGAGGAAACAGCTCGGTGTTGCCAAGGCCGGAGCGTGTGTGAAGATGATGAGATGTCGGGAAACCACTTTTGCGTCACTGACGGCTGCTCTTTTTTTTTGTCAACCTCGCTTTTGCCTGTCGCTGTTGTTTTCTCTTCAGCCTGTAATACCACCTAGCGTATAGCCATATACACACACCATGGCCTCGACAATCCCCTCTGCCCAGGCCGCCTCGCAGCCCAGCTTCGTCAAGCTCGAACCCTCATCGTCATTCTACGATCGCATCACAACCTGGGCCTCGGAGCACAAGGCTGCCGTCTACACCATTGCCGGTATCACATTGGTTGCCACCGGTGCCGGAATCTACTACTACACATCCGAGTCGGCTCCCACGCCGCAAGACCTCGAGGCTGCCGCCGAGAAGAAGAAGGCTCGCAAAGAGAACAAGAAGGCCAAGAAGAACGCACAGAGAGAGCAAAAGTCCCCCTCGCCCGAGTCAAAGCCCCAGGGTGTGTTTCGCTACACCTGCGCCACTTGATTCGCTTGCTAACCCTCTCGTCCAGAAAAGCCCCAAGCGGCAACAGTACAGAGCGAGGATGACATGCCCGAGGTGACAGAACACTCCGTCGCAACCCTCTCAGACGAAACCAAGAAGGAATATGCCGCCAAGCTCAAGGCTGCCGGAAACAAGGCCTACGGATCAAAGGACTACAACCGCGCAATCGACTTGTACGGACAAGCCCTGCTGTGCAAGGCTGACCCCGTCTTCTACTCGAACCGTGCCGCATGCTGGAACGCCATGTCCAACTGGGAGCGCGTTATTGAGGACACAACCGCCGCCATCAGCCTCGATCCCGAATACGTCAAGGCCCTCAACCGCCGCGCACACGCCTACGAGGAGACAAACAAGAACAGCGAGGCTCTTCTCGATTACACTGCCAGCTGCATCATCGACGCTTTCCGTAACACGCAAGCCGCCGAGGCAGTCGAGCGTCTGCTTAGAAAGGTGGCCGAGGAGAAGGCCAAGGCCATTATGGAGAAGAAGCAGCGCCGTCTGCCCAGCGCTACCTTCATTACCAACTACCTGCAGAGCTTCCGCGACAGACAGCTCTCTGACTCCATCTCCGAGGGTGCCGACCTGGCCGAGAACAGCGGAAAGTGGTGGCTGCGCAAGGGTCTGTTGGCAATGGACAAGAAGACGGGCGAGGGCTACAACGAGGCCGCCGAAGCTTACGAGAAGGCCATTGAGGCTGGCGACCTCGGTGAGAACGAGGCTTTCGCATACAACATGCGCGGTACCTTCAAGTACCTGCGCGGCGAGACTGACGCCATTGACGACCTGAACAAGAGTATCGAGCTGGACGCTACCTTGACCCAGAGCTACGTCAAGCGCGCTAGCATGCACCTCGAGGCCAACCGTCGCGACGAGGCAGCAAGGGACTTTGAGGACGCAGTCGCCCAGAACGACAAGGACCCCGACGTTTACTACCATCGCGCACAGCTCAGCTTCATCCTCGGTGACTTCCCTGAGGCAGCTAAGGACTACCAGAAGTCGATTGACCTTGACCCTGGCTTCATATTCTCTCACATTCAGCTTGGTGTCACCCAGTACAAGATGGGCAGTGTTGCTTCATCCATGGCCACTTTCCGCCGCTGCATGAAGAACTTCGAGAAGGTGCCCGATGTCTACAACTACTACGGTGAGCTGTTGCTCGACCAGCAAAAGTTCCAGGAGGCCATTGAGAAGTTTGAGACCGCCGTCCAGATGGAGCAGAAGGAGCGCGTCACTGGCATGAACGTCCTTCCCTTGATCAACAAGGCTTTGGCTCTCTTCCAATGGAAGCAGGACTTCACAGCTGCTCAGGAACTGTGTGAGAAGGCTTTGATAAGTAAGTCTTATTTGTTTCTCGTGCATTCTGCGACCAAAGATGCTAACTAAATCTCACANGTTGACCCTGAATGCGACATTGCCGTTGCCACCATGGCTCAGCTTCTCCTTCAGCAAGGCAAGGTCCCTGAGGCCCTTGAGTACTTTGAGAAGGCCGCCGAGCTCTCACGCACCGAGGCCGAGATTGTCAATGCCCTCTCATACGCCGAGGCCACCCGCACACAGCTCGAAGTCCAGGAGAAGTATCCCCAGCTCGCCAGCAGACTGCAGGGCATGCCTACTTCGGCCGCCATGCGATAGAGTATTCTCAGGAGTCAGAGCATTGAAAAAGAATCGACATGAAGGATAATTTGACCGAGGATGAAACACACGAATGAAGAAAGACTCTCAGAAAATTTGGAGCTGAGGGTTCTCGAGCTGTAATTTGTTCAGCAAAAGGAGAAGCGATGCGTGCGCAAAAGGTGTTACTATCAGTTTGTTGCCACACTTTTTTCGATACTCTTTTCTTCGCCACCACTATGTACATTATATTCCATTACTTTACTCTCATCATGGCTTAGTTCTTTTCACTCTATTAGTCCACCGACGTGTCATGGAGCTGTGGAGTATGGCGGAAAAAAAGTAGAAAATGGAAGAAATAATGCTGCTGTGGTTCCCACCCTGTCTCAAACTTCATCTGCTTCCTCTACATGCAACACCATTACAAGTTCGTCTCTGTATACAGGAATATCTGTTGTATGACCATGTGTTCGTTTTCAGTATCTTTTGCTCGTCTGGGAACATATGAAGAAGGCAGTGGTTGAGTTCCAGCAAGTTCACCATATTCTCGGACCAAAGCTGCTCATAAATTCCTGAGCACATTCATCTCAACCACTTTCTAAGGAATATCCAATATTCCATCATGAGCGTGAGCAAGGCACGATCGAGCAAGTAGTCTCCGATCAGTCCTAGAACCACGTCTCAATCCAGAAGGTTGGTATGGCGTTATGCTCCGGGTACCTTGTACATACAGGAGCTGGTTGTCTGTTCAGCCGGAGGAGGGCTTGCCCAGGGCCCCAGCGTGAAAGCAAAACATGCCCCAACTTTCGAGTCTTGACTTCTTGGTGCCCAGGCCGTTTGGTTTCACGCTCCCTTGACACATTCCCGTGTTGGTGCTACTCTGTTGCTTCATCTCACAGTGAAGTGGTCGGTTACCAAGGCGGCTTCGGACTTTGGGTCGTGGTCAACAGCCTCGCAGCAACGTAATCTCAGGTCGCAAAAACTACCGAATAAGCGCCTCATTGTGTTGGATGGGCTTTAGATTGCGAGACCGGCAAAGTCGGCCAGAAGAGCCCCCAAGGGAACCAAGAAGCGCGGGGCATTCTTTCTCAACGCCCGCGCCCACACAACTTCTCTCAAAACCTTGTCGTTTCCTCGACCTGAAACTCCAGTGTTCCTCCCTCGATTCGACTCCTCTCGTTCATCACTCGCTCGAGCCTGTCGATTCTTCCGCGCGCTCTCTCGTGTCATGGCCCTCGACCACTGTTGATACCCCAGCTCCTCTTAAACTTCTGGACATCCCACAATTTCGCCCCGCCTTCACTTCCGCACTAAGAGTACAAACCATAATAATGTCTCTTTAACCGCCGACACCCGCCAAAAAATTATCTGCACCGTCCTTATCCCAGACGTCCTGGATTACCGTTGATTGACATCACCTCGAAATCATGTTGGATGAAATCCCTATTGGAGACCAGTATGTCTTCACTTCGTTGCGCTACGATGGCTCGATGAAGCGCAATGCTCAAAACCCCGTGTGTTGTCCGGACTCCAAGGCCGCATATCTCATCAAGTATCACTATGAGCGCCTCGCTACTGCAGCCGATCATCTGGGTTGGTATGATACCAACAAGAGGATGAAAGGTCCCGTCGATCTGTTCAACCGCATTCAGACCGCTGTGAACGAACACAAGAAGAAGACTGGCAACAAATGTCCATTCAAGGTATGCGTTTCTCCTCGTTCTCTTTCTTCATCTTCTACCAAAATCACCACTTCACATGCGTCATTGTCCATTTCTATAAACAAAATTGCGCGTGCGCCACAGGCACGCGACAACCTCAAAGAGATCGTCGTAACAAATAAAAAAGACCTTGACTGTACAATGAAGCACCAAGGCTGACAATGTCTCACANNGGTCCGAGTATGCTTGCGTCACAGTGGAAAGATGGAGATTGGAGTTGAGCCAATCATGGCCAAGAAGCAGCCACTTCTCTTCCCGACCACCTTGGATCTGGGCAAATCAGGTCAGGAGGTGGCTTCTCAGACTCCCATCTTCAAAGTCGTGCTGGATGTTCTGCCTACCCGAACCACGACCTTTACCCGTGACAAGACTCATTACCGGACAATGTACAACTACGCTAGGCAATGCGCTTCAATCCAATCGTATCAGGACGCCAAGGAAGTCATTCTGTTCAACCGCGACAATCAAGTCATGGATGGATCCATCACGACCCCTTACTTCTACCGCGACGGCAAATGGGTGACTCCGCATAAAGACTGTGGAGGCCAACAAGGAACTACTCGTCGCTGGGCCATCGACCAAGGTATCTGTCACGCCGGGATCATCGACATTGCTTCCATCAAGCACAACGAGATCATCTGGCTCAGCAACGGCGTCAAGGGTTTCTTCACTGCTCGCTTTGTCGCCTGCAGCGATCGCCTTGCTCGCACACCCAGCTATGAGTCCCGCATCTCCCAGGTTTCCCGCAGCGATAGCGGCATCGAGGAGAAGTCTATCCGTTCCCACCACGACGAGTCCGCAGAAGACGACATCGAGCTAGGGCGCCAAAAGTATGCCCCTGAACCTGGTGCCGACGATTTCAGAAACTCCGCCTTCAACCTTGACGTCTTTGAGCGCGTCTTGAAGCTGTAAATTTCTCCTTTTACACCTTTCCCTTCGATTCTTTTACTTGATATCCCCTGGCTGAATTAGCCTCTTTATTCGATACACCTTTTTAACCCTTTGGATTTGCTGGAGACACAAAATGGATGGCTTGCTCGCGTTGGAAGGTGGCTTTCTCGAACTCGCAATTGGCGTTTTTCATCATTGACCTGGAGCCAACTTTGAAGCATATGACAGGCGCGAGAACTCGACACTTTTACTAGATCTGCTACGAACGAAAAGACGATTCGTAGCTTGGAGAGAACTGTTTTCCTCCTTTTCTTATGTTTATTTTTCTGTTGCAAAGAAGCGATTATAGATATACCCTTTTTCAATTTTCTCACAACTTTGCTGTTTCTCTTCTCTTTTTCTTTTTGTTTCCATCATGACATCTTAGCCGTTGCCTTCCGAGTGAACCGTTGTTTCTCGATGTTGTTGAGGTGTGATGCATACGCGCGTGCCTTTCGTACATCCTTATCGTGATGGGATGCCGCATTAACCGGTCATGCCGGCTGATGTGCAGAATGATGTGCTGCAGGCTGCAGGTCAACATCACATGCACCACACCATCACTGCTGCAAGGCTGTTCTAGCGTTTGATTGTGAACAGGCTTCTTCTTCAATCACAAGACCGTTCCTATCTCGAAAGGATGATAGGAAAAGTGTTTGTCTACATAGCAAATCAGACAGCGGTATCACAACACGTCTAAAGAGAGAATGAAGAAAAGGTAATAGTATACAAAAAGGTCGTCAACCTATTTACAAAATATCTCATCATGACCTTCTTATACAATTCTACCGGCCACACTACCTTCCCTGACCATTCCCTTGGGAATATCTTCAAGATTATCAGGTTTTCTGAAAAAGGCCTCTAGTAACACGGCAACACTAGATCCAACATTCAAACTATCGACTCCAACATCGAGTTCAGGACGAGCAGGCTTGGCACCTCTGATACCTACATTAGCATCCGCTTTGGTAGCAAGATTGGCACGAAGACCTTCGCCTTCGGCACCGATCATAAGGATACTGGGACTCCTCGATAAAGGCGAGATCATGTTTGAAGTGACCAAATTGCCCTTTGCGGATTTGGCAGAGGTGGCGTCGGGGGCCACGGCGGCGTGGATGGCCCAACCGTGTTTCTTGCAGGTGGTGATGAAGTTTGCGGGTGTGGGGATGGAGAGGATGGTTAATGCTTCTGCGGCGCCGGAAGCCGCTTTTTGGACAATGGGCAGGTTGACGGGTGCGCAGGTGTTTGTGCAGATGGCGACTGCGTCGACGGCGTAAAAGTGTGCTGTGCGTAGAATGTTGCCGAGATTTCCTGGGTCTAAGATGCCGTCGAGGAGGAGGACTAGTGGTTTGCGCCATGTGTGAGTGTAGTGGAAGGGTATGCTCGAGGGGTTGCCGTTGACCTTTATTTCTTCGGCGCTTTGGTCGGCTAGATCGATGGGAATGGCGACGTCCGTGACACCCATCTTGCCTAGAGATTTCGTGGGTAGCGTTGGTAGGGTCGAGGCTTCGAGGATCAAGCCGTTGTGAGGGCGGCCTTGGGCCATTTTGTCCATTTTGGGAAGGAAGGAGTCATCGACATCGGTGTATTTCACACCGGCATTTTTACACAGGTTCTTGATAGTTCTGTGAGTTGCAGGATCGGCCCTGGCGCGGTCGTGGATGTAGAGGTTGTACATCTGGCGGCGCTTAGCTGTGAGAGCTGCAACGACGACGTTGAAGCCGTACAGGAACTCCGAGGCAGCTGTCGTGTATGGAATGGAGACATAGGTATNCCGCGTCGTCGCGAGATGATTGTAGTGATGATCGGCTGTCTCTGTCTCTTCTGTCCCTAGGCTCTTGAAACTCTTTGTACTTGTTCTTTCTGTCATCATTCTTTTCTCTATTGTTGTTGACAAGGGAAAAGAGCTGGTCGTCATCGAGTCGACTTTCTTCTTCCAATCGTCTTCTTTCTTTTGCTTCCCTGGCAGAGCTCTTCTGAACCACTTCGTCTCTCTCCTCGGCTTGGTTAGCTGATTTGGGAATGTCAGGCCNNAAGTTGTGAGATCTATATGACGAAGTTCCTGACCGCTGATAATGGCAGCGGCATTCTTGTAGACAAGGGCTTGCATGAGCGATGAACGCCTGTCCTTGTTCAGAACAGATATTTGTTCGAGGTCCCTTTCCCAATTGGCACCTTGTGTCGGAGAAGCTGGTGGTTGTATAGGGTAGGTGGAGGCTTTGACAGCACTCGAAGGATCGCTTTCTTCAAACCAACGCCTTCCGGGAATGAAGATGTTGTTTGACTTTGCATTCTTTATAGCATCGCCAACGTGCTGTATCACGCGTAGCCATTCCTGCCTTTGCCGTTCTAGAGTTGGTTCAACAGTAGCAAAATCTTGCTTGAAAGTTTTCTTCAACTGTTGTTTGACTTTTAGATGAGCTCCAGGCTGATTCTTGTCGAATTGGGGCAATGCAGAAGGGCGTATTGGCAGAGCCCTGATATACTTGTCTTCGGCTAGCTTGACAGCGGCCATGAGATTGTTCCAGTTCTCTCGAGTGAAGTGGTGTTTGTCGGTAAACGGGACGTTTAGAATGTCGTATTTTTGATTCTTGTTCATCTCGGTAGGATAAACCCCAGGACGCTTGTTGCTCTTGCGAATTACAAATGCCGCATCTCCATCACCAGACCCTGGAGCGACGCGTACATGAGGAAGATGGTTCGCGGGACTTCGTCTGAAGCCTTGATCATTGTTGTCGGAGTTCCTGGCATAGTCTCTGCTTCTCGGCGTGAGCCTGTCCCCATGGTTCTCGTAGTCGGTAGATCTATTGCGTCTGTAGTCATTCGATCTTGGGCGGTCGCTGTAGTCGTTCGACCTGGAGCGATCGTCGCGGTCCTGCCATGGGAAATNTTCCCCACGATCGTCTTTGAGTCTGTTCAGATCATCGAGGGCTTTGCGACGGTCTCTCCGGACGGATTGGTCGAGGGTACGATTGATGGCCGAGAGGGTCGACTTATGGCGGCATTGCAGATAGAGTCTGGGAGTACGCGCTTGCGCAAAGGCGGCGGCGAGCATTCAGTCGACAGAAGTTGGTGGCGGCCTTGAATAATGCAAGAAATAAATTCAAGTCCAGAAAATAAAATGCCCCAGAAAGCATCAAGGTCAAGGGTCCAAGCTCGGTGCAAGTCGCGTCCCTCGGTATTATTCCGTCGCGTCTTTCGTTCTCCGTTGCTGTTGCTCAGACTGTCGCAACTGCCTTTTTGTGATTGACTCGTTTCTAGGTCTGGCGACAGCGGGTTTGCTCTTTCCCATTAAGCAGCGCAGACACTTTCCCGCACACACAACACCTTTTCCACCACCTCTTCGACTGAACCCGCACTATACTCTGTCTGCGACGTGTATGCGGACAACTACTCATCTTGATCAACCATGTCCGATTCCGAAGATGAACTAAATGTCGACCTCTCACAATGGAAGCCTCGCACTGTCAACACCGCTCCTCAGCCACCTGCTCCGGCGCCCAGGACCTTTGCCTCGATTAACACCCCGGCCACTGATCCTGACACGACCAACCATTTCGAAGACGACGACCTGGATATCGACGCCATCGTTGAGGGAATCGTCGATGATGATGATGATGATGATGATGATGATGATGATGATGATGATGATGATGATGATGATGATGATGATGATGATGATGATGATGATGATGATGATGATGATGATGATGATGCTCTGCAACCAAGAGCCTCTACTCCACCACCCATCACAACCACATCAAGAAAGTCCAAGCAGACCGTCCAGGTTGTCATCATCCAAGACCCCACCTTCAATCGAGATGATTACACCGACTGTACATATGGTGCCAACATCGTGCGGCGTGTATTGAAAGAGATTGTAAAGAATGAAGATGTATACTACAATGTCGAGTTCGTCGATAGACACACGGAGCAGGTAAGCACTTGGTATTATCTATCGTTGCCTGCAGAGCTGCCTTCCCCTTCACACCACTGCGGCTCTGTTCGAAGCTTCACACAACGTCCATCCCATCACTCCACTTCCATGTTCACTCTCATCGACCTATATAGAGGTTCGCAGAGCTTGTCCTCTGCCCACCTTCTTCCACTTCACACCCTTCCCAAGTAGCTACCGCCTCTTCGTGTGTCGTAACAACCACGTTCCATAACTCTGCAGACTCATCAACATGCCTCCACTCCGTATCAAGCTAACTGCTCCGGCACGCAAGGTCTCCTTCAACGATCTATTACAGTACGAAAACGGCCAAGAAGCTCTACAAGAATACACAGAAAATGCTCAGGATGGTGACGACTATGCTGAAGAAGAAGACAGTGAGGTCGAGCAAGTAAAGCGACCAAGACCAAGTAAATCTGGCTACGTCGATACTGTCGAAGCCCTCAGATATCTTGAGGAAGAAGAAGACTTGCCCTCGCGTTCGAGAAACTCGCGGAAAGCAAAGAAGTATGACAGCGACTCCGAAGACGATGGCCCAGCTCCCCGTCGCTCTGGAAGAGTCGTTCCGCCGAACCCTGACTCCAGAAGAACCTCGAGACGACTCAAATCCATGTCTCAAGCCGACTCAGAAGACGAAGACGACGATGGTTTCATCCTACAGTCCGATGTCCTTCCCAGCAGAAAACGCAAGCGCTCTCTGAGATCTCACAGTGGCCCCATCAGCTACGCTGAAGGTGACGAGGACGAACTACAGTACGACAATTACAGACCTCGTACCTCGCGACCTTCAGGACAAGGCGTTCGTCAGTCTGGCCGTTCTACCCGTCATCAGGGCGACATGCAGGATCCAGGTGTTAACGACATCTATCGCTCCGAGTCAGAACCTCGACCTGTCGCCCCTCCCAAGCCTGTTGGAGCTCGTGAATCCTTCAAAGACTTGCCACGATCTGATCCATTCCGCGCTCGCCACATCCAACACTGCGACTCTTGTCAAAACGGCACTAACTTTGCTCCTCTGATATACTGTCAAGGGTGTGTCTACGCATATCACAAGAGCTGCATTGGTCACCGCGGATCGAGAGAGCACCTGGTCACCAAAGTCGGTAAGAACGAATTTGTTCTCCAGTGTCGTCGCTGTGTCGCATTTCCCATGAAGAAGGATCCTACAGCTCCTGATCACGGAAGATGTTCTGACTGTAAGCAGCACGGTTCTTCGTGTGTTCCTTTCAGAGAGCGCAAGACTCCTCAACAGGAGCAAAAGGATCGTGAAGAGAACAACGGCGAAGACCCTGTCTGCCCAGTGTCTCAAAAGCTCATCAACAACCCCGAAAATGTCATGTTCCGCTGCACCACCTGCTCCAGAGGCTTTCACTTTGAGCATTTGCCGCCCAAGTCAGATAGCCTGATGGATCTCGACAGCGATGATGTAGCAACCCAAAGACTTCAGGATTACAGCCAAGACTGGAGATGCAAGGAGTGTCTTGATTGTCCAGGCAAAGTTGGATCTCTTGTCGCTTGGAAGCCGATTGATGAAGACAATTACGACCCTACCTATGGTTATGACACGATTCCGGAAGATGAAAAGGCCTACCTTGTCCGCTGGGATGGGAAGTCATACTTCCAGGCTGCGTGGATGCCCGGCCCTTGGGTCTGGGGTGCCACAGCTGGAGCCATGCGAAAGGCGTTCGCCAGAAGAGATGAAGCACGTCAACCGAAGATGCGTACAGAGGATGCCATTCCTGAGGACTATCTTCGTATCGACATTGTGCTTGACGTCAAGTACACGAGTATTGTCAACATCTCAACCGAAGAGATTGACAAGGCACGCATTCGTGAGGTCGACACAGCTCTAGTCAAGTACAAGGGTCTTGGCTATGAAGATGTCGTCTGGGAGAAGCCTCCTACGCCCGACGACGCCGACCGCTGGACTGACTTTGTTGTTGCTTACAACGACTGGGTGCTCGGTAGATTTGTGAAACAACCCAAGCCACAGCAACTTAAGACAAGACTCGAAAAGGCAAGATCTCTCGACTTTGCTGCCAAGCTCGAGAAAAAGAAGCAGCCTAGCAACATCACTGGAGGAGAGCTCATGAAGTACCAGATGGAGGGTCTCAACTGGCTCTACTATAAGTGGTACACGCACAAGAACGCCATCTTGGCCGACGAGATGGGTCTTGGAAAAACCATCCAGATCATCTCTTTCCTTGCCACCCTCGTTCAGGATTGGAACTGTTTCCCTTTCTTGGTCGTAGTGCCCAACTCAACTTGTGCGAACTGGCGTCGTGAGGTCAAGCAATGGGCTCCAGATCTGAGAGTTGTCGCATACTTTGGAAGTAAGGAGGCTCGTGATCTCACTTACCGCTACGAACTCTTCGCTCGTGATAGTAGGGAGCTGAGGTGTCACATCGTGGTCACGTCGTATGACTGCGCTGCGGATGATAGCGCTCGCAAGTTCTTCAAATCTATCCCTTGGCAAGCACTTATCGTGGACGAAGGACAACGCCTGAAGAGCGACAAGTCACAACTCTACTCTGCACTGGCATCGTTGAGAGCTCCCTTCAAAGTCCTTCTTACTGGCACGCCTCTGCAAAACAGTGCACGTGAGCTGTTCAATCTCCTACAATTCCTCGACGACACATTTGATGCTAGTCAACTGGAAGAGAGGTTTCAAGAACTTGACCAAGCTAAGATTCAAGAGCTGCATGGCATTATACGCCCTTTCTTTTTGCGCCGTACCAAGGCCCAGGTCCTTACCTTCCTTCCACCTATGGCTCAGGTCATCGTGCCGGTCTCAATGTCAAATGTCCAGAAGAAGCTGTACAAGACGATTCTTGCCAAGAACCCTGATCTTATGCGAGCTATCTTTCAGGGAGCAAAGGAGCTTAGACCTACAGAACGCGCCAGTTTGAACAACATCCTCATGCAGCTGCGCAAATGTCTTTGCCACCCCTTCGTCTACAGTACCGAGATTGAGGAGAGAAATGTGTCACAAGCTGTCAGCCATCGTAACCTTGTCGACGCCAGTGGAAAGTTGCAGCTGCTCGAGACACTTCTACCCAAGCTTAAGGAGCGCGGTCATCGTGTTTTGATCTTCTCTCAGTTCCTTGACATGCTCACAATGGTGGAAGACTCCCTCGATGGTATGCAAATGAGATGCCAACGTCTTGATGGTACCATCAGCAGTTTGGAGAAGCAGAAGCGTATTGACGAGTTCAATGCGCCCGACTCTCCATTGTTCGCTTTCCTGCTCTCTACTCGTGCTGGAGGCGTGGGCATCAACCTGGCCACCGCAGACACAGTTATTATTCTGGATCCTGACTTCAACCCTCATCAAGATATTCAGGCTCTCAGTCGAGCCCATCGTATTGGTCAGAAGAAGAAGGTTCTCTGTTTCCAGATCGTCACTCGTGCCAGTGCTGAAGAAAAGATCATGTCTTACGGTAGACGCAAGATGGCCCTAGACCACGTCTTGATTGAGCAGATGGATGCGGAAGATGCTACAGACCGCGATCTTGAAGGTATTCTTCGCCACGGTACCAAGGAGTTGTTCGAGGACGACGGAGATAAAGACATCAAGTACGACTCAGCCTCAATCGACAGACTGCTCGAAGTTAGTCACATCGAGCACACGAAGGCTGGTGAAGACAAGTCTGCAGAGTCTACCTTCTCTTTCGCAAGAGTTTGGGCCAATAACGAGCTGGAAGAGACAGCGGTCGAAGGTCCAGAGGCAGCAGAAGTGGCTCCTGACCGTGACGTTTGGGACAAGATTCTCAAAGAGCGTGAGAGGATTGCAGCCGTCGAAGCTGCCGCTGCGGAACAGGCGTTCGGACGAGGCCGTCGAACCAAAGCAGTACTGTACCCCCTCTTAACTTTGATCAACTATATGCTGACTCATCACAGNACTATCGACTACGGCGATCCCACCAACCAAGATGGCCCCGATACCGTTGAAAGACCTAAAGACATCGATGAGGGCTCCCCTGTCCGTGTCTCAAAGCGAGCACAATTGGATGAAGAAAACGACACAGACTTCCAAGCTGATAGCGACGAGGAGAGCGTTGCAGCAGAAGAGGTTGAGGATGTTGTTGATCCGACGGAACTACAACTATCTGAGCAACCTAAGACAGCGTCGAAGCTGATCAGACCATCCGGTAAGGAATTTTCCTTGAAGAAAACCCCCACCAAACCACGCAAGAGTCCCAAGAAGACCAAAAGTGCGGTATCAACACCGAAGAAGAAAGCGGCCTCAACGCCCAAGAAAAAGAAGCGTGTCGCGACTGCCACACCCGGTTCTGTCTCCAGGAGAGCGCACACTCCCTTCACCCCCATAGTTTCGAATGGAAGAAAGGCCAGGGAAGCACAAATGAATGTTCAACAATATGGCGCAGCCGCAGCAGCAGCAGCGGGGTTCATTGATCTCACTGCAGACAGCGACGATGATGTGTCCATTGTCGACATTCAACCTCTCCGACCTCCATCTCAACAAGCAGAAGACGAAGCAGTGATTTGAATCCAGGCTAACCCGTGTACTATTATCCAGCCCCTCTAACATTTCGTCGCGTCGATGTACCAACATATCGCAACTACGATCCCGAATTCACGATCCCAGCCTCCAACGGCAATCCCTTACGCAAGCCTCAGATGGCGTCCTGCGTAGCATGCCAACATCTTCATCCGCTGGGCAGCTGCCCTCTAAAACGCGCCGGCGTCGAATACTGCGGTCTCTGTGGTCTCGCTCACTATGGCTTCTCTCGCATATGCCCACACATCAACTCAGAAACCCAGGTCAGAGAGATGATTCAAGCAGTCAAGCTATCATCGGAGCCAGGACACCTCAAGTCAGAGACTTTGAAGTATTTGACTGGCTTGAAGGGCACATTGGTACAAAAGAAGAAGAAAGAGGCAGAGAAGAGGGCTGCTGCGGCGAGTGGCAGTGCATATCCAAGTGCTGGTCCTTCCACGATGCCAGGACAGCAGCCGTTTCACATGATGTAAAAAAGAACATGAAGGGAACGGGAGGTAAATGACCTCTGCACATACCCATTAATGCAAATGATGTTCTATAGTTCGTTCTTTCCTTCGACCACTAACCCACTAATCTAACCATGATGGAAGACGTTTAAGAATCAAGTATGACCGAGTCCCTCGAATGAAGGGAAGACTCAGGGCAACCTTGACTTTCGGTGTCTTACAAGTGCCCTCGCCTTCTCTTCGCAGGAGAGCGGAGAAGACTGATATGGGTTAGAGAGCAGGACTCTTATGATATATTTCTCTGTGATGTTGAGCTGTACAGATACATTGTTCGTCGCCTTCTCATCTCCATTTCACCTTGAATGCTCAGTAAACTCCCAGCCATGCTAGCCATACGTGCTTGTAGCGAAAATGCGCAATGCCGATAAACACAACGCCGATCCATGCACCCTCCCATTTTGAAGCGAACAAGAACAATAGAAAAAGCAAAAAGAGTAAAAACTGTTCCACGCTAAGCAAGTTCATCTTCGGATCCATCGTCAGGTTCGGGCATTGCTTNTTTCATCAAGATTTCTCTTCGGCCGACGGTTCCTCTGAGGGNGGTACCGTAGCTTGTCATTGGCGTCCTAGGCAATGCGGCTGTCTTGGGCGTGATGGTGGATTTGCCCCTTCTAAGTGCCGTTGAGGGGGTAGATATGCTCTCTCTGAGAGATGTGGCTGGGGTAGGCAAGTTCATTCTGGCCACTTCACCTGGTCCAGGTGGGAGCAAAGAGTCCTTGGGCGCTTGGCGAGTGGAGCTTCTTGTGCTGCGTTGTCGGCCCTTATCTGATGATTCTTGAGATGAAGTCGGTGATGGCATGGGTGGCGGAGAAGAGAGCGGCGAGGACAGCGGTGAGGAAGACGGTGAGCGCATTTGTGTCTGTGGTGCTGCTACCAGTGGACTNNTTGGGGGCGGAGGCAGATTGGACAGGAAGTATGGGCCGTTGGTGAAGCTCGTCGTGTTCGGTGCATTGGCGTAGCGTTTTGCTGTTGCCGGGGTATCCATTGACGAGTCACTAACATCGCCATCGTTCTCTGTGTCCATTGCCATTGGTTCGGTGTGACGTGTGAGCGGTGTGTGTATCTCAGGAGGCGTGCTTGCTCGGGAAGGAGGATTGGCACTGTATGGAGGAGGCGGATGAGTTGGCAATGGCGAGCTACCTTCCGAAGCAGGCTCTGCACGAGATCTGGCCGAAGGAGGAGGCATCATTGTTACAGGTCCACCCGTATTACTCGACCTTACGGTAGTAGAGGTTGAATGCTGGTTTGCTTGGAGTGACGACACAAGACGAAGCTGGGATATAGCCATACTAGCGGCATTGAAGCCCTGGGATCTCATGTGCTGCTCAGCGCGTGAAAACAAGTTGACAGTACTGGTCGGTGTGCTCGACATACTGTCACGTAGCTGAGGTGCAGGATGATTGAATCTCGTATCGCTTCTGGAGGCATCTCGAGGTGGATCTGGTTTCTTTGGGGGCCGTTTTCGCTCTTTCTCTGGCTTTCCCAGTCTCAATACGCCGAATCCACTTGTAGGTCCGTAGAAGTTCAGATTGTGCTCCTCTGCGATGAAAGGTGCTGGACTGTCGGTACATAGAACGCCAAAGTTTCCAGCCGGATTCGAGCTGTCGAAGGTCCGATATTGCCCTTTCAGTCCGAGTGAGGGATCCTTTGCTCTTGCCTTTCTCTTCTTCGTGGATGTATCCGGTGGTGGTGCAGACGAGTCGCGCGAGTCTGTGTCATCCTCGTCGCCTATAGTGATAGGTATCTCACCACTATCTCCATGGCGGGCAATTTGCTTGTCCATAGCGCGACGCAAGAGCGGAGTTTGGAAAGGCGACATGCCAGGCGAAGTGGCTGTAGGGCCGGGAGTGGATAGTTCGTCATCGTCACCATCCATGATCTCGATGATTTCGCGCTTGATCATGACAGGCCTGGGCAGATCCTTCAAGACACGTGTGTAGCGGCCAGAGAGACCACCAGTTGTTCTGCCGGGCAGGCGCCTCGTGATTTCTTGCCAGGTCAAGCCATTGATCTCCTTGAGGCGCTTGATCAGTTCATCTTCTTCTCTGGAGTAGCGGTTTCGTGATGGAACGTCCGAGAAGGCAGCATCATCCGTCAAGGCAGGGTCAATGCCGAATGAGGTCTCGGTATGCTTAAGAAGCCTGCGACGCTTCTTGGGTCGTGAGCCGGTTGGTGCCCATAACGACTGGCCACCAGAAGGAGAGTCCCAGACAGAGGGAGCTCGATGAGGAGCTGGAGTGATTGCAGCGCGGCGGTTGTCAAAGAAGGAGGGTGGATTGAAGGCGTCCTGAGGCAGGGGTGGAGCGGACCAAATGCCTTGAAGCGGTTGTCTGTTGATCGAGGTGGCGTGCATGAGGAATTGAGCGATCTGGTTGGCAATACTTTGACCCAGCTGGTGGATGGCTTCGGGGTCGACTCTTCCATTGGCGTCTTGGTGAGGGACGAGCTGGTTCAACGAGTCTGCAATGGAGATGTGGGGCAAAGAGTGGCTGGTTTCGGTAGATGGAATGATGGATGTATCGTGGTATTGCTGCTCTTGGCTAATCCCGGCATCAGGCTCAGCGAGTCGAGGATCAAGAGCGAAATGCTCAGGTTCATGGCCCAGGTCGTCAGACTCGTCGCCCGACTGCTCGTCACCAGCCTCGACTGCCGCATCCTCATAATCGCCATCCTCGTCATCGCTGACGTCCTCCTCTTCTCGTCCAAAATAGTCCTCCTCTTGATTCTCCGCTTGTCGAGGCTCGTGCTGTAACTCGTCCTCGTCGTCGTCAGGATCTTGATGGGGTACGTCCTCTTCTCCGAGCTGCTGGGGAGGGTCATCGTCCTCATTGTCCCCTTCATCATCATTGTCGTCGTCGCCATCTTCGACTTCCAGCTCGTCGGCAAAGGCTCGCACGAAGCGGGATGAAGCGCTCTTGCCCGTGTCACGCTCGTGTTGCATGTAGGTCAGGTGGCCATTGTTGACGACGACCTCGCCGGTTTCCATGTCGATTTCATCGCCGACACCAGTGAAGTCTCTGGCATATTTCTCAAAGATGCGCTCAAAGGTGCCCTTGAGTTTCAGGTCAATGCGTTGTCGGCCGCGCTGGTATTCGTCTGGGTCGTAGGTATCGGCGTCATCTCTGGACGAGCTGCGGGCTCGGAGGTAGTCATCAAACGCCATGGCGCAGGCGATGTTTTGGTGGTGGTTGCTGGCATCTCACATGTCCAGACTTTGTCAGGCAGAAGGTCAAAGAAATCAAGGTAGACGCGCGCGTCCGAGTCGTGAATTGTGTCCCGCGGGGCGCTTGACGCAACTTCCCGTTCCGGCAACTTGGCCGACCGCTGGGTCGCGCCTTCTACGCTGCTTCCATCAAGTCACCCGGCCTGCGTCCTGTACCATCCAAGCACTTGCATAGTCCATTTGACAATCTCCAACACATGACTGCGTCCGTCGTTGCCTCATGAGTGTGAGACTTGCTCCTGCTTCTTGTGCATAGGCTGCCCCTCGCTCACACTTCCTCTCTATCAATCTAAATACCTTGATCATGTATTGTCAAAAATGCAGAACTCCCTTGAAACTCGACCCTTCTCTGGAGCATCTCAATCCTTCTTCTTTTAAGATCTTGGTCGGTGCGTACAATGATCCTTTGCAACATGTCTTATACATGACTGACCAATAAGACTCGACCCCATCTCTACCATCCCAAACTCCCCAACCACCCAAAACACTTGCTGCTCGCGAGCGAAGAGACATATACGACAAGGCCGCTCAAAATGCTGGTCCTGCTCAACAGAAGCGGTCCATACCGGCACCCCAGAAGACAACCGCTAACTTCAACCCTGCAATGTCCTATGTCATGTTAAGTGAATCTCAGCTTGGTCCTCTGTCGCCAGAAGAACAAAGTCCTTCGAAGAAAGCTCCCGAAAAGGACTCAAAATCCTCTGATCATGACTCGACCAGCCTCTCTGCTGAGATGGAGAGAAGCCTACGCCTATGGGAAATTCTTTCCTCTCGCTCAGACATCGACCATCCGATATGCTCAGAGTGTACCGATATGTTACTTGCAGGCCTTCAACAAAGGCAGACTACCGCGAATCGGGAACGCCAAGCATATGCCGAATTTCTCAAAAAGGCTAAAGAAAACGTTCCATCAGAGGAGGAACAACGTCAAGCTCGCGAAGCTCTGACTGCTGCCAAACAACAAGAACAGAAGGCTCTCCAAGAGTTGGAAGTCCTCGAAGCCGAGAAAGCTGCCATGGAGGAAGAGATCGCTGCTCTGAACCGCGAAGAAGCCGAATTGGAAGAAGAGGAAGCTGCTTTTTGGCGAGAACGCAACGAGTTCGACGATACCGTCACCAAGTTCAGAGAGCAGAACGATAGCCTCCTCAACCAACTGCAATTCGATACTAAACTGCTGGAGACCCTGCAACGGACCAACGTCTACAACGACTCTTTCTGCATTGATCATGATGGCCCTTTTGGCACTATCAATGGGCTGAGATTGGGGAAACTTGCAGATCACTCTGTCGAGTGGCCAGAGATTAACGCTGCTTGGGGACTCTGTGTCCTACTCCTGACCGTTGTTGCCGAGAAGCTGGGCTACACTTTCCATGGCTACAGGCCTCTTCCGATAGGCTCTACATCCAAGATTGAGAAGCTCGAGTATCCAGCAAACGACCAATCACGAACCGAGAAGCCGAAAGTCACTACGCTGGACTTATTCTGTAACAGTGATCTTCCTCTTGGGTTGGGTTTCCTGCATCGTGGATTCGACAATGCTATGGTTGCATTCCTAGAATGTCTCCGACAGCTAGGTGAGCATGTCGAGCAATCGCCGTCTTACGTCGGCGCGTCCGCTCTGAGTCGCAAACTTCCTTACAAGATCAGTAAGGACAAGGTCGGTGATAATAGTATCAAGCTTGGAACCTTCAATCAAGAGGAAGCTTGGACGAGGGCGTGCAAATACACATTGACGTGCTGCAAATTCTTGCTCGCACATGCAAGTCATGTTGACGATTTGAAGCAGGACAATCAGGCGACTCGATAGAGAAGAGAGATTGTTGGCTCACTTGATAGCTACTTTGCTCCATCAATATTCGAATGTCGAAGAAAATATTGCTCCAGCTTTCGCACGTATCATAGCCAGGGATCGTGGTAAATCGAGTGCACGAAGCAAGGGATGAGACGTACCCCTCGGACAGCGCCTCTTATGATGTACTTCTCCCACGTCCACCTGTTGTTCTGTTGAGTAGTCATGGCAGTCCTAATTTCACCAGGTCTCAGGGTTCAGCTCATAGCTGGCGTGTTGTTGACGACAATTCCGCTCTGGCTTCTGGCCTGGCACTTTCGAATACGCAATCCTCTTTTCGTCAGTCGTCACATACCGATACACAATGCCTGGACTGTAGATCGCGAAACATTCATTCACGAATGGACAGAAAACCAGATCGGCAACCCACCCAACCGCTCAGCTATCGCTCTCCTATGCCGCAAACCGGATATCAAATGGCGGCCGGAAGTTGTCATGGACCTAGACGATGCCAATGGTGGTATCGGCAATGTCCGAGGCAACATCTTTGACTTTCTCAGCTTGGCCATCTTGACCGGATCGTCAATTATGCTGCCCAGTTTCCAATCCAGGTCAGCCGAAGACTTGAGCGCTCTCTGGAATGGCAAGATACATTTCGACACTTTCTTCGATACGGATCACTTCGTTGCCACGTTTGCAGCAGCATGTCCCAAGATGGACGTTTACATGCCATCGAAGGACCATTCTCTGGTTCCTCCGCTACAAAACCGCTATCAGATGCCCAGCATGCGACAAGATTTGCTAGAGGCTGGTACTCCAAGTGAAACTCCAAGCACCCCAGAAGAAGCAGTGAAAAACTTCAATCACTGGTTATCTGTGCAGCCAGACTACGACCCGAAAAAGACAACTCTTGTCAACGTTGGCCGCACCCTTTGGGAAGGACTCGACACGCGCTCTCTACCCGCAGCCGTACGCAGAGACTTTGGCGGCTCCCTCCGCCTTATACCAGAAGTACGCAGACTAGCAGCCATAGTAACCTACAACCTCGCTCTCAAATACCATCTCCACAACATCGACGCTCGGCTTCCATACTACACCTCTGCCTTCCTAGGCGCACACCTACGCACCGAAAGCGACGCCAAAGCCGCCGGCTGGCTGAACGACGAAACCGCAGCCGCACACGCAAACTACACCGGTCAAACCAATGCCTACCTCTCCCAAGCCGTCGAACGCAATCTCCCAATCATCTACGTGGCCAGCGGCAACGCCACCGAAATCTCTCGCTTCGCAGAAAAAGCATGGCACCTTCACTCCTTCAACGTCACTTCCAAGGCTTCTCTGCTCTCTGACCCTGACCTTGAAGCCCTTCAACAACTTACCTGGGATCAACAGGGCTTGGTGGACTACGAAGTCCTGAGACGCAGTTCGAGTCTGGCGGGCTTTGCGAGGAGTAGTTTTGCTTTTAATATTGCGATTACGAGGAATGAGTTTGTGGATGTGAATCGAGAGAGCTTGAGACTGAGACCGCAGGATTTGAGGAGGGAGGATGTGGCGTTTGATGATGGGTTTAGTAAGATTTGGGGACGGTTTCCGTGGCAGGAGGATAGGATGTTGAGGGGTGCTTGGCCTTGAGTGTTTGTGTTGTCTTGCTTTTGTGGGTTCAGTATGGAGGGGAGAGGATGGAAACGAGAAGAAGTAGTAACAACATTCATCCAATATGCTCAGGAGCTTTCAGTTTTTTTACAATGAAGAAAAGTATCGTACAAGTGTGTGGCTGTCAAGACAGGCTCTTTTTTCTATGCCTTTCCTTGTCTCATCTCTTTCTTGCCCTGCTTACCCTTGGCCATGGGCCTCTTGGCCTCTGCCATGACGGGAGCCTCCACTCTAGACAAGTCGATATTCCTAGCCTCTTCAATCTCCTTGATTCCATCGATCAAACCTGCCGGACTTTCCTTCTTTGTCTGCTCGGCCACAAGTCTGGCCTCCCTCCTCGCTTCCAACTCCTTCTTTCTCTCTTCAGTCAACAGCCACTCCTCAGGGAACTGGAATCGCTTCTTTGGCTTTGCGTGTCTGAAATCCACAGGCACGTCTTTGAGCCACTCGTTCTCTGGCGACTTTGCCTTTGCGATCAGCTCTTTGATGGTGTCGCCCAGGTAGCGCTTGTTCTGTGCTTGGGTCTCGTGATCTTCGCAGCTCATCTTTACGAGGTTGGAGACGGGGTTGTAGCGAACGCCGGCTAGCTTGATCAGGTTCTGGGTGTGGGTGGGGTTGAGAGAGAGGTCCTTTGGGTCGAATTCGACGACGACTTTTCGTTGGGCGGGGTGTTGTTCGCCCATGTAGGTTGTGTAGCGGAAGCGGAGGGGTGTGGCGGCTGTGGGTGGTGTGTAGGGTTTTGTGAGGTNCTGTGGAGGTTGTCATTAGTATGCAATAACCATGGTCGAGAAAGAGGAGGTCCACGTACTCGCCAGCAAAGGCATCTCCCAACCGGCCAGACGCGCATACTCTCTAATCTCCCTCGTCTGCTCCAACTCTGCATGACCCAAACTCGAAATATCGTCGCCGTGGAAATCATCATCATCAGGACCAATATCCTCCTTCTCTCCCATCTGGAAGAAACCCTGGTTTCTAGGTGCCCTCTCTGCCGGAGGAGCAGGGAAAGTCATTTCCAATTGCTCCAACTCGGCAGCAATGTGATCTTCCAGTTCGCGATGGGTGCGACTGTCATTTGCGAATTCATCGCGCAGAGCGGCCTCTACTTTCTCCATCTTCTCGCGGTCGGCAGGGGATAAAGTGTTGTATGCGGCTTGGTCATCACGATCGAGGCGTTTGTAA
Source organism: Aureobasidium uvarum (assembly GCA_903853725.1). Taxonomy (NCBI): domain Eukaryota; kingdom Fungi; phylum Ascomycota; class Dothideomycetes; order Dothideales; family Saccotheciaceae; genus Aureobasidium; species Aureobasidium uvarum. Next base: position 781,534 of record CAINUL010000015.1, read on the forward strand.
AAGGCCTGGTTGAAGTAGCCGGGCGAGGAAGCATCTTTCTTGTCGGCATCGGCGAGGGTGCGGCGAGTGCTGCTGAATGGTCGTGTGACGGGGTGGATGTGCGAGTATTGGTGGCTGCTGCGCAATTGGCGCGCTGCTGTGCGGCATGCGCTCTTTGCTGCTGAGGCCATGGCGAGAGGGTGGAGTGGCTATAAATCTGCTGCTCTGGTCCGCTGTTCCTTGGTATGCACGTAGAAAGTTGAAACATGGGCCGGGGAAACTTCGGGCAACTCCAACTCTGCGGGCTCTTTCCCGAACATCGCCGCTTGCTTGTCCACCTCTCTGCTTGGACTCAGCACTATCTACTATGGAATCGAGAGACAAGTCACAGCTGGAGAGCCTCAAGTCGACTTATATTGAGTAAATCATCGTGTTGTTTCATCGACTTCGTTTAATTGTTCATGTGTTATGGAAGAACCATGAGTGTCCTCAGGATCAACATATTGCTGCACAGTGTGCAGAGGACCAGGTTAAAGGTCACAGATGCTGACACACATGCAAACGAAACACGCGATCCATCATACTTCCGGAGACCAGGACATCATTAACCGCGAATGGCATTCTTGCTACGGGCCTCGTCAAGAAAGGATCTGGTGTGATCTGGGGATAATGGCTCCCGACTCGATACTGGAAACCGAGGAAGAACGAAGCTGGACTTGAGGAGATGAATCCATAGGTTGGGCTGGCGAACTCGGCAGCCGGTACTCAGAGGCGCCATTTAGAGGAAAAGCTCTCGATGAGTTCATTGACCGCGGCGGACCAAGAGTCCAGAGCAAACGACAATTACATCAGATGATGCCAGCGCAGGCAGAGCAAGTACGCACTGAGGATGCTGTGCAGCCCGGTCAGAAGAGGTGCTTCACCTTGAGCTCCTGTCGATAGACAACAGAAACTTTACTGGCTCAGCAAGGTGGTGTTATGTTGATGCGAATTGCCATTGTTTTCATCGAACTGGTGGGCTGGCGCAGTGGTAGTAGCTCGTGTCTCCCACACATGCGTTCGGTGCCCACCGGTTCGATTCTCTGGATTGCCATTTAATTCGCACTTATTCAGCTATGAGGGGTCCCAGTAATCCTCGCCCGACAACAATAATGACGAAAGCTTGCTTTCTCTTCCCTCCCTAGCAACACGGCGGCTAGGGGGTTTCTGTTTTGTCAAAATTTGTGATGTGTATGTTTGCTATCTGTTCTGATGTTGTGATCACACGAGTTTTGGCAGTGTTGCGCAATGAATTGTGCGCAAATAAAGATATTTGCAACTTTCTGAGCATCACCGGAAGGCTGAGCCACGACTGTCATGCCACACTAGCGCCAGATCTACTATCTGAAGATGTACGATTGTGGCGAGACACTGTCCTAGCTCACCCATCTTACATAGCAAAGACACAAGTCTGTAAGCCGAAATTGGGTTGTCTCATTTGAGCTGTCTATAAACTCGAAACTCGAGACTCAAGACTCGAGCGCGTCTCCTTTGTTGACAATGAGCCGTTATGCCATTCAGATATATATACAAGGGCAGACAGATATTAATTTTCCGCATATCAAAACTCACCTGTCCTCCAACAGCCTCACAGCAAAAACGCAAATCCACCAACCTTCGCTCCAAAGCAAACCAACAGTCTTCAACTAGACTTGATTTCCGACGCATCAACATCTCTTCGCAATGTCCCCAACCCTCAGAGACCTGATCACTTCAGGCAAGATTGGTGGCAGATGCCTTCGTCAAATCGACCATTGCTACCAAAAGATCGACGACCGCGATTTCGAGGTAGCTCGCAAGATTTTGGGATCGGCCGTATTCCAGAGTATCCATGGCGACCAGGATCACGATTACGACGTCGACCTCTCGACGCTTGCGAGATGCAGTTTTTGCAGCTCCTGTCAAAGGACCCGCCTACAACAGGTCAAAGACTACCACCAAGAATTGATAAAATGCTTCAACGATGAACTTACAGCTTCTGCTGAATCTAGACGTGATTCAGGATATGACTCCGCTTCCGAAAGGGACCCCGAACATATCAGCGCGGAGTCTCAACAGACAGAGTCACAAAAACGCAAAGAACGACGCACCTGTCACCCTAATCAGCTTGAAGAGTATGCAAAGAAGATCAAAGATATGGAGCGTGAGACCGATGGCTTCCAGAGAGAAATCACAGATCTCAAACAGGAGCTTGAAAATGGACGCAAACACTACCAGCAGCTTGAGCACCAACACGCGCAGATGGTTGACTACGCCAACACAGAGTACGGCAAGGCAATTGCTGAAGGAAATGCAAAGTCTGCCGAGCTCGAGGAAGAACGCAGACAACACGAACAACTCAAGCACCAACACACCCAAACAATCAAACATGGAGAAGCAAAGTATGCCGAGATGTTCAACGAAGCACAGGCAAAGTTTGCCGAGCTCATGCAGAAGATCACCGGATTGGAGTCTCGAAACTTGTGGATACAGGAGCAGATGCATAATCAACACACGATTGACCAAAACGACTTAATGAAGATGGCTGCCACAATCAAAGAGCTCAATGCTGGGCTTATGTACTGCCGTGGAGAACAGTATAAGCTTTGGCTCACACCGACTTCTCAGCATGTGGTCAACACGCTTGAGCCGATGTAGATGGACTGTTATTTTCCGGGATCAGCTAGATTTGTTGGAGACCTGATGAGATCTGCAAATGACCGTATCGCGCCCGATCTGAGCTGGTCTCGAACATTCATGCACTTAGCATCAAGTCAATATGCTAGGGAGAAAAAGTGATTGTGATCAGCTGGGTGCGCCTTTCATACGCCTGTATTGTTTGTCTGCGGGTAACTATTTGCCACTGGCGTTTCTCCCTTTCCATGATAATACAATTCCTATGCTTGCGTTCGTACATGCCCCTGTTTGCACAAACGAGAGCTTGATTTTCGATGTGAGGTACAGGAGAATATCAAAGTTCGTTCCTCGACACCTCAAATGTATACAAGCAGAGGAGAAGTTACGATCCCAGTCTTCTTTCCTTCTCTAGCCAAAGAATGAGTTTGCGAAATTCCATCCGCCTTTCCTCCATCAATCTTGGTAGATACTCCTACGAGAACATGTTTCGACTACCGTGGATCAATTGTAACACAGAGAGCAACCATCTCAGCCTTGTGATGTTGTCTTCATGGCTATGGCTCTACACGTAGACACTCAATATCGGCCTTCATATCATGAGGAAAGTTGCTGTGCGACACTGCAGATCTAGAGAAAAGCACTTCCCTGTAAGCATTGCTAGAGATGTTCGCTTGAAAATACTTCTTCGTATCCCATATCACAGAGTCGATGATTGAGACTTCTTATAAGACATGTTTCGAAGGCACAAAGGATTGTGATCACAAATTCTCATTATCGGCAAAGACGCCGGATCCGTACTGTAATCTCATCTGATTCGTCTGGAACGTCTCATACATTCAAGAGTTGGCCCTGTATCTGTCACTAAACAGAGCACTATCTCGTTCGATCCAACTGCAGATACTCTGTTAGGCTTAGCTGTTTGTTCACTTTCATTATTCTAAATCATTGATCTCATCGCATTCATAAGATATCGGAATCTTAGTAGGGGAGTTATCTTGGAGATGCGCGGAGTTTAGTAGTACTCATACAGCAACATCTCGAGGTTGATGGTTTTGTTTCATCCTAGACTTTGGAATCTTCCAGGGGCAGACTACCAACTCGAACTATAAAGACTCAAGCAAGCCAGACTCATTGAACAAAGCTCTATTCGACCAGCTGTCGCAATAACTTTGTTGGCCGCATATGTCCGAGGATCATGTGTACTCGTTATGATTGAGACAGAAAAAGGGTTCATTAGAGTCATGTCTTAGGTAATCTAAATATGCTCATGTTGAGTCACAACTATATATATTCGCGTTCTCGCAGACAGTCCAACATCCTGTGAATTATCCCATCCTATTGAGCCTGAAGCATTCCATCGATACTGGATATCTTATCAAAAGCATCAACCACATACTTTTCGACGACTTCCAAATGGCCGCACCCAACTCGGATCCTGATTACTTCTACTACATGAACTACCCGAAACCTGTCTGGACCACTGATACACCTGTTGAGATCCCTCTGTATCATATTCCAACACTTGCGGATATTCTTGGCACCTGCATCATCCATCGCTGCATCGGCAAAAAGGGAACAGGAATACTGGCCGACCAGTGCAAAGTTACACTCTCAAACAATATACGAACAACCATGAGTACATTCCCGAAGACTGACTCATATGGCAGCGATGCTTGGACAGACACGAAGTATCTCTTCAAACTGGCCAGATTGTGTCTATGTGAGGACTGCTGCCAAACACAGTTGTCAGATGTGGTGGTCGCGTGGTTGAATGAGATTCTAGATGCAGCTAGGGACGAAGACGAGAGAGCAGATTCTGTCGTTGATGCCGAGGAGACGAAGTCGTTGCTTGCAGGTCTAGCTCCTGTCAAGAGTCTGGTCGCAGCTTCCGTTGCTACACGCAACCTGTTCAGCAAGGTCTGTGGGTTTTGGTCGTGAACTCAGAACAGAAGACTTATCGATTGGGTACGAAGACATATTGATAGTTCCGCGGAATTCAGGGACGATGAGCCAAATGGAATGTGTATAAAACTCTGTATCCTATGGTTCGAATTATATCGGGATCTCACCTCTAAAAGTGAAGCAAAACATTCGTTCAGGCGTGATCAACTGTCGCTAATGGAAACTGTAATCGGCCGTCACTCATGAAAATCCTCCCTCAGGGGCGCTCAGCCTGGGCTCGAACTCAAGACTGTTATAATAAGGGTGAATTTATTGGCGAACCGCATCACCACTATACCACCTAACCAGGAGCGACCTGTTGTAGTGTGGGTTTGGCTCCGAGCCAGTGGGACGTTCGGGAAGGAGGCTAGCTGGCTGACATATGTGCTCCGAGATAGTCATTCGCATGTGATAGACATTGTGAATCTCGTTCGTCTCTCGCGTACATGAAATTTCCTGAGACTTGATCATGCCTCTCCATGGAATCACAAAGTGTGTCGCGCCCCTAGGCCACAGTGTCGCCATCATGTATACTCATGTCGCAGCTCATCGGGCGCGTGTTGTAGTTGTCTCAAGTGAAGAGATGTAGAGCCCAAGACGGTTTCTGATGCTTAACCATCGTTTTGTTCCACTTTGCGTCACAAGCTTCTGTAGCTCACAATTACAAGCATTAAGACAAGGAACATGCTGTCTTCATCATCCACAATGAAACCTTTTTCCTAAACGTCATGTTCCAGTGTCTCATCGCAACTGAAGCTGAAGCAGCTCTAACACAACCATGAGGTTCCCATGGAGGCCGAATCTGTGATATATCTCAGATGAATATGGAGAGATGCTACGGCTGAACAATAAGATATGGCCTCTTGCCCGCTAGAGTTTGGATATCTCGCTCTCCATTCTCACAACAGCATACTCTTATCGAATACCAGCTTCCAAGTCATCTCTTACCCTTACCTCAACATGGCATATTCACTGGTACGCATTCACAAAATGTTCACACCAGAAAGCCCAACGTCCTGCATCGGATATAATGACGATGGGACCAGATGCAACAACTCCTTATCGAAGGGGGATCTCCGAATGGCAAAGTGTCTTTTCGGTGCCATCAAATCTGGAGCAGACATGGCGTACATCGACCAGCAGATCATGAGTCTTGCTTCCCTATGCTTGTGCAAAAGATATCACCAGTGGCAGAAAGTCGAAATTGCCAATATATGGAGAATGGAGGACACCATCTGGAGATTGGTCGAGGAACCCAAGACTGGAGCACCAAATTCCCTCAAGACTCCTCTCCGGACTCGAGCATACGAACCTACTGCAGGTGATAGAGTCTTGACTGAGGCGGAGACTGAGTTGGCTCGGCTTCGTCAGGAGTTAGAGGACATGATCGAGAGTTCTAGGCGATCTGTTTCCTTGCATTGGAACACAACCTTACTCGAAATGAGGTAGCGGGGCAAGCAGTGCACACTGCCCCAAGGGCAGACTACGATGCACGTCTACCAAACGTTATGCGGCGCTACCCAGAGGTTGCAATATGGAACGGGGGTTATTAATGCTGGGCAGAACGCTGAGTCATCCAAGAGCAGGCTCTTGGATGTTGAAGACGTTTTGTCGAAGTCTGATCGGACAGTATGGAAGGAGTGGTTGTTGACAGTGGTATACCGGTATTTAGAAAACACAAACTCAAAACGCCCAAGTATAGGTTACGGATGAGCGCCGAGGAACGACGGCAGCAAGGTCGATGAGCAGTAACAAAGTAGTTACATAAGAAGTCGTCGTTGTGAATTCATTACAGTGCCAAGAACTTATTCTCATCTCGCAGTGTACAAGACCACAATCCCGATTGGAATTTGATCGTGTCCCTTTATGAATATATCGTGTCTGCTATGTTACCAGACATGACATTCGAGCCAACTCCACTAACATCACTTCATTTGTAAAAGCAATCGTGCATGCATGTCTCGGACCGAAGCTTTGGGGGTCTCAGATAATTTTCAACATCTCAAACATGACTTTGGTTTGTACTGTACAAGCTGTCACCTAGCTCCGACGGCATGTCTGATTGACTGCATGAATCAGACATACTAGCGTCATTATACAAAGGATATGTCCCCATATCTCAGGACAAAGATCTGCCTTACAATTTCCCTAATCGTGTCTTGAAGATCGTCGATGAATTCAAGAGTGCTGCACAAAGACGACTGGTCTAGCGTCTTGTCACAACTGGAATTAGAGACACAGCAGCGAGTTTGAGCTTACGATTTAGGCACAAGGTTGATGGTCTCACTCTCAGACTGGTGTACAGAGATGTCGATGGGAAAGGATATATGCAGCGTCGCGTCCAGCTGGGAACAAAGTATCTGGCTCTCCTATCCACAGCATCATACCGTTCACACATCCTTGTCCTCAACCAGCTATTGCTTCCATTCAACCATGTCTTATGCTTTAGTATCTCTTGAGGAAACTCTTTCGCATGAGCTTCCAAGATCTTGTATCGGATTTACGCAAGGTCCAAATGGATGTCGCAACAGCATGTCGGCAGAGAACGTCCGTGTGGCTACTGAGATCTGCGACGCCATGGTTGCCATCATATCTGGAGCAGAGGCGGTCTATCTACAGCGAAAAATACAAGATCTTGCTGCTCTGTGTTTGTGCCAGAATCCTCACCAAAAGCAGAAGGACATTGTGGTCAGCACTTGGACCAAAGAAGCCCAAAGACATGGCTTGTTCGAAAACAAGCTCCGCATATCATGTTCTGGCAATGCCTCCTCCCCGGCTGCGACACCTAATGTGATGGCTCAAGCAAAGCAAATCATCGCGCACCTGGAGGTTGAACGAGACAGCTGTTGTCAGCAACTGGGAGTCGTGTCCCGAAAATACGAGGCGGCTATTTCTGCTAGATACCAGGCACAGTCAATTGCTGAACAGACAGTGGCATCGGATCTTCTGCAACAAAGACATAGCCAGCTGCAGGCGGACAACACAACACTCCAGACCTATCTCTGCGCAGCCAATTCGAAAGTCTCTCAACTCGAGCTCCAGATCAATGCCTTGAAGCGAAGATCAGAAGCCCCAGAACAGAGCAATACTTCCCTGCGATCCGAATCTGTCTCAGGAAAAGACTTGATAGCCTCTCTGCAACGAGAGGTTGACACTCAACACAAAAAGCAGATCCAGCTTTTTGATGAGCTGCGACTATCACGCGAGACGAACAGAAGACTGCAGGACGGTATTTCGATCCTCGAGATCGACCTTACAGAACGCGACGCCAGTATCAAGAGGTCGGATCTGAGGACTGACGGTCTCAAGAAAAAGCTCGCGGTATCAGATTCGAACGTCGATACCTTAAACAGTCAACTGTCGTCATTGGAGACAGCCAATACGAGTCTTGAGAAGAAGCTGAACAAGGCCAAGAAAGTCAATTGGCGACCCGAGAGACACAACGCGACTTTGGATAGTGTCGATAGAAACAGCAGCGAGGTTTTGAGATCGAAACAACAAATCTCTGATCTTGAGAAGAAGGTCAGGTCTCTGGAAGATCAGATTTCGCAGCCCCGGATCCAGGGATGTACCGAGCAGGACGAGAAGAGCCATCACGAGGAGCGTGTTGTATCAGGTCCATGGTGTGTGATTATGTAATAGTCTTGAGCAAGAGAGGATGACCCTGAACGAGATTGAACATCGATTGTTTCGTGGTAGCTCTTCTCGTATTCATGTGCTTGTTCTAGGACGTACAGCTGTGCGAATATACGAAGGATGATGTTGTTGTAATATAGTATCCACCAAGAGATTTTTGGTACAAAGAGCCACTGGATCTCTTGCACTTGCCTGGCCCTCTGCATTATTGTGGGTAAATTAGTAATGAAGAAAGCGGCGAATACTTTAAACGTAGAGCCCCAATCATAGGCTAGTGCACAAGACCGCTTTGTGCCATCTTCTGGACATACTTTGCATACTTGCTTGCACTGTTTCTTCTGAGCTCCTTGCCCCACTTAACCATGACAAAGAAGGTCAGACACTGTGCAAGGCCTGCGAAAGCGGCAAGGATAAAGGCGTTCTGCAGACCCATGCCGTCAATCCAGGGAGTGATGCCATAGCCGATAGCAAAACTCATCGTGTTGCGAACCAGTATGACAGTGACAATTGCTTCTCCTCCAAGATCTTTGTACGAGTCGACAGCATACGAGATACTCAGCTGGATGCCGATGGTATTGGTCAAAGCAATAACGCCCATTGCAAAGACACAACCAAACCACATTATGTGCTGTGCCGCACCAACACCCCAAAGTATCAAGCCACCGGGGATAAGAAGCAAGGACGGCAGGAACAGCCAGAGTCTGTGCTCACTCTCGAGGATACCTCCGTTACGTCGTGCCATTGCAAGAACAATCTTGTCGCCGATCACTCCGGTGTAAAACGATCCAATGGCCACACCGATGAGTGGAGATATATACGAAAGACCGACCATACTGGGCGAGAAGTTGTAGGGAGTGTTTCCAAGAATTGACGAAGCGGTTCCATTGAGTACGTTGAACCAGATTAGATTGCTCCCGTAAGAGAATCCAGCATAGAATATGACAGGGAAGGTAAGGAAAATGAGGGGTCGGGCTACCATACCAGCAATATGATTTTCTTTCTTCAAGTCAGAAGCTTGCCACAACTTGATCTTGTCCAGGTATGTCTTCTGCTTGAAATCTTCGTTGGGTACAGGTGATCCATCTTCCGAGACTGAATTACGGTCATGCGGGCGAGCCATCTTCTCGTTTGCCTTGGATGCCATAGATGTTTTATCCGGCTGGGCGCCAACAACAGGCGTCACTCCCGTGATGGAATGCCTAGAGTAGTTCGTCTCCTCCAAGAAAAAGAAAAGAAAGACGAATCCTGCTCCACAGAAAATAGCGCACCAGTAGAGCACCCATCGCCAGCTTTGACCGTCCGCTATGAAGCCAGCAAGCACTGGTGCGAGGAAGTTGGAGCCTGCGAGAAGAAGTGCGTAGAGACCAAGGTATTTTCCTCTTTCATGCTGAAACCAAACATCTGTGACTGATATCTCGCACAGACTCTCTATCGGTGCTCCGAAGAAGCCTTGGAGGATCTTATTGGCGATCCATTGACCATTGCTCCTGGTATAGGGCGCCCAGAGTTGTATTCCCATAGTTGCGAGAATGCTGAACAGATACACCGGTCGCTTGCCGTATTGTAAGGCAAGTGGTTGCCATACGACGCAGCCCCAACCGAAGAAGAGAAACATATCTTCCCTACCAGTCAGTCCTCGCTACACGAGTCGCATATGGATTGGGACGCTTACACCNNCAGTGCCATTGTTCAATTCGTTCAGCGTCAGATTGGTCTCCTCAGCAATAGGTTCCAAAATTGAGTAGATTGCCGCACTCGCGATTCCCACCATCAGCGTGTAGACGCCCATGCAGACCATTGATAGTGTTTTCCTCCGAGGCGACCAGTTCAATGGATCATCAGGGTCTTGTGAGGGAGTCGGAACCAGCACGATATCTCTTTGTCCACCTCGAGCATGCTGCGCGTGCATGGTGCCATCAAGATCGACCAGATGGACAGTACCTGGTATATGAGGCTCTCCGGCGATAGCATCGCGGGCCATGGTAACGTTATTTCAAAGGTATGATTCTAAACCGACGATATTCGTATGCTACCAAAACAGCGGAGAGAGCTAGAAGTCACTGTCGGGATTTCGTGATTGCTTCACAAAAGACGCAAAAATGTTGGACGTAGTAGCGGCCCATCATAAATCCAAGGTCGGTAGATGCAGAAGATAGGGCAATCTTTCTCGTACCAAAGCGGTCACCCGAGATAGGCACAACACAGTCAAACAGCGGCCGACAGTTTGAAATGGTTGAGGACCAATCAAGCAGTATAGCTTGGATGGTTGCTAGAAGATCTGCGTCTGATAAGCATCAGTCAGAGATAGCCACCTCGAGCTACTGTATAACGATTTCCCGACTCTTGAACATCTCGAAGTTTGCATGCCATCTATCTGGTCGTAGTCACAGATTTACAGGTTCTGAGGAGTTTTCGGCATCAGCCTTTGGTTGTCATCTTCCATAACTGGTGTTCACTTCGTTCTGCAAGTGAGATAATAATACAAAAGAGCTCAAACGACCTCAATAGATAAGTCTTGGCACAAGTCACATGACTTATTGTTGCATCGCGTTAACGCGTCGGGCACCTTCCTGAGGCAGACGTGCCACCAAAAAGTTACCTTCACCGACGCATAAGTGTTCGCACTTTCATCGGCCGAACCGTTCACTTTTCCTTGTTGACTATCAGATACACAAATCAGCATCCGTCATTCATGACTCCTACGCTATCGAACATGTCATGAAAACGGTAATCCGCTGGTTTTGAAAATTATTACTGGCTCCTCATACACCTTTCCGAAAATGGACCAACGCCTGCACCATCAAGCAAAAGCTGTCGCATTTGAACTCCTGGAACACCTGACAACAAAGCCGACAGCTTTTCTTGTTGCTGTGTTATGGCACGATATTCCTATGCCAGTGGTCGACGCAAGTCGTGAGTATTTCATGTTCGTGAAATGCACTGGCAAGACTAGCGTGGGCAAAATCAGAGAGTCGTACCTCTGTAGAGAAGAGGCNCCCTCCGACGTATTGCTACATATGGGATCCAACATCCCATAAGACACCGCCAAAGTTTCCGAGTTGGATCACTTTGGTGAAAAAGTGATTGTCTTCCACGCGCTCGGCGTCGATCCAGCCAACACGACGAACAGTACGAGTACAATGAATAACACGTCGAATGACGCGGCTTTTGCGACTTCTGCCAACCCTCCGGTGCCTTCCAGGCCCCAATTCGCCCCTGTACCCGAAGAGAATGGAGCTTCGGGTATTCTNACCTTCAGAAGCATCAGCATCAGCATCAGTAAGACAGCCAAGCGTGTCATCAAGATCGAGTGTCAACCAATCTAGACTATCTTCTGCTTCATCAGCAGCGAGGGCTCCTTCGTCGTCCAGTGTGCCTAGATATACTCCAGGTGCCTCGTCTCCACTCACGAAACCTGCGCCAGCACCTTCAACACCAGCCTCGGCNNCATCCCTCGGGTTAACATGGGTGTTCCCAATGCGCAGCAGCACAGTGCTGCTTACAGTACTCCAACTCGTTATGCTCAATCCTCGGGCCCTCCATTTGTCAAGAACGAACCTATCCCGGCCCCACCTTATGGTCACGCCCCATATACTCCGGCGCCTCATGTACAGGGTCCGCAGCCTTTCCAGGCATCGCCGAGCCTGCAGAATCCGTACTATGAAACATCCCATATCCCAGGTCAATATGGCCAACCAGTCGGCAATGGTCACGGCCCGCCTACTACTCAGGCGGACAACACACATCCCGTAAGTTTGACTTTCACTTAGAATTCTTCGCCGTGTTGTGAACAGGTTCTCTTTCTGCGTGTAACTTCACAAAGACGTAGTCTCTCAATGTATCACTCGCGTCGCCTGCAGCTTCACATCTCTTGAAGGCATAGGACAGTTGGCTCATTGTCTCGTACACATCGAGCAGATTTCACCTCATACCTTATATCTCCTAGCCTCAGACCTTAATCAAATCAGGAAGCTTACTTAGCGTTTAGGAGATCAAACCTGAAGTCCCTTTGCCAGCACCTTTGCCTTTGCAGCCCACCGAAGATTACGAGATGGGTAACACAGGCAGCGCCCGTTCGGGTGAAGATGGCAATGACGACTCTTCTCAGTATGCGCAGACAATCATCACCCTGCAAGCTCTGGCCAAGGAAGATTCAGCCGAGAAACTGGAGGCCGGTGTCAAGTTTGGCGTGAAGATGCTCGATCAACTGGTTGAAGCATTTGAGCCTGGCAAGGAGACTGAAGACATCAAGTAATGGTTGCAGCAGATCGAGTTGGTCAGACAAGAGGCCACAGGCGCTCGCACCGTCGTCGGTGTTGTTGGCAACACTGGAGCTGGAAAGTCTTCGGTCATCAATGCCATCTTGGATGAGGAGCGTCTGGTCCACACCAATTGCATGCGAGCGTGCACTGCGGTAGTGACTGAGATGTCCTGGAACCCAAGCGAAGACGAAAGCAGCAAGTAGCGTGCAGAAATCGAGTTCATCAAGCCCGCGGAGTGGGAAAGAGAGCTCCGAGTGCTCTCTGAANNGGAATCCATCGATGGCAGCGGCGGCATATCCAGGGAGGTCAGTAACCCAGACTCACAAGCCGGCATTGCTTATGCTAAGATTCGCGCCGTCTACTGGCGGCTTACAAGAGATGATCTGGTAGAGAGCTCGATCGAGAAACTTATGGCTGATCAGTCTGTTCGGGGTCTTCTTGGTACTACCAAGTATGTCAAGGATCGCTACTGCGATACGTTCTACAAGTCCCTCCAGCACTATGTCGACTCCAAGGAGAAACCTGAGTTAACCAAGGATTCTGAGGATGAAGACGAGGACGATTCGAAGGGCACCGGCAGCAAAGACAAGAAGAAGAAGAAGAAGAAGAAGACAAGAAAACGGGAACAAGAGTTCTGGCCTTTAATCAAAGTGGTGCGCCTGTATGTAAAGGCTGATGCTCTCTCTACTGGCGCCGTCCTAGTCGACTTGCCGGGTGTCGCAGACTCAAACGCAGCTCGTGCTGCTGTTGCTGAAGGCTACATGAAACAATGTACCGGTCTATGGATCGTATCGCCAATCAACCGTGCCGTTGACGACAAAGCAGCCAAGAATCTCCTCGGTTCCACCTTCAGACGACAACTAAAGTACGATGGAACCTATAGTGCAGTGACCTTCATCTGCTCCAAGACTGGTAAGTTGTACATCCTTGATTCAGTCATCTGCCCGGCTAACTATCCAACAGACGATATCTCGAACACAGAGGCCGCTGACAGCATGGGTCTTGGAGATGAGATCGAAGAGCTCGAGGACCAACTTACAGCAATTGATCGCCGACGCAGAGCGGCTGAGAAAGAGACAAGCAGGCTGAGAGATGAGAAGACTTCCCTCCGCAACGCCATGGATAATTGTGACGATGAACTCGAGAAATGGGAAGCCCTCCAAGAGAAGCTCGACGACGGCAAGACTGTCTACGCTCCTGTCACCAAGACAAGGAAGCGTAAGCGTTCTTCATCGAGTACAGACAGCGAAGACGAGGGCAAGGACAGCGACGACTCAGAGAACGAGCCACAGTCTCCTAATTGCGGTTCGCCGCTGACGTCCGAAGACATCGAGACAAAGATCCAAGAGCTGAAAGACCAGAAGAAGGAAGCTCGCCGTGGACGTAGTGAGATCGAATCACAGGTCAAAGAACTGAATGACAGCATCAAACAGCTGAAAGCCGAGACTCAAAGCATCGAAGACAACAGAAATCGCATCTGTATCGATGCACGCAACCAATACTCCAAATCCGCTATCCAGGTCGATTTTGCGGCAGGCATCAAAGAGGTGAGCCTTTGCAGCAAAAGGCTTGGTTTGTATCTAATCTGTTTCACANNGCTTGATGAAGAGACCAGAGCCGACGAGGATCCGGACAACTTCGATCCTGAGGAAGAGCTCCGCGACTATGAGAAGGTTGCTAGAGACCTGCCTGTTTATTGTGTTTCCAGTCGGGCATATCAGAAGCTTTCTGGCAGACTTGTAAAAGACAACGCCGTCCGCGGTTTCACCGACGTTGAGCAAACTGAGGTATGTTTTCCACCTTCCTTCCGTCTTTCGTAACAAGGCTGTTGCGCGCTTGCATGGCTGTCTAAAAGTTAACTCTTGTAGATCCCTGCGCTCAAAGTCCACTGCAAGAAGCTCTCAGAGAACGTCCGATCTATCAAATCTCGCCGCTTTCTTACCTTACTGGGTCAATTGCGCACTTCGCTGATGCTTTGGTCTTCCAATGACGGTTCTGGCGCNAAAAAGACAGATCAGCAGAAAGACGCTGAACATAGGTTTCTTGCTCGAAAGCTGAAGGATCTAGAAAAAGTACGCAGGCATCCGACAATCTGGAGGTCAGCTACTAACAGTGAGTAGGCTCTGGAGAATGATGTGAACGACACCCTGACGGAGATCAAGGAAACCGTAGCTGAGAACATCTTCGATAACTACGAGACTGCCATCAAAGCCGCTGCCGATGCCGCCTTGCCAACATCGCAAGGTTGGGGTGCGCACAGAAGCCTGGGCGGTCTGTATTGGTCTACCTACAAGGCGGTAGTCCGTCGCCAGGGTGTCCACTCAGGAAAAGGCGGTCTTTCTGACTTCAATGCTCAGCTGTAAGGTTCGAATTATTCAAAGAGAGTCCATCTCAACTGACGCCAACACAGCACCGAACCAGTTTACCGGTACCTCACGAACGGCCGGGAGAGAGCCTTTCAGCGTCGTCTCCCGCATGTCCTGAAGGCATGCGCCAAAGGTTTCTCCAACGACTTACGCGCCTTCCATGAAGCCATTGAAGCCCACTCGTTTTCTCACGGAGGCAACCCTCGCCTCGGATTGCTCGCCCAACAGCTCTCCAACTATGAAGCTGTCTTCAGCGACCTTGGCATTAAGATGACCGACTTGATCAACGAGCGCCAGCGCGATATCAACCGCGAATTCACCCCGAACGTGTGTAACGCCATGCTCGTCGATTATAACGTTTGCACGGCAGAGGCCGGCCCTGGTCAATACAACAGAATGAAGATCCACATGACTAACCACGTCACCGCTCAAAAGGACAGCATGTTCCAGAGGGCTACCCAAGTCGTTCGAGACATGATCAAGGATCTGATCAAGGACGTCGAAGAGAACATGGCCAATCGTACCGATCAGGTCTTCGTTGGTATGCGTAGAGATTACCTTCAAGTTCTAAGCAATGTCCGCGTCGACGACATTGCAATGCCCAAATGGGAGCGCAGCTTGAGAGGCACAATCGAGGATATCATCCAACAAAGCGAAGAAGGTTTCGAGGCCGTTCTTGAAGGAAGAGATGTGGCTGTGTCTGAAGATGAGGCTTCTGCAGGAGCCTTGAAGGCTGGAGAAGATGGTACAGACGACGAGGATGGGACGGTCGACAAAGACAAGAGAAAGAAGATCAAGACAGACACTAATTCCGAAGATGACGCATTCATGGAGAACGCAGATGATTGAAAGGAGGAGATCGACAGCTGGGGGTAGATTCTTTGCACAAAGGGCGTACAAAAGGGTATTTTTGGTAGCAGATTAGCTATAATTACATCACGACGGTATGCATAGAGACGACCCATTGCTCACGCAAGCTATACTTCCCAGACTATTCGTCACTTCATGACGTGAAGTCTACTTGTCTTGTGCATAAGCTCCGACGTTCCTATTACATGTTCGGCGCCTGCATCTCTGCGGCTGTTTGAAGGCCATCTTCCTCTCAGTTCTTCTTTTACCTACCGCGACGTTGCGGTTTGACGTGAACGTGCAACCTTACGAGGCTTCAGCGTCGGTGATCTCCAGTGCCATGAAGATTGTAAAAGCTTGAGCTTGAGCTCATGTCTGATTGCGAGCAATTGAGGCGGGGTGGTATACCCTCCTGTGTGTGATTCTGTTCAACCTTGATTGGTATATGTCGATGTCGTGAGCAGCGAATCCTGTTGCTTTTTATCGCTTGACGCACAAGTCGCTTCTGATGACCCATTTCTCGCCCTGAGTCACTTCACGTCCTTCGTGAACCATACATTCTTTGCCGTGGCGATGCAATAATGCAAGACCGACTTCTGGACTCGCCTCTACAGGTGGCGGTGGAGCTGCCTTTCTAGACGGTGGATCAGGATAAAAGACCGTCTCGCCACCTCCGCAAGTCGTCAAGTATAGCAGAAGTGTCCAAGTCGTTTTTGCTGCAACACTACTGCCATCCTCCTTGACAAACATCAAGTTGTTAGAGTCGTCATAGTGCTGATCAANAAATTGACCTTGCGAGTATCGATAGATTCTGATATTCGGATTGAGACCCAATATTTCGCCGCCGAAGAGATCTTGCCGTTGTTTGTTGTCGAGTAATTCTCCATCGATTTCTCCGGCGGTGATCAGTTCTTTGAGTGCGGTTTGTTCCCAGAGGTGGCGTGCAAAATCTGGATCGTCGATTTGGTAGCGATCATTGACGCGGACGGCATCGCCACGTTTTGGGCGTCCGGGGGTTGTTGTGAGTGGTAAAGAGCGCAGAAACGAGACGTATTTTGCACTCAGAGATGAAGTGAAGAGGCGTGGTATTGTCAAGATTTGGGCGGGTAGCAGAGTCGAGCAGACAAGATCGGAGGCTGAGGATACAGGTGTGAGGGCTGGCCAATCTGGACGGGCGATGGGTGTTTGTTTTGGAGCGGGTGCTGCAGAAGGTTTCGCAGCTTTGGTTTTTGATTTTGGAGGCATGTTTTGTGGTAGTTGGGCATGGCTGTAGGATGGTAGGCTGTTATTCTCATGGGCCAAGACTGTGATGGACAGCGGTATAGCCTCGGCTTGAGAACGCTAACTGGATGACCCTGGTGTCGATATCAACACCATCGTAAAATGGAAGCAGGACCTGTAGAGTCGATCTGATGAGCCATGGTTCAATTGCGGTCTTTACAGGTATGATCCTCTTCTGTGTCACTGTTCGACAAATAGGTATTAGGTCACAATCACGAGCAACTGAAGAGATATGGACTCTTCTTGAGTCGCGCAGATTGACACAATGATTCAAGCTCGGGCTTAGGACGGAGAATGTCGAAGAAGCGTGAAACGAACAGATCTGACATGAAATTCATACCATCATCAAAATTGAAGCTGCAACATTGTCTCTCTAGGTCATGTTGTGATTCTTCAGGTTGAAAAAGCAGAGCGTGAGGAGTACCGTGAGTAAAAGTGGAAGAAGAATATATGTTGAAGAGCCAATCGGAAGCAGACCACGATGGGCCGATCTAATCTTGGCGATGAGTTCATTCATGTCAGTTTTTGAGCAGGAGCACAGCAGTGAACTGATGCAAAGAACAAAAGGCAGGTAGAGAGTCGTCGAGGGGTTTGTGCTTAGTAGGGATGCGTTCTACCTAGATAAGAACAAGGATGATATACTGTAGTCAGGTAGAGGGAACAAGCATCAGACATGTCATGGTTTGGGAAGGTAAAAGCGGGAGTGAAAGTTAGGTCCCGCAAATCTTGACCGCCTGGCAATTATCGTCTTGGCCCGCGGGTCTCCATGGCGCAGACGGCTTGACAGCGTGTTCCAGACGGGTCAGAGTTTGGATCGCGAAAGAAAAGTCCATCTTCTACACAGATTACTCGGTCGGAAACCCTTGCGCACAGTAGAAGGATGCGCCAGCAGCAGCGATAGTGAATGCGCGGAATCACCAAGCCCTAGAGACATGTTATCACGCCGCCGACGGACATGGAAGTGGAAGCAACGAGCCTCGGGCATGCTGCCTTTGCGCCTCATGACTACGAAACTCCCCAAGCACCCTCACCCTCTCCCCTGAACTCGCCATGGCCCGAACTGGCCGACGTGGATACGCTCGACGAGGGCACGACCCGACTCGACCAACAATCAAGCTTCGCGCCGCAAACCCTCAAGGACGACACCCAGCCAGCGAGGGAAGTTGCGCAACAGAGTCCCCGACCCGACACAAATCATGCAGTACCACCTGCCTCAGATGCTCAAACTCTCGACCCCAAGTCGCAATCACTCCCTCTACCGCAAACGCTGCCTGAAGCCGACAAGAGTCGCCCGAAGCCTCCCTCGAGACCCATGTCCCTAGCACAGTCGCTGTTCCCCGAAGACTTTGAAGACGAGCCTGAGCACCAGGACGACCCTCTCGCTACGGCTGGGCAGAAAGACCAAGCNCAGCCGGGGGCACTCCCGCAGACACAGACGCAGACCGAGCAGCAAACACACTCCCCGACACAAGAGATACAGCCGAAGTTGCTCGATCAAACTGTGCTAGACGACCCGGCCCTACCACAACCGTTCCCTCCATTTGAGATTACCAACCACCTGGACCAGTCCGTCGATCCTTTTGATCAATCGCAACCTCTCCAACCGCAGACCCCTACCAAAGACTACTCCGAACTCGCAAGTGCTGTCGCTGGTTTGAACCTGCCGACGAACTCTCTTCTTCCCGCCGACCTTGCTCTCGCCTCGTATGAAGCTGAAGAGGCCGCCCCCGTACAAGACGCGCAAAACGATCCTATGCAAGCCTTTGCGATGCTGCAGTTCCCCGATGGCGACTTCTATGTTAATACCTATGCGGTCGAATTGGGCCGTGATCTGAATGCTGCCAAATTTNNGGAGCGAAAGGCAGGCCGCAAACACAAGATGAAGTTGAATCGGGATGTCCAGATGGAACAAGATGCCGAGATGGACCTGGACGACGAAAGTCGCAACATCGCGCGCAGCAACGTCAGCGAAAGTGGTGGTATTGTCGGTGTCAACATTGACTATGACAGCGAAGAGAACGAAGAGTCGAAACGTCGCAAACGCAAGCAGTTCCGCTCCACCAACTCATCGCACTCTGTCGACCCTACATCCCTGCTCGCCAATCCCTACGACCTCTCGCTCGACTGGCAGCCACAACAGGACAAGCCCTTCGAATACGAATGCCCCTTCATCCCGATCCATCCCCAGGCTGGTCAGTCGTTCAAGAACATCTCGCGTAAACACATCCGTATCGAGTACAACCTGCAGAAAGCTTACTGGGAAATGCTTGTGAACGGCAGGAATGGTGTGTTCCACGACGACAGCCACGTCGACAAGGGCTCTCTGGTCAAGCTACACCACGGAAGTGAAATTCTTATCCAAGGCATCACCATCATCTTCAAGCTTCCAGACAACGCCCGTAACGAGGACGAAGAGGAAGAACCAGCTCACATTCTCTCTGACACAGACAGCTCTCTTTCCGATCTGGACAGTGTCGCCAGTGCTACCTTCGGACACGACTATGAGGAGGAAGATGTGTCATCCGAAGACGAGCCTCTCCGCCTGAAACGACCCGTGCAGAAGAAGGAGCATCCTCGAATGATCGTCAAGCTCAAACTCAATCTCAAGAAGAACTTCCCTGCCGTTGCTGGACTTCCTATCNNGAGAAGGAGGAAAAGAAGGAAAAGGAAAAGGAAAAGGAAAAGGAGAAAGAGAAGAAGAAAGAGAGGGAGAAGGAGAAGATCAAGGGGAAAGAGAAAGAGAAGGAAAAAGAGCCTGAAAAGGAGAAAGAGAAGGCACCCGAGAAGGCCAAAGTCAAGGAAAAGGAAAAGGACAAGGACCAGGTCAAGGAGAAAGAGAAGGAACGAAGACCGTCCAAGTCCGGCAAACAGTCCATCAAGACCGACAAGCCTGCCAGAGTGGAGAAGGCAGAAAAGATGCCTAGAACACCCAAGGTGGACAAAGTCGAGAAGCCAGTGCAAAAAGTCCCTCTACCCGAGAAGACAACGATAAGCGAAAAGGTCGAAAAGCCAAAGAATGTACCGCCTGCCGAGAAGACGATTGTCACACCCAAACAGCCCGAGGTCGCTNCTGCCAGTTTTCGAAGAGAGAAGGGAATCTGCTATATCCACNCACCGAGATGCCCCTCCATCTCAGCCAGCTGACATCAAGCCGTCAATCGAGCCTGACTCTTACGAAGCTCTGCAGGCCCTGCAGGTGACGCCTTCTCAAACACCCCCTGCCATTCCTACAGATTTACCTCCTGGTTCCATCCTTGCCGGTCTAGCTCCAGACGAGATACCTCAGAAGCGCAAAGGCCCTGGACGACCTCCCAAGAACGGCGTCATGTCGAAACGCGATGAGGCCATCATCAAGCGAAAGACAAAAGAGTTGCAAAAGCTTGGTAAGACCATCCCACCTCTTGCTGAACTCTTGGCCCTCGCCAGAGCCGAAGGCGGAAGCACTTCCAAGAAAGACTCGAAACCAGAAGATGGAAGCGGAGGAGAACATCTCAGTCAATCCGTTGAGATCGATCCTGCACTTATGGCCATCCAAGAGCACAACAACGCCACACCTTCTGCCGAAGTCAAGACCGAGGGAGGCCTCATGGTTGCCCAGCCTACATCGGACAAGGATGCGAATAAGCCCAAAAGAATAGTCAAATCCCCGTCCCCCCAGAAGCCTGAGTCCGAATACACCGAGGAAGAGCTCAAAAAGCCGACGCAGACATATGTAGTTCTGATCCACGAGGCTTTGTCGAAAGCTCCGACAGGTGTGATGGACCTGCAACAAATCTACGACGCTATGCAGAAAATGTACCCTTGGTTCAAATACAAGAGTACAACCTCCGGCTGGCAGAGTAGTGTCCGACACAACCTCATCAGCAGCGAGGCTTTCGAGGAGGCTGGCAAGATCGGCAAAGGCAGGCTTTGGAAGATTAATCCCAATGTCTCAATCGACAAGGAGAAGAAGCGAAAGGCTCCAACGCCGCCGCCGGACAACAGACCTGCTCAGCAACAGCAATATCCCTACTATCCGAACAATCAGTACCCGTATGGCCATCCTGCAGCTCCTGCATACGGAGGTGCATATGCCAGACCAAGCCCTTACGGCACACCCTACGGTCCGCCAACCGTGCAGAACGCGGCACGGCCGCCTGTCCCAACTCCGCAGCAAAAGCCTGGTACCTACTATTCTCCATATGCGTCAACCACGCCAGGTACTGCCGCTGCTGGCTCGCCTTATGGTCCCCCAAGCAGAGCACCGTATGCTCCCTACCCTCAACCCCCTCGTCCTCCGGGTAATGCCTACGGTCAACCGCCACAGCCACCGGCACAACCCGGTCAGCCGCAAGCACCGACACCACAAGGCCAAGCACCTGGAGCGCCACAAGGTCAACCACAACAACCTCAGTCGCAGCCCGGTCAAGCACCTCACCCGCCGCCAGGGCAGCCCTATCAGTCGTCGAGCAATCAACCTCCAGGACCGCCCAACGGTCAGTCACCGTATCCTGCTCCAGGTCAGCCTCAGCCTCCTCGACCTGTGATGGCCCCGGCGTCTGGTCAGGCTCCTCCGCCGCCTCACAATCCAAGTGGGATCACTTCTGAAAAGATGATTGACAATATCATGGATTACCATAAGAGGTATCTAAGTAACTTCCAAGGTCCAGAGCAGGAAAAGCACAGAGCAATCTTCCGCAAGGCCACGAACAGACACATTCGCCGTGATCAAGAACACGGTCCGTTTGAGTCTGAAGAAGAAGAAAAGCTTTACAAAGCTATCCAGAACATCATAACCTCTACACAGGCAGAAACAGCATCCTCCGCTCCTGTCCAGCCTCAGACGAATGGTCAGGGCCCTGTTCAAGGTGGGCCGCCGCAAGGGCAGGCGCAACCAGGCGCCACACAGCCCGCGCCAGGCCCAGCTTCACAACAACAAGGCGCTCCTGGTCAACCACCTCAACAGGGTATGCCAGGCCCGCAGCCACCAATGGGTCAACGGCCAAATAGCGGTCCTCATCCTGTCCACCAGGGATCTAGCTCAGAACAGGCATTGGCCGAAGCGCTCAAGACGGCCATGCCTGGTGCGCAAGCTTTCAGGCAAGGTCCTCCGATTGCTCCTTATCATCCAGGTCCGCCCGCCCACCAAGGTATTGCACCCAGGCCCAGCCCGTACGCACAGTCGCAACCGCCGCCGCCGCAGCAGCAGCAGAGGATGCAGTCTGCAGCGGGACAGCAACAGACACCTCACGCTCGGCCCAATCTCGCGCCCACAACGCAAGTGCAGGCACCGAGACCGACATTCACTGCCCCGTCGCAAGCACCATCAACTGCAACAACCCCGGCAAGCCAGAATCAGGCCACAGCCCCCGTCGCATCGAGACCTGTTGCTGCTGCTTCACATCAACCAACACAACCGTCTCCTGCTCCGACCCAACACCAGCCAGCTCAACAAGCTCCTGCGTCTGTTCAACAGTCCCCTGCACCAGTTCAGCAATCTCCTGCGCCGGCACCAGTGGCTCAAACCGCGTCTGTCTCTCGACTCCCACCTGCAGTCCAACAGGCCGCGGTCTCCACACCGTCGCAGACCCCAGCACCCGCTCCTCCGGCACAGCAACAGCCATCTGCGACCATATCTCCAGCCACTACACCAGCTTCAGTGGCTCCTCAGACACAAGCCGTACAGGCGCAGGCTCCCTCAGTCGCTCCACCCGCGCCAGCACCCGCAAGACCAACGCCTCCAGAAGATCCAAACGCACATGGAGGATTGAAGCGACCGATTGAGATTGACGATGATGGCGACCACGAAGCCAAGAAGCAGAAAACGGACGAGCCGAAAGCCTAGGAATTGCTCAACCTCAAAGCAGCGATGCGGGACATGAAGTTTATGAGGCGTTGTTATTGATTTTTGCATTCTCCTTCCTTGTTCCCTATTTTTTGCTTTATCGTTTCGGAGTTTATTCATCATGTGGCAGCACTTATGCCACATGAGGGAGGATGGCTGTTTTTTGCTTTTCACTATCAAGCGACGGAGTGGATGGGTTCGGCGTGTGGTTTTGTCGATGCATGAAGAGAAAAGAATGGGATGGGAAAGAGGCGTTTTCTTTATACACAGACGATGCTTACACATTACTATTGGAAGAACCATCCTGAGAAATCACAATACCCCCATTTTTGCAATTGCGTCTTTGCTCTCTCGAACGTCTTTTCGTGACTTTTGATTTTTGAATCACTCGTGGTGGCCATGCCTTCCTTTTTTTGGTGGTCGCCATAACCCAGCAGGAAGGCGCGCAGATAGACGAATGCTGTGGAAGGAAAAGAGGAAGGAACGATCCGTCCATAGCTCCGTTTTGTCGAGGGACAATCGTTCAGAGCTCATCAGTCTCTCCTTAGCTCGCTCAATGGCTCCTGCCGTTAGCGGTTTCCACGAACACTTGCTGAGGCTTAGCAGCGGCTTGAGTGTCTGACACAGCGATCTTCTATGTAGATGGTTGTCGTCGGTTGACGGTAAGCCACGGAGCTGAATGTAGGCTGAGATTTGCATTGACTGCTGGACTGTGAACATGTATATCTCTGTAGCCATGTTTTTGGGTCATGAACTCATTTCTGGAGCCGTGGTTCTATCAAAGCTCTCAGAAGAGTACGACATCGAAACCTCTGCGCTCGAGAAAAACGTCCCAGCGCTCGCCATTACTTTCATCCCAATAGGCTCGCAGAGCTGCTGACGCGGCATCCGCGTTACCCCATCCATAGTTTCGGATGCGGCCCATGCAAGCTTCGATGTAGTTTCTCAGCTCGGGATCTTCAGCTTCACATCCTGCTGTGAATAATGGCCAAAGAATTAGAACGTTGGCAGGTGACTCTGGCCTTAGCTTTCCTAGCAGGTCTAGCATAGAAGCTAACGCTATTGCTGGTTTGGGGTCAAGCTCCGGCAGTTCTTGTACACGACGGTATAGATGCAGAAGAGCGGCGTGAACGAACATCTGATGTACGTACACCGCCTCATCTACTAGCACAGGATCTTGAGTGTGCAACAGTGAAGGCGATGATGCGCGAGTGAACAACAGAGAAAGCTGTTGCTCGGTAAGCAAGATATTATCTGCCAAAAGCATGTCCAGATCGTCTGCCATCTCCGCATAGCCGGAGCCCAACGAAGATCCCAAGACCTTACGTCGGCGTTGCAGACGTGCCATACGGCCTATGCGGGCGAGAACTGGCATCAGCTCCAACGAGAAACCGACAAACTCGTCAATGTGCTGTGGCGAGGAAGTGCCACTCGGAGCTCCGATATTCCAGAAATGGCCGTCCGATGAGGTAGTTTTGTCAAGACTCATGATGCTGGCGAAAATGTCCACAACGGCAAACCAGCGAACAAGAAACAGCTTCTTGTCGTCTAAATCTGTGACTGCTTCGTGTCTGTTCTTCCCAAGCGCAATAGACAGTAAGTTTTCTGCACCGTGTAGATGCGTACGCATAGCCATTGTGTTTCCAGCCATGACCTCATTTGTGCAGAGAAAAAGTACAGTGCAAATTGTCGAGAAGTTGGAGGCCTCTGTTGGATCATTCATGGCCTTTCGCAAACCTGTGATCGCCTTGCGTAAGAAGAACGATGCTCGATTCTGCAGCTCGATCGAACGATTTCCTCGGAGTCGTCGTACTTGGTCACAAGACAGTGCTAGAGCTGCCGAAAGCAGATGTGGTGTCTGAGCTGCGACTGTCAAGACCTCTTGATGTATCGAGGGCGCCATGAGCGGGAACAGAGTAAGAGACGTGTGTGTGATATAATGGTGTAGGAAGAAGTATGCATCGGGTTTCTCTGACGGACACAGAAGAGGATATTGGCTCAATGAGGGTGGTANGTTCTTGCATTTGTTAGTACGACTTGACAACAGGGACCGCGAGTGGGCATACTGACTTGGTGGAGAATAGTGCTGATATGGCACAAGCGAGAAATCGCGCTCGATGGTTTCGTCTGCTGGCTCATAATCGAGGTCAGATGGAATGTCAAGTAAATCCGTGCCTGTCAACAAATCATCCTCAGAGATGAGTAAGGAGTCTTGATAGTCATTGAAGCCGGTCGAGTCACTCAAGGCTTGCAATGCTGNTAGCAACATAAGCACATTGGCAGTGCGGATGAACAAATAAAGATACTCACCACTCGAAACTGCATTCTCGGAATTTGGCGAAACATCGGGAAGCAGCGACAGTGACGACTCAGTGGTCGAAGATTCTCTATCAGTTTCCTCTTGGACCTGGGCAGGAGCCGACTGTGCCGCACTAGAACTAGGAGTCGCAACACTAGCACCCAGATTCGTAACCCAAGGCTCTTTCGTTCTCGGCTTCTTGAAAGGTCGTCCCTGCGTCCAAGACAACTTCAACTCATAGGAGCATCGCTCGGGATATCTCTTGCATCTTCCACAACTAGGCTTGCCCTCGTCGCATTTCACGCGTTTCCGTTTGCACTCTGAGCATCCCATTCGCGATTTTGATCCACTGCCGCCAGTAGATTTGGGGTCGGACATGTTGATTGCGGATCCATCTGTAGGAGGGTCATGATAGAGCAGATTGGGAAAGCTAGATGACACACCGGCCGGGATGACTGGTGGTGGTTGTTAATCGGCTAGAGTTGCAGTGTCACCCGCCGAGATCGGCAAAAGTTGACGGCTTCTGTATATCGAGTTCGAGATCGTCTTTGATTAAAGCGACGATGTGGTTCTTGACGCTTGTCAGATATCGCGGTATAAAGTAGGAATCAAAGTTGATGTATCAACATGAAAATTCCCCGTCAACAGAATCATTCATGGTGACAGGGAGTGAGATATTCAAGATTAACCGAGCATGAAGCCTTATCAACCCATCTCTCGCGGATTGGGTCAACGTAACACACCTTACTCTGCATAGATATGTCACAAGTGGTCTACTTTTTGTTCTTCCCATGTCATACTTGCAGATAAACCAACATCTCAGAATGGCAGTTCGACACGTTCGTCGTCATTGGGAACCCGACTATGTAAACTGCAACAAACCCTGGGTAGGTCAAGAGTTGTTCAATCCGTCCTCTGCTATTTGATACTATAACCCGAATTCGACCACTACGATGTTTTTCCTGTCCTTGTTCACACACGTTTTCTGCTTTCTGATATTCTTCATCACGAAGAGGGCCATCGCTACAGATTCCAGCACGTCGTGTGACATGCTGGCCATGAGAGGTTCGTGAACAAGGCAATGGGGATACTAGAGTTCTGACATGTTGAGCAGATTTCAGCATGCAGTTGTCTTCAGCCACCCGAGACGTCGATTGATTGGAGTTGAAAGCAGTGCATGCCTTGGGATGAAACAATCGGCGAACATAGACAATCAGCTTTGTCGTGGCTGCAAAGTTTGGCTTTATTCTGTCACGGGTGAACCCTGGTCATGTCCTTACCAATCGGAAGCTGAAGAAACACTGTCCAAGATGAAACGCATCATGTGGTCAAGCAGACTGATTCGGAAGATTCGACGAGTTGAGGAGCAGAGTATGGACATGATTGTCGAGTTTGGAATGTATGGATACAAGTCTAGAGGAGTCATTAAGAACAACAACAGCAGCAAGAAGAAGTTGTTAAATCGAATTGTAGTCGCAAAAATTGCTATGTCGACAGGAACAGACCCATATAAGAGTGAAAGTCGTAGCTGTGGCACCATAACGCCAGCCCCAGAAAAAAACAAAACAGAACCAGGGTATGCCTCGAAGTTGTATGGTCTTTGCAGTCGAACATGTAGCGAGAAGAAGAGAAAGGAACAGGAGAAACTACATGGCCATCTCAGCTTGTAGTCTCCGGAGCTCGGCCTCTTCGTCGTCTTCCTCTTCTTGAGCAGGTGCCTTGCCTCTCGNCTGCGAACAGTCAGTATTCGGGCATGGCGATATTGCAAGTGTTAAGGTAGACTCACGTTCGGTATTGTTGACGCTGGGCATGCGGTGAACCTGGTCGTGTACAGGCACGGTACCAGTCTTGAGCATGGTGTTGTCCAGCTCTTCTTGTTGAAGGTCAGCGAGCTCTGATTCGAGCTCGTCATCGTCGACAGCATTTGCGGTAGAGCCTTGGGTGAGAGCGCTGGCAATCTCCTTGCTGATGGCGTGTTGCTCTTCGAGGTCTTCCATGGTAGCATCGACCTTGTCGATTGTCAGACCACCGTGGATGGTCTTCATAGCCTTGGAGGCATTGCCCAGCGCGTCCAGTGTCTCCTTGTTGATGTTTGCTGTCTCTATGCTGGCGATTTGACCCTCGAGGTTCATGATCTGGGCGGATGTTTGTTCCAAGGTCGTCTCAAGTTGCTTCTTCTTTCGCAGGGCGTTCTTGGCGGCTGNTAGGAAGGGTTAGAGAGTAGCGGAGGCAGCCATGATCGATGTGTGCGTACCAGTCTTGTTTGTGTTGATAAACTTCCTGGCCTTCTGATCCTCCTCATCCATCTGGTTCTGCAAGTGCTTCTCGCGCTTGTTCAGCATCTCGAGGGTGCTCCTCAGCTGCAGAATGGCCTTCTTCGGGGCATCTTTCTTGGCGGCCGAGTTGCCGCCAAACCATCCTCCCAACCCCCAGCCGGACATGTTGTGAGATGGTACGTGTAGTTGGGTTTGTGGATGCGAAAGCAGCGGTCCTTTTGGCTATAGACGCGGGCTATAGCGAATGGCGATCGTCGGGCACAAAGGTGGGGGACGTGTGTGCTCGTGTGATGGCGGGGTAGTAGGTGAGCGCAAAGGAGAGTGGCGGAGTCGAGGGTAGCGCAGCGAGTGGCTCTAGGTGCAGGGCGGTATACGGCAGTAGATGGCGGCGACAGGTGCGTGGTCTTGGTCGAGATTGTGTTGTGGAGAAGTGTTTGTCCTGCTGGCTGCCTCCCACTGTCCGCTTGACCATGACGCACCCAGACGCCAAGCCCTGGAGATTTGACACGCCGTCCAATGAGACGCCACCAATCTGCCCCGATCAAGGAAGGAACCACCTGAAGCCTCCTTCGTTGACATACAACACCTGTCACATCTTCTTCTACTCAAAGTATCCAAGAATGAGTTATTCATCACCATTACCGAGTCGGCTCTGCGCCATCAGCCAGCTGTCCATGCTGCGTTCAGGCGACAAAGTTCGCTTCCTGGGATGGTAGGTATCCAAACGTCTTCTGCATTGTCTCACTTCTAAGTATCAAAGTGTAAACCAATACCATGAATCTACTGCCCTGCTATCCCTTTTCCACAACTTTCCTTCGTCTCAAGACCAACAGACCACCCAAGTCGACATCAGCCAGTTACTCGACACCATTGACCACCAACATCTCCAAGTGGGTGCCTGGCTCAACGTGATTGGATACATCACTCCGTCTGCGTCCAAGTCTCGGCCCAAAATCCAAGCCATCATCGTTTGGTCTGCTGGTGCCATCAATTTGCAACAGTATGAGAATGCTCTTATCTCTAGACAAACGATTTGACTTGCATATGGCCTCCTCAAGTGCCATGTATGCCAATGCAGGATCCAAGAATTACATGCTCTTTCCACCTTACTGATTTCGACTCCAATCCTCTCGGCATAAGCTCTATTATCCCGTCCGCGGCATGGAGCCAAACAATTCTAGCGCTGGTAGATCGTCAATCCCGCGAGGTGCTCCGGATCTACAGGACCTTGGTCCAATACTGACTGACAATACTCTGCATCCGTTGCCCTGAACCTGTTCTGCAGAGCACGGAATCGTGGTCCCACTTCGTCGCTATTGCGAACCGCACTTTCTTGGATATAGGTCTCGATATATGCCTGATCTCGGCCGGATTCAGCATTGGGGCTATTGCCAATAAAGACCTGCGGACGAAAAGCCAAGAAATCAGGCCAGACGTTGCAATTCAAGTGAGGTGCGAACACGAAGGTATCTTTGTTGTTTCTGAGAATGCCGTAAGCCGCCGGGTCGAATATGATGTTGTTGGTCGTTGGGTCGGCCTGACGTGGTATAGATTGCAACAGGTATGTCGTCTCCATGTCGAAACCAGGGTCTTGAAGATATCTCTTGACTGGCTCGTAATCGATGCCCCTCTCCGCGCACTCCTTCCTCCATTTCTCGTCAACCCTCTCCCACATGTGTACGAACGCAGAATACTGCACATCGAAACAATTTGTGCGCTGGGACTTTAGTTGAGGTTCTCGTCGTCCCAAGCCTAAGCAGATCATGGTTTGGACGTTGCTCATCCGGTCAACAACCGTCTGTATCTGGTCTCGAAACTCCTGCCACTCATCGTCTTTTCTNNGGATCTCCTCGAGTGTTAATTCAATATCCTGAGATACTGCAAGTAACATCTCGGGATGATCTAGGTTTCCTGTTCGACTTCCAGTTGGAATGTTGGCTTGGACTCCAGTCGGACCTCTGTTTTGCCCTCCAGCTCCAGGTTGGCTTTCAGTCAGAGCTTCGAAGGAACCTGCAGTTGGGCCCCTATTTTGCCCTGTCTGTCCTCCAGCTTGAACACCAGCCTGACGGTCCCCGAAAAACGCTGGCATTCGTTTTGCGTACACGTCAAGCATGGTGTTAAACACAAGCGTGCTGACTTTGTGACCGATTGCAGCCTCAAGTTTCGCCTGACTAGGCATTACTGCTAGGGCAACATTTCCGTTCATCTCTGTCGACGTATATGGTGTAATCTGCTCTTTGGGTTGGTTGGAATATCAGTGAAGACCACTGTCGGGATTTTCATATACCGTGGGTCCGGAACGACTGTGATGTTGTTCGTCGTCTTTGTCTCGGCGCCGCATACCGCGTCTTTTTTTCGACGACGCAACCGGCAACTCCGCACAAACAACGACGGAACTCCAAAGACTCGGCCCATGCTTGATGCTTGCAAGTGTAGATGCTTCCAGGACTCAGGCCTTTCAGAGTCGTGCGAGACTCCCCATGAGTCTGAACGTAAGCATTCGACAATTTGACGAAAAGTCGATCTACTCAAACCATCCTTGGTGATGGAAATACTGTGTATCAAGATATCAAACGAAAGAGAGTCTGGCTTCTCAGTTCACATGGTCGCTAAACATTTCTACACATACTATGTTGCTGGAATGCCCTGACAGAAACTTCATACATGACTGCTCTACAAACAACGAAACATCCAAACTACATCGACAGAACAAAACGCGTGTCAAGGCTCCCATTTCCCCCTCAACTTATCCGTCTTATTCCTGTGTGGAAAGTTACGTGGATGCAAAGCAGGATTGATCGGACTCTGTGATGCGCCTGCATGTATGCTACCTTCTAGGCCTACTTCCGAATGTGCTGGTGGACCGACGGGTGCTGCCAAAGGCGTCTCAGAAGATGCCGTTGAAGGTGTTTCGTTGACAGGCTCATTTTCAGAAGTGTCAAGGGTAGACACATGTACCGGCTGAACATTGGTGTCCGACTTCTCTACGGTACTAGAAGGTGTGCTCGTGACTGAAGATGCAGATGCAGATGCAACACCAGTGGTAGGGGTTAGGAGATCGCATGTCGATGGCCCAGTGTTGATAGAACTGGCGAATATCGTCCCTGAACTCGCTGTCAAAGGCGCCACTACGCCGGTCCCATCAACAGGCTCGAGATCTTCGTATGGAATACCAGCCGCTGCGAATTCTGCTTCGAGACTGGCCTTTAGCCGCTGAATCTCTGCGTGGGTGGCCCGCTTTATCTCTTCGCAGTGCGCGACCTTAGCGTCAAATCCAGGGTCTGGTCGAAATCGAGCGATAGGAGCTTCGGGAGACAAGACCAGAGGTTTGGCAGAAGCACCTTTGCTTCCAAAGTCTTGACAGGACGCTTGGAGTCGCTCTGGGATACTGCACCGTGTCTACGCACGTAAAAGGAGGAAGAAGAGAAAGCTGCTCTCAAGAGCTTTGCCAGTGGCTGATTGTTCTCCTCCAAGACGTACACGCCCCAGTAAACTGTTCCCTCGTGAGTTTGAAGGAAACGTTTTGCCGCATCGTACATGTCGATTGCTTCTTGGTTGACAGTCGAGTCTCGAGTCCAGTATACCTTACTGAGGTAAATGTCGGTGATAGCGTAACCAACGGAACCTAGGTCCCCTGTATGGAAAGTGTTTGTGAACAAAAGTTCTGGTTCAAAACCTGGTCTGCAGATCGTGTTGAACAGCAAATTGCTTGGAAAGTGGGGCGCATAGACGAACGATTGTACGTTCATGAGGTCGTTCGCTGCAGGGACCCTAACGATAGTCTGGCGACCAATTCGCTCAAGGATCCATCGGTCCTCGAGCTCGAAGGCCGGTTCCTGGAAGAAGACTGGAAGCGTTCCCAGCTGCATATCTTGCTTCTCCTCGATCATCTGGCATAGAGCAAAAAAGACACCACATTGCTGGACGTAGTCAAAGTTGTAGTTGAACAGACTTCGATAACGGATTGGGCCCAATCCCATACAAACAGCTTTCGTGATCGGCCCGGCCTTCTTGACGGCAGCTCTGAGACTTTTTCGGACGGGCCCAAGATTGCCATATAGGCCCGTGGGATTGTCGCATGTTCGGTCATCCATGATAATTCGAGTAACATCCAGTATCTGCAACCAGATATATCGTAATCTACCGTGAGCTGGCTGACCATCTGGGAGGTATGATCCAGGTTTGAATGCCTGGTGACCATAGAGCCATTCCTCCAGATGGTCACTCCACTCTGATCCGCTGATACCAACTCTGTTGGTCGCGGAGAGTGGGAATGGATTGATCGGGCGGCTTTGCGGATTACCAGCCATCTCGTGTTCGCTTCGTGAATCGATCTCAATCGTTAGGGTAATATGTCAAGAAGATAGTCGACTGCTGGTTTTGATACACCATCATGAGTGCCATCGTTTTGCTTTTCCACGCGTATTGTTTTTCCAGAACAAAGACATAATTGCATCAGAAGCATTTCCGCAAGCGGACGACGTTGTCTGCCGAGGAATGTCGAGACTAGAAGGATGAATAGTGCTTTGTCTCCTTGGGAATCCATGATGTAGATAGTATACGTGCGTTGTAGGTGACAAAGAACTGTGGTGTCATGGTTAAGTGGACCACTCTTTGTTTGAGGAAGGGGGATGGATGTTGAGGAATGCGCGAATCCAGCCAAGGTCCTTTCCTGTCAGGGGCAGTCAGCTGGCGACCCGCACCTTCCCTCGAGCATGAGTTGCGCTCCCAAGGATTGAGAATGCGACTTCCGAAAGAAGATCCGAAAAGCAAATTTCTGCTTGTCTCATCACCAGCAAGTTACACGAGTAGAACATAGTATGAACCAAGAACATTCGTAACATTCGTATATAACTCGCACAATTTTCGTGGCCTGCACGACTCTTCCCAATTTACTCCCACAGCACTCTGATATAGTGATACCACTTGGAATAAGGTTTCTTGGGCTTATGCGTAGTCATCACCTCATCAAGCCCACTCACCAGATCCACAGTCAGCGGATCGCGAGCCCAAGCCTCATGTCTAGCCCAAAACACCTTGTGAACAAGATATATAATGATGGGGATGGGAATGCCAACATAGGCCGTAAAGAAACTGGCAACCGACCAGTTTTGCGGCCAAAAGACGGTAAAGCCATTGATGAGTGTTAGGATGGCGAAGAAGATCATGGCGAACCATGCACCCCAGGGTTGCATAAGTGTGTTGTGGTATGGGAGGTCAGAGTCTGGGATACCTTGAGCGGCGATGGCTTTGCGGAAGCGGATATAAGTGACACAGCAGCAGATCCAGGAGATGAAGGCTGATGTGTTGGTAAGGTTGACGAGCCAGTTGAACACGACACTAGCAGAGTTTGCAACGTTAAGGTAGGCCAACAACGAAAACAGAGATGACACTCCCATTGCGCGAATTGGCACACCGCCCTTGCTGCAGTGTTTGAACCAAGCGGGAGCATTGCCAGCAAGAGCGAGTGAGTATAGACTTCGTCCAGAAAGATAGAGGAACGAGTTTCCAGATGACCAAGCGCTGAGAATGATGCCTCCGTTGATGATCGAATCCAGGATAGGGATGCCAGCGTTCTTGATACCAACTACGAATGCCGAAGAACCGGCTCCAACTCCGCCATTGGTCAGTGCCTGGTCATCTGAACGACAGATGACCCCGATAGCGAGAACAGAGAAGATGTAGAAGAAGATAAGACGATAGAAGTATCTTCTAGCTGCGATGGGAAGATTGCGACGCGGGTCTTCAATCTCTCCACCAGTTGCGACCAAGAGCTCTGGAGCAAATGCAAAAGGAAATGCACTGAGCACCCATGTCGACAATAGTGCTAAAAAGCGTCCAGTATTTCCTTCAGCAAGATAGACGTTCGCAGCTCCAGGGTTCTGCCAGTAGCGGAATCCAAGTCTATCTCCAGAGGNGCCTCCACCGAGACAGATGATGAGCGATACAAGCAAGAGGCCCACCATCATGACAACCTTCGTACCCGCGANACCTGGGAGTTGTTAGTAACGAAAGAATAACAAAGCGCGTCTGTTTGTCTACCAAAACTCCACTTCTCCATAGTACTTGACTGGCAGAAGGTTGAGTGCAACAATTAGAACCAACATGATAGAGATCCAGACAGCGATGTTGATGGTAGATCCCCAGTATTCGATGACTAGCCCAGCTGCTGTGATCTCGTATGGTACCAGTATGCCGAGAGAGTNACCTTTGTTCGTGTCAGCGACACTAGAAGGGCAATGTTGGGATTTCACGAACTACCAATATAGCCAACCCAAAGCAAAACCGAAGCTGGACGACACGAATCGATCTGCAAACATTGTCATGCTGCTACCGCGAGTAGGCAGATAGGCAGACATTTCAGTGATAGNCTGCGAATGTTGATTAGTGTCCACGAATGACTCTACATGACAGAACAACTTACCAGTAACAATCATCCAGATCAGTGCAGCCATGAAGACAAATGAACCCAAGATGAATGCTGGGCCACCTCTGGCAAGCGTCTGACCACTGCCCACGAACAGACCAGTACCGATCGTGCCTCCCAAAGCAATCATTTGAGCATGTCGTGACTTGAGACCGCGTTGTGTCGTTCCGTAGGACTCATCGAAGACCTCGCCCGCTACAGGTCCCGAAGTCGTCTGGTACATTGGGACTCCCTTTTCTTGATCAAGTTCGTATAGTGCCTTCACGCGAGGAGGCTCGCGTGAAACCTTGTCGGATGACATGATTGGTATAGTTGTTTTCAGTTTCGTCCTGGAGGGTAGTCGAGGAAATCACTATACGTGCCAATGCAAAGCAAGAGGATGAGAAACACGACTGACCCAATTGAATGGTTTCGAGTGTATTCGTGAAAGAAGATGAACAGAGCGTGAGAGAGAGGATACGTCTGCGATGGGAATCTATTATACTTGATCATTCGCAAAGGCTCCCGATATTGAGGTTGCTCCCCAGGGAGGTACGCAGGCCAAGAGATAAGCCCAGATATACCGGCGACTGGGCAAACAAGACCGCAGCAAAGGTTGTTTTCGGACCGTCTTTCATGCTTGCAGCGGTTACGAGCGGCCTTGTGTTTACGACAAGGATGTTGAGTCCCCAAAGTGACTGAGAGACTACTGCGTATCTTGTTCGCAGATCAATCGCCTAGTGATAAGGTGTGCAGATAAGAAATTAGATCAGTACACTGAGTGAGGCCTATCGAGTCACCTCACCCTTCTGCCAACGTCGATTTCCTGCAGTTGATATCATGAAGTGAAGATGCAATCCGATGTTGATCTTAGTAGATTGAATGACTTCGATCGCATCGTCCTGGAGGTCATCATGTCTGGGGAGTGATTCAATGGTCATCATGTGTGTCAACCCCGTTTGAGAAGTTGGACTATGTGGATGCCAACACGTCGCCAAGCGTGTGAAATCCGCCCTTCTCTGCGACTATGAGAAAGAATAACGTCCGAGTCTCAGCGGCGCATCTTGGTATCTGCCGCACAGACCTCTCTTGGTATGCAGACGGGCCAAGGGTTGATCAGTGACAAGTAGGAGATTCGGGGAAACGAGGGGAAGATGCCGATCCCGGCGGAGGTGCAGGAGGCAGGCATATTTACATTGTTTAGCACCTCTTTGAATCCAGCGCTGCTAGAAAATGAAACAAATAGCAAGTGTATAAAGTAGATGGGGCAGGCCCGAGGCTGCTGGAGTAAGTCCGAAGAATTGGTCAGAGAACAGACAGACCCCGCCTTGTACCCCGCCATGTCTAACTACATGGGGCGTCATGTCCGTAGATGCTTAGTGATGAACTAAGGCTCGACCGTTGTGTCCAGACATCTATATAGAGAGGTCGTAGTAGGTGCATTGAGAATCTACAACCAAAACAACCCCAATCACCAAACAGCCAGCACTCTCAAACATGTCTTCAGCAACGTCTTTCCGCCAATTGATTGGCATGCAGCCATCGACAGCCAGCGTGGCCGACAGCACTCTCATCATCATCGACGCTCAGAACGAGTACGCCGAGGGTAAATTGAAGTGCTCCAACACGCCCTCCTCTCGCAAGGTCATCGCCTCGCTCCTGCAAAAGTATCGCGACGGTAATGGAAAGGTCGTCCACGTGGTCCACGACACCCCTGACGGCGCGCCTGTCTTCACTCCTGGCACCAAGCTTGCCGAAGAGTTTGACGAGCTTGCGCCAAAAGACGGAGAGAAGGTCATTCACAAGAACTACCCCAGCTCTTTTGCGGGCACCGACCTCCACAAGCACTTGGGCGGCGGTAAGATTGTGCTCACCGGATACATGGTATGTTTGGTTACAGTCCTCCTCTTTCTGAACGTGATTTCTGACAGGTGCAGNGCGCACGTCTGTGTATCGACGACGGCCAGACAGGGAGCCGAGCTGGGATACGACGTGGTGTGCGTCGAGGATGCGATTGGCGACAGGTCTATTCCTGGAGTCGAGGCCGAGGAGCTGACCAAGACGGCGCTCAATGAGATTGCCGATGCATTTGGCACCGTTATTCAGAGCAGCGAGATCAAGTAGACTTTTGAATAGACAACCTTTCTCAATCTTCGTCTTGATGCTTGAGGGTATAGATGGTCAAGGCGAGACTGTGGCCATCGGCGAAATCAGCTTCTGGCATCTTGTTTTCGTCGTGTGTATCGAGGACAGCCTTCGCGGCGGCTATGGCATCATCGCATTCTTTCAGCACCGGAGGTTTGTTGTTCACGTCGGCGACAAGTCGATTGCGGGAGCGCTCGGCCTCGTCGATGATCCAGTGCATGGACGAGCTGACGTAGAGCGGCGATGTTTTCGCAACCAGCATGAAAGGCAGTTCGAGGAGCCACTCTATGCAGGGTATGAAGATAAGCGTCGACTGATCTACCAGCTCTTCGGCCTGTGGAGGGTCTAGGACGGCGATGTCAAGAGATTGCAGAAATTCCCTGTCGAGCGATGTGAAGCGAGGCTCTTGAGCATAGAGCTTGAATTCGTTGGCGTGGTTAAGTTTTGGTCGCACTANAACGTGTTAGCTGTGTATCTGCAGTCGGCATACACCTTCTTCCATACCCAAGTCTACCAGGTCCATGAACATGACCAGCTGCCACACACTCCTGTGACGGTTTGCCCATGACAGACTCGGACTGCCCAGAGCGACACAGATGGCCTTGTTCAAAGACCATCCTCCCTCGGTCATCTGCCTTGCCAACAGCTGTTGGAGCCATCGACGCGCGTCGCTCTCTACCCACTGCTGTTTGCATCGATTGTGTTCGTCCAGTAGCTTCTGCGCTGTGAGCGATCTGTCGACTGGCGGGAGCGAACTGTCTACTGCAGCCGTCCTGCCGTATCGTGGTGGTGCTGTGTGCTCGACTCTGGACCAGCCATCTTCGGACTCCGATATGATTCGTTTTGGATGATACGGTTTGCGCGGTCTCCGCGATGAGTGTGGCATGTTTGGTCTTGGCCGATCGAGTATGCGTCCTGCCAATCTTTCTGGGAAGCATGTGAAATGCCAAGAATACCACAGCTTGGGCCATCTCAAGAGCCATCACCATGAGCATCAATCTTTCCGTCTCCTCATCGCTCATAAGCAAAGTGTGGTTTCATCAATATCACTCGGTCACGAGATGGAACCATAGGGTACCAGTAGGTCTTCTGCGGTGACACAAGGATCCTTCGAGTAAGCTGCGTCAACCATGCCCGACACCCAATGCATCAACCTTGCATCCATTGCTCAATCCTCCGGACTACCTACGAGCTTCTGCATCATGCATAAGTACACGATATATAAAGTATCCCCGTCTCCTCTTCAGTATCTTTGTTTCCTCGCGCTTTTTGACTGTCTTTGCAAAATAACAAGAATGACACTACTGCTTCTCCTTCTCACATTTCTCCTCTCCCTCATCATACACACCACAGCCCAAAGCCTCAATGTATCCACAATAGCAGTTCAGAACGGCACCTCCGTACTCGAATGCTGGAGCCTCGCATCCCCCACCTCAGGCCGAGGTGCCCAAAACTATCCTCTCGGTGACTCTAGCAATGCCTTTATCGGTGCAATTCCTCCACACACTTATATCGGTCAAGCATGGGCACCTTCCATCCAGTACTCCCTTACTTCCCCATTCCTTCTCCGACTCAGAACTAAACGCTGATGTTTGTCAAGATATTCAATGATCTTGCAAGGCCTAGTCCACCTCTCTCTCCCCAACAGTAAAGACGACATTCACATCCAACCCGGCCCTCTGAGTATAATTCTCGTCATCGATCAAAAAAATGTGTCTATCTCTGGTCACATCACTGAGTTTCCGGGCGAGGAGATGACGCTGATTGCTCAGTTCCCAATCACTGGGAATCAAGTGCCTGTTCATACTGTGTTGCACAGTGGGCCTTGTGGTGTCGATGATGTGAAAGGGTTGATTGGTTGACTAGGTGTATTTGGAGATGGCGAACAAGAGTACTGTAGTTTTGGCAGTGTAGCTGAGTGGGAGCCTAAGTTGTTAGGAGGTGAGATGCTCATGTAGACGGTAGAGTGGCCAAGAACAACTTTGTCAACGTCGGTGTCTGGACCACCCAGTTTCAGGACTTTGTGACCTGATCATCCTCGAGCTGTGTTAGTTGGTCAGTTGTATCTTTCGAATACCAAATGCAAGATTCCTTCATCAATCCGAGATGATGTTGTCAGGCAAAAGAAGAGAGAGATATTCTAGTGGACAAGGCAACTCTCAAGCACTGTCACAAGTATTCGTTCTTGGACAGAGATACGGTACATCTCACTCGCTAGTTTGTTGTCATACAGCGCTCATGAGACCAATGTATAATGTTCCAAGATGGATTCGGTCATCGTTACTAGTCGTACACTCAATAAACATAGACATACTCCTAAACCGAAACCCAAACACCTTGCTTGCTTGTTCAGAGTACCATTATCAATACCTTGAGAAGCCATCCATTACCCTGCCATGGCCTGCTTGGGAGTGTGCTGGCGATCGGCATTTGGACCCCATCCGTCATCCATCTCCTCTGTAGCCTTGTTCATACGATCAATGCCTTTGCCTCCAATCTTGTTGCTAGTCGTGCTGTTTTGCGACGACTCGACCGCTGTGTCGCTACCGATACTCTGTTTCTCGGCGTGAGCTCTTGTGTTTTCGCTTTCTCCACTCGCATCGATTGCGCCCGTCTCTGCAGGTCCTGCCTCGTTGCCTCCTCTTTGTTGGCGATTGCCCTGCATTGACTGATGGTGCATCTCCTTGCGGCCCTTGGTCTGGCCATTCGGAGCAATGGCATCCGAGTGTTCATAGTCGTCGGGCTGATCCATTGCACTTGCCCTTGGTTGCTCGGCGAGGCGCATCTCTTTCCTGCGCTGGCTGAAGACTTTTTCAATGTCCTTTCCTTCCTTGGTGGCCTCGATCGCTCGTCTGGTTGCGCTGACGTTCTCCAGAGCTCCATTATCCTCCCATTTCTTCTCCTCTCTTGACACACTTAGTCTACCACGAATTCTACCTCCATGGTGACGTTCATGTTTCTTTTTGACGTCCCAGGCCTCCTTCATAACCTTCCAGCCTTCACTCACCATCATCTCGGTTTCCGACATGTTGTTGTTCTTGGTCTTATTGTCAAACTCGCGTAGAGCCTGCATGTCCTTTTGTCCTTGGATGATATGAGCTCTGCGGATAAAAGACGTGGTTCCAGGACCGCCCATGCGTTTGGTGATTTCCTTCCGCACACCTTGCGCGAGGAAGAATGGAGGAGTGATGATGGCAGAAATGTCCTTGAGAACGAAGCCACCGATACCTCGGGCACAGCCGATGCCCAAACCAGTGAATTTGTTGGTCTTGGTCTTGCCGTCTTGCCATCCGTGCATCGGTTGTGTCACCAAGCCTGTCCAGGCGTCGTATATACCGTAGAACAGCTCTTGTCCTGCAGCTCGTGAGCCTGAATGCATTCCGGTGATGCGAATAGGCTTGCGCACGGAGGCGTCTCCGTATAGTCTCGGTGCGTTGTGGAACCCCTGGCCGATGGCTAATCCCAGATCCAATGGCATGCTTGCGAGCGCACCTCCAGATTCCAGGAATGCATCTCCAAACTCTTCAGCCAGCTCCTGGGCAAGTGGCTCTTGCTCTGCAGACTGGACAGAGTCGAGAGTGTTGTTTGTAGAGGTCTGNNCCTGGGGCCGGGAGGCCGTTGAAGGTTCTGTCCTCCTTCGGGACCGCTCTTGCCTTTTGCAGCTTCCTTAAGAAGCCTCTTCTGCTCCTTCCTCTCCGCTCTTTCCTGCTTTTTTCTTCTCACGTTCCTCTCGCTTCTTGATATTCTTTGCAACGCTTGTAGGTACCATGCCGACTCCTCTTGCAATTCCAGCACCCGTCTTTATTAGCGCACCGCCTGCTCCCGAAATCGGCTCTCCAGGACCATCAAAGTCGTTCCATTCGTAGTGCCGTAGTAAACGAAGCTCCTTCCAAGACAGTTTCTTCTGTTCGACCAGAATATCCGCTGCTAGTGCACTTAACCTAAGGTTTGAAGATTTCATCTTCCAAACGGCCACTCTGTCTTCCAGTATGGAGCATCTCATGCTACGCTTTCCTGCAAAGGGCAAACTGCGGTGGAAGCTCTTGACTGCATTCTCTGCACCGTCACCTTCTGCGGCAATGCTTTCGGCGATTTCCTCTGCATTCTTGCGCGCATCATCCGTGAGGCATTGTTTGATTCCTTCTGCAAGTTTCTCTGCATCCAGCTTCTTGTAAGGAATTGCTTCGTGAGCACCAGCCTTAGCTTTTGACACCATGGCTCCCCAGAAAGGTTGATCTCCGAAAAAGGGTACGATCATGGTCGGCTAAATCATCAAGGTCAGTATGAGCTCATAATCAAGCAAAAAGAGGCACGTACCTTNTCCAGCCTTCAAGCCAGCAGCTGCTGTACCAGCACCACCATGGTGAACAACAGCTTTGACGCGTGGGAACAACCAGTCGTGAGGCGTGTTCTCTAGCATGAAGATGTTGTCAGGAGTATTGTCACCTCCAAGGCCACCCCAGCCTTTAGAAACCAGCGCTCTGACACCAGCAATCTTGACAGCATCAAAAATCATCTGGGTAAACTTATCTGGGTCATCAACGACGATACTTCCAAACCCGATATAGATAGGGGGCTCTCCCGCGTCCAGGAAATCCGTCAGGTCTTTCGGAGGATCATAGTCGCTCGCAAGGTCGAGGAAGACATAGCCAGCGATATCGATTTCCGGGCCCCAATCCTTTGGCTTGGGCACAAGCCCTGGACTCCAGAGATATGTGTACGGCACTTTCATCCGGTAAAGTGCACCGGGCGCCCACAGACTGCTTACTGGCTCCAGGCCAAGAGTCTTGACACGGAACCTGTTGACGAGGTCACCAAGGCCTTGCCATGTCATCATCTCCACCAAAGGATAACTCATAACNNTATAGCGAAGGGACGATTAGCATGATCTCCTGGAGTTGGACGTGAGAGCATCGCGGCTTAACTTACAATTGACGTATTCAACGCTGGTGTTGCTTTTCTGTGGACTGATGTTGGCTAGCGGGTGAGGAAAAGATTGCGTTGGTGAGTAGGGGAAGGTAAACATGATATGCAGAGGAATACCAAGACGTTCTGCGATATGAACGTGTGCGAAAGAAGGAGGGTTCGCGATGATGGCATCTGCAACAAAGGGTGCCTTGGTTCCCAACATTTTCATGTTGGCCCTGTCTTGCTCGTCGTCTGTAGCGTTGACACAGGCTCGCCAAAGTCCCTCAAAAATCTCGGCCATACCTTTTCTGCGGCGAGCGATTTCACCTTGCCTGACAGTCTCAAGGCTGGGGATGAGGCCCGGGTTCTTGACCATAAACGCCATGAGTTCCGAAGGATCACCTCCAATGCTGAAGAACTCCAGACCAACATCTTTCTCAATGAAGTCTTTGAAAGCTGGATGCGTTGCAACTCGTACTCGATGTCCGTAGCGTTTCAGAATGCGGGCAATCTGAAGGAATGGCTGAATGTCACCTCGACTACCAATGACCATGATGACAATATTCAGACGCGGCCTTTTGATAGTCTCGTGGAATGAAGATGCGATGGAAGCGGCGTCGTCGGAGAAGTCATCTTCAGACTCGTTGTCGGTTTTGATGTGGTGGTCTTCATCGCTCGAGTCGGAGTCGGAGTCGTGGTCACCTCTTGAGGCATGTTTGTGTGGTACTCCAAGGTGGTTTTGAACTGTTTGCCCAAACGTCTTCGCTATGTACCCATTGCCAGCAGTCTCGCTGAGAGAGATGTTCAGTCTGCCGTCACGCTTGGAGGCTTTGCCGTTCCCTTGGTTCTGGCCGTCGCCAACGTTGAGCTTGGTGTAGGATTGTTCTCTTTGCATCTTTCGTCGTTTTTGTTTGGCTCCTTGCTGGTTTGCCGCTGGTTCGCTCCCCGAGGAAGACGACGAGGCATCGGACTCGTCGGTTTGGGCGGAGTGATGGGTGTGAGAGTGCGAGGTGCTGCGCTGTAGAGCATTCATGATGGTGGCAGAGCGAGGCATGGCCTTTGGCCTCTCTGTCTGCCATGATCTCTCAAGGCTGGGACGGTCACCAGTTGGTAGTGATTGTGTGTTGGTTGGTTTGGAGACTTGGACCGGAGTCTCTGCGTGGTCAACCCTCTCGATGTCACGGTCGAGGCCATTGCTCTGCTGCAGCTGTCCTACAAAGTATCCTTCTTCCTGTTCGCTGCTTTGGAGCGGAGCGGTGGCGGGTGTTTGGTACACCGAATGTGATTGGCCTTGGTCGATGCCGTGGGTGGGAAACTGCGTCTCGGGCGGTACGATGGTGGGAATAAGAGCTTGACCCTTGTTGTCGGTAAGGACACTCGGACTCTTCTCTGCCTCGCCGGGCAGCCTGCTTGATTCAGGCCCTGCCATTGAGGATATAGAAGCACTCTTCTAGGTGCGGCTCTGTTGCTCCTAGTCGGCCAAGCGACGCTTCGTGCAGGTGAAAAGTTGAAACACCCGGGACGACGATATTCGCATCAATCCAAAACAACAGGGGGGGATAGGAACGACGGACAAGTAGGAGTAGGCCTCTTGACGTTCGGTCTGGAATTCCGGTTTCCAGATGATATCATCATCGCTTTTGAGACCAAAAGCTTGAAGTCAGTCCTAATGCGGTAGTCGAGATTAGCGTGCGGGTTCCGAATTCGCGCAACGCGTGGGTAAACAAGCCCGCCCCCACAGCGGCTCTTGCTGCCATCTGACATGGCGAGAACTCTATGTCGCAATTCATCCAGATCTCCAGAAAGCTTCATCTTTGGAGCAGACGGTCGTAGTAGTAGTACTCTTGAGTGCTGCAGCGATTGCTGTCGGGTCTCCAGGTACGCGGTACAGCATCTCCAGAAATACCAGAGGCTGCGAGGGATGCTGTGCGTCTCGCTACCAGCGCTAGTAGCTTATAGGACCGATCTACACAAGCTGATTCGTCTGATATCTAGTTAAAGTGGACGAGTCGGAGAAAAGGCGTCAACCTGACTCTTTTCCAGGGTCGCCATCGATGCGACTCGATCATTGGCCATTTGCTTTTCACGTCACGCCCGCGGCGGAGCAGACCTCCTCGACATTTCTAGGTCCGTGAGCTCTTCCCACTGTTGACATCATTTACACTTTCACCGGTCATGTGGCTCGAAAGCACCATCACACTCTCTTGAAAAGTCTGGTAAACATTGTACCCGGGGGAACGGATCCCGCATATCATGGAAGAAGGTGCAACCGCCGGATGGCGTGCCTCTCAGGGACACCTCCATCACCGCGACGTCGACCAACATTTGGGAACTTTCCAATTGCAGACTCTTGCCGACCAACAGAGCCTTGTCGGGCCCTCCCGCGCTCCTGGGAACAGTGCGCGCTCGACCAAAGAGAGACCTTGCGATGCATGTCGCAGACGCAAGACGAGATGTGTCAAGGAGACCGGCGAGGACAAGTGTGTCTTGTGCAAGTTCCACAGCCAGGAGTGCTCCTACTTGCACGAGCCAGTCGCCAGGACCAGAAAACGAAAGGCCCAGCCAAGTGAGGAGACTGATAGAGGGTTCACAGATGATGCCAACCGCGTTATACGGACCAACGTGGGAACCGGCGTCGAAGAGTACGACGAACTTCCTGGAGAAAGCTTGCTGAAGAAGACGCTTGGTCTCCAGAACAAGCATCATGCTCTTTTCGTCGGCTTGACTGAACCATTCTCCTTTCCTCGCTTCTCGCTCACATTAGGGAGTTCCCAAAAATATACCCAGGGTGGAATTGTCATGATCCGCAAAGTCGATGATTTTAACGCCTTCACAATTCGTGAAGACCACGGCACTATCGGTTACGATACCGAACAAACTCGAGTAGATGCCATTCAGCAGTTGGTCGAGCCCTATGGACAGGCTCTTATCGATCTGTACTTCCGCATAATCCACCCATCATTCCCCATCCTCCACAAAGGCGTATTCCTCGAGAAGCACGCACGTTCCTATCGCGAGTTTTCTCCCGCCCTTCTGGCGGCCGTCTACCTTCTTACTACCAACTACTGGAGATGCTCGCCAATCCTAGCGACCAAGCCCAAGCCAGATGCCAAGCGGCTATACGAACTGGCAATAGAGTCTTACGACCTTACAATCTATCGTCCAAAGCTCTCGTCGGTCCAGGCCGGTTTACTGCTTGCACAATACGAATACTTTGATTCTGATGTTATGAGTTGTGGCTCCAGAGGCAAGCTCACGGCGCAGCTGGTCGCAATGTCGCATACCATGGGCCTCCATCTAGATTGCTCAAGATGGGATCTGCCCGCCTGGGAAATCAGCTTACGTTGTCGTCTTGCCTGGGCCATCTATGTTCAGGACAAATGGGTAGCTCTTATCGAAGGTCGACCAGCTTTAATTTCAGACTCTGACTGGCTCGTACCATTCTTACAGCACAAGGACTTCCCAGAACACGAAGAGCATAACGAGGAAGGAAGCTCGGAAGTTGAGAAAAGCCGCATCATCTTCATCCAAATGATTGATCTGACACGAATACTCTCTGATGTTCTAGGAGCCATTTTCAGTTTGCGCTCGCATCACACTATACAGATATCGGCAGATCCAGTTGGAACTCTATTGAGCAGAGTGCAACCTTTGCAGCGTCGGCTCAGCGATTGGTTTGATTCGTCTATGGAGGTTCTGTGTCTGGAAAGAGCCTCGACCATGCGATTGACTTGTATAGGTAAGTTTCGTCAATTCCCCTGTACTCAAGCACTCGTCTCTGACCATGTTCANGGATACCTGAGACTTGCTTATCTTGCTGTCGAGGTCAGCCTGCATCGACGTATCATATGCCAAGTCATGTCTTCCGCGTCAGACCCGAACACGGCTACGGCCTGCCGTATAGCCGCCAAGCAAAGATGGCTATCTGCACTCGAGTTCGTGGATAGTCTAAAAGCACGCCACCTCAAATCGTTCTGGTATTTCAGTTCGACTGCCTGCTTGACGTTGCTCATCTCTTTCGGCAACGTACTTGTTGGCTCGGCTTTC
Source organism: Aureobasidium uvarum (assembly GCA_903853725.1). Classification (NCBI taxonomy): domain Eukaryota; kingdom Fungi; phylum Ascomycota; class Dothideomycetes; order Dothideales; family Saccotheciaceae; genus Aureobasidium; species Aureobasidium uvarum. The sequence continues at coordinate 826,408 of CAINUL010000015.1, forward strand.
GACTCATCTGAAGAACAATTCTATCTCGACAAGCTTAAGGAATTCCGATGGACCTTGAAGATCAACGGCGAAATGGGTGCGAAGTTCATGAATGCAGCCATCGGATCGATGATTCTCGATCCCAGGGAGATTCGCAAACCCGAGCCTCCTGTCACCAGCTCCGTCCCCAGTCCTGGGTCGAGGTCCGAGTCAAATTTCGGCATCTCTTCACAAAACGCATTCGGAAACATGGCCATACAACCCAGTGAAGCCTCTATGGGATCCTCTGGTGTTGGTCCAGGCTGGGTTAATCCAAGTACATACGCTAATCCACCAGTGTTCGCTGGATTCAACTCCGGTATGCCCGTGCAAGTACCTTTCATGTCTGGTTATACTTGGGCACCGCCTACCTTCGAGAATGATCAGCCGGCGCATAACTACCTTGACCACATGCCTGGCTGACGGACGCGAACGACTGCGACGCTATCCAAGGAACGTGCGCGTTGAACATGCCGATGAGGCCGAGTGATTTATGCGGTGAAGAGGCTTTGTGTCTCGCAGGCGGATCGGCCTTTGGAAAAAACCCTACCCTACCTTTCTTGGAGGGTTCTCTTGAAACAGCATGGATGATGAGACATGATATGCACTTCACGAAAGGAGGCAGTTTGATTTATGCGTGGCGGGAACTGCCGAGCGTATGAATAAGCTCAGCAGCACGTCGCTGCTACACTCATGGAGCGAGGACCATCTGCTCACGTTTACTACTACACAGAAAATGAACCACGAGAACTACGAAACACAAGCTATTATACAACGCGCATGATTCTCAAGACTGTCACGAACGGAATAACAATTTTCCCGCATCTGTGGCCCTCCGAGTACAAATCCCGAATGATCGATTCCGCCGGCGTCGGCTCGTTTCGCTTTGGGACGTAGACCGCCGAATTGAGCCAAATCACACTCGTTGCGGAACCAACGTTCCACGGAATTGCTCTGTTCATGTCCGTCCTTTGTCATGAAGAGGTGGAAACTCTGCCGGTTGCACAAAGTCGAGTGCCAAGTGGCTGAATGCGCATGCGAAGCCATCAAGGTTGCGGATGATCTGCGCAGACATCGAAGATCCAAAAACCTGCCACGGCCACAGACGGCTCGTCGACTCGTGCTACGCTGACACGTGCAGCAAAGTTCCCATTAGGGCTGTTGCTCGCTGAATATGCTGAACTACGAGCTGCTATGCCCCTTGCTGATGACAGCGGTATACCTTACCCCTTGTATACGGGCAGTCATGCTTACTTCTCACATGGTGTTTTGAAGGATTTATACTCGAGCAGAGTGGTTGTATCAGCCATCTCACAGCTCCTAGGAGTCAGCTTCCTTCTTGACGACCACATGTGGACCTATCACCATGCCTCTTGAGCCCATCATTTTGCTGCCGACCCTAGCCTCCAGCACATCTGCTCCCACGTTCGTTGGTTTCTGACAAGCTCTCGTAGCTCGCTACTCGCTAAACCATGCATTGGTATGGTGCAGCACGCATGACTGGTGTGTAAACCTTTACGCGCTATTTCTGGTTCCTGACGGTGGATGGTAGGTGACGGGAGTCGTGGGCTGGAAGGGGCGATCGATAGAATACGCTTCGCTCGAGGTAGGTGGAGGCATTCTGTTGTCCAGTTAGCTTGAGTCAGTCTTGGTTCGACATCGCGCTACTTTCGACAAAAGACTAGCCTCTCGAAGCTGTCTGATGGCTGCATGCTTCTGGCGCAGAGAAATCATGTGTTTGGAACGGTTGTGGCTCGAAGCTGTAGTCTGCGCTCTCTCAGAGAGCACCGAGGGACATCTGGCTGAGCATCCGTCTTCGTCTTCGTGCCGCCAAGCAACAATATTGCTGACAGAAACATACTAATCGTCGTTTTTCGGAATCAGCCAGCACAGAGCTTCGTGCTCTGTGCATATCCGCCATTATGCTCTCGCAAGAGGCATAACAGAGTGTTCCCTCCCAGACTTAGGCTCGATCATATCGCAGGGGCAAGTGAACTGGTATGGATGTATGGGCTGGCGTATAACCTTCTTGCGAGGTTGCGAGGACCTGGGTGTGTTCACTGCTGGGGTGTGTGGGACAAGGCGGCCAATGTTGTGCCGTGACAGGTAAGAAAGAAGAGGAGCATCGACTGAATAGAACAAAACGTGCTGTGTGACGATATCACAACCACGACCTGCTTCTACAACGTCGAGGCGTGTGTAGGCAAAAGAGAGGAAGCAAGTAATTGCGAAAGATCTGTCTCTCTGCGCGGCAAGCGCGTTGATGCAATCATGCGGCTCAAAAACATGCCAAAACCCTGAACTCAGGCAGCACTGACGGTTGTCAGGCCAAAGGTAAATGTTAGCGAGAAACCACTCCGGATGTTCCGGTCACGTTTCGTTAATCAATGCTGCTCACGAATCATCAGTCGAGGTTTGTTGCAGAGCCGTCTTGGGCACCCCTGATAGTTCGTGAGTTTACACTTTGGTTGATAGTCATGGTATGTTTCGGATTGCTCGAGAAGTTTCTCGGGCCTTTCTTTCGCCGCCGATAGCTGACAGCAGTCAGCATGTGCCCATCAACAATCTGTATCGAGAAGTTGGTATGCACTTACAATTTATACAGCTTGGCATCTTGCAGAGAGACACGAATAGACTAGTCGACGCGCAACAGGCCAATCTGCACAAGAATCATCTCCAAAGGAAGTCGAGTAGGTACGCGTATCTATTCAGGGGTAATTGCAATAGCCAATCCCATGATAGGGAACGAATCTCGACCACTGGACGTGCTGCGTGAAGCGTGGTATATGAGGGCAGGATCACAAAGGAAATGTTGTGCGTCCCTACGGGATTTGTCAACAGTCTTTGTCAGGATCGTGCGGCAGTACGTTGATACTGGTTGTGCATCGACAGACAGTTCGCATGCTCCCAAGTCATTATAGCTATAATGCAGTGTGTTATAGCAATAAGGTTCGTGGTTTTTTCTGCCCGTGCAACTTAATGCGTTTACTAATTTCGGCACGCAAGCCATGTCAAAGGCAGTTAAAGTTCGAGTTTCCTACTGACAGCAAAAGCTTGTGAGATCACGATGACTTTTTTGACCGCCATTGTTTGCATATAACACCGAATTCTGTAAGTTTGCGATTGCACACGGCAGTCTTCAAGCTGATGCAGAGTATCGTGAATTAAGTGACTTGCATAAGAAGCAAGGACCATGGTCGTCAGACAGAGGTAAGCGAGACACAGAAAGTTAATCGGGCTTTCCCAATTCGCTGCACCTTCCACTCTTGTATGCTCCGACACCACAGCACATGCATCATGGAATTACCAAACGCCATCCCTTATGCATTCCGGTTCCGTCCAGAGTCGACTGCATTGGTCATTATTGACATGCAGCGAGACTTTCTCGAGCCTGAAGGATTTGGCAGCATTCAATGCGGCGACGACGAGGTGTTCAGCAGCGTCCGTGGAATTGTTCCTGTGGTCCAGCGAGTCTTGGAAGCGTCCCGGAAGCTAGGACTCTATGTTATGCATACTCGAGAGGGACATCTCCCGGATCTATCAGATCTACCCGCGTCTAAACGCCTTAGACAGACGGCTGCCCCCAACGGTCACCATACAATCGGTATCGGAGAGCCAGGACCTATGGGTCGATTGCTTGTCAGAGGTGAGTATGGCCACGATATCATCGACGAGCTCAGGCCACTGCCAGACGAAGTCGTCATCGACAAGCCTGGCAAAGGATCGTTCTGGAATACAGGCTTCCACCGAGCTCTGTTGAATCGAGGCATTACACATCTGCTGCTTGCTGGCGTGACTACCGAGTAAGACCACCTGTGAAATGAAGGTCGAATCCAAGGATAACACATGTATAGATGTTGCGTCAACACTACAGCTAGAGAGGCTGCTGATCGTGGTTTCGAGTGCTGCGTACTGAATGAGTAAGAGATTCGGATCGGTTTAATCTTCTGGTGATTAGCTTACTGACCCATTTACACAGCNTGCACATCAGGCTTCGATGCCAACTTGGTCACCAGCGCCAACGATACGATCTGTGCGTATGATGGCCTTTTCGGTTATGTTGGTACATCTCCAGATCTCGTCAAGCTGTGCGAATCACAAAGTTCGCCTGCCTCTGCTGATCGAGCGGCTGCTCAAGAAGACTTGTCAATAATAGCCCTGGCACGATCTTACCGTGATGGCACAACAACACCAGTGGACGTTGCTCATGTCGTTGCTGAAAACATACTCGAGTGTCGTCATGAGAGTCTCGACGCGATAGCTGATTCCAAAGAGCTGGATATTCTTCTCCACGAAGCCGAGACCTTGCAACAAAAGTCTGCCAGTAAACCATGGCCGTCGCTTTATGGTATCCCATTCACCACTAGCCGAGATGTCGATGATACAACGGTCAAGGCTCTGATCAGTGCTGGAGCTTTACACATAAGGGGTCCGCCGGAACCTCTGGCCTCAGTAGCTGCTCGAATGGTCTCATTTGCTTTAGACAGTAATCCGTCGAGCATTTCTCAAGCTAGGACGTCTGATAGCGTCGTTGTTTTCCAGCCCACTCCTGTTGATGACAGATTCTCGATTGACCAGGACTCCGGATCAACAGCGATCGTTGCTCAATCTGTTCAAGAGGCGCGTAAGGTTTGGCTGGCCATCGAGCAGCACCTCAATCGCCTCGAAAATACCTCTGCCATATCTCGTAAAGTGGAAAACTCATGGGTATGGCATGTCGACTTCCGCGGTCCTAAGAATGGTGGCTTTGTGTTTGGCATACCAAGAACATCGAGGACCAATATTTGGTGCTCTGATGCTTCAAATCACAATATCCAAGCTGTTAAGCGGCTACAAGCAGCCGGCGGACAAGCTGAAGAGATTGACTGGAATATATTCGACCAAGTCAAAGAAGTCACCCTGGGTCTAACTTTATTAGCTGCTGCAGAGACTGTCAGTATGAAAGCAGTATTGGAACTTCAAGCCAAGCATGCGAAGCTGTCTAGACAAGCGACAAAAGTCCTTGAGACTGTCGACGTCTTGCTTGTCTCCATGACAGCATGTTTATGTCACACGGCATCAGAACGTCCGGAGCAAAGCCGCTATCTCTTCGACACTATGAAGGTATGCAGTATCAGTGTGAACACTGGACATAACTGCACACAACAACAAGACATTAGTGCTACACTGATATTGGTGGGCGCAACTGGGAGAGATGGATGGATACTCGATATAGCACGGGAGATGGAGAGAACGATGCCACGCTGAGTTGGGACTTGGATGTGACTCCGTCTGCTCAAGCTTGTCACATTATACCGATTGAGATACACGATACTATGAAACCACCATGGGATGATATTCTCGTCCGGATCATTCCTCTGGAGAAGAGTAATGTGCGATGGGATAGCTGGAGATGTCACAACACGTAAACACGAGAGGCTACTGAATATGGGATACAGACAAGAGGTGGGTGATGGAAAATGGTATTAAGTATGCATTTTATAGATCCAACATTCATATCTTCTTACAAGCAGCTCAAAAGCTTGCTGGGTATAATCCAAAACGTGATATCATAAACTTTTTTAGGCCTTGTTGAACAGAACGGCTCTGTATCTGACGTTGCCCTCGTCAAGGTCCTTCATGGCCTTCTCAATGCCCTCTACGGACATGTCGTAGTGCTGGGTGATGGGCTTGATCTGGTGGTGGGCGGCGAACTCCAACATTCTCTTGTGGATGAAGCGGGGAGCGACGATGGAGCCCTGGACGGTGAGACCCTGAGCGAGGAGACCCATGTAAGGGATGGAGAAGTCACCCTCATCGACGGAGAGGGGGAAGATGGTACCGCCAGGGGCCATGACGGGGAGGTAGAGCTTCCAGTCGATCTGGGCGGAGGTGGTGACGAGCAGGCGGTTGATGGGCTTGACGTCCTTGAGCTCGCTGACACCCTTGGTGGCGTAGAACTCGCTGGCACCGAGTCTCTTGGCCTCCTCCTTCTTGGAGTCGGTACCGGAGAAGACGACAACGTCGCAACCCATCTTGGCGGCGAACTGGATGGCCAAGTGACCGAGACCGCCGACACCGACAATACCGACGCGCTCGGTGGGCTGGGTGTTGTACATGTGGAGGGCGTTGAAGACGGTGGCACCACCGCACTGGAGAGGGGCAGCGGCCTCATCGGGAAGGCTGTCGGGGGTCTTGAAGAGGAAGGCCTCGCGCCAGACACCGTGGGAAGCGAAAGAACCCTGGTCGGCATCGGCGTAACCGTACATCTTTCTCTCGGGGCAGTAGGTCTCGGTTCCCTTCAAGCACTGCTCGCAGTGGGAGCAAGAGTCGTGCTCGTAACCCCAGCCAACGCGGTCACCCTTCTTCAGGAGGGTGCAGGCAGGTCCAGTCTCCTCAACGACACCGACACCCTCGTGGCCAAGGGCCATGTCGGCCTTGCGGTAGTGCAAGTCAGTACCGCAGAGACCGGAGGCGGTGACTCTGATGTAGACCTGGTCGCCCTTGAGCTCAGGCTTGGTGTTGGTGGCCTTCTTGATGGCACCGGACTCGGAGCCTTTGTAAACGGTGTAGGAATAAGTCATTTTGGTGATGTGAGGTGATTGAGAGTGTAGAGATGAGAATGAGGAGATGTCAGGAGATGGAGAATTGGCCCTTATTAAGGGAGGCCCCTCCCCCACCAATGCCTCACCTAATTATCTCCGCCACTCACTGCTTACAAAAGATATGGCTCAACAATTCGCTTGAGCTCTTACCAATCTCTGCCATGACGTTTCAGGCGAGGTCGTGCAGGGTGTCACTTGTGATCGGTGGGCAAGGGTTTTGTTGCAATTTGAGACTGCCGGTTGATCCGACGAGGAGGCCCGAAGGCCAAATTCCAAAAAAATCTTAGAGTCACGTCATGTCTCTTATCTTATCAAACCACGTGGCGCTGCATAAGCGACGGGACCGAGGCAAGCATGGACCTGCGCTCTGATGGCTTCCATTTCTTCGAGAGCTTCGAAACCTTTCTCATCCTGATTGCTTGCCTTAGCTATGTTTGAGAGCAAGACGTCTGTATCCCGAGTAGGGATTCGAGAATGTTCGAAGTCGCTCAGAACTCAAACCCGTGCTTGAACGTCAAAGAGCTCCCCAAAGCCCTGGATTGATCGCGACGCAAAATGCTCAGAATGACGTCGGCGAGACCCTGCGATGGTCGTGATGGACGTGATTTTCAATCAATCATGGCTTCGATCGTTCTCGACGAACACGAAATTCGACTCAGGCCCTTCGAATCATGCGTTGCTTTGCAACAGTATTCAGCCGTTACCCTCAAGCGAAAGCAGCTGTACTGATGGATCGAACGATGGCTGACTGCAATCTGGCGTTCTGCTTTCAATGGTTGCGACCAGGAAATCGAGGTCTTTGTGCTCAAAATCGTAAAGTGAATTTAGCTGTACAGCAAGGTCTGCTTCTCTTTGTCTGCTGGTCGAAATGAGCAAGAGGCCGGAAATGGGTAGGTACAACATTTTCATTGTCATGGCCATTCTTTTATGGCTTCACCTGCGTATACATCTCAGTCGCAATGTTGCCACACCTCTAGGTCTACAAGCAATCCAAGTATACACAGAATGGCCAAGATTCTGGCTGCCGCCTTGTCGGCGTTCGCTGCAGTTACCGTTGCGGACACATGTAATCCCTTGAACACGAAATGTCCTCCCAATGCAGGATTAGCAAACAGTACTTACACGGTCGATTTCACAAAGCAATCATCAGTTCCATCAGAGTGGACACTCTCCAACTACGCCAATCTCAATTTTGGTTCCAAGGGCGCTGAGTTTACCGTAGCCAAGCGATTTGACTCTCCTCAACTGTGGACCAATTTCTACATCCACTATGGCAAGGTTGAGATCGTAGCCCAAGTTGCTCCCGGAACAGGCATTGTTTCCTCTGCGGTTCTCATATCTGACGATCTTGATGAGATTGACTTGGAATTCTCCGGGAACAACTTCAGGGATACTGCTGGAAAGGGCCAGAACAACTACTACGGNAAAGGTGGGTAGTCCAGACAAGGCTCTATGCGAGGCTTTGCTGACTGTTGTTACTAGGGCATAACTGGAAACTATGATAGAGGCAGTTTCTTCAGTGTCGCATCGCCTCAGACGCAGTTCCACACATATACCGTTGACTGAACTTCCACAGCCTTGACTTGGTCTGTCGACGGCACAGTCGTCAGAACTCTCAACGCTGCCGATACTGACAATGGCTCCCACCAATACCCTCAAACTCCAGCAAAGTTCCAACTCGGTATTTGGGTAGCAGGAGATCCTGGAAACGCCTGGGGTAAGTACTGAAATATCTTGTTATGATCTATATTGACTTGTGGANNAGGCACCGTGGATTGGGCAGGTGGCTACACTGACTTTACACAAGCTCCATTCACCATGTATGTGAAGAGCGTCAAGATCACCAACTATAACCCTGCACACGCCTATAATTATACAGATAATTCTGGCAGCTCCAACAGCATAAAGTACGTCTCGAAGCCGGTCGTTTCCTCTTCTAGTACTACTACACAGGCTTCCAGCTCTAGTACAGCTTCTGCCTCTGTGCCAGTCAAAGCCCCCACAATATGTGCTGGCGTTCCTCCATCAGCGCCCACGCAGAACGGAATTATCTCTGGCTGTACTCAGTGGTATACCGCCAAGTCAGGAGATACGTGTCTCAAGATCGCTACTAAGTTCAACATCTCCAATGAACAGTTTATGGCATGGAATCCGGCAGTTGATCCTCCGTTGTGCTATAATATGTGGCTGAATTACGGTTATTGTGTATCGACAGATTGTGCACTCGTAAGCACATCATCCACCGCGGTTTCTACAGCCAGCTCAACGAGCTCATCTCGTTCCACGTCTGTGACTGCAAGCACCAAGTCAAGTTCCACAATTGTTGTTTCGTCTACACCACTGCCGACTACTACCATCAGTCCAACATCGAGCGTTGGCACTTCGAAGCCCTCCAGTAGTTCTAGCATCGCGACTGCTTCTACCGCTTCGCAGGGCTCCTTTGCGTCAGTGACATCAAGAATAAGCACCACGTCGCTTTCTTCGACTTCCTCGTCGACTTCACTCGTCGTCAGTTCATCAAGCATGACTACCGGCTCAGCTTCTGCAACTTCATCTTCGTCATCTTCAAGTGTGCCGTTATGTCCTGATACAAACGGACAGAGTCTGGTGAATCGAGACAGCAATGCCTACACTTTCAAGTGCGCCTCTGATTCAAGCACGGGGTCTTACTCAAGCGCTCACCCCCTTCACTCGTATCTTGATTGTATGAATTTGTGCGATGAAGCCGCGGATAGCGGTTGTACGGCATTCACATACGTGGGTATCTCGCGAGGAAACGGCGCTGGTATTTGCTACCTTAAGAGCTCCTCGGGCACTTTCTCAGCAGCTGCTGACAACTATATCTCCGGTTTCCTGACTGTGAACAATACTTCTGCAAGCAGCACGACTTCTTCAGCTGTAACAGCGAGCGGTTCTACCAGTGTCCTCCCACTCGTCAGTCCTTCGGCTGAGCTCTGCCCCGATGCTGAAACGCAAACCTTTGTCACATCCCAAGGCGGATCGCTCTTCTTTATGCGCTGCTCCTCCGACACGAACATAGGATCATACAGCAATAGCAAGGCCTCTGCATCCTGGAAAGACTGTATGAACAGCTGTGAGACCGATGCAAGATGTGTCGCCTTCACATATGTCGGTCCTCAAGGATCTTCTGGTTCAGGTCAAGGTGTATGTTGGTACAAAGACACTAAAGGTAGTGCAACTGTTGCCGGACGGAACTATATTGCAGGTTTCTTGGCTATCAAAGCTGTCAACTCTCGGTCGTCGGGTTCATCTGTGAGTAGCATCGCAACGGGCAATCTGGCAGTGTCTTCGAGTTCTGCAACGACCAGCTCTTCGACTCCCAGTACATCGACTGCGTCAACATCTTGGGCTACAAATTCGGCTGGCAACAACTACACTATCTACCGTGGTTCGGATACAAACTATGGTGCGTACAGCAACCTCCCAGCATCCAACTCTTTCATGGACTGCACGACTGCCTGCGACAAGGATTCGAAATGCACAGCCTGGACTTACGTCGGTGGAGCGAATGGTCTGGGAAACGGTGTATGTTGGTTGAAGTATCAACTTGGTCAGCCTGTCCCAAGCAACAGCAACAACGTCATCTCAGGCTCTCGCTTGACCCAAGGGGTGAGGATGCGCCGAGCTGTATCTTCTTGGTGGAACAGTGTCACGTCGGTCAAAACTACAGCCACCGCCACTAAGACTCAGCGTGTTGCTACCAGCATACCTAAGCCGCCACCACATCCTGCCTGGGCTCGCTACTATCCACATGGCGGCAGATGGATGTGGAATGGTCACAATGATTGGGAGTGGGTCTGGAACTAGGAGAAAAAGCCGGAGTCACAGAATGTGTTGCATTTGCGAAATTCGTTTTGTGTTCTTGATTCAGAGTTCCTTCAGTTTACTACTCTATCGTTGTCTCAATTCTCCTCCGATCGTCACATGCAATTTCTCTCGACTAGTGATGAGCCCATGTCTTTGATTGAATCAACGATCCTTTGTGTCGCTTGTGAGACTGTCCTCTTCTTTCACANNTTGCTTTATTGATNNCTTTCACACGTCTTCTTTGTTCCATTGTTTGCTTTGCCTTAACAACGCCTGGATCTCCTATTTATTCGATAAGCAAGAGATATTGCCAGCCCATCTCNNCTCCTTCCCTCCTTCTTCTTCAGATTCTCTGCCTTTGTCTTCCGAAAAATCCCCAACGCAACCATTCCANTTAAACATCAAACCCCCATTGACAACTTCCCCAGACTTCCAAATGGCTAACAAAGTCGCCGTCTCCTTTGGAGTAGTCATGGCCGTTTTTGTTGCTCTCGCTCTCACTCTCTGGGGCTTGTCTGCTATCAAGCACGCTCGCCACGATACTGCCTCTCATAACCAACAACACCATGCAAAGCTAGATGACTGGACCGCCCGTATGCGCAGAAAGACTTGGAGAAACACTCACGTTGACCGTGATGTGGAGATGCAAGTTCTCCCTGAGCTTCCTCGTCTTCCTGAGAATGTCATCGTTCGTTCTGGTCCTGCTAGGGTGTCCCGAATGGGTAGACTCTATCCTGCTAATGCGAATCAGAGGGTGCAATTTTGTGATGTTCCGTTGACGCCTGTACAGGGTCAGCGTGGTGTCACTCCTGCTGGCTTCTTCTAGAAAGGGTAAGTGCGATGGATGAGTGACGCTTTTATTTAGTAGCTGGTCTACCAAAATCACGATAATGATATTTTGTTTCTTAACTTGATTTTGTCCCTTTTGTCTTTTCTTGTGGTTGTGATTATGTTTGTGAGTTTTGATATTTCATCCACTCACTCGTCCCATTGAAAATGTAATGCTTCACAGTTCGGCAGCGGCACTATTTTAGGCTACGAGTGAAGTATTTCGTAAGACTCAAGCTGGAAGATGCGCAATGCAAGATAACGTCCTTCCCTCGCCCCGAATCGAACCCTGACTCTATAGTTAGGAGACTCTATGTACTACTCAGATTCAATTATTTCCTGTGATCGGTCGAGTGGTGTAACGGCTTGTACACTCGCGGTTCGCAATAAAACAGCCCCTGCCTTGTACGTCTTAGTCCATGACCCCCAGATGACCGACATCTGGTGACTACAATCAAGGAAGTGAAGGGGCAGTTTTCCCACACGAGCTCAGCTCTGGTTTTTTGCTTGTGTGTCTTGAATTCAAAGTGAGGTTGATAAGAACGAATTTTCCTTTCTGTCAGGCTACATTATGGAAAACCCTTCGATCTAAGTGGTTAGGCAGACAAAGTCTCCGACTTCTCAGTCTTTCCTTCAAACACTGTCTCTTTTTCCTGCTGTGCTTTGGCTAGAGCTTCCGTCCTTGATTGACTGTTTGGGTCCAGATAAGGTACCTCGCCGATACCGACAGCACGGTTACCGAATCTCTCACCCAGTCCTTCGTAATCGAAAGTGGCACTGTGGAAAGCACTACGGTTGTCCCAAATGGCNNTGAAGATTTGTATCAGTATATGTAGTCAGAACAAGATGACCGGAAATGGGTGCTCACCAATGTCATTCTCGTTTCTCCACTTGAAGCGAACCTGGAGATCATGGTTCTCCGTGATGGTGGCACGGAACTTCTTCAGCAGTTCTTCCGATTCGTCTGCGTTCAATTCGTTGATGAATTTCGGGAAGGGACCGAGGGCAAAAATGCTCTTCCAACCAGTGACAGGGTTTGTTCTGACGACCGGGTGCACGGCTGTAAGCTCTTTTCCCACATTCAACGGACTACCGCGCTCTTTCTCGTAAATCTTGACCTTGTCTGGGTTGGCAGCAGCGGCCTTGATGAATCCATCACCAGAGAATGTGGCTGTCAGACCTTCGAAGAATTTCTGGTAGGCTGGCGAAAAGCGATCGTAGATTTCGTATCCAGATGCCCAGATAGTGTCACCGCCAGACTTTGGGAGCTGGGTCAGACGTAGCGAGGTGTAGTCGGCTGGTACAGGCTCGAACTGGATGTCCGAATGCCACTGAGCAGCATCATAGCGGCGCTTGTTACGTGTATCGTTCTCTCTGAAGAGAGATTTTCTTTGCAATGAACTGATGGTACTGATCTCAGCATCGTCGACACCAAATTCGCTGCTGTTGTTGAGAATGGGATGGATATGCAGAGTTGATGTCGCAGGCTTGCCGGACAGTTGACCAAGCTTATGGTTCAATTGCTTCTGCAAGGCGTTTGTGAGATTGTCTTGCTTACGGAAGAAGACAACTCCACGCTCCGAGACTAGTGTAAGGGTAAGATACAGGTCATACATAAGGTCAAGATGCAGGCTCAACATACTAGTGATGGCAAGGTCTCGAACAAGCTCATCTGCGTTGGGTGCATTCAATAAGTCATCAACAATGTTGACATTCAGGAATTCTCGTCCAATGGTGGGAGTGGTATCCTCGTACTTGAATTGCTCGAGCACACCAGATTGCTTGAGGGGCTTGCGAAACGTGTACTGGTCTGCAGAAACCATTGTCAATTAGGAGATTTGATGTGGGCTGAGATTCAGACGTAGCAAGAGACACTCTACAGCGATCTAAGACCAGAGCGACAGGGTTGATATATACCCTTCCATGCCTACCGTGTTAGATTGGTGCCAGATGCCGTGACTTGTATGCAACATCGCGCAATACCGATAACAAGCACGCAAAATGCGCGTCTGGGTGTATCACCATACGTGGAAGCTTTGACACGTTTCCAGCCTTTTCAGATGAATGGCACCCACAAGATCAACTTCCCCTCATGGTGCATCGATTCGAGGTTGACCCTTCAGAACCCTTAGGATGCCAAGACAATGGATGTAAAGCACGCCATCTTACGACAGAGCACTTAACAGTGAATCCCACAGTACACACCGAGACTGAGGGACATTCGGCAGTTCAGTGTATCTGTCCCGCGCGGGCTGATCGCTTCGTTCGTATCATTCACCCAGGCACGGGGTCGTACAGATGTGAATGTAGCTGTGTGCTCGATCACACAGCGTCGCTACGCGAGGCTACACCATTCAATGGGAGCCATCGCCATATCTGATCTCTTCAGATGGATCTCTGACCTGGAATCAGTCATGCATTTACGCCAGAATATCGCTGTCTGTAGCTGTGCGATGGGACGCTATATTTTGTAGGCTTCAAATGTGGCAGGCTTGAGCATAGGGGGCATTCACACAATCATTGTGTTCTGATGGATTGGATTCAAGATGCTGAGCAAAGACGGCTTGGCCGTGTTGTGGTCAGAGATTAGTGAGTGTACAAACAGGAAGGAGAGATGGAAGCAAAGTGGGCGCCGGACGCCTGTCTCGCCGAAGCAAGTCCGATAGCGCTGTCTTTCCTTTCTTCTTCCTTCAGCAACAACCTAAAAACAGCTTCTAAATCGTATGTGCAGTGCTCTCGTATCTGAGACTTGGTCGGCCGACGGCTGAAAGAGCTATTGTCGTACGAGTTGGCTGCTGCTGTGCTGATGTTGAATTGCGCCGGAATTTGACGATCCGACAGAAGCAACAACAACATCAAGGGTTCTGCCTTCCAAGTTCCAACTATTTCCGTATACTTCTTCGATCAAAGGACACCTATCAGTGAGTTATCTCTCGACAGACTTCACGTTGTGTAGGCATGTCCTTGATAAGCACGAACCCAACAACCATGCCCTGATTTAACTCTGCATGCTATTGCCACGTCATGTTTACACCACATGCCTAAACGAAGGCCGTAAAATGGTGAGAACGAGCGCTATCCGCAGCAACCTGTTTACAATATGTGGATTTTATGCTATAAGGCCGATGGGACCATGGTATCACCGGAACATGACGAACAATGACAGCCCTGGCGGGTTCGACTCCGTCCAAGCTCTTTGGAAACCTGGTTATGAGGTGAGATTGATGTGATCCTCGAGGCAGCTTGCCAGGTACCGTTTTAATCTACAAGTATATCCGACTTCTTCTGCTCCTCCATCGCTACACTCTCTTTAACATTTGACGTTTGCTATCGAAAGCCCCCCGTATCCACGCTCACGGTCTACGGTCGTCTCACACATCGCCTCAAAAGTACACGTTTACAAGTTCCAAATATTACTGCCATGGACTCTGTCGGCCAGGTCAGGAAGGACTCGCCACTCCAGGCAGTCGAACTCGGCACGTTTTTCGTAGGGATTACTCGCGTGTACCAACAAGCGCTAATCTACTGAACAAACAGAGATGAAACCACCATTGAAAGGCGAGCTAGGACACGAGATGGAAAAGCTAGACCAAATGTTCTGGATCGACCAACAGAAGTTGAAAGACATCAGCAGACAGTTCGAGGTGGAACTAGATCGAGGTGTCAAGGAGAACAATCAGAATATCGTATGTGGTCCAAATATTGAGAACACTTGGAACGCCGGTCACTAACGGATTCATTATAGNCCAATGAACATCACCTGGGTTCTAGGTCAACCACATGGCGACGAGAAGGGCTCGTTCCTCACAGTGGATCTCGGAGGTACAAACCTTCGTGTTTGCTGGATCACACTACCAGGGGCACGTGGTCAACCCAGCATAGTCCAAGAAAAATACCAACTCTCCAAGGAAGTCAAGACAGGCACCGCGGATCAGCTCTGGAACGAAGTAGCCGACCGAATGCAAACCTTCATTCGGGATCAGAAACTCGACGAAACAGCTACTCAGCCTCTACCGCTTGGCTTCACCTTCTCCTACCCGGCCATGCAAGATTTCATTGACCACGGCGTGCTACAAACCTGGACGAAAGGCTGGGACGTCAAAGGTGTCGAAGGCAAGGACGTGACAGTGCAACTCCGTAAAGCAATGGACAAGAGGAAGCTTCCTGTCAAGCTTGTCGCGTTGATCAACGATACGACAGGTGCGATGATCGCTTCTGCATACCACGATCCTGAGACTATCGTTGGCGCTATCTTCGGAACAGGCTGCAACGCTGCGTACATGGAGGACAGCGATTCAATCCCCAAGATCGCAGGACGACTACCAGCAGCCTGTCCGGTCGCCATCAACTGCGAATACGGAGCCTTCGATAATAGCCATACCGTACTCCCAATGACGAAATACGACCACATCATTGACAAAGAATCGCCTCGACCAGGCGAGCAAGCGTTTGAGAAGATGAGTGCAGGCCTCTACCTCGGCGAGATCTTCCGCCTCGTTCTCGTCGATCTTGCAGAACGAAACCTGATCTTCAAAGAACAGGACATCTCAAGATTGGACAAGTCATACATCCTCGACACCGGTTTCCTCTGCGCGATCGAAGACGATCAGTCCGTTGGCCTCGCAAACACAGCTACATCTTTCGAAGCCCTCACAGGAATCAGACTAGACGACCAAGAACGACAGCTTTGTCACCACTTGGCAGAAGTCATCGCTATTCGCGGAGCACGCCTTTGTGCTTGCGGTATCGCAGCCATTTGCAGCAANAAGAATATCAAACACGGCCATGTTGCAGCCGATGGTTCGGTCGCAAACAAGCATCCCAAGTTCAAGCGACGATGGGCCGATGCGTTGGCTGAAATCTTGGATTGGCCAGAGGGAAGGGTCGAGGATCCGATTGTGTTGACTCCTGCGGAGGATGGTTCTGGTATTGGTGCTGCGGTTATCGTTGCCATGACTCTGGAGAGAGCGAGGAAGGGCGAGAATGCTGGGGTCAAGGAAGCTGCTGATATATAACACTTGATGAGGTCGTTGCTGCTTTTGTGAGGAGGACCACCAACATATAAGACGTTGGCACAATACACAATCAGTTGTGTCAAGCTGATATCAGGAGTGGTCGTAAAGCATTCAGTATATACGATATCGAAGTAGAGGCAAGAAGGGGCATTACTAGGAGAACAGGGAAACACATGCCAGTCAAGCGCAGGTCCATCTCAACGAGTCTTGATAACAAAGGAGAGACATGAGAAGAAGGTAGAGCGGGACTAGAAGTCACCGCCACCATCATCGCCACCACCGTAGTCGTCGTTGCCATAGTCATCACCGCCGCCTCCATTGTCATAGCCTTGTTCGTAGGAGCGATCTTCCATATCGTCGATGCCGTTCATCAACATGGCACCACCAAGCAGACCGGCACCACCAGCCAGAGCCATGCCACCCATGCCCATACCGCCACCCGTCTTACGTTGTGGCTGTCCGTACATTTGCTGTTGCGGGTAGCCTCCATAGCCTTGCTGAGGGTATCCGCCGTATTGCTGTTGGTGCATGCCACCACCACCCATCATGCCGCCAGAGGGGTAGCCTTGCTGGCCGTAACCCTGGGGAGGACGCGAGCTCGAGCCCGAGACCTTGCCGAGAAGCTTTCCCATCAGTCCGCCCTTGCTCTTACCACGGTCCTGGTCGCGGGGAGGCAGCTCATTCGAGTACTGAGGCTGAGATTGGTATTGAGGCTGGGACTGGGACTGAGACTGGTACTGAGGAGTTCCGGAGCTGTAGTAGTTGTCGGAGGCGCCTGAGCGAGCTCCAGACTGGCCGGACTGACGAGCGCGAGCTTCTTCCTCGGCCTGAAGCTTGCGGGCAAGGGCCTCGTCGTCGTTGACATTGTGTGACGAGCCGGCCGAGTGAGTCGAGGAGCCGCCGTAAGGGTTGTTTGAGCCGTAGCCACCCTTCTCAGCACCGAGATGCTGGGATTGGTTGGAGTCATAGCCCGGAGGAGCACCTGGAGGGGGCCGCCTGACGAAGGATAGGCGGGCTGGGTGGGCTTGTCCCATTGCGATTGCTTGGTGTACAGGTTTACGAAAAACCATTCCTTGTATTGGTCGTTCCACTGAGCCTTCCAGCCTTCAGGAACCTGAGGTGGGGGTGGGCCCTGCGAGCTTGTCAGCGATCGTGTTGGTGCCTAGCAGATATGATGGCGCATACCGGAGGGGGAGCATAGTCGCCCATCGTGTCTGTTTGCTTGAGTTGAATGAGTTGTCTGGGTGTGTGCTTGTTTTGCTCGGAGAGCTTTCACAGGAGAGGGAGAGATGGTAAGAAGGAGTAAGAGGTGAATCAAAAGGCAGAGAAACGTGGTCAATAGACGCAAGACAAGCAGGTGAAGGAGGTGACGGTTTAGACTTTACACACGTCATTCAAGGTTCGCTATTGTGGCTGTATCATCGTGGCGCAGATGAGCACTTCTTTGTCTCACTTGCAACTTTGCCATTTGGACTCACAGCTTCTCCATTCTACCTTCTTTGTCATTCCTGATTTCCAGTACCAGCTATTCACAAGGCTGTGTTCGCCTTCCACCTTGATGCACACCATCCAATCTATCTCGCTTTCCAACCTGTACGATCTGTTGCCAAGTGCCCCGCAGCATGGCGCCGAGGCTCGAACGATGGCAAGCTCAACGCACGGACCAGATACCATGCGGCAAAAGTTTAATATGTTCATATCGTCTCCCCAAATTTACATCGAGCCCCTTTAGCTCAGTTGGTAGAGCGCGGCACTAGTAATGCCGAGGTCGCCGGTTCGACTCCGTCAGGGGCATTGTTTTTGCTGGTTGTTGAGCTATCTTTTGTTCGTGGTCGTTCTGATGAGAAACCACTTTTGGTGGGTGGGTGAGCATTTTTGCTGCGCGCAAAGTCGGAGCTTAGCATCCAATCTGTGCACGCTTGTAGGGGAAGCAGCTCACAGATCGAACGACAGCTCCTTCCCGGAAGAATATCTCTTCAAACAGCGAATAACAAACATCGGACCGCTATGAAAGACCGGCGTGGGACGTTTGTATGGAGCTATGCCTTCATCTCAGTACAACTACATTCATAGAGCTAGAAGTCCTTGGTGTCTCTTCGTTAAAGAGCGAGGACGAAAAGGCAATGCAAAAGGCCTTAGAACAAAGAGAGGAAAACAGCTACAAAGGCGCTAGAGTCTTTACCCGGACACTCACGGGGCTTCAGAAACAAGTAGATCAAGTATCGTGGTATCCCTAGGATTTAACACGGTCATGAGCAACTAGAGCAGATTTGTTGCATTGCTAAGAACACAAAACTCGAACACATTTCTGTTAGTTCCATTCTGGGCTTCAGTCAGAGGAGGCGTGCCGGACCAGGTCTAAGAGTTCACCGTTCGTGGACAACAGGAAGGTTCATACGCTCTCTTTGCCATTGAGCCCATCCTTGAATTTGAAGGTGTGCAAGGCTTCAACTGCGACGCGGAGCATCTTCCAAAGTTCAAGAGATATGCGCAGGCAATCGAGAAGAGCAAGTTGACGAGTGAGGAAATAATGAATAGAAAGAGTGTTGTTGGCGGGTCTGAATAGGGAAGGAGGTACCAAAGCAGTGTTTACTTCGTACCGTCCTGGGAAATCGGCAGAGATTACGGTTCGATCATGGTGGCTAGCTAGTCGGTACAAACATCTCATGTACTGCTTCTCTTCTCCTGCTTTCGTGCCTTCTTTTCTTCCTTCTTGCGAAGTATGTCTTCTCTCCAACCACGACCCCAGACCGTGACCGTCCAAGTCAACACTGCTGAAACACTCAAGAATGCTGCACTGATCGTGCTGAACCATCCTACTCCGATCGCCTCCACCGCAGGTAAACATGCAGCTGTTCCAGTGGCAGCAAACAGATAACGTAACATGTAGTTTCCAGCAACCACTTCGGAAGACCGTTTCTGCATCACATCCAAGCAGTACGTGTTGAGTGATGGGAAACAGAAGAGTTGTGCCACGCCCTGGATGAACATGACGATGACTGGTAGAGGGATGCCACCCTTATCCTTCTCGATTGACCATCCGTAGATCAACATGCATCCAGGGATGATGACGCCCATGAAGACTAGACAAGATCGCAGTCGGTCCTCGGGTACGCGCTCACCGTTGCGCTTGTCAATCCATTTGCGTACGGTACGATCTGCCCAGCGGCCTCCGAAAAATGTACCTGGTTGTGGTATTAGCTTTTGTAGTTATGGCATCCATAGCGTTCTCGTACCTAGTAGATAGCCACATCCAGGAGCAATATAGAAGAGTCCCGATTGGATTGGCGAGGTAAGGTGGAAGCGAGGATTAATCACATATCGGATTGGTGTGAGCAAGCTGTACATGTTGAACACAAGACTGCTTGACGCCAATCCAACAAACAGCAGATTCGGGTATCGGTATAGCTTGATGACTCGCAGAGGGTTGGTCCATGACCATAGCTTCTTCGCCTTTTCGCTCTTCTTGAGACCTTCAAGTTCGACGGACTTCTTGTAGTGAATGGTTTCTGGAAGGAAGAAGCAGCATAGTACAGTCGCGAAGACGGCTAGTCCAGTCTGCAGCCAGAAAATGTCCCTCCAGCTCTTATAGGTGACGATGATACCACCAAGCAGGGGGCCCATAGNCTGCACAAAACGTTAGATTGTAGGAACTCAAAGATGTTGTCGAGACTTACCAGGTCCAATCAGTGTTCCCGAGAAGAACCAACTCAATGCAGTTGCACGCTCTGTTGGGCGATAGATATCGCCAATGCAAGAACTACCAATGATAAGGAAGGAAGTGCCTTGGAAGGCGGTCAAGATGCGAAAGATGAAGAACGAAGCCAAGTTGGGAGCCAATGCAGTGCCAATAGAGAAGCCAGTAAAGAAGATGGCGCTCAGCAACTGAGTCCATCTTCTTCCGTAGACCTGACCTATTGGGCCCCAGAACATCGGTGACAGTCCCATAAACAGCATATATAATGCGTTACTGGCGTTGATAATTGTACCAGTGGTATTGTATGTTGCTGCCACCTCAGGTACGGCAGCAAGAACTGTAGTCGACGCCATGGGAGCCAAAAAGGAACAGAAAGCCAAAACTGATACTATACATATTTTCTTTGAATGGCTGAATTTGTCGTAGACTTCGTCCCCAGATTCACGATATGGTATGTGGGGTATGTCGTGTGCAGAGGCATGGCTCCGAATGTGTACAAGATCTAGGTCGGGGTTCTTCTGGTTGCCCTTTTCTAGATCTACGCCTTGAGCATCCTCGTAAGGTTCTGGGACCTGCTCAATGGCCGGTTGCACTACAGGCTCTTCTGCCCGAGTCTCTGTTGCGCTGGCGTGTTTGTTCTCCGGCATGTTGTCGTTCATGTACGAGTCGCCGTTGTCGGAGATATCATTAATGAAAGATGGAAGAAGATAAGGTTTTCTGGCTCAATGGAAAAGAGTGCCTCAAAGAATGAGATTATAACAGATGAAGATGTATATACAGTAGAATGAGTCAAAAGACATCATGGAGATCTGAAGGATGGCCAGGCCGAAAAGAATTGGAGCAAAATCTGAGATTGTATGCCGATGAACCGGCAAGTCTGAAGGTTTGCCGTGAGGTTTTCTGTTGGCCACCAATGACAAGGGCTGCTTTTCCGCTCACGATCGGATTTCTTGCCGATGTTCGGACAATTGATGTCCGTCTATGTGATGAGGGAGACTGCCACGACTGTACTAGATAAAGTCGATGTCTTGTTGCATGACGCAGATTTGATAATTGATGGTATCTACCTGTCTGTTATGATAACTTTGCTTCAACATCATCAGGATCAATGTTGACAGCTTATCGTCGCTGTGCTGCTTCGGCGTTGTAAAAGTCCTGCAG
Source organism: Aureobasidium uvarum (assembly GCA_903853725.1). Lineage (NCBI taxonomy): Eukaryota > Fungi > Ascomycota > Dothideomycetes > Dothideales > Saccotheciaceae > Aureobasidium > Aureobasidium uvarum. The sequence goes on from CAINUL010000015.1 coordinate 847,539, forward strand.
CGAGATCGGCTTGTCGAGGCACCTTCCGAATCAGTTCTCACCCAGCCCGCTCTTGTCTTCCGACAACGACAACGCGCTCGCTAGACAGTCCGGCTAACCATACGAAATCCTTTCGTGGGAACAGCCGAATCGTTTCCCATGTGCCATAGTGCTTTCAGGAGGTGAGAGAGAAAGGTGGAAATCCTCTTTCGTGTCTTGAATGTTCAATGGTAGGTCTTTCCAAGTGTCAGGAATAGCAACGTCTTTGAGCCTCACTTTGATATGACCGAGGATGCCATGGATCTTGTCTGCCTGAGCTGTCCTTTGCTAGAGGAGCTTAGAATCACCGCTCAGCATTCCGTGGTTGATCTTGGTAGAAATCTCGTTCGCTCGAACTTCAATTTACTGAAACTACTTCATCTTGTGTTCTGGTGCACTCGCTCTAGGATCTCGAGATTTGCCTGGAAGTGTATATATAGCTGAGCGGCTTCCAGCACTGGAGCACCTTGATCTTGATTGGAATCATTCCGAAACCGTCCTTTGTGGCGGAGACATTTCTGGGCTCATATTCCCCCAACTGAAGTCTTTCACGCTTGAATGTGTTCCATATCGGATCAATTTTGACTCGTACGCAAAATTAACATCCTCACTTTGTCTACAATACTGACGAAATCGAGTGACAAGAACTGGAGGAAGACGACAGCGACCAATCACTCAGACACGCTCCTACAACTTGCGCTCAAACTCGAAATGCTTTGTCTTGAGTGAACTTCATCAGACCGTCGGGTGGGCAGGATACAGAAGGAAATAAGCATGCAGGAGCTTCTGGGCCTACGCTGAAGTAGCTTTGTGGATGCATGGATCTTAGAGTGAGACTAACGTGTTGCCGAATTCCTGGGAGACATTGGAGCGAAGGCTTCTTCGTCAGCTGTGTACCTTTAAAAGGAGCTATCATTGTGTCTATTGACTCGCGAAAGATAACGTGCGATAGCTGGCATGGTTCTGAATTCCACCATTGGTTTGTTCGTGCAATCAGTGGATGTGGATGGCCGCAGATTTCTGGCGTCGAACGATCATAACTCGATTTTCGACCAACCAAAGCATTGGACACACTCTTTCCATGACAATCTGACAAAGGGCATTTCCAAGGGTGCGAGAACACTGGACAAAACAACATGACAGGATGTTTGAACCAATAAGGGAAGTGATAGGAGAGGATGTTGACAAGCACGTGCAACGGCGCAGGGTGACAGGGGCAGCCTCGGCACTGAGGGTATCAAGGTTGTTGGCCGAGGGCGGCGGCGATTAATACATCCATGTCGGGTACATGATCATGCCATCCAGTTCACGCCCATCTCCACTCGCAAGAAGTGATAAATGTCCATCAGCATATCCATACACATAGCATACGAATAACCGACCGCAAAGAAAGCATTGAACGGGTAGCCTGGCCAGCGCGCAACAATCCACCACCATGGCCGACTCGGTTGGTTAGCATCACATGCTTCGAGCCCCTTACATCCTCCACCCAGCACCGCTGACACACTCACCACAGACCGAGTGTTCGGACATGCGCTCAACACGGTCAACAAGATCCGCACGGGCTCGCAAAAGCCGCCCGTGAGCGAACGCCTCCGCCTCTACGGCCTCTACAAACAAGCAATGGAAGGCGACGTCGCCTACGTCCAAGAACGTCCCCTCAGCGACGACAAGAAAGAGCTGGACAAATGGGATGCCTGGGCCACAAACTCTGGGCTGTCACGCACACAGGCAAAACGCCAGTATATCGAGACGCTGATACACACGATGCACGAGTACGCGAGCGCGACACCCGAGGCTAGAGAATTGGTTGCCGAGCTCGAATTCGTCTGGGACCAGGTGCGGAACAATTCGAATCCGAGTGGGAGTTCCGAGGCGTCGAGTCCGTTGCGTGTGTTGCATGAGCAGCGCTCTGGGTATCCGGGTATGGTGTCTAGCTCTGCTGCCGCTTTTGCAGACGACGATATCGTGTCCCGTCCGCTACGAATACTGAGTCCTGTCAGTCAAGCTGACGAAGACGAGTTGAACGAAGAGCACGAGGAAGAATTTGTTGATGCACCTATAAGTCAATACGACGATACCGAGGACCCAGCTCTGGACGCCGAGGAGGAAGACGAAGACGACCAACACCAGCGACCGCGGTCAACAATACCAAGTCCACGCGACACACGCTGGCGAAAACGAATAGAGTCTGCCTTGGTCAAGATGACGACCGAAGTCGCTGCGCTGCGTGAGCAATTAGAATCACGCAGTTACATAGCACAACGGAGGAAGCACTCTTTTCTAGCTTGGATGTTACGCGCGTCTTGGTTTGTGGTCAAGCTGGTCGCTGTCGATATCTTCATACTCTGGCTTGTGCTACTGTATTTACGGCGTAAGAAGGACAGGAGGCTTGAGGGTGCTGTCCGAGTCTTGCTGGGTGATGCTGTCGCGCAGATGCAAAAAGTCAGTAGTAAAGTCAAGGTACCTACGCTGACAGGGAAGAAGACATAATCATGATATTTGCCTGATACGCTGTTACGTTTGCTCTCAGACCATTGTTGATACTTGCATACACGTAGAGACATGAGTGTGATGAGTTATGGCTCTTCATAGATTTGCGTTACATGTCGTTATGAATGATCTAGATGTTTAGTCCTCCTTGAAGGGACATCCCTTTGCCGAGCTCTCCGTTCTCGTCTTTGACTCGACAATCTCCGCTGTAAGCTTCATGAGACGGTCTGCCAGTGTCATGTCTTGTCCCATCTCTGAAGGAGTCTCGTAGACCTTCTGGGGAGCAATGTAGTTGCCACCGGTCTCGGCCATGGTCGCCGCATACATCGAAGATACACAGCCTTCGAACTGAGACTTGCGGAAGGGCTTAAGACCGACCGACATGCCGTAACCTAGAAGAGGGAATGCCTCGTGGATGTGGACGTTGGTTTGTGCAGTGTCGACGATGCCAGGGTGAATGGCGTTGACGATGATGTTGGGATGCTCGGCCTTGAGGTGCTGGTTCAGCCACTTGGCGTACAAGAGGTTGGCCAGCTTGCTACGACCATACTGAGGTTGGGGTCCGTAATCCTTGTTCAGCTCTGCGACGGATGCAAACTCGGTCTCCTTGGGTGCTTGAGCGTGCAGATTGGAAGAGACACAGACGATACGGACAGTGTTGCCCTTGTCGGCAGTCCCCTTGATGGTTGGGAGCAAGTGACTGGTCAGAACGACGTGACCGAAATGGTTGACGGCCATGTGAAGATCAATACCGTCCTTGTTGAGTTGTCTAGTCATGATTCCTCGGCCTGCGTTGTTGATGAGAATGTCGATTCTGTCGGTCTGCTCGGCGATCTCTGATGCGACCTTGCTGGTCTGTACCCAGTCGGAAAGATCGCATTGCTTCCAGATGAACTTCTTGCGTGCTTCAGGTCCGAACTCTTCCTCGATTGCGTTCAGAGCCTCGTCGGCGACCTCCTGTCTCATGGATGTGACGAAAAGCTTGGAGATGTTTTTTGAAAGAAGAGTGTGGGTGCAACCAAATCCAATGCCTTCACTGCCACCAGTGACAACAGCGACCTGTTTGCATTGTATTAGTCCTGATCAATATCGAGATCTGGACACATTTACCTTGCCGCTGAGGTCTGGCACCTCTTCCAGGCTAAAGCTGTTCTCTGGGGAAGCAAGAGCGTGAGCAGGACCGCCCAGGTTCTCCGAGATTGTGTTTCTAATGGTCTCCATGGCGCCTGTAATGCTAGGAATTTCACTCATTGATGATGTTTGTTGATGTGCCACAAAAGCAGAAGGGGACATAGCCGTCCTTTATAAACAATACCCCTCAATTGGTCGTGATGTCAGCTCGTCACAAATCGATGTGGACCCAAGGAGACGCTTAAGGATGGTGCATTCTTATGATGCGGTCATCATGACTTATTGGAGCTCTACTGGGCATATCTGATCTTGACACCATCTTATCACTCGGCAGAGGCCCGAGCCGTTTCCTGGGGTGCTTGTGCATGAACACAACGACATTTCTCGTTCTCAACATATCCAGAAATCTGGAGTTAGAATCCTTGACCTGCTCAGCTGGTGAGCTGAATACGTGCATGCCCAGAAGAGCGGTGCATATGTACGTTGCTCACTCAGCTGGTCAGAATCTGCTTGCGCAATCTGCTTCACCGTTAGGGCTTTGCAGATGCAAAGACGACATGAATACTTTCGAGAAGTACAGAGCGTGGCTGCAACTTGGAACTCCAGATCGAGCCAGATAGGTTCCGATACAAAGAGGTATGCGAGGGAACCATGTGTGAATGTCGATCTTATAGGCAGATGTATCGTGATGTAATATCACACTCTGTGCCCATCATGTCTGTGCAAGGGCTTGAACCGAGACAGTAAGTAGATCCTGCCTCCAGCTACGGACCGGACGTAAGGCAAGACCCAGAGTCGTTATGTTGTGTAAGAACCAAACGAGTTCTCATCCTCATCCACGCCAAAGACCTTGATGATGTGCTCCTCCACCATTTCACATGNTCCTTTTTTCCACTCTCGAGGGGCATCTGCTTTCCAATGTACAAACACACCCCCAAGAGTGCAGGCGACATGTCTGATCTCTTCCCACAGCTCTCGCTCAACGTCCATGCCAAATGTCTGGATGGTCTTATCTTTCTCTCCCCACAGTCGGCGGTGTTCGCCGGTTTGGTGGTTGATGGCTGGGCCATCCTGGTTAAACAAGGTATTAGGATCCATCTTTGGAAAGTTCGCATGAACAGTGAATGGCATCGGTTCAACCAGCGCAACGTAGTCGTCAACAGGATTTGACTGAAGCATTGCTACTCCGCGCAACTCCCCGGTGTCGTTGTATCCGAGGATCCTGACTGGCGCGGAAACTTGGTAGAAAGGCGCATCGACTGCAGCTGCGCCCGCCAGAAACGTTTCCTTGTCCCCTTCACCCGGACCTCCTTGCGTGAGTAGGGGATAATAATGCGAAGGACCGTAGTAGTTGTAGTATGCAGCAACCAGCAGTGCTGCCGAATGGGTCCGCTTTGACACAATGACTTGACCCGACTCAGTAGAGGCCCTAACAGTGGTTAAAGGTGCTTTCGTTCCCTGTATCTTGTAGAACTTCTCGGAAGCTGACGAAATCCAAAAGTCTGGCCATGTCACTAAGCCACTTTTTGTAAACGGTTCCGTTTTGAAGACGTGGTCCACGTTATGTACGGGGAAGTTGTCTGCATCGAGCAAGAGCACTTCCTCGAAGCTCGAGAACAAGACCGAGAAGATCTTATATTGGTATTTCTCGAGCTTGATCAACCCAGACGGGAAAAAGTCATCCAGAATTACGCAGCGCGCGTTTAATGAGGGAAGCAGTTCTTGACAAAGATAGTTATCGCCGCGCGCTTCATCAGCTCGCAAGAAGAGTTCGACAGGTAGGACACTACCAGAACGTCTCAGCATGCGGAGGGAGACGATGAAGATTGGCAAGTGTGATCCTCCTGCAGTCGAGACTATACCACGAGATCCAGATTTGTGCGGCAATGTCAAGTTGGAAATGCCTTCCACAAAACTTCGATGCGCCAACCGCATTTCCTCGACCTGGGCTGTGGTGATGGGCACATAGTCCTGTCGCCTCAAGGGCTTGTTCTTATTGTCATGAAAACCAATGGCGGAGACACTGTTAGTCTTAGTCAAGGATGCTACCGGCGGCTTGGTTTCCTTCAAGATCCGGACTAGTCTGCGACTGAACTGAATGTAAGCATCCCCATCCTCGGGCTCGGAGGATTGCCAGCCAAGGATGCTTGCAGCATNTCCTGCGACACTCGTCAGCTTTGCGTGCTCAACACTCAACGACAATACGAGTGCATACGATTCAATCGTCGCTGGAGCGGCTGAAAATTCACCGCCAAGGAGGAACTTCCAACCAAGAACTATGAGACAGGCAACCAAGAACGTCCTTCGGAGACGGGCAGAAAAGCGAAACATCGTCCTCCTCCGCCTCGAAAGCTTGTCCTCTCGATGAGGGGTCGCGGCGATGTCCAGAAAACCCGATTCCAAGGCTTGTGGAGATGTGTGCGTGTCTATGTGAGCATGTCTGACAAAGTTGTTGCACAGTTGACGATCTACCCAGCCAGAGTGACTAGGTTCCACCCCCGAGCGCCGCCGTTTGGTTGAACCTTGACGCGCCGCCAACAGCGTTACAAGTATGCGGGGATTGGCAAGAGTGGGGCTGTTCTCGGTAGGATCCTCCGAGTGCCGAGCTTTGACATGGCAAGCTGGAGCGTTCTCGAGCTTTCGGTCTCAGCAACCTATCACTTGACTCTCATCTATCGGACACTCCATGTCGCTGAAGCCAAAAGCATCTCTAACTCCTTTGACCCTTGTAGGCGTGCGTGTTGGTTTGATCGATTTTGGTGCCCGGACTTCATTCAACAGTTTGTCTCAAATCGCAAACATTGAGGCTCAAACACCGTGCGGAGCTGAGCCCTCATCCAGTATGCATTCAGAATGTCTCTCCAGGGAGATCGATGGATGTCTATCGAATCTTAGAGCAATCGCGACTTCCTCTCAAGATTTGTGGTGGGTTACGAAGTTGGTCCTTCGAATCGCAAAAGTGTCCGAACATCACGATCTTCGAGATGCAAAAGTCGGTTTGAATAATACCTCGTGCTTGTCCTTAGCTGGAACGGAGCGTTGGCAAGATACACGTCGTCGAGTCTTTGTCTTCGGATGGCTCGGCTCTAGGTCCTAGCTCTCTGTGCCAGACATGCAGTGAACATGCGGTTGTCGAGGGACTTTCGTCAAGCCTTGCCCTAGACCACCGATCGTCTCGAGACTCACACCCTATTGCTGCGATCGTGTATAAATTGAGGATGAGATCGAGAAATTGGAGGGCGTTGCAGTCTGTTGTATTTATCGGGCATTAACAATGCCGTCTCTTTTCTTTGATCGTTTCGGAGATCGTCGTTTTCGCGCAAACTTGCTCCTCGTGGTGGACAGCTTGGCACCAGATACACAGAGCATGAGAGCTTAAGCTCCAATGAGTAACTAACTCACCGTCCCTGCCTTGCTCAGCCTCTAGTGTGTTTCGCCAAGTTCGAGATCAATACAAGTTACCTTGTCCTCCCCTCCCTCGATACCCCTCGATTTTATCAAGGCTTACTGTACATACCCGAGCCCCTCCAGTTTTATCGCTACTATTGTTTAGGAATCATTGCTGATAATCAACTCATTGTCTCTCGGGACCGACCCAGCACGCAAACTTGTTGAGCCTTTGACCCTTTCTATCGGGATCTGAAGCTCCACCATAAGCTTCTAATGGCCCAATACATAAACCAACCACATCACACCAGCTTCTCTGGAGCTCCCTCAAGCACGATGGGCATGCAATATCAGCCCATGTATCCGACGGTCGACAACGATACAAACATGCAACCATTCTTTGTGGGACCACCACAGCCACAGCCTCAGCCGCAGTTTTACGGGTTCCCTCCACCGACAGGAAGCTCTTTGGATTCGGGATATGCTGGCGAAGACATCAACCCCTTTGAGGACAATGGCCTATGTTCGGAACTCAAAATGGACTATGTGCAACACATCGCTCCTGCAATCCAAAGCTTCGACACATTCGGCTACATGACCAACGACCAGCAGCCAAATATTCCTGGTCAGCCTTTTGTGCCAGTCAACTATTCTGGACCCTTCGCCCACAGCTTCGAGCCTGTCGAGCAGGACATGAATATGTCGCAGAGCCCACCGACACCAACACTAGTTCCGGATGATGCCATCAGCGTTAAAAGCGAGGATATGGCCTCGGATGCCGCTTCGCCCATGACCTTGACACACCCGAGAAGTCGGCTCCCAAAGCAGAACAAGAGACGCCCTAGCACAATCAGACGAACGGCAACAGAGCCGTCGATGGAAATCCGGTCCGGCAGCATACAGCGCACGGCGGCCAAGGAAGGTCGAGGACGAGGTCGAAAGCGAATTCCTCACACAGCAGTGGAGCGTCGATACCGTGAGAACCTCAATACGCACCTGGAAAACCTGCGACATGCGATGCCGTTCCTACAGGCGGCTCAGCGCCGCAGGGCGAGCGATGTCAATGACCCCATGAAGCCAAGCAAGTGCGAGATTCTAATAGGGGGTCTGGCATACATCAAGCGGCTAGAGTCTGAAGTCAAGGAATTGAAGGAAAGACTAGGTGAATGAGCAGTACGGGAAAGAGAAGTGGAAAAGGACATAACGCAAATGAAGGGCGAGGGATAGAGAAAGTGTATACCTACGCACCCTTGCACTGAGGGCATGTAGGTGTTGGAGTCTGGATGAGGTGCTTCGTTGTAGGCTGTAGCCCGATAAACAAGCATTAATAATCAACATTCATAATCAACAGTCCTCGTATGCAAATAACTTCGACAATGATGGTGGTGCAAGGTGGTTGTGGATAGGAAATTCGACCAGACCCCTGAAAGTCACAGCTTGGCACGTGCGCGTCATATTCCTTGAACCCTTGGATCAACCTTGGATGGACGAGGTTGCTGGCACAGCACAGAGTTATACTGTAAATCGACAGTCTGGCACGATGTCATTTGGACGGGAGACTTGAAAACACGTTATCCGCCATATAAGACACGCCATCAGTGGAACGACATGGCAGACTCGGCCCCACCCGAGTTGGCAGCAGCCTTGCTGAAATGGGTACGACACTACCGATCCCAATCGTCTTACAATCAGCTCATGTGGCCANNGGTGCAAGCATTCCAGACGTCCAAGAAGGTCGAAGGCTGGGAGGACATACAAGACGGCCAAGTGCTATGGGACATCCTCCGAGACATCGACCCGGGCTACTTTCAGGACGACCTGCCAGAACCACCAGCCAAGACACAAGGCCACTGGATCCCACGATGGCAGAACCTCAAGCATGTCAATCGTCTCGTCACATCATATCTACGAGACTCGAGCGGCTCCATCGAGAATCCGGCAGGCAGCCGTGACCCAGACCTCAAGGCCATTGCTACAGATGCCAGTGCGAAGGACACTGTCATGGTATGTTTCTGCCATGTCTACACTCAAGTACAGCCAGTCGACTGAACATCTCCCCTACAGCTGCTCAAATCAATGCTCCGCGCCGCCATGTACTCGCCCGAGTCCAACCAGAGAATGGGTCGCATAGTCGTCGGCCTTGGTCCTGAAGTCGCCGTCACGATTGCTGCAGCCATGAAACAGATGGAAGAAACCGATACACCGCAGCCTGAAGCCGCCGACCGTTCCGACTACGAAATCACTTCCGAAACATCTACTCCTGCCGAATCTATGTTGGAGAAACCTGCCGTCCCCGTCAACGAACGTCTCTCCCTCGGTACCTCCGGTGAACGCGATCCCGAATTGGAACAAGAGGAGAAGCTCATACAGGCATTCAAGGTCATCCAGGATCTGGAGAACAACAACGCAAAAGCTGCCACCGAATTGGAAGAGTTGAGACAGGACAAAGAAGAACTGCAACAAGCATTTGACGCCTTCAAGTATGAGGTTGAGAACCAAGGTCGCAAGGCTGCTGAAAACGACACCATGAAGGAGATGCAGCTCAAGGCAGAAAGAGATCGTGACTACATTGCTGAGTTGGAAGCAGAGCTCGAGACTGTAAGAGACAAGTCGCAAGCCCAGGAACGTCAAATCGAGCGATTCAAGACAGACACGGACGCAAAGCAGAAGCTCAGAGATGATATGCAAGTCCTCCGAGCTGAAAGAGACGATCTGCTCCAGAAGACTCGCATGAATGAGAACCTCAAAAAGAAGATCCAAGCACTGCAGGACCAGGAAAAGACCAACTCCACTCTGAGAGAGGATCTTCGCTCAGCCAGCGACCGACTACAAGACTTGGATCGTCTGAAAGACCAATGCGCAGCCCTGCAAAAAGCAAACGCCGAGAACCTGAAACTTATCGCAAATGGTGAACAGGAAATCTTCGACCAGAAAACAACTCGCAAACGTATCGAGCACGAATACAAGGTCCTCACGCAGAAGTGGGAAGCAGCCAAGGAGAGACAAGTCAAGGATCACGAAAGTATCACTGATCTCGAGAACAAACTGCAAACACTCGAGCTTGGAGGATCAAATATTAATGGCGCCATCGGTGGTCTCGATGGAGAACTTGAGGCCTCGGAGAAGGCACGGGCTGAAAGGGCAATGGCCAGAACTCCGGTCGACAGCATTCCCTCTGCCGATGCTCCCATCTTGCAACAGAAGCTAGATGCCATTACTGCACGAAACAGCAAACTGGAGAATGAATATCTTGATATCCTACAAGACAAGCTCGGTCTGGAAACGGCCTTGCAAGATCTCCGCGAGCCTACCCGAGAGCCAGAAGAAAACGTGCCATTCTTGGAACAACGCAAGAAGCTGCAGGCAGCACAAGCCGAGATTCAAGAAATGCGCAACCAGCAATTTGGCACCAATACTGAGATGGCCAACATAAAGGAGAGGCTTATGGCCATGCAGAAACAACTTACCGACAAGGATGTACAGCTGGATGGTAACGCAGAGTACCAGACCTTGACTGATCGATACTCGGAGTTGCACAAGCACAGCGAAGGTGTCGAAGCGGAGTTGGCCGAACAGCGCGCATTGTTGCGACATGCTTTGCTCAATGCCTCACAGCTGTTGAGGGAGTCCGCAGAGACTCGCAATGACAACGAGTACAAGCTACTATTGCAGCAGTTGCAAGCAGTCAGAGACGCACCAGATGACGACGAGCTGTTAGAGTCTACTGCAGCTCAACTTGCGGATCGTATAGAACAAGCCCGCCTTGACACTATTGCCGCAAACAAGGTATGTGAACTCACCAACCTCCCGGCTAGAAGCTATACTAACACTCCCTTCTCTAGNCTCGCCGAAGACCGAGCGACTGAATTGGCAGCACTCAAAAAACAAGTCAACTCCGGAGCAACAACGACGGCCACAGGCAACGTACCATCAATGGAATTCGCAGCCCTGCAGCGCGAAAACAAGCTCATTACATCTGCATGGTTTGATCTCAGTAGCAGGCTGCAGAGCAATACCGTCATGCTGGGTAGGCGCAAAGAGAGTCCGAAGAGTTTCTTGGGCAAGCAGCGACAGCTGGTGACACCTGGGTTGGTATCTGGACAGCATCGTCGTTAGACATGGGAAATAGAAGTGAATTGTTAGAATAGAGTGATATCCACATGGTGTTCTTCTTGAGCGAAAGAGTGATAATGTGAGAATAAACAGATCGAGTGAGGATAACGACAAGTTGCGCTTTCTCGCCATGCCGGTATCTTCGATTGAACGGTGTGGCTGAGATGCTAAGGTATATACACGGATGCAATTCGTGGCTAATCATCGGATCCTGAATCTGGCCAACCAGATTCGACCCTTACAAGCTAAGGTGATGTGGTGTAGTGGTAGCATGTGTCGTTGTGGAGGTTAAAGTCCAGCAACGCCGACCCGACGGCGGTTCGATTCCGCCCATTGCCAGGATCTTTGTTTTTGCCTATATCATGCACTCAACTCCACAGTGTGATGACACGCAGGTACGGTTCTTTTGTGCAGTGGCCGATCGTGAGTGCGTCCACATCGCTTTCACGAGGGCAATGGAATGATACTACGGTGAGCAAGAATTGGAGCATGTGAGACTAAGTAGTACGACTGAAGAGTAATTTCTATTAATTAACATCAAGTGCACCGAGACACAAGTGGCTGTTTCTACCTGACATCTATACTCTGTTTCGGGCCAAAGCGATCTTCTGCATTCCACGTCTCTTCCGCTCTGGTGCCTGGGGGTAACCATGAACCAGGCGAAGTATTGCTCGATGATCTGGCCCGCATGCTATGTTCCGCACCATTCGGTAAACCGTAGCCTCCATGAGAAGGTGGCGCTTGCGAGTAAGGAGTAGCATCCGACTTCTTATTGTCACCACCGACCAGAGGGAGTAGTGTGTCTTTGCCCTCTTGCAAGGCGCGAGCACGTTTGTCTGCTTTTGCAGCATCGCTGGTGCGGTCGTAGAGGTAGAGACCGAGAATCGTGAGACCGATGCCAAAGCCTTGGATCTTTGTCATGTGGTTGCCGAACCAGATGATTGCAAAGACAATGACAAAGACGCGCTTGAACAAGCTGGCTACACTGTAGGTGACAGGAGAGACGAGACCCAGCAGGACGAACGCGACGAGGTTTTGGCCAAAGTGGAAGGAGCCGTTGAAGATGAATTCTAGACCAAGACGGGCGTGGTCGAGCGAGCCAGGGCGTTCAGACAACTCGATGGAGGCGTCGGCTAGGAAGTCAGCGATCATTGAGAAGCCTTCTGACCAGAGCCAGATGGGCAGAGTAAAGATAAAGGCGAGGCCGGAAGAATAGCACAATAGGTTGAGCTTGTCGGGTTTCTTGTTGCGTACGTTGATACCGTCGGCCTCTGCTTTGGCGGCCTCGTTGAATAGCTTCTTGGACACAATGTTCTGAGTGACGAACAGGAGTGCGCTACCCAATGCATATACGAGTCCGAGTAAGTTTGCTTTGAAGCTAGCGGAGCAGGCCATGACAACGCCGAGTGTAAGAGGCACGAGTGACATATAGGTGGCATACGAGTAGCGGACGTCGAAGACAAAGCGGTAGGCGAGGACTGTAAGTAGAGGCGACAGTCCCTTGATTGTGTGGACGAGCGAGACTGGGATGCGGCTCATGGCGTCGGAGCTGAGGATATGGCCGCCAATTTGGAAAGCGGTCAGAGGAAGGGTGGTCATGATGAGCTCGCGGGAAGGCTTGCGGATACCGTGGCGCAGTACGGGCATGGAGTTTCGGAGCGGAGGATGGATGCGAGCAGCCCAGGACAGTAATAGACACCACGAGCATACAAACATGAATTGGATCAGAGTCAAGGTCACGGGCTTGGGCAAGGCGGTCAGGATGGCCTTGGACGAAGTATTGGACATGATGGACGTCGTGTACCAGATGGCACAGAGGANACTTTGGCCAACGAGTAAGCACGGAAATGGCAAAGCGACTGTATTCGAGCTGCAACGTACAATGAGGCGTCCTGACACAGGCGCCTTGAGAGCGTCGGCTATCTCGTGTGCATTCTGGCTGACACTGGCCCTCCTCCCTCGCACCGTCCGGATTGCCTCGCTCAAGCTCTTTTGTCTTCCGTGTCGGCCTACTGCTCCACCATTGGGTGTCCAACCGTTCATGGTGTGTGAGCCTTTGCGCGCCTGCCAACGTTCATGGCTGTGCAGGTGGTTTGGCAGTCCGAGCGGTTGCGGCATGGGCGACGCGGGTGTCGAGTCCATGGGCTCCTGTGTCGTCTGCAACATATCGTCTGACAGGTCCGGGAACTTGAAAGTTGCTGGCGACGGCGACGTCGAGGTCCGCCGGTCGAACTGCGACGTCGACATGGCTGTACAAGCTTCGAGGATGCGCTTTTCGAAAAAGAAGTCGACGATACACTATCAATCCATGGGGGCCAAGGTCAATCAAGTGCGCTTTCAACCCTTCGACATGAGTTTCATCAAGACAGTTATTACCAGCTGGACATGAACACACTGGCAAGGTGTTTGATCTTCGTTGCCGTCATTCGGCAATTCCCGTCTTTGTCTGAAGCTTCCCCTTCTTCTCCCTGTTGTGCAATCGTGCAAATCAAACACCAACGGGGTCATGTAACAGATATGAAGCTTGCTACCCTATTCCTAAACGCTCTTCAGAGTCTTCAGGAACCTGTCATTGTATCCAAGCCATCAAGTCCATGTTCTCTCGAATTCTCTACGTCGTGGGAGGTCATAGGTCCCTTCCAAGTAGGCACGCGAGGCATGGTGCATCCACCATCACTGGATGCATCAGAAACTGATACTGCAACTTAGAAGCAACATGGGGTGCTGACCCACTCGAATACTATGGCGGCTTTCGCTCCTTGAACTATGACAAGGATGCGAAATTTCCGAGCTCGCTGGCCCCTAATGCAACTGTCTCCTGGTCTTCCCTCACAGCCCAACAGTCGTCCTGCGACACTCGGTCCGCTCATATCGATCTGTCTGTAGCATTTCCTGATATCGATCTGGCTTTTCTTCAACGCATCTATGGTTGGGCGGCTCTTCAGTACCAAGGTTGGGCTCGAGGCCGTCTTCGTGTCAATGGCGAGAAGCTTCAAACCTTGAATCTTGCAACAGACAATCTCCTAGAGTTCTATCTCGATGGACAGCATCACTTCGGCGGAGACTACTATGCCTTTCGACGAGCCCCACTCGTCTTACATCTTGAGCCAGGAGACCACATCATCGATCTACGCTTTGTTCGTGATGTGCGAGCGATGGGTGGCGTAGGCTCTCCAACGATTGATATGCATCTCGAAGCGCGATCATCAACCAAGAATCTTCACCTCGCTGCAGACAACGCTCTCATGCCTGACATGGTCAGCGGACATTTGGCAAGCATGCTGGGTTCTATCCAGGTTCGCAATGATCATGCACTACATGACATTGAGATCTTTGAGGTCTCTGCAAACGATAGCTCTTACTTTGTGTGGTTGCTACAACCTGACAATTTCCGAGTCGTTGCTGGACAGACCAGGCATGTGTCTCTGGCCATTTCATGCAAGACGAACTGCAGTCAGTATCTTGGTATTGATATCGAATACGGAACCGTAGGTCAAGGTCGCTCTCAAGCTTCTGTTCTGCACCTTGATCATCATTTTACCCAGCGAGAGTTGTACGAACCATTGAAGGTGACTTTTTATCATCCTGGGGGAATGGTGTCCTATGCAATTCTGAAGCCTCCATCCTCACACATCTCCTGTCCTCTAGACTCGGAAGGGTTGTTGCCCGTGTTGTTGCAGCTACATGGTGCCGGTGTAGAGGCCGACAATGACATCGTAAGGCATGCTCTAGATTCGCTGGACCTCTGTGCTTGGGCTGTGTTTCCTACAGGTTCGACTGCATGGAGTGGCGACGACTGGCATATCTGGGGCTTCGCGGATGTAGAGGCAGCAGTCAAAGCAATACCCGGATGGATAGAAAACATTGGTTGGGACGGACCTGGTGTGAACACGAAGCGTTGGCTTGTTGCTGGTCATTCCAATGGCGGACAAGGAACGTGGTATGCTTTGACGCATCGCCCTGACAACATCTTCGCAGCTGCCCCTATTTCTGGTTACTCATCTATTCAAAGTAAGTCGCTTGACCCTTCTGGTGAACCCGAGCTAACATCACANGACTACGTGCCTTACGATCTATGGCAGCCAGTGCCTCCTGCGGTGCGCGCCCTCCTGGATGCGTCCTTGAGCAGTTACCGACATGAGCTGTTGCTGGAGAATGTGAAGGGTATCCGCATCCTACAACAACATGGCAGTATCGACGACAACGTCCCAGCTTTCCATTCGCGGCTGATGAACCAACTCATAAGACAACAGGGTGCAAACTCGTCGTACATGGAGCTTCAAGGAAGGAATCACTGGTTCGACGGCATCATGACAACGGAGCCTCTGAGCGAGTTCTTTGTGCAAGAACTCAACGACCTAGCACAACACTTACGTGCCCCTGAGGCTTTCACCCTGGCAGTCGCAAATCCAGCAGACTCAGGTCCAAAGTTCGGAGTAGAGATTCTTCATCTGCGTCGTCCGGGCCAGCTTGGAAAGATTCACATCTCCTTTTCCTCGTCCGAATGCTTTCTTCGAAGCTCTAATGTCCTGAGCTTACGATTGCCCAGCATATATCCTCGAACACATGGCATTGTTGTCGATGGTCAAAGGATAGAAATCTCTCTTCAGGCCACCAGCACTGATTTGTGGCTTTCCCTGAATGGTACCTGGGAGGTATATCTGCCATGTACAAAATGTTTGTCTTGATAACGCTGACAGTACAAGGTTCTTTCGGAGCATCAATCAATGGCGTTACGGGACAGGAATCAATTAGGCGGTATGGATGCAATTTTCCGGACCCAGAACACTCTGCAGATCATCAGCTATTCTCAGCAGGCACGCCATACTGCTGTCCAAATATCTCGAAACTTCTGTCAATACCTCGGTGCCGATACAGAAATCCGGGAATCTGGAACGGGACACCCAAGGCAGTATAGCAACATTGTTCGTGTTGTTGTGTCGAGCGATATACCTCCTGGTCATCTCGAAAATTTCGCCTTGCAAGTGGACTCTTCCAATGGCGTCAGCATACGCACATTGATCGGCCAGATGAACTACCCTAACTCGGCAGGTCTGGGCGCCATATTCTTGAGGCCGCTGCCGGAAGGAGCGGTAGAGCTGGTAGTATGGGGTTATGATGCAGACGGTTTGGACGTAGCATCGCGCCTTGTACCCATGCTCCCCGGAGTCGGACAGCCAGACTTTGTTGTAGCAGATGGGCGGATGCTTCAGGAAGGTGCGGGTGGTGTCCTGGCAATGGGTTCTTTTGATCACCTATGGAACGTCACAGAGACTTCGTACTTTACTTGAGGTAGTAGAGGCTCGAAACAAGGCTATCTCTAACACTGCCGGCTTTAACAGCGATAACTTCATGGATCAAACTCCGCTGTCTACTATCGTCATTTCAGTCGTGCTGTGGGAAACTGTATACTGTAGATTCTCAGCGGGTGAACCGTGCGCACAGACGTCTTGTGGTCACTCTCAGGGAAGGCATCTTCGACCTCTGCCACCCACCTTCTACCCACCGATCCTTACCAAGTTCTTTTTGAATGCGGACATCGCGCACTCTCTTGATCCAACCTTCGTCGCTCCTTCATCCTACTTGTCGTTGGACAATCTTGTAATTGCAAAGGCCTAGCCGACATCCTTCTTGTCTGCGCCGAGCCTTTGGCCTGCCCCTACTACCAGCATCTTCTCTTCCAGTAAGCCTCGCATCACCTCAGCCTCCAACGATCTCTTGATCATACACTACTTCCCTACCACCTTCCACCCTCCCCGTCTTCCAACACTTGCTGGAACCATCATGGCTTCTTTGAGCCTTGACGGATCACCTACTCCTCGCAAGAAGACGCCTCTGAACTTCTTCCTCCACGACGAGGACCAATTCGAAGACGAAAATACTCATATCTCTGGTGGCGTCGTAGGTNNTTTTGGCATTGTAATCATGTTTCGTCCCTTCGACTTAACCTTCGCTCAGCAGCAGCCCAAGCGCGACACCAACACCGCCGTCTCGAACGCCGTGCCTCTCACTACCTCACGCTTCGGCAACCAGCTGCCTCCCCCTCCTCCCAGCACTCGCAACTCTTCCTACAAGGTAAGCCATCCCCAGCACATTGACCACATCTTCTGTGTAAAAGTATGCTAATACAATCTCTATCCTCAGGGTCAAGTCGCTATGCCCACCATGTCTATGCCTCCCAACGGCCTCGGCCTTGGTATCTCGCAGGCCCCTCCGGCTCGCAACTTGCACCTCGAAGAACTCTTAGCCAAGCTGTCTGAGCAGCAAGTCCTCCTCAGCAGGCAGAGCTCTGCCCTCCAAGCTCAGCGGGGTGGTGAGACGTCTCCAGACTCCTCCGGCTCTGGTGCACTTACCAACCCTTACACCACCACTCCTCGCACTGATTCCCAGTTCAACGACGTCTCTCAAGCTGACCTCGCCGAGTTGTTACGTCTCAAGAAGGAGCTTGAGACTGCTCAGACCCAGATTGCTCGCATGGACCAGGAGCTGTCTCAGTCTCGCATTACCAAGCACACTCTCGAGCAAGCCATGGGCTCTCAGTTCGACTCCGACTTCGACCACATCCGCGACCTTCGCCCTCAAGGTGTCGCTGCCCGCGTCGATAACTGGGTTCAGTCGACCGAGCCAAATGTTCCTCCCATCAACGCCAACCCCAACATCAACCCCACCCACATGGCACCTCCTACTGCCCGTGGTATCTGGGGCTCGGGACCTTCCTTCGGCCCTGGTGGTGCTGGAGGTCCTAGTGGCCCTGGAGGTCCTGGTGTCATCGGCCAAGCACACAACAACACCAACAACTGGCCTCTTAATGACCCTCGTGCTATGGCTGGTGCTCGTCTTGAGGTCAACAATGCCAACATGTTCCCCATCGGCCCCAACACTCGTGGCTGTCCTCCCGCTCTGCGCATTGACACAACTGCGATGGGCCCCTATCTTAGCGAGCCATCCTCCGCCGCTGAGTTGTCCATGCGCAGTGGTCTCAGTCGTCCAGCTTCGGCTTTCGGCAACCACCTTCATCCTTGGGGCCAGTTCAGCCCTAACATCAACGCGTCTGATCATTCCGGTCTCACTCCACCTTTGACACCACTTTCTTTCCAGTCAATGCAGAACATGCACAACATTGCCGGAATGCCTCACCCTATGTCTGATCAAGCCTTGATGAACAACATGTCCTTCGGTTCCAGATCCAACGGCACCAGACTGTCACCCACTGCCGCCGAGTTCCAGGCCGGTGGCTACGCCAATGCTGGATGGAACATGAGCCAACAGGTAAGTCTTCTCACCAGCCCACACTCTGCGCACGCGCAATTCATCTGTCTGCGCATCCACTAACCGTTCNNCCAGTCCCTGTCTGAGCCTGGCAGCTACCTCACCAACGCCGAGCCCATGAACTACCGCCGTCTCCTGGACCGCAACATGAGCTGCAACTGGAAGTACATTGTCGACAAGATCGTCCACAGCAACGACCAGCAGGCATCCATCTTCCTGCAGCAGAAGCTCAAGGTCGGCACCCAGGAGCAGAAGTATGAGATCGTCCAGGCCATCATTGATCAGGCCTACCCTCTCATGATCAACCGCTTCGGCAACTTCCTGGTCCAGCGCTGCTTCGAGCATGGCACTCCTGAGCAGATCATTGCCATTGCCCGTGCTATCCGCGGCAACACTCTTAACCTGAGCATGGATCCCTTTGGCTGCCACGTTGTCCAGAAGGCTTTCGACAGCGTTCCTGAGGAGTACAAGGCCATCATGGTTCACGAGCTCCTGCGTCGCATCCCCGAGACGGTTATTCACCGCTACGCCTGCCACGTCTGGCAGAAGCTGTTCGAGCTCCGCTGGAGCGACACTCCTCCCCAGATCATGAAGTATGTCAACGAGGCTCTCCGCGGCATGTGGCACGAGGTTGCCCTCGGCGAGACTGGCAGTCTTGTCGTTCAGAACATCTTCGAGAACTGCCTTGAGGATGACAAGCGTCCCTGCATCAACGAGGTCCTTGCCAGCATTGATGTCATCGCCCATGGCCAGTTCGGCAACTGGTGTATCCAGCACATCTGCGAGCACGGCGCCATCCCTGACCGCAACCATGCCATTGACCACGTCCTTCGCTTCGCCACCGAATACAGCATGGATCAGTTTGCCAGCAAGGTTGTCGAGAAGTGTCTCAAGATTGGTGGCACCGAGTTCCTTGACCGTTACCTCGACCGTGTCTGCGAGGCTCGCCCCGACCGCCCTCGCATGCCTCTCATCGACGTCGCCGGCGACCAGTTCGGAAACTACTTGATCCAGTACATTCTGAGCCATGCCGATGCTCAGCGTCGCGAGGTCGTCGCCACCCACATCCGCAAGCACATGGTTTCCCTTCGCGGCTCCAAGTACGGTTCCCGCGTGGCCATGCTCTGCTGCAACCCTGCTGTCGCCACTCGTCCCGGTCCTCCTACTGGTATTCCTATGGGTCGCAACGCTGGCGGCTTTGGCGAGCGCCCTTACAACGGTCCTCGTGGCTTCCCTTACGGTGGAGCCTACCGCTGAAGGTCAAGATCTCAAAATGTTCCAACGCCCGCCCATTTCGTGGTTTTGTTGACCATGTTTGTGCCGGGTGTCCAAGACATATCTCCACAACATACTCCATGTCTCACTACCTAAGCTCTCGTGTGCAAATCTTGTGGTTGCACGAGCATTGCTGGCACGACACACGAGCTGGCTGCATAATTAACGGATATTACTGCACGTTTGACGATGGATGTGAGCGACGCATCATTGTCTAGCTCCAGCATGTTAGCATCTTTTCATTTACGCTCTCGTTCTCAGAGGCATGTGTCATGTCGAAGTTCTTCACCGTCTATCACAGAAAAAGGAGGAAAGCTCGCTTTTGGCGCAAGCCTTTTGGATGGATCGGAAGCACCTTACATCTTTCGACAAACATCAACATGTCAGCAAAAGTCACAAAAAGAAAGAGGAATTGGGGGACAAAAAAGGCATCCGGGAGATTTTTCGATTTGAGACACACACTCGTTTTATTTTCTTTTTTTCCCATGTTTTTTTTATGCAAGCTGGGGATGTAATGGGCGGAGGTTGAGCATTGAAAGTTTTCAAGAGCAAAGAGGGCGTAATGTGATGACGGACACAGCTCGGCTTGAAGTAGCATCGATATACAGAATGAGAGACTTGATACAGATTCCTGGTGCTGCTCGAGTGTGGTGTGATGGTGGATCGAGGATTCGAGATGTGATCGATGTTTGTTATGGGTGATGTCAGTGTGGCTGGGACTGGCACTGTTCGAATTCAGGGACTCAAGCGTCACCCGCCTCAAGGCCACAACAGATGCATGTTTAAGCGTGGCAGCCAATCAAGAAGCAAGAAAGAGAGCGATGATGGCTTCGCTCACTCCCAATGTCCAGCAGGGCGACGGCCGACTTCCATACTCTCCTGTGCACTCGCCTTCGGCTCCGGTAATCATGACAGCGGCTAACGGGCATTTTGCCAGTGTCGGCGACGGCGGCGACAAGCAACAGCAGTCATTCGAGCACGGCATCCAAGTCATTGACGAGAACAAGACATTCAACGCGAACCTGCCAGCATACCTCGACGCCGAACATGTGCTGCGCCAGGGCTTCAACTACCACCTCATCTCGGTCTTTGGCAGCCAGAGCACGGGAAAGAGCACGCTGCTCAACCACCTCTTCGGCACCCACTTTGGCGTCATGTCAGAGTCGGAGCGCCGCCAGACCACAAAGGGAATCTGGATGAGCAAGAACAAGCGCGACCAGGCCGAAGGAGGCGCCGTCAAGATGGCAGACAACATTTTGGTCATGGACGTCGAGGGCACCGACGGCCGCGAGCGTGGAGAGGACCAGGACTTTGAGCGCAAGAGCGCCCTGTTCGCCCTGGCCACCAGCGAGGTCCTGATCGTCAACATCTGGGAGCACCAGGTCGGTCTGTACCAGGGCGCCAACATGGGTCTGCTCAAGACCGTCTTCGAGGTCAACCTGCAGCTGTTCCTCAAGGACAACAAGTACGAACATGCCCCCAGCCCCCATCTCGACTCCGCAATCCTCTGACTCTCTTCTCTCACNAGCTCAACTCCTCGCTCGCTCCTCTACTTTGTCATCCGCGACCACATTGGCACCACTCCCCTGTCCAACCTGCGCCAGACTCTTCTTGCCGACCTCACTCGCATCTGGTCTACCCTCTCCAAGCCCCCTGGTCTCGAGAACTCCAAGATCGAAGACTACTTCGACTTTGCCT
Source organism: Aureobasidium uvarum (assembly GCA_903853725.1). Classification (NCBI taxonomy): domain Eukaryota; kingdom Fungi; phylum Ascomycota; class Dothideomycetes; order Dothideales; family Saccotheciaceae; genus Aureobasidium; species Aureobasidium uvarum. The sequence goes on from CAINUL010000015.1 coordinate 868,923, forward strand.
TTACCGCTCTGCCCCACAAGATTCTGCAGCCCGAAAAGTTCGTCGAGTCCGTCGCCAAGCTGGGCGAGCGCTTCCGCGAAGGTCAGAAGACTTCTAGGACGAACCCCTTCTCCGACGAGCAGGCCGAGCCCATCTTACTACCCGAGTACCACCGCAGAATCCCTGCCGATGGTTTCTCCATGTACGCTGGCAATGTCTGGGAACAAATCGACAACAACAAAGATCTCGATCTACCAACCCAGCAAGAGCTCTTGGCTCAGTTCCGATGCGACGAGATTGCTCGCGAGGTACTCGTTGCCTTTGACGAAGTCATCACACCGCTTGAGTCCAAGCAAGTCGACGCTGCAAAGTCTGGCGCACCGAGTGTGCTATCAGGCCTCGGCAAAGCCATGAACGGGGCTCGCGCAAAAGTCCTCAAGGATTTCACTAGCGAGGCAAGCAGATACCACCAGGGCGTCTATAAGCGCAAGAGTGCTGAGCTCGAGACCAATGTCGACGCAAGATTGAAGGCTCTTTTCCAGGGGCAGCTTTCCGCCGCTCACAAGACTGGTGTCCAAGAATTTACTGAAATTGTTTCTACTGCAGTCAAGTCTGGTCAAAAGAAGGGTAGCAACTACGACTTCCAGAAAATTGTCAACGCTGAGAAGCAAAAGTCTCTTGAGAAATATGAGCAGGAAGCATCAGGTCTCGTCATTGAAGGTGCATCTTGGAGCAACTACCAACAAGAACTCGACTTGTACCGCAAAGATCTCGACGAAGCCAGTGCAAGACTTCGCAAGGATGAGATGCGTCGTCTCGCCTCCCGTGTCGAACGCTGGGTCCGTTCTCACCTTGGTGAATCTATCGGTGTGCAATTCAACAAGCTCGGTTCAGGTCGTGGTGGCTCTGGTGCCCCCGAGACTGGCGAGAGAGGATCCATCGAGAAAGACCTCTGGGACCGCATCTGGCTCGTCTTCACCGAGACCGTCAAACACGCAGAATCACGCTTCACCGAGCGCGCAAAGGGCTTCGATGCTAGTCCCGAAGAAGTCGAAGTCGGACTCTGGCGTCTGCGTCGCAAGTCTTGGGGTGTACTGAGAGCCAAGATTGACGAGGAAGTTATGGAAGGAAACTTGCTCCTCAAGCTCAGAGAAAACTTTGAGGACAAGTTCCGCTATGACGAGGAAGGTGTGCCTCGTATTTGGCGTCCCTCTGATGACATTGAGGGTATCTACACGCGTGCACGGGAAAGTACACTCGAGCTCATTCCTCTGCTGTCCAAGTTCAAGCTTCATGAGACAAAGTCTTTGCCGCCGCTTGAAGAGTGGATTGGCCAGACACCTGCAGACCTTGCTGCTGCTGACGAAGAAGACTTGCATCCTATTGGTGGCGTTGACGAGGAGGATGGCAAGACCCTCGAGGAAGAGATGACTGTCCTCAGTGACGCAAAGAAGCAGGATCTCAGTGTGCGTTTCAAGAAGACCGCAGATGGTGTTTACGTCGAAGCCAAGCGCAGCGCCATTGGCGGCGTCACCCAAGTACCCCTCTACTTCTACGGTCTCTTGCTCGCACTGGGCTGGAACGAAATCGTCGCTGGTATGTTGCTCCTCACTGGTCACCTTTTATCCAAACTAACATTCTACNNAGTCCTCCGCAACCCTCTCTACTTTGTCTTCCTCATCCTCCTTGGTGTCGGCGGCTACGTCACCTACACACTCAATCTCTGGGGCCCTATCATCCGCATGAGCAACGCTGCCAGCGCCCAAGGTATCGAGGTGTTCAAGGAGCGTCTACGCGAGTTCCTCGAGACGTCCGATACAGGCCGCCAGGCCATGGCCATGTCTGGCAGCAAACCCTCTGAACGCGAACAATACAGGTAAGCCCAAGATTTCCCCTTTACATTCATCCTTTTACGACAACGATACTGACTGTGGTGAAAANNCAGAATGGACACGCTGAGTAGCGAGGGCAGNAAAACTGCATCCGCGGCTGTTGACGAGGATGAAGATATTTGATTATTGTGACTCTCTTGTTGTTTCTTGTCCATTAATATTGTCTTGGAAAACCCCTCATGTTCTCCTAGCCCTTGACTACATACGAGAAAAAGAAAAAGCAACGACGTCCCTGTGTATGCCTATATGTTGTCCTCAAATTTCCGATTCTTTGATATTGTTTGTATCTGGAGAGCGCATCAAAGCTTTTTTCTTTTTGTCATTTTCATCCTCGACCTACTACGTACTGCTGTTTATCTTTCCATGTCAGATGCCAGCGAGATGACCCTGACTCTCACAACCCTGAGCGATATCTCCCAATAATGCAGCTCCTCGGAGTCCGCTGCCACATTTCGTATATCTGAAAGGTACTGCGGTTATTCATGATGTCAGATCAGTGGTCAGATAGGAAAAATAGTGCACGACAGTACAGACGTCTAGATACTCTAAGACAGTAAGCAACGCCAAAGGTTTGACATCGCGTTTTCAAACATTACAATTACTCTTGTGTGTATGAATATATAAGAGCTATTATTTGATCATAATCCGCATCGACAAGTCCATTAGTTCGTGTAAGTGTGTCGTCAATAACATGTCTCTGCTCATTAACAGCTGGCAGCCCAGCATTTGGAAATGTCCACCTCGTCAACTCATCTCTGCGACATGTCCTTCTCAGAGGAAGAGGCTCTGTAGTCCAGAAAACCAGACTCGAAGGGTCGGGAGGTAACACCGGTTTCTAGTATAGGGGAGGCAGTGGTCTTGAGCGAGAACTCAGACTCATGACGATCTTCAATCAGCTTTTNTGGAAGGTCCGGAAGACTTGGTATGCTGCTCATGAAGCTGCTGTCGATAGTCGAGGTAGGAGCGGTAAGAGTCGAGACTCTCGGGTCGGCAGGAATGCGTGTATCGTAGCCAGAAGGGCCCGTGTCAGTGCTGATGGCCTTTCCACGGCGAGCCTTCTCTATACCTTCTCGATTGGCATGCTCGAGACCGGTACGGAAGTAGTCGATTTCAGGGTTCTGATCAAGGACACGCAAACGCTTGTCGACCATGGTTGGAGTCAAGGGTGCTTTGGAGAGCTCAGGAAAAGCACTTCGGAGCTTCTTGACGATGGCGTTCAAGGAGTAGTTGCACGTGTCAAGAACACACATGGCATGGTCGTGGACCCCGTTCCATTCTTTGGGTAGAGGAGGTGTAGGCGGGAAGCGGTATATCGTAGTTTCACTGGCTGACGAGGCGTTGGAAGAAGGTGATGGAGCTTCGTGAGCGGCAAAGGAGTGTTTCGACGGCGATGATTGTATGACAGAAGGAATGGTCGATGGAGCAGTGAGATTGTTGACGGTGGATTGTCTGGTCAAAGGCGGTGGTGGGCAGTCTGGCACTGGTGTGGGAGGGCGGCTGGCAAGCTTCGAGGACGAGGGAGGAGTGTCTTTTGTGATGGTGTACTTTGGCTGGCCGGGGAGCTTGACGGGCGTTGACGGATCGTGACTACAGCTGATGTTAGTGCAGGTCTTGTCACGCCCGGGACGAAGCAGAAGATACTTGGAAGCGCCGTCACTACGCTTGCGATGTGTGAAGACGCCCANTCTAGGAAGTGTCAGCAGATGGCGCAGGCAAGCTCGCGTACATCAAAGACTGACAGGCGCCGAATGGCGGGACTTAGGGATTGGATGGTGAGATAGCGCAGTCATGGTCACCAGGTCGAGGACGATGGCTGTTTGCAAAGGCATGTGGGAGCAAGATGGAAAGGTCAGAGCAAAGAGCAGTCAGGCAGAAGTAGTGCAGAAACGAGTAAAAGATGGAAAGAGCGAGGCTGCATTTACTCTATACGTTCCTGCCCAGAATTCGCACCTCGGAAAATAAAAGTGTCCAATTGTGCCGACTTTTGTGATTCAAATTACAAAGACAAGCCAGCAAAGATGGTGTCTTGTTTTATTGTACAAAATGGTCTGCGTAAAAAGCATACTCACCCTCACCGTCGCTGGAAAGTGATAATTCTCGTTGATCGTTAGGAGCCCATGTCTACTTCTGGAGACCAATCTTCTGGAGAAGGCTGCCCGAGGCGGGGATGTTGCCGTTGCCGCCCTTCTCGAAGACGCCCAGGATGTTCTTCCACACAGCTCCGGGCTCTTGGCTGGCGTCAATGCCTCTCCAGATGTTGGTCTTCTGGTAGTAAGAGATGACGGGGGCGGTCTGGTCGTGGTAGGTGGCCAGACGCTTCTTGAGGGTGGCCTCGTTGTCGTCGGCGCGCTGGACGAGGGGCTCGCCAGTGATGTCGTCGGTCATGGACTTCTGGGGAGGGTTGAAGATCTTGTGGTAAGAGCGGCCAGAAGCGGGGTGGACGAGACGGCCGGTGATACGCGAGACGAGCAGCCCGTCGTCGATGCGGAGTTCAACGGCGTGCTTGAGCGACTGCTGGCGGGCCTTGAGCATGTCGTCGAGGCGCTCGGCCTGGGCAACGGTGCGAGGGAAGCCGTCGAGGATGAAGCCAGTCTTGCACTCGGGGTTGTTCTCGAGCTCGCTCTTGATCATGCCAATCATGATCTCGTCGCTGACGAGACCGCCCTGGTCCATGATCTTCTTGGCCTGTCTGCCCAACTCGGTCTTCTTTGCGACCTGGGCGCGGAGCATGTCACCGGTAGCCTGCGCGCGTGTTAGTTGTTGTTGGGCTCCTTCTTATCGGCATGTGTGCGCGGGCGTACCAANGTGGCAGACACAGTACTTTTCCTTGATCTTGGGGGCCTGGGTACCCTTGCCNNTGGTCACGGGTCAGTCGCGCATTCATCAGACAAAAGGCTTCGAGTCGCGCATACCGGCACCGGGGGGACCCATGAGGATGATTCTCATGCTCTCATCGCTGGACGACGACGAGGCAGAGCTCTGAGCCTTGCCGTGAAGACGGGCCTCGAGCTCGGCAACGCGAGCCTCGAGCTTGTCGACGGTGCCTCTAAGCTGGTCCACCAGTTGCTCTCCGAGAGGTGCCATTGTGATAGTCGTGTGAGGTGAATTGAGTGGATCAAGACAAGTGGAAGCGCAACACCAAGGTCGGAGAATAGGTAGGCCCAAATGCCCTGCTGCTGCCGCTTCGGCCTCGGATGTGCCTTTTCTTGGCAAAATTATTGATCCATTCATCCACAGCTCGCACCTTCCACAATCTCGACCATCTTTATTCGTCATCGCAACCGCTATCTTTCACACTACAAATGCAACAAATAACCACGAGCTGCTCTACGAGCTAATAAGACAATCAGATTGTGTTCACCTTGGGAAGTCGTGAATTGCATTGTTTTGTCCAAAAGATAAAGCTATCGAATCCCATACTTGATAATATACTGAACTCAGCTCGCCATACATCGAACAAACTCCACCAAGTCTGCTGCCCTTACTCATTGGTTTCTTCAGGATAGTATCCCGTGTCTGAGAAGTCTTGCTGTATGTACGAGCACATGTTGTCAACTCTCAACTCGAACAACTCCAGGGCTGGGACGATAACGTTAGCATNACAACAAGCCAACCTTCCATACAAGATGATAAGCGTACCTTTGTCACATGGTCCCTCGTTTGGTGAGACATCGTCCATTGGCTCGACCACTCTGTTCTTCGCTACGCACTCGCCGACCTTCTCATCGAGCCAAGTGTACAGACCATCCTGCGTCTCGTTGGTCTTGCACGCGTCTGCAAAGGTAGCGGTAAGGATGGGGTATCCAGGAGTCGATTCAATGCAGTCTCTNNCTGTGAGTTGACAAATATATTAGCAGCTCATCAACAACTTCACAGTATAGGTACTTACGATACACTTGACTGTACCCTCGGGTCGGTAGATCTTGTGGTTGGAATGATACTCCAATCTCTGCTCGAAGCTCATGGCCTTGAAAGCGGCTTCTTGGGCCTCCCAGTCGGCTTGAGACTCGGGAATATCGCTGTAATGACCAGTACCGTTCGTGTTGGTAGGGGCAGCATGAGCGACAACTGCCAAAGCAGCGACGAGTCCACCGAATCTGAGGAATTGAACCATGATGTTTGGATTGACGGAATGATTGACAGAGAATCGGCAGTACATTGCTCTGATCAGTGTTTGTATATCCGAAGGTGGCAGACAATCAATGCTGAGGTGTTCAAGTGTGTGAGCACGTTATGCGGTATTTCTGCTGCGCCTGACCAAACCTTACCAGCGATGTCTGTTATTACCCCTCTTGTGAGCTCTCTCCACTCCTGTTGAGCTTGACTACCTTGCCAGTAACATGGAACACGTTCACTCCAAACAGTAGTCATTGGTCAGAGACCATGCTGGATGCCAGCTACCATGATGGATTGAGTTTGAAGACGAGGGAAAGAAGCTGCCCTTAATGAAAAGTGTTGCTACATTTTTAAGCTTATCAACTCTTCATACCTCAAGTCTTGTAGGCTCGTCTGCATCGGGCTTCTTGTCAGCATTCTCCGGATGGTCCTGACCCTTGGGGCTAGCCTTTGAGGCCTCGAACGACTGCTCGAAGTCGGCAATGATGTCGTCAATGTGCTCAATGCCAACAGAAATCCGGATGAGGTCTTTGGTAACTCCACTATTGATCTTTTCCTCATCACTCAACTGCTCATGAGTAGTACTCCATGGNNATCTGTGAAACTAGATTAGCATGAGCGCAAGAGACACGTATCTTTACAAACACTCACGAATCGCTAGTGTTTTTGCATCACCAACATTTGCGAGATTCGATATCAGCTTAAATCCATCGACAACCTGACTACCAGCGTCGACATCACCTTTCACACCAAAAGAAAGCACACCTCCGAACCCTCTTGGTAGGTACTTCTTGGCCAGGTCGTGACTAAAGTGGCTCGGGAGACCGGGATAGCTGACCCAGGAAACGTTTTCGTTCTTCTCAAGCCATTGAGCCAATGCGAGTGAGTTTTGAGCGTGTCTTTCGCAACGTAGACTCAGAGTCTCGATGCCCAACAATAGTTGCTGTGCAGCGAAGGGATTGAGAGCCATACCGCCATCGCGCAGGATCTCGACACGAACTCGGACGATGAAAGCTAGCTTGCCGAAAGTGTCCCAGAACTTGAGGCCGTGGAAACCTTCTGAAGGCTCACTCATCTCTGGGAAGCGCTTCCTGGCCTCTGTGGTGCCCCAATCGAAGCGACCGGCATCAATAACTACTCCTCCAACCGTAGTACCGTGTCCGCCGATCCACTTGGTCGCGCTGTGAACAACAATATCGACTCCATGATCGATTGGACGACAGAAGTATCCGCCTGCACCGAATGTGTTATCGACTATGACTGGGACACCAGCCTCATGCGCAACTTTGACGATTGCCTCGAAGTCGGGTACGTTGTATCGCGGGTTTCCAATGCTCTCAATGTACACAGCCTTGGTCTTGTCGTCAATAACCTTCTTGAAATCTTCTGCATTATCGCCATTCACAAACTTTGTCTTGATGCCCAGTCTCGGCAAGAAGACCTTGAGTTGGTTGTAAGTCCCGCCATAAAGATTTGAAGTCGAGATAATATTGTCACCGGCGTGAGCGAGTGCTGCAATTGCCATGAATTGAGCCGATTGACCAGAGGATGCCGCGACAGCTGCAACTCCATTTTCCAGTGCTGCGATGCGCTTCTCAAAGACGTCGACGGTGGGATTCATGATTCTGCTGTATATGTTTCCTGCCTCCTTTAGGCCGAACAGACGAGCTCCATGCGCAGAATCATTGAAGACGTAAGANNCTAAAAGAAGTTTAGTCCAAGGCTGAAGTGATTGTTGTCTAGGTGCTCATACTGTAGTTGCATAGATGGGAACAGCACGCGAGTGTGTAGCACTGTCTGGCTCATGGCNCTGTTTGGTGACAAGCAGACGGTCAGCTCTTCGATGCGAACCTCTGACAGTAATCGGTTCTCCAAGCTTACCAGCATGCAACTGCAAGGTCTCGAAGTGAGGTGTCTTTTCTCCAGCCATATTGTCTCGTAGTCTCCAAAGGTAATCGAGGTATTCAGCAAGTTTATGAGATGCGATTGGAAAAAGCTGGTTGGTAATAATTGAAAAAGGGCTGGCTCTTGAATGCCCCTCTTTCAGGCGCGGGGCAGATCAAATGGTTAGCGAGCACGCAATCAATCGTGCCTTCCTTCCTTCCACTGTAGCAGACATAACCGATATTGCGAAGCAGGAAAGACCAGTCCTTGGCTCAATCATGGATTGTGTATCCAGGCTGCTGTGTATTTGAGAGAGGCAGGCATGGGTGGAGTCCAAGGAGTAACGTCCTAGCTCTTCCTCCACCACAGCAAATGTTCACAAACATCAATTTCACTGACGCACAACAAGATAGTCAAGACAGTTCACTCATGCAGTTTGTGAGAAAAGAGGATCGTACTTAGCGAGTAAGACTTCCGCTCTCCGATGGCCCGCAAAAACACTGGTGTAACGAACTCGGTCCGCTCGCAATGCTCCAAGCACCTCATCAGCCAGCCGCCCGCTTCTTGTCGCCCAACAGGCCATCTCACTTCTCCACTCTCATTCTGTATCAACCATAAGCCGGCCTATCATCGCCGCGATCCCCTTCCTTGTCAAATGCCTCGATCACTCGAGCAGAGCACCATCCAGTACTGTCCAATGAAAAGTTCGGTGCCAAAGATGATAGCGGGATGGGATCACCGTTGCGCCATACTCTGGACACACTCTCAACTCGATAAAGACTATGAGCTCCTCCTGGATAATACTGGCGCTCTGGCCGAGTGGTTAAGGCGTTTGACTCGAATGATGCTCAGCATCTCTTACCGATATCAAATCCATTCGTGGGCGTGTGTTCGAATCACACGGGCGTCGACATGCTTTTGCTTTTTGCACGGTATGGACGAAGAGAGGACATCTGTTTTGGTCAGGAAAGTGGTTGGGAGCATGGGTGCGAAGTTGTGGTGGATGGGGCTTGATTTTTGGTGAACGCGTCGTTGGTTGCAGCAATTCGACGCTGAGAGGGATACAACATGTGACAGGGACTTGTGTTCACATGTCACAGAGGTCTGACCACTCCTCTGAAACAACAGGAACAGCGAGAAAGGCAGCAGCAGCGATCTCAAGAATACAAGCATGAATTGGACAGTCGAGAATCGGATGTCAAGGCCTGAGGACGCCGAACCTCGGCATCTCCGGAATGCTCGTTGTGGCTTCCAGCTCCAAGAAATATTTCTGACCGTGTCTTTCTAATCTGAGCGCTATAAAACATGTCGGCAGCCCAGCGCATGCCTGTCCTAGGAGGCACTCTTGCCATTGGAGTCACTGGTGCCGCTATGGCTCTGATACCTTCTTTCCGCGAGGCCGTGACTCGCTACTTGGGCATCTCAGCCCCTGGCGGTGTTTGGCGTATCCTGGCCATCTTCTTTGCATTGCTGAGTGTTAAGAGTCTGCCCTTTGTCTGGCATGTAAGTAGAGCACATCTATCATGTCTCTGCGCCAGTTATTGACGTTCTCTTCAACAGTTCCGCGTCTTCAAAAACCTCATCTGGCACCTCTACCTCCAACCCACCCACCTCAAACAATCCCACCTCTTCGCTCCCATAATCACAACCTCGCACAACTCCATCTCCGAATGCGACTACAACTTCCACAAGAGCAACTCGACCTACTTTGCCGACCTCGACGTCAGCAGAGCAGCCTTTGTCGGAGTCTTACTCAAGAAGTCCCTCGCTCGCTTGAATGGTGGAGATCTCACCGGTCTGCCCGAAGAAGCAAAGAAAGTCAAGGGCACATATATCGTAGCCCTGGGAGGCGTAGGCTGCGTATTCAGAAAAGAAATCAAGCCACTCGAGAGATTCGAAGTATGGACCAGACTCCTCTCCTGGGACGACAAATGGATCTACATTGTCAGCCACATTGTCAAGCGCGGCGCAAAGAAACCCTCAAACTACTTCTTGCAATCATGGAGAAACGGAAAAGCCGGCAAGGGCAANAAGAGCAAGGCAGACGGAGAAGACAAGATCAAGAGCATCTACGCAACCAGTCTTGCCAAATACGTCGTCAAAAAGGGAAGATTGACAATCGCTCCCGAGATCGTGCTCAGAAGATCAGACCTCTTGCCGGAACGACCTGCCAATGCGCCTGCCGCTCCCACCGTCTCAGATACACCAACCTCCGAAGGAGAAAAACCATACATGTCGAGTCCCGAGAACCTCGTAGCGCAAGTGATGGGCCAGCTACGTTCAGAAAACATGTTCGACAAGGAAAAAGAAGCCAAAGAGGGAGAAATGACTTGGAAAGAGGTGGAAGCAAAGAGACTCAGAGGACTGGAGATTGCTCAGCACTTTGATGGGCTCACTGCCTTGCATGGAGAGTGGAATGCTGATGATAATGTCATTGGCGAATATGGAGACTTCTTCTGGTAGATTCTTGATGTACAACATAGAAGGATAGAAATGAGATCCACTAATCTAATAGATACAAATCACTCATCTAAACGTTCTTTTCGCTTGATATGAATCATTCCTTTGAACCCCGGAGGCCTGACACTCACTACACACGCGAAGCGTACAGTGCCAGTAGCGGACATAAAGGTCTGACAATGATACATTCGAGACTCTCGATACTATGGTTCTCACGAGCGATCTTCTGCAGTGCAATGTTCTTGTGAGATGAGTAGTATCGTCAACAAACAAGAGGGGAAATTGTGGTATTGATCTGCATATGCAAGCCAGGAGCCATACAACCAGCTATTCAATGAGAAAAAAAAAGACACTTGATCTGTGTCCATCTATGAAAAGGAAAGCAAAAACGTACACTAGTTGGACATGAACAATGCATGGTAGTAAAGAAAAAGGTGATGGATGAAAAAAAAAAAAAAAGGAAAGATGAAAGAAGCGGCTAATCAAGAAGAAGAAGAACAGAAGAAAAAGCAGTGGGACACCAGTCCCCATGCTGCTATGCTAGTTTGAATGCAGTCCTGAACGCCTCCCTTGTGATTGAGCGTAGTAACATGATCCACCTCAACCCAGGTATGCTCGTATTTTCTGCCGAACGCTGAACACAAAGAAATGAACATGGCATCGAAGGTATTATTTGCTGGCCAGCAGCTTGCTCTCATCAACCCGATCGCCATTAGGCAAACGATCTTTCTTCAAGCATTGACCTTTACGGCCAACCTCGTCTCGGAGGTGATTTAGCTTGTCTTTGTCGCCGTTCCAGCTGAAGTCTCTGCTCCAGAAGCCACATCCAATGTTGCTAGTCTCGCCTCTCCAGTAGGTCTGCTTGAGACCAGCCGCGTCAACGGGTGGGCGCCATTTCTTGTGGTCCAGACTACTAATTAGACTCTCACCCTCCATATGGTGCAAAAGTTCTGGGTTGACAGTGAAACAGCGAAGACCCTTGTCGCGGCAAGCGGTCAGGATAGCCACATCATAGGCATGGTCGATACTGCCACGGTTGCCGGCCACGGGGGCATATTCTTCGACGAGTCTTCTGGCCGAGGCTCGGGTGACGGCGTAGCCAAAGGTACAAAGCGGCGAGACAGATTTGTGAACGATACGCGCTTGTTCGGGTACGTCAAAGGCGGTAAGGAGAGAAGAGGTGAAAGGGTGTAGATCGGTTCGGCGAGGCAGGGTCTGATCAGGGTAGACGACGTGGGGTAGATCGGTCAGATTGTTAGGATGAACGACACCGACACCAACGGGCTCGTCCATGGTTGTAAAGTAGTCTCCGCAGTGTCCGACGTAGAAGAGCTCCCAGTCGTCTGGGTGTCCCCAGGGGTATTCCTCACCAGCTGGGGGCAGTAATGCGCGGGCGGCGGTAGCAGCGAGCGGGACTTGTTGTGTTCGTAAGCGGATGTCCCAGTCGACATCATCTTCCAGGATGAGTGCCGTCTCGAAACCCGACTTGAGGAACTCGTTAAGAACGAGGTTGTGGCTGAGCCATGCGCGGACGGAACCGTTTGTGATGGACGACTTGTCGTTCTTGCCTCTGAAGGCCATGACTTGTTCCTCTGTCCATGTCGGTAGGGTAGGGATGGTGAAGTGCAGCTCGGTCACATTGGCGGATTGGATCAGGTTGTTGCGGCGTGGACTGCCGGGGCCAGACACAACAAACAAGCCGCCGAAGCCCAAAGTCGCATTGGCGGGACTTTGATGGGTAATGGAGAAGGAAGGGATGCTGGAGCCGACGCTGCTTCTGAAGTATATGATCAGAGTGAGCACGCTCAGGCCGATAAGCACGTAGAGCGGCGGCAGTCGGGGCGTAACCATGGTGTTATTGTTGCGAGCGAGGTCGAAGTACGAGGAGGGCGTTGAACCTTTTGGGGGATACGAAGAATAAACGCAGCGCTATCAGCCTGTATCAAGTCGCAATACGGGGCATCAGCCAAGAAGCTGTGGCGCGGTAGAGGCGTCCAAGTGCCGATGGAGCGAGATGAACAGGTGCGGAGGGGGCCGATGAGCTTCGGAGATGCAAGTGTTGAGAAGCAAGTGTCGGAGAGGGGAGAAGACGAGTCTACAGTCTCTCCTCGAAGAAGATGAGCGTTATTGGGGAGTTGAATGAGGAGTCGACGCCGCGCAACCCGTCCCACTTGGAAGGGCTTGGTGCGACGAACATGGAGAAACCTGGTCAAAGATCATCAGCCAGCCCTGCTCAGCAATCATCTGCCCCCAATCCTCCTCCTGTCAGCCTGTCAGACGCCCCAGTGAAACAATCAAACCTTCCGTTCCAATTGGCCAAACGTTGATTGCCAGAAACATCTTGCCTATAATCCATCATTTGCGCGCGTGGCTAACGGACAACAGGAGTCAACGGTAATCTAGCGCTTTTCAGCCAGCGAACAGCTCACAATTCAACACAGTGGAATCGATTCAGACCACCCTGGCAGGGAGATTTCATTAATCCGAGTCCATTTGACACTTCTTGCATGGCTTGCCAATCACGCTTGCAAGAAGCCGCATCTCTCAATGCCCCTGTCGGCACGCACGTGGGCACTTTGATGATCGTCCTTGCACTGCAGTGCCGCCAACGTCTTTTGGCCGCCTATTTTTCTTACCCCAAACCTTCTCGTTCTGCTATTCAAAACAGCCTAACAACTGTCGAAATTGCCGTTGCGCTTGCTTCAGCCAAACCTCAGGTCTTTGCGACTTGGTCTGATACATCTTGGTAGGTCACCGTGTGCTATCACAACGGCGTTCACGTGAACCAGTCAATGCTTTTCATCGCATGTGCCATCCGGCTGGGATAGCATGGCAATATCTAGCAAGAGCACGACGGAAGGTGTATGAAAGGTAGTAGGGGTTGATTCCATCAAGTATTAGTCAAGTGCTGCTAAAGAAAATGTGTGGGTGTCTTCCTCGTTGTTATCCTCCCCTCCTCTGATTTTTGCTGTCCTGTCCTCAACATTGCTGTCTTGAGATGCTCTTGTAAGCCCCGAACTTTTTGAACGGCATGTTTTGTCGAATCGTCCCTTCCTTGAGCGCAGAAATATGATCATGGGAAACTCTGAGAAGCCAAACGCGATGAAAGAAGAACTGCTTCTGCCAAAAGATGTCAGTACCCTCACGTCGCGATCAGAGTTGTGGAGGCTTACCTGGTGTGCCGGAAGAAGCTCGAAAACCAGTATGCCCATCTCGCAGAACGCTCAGTCTTCGACACTGACTTCACTATCCTCGGGGTCCAGGAGATGCAAGCTCGGGATCATGTGAAGATTGAACTTTGTAGAGCCAGCGCCGTGGAAGGCTACCAAGAGCTAACCGAAGGTAACAGGGTTACGGCGAGCACGGCAAGCCTTTTTTTCTTCTTCATCCGCATGCTCATGGTAGAAACATGGATCTGCCTTGTAAGGCGCAGTGTCCTTGTCCTTGCACGAATGGTCGTCGTCGAGTGCGATGGAGTTGTATGACGGCTTCTTGCTGTGACAGGAGCTACACAACTCCGAAGGTATTCTTCGAGCTAACTCTATGAGTACTGTAACCACCATGTCGTGAGGCAAGGCTTTCCAAAAGGCCAAGTCCTCTGAACTATACCTTACGCCATATATCAATCTGTCCAAAACAAGTTTTCTGAGAGGAGATGCTGCAGTCGTGTTTGAGTTGATGTATCTATAAGTACCAGCACTCATTGCGGAGTTTCTCTTCTCTTGGAAAAATTCGATCAGAATATCGATGGTGGTACTTCTGAGAGCCTTGACGTCGAGGCGATCTGCGAGTATGTACAGTGCAACAAAGGCCTGCTCAGGCCATGTCATGACATCTTCGCAGTTCAGATCTGATGCTTTAATGATAGCAGGGTTGAAGCCGCCATCGAGGCTACCGAAGTCTTGATCAATGTTTGAACTGTCATCGACAACAGTATAAGCGAGTTTGCCGCTGTACAGCCAGGTGACAAAGATCCTGAATAAGAAAGGGGAAACATCTTCGAGCTTGACGATGCCGGTCTGACTCTCTTCGAAGGTCCCAGTGAGTGCTTTGGCGAAGTACTCAGATTTGCTGCACAGAAGCTCTTGGTGAACGATGAACTTTTCCTGGGCTGAGCCGACCAGAATGGTAGCCATATTTGCGTTGTACAAGAACCTTGAAGCTAATCAGTCTCGCAATGTGTAGATCTACATGGTAGAGCACTTACTTCATTGTGTTGGCCATGTTGGAAGTGGTGCTGGTGGTGGAAGTGGAAGTGGAATATTAGTGCTGTTGGAAAGGGTGGTGCTGTTGGAAGAGAGATGGAAAGAAAAAGAAGAGAAGTTGAAGGCTGTGGGTTGATACAGTCGCAGAGTGAGAGCTCGAGTCGTTTAATGTGAAGAGCGTTCGAAGTGAGGCAGACGAGGTCGATCGCGAGTGAGTGCTCAACAGACACCGCGGTTGCAGTTGGGCGAGCCATTCAGTACGTGATGCAAATGAATGTCAACATGCGAACCGATTGGAAGTGACCATTTTCACGAATCCAAAGGAAGAAGCCCCCTGACGGATTCCATCTCTGTTGACGTGGTTCCCCACGGGCTTCCAGCAAAGCGATCAACCGACAAATAGGTCTAGGAAGACGAACTTCTGGCCGTCTCCAAACTCGCTTTGGCAAGAAAGCAATCTCAAGAGAGATTTGAAAGTCCATCGATCCCGACACGAGGCTGACAAGGCCGAGTCTGCGTGATCTACTGCCCAGCATGGAGATGTAGCGAACGATTCTCCTGTCCAGCATGAGAACGGTCAAAACCACTCTTCTGAGCGGGCTGATGAGAGCGTCAGGTTCACGCACAAACATCCAAACCGGGGTTCTCATCATCTACCAGACTGTAGTGTGTATAGTTATAGAAACGCACAGTTTGTCCTACAAAAGAAGTATTGTCCACGAAGAGTTGTAACACTATCAGATCTCTCGAGACGCATCTCAAATTCAGAAACAATTGTGCGTGCCTATAACTACACGCAATGTAGTTCAGCAGACAGAGATGAGAGCTAAAGACTTACTGTGTTCTCTGCCTAGGTTGCGAAGGTACACCCTCATGCGATGGTGGCCCGCCGTGACGTTAGTGAGACGCTCACTGTAAGCAGACACGATTCTTCCTGAGGTACAGATGTGGCCAAAGAGGGTCAATAAGATATCACCGCTCAGTGGACACTCTCATGTTTCTTAGGGAGAGTTTCCTAAGGTTGCACGTCGAACACACTAATACTGCCACTGGTTCTCATTAACAAACAGCCCCTCTTGCCCATTGTGACAACCTCGCCTTTGCGACAAAAGATCCTTAAAATGGCGGTGTGAGTGATGGATAATGGCAAAAAAAGAATGAAATGAGTGAAAAGAGACAACGAAAGACGGGAAAAGGAAAGAAATGGAAAAAGAAGAAAAATGGTACCAATCCTTTGTTTGCATTCTCGGTGTCGAAACCGTCAAGGCCCCAAACTTCCTTCATCTCTTTTCTCTTCTGGCTCTTGGGCTTGCCCTGCTTGATGCGCATCTTCTCGAAGAATACATAAGCAGAGTAGAACACTGAGCTAGTGTTGCCGGAATCAGGTCCCTTCTTGCCTCTGAAGGACTGTATCTGGGAAGCACTGATACCCTTGGGCGCCTTGTCAGTGTTGTACTGCGCGAGAAGGTCACGACCGAATTGTGCTTGGGTGACACCAGGCTTCTTGAGGTATGCTGTGATTTGGCGGCGAATATCGTCACAGGTGTCATATACAGGAACTGAGTCTGTCTCTTCGCCTTAACACAGACTTCGTTAGCGATCTCATGCTTTCACAGAGTTTGAGATGTCGAAATCATACCATCNGAGGTGGACATCACTTAGATCAAGTTTCTCATCCTGCTTCTTACCACCCTTGCCATCCTTGCCGTCCTTCTCAGCATCCTTGGCCTGCTTCTGCTTCTTCGTCGGCACCTTGATGCCCATGTCCTCTCTTCTCTTGAAGAAAGCAAAAGCGGCAGGGTAAGCTGCACACTCATCACCCTTCATAGTACCATGCTTGTGCATAAAGTTGTAATAAGCATTACTGCTCACATTAATAGCACTGCAAAAGTCGCCAACTTTCATCTCGCCAGACTCAATCAAACGGTTGATCTTGTTGCGGACGACTTGACACCTGTCGGTAACGATGGAATAGTCATCAATGTAATCATCGATATCCTCGTTGATATTGTTGGCGGCTTCTTCGTGAGTGCGCTTGGTACCTTGATTGGGGCTTGTTGCAAGGCCGGCATTTGTGATGGATGTAGGTGCAGGTGAGTCCTTGGTCAGATTGACTTGCGGAACACTGTCTTTGCGAGCTTCTGAGTCTGCACCAGATGAAGCATTGTTGCCGGTGCCAGTCTCGGTAGAAGTGTTCTCAGCACCCGCAACTTGTTCCGCCAGATGAGCTTCAGCCTGTTCCATGTTGGCCTGGGTCTGAGGTGAAAGAGGTGCAGTCGTATCAGCCGTGAAGATCCTTGATTATCGTATGAGTGGTGTCAACGAAGTTGAATTCCAGATGTGCACAATCATCTCGAGCTGTGTAAGAGAAGAAATAAAAGAAAAAATGAATAAACCCACCACAGAGCAATTGAACTCTTTAAAACCCATGGTCGGCGCGTACGCTCGTCGATCTGCCCATCCTGGTTTGCGTGTGACGTCGTTGAAGTGTGGAGCTGGAGCTCAGAAAAAGAGTAAACTCTCAGGGTGGAGGGATTGCAACACGATCGCAACAAGACGTCAAGCTCGCGTATTCGCGTGCGACATTCCTGTGCAAGACTGCAGGTGGTTGAGATAGAAAAAGAGGCATCCTTGATGCCAGCATTGATTCTACGAGAGTGAACATGTAAATACAAGTTGGTCATACACAAGACCTGTTTCTTTCGTTATACCCGTGGGTTCTATGCGCCGCGCTTACAAGATTAAGTAAAAGGAAAAGGCCATCGATCGCTTCCATCCAAATAAAAGAGACTGTTCTCCGATGCAAGATGCGTTGTGAGGAATGGTGTGGAAGAGATGCAAATATGTTGGGTTTACGTCGCTTCGGTCGTCGAGGCAGCTTCACCGTTGCTTTGTGCTGGTGCATCCGCGGTCGTCGCCCCAGGGCGAGGAGATCTGGGTGGTCCCTCGGCGCTGGCTCGTGAGAGGCGCTTAGCCTTCTTCTCTTTCGCTGCCTTATCAGCATCAAAGTCTTTCCACTTGCGCCAGCCGTCAAAGTCGATGAGAGCTTGCATACAACCCCATTCCTTGACCTTGCGTTCAAGCCAGACGAAGTTAACGGGCTAGAGTATCTGGTTAGTATTCTTGTGGCCTTGGAACGCGAACATCTGGTACATACCTTNTGTCAAGAAATCGTTGCAACCAGCAGCTAGGGCTTCGTGTCTGTCACTCTGCAAACTACTTGCAGTAAGCGCGACAATGATGACGGGACTCTTGAACAAGCCGCCATCAGACACGAGTTTATCATCGTCCTTCTTCTTTTCTTCGTCGTAATCTTCTCCATTCTCGCCTTTTCCAGAACAAGGAGCAGGGGTGGAAGAGGTGCTGAACACACCAATTCCATTGGCTCTTTCAAGACGACGAATCTCTTTGGTTGCTTCCAATCCGTTCATGATGGGCATTTGAATATCCATAAGCACTAGATGGAAGCCGCCAGCTCGCCATTTGTTGACTGCAATCTGGCCGTTCAAAGCTGTGCTCCATCTTACTTTCAAGCGCTTCATAAACGCTTCCAACAGTCTCAAGTTGATGATGTTGTCCTCGACGATCAGTACGTTGATGGGAGGAACCGCGCCGTCGAGCAGCGAAGGAGGAAGGGTTGTTTTTGCGCCATTGCTAGGAGATTTGATGGTCGCCGTACCGTCGGTGGGAGTAAGCTTTCTTTGGCGGCGAGGGCGAGCAGGCTTGAGCGTGCTTTGACTCTGAGAAGCAGGGGTGGGTGGGCTACTACCGGGATGTACAGGAGGTATAGCCTCTGCGGCAGGAGGTGTTGGGAGAGCTGGCGCCGGCGGTACGGCATGGCCCTGTTGTTCGGAAACGGTGGAACCGGCTCTTGGGCGACTCTGTCTGATTGTAGGCATATGTTGAGAAATCGCTAGGTTGGATGCACTGAGAGGCATGGATGTAGGCGGAGGATTGTGGGTCATGATAGTAGGGGAAGAAGTATGTTGGCGGTTGAACTTTGGCCTAGGATCGCGAGGATCGCGATGGCGGCGGACACTGCCCGGTGATGGCAAGACAGGAATCTGGCCAGTGTTCAGTACGGCTATTGAGCGGGGTGGCTCAGGATGTAATGTCTGTTGCACAGGCGGTTGGCCAGGCACATTTGTTGGAAGTTGAACTGCGGGCATTGGGGGAANATAGTCAGTGCCTGTCTCTGCAGGTCGGTAGTCATCCAAGGCAGCATATGAAGCACCATGGTATATGCGAGGAGATGGGCGAGGGGTGCGGCGTGNGGGAGTCTCGATAAGAAGAGCTTCCTCGGCAGTTTGGCCACCAGCATAATACGAGTCCAATGTGCGACAGACATCCTCGTCTGGACTGAGAATACGTTCCGATGCGCGCTTCCCGTTCTCATCAGGCCTGCTGACGATGCGCAGGATAAGGTCGGGTGAGTCGTAACTTCTACCCAGCGAGTTGCCGTATTTCCTCATTACGAGGTCTCTCACATCATCGACTAGGTCGTCTTCGCGCACCGTGACCATGGTAGGCGAGGCATTGGGTCTCTTGACCCATACTTTTCGGGTCAACATGCTAGCAATAGGAGGGACCGGTGCGTCGACAAAGTAGTCCGAGGCTTCAATGGTGGCCGGAGGAGTCGAGGGAGGTAGAGGGAATTGAGCGACGGTGTTGGGACTGAGTAAGGCGCGGATGATAGGAGCGTTGGCGCCGCTCAAGAGGGATTGACGACGGATAGTGTTCTCGGATGGACGTTTAGGCGTCAGTGGCAGCGGTAGCGACGGCAGACTCGGAGAGGGCTGGGCGCGGATGGATACTGGGGTGTGAGGGCGCGAGTGGGCGGATTGAGGACGGAGGCTCCTTGTGCTGGTGGAGGCGTCTGTGTCAGCGCGTGGGACATTGGGAGAGATGTGTAGTTCAGCGACATACTCGGCGAGGATGTCGACAGGCTTCTCTGGAGTGGCACACTGCAATGTCAGGCTTGGTTGATTGTGCGAGTGGCTCGAAGTCCCATGTCTCTCGGGAGTGGACTGGAGGTCGTTGTCAAGATGGATGCTAGCAAGTTGAGCGTCGAGGGTCGGAGCAGCAATGCCGCGGCCGGTGCTGGTGCTGTTGCGGTTGCTGGCAGCGGGCGGGCGCGTGGTGGGCTCGGGAGCGTCGTGAAAGTGGTCGTCGCTGTCTTCCTCTCTGATGCTGTCCTGCACACTAAACTTGGACGGACTCTTGAGGGCAGCGAGATGCGGAGAGGATCGGCCGTGGTCGCGAGAAGTGCTCCTGCTGCCTGCCGCTTGGCCTGAGTGCTGCGAGGGCTGCGGCTGGGGTTCTGCCGAGGAGCTGCCTGTGCTGTGAGAGCGCTTGAGCAATCCTCGAAAGGCCGCCCGGAGTCCTGGCATCTTGACAATTATCACTGTTCCTCTGTCCAGTACCTCTAGAAAATATCTCCAATGTTTACGTGCAGCCGCAGCTGCCGTGCCTGTCGAGAGCCCGCTGCTTTGGGCTGCACTCAATCGTCAAGAAATCACGGCTCGCTCACGGGCGCTTGGTCCTCCTTAATCTTCTCCTGTCATGGCCTGTCGCGAACCTGATACCACTGCCCTACCACCACCTGTCAAGACGTCAATGGCGCCCATCACTTACTCGCGACCACGTTCCGCCTATTCACATGTCTTGTCTGTACCTTTTCATCTCATTGTGCCTCTTGATTCATCATGTTTGACCTGCTGTTTTGCTTTTCCTATAAACCAAAAAAGCTATGCCTCGATCCGATCTCCGTCGCGTCGTACCTGCTACAACTTGCCTGCAACATGCACCTCTCTCCTTGGCCATGCACATGCAGCCTCCCCCTAATATCACTTGATTGGACCTTCCTTCTCAATCGACCTGCTGCTTAGCTGCCACGCCCAACCATTTCAGTTCGACTCCATCATAAGAATCCTGGCACTTCTCCATCTCAAACTCGAGTCCTTCGACAGCTCCTTCCGCATTGTCTGCTGCCTCGTCCGAGATTGGCGACAATGCTATCTTCCAGGTGTGCTTGTCACCAATGCGACGATATCCCAGATCCAGCTCCTCCGTCACTCTCTTCTTCTTGGGGATTCGCTGGATGAACTCCCAGCCTCTGTCTTTGTACTTCTGAGTGAGGATGACGCCGTTGAAGTAGTCGGGAATACGAGTAGGGTAGGTCTGACGCTTGATGAACGTAGCATTGGGGAATACGCAGTATGCGTGGTTGCCTGTAATGGCATTGACCAGCGCAGTCGTGTAGGTCGAAAGCGTAGAGTGGATAGGATGCTTGTGGGTCAGGATGATCTCCAGCCTGACGAACTCGCCGTCGACCACTTTGTCGTACTGATGAANCCTATGAGTAGTGTCAGCGAATGTTCAAGATGGACGTCGTGTACCACTCACCATGTCGACATGAGTCCAAGCGTACTTTCCGACCTTACGAGACGCAAGATCATATCCTTCGACTTCCTCCATGTAACGACAGAACGCGTCTGCGTTTTCTCCAACCTGCACGCAGACATCCAGATCCGAGCCATTCCACTCCACACGATCCATGAACTGCAGAGCAAAGCCTCCCGAGATTATGCCATCGAGCTCAGCAAGTCGTTTTCTGAAGCCACGAGGATCCTTGACGAACTTCTCGAGACGCTTGTTGATGTCCCAAGCGCCGTTGCTAACCAGCTTCTGGTACAGAGGCTCAAGGGCGCGGCAAGTGTGGGTGAGCGCGATTATATCCTTGATGGGAAGGTGCGCAGTGAGGGCGTCACAAATGGGCGGGAACCCGTCCGTGCCAAGTATGGTGGTGAGATTGGCCATGCCGAGAATGGTTATTGGTCGCGTTGCAGGTGGATATGAAAGTGGTATGTAGTGTTGTTGACGATATCCAAGTTGGGCTTCGACGATTCACACGAAGACAGTGCGACTCTCTGGAAGACTTCGTCTTCACCAGTGAATGAAAACGCAGAAGACGTGGTTCGAGAGCTCAAGCATGCGTGTTTGTATTGAGATGTCGTTTGCGTGTGAGGCGCGGATTGCTGCAGACCAGCGAGTTCAGAATCTGAATATCGATACAGTTCCTCAGCCAGCGCGAATGGACTTCAGTGTTTTGTGACGGTGGCTTGAGCCAATCTTAATGAATTGGTATGCTCGACAGTCCAGACATATGTGAATGTGGTTATTGGAGAGTTGGTATGCACTCAGGTCAGGGTGTGACAGCCGACAAGAAAGACTTGATCAGGGCGGGAGGCTTATTGACGAAGGCAGCATCAACAATCAAAGATTCGTGGCCAAACCATAGCGTCAAGACAGGAAGGGTGAATCGAGAACGAGAAAGAATTGTTCATCTATTATGTTGGTCGTAAATTCGTTATATAGTGGTGGTACAAATCCCTTCGCTTTCAAAATATCCGCCGATGACAGTCAATGCAGTGCAATTTGTACTCCACAAACGCCACCTCCGTCTACACCCTCAGTCCACAAGTGATGTATCTTATCATTGATCCTGATCGTTATGTTTTCGGTGATGGTGTTGATGCTTAGACGATCTCGTCTGCACCAGCATGGTCCTGGTCGGGGTTCGCTTCCTCATAGTTGAAGTACTTGCAGAAGCGGTAGTAGCCAGCAGCGAGAAGACCGCCAAGGAGAGGACCGATCCAGTAGATCTGAAGATGAGAGTACAGTTAGCGCTATTCGTATGTGTGAGAGCATGGTACGCCAGCAGTTCGTGCTATCAGTACCCCTGCCTTACGTACCCAGTGTGCATGATTAAAGCTAGCAGCGGCGACGCAAGGGCCGAACGAACGTGCAGGGTTCAGACTACCTCCGGTGTAGTAAACACCTAGCATCATCTGTTAGAAATGCAAAGCAGCAGCTCAGAGCAACATTGACTTACCTGCAAGCTCAGCGACGAACAAAGCCAATCCAATACCCAGAGGGGCAAGGAAAGTGGTCTTCGACTTCTCAGCTGCAAGCATGAGGACGGTAAAGACGAGGAAAGATGTTAAGAACATCTCAAAGAAGACGCCTTGTACTTCGGACATGCCAGGAGCCAGAACGGTGCGGGTGGCCGAAATGTCACCAGGAATCATACAGCTCACTAGAGCAGCAGCGACTATGCTTCCAAGGATTTGAGCCGGGAAAAGAACCAGACCTCTGACCCAAGGTAGTTGACCAGCGGCGACCATACCGAACGTGACNNGCTTGAAGTGTTGTGAGCGGGGGTAATCCTGATAGGTTTGCGTCTCAACTTACGCTGGGTTGAAAAGTCCACCACTGATTCTGAACAAGATCCATACGGCGACCAGGAGCGACATACCATAGCCCAGAGCAATGTAGACGACTGTCGAGGCACTGTTGCTTCCGTTCGGTGCCTTGTCACTTGCTTGGTAAAATGCCATGAGTTGGCACGCAAAGGCGAAGTAGAGGAAGAAGAAGGTGCCCACGAACTCTCCAGTAGCAGCGACGAAGTGATTTTTGATGGCATGGCCTCTATGTCTGTCTCCTGCCATGGTTTCAAAAGGCTTTTCGATATGTCCTCTATGCATGATAGGTTGTGGTAAGGCGAGATGGGTCACGCAACTTTGATGGTCAGGCTGAGAACCTCCCAGGCAGCGGGTAGATCAAGCAGATATAGAGATTCCAACGAGTGATGATACTTTCGTGACGGAGCCCCGTGCAGGACATCCCGCTCCAGCAAGCAGCATGACGTTGCCAGAATAAGAGGGAGAATGCTAGTCATGGTTTCTAGAGACGGATCAGATTTTGGGTGCATGCCGCCCCGTTGCAACCGACAGGGCTGGGAAACCCTGTACATAGCATTGTTCGCAAACTCGATTGGCATGGAGTGGCTCTGTGCGTAGTGAAGACGTTTCAGCAGACACACACCTGAAGATGTCGACTCAACAATTCACCGATTTCTGAACGCTGGCGATACGCATCTTGCGGCTCAAGCTGATGTCGTCAGTGGAGGTTGTGAACGATCATCCCTGCATGAAACAGCCCTCTCACCGGAGCTCAGACGATTTCGAATGAGCAGCCGCTGTCCTCGAAACATCCATTGCAACATCTGGGTGCGGTCAAAAGAGGAGAAAGATTGACGAGTTGGAAATCTTGGTTTTAACAGTCTTTCGGAGACCCGGGAGAATCATCAGTTCAAACCTCCGCGAAAGTTGATATGGAAAAGCCATTCTCTTGCTCAACCTGCAACTCTATCGATATCTAATTTTACTCCTGTTTTCCTCCTTCGGAAAACATAATCTCAACATTGTTGTACCGAAGTCGTTTTGTCCCCTGTTGATACTCTGTGCTGGCTACAATCTTGCGACCGTGAGTGGGTCAATAACAGGCAATCCTGTGAGCGGGATGTCCACAATAAGACCGTCTCACGATACAAAGGAACATTAACAGAGGTGTTTTATTGATGAGACAGGCTCTTACTCGTCGGTCGCTAACGCCTCTGCATGAGCGCGAGCACGAGGCTGAGTTGACCATGACATCACCTTTCGCTTGCGACCCACTGCACCTCCAACTCGACCATTCTGCGTAAGGAGGTCGTATGGAGTGTGATAACGTGGCCAATGCCAGACTGAGCACCGGTAACCAGGAAGTTGGATACTCAGAGGGTGATCATTGATCAGAGACAGTTCTTAAAGATTCTAGAACCCGGGTCTTGCTATTGTTAACCGAACTTCAACTTCTTCTGTCCTTTTTCTGCTTTTGCGACATTTGGCGGTCGACCTCTCTTCGATTGCGTATTCGGGTTCGTACTTGGAGGCCGACTATGTTCCCGCGATGCTGCATTTACTCTTTCCTCCGCTGCGAGGTCAGCCGCCAGGTCCTTTGCAAAGTGCCAATCATCATGTTCGCTTTGTCCAATGACCAGTAACGTGCTGTTACATCGAGGGCAAGTATATCGACTTGTGTCATCATCTGGACGTCTGCTTTGCTTCTCTGCATGTGATATTGGCATATCGTCCGATGTTCCTTGCGCAGAAGGAGGAATGTCGAACGGACTATGAGCCTCTCTCACATCATCTTCCATGCGAAAGTCTTGCTCTTCTCGTTCAGAATGACCGCCGGAACTTTCTTGCCTAGCTCCGAAAAATCGTTGTATACCACTCTCCTCAACACGCCTGCGCTTGCTTGGAGAGGGAGTCTCCGGGTTGCGTGGTTCTGACGATTCCTTTAGGGCAGCTGATATTGCTTTTGCCTCGTCTCCTCTCAGCAGAAATCCACCAATACCTTTGTTGCCAGTCACACCTTCTTCAAAGCCACTGACACTTAATGACAGGTTCGCACACGGCCATGCTCGGCCCTCTGCAATGACCTGAGCAAGTAGTCCTTTGGCAATGTCAAACAGCAAAGTCTCATCCATTGTCCTTCCCATGGGAATGGATGCCGACTTACTCCTGGTCTGTGCGCCTTGTCTGTGATAGAGATTGAGAGTCTTCGGTCGTCTTTTGTTCTCCAGAACACCCTCTTCTACTAGTCGAGAGAAGATATCGGCGACGAAAATGCGAATCCACCTCACAGCTGTGTCTAGAGTGTTGATAGAAGGTCGAAATGATTTCGCACTGAGCATCGACTTGATTTGCGTCCGAGGATTGACTTCGCTATGGTCCTCGCCGCGAATGATGTTGTAGAGCCATGTACCAGTATCATCACCTATCTTTTTCTTGAGCTGTTCGATGGATACTTCAAGTAGGTCCTTGACTGTGTCTGTACTGAACGCTGCGACGATCTCATCACCAAGTTTACCACCGAGGTTTCTTATTTTGGTGAACTTGAAGTCACTCAAGAAGTGATGTACAGCTCGATTACGGATGATGGTTTGTTGGTTCGGCTTCTTGTGAGCGGAACCAAGTTTTGCAAGCATCTTATTTCGTGCGACGCCAGCCGAACATGTGTATTTAAGAACTTCGAAGATCTTGGCTCGTACGCCTCGTACTATCTCCGATGCGATGACCATGGCGACATCGTCCCAGTCCGGATCGTCGTCCTCGGTCTCGGAAGAATTCAGATCAACCAACGCGTCGGTGTGCCATTCTAAAGCAGTGGTTGGAGGACGAGGCAGCTGTTCTGTAGGATCATCGTACGGTGCAGGACGTTTGAGTTCTGGGAACCTCTCAAGCATGATACCATGTACATGGGTTGACAAGTCCAGGAAGACCTCATCGATACTGGCCTTCTCTACCTTAGAAACAGGGGCGGCTGGCAAGTGATCTTTGATCAAAGCCAAGATTCTCCTGCTCTCTAGTCTGTATGGATCCAAGCTGACCTTGTGTGTAGCCATGTTCTTGAAAGAATCCTCATGATATGCCCATTTCTCATCTCCTTCTTTCCAAGTAGCGACGTGTTGCATGATCAGGTCGGGGCACTGCTTGACTGCCTCAGTGATGGTTACGTGCCGATTTAGACCGAAGGCGCGCGCTGGGTAATTGATTGCGATAAGACCCTGCCACTGTTGAACGGCGAGAGGTTTGTCCGATGGTATACCCAAGCGGACCATTTCGCATTGAGCATAGAAGGCATCGAGGTCGATGTGAGCGATGACACGCAACGGACATGAGGTAGCAGAGGATGCGAGTTGAGCCAAGTGCCGGTACGTGAATGCAGACTTGCGGCGACGCTGTGAGCTGAGAGAGACTGGCGAGGACTCGAGGAAGTTTGGTGAAGACATGTCAGCCCTTTCAACAAGAACCGAATGTTTTCAGTCCATGGAGAGGAGTGACCCGCGTCACGCGTAAAGTGGCGACGAGTTGGATGGAGAAAGATGGAGCAAAGGCGACGTGAAGACTTAATCGCGTCTGACCAAGAGCGATTGTTTATAAGATGTTAGAACAACAGTTGGCGGTATAAATTGTATGGATGAGTGAACAATGCCAAATCTTTTCTCAGAGGTAGACGCGACGCGCTGCCGTCATGGTTCTTGGCCGCGCTGGAGTCGTTCGATGAGCATTGTCGTACGGGCAGACGGGATCGTATCGTGTATCAGTAAAGTGTGCTCCTATCAAGTCATGAGAACCTTGGAAGACCGCTCATATCCATCGACCTCAGGAAGTGCTATCGTAAAGAGCACGAGAAGCTCAGTGCCCAGGGTGAGGTTCGAAGACGTCATCAAGGAGCTGGTGTTTCTTCAGTAGTTAAACGTACAAGTCGCAGTTGACCGACAATCACCTCACCAATCCTGCCCAAATCACACTTCTATCATTGTTAAAGATCGATCTGACAGCAACCGAGAACCACCAGATATGTCACTCCGTTCACCCACCTTCCTCATGGGACTCGCGAATCTGTTTGCGGTTGGCGGTGCTACATATCATCTTCGAAGCCATCACATCTACAATCTTGAAGAACACGAAGCACGAATGGACGAACTCGAAGGAACCTTGAGAGGCCACATTGGATTGATCGAAGAATCTCTTGAGCGACTCGAAGGCAAGCAGATTACCAAAGGGCAGAAGACGTGAGTTGTAGCTTCCCCACTGCTTCGAGAGATGTACTGAACAACGACAGCNGAGGACTTGTACAGCAAGCGAGGGCGAGACGAGAAGCAGGACAAGCAGAAGAAGCAGTAGGGAGACAGACAAGACGGGATAGTAAGGATGTTCTATTTAGGAGACAGACAACTGCCATGTAAATGTTATGCCCCATGCTCTTGGCGAGAGGAAGTTGATGTCTTTTGGCCCGTGCGGCAGGAGCAAGGGTCTCAGTTCCCCCTTTGGCCGCACCTCCCCCATACCTTGACGAGAAGCACCCGACAGCAATTGCTCCCCATCTCAATACGTCGCCTTCACCACACTCGTTCGTTGCAGTCGTCTATCGCCAATCTCTCGCTCCGAACTCTCGAACCTCCACACAACATGTCTTCCTACGTACGTGCGCTCCGAGCTCAACGTCGTTGTCTCTGTCGTGTCTAATGGCGCCCACTGACACAGCCACAGATCAGGCGCAAGAAGAATGTCAAGAAGGGTATCCAGTTCTGCATCATGGTCTGCGGTGCATCTGGCACTGGTGAGCCGCATCAACAACACCCGCCCGATAACTCGATCGACTAACTAGTCGCGCCCAANGGCCGCACCACCTTCGTCAACACACTTTGCGGCAAGAGCGTCCTCTCTGGTGTCGAGCAAGATGACCCCGTCAATGCACACATCGAGGGCGGTGTGCAAATAAAGCCCGTCACTGTTGGTACGATATCAAAATGTCCCTTGTCGCCACTACCGTAATGCTCATTGTCGTTTGCAGAGCTCGAACTCGATGAGGAGGGTACCCGTATCTCGCTGACCGTTGTCGACACTCCTGGATTCGGTGATCAAGTCGACAATGAATCAAGGTACCTAGGCCTTACTCGCAACAGATGCAATGGCTTCAGCTGACACGCGTACCCNAGCTTTGGTGAAATCGTCGGTTACCTCGAGCGCCAGTACGATGACATTCTCGCCGAGGAGTCCCGTATCAAGCGTAACCCACGATTCCGCGACAACCGTGTTCACGTCTTGCTCTACTTCATCACACCCACTGGTCACNNGGGTATGCACTTCCGCACTCTTGTCCGCCTCGCTGATCGTTTCTGACTCGTTTTTATCAGTCTCCGTGAACTCGACATCGAACTCATGAAGCGCCTGTCACCTCGCGTCAACGTCATCCCCGTCATCGGAAAGGCCGACTCCCTGACCCCCGCCGAGCTCGCCGAAACCAAGAAGCTCGTCATGGAGGATATTGAGCACTACCGCATCCCCGTCTACAACTTCCCCTACGATATCGAGGAGGACGATGAGGACACTGTTGAGGAGAACGCCGAACTCCGTGGACTCATGCCATTCGCTATCGTCGGATCCGAGGACACAGTCGAGATTGGAGGTCGCGTTGTCAGAGCCCGCCAATACCCCTGGGGACTGGTCGAGGTAGACAACCCGCGCCACAGCGACTTCCTGGCCATTAGGAGTGCCCTGCTTCACAGCCATTTGGCCGACCTGAAAGAGATCACACACGACTTTCTCTACGAGAACTACCGCACAGAGAAGCTTAGTAAGAGCGTCGAAGGCGGAGCCACCGCGTACGTGACCCAGGACATAGCATTGTTATCAGCAGGAACTGACAATATCGGCAGCGATCACTCACTCGCTCCGGAAGACCTGGCCTCACAATCAGTCCGCCTTAAGGAGGAGCAGCTGCGCCGCGAAGAAGAGAAGCTCAAGGAAATCGAACTCAAGGTGCAGCGCGAGATCAACGAGAAGCGACAGGAGCTGTTGGCCAGAGAGAGCCAGCTGCGCGAGATCGAGGCACGCATGCACAGAGAGCAGAGCGCCGCGCTCAGCGTCAACGACACCGAGTCGACCGAGGCCGGTGCCGCCTAAGGAGTGTTTCAAAAGCAGATCATGTCAAGTGTCAGTCTATCACAGTGGCTTTTGTGCCGAGGGCTCGCGGGAAGAGTCCGCCTTTTGTTTCGTTGTTCTTTCTCTCTTGGTTGCGCAAAGTATTCCCCCCCTGATATTGCTGTATTCAAAGAAGGCCTACCTTTAGTCTGTAATACTATCTTCAAAAGCACCTCTTATGTCAGTTTCTGCTTCGAAAAGAGCATTCGCGACTCGTGCCTAGGATATACAGCAGAAGCATGTGATTCTTGGCGTCGTCGACCACGCAGGTGTTCGTTGATGCCACATGTACTCTGTTACACTCAACGCGTAAACACAACACAACAACCATGGCCGAACTCTTCGACAAGGCACCCGAGCTGCCCCCACCATTCATAAACGTCACAGGCATTGCCAACTTCCGCGACATTGGCGGCTACAGCACATCCTCGGCCGACCAATCCATCCGCTCCAACCTCGTCTTTCGCTGCGCCGACCCCAGCAAAGTACAACCCTCGGGCCTCGCAAAACTAAAAGAGCTCGGCGTAAAAAAAGTGTTCGATCTACGCAGCATACCCGAGATTTCAAAGCAAGGGCCTGAATGGGCTGGTGTTGCGGTTGAAAAGGAAGTGTTTGTGACAAGGGATGAAGGAGACGAGACTCCTGTTCCCGCAGACCAGATTGAAAGGATATGGTGTCCAGTGTTTAGAAACACTGATTATGGACCTGAGCAAGTTGCTGTGCGGTTCCAGAATTATGCGAGGAAGGGGAGTGAGGTGTGTATTCTTTTCTCTCTCTCTCTCTCTCTCTCTCTCTCTCTCTCTCTCTCTCTCTCTCTCTCTCTCTCTCTCTCTCTCTCTCTCTCTCTCTCTCTCTGTTCCTTCTTGGGAGGATGGCAACTGACGACATGCACAACANNGGGCTTCGTAAAAGCATACGCCGATATCATGGCCAACGGGCCCACCGCCTACAAGACCATTCTCACGCATCTGGCTCAACCAAACCCTTCTCCGTGCATAATCCACTGCACGGCAGGCAAAGACCGCACAGGCGTCATAGTCGCTCTCCTCTACCTCCTCTGCTCTGTCCCTACCTCGACGGTAGCGAAAGAATACTCTCTCACAGACACTGGATTACAGCATCTGGTGCCCCTNTTTACAGAGCGCTTGCTCAAGAATCCTGCTTTGGAGGGTAACGAGGAGGGTGTGAGGAACATGATTTCTGCGCAGCCGGAGAAAATGGCTGCCACGATCCAAATGATTCAGAATGTCTATGGTGGTGCCGAGGGGTACGTCAAAGACGTGGTTGGTCTGAGTGACGAGCAGATTGCGCAGATCAGGAAAAATCTCTTGTCGAGTGAGAAGGCTATGTTCTAAACATTGAGGGTACATATCTTGGCCAGTCTCTCCTACAAGAACGATTCGGATTGAAAAAGGGATGATAGACTGACCCGAAGCATTTGACTAAGAATTACCTATGGTAGATCTCGATTACTCCTTCAAAAGATCTCGAATGCAATCGAACATATAATGGTAGAGTTTCTCATTGATGCTTTTGGAAGCTGTTATCTAGTAATGCTACTGATGCCTTCATTAATCTATGCTTTTGTTAATCATGCTGTCGTTATTCGTTGCTTGTTGTGGCACTGTTTGCGCTTTTTACGATGCTGTTCACTCAGTCGTATCTCTCCAGTGCGGTTGAACTATTGTCGATCATCCCTGCCAGCGCACTCTTTCGCTTCTCAGAAGGTTGACCAGCTCGACTGGTAACATCTCCTTCTCGCCCAGACCCAATCCGCCAAATCTTTCCATGGCTTCGGCAGCATAGAGGTGAACGGTCCAGCGCCAGTAGACGTCCATGGCCGAGAAAGTGGTCTTGATGCGCTTCGACTTGCGGAACTCGAGGGGGAGTGTGTTCAGAGCATACTCGACAAAGCGTGTAGACCCCAAGCCCTTGATGGTAGGCGACTCCAACAGATCCTCGTAAGCAATCTTGAGAGACTGTGAAGTCTCCTCGCGGAAGCGAACAAAGTCTTCGAAGGAGAAGAACTTTTCTGCGTCACATCCGGAAGGTGGATCGACTTGGTGCTTGATTGTAGTCTTGAATACTTGCTTGTAGGTGTCGTACTCCTCCTCGTCCCGCTCCCAAGCAATCTCGAGAAGGTTGTGGGGCACCTCTTGAGAGTCCTCACGAGCAGTCATCAGCGGGATGAAAGGGTTGCGCAGCTCGAGCCCTCCGAGCTCAACCGGCCAATAGAGGAAGACATTGGCAATGTCCTTGGTTCCGAAACGCTCTTCGATGATGGACTTGAGGTAAGAGGTGACGTCCTCGCAGCCAGTAGTGTTGTTGTCGTCTACGAAGAGCTTCTTCTGAATGTACTTGAAAGTAGCGAAGACCATGTCGAGATGCTCAATGCCAAGGCAGTTGGCGGGATGGCCAAAGTTGTTGCCCAGGAAGCGGCCCATGTAGCTGTTCCAGGCCTGAACGTAGGAGAACACCGAGCGACATTGCGCAAACTGGAGGCGCATCTCGGCAATGTGCTCATCAACATTGGCCATGTCAACGACCCAGCGTCCGGCTGAAGGATCCAAGACCAGGAAACCCCATCTCACTGGGCCCTTGGGCAGAGTGTTCGAAACCTTCTCGCCCTTGTCGCTCACGTGAACCGATCCAGTCTTCTCCTCATTCAAGGCCAAACCCATGACAGCCGTGAACTTCTTGATAGCTTCCCAAGCAACCTCACAGTCTGCCTTCTGACCCCAGAACCAGACGTCGTCGTGGAAGCGGTAGAGCTGACAACGACCCTTGGTTGCCTTGCTGACAGCGAAGTCGAGACAAGCGAGAAGTATCTCACCAAACACATCGCTGAGTGTCTGACTGATAGGGACACCGCAAAGACGTGTACGAGGCTCGGAACTGGGACCGTCTTGGGGGAAGACCAGGGACATGGAGAGGTATTGCTTGAAGAATTCGATGTAAGAATCGTGAACGCCGAGGAAGTCCAGAACAGTGAAGATGGTACTGTGAGGAAGGCTGGGGCCAAACCATTTGAAGTCAGTCTGACAAAGGGTGAAGCTTCCGTAGATCTTTCTCTGTACCATCATTTCGGTAGTAGCCAGGCGGAGAAGAGTTTGCTTTACCTCGAGAGGTGACTTCTTGTCAGAGTCTTCCTCATCCGAGGCGTCAGAAGCGTTGTAGTCACGGCAACCTTCTTCAAGCTTGTCAGGAAGCTGCATCAAGAAGAAGTCGTCCTTGAATTGCTCTCGACGAGTGTGGAGAACTGAATTGCCAAACAACCTAACCTTTCTCTCACCCAGATAGTAGGCGAAACGAGCATGGTCCTTCGAAGACATAGAGCTGTGGGCTGACTTTGGCCATGCCTTGGAGCGGAGGAAGGACTTGAAGATGGCCTTGGTAGACACTGCGAAGCGAATACCAATGTACTGCACAAGAAGGGCTTGATGAATCTCGGGATCCATGTAGACTCTGTACTTGCCGTTCATCTGCTTTCTCATCTGAGCAGGAGTGGGCGAGGGCTTCCAAGACCAATCGTCCAGATTGGCAATCTCCATGTTGATGACGTCGGCGACCTCAGCAAGCACGCCTTTGCCAGCATTGCTGAGTGCAATGAGCTCGTCTCGCTTGCGGCCAGCGAGCAGATCGGCTTTGAGTACAGCTTTGATAGCGAGCTCAACATCATCGTTGGAGCAAGTAGCTGTGACAGTCCATTCATTGAAAGCCTTTTGAAGTTGCTCAAAATCAGTTTCGCGGACCTTCTTCTTCTGCTGAGGCTCAATGAAGAGGTTGGAGAGGTAGGTATCAATGGCATCCGTATCTGTCTGACGTTCCGTAAAGACGAAGGAGTCCCACTCCTGGCGCTGGCGGTGCATCTCTTCGCGACCAACCTGTACCGATTCGAAGCTCTCGGTATCTGAGGAGTCTGCAGTGCTGTCGCCTCCGAAAGGGGCATCGAGAAGAAGGTTGGCGTCGTTGGGCTTGTCGACCCATTCGGTGGCAAGGCGTGAGAACAAGTCCGTGTACTCGAATTTGTTAGACTGGATGGCAAGAAGACGTTCGAGATCGGCCTGCCAAGCTGAAGGAAGAGCCGAAGGGATAGATGCATCAAAGGTAGACTGTGTGAGCATCTGACGGGTGTTGGAGAGTGAGAATCCGCCGTTTGAAGTCTGTGCAGTTGTCGACTTCAGACCAAGCTTCTTCAAGCCCTCGATGAGCGTCAGGATGGGATCATTGCTCTTCTCAGTTTGGGCGAGTAGCTCAGCCTTGCGTTCCTCAAAGGCCTTACGACGGTCGGCCAGTTGAGATCGCTTGTAGTTGGTGACATCGCGCAGTACTCTGGAAGCCATGATGGGCGATCAAGGGAAGACACAAGATAAAAGGATGATGGATAGAGGTGATGTTGAAGAGGATGTGAGATGACTGGAGGTTGATTCCAGGATCTCAGAGCGGATGAAGGAGGGAGATGAGAAGGCACGCTGCACATGTACTTATAGCTCTTGCCAGACGATGTCGGTGAGCCAAAATGGCAAACCCAGAGAGACCACCGTGATTATCTTGGGAAGAATCTAATCTGGGAGACTGCTTTGTGCCCGAAAGAAAAGACAATGTCTGCTTCAGACCTGGCAAACAGCTGTCGCGGTTCACTGGTAGCTTCTCGTCGGTGCCTGCTTTGCGGTGACGGTGTCTCTGTTTGGAGTCTTGGTCACTACGTCATTGTCATTCAACATTTTGGTTGATTGTTGCTCCCAACGAGCACAACAGACAAAATAGATCAGGCATCTGTATAGATTCAGGCGTAAGAAGGAGACACGAAAAGTGAAGGTTGAAAGGCAGATTCAACAATTGCCATAGGGGCTAAAGTTGTGTTGTTTCTGTAGGAGACCTGAATTTATCCATCAATTTAACCGGCCCCGGGTTGAAGTCATTGCCCTTGCTGACTTATCTTTGTGGATCATTGAAAAAGAAGACTTGGTCGGCGGCGAGAATCAACTGAAACATTCAACTAACTATTTCACATCAATCGTCATGGCAGGAACAGGACCTTTGTACATGGTATGAGATATAAAAGAGACCAAGCTCAACTGTTTGCTGACATTCGATGCCAGNGGCTTTGACCTTTCCACACAACAGCTGAAAGGTTAGGAGATTTCGCCTTTGTTGTACTTGTAACGTGTCAATTGACTCCCAGACCTACANGGCGTTGTTGTGGACTCACAGCTCAAGCACCAGCATGAAGCCAAGGTCGACTTTGATGCCGACTTTGGCGAAAAGTACGGCATTGAGAAGGGTGTCTTGACAAACCCTTCAGAAGGTGAGATCTATGCGCCTGTGGGCATGTGGCTCGAGGCTGTAGATCTGGTGTTGTCGAGACTAAGAGAAGATGGTCTCGACTTCTCGCGAGTGAAGGGAGTGTCTGGAGCAGGCATGCAGCACGGAACTGTTTTCTGGAGTCAGCAAGCCGAGAGTCTGCTCTCAAGCCTAGACGCAAAGAAGTCGCTGGTCGAGCAACTGGAGCCCAGCGCCCACAAGGACGAGCGCAAGGGCGCTTTCAGTCACCCGGACAGCCCCAACTGGCAGGATCACTCAACTCAGAAGCAATGCGACAAGTTCGACGCCGAGCTCGGAAGCCCAGAGATTTTGGCAGATGTGACTGGTAGCGGAGCCCACCATCGTTTCAGCGGTCCCCAAATCATGCGGTTCAAGTCCAAGTACCCAGAGCATTACAAGCAGACTTCCCGTATCTCGCTTGTCTCGTCCTTCCTTGCATCCATCTTCCTCGGCAAGTTCGCTCCCATCGATATCAGCGATGTCACCGGCATGAACTTGTGGCACATCAAGGAGGGCAAGTGGAACGAGAAGCTGCTGGCTTTGGCAGCTGGCAGCACAGATGGTGTTGCTGAACTCAAACACAAGCTCGGCCATGTGCCTGAGGACGGAGGTGCCAGTTTCGGCCACATCAGCAAGTACTTTGTACAGCGCTACGGCTTCGCTCAGGACTGCAACATCGTCCCAATGACAGGAGACAACCCTGCAACCATCCTCGCTCTTCCTCTACAGGCTTCAGACGCCATGGTCTCTCTCGGCACATCCACCACTTTCCTCATGAGCACACCGCAATACAAGCCCGATCCCGCATACCACTTCATGAACCATCCCACAACCGCCGGCCTGTACATGTTCATGCTCTGCTACAAGAACGGTGGCCTTGCCCGTGAGCATGTTCGTGACGCAATCAACGGCAACAAGACCGACCGCTCATGGGACAAGTTCAACGAAGTCGCCCTGGCCACACCACCTATGGACCAAAAGTCTTCTTCCGATCCCATGCGCTTGGGCCTCTACTTCCCTCGCCCTGAAATCGTACCCAACGTCCGTGCCGGCCAATGGCGCTACGAGTACGACTCCTCATCCAACAAGCTTAACCAGGTCTCCGCAGAGCAGAGCGTAGATGCCGATGCCCGTGGTATCGTAGAGTCGCAAATGCTGTCTCTGCGTCTGCGTTCTGCAGCTTTGGTCTCTGGCCACGAGATCAACGGTGAAAAGCTTCCTCCCCAGCCTCGCCGTGTGTACCTTGTCGGCGGTGGCTCTGCTAACCCTGCCATTGCACGTATCATCGGTGACGTCTTGGGAGGAGCCGAAGGTATCTACAAGCTGGATATCGGCGGCAACGCTTGTGCTCTGGGCGGTGCTTACAAGGCCGTTTGGGGCTGCGAGCGCCGCGGCAACCAGACTTTCGAAGAACTCGTCGGCGAGCGATGGAATGAGGATGCTTTTGTGAAGAAGGTCGCCGACGGCTACCGTAAGGGCGTTTTCGAGAAGTATGGTGAAGCAATCAAGGGTTTCCACGCCATGGAACAGGAGGTCGTCAAGTCCACTTCGGAAGGCTCAAAAGAAACCGGAGGTGTCTTCATCGCGCCAAAGAACTAAACAAAAAAGAGAAACATAACGTGGTACGTAGGCTGTTAATGTAATTTCCAGATCATGCAAAATCACATCAAAACGTTTTTTGAAAGGTGCGACTTGATTGATGCTCACCTGATATAAACTCCCTCATCCGAGCTCCCTTCCCACAGTCTTCCCACTCTCTACCCACCACCAACCTCGCCGTCAACGCCACATCTCTTAACCTTTATATTCGAAGAAAGTTCTGTCCTCATAACCCAAAAAAAGCCGTGGTGGTGTAGTTGGTATCACGTCCGATCCCAAAAACCTAAGTCCCCTAAACTCGCTTACCTAAAACTCCTAATACTCTCTCTCTGGGATCGGGAGGCCGCAGGTTCGATTCCTGCCTACGGTGTTCATGATTTGCTTTTTGCCAAGTACACCTTGAGTGTTCACCATGTCACTTTTCTGCATGACGCTCAAGTCTCGAATATGTGAAAATGTATGAACAAATTGAAAGCTCACTATGTCCTAAATCAACACTATATGTACAATTTGGCTCCAAAAACTCCTCATGCCATGCAAGTGCAAATGCTGTTTCCGTGCTAGTCACCCAAGTATACCGGGATACCATAAACCACCGTCGCCGCGCCATTCAAATATCTCAAGTTACAAGCATCTCTGCTCATCATCACCGCTTCCACAAGACTTTTCTTTCTGTCCTCGTCTTCATCTCTCATTATCCGGCTTCTGCTCCTTCCGCCTGGAGTGCGCGATGGTGTCTTTGAAGGTGTTTTGGGCACGGATCTCCCTCTCTTCCGCGGCGTCTTGGGCGGTGCAAGTTCCTTCGGCGAAGGTACAGGGGCTGAGGACCATAACCCCCAGTGCTCGCCTGTTTTGACGGCGAAGCGATCAATGTCTTTGTCTGTGACGTCCCAGAGAGTTGCGACGACGGCCATGCAAAGGCCTTCTCTGTTGTCATTGCGATACTTGGATTCCTCGTCCGTAAGGGTGTCAGTTTGTCGTTTGCCAGCGACCAGGTAACTGAGTGGTACGCTGGTGGGTTCGTAATCGCCATGTTCGGTGACTGTGCCGCTGGAACAGCCCATCAACCACACCACTTCAGCGCACTTATCAAGCTTTTTGATGGTGCGATTGCGGATGTATTGGTTTCCGCTGCCGTGGCCAAAGTACAGAAGCGTGCTTTTCTCCGACAATACACTCGCAAAGTCTTTTTCCGAAGGTATTTTGTTGATAGTGGACTGCCAAGACGAACCAGAAGATGTTCTCAGTGAGTCGAGTAGTGGTGACATGGTAGTCTGTGTCCTAGACAGATCTCCAGATGGGTTGAGGATGAATGCTCCAGACTGCTTGTTGACAAAATACTTCTCTTCGGCATTATCCTTCATCTGACTACGCATAGCAAGAATGCGTTCGCGGAGCGTTAGCATGCTACCGACTCTGCTAACACTAACGTTCTGCAGACAGGGTAGACTTTCCCAAGGGAAGGCATGCAACTTCCTGTCCAGGATGAGGATCAGATGATTCTGATCGGCTGCATTGAAGTTCGCTG
Organism: Aureobasidium uvarum; assembly: GCA_903853725.1. Taxonomy (NCBI): domain Eukaryota; kingdom Fungi; phylum Ascomycota; class Dothideomycetes; order Dothideales; family Saccotheciaceae; genus Aureobasidium; species Aureobasidium uvarum. The sequence continues at coordinate 906,289 of CAINUL010000015.1, forward strand.
CTTCATGGTAAGACCTCAAGGCATCCATGGTCTCGGTCGCCATGACATCGAAGTCGACTTCGTCATACGCGTTGCGCTCGCCATTGAACTGGAGGATATCAATGACGAAGTAAAGCAGGTCAAGCACTTGCTCGTCCATATCAATCTCACCGTCCTGATCATCTCCAAGACCTACGAACAGCTCGACAATATTCGCATGCAACACAAGCTTCTTAGCTTTACTTTTCGTACTTTGTCTCGAGGGGAGATGTCGATCCAAAATGCCGTCCAACGATTTCCTGAAACGAGCCAGCAATGCTGGATCCTTGCGATGTTGAGATAGCACGCCTTTAAAGCCACCAAGCCAGATGTTCTCGATGTTCACAATCAGTTCTTGCATGCGAAGATCCAGCGCCTCACGCTCGTCCCACCAGCTCTGCTTAGCTTCTTGCGTCATGGCACTAGGCGGCTTACTGCAGCTGTAGTTTGAAAGCTCGATTATCTCCTGCAACTCGGCTTTGCCAGACTCGAAATCGAATGTAGGCGACTCCTCGTCATCTTCGATATCCTGCATCTTGTTACGTGTCATTGGCAGACGTAGTAGGAAAGGTGCTTGATTTGCCCGATATCGCGCAATGTATAGCTCATTGTGGTCCTCGCTTAGCGTCACCGATACAGCAGCCCAGCTGTTGGGGATGATATCAATGTAATCCTTTTGGAATCTCGCCGCAGAGAGGTGGCTGCTAGAGGCTGTGGAACTTTGAGTTGCCAAACGTGCATCATAGTCCATGTACTCCTTCTCCGCCTCTATGGTGTTCAACTCTCGAGAGAAGGCCTCGATACGAGACATTTCGATCGAGCAAGCTGCACGTGTGGGGTGCAACGAGCCAGAAAGAGACATGCTAGCATTCAAAGCCGATAGAAGAAGCATAGCTTTGGAACCTAGCCCGCACAATTGGTGGAAGACTGACATACCGGCGGTGCTTGCAGATCGGCGTTGGATGTTTACAAGACGTTCCTGTGCGTCGCAGAGGAAGCGAGCAAATTCTTCATCAGTACGCTTCTGACGGCTATTCTTTTTAGGTGTGGTAGCGTTCGATAGAGACATTGGTGTCGACGAGAGCGAGGTCTGCGTTGACGGCTTTTTGCCGGTCGTTGTCGACAGCGCAGGAAATGAGATAGTCGACTCTGGTAGGACGTTGAAGGTGAAATCCAGAGCCAGTTCGTCCCCAAATTTGCGGAGCAGTCCCTCTGCCATTGCCAATTGCTGCAGGATTTCTTGAGCGGGATCATGCTTCATAGCTTCGGCCTGCTCCAAAAGCTCCAGACCGAGATCAGTCTCGCCCTGATTGATCAACAGAAGGCCACGTTGTCTGAGTGCTGCTGCACATAAGCTTGATAAGGGAACGTTCTCCTGATTCGAATCAATAGTGGCGATGGTAGTCTTGACTTTGGTAGTTGTGCTTTTGGGCGTCTTTGCTGGCGGCACTCTAATCGTCGGAGTCTTGGTTACGGTTCGCTTACCATTTCGAACAGGAGCGGTTTTGGTCACATTGCTCTTGTCGGGTGGGACTTTTAGAACACCCAGTCTCTCAACGAAGTTCTTGCCGGCAAGCCGAGTAGCCATGGCTTCCGCCTTCTCATACTCCTGTTGTGCACTCTCCCATGTTTCTTCGTCGGCTGCAAAGATGTCGCCCCGTATGATGCCAAGTTTCACTAGGTCGATAGAATCTCCCGGCTCACCATTGTCAACAGAAGTGTCAGTCTCGATACCCTCAATATAGGCCTGGGCTTCCCTTTGGACCGAAATCTTGGTACGCAAGTGTGGTACATCAACTCGAGCGACCAAGATGTCAGCCTGTTCCAGATAGTAAGAAGCTTCAGTGCGTAATCCCTGGTGTGCATAGGTATCTGCAAGATGCAAAANACTATTCAGTAGATCTGGTAAGATAGCAGAGAAGGCAGCGCCACGATTGATCGCAGGCTCTAGCTCTGGCGATGAGGATGCTTGGTCAGATTCAGAGATGACAAGCTTGTCGACCGCATTGACAAGCTCTTCTTGCGAAGTGATTTTAGGCGACACCGATGAACTATCTTGCGGAGCATGTTGGAGTTCTAAGAAGGTCATTGTCTGTTGACACAGTAAGACGTAGCGTTTCGCGTGGACCATAGCCTCCTTCACCTGTCCTGTGGTCTTCGAGTACAATGAACATACGAAGGCAAACCGCGCTCGAACAATTTGGGCATGAGCTTTCGTGGCATGATCAACTGCAGGGAACAATTGCATGCATTCGGTCGCAGATGTCATTGACTTGGCCGCCAAAGCAGCTTGTCCTAATGTCGTCCAGATTTCCACCTGAGCAAGATGCCATTCGAGCTTCGCGAGGATTGAAATATTGGGTTGAATGAGCAGAGCTGCCTCAAGCTCCAGGGTGCGACATGCCTCCAAGGAGTAGCCTAGATGTAGGTATTGCAGAGCAAGCTGCGCCGAAGTACCCAAGATAAACGATGGCTCGGGTGTAGGTTTAAGATGATGAACATGAGAAAGTGTTTCGAGTATTTCGAGGCGCAAGTTGTCTTGGCCCTTCATGGCTAAAAAGGAAACCACGAATTGCAGTTCCGCTATCAAGGCATCCACGTCATCTACTTCCTTCAAAATTGAGTCCCAAGAATCCAGAGGTTTGAGCAACGATGACAACTTCTGCATCATCGTGCTGATACCCTCAAGGGAGGTTTGTTTCGTGTGAAATGACTGCGCCAGCGCAAGGGAAAGGCCCAAATAAGACTCAAACGCAGACAAGCCATCATCCTCATTGAGAGAGCCATGCGAGACTTTGCTAGCCATTATGCTGTCCGTCGTCTTGTTGTCTAACAAGCCGGGAAATTCGTTCGAATATCTGAGGATCTGAATGCATACTCGTGCTCGCCGTAGTGGGAAATTATCTTGGCTGTATAATTCCAGGAGCTTGGTACACAAGCATTGCAGATCTGCTGCTACTCTCCTACGATGTGATGGTTTGAACAAGTCTTCCTCGAAGAAAGCCAGCTGGATCTCGAGCAGAGTCGCTCGTTCCAATGGATCAATCAGATCATCGTCGAAGAAGGCAACGCTTGCAGAATCTTTAGCTGCAGATGTATGATGCTCGTGGAGAATGCGTCTCAACAACTGAGCCTTGCGATCCAATTGCAAAACACTAGACAGTGACTTTGAATTTGCATTCTGCGTCAATTCATGCAAAACACCGGAGCGAAGCTGGATGCTGATTGTTTCAGCAAAGACAGAACAGGATTTGGCGATACCGCCAAACCTCTCTAGCTTTGATCCAAGGAAGCCAGCCTCCTGATGTACAGACGAACGCTCGCGCAGTATGTCGATGGATGCTTGGAGACATCTTATGGCTTCTGGCGATGACTCTCCGGTTTTCGAAGCCAAAAGTTGAAAGCAGCGCCAATGCAAGTTGGAAATATTGACTACCAGGTGTTCTGCCTCGGAGTCTGAGTTTAAATCCAGTAGACGAGTGCATATCTCAAGAGCTTCGTGCACAGCCTTGACATGTTCGCAGGACGAGACCAGCAATTTACAAGAGAAGATACTGGAGCTGACAAAGGGAACAACCAATTTTGACGCTACATCTCCCAATGCTTTGGCGTCAGCAGTACTTTCCAAGCACCAGAGAAGTGTTTCAGTGCAGAGAAAACTGATGGTACATAGTAGAACAGCACACTCGTCTGGCTCGGGTCCAGTCTCTTTCCCCGTGTCATGTGTCAAGATTCTGATGGTCGTCTTGCGTAATCTGGCGAGTTCCACTAACATATCGTCGACTGACAGCGTAGACGATCCGGATTTGTTGACCAAGTGAGACCTGCAAGACTGAACCTGACTGCTAAGTATCGCTAAGTCTGGTTGGTCGTCACGATCAAGGCAAAGGGCCATGGACCGAACTGTACAGAACAAAGTCATGCCGTTTCCTGGGCCCTTTTCTGACGTTGACGACATGAACTCGGTGTATCGCAAAGCCTCGTCTTGCATGCCGAAAGAAACGGCAAGAGCACTCAAGGCCTTGTATAGAGTCAAAGGGAGAGGCAAAGTATCACTTTTGGGCCTGTCCAGCCCGACAAGAGTGCTTATGCAATTGATAGCCTGTTTGTAAGCCTGGGGCTCTCGATCCTCAGCCCGCCTTCTATAAGCGTCCATGTATCGGACCAGCGGTTCAAATAGCTCTTTCTGAAGATCCGCTTTATGTCCAGCTATTGGCCACCATTTCGTCTGGATGAGAAGCGCAGTCGTTTGAAGCTTGAAAGCCACATCAGGAGAGGCGGATGTCCTGACATTTGCAGCAGAATCGTCTGCCGAGGAGGAAGGGGAGGGACACATGGAAAGTATGAGCTTTGAGAGGGTATCCAGCTGGCGTGCCACCTTGTTGTTGTCTTCGGACAACTCTCTGGACCGTAGTAAAAGAGCGGCGGCAGAAATGGGATTGTCAAGCATCAGGTGGGGGAGCGACGCGTCGATAGTGGCAGGCCGGCCAGAATTGACGACGAGCCGCAAGACACTCATGTGGTAGGAGATGGCCAGCGACAAGACTTTGGCATCACATGTGCGACATTCGAGGTGCAGCAATGTAGCTAGTGTTTCCCTTTCAGACGCAGGCGCCGGGCTGGCGCCTCCGGATCTTCGGTGTATGCACGTCTTGAGTATGCGCAGCTCTTTCATTGCCAGTGTGTCCATACCCAGAGCAACAAGTTTCGAGCACAGGGCAAGCATGCCCGTTTCCAGCTGTAGAGAGTCATCGCTCGAAGAGCGGGCAGAACGAAGGTGGGCAAAGGCGATGCGGGCGCATTCGGCGACGGTATTCAGGCCAGACGATAGTGGTCTCTTCGTGCTGGGAGATTGTGAGGGCGAAGATGTTGACGCCTTTGTCGCATCGTTCAAGACCTTTAGTGAGACGTTGACGACGTCCGTAGCTAGTTTGTACCGCTCTGAGGCCGTCAAGGCCTGAGGCGCATCGGGAACTGCAGCGGGAACTGGTTTGGTTCTCGTTGTCCTTGTAGGCGGTGGTTTGCGCGTGGCTGTTGTCTTTGCCGGCGTTTTTGAAGGCTTCGGCTGGTCTTGTGATGAGGCCAGGAGGGTCTGCAGGGTACTGGTGGTGGTTGGCGAGCATGAAGATGGTGTCGCCAATGCCTTGCGCACCACCTCTGCCGGACTTGTCATCGGAGGCATTCTTGGTCGAATCGTTGCTGCATGTTAGTGATTATGCCATCATGGTGGTAATTCGAGTGCACGAGCGGCAACTTTCAGCCTTGATTACACTAGACACTTGGATAAAGAAACATGCCTTTTCAGGTCTTGTCTCTGCAGCAACCGCTTCGGCCCGACTGTGCCGAACGTTGGAGACGTGCCCTAGATGCTCGGAGCGTTGGAATCTCAGAGCCGGCCAAGTTGGAAATAATTGCAGTCGACCAAGCATCTCTAACGACACTCATACAGACAGCATCATGCGTGTACTCGTCGCGCCTTTACGCCAGGCCATCTGCCGCCGTCCCTTCTCTTACTCGGTCAGCCATGCCTCGACTCCTACCTCGGTGCCTCGTGTCGCCTCGGTCTGGCAATCCGTCATTCCCAAGGCCTTCAGAAGACCCGATGACCCCGTCTCAGTCGCCGAACGTCAAAAAGCCCAAGCTATGAAGTCTAAGGACTGGAATCCTGCCACTTTCTTCATTGTCATCGCGCTTCTGATCGGCTCCAACGCCATCCAGATGATCGCTCTGAGGAACGAACGTCAAGGTTTCACACGCAAGACGGAAGCGAAGATCGCTCTGCTCAGGGAGACCATCGACCGTGTGCACCGTGGAGAAGAGGTTGATGTGGAACGCGTCCTGGGCACTGGTGATCCGGAAAAGGAGCAAGAATGGGAACAAGTCATGCAAGAACTCGAGTCGGACAACATCCTGTGGAAGAAGAAGAGCCCACAGACTCAACAGCAGGACGAAGCTCAAGCTCAAACTCAACAAGCCGCCAACGAAACTCCCAAGATGGTCTCACAAGCTCCCACATCGGAGCCTGCACCTGCTGCTCGACGACCTGGTTTCTTCTAATTCTCCATTTCGTGTCGTCATTCAAGTCGCCTAGTATCGTAGTAGTGGATTAGACTTGGTTGCTGACGGGACGTCAATTGCACCCTGGCAGCGAGGTGCATTCCGTGTCTTGCCGCGCGCCAATCAAGTGGGGAGCAGCGACTTCCTGGTCGCATTGCGTTGTGCACATGTGCCGACGCTTGCACGGCTGACCACCAGCTTGCAGATTGTCCAGCCTTGACATTGTCCATGTCTCAACCTCTGTTGTTCTTCTCTGCGATCCCACAGATTTTCGTATCGGTGAATTGTTGTTTGCCGGACCCTGCAGCCATCGTCGTCGTGGTCTGGATGCAAGGGCGATCCACGCCAGATTGCCTGCCTCCTTCCCTATCATGAGCTTGACTGCAAACGACTTGCGTGGACTCCACGCGTGTCTGTGTCGAAAAGAAGGAGTTACCAACCCACTCCTTCCTCGCAATCTTGTTTCCACATATCCTCGACATGGCGCCTTTTGCTCTCTTCACCCATCGCAGCTTTCGACGCGGCCCATCAAGCCAATCGACTTCGGCGTCTGACTCTGCCACTACTCAGCAGAAGACAGCCATGGGTGGCATGCCGTCCAAGGCTGCCACGAACGTCAATGAGGCACCACACAAGAAATTGAGACCTCGATCGTCGTCCATGCATCTTCTCAAGCGCAATCGCGACCCTTCTGGACACAATGCGGCGCGCACTTCGACGCTTGCCCAGCCTCTGGCCAGTGCAGATACGACGACCATCGAAGTCTCCGAGTCAGAAGCAGATTATACCAGAATATCTCTCGCACGCCGCTCAGACTCACAGTCGACCGTCAAGACACTCAGCGATTCCGTCCACTCGAACCGCTACGAATTCACCAAACATGACAGCTTTGAATCGGATGCCAGTTCCACAAGAACAGCTACTCGCGTGACCCGACCGTCCGAGGCACTTCTCGTCCTTGGGGCAGACGACGAACCAAATGGCATGAGTACCCCTATACCACCTCACCCGCCCAAGACACCTCAGATCCGACTTCCTACACCTCCATTCTTGACTGAAGACAGCCCTACCAAGTATGGTTTGCGCATGAATCACTCTCCCTCGCCCGATCGTTCCATGGTAGCCAAGCAACGACAGAAGATGACGGGCGCTGGACTCTTCGTGGTNACGGGACACCCTCATCTGCTTCCTTCTATGACAGCCAGACTGACAACCTCNCAGCATGCTGCTACTCAGCAACGGTCCACAACCTTGACACTGCCAGTCGACCAAGCAAGATCGGGTGCCACAAACCCCACACAATCATTCGCCCACAGTTCGCCATCTTTGCCCATGTCTGACAAAGCGAATCCCACGCCTGATCACTCAACCTCGTTGCCCATTCATAGAATGCCACTCAGACTCAGCCAACCCTTCAAAGATGCACCTCAAGAGCACGTCGCTCATGCACTCCCGCTACGGACTTCGCAAACAACATGCTATCGAGAGCACGACATTTGGCAGCGTATGGGCTCCAACTACAGGTATCCAGTCGCATGTACCATCTGCGATGGGTACGAGCCGCCTGGCGATGATTTCATGACCTGCTTATGGTGTGAGGTCCATGTTTGTGGACAATGCTACGCGGCGTTCGTGAAGAATGGACTGGCGGGCATGATGGAAAGAAAGCAAAGATGATGAAATAAGTACACGAATTGATGTATTGGGACCAAGAGTGGGACACGTAGAATCATCGAGGAGGAAGTCATCATTCTGTTTCCTGAAGTCTAGCAGGGAGCCAAGGCGTTTGTATATCGTCCCCTAAAGAGCGACGAGCGTGATAAGGAGTCGTATAAACCGACATTGATCTGTCTTGTCAGTTCGAGACCGATGTATTGCATGTTGTAGATAATGGCTGTCTTTCAGAGCTCAGAGAGCCCGAGCAAGTTGATCATTTCCTCGTTCTCTTCTTTCTCTCCACCACAAACACGGAAACGCAAAGAAGCATTTTTGCCCCCTGGGTAAAATCGTTGTAGTAAATTTGTTGTCGAACGAATACATAGTCCTTCCCAATAAGAGGATGATGTCTAGCAATTGAACGATCTCTTGGATTATTTCCACGAACACACTTTTACCTTGGGAAAATGTCATGCATTCTCGCAGCTAGCAACATGGTAATCTTTTAGCACGTGAGGGAGAAGAAGAAAGAGGGCAGTCCGGACAGTGACAAAAGACACACGCCTACTGTTTCCTCATCTCTTTCAGCTTGCTTGATTGGCAATTTTACGGTGATGCTAACCTTTTTCTACCTGACGAGACTTTTTCTCGCACAGGAGATATATATCCAAATTCCAGTTTCCTGCAAATTCGCAAAGCAATTGCCTGTAGAATCAGTCCTGTCTCAATCCTGAGGACCATCTTTTCTTCCGTCTTTAATGACCTCCATTCCTCTGTTCTTCTCGTGCAGCCGCGATTTTTTCGAGAAAATTAGGTTCCTCCTCTACTTCCTCTACTTCCTCGAACTCAGCGCTTGCAGTGCTGCTGGGCTCAGGAGCATTAAACCATGGGGTAGCAGAGTGTTTGGCCGGGTCACCACAAATAGGCTGCCAGTAAAAATCACACCAGTACTCCCAATGCGTGCCTTCTTCTGAAATGTCGGTGGAGGAAGCAGAAGTGACGGTAATGGTGCTGGTGGGTTGGGCGGTCATTTGCTCTTCTTGGGCAGAGGCGATGCGGTCGAGGAAGTCTGGTTCTTCTTCCTCGTCATCGTCGTTTCTGGTGCTGAGGTGTACGGAAATGTATGCAGGTGCAGTTGTTGATGGAGTTAAGGAAGGGGTCTTGATCATAGTCTTGAAGGTAGTCATGTGCTCTGTGAACGCAGGAGTAGAAGTGACAATAGCCCTAGAAGTCGATGGGATCTTCTGGGGTGGAACGGGTTTGAGACCAGTGACTTTTGGGAACACGGAGGGTGTGTAGCCCGGCACAGTAGTCCTGGTGGTGCTTGGAAAGGGGGATGCTGGGTATGGGGATCTAGTGGTGCTGAGGTGGTTGATGCTCATGATGGCCGTGACCATGGACGAAATGGGGATATGCATCTTGTTTGACTTTTGTGGTTGACATTCAATATATGTGGATTGTTTCTGTGGGTCGCTGTAGTTGCTGTGGATGTAGATGTTGTGATACAAGAGGAAGACGAGGAAGGGTAAAGGGCACCAGGGTTTTATGCCTGTGAATTTGGTGGATGAGTCTTGTGCTGGCCGTGACTCTTTGCCACGAGGTCATATGAGAGAGTTTGGAATGCGCAAGAAGACCCACGTGGTATACCCGATGGAAATCCTCCAGACCAAGCGTTCTTTCGCCGGTCGCCATGACATGCAAGTCACAAGAGACGATACAATATCAAGGGGATTGAGCAGAAGGATAGGAAAATCGCAATGCATGTCATGTATTCCCAATCCAAACAACCAACCTACTCCAAAAATCCCTCAAGGATATCGACAATGATGAATATAGAAAACAGTAATTCAGACTTGGTATCAGATTAGACCGCAACCTGCTCGGCACCCTCAGCTCCTCCACTGCCCGAGATGTTTGAGATGAAGTCTCTGTATCGGAAGACCTCGCCTCTCTTTCTATCGCCGCCAGCCAACTCCTTGCCGAAGACGCCTTTGGCGCCGAATGCCCTCCTTGCTGAGAACTGGCTCATAATGGCGTCGATTTCATGCTCGGACAACCTGACATTTTCAGAACCCGGCTCTGGAGCGGTGTTGAGTAGCGCATCCCGTAGTTCATGCTTGTCGATCTGACCACTGTCATCAACGTCGAAAGCAGCGAATGCGGCGGCAAGCTCCGACGGTTCGCTGAGCTCAGCCAGTGGAGCTGATAATAAGTCCAGGAACCGACCAAGAGATATTGAAGAGGGAGTACCCGGGGGGAAGAAAGAAGCGACAGCCTTGGGGGAAGAGTCCATACCCATCTGCTGCAACATATCGGCCACGCTGGCAGAGGTGATGGCGCCTGTGTTAGAGTTGTCCAAGACTTCGAACGACTCGCGCATGCTTCGTAGCAGGGATTGCGGGAGGTGAGAGTACTGGCCAGTGGCCATCTGGACAGGGACCGAGGAGGGGGCGGTGAAACTTGGTCGGGAGGTATAACTCGGTCNGGCTGATAACGCTAGGTCTCGGGGCAGCACTTGTAGTAGAATCGCGAGAGGTCGGTCTGTCAAATATGGGTGCTCGGATAGTAGCCTGAGTAGACGAGGTGACAGTACGCTGGNGCGGTGGGTCGCATAGGTCGAGAGGCAGATGGAGATAAGACAGGCGAGCGAGGACCCAGCGGCGATGACGGTGCAACAGCGGACGAGCTTGGTACAATAAGCGGCGAAGGTGACGAAGGGACCCGAGGCGATGATGGGAATGCNCCCATCTCCCGGCATAGGTGACTCTTCAATACGGGCGGCGGGTGAAGGTGACGGAGGAGCGGACTGTTCCTCATCTACTGAGGCTTGTGAAGCATGGCGGGAGAAAGAGATAGGAGGAGCGAGAGAGCCAGAAGATGTGGGCCTTGACGAGGACTCTGCAATACTGAGGCGGCTAGTTGGACGGGCAAAGGGACTCCTTGGACGATCGCCGGTCGTCAACTGTGAAGGTCGTCGTACAAATGGATTAGATTTCTCAGGCGACAGAGAGGGGGACAGCGGTTTGGTAGGCGACTCGGATCGATCGCGGACTGTTGAAGGAGAGCGCAAGAGTCCGTCCGAGTCGGGACGGCGGAAAGGTGATGCTCGGGGAGAGCGCGACGAGTTGAACGACAACTTGGTTGGTGAAGCCTAGCGATTGTCAACTCGTGATCCAAGACACTCGTTATAGCAAAACTGACCATGGTAGCCGAGATGATGGTGAGATTGGGACTAAAACAACAGTGTATGGCGATAAAGCAGCGGTATAATGGCCGTTGTCAGGCGGGCACCCACTCCAACAAACAAACAAGCCCCGGGGAAGCCAAGCACCGCCGCTCACTCCCGCTCCGCGCGCTAAAAACAGAGCCGGGCCCGTGCTGTGCTGCAGATCGCCCGCCCGGCCTTGGACCCTGGTGTCTTTGTGGAGAAGAAGGAGGTCGACAAGTCGAAGAGAGACTGAGGCAGGCACCATCAACGTCAATGGAGTTCCGGCAGTAGCACAAGACCCACAGGCCCTTCCTTCCCCATGGCACTGCACCGCCAAAACAGCAGTAGCACGAGCCAACCCGCTCCAATCGCTCCTGCCGCCGCAATGCCAGGGGTGCTACGGCTGCGCGCCGCCCCTCTCTGGCCTCGTTCCCCTCATCACGCAAGCAGTCCTACTACGAGGTCATGCCCTCGGCCACTACAAGACCTCCCATGCGACCCTCATTGTCTCAATCGGTCCGCACCGCCAGTATGCCTCGCCGCAAGCGGAAGCCGCGACCGCAATATCCCCAGCACTCTACTGAGCGCCACGTCGAGTACATCCTGGTCGCCTCGTTCGACATTGATACTGGCTCGGTCATGGAGCACCAGTATCCCGCTGCAATTGGAGGCGACGAGCACATGTTGGCAGAACTCATGCTGCCCGATCAGACCCATCTGCGAAGCCAGGACTGGACCGTCTTCTTCTTGCACAAGGACCAGTCTCCCGAGGACGACCTACAACAGAGGAGAGATAGACGCAAACAACAGAGGGAAGAGAAGAAACGGAATCAAGCCGAAGCCAAGTCTGATCAGGATGGAACAATCCCAGAACTAGACAACGAGTCAGACGACAACACCGAAGATGCAGAGTCCGAGGACGATGCTGTCAAGAGTACGCAGGGCACTCCGCTGGTCTACGTCCTCAATCTCGTCAACACCAAGCACGATGCCAACGTAAAACGAGGTGCCGTCGTCAAGGCTATGGCCATCTGTACGAGGCACTCGTTCTTGCATATATACAAGCCATTACTCCTGCTCGCCTTGGAGGACTACTTCCGTTCGCCCACCATCGAGACCCTAGCTTCCCTGTACGAGTCTGTCAACGCTATGGATCTCTCACTACTCCCGCGACTATCGTTCCAGGAGCGATACATCTTACAAGCCTCTGATGTCAAGGATTTGTTCATCGAGAAATTCGAGGCCATGATCCAGAAACGCATTCATGAGGAAAGGGCCAAAGACCAGCCTGACGACAAACAACATCAGCAGCAGACGCCGCGTCAAAGATATGGTTTACCACGAGATACCCACGAGTTCGATTCAGTTGTACATTACAACAAGATCCCCGTGCCCATCAAAATCCCCACTGCCTTGTCTCTGGAGACTGTCGGCGACTTTTCGCTCATCAAACTCATCCAGACTTTCAGCACACCGCACTCCGCCTCGCCTCAACCTTTTACTCAGCATCACCCGCACCTAACCACATCTGGTCCTCTCACGCATCCTATTATCGTGCTTCTCAATGCATTGCTCAGTCAAAAGCGCATCATCTTTATCGGCCATAATCTGCCTTCGTCAGAAGTAGCAGAAGCTGTACTAGCTGCTTGTTCGCTCGCCTCTGGTGGCTTCTTGAGAGGCTTCACCCGCCACGCATTCCCATATACAGATCTTACCAAGATCGATGATCTGCTCAAAGTTCCGGGCTTCATCGCCGGTGTCACTAACCCGGCCTTTGCTACACACACTCAGTGGTGGGATGTCATGTGTGATTTGCCAACGGGACGCATCAAGATCAGTCCCAAGATCGAGCAAGCTCCGTTGACAGAAGGTGTGCTCTTTTTCCAACAGAGCGGAATCCCACAACCCCATAATGCACCGGGCGCTGTTTCAGCAGCCGGTACGGCGACAGGTGCAGGCATGAGTGGTTTCCCATCCATACCTTCCGGAGCCGGAGATCCAACGGGTGATGTAGCGTTCATGGCCAGTGTCCTCGCTTCCATCGCGGAGCGCCGTGGCGAGGGTGCTGTCCGTTCAAAGTTTCGTCTCTGGATCCTCAAGTTCATCCGTATAGCAGCGTCCTTCGAAGAGCTTGTCTACGGTGCGTCAGCAATTTTCGCATATTACCCTCCTGGTTCGCCAATCACACCAGCAACAGCTAGCATGGACTTTCCCTCACCAATGACGGTACTGGATGCCGCTTTAGAGGATCCTGCTGTTGCAGGTCATGGCCACGTGTGGCCGTCCCAAGAAGCCAAGATGCGTGAACTTGCTGCCAATGCTACCCGTATCGAAGGCTGGACAAAGACGCGAAGCTACTATAACTTCATCCAAGATTTCAGCGTCATGTTCTCGTTGCGTCCAATCCAAGATCTCGATCTCCAGCACTTGCACGACAAACTGACAAAACTACGTCTTGGCAACGATGCCTCTGCGTCAGTCTACCTCGCCATCTGTGCCAGAGTAAAGACATACGAGCAGATCAACCAGTTACTGTCTGTCTTTGCTTACGGCGGTCCGGCGGTGATGAATGACAGGCAAAACGGCATGTTTTACCTAGCCCTTGGACTCATGCACCCCAGACTAGATGTCCGAGAAACTGTTGCCGAGTTGATTGACAAGATCAGAGTACACGAAGCCGGAAGGCACTTCTGGGCTGCGCTTGGTAGATTCGAGCAAGCGGCTTTTGATAGGGTTGTGCTTGCCAAGGCTGAGAGGGAAGATAGTGGGCTGTTGGGTTGATTGCGGTTATTTGTGGCATAAACAGAGTCAGTGTTTTTCTTAGTTGTTTTAGATACCATGGTTTACTTTTGGGAGCATTGGAGCATTGAAGAATATAGATTGGATAGATGATACGTTGGTAATGATGATGGTTTGCAGACTGCCTCATGTACATCTATCAAAGATATTGGTTTACGACAACGGAGTGATTGGATTGAAGCAGGGTGCAACGAGGATGATGCGGCATCTGTCTGTGCTCTCGCTGCGAATGTTCATTTCATGTGCAATTCAGAAGCAGAGGCAGGACTCTAGTCATCTGTAATACGAATGCATGCGTGGAGTCATTTTGACCGCTGGTCATGAGACGCGAGAGCAGTGACCCTGCTTCAATGTCAACTGCATATGTCGAATGATCCCTTGCATGAGGGTGATACTTTCTTGTCCAATTGAGGAGGTCATGTTTATATTGTTGAATCATCCATATGTTAGGGCATTAGGGCACATTCATGTGTCTGCATATCCAGAAATGCAGCAAATCGATATACATCTACTTGATGCTTCTCAACAAACCGCCTACTCTACAGATTCAGGCTTCCAGGCAATAAGTTTGTGGTCGAAACCTCCACTGATCAACCATTCTTGCTTCTCGTCACCTGATGATACCCATCCGGCACTCAGACATCTGACTTTGCTTCCGGGTTCGTGGCCCTTGAGGGTTGCGATGATTTTACCGGTCTTGGCTTCAATGCCGCGAATTGCTCCATCGTCGCTGTTGACCCAGATGCCTGTGCCGTCTGGTCGCCATGCGAGCGCGGGTGTGCTGTAGGCGGTCTGAGGCGCCATGGTCGTGCAGTGAATCAGGATGGCGGCTGCTTCTCGATCCTGTAAGGCCAGTGCGGCACGTGCTTGAGATGCTTGAGTTTCTTCGGCCGGAACGATGGACGCCAGTGAGGCATCACCGTCCAGTGAAGGTACCATCAAGCGTACGACTAGCAACTTCATGTGGGGGATGGCACTCGTTGCGACTGCGATCAGAGTGCTGTCTGTTGGACAGAGAGCAATTGCAGAAGGAGTGAAAGCAATCCAAGCATTGCTGTGTGGCGCTAGGTTCTGCTTGCCAAGTAGGTGTGCTTCGTTGTCAACACTGTAGTAGAAAAGATGAGTCGAATCCCTGCGCGTGACGATGAGGACCAGAGAATCATTGTCGGGGTGCTTGATGAATTGAAGCGCTTCCGGATTGGTTGGAAGCGAGATAGATGCAACAGGAGGAGGCAGTTTAGGCGAATCGGTGCCAGGAACATCAATCCTATACAGGTGAACTTTGCCGTCCCAGCCTGCGGTTGCGAGCCAGGTCGCATTCTCAGACTCGTGGATAGCGATCTGTACAACATACTTGGTATGATCGCGGCGCTTGTCAAAGACCTCACCCTGCAGATTGCTTATCGCCAATTGTCCAGACATGGACGCTGTCAGCAGATGTTTCTGTTTCAGCACAGCAGTCGAAAGCACTGGTGAGTCGTGCATGGCCAATAGCGAGTCTCTGAGCGTGCATGCAGGTAAATCATGAACATTGAGCCGGCGGTCAGCAGTCGTGGCTACCAACAGCGGCTCGGATGCATCTCTATAAGCAGGTCAATCAACACTGTTCCCTTGAAGGACGGTTTAATTGACTTACCCAGCTGTCGTGTTCGCTACCAGTGGCAGCGATATGTGAAGGATGTTGGAACGTGTCGGGCCTGATATCTCATTCGGTAAAGCGGGTGCNNTGGAAGGAATCAATAAATTGACTTCGGGAAAATAAGGAATCAATCATCTACCATGCTGGCTCCAACCGTGAGCACCATCATCCGTGCCAAGTCTTTCGAACTGCAGACTCATGTCAAAGGTTCGCTTCTCCTCGAGGATCTTCTCGATGGTCAGATCGCCCTTGTTGGTTGAGCCTGCACTCGGTGGAAGGCCAGCTTCCCTGATGAAAGCGTCCAAAGTCTGGCATTGAAACACTTCAGCATGGGATGTTCTGGTGATGAAGCTGCGTGGGAGTGTTCAAACCTCATCGTAGCTGTTGGCCTTGAGGAAGCGGGCGACGATGATTGCTGCCTCACTCGGTGACATTTTGACCGCAACTTGATCAAATTCCGGTGGCTAGTCGTTCTAGTGTGGCTCCTGCCAGGTGTTTGGGAATGTTTTGGCTGGTGGCGGTTGAAATCTGGCAGTCGCACCTCGGTTGGTGGACTGCGACTTCCCCAAAATTCTGGAGCCGACGTCAAACACCTGCACCTTCTGCACGTCCGCGATATTTGCTTGATATTGTCCTTGCCGCGCTTTGTGCTACGGCGACTGTCACGGAGCCTGAAACCTGGTTGGAACAGCTGGGTCCTCGCCTAGCATTCATCATGCATCGCGCCTCCGCAGAAATCTTCACGGGATGCGGCACGAGTGCCCATCTTGTGTAACACGAATCCTCATTGATCCCCAATACCGTACGCAGGATTCGGTCCTTTCGCTCGAATCGCGTCTCGGTATGCCTCATTGTGATGGACGTAGCCGCCAACCAAGCCTCAGCTGGTGGACTGAGCCGCGATACACATTGCTCCTGTTGACGCCCATCACGTTGGTCACTTCATAAGAATCTGCCGTGCCGCGAAAAGTGATAGATCACAGTCTCTGGTCCCTCTGTGATCAGAGTGTCTTGTTCGTTCGAGTCTGCAAACAACAGTCTCGACCCCAACCAGTGGTTTCACCGCTACCGAACTCGCATCCAGCCCTGCATATCAAACTGAGCATCTGCAATTCGACGAAGCATCGCTCCAGTTGGAAGAAGATCTCATGGACAATGGAAGATTGGCGAGGCAGCCTTGCTTCCCCTGCTCCCTGACGGCTCTCCTCAGGTCAGCTCTACCCTATCGCAGTCCCCAGTGTAGTGGGGTGGGCAATTGGAGTGCATGGCGACATGGGCTTCATTCAGATGGCTTGCTGCCACCCCAGATTCCTGCTGAGGGTTTGACCGTCTCGATCGTCTCGGATTACCCGTCTCCGGCAATCAGAGCTGTTTGCCTAGTCCCGCTTTTAGCTATTGCTTGCTAGAATATAAGTCAAAGTCCAGATGATGGATTGGATTAGCTGATGGGAAGTCACGCACATGATGCATTGAAGCTGTATACTCGGAGCTCCTCATCAATGCTTTGTACAAATAGGACCTCCTTCGACCAGCAGCCGGAGAGGTCTCTTCTGATTTATCTCCGTCGTTTGCAATCAGTTTCACCTCGAGGATCTAACGGTTGTTTGAACAGCAATTCATCTGTCCTGCAATACTCTTACGCATCGTCCTTGGTCATTTCCAGTGTCTCTTCATTCTGCGCTGCAACCTGTCTCAACTATCTCACGACCCAATATGCTGTCCCAGATGCCCATGGCGCATTGTCAATTCTCCCCATCCCGAGCAAGGAGTTCTGGTGATGGAGATTTCTTCTTCTATGTTGAGGGTGTAAGTTTCACACCTCTACCCTCATGTCGGAACACTAACCCAGAAGTACAGCTACCTCCGTACTATACCTGGGGAATGTTGAAGGATCTCACCAGAAAGGCTGCCCCTTACCCAGGATGGACAGAGATGGACTCGAATCCTCAAGGCATGCTGAAGGGCCGCGGCTGGATCAAGATTAAACGAGCCAAAGATGCTTTCAACCTTTATGGTAGGTCGAGTCATCTAGACAAGTCGAAACAAAGATTGATCCAAGCTCCCNNAGGCTACTTGACCAATGGATCACCTTCTCTGAAGCCTCTCAAGGTCTACCTCTGGTCTACAGCTCGATCACCTCCAGAGTTACTGCGATGCAACGATGTTCCGCGTCCAATGCAGAGGTTCGCGCCGCCGCAGAGTGTCAGCGCCTATTCCACAACTATGAGTTCAGCCATGAGCACACCAATGAGTACGCCTATGAGCACACCTATGCACAGGAGTCCAGTGTTCCATCACCCGCCTCCGATTGCTCCAAGGAAGATGAGTCCGAGATACATCTATACACCAAACCAACGTCCGATCAATGCAACAGGTGGTCTTGTACAGACCGAGTCAAGAGGTATATTCATAACCCAATTGGACTATGCAATCGATCAGCGGCAGCTAGAGGAGTACCTGCGCAGGATCGGATCCTTCGACAGCTGCGAGATCCGACGGGATCCGGCTAGTGGCAGATCGCGCGGCATCGCGACAGCCAAGTTCGCAAATGCAGAGGCGGCTGCCAGAGCAATTCAGATGCTGCATGGACAGAGGCTCATGAGCAAGACAGTCAGCGTGCGCTTTGACACGGAAAAGGAGGCGGTGGCACCACCAAGCTCGAGCAAGAGCTATCACGAAGGCCTCATCATTGCGAATGGCTCGGAATGAGACATGGGCCAACTTCAACTCACCCAGTGCACCAATCAAAAGATGCGAATGCTATCGAAGCAGAAATCGTCAGCGAATAGTATCATTCATTCACCGTGTGCCGTTCAATCATGCTTCCCCGCACCTGCACGCTGCAATGACCTGCAATGAGGTACGTGACTACTAGTGTCGGTGCTCATGTTGTGTAACACCAGAAAAGTGCGAGCTCCGGCGGGAGAACAGATCAGCCCCCCCTTTAGACGCAGCCATCTCATCGTCTCTGACGAATGACAATCTATGCCAACTGAATGTGTCTCTTTGGCAAATGACAATCGTTCCCGGTAGCACCTCAGGTGTAAGCGCAGTACATCACTTACATTGCATCGGATACCAAGAGGAGCCGCATGAAAGCAGAGCAACACACGTTCAGCGACAGATGACGAGGTCAAAGTCTGGAGTCATTTTCACATGTGCGCATGTATTTCAGAAAACGATACAGTCGGCAGACATTCCCAGGTATCGCATTGGCACCAGACGTTTTGTTCCGTCAGATTGCCAGTTTTGCAAGACAAAAGTGTTTCTCGAAAGAACATCAGGGAAGGCTTGTGATGCTAGTTCTCGTGTGGAGTGCTAGTATTAGAGAATGTGAGGTCTGCACATAATGTCAAGGTGCGGCTGATTTGCTTACTGTTGATGGTCGAGGTTGGCGTTCTAACTGGTAGCAGACCTCGACACATCTACTTGCCAGCCTCGAACCTCGATGATCAATGAACTCCTTTGCTGTGATGGTATTCATGTATGTCTACCGGCTTGTCAGCTCATCTATAGTGAGATGCTTTTTCGTTCCGATTGCGAGGTTCTCGTCCCTCAGCCATGCGTTGACAATATGGTTATATCACAGATAAGCAGGTACGACAACCAATCATGCTTTTACGCATGCACACACACATACAAGTCTGCACATCCAGAAAGGGGAATTGCAGATTACTTTATCTCATTTGTATACATTATATTATATATCTGACGGGATTTTATGTTTGCATCAATGCGACAGGGTCACCCGCGGACCTTGTCAGCCTCGCGATTGATCTGTTTCATATCCTCAAAACACGCTTCCCAGAGACATCTCTCGCAGCAGCAGTTACCTCCCAGAGCGCCAGCAGCCCACTCGCGACGATCCTTGACTGGCAAATCAATGTCGCAGTAGTGGCTGAGCACCTCTTCACCAGCCTTGAGTCCGGCCTTGTACTTGATGCCGCCGCGGAACTCGCTGCCGTGCCAGGTTGGGCGGTCCTCCAAGACGCGGAAGCGCACGTCGCTGGCCCAGCGCCAGGTGACATTCGGGTTGCAGCTGTGGTTTGCGAGACACCACATGGGGTGGACGGCGCTGACTTCTGGGCCGCGAGCGACGCCGCCGCCCGAGCCGCTCAAGCGGGCGGATGCAGTGCCGCGGAATTTGGCGTACAGGGTGTTGAAGACCCAGACGTCGTATTGAGGGTTTTTGAAAATGTCGACGTCCATCTTCTCGAGCATGTTGAAGGGGAGCACAACGTTGGCTTGGAAGCTGAATGGTAGGGTGCGCGGGAAGGGTGATTCAGTGCTGTGGCGGTCGTGGGGGCGCCAGTGCTTGGAGAGGTCGAGGGTGTGGTAGTCTCCCCAGATGAACTTGACATACTTGATGTCCAGAGGGTGAATCTCTTGGGTCTCTGCCATTGCCAAAGATCTCAGCAATAATAGAGAGTACAAGGCGTTGGCAGCTTCGGCCGGTGGGACGTCCTTTGCAATGTCCTCGACACCGCGGTCACATACGGCAGGATGATATTCTTCCTGAGCAAGATCGCTGCACTTTTCGCTGCAGAAGACGACCTCGCAGTCTGGACATGCGACCACGTCGGCTGAAGCTGGGTCGCTGAGCTCAGGAAGGTCAGCACTGCATGCATCGCACAAAGCATCCTGGAGACGGTTATTGGCTGTGAGAAGTGAGGTCTCGGACAGCGCAATCTCTCCAGGTGCGATGTCCTCTTTCGCAAAGACACCCAGTTGTGTAACGAACTGTTCCACACCGTCGCCCTCAGTCAAGAGGGGTAGCTTGGTGGCCTTGACTTCTAGTCTTGGTGCGACCTTCTCCATCTCTGCATTCAAGAATTCCAAGCTCTCGTCCGAACAGCGATCGGGTTCGTGTTCGTTCCACGGATAGCACTCTCTACGCACCATACCCTCGTCAGGGAACTGGTCGAGTCCGAACTTGAAGCCAGGTTTGTTGTACTCGTCAGGCTGCGTATCGCGAAGCCAGTCGTCAATGGCGGCGTGAATGACGTCCAGAGTCGCTTCGATGGTAGGGTCTTCTCCGAAGAGATCTTGGGCTTTGAAGCAGTACTCGGCGGCGCTTCTCTGGCAGCCAATCACATGGAGACATTGAGCGAGCAATGCATANNCCTACTAGGCGTCAGAAAGAACCTACGAAAAGGCACCGAGCAACGCTTACACTTGGAAGGAGAAAAGGCCCTTGGTCCAGACCAAAACTTCGATGTCCGATACATCCACATCCACAAGCTGATCCTTATTTCTAACCATGAACTCAGGGTAGAGGTGAGCCAGAATCTCGGCGTTCTCAAGGATGTTTTGGTGTCTGTATTCCAACGACTCTTTCGAGATGCTCAGTGCGAGCGACTCAATGGCCTCGTCGCAGAACTCGTCCTCATTATTGATCGCATCGATGAGCAGCAGAGCCTTGTATGCCGAGCCGATAGCAAGGTCTGGATATCCGACCTCAACATAGGCCTTTGCAATGCGCAGGTAGAGATCGATGTTGTAGGGATGTTCGGGCAAGAAGCTGCAAAGCTCATGGAGAGCATTCAGGCGTTTCCTGAGCTCGGAATTGGTGATGTGGGGATAGTGTTCGTCGGTCGACAAGTCCCACTCTCGCGAGAAGAGAGTCGAGCGAGGCGCATAAGGAAGATCGTCCGACTCTGAACGGTGATGACCATTCATCTTGCCATTTTTCTCATTCTTGTAACTGCTGATGGTTGCATTCAAGCGGGCCATGGCCTCCTCGATTCTGTGAAACGAGAATGCATCCTCGGAAGTCGACATGCTGGGCTACGTGGTCGCAATGCCTCGCAATAGCTGTATGAGAATTTTTGGTCAAGCATGCATGCAGCTTTGGTCGATTTTTCCTTAGCGCGGAGAACTCCGTGACAGACGGACGCGTCGCGATTTGATTGATTCTTGGCCGAGCTGGCGTACTCTCTTGCGACAGCGAACATGTTCGAACATGACTACGACCCCGTTGAACACCTCCTGCTTCTCCATCAGCGATTCGGTTCGCGTGCTTCAGACGTGTCTAAGGCCGGATATAGGTTCCAACAGGCCTCCTGCTTCTTCATCAGCGATGCATGGCCTAGAGAATCTCTCCTGTTTCCATCAACGATGTTTTGCCTTCGTGTCGCAGAGCAAGCTGCCACCTGCACCATCGTGATGGCCCCTTTCTTTGTATTGAGCTGTAGTTCCAATAGAATGGTTAAGGCACGACTCTAGCGCGTGTTTCTTTGTAAGATACCAGATCGCAATGTTGAATCGGTAGATGGACCATCTGAGCCGAAACGTGTGGTGCAGGTGTCTAACGCCGTACCCAATCGCCGGACGATCGGCCACCATCGAGTATTCGAGAAAACAGAGTTCCGTGTTTTTCTTGCTGCACATGGACAACGTGCCCGCTTTGTCAAATGGCTGCCTCGCACCGGGAGGTATCTCCGTGCTGCATCCTCTCCGGAAGGCCGGCTTGGCCGTTTGTACTCAAAGCAGTCTGTCGGTGCTGGTATGCTACAGAAGCGCTAGGTGTTTTGTTAATGGCAGCCGTTGTCAAATGCTATGAGCACTTGATCGAGATAAGAGCACGCAAGAATCGTGCGCGTCCCATCTGATTCTCACATCGTGTGGTTTCGTTGGGCTTGACGCCTCTGAGTCGACGAGATACCAATGCGACCAGCCAGCCATCTTTCTTTGTTCTCCTCATCTCCCAAGCTCGTGCAAGCGAGAGGAAACAGGGCTGTGAAAGCCGAGTCAAGGTTCTTTCAAAGTCCCTGGGCTAGGCAGAAAGAGGCAAGGCGGACACCCATGGACACCGCGTGCACCGAGGGATCGATGATGGTAGTTCACGATCCGGTGTGGGGTCGACAAGTCTCAGTGGAAAAAGCCACATCCGGACTCTATCAGTGAAAAAGTATGAAAGCTTGTTTCAGATCATCTGGCAACGTGAAAACGGGGAGCAGAATTGGAAGAGGCAAAGTGATCTGGTACGAGAAGAATTATCTTTGGATTGGTCAAAAGGAGTCGCAACCAGTGCGCTCATGCAAGAGGGGTATCTAAAAGAACAAAAATGCCGGCTGGACAGGAACCAGCCTCGGAATGCAAACAAAAAACTGCCAAAAATGCTTTCTTTGACCGACCCAGGGTATGCAAACGCCTTGTGTGAACCCATCGTAATTCTGGTTGAAAGCATCCAGAAGATTGTGTGTCGTGAAAAATATTATGCGGACTGCGCATTATAATGTCGTTATTATCGTGGCATAAAGGACCATTGAATGGTCTGAGGAAAGCGACCGGTGGTTTGGTCGAGAGATGAGAAGACGAATGCGCTTTACTGGCGTTGGAAGAAGCCAGTGATGTTGGCACATCGTAAGCAGTAGAAGGAATTTAGACCATAGGCAACCATGTTGGCTGCCTTGCCTGTCGTAATATCGATGCTTTGAGAGCGATGACAGCGTGAGCATCTAGCGACTTCCATAGGCGAGTGAACATGATTTGATGATGATGAAGAGCTTCCATCCAGTTCTGAAGGGTCGTCGCTGACAGCAAGAACGTTCTGAAGAGGTTGAGGTTGAGGCCGTCTTGGAGGAGCGATATGTGCGACCCGAGTTTGCAGTTGCAGAAGAGAATCCATTCTCGAGCGAGTTTGTGTGGTTGAGGGAGATTGCAAGCAAGGTCGATAAGCAAGCAATGGATTTGATGGATCAGAGACAATGTCTTCACCAGGTGGGGTGAATGGAGTTGTCAAGGGTGTCTCGTCGTTATGGGAAGGGTACTTGTTGTGTTGGATGGAAAAGTAACAGACGCCCTGGATGGGAGAAGGGGCTGTATTTGAAGTGGACATTGCAAGACGATGGGACGGGAGAACGATCTCAGATGCACGAGTTGGATCGACCAGATGGAGCGGACGCAGCGTGCATTTATTCGGTTTCGAGCAGAGCCGCGAACCATCTCGATGTTCGCCCACTGAATCGTTGATCGGCTTTGGAATAATGAGTCTGGACGTCCGTGACCGTGCGTCCGCCAACCCTGACTTAGGGCCGTAACCTAAACAAAGCCACCTCGAACAAGGCCAAGGCTGAGCAATACACAACTCAAACCGGACTAAACTCTCCGCTGCAAGAGATCATGCGATTCGACAGCTTGTCGTGGATTCCCAGCCATGGCAAGGTTTTGCTCCGACTTGCCGGCGGAGTTAGAGAGCGATCGTCCGCATTTCCACCTTCTTACGGATGCCTGTTCCTTGAGCATGAGTCTCACCACCAAATCCTAAAGGATGACAAACACTACGGAGGAACAATCAGCCAGCCAAGTTCCCCGAGGTCGTACTCTGCAAAAGCCCCACTAACGTTGCTAGAGGCACTGTATGCAGCTGGCCGAGGTCGTCTGTTTACCACTCGTTATCGCCTTCTACGTGTCTCTTTGTCTCACTCAAGTTGCTGCAGTCTGTCCTTCGAATATTCGACGTTGACCTGAACAAACGACAGTCGTTTCAAGACTCTCTGACCGGGTAGCCACAGCTGAATTCTAGACTTGGATTTCGTTAAGAGGCACTCTCGGGGAGAATCTCTCCGCAGTTGCGCGCCGTTGCGTCTGCGGGCCTGTCCGGCGCCTTGCACTCAGTCCACCCTGCGCGCTGGGACGCATGCTAGTTCAACCCTGGCATCCCGAGACAGCTTACAGAGACCCTTCTACTACTAGCAGTGCCCGAGCATGAGGCATCCAGCATAAGAAACGCTTGCGTGATTGCCCATATCTCACGTCTTACTTAAGCAGAAACGGTGTTACACAATCAAGCTGATACTGCGGTCCGACCGAGACGACGAACGCCGCGTCGTTGCAACAGAATCTAGGGCAGTCGAAATATGTGCAAAGGAGAGCTTCACGAACTTCTTGTCGCACTACCCAAATGCGAGCACCACATACACATCGAAGGTGCTCTTACGCCTCATCTTCTCTTCAAATTTGCTGCAAGAAACAACATAAATCTTGCCTCAGCCGACGATCACGCATACGCCAACGAAGAGATACTGCAGGCACGTTATGGGTCCTTCGCTTCCCTATCTGACTTCATCCGGTACTTCTCATTCGGCAGCTCCGTCCTCATAACGGCCAATGACTTCGAGGAACTAGGCTATACCTACTTTGCCAAAGCACATGAGCAGAATGTGAAGCATGCAGAGGTCTTCTTGGACCCTCAAGCCCATACGAGCCGTGGCATCTCATACAATACAGTAGTACAAGGACTATCACGCGCGAAACAGCGTGCGGAGCAGAATTTCGACATGAGTATCGCATACATTCCATGTATACTGCGCCACCACGGCCTGCAGAGCGCGACAAGGATGTTTCAAGAGGTTGTGGATGCTGGTCACTTTGAGAAGGGTACTGTTGCTGGGCTGGGTATGGCTGGCGATGAACTCAAACACCCACCCGAGTACTTCAAGACTGTATTCGATGCTGCAAGGACAGCCGGGGTACGCTGCACAGCACATGTAGGCCAGGCAGGTCCTGCAACATTTGTGTCGTCTGCGCTTGAACACCTCAGGACGGAAAGAGTCGATCATGCATGGATTGCGAAGACAGACGATCGATTAATGCAAAGGCTTGCCGAGACAAACACGCTCGTCACCCTGTGCCCACTCTCAAATGTTACGCTTGGCTTCATAAGCAGCATTGCAGAGGCACCTATCCGGGACTTCCTTGATCGAGGTGTTCGATTCAGCATCAACAGCGACGACCCGGCATACTTCGGACAGTACATCCAAGGAAACTACTGTGCTGTCCAGGAAGCTTTCGAACTGAGTATATCCGATTGGAAGATTATCGCGATGAATGCTGTGGAAGG
The DNA here is from genome assembly GCA_903853725.1 of Aureobasidium uvarum. NCBI lineage: Eukaryota > Fungi > Ascomycota > Dothideomycetes > Dothideales > Saccotheciaceae > Aureobasidium > Aureobasidium uvarum. Next base: position 931,510 of record CAINUL010000015.1, read on the forward strand.
ATCCTGGTGTTCAGACGAACGTAAGAAGATACTCAAACAGCAGGTTGCTGCAGTGATCTCACACTGGCAGGCTGCACGAGATGCATAGCTGGACCAGGAAGCTGCGGACTATGCTTATCCTTGCCATTGTCATCACCGCACTGCCCAAACAGGTAATCTTACGATACTGTATGTACGCATCTACGCTGTCCATACCCATGGACCTCTCGGCCAGAGACTGGCCGTTAAGCCTCGGCCGTAAATGACATTCGTTAACACGTATGTCCGTGTTCTTCTGCAAGCCATCCGTGTTGCGCAGCGCAATTCGTAATGCGCATGATCTATTTCATCTCCGTTCACGTTGTTAGCTCCCAGGCAGGAGAAGGCACAACCGGCTGCAGCACCGTCCGTCGTTCCCGACTCCCGAGTGTGAAGTTCTGGACCGCTCCAATTTACCAACAAGACCCTTTGTGCTTTGCTGCGTTTTCGCGATTCCACTTTTCTGTGAGAGAAACAGAGGCGTGGCCTTCTGCATCTTCGTCGCAGGAAAGGGCTGAGCTGCGATAGGCTACGCGGACAATCAATGTGTTGCTGTCAAAGTTTGCTGTAAAAGGCTGTCGCGTGCATCTTTTGTTTGTTGTCAACAACTTGTTGGGTGGGTTTAAAGGCGGGGTATGCGGCTTGGCCAGACTTTTGTCGGAACTTGTCCGTTTCATGTCAAAAAAGAGGCCGTTTCAAGTCCTAGAACCTCTTGCGACTCCAATGGTCCCAGGAGACAATCAAACGATCAAGGAAAAGGCCTCGAGTATCCACAAATCAGATTGGAGTGGCTTTTGTCTTCTTTGCTATCTGAAAGTGTCTGTGGGGCAGATAGGCTGCGAGTTCTAGAACTGATCGGGCGTTTACTAGATACTCTCGGTAAAAGCGAGGCGTTCGCGGTCAAACTCATCAGGCCCCTGGATGTGATCGTACCACCTGCCACCACAAGCCAAGACGTCGTAAGAACACGGTCGCCAGCTCCCCTTGTCCATCAATCGCGGACACAAGCGTCTCCTCCAGTCAACCACCCTTATCTGATGTGAGCAAGGCTGATTCGTAATCTCAAAAAAGTGTTTCGTCGCTGCCTGATTCGCAAGCATGAAACACGTAATGCCGAAGGGTCTCAGGGCAATTCTCGTCCCCCTGATACCTGTCAAAGTGACCGGCTTCCGGCAAATGTGTTGGTCAGACACGACGTCCGTCTCGGTGGATTCTCTTGCGCCCGAGTCCGAACGCCTTGAGGAATTTGACAGCTGACGCCGTGCTGTGCCACCACCATGTTCCATCCTTCAGTCCAACCTCCTGTTGCAAGGCGCGACATATGGAACGACCGGCACGTTGTTCGGACCCACGCTCTTGTCTGAAAGTCGCGAGACGTGGCGAGAGAGTCTTGGCTAGGACAGTGGTCTGTTCAGCGAATCGATTGCCTGTGAGCGACGACATGTCCGCGATAACATACTGGCGGTAGTGGAGAGACCCCTTGGAAAACTACAGTACCGCGATCGGGAAGCTGCATGTCACGAAGCTCGCGACACATCACGTGGATGATTGCGCTGAGTCTAGAGGTCGCTCGATTAAGGAGTGACTCGTCTGTCACGATCCAGATCTTTACGAACGTACTGAGCATCCATCGACGGTATGACCTGCCTTCGGGTCAAGTCTGAGGCTTCGGCCTCATCAGGCTGTGACTGAGGATTACTGTTTTGCCTCAGGTGCTTGGTCTCGATCACGCGTTTGCCACTGAGGGGTGTGACTCTCTGTGACAACCACAGCCTTGCCGCCTTGCTGGTACTAATATTTGCGCGCCGAGTGTTGGATTCGTTCACCCTCTAGCAAAATGTAAGCATATCTTCGGGGTCGGAGATGTACTGCGAGACATCCATGAACCTTGCGACGAGGTGGTTCGAAGACACAGGCTCTACAACCAAGGTTATCACTGCTTTGGAGTGAAGAGCATTCGTGGATCTTCGAGCGCCTGGATCACTACGCAATCGTTTAACATGGCATACGACCTCTGTTCGCTCCGGGATGTATAGCGGCCGGATGTAGGCAGGTGCCTATACCTTTTCGTCAAATTTCAAGTCGGGTCCACCAAGAATGCTCAGAAGACTGTATGGTCACGAGCGATCGATGGAACTGGAGATGATAGCAGGCCCGAAGCGATGACTTTGTGTGCAGCTGTAGTAAGTTATAGTCGCTCCGAATATGCAGCGCTGGATGATCAGTTGCAGAATCACTACTAGAGTATTACCGTTACCAATACGAGAAAGACTTGTCGATCTACTTTAACACAAAGGCAAGACTTGAGTAGTAGCTGCCATCTGGTGATGACTGAGTAGCTCGTCCCTGCCATAGAACACAATATGCATGAAGATGATAATAGATAAATCGAAGAATGACTGATTAGCACACTGTGAGAGACCATAATGCAGGAAGCCAATGACCATTTCCAAGGCCGGCTGTATAGTGAGACCAAGGTTTCAGATGCCAGATAAAGCTCGTGGGAAGAGATTTGATGACATGGCTAGCATTCAACTTTCGTCAGGAGCTTACTGACAAGAGAAGAACCACGAAAATATTAGGACCTGACTGCCAAACAGCATTGAGGCTCAGTTAGAGTTGAGGGCCAGCGAGAGCAACACGTGAATGACGGGAAGTTTGAAGCATGACGCCAGTTTGACAGACGGAAGTTGGCTCCGAGGAGGGAGTCTCGTCCCCGTGTCGAGGGCGTTCCGGCTTTTGACAGCAGCACCTCGAAAAAGATGTGCAAGAGTCGGTCAAGTTGATGGACATTTAGGCACTGTGATTCTGCAATAGAGTTGTTCTCGGCGATGAGTACAGGTTTGGCATTGGCTAATGATTGATTGCGGTGAGGGACGGCAGAATGTCGTAGAATTGAGGTGATGATATTGCCGGGCGTGCCAAGGCTGTTAAGTGCCCCACGTCGAAGATTGGAAGGAGCTCGTCATCGGCAAAGAAGTGGTTTATCTGATAAGTGTCGCTGTACCTGGTCACCTCCCCGTCACTCACCTCGCACCACCGCTACCAGTCTCTACCCCGACCCCTAACTCCGCTACCACCAAGTCCGAATAGTCTGCGTCCCGGCGACCTCCGTCACAAAAACATCATCCACCATGGGCAAGTCACCAAACGTCTACAGCTTCCCCGGCGTTGCCGAACTGGCTCCCACCCTGCGCCAGTACGTCCTCGCGCAACAACAGGCTTCCTTTGAGCGTCACGGTACCTTCAGAGTCGCCGTCTCGGGAGGTTCCCTGCCCAAGACCCTCGCCCAGGCTCTCCTCACCAAGGGCGACGGCAGCCCCGCCGACACGGTCGACTTTTCCAAGTGGGAAATCTTCTTCGCCGACGAGCGCTGCGTGCCGCTGGACCACGAAGACAGCAATTACAAACTGCTCAAGGACGAGCTGCTGGACAAGATCGACAAGGAAGCCTTTGGCGAGCCCAAGGTCTTCCCCATCGAGGAAAAATACCTCGACGACGCCCAAGAATGCGCAGACCAGTATGAAAAGCAACTCGTCTCTGTCTTTGCCGCCCGCGACTCTGTCAAGCTGCCTCTCTTCGATCTTCTCCTCCTCGGCTGCGGTCCCGATGGCCACACTTGCTCGCTCTTCCCCGAGCACCCTCTGCTGCGCGAGTCTGACGCCTGGGTTCTGAGTATCTCCGACTCGCCCAAGCCCCCACCCAAGCGCATCACTCTGAGCTTGCCTGTCGTCCTCCACGGCGCAAAGATTGCCTTTGTGGCAACCGGTGCCGGCAAGAAGGACATTTTCAAGAAGATCTTCGAGACCGAGGAGGGCCGCGCTCTGCCTTGCGGTTTGGTCAACGAGGGCGCCGGCGACAAGGTCAGCTGGTTCACCGACAACGCCGCCCTCGAAGGCGTCAGCGTGCCCCGCAGAGGCAGCCTCTAAACCTCTTTTCCCCTCTCCTCTACACCTCCCACGGAATTGATTTTCTCGGAGAACATGTTTTACCTGGAGTGTGTGTGTGACTGGATCACCTCCCCCACCTGCCCATTTCTCGAAGAACCACCCCTGATATGAAAAAAATGTTATGAAAGACCTGGGACTTGGGATTTGACATCCATCAAGCAGAAGCAGAGCAACAAAGTTTTATAGAAAAGAGAGATATGCAAACATGCGAAAAGAAAAGAGAAAGAAAAAAAACCCCCTCCCTACAATACCTGTTGTCCTTTTTTCTTTGATGACCCTTTAGCGCTTTATACCACCACGAAAGAAATTCCTCAATCTATCCTTCAGCTTTTGTTTTTGTTGTCTTGGTGTGTTGTTGACGTTGCAGTTGCATGGTTTGTTTCGTGCAGTGATGGGCCAGTTGATTTTTTCTCCATTCTGCCTCACTCGACCTTGAAGTTTTGGTCGGCGTGTCAGTAAACTCGAGATTGACGTCGTTCCACTGCTTGAGGCTCGAGTAGAGTTAGACTTTGCTCATGGCAATCACGGTATACACGTGGACATTGAGTGGATTCACGGCACCTTGTCCGTCTCCCCTATTGGCTCCGATTGGATAGGGGTGGTTTTATTCCATTGCTACGTACAAAAGTGCATCCTTTAGTTCAGCTTCTTCTTCTTCTTTCATAGTACAAGAGGTGAGAGTCTTCGTTGTGCTTGTGGAGCTGTGTTCCCTTGAACTACTCATTCGTCGTTGCTCGTGTTCCTCCATCCTTCTGTCATTTCTCGTTATTTCTCGCTCTTCTCTCATCTTCTCGTTGTTCTTCCTTGGGTCCCCGGTTCTTCTCATCTTATCATCGTTAATCCGTTAGTTGTGACTTATCAGTCTCAGCCTCCAGGAGTTTGGTCTAGTATGACGACCGCTCTTCGTTGATGGTGTTTCCGGCCACAGCTGCAGCATGTTCCTCAAGGAAGCGAGCGTGATGTCCCCATTCGCCGAAAGGAACATCATGCTTGTGGCTGATTGTGTCTTCGTCATGGACCTCTTCAGCAGTAGCACGCTGGGCCAAATTATCAGAATGAGCGGTGGCGGAGGTTGTGTTACACTCCTGGTCAAGAGATTTGGTGGTTGAGCTATTCTCAATGACACTCTCGGTCTCTTCTGTTTCTTTCTTTTGTCCCCACACAAAACGAACTGGAGGTCTCGAGATGAGAGCACAGAAGCCCTCCTCGTTGATCACCTTAGTTCTGTAGTGTTTGAGTTGCCTGAAATGCTCAGCAATCAGGAGCTCTGAGTCTGTTGCAGATCCCAGAACAACATAGGTCATCTTCTTCTTGTTGAGATGGGTCGCACATGTTCCACCATAACGCCTGACCAGATTCTGGCATTCGCTCATGGAGACGTGTCTGAATTGACCACGGAAGATGAAGCTCAAGCCAGAAAGACAGTTGCGAGCGCCCTCGGGAATGATAAAGACATCGGCCCCAGATGCAGAAACTGCAGTTGTGGCACCAGAAGTTGTGGTGGCAGGGCCTGAGATGACGGAATCCGAGTTGTCTAGCAAAGAGCTGCCAAGATTAGGCGTGGCATCCTCAGTCATGTCGTGGCTTTGGGCACTTGCACTCTCATCCGAACCGCTAAAGGTACCGGGAGGGAGGCAGTTGTCCTGCTTGGGCGACAGAGTGACGTAGCGCTCGGCATCTCTCTTGAGCTGATCTGCCAGCTGTGGGAAGTTCTGTTCGGGACGCGTTTTCGATAAACCAATCATCGCTGATCCAAGATTCTCGTATGGAGAAACAGTCGATGAATTGATCTGACGACTGTATGCTGTCGAATGGACGTCGTGAGCACATGACTCAAGGGCGGCATTTGCACAGCGCAACGGTAACTCAGGGCTCCAAAGCTTGTTCGCAGACCCAGGAGCAGACATCTCATGGCCGACAATATCACGTCTCTTTCCAGGGCTCGAAATGACGAAAGGGACGCTGGTCGATTTCTCAAGTGTGTCATCACGGCCTTGCAGCCGTTCAGATAGTGGCTTCTGGATGCTTGAAGCAACCGGTTTGGCATCGCTGAATGGTCTGACCGAGAGGATGCTGTCTCTTGACAAGCCATGTTGAGGCTTGAAATTCTTGGTTGAGTCGAGCGCAACGGCACCGAAAGGTTTTTCGAGAAGACTGGAGTCGGGACGTCCATGCGTAGCGAGGAGAGAGGTATGCTGGTGAGAACGAGCTCCAAGATCGTGGTTAGTGTGAAGGAGTTCAGCGCTCTTCATGGCTCTCTGCTGCTGCGGCGACTTCGATTTCGACTTCTCGGCCCAAGCCAGACGGTGCCTCTCGTTCTCATTGCGAATATTATCAATCTTGGACTTTGCGTCTTGGACACCAGTTCTGGCGTCGTCTCTCGCAGAGAACAGGTCTGGTGTTGGGGTGTGTCCTACGGCCTCCAACTGTACTATTGTCTCATGTGTCTGCTGGAAGCGACTAACACTGCTCTCTTGCAAGGTGACGTGTCTAGTCAGGGTATCCATAACACGCCCTTTGTAATTTTGGTAGTCTGGAGTGTCGGGCATGATGCTGGTAGGAGGGAAAACCTTGAAGCCGCCGAGGAAGGCCTTTGCTTGTGGGCCGAGAGTAAATTTACCGGAAACTTGGTGGACCTGCTGCTGTTGCTGCTGCTGAGGCGATTGTTGCGACTCCAGAATCTTCTTCTGCGCTGTATGTTGTATGTGTAGCTGCTGCTGCAACTGGAGCAATTGTTGCTGTGTACTGTCCCTTATGTTAGCCCGCGAATCGCGAACAGTCCACAAAAAGGGCGATACTTACGGTTGACGGCCTGGTTTAAGACCAAACTTCTTGGCCAATTCGGGAGACACTGGTATTCTGGGACCAATCGTGTCGGGGTTCATGGTCTTGGGCTTGTGCAGTTCTTCACGTCTGTCATTCATATCAGAAGCAAGGCTCAGAGTGCTTGACACAGGCTGACGAGGGCCCTTGGGAGTTGGGGGACATGGTTCGATCGTAGGAACTCGAGGGCTAGGCCCGATTGTGGTTCTGGCGGCGATGGTGGCCTGTTCGACGTAGCTCTTTGCCAGGAGCTGTCTGTCCTGGGTCTGCGCGAATTGGTTCTTGAGATACTTGGGGATGGTTGTATCCTCAGCAAGCGCCTTAGCAAATGCTGCACCATCATCATCAAGGAGCTGTCGCTTTTGAGACCCAATCCTGTCGAGTTTCTGCTCATACTCGCTGCGGCGGAGGCGGACCAAGACATCGAGCAGATCTCCGCTTTTGAGAATGTCAGGATCCACCGTCTCGGATCTGGAACTCTTGTTGTAGAGTGCAACTGCGTTGCTCAAAGCAAGGCTCATACCGGTATTCAAGCTGCCAAGAGCATCTTGTTGGCGAGCAATTTCAAGAGCAGGGAAGATATAGTCTTCGACGATGGCACTGCGCATCCAAACTGGCGTGAGGTGTATAGCCTCGATGTGGGAAGCTGATGTCGACAATCTCGGAACGCCAAAGAGGAGGATTAGTGATTCATAGAACTTGTCAATGTCCAGCTGTCCGTGCTTGTCAAAGGTATGCGAACCGTCGATTCTGAGATTGATGTGGAACCAGCGAAGAGCAGAGCCTCCCAAGAAGATCTCGAGGTTGGCGATAGACTTTGTGCGGCGTGCGCGGTTCACTCTACCAACGAAGATGCAGGCATCTGTTATGTATTGGTGATCACTGTGCAAGTTCTGACCACGGTTTGGGTAGAAGTGGCCACCAATGTCAGCGAGGGTTGCAGACGGCATGTCGTGAGTTTGACGTGGCATGTCACGGGGCATGGACGAGACAGATGAACCAGGCGACTCAGGTGGGGTGAATTGAGGATTAGCGAGGTCGTCAAGTTTGTCGCACAGGGCATCGAGTTGATCCATCATAGTTTGGTAACGATCTTCTTGCTCGCTCGCAAGTGCATCGACAGTCGCGCCGATGTGTTTGATTTCTGCCATGGCAAATGTGAAGTGACCAACCTGACTTGTATTGTTTGTTACGTTGTTGGAGTGCTGGTGTGGCTTGTTAAGTATTGAAGCAGTACGTGTGTTCATGAGATCAAGCTGCAGCTTGAGCTCTTGGAGTGAGGCGTGAAAGTGGTTGTCCATGTTGGTGGACCATGAGAGGTTATGTGCACAGAGCTTAGAAGAAGGATCTGATGGTGAGTTTCACTCCGCCTTCTGACGACAGGTGAAGTGAAGTGTTGTCAGATGAACCGAGGAGGTCGGGTGGGTGTTGGTCAAGGCAGACGAGCAAATGATGCAAACACGAAGCTGCTTGCTGTTTCCGAGTCGTTGTTGTTTCACTTGACATCAACAAAACATCACTCGACTTTTCTTAGGGCTTCGTCAAACAATTGTGCTTTTCTGTGAATAGACTGATTGTTGCATTGGTTCACTGTGGTAGCCGAAGTCTGAAATATCGAAATGTCGTCGCGAATGCCTTCTATCCGTCGTCCTGTAAGGACAACAACAAAAGCCGAGGTAGCTTCCNNTATGGCCACTCAACCCTCCAACAGCGCTGAGATGGTATAGGACCCGGTAGACAATCCTGGCACTGTCAACAAGAGGAGCCAACTGCCACAGCTGACTCCTCGCTCACTCAAGATAAGCAAAGATGTTTCTGCCTCGAGCTTGCCCATGTCCAGTCCGACAAGACCGACCATGGCCATCCCGACCAGTAGAAAGGAAGACAAGACTGCTATGCCACCACCTTCGGCTCCTCTGGGTCGCACTCAATCCATTCGCACCCGACCAATACCCCAGCCTTCGGCGTCTACTACCGCTACCTCTACAAGGTCAGGAATGGTCCCTCCCCACGATCGCTATCAACTCGAGCACCCGCCTCTTCAACAGCCACTGCTCCGAAACCGCGCGTCGTATCGCATTCTCGAACAGCCAGTACCTCGACCCTCGCAGCATCGAGCNACTGGTGACTCGACCATGAAGCGTTCTGGCACCATTACTTCATCCTCGAGACATGTTCGGTCGCAGAGTTCGACAACCACAGGGCTCAGTTCTAGACTCGCTACTCCCTCCGCCCCATCGACTCCAACCTCGACCAGGAGCAGCGCAGAGCCCGCCAAGCCTCCTATCCGACGTCTGGTTCGACCAGGCATTACGTCGAGTGTTCCCAATCTTGAGCCCCCTACCTCGAGGCCGGCATTCAATACACTGCAACAACACTACAGCCCTGCCAAAACCACTCTGCCCAAGCCGCCTGTACCGCCATCGCGAGCCGCGCCATCTGCAGAAGAAAAGGCCGTTCAGTCGGGTGCCGCCTTTGAAACGACAAAGTTGCAATCTGAACTGCTGTACCTTTCGATACTGCACGAGTCAGCCGGGCCAAACTTTCGGAAATACGAGAAGAGCGCAAGGAAAGCACTTCAAGCAGAATTCGAAGCAACTCAAGATGAGGTGGAACAAATACGAGAGCAAGAGCGGATGTTCCAAGAACAAGGGAATCTGGCTGCTATAGCAGATTGGTTGGGTGTCCAAGGAGCTCATGCGAGCCCGGAAGCGGCAGAGATGATACAAAGTCTGAGTGGGTGCTTCAACGAAGTCATGGTGCTGTCATCTCCTGAAAGCAAATATACCGCGCTCGTACACGGCTTCTCGGAATGGGCAAACGAGGCGACTGAGCAGGACAGGGCGCATGTCTTCTCGGGACCCCTTCCGCAAGACTGGCATCACACGCATGCTTCTATCACACAACGGCTCCGACTGGTAGAGCGAGAGGTCGAGCTGCTGCCCTCGGCACCTCCACGGATAGGCGAAGCTGTAGACTCGTCGTTATCCATCATGCTCAAATGCTTGAAGGACTTGGTTTCAGGCATGAAGGAGGAGTTGGAGGCTATGGTGCGACTTGAGCAGCAGGTTGTGAGCACCGAGAAGCAGCGTGTGAGTGATGCTGTGGCTGGGCTGTCTATGGATACTCTATTGCAGTGCTCAGAAGAGTGGGCGGCTGCATGGTAGCGAGAGACACAATTGTACTAGAAAGGGTAACCCTGGCGTATACGCGGAATTGGAGCCGAAGCAAGTCCATGACGTAGTTGAACCTTTGTCCAGATGTATTCCAAAAAGCATAACAGTTCTTGTCAAGCATAGATCCAGCAGAAGCGCTCGCGTGAAGAATAGGAGTAGAGAGTCAAGATGGTTGGACAATTGATGCGCATCCCATACACGGCGCCGCTGCCAGCACCAACCATCCTCCCGTCGGCAGCAGCTTCCGTGTCTGGTGCAATCGCCGCCCTGACCGACTTCCTCACATGGACGCCACAACAACAGCACAGGTCCAAGGACAAGACTGTGTTGCTTACCGGCGCTGGCATCTCTGTCGCTTCAGGTCTGGCCGACTACAGAGGTACTAAGGGCACCTACACACTTAACAAGACCTACCGTCCAATCTACTTTCACGAATTTGTCGCCAACCATGCTGCGCGGAAACGCTACTGGGCTCGCAGTTTCCTGGGCTGGACCAACTTGAACAAGTCGAAGCCGAATCCTGCACATAGAGCTGTGGCAGATCTGGGGCGGTTGGGCTACCTGTCCAGCGTCATCACTCAGAGTAAATCTACTTTCATGCTCAAGTGCTCACGACAAGACAGCTGACAGAGACANGACGTCGACTCGTTCCACCCACAAGCGCACCCTTCCCTCCGCACCCTCGAACTTCACGGCTACCTCCGTAGCGCAGTCTGTACCACCTGCCGCACCGAGTACGATCGCCAACTCTTCCAAAACGACCTCGCTCAACTCAATCCCGCATGGAGCGACTTTCTCAACGAAATGCTCGCCTCTGGCGCCCTGACTACCGAGAACCCCGATGAGAGAAGAAGGTTAGGCCTCAAGACAAATCCAGACGGTGACGTCGACGTACCTGGTGTCGATTATGCTACCTTCAGGTACCCTGCTTGCCCGAGTTGTTTAGCCAAGCCGCCGACAGACAAGGATGGCAAGAGACACGTTGTCGAGGTTGATGTGGATGGTGCATGGTTAGCTGGGAACAGCACGGCCGGCATACTCAAACCCAATGTCATCATGTTTGGAGAGAGTATTCCGGACACCACCAAGGTTGCTGCTGAGAAAGCCATCGATGAAGCCTCCAGGGTGCTGGTACTAGGGTCCTCATTGGCCACCTACTCGGCTTGGAGACTGGTCAAAAGAGCAAGGGAACAAGCTATGCCAGTTGGAATTGTCAATATTGGTGGTGTGAGAGGTGAAGATCAGTTCTTCGGACATCTGTCNACGGGAAATACTGGAAAAGAAGGCTTGAGATGTGCTCATATTCTGGAAGAGATGCTGCCGAGCCTTGTCACGGAGTTGAGCCAAAGGAGTACTGCACCACTTACGGCCTCTGCTATGGCGAGACCTTTTGTGCCCGCCCCGTGGGCTTGAGCTACATGCCGCATTCACCAGCACCTGTATCGAAACACGGACATCTACCTCAGCCGATACCCCGAAGCCTCGGTCAGGAGTCGTACGTCCACCGTCCACTCGCCATCCAAGTACCCGGAAGTCTTGGCTGTAGAAGAAATAACAAGACACCAAAGGCTGGCTCGCCATATCTAAGACACGAGTCACTAGAGTACTGTCTGGGACAACTTCAGGTTTTGCGAGACATCGATCGCACACGGCAACTATGGTCTCGGTTGCGGGATACCGAATCCCAGTCTCGGAAGAAAAGAAAAGCAGCACAGAACATCTACCGAAGGAAAGTCTTGGGTCGTAGTTTCGAGACATCAAGACAAGGAATATGTTCGAAGACGCAGATGTTTCAATTCAGAGCGAGACATTTTCAACCCTTTTGGAGACTTGCACCTCGGTTGTACCGTCGATAGTCGAAGCACGATGGAAATATATAAGACTGAAGAAAGTTCCGTAAGCATACCAAACGAGAAACACACTTATCTTTTCGACAATCTGCATCGAAACTCAATCACATCATGAGACCTTATCCTGCTGCACTTCTTCTGGCCTTGCTGATGGTGATCAGTATCGTCGGTGCGACTGATTCATCTTCGTACGAGGACATCGCACGCCCCAAGGTGACTTTCTCGCCCGTAAATGCTTCGGAACATTTGGACCATATTCACCACCTGGAATGTCAGCGAAACATCTCTCAGGAACATCGACAATCCGACACTCTCCGAGACCAGGCACATCTTATCTCCTCCGCATTCGATAAAGACTTGCAACTCCTCAACAAGCAAACCCTAGAGACTTGCACTCAAGTATACAAGGACATGGCCAACCCCGAACTGCGCAGCTACCGCGCTCAATTGAGTGATGCGGCTCCACTGTTGTTCAACTCACCCATCGAACGCTTTGTATCTGCTGGTCAGATCTTCTTGAGTGGTTTGGACCCCTTGAAACATAAAGCGCAAGAGTTGGCGAGTATGAATCAGCGTAACATGTCAGACTGTATGCGTACACTCAAAGGCTACTGTGAAGGAACCTTGCAACCTTGTATAGGCGACAAAGCATTCGCGTCCCGCAAACGGTCTCCCCTCGAACTCAAAGCCTGCAACAAGATCAACACCTTGGACGAAATCACACAAGCAGCAAAAGCATGGAAAAATGTCGTTCGCGATGTTGGCGAGATCAGAAAGCTCTTCAGCTCTACATGGGGATTGGTGAAGGATGCTCAGGAGGACGAGCATAGAGCGGCGGAAGAGTGGGTGGCTATTGTGGTTGCTAAATGGATTAGTATGCTGGAGGATTTGCTTGTGCGTGCGCAGAAGAGAAGAACTGGCGGGATTGCGATGGGGACGCCGACTGTTCCGTTGCCATTGTTCTATGTTCCTATACGTTTGGGGTGGTTAGGTTGATACACATGGAGGGAAATGGCAAGAGGACAATTGGAAGAACAGTAGAAGTTTTAGTCGTGTGCAAAAAGAGCTACGATCAAGATCATGTACTACGAGTACTCATTTACGAGATGTGGCATTCCACTTGCTGTAACCGATGATCTGGCGTGCATGACCGTAGATTCCNNTGTCGGAAAGAGAGTCAGCAAGGATCATGGCATCTGGTATATCCAACAACCTACCCATAGTCGCCATCAAGATAAGATAAGGCGTATAAACGACCGAAAACAAGATCATCATCCAGAAAGTTGTAAACTCAGATCGAGCCATTTGAGTGATTGCAAGAGTGAAGATGAGACAAATGACACTGATCGTTGTGGTCAGCAATGTAGTCAAGTTCGCGTTGTCGTACACTTACGTTGCAAACAGAAACCACTCAGCCATCGGATACCGGAAGAAAATCAACTTGACCAGATCCGCCGGGTTCTTCGGCCACCCAGTAATTATAAAAGACAAGAGCAAACACGTATGCTGCGTAACCAAATAATAACTAATCTCCCTCACAAACAGCAGAGACAGCACACCAAACCTTTCACTAACAGTCCTCTTCTTCTCGGGAGGATTGTTCCAGATCAAAGGCATGTGGCGCAAAGATGCTTGGGTCCAGCCTTGAGCCCACCGCATCCGCTGTTTCCAGAAGGCGGCAAAGTTGGTGGGTGCCATTTCGTAGGAGAGGACGTTCATGTCGTGGACGGCTTNTTTGCCTTGGCCGTATGCGCGTAGGGCCGAGTCGATGTCTTCGCAGAGCATGTGGCCGTGCATTTGGTGGCCTTTGAGTAAATCGGCTTTCCAGTATCCATTGCTGCCGCAAAAGAGTCCTAGGCAAAGACACAGGTCAGCACAAACACGTCCTTGACAGACTTGCAATCTTGCCTCGTGCTTACCAAAGTTGAACAGACGGCTACGACCGGGGTGAGAGACGGCATAGATCTTGTCAAACTCAATCGCAATCATCTTGGTAAAGAACGTTTCGTTCGTGTTGTAGACCACACAACGGCCCTGAACGATGTCTACGGAAGAATCTTTCATGAATCGCTCGGCGGCCCAACGAGGATTGTAAGGGTGTGGGAAGTGATCACAGTCGAATATGGCAATGATGTCGGCACCAGTATTGAACTTGAAAAAGTAGTTGAGGTTGTCGGCTTTGGATTTGGAGCCCGGGACGTTGATGACAGTAAGTTGTGGGTATTGCTTCTCCATCTCGGTCAACTCTGATTGCAGAGGTTCGATGGGCTTTGGTGTGTTGTAGACTGGAAGTAGTCGGTTAGAGTAGTCATTGAACGCTAGAGGTTAGGGCTTACCGAGATTGATTCTTAGCTTGTTTCGAGGATAGACCAGCTCATCCAAAGCATAACACACTTGGTCCTTGACGATATCCTGCTCATTGGGGAGATATGCCACAATCACAATATCGATTATTGGAAGCTTGTCATCTGGGGTAGGGAACTGATTCCCATTCTGATCAACTTCATCGGCAGCCTTTCTGGACTCGCGAAGAGGGGATATGCCGAGAAAGGCTTCAATGACCGTACACATGGCGATGTAGAAGTTGACGGCCATGTAGATGAAGTAGAACACCTTGATGGTTCCTTCAGTGGCCGATGTGTATATTGCAGTTGAAGCAATGTAGTAGGTGGTTACCAAAACGAAAGGGGTCCAGTCGAACAACCATGCTGATAGTCGAGCAACAAGATCGTGAATGCCCAGGCTCAGTCGCCGCAACGAAGATGAAGTGGTGGGCTGAGGACTCGGCACCTCGAAAGACGTGGCATTCATAGGTTTGGACATGCTGCAAGCAATGATACGAAGATGGACAGATCAAGGACTCGTTGCAGAAGTGGAAGAATGAAATGACCGAAGAATTGAGGTTGTCGAGCAGATCCAGATAACCAAAGAAGGCGAGAGAATTTCAGGTTTCACACAAAGAGCGAGATATCGCTATCTCCAAACGACTTGCCTTCGACTGCAGCATCTTCTACTCTTTCCGACCCTTCAGATAAGACCATTTGGGAACAGCGCCGGACATCTGTCTGCAGTGCTCATCGTCGCCGCCAACGATCCGCTATGTGAAAACCCGAAACCATCAGGAGTGCATTGTAGATCCCCACATGCAAGCATGAGTATTTGTTGGGAAGCCACGAGCGATTACGCATACCATGTTTCGACATGCCTGGGCCTGCATGGAGATGGAAGAAGATGAAGGACGCAAGGTTCCGACATGATTGTTGTCGGCAAGTCGGACGGTGGAGACTCCGGTAGCGCCAAGATAGGGTGAGGCTCGGTGATTTTCGACGAATCTAACCCAATCCTTGCACCACGGTATTGGTTTCACTTTCCGTCTACTGCAGGTCTAGCATAGACTATGTTACTCATCCCAGGGACACAGAGAACCACCCTGGCCGCCGCATGCAGATTCCAGATGTTTGCCAATGTCCGAAGACTAGGTGGATAGACGCCGGAGTCAACCACAACGGCGGACTCACAGAGGTGGGTCGTGGATCGCTAGGCGAGCTGGACACCCGCGTTCGAGATATCAGGGTCTATACGATCAGGCGGACTAGTTGAAGGTAGGTGATAGTGGGATGTATATCCTATGCCGCTCTCAGACTTGACGAATTTCTCCACACGCCTGAGTCTTGCTGCAAACCACCATGGCAAACAAATTTCTCGTCTCCTTCAAGGAGATGTTTTCTTCCAAGGGCTCAAAGATCACACAACAGCAGGACTATCTTTATGGGCTTCGCGGAGTACTGGCCATTGAGAGCTTCCTCTGGCTGTTCCTCAAGACCTTTGTCCCAGCAGTGGTCACGAATGAGGTGTCAGGTCCTGCACACCAAGTCATCGTTCGCAAAGTATTCTCGGTGCTCTTCTGGAATGAGAGCTTGATATCTTCTTTCTTCATCATACTCTCAGCACGCTCTATCTGCATTGGTTTTCTGCANGAGCCGACCGCCAAAGCGTTCGCTCGCTCGTTGGTCACTCGCCCTCTACGCATTGGCATTCCTCTCGCTTTTGCTTTGGCCTTTTCGATCTCGATCTTCTCCTCCATCAACACAGTCTACATTGATGTAGCTGCACAAGCTCTGAAGAACCCCAGTCTCGCGGCACCAGCCATGCCATCTACCGCTCTAGCGTCTTTCAACACAATCTGGGATGTCCTCTGGATTGTTCGCGATTTTGGAAAACAAATGGCGAATCAAGTCTTCCCTGGTGCAACGATGTGGGCACCTTCGTTGATATACTCTCAAAGCTATACAACATACATCGCGATGGTCATCCTTCCGTTCACACGGGCTTCCTGGCACGTCCAAGCAATCGCGATCTTTAGCATCGGATCGTTTTGGTTCAACTCGTGGGGCTGGTATTCGGCAGCTGGTCTTTTCGTCGCCGATGTATCCCAGAACCATGACCTAGACACACGTTTGGGCAGAGGTATCAAGATCAATGAGAGCGTCAGCTTTCCCTATTGGATACTTGCCATCTTGTCTGTCGTCGTAGGCGTCGTCCTCAAATACATTTGGGTAGCCGCACTTCCTCAGCAACTTCGAGCAGAACTCGTTCTGCATCCTAGCCTTCATCTCACTCAAGGCTTGACCACTCACAACTTCAACACGGATCAAGCTTATGCTCGATTGGACGACTACCTGATCGTGGTCGGTATTTTGTTCCTCTTCGAGATGTCGAGCCGGATGAGATCAATCTTCTCGTCCAAATTGTTAGTTCAAATTGGGAAACGATCACTCAGTAAGTCTCAGGACCGATCTCTCGTCATTTCTACCATCCTGACCGGGTTTCAGGTNATCTATGTCGCTCAATCTTTGATGCTCTACGTTGTTAGTCTTCGGGTCTTCGTTGCTCTCCATGTTGTCAAGCATATGTCTGTGGCCTCTGCAAATACTGTGGCTTTCGTCTCTTATCTCGGGTTGACGGTTGCATTCGCAGAAGCGTTTTACTGGACTATTGAAAGATCATCAATTTGGTTTGCCAGACACTTCTTCGAGTGGAGCAGAACTTGATGTGTATCTAGATTACCAGGGACGAAGGTTGTGAAAGCCGATGAGCCCGTCTTCTCAATAATGGTTCGAGTTCCTAATTCATCTTGATGCAATCAATTTCTCTGCTTCTCAGTCCTCGGTTCCATATACTATTGATCTGAGAGAATGTGATGAAACAGCCATGCATAATCGCTTGTTGCACTCACATAGCTCATGTCATATTCTGCCGTGCTGTTGATGTGTTGGCCATCAGCCGCGTCCACGACGCTCTGATCGTCCATGTCTCGGACAATTTCGACCACTGAGAGTAGCGGCAAATTGATAATGCTGTGATCTTCATGCATACATCTGCAAATACTTCTCTTCAACAGTATAGAAGTGAAGGAGTTGTCTTCCGAGCGAGGGTTCGTCAGCGCGGAAGATCCAGAAAAAGGTACAAGGTTTCGGCACGCCATCGTCACTGCCGAGGCTTCTCTCAGCCTCTGAGACCTGTGCTTTCAGCCTCTTTCAACCATATCTTTCCCATGTCCGCGCCTCGAGAGCTCAACACCCGGCATACACCAATGGCCTCGAGGATCGATTCAAATGTCCGACATATAGATGATTATGGCGTCGACATAATCGATTTGTCGAAGATCTGCTTCGCGCCATGGCTCGTCACTCTTCTCGCTTGACACCTAGATAAGAAGGGTTCAAGGGTCGAACCTGCCCAAGTCCGACGACGAGATAAGAACAGATTTGGCAGGTTGCCGTCTGGGGAGCCGACACATCTGTTCCTGCATTCGACTGTGGGTCCCTGAAAGATCGTCAGGGAACTATCCTCTCCATCATGGACGTTTCTAGCCTTCGCCTCTGACGACTTCGTCTAGCGAGACGGCTCATCTTATCAATCATCCTGAAGCGGCAATGCTTCGACAGCAAACCTTGGGCTTCATAGCCCATTCATAAATTTGGTCGATCAACAGCACGTTATCCTCCAACCAGGAGACAGGCCATGATACACATGCCAACGCGGACAGGGTATCCTTGTAGGCCTGCAGGAAACATATGTCATCGCACCTTCTTGCAGAAGCGTACCTGCGTTGAAACATGCAGACCGAGTTGGATAATCGCACAGCTTGGAACCACTCTGCAGACGGTTCGGACATTTCTAAGTGTCCCAGACCAATCCATGTCTTGAGATGATTCTTCTCAACGACCATGCAGCACCGTGGATGGTTTGAGGTTCTGGCTGGATCCACACATTGAGCCCTAGTGGCTTTTCGGACCATTAGGCGTTCAAATTCACATCACCAAATAAGCTCTGGAGGTCGCTAGAGACGCTAGGCTTATGGCATGCTGCGAGACTAGATCTTCGCTCTACGGAGAAGAACGACATTGTCTATCAACGGATACTGCCTTCTTGTTCACCCAACCGGATTGATAGACATGCATGGCGCTTGATGGCATTATCGTTTTGGCTGGGCAGCCATATATCCCGTGCCAGTCGATTGGTATAGGATAAGATTGAACCAGGCGCGGATATCTTTCATCACCAATTTCTCTGCAGCGTCTTTTGTTCCTCTTCAGACAACCTTTCTTTGCATGTCATCATGCGGTCATCTCTGTACCTCCTCGCTGGAGCTGGAAGTTTGATTGAAGCTGTTGCTCCTGATTCCTGTGCTTGTGGATTTTACGATCGCTCTACAGATCAGGTCTTCACTGATTCAATCATCGTATATTTTAACGAGACACAAACGATTCCGGAAAATATATTTCAAGTTCAGACCTTTACGAACAAGGCTGAGAAAGGCTGGAACAGTTTATATCGTCAAGGTGCTGTTGCTGGTAACAGTCTGATATCTCCTTCGGGAACACAGCAATCTTTGGACCTCTTCGTGGACCCAAGCACAAACCGCCACGTCGTCAATGGCGGCTCCATTGAATCGCTCCGACAAGATATCCTCCATGGCAGTTTCCGCGCCTCTGTTCGAGGGTCAGGACCTTGGACTGGGGGTTCCGCACTGTCGATGATGCTTCAATTCAACAGGACAAGCTCGATGGAGATCGATCTGCTGAACAACGACAATCCCGAGAATGCACGAATCACCACTCTTATCAACGGCGAGTACCCTTCGCAAGAATATGGTCTGAACTATACAATCTTGGAGAAGGGCTCCGACGATCTGTCCGCTGTCAATCCATGGGAGTTTATCACTATTCGTATGGACTGGATCAAAGATCACATCAACTTCACACTCGCTGAAAATCTCACTCGGTCAATTCCTTACAAGAAGGAAGACTTCCCAGCAGAGCCTATGCCGTTGACTTTCAAGCACTGGTCTACTGGCGATTCTGAGTGGATGCAAGGACCACCNAAAAACCGCTCAATCGCCAGCGTCGCCTGGGTTCGAGCTTTCTTCAACTCCTCCGTCACTACTACTGCACAACAACAGCACTTTAATACGCAGTGCAACCTTGCTCTGGCATGTGATGTCGATGATCACACTCTAAGAATATCGACCGACTATACTTCCGCTTCGCTCAAGGCGTGGAAGGAGCCTCCGAGAAACGAAAAATGGAAGCTGCCATCGGGAATCGTAGCTGGCTCCTCCTCTTTCTTCGGTCTCGTTGCTCTTCTCAACGTACTTTTTCGAAGAAAGCCATGGGAAAAGCTTGTCGCCAAGGACCATGAACCTATGGAGGCTATGCAAAAGCCAGATTCGTCGACCGATAGTGATAGTAAACTGCACACGCCCCGATCAATCTCCAGCTCAACTCTCGGTAGCGTGGATGCTTCGAAGCCGAAGTGGGACTACAAATGCACGACCACTGAGGCGTCGTCGTCGAACATGACCACACCTTGGGGAGCAATGACGCCTGCATCTGGACCAACAGGTTCGGCCAAAACCATCGACATGGCACTGCTTCGTAAGAAGATGTCCGAAGATTGTCCTACACCATTCGGTGTTCCGCTCAATCAAAATAGCTTACGGCAAAGTCCTTCTACTGGTAGCGATGGCTGGTCCAGCATCGGCCACACGCTCGTCTGCCCGACCCCGGAAGTCAATTTTAGCAAGCCCATCAAAAGCCCTGAGACGATCCGAGAGTCTGTCGAGATCTGCGTACTGGAAAGAAAGTCGTTCGAGTCCAACGAGAAGCTGAAGGAAGCTATCGTTACTGCATATGAGGTGCCCATTCAGTCGACACTTGTCACAAGCCCTGCTCTGCCACCTCGTACAAATGCATCTCCTAAGCGTATTGACTATCTTGCCGGACTCGTGGCGATATCATGTATAGGTGTCACACTCATCCACTTCACGCTTACATTCATCCCTTATGCTGGTGGTCTTGGCTACGGAAGACACTACGAGTCAGAGTTGTACTCTCGTTGGTCGGCAACACCTATCCTTTTGAACCCTATCTGGATTGGTCCATTCTTCACTACATCTACTCGTTTCTTGGCTCAAAACTTCCTCCGTACTGGAAATCTTGCCGATGTGGCCAAGAAGATGTTACTCAGAGCACCTCGTATGGTCATACCCGCCATAGTCGTAGCAGGTCTTGAGTACTTCTTCATTGAGCTTGGTATGACTGCCAAACTGGAGTGGCTGCCTTCCATCACATGGTCAACTTGGCCTTGGGTTTCTAACTATCCCAACTTCGGATGGTTCATGAACGAGATTCTGGAGCTCGGGTATCTTATTCCGAACAAAGCTCCCGGCATCGTCAACCACTACTGCGTAGGTGTTCTGTGGACAATTCCTGTACAGCTCCAGTTCAGTTACACCACACTACTCGGTGCAGTCATGGTTCGCGAGATCAAATCTCACTGGAAGCGATTCGCCTTTTACCTCTGGTGCATTGCCGTAAACTGGTACTCCATGAACTGGGGCAGCTGCTTCTGGGTGGGTCTGCTCATCGCTGACTTGAATGTCACTTACAACTATGTTGCTTGGTTACAAGCACGACCTAAGTACCTGTACCCAATGTTTGTCCTGCTCTGGGTATTGGTCATTCAAGGACCCCTCTGGACTTTCCTCGAAGACCGTGGCTTCTACACCTTGATGACCCGTGAACGCAATATCCACCCTAACCTCGCTACTGGAGCACCCCAAGGNGAAGTAGCATCGATGTATCCAGCATACTTCGAGCCTCGCCTAAACACTATCCTCTTCGCCGGCGCCGTACAAATGATGACTGAGCTGTCTACCTCCTTTCAGTGGTTCCTATCGCTGAAGCTCTGGATTGTTCTTTTCCCACACACTTTTACCATCTACCTTATCCATGGCTTTGTGTTTTGGTCCTTTGGAGCTTGGTTGTGTGTGACTCTAGCTTCCATGGAGATCTTGCCTTATTGGGCAATCTGTTTGATCTTGTTTGTGTGTTGCTATGCAGTTATTGGACTTGCTGCTGTTTGCATCACGCCCTTCTCAGAAGGTGCGGCGATGGCATTGTGTAGGAACTGTTGGAGGTGGGCCAGTGAGGAGCCGGTACCTCATCGCAAGACTCTGGAACCTTTCCGTAAAGATCTGTTTTTGAACAGAAATGGTGGGGTAGAGAAGGATGAAGAGGCATCTGTGCATGGGTTTGTGGAAGTGCTCGATGAGAAGAATTTCAAGCTGGATGAGCAACGAGGAAAGGATGTTGGAGAGAGCCCTTTCGATGATGTGAATGAGGTTGCGTCTGAGTCATCTGGTTCTAGGCCTGTTTCTGAGTTTGTGCGGAGCAGGCAATCTATTGCTGATGCAATCACACCTGTGATCTCCACACAGGTATCGGCGGAGGGGCTGGGTATCCGCTTCGATGAGAAGAACTAGAGAGGGGACATGTTATAATTTGTTGATATTGTTTCATGTCTTCATGACCATGAACTACTTGCAATCGTTGGACACTTGTTGAGGTTCATTTTTATATCCGGAGTCTTAAACAACCAAGAGAAGAAAGTGCGATGGAAGATGTTGCCTAGGCAAACGATGCAACTCCCTTACTTGTGACTTTTATCTACTCGGGAACGTACTTGCTAGTTTTTCTTGTCGTTGGTAATCATCTCCCGGAAGAAATTTTGTCTCAGGATAATCTCTTACCCACTGGTTTCTCGAAAAGCCTAGATAGAACTATGGATTCTTCAGCTCCATCATCTCTTGACCTATAATAGAACAGATGTATCTTGACCAAGATAGATCATCAACCCATACTACCATTACACCAGCCACTATGTCCCTCAAAGTCAGATCTCCAGTCTTACGGGCAAGCGCAGTCCACGTCGATTCTGTCAACCAAGTCTGATTGTGACCATGTTCCCACATCTCCTTTAGCTCCTTCAGCATCACGATCCAATGCTCGACCACATTTCCCACAAGTTCAGGCGTATCCATACCTTTTCCCTTGGCCTCGCGTGCCGACCCTGACGTCGTGTTGAAGGCCTTCCTCATCTCCTCCAGCCGGGCCTTTTCCACCAACCAATGTTGTGCCTCATCGGCATGTGTGCGAAATGACCCCACTTGCTGGCATACTTGTCCGATCGATTGCGATCCGGCACTGGCCCATTGGAGTCCTTGCTCATCGCATGGACCCTTGCCATTGCACAGTGTATCGAGCTCGGTGGCAGCGCTCGGCATGTTCTGTAAGATCTGGTTGATTTTCCGGCCTTTGTATACAGAGATCTTGGTCCGTCCAAGAAAACTGTACCGGCAGCAATGAATTTGTCCACAGAAGAGGTCTGGACATAGCTCAACATCCACTGGTCGTACCTGAATTGACGTTTGTGGAACAAGCTGAAGCGTCTAGCATGGCTCATACTGATTGACGTTGCTACCACAAGAAACCTACAAGAAGACAGACAATCTGGGAGCTTAGGATCGTACAACGACACTTCTCGAACAACAAAGGATCCGAACTAGAACAACAACCAATATTTGTTCGAGGAAAGGTCGCCTCAGATTGTTGAAGCCTGATAAGACCAGGTTCACCACTTACTTCATGACTCTAGCTTAACGGTTTATCACGAACAAGGGTTATATATTTTCTTGCTCAAGCATAATTTATCAAACAGGTCGGTTAGCTCAGTTGGTTAGAGCGTGGTGCTAATATTACCCTTTCGGAATGACTTCGGTCAGCACGGGGTTCTATCCAGGTACGCCAAGGTCGCGGGTTCGACCCCCGTACTGACCATGATCTTCTTTTTGCCTCTAGGGACAGTTACTCTTGGTATCATGGTCGTTGTTTTGGGTTGTGGTGGCTGAGAAAAAATTTCAGGCTTCCAAATTGGCGGGCGTTGCGGCAGTTGGACCGCAGCTTGGCATTTGTGTTTGTGCATTTCGTAGGTCAGTTCATGGTCCGAGTCCTCTCCGTGTGCGACAGACAAATCAAGGTATAGTTGTACGATTCTATAATCTTTTGTATAACAGAGCGCCCAGATAGCATAATCTTGGATGCAGGCTGATGGACAAGAGACAACCTCAATATCGGGGGGATCTGCCTGTTGGCTCTACTTGGCTTTTCGAAACATGCACGATTACAGAAGAGCTGATTGCGGTAAAGATAGCAAACAAAGCCAAAGTGTTCTATGATATATACATGTTATGAAATGGGGTATCTAGGAAGAAGAGAAGTGTACAACAAAGACAATTTTTTTTGTAACGGCCCTCAAACATTAGAACGTTGGATTCGTGCGGTAATAGCAGAAGAACGTCTACGCTTAGGCTGTTCAGGACGAAGACGATGTGAGTTGAAGAGCGTGGAGACAGCAACATGGATGGCAATGAAAGGTCCTGTGACTATCAGAATCGTGAAGCCGAGCAGATAGCGCAAACGTGCATCCCATGAGCGAGCCAACCACATTGCAGAAGCGAATGCGTAGATCCAGGGCAATGTAAGAATAGCGCTGAGCACAATCAAGACCGGTATATTCTGCTGCAATGCAGCTGATCTGAGGAAGTTGACAATGACAGCCAGAGACAAGAGAGGAAGACACCAAGACAGCAATTCGGCGGCAGATGACAGTCTCTCAAACCAATGCATGCGGTTGTCGCAAAGAACAGCGAGGTTTGTAGCGCAAGTTGAGAACGCAATCTTTTGATGTTGCGCTAGGAATTCGGAAAGGGTGGTAGATGAACGGGCGTATGTGACGGCATGAACGGCTTGTAGAGTGGTTGCCTCTGGGACCCCGTACATCATGTCGTCCTCTTCGAGAGATGAGCAGATCTGCTTCACCATGTTACTCATGAAAGAGGGTTGACGCTTTTNTATCTCTTCCAGGACTTGCGGGCCACAGGTCTCTTCACAGATCTTGAGCATCTGGCAAGCACTGGGGCTTACAGTCGCCTTGTGCATGATCTGCGTCTGATGAGAACTTCTGACTTGATCATACACAAGATGCGAATTGCTGAAAAGATTCCCAAGACTCCATTTGCATGAGCGAGGATCAATTACCACGCGACTTGATACCCCCACAGAAGTAGGGTGTTGCAGAGATTGACGGTATAGCTGCGAGATGCAGTTCTCATCGAGTAGAGAGTCGGAGCTGATGTTCACCAGGAAATCGAATGACGCAAAGTCGTGTAGCTCGGCCCATTCTTTGTACCAAGCGAAGAAAGCAGAGGGTACTGAGTTGAAGTACGATTCATTGCGAAGATTGTATGCTTGAAGCAGTTTTCGGCTCAAGTCAAGAACTTCGGTCTTCTTGGTCACGCCGTCTTTGACCATCAAAACATACGGTAGGTCTTTGTAGATTCCTCTTCGACACCACATTGTATCATGTCCAGTCTCAGGGTCGTCGCGTGGCATCCGGAACTTTGCTTCATCGACGATGTTGGTGAGAATGTTCTCAAGTATGATCCTTGTGGTCGATTTGGCGCAGTCGCTGTTCCATACGTTGTCGTTGCATGAAATTAGCAATAGATTCTTGTGCATGTCGACGTCTTTCTGGTCTACCAAGGAGTCGAGGGTGCTCTGAATGTCCTCGAAACTCTCGTTGGAAAAGGATATGATAGTGGCGTAATCCATGACCGGAATATCAAGTTCTTCTTTCTGAGGATTTAGCAACAGTCTTGCCTTCTTATATGTGTGGCTGATGAGCAAATCAACTATCATGGTTGCCCTCAGAAGAGGAGCTGCCAATATCAACGGAGCAGTAGCGTACCAGACGCTGAAAAGCCCAAATGATAATGCAATACAAAATGCATTGATGGTTGCAAGAGACGCCATCACAACGTTGCGAGAGTAGATCATCTTCCGCTGGCTTCTTTGATGTTGCGCTTGTGCAATTCCTTGCTTTATCTCTACTTCGGTTGCAGAGGGTTTGAATTTGAGATCAGGGTCCACGTCAACATCCTGATTGGTGAAGATGTTGGCAAGTAGCGAAGCCCTTCTGCCTATAGATCCTGCCTTCGGTTCGATCTCAACTTCTACAAAGTCGGGGTCTTCTTCCACGTCTGCCAACGCTTCATGGTATGCAGGCTCGGGCTCCCATACAGGAAGGGCTACCGCACAGTCTGTCTTGTTCCATTGAAACTGGCCGAACAAGGGGACGAACAAAGAAGACTTTCGTCGTGTCTGCATATCAATGCAATCACTCTGGAATTGCTGGCCGTCGTTTCTCACCGACTCCACGTCGTAGGTCGTTATAGAACTTGCGGAAGAAGCCCTTGTGAATGTCGACATCGTCCGCGACCATGCGGATGTGGACATAGTGCGGGCGTAGGAAGATTGAGACATAGTTGACATAGTCCGTGCAGTTGACATGGTACGAGTATTCGAAGAAGAAGACATGTGTCTAGTCGAGGCCGAAGGATTACGGTTGCGTTGACCATCCGCCGAAGTAGGAGTCTGATGATGAGGAATTTGTGTGGATGATACAGATCGAGTATCACTGGACGACCGCACCGAAGAATTTCTTGTCGAAAGACTAGGCCTTGATTCGGTTGATGGAGTGCGGCGTCCGCCTGCTAGCAGTGAGTCCCTCCTGACCAGTGTGTACATTGGGGCCGTAGAAGAACTTCGTCGTAATAGGCTAGGTCGAGCCAGTTGCTCTCCTGCTAAAGTAGGTCTCATAGCAGACATCCTGCGTTCGCCAGTAATCGGGTTAACAAGCATCACGTCCTGCGTGGCATCACTAAAAACGCTGGCCCCAAAGCTCACTCGCGCGAATGACGGCCGTTGAATGCCACCATCCATACTCATAGGATCTGGGGTTGCGCCACTCTGCTTACGTCCTTTGAGAGTTTGTCCAAAAGAGAATGAATGCAGATCTGCAAAGTTGTTGATTTGCCTGAACACACTCGAAGGATCCAGATGAGAACGCTTGGGCGTGGTTGCGTTACTGACACCCTGATCCTCATTGAAAGATGTTCTTCCTAGGCACTCTGACGATGCTCGAGGAGATGCTGATGTGCGAATGGACGGTGTCAGAGGAGACAGTGGTGAGTGTAGAGGTCCCAGAACATCTGACGACTCCTCGCTGATCAAGATTTCGATATCAGATTTTGGTCCGTTGCATTTTTCAGTCAGAGACTGGACAATGGATGCCTTTCGCAAGAAGATTTCAAGCTCGGCAATCGAGCCATGCCGTGATGCTTCGTCATCGGACACGTCAGGTATCACAGATGACAGTTGAGGTAGTTTTGGCGATGCTCGATTCCATAATTCAGCATGCGAGTAATGTGAATTGGTTCCGAGGGGTGAGGTGTGAAGTTGTGGTACCATGCCCCATCCTGCTATAGTAATCCTTGGAGAGGCAAGACGAGGAGAGGCCTCAGGAGAGCTGCTTCCAATAGTTGATATTAACGGGCATCCGGTGCCAGAAGCTGATGTTACACCAAGACCCTTAATGTTCTTGTTCTCTGGATTGCCGAAGTAGTCGACTTTCCGCCATGTGGGGGCTTGAAGTGAAGGCGATGCTAATGGCGATCTGCCATCCGTTGGTAGTTCCTCTTCCACGATGCTGATCAGCCCGGATTTTCCAGCATCGAAGACAATGCAGGGTGTTTGAGTAGGCACTGCCGATGCAGCCGACGCCATCTGTGCTAAGCCAGTGCTGTGGTTAGAAGTTTGTCTGGTATGAGAGAAGCTGACACCTGGACAAACAGGTGAGCAACAGTAGATTCAGCTGGCTCAATCTCCGGGACTGCCATGTAATCTTATGGATGACTCGGCAATGACAGGACGTTCAAACGGCTGGACCAATCCATCTGAAGAGTTCATGAGATGTTGACCGTTTGACGATAGTCAGCTCCAACGGCTTGCAAGTCAACGGCGGGACTTCTCGAACATCGGCCGTATACACGTATATGTGTTGCGAGCCGCATGTCTGAGTAGAATCGAGGGCTTCATAGTTATAAAAGTCGTGAATGCGATAAAGCGAGACAGAATCTACCATACTGTCCTTAAAGTGACTGCAGCATCTGTCTCGAGACGGCGGACTTCTGTAGAGTCATCTGGGTTGATCGTATAGTTATCTGGTTTGATCGTCCAAGATTCAGGTCACGGTCCGACAGGAGCTCTCAGGTTTGGTATCTCGAGACCTTATTGTTGTATGACCAGAGTGATAAGTTGCCTGTTCTTAGCCACCAGGCATCACTACGGTGTAGCCTCAACGGCAGGTCGCGCCTGCGAAAGTATGTGTAAGGATAGCCGAGGCCGGCAATGTGCTGATGAGACACTGTTTTCATCTTGTAACACCATCAAACGAGTAGGGCAAAGGTTCCTCCCAATTTGGTGCCTGAGGATCGAGTAAGCATCTCCATAGTTCTGCCCTCCTCGGGTCGTTTGATGCGACGGTGCAACGCTGTGGATCTCGTACATGAATACATGTATACCACCGAGCAGAGGGCACACAAATAGCCGCCAGTTCAAGTCAGGACTAGAAGTCGACATCGACGTTTCGATATAGAAGAAGTTACGAGGACATCAAGAAGTGTAAAGCCGGAAAGAAGGACGATCGCCAACGGTTTTATGACCTCCGTCAAATCCCACGCGGCGCAACCGGTCTCGACATTCGTGTATAGCGACTTTTGTACAAGACGAGTGTGCGTCTTTGGTGTCCTAGAAAAGGATACCGTTGACCTAGTCGGGTCAAATCTGTGACAAAAAGAGGCGGCGGTTGTATGGTTAAAAGCATACCGGTCCGCGACTTGCCATGCGGCTTTGAAGGCCAACGCAGAAGTTTTGGAACATCAGAAAACGATTACGAGAGATTTCGGAGAGGTGCGATGGGCTCCAAAGAGGCTGGTCAAAGAATATGATGATATCACCTGAGCGAGGTGGTTGGTAAAGAAGAAGTCCAAGCGCCTGAAGCTCGAATATTGACCAACACTTCATTGATTCAGTAGCGACCCTGACGCTCAAGGAACATCGTACCACTCTCGTCCTGTTGTAACAGTTGGTATCAAGGCCTCTTACAAGAAGTTTAAAGCTTCCATTCTGGATTCTACAAGGTCATTAAATACTCTAGAAATGTTCGACAAGGGCTGAGGCACCGCGTTGTTTACGATACATCAGCCTCTAACTTGTATTTCTATACCATAAGTCAACCCGCAATGGAGCCGAACCTATTACTCATTATTTCGGGTTAGGTCTAATGGGCCCACGATCCTCCAACCGGTCGATATTATAGCAACTGGACATGTAAGAGTAAAGTAAGGCCACAACCTACAGCCTATAGGATTATGAGCATCCTGCAGTATAGCCAAGTGAGCATTTCTGTCTTTCAAGCAGTCGCTTTTTTGCTGCCACAACATGATACTATATATAAGCCATATCATGCTGCCACCACCCTCAAGCTGATCAAGCAAATCACGCAGCTGATCAAACAAATCGTCAAGCTGAGTGGCGCAGCGGAAGGTTCGTAATATATCACTTCTCCCACCCTGTTACCCAAGACTAACAAATTGCAGCGCGCCGGGCTCATAACCCGGAGAACCTTGGATCGAAACCAAGCTTAGCTATCTTTTCTTTTTGCCAATAGCAGAGGCTATCAGTTTGCTGCGGGTTGTACACGCCTCAAAGCCTATACGTGCAATGAAGTTGCAGTGAAAAGACACCTGTAAAGACCAAGCTGATGCAAGTGTCTATGCTTTTATCCTAAGCGAAACGCACCGATTTCTCTTGTCAATCTGTTTGCCAGACTAGAGCATGCAGAAGAGGCATAGCAAGGCTCCTTCAAAGCTCGTACTCGTGACATCTACATCCACAAAGGGTATGGGGTTTCGTGTCTGGTGGACATAGTTTATATGACGTGCATGAACAGACGTCGTTAGCGACTAACAGAAAGCTGGGCAAATCTTCATGGAGGTGGATCTGTAGGGCATCCAGCTTCCTCCAATTCCTTCTCGTTTCGCATTCTCTAGTGATTGGTCCGCTCGCTCTCACACAGCGGTGGAGCTATACAGCTGCAGACCCAAGACGGTCTGGTTATGTTACTACTTGGCTCGGCCTGTATGTGGGCGACGACGCGAGATGAGTATTGGCACTCAGCGCTACAGACTATAAATGGACGCCATGCTCGTAGTAAATGCTTTCTGCTCCTGGCATTCACGATCTTTCTTTTGATTCTTACTTTGTCTTTCAGCCTTCAGAATGCATTTCTCAACGGTCAGCTCTGTCATTCTTGCGACCCTGTGCATTAGTGCCCAGGCATGGGAAGGTAAGCAATGTTCAATCTACGTTATGTGTAATAGGTCTAACTCTTTGATTAACCGGTAAACAGTCGTTGCCTACAGCAACAGCTATAGCTGTGATGCCTACGACAACACCAGGTACCGTTTCATCACCGGGGCCGGCGACCTCAACAGGTGCATGAGCTTTAACTACGATATGCCTGGTACCGGCTGCGAAGAGTTTCAGCACGGCGGAACCAGTCACAGCGGTTGTACTACCGGAGTCTTCGTCCCCTTGTCCATTGTACTACGTGGTGGAAGATGTGTCATCCACGACCAGAAGGATTGTAAGGGCAGGAGCTGGGATAGTGGCGGCCCTGTCAACAGATGTGCTGATCTCAAGACCGGCCCTGGAATGGCTCCAATCTATTCTTTCTGGTGTTCGGGCTGTAAGATTCTATTACTCATTCCGCTATGAATGTAGACTGACATGTTTGTTCAGGAGAGACAGGATGCACCAATGACACGTCGGATGCTACTCAAGAGTGGTGAGGATTCGAGATTCTGCGACCCGACAATTTGGTGACTGTGAGCAAGATTTTTATTCAGTCGCTGTGTTGCTATTCGCAGAGGCGAAATTGTCTTGCCGATTGCCATCCTCAGTCGTCCAGATATATCGTAACCGTAGCCCTTTCGAAGCCAAATGGTTCTTAGATTTTCGACTCAGGTGCCTGGTCTTTGTGCATGTCTTCGATTGTCGTCTTACTTGTTTCCAGACTCTGCTGCCAGTCCGGGAAGCGCTTGCTGTACCAGGATGTGATAGTCTCTCCGTTCTGCGCCGCGATTGCTTCTGCGAGCGTCAATCCATCGGATATCGCGATGTTCGCGCCCTCACCACCAAGAATCGCTTGAGAATGTGCAGAGTCTCCTATCAAGAAGATACCGTTAGAAGCAAGTTGGTAGAGCTGGGGAAGATCGACCTGCGAGGTACGCATCAACCAAGTCAAGATCCGATCCTGCTTCATTTTTTGCTCATCGAAGATCTCCGAGAATGGCTGAGGAAGGTCTTTCAAAACATTGATTTCCTGATAGAACTCCCTGGGAATCTCAGAGGCGCCAGACAAGAGTCGATTTGGTTTGAAGCAACGATCGCTTGAGCCTTTGGCCGGACGTGAATACACCCAGCTCACACTGGCTTGTTCGGCTGTGATATCGTTGACAGAGATTTGGAGGAAGACGCCATTACTATGGGTTTCGATGACATTGGATGCTCTGAGAGCTGGAGCGTAGATGTCGTCAAAAGTGCTTCTGCTTACTTTTCTCTTTCCATTGAAGGTGACAANAGGTAAGACTTCAAGGCCGGCTTCTCTCAGGATCGACTTCCTTGTGGTGGAGTGAACACCGTCAGAGCCAACGATGCATGTTTGTCCTTCTATGCTAGTATCGTTCTGCAAGTATAGAGATGTGCCACTCGGCGTCTGCTCCAACTTTTCCATGCTGTGATCCCATTTGATGTCCAGGCCTTGGCGAATCAGTTTCTCAAGCCTCTCGCGATGGGCACGAAATGAGGTGGCAGTCACGTCGCGTGGACAGATCAACTNTTTGGGGTCGATAGCACCGTTCCCGCCTACTGCAGCATCGACGGCGACATTTTGTCTAAATGTTTGTTCGTCCATCTTCAGCATCTTGAGTAAGGGCTTGTAAGTGGACGCGTGCAGACTGATTCCATAGCCATGTCTAGGCGCTGAGGTCGCGCGTTCGTACAGCACGACTGGGATACCTCGTTCCAGAAGTGCTCTTCCAAGCGTAATACCGCCTAGGCCTGCGCCGATTATGCTGAGAGGTTGTGGAGACATGGTGAAGGAGTCCCGAGATTGGCCAAAATGAACAGAGGAACGATTGAAGATGTCATGGATCAAGACGCGAAGCCGAGAAGTTCCGTTGGTATTGAGACGCGTTGTCCAACGGTCGGAGCCTTTCATAGTTCTGCATAGCCAGTTGTGCATTCAAGGACGGCTAAGGAACACACGGCCAGCAGAATCGGAAGGGTGAGTGTAGCCAAGCTTTTCGGTCAGCGCCGGAAGGCGCGTTCAAGCCCGATGGCCAAAAGCTCAGCATGCTTGGAGGAAACGACATACATGCATTGGCTGCTTAGTTATAGGAGAATGAACATCTGTTAGACAATCAAGTCGGCAGAAACTCTGTACATGTATTAAATCCTTCACTGAGGTGATCCAGCTGGATGCTTGTCTCTAGCGAGGTTGCATTAATCTTTGAGAGATCGGCATAGAGCAGGCGCACGGCCCGAATCTCCGCCAAAATTTTGTCTTCTCTGCGGCTTCGGCATCAAGAAAACCACGAGTTCGACCCAAGTGACATTGCTACAAGCGGATAATCACGGATCTTTAGGGCTCAGTTCAGACTCCAAACTCCTTCTGAAAGCATGACATCTCTGGTCATGCCTGCGTCTTCAAGGGCGACAGGGCCACAGTGACCCTATGGCGTGGTCACAGCGTCAGGACTAATCCTGCACTACCCGAACGTCGACCACGACATGCCGTGTTTTCCTCCATCTTTTCTTCAGGCCAAGACCGGAAAGGTGGATCGATATACGGGGCATTGTACCGGGGATGACCAGATTGGGGTACCGGGGTTGATGAGTGCGTGGGGCCCCATGGGAGCCATAAATAAGAGAGTCCCTCCAGGCATGGGCTGATCTCTCATTCACTCTACCTTGGACCCTTTTGCGCCAGCCATGAACGACGACATCAAGAAGGGTGGCGGCGACCACTATGACGCCGAGAAGTCGCCGATTGAGACTTTCCAGAGTCAACATCCTCCTATGGACCCGGAGCGTCGCAAGGTTGTCGAGAAGTCGATGAAGCGGAAACTCGACGCAAGATGTTCGCTGTTCATCTTGATCTATATCATGAATTACCTCGATCGCAACAACATGGCAGCCGCCAGGCTGAAGGGACTGCAAGAGGATCTGAAGCTTAGCGATACACAATACGCCACATGCTTGAGTATTCTCTATGTGGGATACATTCTGATGCAGGTACGATTTTTGAACTGTTCGAACGTTTTACAGCGATCTAACTTGTTACTANNGGTTCCTTCGAACATCATCATCAACCGTATCACCAAGCCGAGTTGGTATATTGGCGCAGCCATGCTTCTTTGGGGGTTGATCTCAACACTATCCGGAGTCGCTCAAAGCTTCGGTGGCATGGTTGCCATTCGATTCTGCCTAGGATTCGTTGAGGCGGCTTTCCTGCCCGGTGCCCTCCTCATCCTCTCGAAATGGTACACTCGCAGCGAGTTGACCAAGCGAAACGCCCTTCTTTTCTGCGGAAACCTCATTTCGAACGCTTTCTCCGCACTCGTCGGTGCCGGTGTCTTGTCGAACATGCAAGGCGTTCTAGGTCATGCAGCATGGCGCTGGCTGTTCTGGATTGAAGGAGGAGTCACCATGGGTGTTGCCATCGCCGCTGCTCTTGTATTGCCGGATCTGCCCCACAACTCGAAAGGCTTCACCGAGGAAGAGTTGCAGGTCGCCCAGCTTCGCATGATCGAGGATGTTGGTGAAGTCGACGAGGACAGCTCCGAAGATGGTGTGTTCGATGGTCTCTTCATGGCCCTCAAGGACCCCAAGATCTACGTCCTCATGTTCACTCTTACCGCCTACGTCGTTGGTCTCAGTTTCAACGCCTTCTTCCCCTCGCTCACAAAGACTCTTGGATTCGGCTACGTTCCTACTCTGCTCATGAGTGCTCCCCCATGGGCATTTGCCTGTATTGTTTCTCTGATCAACGCCTGGCATGCCGATCGAACTCAAGAGAAGTTCTGGCACATTGTTGGACCCATCTGTCTTGGACTCATCGGCTTCATCATCAACATGTCTACGTTGAATACCGCAGGCCGTTATGTCGCTCTGTTCCTGCAGGCAAGTTCCTATGCAGGTTTCATCGTCTTCTACTCGTGGATCTCGTCGAGTTTCCCACGCCCACCTGCCAAGCGAGCCGTCGCAATCGCTCTGGTCAATGCATTCAGTCAGCTTGGAAACATCGCCGGCTCATACGTGTGGGACCTCAAGGCAAACGGATACCGTAAATCGTATGGTATTGTGACAGCAATGTTTGGTGTAACGATTGCCGGCTGCGTCGTCATGAAGATGATTCTGGTCAAGCTGAACAAGCAGCTCGAAGCCGGAGAAGCTGCTGCTTGGGCCACCAAACCTGATGTCGCTGAGCACACTGCTGAAAAAGAGTACTTGGACAGTCCTGACGAAGCTCTGCGCATGAAACAAGGATTCAGATATCTGGTTTAAGGGAAAGGGGCATAGCATTTGCATATACAAACATTACCGATCAGTCTTACGAGACACGAATACAACATGACTTCACTTCAATTCACGTCTCCGTAACTTCTGATAGGTAACTGTGAGAAGACGTGTGGAGTCGAGTCGTATGTAGAGTGAGCGGCGGCTGTCAGCTCATCACATGTCACATTGGATGGGGCGGCTACGTGCAGCGGTTCGTCGATGACAAGATTGAACAGGTCTCTGAGCGAAGACGTCGAGGCCATCACATCTTGAGATGCTCAAAACAGCCTCGTGCTTCTCTCCGGCGACTACCTAGAACAAAGACGTGCGTATGTAGAATGTTGTGATTCAAAAGAAAAGGAAGAGACAGTCAGGGTTCAAGCTCGGCTAAACGGAAATGGTTGAAAAATGTGGGGAGTGTTTACAAGTCGCTATGATACTCGTACTCGTACGCATACTGCATTGCGACTTGCCTATTGCAGACGAATGCAGTCTACTTGTCCAAGGGAGAGCGCCGGTACCAGACGTTCGATTCATCAGGTCGCGCATCAGCTAAGCTGTAGCTGACCATCCCTCTCCCAAGCCGCCCATACGCAGACCTGACGCTCCTTTGTTTCTGCTGTCTCAAAGCTTTCCATCATACTCCATCCCGCCTTTGCTTTCTCCGCTCCGACAAGCATCGCCATCGGCCAGCCTCGGTCATCTGCTAGTTAGCACTGCGCAATCTCAGCCATGTCCGGCGGCTACGATGTCGACTACGATTCCGATTGCGACGTCTACGACTACGACGATGACTACATCTACGCTGATGCAGGAGCCTACGACCTGGCTGTATGTCGCATTCGAAAACCAATAACAGAACAGTGCTCACACTCTTCTCAGGACGAACTTGCTTCCGGCGCCATAGCCGAAGCACCCGCTCTGTACTACCGCGATGACGAGCTCGAAGAATACGACAACTACAACTTTTGGTCCGAGATTGAATACGGCAACGGCGAAATCTTCGACCAAGACATCTCNCCCGACAAAGACGACCAGAAAAAGAAGTCCAAGGCTTCAGACATCAGAGACACCATTAAGAAGATTCGCTTGCGCGGCATTCAAGACTACCCGACCGTCTTGTGGAAGTCCTCACAGGAAGCTTTCAGCCTGCGTCAACAATGCCCTGTCTACGATAAACCACAACAACCGACTGCGCTTCTGCCCAATTGGCGGCAACTCTTAAAAGACCGACCCGCCGTTTTCACTACATCCTACATGGCCATACACTCCGCTAAAGACGACAAACAAGACGACGACTGGGAGGATATGGAGGAAGACAACGACGAGTCAGGTCAGGATGATGAGGAGGACGAAGAGGAAGAGGAGGATGAAGACGAAGAAGGTGAAGACGGCATGGACTTGCAGGACATTGATCCCGAAATGCTCAAGTCGGCCCTCGCCGCGAGACTATCCGCCTCAGGCATGACTGGCAAAGACCAAACTGCCATGATGGAGGCAATGATGCAGATGTTGGCAGGCGGCGGAGGTGCAGGCACTGATGATCTCCTTGAGAGTCTGACATCAAACATGCTGAATCAAGTGACTGAGGAAGGCGGTGATTCGTCGATGGGACAGTGGCTGTCTGGTCAGGGTGTCTCTTTGGAGGACGATAACGACGACGATGAACAAGACATACACGCTACGACTGGCGCGTCTGACGACTCCTCGCCAAAGGACAGTGTAGCGGCCGAACAGCCACCCGCTGCTCCCAAATCTTCTGAATCGTCCATCGAAGCACTCCTCGAGCCTCAGTCAACTGGCAAGAAGCGGAAACATCCTCTATCTAAGGAGGTCAAACAAGATGAGGCGACAGATGAGCCTCCATCGGACGAGGGTCCGATTCACAAACGAACCAAGCAAGACATACCCAAACCTTCGAACACCTCTACTAAGCTCAAGGCCTCAACACGCAAACCGATAGTGCCACAATCGAGAACACAAATCGCGACCGATAAGTCCACTACGAAGCCAAAGACTGCTGCGCCAGCCAAGTCCAAGCCCGAGACGACAAAAGCCACCAAACCCAAGTCCTCGACTATTCAAGCAAAGGAAAATGTTCCTGCCACCGACTCGACCACAAAGCCAACCACAAGGAAACGTAAAGCTGCAGACGAGGAGATATCGGAGGAGAAGCCTAAGCGACAGTTGCGCAACTTTGCTGCACCTACTGCAAGCAGTCAGAGCAAAAGTGCCGAGGCCAAGGCGTCCGAATCAAAGACTACAAGAAGCGGCAAGGCCAGAAAGTAGACCGGGTGGTTGTTTTGGGAGTATTCAGTGAATTCATTGTTTGGGCTGGGCATTGCATGGAGTTTCAGGCAGTCCATGCCATTCGTCACCGGGTTTCAGCACAGAAGGTCTTATTTCGGGGTCTGGGTCAAGCATTGGTTCGGTTCTTGTTTCTTGTATGCTGTCAAAAGATGACCTCTCATTCTCCCTCACAACAAACCATCATGGTGTGTGACGAATAGCCAATCAGCGGTCGCCGTGCCAAGTTTTGTCGGTAAACAAAGAACAAAATCAGGGTCTTGGTGTTCAAGCCTCTGACGAACAACGGTCTCGCCTAAACATGACTTTTTGCAAGGCACATGCATGCTTGCGGGACCGATAGATAAATGCCTTGTCGACGGTGTGGATTTATTTCCACATTTCAGCTGAGAGCATTCTCAGGACCAAGTCTTTTATCAACAGAAAAAACATCACTCCTGCTGTCGTTCAACACTTTTGAACGTCCGTCAATTATTTTCTGGGAACACGAGGATTTGAGCAAGTTGTGATACGACGGTTTTGTGTTGTACTGTGCTGGCATTCCTTTGTCACACGTACCAGAGTGGTTACTGCCATTTTTCTCTCTGCTCTGACTCCTTGCCTTGCTCTTTCCTTTTCCATCGGACTTTTTTCTTTCCACTGCGACTCTAGGAGGATTCATCGACTGAGCAGATCCCAGCGACCATCTATCAATACACCAGGAATAGTTATTCTTCTTGTCGACACCAAAGCATCACTACCTCTGGTAACTGGCGTACCAAAACATGCTTCAATCACTCAAAGACCGCTCGAGCTTTGGAGGATACATACGCTTTGTGATCCGCATCTTCCAATTCGTACTCGCAATCACCGTCATCGGACTTTACGGCTACGATCTCGACAATGCGAGAAGAGCGCACGTAGGCGCGGACCCGAAATGGACTTATGCGGTCGTGGTCGGCGCTCTCTCTGCCATTAGTGTATTCTTCTTTCTCTTCAAGTATACCCTGAGGTTTTTCTGGGATGCGGTTATGCTGTAAGTTCTTGCTCCTTTGTGTGGTCGAGTGACATAATATGCTGACGAGAAGAAAACAGANATCCTCTGGGCCATCGTCTTTGGCATTTTCGGNAAAATGTACATCAACGCACACCCAACACCTCACCAACAAGGCCAGATACGCATGAAAAATGCAGTCTGGATCGACCTCGCAAACATGATTCTATGGTTTATCACTTTCATCTGGGATCTGTGTTTACATTTCACACGCATGGATAAAATGACACTACACACTGGTCGCGCTCACGTGTAGGGCACTGGCGAAAAGTTGGGCAGGTATGCGCCTGTGGATTTGTTTGTCAAGTATCCGGTATTGCTCACTTCTGATGCTTGGCATTTGAGGTCCAAGGGCGAGTGGAGGGATTATACAGAGCAAGTGTTTGCGGAGTGTAGGTTGATCAAGGAGAGAAAGTATGCTAGGGAGGATGATGCAGAGCAGCAGAGGGAGCAAGAGCCAGAGCTTGGAGATGAGGGTTGGATATTGCCTGATGAGTTGTTGCCGGAAGCTCTATTGGTTGAAGAGCTTGTGGCACAGGAAAAGACGCTGGAGCAAACGGAGGCTTCGTATCAGCTGCCGGGTTCCATTCATGTTGATTGATGATGAGATGACGGCGTTTTGGGGTTGTGGAAACCCGAGGATTCTTTTTCTTAATTAATGACGATTTCTTTTCTTGGTTACCACTCGTTTCAAATGTGAGCGATCACCACGACATATCGAACGTTCCTGATGGGAGTCACACAACTAAGCGTAGAACAAGCAAGAGCAAGCGAATCCAGGATTCAGAAGATTTTATCCTTCCATCAAACGAGAAGAGTAGAGAGCGAGAAGCACAACTTCATACAAGACGAACAGAAAAACACAAAAACCTTCTATAGTTGCAACTCAGAAAACGAACCAGACAGATGACTGATCAATCTCATCCTTGCCTCCACTACGCACTCTCAGAAACGCGGTGTGTTTAGCGCCATCAAACACAACAACCCGGCAATAAGCCCAGCACACGGCAACGTCAACACCCACCCCATAAAGATAAAGCACAACTGTTTCCAATTGACTGCTTTCAAATCATAGTTCATCAATGCAACCCCCATGACCGCGCCAGTCAGACACTGAGTAGTGGATACCGGTAACCCCAATCTTGAGGCAAGCAACACAGTGACTGCTGCACCCAGTTCAACAGCAAAGCCGCGGCTCGGGGACATCTGAGTGATCTTGTTGCCCATGGCGCGTATGATTTTGAAGCCNNTGTGAGAAAGAAGGGAGTTAATGGAGAGTCGGTTTAACGGAGAAGAGTGGGTGGATTTACCATAGAACCAGAATCCTGCGCCCAGAAGAAACCCAGCAACGACGAGGAACCACACAGGCGTGGGAGATCGGGTTGCCACTTCTCCTGCCTGATAGGTTTGGTATACGGCAGCCCAGGGACCCACGGCATTGGCTACATCGTTGGAGCCGTGTGCAATGCTCATCATCATGGCAGAAGCCACCTGGCAATAGGTCCAAAGATGTTCAACTCTAGGGTCGTACTTGTTGGCTCTTGCATGGATGGCACGCATAGCCACACTGTCATGGGTAGTGACATCGCGAGTAACACCTTGAAGAAGACTGAATTTGACATAGCCCCACAGGCGTTGCGGATTTGCCATGGAGAGATGTTTGTTTGGCTCCAAGAAACGTTCGTGGGGACCAATGTGTCGTTTGCGCATGCCAGTGTGACTCTGCTGTGGACCTTTCTCGACCGAGGAAGAGTCTCCGAGTATTGGTGCGACCCTTTCTGGACTTTGGTCTTGTAGGGACAGAGGGCTGTTTCCTTTGATCTCCGGACTAGCTTCAGGTGTGTCGTTGAAGGATTTTCCGTGTGATTGGTATTCCCCGATGTAATCACCGTCAGCCTTGCCGGGAAAGTACAAAGGAGGATTGTCTCTTAGAAGGAGTGGACCGAGCGGGATATGCCATGCCTTGACCCGAGCATCTTTCATAACCAATCGCCTCTTGAAGTAGGGCATGAAGAAGACGTAGGCAATGGCAAGGACACCAAAGAAGACACCCAGAATGATCCCCACGGCTTTGCCAGCACCGAATTCCTCGAGAGATGGAGCAGTAGGGGTCTCGACGACAATGAAGAGTGCCAAGATTGCAGCCGTCAAGGCCAAGTAGTAAGGGATCAAGCGCATCGCCCATTTGAAAGACTCCCTGCGCTCAAGAACACTGTATTTGACTGTCGCGAAGATGATAGCACTGAAACCGGCAGCAATCAAGGNGGCAATGGCCCAACTTGCTGCCACCTGAGACACACTCCCGGATGTCCAAGCCCATTTGACAGGACTGCTGGTAGCAAAGCCAACACCGATGAGGGCCCCAACAACAGTCTGGGTGGTTGAAACAGGCATGCCGAGACCGGTAGCGACCATCA
The DNA here is from genome assembly GCA_903853725.1 of Aureobasidium uvarum. NCBI lineage: Eukaryota > Fungi > Ascomycota > Dothideomycetes > Dothideales > Saccotheciaceae > Aureobasidium > Aureobasidium uvarum. The sequence continues at coordinate 971,013 of CAINUL010000015.1, forward strand.
ACCAAGTTGCGCTTCCGACCTCGGCACAGCCCATGGCAAGCATAAGAGCTCCAGGATTGCCCTCGAAACGGTCGATGGAGATGATGCCATTCTTGATTGTTGAGGTAACGCGAGCACCAAGACCGACGGCTCCCACAAATTCGGTGATAGTTGCGAGAACACCGACTTGCGGCATCGTTAGAGTATGGGCGGCCACTGATGTTGCGTATGAATTGGCGACATCGTTTGCTCCGTTTCCAAATGCGCTGAAGACAAAGGCGATAGTAGTAATGGCGAGAATCCAATCGTATCTGGCGGTTACTGCAGGCGGCATGATAAGGAGTAGACTGTACACGGAGCAAGTATGTGATTCGACTAAGAGTTAGTTTAGTAGCCAAAAACCCACTCTTGTGCTTTTTGACAGACTTGTTATATATACCTACCAAAGACTATGATAGAGATCCTTTACGCAGGCTCGGAGAAGCAATACCTCATCCTATTCACATGTGCCGTGGATCGGTACATTGGCAGTCTTGTCTTCAAGCTGCCAATATCGAGACATATTGGAGTGGTCTGCTGGAATATATCAACACGTGTATGAGATGGTCGCGTGTCGGTGTCTGGCGAGTGTTCCGCCCAAGACGAAAAATGTTCCAAACCAAGAGACCAAGCCTAGGCGCTCAGAAGAGACCAAGACGTGCCCTGAATGGTAATCCAATAGGCGGGCCCAGAGCATTACACGTTCTCCCAGACGTTCATCACACTGGATGCTAGACAGCTCGATGATGTACATCGATTGTCGCAATCCAAGAGCCCAGGTTGTTGGAAAGAATGGTCGTCGCGTTCATGGAGATGACAGGGCGGGAATACTGCGGGATGATGACGTGGCTGGTGCGCGGCTGCTTTGGTCTCTTCTCGCTCTACACAACTCGGAAGACATCTTTTTCTCTCAACATGAGCGAAGGACTATTCGTCTGCGAGTCTCCAACGCATGTTGTGAACGTCGAGTGCAGAGTTCGATGGATATAGACGCGATGGTCACATGCACAGACATCCCGATATTTCCCCATCAGGTAGGTACGATAACCCCGCAGCGACCCCACGACTCCCTCGGACGCGCCCTGCGAGAGTTACCCTCGGTGTGCTCTCCGGGCACGCCTTCATCAACTCCTGCTTCTGATCTGCTAAGTACCATTTCGATAAGTCTATGAGGCTGTGATCTAAACCAATCAACCACCATGTTCCGTCATACTAGAGGTCATCGGGGCCTCATTCCCGCAGTGACAAAACGATTCAAGAGTACAACAACAACAACAACAACAACAAGCCAGGGACCAGAGAGACAACCACTTCAGTCAATCCTGATCGCAAACAGAGGAGAAATCGCACTTCGAGTTGGCAAAACAGCTGCTCAGTATGGCATCAGGACTACAACTCTTTACACAGATCCAGACGCACATAGTCAACACGCATTAAGCTCNCCCTTTGCTATCAATCTCAGCGATCCCAGTCAATATCTCAATGGCGATCGAATCATCCAAACTGCCCGCGATCATGGATGTCAAGCCATTCATCCTGGTTACGGCTTCCTCAGTGAAAATGCAGATTTCGCCAAAAAGTGCACTGATGCAGGCCTCAAGTTTATCGGCCCTCCATGGAAAGCTATCGAAGCTATGGGCGACAAGAGTCGATCCAAGGATATCATGACTTCGGCTGGCGTTCCCTGCATTCCCGGCTATCATGGTACAAATCAGGATCCCGACTTCCTCAAACACCAAGCAGCGCGGATCGGGTACCCTGTCTTGCTGAAGGCTGTCAAAGGTGGAGGTGGTAAAGGCATGCGTATCTCTAGATCTCCTGACGACTTCCTGGATCAATTGGCCTCTGCGAAATCTGAAGCCATGAGTTCTTTCGGTGACGACGTCATGCTTGTCGAGAAGTACATCACCACACCACGCCATATCGAAGTCCAAGTCTTTGCAGACAAACATGGAAATTGTGTCGCGTTGGGCGAGAGAGATTGCAGTATCCAGAGAAGACATCAAAAGATTCTTGAAGAGTCACCAGCACCTCACCTGGATGAAGCCCTACGACAAGACCTTTGGGACAAGGCTCGATCTGCCGCTCTTGCTGTTGCTTATGAAGGTGCTGGTACGGTCGAATTCATCTTCGACAATGATTCGGGTGAATTTTTCTTCATGGAGATGAACACCCGTCTACAAGTAGAGCACCCCGTTACTGAGATGGTGACTGGTGAGGATCTGGTACATTGGCAGATCCTTATCGCGGAAGGAGGCAAGTTGCCACTAACTCAGGAAGAAGTGCACGAGAGAATTAAGGCTCGTGGTCACGCAATTGAAGCCCGTATCTATGCCGAAAACCCGGACATGTAAGTCTTGACTGCCTACACTGGGCGAATACATCTGACTTGAACAGGNAACTTCGTGCCAGACTCTGGCAAGCTGCTGCACCTACGAACCCCCGACATCACGGACACCGTACGAATTGATGCAGGATTTGCTGTTGGAGATGAAGTCACATCACATTATGATCCAATGATTGCCAAACTCATCATTCAGGGCCCAGATAGACACGCAGCGTTACAGAAGATGAAGACCGCCCTCGAAGAATACGAAATCGCGGGACCAATCACCAACATCGAATTCGTCAAACGTATGTGCGTCAGTCCTAAATTCGTCGCTGGCGAGGTCGAAACCGGCTATATCGAGAAGAACAAGGAAGAGTTGTTCCGCAGGGTCGAAGTCCCGGACGAAGCCTGGTCGCAAGCAGCTATAGGCTTGTACATTGCCGAGCAAGGNACTAGCGGCGATGAAACCGTGTTGTCTTCTCAGACCATCGGTTTCAATACTGGACTATCTGGCCCAAGAACTTTCGACCTTGTAGAGATTCCAGCAGATGGCAACACCAGTAGTGCTTCATCTGTCACTGCACGTGTCCAGCATGTCGGTCCGCACACTTTCTCTGTCTCAATCGGAGGTAAACAAGCTTTACAAGTCACCAGCAAGCTCGATTCCACCAGCAACATCCTCCAATCGTTCTATCCTCACACCAGGCTCGAGACAAGAGTCATTCGAGACCCGGAAACCAACAACCTTATCCTCTTCCAACAAGGACGGCAATACCGACTACAACTCGCAGTGCCTAGATGGGCCGAGAAAGCTTTGGGCATGAAAGATGTAGCAAATAGTGTGCTGGCACCCATGCCTTGCAAAGTCCTTCGTGTTGAAGTAGAAGAGGGTGCGACGGTTACCAAGAACCAGGCGCTTGTTGTGATCGAGAGTATGAAGATGGAGACAGTCATCAGGGCACCGCACGACGGTATCATTGCGAAAATCGTTCACAAGGCTGGAGATTTGTGCAAAGCTGGTACGGCTTTGGTGGAGTTCGCCGGTGAGGAGGAAGCAAAGGCATGATAGGACATGTATCAAGTACCATGGTTCTTCCAAGGATCAGGACGTCAACTCGTTCAAACCATTTGTGATTATGTCAACTCGTGCTCGGATACCAAAATGACCGACCCACTTTTTGACCAACCCCGCACCCGACCACCAACGGAGTGAAGTCCGTTAGAAGGCACGAAGGGCCATACCTTCCAGACTAATTTATGGCCTTTCATTGACCATCTCAATTCTGTCATCGCTCGCCATTCAGATCCGTTATCTGAGTATGGAGCAACCCAGTTCCACTTCAAGAAAGTTGCTTTGCTCATTAGGAAGGAATGTCCTGATTCCGAGGCCGATCACCAATCCTTGTGACCGAGAGACTACAGCAAACCTTCAGGCATCCCCAGCTACTCCTTGGCGCCGGCCCAGTGCTCACCCGATTATTACATGGCCCCTCATCTTTAGGACTGAAAAGCCCTGGAATGGAAGTCGGCATCGGTAGCTGGCGCTCATACCCCGCTTGTAGACTGAACAAGAGCAAGGTGATATAAACTTGCCATGCCTTCTCCACCCAAAAGAAAGTGGTTACCCCTCACATACTCAAACCCCCAACGATGAAGCAGAACGAACTGGCAGGCGAGGAAGGCATCGGTGTCGGGACCGCTCCAGGTGCCTATCGAACCCCTGATGGCAGTCGACCTGATGCAGAAAGGCGACCATTGACTTTGCCCCCAAACACAAGTTTGGAGAAGTTCAACAGCTTCATGCAAAATGTTGCCGACATTGTTGGCGCGGAGAATGCGACGGTCATCTCTAGCGACAATGAGCTCAAGCATGAGTCTTACCTTGATCCAAGCAAGGCTTATGATGTATGAAGAATGTCACTCTCGAACATATCTTACTTACGAAAATGCTATATGTATCAAGTCACCCCCAAAGAATACTTTGTTAGCTCGGCAGTTGTGGCTCCTCGCAATGTGCCCGATGTACAAGCTATCATGCGACTGTGCAACGAATTCGAGATACCTGTCTGGCCATTCAGCATTGGCCGAAATGTCGGATACGGAGGTGCTGCGCCCAGAGTTCCTGGTAGTATCGGTCTTGACATGGGTAAGAATATGGTGAAGATCTTAGAAGTCAACGTGGATGGTGCATTCGCTTTTGTCGAGCCAGGGGTGACATTCATGTAAGTACTTTCTGTTTATGTACACAGAACCACTGCTGATACCAACATAGTNGACCTTCACAACTATCTGGTCGAAAACAACCTGCGCGAAAAACTTTGGATTGATGTTCCCGACCTTGGAGGAGGTTCCGTAATTGGCAACACTGTCGAACGTGGGGTTGGATACACACCATATGGGGACCACTGGATGATGCATTGTGGCATGGAGGTTGTTCTACCAGATGGTACCTTGTGGCGCTCCGGCATGGGTGGTCTCCCGAATCCCAACGCTGATCCTAATGCTCCACCACACGAGCAAGCTGCGAACGAGACTTGGGGTTTGTTCAACTATGGCTTTGGTCCTTACAATGATGGCATCTTCACACAATCCTCCTTGGGTATTGTCGTCAAGATGGGCATATGGCTCATGGTCAATCCAGGTGGATACCAAAGCGTAAGTGGCAAGCCAGTTTCACAACTACAAGCGCTGACATGACTANNGTATCTCATCACTTTGCCCAAAGATGAGAATCTACACCAAGCTCTGGAGATCATCAGACCCCTCAGAGTAGGCATGGTGCTTCAAAATGTCCCTACCATGAGACACATCTTGTTGGACGCTGCGGTTATGGTAAACACAAATACTCACATGCCTATGCGACCAATCTGATCAATACAACAGGGTGACCGCAAGTCATACACAGACTCCGACAAGCCAATAACCGACGACGAGCTCGACGCCATCGCAAAGAAACTCAACCTAGGACGCTGGAACTTTTACGGCGCAGTCTATGGACCTCCACCAGTACGTGAAGTACTGCTATCGGTAATCAAACAGTCCTTCCTGCAAATTCCTGGAGCGAAATACTACGAGCCAAAAGATATGCCCGACAACGTGGTTCTCCAGACCCGGAACGACACCTTGCAAGGTATACCAAGTACGACAGAGCTTAGATGGGTGGACTGGCTGCCCAACGGTGCCCATCTATTCTTTAGTCCCATCGCAAAGGTTTCTGGAGATGATGGTGTAGCACAATACAAAGTAACACGCCAACGCTGTGAAGAAGCCGGATTCGACTTTATCGGCACTTTTGTCGTGGGAATGGTAAGAGAGAATGACACTGTATTCAACCTTCTCAAGACTAACACCGTTCCGACANNGCGTGAAATGCACCACATAGTTTGCATAGTCTTCAACCGCAAAGACCCAGACTCTCGCCGCCGTGCCCACTGGCTGATAAGAACACTCATCGACGATGCAGCAAAACGCGGCTGGGGAGAGTACAGAACCCATCTCAGTGTCATGGATCAAATTGCCGAGACATACAGTTTCAACGACAATGCGCAGATGAAATTGAATGACAAGGTCAAGGCTGCTTTGGATCCCAAAGGCATCATTAGTCCTGGAAAGAATGGAGTGTGGCCGGCAAACTATAACAAGGCTGATTGGAAGGTGCCGGAGCAATGATCTCGCCCGTGTGCTAAAGTATGTAACGCATCTAGCTGTGAGAAATACACAATGGTAAAGAAAAACAAGGCAGCACACTCCGAGATTCGGCATCCTGGCGGCTCTCTATGGCTCGTCCTCTGCTTTAGAAAAGAATTGTGCACCTTCTATAGCATACACTTCGACTTACACTCTCATGGGAGAAGGATGGGAGTTGTAGCCTCCAGCACACGGAGAGGAAGGAGTTGGTGCTATCACTTATAGAACATGTCTGCCCTTTCTTATGATCACAACACTATGGAGAACAGACCTGCGTGTAGTATGCTGAAGGAAGGAACTGTGCGAGGATGCCTAATCCCATGGAGCAAGAGTGATTTAGTATAAGCTACCCTAAGTCAACTAGCAAGAACCAAGCCATAGATCGTAGAGGTATGATCGATACGTGCTTTCGCTGCTGATGCAAGCCAGATTATCATTCTCATTATGATCATCCTTTGAAGCAACCCAAGTCTATTCTCTCGTCTTCACCATACCATCACTCTCCTTCGGGCTCCGCTCCAGCGATTCTCTTACTGGCTCTCGTGGGCTGTTCTTCGGTCTCTCCGTCTTCTTCCTCACGCTTTCTCTTTGTCGTTGCCTCGTTGAGCTTCTCGGGCATGGTGTCGTCATCTTGCTTAGACTCGGCTGTCTTATTCTTTCGAGGTGCTCTCTTTCTGGTGGCAGGAGCACCCTTGGACGCTAAAGTGAAGGGGTTGGNAAGCGGCAGACTCGGTGGTTGGCTTTGCAGTAGGCTTTGCGACTGTCTTCCCGACGCGCTTGATAGTAGCTTTCCTGCTACTCTTTGCAGGAGTGACCTTAGGCGTGGGCTCGGGAGTGGGTTCGATTGTTGACTNNTTCTCGTTCTACTTCCGGTTATCACAACAGAGCCCAGACGAGTGACTTCTGAGGCACTGGTAGCGAATTTTGTGCGCTTTGGTACAGGCTTGACTGAGCCTTGAGTGCCAGGCTCAGGAGTGGATTCGGCTGTCGCGGTTCCTGTTCTGGTTCTTGTATACAGGATAGGAGTCGCGTCCAGGCTTCTGAGTTCTCGAGTACTGAGTGGGTTAGCACCAAGAGGTCTCTCTCTTTTGCNTGGAGGCTGTGTTTCTGTCTTGCTTTCTTCGGTAAGTTGGGCGTCTGCAACAACTTCTGTGCTCGGTACAACAGTGGTAGGTGCAGAGCCGGATATGAGAGCCGGGTTAAGCGTGGGATCAGGTCCACGAGTACGAGCCTGGCTACGTAGTCGCCCATGAACGTCCGCCTTTGACTTCTCTTCGACTTTACGAGGCGATGGAGTCCCGGGGATTCCAGCCAATTGTCTGTTGGCGGTAGCTCCTCTTGTGGCTCTCGGAACTCCCACGATCTTCTCAAGAGGAGCAAGAGCAGGCGTGTTGGGTGGCTTTTTGGCACGCGAGCGACTGGGCTTTGATTTGTTGATCCTCGACTTCACAAGAGAAAGAGAACCATGGGAAGGAGAAGGATCGGCAAGCTCGTCCGCTGATTCTGGAGCAAGTTCGTCAGGTGAGTCGCGTAGTGCAGACGTGGACGTCACATTGGCCTTGCTTTCCTGCATCCTCCTCCTCAGTCTGTCTTTAATTGTGTGCTCTTCAGGCGGTGCAACTGCCTTGGCATCGGTTCCTGGTTGTTTCTCGTCTCCTGTGACTGTAGCGAGAAGTCTTTTCTGTGCCGGCTCATCTTCATGAGCTTGTTGTTGCTTCCGCTTTCCATTAGTAAGAGCCAGGGGTTTCTCAANCACCTCTATGTCATCAGCGTCAGTATCGTCGGCCAGCTCATCATCGGCTTCGTTGACAGTCCCCAAGCCTCCAGTGTCTCTCAACCCGCGGTCGTCATCAGGTTCCTTGGGTGCAACCTTGCCAAGCTTGATGATGGGCTTACTCGGTGTAGATGCAATTGAAAATAATGTAGTTTCATCATCTTCTGGATCAGCCCCACCCATGATATCTGGATCAGCATATCTGGTGGTGAGAATGCTTGGCGGTGGACTCAACGGGGATGTAGGTGGCGGAGATGGTGTGTCGGCAAGATATCTCTTGTAGTCGGCGAGTTGGTCACGGAGATCATATTGATTCATCTGATCATCGTTGGAAGCCAAAGAGGTCAGACTTGAATCGGCAGATGTGTCTTCGATGTCCTGGCGATAGTCATTTCCAAGCTGTCCATTAAATACCGAAGACACAGTAGGCGCTGCTTGTTGGGAGGGGTACTGGACGGGCTCATCAGAGTATGGGTTTGGTGGAAAGAAGGAGACCGCTGCGGAAGAGGGATCATGCACCACAGTTGTATCATCTTCTTGCGATAGAATGCTCGAGTCGATAGCTTTGGGAAGTCCATGATCGTCGGAGCGTTTGCCTTTGACAGTTTGGAGACCTGTGGGGTCATTCTCTATAGGTGCTTCAAGCGAGGAAGGCGCGATCGTGCCATTTTCGGGAGACAGATCGAGGGTGGCTGCTGTATCTGGGACCGCAGAAGATGCACGAGTACTCGTTTCGGGCTGGAGACTTGTTCGTCTGGTCCTCGTGGTCGTGCCAGTAAACACGGGAGAAGATGTGTCGATGGTATCCACGGTAAACAGTGGTTTCGGTGGGCTACCATGCTCTGTATGAGAAAAAGAATCTGTAAGGGCGTTCGCGATGGCAGGTGCGACTTTTTCCCTNNTCCTCCAGATCGATGTTGACTGCTTTAGTGGTTGACAACAAATCGTGGCTATGGTTCTCAGTGTCCGTATGCGGTTGAGGGCCGATGCTCGGCTGGGAGGACTGATCACCATCATAGATCGGGTCTATGTTCTGTTCTTTGCGAGGAGCAGNNAAGGATCTGTGGTGTCATCTACCGGACCACTGCTGGTGACTCCGACAATGCTGGAATTCTGGGGCTCTTCGCCTACCTTGAGAGGTTCGAGAAGGTCTAAGAGATCTTCCAAGCGCTGGTCAGTGCTATCTTCAGATGGCTTCTCGTCGTCAAAGAAGGCTTTGAGAGTTTCAGCGCCTTCTTCCCACCACTCAGGTCGATTGAAGTAATTGCCGAGTTTGTCGAAAAAAAACTTTGCGAAGGCCANTTCATTGCCGGGAACGAGCGTGGTAGAAGATTTCATGTTGCATAGTTGAAGTGGTGATGAGTGATAGGTTCAGCGTTGCGGGCTGCGTCTAGGCGCACGATGCTTGTTGACCAATACGTTCGTATGGCATTGACAGACGCGCCAATCTGGCCAGCTATCCAGTTTGTTAACGACCAAAGTTGAAAAGTCAACGAACACGCGTGAAAAGCAAGGTCCGGTTCACTGTAATTGATACAGTGAAAGTGATGCACCCGGGTGGGAGCCTAGCGTATCTGGGGATGAGAATGCCGTGTGCGGGTTTGCGCCGTTTGTCAAGTGAATAGAGCGAGGTGAATTGAATATATGCGGGAAAACTTGCTGCGGAAAGTAAGTTGTGAATTGTTGTTGTTGATGTCGTTCGTGGCCCAGGGCTGTTCCAGGGCGTATGTTGAGCTTTCTCTCTTGAGCAGTCGTCACGCCTAGCCAGCATCGTGACGAACTTCATAAGCCTCGAACCTGATGACTAAAGTTGAACAAAAACAGCATGTACACCTTGATACTTTGCCGCCACTTCGACGCACTACTTATTAACACCTCTACACCTTTAAACCGTGCCCAGCACAGCTAACCAGAAACCCAGGTTGAAAACGCCATCGTTGCCAGCTCATGAAAACGACCCACAGGGAAACGCCGGATTGAGAGAGAGCACGCTAGAAAGGTATAGCATTGCTGATCTGGCCACTGAGATCTGCTGGAGTAGCAAGCANTTCTATGATATACACGTTAGCAAAAGGATTCACAGTAAGCATGTATCTTGATGTGCATTACTTCTTGCCTGTTTCAGTTGCACAGCAACCACAGAACAGGGAGGCAGGCCAGCAGACAANCCTGTTTCTTGGTTAGAACAAAGTATGCAATCGAAGCGCGAGCACATTTCATACTGCGAGGACAATGGCGCTGGCGAAACCGATGGTAGGGCCAACAACTTTGCAGTGGCAAGGATTCTGGTCGGTACCTGAATTGTTGTCAGAAAACGAATTGGCAACGAAAGAATGACACATTGACATACCGCACTGGAAGCAGACGAAGGGAATAGGAAGACAGTCCATTGTGGAGGAAGATAGGATTGTCGAGCGGATTGGCTTCAAGGTAGGAGGTGCAATTAAACTATGATTCTGCAGTAAGAGACGGACAATGGACAAGTAAGTGCTTCGTGAGTCGTGAAAACAATGGAGTTGTGAAAGATGTTGAGCAGGACAGAGGGCTTTCTTCTTAACATCCCATCGAATACAAAACGGGAAGACGGAAGGGCAGACATGCCGTCGATCCCTTCGACGCTACGCTAAAATGACGTAACCTCAACCGCGTGCCGGTTCAGATGCATATGCTTGTCTAGCAACAAGCATTTTCAAGGAAAAGGACGGAGTTCGCGGGACGCGATTGTAAGATTACGATCATGATGAGAGGAGTGCGATTTTTGTAAAACGTTCTGTATTTCAAAGCAGTGTCTTGTTGCTGGAAACCTAAGCTGAGACGAAGAATACACGAGGACGACGACTAGTCGTCTGTCCCTCGACTTGCTCTAGAAAAGAGAAATAACTAAATAGTGAACGGGACCCATGGCGCCTTTGATTCTTGCCCGATGATATCAAACTAATCGCCGTCGCTTAGACAAGTGTGCACCATGCTCCCCGGCTTTTCAGGACGACGAGAAGGGGTTAACACTGTCGGAGAAAGGTCTTGCAGACGAAGAAGAGGGCTGAGCCGAGCCGGCACGCTGCCTGGGGTCATCACGACGCATGATGCTCTCGACAGGGCCTAGAAGGCGCTGGAAACCATTCTTGCCCAACATGGCCACCTTGATGTCTGTTTCAGCGACAACAGATGCGGCGCGAGGCTTGTCGTCCAGCAAGGCCAGCTCGCCAAAGTAATCGCCCTTGTTGTACGACTTGATCGATTGCTCGACTCCAGACTTGTAGACGGCGGCAGTGCCTGATTCGAGCATGTAGAAGTGATCACCAACGTCACCCTCACGGATGATTGTGCTTCCTGCAGGCATCTTCTGGGTTTCGAGAGCATCGGCAATCTTGCTGCGTTCGTATGCGGTGAGGGTGTTGAGGAGAGGAACGCTGTCAAGGAAAGACTCGTACATGCGGCGGCGCTGGAATGCGCTGTCCATCAGGATGCGACGGAAGGTGATGCGGTCGAGTTGCCAAATGACACTGGGCTCGGTGCTGTTGACGGTTGCAGCACGAGGAGCGTTGTACATCAGCGCAAGTTCACCGAAAGAGGTGCCAGGACCACACGATGCGACCTTGTTGCCCATGCCGTTGACACCGGGCTCGATCTTGCCGGTTCCCGAGACATAAATGTCGAAGCTTCCAGTCTCGACAACGTAGAAATAGTCACCAACGTCTCCTTGGGCGATGACCTTGATGTCCTTGGACGGAATCTTGCGTTCTTGGAGAGCGCCCAAGACTTGCTCGGTCTGATCGTCGTCCAGGTGGGAAAAGAGGAAGTTACGCGACACTGCAGCACGTAGACGACCGAGCTGTTCCTGAGTCTTGGGGTAGGTAGGAGGCTTCCAGTCCGAATCGTCGGTGCCTGAGGGTGCCAACACTTCGGCCGATACGGACACACGACGGCCCATGTTGTAGTTGTTGGGGAAGTTTTGCGGTACATCCAACTGCTGACTGTTGCCGCCAGCACCAGCATTCTGGTCTCGGGCTCCTGTGCTCTGAGCGCCGCCGAAACCAAAGTTGAAGCCTCCGAAGGAGCCATCGTTGTGCTGAGCTGAAGGGTCGGCGTTCTGAGATTGGGCGAAGGGGCTGCCGACTGAGTTGGAGTTGTTGGCACCGAAGGGATTTGCGTTTGCAGCAAAGGGAGATGCGTCACGGTTCATGGCGTTGTTGGGGAAGGAGGCTGCAGTGGGCGAGGCAAACGTGTCCATTTCATCCTCTTCCTCCAGACGCTGCATTCCAGGCTGTTGGATGTGGTGGAAAGGGTTGCTGCCGGGGAAGTTGTTCTCGGCCATTGTCTTGTTGGAATGCTGTGCGCCCAGCAGGAACTCGTGTCGCTGAGACTCTAGTCGGCGGAGGAAGTGGTTTGCGCAGAACTGCAGGACGTCGGTGGGCTTGTTCTGCAGGACCTCGCGTTCGAGAGTTTCGATCTCGTGCTTGTAGTCGGCGGGAAGAGCCATTGTTGGAGATTGGTAGAGGTACTTGGAGCTTGGGGAGAGCTTGGGTCGGGACGTTTGTGCAGGAGCCCGCAGACGTGGAGCTACACTGCCGTAGTGGGGTTCTTTGTTTCGATGCCGCGGTCACGTTCGATCGACTGGAGACGTGATGGAGCTGATGCGATGCTGCAATGCGATGCTCAGTAATCAGATGCTCTGATGCGTCGTGACTTTGTCTAGGGTATTGAGGGGGAAACTGCGCCCGACGGCCAATGAGATAATGAGGGGGAAGTCGTGGCGCGTGACGACAGAAGCAATTTGGACGAGAGAACAATGTCAGCCAGACTTCTAAGCTTCAATCCTGGACGACCGACTGATAAAAATGTATGAGAGGAGAGGAAGGAACGAGAGCTGGCAGCTACGTGCGTGCTTTTGGGGCCAATTGATTCCGTTCCCCTCGCTACTACTCGCAACTGCCACTATTCATGACACTATTTGCTACTCCTTCGAGAAGGTCAAAACGGCACAGCTCTGGATTGACAACGGTTACACAGCAGAAGCTCAACACCCAATACTTTGGACGACCAAGACTGCAAGGACTGCCGTGTGTTTCTGCGTGCCATGATTGTGACCAGAGATTCTGTAAGCATGGCCAGAAGACAAGGTATGACTGCCTCATGCTTTCCAGTCTCATGCTGCCAGCTTGCTTGCAGCTCGCGACACGCCAAGACAAGAAATACGTATGTCTTCTGTGATTTAGAATGAATCCAGACGTCACCAATTGACGAGCTGCTGAGGTGTTCTTCATCTACAGAACTACCTACATTGTACTGGTGTTCATCTTGTACGATATAATGATTAAGCTCCCGTCGGCGGTGAGCACTGAGTAGGTAGCTCCTCGAGGTGCTCTTACACAGCAGATGGGGTTTTCTTACACAGCATTTCACAATTCTACATGCTAGATTCACAACCCCTTCTTCCCAACGGGCAAGAGCTGGCTTGATGTGAACTACATGCTTGATTGACTCCTCTTCCCAGTCGTCACATCAAGGCCTGCTCCCTCGCTCTCTTGACTGGCTTGGTGCATCTTTACAAATACCCTTTCGGCCGTACAAGTCCGAGAAGGCTGAGCTGCGCTGCTGAAGAACGTCCAGCCGTCTCGTAGAGAATCCCACCTTGGATTTAGCTTTTGGCAGAGAACCAGGAGTACGTGCTCTCCCCGTGAACTGTGATGACGTCCTTTGGTGCTCTCTGGACGGTGCTCAAAACAAGGTGTTGCCTTGGTCTGCCTGACTGTAGTAGAACATCAATAGTAGTGTTGCTGTATTTTTTCTTCAACAAAGTGACCGTCTCCATCAAACAATCAGCCTGCATAGACACTGTCAAAGGGATTATTCTTGAGTTTTCCAACAGCCAGCCGTCAGCCAAGGATCAGCATCAGCCACACGCAGCCACCGCACGACTCCAGAACTGGCCCACGCTGTCCTGCCTCTCCTGCAAGCTCGACAAGGCGCGCGCATCTCTTGTATCACCAGCGCATTATCAATCCACCTCAACCTACGCCGTCAGCCTTTGCAACAGGCCGCTTCCCCGTAGGCCTTTCAATCTTTGCAACCGAAACAGCTGATTGCAAGCCAAAATGGGTCAATACACATTCACTTGGTGAGTCGGACAGCCCTCTCGGTCGCGTCGCATCCGGTCCATCTGCTCCTGCGTGCGGACTCCCCGAACGTCGCGCTCGCTCAACAGCTGCGCTCCTGTCATCTCTGTAATGAAGTGACTGCTGACGCGCTGCTATAGGGACCACCCCGCCCAAGAAGTCTACGTGACGGGTGACTTCGACAACTGGTCCAAGTCTGTCAAGCTAGACAAGCACGGCGACTCTTTCCGCAAGACCATCACTCTGCCCGGCGAGGAAAACAGGATCCACTACAAAGTGAGAAGGATCGACCTGGGATACCGAGTGCGCGCGACTAACCGTCTCCCCATCTAGTTCGTTGTCGATGGAAACTGGACAACCGACTCCACTGCCAAGCAGGAAACAGATGCCTCGGGCAACGTTAACAATGTCGTCGAAGCCAGAGAGCTGAGCCCCGAGCCCGAAGAACGACCATCCCACGCATTCATCTCCTCGGTACATCCTCAATCCACCACCGCTGCTCTTGCTGGCGGTGTACCGCTCNNTGAAAAGGAAAGAAACGCCCATGCCGAGCAGAATGTCGACCACCAAACGAGCTTCCCCCAGGAGACTCCAGGATTCGAGGACCTGCCCGGCCAATTCCCCATTACACCTATGGCTGACCTCAACCAGTTCACCGTGAACCCCATTCCTGCTACCGAGGGCCCTTCCAACCCCGTCAAGCTTGCCCCTGGTGAGCCCGTTCCTCACCCCAGCACTCTGACCTCCAACACCATCCACTCCACCGTGCGCGATGATCTTGAGCTGAAGAAGCCCACCACATCATCCACCGATGGTGCCAACGAGTCTCGTGACCGTGAGCTCAACGAGAATGATCTGCCCGGCGCCTACGCACCATCCACTGCTCGGGAAGAAGAGGAGGACACCAAGGCTTTCGGCGTCAACCCCATCCCTGCCACCGCTGGTATCGGCAACCCCATCAAGCTCGCTCCCGGCGAGCCTGTTCCTCACCACAGCAAGATCACCTCGAACACCGTTCAATCGACTGTGCGTGATGGCTCCCAGTACGGTGTTAGCGACACTGGTGCTCCCGTCCTTCCTCCGGTCCTCGATTCTCAGAGCGAGGCTGAGGCAAACGGTGCTTCCATGTTCAACCTTCCCGCTCTCGGTGGTAACATGATCCCCGAATCCAGCCTCCCCATGGGTGATGGTAACAACAACCGCCTGCCTGACTTCGACAACGCTTTCACCTCTTCCGTTGCTCCCCAGAGCACTACCGCTCAGCTTGCCGGCCAGGTTCCCCTTGAGCCCCGCAGCACACGTGGTGTTCCCGACGTCGTTTCCGATAGCCAAAAGTCTGCTCAGGTTAGCCCCGAGGCTGCTTCTTCTTCAAAGGCCATCCAGAGCAAGCACAACGTCGAGGAGGAACTGAAAGAGAAGGTCCCCGAGGCAAACACTACTGCTGAGTCTGCTCCTGTCACTGGCGTTCCTGAGGTCGTTTCTCACAGCCAAGAGTCCGCTCATGTTGGTCCTGAGGCTGCTGCAAACCCCGAGGCTGTCCGCGAGAAGGCTGCTGTCGAGAGCGAATTGAAGCAGACAGTGTCTCCTAGTAACAACAACGCTTTTGTTGACCGTAGCCCTGTTGCTGACGCTGCTTCGGGCGTGTCACAAACTGCCTCCAATGCTGCTTCCACCGTCTCACAAACTGCTTCCAACACCGCACAGGCTGTTTCTGACTCTCACGTCCCTGAAGCCGTCGCTGGTGGTCTTGCTGCTGCTGGTGCTACCGCCATCGGCGCTGCTCTTCTTGCCAAGGACAAGCTCTCCGAGGCTTACCAGCACGCCACTGAGCCTACTCCTGCATCTAAGGAAGTCCCTGATGTCGTCGCCGAGAGCCAGGAGCGCGCCCACGCTGATCCTGAAGCTTCCGCTTCGCCTGAAGTCGTTCGTGAGAAGGCTGCGTTCCAGGATGAGCTGAGACATTCCATCCCTGAGGCCCCTGCCACCTCTGAGTCTGGTGTGCTAGGTGCTAGCGAAGGCGGTTTTACTGGCAAGATTGCTGCCGGTACTGCCGCGCTTGGAACTGCTGCCGCTGGTCTTGCATATGCTGCCAGAGACAAGGCTACCGACGCCTATGAGAATGCCACCAAGGAGCCCACCATTGACGGCTCTGTCCCCGAGGTTGTCAGCGAGAGCCAGCAGCGTGCTCACGTCGAGCCCGAGGCTTCTGCTTCACCTGAGGTCGTCCGTGAGAAGACCGCTATGGAGGGTGAGCTTCTCTCTGAGGTTAACAAGGCCCCTGCCACTTCCGAGTCTGGCGCCTTTGGTAGAAGCGAGCATGGAATTGCTGAGAAGGCCACTGCTGGTGCAGCTGCCGCTTCCGCTGCCGTGTCCACTCAGGCAAACAAGGCTTACGAGTCGGTTGGCCTGCCTTCATCTACTACCACCAGAGACACTACTGAGCTGGAGTCTGGTTCTGAGCAGGTTCCTGAAGTTGTACAGGAGAGCCAGGACCGAGCTCATGCCGAACCCGAGGCTTCCGCCAACCCCGAAGCCGTCCATGAAAAGCATGATATGGAGAGCGAGCTCCTTTCTCACGTCAACAAGGCACCCGCCACCTCCGAATCCGGTGTTCTTGGCAACAGCGAGCAGGGAATTACCGGTAGAGTTGCTGCTGGCATCACTGCTGGCGCCGCTGCTCTTGGCGCAACTGCCGCAGGTGCTGCTTATGCTGCTCGTGACAAGGCTTCCGATTTGACTGGTAGAGACCTGAACACTAGCGAGAAGTCGACTCAGGTGGTTTCCGGTTCCGAGCAAGTTCCTGAAGTTGTCCACGACAGTCAAGAAAGAGCTCACGTCGCACCTGAGGCTTCCGCTAACGCTGAGGCTGTCCACGAGAAGTCCGACATGGAGAAGGAATTGTTGTCCAACGTTCACAAGGCACCTGCCACTTCCGAATCTGGCATTCTTGGCAGCAGTGAACAAGGCATCACGGGCAGGGCCGCTGCCGGTCTCACCGCTGGTGCCGCAGCTGTTGGCGCAACTGCCGCAGGTGCTGCCTACGCCGCTCGCGACAAGGCTTCTGACCTGACCGGCAGAGATCTTAGCGCTACTGAGAGGTCGACTGGACTGAACTCCACCTCGGAAGTTCCCGAAGTCGTTCACGAGAGTCAGGAGAGAGCTCACGTCGCACCTGAAGCTTCGGCTAACGTTGAGGCTGTCCACGAGAAGTCTGGCATGGAAAAGGAGCTCCTATCTCACGTCCACAAGGCACCTGCCACATCTGAGTCCGGCGCTCTTGGTACCAGCGAGCAAGGATTGACAGGCAGAGCTACTGCTGGCATTGCTGCTGGTACTGCCGCACTCGGCGCTACCGCTGCCGGAGCCGCCTATGCTGCTCGTGACAAGACTGTTGAGACCACTGGCAGAGATCCTACTTCTTTCCTCCCTCCATCAGTCGCCGATGCCATCAACAACATGAACCACGGCCTTCCTTCTGCCAACACTTCGCTCGCTTCGCCCAACGTTCACTCATCGGTCCCCGAGGCTGTTGTTGATTCTCAGCACCAGGCTCACGTTGCCCCTGAAGCATCTGCTGAGCCCGAGGCTGTCGCTGAGAAGAGCGAGGTTGAGAGAGAACTGCTCGACCGTGTGCCTCGCACTCACGAGGCTGGCGAGCCTGCACCTACCGAGACTGCCGCATTAAGCGCCACTGCTCCTGTTGCACGTACCGAGCCTTCTGACATGGAATCCGCCGTTCTTGCTGCTGGTGGTAGCCCTGCTACCGGTGTCACTGCTGTCAGCGGCATTCAGAATGTTAATGCCGCTCCTGTCACCACAACCGGCTTGAACGCTCCTGCTCAGAGCCAAGCCCAAATTCCTCCCGTCGGCGCGACGCCTATCTATAACGAGATAACATCCGCCAATGTGAAAAACACCGGCCTCAATGCTCCCGCCGAGAGCCAGGCCCAGATCCCCGCTCCCATCGAACCCGAGAGGCTCGTCGCCCCCACTCTCGAAGCACCCAAGGAGCACTCACGCGACGTTNNTTCCCCCATGACTCGCCCCGACTCGTCCAAGCAAACAGAGCCTCAAGTCACCACTGGCCTTGAAACCCACAACGTACCTGCCTCAGCTGGCAGCGCACCCACCACACCCCAGAGAAACGCCACCAAGAGATCTAGTGGCTTCTTCCGTGGTACACCTCAGAGCGACCGCACTAGCGTTGCCGGATCCTCCAAGGCCGACGACGACGGCAAGGGTTCCAAGAAGAAGGGCTTCCTTGCTAAGCTCAAGGAAAAGTTCAGAGGATAGAAGACCCGAACCCGTGGAGAAATCGCCCACACCCGTGGAGAAGTCATGAAACTGAGAGCCCGAGCCCGTGTATAGCATACCCGTCGGTGCGTGGATCCGGTACAGACTCATTTCGTCATGATTGGGGTTCATCGCGCGGTTGGATATTTGCTCTCCATGACCGATCGATGGGAGGTCGCGGATTCGACTGGTGAAAGGAGGGTCCTTTTGGGATCGAGATGGGCGTCGTCGTCCGTGTAACTTGTTGTTAATCACCCGTTTTCGCGCTGTTCTTGTTGTTGTTGTTTTTCATTGTAGCTTATTCCCCTTTTCGTTTGTGGATTGGTCTTTTGTTTTGTTTTTTTTTCTCACTTCACATAGCTTCTTCTATCGTTTTCTTTACATAGGAAAGTTGTTAATTCTGACTTGTTTCTTTTTATTTGCACGCAGTATGTTTCTTCTGGTGTTTTGATTTAGGTGATGCGTACTGTAACATTTGCAGGATGTGTCCAAAAATACTATTCGAATAGCGATAAAATGATCATTCGCGTCTCTTCAAATCCGACTGCCATCATGTTGCTAACCATGTATTCTTGTGCAAGAAGCATCTTATAGGATGGCTGTGCCGATTGTACCTTTTAGTTTTACTTCCCAATGCGAGTCGCAAAAAGGCGACAGGGTTATCCTCCAGACACTGGTATCTTGATTCTGTTCGATTGAGTATTTTTGGATTTCCTTGGTGCCCGAAATTAATGCACCCTGTCGTCTGTTCTTGAATGCTGTTGGCACCAATATTCTTGATTGCTCGATTTGAGAACTCCTACCCACTTTTGGCACGTGTGTATAGATACCTGTCAATAATTGCTTGACAGTCACTCATCAGCGCCTTGTCCCGCCAAGTCTTCCAAGGCGCTCGATTTCTGCATCTCTGACCCACTGGTTGACCAGTTCTTCCCTCACGTCTGCGTCAGTATGCAAAAAGATTTCAGCCATGTTTGTGTCCTGGAAGTGTTTGACAGCGATGACTTTATGGCGTATGGGAAGGGATGAGAAGGTAGCCCCGAAGAGGGCGGTGGCAGCGGCCACGGGAGAGATTTGAGATGTGTTGCCGTAGTAGGCTCGTAGGGTATCCTGGGATCGTGGTTGAGTGGGTAGAGATTCGCTCATGAGAATGCGTTTGGCTTGGTTGGAGATGGAGGTTTCGGCTGGTCGTTTTGCGGATAGATGGGAGGCAGGGCCAGAGTGAGGAGTGTAAGGATTGTGCGTGCCGTTTGTCATAGTGTCTTGTAGATCATGGACTTGTGTAGACGATGGAGCTTGATAATCCACAGTCTCGTAGGGGGAATGTGGCAGTGGAAGTGATTGGCGAAGGTCACCAGACACTGGCACAGGACGAGATGATGATGGCGAGGCCAAGGGCTGCTCTCCTTCGGGATCGAAGAGAAGATTCAACTCAACAAAGTGCCTCAAGGGAGCAGCCCTGAATTTTCTGGCATTGGGATCCTGGTCTTTGTAGTAGTTTTCCAGGACGTCGTCGGTGTTTGTAGGCAGACCATTGGGTAAACGTGGCCATTGCATGGTTAGTAGATTCACATAGGTGCGCCAGTCATTCCTCAAGGCACCGAGCTTGTTCTTCATACGCACATCATCACAGAGATCTGGTTGCGATGACTTGTCTTTGATAATCTCGGCGACGCGTTTATAGGCGTCTTTTGTGAAGCCCGAAGGTACATTCTTGGTGGGAGGGCTCTGCATGCTTTTCATGGTAGCAATGAAGGCTACCTCCATATCGTTTGTCCATTTCAGCTGTGTGCGTGATGATCTGGCACCACTAGGTGAATCGGTGGAGATGGAAGTGTCGTCCATGGTAGTGTTAGTGTTGATGTATGTAGCGAAAAACCGCTTCTCGGAGAAGTCGAGGAAGGGGCGCGTTTGTGCGAAAATCGGTGCATCAGTGGACAGCTCTTGCAGATTGCGACAGCGGGGCAGGGTCGCTGACGTACTTGGATAATCCGCAACACTCACAATCTTGACTTGGCCTCAGTGTCTCTCAAACATTACCCAATTGACACACAAGATGAGTACGAAACCGACAATCGCCCCGCTGGCGACCTTGACACCAGCTTCCAACACGCGCACATGGCTCTCGTCGCCACACCCAAACCTCCCCATCGTCGCAACAGCATGCAGTGACCGCAGCGTGCGCGTCTACTCGCTCAACTCGTTCAACCTCGTCAGCAACATCACCGGTGGCCACAAACGCTCCATTCGAAGTGTCGCTTGGAAGCCAGACAGCGGCACCTCTGCTACCGGCGAGAGCGTGCTTGCGACAGGCAGCTTCGACGCCAGCGCCGGCATCTGGCGACGATGGGAGGGTAACAGCGGCAAGGTGAACAGGGCAGAGGACAATGAGGTCGATTTCACAAAAGACGGAGGAGACGACGAGGATGACGAGTGGCGCTTTGCTGTCGTTCTCGACGGCCACGAGTCGGAAATCAAGAGTTTGGCTTTCAGTCCTACCTCGCCTTTGCTAGCTACCTGCAGTCGCGACAAGAGCGTGTGGATTTGGGAAGAGCTGGAAGATGACAACTTTGAGACTGTCGCCGTCCTGCAAGAGCATGAGGGCGATGTCAAGTGTGTGTGCTGGCACCCGTCAGAAGAACTCCTCGCCTCGTCCAGCTACGACGACAACATCCGTCTCTGGAGAGAGGACATTGACGACTGGGGCTGCTGCGCCGTACTTGCAGGTCACGGCGGCACAGTCTGGTGGGTCGAGTTCGAGGGCGCTACACAACCAGGCCTCCATGCCACCACAGAGCAACAGCAAAGACTCCTCGAGCTCAGGGAAGCTGCTGGCCCACGCCTCGCCAGTTGTTCTGACGACCTCAGTATCCGTGTCTGGCGCCGTATTCCCAAGGAAAAGCCCAATGGCGCACCTCAATCTGGCCCAAGAATGCCGAGTATCATCAAGACAAACACAATCGAGGAAGAATGGCTTCCCGAAGCTGCTCTACCTCAACAACACGAACGCGCCATCTACTCTGTTTCATGGAGCAAAACTACCGGCCTTCTTGTCAGCGCAGGCAGTGATGGCAAGATTATAGTCTACAGAGAGCAGTGGGCTGCCGATCAAGCGACCACCCAAATAGAGACAACAGACGGACCTAAGGAGATCGCAAAGACGGAGTGGGTCGCTGTCGCAGAGGTTGAGAATGCACACGATGTCTTTGAGATCAACCACGTTTGCTGGGCCAAGAGAAGTGATGCTGGTCGTCGCAATGATGATGAGGAAACTATCATCAGCACCGGCGACGACGGCGAGGTTCGCGTCTGGACTCTTGAAAACTTTTCATGATACGACCTTTCACGAGACTATGGCATCAAATTCTGGTGTTGGGTGTTCCTCTTCTACAAGCTCCAGACGTGTGCGGTCAGAAGCCACGAGCCTGAAACAGGCTTGACACATCTCGTGCTCCAGAGACTGGGGAAGCCTGACTACACCCAACCCCGTCCCGGACCGACGAGGCTATCACACGAGCAGATCTGAAAACAAGCAATGCTGCGGCTCTTGTGTCTCGGAGCTTGCGGTTACAGCCCTGGTTGCATCGTTACAGCCATCCGGGTCGCCCATCTACTGCCCGGCTCACTACATATAAAGTCGCCTCACAGAGCACATATAGAGAACAAACTCTGTACATACAATTTATTGCCGAATACGAACTCATGTCTCGGGCTCTGCTTCCTCATGATCACACATTTGTGCTTGTGTTTTGTCTCTAGACCTTGTGTTTCTCCATCAGCTTCCTAACAGCAAGCGTTTCACGTCGATCACACCCAAACATGTTTCTTCTCATAGATGATCATGTGCATAGTCGCTCACAGTACAGCCCTTTCTCCATACCTCGCTGTCGTATCCCTGCAGAAGAGGATAGACGTATATAACCCACACATCTCCCCCCCACTTGGCAACTAAGAGGAATGGAAAACAAAAAGACACGGAAGCTAGAGTCACGCAAGCAAAGACCAAAGGCACAAGGAGGAAGAAACTAAAGGCACAAGGAGGGAGATACTCAAGGTACAAGGAGGAAGAAACTCAAGGCAACACTCGTGAAACAACACACGAAATCAACATAGATACAATATCCTAGACTGTATCAAACAAGTTCAAACTCCCCACTCTGCCCCTCAAACCCAGAGATACCACNCCCAATCCCTTTACTATCTCCAAAATATCTGATACGATATCTTCCCTTGAGCTTCTCCTCAACATCCTGTCTCTTCTCCAACTCCAGCTCCAACTCTGAACCAAACAATCCCAGACCTTCACTCTTCGCATCCACACGTCCATAATCACCAATCTCCCACCCTAATTCCCAAGAAATGGTGACTTGGGAGGTTCCAACGGTAGTACTCGTTCTCTCCCACTCGAATACTAGACTCCAATCTTCGTCTGAGCGGACTTGTTCCCAGGTACCTTGACTGCTATACTTTTCGACTGCGGCAAAAGTGCCACCGAGACGGAGATTGTTGCGAGGGTTGCCGGCTACAAAGACTGCTTTGATGACTGGCGATGAAGAAATTGCGTAGCGGGCAGATACATCTGTGGTTACATCGCCAAAGGATTTGAATAGAGGTGCGCGATCGAATACCACGGGTGAGATGAAGCTCAGAGATTTGTTTGTATGGATTGGTGGGTCCTCGCCGAGATCTAGCACAGGCAGGGAAGGATGAGAAGGCGGCAATAGAGGCGAGTTCGAGACCGAAGACGCAGAGAGATAGGGTAGTCGTGTGAGTGTGAGATTGATGTAGGCGGCTAGTGTGTGTTGACCGAATAGTGTGGATGCACCTTCATAGCGTTGAATGGAGTATTCTTCTTCAGTGGCAATGTAGTGCGCGTATGTGTTTGCTGGACCACCAAGCACGACTATGGGCTCTGCTGCGTTGGATGCTTCATCCCAGGCAGAAAGCGCGTGGCTCTGTAAGGCTCCTTTCCAGCGTCGTCCAGCCATTGTGGTGGCTTCTCCTGGAGCTACGATGATGACAAGTTGACCAATACGCAGGAGCTGAATGTCAACAACATTGGGAGTCCATAGGTATGGCTTTCCGGTCTCGCCCACGTCGAGCAAGATGGGTTTAGGTGCTTGGCAAGCAATTTGCTCTGGGCCAGGCGAGTGTAGACTGTTGCGGACAACGGCCCAGACTGGGCTTGCGTTCGGATCGCCAGGGTTGTTTTGCTTAAAGTCAAACGCCCCAGGTCCGTCAGTGGTTCCGGCAGCAAATGAATATCCCATTGCAGCTGGACAAGTATGGGCTCTTGAGCCATTGCGCAAGATGACGGTCTGGTTAGACATGTCGACGAAAGTGTGGAGCGAGCGAACGACTTTGCCTTGAATAGGTGTGAAGGTAGACTTGGTGGTCATGGACTCGTATGCCGAGCGAGCACCAAGATACTGTCTGCGACCAATCTCCCAGGCAGAAGCGGTACCTGCATCATCCAGTCCCCAGTGAGGACCACGTCCATGGCAAGGACCGTTCTTGCCAGCACATAGACTTGTCTTGAAATCACACTGCTTGCCCTCATCATCTCCGGATTCGCAGTAAGCACCATTGATATTTGGAGAAGTGTCTCCGACGTTGGCCTGAGAGAAGCCAGCGACAAAGCCTTCGGCAGTAGAGTCGAGCTGATCCGCATGTTTCTCGAATAGATATGCAGCAACACCCTTGTTGTCACCGGTTATCAGAGTGTTGTTACCAAGCATAGAAGTGCCGTGAACAGGGAACCAAGTCAAGACACCAACATCTTTCTTGTCGCTGTTCCTACGCAGCTTGAGAAGAGTCAAGGTCTTGTCCACATTGTGATGGTACTTTTTGCGTTCCTCTTCGGGGTTGGCAAGGTAGGCATACGGACTGCGGTTGATGTTTGCATCTTGAATATCGACAGAAGCAAAGGATAGCTGGCCAGGGCTAAGCGACTCATGGGCTTGCTTGATAGATTCAAGAGCACCATCTACAATAGCTTGATAACTTTGTTGACTAAAGCCCCGACTAGTAATCTGCGGCAACAAATAGTTCAACCAGGCACCAGGACCAGAGTGCGAGTGGGTTCCAGTAACAGCGACATTCTGTCTTCCATAAACTTGGTACTCAGGACCGAGGTCCTTGAGGCCCTCGAGAATACCATTGCGGACGGCAGTATCTCCAGACTGGGTGTCAAGAACAAGATAGACAAAGCGGTCTTGGGGATTGTCTGTGTCACCAAGAATAAAAGCACGAGAGTAAAGACGCTGTCTCACACCAGAACCAAGCTGAGCTGGATCAGCATAGCCCATGAGGTTGATCTCGACGACGGGACCGGTGATGTCAGCCTTGGCGACGCCGACGAGGTAATCGTCCGAGGCGGACGGTCTGGTAAAGGCATCAAAGACATTTTGTGAAGATGGCTGGTTTCTGAAGGGATCATAGGAAGCTCTCCAGTGCCAGTAATCAAGTTCAGGGAAACCGAAGGCATAGATGGCGGCGAATGTGGAAGTCAAGGCCAAGACGGCGGCCGTCAAGGCGACAGACAGACGCGTCCGTGAGTGCTGTGGCATGGTGGCGTTGGATGATGGTATGGCACAAATCACACAGTCATGTTGGTGTAATCAGATGATAGGGAATGGTTCCAACGGTTTGACAGGCGACCAGAGGACGTCATTGTCGTGGTGGGTATAAAGTTCGTGGAGGAGCTCGGATGTGGGACCGTCGCGTTGGAAGCTTTGCCCACAATAATAGTGCCAGTAGTGACCATGACAAGCTCGCCCTTCTTTTTGCAACACTCTGATCTGTTACACTTGTCCCCTTCTGGCGACCAACTGGCCGAAGTCATGGACGAGCTACAACAGCGTCACCGCAAGGAGGCCAAAGACTTGCAATCAAAAGTCACTCAAAAGAAGAAAGGTGCGACCAAGAAGACGCGCAAAGGTGTCAATGATGAATGCGACAATCTGGAAAGAGAGATGAAGGCTCGCCATCAGCAAGAGATTCAGGCCATGACTGCCCCTATGGGCGGCGAGGATGACGACGACAGCGACACCGAGAAAGAGCAGGATGATCTGGCCGACCGCACTGAAGGACTCACCCTTTCGACGACGCAACCACAACCCACCTCATCCGCACCACCAGACACCCCAGCCGCATCCGCGCCCAAGAAACAGAACCGCGCAAAAGCCCGCCTCGCCCGTCGCGCAGCCGAACAAGAAGCCCTGATCGCCTCGGCCGCAGAGGAAGCCCAAGACATCCCCAACCTCAAAGCCAAAGAGCGCGAAAGCATGCTCAACCAATTCGCCGCCCGCAAGCTCGCCGAGAAGGAAATACGCGCAGACGGCCACTGCCTCTACTCGGCCGTCGCCGACCAACTCCAACAACTGGAGATTCCTTTGGGCAGTGCTCCCTCGGACACCCCAGACATTGCAGCCACCCTCGAACCCTACAAGATTGTGCGACAAGCCGCTGCCGAGTACATTGAAGCACATCCAAACGACTTTACACCCTTTTTGGAAGAGCCTTTGGACTACTACATTTACAAGATCAAGAACACCGGCGAGTGGGGCGGCCAGCTTGAATTAATGGCTCTAGCAAAGAAATACGGCGTCGCTATCAGCGTGCTGCAGGGTGATGGCAGAGTCGAGGAGATCAATCCAGACAGTGATGCTGAGAGCGACAAGCAGTTGTGGTTGGCATACTACAGACACGGCTTCGGTCTCGGCGAGCATTACAACTCGCTGCGCAAAGCTGGTTGAAAAGATTGGTACTTGATGATTCGATCAAACACTCACCTTTTCAGACCAGCCCGCTCCGGGCGGCAAGTTGCCGAAAACGACCATGATCTTGGGTTCTCCGGTCGACTGGATCAAGTCCTCCCAGCCTTGGGCTTGGCACCTGGAATTGAACAGAGCACGGCAATACCTAGCCAAACCTGTGTCCGCATTTACGGCTTCGATAAACAAGCATGACAAGCACTCGCTCGGTAGCACATAGTACACACGAGGCTGCTGCTTCTCCATTCACGAATTCAGCAACACAGGACGAGCAGCGCGATAGGGGCTCAACTATGTAGGACCAAAGCAGTTTCTTATTAATCCTTCACGCTTCCTTTCATTCTCCAAAATGTTCAAGCGCAGTCGGCTGTGGTACAACAATAATTCTATATGTTTTTTCACTGCTTGCTAGATCTTTCGTGCCCTCTATCTGCGTCCGAAATTTCTCCTGGATGCCTCGTCTACCATGTCTGGACCGGGTTCTTTTCAAGAACTGTACTTTCCAGCTATCTCCTGGTGTCGGGAAGCATACATGTCGCGTGTCCTGTATCCCCCATACACAAACAGAGCAGTAGCAATCAACTCTGGAAGAAGACTCAAAATCACTTTTGCCGCCAATGAATGCGCAAACGCCGGGTCGAGGAGCAGGAACGAGATGACTCCATACACGAGCCGCATGCCAATAAAAGGTAGTGCGAATAACGTTGTATGCAATANGCTTTTGGAGAATCAGCAATGTGTAAGCCTCTTTTGAGTGACTCGAATCTGAAAACTTACCACCGTCCCATCGATAAACGTGTCATTCTTTGATCGAGCAGGGTGGCGTAGAGAACCCGTCGTCCAAGCGAGCAAAACCACATATGCCACCACCAAAACCGCCAGACCGGCTTTCACAAGCCCAGAGTCTTGGGTTGTTGATACACCTTTGACGACGTTGACGATGCCAATGACCACCAGCACAATAGCCGTAGTCACTAGAGCGTGAAGCACACCCACAAACATCCACTCGCGTCTTGAGTTCGAATTCGCGATACGGGCATTGCGTGCCTCGTGCAAGAATCCAAGACCAGCTAGCAGCAGTGGCGAGATGGCCAAGCTATTGACGATAGTCGCGCTGGTTTCGAGATCGTGATTGTGGACAGCGACCACGGATAACGCACCGCCGGCAATGCGGATGGCGCAAAATGCATAGACGAAGTTGTAAGCTAGGAAGCCGGGTCTGCCATGGCGACGCCAGATGTAAAAAGTAGGTATGATGAGGATGGAGTAAAGCACAATGGTTGCGATATACAGGCTTGTAGGAAAGACGGCCGATGAGAAGGTCGGTGGCGTAGACATGGTTTGATCTGAGTTGTTGGATGCACTGTATGCTCTGGGAGGATCATGGCTTTATAGTTCTCTTGCATGATGACAATGAGAGCCGTATTAGTGTTGTAAGATGGTCTTCAAAAATTGTTGAAGCTGACATGCTGACATGGTGACAGGACGTGGTTGTTCCGAGATGCTGTTTTACGTCCGAAACAACCACAGGAAAACATCTCGGGAAACCTACATGCTCGGATATTCTGTAGTTGTCAGTGACGTGGATGACTTGGTTTCCCACAGAGTGTTGCTGATCTGGTAGTTGCGGCCGTAGAGAAGGACGCTCGGGGGAATCCAGACGCCGTGTTGGACTGGAGATGGCAATGGACTGGATATCACGGTCGAACAGCCAGGATTGGGCTGGATCTTTTCTTTCATCGAGAGGAGGGAGTGTTTGCGAAGTTACGTGTTCTACGCTCATGGCTGTAAGATATAGCAAGACGTTATGTGGTCAGACTGGCAGTGAAGGAAGAGAAGGATTGGAACTGTGTCAAGATATTGAGGCTGTTGCCAACCGTTGGCGGGCCGATTTTTCTAAACAAACCATACAAACATTACAACCAACCATCATCCTCCACTGGCCATGACTCGAAAAAATGTCCTCCCACTGTGGTTGTCACCAAGGACATCAGAAAACGTCAGCTCCACCAGACCATGACTTCGACCCAAATCGTCGAGCTATACTAAATATCCAACACCGGACGCCCCGTATCCCCTTCTAGATGGTTCCATATGCACCATATCCCCTTAAACCATCCCTATCTTCTCTTCGCCCATGCTTTCGTCTTCGTCTTCCTGTTGAGACCGCGTATCAAAGCAACCAATCTATCAAGATCTGCTTTGCTTCCAGGAATGTTGTGTCCGCCATCGAATTCGACCACATCTGATGAAGTGGCATGATAGATCTTGGTATGCAACATACGTGCGTGCTCAAGAAACGGATCTTGCAAACCATGCAAGTGTACACATGGCAGTTGAAGTTTCTTTCCCATGAAAGCTGTAACAACACCATCACTGCAGGATCCCGAGAGCAGCACGCCAAATCGCAGTCCAGCCCATGGCACATCTGCCAGATCGACGTCTGTAGATGCCCACTCGACACTGTGATATTGAGCTTGTCCCAGCAACATCGATGCCACAATAGTGCCTTGGGAGAATCCCATGACTGCTGTGATGCTCGAAGGCTCAATGTCGAGTTCTGCCAAGCTTCTCTTGATGTGCTCATTGCAGTTCATAAACTCTCGAGCTACAGACTCCATCGAATCATTTGCAGAAGGCGAGAACCAGCTATAGAAAGGTCCAGAGTCGACGTAAGCAGGCACTACACCAGGGCCTGGTTCGGAAAGGTAAGGTGCATCGATGAAGATGAATTTGAATTGTGACTTTAGAGCATTTCTGAGGTTTCGCGTTTGTGCTTCAAAGATGCTGGCGGATGTGCCGGTGCCGTGAAGACAGAGGATTGTCGGCAAGAATGACGAGATACGAGACATTGTCGACAGGGTGTGGTGTACTGCTTGCCTTGGCGAGTGCTGATGCTGATGCCGTGTGGTGTGATGCATGACTTTGATGAGTACACCTGACGCTTTATACCTGTCGTCCTGAGTACGTCTGACCGTGTATCTCTGTCTCTAACCATGTCAGAGTAGATGGCTGGAGAGCAGAGCAATCGTCAGACGTGACGTGATGTCATCCTGCTCGAATAGCTGGCAGTCATGAAATGACAGCGGCGAGATCAGAGTCCACGAGCTGACCAGATATGGACCATGTCAGACCTGACTGCTGTCTCTGAACCTCCAAGTGGTCTTGTCAGATCGGGAGACCGTCTCTCAGAGTCAGGAGGGTCAGCATCAGCAACTCTCAACCACTGGCACCCTCGACATTGTCTGACCCCTATTAGGTTTGCGATATCGCCACCATTCTCCTCAGCTGCCACTCGACTCTCACTCCCTCCTTCTGTTGCCCAAACATCAAACCTATCCTATACCTTCCTCATCATGTCCTCAACCATCGACTACGAAAAAGTAGTCCCAGCAATGCTCGAACTCACAGACTCAATCATCAGACTCTTGAACGCTACTTCTCACCGCGAAGGCTGCAGCAAACACACAATCTCCGCTCTACGCACTTTGATTGTGCGCGAACGCAAGACGATACAAAGACAAAACACAACCATTGTCGATTTACGAAAGCGGCTGTTTGATGTGGAAGAGCAGCTTATGACGATGCAACAAGGGCTGAAGAGCACAGCCAGTGTGACACAAGACAGCTCTGAAGATGGGGATGAAAAGGTTGATTTGTCGTCTTTGACGGAGTTGCAGAAACTTGATGAGACTCCGAGACAGGAGGTAAGTCATATATTTCTGATCTGCTTATAATCGCGTGAAAGTTGGCTGATCCAAGCTAGNGTATTATCTGCTCAAGCGGCGGCGTCGACATTATATGATTTGCAAAACATCTACTCACGGATGGCAGAGCGTTATGCGGCTGACCTCGAGATGAAGGCGGAGGAGGAGGATGGAGATTCTGAATGGGCAGAAGATGCTTAGTTCTGATATAGCGGGAGTCACGGTGTGGTTGGATCGTGATCTGGGTAGGCGTTCGTCAGGGAAAGCTTGGAGTATAGTAGCGCGGCATCTGAATAACTACAATTTCGAATCGACCTAGCAGTCACTGTGGTTCATTTATCGAGAGTTTACATATAAGACCTCGCGGTCGCGATTCGCGATAGTTGTGAGTTGACACAACAACAGTGAACCCTTCAATATCTTTCACTTCACCAGTACTTTATTTTCCAACCAAGCTGAATTCTCATCAGCAATGTGTCGAGATGGCTGAATCAGTAAGACCATTCGAACTAGTCATTGCGATAAAACTCTAGAAGTCCTCGGTTCGATCCTCGGATGTAGCGGAACATGTTGTTCTTTCTCTCTTGCAAAGGTAGAATACTTTGCAGGCAGGAGGGGTTTTCCCTAGCTAAACAGCTTGGTTTTGTGCTTCTTTTTATTCCAGTCTACCTGCACAAGAGATACTTGGTTGTGGTGTTACAGCGCCAGCTCCTAGAAGTCAGCAACATGGAGGGCTTCTGCTCAATTGTTTCAGCAAGGACGATCTGTCGAGACGAAGATTGTGTATGGCGAAAGTGATGGTATTAAACAGAAAGAAATTATAAGCCTCAGCTAACAGACTCGCTCAAATACAAAAATTCACCAACCAACCGGTAAACACAATCATAAAAGCGCTTGTCATAGTAGATAAGAGTCAATCATATCGCACCCAAAATCTCCACCACCTTCTCGTATGCAACTTGTCTACCAGGTCGCTCTTGGAATGGCACAGCAATTTGTTTGGCTTTGACTGACATAGCAGCAGATCCATCACCATCCACGACTTGTATAAGGGCTTTGCCAAGTTCTGAGCTCTCAGCATATGGAGCGGCAACACGGTTGCCCCATACTCCTATACCCAGATACTCGACGCGGATGGCAAAATCGTATGTGTCAATCCAGACAGGTAAAACAACTTGAGGGACGCCGGCACTGTTTGTCGTCAGTTATGTTTCTAGGGTGGAAGTTGAGAGGACTTACAGAATCGCTTCGTGATATGAATTGGATCCTCCATGGTGAACCATGCAGACAACATTGCCAATCGTCAAAATTGCGATTGGTGGTGCGGATAACCACGGCTCAATCCAGACCCGCTTGCTCTCGATCTCGCTGGCGATCACGCGCAGAGCATCTCCGAGATCGTCTTTCGTCTTCAACTTCCATAGGATTTGTATGTCCGGCCGGCGGTCGAGCAAGGTCTTGATCGCGACAGCAAATTCAGAAGCTAGATGCTGGTCGGCCACAATATGAGAGCCTAAGTTGATCAACACCGTCGGGCCTTGTTTCAACCAGGCATCGAGTTTAGGGCTCGTTTCAGCAAGAGGCTCGAAGGGCGGGATAATGGGACCGCAAGGGGTCACATGTGGGGGCACGAAGAAGTCATAGTCGATGGCTGGTGTTGAGGGGAGCAGAATATGAGCGTCTCCAAACCCTTCAAACATGCAAGGAATCTTGGCTGGCAGGCCGCAGGCCTGACGATATCGTGAAAGCTGGAGGAGTCTCTTGTTCTGACGTCGCGAGCGTAGGAAACGGTACAC
Organism: Aureobasidium uvarum; assembly: GCA_903853725.1. Taxonomy (NCBI): domain Eukaryota; kingdom Fungi; phylum Ascomycota; class Dothideomycetes; order Dothideales; family Saccotheciaceae; genus Aureobasidium; species Aureobasidium uvarum. The sequence goes on from CAINUL010000015.1 coordinate 1,002,508, forward strand.
GAGGTATACGTTTGTGGGTATATACGACCACGGAACAGGATAAGGAAACCCAGAGGCCATNNGCTGGAAAGAGTCAGCGCCAATATCATCGATTTGCGAGGGAACCTACGCTGGAAACTTCCACAAAGCTCCGCCACCAGGTTGTCGATCCAACACAAGCTCCTTCAAGGTGTTTGGACTGAGGATCAAGCACTTTTGACCGATGGCGTTGCACGCATCAACACCTTGACTGAACAACGGATCAACGATGACCAAGTCAGGAGCAGTCTCGTTGATGATCTCGACAGTACTGCTGTATCCGATCATGTACTGAGTCCCGTGCCAGGGCGCGAAAGTTGCAGGAAGCACATTGTCATATGCAAATAGAGCACCAGTCGTGCCTGGTGCATGTAGATCGAGGAACTCGGTGCCAGGAGGTGCGGCCTCCTTCATGGATTTGCCAGCCAGAGGGTGGAACTCAATGGCGCTGCAAGCACCATTGCTCAAGCGGGCAGCCGTATCGTTGAGCTGTTCGACATCCTTCTGCAGAGCAGGGAAAGAGGCGATATGCACCTCGTACTCACGTTGCAGCAGAAATTCGTAGGCGACAGCGAGGATGACACTGGCTTGACCCAGCTCGCTGTTTGTCACGAAGAGGAGAGAGCGTCGCGTATCCATTTGATAATCGGATTGCAAGAAATTGTGTTTCACCCATCATGGGCGGCGTCATGACCACTTATATGTAGGCTCAGCATAGCCTCAACTCTTATTTGGTCAATTCTTGAAGCTGCAGTGCCTCCCACTTTGCTATGAGGTTACTGTTGGAAGTGACCATGGTGAAAAAGATGACGGGCCAAGAAGTCAGACGGCAGGTCCGTGCTTGGTGGACTCCAACGCGTTCGCGTTGTCATCTTTGACCAACCTCGTTTCCATCTCGATCATCCTCCATCGGTCAGCTTTGGAATGTTCGTCACCAAGATGACTTCCAGTACGCGCCATGACTGTCCGAGATGAATAGTCTACCTTCTGTCAGAACAATGAACTTGCTACATAACCTGTGTGCGTCCCAAGCGCCACGGTCTCTTGAGACCCCACGTTTTTGACAGCATCCAACCTCCCACACAATTGGCCATGACTACAACAACATGCGAGAACGGTTCTTCATACACTGTATCGTCTCAATCTGATGGAGATTCAAGCTCGAAGCCAGACTCTTCATCAATTGAGGCAAAAAATGAACAAGCCAGTCTTTGCAGCGAAGCTGAGAAAGATCCAGGCGTGCCTGTCCTGGAGGGCTGGCCGCTTGGCTCTACCGTATTTGCGTATGTCGAATGCAACCTCAAATAGAGCTAAATGCTCACAATTCACTAGNNGCTATGTCTAGCTCTACTCCTTGCAACACTTGATACAACCATCATATCAACCTCGCTGATCACAATTGCTTCCGAGTTGGGCCATTTCGACCAAGCAAGCTGGATATTGGTATCATATCTACTGACATATTCCGGTTTTCTTCTCATCTTCACACGTTTGAGCGATGTCTTGGGGAGGAAACCCATGTTGTTGTTCTCCATCGTCATGTTCCTTGTCTGGTCTATCGGTTGTGGCTTCTCCCAAACACTCGAGCAACTGTAAGCTTTCTCATCGTCCATTGCCTGAACTGTGCTGATCGTTTGCAGTATTGTATTTCGCGCATTGCAGGGTATAGGTGGTGCTGGGATCTATGCCCTTGCGTATGCGTCTGTCTTGGATGTGGTGCCGTTTAGGCTTGTCAGTGCAGCATCTGGAGCTATCTCCATGAGCACCGCTTGCGCAAGTCTTTTAGGCCCTGTTCTCGGCGGTGTCATCACATCTAACACCACATGGAGGGTATTTTCCCCGAACAATCAATCGCAGACTCTTGCTGACCTTCATAGNTGGGTCTTCTGGATCAATATTCCTTGTGGAGTTCTGGTGACCGTCTGTGTGGCTTGTCTGTTCCCGAATAGAGCTGGAACGAGAAGTTTTGGGAAGGCAACACTACAGAAGATCGACTGGCCCGGCATACTTCTCTCGCTCACAGGATCATCTCTTCTCGTCGTGTCTCTTGAACAAGGAGGCGTTCAATTTTCATGGCGGAGCTTGTTCATCATCCTCATGTTGGTTGGCTCATCTCTTTGTTTTATAGGCTTTGGCGCCTGGGAGTATGTCCTGACTCCGAGAGAAGCAAGAATGAAGATGCTCCCTCTTTTCCCGACCAGGCTGGTCTCGAGCAGGGTTGTTGCGGCGACANNCTTGGGTATGTTCAAAAACGCAACTTTCGTGGAACATGTACTAACGCGCTGCAGAACCGTATTCTTCACTGGTTTTCCATTCGTGGTCACCATAATGGCCCTCCCTCAACGCTTTCAAATTGTTAACGGCGACACTCCAGAAAATGCCGGTCTTCACATGCTTCCTCTCATCGGCGCAACCGCATTGGGCGCAATGCTGACAGGAACTATTACTGGCAAGTTTAACATCGCTTGGCACCTGCTAGTGTTTTCGAACATCCTCATGACTATTGGTTGTGGACTCATGTCAACTTTACCCGTAGACAGAAAGATTGCCAAGATCTGTTACTTCTATCAGCTCGTTTTGGGCTTTGGCTTTGGCCTTACTATGGCCAGCTCCATGGTTGTCATTCGTACTGAAGTGGCGCTGAAAGACAATAGTGAGTTTCTCCTGGACCAAGCTTGTTTCATGATTACTGACTACTCCAAGCTNGTCTCTCTAGGTGCTGTCACACAAATGCGGCAACTCGGTGGTGTTATCGGTCTTGCTGTAACGCAGGCCATTCTAAACGGCGATTTCAGATCTCAGCTGGCCAATTTCCTTTCGCCTAGAGAGCTGAAAGCAGTATTACTGTCGACTGAGAACATCAAGGAGCTCAGTGCTGCTCACAAAGACATGACGTGTCGCGCATATGGAACATCCGCCAATGCGCAGATGCGCGTAGTCACAGCATTTGCTGGTGCCGCTATCCTGACGAGCATCTTCGCATGGCAGAAAGCGCCCCGTGACCGTAAAGCACTCGAGGCAGAGCGTATCGCGCTCCAGAAAGGCCGCCTCGCGCCTGTCGAGCTTTGCAGTACTCCTGTCGCCTCGATAGGCTCATTGCGTTCGCGAGTTGTCACTGAGAGTGCAGACATCACAAGGCCATCTCTGGTCCAACGTAGAAGCACAGCTGAGGTACCAGGGGACCCACCAATGTCCAGTGAGCCTTCTCATTTCNNGACCGACTGGGAGCTTGATGGCAGCTTCTGCTGGGTGTCTCCCTTGTTCAAACGCGTCACGGCTTCACTTGTCTGGTCAGCCTTTACAGGGAGGTCCAGACTCCAACATAGCATCGAGCTAGCCAAACATATTCATGACTTTCTGAGAATACAAGTACTATGTGCTGGCTCGTAAAGCAAGCGGACCTCCCGCTAGACTCAGATAATTATCTGACAATACATATGTTATCTTGAAGGCATCGCGTAAATCAGAGCATTGTAGTTCGTCGACCACAATACCAGCACGTCATCAAGGTCGAGCAATCAGCCGCGGAAGCTTCCAAAAACGATGCTGACCCCTCCGTGACAACCACGTCTTGAGAAAGCGTCATGGTGAAGGCTGTTAGGCAACACTTGTCATGTCTGACCGTCCTATGAGCTGACACCCATTGTCATCTCCATGAGGAGTTGCCCTTCCGATCAGACGATGATCGGCGAGAAACAGTTTGGGGACATCTGACATACTGGGGATCAAGGTTTCCTTAAAAGCCATGACACCTCCCACGAGATTTTCGAGGCTCTTCATCACAAGACCACGACAACTGCTTCATACTAAGTCAACTATGCCTGGACGTATCGACTCTAACTGGTCGCCATGGCCACAGCTTACACTTGCCACAGCAAAGGGAGTGCAGCCAGGCACAGAAGACTACACCAAGGCTATCCTGTCTACCTATGGTGCCGAAGCTCTGAAGACAAGCTGGATCGAAGTTTGCAATAGGCTGGAGTTCATCACAGACAAGATAGCCTCACAGGGCAACTTGGTGATACCAGAACTCGGACTTGAAGACTTCCTCACCGCCGACGCAGGTACAAAGAGCAGGCTCAAGGACACAGGATGCTTCGTCATACGACAGGTTGTCTCAGAGCAACAGGCAACAGACTGGTACCATGAACTCAAAGGATATGTCGAGGACAACACAGCCCAGATCACAGGTATGAGTTCTTTGCATCGTCTACACGCCGCCTCTGATCCCATCTCGTATTCCATAGGCATGCCAGCTGAGAAACCGTTCATGTTCAATGTCTACCACTCGCCTGTCCAGCAAGCTGCTCGCTCTCATCCAAATAGTCTAGCCGTCCAGCGTGCAATCAATAGTCTATGGCGTGATGAGGGCGATCAACAAAACACGTTCCGCGAGCCTCTCTCCTATGCCGATGGGTTTCGCATTCGACCCGAAAACACTGTCTTCAATGCACTGCCCCCACACATTGGTTAGTGCTGTCTCTGAGCAGAGAGAATCATTCGTAATGCTTGGCTGACATTTCTTNNAGATGGCGGCAGTCTCTCTCGTTGGGCAGATGCCACCTACCGCAAAGTTTACGAGCAAATCTGGTCAGGTAACCCTTCATCCTTTGACCCTTACGACCTCTCCATCCGGAAAGAGGCAAAGCCCGGTCTCTTTCCCGGTACTGCCTCGCAAGTACTCCGGGCTTTCCAGGGTTGGACTGCATTGACCTCTGCTGGAGCCAACGAAGGCTCTCTTCTACTCTATCCTGATGTCAAGACTGCAATGGCATATGTGATGCTCCGACCCCTCTTTGATGCTCCTGAAAACGAGTCCGACATCATGGATGCCGAAAAGTGGACGCTCAATGCTGACAGAGGATGGTTTCCCGGCACATGGAGACAGTTGCCGCAGATTGTCAGTCCGGCTTCTCATCCTCATTTGAGGCTTGAAGAGTGTTTGGTCAACATTCCGACAATGCAGCCTGGTGACACAGTGTGGTGGCATGCAGATGTAAGATACTCCTTCGCAAATCTTATCGAGACTCAGACAGCTGATGAAGGGACCGAATAGATGATCCATGGTGTAGATGTCAATCACACCGGTACTCATGACTCTGCCGTCTTGTATATCGCGGCTGTGCCGTCGACACCAGCGAATATGCAATACATGCGTCAGCAGGTGGTAGACTTCAGAGCTGGTGTGCCACCTGAGGATTTCAAAAGCAATGGTACTGATGAGACAAAGTTCGTGGGCTACAAGGGTGAACAAGGCGTGTTGAATGGAGACGCAGGAAGGAAAGCTGCTGGATTTGAACTCTGAAGGGATTGGGGTTATCGAACAATCAATGGTCGTATGATGTATCTTTGGCTCTTTGCATCTTCTTACGTGATATTGAAGCGGCATGCCGTTGGTCTTGCGGCTTCTTGTTTATCATCGCTCCTTTGTCATGATTGCTTCTTTCTTATGATCGCTCCTTCTCCATCATCACTCCTTCTTCGCCAGCTTTCCTGCTCTCAAACTTGACATCGAGAACATCAGCAGGGCTCTCCAGTTTTCTGCAGAAGACGATGCGGGCAGTGTTTCCGTGCTTCATTCCAACCGATATGTCACTATCAATACAAGTTCTCCATCAGGCTATGGTAGACACAGTTTCCTNCACCTCTTCAGGAATTTGATCAGGACGCAACCACTTGAGGCCTTCCTTCCACCAGTAACCCGCACCTCCCGTCCTAAGAGTGCTGAAGGAACGGATCTGCTCCCATTCAGTGTCAAACTCCAAGCTGGAGGTGGGGCCCGAGTTGGGGCTCAGGATGCGAAGGGTGATCAGGAGGCCGAGGGCTTGATCACGGGTGGGGTCTGGAGGGGAGTCGCGCATGATGTAATCTTCTTCGGTGCAGTCAGTTCTGTGGGNGATGTATGCACTGCTCATGTTGGGTAGAGAGCTTGATTTGGTGGTGAGGTCGAGGAAGTGGGCTTGATGAGGTACTATTCTATATAGGGCATGAATGCAAAGGGTAGTGTTGCGTACAAACACTCTTTGTCGGTCAATAATGCATTCGGGCAAACGTCCAACAGGTGCAACGATATCCTCTACATGCTGTGCTTTGGTACAACGACTTCATGGACTTGATCTCAAGAATACAACTGATTAGAAGGAGATGAAGATGTGGAGTAACTCGTTATTCATTGGCAGGGCTTGCCCCAAGCAATCTATATGCAGCAGAGATGTATTAACGCCTCCAGACCGTAGTCAAACAAACTCCAAGTATAGGATATGGATAACAAAACGACAAAGTCAAAGATCCATGATCATATTCCAGTCAAACGTGGCGTCAACAGGTGTTTGAATGCCGACCTTCGCCTGAGGGTCCACACCATGTGCCAACATGACCCTGACCACTTCCTCATGGCCGGCTGTGACTGCAGCGTGTAAGGCTGTCTCTCCACAGTGATTCCTAACGTTTATGGACGGGCAACGTTGTAGGAGTGACTCAACCATTGCTACGTCTCCAACGCGTGCAGCGAGATGCAAGGCCGTCTCTCCGTTGACGGTGGTCCCGGTAACATCAGCACCCAGCTCGAGAAGAAACTGTGCAGTACTTGTGTTGGCGGAACTGATGGCTATTTGCAGAGCGGTCATTTGTTGATGATTTGGTGAGTTGATGTCGGTGCCTGTCTCGACCAAAAGTTGGATGATGGAGTGGTGCCGATTACGGACAGCGATGTGCAGAGCCGTGTTACCGTGGTCGTTGATATCTGGGGTGATAACATCGCTCACTGTGCCCAGAGAGTATCTGTTGAGACTTTGATCCAACGTGAAGTTGTTGTTGCATACTGCTTGGTTGCTTGTCAGATTTGATGTTGCAAGAAACCGAGGGAGAAATGGCTTACAAGATCGTGACGATACACTTCCTGGTGGTGTCATCTGGGGTCCAAGCAAGGGAGTCTTCATCATCGCAATATTATGAGTTGTGGAAACATCACTGAAGTAGTCGGTATTCGAAAGATTGGTGGTGTTGAGCGAAACGAGATTTGGAGTTGACTCGAGCTTGTCAAGACCCTGGAATAGCGTGTGCAAGTCATTCTCGTTCGTGTTTTGAAACGACCAGGAATCACAGGGCTTGACGATTGGAGCCTGAGCTTCCTGGGCGACAGTAGATATGCTGGAGAGATATTCTTGAAGCCGGCTTTTTGTCTGCTCAATCTGCGAAAGTAGGCCTTGGATATCTTGGAGAGAGTCTGGCCAATCTGTAGACTTTTCATGTTTGGGTGTGGGCTCTGGACTCTTGGACGCTGGTGAGGATGTTCGTTTGGATTGGCCTTCTCGGCTCTCGAGCATCTTTAGCTTCTNTGCCTGTGTTTAGTGTCAGTCTTGGTATGTTTTTCCCAAGATTAAGCCGAGTCACATACGACGACTTCTTTGTGCCAGACGATTTTGCACTCTTCGTCTCTCACTAATGTCAGACAGCTTGGTCCAATCTTCGGAGTCAGAGAGTTGCTCGGCGTTTCTTTGTGATGGTGGAGACATGATTGCTGATGGACAGATGACCAGAAGATGAGGTCCGCTTGCTCTATAAATCTAACAGGTCCCAGATAGCCATACTCAGATCTTCAATTGATCAACCATGCACGGCTCTGCACCAACGGAATGCGTGCTTCAGAGCGAAGGAAGCTGACAGCCGTGCATGGAGCTTTGATCGGCGGTCATTGTCATATCGCTATACCAGGAGTGACAGATAGTAATCCCGGCGAAGCTATGGTTCGGAGGCGCTGAAGGATTGAAGCTTCCAACAACCGTTTTGTTATGGTCGATGCTTAGCGCGAGCTTCGGGTTGTCGAACTAGGAATCTGTAGCATCCCGGGTCAACCAAGCATCCTTGCAGAGACTGCTATACTACTCAGCCCAGTGACCTGGTCATTGTCAGAACCTATCTTTGTCCCTACTTTGAGCTGTTGGTAATTGCAGGTACTATGTTGGGACTGGCTGGGGCTTCCAACGCCCACACAATATACTGATCGTGGCTCAGATATGGAGGAGGCAGGGCTGTATCTGCGAGATACCAACTCAGCCTCATCCCATAGAGTAGATGCGGCTGGATACCCCACAATCGAAGGGCCTCGCGGAATGCTACGCAACAAGGAAAGATCACTGTCGAAGACCTCGCAGAAGCCTACACAACAAGGCAAGATCGTTGCTGCCCCAGAGAGATGTTTTTGAGTTGCGTCGAAAAGTTGGCGTGAGCTTTGAGCGAATCTCGAGGGTCTGTGCGGCCAACCGTGACTTCTTCCCCTCGTTCGGTTCGAGGTGAACCTATCCCGTTGCACAGGGAGCTTTTTCGATCTACAAGATTTGGCCAAAAGGAAGAACAAGACCTCAAACCCCTGGTGAAGCATTTGCCAATACGGCAAACGGCACTTGGCATCTATCACTCAAAGCTTCGCGGTCTTTGGTGCTTGGATGAAACGTGTCGTCTCATGTCCAATTGTGGGGCAACCAACCTAAGGCAACCAGCTTCCGCGATTGTGTGCTCCAATCTCGTCCTGTTACTGGACCATCTTGTTCGCGGTATACTTCTGTTTTGGGGTAGGCAGCTCTCACTTCAGCCGTCAGGCTGTTGATCGACTTGATTCACAACCGTTCTCCAAATCGATTGTTCAGATTCGGAGAGTTTCACGATGTTCTTGGCAGTACATCTGGCGCTCCGATTGGTTCCACTCACACAACCTTGATGGTCTAACAGATAAACAGACTTCAAAGTTGATTTCATAGCTCTCTATACACGATAATAAAGCTCTGATTGCTTGATCACTCTCCCTCAAATCTTGACTGCAGCTCTCGCTGCTGCCATTTCTTCCTCCGAAGGCATGTTTACGACCATGAGATAAAGCACATTNNCTGTTTATCTGTCAGCAACGCGACGATCGGTAAACAAATCAAAACTCACCTTTGCTAGCAGTTTTTTGTATGTGCGGATCGGGTTTGGAATGATCCCATGCTTCTCTCGTCTCGAGGTTTGCTGTCTGTGAGGATTCTCGGCTGCGTATCGCTCCCATTCTGCGCCTTGCTTCTCTCCGCGGTATGCTTGACGGGCGACTGATGCAAGACCACCAATCAAGCCTCGCGAGTTAGGGCCGGGAACGAGTTTTCCTCCAGAAACGAAGGAGATTAGTGACCCACTGGCTGCCGCGTGGTTGGGATCTGCATATCGAGAGTTGAACTCGCCCTGAGGAACCTGTGCCAACACACTGTCGGGGTTTTGCATTGACTTGATTGGTCAGTTGGAAGTAAACAGAAGAAAGTCATGATACTCACNATATTCTGCTGTGGCTCTCTTGTCCCAATAGTTTGCGACAAAGGTCATGCCTTTCGCCACGTTACTCTTCTTCTTTGCCGCTTCGGGTCCAGTTTGGGCGGCCAGCTCGTCCAAAGTAGGGAATACGAGTGGTGCCACTTCAGGGAATGCCAACTCTCCATATGTGGTTCCATCAGAGGATCTGAACTTGTCGCCAACAACTGCAACACCTTTGGAACCCTTGTTGAGAGATGCGACAGTCTCATTGATGTTGACCTGCTCTACCTTGTTGTTTGAGTCTGGGTTCCAAGTCATGATTAGGCAGTACAACCCTCGAGGCTGGAAGAATTCCTCATTGAGTTTGCGCAAAGCTGTAGTCGTCCTAGATACAGTCAGATGTTGAAGTTTCGAGCAAAAGTGCTGACAGGATACCTGAANACGAGCTTGCATCTCGATAGCAATGTTGGTGGCTTGCTGAATAGCATACGACACGGCGAAGCCAATAACGTGGGGCATAAACATTGTGCCGATAGAAGCAAAGTTAATGGCATTCAGCCAGGGGTCAGCAGCACTCGACTTTTGAAGTGTGTCGAGGAAATCGAGCCAGGTAGGCTGGTCAATACCTGCATCCTGTAATGCAGGCGAGTAGGCTCGGATGAAACCTCGCGAACGATCTTTGGGCCGACGTTGTGGGATGACGACCGGAAGTGTGAGCTGACTAGAGAAATCAGAGCTGGGTCTTTGGTTGTGTCTCTCCATAAACGTGCGCTCAGGGTTCGCGTCGACAGCACCTTGGCTGTGTTCTCCGGCAATTTCATCCTGAGCGTCGTCCAGGTTCCATTCGTTCTCGAGGTCGTCTCTAGCTTCATCTCCTCGTTGCGTTGACGAAGATTTCTCGACCGATTGAGCGCTGTCCGAACGTATAGCTGGAGGCACTCCGGTCTCTGAATTGTGACGCTCTGTTGTGTTGCGCGACTTGATACCTTCAGATGCCAGGCCGACAGCCCCGGAAACGCTTCTGATGCCGGCACGCACAAGTCCGCCTTTGCGCCGACCGTTCTCTTCAATGTCGCGACGTCCCATTGTTGTGGCTTTTGGAAAAGATAATACGAGTGTTGTTTTGTTGGATCTGACAGAAGAGAGGGGCAGCAGGACGAACTGAGAAGAAGTACAACATCAGATACCCAAGCATTTCACGAACTAATCCAAGCTTTAGATTAGCCGCCGTCAAACGGGGCAGTGGTTTGTGGCTTGAGACAGCCGCACACACCTGACCCTGACTCGGGTGCGGATAACCCTATTTTTGGCCAATCCAAGTCGAACGCTAAATTATCCTCCGCTAGGTGCGTCTTGCATTCCTTCACCACAATCCTTCGCGGTCGATCTCTCGTCCTCTCTTGAGCTTGCTGTACAAGCTGACAAGTCAGCTTCATTTTGTCAGTCTGACACTGCCAGACTCCCGCCCTCGACAGTTGTAGATATGCCAAAGATGATGATGAATGGCAGCCGAGTATATAGCCATTGGAGGGTCATCTGGCTCCCTGTCGAACACAGTAGGTAATCATGAGTTTCTCTACCTTACTGCTACTTTCATGCGGACTTTCTATTGTCTACCTTGTCACAACCATTATTCTTCGCAAAATCTCCATTTCACGATTCAGATCATCCCACGAATGTCTTGATCCTCCTGCATTGCCACAGCGAGAGCGCATCATTGGACTCGATCTGCTGAANAGCAGAGCTGCCGCGGTCAAAGCGAAAAATAGTCTCGAATGCGCCGTCCGTCGTATCGAATCTACTGCCAATACATTCTCAAACACAATTGTTGGTCTCAACATTATCACCACCATCGATCCGGCAAATATCCAGTGTATCCTCGCCCAGAAATTCACCGACTATGACTTGGGAGGAAGAATATATGCCTGGGGTCCGCTTGTCGGCAAGGGCGTCTTCACCTCCGACGGTCCTGAATGGGCTCACAGACGAGCCATCATCCGACCAAATTTCACCAAACAACAAGTTGCGAGTCTCGAAATGTTTGAAAGGCATTTTGGACACCTCTTGGCTCTGCTACCTCAAGATGGATCGACTGTCGACCTACAGAAGTTTTTCTTCAGCATGACCCTCGACTCGGCTACTGAGTTCCTGTTTGGACGAAGTGTTGGTGCCCAGGGTGCAGGACACGGCAGTGAAGCTGATTGTTTCCAACGCGCCTTTGACTTTGCCCAACATCAGATGCCGGACCGCAATCGTCTGGGCGTCATGAATCTCTTCATCCCGAATGCCAAGTTCAAGGCTGCTTGCAAAGTTGTGCACGCATGGGCAGACAGATATGTCGAACACTGGCTTCGTAATAGAGCTTCTGAGAAAATGCGAAAGTCTTCCGATGACAACAGCAAGTATGTCTGTCTGGAGCAGATCGCCGACCAGGTCCAGGATCCGAGACAACTCCGTGATGAGATGTTGAATGTCTTGCTCGCTGGAAGAGATACTACTGCTGGATTGCTTTCCAATGCATTCCACGTCTTGTCTCGTCATCCCGATGTCTGGAAGAAATTGCGGGCAGAGGTCGACACTCTGGAAGGAAGACCGCCCACTTACGAAGACCTCAAAGGTCTGAAATACCTCAAATGTGTNCTTGAGTGAAGGTAACCTTGCTATGTCTCCCGCTGGTCTTGAGATTGTCTAATTTGCTGCATAGTCCTACGCCTTTATCCTCCTGTGCCGACAAACGCACGTTGTGCCAAGGTCGATACTGTCCTACCTACCGGTGGCGGTCCGACACGCACCTCGCCAGTCTTTGTACCCAAGGGCTCTATAGTCGTCTACTCGATATATGCCCTGCACCGTCGCCACGATACCTTTGGACCTACAGCGAAAGAGTTCATCCCCGAACGTTGGAGCTCTGACTCACCTGATGGTCTTTTGAGACCAGGATGGGGCTACATTCCTTTCAGTGGCGGACCAAGAATCTGTGTTGGTCAACAGTATGCTTTGACGGAAGCGAGCTACACCATTGTTAGAATGTGCCAGAACTTCACCGAGCTACAATCCAGAGATCAGGGACCATGGGTAGAGGGACTCGGGCTTACGTTATGCAGTGGTGGGGGCACCAAGGTCGGGCTGGTTCCATTGTGATAGATCATTGTTACGTCGGGATGTTGGATTCACGATCTATGTTCGTACAGCAAATTGAGCCTTGAAAACAATTTATATTTCTTCATATTTCTCCTTTTTTTTACTCGTCTGCCTCCTTGGCCAGCCCACCTGTTACAAATTGGATTGATCCTGGAAATATCGCCAGATGTTATTCTCTACGGTTATCTAAGACTTTGCAAGCTGTTTTCGAGGTCAAGTGCTCGATTCGCAGGTTTCTTGGACGTCAAAGCGTGTGACATGTCTGAAGCTTTCCAATTGCTCATGTTGAAAACAGAAATTTCGAAATGTTGATACCAGAACGACGCTTTTTCTTACAAAAGAAGTCTCTACCTAGATATGTAGCGGTACCCAGAGGTGGTAGTATCAGTACATTGTACAAAGGTACTCTGTATGGTGTGCTATAGCTATAAACGAGTTGCAGACTGTAGCCGAGGGGAGCACCCTGCCTTCAATCTGGCACTGGCTGACAAGATGACAAGCATGCGTAATGATTCACACACACACACTACTACAAGGGCCGACAAAATCTAGTCAAGGATTATTGCCGACCGGAGCCAGCGATTCGTCAAGCTTCGCAGTAAGTTCAACAGGAATACACGAATTTGAAACAGAGATAAGATGCTCCATACGATATACGAAAGCAGATAGCGGCAATGACCTGCCGATCCATGTGCGAATTACGAAAATCCCTGTCCCCTCACCGTTTGCGAATCAGATCAGCAACATCTCTCACTCCTTTGCAACAGTCGTGTAGACCAGCTTCTCCGCGCTGATCTCCTTACGACGCAATATGTCCACGCCATCGATAACCGCCTCGAGCCCGCCGTCGCTGATCCTCGCGGGATGAGTCTTGATTTGGCCATCCGCAAGCAGCTTCTCCATGGAGTTGAAGAACGGGATCGCGGACTCTGACAGCTCTGGATCTGCCTCGCTAGTGAATGGCGCGGGCCAGTTGCAAGGCATGCCTGTGATGCGGAACGCGACAACCCAGTCTGACTTGACGAGCTTGCGCGTGGCCGCGACGTGTGCAGGGAATGGGTCCATTCCGATGTAGCGACCGCCGGCGCGTCCGATTGCTTCGTAGCAAATCTTCATGCTCGACTCCTCTGTGATGCAGTCGATTGCATATCCCAACGCGTTTTTGGTGTACTTCTTGATGTCTGCTCCGCAAGTCGGCGAGCGATAGTCGAAGACAGCTTCAGCACCAAACGACTTGACAAACTCGAAGTTCTTGGGCGAACATGTCGTAATAGGCCTGAGGCCCGCTCTACACCGGAGTCAGTCTGAGGAACAGAAAGAGCTGGAAAATACAACATACCTCTTGAGAATCTGAATCACCATCGTTCCGACACTTGTGCTACCTCCGTACACAAGGATAGGGAATGACTTCTCAGCCGGCTTGTCGATTAATGACATGGGAATGTTCATCGACCAGAAGATGGCAAGAACTGTAGTGTTGATGGCCGTGGGCAGAGTGGTTGCGGTCTCGAACGACATGTAGTCGGGAACACGCAGAGCCAGTTCGCCTGGCAATAGGGTGTACTCGGCAAAAGCACCGCCAGAGGGTCGTGAAGGATCCATGCCACATGCGCTGCCACATACTCGCTCTCCAATGGCCCAGCGCTTGCGGACAGCAGATCCCACGGCCACGACTGTACCGGCACAGTCGAACCCAAAGATCGCGCCAGGAGTAACAAAGTCGCCCGTCAACTTAGTGTCCACGGGGTTCAATGCGACAGCGTGCACCTTGACCATGATGGCATTAGGCTCGAGATGCGTGACTGGTTGGTCGTGTACGATCGTGAAGTTTCTGTCAGGACCGGCAACGATTGCCTTTTGGGTCTGAGGTATGTCGATGGTTCGTGCAATCATTTTCGAATTTGAATGTGAGATGAGACGAAGGTATTGTTTGAACTGAGGAGAGGAGTTGTCAATGACAATGATCATAAGATTGATGTCGTGTTAAGTTCGGATTTGTCGACATCTCTATACACGGTGGGATGGTCTTATAAGTTCGAGAGAGCTCTACCGAATGACAGTCTGACTTGGAACATCATCTATGCTGACACTGGTATGCAGGACATATTACCCCACATTCTGACAAGGGAGGAGCAAGTGACTGCGGCCACCAAGACAAGCCGCAAAGGTTGGCAGTGCTTGAACGAAGGATCCAAGACCCACTAACACCTGCCATCTGTATAGTGCTTCCTGTCATATTTTTGGGAACAACAGCATCAGCAGGACCAAGCCCCAGAGATGAAGGATGGGACGAGCCTTCAGAGTGTCCGTGCACGCTTCGGTAACAAGCTCGCAGCTCGAGCCGAAGCTTGTCGTCCCTGATCCGTCTTTCCAACCCGCATCCTGAGGCTTCAGCCTCTTTCCAAAATGTCAGCCATCGTCAGACACACTGTCATGTTGCAAAAGTCCTTCAATCGTGACAGGGTCATCATGTATACCGCAGACGTGCAGCTTTATATAGGCATGCGATGGTATATAGATGGCGGTCTGCCTCCGTCAATCTCATCTCCATCATCACACTCCGGACAACCTTTACAGATCAACACAACTATATCAAAGAGCTATCTTTGCTTCTATACAGTTCATATCATTTGTACTCTATTCTACAAGAAAGAGCCCCTCTGAACTCCATCAATCACCTATACAATGTCTGGATACAAGAACGAGCCTATTGCCATCATTGGCAGCTCTTGCCGCTTCGCCGGCCCCGCCACATCTCCATCCAAGCTCTGGGAGCTTCTCAAAGAACCCAGAGATGTCTTGAGCAAAATTGATCGCTTCGATGCAGACCACTTCTATCACCCCGATGGCCACCACCACGGAACGAGCAACGTCAGACACGCATACATGCTTGAGCAAGATGCAAAGGCATTTGACGCTTCCTTCTTCAGCATTCAAGCTGGTGAAGCCGAATCTATCGATCCTCAGCAGCGTCTCATGCTCGAGACCATCTACGAGGGTCTTGAGGCTGCTGGGCTTACTCTCGATAGCTTGCAAGGCTCAGACACTGCTATGTTTTCGGCTGTCATGTGTGAGGATGCTTCTGGAATCGCATTCCACGACAACGAGTCAATTCCCAAGTACGCTGCCACTGGAACAGCCCGTTCAATGCTCGCAAACCGTATGTCATACTTCTTCAACTGGAATGGTCCCTCGATGACCATTGATACCGCCTGCTCGTCATCTTTGGTTGCTGTTCACCAAGCTGTTCTCTCACTAAGAGCTGGCGAGTCTCGTATCGCAGTCGCAGCTGGTACAAACATCATTCTTAGCCCTCGCAACTTCATCGCTGAGAGCAATCTCAACATGCTTTCGCCTGACGGCAGATCCCGCATGTGGGATGCCAACGCAAATGGATACGCTCGTGGAGAAGGAGTCGCCTCTGTTATCTTGAAGACATTGACTCAAGCTCTTGCTGACGGCGACACTATCGAGTGTATTATCCGCGAGACTGGAGTTAATCAAGATGGTCGCACACCTGGTATCACCATGCCCAGCTCCAACGCTCAGTGCGATCTGATCCGATCCACGTACTCCAAAGCTGGCCTCGATCTTACTAAAAGCTCTGATCGACCTCAATTCTTTGAAGCACATGGAACTGGTACCAAAGCTGGAGACCCTCAAGAGGCCAGAGCCATTTACAATGCCTTNTTTGCCGACACTGGAGCCGAAGACATTCTTCATGTCGGATCAATCAAGACCGTTGTAGGACACACCGAGGGAACCGCAGGCGTAGCAGGTCTATTGAAGGCGTCGCTTGCGATCCAAAACAAGACCATTCCTCCCAACATGCTTTTCGAGACATTGAACCCGGACCTGAAGACCTATACTAAGAACTTGAGGGTACCTACCAAAGCTTTGGCATGGCCAGAGCTCCCTAAGGGTACTCCTCGTAGAGCCAGTGTTAACAGCTTCGGCTTCGGTGGTACCAATGCCCATGCCATCATTGAGGCATATGAGCCAGCCGAGAGTCAGGTCTCCAGCGCGGTCGCTCTTCCCTTCACTCTATCTGCACCGTCCGAGAAGGCACTTGGTATGCAGCTCAGCACTATGGTAGAATTTCTGCGCGAAAACCATGACGTCGATCTTTCACAGATGGCATTGACGCTGGCACAACGATCTACTCTGACCATCCGGACAGCCATCTCTGCCCTGACCAGCGAGTCACTTGCTGAGAAGCTTGAGGCTAAGCTTGAGGCAAGAAAGGCCAGCAACACGCCACTCGGCAACAGAGCTGCGAAGGACTCTCAGAACATCCTTGGTATCTTCACAGGCCAGGGTGCTCAATGGGCTGCCATGGGACGCGAGTTGATTCTGTCCTCGTCCTTCGTTGAGAACATTGTCGACGAACTCGAGCAGTCTCTCGCTCAGCTACCTGAGTCAAGCCGTCCTTCATGGTCACTCAAGCGCGAAATGTTGGCCAAGGGCAAGGAGTCACGCATTGGAGAAGGACTGATGTCTCAGCCTCTTTGCACCGCCGTCCAAGTCATCTTAGTCAACCTGCTCACCGAAGCTGGTATCTCCTTCAGTGCAGTCGTCGGCCACTCCAGTGGTGAGATCGGTGCTGCCTACGCTGCTGGATTCATTTCTGCTCACGATGCCATTCGTATTGCCTACTACAGAGGTTTCTATGCTAAGTTTGCCAAAGGAGCCAATGGCGAGAAGGGATCTATGCTTGCTGTCGGTACATCTATGGATGATGCCGAAGAGCTCTGCGCACTTCCCAGTCTCGAAGGCCGCATCCAGATTGCAGCATCTAACTCATCCTCCAGTCTGACACTCTCTGGAGATGAGGATGCAGTGGCAGAAGCCCTTGAAATTCTCAAGGATGAGAACAAGTTCGCCAGACAACTCAAGGTTGACACCGCATACCACTCTCATCACATGATCCCTTGCTCGGACAAGTATCTCAAGTCTCTGCAAGATTGCGGTGTTCAAATTCTGACGCCAGCCGAGAACGCTCCAAGATGGTTCTCGAGTGTCTACGGTGGTGATCAGATGTCTGAAGACAACGAAGACCTGACGGGACAATACTGGGCTGAGAACATGCTGCAGCCTGTCTTGTTCTCGCAGGCTCTGACTGCCGCTCTGGATGAGGCTGGAGCCCCAGCTCTTGTTATGGAGATCGGCCCTCACCCAGCTCTCAAGGGCCCCGCAAGCGCGACTATCGAAGAAATCATCGGCAATGGCATCCCATACATTGGTACGCTTTCACGCAACGGCCATGATGTAGAATCTCTTTCTGAAACGCTTGGCTCAATCTGGACATATCTTGGTCCTTCTACTCCCAACTTCAAGGCCTACAACGCCGTGTTTGGTAACGTTGGTCAGAAGATCATGAAGAACTTGCCCCAGTACACTTGGGATCACGACCGTACTTACTGGTACGAATCCCGTATCTCCAGGCTCTTCCGTGCTCAGCGACCCCAGACCACCCACGAGATCCTGGGTATTCGCATGGATTCAGAGCTTGAAGGCGAGCTACGCTGGCACAATTTCCTCAAGCCAAGCGAGATCTCTTGGCTACGTGGTCATACTGTACAAGGTCAGGTCTTGTTCCCAGCTGCTGGCTTCGTTGCTTTAGCAGTTGAGGGATCCAAGACGATCACTGCCGATGAGCCGGTCGCTCTGATCGAGTTGCATGACTTCAGCATCCACAATGCTTTGGCAATTGCAGATGAGACTTATGGCGCTGAGATCATCTCATCAATCAAGAATATCGTCAGAGAAGAAAATGTCATCACTGCTCAGTTCAGCTGTGATGCTTGCACAAACAGAGATGTTGGAAGCATGTCTAGCATGTCTAGTGGCAAGCTTGTCATCAGAATTGGAGAGCAGTCTCAGTCTGCTCTTCCAATCAGACCAACACCCGAACACGAGCTGAGAAAGGTCAACGTCGAGAACCAATACGCCAGCTTCCAAGATATTGGTTACAACTACAACGGCATCTTCAAGTCCATAACCTCGCTCAAGAGAACTACCAACCTGGCCATGGGCAAGATTCTTGTGCCCGAGGACACCGAGGGTGCAGATGCTTCCTTCACAGTTCATCCTGCTGTTCTTGATGTTGGTCTTCAAGTCACTCTGTGTGCCATTGGTGCGCCTTTCGATAGTCGTTTGTGGACTCTGCATGTCCCCACTGTCATCAGGAGAATCAAGATCAACCCCATGGCATGCCCTGCTGAGGGTGGTCGTGGTTCAGAAGTTCTTGCCAACTCTGTTCTTGCTAAGCAGGAGCCTGGTGACCACGGCTTCACCGGAGATCTTTCCATCTATGACCCTACAGGCACCAACTGCTTCGTCCAGCTCGAAGGTGTTAGAGTTGAGGCCCTCGCTCGTCCCAACAAGGCCAGTGACCGCCATATGTTCGCAGAGTCTGCTTGGTCTGTTGTTGAGCCTGATGCTACTATCTGTTACAAAGGCACTGTTGAGACCGAGTCTCAGAAGAACCTCTGCATGTTGGTCGAGCGTGCTTGCTTCTTCTACCTCAAGCAGCTTTGGGAGACTGTCACTCCTGGAGAGCGCGAACAGTGTGACGATGACCGCGTGGCTATTCTCAACTGGGCCGAGCATCTTGTTTCGACTACTGCCGATGGCTCGCACCCGCACTTGCAACCCGAGTGGGTCAACGACACTGAAGCTACACTCATGCCTCAGCTTTTGGCAGCTGCCGAGACCTACGATGATATGCGCAAGGTCATGTTCGCCGGCGAAATGTTGATTCCATTCGTTCGCAACCAAGTCAGCATGCTAGAAGAGTTCAAGAACCACAACCTCCTCGACTGGTTCTACAAGTCATCCACCGAGATTGCCGACTACAACGCCTGTATGGGAGCAGTGGTCAAGCAGCTCACCCACCGATTCCCCTACATGAAGATCTTGGAGGTCGGCGCCGGTACAGGAAGTGCTACTCAAAGCATTATCAAGGAAATTGGATCTAGCTATAGCTCGTACACATACACCGACATCTCTGCTGGCTTCCTTCACGACGCCGCTGAGCTCTTCAAGGATCACGGTAACGGCTTCAGCTACAAGGTCCTCGATATTGAGCAGGATATCGTTGAGCAAGGATACACCGAGGGTGCATACGACTGCGTGGTTGCCAGCAATGTTCTGCACGCAACAAAGTCACTTGACCAGACCCTGAGCAATGCTCGCAAGTTGTTGAAGCCTGGTGGCTACCTCGTGATGCTCGAGATTACTCAAGTTGACTGGCTTCGCACCGGCCTCTTCTTCTCTTGCATCCCAGGGTGGTGGGCTGGTGTCGAGGATGGCCGCCCCTACACTCCGTTGGCCACCGAGACACAGTGGGACTCCGTCTTCCGTCGCACAGGCTTCTCAGGCATCGACACTGCTACACCTGCAGCCAAAACCATTATGGGACCCTACTCTGTGATGGTTACACAAGCACTCGACACTCGCATGGAAATTATGAGAACTCCTCTTGCCTCAGCTCCAGAGAAGCAGGTTTGCGAGAAACTTCTCATCGTCGGAGGTGAGAAGGAATCCACATCGCGAATCGCTCATGAAGTGCAAGCGCTTCTCGAGCCATACTACGGCTCCATCTCAATTGTGTCGAACCTGCGGGACGTTGGCCCTCACAATTTCTCCGCCAAGCACGCTCTTCTGTCACTGACTGAACTCGACGAGCCTCTCTTCAAGTCATTCAGCGAAGAGAAGTATCAGGCTATGCAATTCGTCCTCGATGAAGCTCGCAACGTTCTATGGACCGTACAAGGATCCAAGACACAGAACCCCTACGCCAGAATGATGATGGCTGTAGCTCGATGCTTGGCTGGTGAGCGTAGAGATGCACTCTACATGCAGACTATCGACTCGAGCGTCAATGAGTTGCCCCAGCCCCGCCTTCTTGCGGAGACAATGCTGAGAATGCATATCGCTGAGCAGTGGAGAAATGCAGCCTACGAACCGCTCTGGTGCCTTGAGCGTGAGCTGCACGTCAAAGATGGTGTTCTTGAGGTTGAGCGCTTTGTTCCAAGCGCAGAGCTCGACGACCGCTACAACTCTGACAAGCGCGAGATCAAGAAGGCCATGCCTTTGAACTCTACAATTGTTGCAATCAGCCAAGCCAAATCTGCCTACCAGCTCAAGGAATTCTTTGATATGCCGTTCAACAAAGAAGCTGTAAGAGCTGCCGAGATGGTGACCATAAACGTCCGCAAATCTTTCATCAGCGCTGTCAAGGTCAAGTCTGTTGGATCTCTGTTCATCGTCAGTGGAACACACGCCGAGACTGGCAAGAAGCTGCTGGCCTTTACACAGACTTTGCAGTCCTCGGTATCTGTGCCTCAAAATTGGACCATCGAGTGCGATGTCGCGGACGAGTTTGAGAGCAATGTTGTTCTGGCCGCTGCCACTTACAGTGCTGCTGATGCGATTATTGGCAAGACTAGTCCTAGAAGCTCCTGTTTGGTTCACGAGGCCCCTTCGACCCTTGCGAAAACATTGCTCAAGGTCGCTCAGGAAAAGAAGGTTCCGATGCGTCTCACATCATCAAAGTCATCGGACAGCATCTATCACTACATCCACCCCTCAACTTCTCAAGCACTGATTGGATCCCACATTCCCCAGGCCCTCTCAGTCTTTGCTGATCTTTCTGGAAACTCTACTGAACACGACAATGTTGGTGATCGCATCACTCGCGAGATCTCCGCTGTATGCAAGCGTAGGGATATCTCAGCTATCTTCAGCAACGACGGATATGTTGACTCGGAAGATGATATTGCAAAGACCCTTCGCAAGCACTATGTTCGCGCAATCGCTGATCTCGGATCATTCCAGAGCTCCGACATTGTCTCTCTGGCAAGCTTGCCTGACACTCCGGTCCAGCCTGCCAGCCTCCGTGTCGTTGACTGGACTACAAACGCGTCAGTCCCTGTCTCGACTTCTTTGGTCAACGAGCAACTTCGTTTCCGCTCAGACGGCACCTACTGGATGGTCGGTGCGACTGGTGAGCTTGGCTTGTCCACTTGTCAGTGGATGGTCAACCGTGGCGCTAGGTACTTCGCTTTGACCAGCAGAAACCCCAAGGTTGAGCAAGCTTGGCTGAACACCATGGCTGCTCAAGGCGTGACAGTCAAGATCCTCGCCATGGACGTGACCAGTAGGGATTCTGTTCGCGCTGGTTACAAGGACATTTGCGATACTATGCCTCGCATTTCAGGTGTCACCAACGCCGCTATGGTGCTCGACGACAATCTGCTAGCCAACATGCCATACGAGTCATTCGCAAAGACACTCAAGCCCAAGGTCGATGGCACTATCTTCCTTGATGAGCTGTTCCCTGAGAATACTCTTGACTTCTTCATCGTGTACTCTTCTCTGGCTTATATTGCCGGCAACCACGGCCAATCTCCCTACGCAGCAGCAAACGGCTTCATGACTGCGCTTGCAGCTAACCGTAGAGAAAGAGGCCTAGCAGGCAGTGCTATGAGTTTCGGCGCCATTTCTGGAGTCGGCTACGTCGAGCGCCGCAGCGTAGACATCAACCTCAGCCAAAAGATGAGCAACCTGGGCTATGCACCTGTCTCCGAATGGGACTACCATCAGTTCTTTGCCGAGGCGGTACTCGCCTCTCCCTCCGACTCTGGCAGAAACTTTGAGATCTCAAGTGGTTGCAAGGTCTTCGACGTGGCCAAGGAGCCCAACCTTCCTTACTGGCTTGACCTGCCCAAGTTTGCTTACTACCGCCGCGTCAAGGCCGACGCCTTTGCTGAGCAGAGTGACAAGCGTCAAGTCTCTGTCCGCGCACAACTCAAGGAGCAAACCACCGAGGAAGGTGTGCAAAAGGTCCTTCTAGACCGCTTCATCTCTGGCTTGTGCACCATGCTGCACATCAGCGAAGACGAAAGCAGAGTCACCCCTGAGACTGGACTCACCGAACTTGGTATCGACTCCCTGGTTGCCGTCGAGATCAGATCCTGGTTCCAGAGCGAACTTGACTTGGACATGCCAGTGCTGAAGATCCTCAGCGGTGCTAGTATCGAAAAGATGGTGGAGGATGCATTCGAGAGACTTTCGCACGAACTGACCCCTGAGGTCAAGAGAGAAGCTAAGGTTGTGGAGACTCAGGCAGAGCAGGAGAAGGTGTCTCCTAGCGAGGAGAGCTACCAAAGCGAGACACTTGTGTCGTCGGCAGATGTGTCGGATGCTTCGAGCAGTGATGGAGAGTCGGCATGAGTTTTGGTGTATCCCTTTTTGTTCAGGAGTTATAGGTATTGCAGATATAAAATGATTTTCTGATCAAATCTTCTTGACTGTGTTCGTGTGAGTAGAGACAGGATTAGCTGTGCAGTCAAACCCAGACGCTTTCCTCTACGTGCTCTATTGAGCTACTATGCTCAGACATTGTTCGCGCAACATGAGTATCTCGAAATTGTCTATGAACACGTCATTGCACGTGAAAGATACAAAATCTTTATGTCCGAGTCCCGAGGCTGTAAGCAGCGGTTTGTTTTTCATGACGAGATGTGTCACAGCAAGGGAGTCGCGTGGAGGTCGCGTGCGGGGAAAGCTTGGACGATTTTTACTGCAGGCGAGCACCTGCCTTCTGCGTGTGACCAAGGTGCAGGACAAAGGCATGATTGGCAGTCGGCAAGGTATGGAGAAGTCAAAACCCCGCTACCGCTCTTGCTTGCAGCTTCCACTGCATGCATGCACTTTCCACCGACAATCGCGCCGACAGTCTGGATAGGGAGAGAGCTTCATTTCGGGAAGGTGCATCTGGACAGTGATATACAAAATGCTCGGATCGCCAGCACTGCAGTTTGTGCTCAATTCATCCTGCGATATGTTGCTCAGAAACGTCGCCACACCTCTGAGTGGCCTGTTGGCCTTCTGCCCTTCTATATCATTCGCTCAAAACACTCCCTGTCAGACCACAACAGTGCAAGCATCGGTTCCCACCAACACCAATGTCGCCCTCGGCTCTTACTCGTACTGCGGCGGTAACCTGGATGTGATCGTCTACATCGCCAATGTCAACTATAACAAAGTGGTCACTCTGTACTACACAGATAGCCAGGGTGAATCTACGCCCTTGACATCAGTCGCTCTCGGCTACAACTCCAGCATCCCGAACACCAACTACGAGTACTGGAGTGCAAACACCCCTGTCTATCTCGATGGAATCACCGAGTTGTTGAACCTTACCTATCAGGCCAAGGATATCGGGCAGACCTATGTACAACAGTTGCAGCTTGTCGTCAAGGCTAGCGGCAATGCACCTCCAGCACCTGCCGCTGTCCCATCACCTTATGCAACTCCAAGCGGCTTCTCTGATGACATTACTGCTTGGTTGGCTCCCAAGAATGGTTCGCAGGCCGATCTCTCCAAGACCCGCATGTTCCTGAACATCAACCCCGACATTGATGGTGCTGCGAAGGGCACTGTGGTTGCTGCTCGATCGGGACCTTCGTATGACCAGAAACTTCCGGACTACGAATACGATTGGGTTCGTGATTCGTCATTGACAATGGAAGTTGTCCGATCTCTCTACGCGGCATCCACAGTCGATAAGTTTACTCGCAAGTACAAGGATGCCATGTTCCACTACGCCGAAGGCAGAGCTGTCGAGCAAAACGATCCATCTCTTACTTTCGCCGGCCTCGGAGAGCCCAAGTTCTATCTGAACAACACCGCCTTTACTGGTCCTTGGGGTCGCCCTCAAAATGATGGACCCGCAACCGCTGCCATCACACTCATGGAGTTCGCCAACGACTATATGAAGAAAGGCGGAAGCTTGTCTTCTGTCCGCGACCGCATCTGGGACTCCAATGCCAACCCTCAGAAAGCGCCAGTCTTGAAGGATTTGTTGTTTGTTGCCAGAAACTGGAGCTCGCCTAGCTTTGATCTATGGGAAGAGGAGGAAAGTGCGCACTTCTACACGCGTCTTGTTCAACGTCGTGCTCTGGTCATGGGCGCCAAGTTCGCAACCATGTTGGGTGATTCAGCGACAAGCAACACACTCTCGTTGGCAGCTACTCAGCTCACGGCAACTCTTGATCAATTCTGGAGCCCGAACAGGAAGCTCATCCTTTACGAATATGGCCCCGTGTTGGCTGGAAAGAGCTCATTCATCGATATTGCTGTCATCCTCGGTGTTATTCATGGATATGCTGGTGACGGTGTTTACTCATACACCAACGATAGAGTTCTGGCCTCGGCTCTAAAGATCTCGACCAGCTTCCTGAGCGTGTACCCGATTGCTAAGACAATCAAAGACTCACAGGGTCTTTCTCTTGGTATTCCTATCGGGTAAGGTTCATTCAATTATTTCTGCCTGACATACACTGACAAGTTTCATAGCCGTTATCCCGAAGACGTCTACAATGGTGTGAGCACTTCGCCAAATGGAGGGCATGTCAATCGTACCCAGAATATCTCGAGCGTACATGCTAACATGCAAACAGCNAACCCTTGGTATCTGACCACTGCCACCATGGCCCAATACCTCTACTCAGCTGCCTCGGAGTATCAGAAAGCTGGTAGCCTGACTGTCAAAAATGTCACTGCACCTTTCTTCGCCTACTATGCACCAAAAGCTGGGCTCAAATCGAAAACATATTCCTCCAACACCAAGGAGTTTGCCGCAGTGATTGCCAGTTTGAAGGGCTGGGGCGATGCATACATGCGACGTGTCAAGTATCACACTCCAGTCGGTGGAAACTTGGCTGAAGAGTTTAACCGCAACGATGGCCACGCACAAGGTGCATACGACCTGACCTGGAGTTATGCTTCTCTCCTTACCGCTGCCTTTGCTCGTGCCGAGCTGTTGGGTGACGGAAGTTACGTCCAGAAGATCGCAGCTCTGGCATATGAATAGCCTACTTGTGTTGCAACTATTGCATGGACCTAGGAGTATGGCACTTGCAGCATCACTGATTATGTTCCGGGTGGCTAGATTCTATGACTGATAGCATTGTACCTAGACAAAGACCCTCAAGAATTCACCTAGCATCATCATTGCCATCGCTTGTCCGTATGGCATACTGGTGATCGGAATGTCCTTGTAGTGCTGCAGATCACTGCCCATGCCGGTACCGAAGCTTGTGTTTTGGAGTTCTCCATCCTCGCTAATACTCCCAATCACGGCCTTTACAGCTTTGAGAGCAACGGCGTCGTACTCTTTGCCGATGTATCGCTTCCGTACGGCCTTCAACATACCATAGGCGAATCCAGCTGTCGCAGAAGCTTCTTCGTAACTGCCTTCGCTTGTAGGGATGTCGAGCAATGTCCGCCACATGCCATTCTCGCCTTGTAACTTTGCGAGAGCTTTGCATTGAGCCTCCAAGGTGTCGATCAGATGGATCCTCAATGCGTCATCTTTTGGCAAGTTCAACAACTCGATAAAGTCCGGGATAACAATCGTGACCCAGCTGTTTCCTCTTGCCCACCTGGCTTCTGCAAAGTTATGCCCTACACCGCCAGGGCTGTTCTCGTCAAACTTCCAGCCGTGGAAGAAGAGTCCGGTCTTTGTGTCGAACAAATACTTTATGTGAAGCATGAACTGACGCTTTGCTTCTTCGACGTAGTGAGGGCGATTTAACAGGAGACCAATTTTTGCAAGAGGCATAACGGTCATCATCAGAGTGTCATCCCAGAGCTCGTAGTGATTGTCGCTTGCATATGTCATGTGCTGGAATCCGCCATAAGGTGTGCGAGGCAAATCGTACATTGCCCATTCTGCCCAAGAGTCTAGCCAGGCTTCATGTGTGGTGTCCCTGCTCTTTTCGTACAGGTAGGCCAGTGTTAGGAAGGGGGACATGGTGTTTATGTTTTTGGTTGTGCCCTCAGCGAGGCGGCCTTGGAACCATTGTTGGATTGTTGATAGAGCGGATGGTGAGCCTGTCAGGGCGTGGTAATGATATAGACCGTAGAGACCGATTCCGTGGGTCCACTCCCAGTCGTTCCAACCTGTGGGTGTTATCAATATATACTGTTTTCGAGTGGGTGCTGGTAGAGGTGCCGACCGACCTTTTGTGTCGATGATACGGCCATCATCAAGTTTGAGTAGGAAACGACCAGTAGTGTCTTCGATGTTTACGAGATTGTGAATCAAGAGCTCAATGTAACGATGGATATCCGTGGCTTCATAGCCATGGAGACGCAGAGTGGTAGGCATGATGGAGATGAAGTTTGTCTAAAATCTATACCCAAGTCCTGCGTCAAAGGTGCAACAAGTTCAGTATAATGCAAACAAGATGAGTATGCCTTTGCTTGGATATCAACCTTTCTCAAAGATGGTACCTCGTAATAAGTATCCCCTCAGCTGTTGCCGATCTTTCGACATCTTTGCACCGAGTCCCGAGAGGCCGATCTGCCAAGCTGAAGGATCGCAATGCAACATGCAGTCAATTTAACCACACCCCCACATCTTTATAATCCACCAATGACTTGTCAAAACTATGACAATCATGGCGGAATGTCTTCTCCGAACTCGTGTTTGGTCTGTACTGACTCGCTAACGTTGTCTCCTCCCCGCTTCACCCGTTGAGATGGCGTGCCCCAGTGGCGCTCTTGAGTAGTGTGGGGGATACCCCGTGGGACAGTTACTGCTGTCTAGGGCCCGGATGAAGAGACTTGTGGACGTTCCAATACAAGCAACACGAAGGGTGATAGTCCGTCTTGGCCATGGGACAATGAGTACCGAGAGTGCAACCTCGCGTGTTGATAAAGGAAGGAAGCTACGGCGGTTCGTTCCTGCCCCAGCGACCTTTGCTTTGACAGTCGTGGAGGTTTTGACACATTCTTTGCTATCTTGACGCAGTCATGTCCAATTTCAATACTGCTACAGCTCCAATGGAGAAGGACGATCTCGTCCGCCTCGAGACAGTCATGTCGAACGAGGAGAACCTCAAAAGCGACCACATGAACTACGAACGTGTGGACAAAGAACTCGCCAAATACACCGCTGGCGAACGCATCGAGATCTCCGAAGCAGATGACAAGCGTCTAAAGAAGTTGATCGACCGTCGTGTTNNTTTGGTTGTCATGATCTTGACCTATTTTCTTCAGGCAATCGATAAAGGAACCATGAGTTTTACCAGTATCATGGGTATCAGAGACGATTTACATATTGGAGGCAACCAGGTATATCCTGCCAGATACTACTCTTTCTCTAGAGGTCAGCTGCTAATCTCAAANCAGTTCTCTTGGCTGACGACGTGTATTTACATCGCTGTGCTGTTCGTCGAGTATCCTACCAATTGGATCATTCAACGCGTACCTATCGCCAAATATCTCTCAGCAAACATCATCCTTTGGGGTACCGTACTCGCCCTTCATGCAACGGCAACGAACTTCACTACCCTCGTTGTTTGTCGTACCTTCCTTGGTATATTCGAGGCCGTCTGTCAGCCCGCCTTCCTGGTCCTGTCATCTCTTTGGTACAAGAGAGATGAACAAGCCCAGACAGTAACATACTGGTACTGCATGAACGGCTTGCAACAGATCGTCGGTGGTCTGCTAGCTTACTGTTTTTCGCTGCTCGGAAACGATAGAACTGTCAAGTCGTATCAGGCCATCTTCATCACTTACGGTTCAGCCTCCGTACTCTGGGGTTTCTTTGTACTTTTCTGGCTGCCTGACTCGCCTATGCGTGCCAAATGTTTCTCTGAGGAAGACAAGGTAATTGATATCCATGTCGTCGTACTAGGACTATTCGAAACTGACTTTTTTACTTTTACANNGAAACTCATGGTCGAGAGAGTCCGTTCCAACCAGACCGGTATCCAGAACAGAAAATTCCGTCCTGAACAAGTCAAAGAAGCACTCACAGACCCTCAACTCTACTGTTACATGTTGATTCAAATCTGTACTACTTTGCCCACAAGCGGCCTGGGGGCCTTTGCCAACATCATCGTCAAAGGCTTCAAGTTCACGACTTTGCAGACACAGCTTCTGGCTATGGTACTCGGCGCGTATATCATCATTGTCTTGCTCTCCTCAACTTGGTTGGTCAAGAAAACAGGCCAAAATCTTCTCGTCATGGGCGCCTTCGTCATCCCTTCTTTCGCCGGCACAATCGTGCTCATGACCGTCAGGAACACGAACACGGCTACCCAAGCAGGTCTATTATTTTCATACTACATCGTCCTCAGTTTTTGGGCTGCCCAAACCTTGGCTATGTCAATGCTGTCTCGCAATGTTGGCGGCCAGACCAAGAAATCTATCGTCGTGGCTGCAAACTTTGCCGCTTGGGCTGCTGGAAACGCCATTGGTCCTCAAGTCTTTTTGGCCTACGATGCGCCGAGATACTTCATCGCGTTTGCGACGCACATGGGCTGTTATGTGTTATTGGTTATTGTCATTGTGTTTTTGAGATGGTGGTTGAAGAGATGCAACGCTAAGAAGGATGCACTCGCTGCTGCTGGCGTTGGAGAGGCGAGAGATGAGGCTTACACTCATGCCTTTGATGATTTGACGGATAGGGAGAACCCCAACTTCAGGTATGTCTACTAGATCAACGACGTGGTGGAATTCTTGAATGTATAGCTGTAATTTGATCTGATACCATTTGATATTCAAAGCTTTTGCTTGTTCTCGATAGGGCAGTGCTCTCATGTCGAGGAACTCTTCTTAAATGTAGTAGCCACTGAGATAAGCCGATTCTTATGTGCAGCTCTTCTGCTTGGGCATGTCTTTTGATGTTCGCCCACCGCAGGACAATCTCTTCGGCTGAATTGACCCAAGTTCCTGGATCATCATGCACTTGGAGGAGGATACGGAATGCAACACGAAAGAGTGACCCGCTTGTGCTCATCACATGCAACTCCAGATAGTTACGCCAAGGCGTCGGGGGCTATGCAATGCACTTCGGTATAGCAATATACCGAAGTATGCGAAGAGTTGATATGCAAACGTTCTTGATATCCATAGATCTTCCACCTCTCCCGTATGATGCGGAGAAGTCGCTCGGGGTATGGGGTAAAGATGGAAATGAGAGGTAGATCTCTCAAAGGTATGAGTTCCATTAAAAGGGCAATGATGGGAAGAATGTGATGCCATGTTGTAGTCTCTGTTCAAGCCTCAACCGTCGAAGATGGCTGCAATGCGGACATTGCAGATTTTTCTGCTCCCATATCTTTTGTCCCTCATCACTCCTGTTCACAGCTTCCTGAACGCAACAGAAAATGCAAAGGCCTTGGTCATCGCCAACGACCGCCTCTACGCCTCCGTCAACAGATCCACAGGAATAATGGACATACTCACCCTCGATGGCCAAAACTTGCTCGGCACAAAAGAGTACAATGAAGTCACTCCCGGAGGCAATGCCGCTGGTCAAAATGGCATAGGACCATATTTGGATTGCTACTGCGTGCCTTCTGGTTCTTATACGCCTGGCAAGTATGCAACGTTCAAGCTGTTCAATGGCAGTGATTCTACTGGCGTACCTTATGGTGGTGTGCTTATGTCTGAGGTGTATCCGTTGACTGGACAGGTGTTGGAGCAGTATTGGTTTTTGAGAGAGACCGAGACGGGGCTGCATACTTTCTCGCGTCTTGCTTACTATAATGAGACGAAGCCGTTTTTGAGGTATGTTGATGTTTGCCTTTCTGTTTTGTTCAGTCACTGATGTTCCAGTAGAAATTTGCAAGAGTTCAGAACACTGTTCAGACCAACTACGCCGTTGTGGACCCATCTTTCTACCAACGAGAAGATCCATGCTCCTTTGCCTTCTTCTGATACTCTCAAGTACTCCAGGACAGTGCAAGACGCAACATGGTATCTTGGCAATTACACTGATGCACCATACGTCGAGCAATTTGCCGATTACTTTACAAAGTACACCTTTTCAGACGAGTGGAGAGACCACAAAGTCCACGGAATATACGGCGATGGCTCCAATAGCAGGGATGGTTCAACCTTTGGTGCTTGGCTGGTTATGAACACGGTAGATACCTACTTTGGCGGTCCTACACACTCTGATTTGACTGTGGATGGTATTGTCTATAACTATATCTGTAAGCCAGCATTCGCCCTAGATCTTGAGTTCCGACTAACCTTGTATACAGCCTCGAACCACCACGGAGATAATGTCCCCAATATCACAACCGGCTTCGACAGAACATTCGGACCTCAATACTTCCACTTCAACAAAGGCTCCAACACAACCACTATGGCGGAGCTGCGTGCAGAAGCTGAGCATTTTGCATCTCCCACCTGGAACACCGCTTTCTATGACTCCATCGCTCATCTGGTACCAAACTACATCCCCTCGACGCAAAGGTCGACTTGGAAAGGACGTATTGATTTGCCCAAAGGTGCCCAGCGTCCTATTGCCGTGCTTGCTCAGAATGGTGTGGACTTTCAAGATAACGTTTTAGACACCAAGGCATACCAGTATTGGGGCGATATTGACAGAAAAGGTAACATCGAGATCCCGATGGTCAAGCCTGGTACTTATCGTCTGACTGTGTATGCCGACGGCATCTTTGGCCAATACATTCAGGACAATGTCGTGGTTGCAGTTGGTAAGGTTACAACAACAAAGGTCAAGTGGCGCGAGGAATCTGCTGGTAAAGAGTTATGGCGCATCGGCACTCCTGACCGCAGCAGCGGAGAGTACAGGCATGGTGACCAGCCTGACCCAAGCAAACCTCTGCATCCTCCAGAATACAGAATCTATTGGGCGAATTGGGACTTCCCAACTGATTACCCTGAGGGGGTCACATTCGAAGTCGGCAAAAGCGATGAGAGCAAAGACTTCAACTATGGTATGTTGTCCTGCTTTTGGCGTATCTCTATTCTGACACAGGCATANGTTCATTGGAGTGTCTTTGGTGGATATGCAAACTCCGTAAGGCCAGATCCGTACTATGAGAACGTCAATAACTGGACTGTGTTGTTCGACGCGAAGAAGAGCGACCTGAAGAAAGCAAAAGACGCAACGCTCACCGTGAGTCATCGATTACCTGCAAAGATTAGTATGCTAATCGTGGACAAANNGATACAACTAGCAGGTGCAAAAACAGCTGCCGGCAATACAGACAACTGTAATGCGACACAACCGTGGAACAACCTGCCGCTGACAGTGGTCATGAATGGGAACGAAATTGAGCCATGGGATATACCGTACGTTGTCAATGTGAGGCTGTATAGAATGTCGTACTGACTGCATCTAGTNTGGAACCAAAGCAGCTCATGCGCTACCAGGTCTGCAGTAGTTTGCTATGCTCTCGCTCACAAGTACAAGTTTGACGCCAATCTCATAAAGGAAGGCCAGAACAAGATGATCTTGAGCTTGCCATTTAATGCGACAGATTACGAGAGTGCGGTTCTTCCGAGAAGCACATACGTGCAGTACGACAGCTTGCGTTTGGAGATCAGATAGTCACGCTGGGCAGAAGCACTGTATCAATTTCACGTTCTGGGTAAAAGAACTACTTAGCCTGTGATTTGTGATTTGTGATTTAGCAAAGGTTTGCAGTGATCACGTCTCGTGTTTGTGGGTCGCGGTGAGCCCCAGTCTACGATATCGGCGGACACCACTTCGAGTTTGTTGTCTCTACGGACGTAGATGATCTATGCTCGCGGAAATTGTTTCTTGAAGGTGATCGCGATGGCAGACTCGTGACATAGAAATCTTTGGGTCGTTTCGAGGGACGACTTCGGTCGGGAGTGCGGACGATCTCTGTCACAGTCGTCGCAAACACGTTACGATTCAGGGCGGGGGCGCCTCTTCCGCAAGTCATAGGATGCAGCTGAGGTAGATCTGTTTGATTCAGTTGTCGTGCAGAGCTCGGCAGGTACTGCACTGTCAGAGATGGATCTCCTTCGCCAAGGCCCGTGGCTGGGCTGGATCTTGCCGATCAAAATGTTGTCTGCCGATTTCTGCTCCTTCCCTTTTGGTCAACAGCCAGTTCTGAACAAATGCAACAAACCGCTCTTTACCCATCGGAACACCATGTTCGACAGGACAGGTATATGCACTTCAACGCACGCTTAAGTTGCTGTAGACAGAGGTCCGCACCGAGCCTTGATTAATCCGCTAGAGCCTCAACATTTTATTTGGAGCCTCATGAAAGTCAAAACGCAATTGTTGACAGCAGGTGAAGTTGAGAACGACCTATGCTAGCTGTATCAGATCTCACCGTCTACCTTGCAGTGCCTGACTATGGCATCGGATCTACTTGTGTCAACGGAATGCTTGGACGAGAGCCCCTTTGTTCTGCGTCCTTTGCGGTTTGTGCTCCTAACCTACAACTACAGAGTGGAGCTAACCTCCCTGAGGCACCAACAACAGCAAGTCCCTCTCAATGAACGTGTGAGCCCCGAACTTTGAACAACATCAATTTTTTTAGCACCAAAATGATTTGTTTTTGCCAAAGCTTGCCGAAAGGTACAACTAGGTGCTGCGAATATTTTGCATCAATTTCCGTCGAGACTCGAATTGTATTGCTCGATATATCTGTAGTGAAAGATCTGGGAGGACTGACACGTTCATTGACAGCAGTTTCGTGGACTTTTGTTGCGAGATCTGCGTCGAGGTCTGCCAAGAAATCGTCAGCATATCGGCAGAGACGCGGAGTGCACCTCCTGGTGGCTTGGTGGCATCTTGTGGCTTTTGATGGCTCGAAAGATGCACAAATCTATCGCCTCAGAATTCACACCACGACTGAGGCAGAACAGCCTATGTGCGACACTCGGGGCACATGCGGCAAGCGTTACTCTGTCCTGTCTGATTGAAACAACGTTCGGCAAGATC
The DNA here is from genome assembly GCA_903853725.1 of Aureobasidium uvarum. Lineage (NCBI taxonomy): Eukaryota > Fungi > Ascomycota > Dothideomycetes > Dothideales > Saccotheciaceae > Aureobasidium > Aureobasidium uvarum. Next base: position 1,035,710 of record CAINUL010000015.1, read on the forward strand.
GGTATCGAGTTGGCTGGATGAGACAAGGCCATGCATTAGGTATCGAATTGATCGACGGTGCCCTGCGGCAAGGGCTTGTGCCCGATCTAAAGCGCGCAGGGACGTTCGTGCATGGATATCTACTACGCTGATTGTCTAATCAACATGCACCAGCTCAGATGAATGCGCGTTCCCCTCGCAAGAGCAGATGAAGATGCGTATCGGTCCATGGGTCACAAGTTGAGTGCTCTGTCTGTTTGGAGTATGCGGTAAACGGTAGTACCGTCGACATAAAGACGGCGAAACAGCAGTCGCAAGCGTATCGACGGACTTAGCTGATCTATTCCCGTCGACAGATTGATTCGGGTTCGCTGTCTGGGGAGCCCCACTCGAGTGCATTCAAGGTTGCGACTTGATGCTTTCCTCAAGCCATCTACGATCCGTCTTTCGGAAGGCGCGACGGTGCAAGAAGGCAAAGACTGGCGCAACGAGACTCGGGCCTGCATTTGTAGCGTGCTTGACCGTTGGCTCGAGTTATGCAGTGAGCCAGTGGCAAAGTGCCAAAGGTCTAGTCGCGGCTTTTGCAACCTTCTTCCCAAACATGCCTGCTCCGCCGAGTGCGGCTCAACTTCTTGTCCTTTCCTTTGACCTTCGTTGCAATTGTCGTCGCCGTGGTGCCTTGGGCGAAAAGCTGCATACCCCTAGGGTCAGATTGGAGAGACTGAAGATCGTATGCGATTGACTGTGCAATGGCTTCTGCTTGCGGGAGGCCCAGCCTCCTCCTCCATCCTGCCTCCGATGACGATGCCTTGAGGGAGCGCGAAACGTACAAGTCTGTCATTGCCAACCTGTCTCTTGTATAGCCTTGCGACTGACCCCAATGCGACTCGTAGNNGTACTATCAGCCATTGCAGGACCTCCAGCAAGCCAGCCAAACGGCGTCAGTCTCCGGACCTGGGTCGCAACCAGATCGCGCCTTGACAGCCTTCGCACAACTTGCAGCATTCCGTCTGCGAGCGCGTAGAACATTCGTTTCCTTGATCGATCGCAAATACCAGTAACCAAGCCTCCGATATAGCCCAACATCGCCCGCGCTGACCTGCACCAAGNNATATGTCCTCGCCGAGGCCACTAGAACCCTCAGTCTGGAGAAAAATACTGTCGATGATGACAAGGACAACCTGTGGGTAGGTGCGACTGCCTTTGAGAGGCGATCCACCCCATGCGAGTATGCTGCCGGGCTCCTTGTCGCTCCAGATCTGCTCACTGCAGAAGACAAGGGAGATGTCGTAGTCTTCCCAGATCTATCCGAGCACGTCCTGTTCAAGGACCACGCTTTGGTCACTGAAGTTCCTCACGGTAAGCGAATCGTATTGCTCTGTCGGCTGTTGAGACATATACACAAAACGAGGTAATTAGTAAGACTGACATCTCTTNNAGGTCGCTTCTACGCTGGAGTCCCCATCATTTCACCAAACGGTCACAACATTGGAGTCTTTTGTGTTCTGGACGACAAGCCTAGAGCTGAAGGCCTTCGCACGACCGAGATTGAGTTCATGAAGGACATGGCCGTGACCATCATGAACCACNNCTTGCGGTATGGTGCTGGAGATCAAACTGTTCTGCTCCTCTTCTAATCGTGAAAATAGATGGTCAGAGCGACAGCTGAACTCAATCGTTCTCAAAATATGGTCCAGGGACTAGGGCAATTCGTAGATGGAAAAGCCAGCATAAAGGACTGGTGGAAAGGCCTTCACCAAGACAAGCCCGATCACCCTCGATCACGAGCTGGACCAGAGCGCAGCGGTCGTACCGGTATCAGGTCTTCAAACTCGTCTTCCAGGCATCTCCGGACAACTCCCACCCCTACCTATTCACCTGATGTGAGCCCTGGACCCGTCCTTGCGCTCGGGGCACAGGGAGACACACCTCGCGTTCCAAACTTTCCTCAGTCAACCACGCCATCGCAAGAACCTCAAAAACCGTCAGAAGAGGCCGTGGTTGCCAACAAGTTACAAGAGGACTCCATATCTCCTGATATCAAGTCAACTTTCCAACGAGCTGCCGACATTATAAGAGAATCCGTGGATGTTGACGGAGCTATTTTCCTTGACGCCTCTATTGGATCGTTTGCTGGCCTTGTTGATGGATCCCAAACGCAGCAAGGCTCGATGACTCAGTCTTCTGCTGGTGGCTCTTCCTATTCGGCCAGGACCAGCGAAACTTCGCAAACGAACGACGAAAAACATTGTATTGTTCTAGGCAGCTCGTTGACTTCATCCGGAGAACGAAGATCTTCTCACATGGCACCGAGCTTGCCTCTCTCTGTCAGCGAACGATTCCTCCAAAGACTACTAGCCAAATACCCCAGAGGCAAGATATGGAGCTACGACGACGAAGATATCTACGAGGGCTTGATTGATTCTCCTAGGACTGCAGATTTCGTGAACCGGAGGGGCGAACGCTGGAGAGAAAGAAGATTAATTCGCACTCTCTTTCCCGGCGCGCGCAGTCTAGCTCTCGTGGGTATGTGGGATCCGCACCGCAGCAGATGGTTTGCAGGAAGCATACTTTGGACTTGTAATCCGACACGTATTCTCTCGACTGACAGCGAACTCAACTACATGACCGCATTTGGTCAATCAGTGATGTCGGAGATTGCCAGGATTGACGTCAAAATGGCGGATAGGGCGAAAGCGACGTTCATCAGCTCAATATCTCATGAGTTGCGGTAGGTACACTCAATATATCCTGATTTCAAGTACTAACTTAACCGCAGAACTCCTTTACATGGAATCATGGGTAGCTCTGAGTGTCTTCAGGGTACGCCTCTGGACGCTTTCCAGTCCAGCTTAATCACCACTATCGAGACTTGTGGAAAAACTTTGCTCGATACCTTTGATAACTTGCTATCCTATGCGAAGATCAACAATCTCAGTAACACAAACCATCGGAGACCTTCTGTCTCTTCAACACGAAACGAACTACATCGAAATGGGGCCGAAACCGCGCAGAGTCCTGTGGACCTAAGCATACTGGTTGAAGAAGTGGTCGACACGGCCTTTGCAGGGCACGAATTTGTTCGCGTCACACCTCTAAAGACTGGAAACACTGCTCAAGGAGTTGTAACTTCACACCCCACGAGGGGGCTCGAAGCACTCACTGTTCTCCTCGAATATGACACGACTTCGGATTGGGTGTTTACAACCCAAGCTGGTGGTTGGATTCGCATCATTTTAGATCTTGTCGGAAACAGCCTCAAGTACACCGACAGAGGCCGCGTTACGGTGCGATTAGACTCTAAATCGCTACCAAGTCCGATATCCGAAGAAGACGTAGAAGTCATTCTTACAGTAACAGACACTGGAAAGGGTATGTCAGAAGACTTCCTATCACAGAGCGTCTTCTCTCCTTTTGTGCAAGAAGACCCCCTATCGCCTGGTACTGGATTGGGTCTCAGTATTGTCAAGCAAATCGTCACCAGTATGGGTGGTAGTGTGACTGTGGAGAGCAAGCAGGGCGAAGGAACTCAATTCTCTATTGCAGTGTGCATGACACGCGCCGACCACTCTTCAGAGCCAGACAAGTCCTCCGCTACATCCGACATCGCTGGTATGCTACGAGGAAAGCGGTTGAACATGTTCATACCAGAGGGCGAACATGACGACACCCAATTCATCGATCTCTGTAGCAAATGGTATGGCGTACCTGTTCGATGCACTCCAGAGCCAGAGGAAGCGGACCTACACATCGTCCTGAAAAAACACACAAACGCACTGGTCAAGCAACTTGCTTTCAAACCTGCAAGGCACAATCCTATTGGTACAAGTCCGGTCGTCGTGTTGTGCAAGGATATCGCTTCTGCGAACGCTCTTCAGTCTTACAAGTCTATGGCCGCCATCAGCCCTCATATGGAGTACATAGCACAACCTTTGGCTCCAAACAAGGTTGCTAAGACATTAGCTCAGTGCCTGGAGCGTTCGGGTCGTCCAACAGCGGACGATGCAGTAACTCCTCCATTACCGCTCTCCCGAGCCACTAGCATTTCATCTCAACGTCCACGAGACCAACGAGCCAGCTCCACCATCTCACAAAACAGCACAAATTCCAATCCCGAGGTAGTACTCTACACACCGATGGAGGAGAAAACACAGGAAATGCTCATGGCCAAGGTACGACAAAGCGTCGAGGTCAATCGACAAGCTGATGCACTTGAAGCTCAGAAGCAAGCTCTTATGCCTAGTGTCACATCTCCTGTTCCGGGCGTGTCAGTCTTGCTCGTTGATGATAACAACATCAACCTGAACCTGTTGGCTACTTTCATGAAGAAGCAACGACACGCTTACGACACTGCCACCAATGGTCTTGAAGCTTTACAAGCGTATCAAGCTCATACTGATCCGACACGTCTTCCAAAAGATAGCGAGAACTCACTGCTTCTGCAAAATCAGCCCGAATTGACGGCGCAGTCATTCGATTTCGTCCTCATGGATATCAACATGCCCCAAATGGACGTGAGTACCAACACTTGCATTTATGTGTCCGCCCTTGAATCTCAGCTAACCAGTATCTCCAGNGGTCTCGAATCGACTCGTCGCATACGTGCTTTTGAACGCGCAAAGGGCTTGCGACCTGCAGTCATTGTGGCTCTTACTGGCATGGCATCTGCCAGTGTACAGCAAGAAGCATTCGCAAGTGGCGTCGATCTCTTCTTGACGAAACCAGTTCGGCTAAAAGAGCTCACGAAGATTTTTGAAGAACATCAGAGATAGCGAAGCTATTCGCGAGGAAAAACGACAGCAGCATATATTCCACATAAGGAAGGGATTTGGGATGCGGACGATGACCGGCTTCACCGATAAGCCTAGTTACAGTTAGAGAGTGGTTTCAAGAGTATATTTTAGATAAGTATATTCTCGGGCTGCCTTGCAATGCTAGCGGAGTCGTGGCCGTTTCGTAATGACCTATTCTTGTGGTCTCTTCAAGATCATGGTGGACGCTTCTTGAAACAAATGCTGAAAATCAGAGATCAAAAAAAAAGCAGAAAAGAGCAGCAAATAACTGGGCAGGGATGAGATGTGAATGAAAAGGAAAGGAAGGCAAGGGAAAAGAGAGGAAAAGAAAACATAAGAAAGACGGGAAGTCAGAGGCTTGCTTGACTTTGATGTTGCTGTCAGTGACGTGTTTCGATCGAGCGAACGAGTCCTGTAAAAGGTTAAGAATAATCGACATCAACCGCAGGATCTCAACTCACTCGGTATGACAGATCAAGCTCGTTTACCCTGGAAGGTGATACCCAGCAATCTCTTGTATCTGTGCCAGAGTATGTTGGTGACAGGGATTTCCTGTTCGGCGCTGGCAGAACGACTGCGGGTACGATCGCGTGGCTCTGTATCTCTGGTCTTCCACCAGTCTGCGAATCTGGAAAACGAAGGCAGGCTCGAGATGTCGTCGTTTGCCAAAGCAGCCTTCTCAAAATCGCGCAGGATACGAATATCGAAGCGAGCGACGAAAGCTCTGTCCAAAAGCTTAGCCAGCTCATGGTGAGGCTTTTTGCCGCCGTCGGACTCGCTCTCTCGGTAGGCCTTCATTAAGGTCTTGACCTGATTCTTCTCATCATCATCCAGATTCTTGCTCTCTTCGATGTCGAATCCGCAGTTCTTCACTCTGGCATCGCTCCAGTCTTCGGCCTCGGAAAACTCTGAAGCGCTGTCGGGCTTTTTGGAGTGCTCAATATTGTTCTTTTTCGGCTTGCCGCCAGCGGCGTTTCTTTTGCGCTGACGTTTCTTAGGCGAGGATTTGGCGCTGAGTAGGCGCTGTATACCATCGATCTTGGTCTAAGTATGAATGATCAGTATACAAATAGGTGAGTAGATGCAGCCATTGATTTACTGACCTTGACCTTGTTCCAGGGAAGGTCTGACCAGTCGTCATCTTTGTCGATAAGACCGTAGAGTTCCTTTACTAAGGCAACTCTTGCGTCCTGAATCCTCTTCTCTGCAAAAAGCCCGGTCTCAACCTGGGTGGAAGGTGTAACGTGGGCAACCCACTTTAGCTGCAGGCCGGAGCACCAGTGAACAAATCCAATTCCAATCCCACCTTCCTGCTTCATGTCTTCACCAACGACTGTCTGGAATGTGGCGGAAGGACGTTTGAGCAAGACCATCTGGCCAGCTCGTTTCTGGCTCTGACCAAGAACAACCGCTGGAAATTCGACCTTTTGACGTTTGCCGGCGCTGGAAACCTTGGCGGCGACTTTGACAAAGAGCACTCCTTTGTACTCAAAATGTTCAGTGAAGCTGAGGGCGGCACTGCCATTGCGAATGTCTTGTACGTCGGCGATGTTGAGCACGTGGAGGGGTTTCTCAGTGTGGAAGAATCCACTTTCGCTTGCGGGTGGCATTCTGGGCCAGTTGTCGATGTTTCGAGTGTAGGGAGGTGATGCAGCGACAAGGCGCGCAGATGAGAGATCTTCGTGTTGTCGAGCGCAGGAGAGATCGTGAGATCGTTGGCGCAGGAGTGAAACTGGTGGGCGTATTGGTGTGAAATTCGACCGGCCGGTCGTCGCCGAGTCACTGATCACTCGAGAGCAAGGTGTGGATTGGAAACCTCAGCAGTCCGTGATCATCAGTCTTTCGAGGCGAGGCGGGGCTCGAGTGAGTGTCTTGGAGTGGAGCCTAGAGGAGAGCGCAGTAAATATGACGATGACCAGAAAGACGTAAGTGAGCTTGAGTGATGAGGAAAATGGTATGTTGACATTCAATTCAAGTCCGCGAATCATATGGAAACCATTCTTCGCGGCCAGGGAAGAAAAAAGGAAGACAGAGGCGCGATGGAAGTAGGTGGGAAACACCAGGAGATGAGATATGACCTTGTTCCAACCACAACTTACTTCTCAAGGGAGAGAATATTGGTACGTTGCTTGCTAGACTGCCTTCGGGTGAGACTTGACTCTGTCGGCGAGTTCGACTTCTCATCCAGCCATAGCTTTTGCGAGTTTTCTCTCAGCCCTTTTCTTGTCCTTTCTCTCCTTCTTAGCCTTCTTTGCCTCCTCGGCTTGCTTCTTCTCCTCTGCCTCCTTGGCCTCCTCGGCCTTGATCTTCCTGGTCTTCTTTTTGGCCTCAGAGTCAGAGTCGGAGTCAGAGCTTGAGCTAAGACTCAAGTCCGAGTTACTCTCCTCCTCGGCTTTTTTCTTCTCCTCCTGCGCCTTCTTCTTCTTCTTCTTGTTGTCCTCGGCTTTCTTCTTGTTGTTCTTCTTCTTCTTCTCGGATTCAGAATCAGAATTGGAGTTGGAGTCGGAGTTGGAGTCGGAGTTGGAACCAGAGTCCGAGTTGGAGCCGGAGGTCTCGGCGACGAAAGTGTCGCTGGCTCTGTAGACTTTCATAGCAAGGGCGATGCGCATGCGACCTTTGGCAGGACAGTTCTCTTCGTAGAACTCGATGGCCTTGGTGACGATGTCGAGTGCGTTGTTTTCGGCGACCACATCGGCGAGCTTTGTCTTCAGTCTTGCAATGGCCTCTTCTTGTTTACGGATTGTGGCGTCTTGGTCTGACTCTGGTGCAGGTTTGGGTGGGTCCTTGGGCTGGGAGTTGTGAGAATTCATTCCCGGCGCGGTAACTTGGACTGACCTTCTTTTCCTCCTTGTCAGTCTTTGCGCCTTTTCCCAGAGACTGCTTGAAATTGGACAGCCACTGCTCTCCTACTGGAGAACCAGAGGACATTTTGCTGGTTTGGTCTTGGAATTGATGTTTGGTGAGAAAGTTCGAAATGGTTTGTAAGAGGGAGGCAGAGTTTGTACGTGTTGACAAGAAAGATCGAATGGCTTTGTGTTGATGCAAAGATTTTGTTTGTGCTCGACGTCGATTTTTCATTGTTGTCCGCGCTCTATTGTTTGGTGTTGTTATTCATGGTAAACGACGCCGCGCGCTTTCATCAGTCACATGCGTCACGACTTTGTTTGAGGGTTCGAGATGTCCTTCTTTTCTCTCTAACGCTCAGAATTGTTTCAACAATGCAACACCCCTTTCGTCGCCCGATTCGTCATCCAAGGCAGGATACTACTGTTTATCTGGTATGTTGGTGCTGGCTTGGATCTTTTGCAAGCAGCTGATTCTTCCCAAAGTCTTCTACCATGTCGCATCGCATGACTGGGCCCTGGCCTCCAGTGATCATTTCTGAACTAGACAGACTTGGCTGCAGCGACTTAGGAAACGTCTACAAAGACGATCCTGACGACCTGATACTCCCAGCCGAGACATTTGCTGAAGCAATCGACGTCGCCCAGATACAAGGATCCGGTTCCGCAAGCTGGTGCGAGCTACACACTCCACAGTCCCCTTCTCCATCAGATTCCTCTTCGGAAAGTCCAAGCGACTCCGCCGCCAGAGCTCATCAATCTCATCAAAATTTCGTCGAAGACATTGGCCAAACGTATGGCATCGAAAACCAGCTCGAAAAACAAATCGAAGCCACCGAGCAAGAAGCGACTATTAAGGCCCAGTTCTGGAACGGCATAGATCGGGGCAGAGGCCAACAGGTCGGAATCAAGGACAAGCCCATCAATGGTCTCACTCTTACAGAGATGTCTCATGAGATGACATACGGCCAGAAGCGCCTCAAGCCATACCAACTCCAAGACGTAGGACAGGCCATTCTTATCGACCAAGCCCAGAAATCTGTTGGCCTGCAGCACGAGATGGGCCTAGGCAAGACAATCCAGGCCATTGCTATATGCGAGGCTAATTGGGGTGGCCCCGTCCTTGTCGCTGCTCCTGCGATACTCTTGAACACTTGGCTCGAAGAACTACGTGCTACAGTGCCTCGTCGAAAGATATATGATTATCGTGACCAGGCCCGGAACCTCAAGGAGCGCAAAGAGTTGGAGAGCTACGACTACATTGTGGTCAGCTACGATAAGGTGGATCGAGAATTCGCCAAGGGTCGACTCTTCGCCAGACACCAGAAACTCCGCATGCAAGGCAAAGAATTCGAGGTGATTGAGCCCACAAAGAAGCAGAAGGCAGCAGGAGGTCCAAAATCGAAGACCAGATATGTCCCACTTGAGCGTACGATACCTCACGCACCTCTTCACGCTATCCAGTGGCATCGAGTGGTTTGTGATGAAGTCCATGAACTCAAGGGTGACGGAAAAACAACCGACGCTGTGTGCGCATTGCTGAGAGAATTTGGCATTTACATATCTGGAACGATACAACAGAACGATTACCAAGACTGGTTTGCTGTTTTTCGTTTCGCTCGACTCGAGCCATTCTGGCAGAACAAAGCTTTGTTCAAACAGTATTTTGTCAACAAGCAGAAGTCGCCTATCAAGGAATACAAACGCCTGGAGGACAGCAGAGGAAGAATTCTCTCGCTGATGGTTCGTGGATCATCTCTTCGCAGACTGAGAGAGGATGAGTTCAACAATGAGCTGCCCTTACAGGAAATCACTTTCGTAGAGCATCCAACTATCTACGTGGATCCCGACGACGGCTCTAAGTTTCCTCATCACCCTTCGTCAGAAAAAAGCTGCCAAGAAGCCCTCAAGCACCATTGGAAGCAGAAAGGCTCTGCCAAAGCAACCAAGAAAACCCAGAGGAAGGCACTCAAGGCACACATCCTAGCTGAGATGACTTTGGCTATGCAAGCCACCGTGCATCCAGCCATACACGAGGCTCCCAAGTCGATCGAGAACAAGAGCAAAGAGCACTCGAATTTTCAAGCTGCGTACAAGAGGTGGTTGAAAGACTTCGAGTTGGAGCCTGCCAAGAAGAAGTGGCGCTCATCAGTTATCGTTGCTCTGCTCAGGATTATTCGCAAGCATTATCTGGCCATGAGAGATCAGGAGCCAGATTCCGGTGGAGGCATAATTGTCTTCGCTCGCTACCGATCCGTCCTGGACTTGATCGCTATCGCAGTTCGTCGGGAGTTCAAAGGCAAGGTAGGTTGCATTCAATTTGATGGTCGATTGGACGATGAGCAGAGAGACACGAACCTGGAAAGGTTCAAGGCACAAGCCTCTGCGCTAGATTTAGTGCTTTTGACCACACCTAAAATGGGTGGCACTGGTCTAAACATTCCTGAAGCTGCTTGCATCGCGATCCTCACACCGCACTTCAATCCCTTTGTGGATCGTCAGGCCATGTCTCGCGCTATTCGCCCTGGCCAAACACGAACTGTCAATATCTGGCGGATTGCGATGAATAACTCGTTTGACGTCAGAATTGGTTTCGTGCAGGATCGCAAGATCGAAAATGCCGAGGGTATCACGTTGTGGGATAAGACACAACGCAAAGCAGTCTTGGAAGCAGAAGGTTGGACGAAGGTTGATTTCTATCGAGAGGCAAGTTCAAAGACAGAAACCTCGACAAGACTAGTACTAATATCTCTCCCAGATTGAGCGCATTTGGGTCGAGACTTCACGTCATGATTCTGTTGAAGAGGAATCAGACTCTGAATATGAGCAGTCTCAAAACGGAGATGATGATCCCGACTTCTTCCCAACATCTGATGACTCTGAGTCGGAGTCCTCTGGAGGTTCAGAGTCGGAGCCCTCTGAGCCGTCAGACGCAGAATCCAGCTAGCTGGCGCCAGAAGCATACCTGCTTTACCGCACGGCGAATTCTTTCTTGTACCATCTCAGTAGAATAACTTCAAGAACGCTTCATTCGTCGCTGTCGTAGTCCAGAAATTTGTCGTGTGATTCGACGTAGACCTCCTTCAACTGATCCACTGAGTCGATACCTTCTTCGATTTTCTGTAGCAGACCAGAGAGTTTTGAGCCCATCGCGGCAATCTGGAGAGCTTGGAGGAAAACCTCAGTGGTTTCGACAGAAAGGAATGTACGCTTGTCCTTGTACATAGCCAGATCCACGCATTGCTGGGCGAATGTACCGAAACCTGCTTCGAGACTGTCTTCAGCGCCTTCGATGAGGGCTTTCTGAAAGGGCGAAGGTTCCAACTTCAAGTTGAAATTCTGTTGGAGATCGGAGAGGATGCGGCAACAAAAGGTGATGTCGGCCAGCTTTCCCTTCATGCCTTTGAAATCGGCGTCCTCCATTTCTTGAGCTTGGAATTCTTGCAGAGTGCTGATTTTCTTGAAGAGAACGTCATTGTTATCCTCCATTGCCTGACAGATTTCCCAGACAAAGCGGAAGAGGACGTCCAGAATCCGTTTTGCGAAATCCTTTTGATCAAGACCCTCGGTGATTCTCTGGACTGCATCTGCAAGACGAGGCGGCTCGATAACCATTGACATGTGATATGCACTCGGCCATGCCAGATTGAGCAGTCTCAGTAGGGAACGCTGAAGCACCTGGCGTGTCTGGTGGATCTCGGTGATCATTTTGCCGAGCGCGTCCTTAGCCGAAGCTATGTGCTTGGCTCTGCGCTTTCTTTTACTCATGTTTGGACAGCAGGGAAATCCTGGATCTAGGTTAGAATGTAGGAGCTATACCGGATGAAAGAAACAAATTTCTTACCAGAGACAATCTTGTCTGCACTGTGAGCGTTGAAATGCACAAACCTCGAAAAGTGTGATTGGTGTGATTGTGAGTGTGAACATGGGCTCGTCAACAGTGCCCGACTTGCCCGAATCTCGTGGAGCTACCCCGCAAAACGCACGGACCCACCTGCGCAGCAAAGTGATCGATTCCAGACCGGCGCACGACAACAACTCGCGCGTCTAGCAAAACCTCGGCCAAGATCACCACAACTCTGTCAAGTGCTGAAACGAAACCACACGCAAGATGGCCAACACCAAAGAGAGAAAAGCTAGCAAGATCTCGAAGAACGACGCCGAAATCGAAGACCTCGCCACGAAGCTCCGTGCCGCCCAAAAGGACGTGCTCAAGAAGCGCAAGATCGTGGCCGCAAAGGCGCAACTCTATCAAGACCTCGAAACCGCCTCCAAGATGGAGTCGCAAGAGTTCAAGACTGTGCTTGTATGTCGAGTTTGTCTCCTAGATCGGGCTGAGTCTGACTGACTCTTCATTTTCAGAAAGAGACCAACAAGAGCAAGCTGTCGCATATCCTGAAACATCTCCAAATCATGCAGGACAACATCCAACAGGCTATCAACGAGCTGGACCAGAACACCAGCACCAAGCCCTCGCCTGAAATGCAGACCACTGTCCACATGGTCGCCTCAAGCATGATGGAAACAGTGGGAAAGGAGTTCGAGCTTACCAACCCCTACGAAGGCATTCTCGACTTCAGCCGAGACCAGGCCAGCTTCGACAAGGAGTACAAGCAGGAGATCTCTAGCATCATCGAACCGGCAAAAATGCATTGAATTTGGGCAACTGGTAAGTCGCTTTCGCAATGTCTTTTGCCAACCTGCTCAAGTATCAGTCTTAGGGAAAGCCAGCCGAAGCTACGAAGAGGCGGTATGGCAACGAGATCACGAGCATTATGACATTATACCCCGGCATGACACAGGCACTTGTATTTCAAAGATGGAGAAAAGTACCCAGATATCTCTAGCCTAGCCCGCATCAACAATGAGCTACTCCGAAATCCTGATCTAGGTTAGAAATACCACAACCTGGCGTGACTCCATGATGAGCGCATTGATGAGAGAAGTTGGTGTAAGATCCTGATCTACCCTAGGTTTTCCTTGGGATTGTGATTTGGTATAGGAAGTTGCGGCTCGCCTCAAGACTTGATTTGGAGATTTCGAGAGGAACTTTGGCTGACCAGTATAGGCGGTGCTGAGGAGAATCTCTGGCAGTGGGTTTTGTCGGGTTCGATGTAGCCTGCGAAATCGGGATGGTGCAGGACGCTGAGTTTGAAATCAGAAGGTGCGACTTCCTGAACGGGCTGCAAAGTCGTGCCCACGAAACTCGCCCACGTCATGAAGCTTTGGTCCTTCTTTCCTAATCCTTTTGGCGAGCTGGATCTGTCTGCCTGTGGCCAGAAACCTACTGTCCCCTCTGCCTTTCGTTTTCCCAATCCTGACTGAGTCCTATCCAAGCTTTCCACGATGCCCTTCCACGGTCCCAGCAAGCGGTTGCGCAAGACAATCCTAGATTCTGACGATGAGCAAGAATCGATACCGCCCAGCGACAGAAAGAAGCCAAGATCAAGCTCCGAGAGCCTTACCGATGACACAGAAGACTGTATGCTTTAAGCAGTCAACGTTGGTTACATATCACTGACCGATTTAGTGAGCGAAGAACTTGAGACAGGCTTCGAATTTGCCTTGACCGACGCTGCTATTGCAGCCCACGACGCGATCGAGCGACCCATCACTTCTGCGAGCAAAGAAATCGATCACCTCAAGATCTGCATACGCAGCTCATCCAAGAGCAGCCCATCGATTAACACGGACGACATGGTAGATCATATCGGTTTCTCGTGCAGGCAGACCCAAGCCGTCAAGCATCGCAAAGCAGCAAATTCCTGGGCATCTGCTGGATCAGAAGACGACGACCAGCTGTGGTCAGACTTTGTGGATGATGTTCAGCATGCCTATGAATCCCTGGGAATTCCCTTCGAACGACATGATCTTGTTAAGTTTTCTGGACTACTCACCTCACCCGGGTTGATTATCCTACACTACCCTCCTGCGGATCCAGAAGGAACTGTTGATCCTTTCATGCACACAATGAACCCAAGCAATATTTGTATTCACGCTCTGTTGTCAAAGATGGGCCTGGCTGGTCATTCCGATGAGGCTTTGGCTATGGCCTGGATCGAGAGGTTNTTTGTCAAAACTTCCCTCAAATGGCGGGGCGAGAACCAAACCCGGCCCTATGAAGCAGCGCATCCGTCTAAAGTTGTGGACCTCAATCTCGAGTTCCAGAAGAAGCTTATCTCCATCTCAGACTACAGCGTGCGGCTTGTCTGTGGTGGGGTTAATGTGAACGAGGCACTGAAGAGTCTGAATAAGCACAGCATCCCCTTTTCTCTATCGAGTACTCCGCTCTATGGGCAGCCATAGCATGGCACCCTGGATGTAGAGTTGCAGAGGATAACACTTTTTATGTACCATCCTGAGGGTATACTGAGAGGTATGGCTTCGAGGTTCCGCAATCTGGCCGACACCATCATGAACACTTTCTGTGCCCTAATGGGAATCAGAACAGTACGTCCGGATTTCTACGCCNNACCAAAGAAGGGTCAGGGACCAAGACCAGACCCGATAACACTCTATCCGTACTTTGTAAGCTTTTGAATGCCGAGAAACAGGGTGCACCCAGATTCGACATGGGCACAATCCCGCCCAACCTCAAGGGATACATCGAGATAGAGCAAAGGGATAATGGCCTGGTTCTGGATGAGACACATCCTGNNAGTTCTCGATCATCAGACAGCTTCATCTNNTCATGTATCTTTGAAGCATGAACCCAAATCGACAAAAGCGATTGCACTGCTCCCTGTCGCGCCGATCACGAAGGAGAACGTTAGCTATTCCACAGAAACTTACCTCATTCAAAGGCTCCGACCGCAGCAGTGCACCGTCTGCGGAAAAGTCTGCACCAGTCTANNGGAAGACTTAATTCCCACATGCAACGTCATGATACGGTCAAGCCCTATAAGTGTGCAGAGGAAAACTGTACAGCAGATTTCAGAACAACCTGGGAGCTGGACCAACACAAAATGGTTCACACAGACGAAAGACCACATGCGTGTGAAGAACCGAAGTGCGGACAGAAATTCAAGACGCCCAAAGAGCTGGCTGCCCACAAGACGTCTCACGGAAACTTTCCCATCTTGTGCCAGGAAGGTGCGTGCCAGCGCAGGTTCAGGACCGACACCGAGCTTCAAGAACATGTCTTTGTCCACGATCTCTCGATCTGTTCAGACTGTTTTGAAGGGTTCGAAGACGCCGATAGCCTTCTTGTTCATCGAAGCGTCCGGTGTGGAATTCCAGGCGATCACAGCATTGACGACGAAGAATTGCATGAGCAAGATGAAGTGGTCCAGAATGGTCGCGCCAAACAAGTCTTCATCTGCCCCGAGCCGGAGTGCTGCAGGGACTTTTGGAAGGAAAGCTTGCTCACAGAGCACAGGAAGTCTCATACTATCGCTACGCATGCATGCGTACACCCACGTTGCGGCAAGATCTACAAGACCGCCCGTGCGTTGAAGAATCATGAGGAAGCACACAATCCGAACCGTACGCGCTTTGCTTGTAAAGAGCGTGGCTGCACCAAAGAGTACTCTTCACCCAGAAACTTGGACCGCCACGTGAAGGCTAAGCATCCAGCCCCAGTCTGAGTTCATGAGCATTTACAAATTTCTGGAATGGGTCAGAAGCTGGTCATTCTGATTTGAGCTCTTTGCTTTCCTATCCATCTGCACACAGCGTTATGTCACTTGAGACAGATCTTGCAGTACAGCCTGTTGCTAGTCTTCCTCTTTTCTGGCTCTCTATGTATGGTTATACATGTACTGCTACTGGCTTGTCCCACGAATTGTGAGCTATGACACGTTTTGTTTTGTATTTGCATTTATTAGAACGGAAGTATGGTTTGGACGTTGCTATCTCACTCGGAGACCGGTGTGTATAATGGTTGTTTGTTTTAGCTTGTCAATAGCCATTCTGTATAGGTTCCTCCCGGCACCATTCGTACTCATGTTTCTAGGTTTCTACAAGGAGTGAACATTGGTCTATAACCCTCGTTGCCTAAAATTGCCTAGAAATCAGATTGCTCATCCTACTGTTATGGCATTTGAAGCGAAGTTTGTAGTGTTCTTGCTTTCTTCTGTAATTTGGAATGGTGGCACATGGTGTTGTCAATGTGATGTCAACAGAAGGTGATGCGCTATGGGCACGGATGCAGCTTGTTCGCTCCGTCCACCAGACTTTTCACGTTCACGCGTAGAGGTCCCATCCGCCAACAACAACGACATCTGCCCTGACTTGTGGCAAGATGCCGTCGGTCGCCTACCTCATAGATGGTAGGAGGTCAATGTTCATCATACCACTTGACTGACCACAGCCTGCTTGCTCGTCGAAAAGCTTGCCAGGCTCATCGACAATAGATAGATCCCATATGGTTCCCGTGTTCCTTTGTCATGCGGGTTAGCCAAGACACCAGCTCCCTATACCTCGAACGAAGCACCCACATCGCAATGGACTCGCCCGTACTCCACCGTTCGTCAAGAGATCTAAGTCGAAGAAGGCTTTATGGTCTCTGACCAAGCTTGGACATGCTACTATTTACCTGACACCTGTAAACGGCTTGGCAGTGTTTCGATATATCGAAGCGCCTATAGCCACACCATAAGGTGCTTCTTGGCATGCCGCTTACTCAACTCACCGAAGACTCCTTCCAGATAGTAGGTTTCAAAATTGATCCTAATTCATGGCCAAGACGTTTACCACAAGCCATGCCATCCGCGAAGGGAGTCCATGCCAGCCGAGCAGACCATTCCAGAACACTATTCTCGTCTGCTTGCTTCCTCGTCGGACCCACAAACCATATGCTCGTCCACAACCTATCTATCTTTAGGTAGATAGGCATGTCAACTTGTGCTTGGTTGACCAGACTTTGTGTTTGATCAACCTGGGCAGATTCGCTAAGAGGGTTGGCAAGCTGCAGCATGTCAACCTCCATGCCCGGAGTTCTTGTATAGCAGAGCTCAGCATGGCTATTTAAGCACTCGAGACTCGCCTCAATTCGTCTTCTTTCCCTTCGTCCAACATTCGCTACATTCGTTTGATCATTTCACTTCTCTCCTTGTCTGCAGCTGGCTCTGCCAAGTAACCGATTTTTTCACACATCTCTCAGAAAAGCCACTCAAACACACTCAGAAACGATGCATTTCACTACTGTTGCCGTCGCTGCCCTTACAGGATTCGCTCCTCTCATCGAGGCTCACTACACCTTCACTCAGCTTCTGGTCAATGGTGCCCCTGTTGGTAGAGACTGGCAGTACATCCGCCAGCACACCAGGGGCTACATGCCTACCAAGTACGGAGAAATTCTTGAGAATGACTTCCGTTGCAACACTGGCGCTGGATCGGGTGCCAACACCGAGGTTTACACCGTCAAGCCCGGTGATAAGATCGGAATGAAGCAAGGCTTTGGTGCGAACGGAATTGAGGTGAGAAATCAGTAGGTATAATCAATATGAGAGAGAGTTGCTGACTGTTATTTCGCTTTACAGCACCCTGGCCCCGCTCAAGTCTATCTGAGCAAGGCTCCTAGCTCAGTCAAGAGCTACGATGGCAGCGGCGACTGGTTCAAGGTCCAGCAAGACCTGCTCTGCAAGTCGGGTAATGCTCAGGCCCTCAAGACCGATGCATGGTGCATCTGGAAGAAGAACAACATCGAGTTCACTGTTCCCAGCAACATTGTAAGTGCATGATTCGTCGGTCGATAAGCTTCATACTACCCAATGCTAATTCATCTCCTTCTCACANNGCCCGACGGCGAGTACCTCGTCCGCAGCGAACACATCGCCATCCACGGTGCCCACGACAAGCAAGCCGAATTCTACTACTCCTGCGCTCAAATCAAGATTCAAGGAGGCAGCGGAAGCTCCGTCCCCACGGGTGTTAAGATCCCTGGTGTCTATAAAATCGACGACAAGGCTATCAACTTTAGCGTTTGGGGCTCTGCTACTACTTACCCTCATTTGCCTGGCCCTGCTGTCGCTGCTGGCGGTTACACAACTGGCTCTATCGATGGCACAACTACTGGTACTACTACTGCTGGTGGTGCTGCTCAGGGTGGTTCTCCTGTTGTACAGGGCGATTCCCCCGCTGTCCAGAGCGATTCCTCCGCTGTTCAGAGCGACTCTTTTGCTGTTCAGGACGATTCTTCTGCCGTCCAGAACGATTCTCCAGCCGTTCAGGGTGATTATTCCGGAGCCCAGAGCGATTCTCCTGCCGTGCAGGGCGGCTCTCCTGCCGTCCAGGGTGGCTCTCCTGCTGTCAGAGCTGGTGCTGCGGTCAACGCTGGAGCCAATGCGGGAGCCGATCCTGGAGCCTATGGCGAGGTCAAAGGTCAGACAAACGGTCAAGCAAACGGTCAGGCCAATGGTGGACAATGGTGGAAGGGTCACTGGTCGGATCACTGGTAAGGAGATAGTTGACTCTTGAGTCTGTGTTGCATGCGATGAGCCTTTCGTCTTCGTCAGAGACACACGAAGTGGCGTCAGGTCTATCGCAAATGTGGTGAGAAAATGTGTTTCTATTGGTCGCACTTGACACCTTGGTGGTCTGGACACCGATGGCTGAAATGTCGCCCGCGACATCCTGTTCGATTCATTGCTTGTTGAAGAGTTCGCTCATTCTATGTATTGCAGGTCAATAGCTAGAAGACAGAGCATGTGATCCCTTCCACTTGATTTCTCTTGATGGAGCTTTATATCGTCCTGTGGAGGCAGGAACGAAGGATACATGATAGTCAAGAGCAAAACAAAACGTACAGCAGCAGGGATTCCCACGTGGTCACCCACCGTAGTACTAATCTGCCGTTCAACTGCTTATGTATGGCAGAGCGGACGGGATGCCCAGTTTTCAGCTGACTGTGGCCGTACGTGCTTATGATCCTATCTTACAGGACCATATATGTTGATTTGTCATGATGCTTGTAAGAAAGTGATAAGAACAACCGTACTACTGTAAAGCCCAATCGAATCCTCCGGCAAAACTCTCGCGAACGAGATTTGGTGAAGTGAATACAGCCGTGAGCTGCAACAAAGTGCTGTAAACCCATCATCGCAAAGAGATGCTCTCTATGCCATCCAAAAGCGTTTGAATCTTTGTCAAGTTGCCAGACAAAGCGCTGTTGGTTTGCTATGATCGTTGGCTGGCTATAAGCCCGCTTCAAAAACCATGTACCATGAGCGTGATCGATCAAACTGATGGTATATTTCGACCAGCCAGCGCCAGCTGCTTCTTACTGATCACTTCGGTCGACGAACACATTGACCACTGCCTAGGGCCCACTCTGTTGAACATTGCCACCGTGGCCCACGACTCTGTCAATCGCCCAATTACCGCTGCCAGCAGGGACTTGAACCACATGAACGCTCGTATCTGCAAGTTGATCCTATTCTCAAGCGCCCGGGCGCTATATATATCTCCTGGAATATCTCACGCTTCCCCACCTTGACCAAATGCCTCCAGCAAAGACCAGTGGATTTTTCCACACCGAAGAGCCTCTCGACCCGGAAGAGATCACAGACATCAAAGAGATTCGCAACGGCAGAGCAGTCCTCAGGTTCGTCAACGACAAGTACAAAGGAGTACTCTCCGTCAAGATCGCCAGAGACATCAACTCTGCCAAACTCCAGCAAGTCGAGTTTTCAGCAGTGATTCTTGGTCAAAGTCAACCGGCGAAATGGTGTTGCTCAAGCGCCAAGGCACAACTCTCCAGACCGTGGTCGGCACGGAGCCCAAACAGAGCGGAGGCATTAGTGTAGGACATTGTCAGCGCGCTGCATCATAAGGGCGGTTCCTCCACCGAAGGGAAGTTTTGATCAGGTATCTCTCAATGCAAAATGGCCAGAGCCTCGACCAATCCGCTAGCTAGCACTATATGTTCGACCGCATGTTTTCAATACAAACATTCTTCTCGAACTCGCCGATCGTCTATCATCAGCGCTTTCTCGACATACGAATCGTTCGTCAAACACGCTGCAAGCATACCAATACGTCCAACAACGAGACAGTCATCTCGGCATCGTGCCCCCTAAAAGACATATCAGTTGTTACCCAATTGGAGTGCAACATACATGTAGCATGAGAAATATCAAAGAGGCGCTGAAGGTTGCGAGCTCGGATCATGGTGTTCTCCCTAGCAGATACTCTGTTGCGCGCGCAGCCATAACACGGTCGCCTCAACCCAGAGTTACAAAGGTCTGCTCTGTGTAAGTGTCATCCTCGAAACGATCTGACTGGTATGACTCCGGCAGGTCGCGAGATGTCCGATGAACACTTTCCGCGACCTCTTGGGACAGACATCAGAGCTGTTCGTC
The DNA here is from genome assembly GCA_903853725.1 of Aureobasidium uvarum. Taxonomy (NCBI): domain Eukaryota; kingdom Fungi; phylum Ascomycota; class Dothideomycetes; order Dothideales; family Saccotheciaceae; genus Aureobasidium; species Aureobasidium uvarum. The sequence goes on from CAINUL010000015.1 coordinate 1,055,627, forward strand.
CGAACTTCTTCCAACAGTGTTGTTATCTGCATATGCTCGATGGTCTGTCGAAAGCACTAACAGCACTGCCAAATGAATATCCAAAAAGAAGAAAGGAGATTTATGATGTCTTTCGAGAGCAAGAGCACTGGGTCGTCAGTTCAAGAGCAGGAGACGTGTAGTACTAAGATACTGATTTATGGCGGAGCGGACGGGGTGCCCATTCATCGACATGAATATTTATACCATCTTACCCGCAGTGTTGTAACCATTCATTCATGCGGTCTTTCCGCTAGTATTGAGATGTGGCCGTCAAGAAGGCTTCGTCTGGCAATTTCGATACAAAAAGCACATGGCCTCTTTCTTCTAGGAGGCAAAGCTATATCACACGCAAAGACGCTGCGTTGTATGTCAAAATCCTGGATTAGTACAGGAAAATACGCCAACCTAGTATAGAGAAATGCGCCAATCTAGTACAGGGAAGTATCCCAATCTAGTATAGGACAATATCCTAATCTAGTATAGGATTTGTTTCCGTATCGAACGATACCCTTTCGACGTTGTCCTCACAACCTATCATCACTCTTCGGAAAATTACCGTCAACAACCAGCACGGTGGAAGAACAAAAGCTGAACATATATAGGAAGCATCAAAGTTGTGCATAGAGGAGTCACACCGACCCCTGGGCAGAATATTTGCTGGCCATATTCGGCCAAGAAGGTACGACAGAGAGGTGCAAAAGGTGGCATCGAGTTGTTCGATGCGAAGAGGCGCTCGCTTTGTGATCAACTAGGAACGCTGAAACGCTTCCCAAAACACTAGACATGACGCCATGCAAGACAGAATTGATTAGCAGGAGATCTGGCGAATTCTCAGCATACACGTAGAGATGTCTATCAGAGAAAGAAGGATGAAAAAGAATTAAAAAAGAACCAAGAGAAAGAAGGAAGAGAAAAAGACAACAGATTGCACATGTGAAGAGGCGAGGTGGAGGCAATTTTGAAAGAAATTAGAATCTTCATTTGAATCATTATGAAGCACCGAAAAGGTGCATTGCATGCGTGCAGTTCTTGCACGGAAAAAGGTATCGAAGAAAAATCAAAGAACCCAGGATCGGTCTACCATGCTATTATCCGAACGCCAATGTGTGCAGAGTTGATTCGTTTAGTCAACCTCCTCGACAGAGGGACCATCGTCATGGGCGGGAGCGGGGCCAGCGCCACCAGTGGGCATGCCCTCGGGGGCACCGCCACTCTGTTGGTAGAAGGCAGTCCTGTAAAGATGTTAGCACATAGTCCAGCAGCAACAGAAAAGGAATCAAACTTGCATGATGGGGTTCGCGGTTGCCTCAAGCTCCTTCTGCTGGGACTCGTACTCCTCCTTGGTGGCGGTGGTGTTGGAGTCGATCCACTCAACGGTCTCGTTGATCTTGGCTGAGAGCTTCTCCTTGTCATCGGCAGGGAGCTTCTCCTCAACCTTGGGGTCGGAGATGGTGTTCTTGAGAGAGTAGGCGTAGGACTCGAGACCGTTCTTGGCGCCGATACGGGCGGCCTCAGCCTCATCCTCCTCCTTGTACTTCTCAGCCTCGGAGAGCATGCGCTCAATCTCCTCCTTGGAAAGACGGCCCTTGTCGTTGGTGATGACGATCTTGTTGGTCTTGCCGGTACCCTTCTCAAGGGCAGAGACGTTCATGATACCGTTGGCATCAACATCGAAGGTGACCTCGATCTGGGGCACACCACGAGGGGCAGGGGGAATGCCGGTAAGCTCGAACTTGCCGAGAAGGTTGTTGTCCTTGGTGCGGGCACGCTCACCCTCGAAGACCTGGATCAAGACACCGGGCTGGTTGTCGGAGAAGGTGGAGAAGGTCTCGGACTTCTTGGTGGGGATGGTGGTGTTGCGCTTGATGAGAGCAGTCATGACACCACCGGCGGTCTCGATACCGAGAGACAACGGGGCGACGTCGAGAAGAAGGATCTCGTTGGTGGACTTGGAAGAGGTGTCACCGGAAAGGATGGCGGCCTGGACGGCAGCACCGTAGGCAACAGCCTCATCGGGGTTGATGGACTTGTTGGGTTCCTTGCCACCGAAGAAGTCGGAAACCATCTTCTGGATCTTGGGGATACGAGTGGAACCACCGACAAGAACGATCTCATTGACGGAGGACTTGTCGATCTTGGCGTCACGGAGAGTGCGCTCGACGGGCTCCATGGTGCCACGGAAGAGGTCCTGGCAGAGCTCCTCGAATCTGGCACGAGTGAGGGAGGTGTAGAAGTCGATACCCTCGAAGAGAGAGTCGATCTCGAGAGAGGTCTGAGCAGACGAAGAGAGGGTACGCTTGGCACGCTCGCAAGCAGTTCTCAGGCGGCGCAGAGCACGGGGGTTGGAAGTGAGGTCNNCTGTGAGATAGTTAGCATACAGTCTTGACAACAGTAAGATTGGAATCTGACTCGCCTTCTTATGTTTACGTTTGAACTCGTTAACGAAGTGGTTAACGAGACGGTTGTCGAAGTCCTCACCACCCAAGTGAGTGTCACCAGCAGTGGACTTGACCTCGAAGATACCCTCCTCAATGGTGAGGAGCGAGACATCGAAAGTACCACCACCAAGATCGAAGATGAGGACGTTGCGCTCACCCTCAACCTTCTTGTCAAGACCGTAGGCAATGGCAGCGGCGGTGGGCTCGTTGATGATACGGAGGACGTTGAGGCCAGCAATCAGACCGGCATCCTTGGTAGCCTGGCGCTGAGAGTCGTTGAAGTAGGCAGGGACAGTGACGACAGCGTTGTTGACGGTGCCACCAAGGTATGACTCGGCGGTCTCACGCATCTTGGTGAGGACCATGGAGGAGATCTCCTCAGGGGTGAAGGTCTTCTCCTCGCCCTTGAACTCGACCTGAACGATGGGCTTGCCACCCTTGTCGATGACCTTGAAGGGGAAGTGCTTCATGTCGGCCTGGACCTCAGCATCGGCGAACTTGCGGCCAATGAGGCGCTTGGCGTCGAAGACAGTGTTGTGAGGGTTCATGGCGACCTGGTTCTTGGCCGAGTCACCGATCAGACGCTCTGAGTCGGTGAAGGCGACGAACGAGGGAGTGGTGCGGTTACCCTGGTCGTTGGCGATAATCTCAATGCGGTCATCACGGTAGATACTGGATAGAAAAGTCAGCAAGGGTGTCAAGAAAACAGGGGCTGGAGCTTATACGAACCCGACACATGAGTAGGTGGTACCCAAATCAATACCGATAGCAGGAGCCATGATGGATGTGTTGTGAACTGAAAAAGAAGATGGGGTATCAAACAGAAGGCTTTTTGTTGACGATGTAAGAGATGTCGTCAGTCGTAAAGAAAAGTGCTTTTGATTGAGTGTGAGAGAAAGAAGTTGTGAGGTGAGGTGTGAGCAAGAGAAGTAAGTTTTATAAATGTGCGCCGTGGGCGGTTGTTGCGTTGCTTCGGACACGACCAGAATTTGCGGGTGGTTTCCATCCTCTTCTACATGTTTCCATGACTTGCCTCTGCCTTCTGGGGCCCGTCTATCTCGTCACGTTCCGTCACTTTTCACTCAATTATTGCGTCTAGGTGGTTCGGGGACCTGCTTGCAGCTTCCGGCTACTTCGACAAGGCAATTGCCGTATTTGACTCACTTTGCAGAGCACCTTCCTCACTTCTTGCGACTGCTTCAGTCTGCGTTTCGTCGCGGGGTGGTATCGAGAATGACGTTTCGAGATGGTCCAAGCGTTCATGCTTTCTGAATCATTCTGGGGCAGGGTTGCTTTGTTCCAGAGCCGTCAACAAAAAATTCATGCTGAGGTTGAACGCACAATGACGGAGTGGCAAGCTCTGAAATCGACGTCTATCAACTCAGTGAGAAGAAGAAGCAAATGCAGCAGCTCGTGTCAACGACAGGATGTCAAGTCGAACAATCAGTGTAACACAGGTGGAGTCTTCACCTCTCAGTACTTCTTCTCGATGGCGGAGGAGTTCGAGTTTGTTGAGCTCTTTCAGCACGTTTGGTTGCAGGCTTGCAAGCTCGACGCAAGCTCTAGGATATAACTCTTACTTCGAGCTCGCTTCTCCGTCAGCGAAGTTGCAGCAACGAGGAACCAGTATTTTCAAGGCCGGAAAGCTTTTGGCTGTTAAAAGAATTACAAAATGCAGTGTCCCCTTTTCGCTAAAGATGTCCTATGCGCCTATATCAAAACCCCTTTGCTTGCCTAGAGTGCGCCACAAATGCCAGAAACTCGAATGATCTGTCGTAGCCTCCCTATTCGTATGAGAAAAGCCAAGGATGGTGTTGCCTGAAACGTTTCGATCAGTCTGTTCAGGTTCTGCAGTCCTCACAGCGCCAATCGAATATCTGTCTGTCAAGACCAACGCAAGCCATATGGAACTCGCTATGCGGGCAATNGCTGTTTCGTCACTTAGCGACCCACACATGATCAGAAGGAGATGAACTTACGATGTTTCTGCAAGTAATGACCTTGCGCGATCCAGAGGCCACTTTACCGCACACACAAGCATTTGGTGCATGGTGGACACCGTCTTGCATCTCAACGTCGTCGTCATTGGTTCGATGTACGGCTGGAGAGACCTCGGCGCCTGGCTCAGTGTCGCTGTCGTCAATCATAATCACATCTAGCCTGTTATGACTTTGCTGAGCAGTTGATGGTGGGACCTGACTGGCTCCAGCTGCAATCCCATCTCTGGCCATCGAGAGATTGTTGGGTTCTCCGGTACTGTCCGCAGTAGCCTGTTCTTCCTCTGCAACCAAGCCAAGACAATAATCAATGTAGTTCTCTGGAATCAATTTCCTGGCTTTTAGCTCGGCCAACTTGGTTTTGAGTTCCTGCAAAAGATGTGGCTGTTTTAGGCGCACTGCAAACCTCCGTACGAATCGAACAACCGATTCGCAGACGTGTTTGTTCGCCAGGCTCGTTGCTTCTTCTTGCAAGTTGTCGTCGAAGAGTATCGCGAACTCTCTGGCGGCACCGGTAAGTTGGGGAAATCCTTCTACTCTATGCTTGACGCGAAGCCATGAGTCGTCTGGCTCAGCGTCACTCTCACTGAGCATCTCTCCAGGCTCCACTTCTCGTTTGGACTCTGCGCGAAAGACAGCGACGTCTGGAATATCAGGAACCTCGTATTTCTCTCGCTTTCTTGGTTGCACCTCCCGAACCTCTTCAGGTGGTCCTCTCTTTGGCTGGCGATCCGGTAGCGTCAACCTTGACTGTCCGTTAGCGGTCGGTGCTTTTAGTCGCGCAATCCCTTTCGACATGCAGCCAGGTTTGACGGTCTTGGGAAAGGTCTTGAGAGGCAGCTGTTTCCCGCTGGCCCAAGTGTTGTACCCACCTTCCAAGATGTATTTCTGCAGATCGAACGGAGTCGCTGGTTTGACCCAAGTGATCTCTCGCTCATCGCACACGTTATCGCTAGCCCGTTCATATCTCGGTGCTGAAAGATCAATCTGGACCGTACGGATGACTGAATTAGAGTCCGTCGCTACTGGTTTATGCACCTTGAAGGTGAAATGGTCATGAAAGCTCAGATAATGGAAATGAAGTCTGTCAAATGTTGGGTGAGGCAAACGGCCTGGGCAGAAGACGCAACTGAATTGTGTAAAGGCGATAGTTCTCGACCCGAGCGAACCTCCCTCAAAGACATACGTGATGTAGCAGGTTTGTGTATTGCGCGTCGTTCTGGGTCGTCGGAGTGCGTCCATACTTTCGAGCGTTTGCATGATATGATTGCACATAGCTAGCGGAGTCCCCCTTGACTTGATGACCGGAGTCCAAGAGACATCAGCTTTCAGAAGATAATCCACACTTTCGAAAGAGAGCGGCTTAGACTGGTCCTCGGGGTCATGCCGACATCGAAACAGGGTACGTCCGGCGGAAAGTGGTGAGGCAGAAAGCTGCGTCCAATACGCTCTTAGCTGAGCCTGTTCTGGATTTGAAGTCGTGTCCGAGCCGGCTTTCGGATCCAATATAGAGAACAGCTGGGAGGCGTCTTCAGAATCAAAGCAGTCAATGACCAGACTGAGTGCAGCTTGATAGTGACGTTCTTTTCTCCATCTCTTGCCGCCGTTTGTGTTATGGTTTGCCAGTTGGCTGTTAAGCATCTGCTCTTCTGTGACAATGAAGGGCTTCATATCAATGGAGAGAGCCGTTGCGCCTTTGTCATCCTTTACTTCGGTCAATTCAGCCAGATGCGAGTCGGTGTGTATAATAATGTCACTTGTGTCGATGTCGGCATTGTGGATCTGGATGTTGCATTGTACATTGCATCTAAGTCGGAGATGGTCAGGGGCAGGAAGCCACTTCGGATTCGCAGATGGTTCGGGCTTGGCAGCCAGCTTCCCCATTTTCATAATAAGTTCACCGTTGGAGGTATATCGTTTCTTGATGATACCTTTTGGATGAACTTTGAGTGTTCGCTGCATAGGTTTCGTGGCTTTGGACAGCAGGTCCATGCTAGGGAGAGATCGTGGGAGCTCATTGTTAAGAAGCATATCTGTGGCTGTGGAGTTTGAGGTGGAGTCTGGCGAATGGTTGAGAACGTTTAGATTGTGTTCATGGTGATCGAGGACTTTTCGAAGGTTTCGTTGTAGGAAGACAGGCTGTCTCCGTGTGAAGACGTCGTATACCAGGTTTGATCCGCAATATTTTCTGTAGTCGTCCACTGAGTTCATTTCTGCTGCAAGGCGAAGGCTGAGATTCGACGGTGTTGCAAGAAGTGGAAATCTGAAATGGTGTCTTCAGTCGCATCGTATCGCGTGGTTGTCGTGAGGTCGAAGAGATGATAAGAGGTTTGGCCTTAGGCAGTGCACATGATGCGCCTCAGCGCGCGCATGCAAGGGATTGTGAAGTCTTGTTGTCGGCGGCTGTTTTGAAAAGTCGCACACGTTTAGACCGTGGGGAAGGAAACCGCGATTACCGGTCGAGGCAAGAGCGAGTCTTCTAATGGACATGTAACAAGGGTGAGTGAAGGAGATGCAGAATGGTTTGTCGAAAGAGAGAAACAGACAACCTTGATATTTGTCGTTGAGATCAAGTGAGATTGAAGGTGTTGGTAGGGTCTCTTGTAGTGCCTAGGCAACCCGGCACTTTTCAGTACAGACGGAAGGCACTACCTACAGCAAAGTTACCCAAGTAGGGAAGGGACGAGCTGATCGACAGCTACCAATCTTGCATATTGAAGATAGAACGGACCGAGACAGTGAGCCCACCTTCGTGAGGGATTGTTCTTCAAGAACCTGATAATGGTCGAATAGTAACCTGCAGGAGGGAGGCTCAAGTTCAAAGGCGGTGACCCCACATGTCACCATATGCCCGCCATCACAGCGACGTCAACCATCGTCAATGCATTATCGTGTCGAGGCGAATTTATACAACTTCTTGACATCTCAACCTAAGCCTATCTTTCTTTGATCACATACCCGCCTCATCGAAATCGTACACGCCTGCCAAACGACCTTGTTTATGCTATCGAGAGCACGAAGCCTGCGTCCAACGCCAGCACATACCCGCATCGCACTCATGGCAGCCCACATCACCACCAGTGGCCACCAGAACGCCCTGTACGACTCGACCAAAACCAACGAGAAGACGCACTCAATCAAAGACCTACCAAAGTCGAACAACTTCACCACAAACCTCCCGCCAGATCAGAACTTCCCTACTCCGTCCAGTTCACATGCTGCCGAGCGAAGAGAACTTGGCCCTCGCTTGGTCAAGGGAGCCCTCTATACCTACGTTCGCCCCGATCCACCTACAAAATATGAAGTACTCGCTGTATCGCCTGCTGCACTTCAGACTCTCTCCATCGACCCATCATCAACCGACTCGCAAGACTTTCAAGACACGGTATCCGGCAACAAGATCTTGACATGGGACGAAGCAAAGGCTTCGGAATCAAACATGCTGCCAGAAGAACAACAACGACGAGAACAAATCTACCCCTGGGCACAATGTTACGGTGGTTATCAGTTCGGCCAATGGGCAGGCCAGCTGGGCGACGGCCGCGCTATTTCCTTGTTTGAGGCCACAAACCCCAACTCAGACGTACGGTACGAGGTTCAACTCAAAGGTGCGGGCAAGACACCCTACAGTCGTTTCGCCGACGGCAAGGCTGTGCTACGAAGCAGTATCAGAGAGTTTGTCGTCAGTGAGAGTTTGCATGCTCTTGGTATCCCTTCGACTCGCGCATTGGCTTTAACTTTCACTCCCGAGGACAAGGCTTTGAGAGAGCGCATCGAGCCCGGCGCTATTGTCACACGTTTCGCTCAAAGTTGGCTACGCTTTGGTACTTTCGACCTTCTACGATCTCGGGGCGACCGAGCACTCATCCGAAAGTTGGCCACATATGTTGCAGAAGACGTCTTCGGTGGCTGGAAGAACCTCCCGGGTGCCTTGAAACCCGGCGAGATTACCGAGACGGCCATTGACCCAGAACGCGGCTTCGCAGACACCATCCTAGAGGGCGAGAACGAACACGAAGAGAATCGCTTCACACGTCTTTACCGCGAGATTGCCCGTCGTAATGCAAAGACAGTTGCGCACTGGCAAGCCTACGCATTCACGAACGGTGTGCTCAACACTGACAACACATCCGTCTTTGGATTGTCCATCGACTTTGGCCCCTTCGCCTTCCTCGACAACTTTGATCCGAGCTACACACCCAACCATGACGATCACATGCTACGCTACAGTTACCGCAACCAACCGAGCATCATCTGGTGGAACCTGGTACGTCTAGGCGAGGCCTTTGGCGAGCTAATCGGTGCCGGAGCCCGTTGCGACGATGACGAGTTCGTGAACGAAGGCGTCAGCAAGACTTGGGCGGACGAGCTGATCAAGCGTGCCGAAACACTGATCGAGAAGACGGGCGAAGAGTTCCGCACAGTGTTCATGGCCGAGTACAAGCGTCTCATGTCTGCACGCCTCGGTCTCAAACAATGCAAAGACTCTGACTTTGAAGTTCTCTTCTCCGAGTTGCTGGACACACTCGAGGCACTGGAGCTTGATTTCAATCACACTTTCCGCAGACTCAGCAATATCAACCTGATAGAGATCGAGTCTGAGGAGCAAAGGAAGGAAGTCGCGGGTCGTTTCTTCCACAGCGAAGGTCTCGGTGGCACAGTAGGTACCAGCGAAGACGATGCCAGAACTAGAATTGGCAAGTGGCTCGAGCAATGGCGCAACCGTGTCATCGAGGACTGGAGCGAAGGCAAGGATGCCGAGCGCCAAGAGGCCATGAAGAAGGTCAANCCCAAAGGTAAAAAATCGCATCCACGATTACATGAGAAAACAAAAGACTGACTTACACGTTCACAGTTCATTCCCAGATCATGGATCCTCGACGAGCTGATCGAAAGAGTCGAAAAGAAGGGCGAGCGCGAGATTCTTCAAGGTGTCATGAAGATGGCCCTCAATCCTTTCGAGGAATCATGGGGATGGAACAAGGAGGAGGAAGAAAGGTTCTGTGGTGATGTGCCTCACATCAAGCGTGCCATGCAGTGCAGTTGCAGCTCTTGAGCTGGCGGATGTCCTAGATCGAATAATTGTACAAGCCATATCACCACGCCATAGTCAAAATTCGAACTGCCGTCTAAACACATTCGTCATGATTTTCAAAGTGTCGAGTGCCTTCTGTGACGCGATCGGTTGAGTCGAAGACTGTCACAGTACAGACATGAGTAAGAAAAACATCGTTGTATGATATATTGACTTTGAGGTCTGCCCATAATCGTAGCCATTTCATCCGTCTCGTTTTGTTCATTCGCAGAAAAAGGGGTATAAGAAGAGCTCACCAGACTGCCACCAACTAACCCATATTGACGCCTGTATACCATGCTCGCTGTTATGTGTATAATGCTGCTGCCATTCATTCGCAGGCAGTCTTCATCAGAAAACAAAGCCTCCCCCTAGTTTTCAAGTGGGGCCGACACACTACCTAACCATGTCGGTAACAAAGACAAGGAAACCGAAAGAAGAAGAGAAAAGAGCCCAGGTCGAAGAATATGCCGAGCCTTCCGAAGATTCGTCAAAGTCAACAAGGAAGGACGCAATCAGACCTGAGTCTTCTTGTCGAGGAAGAGGTGCAAGTGGTTGTCGCCATCGTATGGGTCCTTCTCCTTCCACTCCCAGCACAAGAACTTCCAGTTGAGCTCGGGACGCCAGAACAGTCCATAGCCGAGACCGCCTCCATCAGCTGTCAGAGCGCCAGTCTTGGGCATGCGGATACCGAAGACGCAGCGAGCGAAGCGCGAATGCAAGATGGCCATGGTACACATGACGCAGGGTTCATGGGTGAGGTAGATCTCGAGATCGACGCAAAGGTAGCCGTCAGGGATGAGGTTGTCCTTGTTAAAGGCTTTGCGTTCCATGGGCGTCAGAGGGTAGTCAAGCAAAGTCTTGTCAACGAACTTGGGAGCTCCAGGAGCGGGTGTGTGAGAAGGTCTGTTGATGTCCAGAGCAGCCATGTCCGGGTTGAGCTTTGTAGGGTCACGAGTAGCGCTGCGGACACGTTTGCGTGCGACCATGCCTATAGCTCGCATAACGGCGTGAGCCATAGGGTTCTGCTGACCAGCGACCTCGTCCAGGCCTTGGTAGCGGCCATCTCCAGCGACGGCGATGACTTCAACAGGCTTTCCGGTAGGTCTTTCGATGATGACGCATCCAACGCCGGCGCCGCAGCACTTGGCCTTTGTCTCTCCGGCGACTTTCTTGGCCATCTCCATGAGGCGAGGTACGTTGTTGTTAGAGAGGACTTCCTCCTCGGCGCGGCCGATGATGCTAGGGTGAGGGCCGAAGGGGTTGGTCTTGCGGTAGATGGTGGGCCAGTACTGTTGAGACCACAGTTCGGCTTGCTCTGCACTGGTGGGGGGCAGCAGAGGAAGGGTGACCTCTCTGAGGATGAGAGGGAAGCCGTCGTCGACGAATGGAGGGTTGGCAAGGAGGAGCTCGGTGATGGCGTCTTCGCCAATGCAGCTGACGGGACTAACGATCAGGTGCAGCGTGGCCGGGACACTACCTCGACGTTTGTTGCGCGATGAGCGTGAGCGAGACGAGCCACGGGACGAGCCATCGGCGTGATGGTCGCTGCCACTTCTGCTGCGGCTGACGGCGACCGTCTCGGGGACGAGGTGGGTGGGCAGGAAGCGGGCCTTTGCAAAGCGGCGGATGTGCTGCAAGTCGATGGCATCGAGTTCAGGAACGTTGTCCTTGATGAGACTGGATAGAAGGGTCAGTGAGAGCAGGGACGGCGTGCAAACAAAGGCGAGCGTACCNNCCAGGACGGTGTTAGCAGCTCTGGATGGCAATTCTATAGTCCATGCTTGGACGGTGGCAGTCGAGGCACGAGCCTCTGCCTTTGTCTTCAACAACCAGAGGCCGGGCTTGGAGGGTGGCATGTCGTTGTCGTCGATGAAGGAGGGTGATGGAGAGTTGTGGTTGCGACCATCCAGGTCAGCGTGGGACGCAGCATCGGCAGGGCTGAAAGCAGGTCCAACACCCGGGGGTGCGGACCTTCCTCGTTGTTCTTCACTCATTGCATCGTCTGGAAACCGAAGAAGGCAGTCTCACATGTCGCGACTTCCCTCTCTACAATAATTTCTGGTGCACGGTTCATCGCTAGCGTGCTCTTCCCCAGATCTGCTCGGTTCGACCGCCCTTAACTCCGGCTGCCTGCATAACTCGATCCTTCTCCATACTGCCTTTTTGTGCAACGCGGTGTTGATCTGTTGTCACGCTGCTTTCCATTCTTTGTGACTACACTTTTCTTCGCACTAGAATACCCTTCACCTGACGTTTTCAAAGTGAAGACTCGGTTGACAGAGAAGACTGAGGATTTGACAAGAACTGCAAGCCCGTTTGCGATCACCGCTGTCCAATCGAGCCAGGACACCAGCGCAAACAGGCAAGAAGCATCAAAGCCTGACATTTCTTGAGACACGGAAGGAAACAGACATGGGCTTGGAAATGCTCCCGGACGAAGTCGTTCTTTCCCTGACCAACCAATGGCCATGCAGAGATTTGCAGATCAAGACTCTGTCCGCCCTCCTTTCTGTATGTAGGCCCATCGCAAACGCTCGTGTGTTTACTGATGTCGTTTAGCCTAGGCTGAGCAGTTCGGGAACACTGGTTGTACATGGCCCAGAGTCTACTGGAAAAACAGGCCTCCTCAAATCTTACCTGGAGCACTCTGGCCTCAAGCATGCTTTTATTCCATGTTCCGAATGTATTACGAGCCGTCATTTCCTGGAGCGGACTGTGGCAGCTTGTGTGGAAGCGGTAGAAGTAGCGACCGACGTATCGCTGAATGGGATCGTTCCCGCGAGGTGCGAGAATCTCAGCACTCTGACAAGCTCTCTAGAACGTCTTTTCGAAGGCATCGACAAGTTTGTGCTGGTCCTGGACGGCATCGATGAGCAAAGAGAGGCTCCTCCTACTCTATTGCCAACTCTCGCACGTTTGGGTCAACTAATCCCCTGCCTCAGCGTTGTGATGATTGTCACGTTTCCTCATCCACGTCTCCTTCATCTTCCGGGTGCCCCACATATCTACTTCTCGCCTTACACTCGTGAACAAGCCCTCCAGATCGCTTGCTGCCAACCTCAACAGATATTCAATGAGCCTCTATCACCGTCTGCCAACTATTCGGAAGACCTTGCCGCCGAAGATGATGCATGGCTCTGGTCGCGGTTCTGCGCCGCTGTTTGGGATTCGTTGGCGAGTGGTGCAGCTCGAGATATTGTCACCTTCAAGTCCATCCTCGACAAACTCTGGCGTCCCTTCGTGCAACCCATCGTTGATGGTACATATGGTACTCGAGACTTCAGCAAACTCATGGTAGCACAACGCAAACTCTTCCAAGCGGAAAGCTGTCTGCTGGATTCGGTTATCGATGAGCCACAACAGGACACCAAGATACTGACTGATGGTAGGTGAGATTTCCTACATTCTCGAGCATATTTGCTGACCCTGCTGCANGTCACTCACGATCTGCCCTACTACTCCAAATGGCTGCTCTGTGCTGCGTACCTTGCATCCTTCAATCCACCCCGCCAAGACAACGTCTACTTCATGAAAGCTGCAGAACGGAAACGACGCAGGAAAGGAGGCGGTGCCATCGCTGGCCGCGAGTCGAAGAACCGCAAGATCCCAAGACATCTCCTCTCACCTAGCCCTTTCCCACTCGACAGGCTACTCGCCATAGTCCACGCTGTATTACCGCATGATCTCACACCAACGATAGACATCTACACACAATTGGCAACCTTGTGTTCTTTAAGGTTGCTGCTGAGGACGGCAGTCATTGGCGGTGATGTACTTGAGCCAGGTGCTAAGTGGAAGGTCAACTTCGGCTGGGAGTACGCACTCAAGTTGGCTCGAAGCGTAGGCTTTGACATCACAGACCATGTAGCTGAATAGATGTTCTTGCCCAGTATGTATAACTCTATTTCCAGATTATTCAGCGATCCTCCCAGGGTCAAAATTAACATGAAACCATGCTTTTCTCTTTCCCTCCCAGCAGCACAGCGGCCGGAAGGGGCCTTTTTCTGTGTTTTCATTCTCTCTGCTTTCTGTGTATGCTGTAAGTGTGAAACATGCGATATAGCAGGACATCGGCAATTTCATGAGAGATCAAGACTTCAGTATCCGAGGCTGATGGTCGGACAGGACTGGATATTGAGAAGTGAACGCCGCAGACTCGAACGCCTGGATCTGGCGAATCCAGCCAATAAACAAATCTTCCTACTTTTGTCTTCCACCAGACGCTGCTAATACTGACAATCTCTCAGGACCTTTTCCATCCTACCCTCTCACAACCACATCCTCTCGACCATCTCGCGTGTCCACAACGTGACCAAAATGCCTCCAGCAAAGGCCAGTGGATTATTTCACACCGAAGAGCCTCTTGATCCAGAGGACATTGCAGACATTGAAGAGATTCGTAATGGCAGAGCAGTCCTCGAATTCGTCAACGAGTACGAGTACAAAGGAGTACTTTTCGTCAAGATCGCCAGAGACATCAACTCTGCCAAGCGCCAGCAAGTCGAGTTTTCAGCAGTGGTTCTTGGTCAGAGCCAGGAAGAAGCTGGCAAAATGGTGTTACTCAAGCGCCCTGGTACACTCTTCCAGACCGTTTACGGCAAAGAGCTCAAACAGAGTGGAGGTATTGGTTTAGGCCATGGTCACTGGTGCTCTGGTCTGCAGTTGAAGTGGGTGCCCAATAGTACGACGTCCACCAAGGCCGCGTCTGGCCTCTTTGCCGAGAAGAAGCTGCAGGATGCCAGAGTCGAGCTGGTCAAAGATCTCTACAACTTGATTGGCGAAGAAGACTGGNNTCTGACATCCCATGGGATGAAGTCGAGGTTGGCAGAATCACATGTACCCGCTCGTGACTGCTGATTAATTCTGATCTAGGCCAGAATCGATGGTGTGCAGCGCCAACTAGACGTCGAGAACTCTCCCAAGAAATGCCAGCAACAAGGACACAAGAAGACAAACAAGGCCAAGAAGGTCAATGAAGCGGTCGAACAAGAGGAGTCTCCTGAAGTAGATGACTGGCTCGACTACAGCAGCCACATCGTTCGTAACTGCAAGTTCGATATCGATAAGAGCAACAAGTTGAACGACAAGCAAAAGGCCAGAGTCAAGGCACTGATGACAGACTACGTGGCCAAAGAGCCTTCTGCCTTCAAGAAACACAACCATGAACTGGCCACGCTTCTGGATAAGGCCTTTGTGGCTTCATTCAGTGTCGAGATCTTGCACGACTACGCCAAGGCGAGAGAAGTCAACCTTGACCTCTTCGGCCTTCAGACTTTTACCAGATTCGCAGCCTGGTGGGAGACAGTTGACGTAAGATCGCGCAGCCGTTCGCCTAGTCGTTCGCCTGGTCGTTCACCTGGCCGCTCGCCTAGTCGTTTGAACCGTCTTTCGCGCAGTCGTTTGTCTGGTCGGGCACAGAGTTTTTCGGCTGACACCAACTCTACGCCCAGCAAGGCGCCTTCTGGCAAGCACTTTATGTGGGAGGTCACGAACTTTTTGGCCTCTTTCTTCCAGGGAGACTGAGTAAGAACCCTCTTTGACACGAGAAGACTGTGTATTGAATATTGAAATCCTGACCTAGTACAGGAACTGTTCGTACCAGCAAACATGCTCTTGACGTGGTCTCAGTAACGTGAGGCTCCATCGGTCATCATTATTGCTCTTCACGAGACCACTCAGCCAAAAAAATCAGCACAGGGAAAAGAGGAGAGCCAGGTACAGATAGAGAGCATCTTTCTGTATTGCTCCAGCTCGATAGGTCTTCGACCTGATCACTATTGCTGTCAGTCATAATATCGAAGGAGGGGCAGTCGACTCGCTGGAGAGATAGTTTTGATACTTGTACACAGTAACCCAATCTCATTCCTCTCGCATACCGTACTACTCTAAGCGGTACCCATCGGGAAGCCTTTACTTGTTGATTAACCTCAAACGGCAGGGCATACCTTCCCTCGGCTTTGCGGTCCCCAGCTGAATCTGATATGCCTTCTCACCAAACTGTTCTTGCACGCCACTCAAGCTACTCGGGTAACCCGAGCCATCATTCCTCAGCTTTTCCACTTCTGCAAATGCCTCTTTGAAATCAAACTGGCGTATCGTCATGGCCAGAACCATTTTCAATTCCAACATTGCAAGCTCTTGACCGATGCAGTTGCGAGAGCCTTTGGCAAATGCCATGAAGGCATCACGATCTGCTGCACTCTTGGTTAATGTTTCGTCGACGAGCCAGCGCTCTGGGCGGAAAGCATGGACGTCCTCGCCCCAGATGCTTTTGTTCATCTGATGACCTAGATTGTGGCTCCAGAGCAACCAACCACGTGTAGGATAGCGTTCGCCGGTGTCAGGATTGGTGATGAAGAANNACTGAGAAATGTAAGTGGTATGTATCATGTAATACAGTATGTGAGTGATTACTTACTCTTCGGCGCCAGCGCGGACAGTGTTTGCAGGCGGGAATATTCTTAGTGTCTCCCGTATAACTGCGTCCCCGTATTTCATCTTGTTGAGCAGGTACGGGTCGGCTTTGATCATGTCGCCAGTCTTGCTCACATCCGTACCAAAGATATCCTCACATTCTCTTCGTAGTCGAGCAAGTGCCGCTGGATGTTGACTAAGTTGGTAGTGGCAATAACATATAGATGAACTACTCGTATCGTGGCCGGCAAAGATGAAAATCTTGATGTTTCGCAACGCAGCATCCTTGAACTTTGGATCGAGCTTCGAAGTGTCGTTTACATTGTTCTCCTTGAGGTAAGTCTCGAGCGCCAGGTCGATGACATGTTTCTTCTTGCCTCTGGAGTTGCGCGACGCGAATCTTTCTTCGAGGATGTTGCCAACGTATGTGTCCATCTGACGTAGGTTCCACCATTGTACGAACGGACGGAATATGTTGAATATTTGTAGAGGTCTTTGTGTCCAAGCTGGTGACATTAGTTCTGATCGGAAATACTCTAGACTTACTTACGGACNGATCTTCATCCATCGTACTTGACTTTCAAAGGCTGTGACAAGCGGGTGTTCCTCCACCTGGGAGTTGAAGTGGTCATCGCTGGTAACCATCAGCTCAATGAAACAGAGTATAGTGCGAAAGACGACTTACAGGACTACTCTACCGATGATATCTATTGTCAAACGAGTTGCATGATGTTCCATACGAAAGAGCTCTTTATTGACTGCATGTTTATGGAGGATCTGAGTGAATGTAGCCACATCGTCGACGATTGTAGGCATCATCGTCATGAGATGGGCGACAGAAAAACCAGGGTTGAAAGCAGATCTCCACGTCTTCCATTGAGGACCGTCACTCGTCAGCATGTCACCACCTCCGGTTATGACCGAAAGGGCTTNCTCCAAGGACTTTTAGCAAACCGTCAGCTGGCAAGGTATACCATATAGTATGGGGAACAAGATACTTGGATGTTTGGGCATGGATCTCTGGGTAAGAAATTGGCTACTGTATGATGTATGAGTTGCGACGCATAGCGGGACCGACAATGGCCATATATCGAGATAGAACAAATCTGGCAAGTTGTATCTATTTTTAACCATCATGGGTAGACTTTGGCCTGCGCAGCCTCGAGGAGAAGCTCGTGAGGCTTCGGCCATGGCTTTCAAGTGTCCGAAAATCGGATGGTGAGGAGGGCCTGGCTGTTGAGCAGGAGGTTAATTGAGACGATGAAGAAATTGATGGTCTTCATCTCCTTACGAGTGTGGCGGCATGTCGTCTCCAAACATAACCTTTGTAGAGAAAGCGGCCAAGCACAGTCAGCACGACGGCCAATATGGCCAAGGCAAGAGTGTTCATGCTGAATACTGTTGTGATCTTCACGAAGTCGATCTGGAGGAATGCACACGCAAGCAGATAAGCATATTGATGTCTGTTGATGAGAGATTATATACACTCGAGCGGCAAGCATTGCATCCTTCGAGATATGTGCAGCCCCTCAAGCTTATGGCGCTTAATTGATACGTCATCTTACAGGACTGGCCGGATAGGAAGCAGAGATTGGAAAAGGCGAAGAAACATGGACGAGATGCAGCAGGACACAGACATAGTCTCCGAGAAGGCGTCTCGATGGGAGATGAGCAGACTGCTATCGACGTGTTTGCGTGTTGACGATCAGGGTGTGAAGGGGTCTGAGGCTAGACATGTGTTGGTAGACGAGGTCGAGTTTTGTGTCTGGACATCTCCATCGGAAGAAAGTGCGGCCCAGGCCTGATGTTTCTATATCACGACAGACTCAAGAAGAGAAGAATGCAAAGATGTCGACGGTTTCGGTGGTGTGAGAGGTTGGGAGGCAGGCCAAAACGTCGACGTCATGCCGAACTTCCCCAGACGCAACTCAGGCAGTGGCAGCTCTTGGGACCGAGACCGAGACGCGGCCAGAGCCAGACCTTCCCAATCCTTGCAACGCATTCTATCCCGACACATGGCCATGGAGTACGAACCGACCGCCGACGACGCGAATGTCGACCTCGCCGGCCCCGGCCTGCACGGCAAGCTGGAGTGCCGTGTGACGGACCCGCAGAAGGAGAACGAGGGCACCCAGAACCCCTTCATCTCGTACCTCGTCACCACCGACACCGACTTCAAGTCCTTCGTCAACAACCACTCGGCCCTGCGCCGCCGCTTCACAGACTTTGTCTTCCTGCAAAAACACCTCACGCGCGAGTACCCGCAATGTGCCGTCCCACCGCTGCCCGACAAGCACAAGATGGAGTATGTCCGCGGCGACCGCTTCGGCCCTGACTTCACCTCGCGCCGCGCACACGCTCTGAACCGCTTCCTGAACCGCCTCGCCCTACATCCCGTCCTCCGCCGCGCCGCTCTGCTCGCCCAATTCCTCGAGAGCGACTCATGGAACTCAACCATGCGCTCCCGAGCCGCCCGCGGTATGAGCGCCGGCGAGGCTGTCGCACCTGGCGTGCTAGAAACATGGACAGACAGCTTCTTGAACGCCTTTGCCAAAGCCCACAAGACCGACCGCCGTTTCGTCGATGTCCGCGAACGTGCCGACAAGCTCGACGACGACCTCTCCACCGTTTCCAAATCCGTCTCCCGCCTGGCACGTCGCGAATCCGATCTCGAGGGTGACTATGCCGATCTAGCAACACAATTCCAAAAGCTCGCACAACTCGAACCAGGCGTTCAAAACGAGCTCACCAGCTTTGGCTCCAGCATACAATCAAACTCACAGGCATGGAAGGACTTGCGCGAATACACCGATCAAGACTATCTCGGCAGTTTGCGCGACATGGAAGCTTACATTGCCTCGGTAAAAGCCCTCCTCAAGACGCGCGAGCAAAAACAACTCGACTTTGAAGGTCTATCCGAGTACCTCACCAAGGCTGCCAGCGAACGCGACCACCTGGCTTCGGGACCCAGCATGGGCGCCTCTGGCTTCATTCGGGCCAAGATCGAGGATGTACGCGGTGTAGACCACGAAACGGCACGTAAAGAGCGTGTCCGCAAACTCGAGCTCCAGATCGAACGCCTGCAGAACGAAGTCGAGGCTGCCAAGAAGACGAGCGAGGCCTTTGACATTGAAGTCGTCAAGGAGGTGGATGATTTCGAGCGTATCAAAGCAACAGAGTTCCGCGAGACGCTCGGTGGGCTAGCAGACGCCAATTGCGAGTACTTCCGCTCGACCATCGATACATGGCAGAAGTTCATTGAGCAGATGGAACGCGAACAAAGGGAGTCAACGACGAGTTGAAGGCTTGTGCAGTCTTTGGTTTGATATTACAACAGGAGTGCTTTGAACGACGGCGCAACAACAGGGAACATGAGGAATAGCCGGAATGTGTAATTACGATTTGTTTGATCGAGCATTCTTCGAATTAGAGGAAATGTGAATTTCTTGGTCATTCTCTTTCGCCTTTTTTCCTCTGCTGCTCTGACCTTTCTGTGCATCTTCCTGGGGCAATCTCTCTGCCGATTTCCTCTTTTCCTCGAAGTCCTCTCTTGCCATGTCGGCAGGATGTGAGCTGCTAAATCAGCCAAGGCATATTTGATTGTTGCCTACCATACCTCCCGCTTTTCTCCTCAATCTCGCCTCTCTTGAGCTCTGGTCTTCCAAGGCATCGATCCCTCATATCCGATTGAATGTGACATGCCCCCACTAACCCCATCCAATTCAATCATCAAAAAACGAACCCCTTCCAACCTCTGGATCATAGTTTTCGTGTCTGGCGGGCTTGTATCCCGAACCTCTTTTCTTTTTTTTTCTTCCTTCTTCTTCATCTTCGCTTCCTTGTTGTCGGAAGGTTTGTACTTGCCGTCCCAGGCCTTTTTGCCGATAAAGGAAGTGATTGTGGCGATGATGAGGACGATGAAGGTGCGGTGGCCTCCCCTGTTGTTGAGGGGAGATGTTAGTGGTGTGAGATGGAAAGAGGTGATAGGGAAGAGGAAAGGAGTAGGGGAGGGAAGAAGACTTACTGTCATTGTTGCTGTTTGGTGGTGGAGGGAGTTGGCGAGGAAGGTGTTTGGTTGGTGATCAGAGATCGTGAGATCAAAAATCGTGAGATCGAGTGAAGAAGGTTTGGTGGGCTTGTTTGATGCAAGACAGCAAGGTAAATGCGTGAGATCGTGGACTGAGAGTGATGTTGCCAGAGCAGTAACGATCTGATGAAATTGAGAGTCAGTCTTCTACTGCTGGAAACACAGATAGCAATGAACCCACAAGGCGCACTATTCTTTGTTGAAGAAGGATGTTTGGTCAAGGCCTGAGATCGTTGTTGTAGTCCAAGAGGAAAGAAGATGGTGACCAACGATCTCTGTCAGAGAGAAAAGAGAGGAAGAGGACGAGCTAAAGTTGTTTCGTCGTTTTATAGAGGCAGCGGAGGTCCGAGTAAGCTGTTCAGTAGACAGTGACAAGGCGTAGTGAAGCTGATTGAATCCAAGCAAACAAGGAACCGTGCGAGAAAATTCCGCGAGCAAGTGACGAGACAGAATCAGAGAAATGGCCTCTTCATATGCAAGAGTCCATAGCACACGTAGTCGAGAGATGCGGAGTGAATTCTGGAACACAAGAGTGAATTTGGTGAGAGGTGATAGACACACCAGAAGATCTCTCTGGCAACATCTCTGGTCTAATGGAGAAAGTATGAACCGCTACGCATCTACTTATTCCAACCTACAGACTTCAATCTTACTGCAGTCTGGATGTTCGAGTGCTGTCAACACTTGCCCTTACCGACTCAGTAGCAGTAGGTATTCTCTGCAGTGCTGGCATCAGATCACGTTCCCTCACAGTTACTGTTGTCGTCCTCGCTTCTCGCAACACTAGCACAGTCTCGCCAGAATTGTGGTAGTCAGTCTCGCAGCTGATCAGGGGCTGTGCTGGCCCTTCTTCGACAGGACCACCAGCCTGTCCTGGGCTGAGCAACCTCGACGGGCCGCTCGACTCGGAATTGTCAACAGATGTGGCGACTGATTGTATGTCCACAGAAGGCAGAAGGTGCATGCCTGGTCTCAGGGGCACCAGCACGAGAGAGATTTTGGTCTCTTCTTCGTTATGCTTGTAGAGGAAACGTGAGCGCTTGGGTCCAGCAACGAGCCATGGACCGTCCACAGGAGCATCGATGGTATATGAAAATGTAAGAGATGTATCTGATGTCAATTCTGCATTGGCCCAGCGTGTTGTATGTTTGATGGAAAGAGTGGCTGGTAGCGGACGACCGATAATGACTGATTTGGTAGAGTCATCTTTGTCCAGTTGCAGAGTGACGCTATGCAGGACATCCACTGTTGGGACTTCGACCGAGAGCGTGATCTTTCTTGACAGGGAAGCTGCCGCAGTCTTATCAAGAATGAGCTTCTGATTGTTNNCTGCACGAAAGATTAGCATGGGTCGATTGTTTGCTGAACACGATATGGTACTTACCGAGTGCCACTCCTGCAACCACTCGTCTAGACCTTGTCGCTTATCAGACGTGAGACTGGCAACAATCTTTCCCCAGCCCGTTGTCTCGTACGAAGGCACTTGGAACTCGTTGAGCAGCACAGCCTGTTCAAGGTGCTGGGGTGGTGCATAAGATCTAGCTCTGTTCAACAAGGTAGGCACGAGCAAGCGCCGCAAAGGCGCAAAAGGGCTGTTCGCTACTGCCGTTTCCAGCAAACTGCCAAGCTTCTCGAAAATGGCCTCGTCTGAGCGTGTGTACTCAATCGTTAGTGCCAATGCAGCTTCCTTTTTGTTTAGTTTGCTTCCCTCGACTTCCTTTCTTGTAATCTTGTAGGTCAGGCTGGCCGGCTGTTTGTCGAACACAGTCAACGGTAGAGGGCAAGGTAGGGCCTTCACTTCATATGTTTGCGACTCGTCTATTCGCACATTCGTGATTTCCAGTGGGACCGCGTTCGTCGTTCTAATACCGAATCGCGAGAACAGTGCCTGAGACTTGAAGATGTCATTAACATCCACATCCAGAGGCAGCGCTGCTGGGATCGCTGAAGTGCGGAGGTACGAAAATGTGCCGTGACTGGTCTGGTAACTCGCCTCCAGCTTGACCGTAAGCTCGTCAAGGCTACGTTCTGTACTGTAAGGCACTCGAACTTTCACCTCGACTCCTGCTTCTACAGCACCAAGTTTGAGCATGCCAGCCTGTGATGTGTCTAGCTGGCCGTGGTCGCTCTCTAGGATTGCAGCATCTGCAGTGTGTAGCCTCAGCCCAGCAGAGGCAGACTTCAGCCGCAGATCGAGACTCTCGGTCTTGTTGCGCCCTGTCAGAATCGTGAGCACGATGGATCGAATTTTGTCGATATGTATCTCGTTGGCCAGTCCTGCTCGAGCTTCCAGAGACTCGCCATGAGGATAGACCAGTAGCGATGGCCCACTTATGCTGGATCTTCTCTCAGATATGTTGGCGTTAGTGATGCCTAGCGGTGTCGTCTGTGGTTTTGGCTGGAAGTCGTGTGAGAAATGTAGTTTCCTGGACTCTAGTATCAGTTTGTCGATCAGATAGTGCCCATACGTCGTGACATTTGAGTGAACTTGGAGTTTGGTAAGACCTCGCTTCAATTCCAGAGGGCCATCACTCTGCAAGAGTATCTCCTGGCTAGCGTCGCTTGCTAGTACCAGTCGAAGTCTGACACGATCGATTTTCAGGTCATCATCCAGGAGATGCTTGAAGCGAACATTCAACCCGAACCCGTCCTGATCTGGACGCAGTATGATCTCTGCACCAACGTCGATTCCAGCAAAGAAATCAGACATTGAGGTGGTGAAGTTGTAGGGTAGTTCGTCTGAGAAGCTCACTAGCTCTCCAAGAACACCACCAACATCAACGGTCTCTTCATCAAGCCATGCAGAGGAGCTGTCTAGTCTGGGTAATGCCCTCGTCGTGCGATGTGTAACAACCTTACTCAGCAGATTTAGCATCACTCTCATGTATTCGTCGCGTCGGTGCAGATCTTTTAGACACTTTGCGTATATCCTCAACATCTCCGCATGAACGTACGACCAACTCGTCTTGGAAAAGGTTGAAGATGATCGCTGAAAATAGGTGGCTGCCTGAGCGACATCACCAAGTTGGCTGAGAAAAGGGTCAGTTGGGGGATAGTTGTCAATGTACTTTCATAAGACCTACTAGTTTAGTATGGCAAGATCACACAGAACAGAGTCTGCAGATTTGGTGTGGTTCGCTGTTGCGAAATGTGACGCCGCAAGCGTGCTCAGTTGCTGTCAAGGTATCAGCGATGTGTCCATTGTAGTACAGAAGCACATTATTACTTCATAGGCAGCTCTGAAATCTTCCAGAGAGGCTAGCGCAGCCGACATGGGTGTATTCAGAAGCATTGTCGCAATCTTGGCGATATCTGCTGGTGCAGCTGATTCATTTGACACTTCTCCGTCTGCTCCAACTTCTTCTTTGTCGTCAAGATCAATGTCAGTCAGGGCTTGCGTTGCTTTGATTGCAGCCCAGCCTGAGAGCCAGCCTTTCTGCTTTGCAAGAGCTTCGATGATTTTCCGCTGCATGAGGAAGAGCTGAGCTCGGCCAGAGGCAAGCACGGCGATGCCAGATCCATGCGTGGTCATACTATCTTGCTGAGGATTGGGGCTTGACTTGGAGTATCGTTCGTTCTCATAGATTGTCTGTGGAGTCAATTGTGACGAGGACGACGCACTGCGCTGTAGAGAGCTTGACCGTGTGGGGTGAGTATTTGCTCCCTGAGGAAAGTTGAAGTTACCGCCTGCCTCTTTCTTAGAGTAGACACCCAGCGTCTTACTCTGCGGTGGCAATGACGACTTGTCACCGGATAAGGGGAAGTCCTTTGATGCAGTCTCGCCAAGTACCTGTTCAAGCACAGCATAGGTCCAGGAAGAAGCGATGTTTTCCACAAGAGATGAAAGATGAGAATTGATTTTATNACCTACACAGCTATCAACACAAGAATCTACATGATGCACAAGGATGTGACCGTACCCTTCGGTAAGGCCGTTGCGAAGAGCACGAGCATTGGTAGCGGCGAAGAGAGCCGCCCTCTTACAAACTTCAGCAGCGAAGGTCAAGTTGTCATCTTTCGGAGTTTCCCTGGCACTGGAAGGTCTAGCCTGTTGAAGGTTGCCACTTCCAGCGCTCAGGCGAAGCAGGAGTGTTCTCTGCCTCGCAAAAATGTATAATCGGAAGTCAAAGAGAGATATGGTGCTCGAAACAATTTCCCCACGATAGTCCTTGTTAGTCAGGTCCAAGGGCTGGTCGGACAGTTCTCGAAACTGTAGAGTTAGTTTTTCGAGCTTGGAATCGTCCAATGGCGTGTTGAGTATCTCCAGGAGAGAGTNTTTGTGAGCACCAAGGTCACCAAGGAACGTGCCTTGGGCAGCACCAGGTTCGTTATCACGTAGAGCAGATTCGAGGCCTGCCGAAAGCTCATCATATATTGCCAAAGCGTCTTCGACCAAGCCAACACTCTCAAAACCACGAGCTAGACCTTCTTTCAAGGTGAAGAAAGTGCAAAAGTTCCAGCCAGGCAGAGCACGTTGAGAGTCTTTCTCGCGGATATCATCCTCGTAATGTAACACGCGCAGATCGAAAGACATGAGGATCAAAGTCTTGAACTTTGCAATGAGGTCCTGCCAGGCATTCTCTTGTTCTTGCGGGCTCTCAATGTAAGGTTGGGTGACTGGCGTCTGGGGTAGAAGGTGTGNGGGAACATCCTTCTTCTGCAGCCTGATTTGAGCGATGCGCTCTGGACCAGACTTGTTCGAAGCGGTGAAGTCGGCGCGTATCTTGTCCAGTACAGTCCTTGAGCTCTTGCCAGGCCATTTGGTTGTGCTTGACGGCCTCTCGACCAACTCGTCGTTGGATGCAGCGGTCCAGCGAGGCTCGGAAGCGGCGATGGTGTCAGGAATGACTACGTGTAGGATAAGCCATTCGGCAGCATCGTGGTCCTCTGATCGGTTCACAGCAGAGGAGCTCTGAGGGGNTGGCGCGACGTCGTTAAGCCAGTCGCGAAGGAGCTGGCGTGAAGAAGACTTGTATGTGTCTTTATCGTCGCATCGCAAAAGGAAGATCCTGAGGTAAGGAGTCTGGCGCAGGCCTGGAATCTGGTGTCGTCTTTCTTTGGCGGCCGAAGGAGGACCAGATCTGGAACCGTAGGAGTCTACACGCTGCAGCTTGTCGCTTTCAGAGGCTTCGGTTTGGGCATCGGGGACGAACTCGACATGGAGAGCGCCGATAGAGCGCAAAGGTCTCGNAGGAGACTTCCAGTTCAGGTTGCGCAGAGGCAATCTGGATGCCAGGTCACGCGAGATCAGGGGGAAGATAGCAGAGGGATCATGGTACTCGACTGGACAGATAGTCAGAGCAGAAGGTTGAGAAAAGGGCTATGCGACACACCGGTAACTTTGGAACTCATGGTGGACTCGATAGCTCGATGCGACCAGGATCAAGGAGCGATTGCAGTATACTATACTACAGAAAAAGGAAGGCGTCCAAGTGACCAAACATGACAGAGAATTAGCGCATTGTTCCTGTGTAGAAGTCGATGAGATAGGAAAAGGACAAGAAGCAATTGACAAGAAAGTGGGTGTTTGATTACCACAACGTGCCATTGTTTGAGGGCGTGGATAGGGAGGTGGCAGCTGGAGGGACGGCGACTTGTGGCCGGGCGGGCCGAGCGTTTTGTCACGCCTTCTGCCCTGGTCAGCAGCGGAAGCGGCAGCAAGTTGGGAAAGCGACGACGGCGAACTGCTACAAGGTCGTTCATCCTAATCACACACCACACCTCACCATGCAGCCGTCGCACATCAGACCCGTACGCACGCTCGACTTCGACCACCATGCGCCCATGCTGACGACGACATAGGCCCAGTTCGGCACCAAGTTCGAGGGCCACCACGGCATGCAGCCCTGGGTCAGCCTTCCCAACTACAAGGCCTACCAGAGCAAATACGGCCCCAAGTGAGCCCACAGCCAATCCTCCACCCCGTCGCTTCGCCATACTGATCCGCCCGACTCCAGCTACAAGATTGGCACCAACTTCCACGGCATCGACCTCCACCGCGCCAGAATCTTGTACGTCAACCGCCTCTCTAGACACTCCTGCATCAGCAAAGCCTCGCATACATCCCCGAATACACCTCCCAGACTCTCGATCCGATCGCTCTCATTCTCTCCTTATACAGCCTGCTAACATAGCCCCTCATAGNNCGGTACCACCGCTGCTGGCTTCGGTGCCGCCGCCGGTCTCTTCGCCCTCTTCTTCTTCGCCGACATCCCCCGTGTGCGAAAGGACATTATGCAGAAGGTCCCCTTCATCGGCAGCCACTTTGTCAAGGAGATTGCCCCCGAGGACAACCCCTTCTAAACGCTCGGCCACTACGGTGATGCTTTCTGGAGTTGGCTGCTGTGTACATTGAATACAATCGGGTTGCAGCATAAATTGCATGTTTTCTAGACCTTGTGTCCCATTCTCAAAAAGCTACCATCATCATCATCTTGGGATGCAGTTATCATTACGCCTCTTTTACGCCCATGCGATGCGCCTAATACATAGAAATCAACATGACGTAAGTCTAGTTGGCCTCGAGTCTGGACACGACCGAGGCCATCTCGTCATCACCGTATATCCTGAAACCCTTGTCCTTGGTGACGCTGGCCAGCTGCACGTTCTTTGAGTCCAGCTTCTCCTCCATGACCTGCTTGAGTGTCTTGAGCACCAGCACCTCGGCCTCTGCCAGTGTCAATGACTTGTGAAACTCGTTCTGTAGCTCGGCCTGTGCGCCCTCTGAACCTGATCCAATGGCCTTTGCGTCGTAGCGGTAGAAAGTGCCCGAGGGCTCGGCGTGGTNACCTGGATTTGTTAGAATTTGTGTTTACTAGGACGAGGAGTGAACAGCTTACAGTGACGGGCCGTTCTCGTCAAAGCCGGCAATGAGCAGGGCGACACCGAAAGGTCTGCTCATGATGCTCTCCTCACCCTCGGCACCCTCGCCGAATCTCAGGGCCAAGTCGCAGATGGCCTGGGTGCAGCTCTCGACGGACAGAGGTTCGGCGTAGTTGAAGGCGTGGCTTTGGCTTGTGATTCTGGCGTGCTCGATCATGCTGCGGGCGTCGGCTTGCAGACCGGACATGGCGGCACCGATGTGTCTGTCAATCTCGACAATCTTCTCGACGGAGCTGGTTTCGAGCAGTGTTGAAGTGACGCGCTTCTCGACACCGAGGATGACGCCTTCGGAGGTTGCGACNNCTGCGCGTGGGTCAGAGACTGAGAAGGCGATCGAATGTGTAGCGGTAGAACATACACCGATGGCAGTGGAACCGAGCTTGATGGCCTCGAGTGAGTACTCTACTTGGAAGAGACGGCCTTCGGGCGAGAAGGTGCTAGGGCGGAATGAGTATATTGTGTGCAAGTGAAGCGGAGGGACATGACATACTTGATGCCGCGATCTGAACAAGCATGTTAGCAGACTGGCCAGAATGAGGATGGTGGAGTCACCTACCATATTCGGAACGAGCAATGAACATGGTTGCGGTAGTTGGTGGGGATGAGCGAGGGGTGGCGGCGGGTGTGGGTGTTTATTGAGACGGGTAGCGGGGCTGGCTACTGTGTTGGCTTGTCGCGAACGAGGACGATGAGATGAGAGGAAGTGAAAGAAGAGCTGGTTGGGCGACGGCGAGCTGATTGTCTTGGTCGGCGGTGATGTCGATGCGCCGCTGGAGATTGAAGCTTGGACGCTTTCTTGTCCGTGTCCGTGTCTGTGTCTGTGTTTCGACAACGCGTCCGCCGCCAGACCAAGCAACGCGCTTGCAGTCCGACTTTGTTGAGCTTGCAGCCATGCGAGCATCGAGCAATGTCAGCTGCCGACAGAAGATCCTCGGCCTCGCACCGCCAGAGGCTNCCCCGGTCCACTGCTCAACCTGAATCCTACTCGCAAAGAAGCGCCCACGTCCGCGTCGAGTCGCATCAACACGAGTCTCGCTCTGCTACCGTCACCCGCGTCCGCAGCGTCCACAAACCCGCACAACACTCGTCCCAGCCCTCGAGATCGAGACAATCCGACTCCGTCCCGGCCAATGTCGGCCCTACTCCTCTCTGGAACCCCAAGGCTTCCTTGATACCTCATACCTCAGCCCCGTTGGCATCTCGCGTCTCCGTCCCACCTCTAGCCGCTCATGCGCCCCCTGCTCTCCAGCCCGATCCCCTGTCGAGCATGACACTCGATGCTCAAGAGACTGCCGTCATCCAGGACCTTTTATTCGTCTTTATGGGCTTCGAGGGCCAATATGTCCGCTACACCGACGCCTACCAGCCGCAAGAGGAAAAGAGCCGTCTTGCTGGTCCGCACTTTCGAGTCCTGCCCGGCCTAGACCCAAGCTTGAGAGATCTCACCATCTCCATGCTGAGAATGGCCTCACACTATGCCGCTGTCGAGGCCTTTGTCGAAGTTCAAAGCAGAGAGGAATTTGGCGCCGTCAACCACGCTCTTTGCGCCGCCATGAGGAAGCTGCTCAAAGACTATCTGATTCTTATCGCTCAACTCGAGCATCAGATGCTGACCAACCAATCCTTTACTCTACACGTTTTGAACCTTCACACCAAACCCACCAGCCATATGATGTTCCAATTGTACAGCCTGGCGCATGAGATCCTGAAGGAGAACTCCATGCTCGAGGACGACGATGATGACCTAGACGAATCTGACGACTTTGAAAACATCCTGGAATCTTTGCGAGAGGGTAGAGATGCTGGCAATGTCGGGAGAAAAGTGTGCAAGGGAGGCAGCGTATTGCGCCTCATCACCAAGCGCCTGGCGACCATGTCTGGCGATCCTGCAGCTCGAACTCTACTTACCACGCTGTTGCGAGAGTCCTCCAGACCATACATGGCCATGTTGAACGAATGGCTTCACCACGGCAATGTCCGAGACCCACATTCTGAATTCCTCATCAAAGAGCAGAAGAGCATTCGTAGAGAAGGATTGGAGCAAGATTATACCGACGAATACTGGGAGAAGCGCTACACCATCCGACACGAAGATGTACCCCCACAACTCGAATCTGTCAAGGACAAAGTGCTGCTGGCTGGCAAATACTTGAACGTCGTTCGAGAGTGTGGTGGTGTAGATGTGTCAAGAGATATGGACGATCAAGTCCCTCATACTTTCGATGATGTCCGCTTTTTGGACAATGCCAATTCTGCCTATGCCTTCGCCAACTCTTCATTACTCACCCTCTTACTTACCACACATGCTCTTCCTGCACGCCTTCGCAGTTTGAAGCACTATTTCTTCCTGGACCGATCTGATTTCTTCTCTTACTTCCTCGAACTCGGTCACTCAGAGCTTAAGAAGCCTGCCAAGTCCGTTAATATCGGAAAGCTGCAATCACTTCTTGATATCGTGTTGCGACAACCTGGAAGCGTTGCCGCCGAGGACCCATTCAAGGAGGACGTCAAGGTTGTCATGAACGAAGTTGGCCTGACCGGATGGTTGATGCAGGTCGTCAACGTCAAGGGTCTGGATGCTGATGGTGGCAGCATCACATCGTATACGCCAGCGGCCAGTGTCATTGGAGACGACAAAGACATTAGCGGTTTCGATGCGCTTACCTTTGACTACGCCGTTCCCTTCCCTCTCTCGTTGGTTGTCTCGAGGGTGACATTGACAAGATACCAGCTGCTCTTCCGTTACATTCTTTCATTACGCCATCTTGAACAGTTGCTAGTGAGCTCGTGGGTTGACCACTCAAAAGTCACAAGCTGGCGCCATAAGAGCTCTGACCGGCGAATTGAGGACTGGAAACGTAGAGCGTGGTGTCTGAGGAGCCGTATGCTTTGTTTCGTACAGCAGCTGTTGTACTTCTGTACGAACGAGGTCATAGAGCCTAATTGGACTGCATTCATGACCCGTCTGAGCGAAGCAGAAGCACCGGAAAGTGTTGCCGAGGGTGGAAAGGTCAAACGTACAGTGGATGAGTTGATGCAAGATCACGTCGATTTTCTGGCCACATGTCTCAAGGAGTGCATGCTGACAAACTCCAAGCTCCTTAGGGTACGTTGTGAACAATTGTTTTGCCAGCACAGTGACTGACATGCAAGCAGNATCAACTCCAAAGTCATGGCTACCTGCACAATGTTCGCCAACTACACTCAATCCTTGTCGCGAAACCTCGCCGTAAGCGATCCAGATCTTGCTAAGATTGAGGCTGGCAAAACAGAGCACGATCCACACAGGCTAGAGAAGCTTGACGACAACCTCAAACGCTTCGAGGACAACTTCACCAGACATTTGAAGATCCTACTGGACGCGCTCAACTACCTTGCTGCCACAGAGACGGTGGTGTTCTTGGGACTGTGTGCCAGACTCAGCATGGCCAATGAGAACATTTCCGGTCCCATATCTTCGGTACCTTTTGGTTGAATGAAAGATAAAAAGTATGTCATTTGGGTATCATGCTGTAAAAACAAGCGCTTTTGAAGGCAAGGGGAAAGGCTAAGAAGAGACGCTCTCTGGTTCCATGCTGTCAACAGCTTCGCGCCTCTAGCGTCTTCTGGGATCTCTGCTCGCATCAATGTTGGAAGTAGTCGGGTAGGAGACTGTCTGTGCTGCAGAAGGTGCAGGCCGAGTGGTAGGCACAAGAGCATTCATCATGGACGCAGTCGGTGCCACGACCGTCCTCTGCACACCCTCCATAGCCACAACCGGCGAGGCCTTCATCGGCGCAACAGGGGCTGGACCAGCACTCTGCCTGCGCTCTGCTCCTCCAGCCGTGGCACCAGACTTGTTGTACTTTTTCAGCGTGTCGTTTAGGAACTGTCTGGACTCCTTTGCGCGCGCATTGTACTCTGTCACTCTGCGGATCGAGTCCAGGGCTGTGAGTACTTCGGCAGTCGTCTGTTCTGAGATTTCCGGGCGTGTGTCGTTTGCCCTTATGGCATTGGGTTCGAATGCAGCGGTGAACATTCTGTTTCNTAGACGAAGGGACAAGTAGATTTTAGCATTTTGCAAAACAAAAGTCGAGAAAGCCAAATAATCGAAAACAACGTTCTTGATTTGTTGTATGTGTTGATTGGATTTGTTCTCGTCTTACCTCACTTGACTGTCGAGCGAGTCGGACTTTGCAATCATTTGCTTCAGACGCGGTTCAATGCCATCGAGACGGGGCGTGCCAGGATTGAAGTTTGTGATGGGCAGCATGACTGCTCTTGCCATGATCTGATTGTTTAGATTGTTAGTTTCTTGCGTCTCTGTGATATCCATCGTTGGATTTTTTGGATATTAGTGAGACTTTTTACCGTGTCATGGTGTTTCTTTGATGGCGCGGCCATGTTTTTGGCTTTTTTGGTTGTCGGTTCGGTTGGTCAACGGCTGCCCTCCCTCCACAGGGTGTGCGCAGCGCCTGTCTTCAACGGCAGGCGAGGTGGGGAAGTGAGATCAAAGTCATCGGCGGTGTGTAAGTCTTTGACTGAGTAGTCGGGGTTTCAGATAGCTTCGAGAATGTGATGGTAAATGAAGCGCATAGATGTGGTTAAATGGATGGAACCAGAAACATCGATTGAGCACGTGACCACAATACCAGATATCGAATGTCCATATGAATACCACAACCACATCAAGATGAAGATAGAGAAGACGCTCGTCTATAAGCAAATGCTTTTCCTCAGCCGATAGAAATTCAAATGTTCACAAGATATGTGTTGGCTTGGTGTGGCTTGCATGTGCCTGTGGCAGTGATACTAAACTACTGACTACGCCTTTCCTTCCCATTTCCTCTAGTACTGTTCAATCCCATGCTATCCCAATTATCCTCCAGAGTACCCCTTTAGCTTCCCCAAGTAAGCATCCGAACACCTGACCCTTTCCTCATTCTCTTGATTGAGTAGAATACCATCTACGGAGATGAACCAGCTACGGAGATGACTTGGTCATCCTCGACGATAGCCTGGTACTTCTCGCCAAGAGCCTTGACGCTGTTGACGACCTTGGTGGGTGCAGTGGCAGCAAAGCCCTTGATCAGGCTCTTGTACTCATGAGTAATGACGCCGCCCTGATGTTCGTCAGTTTATATTCTTGAGGCAAGGCAACGAAGGGTGCAGCAACTACTTACAGCTTCCTTGATGACAGCCATTGCATGTTCGATCACAGAGTCGGGAGTGTCCTTGGGGTAGCTGACGATAATCTGCTTGTTGTCGGTGGCAGCGTAGGCCAAGGCCATGAGGAATGCGATCAGCAGGAGGTGGAAGGTGAACTTCATATTGGTTGATTGATTGTATTTGGTATGGTTCTTAGTATTATTTTTGGTAGTGGTATGATTCAAGATGGTCGATCGATGGCAGGGCTGGCGGGGGACTTTATGTACAATGCAGTTGCCTAGGTATGCTGTCATCGGCGTCGCCAAGGCGATGCGAGAGTTTCGGCTTTTGCCAAGACGCGAACGAAGCCAGACGGTGGTGCTCTTTGAACCGCGTACGACAATGAACAACCTACGACGGACGTCTCAAACCCACCACCTTCACTTGCGCCGAGCTTCTTCACTGCTCTCCCTCCTTCTCAACTTGCGACCTCTTCTACGGGCGACTATCGACTGTTACCAAATACACGCGCCCGCTCGACCGACGTGCTTCTCGACAGTCACCACCAACCTCCGTGATACACCACCTGTGATAAAACGCCTGTCCGCGAAGAGAAACACAAGAGCACAACCAGAAAGAGCAAGAACAAAGAAAGCCACCCTACGACTTGCTGCTGCAGATTGTGAGCACGAGCAGAAAAAACAAGGCTTTGGGGTGATAGTGGAGGATTCTTCACAGCGTCTTTGCAGAAGAGCAGGAGCCGGCCCTTCACGCATCTATTGAGAGCAGTGGGCTGCTTATTGTGGGCGGGAGGAGACAATAGCTAGTATTGATCCATCACACTCTTCTGATTTCACGCCTTTTGGTGAAGCAAGTGTTCGCTTGCTGCTTGCCATCTACTCACCTCTTGTGGTTGTTCAATCCGACCGAAGGGCTCTGCATCTTCTTCTTGTCTACGGACCGGATAGCGCGTTGACTGTCTCTTTCTTGAGCCACTTTCGAAGGAAGCTATCCGTGACTCGTAGTCTTCTCTTTTCTCTTCTTTTTTCTACTACTGCAAATAATACCTTGCCTTGAAGAATCATGTCTGCCGACCAAATCTCCGACGAGGTCGCTCTGGACTTCCAGGAATCTCTGCAAGACCTCCAGAACAACAACAGATATGAGATTAGCAACCTGACCATCATCGCCAAGGAGAACACCGAACACGCCCAGGCTATAGCTATGGTTCTGGAAAAGCACATCAAGACGGTAAGACCCAAAAATAAAAACAAGATTTGGTCTTTTCTTTGTTCCCATGACAGAGCCTACGATCATGGGAGAGTTCGTGACTGACCTGACTGCAGNACTGCCCCTGGACGCAAGCTGCCTGCGCTTTATGTACTGGACTCAATTGTGAAGAACGTTGGCACCCCGTACACAGTTTACCTTGGAAGAAATCTTTTCTCTACCTTCATGGACTCGTACACTCTTGTAGATAGCCAGACAAGAAAAAGCATGGAAGCCATGTTGAAGACCTGGAAGGAACCGGTACCTGGCTCTATGGACCCAAGGCCAGTCTTTCCTGCAGAAGTCACGCGCACCATCGAGAATGCGCTCATCAAGGCAAGAACGGCCGCAGTGCAACTGCAAACCAGAAACCGCACTCCTCTCAATCTGCCTGGACGACCCATGTCGACAAATTATAGAAACACGCCTACCCCACCGCACAACGCCAACCAGTTCCAGCCGCCTCCACAAGATTCGTATCAGAATGGATACCGAAGCCAACAGGTATCTATCATCCCAATTTTATCATCATCCAACACGACTAACATGCTNCAAGCCAACCCCCAACAATTCTTATCAAACCAGCTACCTCCTGATATCGCGCGTTCACTGTCAGCTGTACTCAACCCTCAGGATGATCTCAATAAGCTGAAGGCCGATATCCATGGCTTGATCGCAGGTTTCCAGACCGAGTTTGCGCGCAACCCATACGATTCGCAGGTGCAGACCAAGCTCAAGGCTCTCCTCGACCTCCAAGCCGTTGTGCAAACCCAACAATTGAATGCCGATGCCATTAGCATGATCAAGAAGCAGGTGGCACAGTTACAAGCGGTGCAATCACAGCCCAACCCTCCTCCTTCCGCCGCGCCTCAACAATCGCAGTGGCAAGCTCCTACTCCTGTCAATCTTCCATTCCAACCTCCGCCACCTGTTCCTCGGGGCTTTGCACCTACTCCTTCAGCACAGCCACCCGTCGCCCCTCCTGCATTCGCTCCAGGTATTCTTGAGCAGCTTTTGGCATCCACTGCGAATGGACAGAAGCCAAGCACGCCAGTCGTCCAGGCTGCCTTGAAGTCGATGCCCCCACCGCCCCCTGCCACACAGTCACCTCGTACGGCCGCCGCACTCCCTGCTGGACCCATCGGCAACCCTCTTCTCGATGCTCTCCGTGCTGCAAACATATTACCNTGCGTCGGCCAGTGCTACTCCTGTATCTGCATCAGGTCCTCCCCTCCTCCACCAACAGCCCCTGCCCCTGCACTGTCAATCCTCCAACAGCTTCAAGGTCTTGCGCCAAAGTTGAGCGCTACACCTATGCCACCTCCGGGTACACCTGCCAAAGTCCGCATTCCCATGAACGCCGCGGCCTTGAAGAGGTATGTATATCCATATGTTGCTACTCTGAACTATCGGACTAACTCCACCCCCAGCTTCCGTCCAGAAGTCGTACACACCCTTTACGACGCACAGCCCAACCAATGCACAACCTGCGGTCGCCGCTTCTTATCCACCGATGAAGGTCGTGCCCAGAAGGCTCGCCACCTCGACTGGCATTTCCGCAGCAATCAGCGTATTGCCGACGCAGCTCTTGCTGCTGGCCTCACTCGCAGCTGGTATATCGATGAGATGGAATGGATCCGCCTGCGCGAAGTGGACGCCTCGTCAGCCGCCGTCGACACAAATTCAACCGCCGCAACTGCTTCAAAGCCTGTCAGTGTGCGTGAGAGATATATCCCCGCACCCACCGGAGCTGCAGCAAACGCTACTTGCCCGATTTGTCAAGAAAAATTCGAGCCCGAGTGGCACGAAGATGCACAGGAGTGGGTGTGGATGGACGCCGTCAAGGTTGGAGGTCGCGTGTTCCATGCTTCGTGTCACGATGAGGTCAAGAGAGCTAGTGGAGGCGACAGAGGCAGAAGCACTACTCCTGATGCCGGTGTGCTTGGAAAACGAAAGGCCGAGGCCGATTTGGCAAACTTGAGGAACAAGCTGAAGAGGGAGGTCGCTGCTTGAGCTATGCAACTTATATAGACTCTGTTGCTGGTAATGCAATTTGCAAACAAGCCACATTCGACATTGCCACCATCCTTCTTGTGTCTTCACGTATCTTTTATTGCTTCGATGGTGGCATGTCAAGTTGATGTACAGCGAGGGCAAAAAAAAACATGAAAGGCAGCGAGTTGAGATTCGAACTCACGCCTTTCCAGCTCTGATGAGGATTGCCAGTACTGGTTAAATGCCAATTTATCACCGTCATGCTTGTGTTTGTAGGACATATCTGTGTAAACGTCTTGACCACTAGACCATCGTTGCTGATGTTGGGGGAAAAAAAGCAAAAGTTGAGAGGCCTATGTATGCCAGTGGGAGTCTGGAGAAAAGAAGAGGCAAAAGACGTACAGACTTGCATGTGCACTGACTAGCATGTGAAAAAGCGTTCTCCCCAAAATGCAAACAATCATCACATAGAAATGTAAGATTCAGTCGATTTACTCTACATGTCCTAGGAGATGCGACAATATTCTATGCCAGGGTTGCGCCTGCAACTATGCTACCAAACACTTTCTGGCCCTTCACTCGTCTCCTGGTAGATCTTGTGTCCCTGAACTCTCGGAGGTAGGACATGAAGTATCATTTAGTATGTACTGAAAGTTATATGTGCTTGAACATCGTTGTTGTGAAGATTTTGGTCAATTCATCTTTAAGACTGCTCTCAAATTAAGCATTACCACAGATCCGTGTGTCTCGGCTGGCATCTGCAGCCTTCAGTGATCTTCATCCCATTTTTGAAAGATCCGTAAGGTCGGTTAAAGACATTGTGTTCGATTCATCTCTTGAAGAATTTGTAGTCAAATAATAGTTGACATGCTCTTTATATTGCACCCCCCCCCAATCAAACGCCCTAAATCTTGCGAGCCACAGCACGAAGCCTAACATAATTGAGGAATTGACTGCCATCTTCTTCTCTCGTCACCACAGTCTCCAAGATATCACAGACTTGCTTGACGACATCTGCCCGCTTGCTCTCCTCAACCACATTCAACATCTCCGCACCCATCAACTTGACCCACCCCTCCAAACCACCAGACCCGTCGGCAGATTTGGCAGTACATTTTGTAGGTCTATACTCCAATTCACATTTTTCGACTTCAAAGCCAGATTGTTGCAATTGCTGGGTCATCCACACGTCGCTGGGGAAGAACCAAGGACAGGCCTCTCTGGCAGTGGAAAGAGCGATCCCGTTTGCGACGAGAACGGAAAGAATGGTGGCGTGAACAGCTTCCACGTTGCCTTTCCCTCCCATCTCAAACACAAACACACCGCCTGGTTTTAGGGCCGAGTGAATGTCCTTGAATACCGCATCTCTGGTGCTCGGTTCGCGTAGGATCCAGTGTAGCGCGGCGTTGCTAAACACTTTGTCCCAACTGCCGTCTACCGCTTCAGCACACTGCGCAATACGACGGCAATCTTGAAGTTTGAAAGTGCAATTTTGGCTCGAGTGTTTCTCTTGGGCGGTTTGGATGAAGGAAGCCGAGGCGTCGAGACCGAATATCTGGCCTTGAGATAGAGAGGCAGCGATCTGGGCAGTCAAGGNGCCATCGCCGCAGCCAATGTCGAGGATCTTGTCGGTTGGCTTTGGCGAGAGGTAGGAGAGTACGGTGGTTGTGAGCTTTGGGACGAAGCCTGCAGCTTTTGAGTAGGTCTGTATTTGTCAAACACTGGACATATAATATGCTCTCTGCACTTGAGCGTGGTACTAGGCATCATGTATCTATCATTATTTCTGTCGTTTATACCCATGTACACCTTGAAACATGGACATATATAGATCAACGTACCTCAGAGGACCACTTATCATTAGACTGACTCATCTTGTGATGTTTGTACGGGATTACGGAATGAAAGAGCTGAGATGTCCATAGTGATATACCAACCTCATGGATGTAGATGCGGAGGTGAGCATGTGTTGCGACATCGNGGCGTCAACGCCGCAATCGGCCTTCACCTATCAACCACTCAGATTGCTGGCAAGACAAACGCATTCAGTCGCTCAATAATAAGCCGAGTTACCATTAGCCAAGTTTTTCCGTTTCATCAGCTCACCAAGAGGCACATCGTCCTCATCGTAAAACTCGACGTCCTCGTCAACGCCAAAGTCGTCCAATCTCTCGCCCTCCGAGTTTCGCCAGCCTTCTTCACCTTCTCCTGGTTTTGGTTGCCATTCATATGCCTCTTGATCTTGTTCCTCGCCGTCTGATCCGTAGTCAGTGCCATAAGCATAGTCTTCGTCGTCATGTCTACGAATGTTGTTCTTGTCATGCCGCACATGGAAGGGATGCCTGCGTCGAAGCTCGGAAGTATCTGCGATGGGAGAAGGTCGCATGCGGTCAGCCTGCTGCCTCTTGTATACCTCGTCCGGATCCATAGAATGAGTGAAAGCGTTCGCTGGATCGAAAGCTCTTTCTTTAGGTGCCATGCGGAACATTCGATCCGGGTCTGGTGGCGGCCATGTAGTACCCGGAGNCTGCATATTATTAGCGAAGAACCAAACACGTACCCACATACACATACCTTCAAGACCATTGTCTTCGAATTCCAGTCCACTCTCCACGGAAGGGGTGAAAGAAAAAGGCCAGAACCAGGCAAGAGGATTCCAGCTACCCATGCCTTGAGCAATATTCGAAAAGATTCCAATATCCCATGGATACTCCTGCCTGGTGATGCGTACCTTCGCTCCATTAGGGCCTTCGAGGACTCCACCAAGGTATCTTGCACGGCGAAGCAATGTCTCGTGTCTCTCAATCTCCCAACCCTCGATAGTGGTTGTATTTGCGCCTAGGCACCATAGTGTGCGAGCAAGCAAGATGAACAGTGCAAACACAACCACGGAGTTCAAGGCAGTGATGAGGAAGAGACCAAACAACAAAGCCGGACTTGGGCCAAAATACTAGACAATAATGAGTCGACGCCAGACGTTGCAAAAGAGATTCACGTACACNNTCGGGAGATCTCTCTGCGTCCACAAGTGGTACATCCGAGACCATAGGATACATCCAAGATGCGACATGCCAGCAACGGCATAGAACAAGAAGCGAACAAAGTGCGGAAAGGTAGTGTGCGAAACGCAATTGGCTGTCCAAGGGCTAAAGGGTGAGAATGATGCTGGTTTGGAGACTAGGATGAGACCTACCAGTGGTGGNNTCCATCTTGGGGATGCACCTTGTATTGTCAGATTTGAGACCAGATATAT
This sequence comes from Aureobasidium uvarum, assembly GCA_903853725.1. Lineage (NCBI taxonomy): Eukaryota > Fungi > Ascomycota > Dothideomycetes > Dothideales > Saccotheciaceae > Aureobasidium > Aureobasidium uvarum. The sequence goes on from CAINUL010000015.1 coordinate 1,094,187, forward strand.
CAGACTTCAAGAAGCGACAAACCTCTCACATGTCTTGCAGTGATGAGCCCGTGGTGGTTTGTAAGCCTGGCATTTACGGCACCATCTTTGGCGTTGAGTGTCCTTCTCTTTGACCAGTTGGCTCTGCTTGGGCGCCCATTCTTTCGGAATTCTACCCGGGTCTGTGAAACATGCCTTGTAGTAGCAAAAGAGGATCACCAAGGCATATACATGGAGTATGATGGATTGCTGTTTGGTCAGGGGTTGGGGCCCGAGGTGACGAAGCAACCACAGCGACGGATATGCTATGATGCAGATGAGAAAGATGACTGCAGGTATTGCACACTGCTGTATGGTGAATGGCATGCCGAGTGGTCGCTCTCGCAACAAGACTTGTCGATGCGAGGAGCTTTAGCGAAGAAAGTCAAGACGCAGTGATCGGAGCGATCAATTACGCGGCCCCAGCCTCTCCCGCACGCGCCCGGGGAGACAACAGAATAAGGAAGTTGCTGTTTTTGTTTCGAAGAACCTACCCAGCAACAAGTGCTGTGGACACTCGGATCCGAGAAAGATTAACGATATGCAGCTGTGTAAGAGAGCCATTTTACCCCAATCTGACCTTCGTGGTTCTTGCGTGTCAGGGGAAAGGTATCTATTCCGTCACCCCGTTCCAGCAGTTCTAGAACATGTTCGGCCGAGGATCAAGTGGGACGATCGGTCAAAGCGTCAAGCCTCCAGGAACTGTTGTATGCGAGAAAGGATTGCCTTTTCACAGTAGTTTTCTGCGCTCGAGGTTCATGAAGGCGCCTCTTTGAACGAAATCTAAACAAGTGCAGACGCAGGATTATATACCCAGATTGGCGCGACAGCAGAGTGGACTGCAAAGCATTGTCTGTTGCATTCCTGAGCTGTACAAGGTTTCGAAACGTCAGCAGTCGGGAGTATTGAAGCTAGATAGCGGCGCACGTCTAACGTACCTATCGTCCAGCACTCGAGCAGGAGGTTTGACAGCCACTTAGCCGGCGACTCCCGCGCTCGACTGTTCGCATTTTCAGCGCGCATACCATTGTCCAATCCACGTCCGGACTCTGTACCGCTCCCCCGCCCTTCATCGACTCGTTCGGCAGCCAGGCAATGCGCGCGCCATAGCGTCGCAACCACCTCGAACAAGATGGCTTCAGACGCACCACGAAACCCAGGACAGCCGTCTCCCTCGCCCAGACAGAGGACCAACATGAGGTTGGATGACCTCTCGGCTGCCAGCACCGGTGGCTACTTCGACCTTTCCAATGCCTGCGACGAGGGCTACCGAGACCACTCGCCCTCATCGCCCCTGTCCATCCGAATCCCCTCGGGCCCCAGCATGACCGATACCGCCTTTACCGCCCTGCAGTACCTCCCCATGCCCGTCTTGGTCCTCTCGAGCGAAAAGACGGTTGTGCTTGCCAACGAGGCCCTGGGCAGACTGCTCGGAATAGACTTGCAGCAGCAGACTGTACCAGAACATGCTGGAGCCAACGACCAAGAGGATTTTAGAAGTGCCAGCGATGTCTTGGGCGGTGTGCCCATGGACAGCCTGGGAATGGATCTTCTGCAGAACGCGAACCCTGTGTGGATGCGCTGGGAGGACTTTCTCAATTCCATCAAACAAGATGCCATCGATGCCAGTGCCCAGTCAGAAGCCAAGTCTGACGGCGGTGACATTACACCCACTGCCGAGACGTACGACAATGCCGCTCTGCAATCGAATCCCGCTCCACTGACGCGCGCAAACCTCGCCCGCACCACTGTGCACGACGCTGCTGTCGATGTCGTCTTTTCCACCAATCGCAACCCCGTCACAGGTCTCCCGCGAACCAAGGAGGTCAACCACGATGCCTCTGGCCACATCCAGGCCACTGTCATCATCACCGTCTGGTCTGTTGACGATGTAGATTATTATACCTTGGTCTTCACCTCTGCAGCCGAAACACAATCTTCTTCCTCTCGCTCGAGCCATCGTACTGTTGCGAGAACTCAAACTACCTTCTCCTCTGGACTTGGTTCCGGATCAAGCTCTAGCTCGAGCGGCCGCCGCACCCAACATCAACACCGTACAAGCCTCTCTGGCAGTCCCTCTGTCTTCGCTCCCTCGGCTCTGCCCAGTGGTCCTCCTTCTCTTACCACATCTGCTGCTGCGCCTTCTCTATTCTCCAAATCCAATCGCTTGAAAGATGCTCTATTGAATTCGCTGAGTGACCCGGCGTTTGCCATGTGGAAGGATGAGTCCTTTGGTATTCCCAATAAAGCCGCCATAAAAATGGTTTACCCGGATAACGATGAAGGAGTTACTGGAGTCCGAGACCAACGCGATTTCCTCTCAAGTTATGTTCTATGGAAGGAAGATTTCTCCGAGTTGCTACCTATGAGCGAGTTCCCTATCATGCATCTCATGACGACAGAAAAGCGATTCTCCAACAGACGTCTAGGCATGCATCATCCTAGAACCGGAGCAAGAATAATTTACGACGTCGATGGCGAAACCATCACTGATAACAAGACTGGCGAATTCCTTGGTGGTCTTGTCATCTTCCACGATGTCACTGAATATGCCAATACCATCACCGCTCAGAAGGTCCAGAACGAACGTCAGTTTGAAGACATAACCAACATGATCCCACAAATGATCTGGACAACAACCCCAACCGGCCAGCACGATTACTATTCGAGAAGATGGTACGAATACACAGGTCTCACGGTTGAGCAAAGTCTGGGCAACGGATGGGAGAACCCCTTTCACCCGGATGACATGGAGTTGACAGGCAAGAGATGGGCTCACAGTCTAGCAACCGGCGAGGAGTACAGAACAGAGTACAGATGCCTTTCCACCGACGGCGAGTGGCGCTGGATGCTAGGTCGAGCTGTGCCTATGAAGGACGACGACGGCAAGATTGTCAAATGGTGAGCACCTCCTTCATTCCATCTCTTATTATGTTATATCCAGCTAACGATGTTCAGGTTCGGCACCTGTACCGACATCCATGAGTTGGTCCTTGCTCGTGAGGACGCACGACAGACAAAACTTCGACTTTCTCAAGTCATCGAAATGGCCAAGATCACGTTATGGTCGGTGAATCCCGAGCGTCAACTATCCATGCTTGAAGGCGCCATCGTTTGGAACGACAGCTCTAAACTCTCTGATGACGAGGTTCGAAAACAGGCTCTCGGCAAGAATGTGTTCGAGATGTTCCACAAAGAAGCCATCCTGGACGGGGACCATCACAGGGAATACATTGAAAACATCCTCACTGGTAAAAACATCGACGAGACCACTGAACTACATGTGAAAGAGACCAATAGATGGATTCGCACCAGGTTTGTTCCGCTTCAACGCCTGGAACGCAATGCTGGCGTTGAAGGTGATGCTTTCGTGGATGGTGTCGTTGCTGTCAGTATGGACGTGACAGACTTGAGAAAGAGAGAAGAACAACTTCGAGAACGTGACCGAGAAAACTCACGTTTGCTGGCTCAAAGTGAGGCTGCGAAGGAAGCGAGCAAGATGAAATCGCAGTTCCTGGGTAAGACTTAGAATCCATTTCGGGATAGTTGTTCGGATTTGAGCTAACATTTACCAGCCAATATGTCGCACGAGATTCGTACCCCGATCGCGGGTGTCATTGGCATGTCTGAACTCTTACTGGACGATACTGAAGGTACTCTGACCGAGGAACAACGCGAATGCGCCGAAAACCTACAACGATCTGCTAATGGTCTACTTACTGTGATCAACGATATCCTGGACTTCTCTAAGGTTGAGAGTGGCCGTCTGGATATTGAGGATGTTCAGTTCGACCTGAACATTGTTGTCCGCGATGTCAACAAAATGCTCACGTTTGCGGCTGAGCGCAAGGGATTGATGTACATTGACGAGACTCAGGAGCTCGAACGTCTGAAGGTCATGGGCGATCCAGGCCGACTGAGACAGATCTTGACGAATCTCCTGACCAACTCAATCAAATTCACCTCTGAAGGCAGTGTTAAGATGCAGGTCAAGATCAGAGAGGAAACTGCAGAGACTGTCGCTGTACAATTCACAGTCGAAGATACTGGTATCGGAATCGAAGAGGAGGTCAGGAAAAGACTCTTCCAGCCTTTCTCTCAAGCCGATTCTAGCACCGCCAGGCGATTTGGTGGAACTGGTCTTGGTTTGACCATTAGCAAGAACGTAAGTGGCACTTACGAGAGATCATCAATATTCGTTTACTGACTGTGACAGTTGGTTGAGCTCATGCATGGTGAAATCTCACTCGAATCCTCCTTAGGACTCGGCACCAAGGCGTCATTCTGGATTCCCTTCAACAAGGCACCATATCTCTCGGGTGACTCGCCACCACTGGACATGGGCCCGATTCCACACCGACTACAGTCTGAGCTTTCACTCTCTGAGTATAGCGGACCACAGCCACCAGGCTCGCCTCTAAAACCAGGTATCCGTCAAGCATCATTCGATTCGCGACGAGGTTCTCCAGCTCAGCTTGACTTGCCTCTGGCGCTCTCGGACGAGGAGAGGCGGAATACACACGTACTCGTTGTTGAAGGTTGGTGACGTGCTTGCGATTTGTCCAACAGAACACTGACTAACCTTGCTCANGACAACCCCATCAATCAACAAATTGCCCTGAAGACGATTAAGAAACTCAAATTCTCGGTCAATGCTGTATGGAACGGACAAGAAGCACTCGATTATCTCAGCAAGCCAGAAAGCCCTGAGCGTCCAAGGCCAGATGTTATTCTTATGGATGTACAAATGCCTGTAATGGACGGCTACAAAGCGACGTACACCATCCGACATTGCGAGCCGTTCGTTGCCGACCAGCAGATTCAAAACACGCCTATTGTTGCAATGACTGCCAGTGCTATTCAAGGCGATCGAGAGAAGTGCGAGAACGCTGGAATGAACGACTATCTGGCAAAGCCTGTGAAAGGCAAGACTTTGGAGCAGATGTTACTCAAATGGGCCGTTGAAAAGAAGCGCAAGGCGGCCTTGNNTCATCAAGCCCCGCTGTTTTCTCCGAGAGCGGTGGAGGTTCCTCCACCTCGACTCCCAACATCAGTCCCGTCAAGGGATACTGTACAGGAGGAGCTGAGGACGCCAGTCGATCTGCTTACACCTACATCGGGCCCAGATGTTCTTGCAACAAAGCTCAACAAACTCAACTTCCAGAACGATACAGTCTTTGCACGTTCTGCAGAGACCGCAGAAAGTCGTTCGATGGACCGCTTACGGAACGAAGAGAAGGCGATGCAGCTGCGTGACCAGCAGTTATTTGCTAGCGCAGCCACGCCCAANAAACTCCTAGGTGTGCTGGGAGAGACAGCAACAACAACGGAAGACGTGATCGAGACTCGGCCGTCGAAGCTCACACGTGAGAATATTGAGAAGCTGACTCGGAACGCACCCTTGGACCACATCATTCAGGCAGATGTGGATACATCAAGCTTAGATGTCACTGTCGACAGTAATGCCCAGGCGCGCCCAGGAAGGCCCTCAATGGGGACACGGATGAAGTCTGATGGTGAGAAGACAGTCTTACCAGAATGATGGATCTACGGAGTAGCTGCAATACGAGATAAGCATGAGACTGGGCGTTTTGGCATGGAACACAAGTAAAAGGGGCAGGTCACGCGTTTGTTCGAAGAAGGCCCTGTTCTAAGATGCATGGTTGGAATATATTGGCCGTGCATGCGATAGCATTGACTGTAATCCCTGACAATAGAATTGATCGTAATCCTTGACCGGGGCATTCGCACGTGGGTGTTTGACTTGAACATGTCCCCATGGACACTATCTTCCTGCTCGGACCATTTGACAGGGGAGCGCAACTTGGCATACAGCTGAATCCAGTAATGTTAATTTTGCTCGTACGTATCGCATAAATGGAAGAGAGGCAACAAAGATAAAGACTTTTGCATTGAGATACTGGTAATGCTATTCCAGACCACCCTACGGACGTAGAGAGGGTAGAGGTTGGCACACACATGCGGACGACACGGGAAACAAGGTTTGAGCGATCACACCGAAGCCAAGACACTGGGTCCAACGACCACCAAGGTCGAATGTTATGTCCTTAAATTCTCAGATCAAAGTGGTCCAGACAAACACCAACGAGATGGGTCGGGGAAAGGGACCGTCGTTGCTCGGACATGTTGAGAGCACATGGGAAGTGTCTCGTTCGCACGACACCAAACCCACAATTCTTGCCAACTTTATCTCACAACGCCTTACCGCATAAGCAAATGTGTCCCCGACTATCAGCCGCATCTAATGGCCCATGTAGCGCGTGACAGATCCCGCATTTGACAGGAACTAGCAACGCAAAAGGAGTCATGTTGAATGAGTCGCAGACCGGAACAGGACCATAGCAGATCAAAAAGGGGACAGTGAGGTGTCCCAATTTGGGCGAACTCGGAGCAAGGACAGCAAGCAACACAGACAGATGCAGCTAAATTCATCAATTGGCAGCCCGTCGTACGCGTGTATCACACGCGCACCTGAGCATCTTCATTCAGAAACGCCACCAATCAAGCAGGAAGACTCTTGGGTGTTTCCTTGTGGCCGTTGTGGAAGGCCACTTTCGACCTCGTGCTGCTGGGTCGATTTTCCTTCTTGGACCGATGGCATGGGTTTCTGGTGCAAAAAGTCCCGACCGGCAGTGTGAACCCATGTAACCTTGGGCTGCTACTTCGAGGGGGTACGAACAAGAGCGGTGCACTTAAAGTGTGGCTGGCGGAACGATCGGCATGTAGTGTGCCTTTTGACCGCAACGACTTCCTGGGCAGACAAGCGTAGCTCCATACAGGCTTTTGTGGCATGCAATGTTTCCACTAATCTTTAATCATGCTCCCATGGAATTTGTTAACGCTGTGGACCACGGCCGTTGTGGCTTGCTGACACTCTCTACGCGAAGGGGCAAAAGCAAACGGCATAAAGTGTATAAGAGTCAGTGACGGATGTCTATTGGAGCTATCCCGACGAGGCATGACGGAGGACTTCTGGGACGCTTGCAAGCCCGATTACGGCTGCGGCGTTTTTCGAAACATACCTTTCGCAGCTAAGCAGCTGCAAGTGGCTTGGACGCATGAACCCAATGGAAATGATAATGGCGTTGCTCACAACGAACAAGACAAGGGGTTACGGGCTTCATTATTATGGTTAAATGTCTTAGCACCAGACGGCATCTCCACCATCCGTAAGCCACCAACCTGCCAGCCAAACGCCATGTCCAAGCGTCACAGAAGCCAGCCAGTCAACGGCAAGAGGGACTGAGTCCGACAACGGCTTTTTTGCTCTCGTACGAAAGAGTCCCGGTCGGGCAACGAGAGCAGAGGCAAGCAGCATCGAATGAAAAGTCAACTCGCCGGATGGTCCGCAAAGGTCAGTCATCGAGATGGCAAAGTGGAACGAGGTTGAGGTCGGCGAGATACAGAATGGTAAACAAATGTCTGTCGATAGTGCCGCACCATGCACAGGACAAGTTCCAGGTAAACGGAGCGACAGATTCCCAATCTCTTGTTGTTGGCAGGAGAGGGTGCTTGGAGCAGCGACAGCGTCAGCAGCGCAAGGCCAGCAGAGATAGCAGGGGAGCAAGAAGATGTGGAGGTGGCAGTGTAAACCTTGACACAAGGTGAATCTCAATCAATTGAACCGCTCGCTGCGCTCGGAGATATGTATGCACAGCTAGGAACCCACAGGTCAACGAGTCAAGAGAGGCCGCTGCGCTAGACAAGGCTAGGAATGGGCGTGGTGGAGACGGCAGGTGGACGGCGATTGGCTGCTAAGGTTGAGCCCTGCAGGGAGCTAAAACAGCCACATCGGCCTGTAAGTCGACGTCAGTGGTGACTCGCTGGAGGCAGGTGCGTATTTCTACCTCTGCTCCCCGCTGATCGTCGTTGTTGATCCTCTACATTTCATGAACAGGCCCACCTTTTGACCAAGACTTGAAACGACTACGGCCTCCGCACAAGTCTTAAGACCCAAGACGACAAATCTTTTGCCTCTTTCAGACTCGTCCACTATCAGCACCCCAACCTCATCTACCCTCCGTCCGAAATCGCCTCGAGCTTCTTGCTGCCACTAGCATCTCTACCCTGGCGTTTAAGCTTTTCGGGCAGTCCACCACCAGAGGCTTAGCAAATCCCGCACTCGAACACGACACCTGAGGCTGCAGCTCTCAGACGAAACTCGAAACACATAAACTTGCTGATCCCCTCGTTGGACGCACGCTGATCGTCCTCTCCACGTTCTGTGAACCCATCTCCAGCGTTGATCCTTAAACCATCGACACACGCTGCCTATCCCTCTACCACCCGCCTCACCAACAACCAATTCATTGTTCATTCTCTACCCCTCCCCATCTTCATCACATATTCACAATGGCAATGGCTGTCGACAACCGCCAGCAGGTCTCTGGTCTGTCTTACGACCACTTGCGCTACCCCGCCGCGCCGCATTTCACCAACCCATGGGTGTCGGCCGCTCCTGCGCCGAGCCACCACATGTATGCTACCTCGTTGCCTCAACCTTCGATGGTCAGCGATCCCGGCGCACATCACTTGGTGGCAAGAGCCCCCAGTGTTAGTGTGACCATGCCCATGCACTCGAGTGCCATGCCGGCTCCTACTCTGGCTTCAGGTATTGATTCTTTGGATGCTCTCTATGCGCAATCCAGCTTACCAGGCCAAGACGGTCTCAGTGCTCCTCGTCCATATGGCTCGACCTATGTGACCTCTGGTCCCTCGTCTGGCGCCTTGTACGCCCCCACATCTGCTCCCCACTATGCCCGCGAGTACCCCAATACCGCCGCCTCATACGCCGCCTACAACCAGGACCGTCGCTCTTCGCACCCGTCAGTAGCCTCCGCCAACTTCCTTGGAAACCCCGTGCTAGCCCAGAAGCACCGCCAGAGCAGTTTAATTGACGTCAACAGACTGAACGCGCCCTCCACCGAGACCGAGCAGCGCAACAGCTTCAGTGATGCTCTTGATGCTAGCAGAGGCATGGTTGCCATGAGCCAGGACATCACCCCCAGGAACATCTATGGCAACCAGGGTTCGAGCAGAAGCTCATCCGACTCATATGGCTTCCCCTCGACACACTCGGCCCACTCCTCCATCTCGTCGGCCAGCACATATCCTTCATCGTACTACGGATCCGTTAGCGAGGCTTCATATGGAGACTACAGCTCGGCAAGCGAGTCTGTCGACACATCATCCCGCACATTGCCCCGCCCTACTGCCCTCTCGGGTGGTGTCGCACTCCCTCCCGCACCTCAATCGATGATGGGTCAATTCAGCTCAAAGGTCTCGTCGAGCTCTCAGAAGAAGCACAAGTGCAAGATCTGCGATAAGCGCTTCACTCGTCCCAGCTCTCTTCAAACCCACATGTACAGCCACACTGGCGAGAAGCGTAAGTCCTACATGTACCATGACAAACTCGATGAACATTAGCTGACTCCATAACANGCATTCGCATGCGATGTTGAGGGATGTGGCCGCCACTTCTCAGTCGTTTCTAACCTTAGACGCCACCGCAAGGTGCACAAGGGTGAAGACTCCCACGCCTCCNNCCCTGATGACGAGTAAGCATGCAGCGCCATTGCTTGCGTCTGACACCGATCTCGTCGACATCCTCGTCTGATCCTTCCGATCACACGCGTTGTATTCACCGTATCACTACCTGGTCTGGACGCTACATCTTCCACGACCCAATCATCCTCTGCGATGCCAAAATACGCTGGCGTCATACATGCGCCCTCCTGATATTTGGAGGGCTTTATTTATCTTGTCCAACCTGGAGTTTGGACCATGAACCTCTTATCGGGACTAATACCTTTCATCGTCAATCGCTACATTTTCTACTTGATACCCATGGATTTGGAGATGGCTTTTGTGGATTCTACTACAGGAGTACATGGCGCAGCTTCATTTGTTTTTGTTTTCTACCCAAGACCGTGGTATGTTCTGTACAATAGTAACAAAAGAGGGCGAGACTACATCAAGTGTGGTATATGCCCACAAGCTCTTACGAAATATGAACTTGCTACAAGTAATCAATCCAAGTACCTATTGTAACGTCCTTTCCACCAAGCACGACATGGCGTGGTTTCATGACTCTCATGAGGCTGCTGACTGCAGACCTGCCAAAGCATGACTCGGTGTTTGGTCGAGGTGGAGGGTACGCTAGCGCGACGCCATCAACGTCTAAGGCTTGCACAACGGGGTCGCACCTCTTCGAGTTCCCTCGGTCCTGTGCGGTTAAGCTCGGTTGAAGTGCTTGTCCCAAATGACGCGTGTAATACGAGGCCGGAGGAAAATGGCCATCTGAACAGCCAAGGCCAAGGGCCCAAGGGTGAGGTCGTGGGAAGCTATGTCCAATCAGAGAGCTTCGGACTGGAAGCGACGCTCCCCGACAAGGAAATGATTGGCCACGTCGGTGGTTTTTTCTTTAGTGACACAAGTCTTGGGACTCCGAAAAGGCGCAAAGCACCCTCCACACTCGACGGCCACTTGGAGACCTAAGCACAGAACGAGAAGGTCGATGATGATGATGATGATGTGACCCCGAGTGTGACGTCCCTGAGATTTCCCACCAGGACTCAAAGACCGGTCACTCAAAACCAGCCTGCGTAAATTGCTGACAAGGGCAACCCTTGGTCGAGCTGCGTTTGGTCATCGCATGGCTCTGTTGAGGATTTGTTTTTTGTTTCCTTCTTTCGTGTTGCCCTTTGGCTTTTCTTATAGGGTGTATAATGATGCCGATGACGGTGATACGGTACCAGAGGTGAGAGGCTCAACCACACACAACAACGACAAGCACCAAATCAAGCATAGTCAACGGACAAGAACCACGACCTGCGTCGAGTCCATGAGGAATCATGCCGACCCGTTGTGTTAGGTGGAAAGCGTACCCACCGCTACGGTAACGATAATTTATCAATTTTTGTTTCTTCGAAGCAGTGGGGTATCTTGATGATGAACATGGTCAACGTGCTAGATTGGACAATCGAGATGTGATCAATCAAGGACTCCTGTGTGTCTGACCCAGACACGAGCCGTGCCTGGGTGCCTCAGTCCTTCTAGGGCTCTCTCCCCGTCTCCGCCAGTAAAGGCTTCGTCAATGCATATCAATCAGATATATCGGAAGGGGTCTAGGATTCTCCAAGGTGGACCAATCCGCTGGCTGTCACACCTTGACCCTCCGTCTTGAGCTTGGGGAAGGCTTGCATGGGTCGGACAAAGGGGGCCACCTATTGGTGCATTGTCATCGCCATCTTTTACTTTGAGGTCTTTAACGATGATCGACTGCATGTTGAATGTCCGTCTTGAAATGATGAAGCTCGGTTCAGGTCCTCGAGGTTTTCTTCCACCAACGACATGCAGCAGGGATGAGATAATCTTGAACTTGCAAACACTAGATTCGACAGCAGCAGCCGTTGGACTTGTTGTCCTCCGCGACCGGCGATGCACTCGTACAATGAATGTTACGCGTACTACCATTGACCTGAGATCGCAGCAGGACTGAATCTATCAGAAGCAACATCACATAACAACAACTTCGAGGTTGGTCCATGCCTCTCTGGAAGTACGGTGTCTCAGAATCTGCCCTCGACACGAATTTGTCGAGCAAAGCCTCATGTTTATTCCGACAGCAGTCATGGCACCAACATGATTGGATTCTGGGTCCATCTTCCTGCGGTCGCAACTGGCTTTGTCGCATCCAAAATAGCCATCCTCTTGACCTTCACCCAGCACTTCGACAGTGCTAAAGATTTGAAACACAATATTGGCATGAGGTGAGGTCGTCCTGAGACGATCGTTGATAGTCGTGCTCATCCACACGTGGATTGCACATGGGTGCAGTTGATCTCACGTTTTCCTTTGTCTGATTTTCACATGGCTCTTCCAGGGTCCTTCTCTTTATACGACTGATCAACTTCAAAGAATACAGTTATACACGCTCACCTCAGAGCCGCCTGCCTAACTTTGAAGAAGCAGACCCTTGCCATCTTGTGGCTTCGGATCGCAGCGAAAAGTGTCAGACGCCAACAGATCTCGCTCTCCGCGTTGTATCGTGAGTCTTGGCGAAAGGGTGCCTGATTGAGACTTGGCTAGATGACGGCATGGACTTTTTGGCTTTCTGTTCCCTCGACATCCGCAGCTTGCAACAAAAAGCACGGAAAGGGACCCTTGCACCCTTGAGTGATTCTTTGTATACCATTTTTCTGCAGATCGCGTCAGATAGAACGAAACCACATCACATAAATTATATCTTCCCAATACAGCAAGCTACTTGTCCTCCGACGTCCGGCCTTGAGAGCAACTTCGCAAAACGCGACCCACAACATGGCACCAGTTCATGTTCTCGATGACTACTATCTCGCCATCAGTTTCCTTATCTGTTTGGGATATCAATCTATCTTCTTTGCAATCTCTGTTGGATTCAAGACTGATCAGCTGAACGATGTTGCTGGTGGAACGAACTTCGTCCTCTTGGCCATCATCACGGTCGCTATGTATGGCCAGCATGAGGCTCGCCAAATTGTCGACAGCATATTCATCATGATCTGGGGAGCACGACTGGCTGGATTCTTACTTTTCCGTATTATCAAAACTGGCAAGGACGACCGCTTTGACGACAAGCGTGGAAAGGTCTTGCCAATGTTGGGATTCTATGTCTTCCAAACACTCTGGGTGCGTATCGACCATCGTAAATCTGCTGGATTTTGCTAATGATAGACGCAGGTCTGGACTGTCAGTATGCCTGTGACCGTGTTAAATAGTCCCATTGTCAATCGCTATCCTCAACCTGCCTTCAACAAAGCCACTGACATTTTGGCCGTCATCGGATTCGGCATCGGCATCATCATGGAGACTGTCAGCGATATTCAAAAGTACAGATTTAAGCAAGCCCACCAAGAACGTGGCGCTGTCTGCAACAAAGGTTTCTTTGCCTGGTCTCGCCATCCCAATTACTTTGCCGAGATTCTCATCCAATTCTGTAAGTTTGTCTCCTGTTGCAGCTTGTGTTTCAGCAAGACTAACATATTTCTTTCCAGCNNTATCTTCATGCTCGCCGTTACCCCTGCATCTTACAACTACGTGCATGGCGGCGCAAAGGCGGCTCTGTTCGCCAGTATCGTCGGACCAATCTTCTTGACAACACTGCTGATGTTTGTGTCTGGCCTGACCTTGCAAGAACGTCCTGGAGCCAAGAAGAGATATGAGAAGGGCGAAGGCTGGAACGAGTATGCCACTTACCTCCACCAAACCAGCATCCTCATCCCCTTCCCTCCGGCCCTCTACAAGAAAATGCCTGTAATCCTCAAGCGAACCTTGTTCCTCGAGTTCCCGATCTATGTATTTGACCCAGCAAAGCATGCAGACCAGGAAGCTACACAGAGACAAGCAGAGGAAGGACACAACTGAACACATCTGCATGGACTTGTGAGAGATGGACGAATTTGAGGAATGACAGCACTCGTAATCATAATATTAGACTATAGATCAATTCAGATAATGTTTTTGAANAGCTCCAGGACATAGTGCTGCAGCATACATGACAAGATCGGTCGGCTCGAGACATTCCAATTCCGTGTTTCTGATTGGGATAGGCACTCGGCCTGCTTCCTTCCAGGCTACCAGGATCTGAGTGCGGACAGGTTCTAGATCAGCACTCGAATGTACGCCAATGCCCAGACAGATTCCAAATTCTCTAAAAGCCAGACGTTGTGTGATCGGAACATCTAGATAATGTGTTTCGTGGAAAACTATCCGCATATCACGCACAGCAGCGTTTGCAAGTCCTTTGGCCCAATTTAATTGATCCGAATACCAGTGGGAAGCCCAAAGCGTCATTCCTAGATCCAGAGTATCTGAGCAAGTGTATGCTTTCCACTTTTGATCGATGATTTTCTGATAGTCACTAATTTCATCCTGCAATACCCTCGGATCACCGCAGGCTTGTTGAAGGACACGGTACGTGACGAGGCCGAACACAGGACCGAGATGACCTTCACCACGGCCTCGGGGATGAGACATGTCTATCGGCATCTNTCCTACGATTCTAGTCAGAACCAAGCGTATTGTCAGAGTTATGTTGTCTGCCTACCAGACCATGCGCGGATATGGAGTGTCTCGTTGGTACACGAATGCAGAATGTATCGCCTTTGCCAGTGACACAGCTTGGTCGTTATAGCTCATGTCGCCCGTCGCAATGGATAATCGATTAAGTGCAAACATCCACATCGTGAGGTAGTGATGATATTGTCCATCCCCATCAGCTCCAGAAGCTTCATTCTTGCCTATGCGAAGTCCGCCAGACAGCGGAGATTGGTCCGAGGCTCCTGGAAGCCGAGCAGATAGGTCGCGCGTTCGACCGAGTATATCATGTACTGTTTCCACGAGTATCGCAGCCAAGACCAGGAAATGCGTTTGTTCCGTCTCCTTAAATAGCGTAATGAAGTTGAGGACACCAAATGCGTCGGTCCAGAGATAGCGTCCAAGATGACCGTCCTTCAAGGGAGGGGGTTTCCAGTCAAGNNCCTATGAAGGATATCAGACTTCCTGCTGACAAGAACGCTGCCTCAAAATCTCCTAAGTTACGGTGCCCATGCCCAAAGAAAGTGCAGCTGGATTGGTGTCTTACTTGTCATCGACAGTCATGGGAAACTGATAGACCTGCTGCATCGCCGTTACAAAGTCTTTCATTTTGTCCAGTACATCCATGATGATGATTGCTGGTTGAGAAACTTTTGAGAAGATCCGCGCTGGGGAGTCAGTTGTTTTGTGTTTCGTGGTCCAGGATAATCAAGAATTGAGGTAGCTGCGACTGCTGCAGGGTCCCCTGACACATTGAGCATTACATCAGGTCGACGCCATTGTGCACCGAACTATATATAAACAACGCAGTCCTATCCAGTATGGTGGCCGTCTCCGCGAATGTACATTGGTATCGTCTTACTCGTCTGTTTCGAGCAAGAAATCGCCGAAAGCTGTTCTGATTTCGCTAGGCTCGGGCAGTCCGGGTCGCCCTCAATCCTGCAGTGAGGCGTATAGGTCTTGTCGACAGCCATCAACCATTTGGCGTTGAATCGCCGATGACAGTGATAATTTGTGCAGTAGAAGTTGAGGGCATTGATAACGTGAAGTTGAGGTCGGTCACGATATAGATTAAAAATCGACGTATCTTTTTTGATCTCCAGTTTCACGTGCAAATGTTTCGCCAAGCACTGTATACAAACAATCTCCACCGACTCGCTAATGAACATTTGCAACGATAACACAAAATCATGTCGGATTTGGTGGAGCAATGCCCTTTACCAGAGCTTGCGGAAGCTCTGAGACCGTACATCAGACCGCGCGAGGAGGTTGCTGAAATCCGACGTGGTATAGACTCACTCCTGAGCCAATACGTCCAGGATGACAATGTTCCTTTCTCGAGAGTGACATTATTTGCCGCAGAGACACCTGCACAGTCTGCACTCAACAGTCCATTCAATGGCGCACGGAGAGCGTTCATGCAAGCACTCATCGCACGCCAAAAAGCACAATCACAGTACGACGCTTTGAAAGCCGAATTAGATCTGCTACAGCATACCCCTGGCTACAAGGAAGATGACGAGAAGAAAGAAAACCCAGTCGCCGACACTGTAGCACTCATTCGCCAAAGACAACGACGAGACAAACTCTTGGTCATCGAAAAGGCACTGGACAATCTGGAAAAGGTCAGGCATACTTCACCATACGCGGACCCGAGCGAGCTGCTCAATGGCATGCAATCTCAAATCCCACCTCCTCTTGCACAACAGTCTCAGGACGAATCGTTAGCAGATGCGCAGGCGCACGTCTTTGAGCTGCAAAAGGCTGTGCTGCGTGCCCAGAGCACTATTCAGTCAGAGGCGCATGTCAAGCCGTCTCAACAACCCGCCACAGAAGATTGGAAACGCGCATATGCTCTACGACGAGCTCGAGATGACTTGATCGCTTGGATCGAAGGCGAGCTTGCAAAGTTGTCCGAAGACGACGAGCACGTTGATGACGATCTGGAAATGCCAGGAGACGGGGGAGCGGAGTCAGTAGACGAGATCAAAACAACTCTTCAGAGTCTGTACAGCAAATACATCACTTCGCGAGAACGTCTTGTCCAGGTTCTGAACACTCATCATAAAATCAACTCGGACCCTGTCGAGCCTCTTCTCGAGAGACAACAATCAACAACGACCAATGATGAAACGAGTAATGCTGCTCTTGCTTCGAAAGTTCTGCCTTTCATTGGGATTCTCCGATCTACTGCTCAAGAAGAGGCAGCCTTGATGCAGCACACTTCTTATCTACGACGACAAATCACGGCTGTTTCGTCCGAGACAGAGCAGCTGTTAGTCCGCCTGTCAGACGAGAGTCATATGGTCAGACCGGGCACATCCCATACTGCCGCCTGGGCCGAAGCAGCGAAAGACGCGAGAAACAGTGATAAAGACGTTGTCCAATCTCAACTGGTTACAGGGGAGACCAGCATCCATGATGTACGGAATGTTCTGGCTTCGGCACAAATGAGCAGGTAAAACGATACGGGTTTGAACTTTGACTGGAAAAGCAACCGAGTATATAGGTTGGCCTTTACAACGAAAACACTCGCATTTTTACAGCTTAGCCTTTGTATCCATCTGACCAAACTCTGTCGTACAAACCAACAGAGTATCCTCCAAAGCNNCTAAACACAAAGTCAGCGAACACTCCAAGAAATCACTCAAGCTTCAAACACTCACCGGAAGTCTGAATTTCTCATTGATAGCCTGGTAATCCTCACCAGCCAACATGTCGCAGAAATGCTTGATGCTAGCATAATGCACAATGGCAATCTCATCCCATCCACCCTTGTCGCCATCGGCAGCAACAACATTTCCCACAATCTTTGCATCTCCGCCTCGTTTCTTGGCCACTTCGATGAAATGCTGTCCGTATTGATAGTAACTTTGCTTGCCGTTGGGCTTGAACTTGAGTAGATTCAGCATGGTAACAGGACCGTCGTGTTCTTTGAGCAACTGCTCCATGAACTTCAACAACTCGGGCGACAGCTCCAGTTTCTGACTCGAATCAGGCATTTTGGGGTTGTCCAGGGATCCTGTGAGGCCAGCCGAGGAAGCCTCTTTGATGAGTCTGGCATTCTTTTCGGGGTATGCGGATAATAGCTTGGATGGTATGCCCACAGGTAGAGTGTATTTGGAAGAGATGTGCTGGAGAATGGAGTCTGGGAGTGCAGTATTGGGACCTTGGAGAAGCAGCATCAAGTCCCATGGTTCGTTCAGGATCTCAGCATCTTGAGTGGTGGTCTTGACGACGAAGTGGCGTGGTTTCGATGCGACTATTACTTTGATGGAAGGGTCGGCTTTTTGAAGGTGAGTGAGGAAGGTGTGGGGTTGGATGTCATCCTTCAGACGTAGCAGGTGGAAGTTGAGCAGAGGCATGGTAGTTCAATCTGTGAATATGTATTGAGAGTGATCTCGTGTGTACAATGCGTATTCCTGCTTCCTACAGCATTTGGTGTGTCGAATTCTTGCAAGATGCTATGGACATCCGAGGGCATGCTCGAAGGTGCGGAGTCGGTCCACGATGCCTCGGAGGTTGGAGTCAGGGTCGCTCGACGTCATGATGGTCAATGAACCAGAAATTGAGCGAGAACGCTCACTGTAGCACATGTTTGCCATAACGAGATGCCAGGTACTTGTAGAGGTATGGAACATTATCAAGGCCGTAGTCTTGTCGGCACTCCTTGTGTTCAACCTTTATCAGAAACCCAATGTGTGTTTCTGTACGTGAATTCTAGTAAGCCTTCTCAAGGCCGTAGCCAAAGCCTTCTCCAATGGCTACTCTTGTCTTCTTAAGCACCATGCTAAGCCGCTCGTGCAGATTCCAGCAACTTCAATGCGTTGGCATATTCATCACTATCCTCGCCGCAGCACTTGCGTTCAATCTCGAGATCCTTTTCGGCCCATTTGACAGCATCTTCCTTGCAGCCCATGGCAAGATTGTACTCGGCTGCGTTCTCGTAGGCTACGCCCAGTGTATCTGTCTCCTCCAGGCCATCCTCCAGCATGAGACAGATGATCTTCTCCACGGTCGCAAGAGCTTCGGCGTAATCCCAGGTGCCCCAGTTCTCGAAAGATCTTTTGTTTTCCCTCCTTTGCATGACAGTCATAAGCTCTTCTAGCTTGCTTCTTCGAGCTTCGCGCGCTGGATCTTGTGTCTCGCAAGCCTCGCAGCAGCATTTGAATCCCCAGTGATGCAGGATGCGACGTCTCTCTGCTGTGTCATGGCAGATATCGATGTAGGCAGTGCATATCTCTTCACCAGGGCGGATGTCGCGAAGGGCGTGTATGGTGAGACGGTCTATGTTTGGGTTGTAGCGGTGGTAGACGTTGGGCGAACAGGAATGATTGAACCGTGCCGNCCTGTCGCTTGTCAGTACGGTCGTCTTGTACGAGATGATCGGAAATTGGCTTACGTTTGGAAAAACACCGAGTTTGTTAGGTGATCCATCGGCATAGCGCAAAGTAAAGCGGTTGGTCTCGAATCTCGAATACGCATCCTCGTATTTCTTGACAAGATGATCGAATGCATCACCTATGTCTTNCTGGGCCGTCTGTCAGTACTGTTGGAACATCGGCCAGTAGAAAATCAGCGTACCATCACAGGCGTCTCGTAATTCGCCAATCCAATCGGTATCTCCAGGGGGACTCGAGGATGCAGCGAGTGACCAGAAGAGAGATTGCTGATCCAAGGGCAGATCCTTGATTGTCAGGTAACATTCTATGACATCGTCGTCGTCAGGAAGCGCAAAGAGCGGAGCTTCGCAGAGAATACGAGTGCCCGAAGGGATGGCGGCGATGGCGAAGACTCCAATACCAGCATTCGGCGATTGTCGCTGTTCGAAAAGGCCGGGCGGGGTTGGTACTGTTGTGAGAGGCATATTGCTTCAAGAGCTAAGAAAGGACTAGACAACGAAGAGAAGGGAGAGGTAACGCTTCTTTTTATTGCGTAATTGCTCGCCGGAATGGACCTACCGAGAAGTGAGAAGTCTACATGTCTCCAGTCCTAACTGAGTAACAATGGGTATGTGAAGAGACAGCGAAGATGCGCGCAGTGAACGAAAGTGGCATGGATGCTTGCGAGGTGAAGTGTGTCGGTCACTGACGAGGCTGGAGAAGCGAAGACGGACTCGCGTGCGACAAAGGCTCCACGTCCAACAACCTTCACTGTTAACAAAGATACATTCCCGACCACATACATCCTAATTGCTGGACAACAGTCTGCTTGTCCTGCACTCGAATATCTAGAGCTTCAGAACTTGGACTCCACCAGCAGCAACAAACATGCCGTCGCCGCACAAACTGCCTCGTGTCGCCATATCGTATTGCACTCAATGCAAATGGATGTTGCGAGCAGCTTACTTCGGCCAGGAATTACTGTCGACCTTCGGAACAGCTATTGGCGAGATTGCTCTCATTCCCGTCACAGGCGGCGTCTTCACAGTTTATCTTACCCATGTTCCTCCTGGATCCGACGAGAACGCCGAAGCACAAGAGATATTGCTATGGGATAGAAAGGCAGAGGGAGGTTTCCCAGAGACCAAGATCTTGAAGCAGCGCTTGAGGAACCACATTGAGCCCAATCGAGATCTTGGTCACTCTGACAAGCCCTCCAAGACTCAGTCCTCGGACACATCCGCAAAACCAAAAGAGCCTGCTACCACAACAACCGAAGGCACAAAAGACTGCGAAGACTGCAAATAGTTGTTCCGTCTAGCTACATTGAGCTACACTGCGCTGTCGCCTAGCTACGTTGCACTACACTGTACTACGATGACAACATCTCCCACACTCTCTACCTTATCAAATCAGCGGAGTCTTCGCTCTCAGGAGTCTTTGCTTTCAGCGACAAATGCAGCCTATGGATCTCATGGCGCAGAGCCTCGATAACCACGTTATCTTTGCCACGCTCATGCTCGACAGCCACCTGCAGCGCAGAGCCGAAGGCTTCATTCATCTTGTCCTCGACCCGAGCGTTGATCTGAACCTTGAGCCNTCTCTTCTCGGCACACTGAGCTTGCAGTTGTTGGCGTAGCAGCAGCATCTCGGCATGCGGTCCGTACATGTTCATGCTTTGCACAAGACTAAGGTGCGCCTGTTGATCCTGTCCGAGCCGTTGACGTAATCTTGGTGTCGAGCATATCAAATGTTGCATCTGGCCAACCAAGGAATCTTTATGGCATGATGAGCTCCATGACATGTAGAAGTTTGCGACCCAGTCCTCCAAGTAGTTGAGCTGCATGCTCAGTGCAAGAGTTTCGGCACGGGAGTGGTCGCGGTCAGAGATGAGGTGATGCATTCGTTCCGCTGTCTTGCTAGATTCCCATTGACGAAGATCCAAGCCTGCTCTTACCAGTGCTTGATTGTGTGAGACTTCGTCTGAAAGGGCTCTATTTTCTCTCTTCAACAACTGGATCTCTTCATCGCCTGATCGTCGATCATATGAGACTTGCTTGTTGGCGGGATGCGTAAAGACCAATGCTTGAATCTCAATTGTGTTGGAGATCGTATCGGTAGGAGTGTTGGGTATGTCGAATGTTGTGCGGAGACATGTAGTAGCAGGTACGCTCTGGTCGCTGTCGTAGGTCTTGAACAACAGGACATCCTCCTCGGCTTGCTCGCTCATATAGTACCAGCGGTATTCATCGCGATAAACACCGTGACGCATGGCTGTGCCTGTATCGATCGTCGAGATATCCCTCTATGTGACAATTCCTCGGTCATCCGCGATCGCAATGGGGGACCTGGATATGGTACACTGAAATGGCCTCAATATGCNTGGCATTATCGGTTAGAAAGATAGTCGACTCTACGCTGTACAAAAACAAACTCACTTAATCAGGCGGACTCTTCCTGCGAGTAGATAGTCGGCCTTTATCTCGTACATTTGGCGCACCAGTGACTCTACACTTGATGCGGTGTAATCGACATGGATCAGTTCATTGCAACCATTCTCGTGATGCTGCTGTTGTTGATTGTACTGGTTAGGACAAATCACCAACGAGGCTGGAGCACTCACCTTTATGCTGATAACGTTTATCTCATCGCAGCCCTCCAATTCATGGCGCAACAAGTCCTCGATCTCTGGGATGAGATCACGTTTTATGTCCTGCTCCGATGCCCAATCTTCGAGCTTGGTTGATGCTTTGACATAACGGAATCCGTGAAGGTCAAGAGTGAAGTCTTCATAGACTTCACGGACATCGTGAATTGTCTCGAGTACGCTTAATGTTGGTGTTTTGCATGCTAGCTTTCTCTTGGAGGTCGTGTCAGTGTTCGTCTCGTCGAGATAATGCAATCGAACATGAACATCTCTTGGAGACATTATGTGAGAACTCGATTCTGGTGTATAGATATCAGACTCGCCAGATTGATGAATCAGGGAGAGTGTCAATAGGTTGGAGTATGGAAGGGGCTTGGAAAAGGCCGGAGACGTTTCTTTTTGTCAATTGTGGAATTCGAAAAGTGAAGCATGTTTTAAGTATAGGCAGCAGGCGCGTGATTGCTGACAGTTGACTGGAAAGATCGCATGCCAGAGTCGTGGCTCTACGTGGCAGTCATTACAGAACAAGGCAGGCACGAAATCAAGCATGTGTCAGCTTTGAATGATAAATGACCTTTATTCCATCGTTGGCAACCGCAGATCGTACTTGAGCTGGGCCACTGCACACATTTGAATGTGCTTAAGAAGATAAATCAGGCAGGATGATACGGTAAGGACAAGGACCATCATGTTGGAAGGAGCGCAGCGGTTGCCCGATTGGATGGTAATCTTCTCCCATTGAATCAAGCCACGTTACTCTCTCTTTACGAGATAGCATACAGAAGACGGTCACCAGTGGAGATACACGAGTTCTTCAAACTTGGCGAAGTGGGAGGATGGGCTTTGGATTTCTGGATGTCGCAGTGGACGGGACCATACAGATCCATGTCACGTGCGACTGGCCGTTTGTGGCATAGGTGGTGCACGGCGCACGGCCCGGGTCTTCGTTGGAAGTGACGATGGATTTCCATCTGTGAACAACTTCTGCCACTCATAGACACGCCTCAAAGCTCGCTCCGCTCACCTCAAGCTCCAATCCCCTCACACTCCCTCGCCATCCTTCTACAACTCTCTCCTCTCACCCCTCATCATTCACCAAGCTCTACCGCAGCTTGACGCAAACAGTGTAGATCCGTCGAGCTGCACGAGATAGTTTTATATCGGCCTGTTTTATCGTCACTTTAGAGGTGAGACTCTCCGATGCGCTAAAACACCTGTCGCGCACCCTGCTACTGCTTCACTCTGAAGTTGTTTCGCCAAAATAAGCAGCGCTGATCGTGTCCCACCACCAGAAATCGTTTCGACTTTCCGCACCGCCAGCCTACTTGTATCTGTCTGCTTCTTGGTTTCTTCAAAATGGCTTCCGAATCCGCTATCAACGGCACCTTTGTCCCCCAGAACGGCTATGGCTCGATAGACCAGTCTGGCTACACCGCNCCCAGCTACCCTTCCTCCAACCCTTCCGCGCCTTCGCAATCAAACGACTCCGCTGCTGGCATTCCCAAGGACGAGGTTGGTTGGTACTTTGTCGAGCAGTACTACACCACCCTCAGCCGCAGCCCCGAAAAGGTCTACGTATGTCAAAGACTAATACAACGTACATGAGGAGGACATGCATTGACTGGTTACAGNCTCTTCTACAACAAGCGCTCACAATTCGTCTCGGGCATCGAGACCGAGAAGGTCGAAGTCTGCGTGGGACAACGGGTACGTCTTCGCTTTCATAACAGCGCACAAGATGCCAAGGTACTAAACCAGCAAACANNGGCCATCAACGAACGCATCAAGGAGCTCGACTTCTCTGAGTGCAAGGTCCGCGTCACCAATGTCGATTCCCAAGCCTCGGATGACCACATCGTCATCCAGGTCATCGGTGAGATTTCCAACAAGTCGGCCCCTCACAAGAAGTTCACCCAGACTTTTGTCCTCGCTGCTCAGACAAACGGCTACTTTGTGCTGAACGATATCTTCCGTTACATCATCGAGNNGGAGGAGGAGGAGGCTGGCACCACCGAGGAGCCTGCCGCTGTCCAGGAGCCTGCTCCTACTGCCACTCAGGAGCCTGCTCCTACTGCCACTCAGGAGCCTGAGCACGAGACTTTGACCAGCTCTGAGGACCCCGTCGCCATTGAGAAGGACGCCGCCAAGGTTGACAAGGAGATCGAGGAGAAGATTATTGCCGAGAAGCCTGAGGAGACCGCCGCTCCTGCTGCCGCAGTCGACGAATCGCCCAAGGCCGAAACCGCTGAGGCTGTCCAGGCCGAGGAGGCTCCTGCCGCCGTCGTGTCCGAGCCCACCGAGACCTCTGAGCCCGCACCTGAGACCGCCACTGAGGCTGCCCCCGAGGTTCCTGCCGCCCAGGAAGCTCTGGAGACTGAGAAGCCCAAGGACCCCGAACCCACTCCCGCTGTTCGCTCTCCTGTTCAGCAAGCCGCCAAGCCTGCAAAGGCCGCTGCCCCTGCTAAGCCTGTTGCTCCCGCTGCTCCCGCCGCCCCCAAGACCTGGGCCAACCTCGCCGCTGCCGCTCACCGTGTCGCCACTCCCGTCTTTGCTCCTCAACCCTCTGCTTCTGCCGCCCCTGTCCAGTCCAGGACTGCTCCCCAACCTGAGCCTGCCGCCAAGTCTGCACCCGCTGCACCTGCCCAGGAGGCTGCTGCCGCTGCTCCCGCACGCGAGTCTTCTCCTGCTGCTCCTAGTGCTGATCAACAGGAAGAGTGGACCAGCGTTGGTGACAAGAAGCAGAACAAGGGCCAGGCCGCTGCAGGTGCTCAGGACACACCCCAACATCGCGCATACGTCAAGAACGTTCACGACAGTATTACTCTCCCCACCCTGAGAGAGGTCATTGAGAAGTACGGCGAGCTCGTATACTTCGACGCCAACAGACCCAAGGTAAGCCCTTCAGTCCAAAATCCAGTATTGCATTGACTGATATATCGAGCANNGAATTGCGCCTTTGTCGACTTCAAGACTCTTGATGGCTACAAGGCTGCCCTCAAGGCCAGCCCCATCTCGATTGGTGAGCATGCCATCACCATTGAGGAGCGCCGTCCCAAGGACAACAGAGGACCCTTCTTCCAGGGCAACCGTGGTGGCGCCAGAGGCGGCCGTGGCGGTGCCAACCAGGCCCCTCGCGGTTCTTTCCAGGGTGGTCGCGGCGGCGGTTCCCAGAGAGGCCGTGGTGGCGCTGCCTCTCGCGGTCGCGGCGGTGCCCAGGCTGCCTAAACATCTTCTACAACATGGGCTGGAACTGGAACAACAGACGCAGTGCAGCCCTCATCTGTAAAATATGACGCGATATGCCCCCTTTCGAAAAAGTTCTTTCTCAGCGTTGAAGCGATTTGGAGATGGGCTCCAGAGTCTTGAGGCGCTGCTCAAAACTTCACACATTTGTCACTAATGCATAGCGGCGCGTGTTTCTCATTGATTTCTCTTTCCATCCTACCGACTGTGTTTCTGTTGTTTGTTGCGGAGTTTTATTGGCTTTGCAGTCTGTATCAACACGGTTGCGGATGGGCTCAGGAGGGCGTGGATGGGATATTGAAAACGGTGACTTTTCTTCGGAGCACGCGGGTCATCTGGCGTAGTTTGGGTTGAAGACGAAAGAAGAAGCAGGCCAGGTTGGGCTGTAGCTATTCATGGACGACGGTAGATATGCAGAATGAACGATGATGTTTCCCATGATAAGTACACACCAGATCATTGACTGTTGAGGTTTCTCAAGTGCTATTCCACCACGCAGATGCTTTTGCTCTCATGCAGCGATGTAGAGCAGTGTTTGAAGCTCAAAGGTAGTTGTCAATGGATGCGCACGTGCCACCTTGGGCAACCGCCTATCACCCCGCAATCCGAGCGATCGTGGGGAAGGAGGCTTATCGTCAACGAGGTCATGATCCATCTGCACTTGGACTCGTCAGAAGGCGGAACATTGAGCAAAATAGTCGTATGATCATGTCCTGAGAAGTCCTGTGTTTGGTTCTTCTAGCACTTTATTGTCACGACACATAGATCCCAAACCCAACATCACACCCACTACCAGTCCAGCATGAGCACCTCCGAACGAGCGTGGCCACGGACGAAGAAGCAACCTTGTACTGATGCAGGTACCGCACCAATCCCGGGATATACACAGCCGCCGACCACCTTCTTCCTGCGAAGAGAAAGAGACATGAGAAAAGCCCAGGCAGAACAGACTAGCCAGCAACACGGCCAGGACAAGCATCACGACTATGGCGTCGAGAGCCTGGACGAAACCCTCGAAGCTGCTTTCGCCTCCAAATCGCCAGAGCCTTCTTCACCCCCGTCCGACTCTGTCTCTGGCAAGAAACGGAAGATTGGAAATCCCGTCCACCCGAAGATTGCTGCAGCTGCTCAGCGCATCATATCCTCAGAAGAGCGTCCTTCGTCGCGAAAATCTTCCATCTCCTCCTCAGCCCCTAGACCCTTGACTCCATCACCAACCCGTCGCCATATTCGAAGCGAATCCCTTACATCCTTGGGTCGTTCGTTTACTCCTCTACGCGCCAGCGATACCAGCACCCCGCAGTCACCTAGTGTNAAAAGTGTACGCCTCTCAGACGAGGAAGGAAGTATCATCGACGACACTGCTAGCCAGGCCCTCCACTCTTCGAGCGAGGATGATGATGTCTTCGCTGACGACACTCTGGTCGAGTCCGCCTCGTCAACTGTTCCTCAAACAAGTATACCACAGTTGGTCATGCCTAGCATATCCATGCCTGCACGCCGACCCTTTACAGAGAGAGGCAAGCGCATTCCTCGACTAAGACTCATGGTCGTTGGTCCTTCTGGTATTGGCAAGACGAGTTTGATAAAAAGTATCGTTCAAGTGTGTGACGACATTGTTCATGTCGACCCTATCGTGGCTGTTGCCTCGACCTCAACCTCGACTGCGCATACGGACCAGGTCTTCGAGACTCACGCTTCGACTAAATCATACCCATCTTGGTGGTCAGAAATCGAACAAGGGCGTGGCTTGAGACGTCGAAAAAGCATGGGAGACTCCATTCTTGAACGCAACATCTCCTTCATCGACACCCCTGGTTGGGCCATGAGTGGTGCGAGCGATCAAAACATGGATGATGCCATTAGTACTATTCACGAAAACATAGAGGCATCCTTGCGAAGAAATGCTTTGACAGGAGAATTGAGCGACACAGATCTTCTCGGTGTTTTGAGTGGCAGCGGAGGGTTTCAAGTTGATGTTGTACTTTATATGTTCCATCCCAGTAAGTTGATGTTCCTGTACATCATTGAAAGAGTATTAATACCATCCAGANNATCTCACCAGATAAGCCCTGCAGAGATTGAAATTCTCCGACGCATCTCTGCACTCACCAACATAGTTCCTATCATCGGTAGAGCCGATACATGCACGAGTGACAACCTCAAGGACATAAAGACAGCTATAAGGGCTAGTCTTGAAGCTGCTGGTGTCAGAACGTTTACATTCCAGGCCGCGGACGCTCAAGATTCCTTGACATCGTTGCCTTTTGCAGTGTCGTCCTCCTTGAGTGAGGATACAGAGACTATGGATGCAAGCGTGCTGATGTCTTCTGACTATGTGCAGCCTTTGGTCTCTAGCGACATTGCCCAATTGGTAGACCGGCTATTCGATCCTGATAACGCTCAGTGGTTACGGCACTGTGCCGTCAAGAAATTCATTCAATGGCGAAGGGATTACCTGAAGACATCTTTCGACTCACACAAACGCGAGCTTCGCGAGCTTGCACTCGAGCGACTTGGCTGTTTGCAAGATGCTGCACCATCTTCCATCTCTTCCGTGTTGTCTTCTCCTTCAGGGTTCCTAGCACCCCAAGTATCCACTGCGAGCCAGCGAGGGTCATCGCCCACTCCATTCAAGCTTGTACCGGCTTTGGACACGAATTCGCAGTACTACTTCGGCCGCCGTAGCGATATTCACAAATTCGACAGAGAAAGCATGCAACTACCGCAGTGGGCATACAACCTGAAGATCGCGCTGGACACTGAAAACCAAGATAGAAAGCAGCTGACGATGGGTACTTCTGAACAGCACAACGCCAGCTCGGCCTTGGTCAAATCTGGCCACGAGATATCACCAAAATATAGGGAAGCTGACAGTCTCAATTATCAAGACCCACTGGGATTGCTTGCACTGAGCCAACGATTCAACATCAGAAGATGGAGTCTTCTGCAGGTGGTTGGAGGGTGTGGTGCTATCGCCACGGTCTTGGTTTGGGCAACAAAGAATTGGGTGGCAGTGTCAGAAGCATTGGGCTTATGCACACCGAGTGTCGAAGTCCCTGGATATGCAGTAGTGTCAGCCAGGGACAACAGCAGGGCTCCTTTGAATTTCTTCAAGGCTTTCTTGACGGGAGGTAAATGGTAGCCAGCCCTTGCCAGGCAAGGAGAGTTGATATGATAAGATGAATGAACGAGTCAAGAACAAATCGAATCAGTGTAACATGACTTCCTGGGTGCCACGAGCGAGCGGAATGCGTGGTTCGCGTGCTTCCTTGCCTTGGGACTGCTGCACGTGGCGCTGATCGAGGCCACGTTGGTAGGACAGTTTTACCGCCTGTTGGACAGATCCGCTACCTGTATATTGAAACGTGCGAAGCGGCTTCGCTCTGGGGTGGTGAGAACATGGAAACCGGCCAAGTCTCAGCAGACACGACACGGGTGAACAATTGCCACGCGATCGTGTGAGTCAAGATTTTTGAGCATCTGGAGAGGCATGGCAGAAGACCATGTTCTGTGGTTGCGCTGGGTTGTCAGGCAAGAATCCCTGGCCAGCGGCATGATCTGGCGAGTCGAGCGGTACCAAGGGGTCCGTTTTCCGACATGATTTACAAGGAATATGAATGCATTTCGGGGATCCCTATTTTGTCTCGTAGCTTCTTAATCGAAACGCACTCCACTCCCCTTGACAGATACTTGTTAGCAAACACAAGTCGAAAGCGAACAGTACACTAAGTAGACAGCGGGTGAGACATCAGCAGTGGCCGACATGGAAAGAGCGTTCTAATGACCATGCAGCTGACGATAAAAGAGCCTAGCACAAGACTGACAACTCCTGAATCTCCGCTTATAGATCCAGTCATGGTACGTTGCCTTGTCCTTTTTCTCCATTGCCCGCTCGCATTTTATTACCAATTTTTTGGGATTTTTCTTGTCTCGAGAGCCCCTCGCCGTTTCAGTGTTTGCTTGCTGCGCCCATACAACGCTTCGCTGATCTCTGTCTGACATTGCAACCCTTTGATAGTCGAACGACTTGTCCTCCTCAACACACAACCAATCGCTCAGATTCTCTACACATTCCGGCGCACCATCTCTACTCCCTTCAATCGCAATGAGCACCTCTTCCACCGTCACCAACAACACGGCCGATGCTGGCTTCAAGCAAGATGCGCCCTCGACAACCACCTACGACACAGACAAGATCACCGCCACCGAGCCTCGCGCATCTATGAGCACACTCGGATCCGCCGACCCTCGTACCCAGGACATCAAGTCATGGAAGGCCGGTTTCCAGCGCATGGCCGACGAGCGCCTCGAGAAACAGCGCTACCAGCTTAGCGAGACCAAGAACGACGAAATTCACACCATCGCCCTGGGCGCAAAGGTCGAGCGCGCACTCAACCGCAGAATGACCGGACAGGACGCCCAGTTCACACGCAGGGAGTCGCTGTCTGCCGCACCACCTGCACAGGACCAGCAAGATCCTATCGAGCTGCCCGATAAGAGAAGCGTCGAGATCAGATCATGAAGAAAGCAATTCTTGACAGGATACGACATGGGGTTGAATAATGTCAATTGGCACAATCATTTGCATGGGCTATTGAGTCTGGATGAGCGGAAGTTTTTTTTCTTTTTCGGTTGGCGTCAAATGGATACAGTTTTCTTGGGCATTGGACAGAGGCGATGCGGCCAACTTTTGCATGTCCTGGTCTGGTCTTTAGTTGATGCTTGAGAGGGGTTTGTTGACTGGCAGAGGCACTGATATTGCATTTTAATCACTACAATCAAACCGCATAATACGATTCGAGAATCACTGTGGGTGGTTTGCTCACTTTACTCCAAACAGAAGAACCCCGTCATACGAATCACCACTAGATATGGTGCTTGAAGAGCTTGGTGTTGCGTAAAAGCCAACAAAACAACGGTTTCGATTGAGAGCGGCATTTATATGACAGCCTTAAACTCTGTGACTCCACCCTTCTCCTATATGGGCATATGTCGAAGTGTAGGGGCTCTTCAAGATGGCAGTTCTGAATAGATACTGCTTTGTTTGTTCGTAGCATTGTGCATCTCGATAGCCGAGCGCGTTTATGCTTCAGCACACGAGGAAGAAAATACATCAAGAAGTCGTCTTCGACTGACACAAGCGATTGGAGTTGTGAGTGATGGTTGACGAAGCTGTTGGCAACTACTCGTAGAAGGTTCGGGTGGCAACCAGAAGGCCGCTGCCCACAAGGATCCCCGCAGAGTCTGGATCCACGGAGACGCGAGACTTCACCCAAGCGCTCTTGCCAGGTCAGCGATAGAATCGAGCACTTTGATATGCACACATTGTCGCATGTCAGAGTCAATTGATTAGATAGTGAAGATTCGCGTGTGTCAAAGAGACTTCTAGTACCATCTGCAAAGTTCTTCGTGTGTCAAAGATGTGAAGGGAAAACAGTGGTTGTTCGTGCAACGAAGCGCCAAGGCCGGCGTTTCCATCGAAATATGGAATCGTATGGAAGGAGCTCTGGAGGTTTTCTTTAACACACTCCTTCCTCTGACTAAACTTCCTCCCCCTTCACATCCACCTCTTCTTTTCTCCTTCAGATACCCGGCTGTCTATATCCCAGCAGTCACCTTTTGCTTTGCATCTCTGTGTTTATCCGTCTTTCATCACCACCATCAACATGGCCGCCGAGACGTTCGAGTTCCAGGCTGAGATCTCTCAGCTGCTCTCGCTGATCATCAACACCGTCTACTCCAACAAGGAGATTTTCCTCAGAGAACTCATTTCCAACTCGTCTGATGCCCTTGACAAGATCCGCTATGAGGCTCTTTCCGACCCCAGCAAGCTTGACTCTGGCAAGGACCTGCGCATCGACATTATCCCCGACAAGGAGGCCAAGACTCTTACCATTCGCGATACTGGTATCGGTATGACCAAGGCTGTAAGTGATCAATTCCTGTCCCACTCTGTCGCCTGAATTGTGACTGACTGTTCTCCANNGGACCTCGTCAACAACCTCGGTACGATCGCCCGTTCCGGTACCAAGCAGTTCATGGAGGCCCTCACCGCTGGTGCCGACATCTCCATGATTGGTCAGTTCGGTGTTGGTTTCTACTCCGCCTACCTTGTCGCCGACAAGGTCACCGTCACCTCCAAGAACAACGATGACGAGCAGTACCTCTGGGAGTCATCCGCCGGTGGCACCTTCACCCTCACCCAGGACACTGAGGGTGAGCAGCTCGGCCGCGGTACCAAGATGGTCTTGCACCTCAAGGACGAGCAGCTCGACTACCTGAACGAGGCCAAGATCAAGGAGGTCGTCAAGAAGCACTCCGAGTTCATCTCATACCCCATCTACCTCCACGTCCTCAAGGAGACCGAGAAGGAGGTTCCCGATGAGGAGGCTGAGGAGAAGACCGAGGAGGGTGACGAGAAGAAGCCCAAGGTCGAGGAGGTCGACGACGAGGACGAGAAGAAGGAGAAGAAGACCAAGAAGGTCAAGGAGAGCAAGATCGAGGAGGAGGAGCTCAACAAGACCAAGCCCATCTGGACCCGCAACCCCGCCGACATCAGCCAGGAGGAGTACGGTTCATTCTACAAGTCGCTCAGCAACGACTGGGAGGACCACCTCGGCGTCAAGCACTTCTCCGTCGAGGGTCAGCTCGAGTTCCGCGCCATCCTCTTCGTCCCCAAGCGCGCTCCCTTCGACCTCTTCGAGACCAAGAAGACCAAGAACAACATCAAGCTCTACGTCCGCCGCGTCTTCATCACCGACGATGCCACCGACCTCATTCCCGAGTGGCTGTCGTTCGTCAAGGGTGTCGTCGACTCTGAGGACCTCCCCCTCAACCTGTCCCGTGAGACCCTCCAGCAGAACAAGATCATGAAGGTCATCAAGAAGAACATTGTCAAGAAGACTCTTGAGCTCTTCAACGAGATCGCCGAGGACCGTGAGCAGTTCGACAAGTTCTACACTGCCTTCAGCAAGAACCTCAAGCTTGGTATCCACGAGGACGCCCAGAACCGTCCCCAGCTCGCCAAGCTCCTCCGCTTCAACTCCACCAAGTCCCTCGACGAGATCACCTCCCTCCAGGACTACATCACCCGCATGCCCGAGCACCAGAAGCAGATGTACTACATTACTGGAGAGTCCCTCAAGGCCGTCCAGAAGTCTCCCTTCCTTGACGCCCTCAAGGAGAAGAACTTCGAGGTTCTCTTCCTTGTCGACCCCATCGACGAGTACGCCTTCACCCAGCTCAAGGAGTTCGAGGGCAAGAAGCTCGTTGACATTACCAAGGACTTCGAGCTCGAGGAGACCGAGGATGAGAAGAAGAAGCGCGAGGAGGAGGAGAAGGAGTACGAGTCTCTCGCCAAGAGCTTGAAGAACGTCCTCGGCGACAAGGTCGAGAAGGTCGTTGTCTCCCACAAGCTCGTCGGCTCTCCTTGCGCCATCCGTACTGGCCAGTTCGGTTGGTCTGCCAACATGGAGCGCATCATGAAGGCCCAGGCTCTTCGTGACACCTCCATGTCCTCGTACATGTCTTCCAAGAAGACCTTCGAGATCTCGCCCGCTTCTCCTATCATCAAGGAGCTCAAGAAGAAGGTCGAGACCGACGGCGAGAACGACCGCACCGTCAAGTCCATCACCCAGCTTCTCTACGAGACCTCCCTCCTCGTCTCTGGCTTCACCATCGACGAGCCCGCCGCNTACGCTGAGCGCATCCACAAGCTCGTCTCCCTCGGCCTTAACGTCGACGAGGAGGCCGAGACCAGCGAAGAGGCTGCCGCCACTGAGGCCNNCCCTGCCGCCGAGGCCGCTGGCGAGTCCGCCATGGAGGAGGTTGACTAGATGCTTTGACCACAGTCAGTAGCATTATTTAATGTCGTCACGTCTTCTCTTTTTCGTACTTCAAAATTGTTTTCTTAGATTTAATGTCCCTTGAGGAGGTACTGGGCAGGAGAAGGAGTTGATGAGACCTTGGGTTGATACAGAATTGTCCTTCTGGCATCGCATGGGCGTTTCACAACCCTTTTTCAAATACAACAATCCCAATCTTCTGAATCCATCAATGTCTCCTTCCCTTGTCCTGCATTTGTGATGACCTTTCCTCTATTGATGATCATGTGTGTGATGTGGAGACTTGATCTTGTACCTCAACCCATCGATACGTCAACAATCACTTGGCTCTAACCAGAGCAACCAACCATTGCACCTTCCTGCCTCTCAATGTCTAGTCTGAATTGTACCTGTTCGATGCCCAGTGCAGAGATGAGAAGAGAATAAAGCACTAATGGATCTGTTTGAGCAGTGTAGGGGGTTGGGAAGCTAATGCATATAATTGTCTGGATATGTTGTGGCCATCTCGCATTGAGAAACAACAGATCTGATGAATACACTCCCGATCTACCCAAAGAGCGAAGGCCTCACTCGCCTCCGAAACCCTTCCTCTTCCACCGCCTGTATAAAATGTCTCGGCATCTTGCTATCCGTCAACAACGCACTCGCATCCGAATACTTGCTCAAAAACATTGTCCACCACACCCTATCCTGCGGGTGCTCCGTCCCGGGACGAGGGCAATAAGGATCATTCCACCAAAAGCCATCGACTAGTTGCTTTAACCCAGCTTGATTGTGGCTAAACACACGACACTGGTTAAAATCCAATACCCAGATTGAGACACCATGGCCTTGGTTGTGGGTTCGCGAGGCACCGAGTACGAATTCGATGTCGTTGGCATCGAGGTGGGCTTTCCAGTGCATGAGGGCTAGAGACTCTGCTATTGTGGAGATGTAGGTTGGGATGGGTAGGCAGAGGTTTTCCATTTCGTCGATGTGGAGAGGGAAGTTGCGGAGGCTCGTGTCTTCGGGGTTGGTTTTGGTTCTGTCTATGCCTCGACGACCGAGATAGAGGCGAACGAGACAGTTGTTGTTTGTGGGTTTGGTTAAGCAGATTTCTATGCTTGCTGCTGGGGAGGAAGGACACATTACTCGCACCAACGCTGCTGGTATAGGATCTCGCAAAGGGAAGATGCGTTCGGAGAGTAATCCATAGTTGTAGTTTGATGCAAGATCAATCTGTTCGTCAGATCCACGGATCCAGTAACTCAATCCATCATCGTCAGAAGGCGGAGACATGAAGCTATGCACTTTGGGAACGTTGGCCTTGCTCGACAAGGCCTCTGGCGCGTTCTCAAAGGCTCCACAGACAGCCTCGTGAGAAATGTGGTCGCTCTGTAGCTCGGGTATCTTTTTCGTCGAGTTTGGTGTCTTGGTGACTTGGTTTGGGTTGTGGAGTGTATAGATGGTACCACATTGCCCTTTGCCGATTTGGGTGTTGCTTGCAACTTGGGATCGAGTGTCTTCGGATATGGGCAGCACTGCTTCTAGCGAAAGCATGCGACAGAGCAGTGTATGAGGGTCAACTGTATGACATTCGCCTTTGGTGAACTTGTAGATGCTAGACATTTCGCTCTGAGGGGGTGTCTTCGTGCGAAGGTTTTGCTGCATGTGGCGCAAGAAGTCGTCCATGGTCGAAAGTTGTGAAGACAGAGGTTCAGGCATGACGGAAATTGTGGGTGATCGATTTGTAGGCTGTCACAGATCATTCTTATGTTTGTTAGTTGATGGCAGCGAATTTTCTACTTGGATACACGTCGCTGTGGAGAAGCTGAGGTTGAAAGAGGTGGCTACGATATATACACGTTTTGGCCACGCGACTTCGTTCTGGAAGATCGCTAGAAAAGGGGCTTGGATATAGTAAGCAGTCATACAGAAAGACACATCACCAAAGCTCCCATACAAAGTCCGGTACAACCAGTCTCATTATCTTCCAGTGTCTCTTGGCAGACTCGACCTGCTTCTTCTCAAATTCTTTGAGGTTGTCAACCGTCAGTGTCTGGATTGCCTCCTCTTGCATCTCTTCCTTGGTGGGGAACTTGAACTCGAGCTTTTCCTGAGGCACAAGATAGTGCTTGCGCGACACAGTACCCAGGTAATCTGCCTCGACGGGTGCACGGAACTCCAGCTTGCCGCCGTCGCCAGCAAAATTTGTGCAGAAAATGACCATGTTAAGAAAGTCGGTCGCTCCTGCCTCGGAAGACTGTTCCGAGTCACGGAACATGCGACATTGGCGATCGAATGCCAGATTGATGGTGTCGATGATCTGCTTTGTAGAGGAGTCGGCAAGGTCTCCAGCATAGTTGACAGCGACGACACCATCTGGTGTTAGAAGAGAGCGCAAGTTGCCGAGGAAGTGGTCTGTGAACAAGGGAAGAGGCTCTGCACCGCCAGTAAAGACATCGTGAATGATGTAGTCGTATTGCTTGATAGCGCTTGTCGATGCGTTCTGGACCCAAGCTACAGCATCTTCCAAGACAGCGATATGGTTGGTGGGCAAGTCGAAATACTTTGTCGCATATTCGTGGACCTTGGGGTCAAGTTCCACGACTGTAGTGTCAATGCCGTGCGCAATAAGAGCCTTAGGTGCAGTTCCAATGCCTAGACNCTCTAAAAACAGAAGATGTCACGTCAGTCGCGGAGCTACAACACATCAAAGATCAACTCACACGACAAGAGCGCTCTTTTCACTGTCTGAAACGCTGTTGTGAGCAGTCTCGACTAGACGAACAGCTTCAAGGATCTCAAAGACTGAATAGATGGGCTCAGAGGTGGTGATGCCTTGACTTCTTCTCTCATCAGTGACCAACCACTCGCCACCCAAGAGGGAATGATCACATCTGAGAACTCTATATCCAGCATCCAGGTTTTCCAAGACTGAGATGTAACCAGTGTTAGACTCAGCACGTTCCAACAGATTCCACTGATTTGCTTGCAGGGTCGAGTTGGCCAGGGCATCCGTGTGAGATGATACAAAGTGCGGATTGAACCATGTGGTGTGGATCATGGCAGGTATAGCAAGAAGGCTCAACTTGGACGGTGACAAGATTGTGAACAAAGCACCGACAACGCATTGTAGGGTCACTCTAGTGAAGGTCGCAGAGAGTGCAANAAATTGAGAGACCAAGAAGCTAGACTTAGATCGAACAAGGACGAAGAAGCCGTAGGTGGAGAGACCGAGTATGGTAGAACCCATGGCAGAATGCAGGTATTGGTCAATCTTGGCGTCCAGGAGTAGGCGGGACGCAGAATAACAACTCATCAGCAGTAGAGGATAGTAAGTAAGACCTTCGGTGATGAGAGGACCGGACTCCACACCAAGCTCAGTACTGTATTTGAACAGGTATGATTGAATAAGAGGGATGCTGGAGGCCAAGACGGGGATATAGTATTCAATGTTGGCAGGCATGAAGCGTGAAAGCAAGCTGGTTCGAGTGAGAGTCAAGAGGACAATGACCGAAGTAATCTCATGGTGGAAAACAGATGAGGGTATAGATCCATACACAGGGGCCAATGTGAGCTGCGACAAAGGTGAATAGAGGGCGGCCAGTTCCAGCATGCACATGGCCCGTAATACGTAGGTGAGAGGATCCGATTCGGAGCCTGTGGCCGTTGGTGCTGGCGAGGCAGATTTCTTAGGCGCCATGATTCCAGCAAACATGTACAGACGAACAAAAGTCAAGCAACGATGAAGGCCAGCTCCAGTAGAATTTCTGTACTATCCTGACTTGTCTCAAAAGTCGTTATGCGTGTGGAATAGATGAAGCTCGAGTCATGGTCTTGATGGAGGGTATGCACGGCCGAATTTTGAGTTTGCCCTGACAACGTCGTTTGTTTGCAAAGCACAACAAGTCTGCCACCAGCCATTGTCATTCTTGTACCAACATTCGTTCTCCAGCAAAATCATAATCTGTCAAAATGCCTCGCAGAGCAGTCTACGGCAAGCCGTCGCATCTGTATTCCAGCTTCAGTAGCTTTCAAAGTCCTGTCAAACAACGAAAACAAGAACCGACTTCGTTCGAGGTTCTCGAGGTTGCCGAAGAGCTTTCGCGGCTGACTGTCCAAACAAAGTTCTCGACCAATGATGATGAGGAAGTCTCTCCTGCGCGAGAGGCGCTCTGTGAGAGAATCGTCAACACCGAAAGACCTGTCAAATTGTCTCGGCAAAGAACGACGAGCAGCGAATCTGTGAGAAGCACTGGATCCGTTTCTCCTAGGNNGACCGAAAAACAAAAAATGGAAAGCCCAAGAAGACCAAGTCAGACCAACGACCAACAACTTCTGTCCACGAAGAGNCCGCAGCCTACGCCCTTGGACATGTCGACCCAAGTTGTTGCAGAGGAGCCCCAAGTAGCCGAAATCGTCTTGCCGGCAGAGGTCACAGAACAAATACCAGTGGAATCAATCGAAGCTGACTTGGCCGCTCTGGAGATAACAAAACCACGCATCTCCAATCTTTTCACCAAACATGCCGCATCCTTGTTATCGCTTTCTTCCCAGGATCTGACTTCCTTCTCTACGTGGTCCGACCAACTTTCCTCGCACTTTGCGGTCACCAAAATCGCCGAAGCATCATTTGGTGAAGTTTACCGCCTCTCACTTCTCAAGGCGCATTCAGCCTTGAGCAAGACGGACGAGTCAGTACTCAAGATCATCGCTCTCAAGCCTCCGACATCGACGAAGAGAAAGATGACCAAAGCCGCCAAGAAGCGAACTGAGATGATGAGCGATCCTGAAGATGTCGCCGCCGAAGTACGGCTGATGCAGCGCATGACATGCACACCTGGTTTCACAAACTTCCGCGAGATTTGCGTGTTACAGGGTCGTCCTGGAGATGCTTTTGCGGCAGCTTGGTCGTCATGGAACGACTCTCAGGAGGCTAAGGGCAAGGACGTTAGCGTGTTTCCCGACCCTAGCAAGAAAGCGAGTTACTCGGAAGATCAGCTGTGGGCTGTCATTGAGATGCAAGACGCCGGCACAGATCTTGAGAACACCAAGGTCGCTAATGTATGGCTTGCTTGGGACATTTTCTGGGGAGTCGTGCTAGCACTAGGCAAAGGCGAAGAAGCAGCCAGGTTTGAGCACAGAGATTTGCACATGGGTAACATTTGTGTATCTGGTCTCAACAACACTGCACACTGTCGCGAAGCAGACTACGTTCCAGCAAGCTCAACCAAGAAGCTCGACTTTACAGGCATTGAAACAACTCTCATCGACTACACCATTTCGCGAGCAGAGATGGGCATCCTAGAGGACGAGGAGGATGTTGCATACCTCGATCTCGAGAGGGACCTGGCGCTATTTGAGGGTGATGCTGAGGAGGAATACCAGTACGAGATCTACCGATACATGCGCTCTGCCATGTACTTGGGCGAGCCTCTCGGTGATCTTTGGGAGAGGTGGGACGAAGCTGAAGAGTCTGGAAGAACGTGGAAAGGATATCACCCACAGACGAATCTTGTGTGGTTACATTTTGTCCTGCACAAGCTCGCCGAGCAGATCGAATGGCCCAGCTCGGGTAATCGCATACAAGACAGCGGAGCAGCACAACGAGCAGAAGAGCTTGAGGCAGCCCTGCTCAAGGTGAATCAGCTGCTGGATCCCGAGGAGATGCCACAGACTGGGCTCAGATGTGCCAGCGATCTGGTTGTGCTTGCTCTTGATGAAGGGTGGCTGGACAAGGAAGATGTTCAAGGCAGGGAAAGCGGGCCAACGACAAAAACGACAAAGCGCAAAGCAAAGGCCACACGGTCGAGGAGAAAGCAGTGACGACGATAGGGTTGGTTTTGACAGCGTTGATTGTGCAGCGTGGAGTTTGGGTTCCATTGTAGTCGGTTTTCTATACTTAATGAAGGTATCGACCGTGTTTCTACTCGTCAATGTGTCCAAGTTCGATGCTTATGTTGGCCGAGAGCCGGGTATAAAATGTGCCCACCAATGATGCGATTCTCAACCCCCGCGATGTCGATGGGCGCCGACGGTGCCAAGCAAGCCACTGACAAACTCAGGCTGGCTCCTTCGCCGACCCCAAAAGATACCGCCAGCATCCATGCGAAAATGATTTCTAGCTCGTCTACTTAATACGCGCCATAAGCGCCTGCTGGCCGCTCGTCCCTCCCCGTCTTCGCGCGTGTCTGCTTCGCTGTCGAAGACTGCGCTAACTAACGCGTATCAACTCGAGTCTGCGTCTTCCCGCGGCACTTAACCGAAAGGTCGACGCTCGTCGACCCTCCACACGTTCTGATGGTGCAAGACGCTTCTTCTGCTGCTGGGGGTGTGGGGACTGCAGACTTTGCTGCTAGAACTCCAGAATCAGAGCGACCAGCTCCTCCTCCCCCGAAGAGTCTTTCCGAGAGCGATATGGACGTCTCTAATGCAGCCCGCTCCGAACCAGTTAACGATCAGCACCTTAAGCCGCTTCCATCAGCAACCGAAGCGTCCAAACTTGGGAACGGCAGCGATGACAGTACAGCCTCATCAGTAAACTCGGCCGCGACTGCCCCCGAGAGCTCAAAGTCCAAGTCGAGTGGTGATGCTGTTTTCTCCATTCTCAACGCGAGCGGTCCTACTACCGGAGCGTCCACTCCCAATCCCATTTCTACATCGTCCTCGAAGCAAGGGTATCTAGGCGTCGAAGAGGAAGAGGACCCGGGCGACAGACGAATTAAGTATAGATCTGCTACCGACTTGGAATCCGCTGGACGTCACGCCAACAAACTCGAGTTTCAACAACGTCCACATCCCAGACACACTCGCAATGAATCCTTCAGTTCACGTCGCTCCGGCAGCACCGAGATTCCACGCAGTCAAGTCAAAAGGGCCCAAACCTTCCAGGATGATGCCCCTGGCCTTCTCCCTTCTTTCACGCAAACCGCAGACCAGGGCATGGGAACGAGATCTCGCAGACTTTCGACTAACATTCCCAACGAATTTCCCATAGAATGCTGTCCTCTGGAGAAGGAGTTCAAAACGTCTTCCAGGATGCCACTGAGGCGACCAAAGCAGATTGGTGAAGGCGGCTACGCATGTGTCAAGCTTATGAGGCGGCGAGGAGAGACCCCAGACCATCTTTACGCCGTCAAGCAGTTCCGTGGCCGCGATTCTTGGGAGACCGAGGACGATTACGTGAAGAAAGTCAAGTCTGAGTATTGCATCGCCAAATCTTGTCACCACCCCAACATCATCGAGCCCGTTCGTCTTTGCTTTTCACACGGCATCTGGAGCGAAGTCATGGAATACTGCCACAATGGAGAACTCTTTGGCCTTCTCGAGAAGAAGTACTTGACCATAGACGACAAGTACTGTTTCTTCAAGCAGCTGTTACGTGGCGTTGATTATCTCCACAATCATGGGATAGCTCATCGCGATTTGAAGCCCGAGAATATCATGCTTACAAGAGACGGATGCGTCAAGATTATCGACTTTGGATTGAGCGAAATCTTCAGCGGTCCTCACCCTAGCTTCCGCATTGGCATGGATGTCGAGAATTTCAAGGTCGATCGTGTTAGATACTCGCAACCGGCCATTTTTGGATCCCAACCTTACATTTCTCCTGAAGTCATGGATGCCAAGGATGCTTACGACCCAAGAGGTCTTGACGTTTGGTCATGTGGTATCAATTTCCTGAGTATGGTCTTTGGCGTACATCCATGGGTCAAGGCCACCCCTGACAATACAAACTACAAGAAGTATGTCAACGGATGGAACAAGTGGCTGAAAGACCGCCCCGACGGAATCATCGAACCTGGGACGGATGATTACCCAGACTGTGGCAAGCTCTTCCACCTCCTCAACAGCAGCTCGTTGGAGCGCTTGGTGTTGAGAATGCTCAATCCCAACCCGGAAAAGCGTATCAGCATCGCTGAAGCGCTATCATC
Source organism: Aureobasidium uvarum (assembly GCA_903853725.1). Lineage (NCBI taxonomy): Eukaryota > Fungi > Ascomycota > Dothideomycetes > Dothideales > Saccotheciaceae > Aureobasidium > Aureobasidium uvarum. Next base: position 1,134,337 of record CAINUL010000015.1, read on the forward strand.
AGATGTCGTGCGCAGGATGGACTGCTGCCAAAGAGTGTCGTACGAAGAGAACGCACCAACCGACGTCAGACACAATCACACACCACCAGCTCCGGTGCAGAAAGACACCAACCCCGTCAAGAAGTGGCTTCATGAGCGGAAAGAATCGAGCCGCCATGTTCCTAAGAAGTGAATGATGCTCGCATTGGAGAGCTGGTTAGAGATTCTGCACTTTTTGACCGTACTGTCGAGATTGGTCGGCAGGCATTGTACATAGGATTCGAATGGATAAGGAGGCAGGTAGCGGTTTAGAAATTTTACAGCGCGCGACTCGGGTCAAATGTTTTTGATCATCCCAAACACTGCTGTCGGAATGCCATGAGACTGTTCAGGATGGAAGTTTGCACTAGTCGTCCCTGCCTTTTGTTGGAGCTATGAGGCCAATCGGCCCAACTTTTCGCTCCAGACCACCAAATCTTCACACCAATTCATCGTAGCAATTTCAGTATACATCGTCGATGTTGATACATCGGCCTGCGAGGCCTTCGGTGCCTTTTGGTCCTGGTCCATGAATCAAAAAGGTTCAGATGTTGGTACGAGGTATGACCCTGACGGAAGCTCCACTCGGGTGATTGGTGACGTACATCTTTGATCAACCTTCGTCAACTTGACACTCCAATCCTACATCGCACTCTCACCATATACACCCACAACTCATACCATCACCAACCATGGCTCTCCGTACGCTCGGTGCCAAAGCAGCCGCCGCGCTCGACCAAGAACTCATGAGCACCGGCGCCTTCTCCCTCGACCAACTCATGGAACTCGCCGGCCTCTCCGTCTCTCAAGCCCTCTTCAAGCTTCAACCACCGCAGAAGGGAAACCGCATCTTGATCGCTGTAGGTCCTGGCAACAATGGAGGTGATGGCTTGGTAGCTGCGAGACACCTCTGGCACTATGGATACAAACCCACTGTTTACTACCCCAAGCAGCCCAAGAATGAGCTATACCAAGTAAGTTTGCTCGCAAAGCTTCTTGAGGAGAAAAGAACTGACGAGCAAAACNNACAGCGTCTCACCCAACAACTTCGCGACCTCCATATCCCATTTACCTCTGACTTCTCCGCCCAACTCTCGTCCACCGACTACATAATCGACTCCATCTTCGGCTTCTCCTTCTCGGGCGAAGTCCGCGAACCTTTTCCTTCCGTTATATCCTCTCTGCGCGACTCCAACATCCCGGTCTTGGCTGTCGATGCACCAAGCAGTTGGAATATCGAAACAGGGCCGCCGGGTGAGGGTCCGGGAAAAGGATATAATCCTGATGCGTTGATCAGCTTGACGGCGCCAAAGCCGTTGGTCAAGTGGTTCGAGGGTAGGCATTTCGTGGGTGGCAGGTTCTTGACCGAGGACATGGCGAAGAAATATGAGCTGGACATTCCTCCATTCGAGGGCCTTGATCAGGTCGTTGAGGTGCCTGTAAAATGAATGGCACGGCTGTAACGAAAGACACGAAGAACACACGATATGAAGAACAAGGATACGAACATGAGCATACAGAAAGAGCAAATCGGTGTATTATAAAGCTATATAAGGTAGGCAAAAACAAATCCTCAGAAGAGAAGAAACAGAGCAAAACCAGCCACTTTTGTTGCTACACTCTTTGATGCCACATTACATCCATCCCACATGGAACGCCCGCTATCGCAAAAGAGATAAAGTCAGGGGCCGCTGTGCCCTGAAAAGATGCCTGCAGTTTCGTACATGTTCGTAAAAGCCATAAAACATCATCTTCTCTTTCTTCATTCTACAGCAAAACAGCCAGAGCTCCAGCTACTATGGCAGCGAGAGCAACGCTGATGCCAACAGCATCATTTCTAGGCGCTGCTGCATTCTGTAAACCGGCACTGCTGCCTTTGGTCGGTGTTGCTGTCAAGCTAGGCTGTGCGGTCGGCGATGCTGCAGCGCCGCCTTCAATCTCCTGTGTTGCCGTGACCGTGCTTGCTCCAATGCCGCTACCCCTCAATGTCTCGTAGATTGTAGAGATAACTTTTCCTCCAGGACCCAGGACGTCGATCTCGACTGTCGAGGCACCAGCGCTGAGAGTGACGATGTAAGTCGTTCCTGACATGGTGATTGTGATTCCAGGACCAGATGGCCGAAGTGTTTGTCCATTGATAATGTAGCTTGGTGCAGCTGTGTTGCCTGTCAGAGAGCTATACATCTGGTCGCCGATTATGATGACACCTGGTGAGATGGACTGCGCGATTGGTAAGGTAGAGGTCTGTCCGTCGATGACCAGCACAGAAGCGCCTAGGGACAGTGTCGTGCCATCGGAGAGAGTGATGACTCCGCCAGAGGTAAGAGTTTGTCCATCGATTACATACGAGCCAGCAGATGCTGTAAAGGTTTTACCGCCAACAGTCAGGATCGATGTGGGGGTCGCACTTGCCACGCGTGGGATACTCGAAGTAACACCGTTGATCACGACAAACGAACCAGAAGAGGCAAGAGAGATCGTGGTCCCATCTACCAAAGTCAGGACGCCTCCGGGCGTCAACGTCTTCCATTGATCACATAAGACGAGCCAGTCTGGACTGCGTAGGTATTGCCGCCGAACGTCAATGCTGCGGGTGCTGTGACTTGAGCCAATGTGCTCGTCGCCCCGTTGACGACGGCAACCGTCTTATCGGCATCGAGCGATATTGTTGTGCCATCGACCGTGATCACAGCTCCTGGCTTCAGCGTCTTGCCTTGGATTACGAAGGTACCAGATTGAGCGGTGTAAGCTTGCCCACCGATGTTCAGTACGGCTGCCGCAGTTGCTTGCGAAAGACTTTGAGTAATACCATTGATCACGACAGCAGTGCCTCCGCTCTGGAGTGATATAGTCGTGCCATCAACAGTCACTGCATTGCCAGCAAGTAGCGTCTGGCCTCCGATCACATATGAGGCTCCAGACTGGGCGGTGTATGTTTGACCGCCGATAGTCAAGATGGCTGCCGCTTGTGTTGAGGTTCCTGGCGACAGTGTTTGGGTGACGCCGTTCACGACCACAGCATTTCCACCGCTTGCGAGAGATACAGATGTCCCATCGAAAGTGATGACCTTGCCAGGAATCAGAGTCTGACCTCCAATCACGAAGTTAGGCCCATCTCCAGCAGTGTACGTACGACCACCGATGCTCAGTACAGCTCCTGATGCTGCTGGTCCTTGCGACAGAGTCTTGGTGACTCCATTCACGACTGCAGCAGTTCCTTCATCCACTAGAGAGATGGTCGTCTCGTCAACAGTAATCTGACCACCAGGAATCAACGTAGCACCATCAATCACAAAATTCGGTCCGGTGCGAGCCGTGTATGCCTGACCGCCAACAGTCAATATTGGCGCAGAGGTCTGGCTTGCTCGTGTGAGAACTTGGGTCACGCCATTGATGATGACAGCAGTGCCTTCGCTGGCATACGAGACTTTAGTCCCTGATATTGTGATAAGGCCGCCTGGAGTGAGTGTCTGTCCGCTTACTACGAAAGCTGAACCACCTTGCGCAGTATAGGCTTGACCACCAAAATTCAGTACAGGAGCTGCGATGGCATGGGTCTGTGACAGCCTTTGAGTGAACCCGCCGACAACAACAGCGGTACCTTCCTTGACAAAGGACACAGGCGTGCCCGAAACCGTTATTGCACCGCCAGGGGTAAGAACCTGGCCGTCGATCACAAATGCTGACCCGCCGTTTGTTCCATAGGCGTTACCGCCCAGGTAGAAAGCAGGTGCGGGAGTGATAAGAGGAGGTGACAATGTTTGGGTCTCCCCGTCGACTACGGCAAGTGACGCCAAAAAGCCAGAGGGACCTAGATGGACAGTCTTTCCATCTACAGTTACAGATCCTCCCGGCGCCAAAGTAATATCGGGCGCGATCGAGAAGCGTGTCGAAGCATCAGCGGTGAAAGTTTTGGACCCGATCGTCAAAATAGCGCCTCGCGTCGGATTGACTGGTGCTGCGAGTTGTGATGTCTCGGATCCGATGACGAAAGCTGTTGCAGAAGGAGCCAGAGACAATTGAGTACCGTCAACATTTACTGCCGGTCCTCCAGCAGCCAAAGTTTGACCACCAATGACGAACGCAGGCGTTGAATTGACAACGACTTGTCTACCAGCAGTACTGAGCGTAATTGGAGAATTTGGTGTGCCGACGGAGACTGTGTTTGAGCCAATGGCCAGGACTCCACCACTGGAAGCAGCGGATACAATGGTACCTGAGATGGTCACGACTTCACCTGCATGAACATCTTGTCCTCCGATGTTGTACACGATTACAGGGGCTTGCGTAATGACTGCGCCACCGTAGGTGATAGCGGTAGGAGCGATCGGGCCTGCTGCTTGGAGCGTAGAGCCCTGGAAGGTATGTGTCTCGGCTCCCACAACGACAGCTGTAGGTCCAATGGACACTGGAGTGTTATCGATTGTAATGGCTGCTTTTTGTGGCACTAGTGTCTGTCCGCCGATAATGACTGAAGATCCAGGATTTACGGTTGCTTTTGTAGAGCCGATAGTGATGACGATTGGCACAGGTACGATGATGTTTCCACCCGAACCAGAGCCGGCGCCAGACTGCGATCCACCGTTTGAACCAGAAGAACTACTGCCTGCTGCATGTTCGCTAGTGTCAGAATTGCCGTTCGATGATGATCCTCCAGAACCACCACTATTTGAGCCTCCTGAGTTCGATCCGCCGGAAGAACCACCAGAGTTGCCAGAGTTTGAGGCAGAGTCATTACCTGAGCTTGAACTTCCTGAGTTACCACCTGAATTTGAGCTTCCAGAATTTCCAGAATTTCCAGATCCACCAGAACTAGAACCACCATTTCCTGTATTCGAGCCTCCAGATGTGCCACCATTTTGTGAGCCACTGCCACCATTCCCTGAGCCGGCATTGCTGTTTGAGCCGCTTCCCGAATTGCTATTTGGCGAGTTTTCAGTCGAACCGCTGTTCGATCCTCCACTGGAACCACTTCCGGTACCACCATTGTTCCCTTGCCCATTTGAGTCACTGCCCCCGAGTTCGAGCCTGAATCTCCCTTGGCTCCAGTCTGTCCACCTATCGGAACTTTTGTGGGTCCAGGATTTGGTCCTAAATCGAGCGCTGTCTGGGTTTTTAGTACGTTTACGCTACTGTCCGTAGGAGAAACGATGTAGAAGTTCGTCGCAAGTTGTGTGTTTGTGACTGCGATGGTCGAGGTACCGGTTGGTTTCAGGAAGATGACTGGTGGGCGTGGTGGTGCTTTACTACTGCCGATGGGACCAAAGGCGGGCGGTTGAGAGAGGGTCGGGACGATTTGATACGAAGTGGCCGCGTAGGCTGTAGAGTACGCGAGAGGATATGATCCGTAACTCTTCGCTGCCGTCAAACTTGCGGTTTGTGAAATAGCTAGTACTGCTTCTGCTGCGTAATCTACCTGAACGGGAACAATGAGCGTGGGTTCTGCGGTGAAAGCTCCTACTTCAAGGTTGATATGAGGAGGAAGAAGTTTCAAGAACTCTTCAGACAAAGCACCAGTGACAAGTGGTTGGCCATCAGGATCATCACCAAGGTATGCCATGGCGAAATTACGACCAAGGTGCTTGACTTCTCTTGAGGTTACACATTCTGGCGTACCGTTTTTGTGCGTCGTAGTGTGTTCGGTGTCGAGAGCATACTGTGAGAAGTACACAAAATGAGTGTTTGTCAATGCTGTGAGAGAGGGTTGATTTGGTCCGGCGGACAGTACAGTGCTTGCAGGTGGTGGAGTAATCACAGCGTCAGCGGGTATGTCGCCCATGCCGGTGGTAGAGTTGATTGCACTGGTTGCTGTTTGAGTGACAACAACTGTGGACGCATAAACAGGTGTCGGGCTCACATCCACTGTCGTATAATACGAGACAGAAGTGCTAGCAGCGTGGTTCGTGCTAGCAGCTTGTTTCGTGATTGTTGTTGGAATATAATATGTAGTGGGGTCTTGTAAGGCATCAGTGACATTGAAAGTGGTTGTAGCAGGTAGAAGTGTCCATCCTGTAGCAGAATCGTTGCTATCAAACTGGATAGAAAACGTGGCTGCAGCATAGTCAAGTGTCGTGGTGTACCAGTAGTCTAGTGTCGCATCGGGAATATTGACGGTGGTGCCTCCACACGTTGCATCAGTTTCGTTGTTGCCTCCGTGGGGAGAAGGTCGAGGAGGTGGTAGATGAGGGATGTTGCCAGTAGGCACTCTAGCGCCAGTTCCAACGGGTTGACGCGTAGTACTAGTGTTGAACTTCCAGCTGAATGAATACTTCGGCGGCGGGTAGACCATGCTAGAACTACCGCCATTTGAAACTCCTTGGCCATCATGAGTTTGAGTCGTGTATGCGTATGAAGTGGCACCTGTGTAGACAGGTCCTATACCAGAGCCGAGGTCCGTGCCAGTACCAAAACCGTTACTTGGAGCGATGACTATGGGCGAGCTTGCAGAGAAGCCTGTGAGCACAGTTGAGTCTGGCTCGCCTGCTTCTGGAACAGTATTGGAGCCGTCGACGAAGGCATCACTGGTATGCGTAGATGAAGGCTTGTTGTATCCAGATGAGCCTCCGAGATTGGGGTTTCCAACATTAACGTTGTCGGTCGGCAGAGCTCCAGAAAGTCCTGACCATATCAACGAACCCAAGCCACCATAGCCACTGTTGCTTGTTGATTGATCTGAGATGGTAGAGCTTGCTGCATAAGCCGATGGCGAAATACCAACTTGCCAGGTACTAGACAGTTCTTGACTTCCGGATTCAGATACTGTCGGCGTGGCTGCTGCGCTCGCTGAGTTATGCTTCGACGATGCTTGCGGTTCAATCTCGACAGTTGGCTGAGCGGTAGGAGAAGCCGACTCCGATCCAATGGTTCCCGATGACGGCATTGGAGGTCCTTGCGATGGGCCTGCTAAACTCGGTGCTATCAAGGTCGACGAGTCAAGAGAAAACAATGTCTTGGATTCTGATGTCTGGACTTCTCCTGGCAAGATCCCAGTGCTGTAAGCACGATTCGACGATGTTAATAGTGACTTGCTTTGCGTGGGTGAGGATTGAGACGAATACAAAGTCTCAGAAGATTGCCGACTGCTGTCTTTCGATGATGAAGATGAATGCTGGTATGTTGTTGATACCACCGATATATCGGTTCCATTCTGAGGTATGAGCAATGTTGATATTATGGATGAAGAACTCAGGCTGGCGAATGCGCTTGGGCTTTGAAGAGTCGAAGTAGTCAAGCTTGTGGAAGGTATTGTTAGGATTGTGCTTGCTGAGGAAGTAACGTTCCACCCTGTCTCGAGTCAGCTCAGGCACGTATGTACGCGCTATGCTTTGCGTACCATAAGGTCTTTGCGAGTCTGCACAACTACCCTTCCCAGCGAGTAATGCGATGAAAGCGAGAGTATAAAACGACATCTTGCCGTTACAACAGTCCGAAGTGTGATTCTTAGCGGAAACAGAATCTCATGACGAATGGCACTGCGGTGAACGAGAGACTGCTGAGACACGCCGAGAAGAGAAGAGAAGGAGAAAACGACGGCGACGACCTCACGAGCGCAACGTCACGGTATTTTGCTACTTGAGGAGCCGTTGGAGGAAAAGACGAAAGAACATCGCTTATGCCAAGGCTGATCCGCTATCCTGATGTGAAGACAGGGAAGTGTGAGTTGGCCAGGTACCGTAGTGGGATCCACACAGACTGCAGGCAGGGCTTCAGCGGAATGGCATGACGGGCAGAGCCTTGTCTTTGCGAGGCCTACCGCGTCCATTAGTTTGATTCAACATCTATCTCGAACAGGCGGCAGACACCTGCTGACTGGCTCCAAATCCCGGCCGTGCGTGCAGGATCCTTCGTCCGCCAGCCTCAAAGCTTACTCGTCTCCGAAGGTAGTTCTCAGAGCCGGAGCGCAGCCACAACGTTCGTTGTCAAAGCGCGATACGGGGCTTGTAGCTCAGTAAGGAATGGAGCAATTGCAAAAATATACGATACCATAGATTCATACACTCCCAAGCGGTAGGCGAAATGAGTGCTACCATCGCTACCGAGGGTGATACAGACTCAGCCTTGCCCGAAATAGTCGCGCATGAAGATGCAAGACCTGCGGGGTCTCGCGACAATCGGGTCTTCCACTCGGAGCAGACTCAACACTCAGCAAGGACAGGGTACACGTATCTGATGTATCTACAGTACAAGTACCTCGACAACGCGCAGCATGTGTCAAGTCCGAAAAGCGTGCTGCGTCGTCGAGTCTAGCCAGCGGCGCGGTGCGGCACGCTGCTGGGATCCTTGTGCTGTGAGCTGTCCCTTACGTTTCGACTGAAGAAGGAAACTGGTCTGACCCCAGCCTCCGCGGGGTCTCGCGCGATAGAGCTGTGTTTGGGGAAAGAAGATGCACAAAAACTAGCTAGCCGAGCATCTGCACATGTTGCCAAGCAAGGAATGCCTCGCGCTTTCCGGATCCCTCCTTGCGAGCTTCAAGGTGTACGAACACGACTCGAGTGGTTGACGGGCAAAGGCTCAAAGTAGGCAGCATCTTCGATTGCGGTATCCCTGCTACCAGTGTATTTCTGTAGTCAGATCATCAGGCAGAGACAAAGTTCTCTACAAATCTTCTTTCGTTTGTGATCAGCGAGGAGTAAGCCACATGCGGTAGACCGGAATCCTTTTTGATGAGCGCCCAGATGCGACATGGATGTTGCATGCGTGCGTGCTCCCACTCGCGATTTTCATGCAACCTGCCAACGCCATGCAATTGGTGCAATTGGCTTCCCTAGCTTTCGGCCTAACCGACGGGGTCGTGATTTCACGATCTTACGCTGACAGAGACGCGGCTGCTGCTGTCTGATTCTTTCCTGCACACCCGCTGTCATTCTCATCAGAGTGAAAGGGAAATTGTGAGTTGAGAGCTTGTAGAGACGCTCGACGTGCGTGCACAGATTCTCATGTAGTCTGAGACATCGGTTTTTGGCATCTCTGTCATCTGAGAACTTCACCACCATGGTATCCTCTCGACTCGGTCCTCTTGACCCTACCGTAGTGGTATTTCTCCTGGCAACAACTGTCGCGAAAGTCTCGGGTATTGTGCAACCACTCGTTATCAACCCGAGTGAAACCTGGTAAGCGGCCTTTATAGTTGAACATGCAACGTCTTACTGACAATTCTTAGGNGATGGTCTTGATGGCACATGGGCTTCGTTCAATCTGAGTGTAGGAGTTCCAGCGCAAATCGTCCGCGTCCTTCCATCATGGCAGTCTTTTCAAACTTTAGTCGTGGGTCCTGAAGGCTGTTCGATGTACTCTAATTATAACGACTGCGTCAACTCCAGAGGACAAGTCTTCAATTTGAGTCAATCATCAGACTGGAACAATATCGGAATCTTCGAGTTTCAAACAGAGAAAGACCTAGGTTTTCCCGGAAACGCATACTACGGATACGACAAAATCGTTCTGGATGATACGAATAATACAGTTGTCGAAGGCTCGACAGTAGGCGCCTTTGCTGTATCAGATTTTTGGCTTGGAAGCCTAGGATTGAATCCAAAGCCATCCAACTGGTCAGAGACTTCTCATGGGCTTAGTCTCATGACGAAGCTAAAGGAGCAGAGTTCAATTTCCAGCATCTCGTTTGGCTACACCGCAGGTGCCNNTCCTTACCGCTTCTCGGGTGTAGCAGGATCTCTGACTCTAGGTGGATATGATCAGAGTCGCTTTGAGGTCAATAACGTCGAATTTGACTTTGCTTCCGATCCCACCAAAGACACTATCGTCGCGATACAATCCATCAACACGCAAGCACTTAACTCATCAGCCAGTGTTGAACTGCTCCCAGCACCGATATATGCCTCAATTGACTCTACCGTCAGCCAAATCTGGCTTCCNCTCGATGCCTGCCAGGCGTTTGAACGAGAGTTCGGCCTGACCTGGGATTCCACGTATAATCTCTACCTCGTGAACTCGACACTTCACGCCTCTCTCTTGGCTCGTAATGCCCATGTCAATTTCACGATTGGAACCACAGCTTCGGGTCTCCAGAAAACAACTATTTCACTGCCCTACGCTGCATTCGATATGACGGCACAGTCTCCGTATCAAGGCCTGGCTGATAGGTCGAGTTACTTTCCACTCCGACGAGCAGCAAACAGTACACAGTACACGCTTGGTCGGACTTTCATGCAAGAAGCATATATCACTGTGGACTATGAACGTGCAAAGTTCAACGTCTCGCAATGTGTCTGGCCACAGGATATTGGCGATGCCACCGAGATCATCACCATCGAGCCAGCTCCATCGTCTGAGAATAGCGGATACAGTGGAGCATCTTCTGGAGGAAATGCATTATCGACATCAGGAAAGTCTTCAAAAGCAGCAGGCTTGAGTGGCGGTGCAATTGGAGGAATCGTGGCAGGCAGCGTAATCGGCGTGGCAACACTCATTGGTCTTGCCACATGGTTCATTCGTCGTGACAGGGGGAAGAAGACACGATCGGCAGAAGAGGAGACGGGCGACGAATCTTCACCCTCCAGAGACTCAATCTCGCGCACGACAATCGGGATCGGAGAAAAGGGAACGACGGTCTTCCCCAAAGCAGAATTGGAAGGGTCGACGGTCCACGATGACCCCAAGCCATTGCTACGCCCAGAGTCGAGTCTAGCAAGTCCTACCACTCTCGGATATGGAGGCAGCACATGGTCTTCGACGCAGACAGATTCAACATCACCTGGTTTAGCATCGCCAGGGGCTGCAAGCGAAGCAGGAGGATTGGAGATTTACGAAATGCCTGGCGACATGCCTGAATTAGCACAAGCAGACGGAAGAACTATCACAGAAAAGGAGATGATGAGGCGGCGAGAAGAGTTGTACAACGGAGTTGATCGAAGCAACCCAGCAACACCAACGACAGCAGGACCGGCGGATAGAAGAAGTGTTCAGCCCGAAGAGGTGGTGCTACTGGATGAGGGCCGAGATGGAGAATCAAGCTCACGACCAAATAGCAGGTTTAGCTTTGAGTAAGTTAGGAATGACTAGACTGTCTTGGCTGGATACCTGGAGTTTATGGGTGGATGTGTTGATACAAAACATATGGCAGTCAAAGACTTGATGCACATAATATGAAAGACATGAAGACTTGCACAAATCAATCATGCTTGGCACAATTGCATCACCGTCTCGAGCTTCCATCCAGAAATTATTCAGTCCATTTCTTATGCGCAACACCAACACACCACAAACACATCCACAATGCCGATTCAAATATTCGCACCTTCACCAGCAGCGCCCGCCGTCGTCCGGCCGCGCGACGACTCGGACGATGAAATGGACCTCGACACGTCCGACCACGCCGCCCGCTCCTCCACACGATCAAAAAACATCATCACGCCCGGCGAAGTCATCACCTCAGACCCGCAATGGATGCGCGGCCACGGCACCTACATAAACGACAACGGTGACCTCGCACCCATCATCCGCTCCACCCTTGCCGGCACACTACAAAAGACGAACAAGCTACTCTCGGTGGTACCTTTGCGCGCACGCTACACGCCAGAAATTGGAGACTTGGTTATTGGTCGCATCATCGAGGTGCAGAGCAGGAGGTGGAAGGTTGATGTTGCCGGTGCCTTGACAGCTGCCTTGCCGCTGAGCAGTATCAACTTGCCTGGTGGTATTTTGCGCAAGAGAACCAGTGTGGATGAATTGAACATTCGCACTTTCTTTGAAGAGGGCGAGTTGTTGGTAGCCGAAGTACAGAGTTTGTTTCAGGATGGCTCTGCTTCGCTGCACACGCGCAGTCTGAAGTATGGCAAGCTGCGCAATGGATACTTTATGGCTGTGAGTGGTGTTGGAGGCGGCGCTGGTGTCGTCAGAGCAAAGAGACAGATCTTTACGCTCCAAACCTCGAGCAGAGGTGGCGAGGTCGACGTTATTCTCGGTGTCAATGGCTACATCTGGATCTCCAAGCACATCGAGGCAGACAAGAACAAGGACGTCAGCATCACCAGGATTGAAGAGCAAGTGAGCACTACCATGTACTCGAGCCAGAACGACGACATCAGCCCGGATACGAGGAAAGAGATTGCCAGAGTTGCTGGATGTATCAGAGCGCTGGCTGAAAACGGTGTCAAGGTCGATGAAGAGATGGTCCGCAGAGCGTACGATGCCAGTCTCGACCTTGAACAAGACGAGGAAGAAGATGGCGCTGGCTTCTTGGGAGGAGAAAGAGGAAGACTCATCGTCGACATGGCACTGAGAGGCTCGGGATGAACGCATCTGTCATTCAACTAGATGCTGTCGCCAAACTGACTGACCTCAGTCCATACCCCCAGAGCAAGGAGCTTTGCAGACCCCGTCGCATGGTTTTATGACCTACACGAACTGTGTATGCGCTGCCATACAAGTCATGATCATGCGCGCGGCTGTAATTCAATATCACAGCGCCCCATGGACGAGTAAACAAGAGACTCGTCAACATTGATTACGAGGACTATGTGAAATACGTTCGAAGCTAAATGCCAAGTCCTGGCTAAAAGAGGAGGTCGTCACTTCCTTGATATGATATCTATACCTTTTTGCCCATACCACACTCTTCACTCGCGTACTCCAGTGTCCAGTCTCAACCTGTGCCCCTTTTCAACGTCACTCGCTACTACACCCCTTCCTTGTGTCCTGAAGTGTTTGACCAGCTAGAAATGCACAATACTTTCCCAGCCAGAGTTGTGGCCATAGAAACGCCTTGATGTGACCTCTCTATGGAAACTACTGGACACTATCCCCTGTTCGTGCACCTTTGTAGCCACGGCTGACACGCTCATTCCAGATCCACTGACGCCGACTTGTTAATTGTCGAACACTATCCAATGCTCCAAGCATCTCCTCCGGAGTATGACGAAACGCTCTTGGAACGGGGGTGAGTGATCTGGGCATAACCTTTGCTCACGAGACTGAAAAATCGATCTATATTCACCAGACTCACAATGGCTGCATATAAAGGTCCCCGATCACGAGGCCATCGAGGTGTTTCACCACTTGTTTCTCAAGCTTCTAGATGCGGCCAAGGCTCGAGTTATAGTCCTCGCAGGCCGAACAGCGGCAGACTTCGGCCAGCAAATTCACGGCCTTTCAAATTCTGGTTCAACAACAGCTGACAACCATGTAGCTCAAAGAAGTGTACAGATGCGACACTTAGTCAATTGACACCATTGCCAAAAAAAAATCCAGCCATTCTGACTGGCAGTCCGTCCAAGTACCATCCAACATCTCCTGAAGAGCGAGACTAGTCAACTTCAAGACTTGTTCCTTGACTATCTTGGCCTCAATTACGGCCATGTCATTGTCAACAGCATGATCCCGTGGAAACCAGCAACATTGTCTGAACGATTCTACGGTCCTGAGGAATGCCGACATAACCCTAGCAAGTAAAGCTACGTCTCCCGCAACTGCCAGTTGTGTTCAACAACGTGATCGTATCATGACCCCGGTCAAGACTTTGTCGGCTGCGGTATCTGCTGGAGACCACGAGGAGGTGTGCCAACCTCTGACCCTTGTCTCTGCTCCCCTGAAAGTCGTTGAGGCGACACAGGGCACTGTCAAGATACCCGATATCCTCTGGTAAACAAGCAGCCTCCCACTGAGATTCCTCAACTCATCGACCCTCACTGGACGTCTCTCGGTTGAGGACTAGTTTGTGCAGTTTGATAGCTGTTTGTGTGGGAGACATTTTGGTACGGGAGAACAAAGTCATCTCGTAAATTCAGGTGCTAAACATATGCAATATGATGAATCAAAACTCCGATTATAACATGATGTAATGATCTAATTCTAGATGCCCCCGAACCAATCCGCTATGCTTCAAAACAAGATGTATACGATAAAAGAAGTTCCTCAAAGCTCTCGTGGATATCCACTTAGTAAGTAGTGGGAGCAGGAGCAGGAGTAACGAGGCTCAAAGCGCCGTTGGTAGAAACACACTTTGCTCCGTTAGGGTAGCTGTGAGCAGGGTTGCAGGCATAGGTAGTCTGAGGAGCGGGTGTGACGAGAGAAAGAGCTCCATTGGTGGAAACACACTTGACGCCCTCCGGATATTGATGAGCAGGGTTACAAGCATAAGTAACCTGGGGAGTAGGAGTAACCAAGCTCAATCCACCGTTGGTAGACACACACTTGACACCCTCAGGGTATTGGTGAGCAGGGTTGCAGGCATAGCTCGTTGCAGACGGAGAAGCAGTGACGAGGGTCAATGAACCAGCAACCTCAGTGCACACGGCGCCGGCAGGGTAGCTGTGTGCAGGGTTGCAGGCATAAGTTTGCTTTGCAGAAGGAGTGGGAGTGACGAGGCTCAATCCACCGTTGGTAGACACACACTTGACACCTTCAGGGTATTGGTGTGCAGGGTTGCAAGCATAAGTGGCTTGAGGAGTGGGCGTGACAAGGCTCAAGCCACCGTTGGTCGAGACACACTTGACACCTTCAGGGTACTGGTGTGCAGGGTTACACTGGTAGGCAGGAAGAGCCAGGGCCTGAGAAGCGGCGAGGAAAGAGAAGATGGCGGCAGTCTTGAAGGAGTTCATGTTGCTGGTATCGTAGCGTTCGAAGTGTGGTGCAAAAGTTGATGTTGGTAGACAAAAGTGTAGATGAATTGATGATGAGGAGGTATGAAGATGTAGTTGTTTGATGAATAGAAAAGACTTACCTCCCTCATCTCTCACCTTCTTATATATATCTGCTCCTCTGGCCAACTGCGAGAAAGATGAATTGATGATATGACGTCGCTGTGTTCTAAAGAAAGAAAGAGTTTGTCCGTTCGACTTGCTCTGTGCACTGAAACCATATTTGACACGAGCACCCCGTTGATGAAGACCCAGATTGATGGTAGTAGCGTATGGTGAAAGGTCGTCTCTCAGGGCGACAGCATGTGTACCTAAGGCCAGAAACCGCCTTAACCGTCACATTACCCGTCGGTGACGGTCATGTTTCTGAGATAGAGTTCGAGGCTCGTGGTTTTAAGCACAAAAGCGTTGACATTCTTTGCTCAGGCATCCAAGATGTGGCATGCCTTCAAGATTGCTCGTGAGATGATGAACATTGCAGGGCCGACTAGAGATGATTCTCCGGAAAAAATTGCTCATATGACCATGCCTGCACCTTGGGAGAGAATTGCTGCTGCTCGCATCATTGTCAAAATGTTTGTCGGCAAAGGAGAACGAGAACAAAAATAGCCAAAGGAAAAAAGGTTGACAGATTGACGTGCAACGGTTCTCAGGGTCTTGCTTCTAAAATTGGACTTTTGTGCTCAGCGGCGACCGAGGCTCTTTGGCTCTACGAAAGTCTACTCCATTCATCCGTAGAGACAAGGAGAGCTTGAAGATGTGGTGAAGTGGACTTGCCCTGATGACATCGAAGAGAGAAGCACGAAAGGACATGACATATCTCATACTATATTAACATCTCAACATTTTACATCCAAGGAACGGCGTGACCATCGGCTCGTGGATCACTGCCTGCGCTCCAGACACCACGATCTTCGACAGGGTCGACATGCCATCTAATAATCTGACCTCTACCGAACAGACCTCGGCCATGGCCCTTGATAATCTCAACGTTGTGGCCCATGGCGCGCAGCTTGTCGGCAGTCTCTTCTGAGATACCGTCTTCCAGGTAAACAGTCTTGTCAAAGACATCACCACTGTCGGGCATACCGGCGCCGATGCAGACACGAGGTGCATCAAGAGCTGCTTGTGGAGTCATCTTGAAGACGAGCATGTTCAACAACACTTGGACGTGTCCTTGAGGCTGCATGAAGCCACCCATAACACCATAGACAGAGTGCAAGCTCTGATCGGCCTTGTTGGTGATCAGGGCAGGAATAATGGTGTGGTAAGGGCGCTTGTTGGGGGCGTAGACATTGGGATGGTTAGCTGGTTGCAGCATGAAGTTGCAGGCACGGTTCTGCAGAGTGAAGCCGCATCCCTTGGGAATGATAGCCGTGCCGAAACCAGCATAGTTGGAGTTAATGAATGAGATACCATTGCCTTCGCTGTCAGTCGCAGCGAAGTAGACAGTATCAGAGTGGTTGTGTGCAGGGGAGCCATGGTCAGGAATATCACCAGCCTTCTTGGGATCGAAGAGCTTAGCACGCTCGGCCAGGTACTTTTCCGAGATGAGCTCTTGAGAAGGAACCTTGACCACGTTGGGATCGGCCACCCACCAGTTGGCATCAGCAAAGGCGATACGGAGAGTCTCGACGACAGCGTGGATATGCTCTGCAGAGTTGTGGTCCTTGTCGGAGAAGGTGGAAATCTTGCCGTTCTTCTCCAACTCTTGCAACATGCCCAAAGCCATCAGAGCGACAATGCCCTGTCCGTTTGGAGGATGCTCCCATACATCGACACCCTCTGAGCTCTTGTCATGCATTGTCTCTCCGTGAGACTTTGCAATGCCTTGTCCGCGGTAGTTGAGTCTAATGGGGTCGACCTCCTCGCTGCCCTTGTCCATGTGGTTCTTCAGGTCATCCAAGGAGATGAAGCCTCCCAAATCTTGTACAACCTTGACCAACTCTTCTGCGATTCTTCCAGTGTAGTAGCCAGCCTTTCCGTGTTTGGCAACCTCGCGGAAGGTCTGAGCCAGAGTAGGATTGCGCATGATCTCGCCAGGCTTTGGAGCGCGGCAACCGTCCTTTGCATCGGGATCCTTCTTTAGCATTTCGGCGAAGTTGGGCGAGGCATCGCGGATTGACTTCTCGGCTTTCGACCNACTAGACGACGTGTTAGCAGAGTGTCGTGCTGGTTATAGAAAGTGAGTTCTCACATAGTAACCCATGATCTCCGAGACAGGGAAACCATCCTCTCCCAGCTCAATGGCAGGTGTCAAGATTTGTTCCATGCTCAACTTTCCACTGCCAAACTTCTCAACCACGTCAACCCAGCCAGCGGCCGCTCCGGGGACAGTGACTCCGTGTGCACTGTGCATGGGGATTGTGCCACTGTCGCCCTCTTTCAGACCGAGAGATTGTCGTACTTTTTCGCATGTTGCGTTTCCAGGAGCGCGGCCAGAACCATTCAAGGCGTGAACCTGCTTGGTCTTTGCATCGTAGAACAGGCAGAACATATCACCACCGATACCCGTGCTACCGGGCTCGGTCATGTTCAGACCTGCTGCGACTGCGACGGCGGCATNCCTATGCATCTTGTCAGTATGTGGATTATGCAAGTAGCTGTGTCCACTTACTGCACAGTTTCCACCTTGTTGCAAGACTCGTAGACCACAGTTTGAAGCCAAAGGCTGTGAACTTGACACAATACCCTTGGTACTGTGTACTACACTTCTGCGGCTGGGGAATGCGACAAACTCTGGGTCCGCCGCAGGATAGATGGCTTGAGCATTAAGAGGCATGTTTGTGGTTCAAGACTGGGGAAAGCTCAAGAGTTGTGGGGTCGTCGAGGCTCAGTGAACAAGGGGAGTCAAGTACAAGGAGCAACGGAGCAACGACAAGTAATAAAGACAACTTTTTGTCTCGCAGATAGGATACAGAGCCGGCAGAGACACATGGGATAATTGTTCCTGCTCGGCAGTCACGACGTGCAGGAGGCGGGGCATCGCAGCTGTCTCGTTGGCCGATTCGGCCATCCCACCTTCCATATTCGTCATAGAACGGCCGTCTACCCCAACTCCTACCTCGGCCGGCTATCAAGAGTTGGGGTTATCGTGAATGCTCGCCTGTATAAGCAGCGGGTACACATCCGATCTCGGTGCTGTCGAGAGTCGTGTTATACAGTAGTAGTGGTTATGGTACAGTAGTTCGTCAGTCTTTCTTCGCAGCCAGCTCTTCCTCGGCAGCCAGGCCTAGCACCTCTTGCTCGCTGAGCCATCCTCGGACACTTTCCATGACACGCTCGAGTTCAATGCCCCNCTCCAGAACATCATCGAGATCGTGCACACTAATGCCGCTGCGGTGATCCGTCACTCTCTGCTGACCCCAGTTGTATGTCCTGATCTTGTTCTCTCTGCCCATTTTTGCGATACCAACAACGCTTCGGCGCATGGCAAGCATCTCTTCTTCTCTTTGTTCGCGCCTTGACTGGGCTAGTCTACTTCTGAGCAGCCTCCATGCTTTTTCCCTGTTCTTGGGTTGTGAACGTGAGTCCTGAATCGCGACGACGGTTCCGGTTGGCAAATGGGTCAATCTGACAGCACTGTCGGTAGTATTGACGTGCTGTCCACCTGCTCCTCTTGCGCGCATGACATCGGTTCGGACGTCCTTGGGGTCAACATAGTAGTCGCTGTTAGGGTCGTCGAAACTATCTTCTCCTAGATCCTGCGAGGGTTCTGCGGGAAAGGATGGGAGCACCAGAACGGATGCAGCGCTAGTATGTGTGCGTCCTTTGCTCTCGGTCGCTGGCACACGCTGTACTCGGTGAACTCCCGCTTCGCATCTCAGAATGCCATATGCGCCTGGAGACTCGACCTCGAGCACTGCTTCTTGTAGTGGTGCGTCTGAGCCTGCGCCTTGGCCATCGGCGTCTTCGTATTTGAGCAGAGATGTCCGTAGACCCAGGCGATTGCAGTATGAGGTGTACATTCGTAGCATGTCACCAGCAAAGATAGCGGCTTCTCCACCACCTGCTCCAGGTCTGATTTCGATCAAACATGGTAGATCGGCGAATGGATGGCGAGGCACGAGCGCAAGCTTGAGCGCGTCCGACGCTTGAGAGAAGTCGGTCTGCGAGGATGCTAGATCCTCCTCTGCCAATTCTACAAGATCCTTATCTGTCTTGGGGTCTGACAGAAGTGTTCGCAACTCTGACAGAGAGTCGTTTGCCTTTTCCCACTCTTTCAATGCATTGTTGACGGACGACAGCTGACCCAATTTCTTGGCTGCTTTTGTGTCGAAGTTTTCGGCGAGTTTGGCAGTAATATCGTTGTGCTCTCTTGCCATCGAGCGAGCTCGTGAGAGCAAGGCAGGAGAAATGGCTCCATCAGCCGCCGCTGCTGCAAGAGGTTAGAGTGTGCTTTTCGAGAACAGCCTGTGCACATGAATCTTACCTGTGGTTTGCAAGCGAATGCCGCGAAGCGACAAAGGTCGCGGCAACTGTCGCAGGCATGTCGACAATGTCCATATGCTTTGGCGCATGTCGAGCAAAACTTGTCGACCACCTGCCTTCGTCCTCCGGACATTTCACATGCTTCTCCGATTTTCTTGGCAATGTCACGACTATCACCCTGCTCCATGTTTATCATTTTCTTAATATCTTGTCGATTCGACTTGAGGATTATCAAGGACTGAGTTCTATCCATGGTAAAGGTTTGCGGAATATATCACGCTCGCGACATTCCAGCAGTTCCTGTATCGAGTGTCTCACGAAAGTGTCCGATATGTTACTAAGCACATCAACATGAGTCGACCATTGCCTTGCTGATCGCTTAGACGACAGCGGATCGTGAGCACCATGAGGATCTGCTTTGAAGAGATCCAGAGTCTGCTTCTCTAACCTTTTTACATCCCGCAATTCCGAGATGGGGAAGGGTGGATTGATTCCCTGCACGCGTATCTTCTCGCCAGGCCAGCAGATCGCTTCAGCGTGACATTNCCTGTCCTCGTCAGCACTCACACTCAAGAGACCGATTCATACATCACGCACAAGAAACCTAGCCTCTTTGAAACTATGCGTGATGACAGTGACCATCTGCGGCCATTCCCCTTTGACCTCGTAATACTCGAGGAGGGAGAAGAGCAAGTTCTGATAGCTGTCTGTTGCAGCGTCTTCGCACAAGATTCTGCCATCTGCCATGGCTTGTTGCACAACGTTAGAGTCTCCGAAGCATTGCATGAGGACGTTTCGATAGCTGTCAGCTTCGCTGAAGGGCGCATCCCGTTCTGTCTTTGCACCTGAGAAGAGGAGAATAGTGCCCTTTCGGCGGAGAGCGTTCACTCCTGCTTGAATATGCAGCAGGAAGGTCTCGTGTTCACCTGGCTTCCCAACGGTAGGATCGGATCGCTGAAAAGGCTTCAGCAGCCAACTCGACTCTTCATACGGTTTACTGTAGAAGGGACGAAGAGCATGAACAACTGAGAAGGTAGAGACAAACGGATGGGAGCCTTACGAAGAATTTGTGCAAATGGCATGGCAGCACACTACGACCAATTCACCCATGACGACGTCCTGAGGCTTGTACAAATGACAACGACGAGTAGGAGATGAGGCGCAGGTAGCTGAGGATGCACAGCGTAAAGTGAATACGGTCAAAGCGCAACGCGAACGCGAATCAATCGAAATACCTGGGTGAGGTACTTCTCCTGGTGTGTCAAGAGACCTGATGGCTGCGATGCCGCTGACGTCGGGAAGAGACACAGTCCTCTGCAAGAATGGTGAAAGTGCTGCAGGAGGTGGGATGGCAGTGGGCAGCATGCAAGTCTGAGTGGTTCGAAGGTTGTCTCATGTTCACACCGTCTCCGTGGTTGCCAAGTCAAGGGGACCACAGCTTCAAAGTTCAGCGGTGGGCGCGTCAACAACAGAGAGCTATATTTGGATCACGACTCGCCGCCGAGTGTTACTGGGGGAATGCAGAGATTGAGATGGAGGCAGAAGGGCGATGGACATGTAGGAAATGAGGACAGATGATACAGATAATAATCAGAGAAGAGTTGATGAAGGAAAGATGAGGTCTGTTGCTAGATAGTAGCGTGTGTTTCGAAGCGCTGTGCTGTTTCAAGTGTCTCCGCAATTTGGACTGCGTACGAGGCTCAGGGACCAGCAACAGTACAGGTTCCTTGGTTTCTTTGTCCGAGTGGCATCTGCAGCGGCCGCCCTGACGGTGAGAGTTTTGTCGTCGTTTCGACTTCTTCTTCTTTGTCTTCCATCATCATTCCCGCGCGTCACGGACTTGACATTTCACGTCGCAGCCTTTGTTTCATTGCATTCCTCAAAGGATACCGTACCAAGCTTGACACCTCAGTAAGGGGTAATTGTCCAAGACTTTGCCGAGCATGGCCTACCATGGAGTCCCAGGTGGCTACGACCACGATGCCATAAACCACGACGTGCGCAGACTCTCCCAAACATGTCAAAGATGAACAAGGACAAGAAGATGGCTGACCGGCGGCAACCGCAANCAGTACCACGAGAGGCAAGAGTCGGACGAGGAGGTCGAGCGCTCGCTGCTCCATACCAATCCCACCGGCGCCTACCAGGGCCCCTTTGACGACACACACTCGCATCCCACTCAGGACCACGGCTACAGCTTGACGGAGTCCTATGCCGACAACAACACCCACCACGTGCCGCCCTACGAGTACGACGAGTACAAAGGAGCTAGTCTGCAGGACCCAGGATACCANCCCTCTGCTTCTCCAGTCTCCCGCGCACAAACAACGTCGACGGCGGCGTGGGAAGAAAGAGCACAGATTGGCGGTCCCGCTGCTGGCGGCGGTGGTCTCAAGCGCAATGCCACACGTAAGGTCAAGCTGGTCCAGGGCAACGTCCTGAGTGCCGACTACCCCGTACCCAGTGCTATCCAGAACGCCGTCCAGGCCAAATACAGAAACGACCTCGAGAGCGGCAGCGAGGAGTTTACCCACATGCGCNNTGTAAGTTTTGGTACGGTCAGAAGACAAGGCCATTTCAGTCCTGACCCCTGAACAGACACCGCGGCCACATGCGATCCCAACGACTTCACACTCAAGAACGGCTACAATCTTCGTCCAGCCATGTACAATCGCCATACCGAGCTTCTGATTGCAGTCACGTACTACAACGAAGACAAGGTCCTCACCGCTCGCACCCTGCACGGTGTCATGCAAAACATTCGAGAAATCGTCAACCTTAAGAAGTCCGAATTCTGGAACAAGGGAGGCCCGGCATGGCAGAAGATTGTCGTCTGCTTGGTTTTCGACGGCATCGACCCCTGCGACAAGGGCACCTTGGACGTCCTGGCTACGATCGGTATCTACCAGGACGGAATCATGAAGAAGGACATTGACGGCAAGGAGACGGTTGCTCACATTGTGCGTTGGACTCCTGACTGAATTGTCAAGAGACGATTACTGACGTTCTGCAGNTTCGAGTACACGACTCAGCTTTCGGTCACGGCCAACCAGCAGCTCATTCGCCCGCTCGACGACGGCCCGACGACGCTGCCTCCGGTGCAGATGATGTTCTGTCTCAAGCAAAAGAACAGCAAGAAGATCAACTCTCACAGATGGCTGTTCACTGCCTTTGGCCGCATCTTGAACCCCGAAGTCTGCATCCTGCTCGACGCTGGAACCAAGCCCGGCTCCAAGTCTCTGCTCGCTCTGTGGGAGGCTTTCTACAACGACAAGGATCTCGGCGGTGCTTGTGGTGAGATCCACGCCATGTTGGGTCCTCGCTGGAAGTACCTCACAAATCCTCTGGTCGCCGCACAAAACTTCGAGTACAAGATCTCCAACATCCTCGACAAGCCCCTCGAGAGTTCGTTTGGATACGTCAGTGTCTTGCCCGGTGCCTTCTCCGCTTACCGCTTCCGCGCCATCATGGGCCGTCCTCTGGAGCAATACTTCCACGGTGATCACACCCTCTCCAAACAGCTCGGCAAGAAGGGTATCGAAGGCATGAACATTTTCAAGAAGAACATGTTCCTGGCCGAGGATCGTATTCTTTGTTTCGAGCTGGTCGCAAAGGCTGGCTCCAAGTGGCATCTCACCTACGTCAAGGCCTCCAAGGGCGAGACCGATGTGCCTGACAGCGCTCCCGAGTTCATCGGTCAGCGTCGTCGCTGGCTGAACGGTTCCTTCGCCGCCTCCATCTATTCTCTTATGCACTTCGGCCGCATGTACAAGAGTGGTCACAACATTGTCCGCATGTTTTTCTTGCACTTGCAGCTCATCTACAACATAGCCCAACAGATTCTGACATGGTTCGCTCTCGCTTCTTTCTGGTTGACTACTACCGTCATCATGGACCTTGTCGGCACCCCTAGCTCATCAAACAACCAAAAAGCTTTCCCCTTCGGTAACGACGCTACTCCCATCATCAACACCATCGTCAAGTACATCTACCTCGCATTCGTTCTACTGCAATTCATACTTGCTCTCGGAAACAGACCCAAAGGATCAAAGTTCACTTACATCGTCTCGTTCTGCTGGTTCGGTCTTGTCCAACTATACATTACCGTTGATGCGCTGTATCTGGTCGTTCATGCCTTTACGGGCGGTCCAGGTTTCAATACAGACAGTCCGAGCGATTTCGTGCAGTCTTTCTTCTCTTCGACAGGTCCTGGTATCATCGTCATCGCCTTGGCTGCAACCTTTGGTCTCTACTTCGTCGCTTCCTTCATGTATCTCGACCCCTGGCACATGTTCACCTCATTCCCCCAGTATCTCCTGATCATGAGTTCGTACATCAACATCCTCAACGTCTACGCCTTCAGCAACTGGCATGATGTGTCTTGGGGAACCAAGGGTGCCGACAAGGCTGATGCACTGCCATCGGCTAAGACAGAAAAGGCTCAAGACGGCAAAGCGACGGTCATAGAGGAAGTCGATCTAGCGCAAGCAGATATCGACTCGCAATTCGAGACCACTGTGAAGCGTGCTCTTACACCGTATGTTGCCCCCAAGGAGAAGGAGACCAAGTCACTCGAGGACTCGTACAAAAGTTTCCGTACCCGTCTGGTCGTCTTCTGGATCTTCAGTAACGCATTGCTTGCTGTCGCCATCACCAGCGACAATGTCGACAAGTTCGGCTTCACTAGTGGAGCTAGCAAGCGTACTGCAAGATTCTTCCAGGCCTTGTTGTGGGCGAACGCTGTCGTTGCGCTTGTTCGCTTCTGCGGCTGCTGTTGGTTCCTTGCCAAATCTGGTCTGTTGTGCTGTTTCGCACGCAGATAAGCATCTCATCTCCCCACCTCCCCTAACGATTTTGCATTGCACAAAAAGATTGTACCTTGGAGAACATGACATCTCTTGTTGCTGTACGGAGTTTGGATTCTTGCATGCTGCCTTGTATTTTTTCTGTGCTCACCTCGCATTTGCATATCCTAGCTTATATACCACTGGTTGGTCTTGAAAGCCACAGAACGTTTCTACCATGTTTCAATTTCTTCTCATGATGCGATTTCAGAATGCCATGGTGACATCTGATGAAGCCGTCTTCGGACATGGCTGATCTTACGTTTGTGCCTCATGTTCTTCATACATCATGACTTTTTCGAGTCCTCGCATCATGCTGACTCTTACTGTTCATGGGGGTAGTCTCGTGATGCGAATGATGATGGCGGGTTTTGAATGAAGAAGACCACTCGGCTCCAGACAAAGCCCGCATACCGAACGCCACGGTGGGGCAATTGGTGACGCAGCATATTTACCCCCCGACTGTGGAGTAATAGTCGACCCGAAACATGCGAATGTTGCTGTGATGCGTAGAAGGTGGATGATTTCACCTATTCGACGAATGATGAGTTGATCTTTAGTGGCGGATTTCCCGAGAGCCAGAAGCCGAGCCTCATCATATGCACCACGATATCGATATACCGTCATACTAGCCAAGCTGTCACGTTGTCGTTGACGAGACCTTACATGCTGGCCTGTGAACGCCATGCGGTCGAGGAATATGGTCGGCTCATCATTACATCGTAGTCTCAGGCACCAGGATTGCGAGCTGTAGCCCGAGCTCCCAAGTACAAAGGTATATAAGTGTACTTCTCTACCTCAGTAAGCTCTTCTTTTTCATCCATCAACTACTTCATACTTCAATCAATCAACCAACAAACAAATCAAACCACAATCATCATGTCTGGAACTGATCAGTCTCACGCTACCGGTGCCTCCAAGGGTAGGCTTCATTTTGCCCTTCATCTTACCATCACCTCTAACACTGGATTTAGTCCCAGAATCGGTTCAGCAAAACGCTCCCAAGGAGGTTGAGAACGCTCTCCCCAACCAGGTCCACAACACTGGCTCCCAAAGCCAGTCTCACGCCACTGGGCCCTCCATGGTCCCCGAGGCCATCCAGGTAAGCAGCCAACAACAGCATTCTCTTCCTGAGCTATACTGACAAGCAAACAGAACCTTGCTCCCAAGGGTCTTGAAGAGGCTCTACCTGAGAGTGTGCATCCTACTAACCCCAAGTAAGGGGTTTAAGAATGACTGTTATGTACTTTATGAAAACAGAATAGCCGCAGCCGGCTCACCAATATGATAGTTCACCTACCTCACTTCTTCATTCTTCTTTCTTACAATATCGTGTAAATTTTCGTTGGCATTGTGTGATGTTCAAATCCCGATGACGAGATGTTGACAAGTTCATTTGGCAACATGGGATGGAACAATGACCAGGTACGTTGAAGTGGTGTGTATAGGGAACACAACATATCTAATTAGCGAACAAATTGTTCTGGTACTCACATGCTGGAAATGACACCACCCTTCTGAAAAAGCGACCAGAGAAACTAGGACAGTACCCATGACAAGAGTGACAACTTGTCCCATATATACACTTCCATCACCGAATTGTGGTGCAACTTCATCGGCTCTTCAAACCCCTCGGCGTTGAACGCGAACGCCCTATAGTGGCACCCGCCCTTGGCATCATGGCAGGCATCCAGAGACCGAGTTGAAGACAACGCGACAAGATTTCCATCACATGGTAATTGCATCAACGATCAGAAAGCAATATAAGGTGAATCTATGTGCTGCCACTTCATCAACAGTCCGATGAACGAGAGATGCATCGCTCAACGCCAGCAAGTTCGGAAGGACCAAGAGATGCCCAGCATTTTGCACAGCCCGCGTTCGGGTTGATAGGCAGACGTCCGCCTGGTTCATGACTGGTCGACATTATTCAGAGATGGCCTTCATTATCAAGTGTGCTCAAGCCTCTTGATACTTGAAGCTGAGACGGCAGCCGCGACTATGTAATTCGTTACTGCCAGCTGGTTCTGCACGCTTATCTCTCCGAAGATCGGGACCGCATGCATATCATTGATATCTCGCCTATCTCCATTTGCAAGCTCCACAACGATTATACCGTGGAGTATGGTTGCGGTTGAGTTGAAAGTTGGGGTCAAATGGAAAGAGCTATGGGTGACTAACCGTTATCCTCATGGTTGCCATGTTCGGTGAGTCTTTTTGAATGGCTCGACAAGCCTAGTCATATAAAAACCAGGAAAGTCGCTATCACGCTTTGGCACGTCTTTCTCTCTTCTTCTTCATTTCTCAACATGACACCATATTGCTACCGGTCTGTCGCTGCTGCACTGCTATTACTGTCTCACAGTATCAGCACATCCTTCGCTTTTAAATTCACTCCTACTGGTCAGACTGTTCAATTGGATGGAGCATCCTATTATATCCCTCCTGATGTCATATCAACAATCAGCATCTCGAGGCCCATGAGAAAAGCTCTGGACAGCGCTGGCGGTCTACTTCCCTTTACTGTTGTCCACGCCCCCTCGCTTGAATATGGCGAACAGGACTTTAGCCACGACATTGCTTCTTATCTTTCTACAGACGACGTCTTCAGCAAAGGATTTTTGGAAGCAGTCTATGTCCAATATTCAAATGGATCAGGCAGCAGGTATCCAGGATTCTCGGCACCAAAACTATCTGGGAACAACAGTGTGAACGTCGTGTCTACTGGTTTTGCCTCTAACACCTCATCCATCCCCGTTGGTCCCTACTTTGTGACTTCTACTGGTACTGTTCACGAAGCATGGAAACTATTCAGCGATGTTCAAGGAGCGTTCTTGGAGACCACGGTCGCCAACAAAGACGGAACTCTTTCCGTGCTACCTGCCAATGTCGAAGGTCAGTCTTTGGCGATTGCAGTGCCTTCTCGTCTGTACTTCACCAAGACCGATGCAAAACCACTTGCAGGTGTCCGTCTGGGCATCAAGGACATCTACGATATTGCTGGATTGAGAACATCCAACGGCAACAGGGCATGGTACCACTTTTACCCGCCAGCAAACAGAACAGCTCTCAGTGTTCAGCGCCTAATGGATGCTGGTGCTATCATTGTCGGCAAGATGAAGACCTCACAATTTGCAAACGGAGAAGTCGCAACAGCAGATTGGGTTGATTATCACGAGCCCTTCAACCCTCGTGGTGATGGTTACCAAGACACCTCGTCATCTTCCAGCGGACCTGGGGCAGGTGCTGCTGCATACGACTGGTTGGACCTAACGCTGGGCTCCGATACTGGCGGCAGCATCAGAAACCCTTCTCAAGTGCAAGGACTTTTCGGTAACAGACCTTCTTGGGGAATGGTTTCTCTCGAAGGAGTCATGCCTATGGCTCCTCAGCTCGATACTGCTGGCTTCTTGACCAGGCACCCTGATATCTGGGTCGCTGCTTCTAAAGTGATGTATGGCGACAATGTCACCCTTTCGCACAGCTATCCGTCGAAAATTCAGACAATAGGCTGGCCTACGACCAACAGTTCGGAAGCAAACGGCTTGCTTCTTTCTTTCTTGGACAAGCTCACTACCCACCTCAATGCCACCACCACAAGTCTTAACCTGACCCAGCAATGGATGAAGCAACATCCCGCAAACGTGACATCCTCACTAGTTGACCTAATGAACCTCACGTATCCTATTCTCATCGGCCAACAAACAACCTCAGTCCGCGACCCCTTCTACGCCGACTACTCGGCCGCAAATTCAGGGCGGCTCCCCTTCGTAAACCCCGTACCACTAGCACGCTGGGGTTGGGCTACTTCTTTCCCTCCATCCACTATCGACGACGCAATAACCAACAAAACAACCTTTGGCAACTGGATCGAGGACAACATCTTCATCGCTAATGAGAAGACCTGTAGCGACAGCCTTGGCATCTACGTGGGCAATTCGGGAACTACAAACTACAGAAATGCCTATCGTAGCCCTCCAGGCATACCCACTGGTTTCTCCACCAGCAGAATTTCTATCTTCTCTGGCGTACCTGATTTTGTATTGCCTATTGGACAAGCTTCGTATAAGTCGAATATCACACAGCAAATTGAGTATTTGCCAGTCAGTGTCGATATCCTGGCGGCNAAGGGTTGTGATGGCATGATCTTTGGTCTTGTCCAAGACTTGATCAAGGCTGGGATAATAAACGCGACAAAGGCTGGGTATAGCGGTGTTACTGGCGAGAAGATTCTTTTCTAGATTCTCTGAAATTATGATGCATAGCATACATTTGTAATGATCAACGCCTTTTGAGCATATCTGCATGGCATGACTATGTGTGATGACTTTGCACTCTACCGTACCTTCCTACTCACATGCATCCATCAGTTTTTCTTGTCTCATCAACTGCGCCGCCCTTCTTTCCTCAGGGCAAATTGCCCCACAAGTTGTGCCTTATGCCTTCCTTTTCGAGACAGCGAAATGATTGGCATTTGCTGATCGTCACTGACTTCTCTGCTCAAAGCCCTCTCGTCTAGGGCAAGGTCGTGTCCCGAGACAACTTGTTTCCAGGAGCGCGTAACTGGTTGCCGCCGGCTCATCGATCTCAATCGCGGATCGAAGTCAGAGCTCTGCGTAGGATTCGAGCTCTATAAGGCGAGCACAACATCGCAAATACCGCAGTATCAGCTGTCATTCATCGATGTTCATCTAGTCAAATCAGCGATGCCAATCACCTATACAGCATAACACTCACCTCGCATGATTCTGTCCGACCGGTCGCGGCCCAAATATCACAACAAGTATAGATGCCAAAACCATACAACAACCAACTGTCGTGAATCCCATGATCCAGTACATCTTCAGTCGCTTGTGTTTTTTGATGAGTGATTGCGAATCCACAAAGGTCTCACTGGTGTTGGATGATGATGTTGTAGCCACTAGTTCTGGCGATTCGAGTAGAGTCTGCAGTGCTATAAAGTCGTGATTGTTCTTGGTGGTGGATCGTGCGGCGAAGTCTGTTGTTGCGATGCCGGCGAGGGTGCTTGTTTGGGATAGTGTGTCACTGTCTTTGGTTTTTGTCAAGGTCATTTTTTTCTGTTGAGAATGTTCTTTGGGAAGATTGAATGGAGAAAATGAGGAAAGGTCAACTTTGGTAATCAACTATCTATTGTCAGTGTTGCATGCATCTCATCTCCGCACTTCCATGTCTCTATTTTCGTGGTCGTTACACAGCGTTCACCCCTCGACAGCTTGCATGATCGGGTTACACGAAACTTGCTCGCTTGAGTCGGACTTGCCGGTCTACTAAGGCTAGGAAAGTCGGTATCTGTGGTTGTGACACCTTGGCCGCGTGGCTCTGACCGTTGTTATGGCGATTTTCCTGGTTTGATGGCTGTCGATACAAGAGACTTTTGTAATCATTTCATGGAGACTAAAAGCAGGAGTGTAGCAAAAGAGAACATCGCGAGTCCTTGGCATGATGGATTCGATCATACGCCTTGATAGTTTTCAGAGACATGTGAAAGGTCGACTTTCTGCACTGGAGATTATTGTGGATTGTTAATGTTGAGAGATGAGTAAGGAAGGAAGGAGTGCTGGTGGCAGTCGATCATGACGCGCATCCTTGGCTTCCTTCCCGGCCATCTTCCACTTTTAGAACATGTGTGTGACCACGGTCGCACCTTCAATATATCCTCCAGGGTACAAATTCAATCAGTTCTTTCGAGAATATCGAGTTTGAATCTCTAATCATGACGAATACCACACAACCGACTATAGCTACTAGCTTCTCAATTTCGCCTCAGCCTTACATCCTAGGCAATGAGCCACTCACCCTGACCATNAACCTTGAACCTTTCTGCTCCCGCTCCTATAACTATCTTTACCTTCTTGGGATATTCAACCCTCGACTAGCCCTCAGACGACGCAACTTTACACTCCATGACATGACTACCGACCCTCCTTCACCTATCAACCTAGAGATTACAAAAGGCCCAAAACGTCCTGGATTTTCGAGAAGGAAGGATCATCCAGATGAACAGTATTACATTACTTTGTATCCTGGAGTGGATTTTAAGATACAGCATTCGATAGAGAGGACGGCGCGTGAATCGGAGTTGTCAATCTTCCAAGCTGGACACAAGTATCGGCTTGGTATATCAGGCGAGGAGAAAATCCCACGATGGTGGTGGGGCACTAGAGACGAGGTCCTGAGTGATAGCGAACATATCAAGGAGGGGGTTGGGCCGGCCCAAGGGGAAGTGGCCATTGTCATATATGCTGATCCTGTCGACTTCGATGTCATGAATGCATGAGACGATGGTAAGATCCACTAGTATTGACAGATCTTCTGCTGCAGATCGCTTCTCGCAGTTTTGCTCGTTAAAAATCGGACTTTGCATGGGGGGTCCCTATGTTTGCAGATCCCAGATGTTTGTTATTGCAGTTTCAATCTATTAAAGTAAGTAAGGAAGTCATGAGTAAAGCTTGCTGTGATACTGCAGTATGTTGTGGACGATCTACCAATAACAGCCACAGCCCTTGATTTGCTCTTCTAATTCAGCCACCCGAGCTCTCAGAGCCGCGATATCATCCATGCTGGCAGTAGTACTGGGGTACCAGGTGTCAAGAGTGCAAGAGCTCGAAGACTCATATGAGTTTGTCTGTGATGGAGTCAAAGAAGACTTGCTCGTCGTTGGAGCATTAGCTACAGTACGAGTAGATAACCCATCTAGGCTAGAAGAAGTTTTCGAAGCACTTGAACCAGCCGGGCTGCTTGTCCTTGAGCTAAAGGTTGCAGACTTGAGTGTAATAGATCCGGAATTGCCGAGGCTGACAGCAGTGGAGCCAGTAGCAACGCCGATGGTAGAACTGATTGTGAAAACAGAAGCTTTACGTGAGAGGTCGGTGGCGAAAGGTACAGGCGGGTTTGTTTGCGCAGTCTGAGCATAACGAGGTTGGTTTATGGCATTCGCCAGGCCATGGGGACCAGCCTGGACGGCAACAATATTGCTCTCGTCGCTGTATCTGGCTTGACCCACAGACACCTGATTGTTGTCAAGATCGTAGACAAAGTAACCAGCGCGCATTATGGCATCGCCCCATGCGTTGCCAGAATTGGTGGGTGATGGAGAGACCAAGAGCGCACAGTATTGTTTACCGGATGGATCTATATATTAGCAGATTAGCATGACTTTTCGACACAAGCCATGGTTGTACCATTGCGAGGCTGTATTGATCCAACGCTTCACACTCACCAGTGATAGGCTNNGTCCTCCGGTTGACACCAACGGCGTTACCATTTGTGACAAAAGCACTCGCAAAGGAGCTTGAGTAGAATTTATCCCTTGAAAGCCTCTAAATTGGAAATTAAAGGCAGCGATCTTTGATACATCGACACATGGCCGTACTGCAAGTCCCGATTGAGGCGATGGAACGAACCCACTGACGTCGACGATTCTGATGTAAGTGGCCTCCGCTACATTCCATGCGGTAGCACCAGAATCGAAAAAGCCGGTTTGTGTGTTATTCCTGCTGATAAGTTGTATTGTAGTCCCGTTTCCATCGACCATCGTGACATTGGACATTGTCAATTGGAAACTGCTGGTGAAGTTACGCGCGGGATAGCAATTCAGGGTGACAAGGTTGCCCTCGAATTTCTGTGTGTCGACACCACCGAATATTATGCTGCCATATTGACCCAGATTCGACAGGTACAGGCTGTAAAATCGTGAAGCAATCGCTCCCGCGTTGACCAAAGTCTCGACGAAGTTTGGATATTGGATTCCGTTGGTCAGAACACTGCTCTCCCTAAGAGAATAGCCAAGGCCTAGAAGTCCCTCTTGAATACCATTGCTTGGATTCACGTTATAAGCTAATCCTCTAAAACACAGTCAGTATGCTTCCTTCGGAGTATGCAGAATTTGTCATTATCTCCTCTAATAGAATGGCATCAGAGCTTGGCACATCTCCCTGACACCTTTGTCCCGAGAGATTAGAATGCCTTTGCCATTCGCCGCAGAATATGATCAAGGCTCGCACCCAAGCTTGTTCTATCTGTACTAATGAAATTGGACTTACAGAGTAACATTGGTGATGACCCGATCTCGAATCTGAACCACATCAGAGACCAAATCTCCATCATCGGTGGTCCCATCTCCGAATGTAATGTCAAAAGCTCCCGGTGTAACGACTTGAAATGTAGACGACTTGGAAGCGTCGAACGTACCACCCACGCAGGTATTGTTTTGGCAGAATGGGGCGGTCGAACTTGTAACGAAAAGATCGCTAGATCCTGTATCGAGCGAAACTGTTTGCAATTGACCGGGTGATCCGACAGAGATGTTCAGGTAGTAAGCAGATCCATCGTCCGTAAAGACCGAAGTGTCGAAGGCGTCTCGGCGATCGAATCGAGGTTTGAGTTGTGGTTTAACCTGCTTGCGGATAGCAAAATCCAAGGTGCCGGCCGCCAGAGCGGAAGATGCAAGACTCAGCAATGTCAAGCTTCTTATGTTCAACATAGCTGAAGACGACATGTTTTGGATCCAAGAAAATCAAGTGATGACCATCCGCACAGTATATGTATGTGTGTGCTCTCTCAGCCGACCACTCTCAGCGCGCGGCATGATAGCTGAGGTGTACAGCGTAGTCGTGCATTAGTGAAAGGCATACTAGCCAGCTCGAGCCGGGTGAGCGACAGCGCGGGATCAGCTGCGATACAAAAAACCGTTCATGATGGTGGTTGAGGCGCGAATTGATGGTTTGCAACTCGGCCTTCAGCCCTGAGTGTGGCTGGCTGTTGCTGTGTTGAGCTCAGCTCCGGCGACGGTCATGCAGGGACAGAATTTGCCGCGGCTCGAACAGGGCGATGGCATGGGAAGGTTTGCAAAAAGATCGATGTCCGGCACCTTATTATTCCAGCGTAACCAAGTCCTCTCTTGAGAGGGAAATGACAACATTGTTGTGATCGATCAATCCAAGTGTAAGTGTACGAAAATCGAAAGAGTACTGGTTGGACGTCGCAACAGGCTGCCGGACAGTATGAAAAGGAATATATTGTAACAGTTTCGAGATCCCAGTACGTACGGCCACAGTCAGCTGAAAACTGGGCATCCCGTCCGCTCTGCCATACATAAGCAGTTGAACGGCAGATTAGTACTACGGTGGGTGACCACGTGGGAATCCCCTGCTGCTGTACGTTTTGGAGCACATCTTCCTTTTTGCTTCCAGGACCCAGGACACGCCGCTCTGTCAGGAAAGGTCTGTCAAAGAGGGTTGGCCAGAGCGTTCTAGAATCTGGATATTTTGCTGTTGATGGTTTCTTCTACGAAATTTTGCTGTACGACCACGGGCAACGACACGGACAGATACGAGCACACATCTCAACATCACACCCTGCCTAGAAAAGAGTGACATTACTGGAACACTGAAGAAGCAATACACGGAATAAAATTTGATCGAGTAGTGATATCGAACCTACCTATCTACTAATTTAGGTCTACTACAGGATCATGCCATCACGCTCTCAAGCGCATTCATCAATCATATCCGTGCCAACCCGGAATCTAGAAAGCAGGCTGCTCAATGATCAACGCTGGGCCAGCAACAACGCTGTCTAAAGTCGGAGCACCGACTTCATTCGCGATCACCGCAACAATAATTCCTTCCCCGGCATCAAAATCCATCGGGTAAGCCGAAGTGTTAGTCTTGGTATCAAATGGCATGGTGATGTTATGGACGCCATGGAAATAAACGGCGTAGTATTGTCTGTCTCTTTGCTCCGAGTACCAGTCAGGTTGGTTGTGAGGATCCGTAAACTGAATTTGAATGAGTCCTTCTGCCTTTTCAATAATAGCGGTCGCTGCGGGCAATTTCTGCGTGGGTGATGGATACGATGGGTTGGCGGCAGGGCAGCTGCCAGGCACAATATACTGGCGCGTAAGGTCAAGGATCTCGTTCGCATAAGGGAAGACGGTATCAGCGGGGCCAGAGAACGGGTTCGTGTTCCAAACGTCTATAAGAGCCCAAGTGTTGTGTCGTGACTCTACTTCGCTGATAGCAACTAGGGCACTCATGGTGCCTGTGGTCGTCGCTTCTCTAACGAGACCAGTCAGGAAGGCCATGCTGATCACTTCAAGGCTGACTTGCAGAGCCAACCACACACTTGCGTTGCCATTGAAACCATAGTCGTATGTGCAAGAGCCAGGTTTGACGCTGGTGGGACTAATGCTATCCTGGAAGATACGCAGATGGCCCGCTTCATTGTCGCGAATCTGCATCACGCGATCGTACGTGGTGTTGGGCAATCGAAACTCCGTAAAAGAGGAGCTGTTGAAGGTCTCAACACCTTGTTGGTAGAAGTCGAAGATTGCCCATTCTGCGCTCAACAGATTCTGGAAAAGAAGGTCGTCTGGTCCTGCAGGTCCGCTCTCAGTTGGCAGTATAGCACCGGTGATGTTTCCTGGGAATGGAGCAGCGGTCTTGTTGTAATCGACATAAGTTCTCGACTCTCCAGGGATCGGACCGTAATTCGGGTCGGCGAGAGAGGCGTTCAGATTGTTCTGAGGAGCTGGCAGTGCAGCAGCAGCAGTCGTGAGCAAGCTGACAATGAGGCTGCTGGAGGTGTGCATTGTGATAACGTGTTATGTTCTCGATAAAGAAGTAGATTGGCTCTCGATTCTGATCAGAGAAGAATCGAGGGAGCATTCTGCTCTTCTTATATCATCGTCAATCAATCCTTGCTCTCAGGGTGTCGTCAGCACCGCGAAAGTCAATGTCTGCCAACAGCACATCAGTTTCCAGATCAAGGCCATTTCGCGCGCGAGACTGTGTTCCTGCGATGTTCTGTGATGGAGTTTGACGAATCATCTGTCGAAGAGCGCGAAGTGTACCAAATTAGGAATGGTATGGAGAATCCTTCCGCCAAGGATTTTCAACGTTGCTTCCCAGAGCTTGACTTGAGCCACGCGAATGTCACAGCAAGTATCCGGATTACCGCAAAGGGTAACCACGGCGCGGGCATCATCATGTACTCTCCAAGTGGTTCGTTCTGGCTGCTGGCAGTATCCAAGGGGTTCCTTACCTAAAATCTGGCTGATCAGCACGAGGAGACCCTCATCAGCGTACATAGATTCGAGCTCTGTATGATCAGGAAGATCTTACCACTCGAATTTGCCAGCCGGAACTCTCTGGACAGATCTCGTATGGCTATCGCTAATCTTAGACTGTATGAACGTACTATGGAAGCTGGACGCACACGTCGCAACTTACCTGTTTGTTTACTTCCTTCCTTCCTCCCCCATCCTTCCTTCCCATGTGCTAAAGTATGTAATGCGTACGCTATAAAAATTGCACAATGGTAAGGAGAAACAAGGTCGTACCCACCGAGAGCTAGCATCCTAGCGGCGCTCTATGGCTCGCTCTCTGCTTTTGAAAAAATTGTGCTTTTTTGTAGCATACACTTCGCTCTATGCTCATATGGGAGAAGAATCGAGTTACAGACTTTAGCACGCAGGGAGGTCATGTCAGGTTCTCACTATTAATCTGACCTTTTTTTCTAGAAGAAAAAGGAAGAGACCAGACTAGCATCGTAAGGGTCTGACTTCCCTACTCACGTCAGCTCCGTTAAATCAGCAATATCCGCATCCTATTCGCAATCTATCTGCATCCTGTACATACCCCGTATCTCGTCTGTCAGATTATACTCGCTGGCTTCTCAGATGACAAGGATGAGCGACTCTGCTCCATTCTCATTGACACATACCAATGGTTCTGAAAACGTCAACTATCAGTATGTGCTGGGGGAGGGTAGTACACTTTCATCACTCACAACGACATCACCTCGTTTGATGCTGCGGGCATATGTACAGTGGAACTCAGTTCTGTACCGGGATGCGCTGGCCAATACAAGTTTGGTCACCCATCTTGGGAGTGGTGAGGATCGTAGCGATTCCCATCTGGCTTGAATCCGAGAAACTATTCGGTGTTTATTATGCCTCTAGGGTCACCGGATCAACTACATGGTGTACCTTTCCACCGGAGTACACTAGAGAAGTATACATGACCAGCCACAACGGAAA
Organism: Aureobasidium uvarum; assembly: GCA_903853725.1. Lineage (NCBI taxonomy): Eukaryota > Fungi > Ascomycota > Dothideomycetes > Dothideales > Saccotheciaceae > Aureobasidium > Aureobasidium uvarum. Next base: position 1,170,285 of record CAINUL010000015.1, read on the forward strand.
TAACATGATATTGCGGCAAGCCTTACCATCGACAGTCGGCTAGATCAATGTCGGGAGGGTGACCCGGCCAGAACGCTTCCGACGAGGGGTTGGATGCTCTCGACTGGTTGACATCAATAAGTATCAGACGATGTCATCGTTCGGAACATTTTACTGCCTGATGACAACGCGATCGAAGGTGCCATACCATGCCTCACACCCAGCGCTTCACACTCGAGATGGTGTGGCTACAAGCCGTAGTCAGTCCTCTTCACCGCAACGTGAGGGCCTGGTGACTGAGTAGGTATGGTGTCGGATAGAGTGGGAGGTGTAGGACCAGCAACAATGAAACACGGATGCGGTGAGTTCGGCAAAGGGAGAGAGTGATAGATGCCGATGTGGTCTGTCCGTACCGAAGTTCGGCCTCCATATCCAGGACTACGATTTCGCCAGGCTTTCTTGCTTGTTGATGTTGGTCAGCAGATGGTTTCTATCAGCTTCAGATAACAGAGCGATTTCGGTGGGTATACATGTTGGCATTTGAATCACATAAAAGCATGCATTCGGTCGGCCCGTACGCTGCACCCCTTATCTCTATTCCCGACGATGCCGAATTGAAGCGTCGAGCCCAGCAAACGGTCCGCTTCAGTAGCGGCTCTGTCATTTGACTTTCTGTTTTGTTCAGCTAATGCAATGGAATTGATTGAGATTGAGAAGACACCAGGCGCCCAACTCGAGTGTGCTGTCTGGCGACAAAGAGGTTGATGATTGAAGAGAATTCGAATGATCAACAAGCCGATCGGATCACTGGCCAAGTTGCCAGGAAATCCCACCAAGAAAGATGAGACAGGGACGCCGCACGAAGCAAATGGCCAAGGCGTTCCTTCCACAAGAATGCGCGCGAGTGCGTCACTGCTTCTCTTCGGTATTTCGAAAAGGCTTCCTTTATCCACAATCCCACATGGCGCGCCCTTGACTTTTAGGCTGTTTACCCACTGTCTCTTGATGCTACACTCTCAACCATTCCCAGATGCAGACGAGCCGCACGCGGTTTCGGCCATGCAGAACTCCGTCTGGGCATTTCCTTCTCTAGTTAGCAACGGACAACGAAGGGCGAAATGATGGACTGACGTGAGATGAGGGTTCCTCCCGGTTTTGCTACGAACAAGGGCCGACATCGTCATATGCTGATGAGACGACCAATTCGGAAGCGTCCTCCAGCGACCAAGAATATACATGTCGTCGGCACATCATTGCCATGTTTAAGGTCAATTCAGCTGATCGAACTGTTTCTAGGCATGAGCTGAGTGCAACCATCAGCACATTCTGAATCGTCTGTGAGGTAGGGCGCAGAGCGCAGGCCTCCTGCGGTGGAGCAAATTACATATCGAAGAAACATGGGGAAAACTTGGTGCAACCTCAACCGAGATGTTTTTTTTTCAGGCTCGCCAGGCACGAGTCCGAATCGCACATCAAACCTTTTTCGGCTTTCCTACCGACGAGCTTGTTGCAGACATCACTTCACGTTCTTCTACAACATCTGCTCCACATATTCTCGTCCATGCTCCGCAACTTCTCGTCCACGCTCCGCATCTTTTTCGTGCTCGGAACCCAAACACATCACCTCAAGATCGTGCTCCGTGGGGATATCGCTGGATCTCCAGACGTCCCCAGCTTGCCCCGGCCCATGGCTGTTGCAAATTGACTGCAGCGGCTGCTTGGCTAGGCTGATATGACCTAGAGCGCCTTGCTGGTCCACGAGAAGGACCGTGAAAGGGCCGGAAGACATGCTTGTTGACCTCGGAATTGCCCAATCTTGTCGACGTTGACCACCACATCGGCTGTCCGAGAAGAACCAAAATTGGAGGGCACACCGGCTTGGCTTTGGTGCCGCAGCCGGCCGAAACATTTGCTGACCATGCTATCATATCCCCATGCCCCAATGGACCCACTGCAAATATGGAGTATGTGGAGTTGATGAGAAAAGCGCGAACCCAGAATTGAAATTGGCAGCCAGTATAAAGACCGAGCGATCTGCCCTCTGCAGTTTGAACTACTGTCCGACTACAGCGCTCATCACACGCCATATCTTCACCAAAGGCTTGACCGTTCTTGGCCTTTCGAAGAGAGTTCGACGCCCGGTCTTGTCTCTACTTGGCTCCTTTGCAACATAAGCGTACACAACTCGTCGCCTACAGCTCCCAATCCCGACAAAATGGTCGGTTTCCTTGGAATGACTGGCAAGGCCCTGTCCATTGCTCAGGTCGCATTGGTCGTCGCTCCATCTTTCATCCTGTTCGGTTACAACCAGTCCGGTCTCGGCCCTTTGTTGTCCGAGGAGAACTGGAGACACCAATTCCCCCAAATCAACACTGTCGACTATAAGGGTGAGGTCAAGGCCCACCACGCTACACTCCAAGGTCTCGTTATCGCGACATTCACACTCGGTGCGCTGGTTGGCGCTCTGAGTTGTAGTTACACTGGTACCCTTCTCGGAAGACGTTGGGTTATCTTCATTGGCGCTCTTTGCACACTCATTGGTGAAGCCATTGAGTGCTCTGCTTTCGAACTCGCTCAACTCATTGTCGGCCGTATCATCATTGGTCTTGGTGTTGGTCAACTGTCAGCTACTGTCCCCGTTTGGCAATCAGAATGTTCCTCCGCCAAGAACCGTGGTAAGCACGTTGTACTTGACGGCATGTTCATCTCGTTCGGTTACACTCTCGAGTCCTGGATCGATTTCGGATTCTTCACGCTCAAGACCGGATCCGTTACCTGGCGCCCTCCAATTGCCATCGCTCTCCTCTTCTCACTCATCGTTCTGTTCTCCGTCTGGTTCTTCCCCGAGTCACCCCGTTGGCTTCTTGCCCAGAACCGCGGCCAGGAAGCTCGTGAGAACTTGGCTGCTCTCAAGGGTCTCCCAATCGATTCTCCTGAGATTGAGGCAGAATGTGTTGGCATTGAGCTCTCCCTTGAGGACTCTGCGACCAAAGCTGCCTCTTTCAAGGATCTGTTCAGCATGGGCGAAGACAAGCTCGCATACCGTTTCGGTCTCTGTATCTTGCTTCAATTCTTCCAGCAGATGTCCGGAACTAACCTCATCTCCGTCTATGCCTCTACCATCTTCCAACAGGGTCTCGGTATGAGTGCTTACAACTCCAAGCTTTTGTCTGCTGGTACTCTGACCTGGAAGTTCTTGTCCTGCTTCGTTGCCTTCTTTTGCATCGATCGTTTCGGTCGTCGCCTTTGTTTCATGGTTTCTGGAGGTGGTATGGCGTTGTGCATGGTCGCTCTTGCCGTCGCAACCTCGTTCCCTCACGACAACTACGGTGCATCTGTCGCAGCCGCCTTCTTCGTCTACCTTTTCTGCTTCTTCACTCCCATCGGTTTCCTTGGTGCCAACTTTCTGTACTGCACAGAAGTCGCTCCCACGCGTCTTCGCGTGGCCATGGCGTCAATTTCGACCGCCAACCATTGGTTGTGGAACTTCGCCGTGGCCATGATCACACCAGTAGCCATCAACAACATTGGCTACCAGTACTACATTGTCTACGCTTGCATTGGTTCATGCATTCCCGTCACAGTCTACTTCCTNCTGTAAGTCACATATATTCAGTGTTCTCTCTGTACTCGTACTAATCTCCTCATTTCAGACCCCGAGACCAAGGGACGTTCATTGGAAGAGCTCGACACTATTTTCAAGGACAGTCCTTCAGTGTTGGGTACTGTCAAGTACGCCAAGTACAAGCCCATGATGACTGCAGACGAAGTGCCCTACTCCAAGACCTCAGAACACGTACACGAGGAGAAGGTGTAATGGGTGCTGGCCGCTCTTGTTTTGTTGAAAATCTTTTATACGAACGATATATGCATGATTTTGATGACACGAAGACGTGTCACTTTCTACTTCTTGAACCCACTGTTCAGGTCCCATCAACCGTGATCGTGTCTCTCTGTTCTTGATAACCATACAAAGACCTGGCGACTCGTTGTCGCCGGAGGCTTAGTGAGTCTGAGACGTGCCTGCTGCTCCTTGGCAGAGATTTGGATACTTTCAGATTTTGGCAATTTCTCCTCTTCGAACGCCAGAACTTTTTTGCAAGCTTTTGAAAAAAAGGAGGGGAAAAAAAGCTTTGCGACGAAAATCCAGACTACCAGTGCTGCAAGGTCTTGATATTGGGAGGCAACGATTTCGCGTGCTGGGCGTCTGGGCTGCTCGTTTGCAAATCTGATAAGATCTTGGTGCGAGATCGCCTATGTGTCCCACTATATTTGCACGCCAAGAATATCTGGGCACCTGATTCTCCTTCCAAGAGTCAACATTCGGCAAGGTGAACGATTTGCACAGCGTATTGGAGCCACCCGCAGCCCATAGCGCCAGAGTTACCATCGAAGCATCTGATAAGATGAAAATTTCATCAGACCATCACGGTAGTTCTTCTCGGCCTGTACGTTGCCGATGTCAGTTCATGTTGAGAAGACCGCATCTTTGCATGAAAAATCATGCCACAACATGAGCGTAAGCAAAGACGGAGTCATCAGGAAGGACGTCGCTGAGCTCTAGATCATTGATGATCTGCAAATGACATGGTGATTAACACAGCGCCTTGAAGGCCAAGGAAGTACTCTCTTGTAGAGAAACACGGGACTCCGTGCAGCTCAACTGGACAACGGCCTTCCAGCAAACGAGCCAATAGTCGGTATCATATCGCTAGACCCTGCACGATCTGATAAAATTAAGCTCTGGACCCTACAGACTATCTAATCCATCACCCAATCTTGCCTGGCTCCTGGCTCGGGTTCCATTCTTTTGCTGTGAGGCGGTTTTCAGCTGCGCCGACCGCTCCTTCCCAATGCCTTGGCGGTATCTACATAAAATGGCGTGTCCTTCTGTCAATGTTATCCTGCTCCGTCGATCACTTTCGCTACCCCGCCTGAAAATTGACCCTCGACTTGACGCGCCATCTTAGGTCCGCTACAATGTCGCTGAACGAATCTTATGCCCCTTCGGCCACCAAGGCTGAGGCCGAGACCGAAATCAGAGCCCAGTCATCAGAAGACGCTCTCAGCGAGCAGGTAGCAATTCTCGGAAAGAAGAGTCCTGGTGTTGCCCGCATTGAAGCAATCAATGCCCACCTCACTTCCTTTGATCGCTGGTTTCTCGGAATTGGTGTGTTTTTGATCGCATATGCCTATGGTCTCGATGGAACCGTCAGATACACTTATCAGGTGATTAATCCGAGTCTTAATTACGATAAGTTATAAGACTAACTCGGGCAGAGTACTGCTCTTTCTTCTATCGGTGAGCACTCGTTGCTTTCGACCGTCAACATTGTCCGCACCGTTATTGCCGCTGCCGCTCAGCCTACAGCAGCAAAGATTGCCGACGTCTTTGGCCGTGTAGAGCTTGTCTACCTCTCCATCTTCTTCTATCTTCTCGGCACGGTGATTGAGGCCGCTGCCCACAACGTCAGTGCTTTCGCAGCTGGAGCCATCTTCTACCAGATTGGTTACACTATCGTTACACTTCTGGTCGAAATCATCGTCGGAGACATTTCTTCATTGAAGGGAAGATTGGCTTGGAGTTACATTCCGGCTTTGCCCTTCCTGATTAACACTTGGGTCTCGGGAGACGTCGCATCTGCTGTATTGAAGACCACCACCTGGCGCTGGGGAATTGGCATGTGGGCCATTATTTACCCCGTCTGCGCCATGCCCCTCATTGTCGCTCTGTTCATTGCATCCAGTCGCGCGAAGAATGCTGGCGCCCTGGCCAACTACCAGTCTGCTTTCCAGCGTAACGGTATGGGTAACACTCTTGTTGCTCTGTTCTGGCAACTAGATGTGCCTGGCATCATCCTGATGATTGCTATGTTTGCCCTCATCCTTGTACCCTTCACCATTGCTGGAGGACTCGCCGAGACATGGGGCACAGCTCACGTCATTGCTCCTCTGGTCATTGGTATCTGCCTCATTCCCGTCTTCGTCCTCTATGAACGTCGCGCTCCCCACCCTCTGGTACCGTTCCATCTCCTGAAGGACCGCAGTGTCTGGGCTGCTCTTGGTGTTGCTTGTCTGCTCAACAGCATCTGGTACATGCAAGGAGGCTACCTTTACACTGTCGTTGTCGTTGCTTTCGATCAGAGCGTCAAGTCTGCTACCCGCATCACTTCGCTCTACAGCTTCGTTTCGGTTCTGACGGGTGTCTCGCTTGGTCTTCTTGTCCGATTCGTGAAGCAGATCAGACACTTGAAGCCTTTCATTGTATTCGGCACTCTGATGTTCATGGTTGCATTCGGTATCTTGCTCCGTTTCAGAGGTGGACTCACCCAAAGCTCCTACGCTGGAATCATCGCAGGAGAGGTCATTCTGGGTTTCGCTGGTGGTCTCTTCCCCTACCCGGTTCAGACCCTTATCCAAGCAGCAACTCAGCACGAGCATCTTGCCTTGGTCACCGGTCTGTACCTCGCACTCTACAACATTGGATCCGCCATTGGCTCAACCATATCCGGTGCCTTGTGGACCCAGATTCTTCCTGGAGAGCTTGAGCGCAACCTGGCTGCAGTTACCAACAATGCTACTGTTGCTGTCTATGCTTACAGCAACCCTCTTTTCTTCATTCTCGACTACCCTGTTGGCACCNNCCCCGAGCGCGATGCCGTCATTGTCTCATACAGACACATCCAACGTCTGCTCTGCATCACTGGTATCTGCCTTTGCATTCCATTGATCGCTTTCTCGCTATGCTTGCGCAACCCTCGCCTTGGCAAGGAACAATCTCTGCCCGATGCCGAAAAGAGCGTGTCCGAGACCTCCAGCGAGGCTGACGTTGAACAAACCCCAAGGCCGGGCGGCTTCCTCCGCAAGCTGTTCTAGACAGATTGTCAGAAGAGGATTGATCACATCTAGATCACTGGATTTCCTACACAAAGAACGATAAAAGTTGCATGTTTTTAGATTATAGCTCGTAATGTCTCTCATATCGTTGATACCAATATCTTCTTCCATACCAATATTTCCCTATCCGTTCCTTCCATTCGGATTGCCTATTAGAAGCTTTCCACTAAGATTGGGTTCAAGGTGTATCTGTCCTAGCCGCCTTTTGTTTTGTACATCTCTTCTGCTTCTTTACTCGCATCGGTCTCCTCGGGTGCCAACTTCTTCTACTACACCTTGGTGGCACTAATTAGACTGCGAAAAAGAAAAAACCAATCGTGCCAAAAGCTTTTCTTTCTCGTGTTGTCATCTTGTGGAGCGGATCACACCTCCATATTGTAGAACACCAACCTTCCTCAATGCTGCGTAACAATGATCCGAATCCTCTTCGCAGCCATCTTCCAAAGACAATTATCGGAGATATCGGCAAAGATCCTCGCAGCATCCAAAGGTCGATAAGCCAGATCGTCAGGCAGATGACGCAACGAATTCTCCTTTCTCGTGACATTGTGAGTATGGAACTGATTCTCCGGAGTTTTGGAGACACCGTATCTGACGAAGCCGGCAAAAGAGTTGTCTGCAGCGACTTCCTTGTCTTTGACTTCGTNACTTGTATTGTTGTTTGATGTGGTAGAACTTTTGGGACCAGGTGTATTCGCCGTTATGGCTAGGTGGGCGAAGTGTTCGTTTTTTCTGATCGGCGTGATAGTGGTGGGATTGCTGGAGTTGTCCTCGTTGCAAGAGTCTTTGCTGGGTAGATGGGGCGGCGAGGCATCCTTGAAAACATCATCTTCGTCAAGCTCTTTGATGTCGACTGCTTCGAGTTCCTCGGTCTCTTCCTTGAGTCTTTGAAAAGACTTTAGTCTTTTCTCCTCGGGTGTCTTGTCAAATTCGTCGAGATAGCGCCATGGTTCTTGTAGGGTTTCTTCCAGCTTTTGACTCATCTCTGCAGCACTTCCAGGATCGACCATTTGGACAGCTTCGATCATCTCTTCCTCTCGAAGAAGATGGACAATGTAGTTATCCAAAGTGATTTCGTTGGGAGGGACGGACTCATGAGTTCGATATTTCTTACGCATTATGAGTAAAACCAAGCGTTCTCGTAGATACGGAATACTGAATGGCGACGAAAATCGGTTATTATGTGTGCTTGAGATCAAAGTTGAGACATGTCTGTAGCGGTGTGGAGGGATGTTTCTGCGCATAGTCAAGAGTGTTTCTAGTTATTAGAGAAAAACTGTCTCATATTTATTGACTCTCTTCATTGTCCCTATTGTCTCGGGCGAGTCGCGAAGTTCAACAATGCAGATTCATATATTGTTGTTGTATCCAATTGTCATGTGGCTCACCCGAATGGAGCGTGGGTCTATTGCCTAGGGATGCCAATTGCCTCCAAGATTCCGTCGAGTTGTAGTTCGTCGTTTCGTAAAGCATTCCATTCATCTTCGAGCTTGACCATCAAAGTGCCGGCTAACAATGTACCGTTCAAGGCGACACTTCCGACTTCAACACCTTGGTCGTTCTTGATCGGGGCGCCTTCGTTCCTGCGTGGGACTATAGCCATTGCCGAAGTCGTCATGGCGAGGTTGTAGCTGATGGGCGATGATCCTCCCTCGGAAGGGTGAAGTTCGAGCCCAGAGTCCTGGTTGGACGAGATGTAGGATCTGACTGCGGCGGCAGCAGCTTCGTATAATTTGTTGTAGGACGAGTAGAGTGTCTCCTGACTAGGCTCCTGCGGAAGCTGGAGAGCGTAGTGAGTGAAGGGTAGATCAGGATTGGCCCTTAGTTCTACAAGAAGGCATGTGAGCACTCATCCGTCCTGGCCATTCGTAGATCAGAGCATACCTTGTGCTTCCTTGGCAGGAGCTTCTAGCATTCGTCCGATCAGAGGATCCCAGCTCGAGCTGTCTTGTTGATCTCGCTTCATCTCATCAACGCTCAGAAACTGCAGGTGTCGATGTGCCTGGCTAGCCCCACTGTGCTCGCCAGAGTTGAAGAAGGCGAACAACTTTCCGTTTTGCTTGTTCTCCTCCCAAGCTCTCAGGCAAGCGTGTGTGGCAGCTAGATCATCCTGCTCAAGCATGTGTGTTTGTTGCTTATTAAGCTTTGTCGCAATGATGAAGTGCTGAGGGATGACGGGATACTTGTTCAACACGAGCAAATGACTGGCATTGGCAGTGGGAATGGGCGCAATTAGCAGGTCCTCAGAAGGGTTGTCGAAAGGATCTGGCTTTGGGCCTTTGGCTTTGACTTTGTCATTGTTGTTGGTGGGCTTTTNTGCTAATGCTGGACAGTAGCGGAGTTGAANACTGGCGTATCGATCAGAAAATACATACTCCTGACGACTCTAGTGCTCAATTGCACTTCGGTACTTTTGCAAGAGCGATTGATAACTTACAGGTGCACCGGCTCCGGTTCGTAAGATGGAGAGCTCAGTGGACGAAAAGATCAAAGCCTGACTGGCTCTCGCGGTAGCAAATTTGGCCTTCACCAAACATGGCAATGCTTCCTCCAGGCCTAACTGCATATTGGGTGAACCAATTTGTGATGCCGAGTAGTCGATCTGGCAGGAAAGACCGAGGGACGTAGTTGTCGCGTGATTGCGATGTCATTGCTGTCCGACGCGAGAGTCTCGGTCCGAGATGGCAGAATGCGAACCGTTCGAGGACAACAGCAGGAGAACCAACTCCATCACAACAATCATCAGACATCAGTAAGAGCATTCAAAAGAACGTGCTTTCATCCAGGCTGTGAGCCGCTATCTGCTTTACGAGACAAAGGTAACGAGCTTATGGCCAGGGAGCCAGCCGACGTCAAAGCAAATTCCTCTGGCCCGTAAGAAGAAAAAAACACTACTTTACTCACAACATGACAAGGAGAAAGAAAGGCCACACAGCCGAAGTACCAACAAAGGAAAGCATTATGATCTTGACCACTCTTCAAGTCGTCCATGACGATGACCTAGAAGGACATCTCACGAATCTGCTCCCACTTCTTGGCACAGGTTGCACCAGCGAACGGATACGAGGCACCGTGTGCGAACATCCACTCGGCGACCTTCTTCCAAGGCAACTTGCTGGAATTGCTTCTCTGGCGAACGTTGGTCCTGCGAGACGTCGAGCCCTGTGACGCTTCGGAGAAGTGCTCGACTGCGTCGATAAGGAGCGTGATCTATCATTGTTGTGTCAGGCAAGAAATAACGAGGCTGAAGATGAGGACNNTTACGTCTGAGCGGTTCCACTGCGGCTTTCTGACACGCATCTCTTTAGGCTTGGATAGGATGCGGATGCGACCGCGCAGAGTAGACTCGGCTTCAGTGAAGCCACCACGACGTTTGATTTCCTTGTAGGACAGGCCACGTCGACGGGCTTCCTGAAGATACTCGTCCCTGGTGTTGCGAGCATATTCCGGAATGTATCTGACTGCTTGCTCGGCCGGCTCGGATGGTAGTTCGAGTTCGTTAGTACTGGAAAGAGGACCAAGTTCCAGAGGGTCTTCGGTCATAGCTTGTGTGGAAAAGAGCACGGGACTTGGGTCCGCGAAAGCGAACCTGTCCAATGTGGTGTTGAAGAGGTGTCCGGGAACGACCAGTCCGTCCGCTCCGTAGCCTACAAAGCCAGCCGGCATGTTCTGCTCAAGCGATGGAGCAGTGTTTGGCTGGAGGTGTGACAAAGTCATGGGGATCACCCNCTGGAATGACGAAGGAGCGAACAATCCATCAGATTGAGACTGAATAGGTATGGTTGGGATACGGCCAGTGACATCGAAGAGTGGCTGAGCCGAAGCGTACTGAGAGCATGACCACATACCGGAGTTGTACTGAGGCAATGTGTCACAGAAGGCTGCAGGCTGTTCAGGCCAGGAAGAATCGACTTTGAGGCAGTTGTCACCGAAGGACGACAGTGACGACAGGTCAGACAAAGGTGAGTACGCGGGCATTGCATTGTCACCTAAAGTTAGGTCCTTTGCGTCCCGGTGTGGAGAGGGTGGTGTGAAGGAGCCCCCACTGGTGAAGCACGAATCAGTAGGGCTGTCCGAAGATTCGCTGCCGGTGAGCTCAGGACACTCCATGTCGAAGAAGTACTCCTTTGCATCTTGATCAAAGAGGGTTGACATGTTGTTGGAGAGTGCAACGGCTTGTTGATAGTTGTAGTAGTTGGCGATTGGGTACTGCGACCTGGTCAGCGATGCTCACACAATTCTGCATTGACTGTCAAGACCCACGTTTGCGTGTGGATATACTGCAAAATCAGGCTGCGGTACCTGACGAGATGATGCGCGGTAGATGGGCAGAGATCGTTGAAAGAACTCTGCGTGGTTTGTCAGCGATCAAGAGCTCTTGGGCGCAGACGAAAGACGAGACTGACCTCCAAAGTAATACTTATTCACGTCCTGCTCACCACCATCTCTCACCGCTATCATGTTCATTGAAGCGGTATGTTGATATGCGTTGTAGCAAAGTCTTTCTTTCCCAGATGGTGTCGTAGCCACAGATGTCGTCGCGGATTCGTGCAGATACTTGCAGCCCTGCAGAGAGACAGCGAATTATATCAGGCTGACGGGGCGAGCACTCGGCGATGAATGTTCCGGAGGCTCGAAGATATCGTGAAAGCAGATGACGAAGAGATTAGAGCGAATGTATCATGAACACAAGATGCTGAGAAGCGAAGGTACAATTCGAGCTCTGCATCGTTAGCAAAGAAGAAATGGGGTTTGTTGAAGATATACCCACTCGAAGAATCTAGACAGAAGCAAAACGCTTCAATAGATTATTACTATTACTGAACGGAAAGCAGTGTTGAATGGTAGAATCAATGGAGGAGCAGAGGTGCTGTCCAGATGGTGGGAAGATCGCTGGCTAAATGTATGAGTATGTAAGACTTGGCCAACCAGACGGCCACCCAGCTATTAACGAGCATTGGTATCAAGATTCTGCCCTGATGACTACGGCCCGTCATTTCTGCAAGAGATCCTNNCCATGTCGTTTGAGTGTATGGAGGATATTAGCGACGGGAAGCTCCCGAACATAACCTGCTTCCCGTCACCCTTGAAGAGACGATCAGGCGAATGAGGTTGGCAATACCCTCTGGTCCTTCCAGAACCAGTTGCACTGCTGTCTGAGTCAAAGACGTCCCAGATGAGATGGTGACAGTCGTAAAACATACTCAGTCACACTCGACTTGAATAGAGCTGTTCCACTGTCTGATCTCAATATCCAGATCTCACCCATGGCAGGTGTCTAGACTCACGCTGCAGGTTCATGAAGACGTTCTCCACTTGAAGATCGGGATTTGCGTTGCAGCGACGTTTGATGGCTGTCATNNTGCGGATAACCGGGCACTCAAACATGTCAACTGCGGTACACTGCCGTAGTTCGACCTTCATGTCAAGCAGGTACCGTCCAATCACGCCATGGCAGAGCAAGCACGCAGCCGACAGTTAACTATCCCTCACAAGACCCACAGTCTTCACAAAATGTGACGTACAATAGTACTCAAGCCGTCGACCAAGCACTAAAGTCAGTACCATGGCTTGCAAGAAGACAGACAGAGCTCAGGGAGCCGTACTACTTACCTGTCAAAAACTTCAAGGTGGCTCTGCATCATGAACATACTGTCAGAAGCCTGTACTTGCCGTGCAAGACTGATGGAAGAGTTCATACATTAAGAAATCTGAAGTGTGCGGCTCAGGTGCACAGTGGTCTGTTGATTTCTGTAGCCGTCCGTTACACAGCAGCATGGCCACTGCCGCTGCAAGCCCTCCGACAAGCGGCGGGCACTTGCATGAGAGTGTGGTTTGCAGACTTCTTCATCTCTTGGGTGCACACACAAGAAACGATCCCCTGCATCTCATGAGTTTGATGGAGAATTAATCTCCATTTTCGGGTAGATTTTCCGACGCTGTAGATTGGAGGCCGTTCCAAAAGTTTGCACAAATCCTTGTGAATTACCGAACTTTGGAATGTGGTGTCGCATTCCATTTTGAGAGAGCCTTGCTTCCAGGACGGACTATATCTTCTGGACAGGGATGATATGGAGAACAGTCAAATGAAAGAAGGATCACGGCGCGCTGTCCACTGTGCGAAGCATTCAGCTCCATGGAAATTCTGCTCTCGTGAAAATGCAGGAACAACCCTCCTGGTTGGGCAATTCGGCGACAGCTGCTGCGCTATTTGGGCATGGACGTCTCAAGCTCTTGCTCATAGCGCTTGCCACGATGTTTCTTGGTTATCTCGTGACTTCCACATTCAATCCTGCGGACCAATACGATATTACAGATTACCGAGGCGACTACAGCATCTCAGGCGATATCTTGAACGGGCCAGATATATACCCAGGAGCGACTCGCCCGCCAGATGGTCCTCCTAAAGGCGACAATTCTGGACAGCGTATCAAAGCTTACCATGGCGAAAATGGAGTCGTTAATGAGCCTGATCGAAGGCCATCAATCAAAGGCGCACTGAAAGATCTACACCATGCGGTCTCGAGTAAGGTCTCATACTGGAAGACATGGGGCTCAGAACTGGAACTTGACGTCGAGCTAGAAGCAAATGTGACTGCTGCACATACTGCGACCGCGGCCCAAACAGCGAGACCAACTTCGTCGCCACTTAAATCCGAGGAAGTCTCCGAGCCAGAATCAGAGCTATGGGGCCATAAGACCCGAGTGGGGAAATGTACCATTGTGTTTGGGGGATCGACCATATACGAGCGGACCGTCAAAACACATGCGCTCCACGACCGAATCCATGGCTATCCTCTCTACGTGCTTCGACAGTCTATCATGGACGACGTGTGGTCAAAGCCCGCATACATACTCTCCCTTCTGCTGCGGGAGTTGGCCAAACCTGCAGAAGAACGACTCGAATGGCTTCTCTGGGTTGACGCAGATACCATCATGTTGAATCCGTATGTGCCCTTGGAAATCTTCTTACCACCATCGCCTCAATTCGACGACGTTCATCTTTTGGTGACCAATGACTGGAATGGTCTAAATAATGGGGTGTTTCCAGTGCGAGTCAATCAATGGGCCGTCGAGCTTTTTTCGGCCATCATCTCTTCTAGATACTACAAACCAGACCAAGACCTGACATTCCGAGATCAAAGTGCTATGGATACACTCTTGAAAGATAAAAAGTTTGCTGCACACACAGTCGAAGCTCCTCAAAGATGGTTCAATGCCTACCAGGGCGAGCATAACGAGACTTTGGCTCCTTACCAAGTCCGACGAGGAGATTTTCTGGTCCACTTTGCTGGTGTCATTAATCGAGATGAGAGGATTCTGTTCTGGCTTGAGCGTGCTGAGCAGCATTTGCCGGACTGGGAGATGGAGGTTCAGCACACATCTTACCCCGCAGAAGTCAAAGATTTCTGGAACCAGAAGGCCGGTGAACGAGCAGCGAAACAGGCAGAACTAGCCGAGGTGAGAAGAAAGGCAAATGAGTTGCTCACGCAAACGGAGTCGAGACTGTCAGAGTATCAAGAGCGCCTTGTGCAAAGCGACGCGACCTTTATCCGGGATCGGATGACTGAGCTCAGGAAGGTGCTTGAACGAGGGGATGCCGTAGAATTGACTTCTGTGGAGTCCGTGTTAGGGGTGCTGGAACAGGTCAGTATGGAATAGCTTATATCTGATCATCATGCTAACATGCTGCTGTTTAGNAGCCTCAAACCTCTCAAAGACGTCATGGAGACTGCCAATAAGCTTCTCATGAAGGAGGCACACGATGCCATCTTCGCTGCGGAAAAGGACGTGGACGGACACGACGCCGCCTCGACACCAGAAGTTTCAGCTGTTGAAGAGAAGGCTACAAACTTGAAGAGCTTGATTGTGCAGCCAAACTGGAAGAAGGAAGATCTGAACGCCATGATCGAAGCAGTCAAGCAGGCTAGGACAATCTTGCAGCAGAAGCTGCAGGAACAAGAAGCCCAGCACGAAAAGACAAAGGCACTCAAGGACAAGGCCGAGGAAGAGCGTAAGAAGCAGGAAGAGCAAAAGGCAAAATTCGGAGACACATAGCTGTTGAGCCCATGCTCATCGTTTTCTTCTGGCAAGAAATGTATGCAAGCTTCCGTCGTATCAAGGCAGACATCAGATAAAGACGTTCCTCGACACGGCCGAGGGATCCTCGGTCCTCGAGATTCAGAAGGGGTGCGCATTCGTGGTATGCGCGACCAACATGGACAAGGTAGGACAATGCATGGTGTGCTGTGGATCCGCGTCATCACCGAGTGGAGACATAAGGCCAGGGATGCACATCATGCGATCGTCGGAATAGATACCAATTGAAATTGATCGTCTTGCTCATTCCTCATCAGCAAGTGGATCGGTTCTCCTATCTGCAAGATACAGTCTGCAGATGGCGTTGATCTTGGAGGCAGGGTCCTTGTGAAGGGGAGCTATTTGGCCGGCGCGGAGGTTCCGAAAAGGAAAAAGAGAGGAGAGCAACTCCTCCTGCTCGTTCACGTCGGCGATTCAAGGCAGGCGGGGCAGCTCAGATGGCAACGGTTTTTTCGGGCCGTCGCGCGAGCTGGGCTACAAAGGAAGTCGGCAGGTGCAATTGATGGCACGCTCCCAATAAGAAAGATCAACACGTAAGACTGCAAGCGCACGATAACCAAATCGCAGATCTGAAGCACCTCGCACAGCTTTAAAGGTGTGGTGGAGCAAAGTTTGGGAGAAGAGGGTTACGCAGAGGGTGGTCGACCTCGGAGAAAGCGAGGGTGATGACCAGGGCGAAGTCCGGAGGCGGCGTCATGAATTTCAGTCTTTTTGTCACAACAGACGGTACTGCCAGAACTATACCATCGTTCCTGTCGCGAACTGAGACACTCCAGACACCTAAGCTGAAGCTGAATTACAGCTGAAAAGACAGGGAGGGGGAAAGCTGGCATCGCTTACATTAATACGACTGTTCAGCAGTCAGCTGGGGTCTGGGCGGGTGCTGTCTAGGCTTTCGAGCTGACCCTCTCAGCTTTTAGGTCGGGTCTGGCGAAGTCCGGGCAGCGCGATGCAGCCATGTGCTTCCCGTGCCGCCTCATCTTTGCATCCATCGCTTCCCCATTGCCGGCCGATGCTTTGCGCTGATCATTTGCAAAGAGTTGACACCAGCGCACCAAGCAACTAGTGTGCCATGGGTGTTGGAAGATCCAGCCAGCATGCTTCCGATTGCTCGCCCTCTTCCCCTGGCACGACTCGAGCTATAACCCTACACGACTCCCGGGCTCCACTGGAAGCCGTTTGACGACCCCAAGATCTCTCCTCGCAAGTACATCAGGTACATCTTGTCCTCTTGCGTTTTTGGCTTCCAACTGTACATATGATCGACATGCATCGTCATGGTTTGCCATCCTCTGTCACTATGGACATCAGAGATACTCAAAAGGTCCTCTTGCCTGGTCCACCATCTCCAGGCTCACGAAACCCGAATGTGCCCAACTTCTCGAGGATTCTAACAATACGCGCTCAAGGCTCAAATTCACCGGTCAAGAAGCAAAAGAAGCCCGCACCAGCAGTCATGAGAAACCCATCCAAGTTGTCAGGCGTGAAGAGATGGGATGCTCGATCTCACAAGTCTGCTGATTGGGACGGCCTTCGTCGTGTAAGTCTCTTGTCGCGTAATGTGGATGAATTTGTACTGACGCATTGGGCANNGGATCAAGAACTTTGGCAACAGGATGGTGACTGCCTTGTGCATCTCTATGGTCAAGGGAAATCAAGGAGGGGTGCCTCTATCAGAACATCCTATGCTCTAGTAGAGGCGACGGCAGGGGAATCCTTCATCAACACATATATGGCTCTGGATTCGATCTCGAGTGGTGAAAGTCTTGATGGCACAACACCAAGCACATCATCAACACACACTCAGTACGAACTGTACATCCCCACACCCGAAGACGCCATGCGGGAAGAGGCCTACCGCTGGCATATCACGACTCGTAATTTCTTTGCCTACATCACAAAGAAGCCACTGGTTGGATCCAAATTAGGGAGAACCTTCGTTGATTTGATGGAACGCATTCAGCTGTTCTGTCCAGACAAGACTAGCAACAACCAGGATTTCTTGTCATATGCTCATCAACAAGGCTATTCGAAATTTGTCAACCGACCGGACTATGCATTGGCTTTCCTCAATTTTGCCGAGGAGTTCAGATTGAGAGATCTTTGGATTGATGCCTTTGCTCATTGTGTTGGCATGAATGATCAACTGGACTTGAGCCCGGAGTTTAGTGATGTGAGCAAAGTAACGAAAGCTTTGATCACAAGATCGTACCTGGAAATGGACTTGCATTTGGGCCGAGTAAGCAAAGCTCTGCGAAATTTCTTGGAAGACGAGCTTGCTCCTACACACTTGGGACTACCGACGCCTGCCCGAAACCACTTAGATCGTTTCCGCTCGTTCTTGCACTCTTACTATGTCAACAAATTCGGATACTGGCCACCGGAAACTGGTCACGTAATGGATAAAGGCCTTCTACGAAGCATGCACCAAGAATTCCAGATGCTCTACAGCTATCTGGTAGACGGCGAATCTTCACCAAGCAGACTGCTTACTGGAGGCATCTGTGTGGTACAGAATGTCAATGCATTCAACTTTCGCCATAAATATGAGCCATTGCCGCATCCCTGCCCTCTTCTACCCGACTACCACAGCCTCGAATACAGAACGTCGTCACAGAAGGGTCTTCGATCACTCAGGTTGACTTCAAAACCCAGCAAGACGGATCAAACCGTCACGGCACGCGCTGCACTATCCACGGCCACAAACAAAATCCCATCTAGCTCAGCACTCGTTCGAAATTACGTATACTTCGAAGGTGAGCTGACCTTCAGGCCAGAGGAAAAGCTTTCGATCGGAGATGCGCGAAAGGTCAGATGGATTGCCATCTACACCATCTTACAAATGCTCACCAATGCGATACGTGCCCCCAAAGAAGTGGTAGAAGCAGATGCCGTGCCTTATCACCTCTGCTTGTTGACTACAGGCATGCCGCCATGGACAGAGGACACGAAGGCTACTGTCCAAGTCTCGCAGGCGAGACCGATCAAGACTGATGGAGCGGGTGCTGAAGAGTCTGCATTCACAATCCACCCTGATTGTAAGGACAACGACTATTTTTCTCACAAATCGTCGCCAAAGCGCTGTGATTCGCATTCTTCTCTCCGGCCTCCGCCGCTACGTATTAACACAACAGGCGCTATGAACCGAAATAGTTCGATCAAAAGTCTACACAGAAGTTTGACGTCCAACTTCTCCTTCCCATCACGACGCACCTCTGTCAGATCTCCGGCCACGTCGAACAACACTTCAAACAATTCCGCTGAGCAGACCGCTTCTTCTGTCTCTGCCGAGTCACCTGCAAGCAAGCGCTTCTCCGGTTACTCGTTCGCGATAAGCGAAGAAGAGTCTCTGGATTACCTCAACCCTCAGCAGCCCGAGTCCACATTGACAGTCCCATTCCACCATCTGCCTGAAGCTCGCACACCAACCCTCGACGCATTCATGTTAGACACTCTTGCGTCACCAGAAGGGCCTTCTACACCCTCAAGCTTCACATCTTCCACCATGTCGCCAACTTCAAGCAACATGTGGGACAGCAGTCCCCACAGCGCGAGTAGCGACGATATGGACGCATCAAGCTGGTACGACCGCCGCAACAGTGCAGGACTCTACAATATGGACCACGAGAGCGTCTGCAGCGACACCAACCGCAAGTCCAGCGGTTCTAGCTGTAGCTGCTCTGGCGCTAGTAGTCCTGCACCCAATCTTTCGACCTTGACTGCGTCTTCTGCAGCAGCCGCAACCGCAAAGTTGCTCAATTCTCATTCTGGCCTGGGTTTGCAATACCAGAACCAGCAGCAGACTGCTCAGATGCCTGCTTGGTGGGGCGCGGCAAGACAACAAGGTCAACCTTTCGGAGTGTCTGTTCCTGAGGAGGTGCCCGAGCACGGCGTCATGGCATTCAGAACATACAGTCACGAGTTCGTAGTCGAGAGAGGAGTGGAGAGCACAGTCGACATTTTCGACGCCATGCGCATGTTGAACTGATCATTTGTTACAAGTCTCTTTTGTATTTGCATATTCATTCAGGGCTAGAGGTCTTGGAAAAGACAGGCAAGGCTATTAACGAATTCAAACGATAGGATACCGCAGCAAATCATGATACCATTTGTTTTCTCTCTACTCGCAATTCTTACACACTCAATTTCCAACTTCATGTGTCTCTTTGCCTCTTCTTTCCTCTCCAATCGCGATGCATGCACTTCTTCCAAATCTCCATGCCAAAAAACCAAATGTCAGTGGCTTGATGTCGATCAAAAAGAGACGATCAGGGTGGCCGTGCGTCATGGCGATCGACAGCGGCGTTATACACCATGCAGATCCCCAAAGATCTTCGGAGCATTTTCCTGGATGATCAGCATGGAGAAGATCTTGCTTGATACGGAGACTGCACTGTACTGTATAGGCAAAGGCATTTGACGTTGTGGACCCTGGAGGTGTTGGCTTTTTTTGCTACGTATGACAGCTGTGGCTATTACCTTTTGTTTGTCGCGGCGAGTCAGTATGTTTTGCTAGAAAGAGAAGATGTGTGACCGTGTGGTAGCCTTGTAGATCCTTTCTAGCATACCCTTCTTTGGTTCATGCCGCTTTGATGATGATGATGTGCAGAGGATGAGTTTGATGTTTGAACCAAGACGATCAAGAGATTGAGTGGAATTGCCCCCACTGACCATGCACACAGCAAGTTGGATGATGAGTAAAGAGTTGAGTCAGTTTGTATTATTCATCCTTTCCGCATACCACTACTCTACAAAGCGACAGTTGCAAGGGGCTGGTCAAAACTGCCTCGCAAATGCGGTCTCTCAATTTTCCCATAGTCCTTCCATCCTCTCCAAACATAGCAACCGAATCTCATCTCTCGTGAAGAAAAAGAAGAGTGAATTTCCCCAAACGCCTTGTTCCGAGCCGTAGCTTAAAGAACCCCTCTCTCAAAGAAATGTAGAAAAGAACACCGTGGAACGCCGCCTCTGATAACGGAGGAGTCAAGGAAAACACACAAAAGCATGACTGCTATTACCACTTGCGCCTCCTCTGGGCCCTGCGCTTCGCATTCGCCTTGTCCTTTTTCTCCCTGTCTGCTCTTTGTTCTTCAGTCATCTGTACTTCTGCCGGAGCATTCTCCTCCTCGTTTGATGTGGTGCTGTGTTCCTCAGCGCGCTTGATTCGTGCCGAGCTCCTGGTTCGGCTCTTGGTGTTATCGTCTGCCTCGACGGAAGCGGCAGATTTGTCGCAAAGTACAGCCACTTCTTCCTCGTCGAGGTCGGTGAGCTCTTCTGACATGGCGTCGCGGCCTGACCAGCGTTCTTCGTGCACCGTTGTGCCATCGATGTCGAAAAGTTCTAGATACCATGGTATTCCGCCGTGGGCCCATGGGTCGTTCGCAACGATAGGAGGTGGTGCAAGTTCTTGGTTGCCATGCTCAATGGTTGCATCGACGTTGTTGTTAGCAACACTTGATGTAGAGTTTGGCGGAGACAAAGGCTGCATCGGCTTGAATATGGCTCCCTTTGCAGGCAAGACTCCTGCGTTGACTGGACCATGAGCGGTGCCGTTGACTTCCACATCTGGTTCGCCTTCAGCATCTTCGTCGTCATCATCCAGCATGTGAACATCCTCATCGGCACGATTGTTAGTGTGACTAGGAGATGCGCCTGCAACCACAGAAACACTCGTGTCCGGTGAGATGTTGTCACCAATCTCTGTAGTTGGCAGTGCACCATTGGTCTGGACCGAGTCCTCGAGAAGTGCGTCAAATTCAGCCCATCTCGGGTTCTCCTCCACCGGTATACACTTCAATTCTGCTTCTCGCGTCGATGCTTTCTCGAGAAATTCTCTGACAGGCTTGATTATCCGTTTGCGGATCTTCTTAAGCTCCTTTTGTTCCGGTGTCAAAGCCCTGTGCTCTGGAGTGTCAACGGGCTCGTCAAGTTGATGCTGCGTGTCGATCACGTCCTGAACTTCGATTACGTTATTCCCAGGACTCGTATTGTCACTGGACAACACTGTCAAGATGTCTTCGGAGAATTCGGCAACTGATATGTATTGTCGTTCAGAGAGTTTTCGCTCGAGCTCTTCAAACCCATCTTTGAAGAAGCCGCTCTTCTCGTCAAGNNTCTGCATAAGGTCAGTTTCTGCTCCTTTCGACGAACAAGAGATGCTTCAGACTTACTTTTGTGCTCGTTGCAGAATTGGTCGAAGCAGAGGAATGATAGGGAAGTAAACGTTGTCAATAAGGCTCTTGAGGACTTCAGTAGTATCGGCAAGGCTCAATTCTTCGCGTTGACGAACGTCGGTAATGAGTGTTTCCAGTCTGTTCACATCCTCACTGAGGATGTCACCGAACTCGATTCGTCTGAGCAAGCGTGGTCTGCCAGCAGCACCCATGCCCGAGAAGTTGCGACGAGTGATTTCCATTGGGGAGAAAGATTCCAGTGACAGTTGGAGACGTTTCAGCAGAGCAGCACCCTTGCGAGCTTCCCTCTTCAGTGTCCAGTACTTGCAAGCTTCGGTAACAAACTCTTTGCGTTTCCTGAGCGAGAATCGTCCGAGGGAGTTGTCCACCGTATTGAAGACAACAGCAGGTACGACAGGCGCGCCCGATGGCAAACGCCAACCAGCTTTCTGGGGCTGGGCTTTCTTACGCTTGTTTGCAGCAACAACGATGGTATCGTCGGCGTGGCCCAATTCGTCTACATTGTCGGCAGTCGAATCTGGCTGGATCGCAGGAGTCGCGGCAACAGCAGTACTGGAGCTGTCTGCCCATTTTCTGTTCTTCATTGTATGTCTGTAGTAGCGCTTGGCTTCTGCGACAGCAGTGTCAACGTCGTGTTCATTGCGCCAATCTTGAGGAACATGTTTGTCGCAGAAAGCCTTGAGTACGGAAGCGTCGATGCCTCCTGAATGGGTAGACTTCATTCTGAGGAATAGTTTGGCCCTTCTCGCACATGTGACATGGAATGCCGAATAGCAGGCCTTGTTGCCACATTGGATACAAGCACCCATGTTCTGTTGGCAGAGATAACATTTGAGCCTCCAGCGACTTTGAGGTACCTTTTCGACGTCTGTGATGGGCTCCATGAAGGTCATGTTGGCAATAGTGATTTCAGGGATCCAAAGAGCACAAAGCAGATGAGACCAGCGCAGCGTACTCGTTTGCTTAAAGGCGCCGTCTACATTGGGACAGAAGACACAAGTGGGAGTGCCACGACCGATTTCCTTGCATTTGCGACAGAACCACTGGCCTTCAGGGATGAAGGGTACTCCATAGCACTCTTGATGAACGGCCAAGTCGCAGCCGTCGCAGAAGATGATAGCATTGGCATTTTCACAGTCACCGTCGTCGCATACAGCACACTTAGTGTCGGGTTCATCAGCTGGTCCGCTGGGCTCTCCGTTGACTGCTGCGGCCGAACTCGAGCGCGGTCTTGTGATTTGGGCATGTCTTGGATTCGGCTTAGGGATCTTTTTCTCGAGAGCGTAGTATTCGCGCTCGATTTGAGTCATGGTAATCTCGAACAGAGCGGGCTTGATGGGCTCGGCCTGATCCTCCTTGCGACGAGCATTGTGCATTTCCAACCATCGCTCGTCCTGTTCGTCCATGTCATACTCGACGTTGAAGACGACAGGCGGACGAGGTTCCTCGGTCTTGTCAGACTTGACGACAAGGCCAGTGATGCTATCGTCGTCGTAGGGGCCTTCGACATGACGGATCAGGATGTGTTTGGGTATATCAAAGCGATCCCCCTCTTGGTAGCCAACATGAGCCATGGACTTGTCGACGTAGTTTCTTTGGTTTGAGCCTTGCTGCTCGTACTGGGCGAACGTGTCGACATTGCGATATGCTGGCTTGGGCAGATTGAGGCGTTCTTTGGGGTTGTGTGTAGGCAGGGGCAAGATACGAGGTGCGGGAGGAGAGCCAAGGCCAGACAGCATGCTCTCAGGTCGTTTCGGTGGTCGGCCAGGCTTGCGCTTGATAGGGGTCTCCATGGGCACGAATGACGCTATCGGAGGAGGCACCTCGTTCTCTATCAGGAGTGTGTCGACATTGCGCCCGTCAACGTGATCGGCCGAGAACAGAGTGAGACCCTGCTCGATATCGAGATTCGGATGGAACTCTTCCCAGCTTCTTTCTTCTCGGGGCTTGTATCCATCACTGGCTTGACTTGCGGCGGCTGCAGCGGCGGCGCTGCTGTAACGAGGTCGGGGGTGGCAATTGGTCGGCGATCGCGGTTTCGATCTCGGTCTCTGCGCGGACGCGTGGAAGGGGGCGGACGGCGGGTATTTCTTGGGCTCGATATGTCCTCATCGTCATCATTCCCGGTCATGTCGGATCGGTGTCGGCGCACAGAAGTAGGAGGGCCGGTTGTTTCGTTGCCTTCTTCGTCGATCCAGCGTCCACCACCTCCAGGGCCGCCGGGGACGTATCTCCTTCGTTTTGAGGGAGGCTCGGAGTCCAGGATCTGCGACGAGGCAGCGCGCGGTCTCGCAGGGGTGCGCGTGGGCCGGCGCGGTGACGATTCGGGGGCAGCCATTTTTATTCGACGCGGCAGTTGCGGCACTGCGAAGGGCGTGTTTGTTGTCGCATGAATCTCGGGATGCCAGCAAACGCGTCCGCTTGATCAAAACACTGCGGCAGCGGCTTCTTTGATGCTTCTTGGTGCTCGTCGTTGACCGTAAGTCGCGTCCTGCCAAGCATGAGGTTCGAGCAACGAGGTTGGGGAAAGCACTTAATTCCGCTTATTGCCGGCCTTCTTGGCGGAATCTTATCAGATCCCGACACGCTGCTTCCATAATTATCAAGGATGGCGCAATCCAGGCTGGCACATGCATCTTCTTGCTTCTGACCACTCACTCTTTTACTCTTTCTATCTTCTTGTTCAAATCGATCCTCGAGTCTGATCTACATGCGGCCTGTATCACACCATCGTTTGGTTGATTAGCTTCTTGTCGGCTTGCTGGTTGCTTTTTTGACTTTCTATCGCTCCGAGCATCCCACCATGTACGCAATCACTGGAGAGGATGTAGCTCGAGCGATTTCATGGCTGCTTGGATGGTCATATTTCACCTCATGGTCGCTATCCTTCTACCCACAACCTCTTCGCTGCTGGAAACATCGCTCCACTCGTGGTATAACCGTTGACTTCCCCTTGCTGAACATTGTTGGTTTCACCAGTTACACCATCTCGACGGCAGCGTTTCTTCTTGCGCCCAAAATCCGCCAGCAGTATGCTCTTCGCCATCCTTTTGCTCCTGAACCCACCGTCCGATTCAATGATTTGATTTTTGCCTTGCATGGCATTATTGTCTGCTTTGTTTTCTACAGCCAGTTCTACCCGAGACTATGGAACTTCGAAGTCGTCAAAGGCCAGCGAGCCAGCTCTACCGCTCTTGGTATCTTTTACGGTAGCATCGTTGGCGTGGCCATAACTACTTTGCTAGTATCCTTGTTCAGAGGTGGAAGAGATACTCCTGACTCTTGGGCCGAGATTGATATCGTGCGTACAATGTCGAATTTTCTCTGTGGAGGCATGTGCTAAATCGATCAACCATCCAGNATATACGCATTCTCTTATGTCAAACTCATCATCACTCTCAGCAAATACGCTCCTCAAGCATGGTATGCACCACAAAACATCAAACACTCTCCGAGCCTAATCTCGCTTCGCAGGTACAACTACAAGATCAAGTCCACAGCAGGCTGGGCCATCGATATGATCTGGCTTGACTTTGCAGGTGGCATCATGTCTCTTCTCCAGTTGGTCATAGACAGCGCATTGGAAGCTGACTGGAGTGGAATCACTGGTAATCCTGCCAAGCTCTTCCTCGCTATCTTTAGTCTCTGCTTTGATACAGTCTTCTTTGTTCAGCACTATATTTTATACAGAGGCAAGGCGTTACCAAAGGAGGATGAAGAGCAGGCTCTTCTCGGATGAGATGTCAAGAAAGGTCTGGAAATTGCTACAGATGAAAACTCAAGGAGCAGGACAGTGTTGATTGTCGAATAGACCAGCGAAGGTTACTGAACAGATAGAAGCTAAGTGCTACCAGATTATAGATCAATCTTGTGTCACAAAGGTGGCCGAGCTGAAGACCGAAGTGATTGTATGGGCACGACCAAACTTCCGAGCGGCACGGCATCAGCTTTGCAAGTGCTCCTGGCGTTCATGAATCGTGATCCGACCGGAGTGTCCATCTCTTTCGAGCCATGGAAGAAAAAGGTTTCCCAAGCAATCGGAAAAGCATAGCTTAGCGCGATTACGCTTTGGCCGTGTGCATGCATCATGCATGGAAGATCCGATGTTGGGAGATCCGAGTTTGTGGAGGCTTCGGCCGACATTCAACGACCACACATGTGCTGGATATCTCAGACTTCTATATCTTTGTTGCTGTGTAGATGACTAGCTTGAGCTGGACTGCTTGAAATTGACAACAGACGCTCGCTGACAGCTGTAAGAATCTCAAGGCCGTCGTTATGGTTTCGGCACAATGGATGCGATGCGGGAACGAAGGTTTGCTTAACGCAGATCGAGCCAAACGTTCATACCTAGATGGCACCGCATGACGGTCTCGGCGCCCGGGGAAGTAAGGTCGAGTATGACGATGACGGGCCTTGATGGTTTGCGCCAGGAACAGAGACCATAATCATGCTGCATACATAGTAGAGATGATGGCCGGTCGCGTTTGCTCGCACCAGTCTCGTGCTCGTAGAAGTTGTTGGTGGAAAAAGGCCTAAAGCGGCACATAGCTGAGATGAGTCCTCCTATCTTTGCTTCGCTGAGGAAGGTACGTATCTAACAAGCTCTTTTGGGAAAGTGATCTAATGCTTGTAACAGNCACCGAATCCTGAACAGAGGGCGTTCGGTGGAAACCCGCAGGACGAAAAAGAGCTCAAGAGCATCCTCGGTGGAAACATTCGAAACCAGAATCAGGATCCTGAGTCCGAGGTCGACGGACATGGTGGAGCGCCCAACGTCGCCGCATGCCGAGCAGGCTGGACGCGAGCCTTTAGTCGAGGACTTTCAAATCGTACAACCCCTGTCGCCCGGCAGAAAGCATCCCGCACGTCTCCCTATACCCATTCGAGTTTCTGCACCCAATGGACATCTTCCAAGTTCGCCTGCCTTTGACCAGGACTACGCGGACGACAGTGACGATTCCTTGGCCCCACCGGACATCGTGAGACCTCTGAGCACTTCACGCGCCATAGTTTCCGATGTTCCCAGGGTCAACCCTCTGCTGTCGCCCGCACAACCACCCACCATCTCGAGTCATCATCGCAGCGCATCCAAGCCGCGGCACAAACCTAGAGATTCAGGATCGTACATTGGAACATCTCATCCGAACACCCCCGACCGCATGTCTCTGGACATGGACTATGTTTCAAAGAACCAAAAGAGATATTCACTCGAATCGGCCGCGCCATCACGAGCGCCTTCGAAAGCACCTTCAATCGCGCCATCAGTATATACTCTACCTCCACTCCAGACTTCGGGGCCCTTGGACGATGAGGTAGATCGTTTGCAGCCTTTGTTGGAAGATGATCCGGCAAACTTCGACCTCGTGGCCGCACCACCAGAAGAAGTCAACAGCACATATCGACTAGACGAGCACGCCCAACAACTTCTCTCACGCGAACATCTGGAAGCAATCTTCGCAGATCGCAAGACTCTGCTAAAGTTTACTGGCTTTCTCAACAGCCATCGTCCTCAAAGCATTCCAATTCTCATCTTCTACATGGATGCTTTGAAAGCTCTACGAGCGATCAAATATGCAAACGCTGTGTCGAGAGCATTGAACCCTGTTTCTGGACTCGAGTTCACCTCTACACCGCCTCAGACTACGCAAAACGATGAGCTGCAGAAAAAAGCCGATCAAGCCTTTGATCTGCTAGTTCGAGAAGACCTGACGGCGTACGTCACATGGACGTGGATCTCAATTGTGAGTACGAGCATCCAAAGAAGAGTAACGGGAACTCTGGCTCCTCACTTGAGAGAAGCGTCTGAGGGGTTGGCCGAAGTGTTTTGCTTGACAGATCCATCACGGAAGGACAACCCAATTGTTTTCGCCTCAGAAGAGTTTGCCCGCACAACACAATACGGAATGGGCTACTCGATCGGTCGCAATTGCCGCTTCCTCCAAGGACCGAGGACAAATCCACACTCGATACGTCGTTTGGCTGAAGCGTGCAAAGTACCCAGAGAACATAGCGAGATCTTTGTCAACTATAGACGCGACGGCAGTCCTTTCATCAACCTACTCATGACAGCACCACTCTATGACTCGAAAGGCACATTGAGGTACTTTATCGGAGCTCAAGTCGATGTATCTGGTTTGCTGAAGGAGATGACGGGTATGGAAGCACTCAAGAAGATGATTAACCGTGACGAAGACGGAGACGGCGAACAGAGTCAAAACGACGAGTTCCAGAGTTTGAGCGAGATGTTCAACACTACGGAGCTGGAGACCGTAAGACAATGCGGAGGCCGTATCCATCGTGCGCAAGTCGATGACGACCGAGAGAATGGTGTGCAATCCAGGCCGCGACTACTAATAACGGAAGAGTCAGACGAGAACATCATTCACTCGAAGGAGATACACAATGACCCAGCTTCTGTTCCCGATGGAGTGCAACAACGCATACCTGAGAATGGCAAGCTGGCAGGCGTATATGAACACTATCTTCTTGTTCGACCATCACCATCGCTACGTATCTTATTCACCTCGCCATCCTTACGCGTACCAGGAATCCTGCAGAGCCCCTTCCTCTCCCGTATTGGCGGTTCACCCCGCGTGCGCTCAGAGCTCGCTCAAGCATTCAGCGAAGGCCGCGGCGTGACGGCAAAGATTCGCTGGTTGACGCGCATAGAAGAAGATGGAGAAGACGAGGGCCGTAGTCGTTGGATTCATTGCACACCCCTTCTCGGCCATGGTGGCGCAGTAGGTGTCTGGATGGTGGTCCTCGTCGACGAAGAAGGCAGTCAGAGTAAACGACGATTCAGGCCCGCGCCTCCAGTGAGTCAAATCATTGGAGGCAAAGAGTTTGATCCGAGAGCAATGAAAGAAAAGGAGGAACGAGAGCGGGCCAGAATTGACATGATCGTCGATGGTGATGCAGAACGGCCTGGCAGTAGTTTTGCCGGTCGACCAGGACTCGTGATGGACACGAGCGTGTATAGTGGTCTGGGAAGTGTTGACGGAACTGACGATTCGTTCCAGATTCGATGATCGTCGGAGGGAAGGTGTACTTACAGTTTAGCTTTACATTGTAGAGGTTACGATACCCCAGAATTAATGCCATGTGTTATGACTTGTCAACAGAGATCTTTCGAAAACCTGGATGATGATAAAGCCTAATAAGAGATGTAGGTATGACTTCTCGTAAATAGTGATCATATCGATCTGTGTATCTTTTGCGGTATGTTGTCGATTGTCGAGGTCGCCCAAGTTGGAATGTCTGCAGCATCCCGCAGAGCAGCGTTTGAGCCTTCGTCTTTTGAGTGCAAAGGCCACTTTTGTTCGTGGATCTCGTCATCAGGTCCTGCCTTTTCACCGCCATGCATCTCTGTGCATGCCTCTCCTGTTCTGCCTCGCTCTCTTAGAAGTGTGCACCTGCCTCTTCTTGCATGCCCTTTCTTCTCTCTTCTTCACGTCTGCCCTACCACACCTCTCCAGGATCAACCCGTATCTCTTCACCACCCTCCCTCACAGTCCCCCTCTTGACATCCCTACTCAACGGCTTGCGCATATCAAACGCATCACTACCGTCATTGTAGTAATCCACAATCCTCCTATACACCGAGTATCCCATTTTCTTGTACAGCTCTATGGCAGCTGTATTCTCCACCCTCACAAAGAGATCCACAAACCATGCGTTTTCGCGATGACCGATGGCTTCGAGGGAGTTGGAGAGGGCGGTCGCATGGCCCAGACGGCGGGAAGAGGGAGATACGGTCAGGCAGGTGATGTGAGCGTGCCAGGGCAGGTAATTGGGGTATTGTTTCGTGTAGGCTGGGTGTGAAGGGTCGTAAGGGACGTGAGGCGCCGCGTAAGGTGAGGCTTCGAGTTTGCCGAGGANCTGTTTCGCTTTCGTCAGTGTCTATGCAAGATGAACACTGAGGATTTGCTCACTGTATCCTTCAATCTCGCCGTGGCGGCCTTCGATCACCATGCACAGTTCGGGCCATTTGGAAAAGTAGTCGAGGTAGAAGCCAATGTTGTAGGTTTCGGTCAGGTGGTCTAGGTTGCAAGGGTTGAATTTCAGCAGGTCTGCTGGCGTCATTGGCCGTACCGAGGACATGGTTGTGGTTGGCGCAAAGGTGCTTTGGAGAGTTTGCGAAGCTTTGAAGGTTGGACCTGCTATTTGATTGCGTCCGTCGGGAAACCAGGACACCCTGACCTTTCAATGCTAAACATCCAACAACATCACTTGTGATAAAACCCTTCTGTTGCACCTGCCTTGAGCCTTTATTGTTGCTGTAGAATGAGTGTCTTCATTGTGCTGATAGTAAAGTGGTATCTAGTCGTCTAATAATCACAAACCCAACCCGACCCTCCCGAAAACGCCTTGACCAAACGTGCTATCATAAAATCACTCCATCGAATGAATACGACTTGCCATGCCCTCACATATCGACCAGATTCTCTTCTTCGGACTCAACCTCGCGGCCTTTGTTGGAAAATCCTTGACCACGCAGAGTTTCATCCATCTGTCCCACAAACCCTTCCATATCCTCTTCAGTGATGCCTTGATCGTAGCCGTCTGCTGTGTCATCTTGCTGACTGCTGACTCTACTGCTGGACTCCAAAGGTAGCCCAAACACCCAGTCGTCGTCTGCCTCAACAGTTTGGCCTTTAGAGTGGGAAATTGTGAATAGGTTTACAGTCGGAAGGCGGTGGTAAGGCATGTAAGACGGATTCGTGTCCTTATCTTGAACCGGAATTCTCACTTTCCTTTTACCCAAGCTGACATTGCTAGATCGTCTCTGGGCAAGTTGGTGGGCTGGTGAAAAGTCCCAAACGCAGAATCCGTGCGGTCCTTCGCGAGCACACCCACCATGAGGCCCATCTGGTTCAAGCAAACCGAGTACCGAGGGTGGTAGCATATCGCTGGACATTGTTGGAAGAGGTTGTGTCCAGAGTGGCGTTTTCTCGACCGCTGGACTGACAATAGTCTTTCTGTGTTGGGTATGACTGACATTTTTGACGGCTAGCAGAGTAAGGACGCCATTGCATAGAGTAGCAATGATTTCCTTGTCCTTGCCATGCTGCCACTGTACACACTTCGGGAAGACGGATTGTTGAGCTGGGTGCAACCGGATCTTGTTGTCTTCGGCATGTCGAATATGATGAGCGCCTTCGGCAGCCATGCCAAACCCCTTGGACAGTCCTTGACGTACAGCTCTTCCCCCTGCATATCTTGCGGCCATTGATGCATTGCCAAGGGTACTGACAATGCCACTTGAACCGTTTCTTGGTCTAGTGGCCAGGCCATGAATGCTCTGCCATCCTGCTTTCATGTTGCTCATGAAACCTCCTGTAGGCGCTTGTACTTCTTCGCGTGGCGAAGATCCCGGAGAAGGTACGTTAGATGGCAACATGACGGTAGGCTTGTACTCCAATGACTGCAGCCCATAAAGATGCACAGTACCCCTGTCGGTGACTATGGCAATGCGGTCTCCGCGCACTGTCCAGATAGCATCGATCACTACCGACGGCGACAGCCTGGGGAATCTCGAAACCAAGCGGACAGTACCAATGGATGACGGATCTGAAACAGCTGCTCTACTATCATTGATACGGGTCAAATCCCAGACCCTCGACTCGTCTCCAACGTGATTAGTAGCAAGTAAAGACAGTCCATTGGGAGAGAAGGAGAGGAAAGAACAGCCGTCGTTGAGCTGGAAGGTACATGAAGAAGTCTGACTTCCCTTCATGTCACGCTCTCCACGTTCGAGCAATCTTTCAAGATCGATGATTGACACAAGAGCTGGCTCTATTGGGGACGTCTGTGGTTCATTGCTGTGAGCATGAGTTGGTGGGAACGCGTTTTGCTCAACTTGGGTCGACGGGGGTGATCCGTAGTAGGCGGGATCGCCGTTTGGATTGGCCGGACCATTGATGTACGTCTTCAATGCTTTGAAGCCTTGTTGAGCACCTTTGTATATTTCTCGAGTAGTAGTTTTGGCAACACGACTGATCAGACTGTCGTTAAATGGTGCATCAACTTCACAATTCAGTAGAGGCGGAGCCGGCGAAGCATGGCTGGCTATACTGACAGCATCGATGTGGTTGATTGATCCAATAGTGCCCTTCAAAGTCATCTGGGACGATGAGATGAGGGGAGGCTTGATAGCTAGCCAGCGACCACTCAACGCATACACAGCTCTCTTTGCAGTCTTGGTTCTCGCAGTTCCCAGATCGCTAGTTATATTCGCGCTCCTGTCATCCGAAGAAGATGCCCTTGTTTTTAGGCTCGACCAGTATTTCGCAAGACAGCAGAATGGCTGCTGGTCTATTGCCGGCTGTTTACTTCTAAGGGCGAACACATGGATTTCACCGCTCGTACCAGAGGTGACAAGAATGAAACGTCCTTCAGCGGCGATACTGAGATTTCCGATGGGTGGAGGAGGCGAGAATCCTTTTGTTGCGACCGATTGATGAGTTCTCTCTGGTCGGGTTTGATAAAGCCTGCTCACAGGTTGCCAGGTTCGCATGGAGTAGATCTCAACAAAGGTGTGATACTCTTTGATGCTGGCAGCAGAAGATGGCTGATCGGGCTCATGGTCGAGCACAGGGCCATGGATAACGCAAGCCACTAGAGGACGTAGATGTTCCAGGGGATCGTCTCGAGCTGTCCATGAAAGAATCTTCGCGTCGATGACACCACCCTGCAGGCCCTCCAGACGGCCAAGTACCTCGGTCTTCTGCCGGTTGACTCTGTGAACCTCCAAACCACCCTCGAATCCGACAACTACGACCGAGCTTGTACCCGAAGAAGACACCCCTTTGGGTGTTTGCCACGTGTCGAACCCGCAGTAGTAACCCCTCGAACCAGCTTGCAAGAACTTGTCTGTGTGAACGGGTCTGCTGAAATCAAACTCGGCTAGCCTTGAGAAATGTCGTTGCGGCATATGCGGAGGCAGGGGCTCATACGGCAGGGTTTGATTTGTGGTTGCGAAGCTCATGGGTTGAGTAGGAGGTGTAGAATGGTAAGGAATGTTGGTCGCATCGGAGAAGCCTCTTGACATGAAGCCTTGGGGCAAACGAATGCCGCCTTGGGGAGATGAAGACAAGGAAGCAGCGTGAAGTGGAGATCCAGCACCAGACAGACGCGAAGGGAGTTTCAGGCCGTCCTGTCCCAGCATGACACCATCTTGTGGGGGAGACGGCTCCATTGTTGGTGCAAATGGATGCAGTTGTTGTTTGGGAGATTGTAGAGCAGGTACCTTAGACAAAGGTGATGCGGTCTTATCGGGCGGAGAGAAGTCGGGGGTTGGAGCAGACAGACGAGAATCTAGAGGAGGACTGGGGGAGCGAGAAGGTGGAGGTGAGGGCGCGATGGGTGCGAGGGTCGGCACGCTGAGAAGCCATGGTCAGCTACGTCTGTTGTACATGCAGGTCGACTACTTACAGATCGGGCGAGAGATGAGGGCCCTCAGACGACGAGTCCTTAGCAAAGTCATCTTCGGCCTCGAGTCTCTGCTTGGCTGCCTTCTTCTTCTGTTTCTTTCGACNNTGGCTTTGTTTCCCTTGGCCTCGTCCGGCGTGTCTTCTGCGTGGAACA
Source organism: Aureobasidium uvarum (assembly GCA_903853725.1). NCBI lineage: Eukaryota > Fungi > Ascomycota > Dothideomycetes > Dothideales > Saccotheciaceae > Aureobasidium > Aureobasidium uvarum. The sequence continues at coordinate 1,203,044 of CAINUL010000015.1, forward strand.
CCTCGTCGTTGGATGATGGCATATGTGGAGCTTGCGAAGGATGTTGGTAGACCACTCGCAGACCAGGGTCGGCAAGTGGGCGAGACGGCGTTAGGGAGAGCGAGACGGACGAAGCGAAGAGGAGAGGACGACAGCAGCAGCAGCAGCTATGGCGGGTGTTGTCCGGATTCCGGTGAGGATCTGTCTCACACGCAACACGTCAAAGACTGCACGGGATCGAGCGAGACTGCGACAGCGCTGTAGCGGGAGTGAAGGTCAGGTCGTGCTGCCGCCTGCAGGAGGAGCGTGGAGACTACGTGACGCTGTGATCGGCCAAGTCCGAAGCCTGTCTGACCAACAAAGAGATAGTGTCTTGGGTGCAAATAAGAGACAGGACAGTCGCGCAGACTGTCCGAGACGATGCAAAAGGTATACAAGTCGGACAAAGAGGCTGGTTGTGACAGAGTGTTGAGAAGGCGGTCTACAGTCCTACCTTGTTGGCTCTGTTGACGCATCCGGGGCGCGGGGTGTTGGTGGGGCCTTGGCACATCGAGGGGTACCGGACAATGTGACCATCACTCTTACATGTCATTTCGAGAATGACTGATCATATGAACAACTCATCATCTACCTTTTCTGCATCCTACAACCGGATACTCGACATTGCCGTTTCCCATAAAGGTACATAGGACCTTCCCAAAACGGAAAGCATCTCTTGGTAGGCATCGCCTCCAGACTCTATGGACGCTTTCGGTGTCAGAAGATGCCCGTGTTTAGCTTCAGAAGTTGCTGTATCTCACTCAGACGGCGAGGGTAGAGTTTGGGAACATTGTAACTTTGGGCACATGTGAAAGAATGAGTTTCTCTCGAATTGTCTTTAATACCTGATTGAATGGCCCGCGCGAAGGAAGGGACCCAAAACAACAGTAAAAAGCTGTTTGCGCCATCACAACGAAACTCCGCAATTGACACAGGCACCTGCATCTTCTTCGATAACCTGCGGACAAACTTGACCTCGGGCCAGTCACTGGTAAGGTATACAGACCAATAATGGAGAATCAAATACTCAGCGACTATCCTGCGGACTTGGCTGACATGCTTCACGAGTGTTTCGCACACGTGAAACCGGCTGTTGTTGTTTGGTCATTGATGTGTGCCGGAAGGTAGTTTGGTAAGTCTCCTGGCATTCGAAACGATGTCTGATTCCGGACGTCCTTGAGTAATGGGTCTGACAACAGTTCTGCTGTGTAGAACACTCGGCAATCATGAACAAGGAGTGGTCTGCTTGAAGGAAAGAACGAGAATCGAAGGCAACCATGAGTCATGACACCACTTACTACCAATAGAACAGGCTTGTCAGCAAATCTTATGCCGGGGTATGCAAAGGTCGCAAGCACGATGAGCCTACATCTGGTGTAGGGCAGGATGACGAACGTGCAAACAGCCGAGATATATGACTCTGGAGCACATTCCTCTGATGACATACCAGCATTGACCACTGTTAACAAAGCCTCTGCCTGGGAGGACCAGGAACATGCACANNAATCCGGGCCGAGTCGTGTCGGGAAGAGCCCAGCAATCAGAGGCTTGTCGAGAGATGCGACCGGGCAGTATACGAAGTACGAAACGGGGGCAGGTACAGNCTGTCTTCCAGAATCATGGACACAGTCAATATACAGATGGACTAAGCCCTACAGGCNACATGGATATGGACAAGGCGTTGGGTCCCGACACTGGCCGAGGGTCCNCAAAGGCGTGCCGGCGGCGAATTTCTGCTCAGTGCTCAGCTGCGAGGTAGAAACAACCCTCCGACACGTACAGGGCCGTTTGGACCTGACCGAGCGACAGAGTGACGGGCGGCGGCACGATTGCGAGGCGGCCTGAGCGGAATGGAAAAAACAGCGTTGCAATTCGCATCGGCAGTTTTGGCCATTCTGCAGCAGCCAACGGCGGATNNGCGATAGCGAATGGATTGGGTTGCTGGAGTATTGGANAACAGAAGCAGTAACAGACGAGTGGATGCTATTGAAATTCGATCGTCTAGTTCCACCGTCATTGTACGTCCAGTCACCGAGTTGGGCATGGATGGTCGGATGGAAGAAACGTGGAACAATCGANNAGGCCTTGGCGTGACAGAGTGACGTGCGCTTGCCGGTTCTGCGGGCTGGCCAAAGCANTGCACCTCGAAATGCCTGATGCGACGAGGGACAAGGACACAGGCAGGGCACATGGATGGAAGAGGATTGCACGCGAATGCGAGTGGGAGCAANGACAGACAGACGGCGGGATGGACAGCGGCCAACGTTGTAGATGGGATGCAACGGGCGTCATGNGCGGATGCGAGATTACTCAGGCGGACTCGAGGCTTGCCCTGCTGGAGGCTTTGGCTGCCTCTGTCGAGTGGGGAAGAAGCAACCTGGGCACACCTCTTGACGCTTCCAGCTTGACACCGTTAACCCAGACGTTGACTCGTTGCTACCTTACCTTCGATACTCGCTGCCTCTCCTTTTCTCGCATGCTTTGCCTTTCCTCGCGTGACATGCCCACCATATGACAGTGCGCTCTCCGTTTCCTTGCCTCTTGTATCTTTACCAAACTCCACCACCGATAAACCACCAAGACCAACCCATCACGCCGGCCTGACCTTTCCCACATTCCTGGCCGAATTGCATCGCATACACCCCTCGGCCAACCACCGCTCCCGACGGCCACTCGCCAATTGCTGTCCCGCTCCATCTACCGCGACGCGACAATCCAGTCCACCACCCGCCTGTCTGACCTGCTTCTTCGACGCCGAGACACTGCCTTGGACTGTGCCGAATGTGCTGAACTGACCGATTCTCGCGACTTTCCATCGACTGCGCAATGCGATAGAGGCCTCAAGGCCGAACCGAACCGAGTAACCATGACGGGCAATGCATTTGCCGTCGTCTACGTGGACCGCAAGACGCCCGTGACGGGCTTCCTGGACAAGAATCTCGATGGATTGAAACAAGAGAATGACTCCAATGAAGCCCAGCACAACATCCGCACCATCATGGCTGCCTTTGGACAAGGTACGTCCATCTTGCGTATTGTCGCATACCTTCCCCCGTTCTAATTGCGTCGCATAGCCCATATCTGCGCCGATGGCGTGTCCTGCTTGACCACCCTTGCACAACTCGACGAACCGCGCAATCCCAACCCGATAGTCGTGCTTCTCGATATGCCCCACGACGACGAACCTGCTATCCGTAGGACTTCATGGGACTCTAANCCCCCTTCACCATTGGTAGGGAAGCGACCCAAAGTAGAGCGAAACGAACCGAGCGATGTATACGGCGTACACTTGCTGTCATATCTGTCTTCGGAGATCCAACAGCGCGTTCGCTCAAGGCTGGTCATCCCGATCGCTGTTCTTGCTGGCAAGACCGACGTAAGTTTATTGCCATCGTCCACAAGTTTGACAGTGCCTGACAACTACCAGCTGCTGGCTGAACCAACTCGAATGTCCCGCTTTCTGGATGCTGGTGCCATTGATGTGCTGCCGAGTCCTCTCGGAGTCGACCGAGTCCAGGGCTTAGCCGTGCACGCATACCGTACATACAAGGAGATTGCGCGTGAGGAGGCGAGCTTCGTGCTTCAAAAAAGGAACAGGAAGCTTTCATGGGTTGGAATCGACGAAGAACGCCCGTATGCCTACCTACGAGAGGTCATGGTCTCCGGCCTGATGAATGGCATCTGTAATCCTGACTCGGTTGGAGAGTGTATCGATCCAAGGTTTGCACAACGAACATACCAGATTCTCAATTGATCGACTAACAAATAATTTCACAGCGAACTCAAGATTGACAGCGACAGAACAGCTCTCGTGGAGCAGGCAGTAGGTACTTGGGCGTTTTCTGCTCATGACTTCGATTCGGACGAGCTTCTGTACGCTGCCTTGACCATGCTGCAGCATGCCTTGCAAATGCCCGAACTAGAAAAGTGGCGCATATCCACAGGTATGCTTGCAGTTACCTGACACAACTCTTGTCCCTCACCGCTAACTTGGTTCAANGATGATCTTACCATCTTCCTTTTCGCTTGCAGGCACGCTTACAACGATTTTGTTCTATATCACAACTTTCGTCACATTGTCGATGTCCTCCAGGCCGTCTTCTACTTCCTCCTACAAATCGGCATTCTGCCTCCTTATCCTGGCTCACAAGGGCAGGCTCCGAGGACAGATCTTGCGCCGGTGGCGTCTTTGCTACAGCCGTTTGATGCATTGACTCTGCTCATATCCGCCATCGGCCACGACGTCGGTCATCCAGGTGTGAACAACGCTTTTCTGGTCGCATTGAATGCGCCACTCGCTCAGCTCTACAACGATCGCTCAGTCTTGGAGGCATTCCATTGCGCAGCCTACTCGCAGATTCTCCGCAGATACTGGCCACAAGCTTTTGCTGACATTCCCATGCGCAAACTGATGATCAACTCAATCCTGGCTACGGACATGGGTCTCCACTTCAAGTACATGATTGACATGGGCAACCTGCAAGAAAAGCTTACCTCAAATGACGACAGCATAGAGGGCTGGACACCAAAGGCTCTCGAAGAGACTAGAGATCTCGTCTGTGGGCTATTGATGAAATGCGCCGATATAAGCAATGTGGTATGTTTCAATGACGTTGTTGCTCAATCGAACCATTACTGATGTTAATAGGCACGTAAATACGATGTTGCAGCACGATGGGCTGTGATCCTCACAGACGAGTTCTCCAACCAAGGTGCCATGGAGAAGGAGCTTAACCTGCCAACCTGCTTGTTCGGTGGTCCCCCTGATCGCGAGGACTTGGTCAAACTGGCAGAGTCTCAAATTGGGTTCATGAGCATTTTCGCCGGTCCTCTTTTCGAGGGAATTACAGCAATTCTACCAGCCATGGGATTTTCCACTGTTGAGATTGAGTCCAACAGAACCGTCTGGGAGGAAAAGATTCACGTCGAGAAACTGAGAAGAGGAACCATTCTGGCGAGTCCGACTGCTCAGCCTTCGCCACTTCCTCGAACTCCTCTCTCCGTACCCGAGGAGGAATTTGAAGACAGCAAGGAAGACGACATTCCGCCTGAACGAGATTCTCTCTTTGGTCCATCTCGTACGTCACAGACACAAAATGAAGCACAAGCAACGAAGCCTGACAACGTTCGGGCGAACCCAGAACCAGTATCGCCCACATCGCCCGTAAGAGTTCGTCCAACCTCCGCGTCACCTCTCAAAAGCAACAAAAAGAAGACGAGCACTTCGAGTTTCCACGCGCCATATTCTGTCCCATTCCACCAGCACACAAACTCACGTCGCTCTTCAAAGGATGCCGCCCTCGAACAACTGGAACAGTTGCAACTAGGTCAGCTCAGCAGCTTCTCTCGTATCGAAAACCAGAACCATGATGGCGGTCGACGCGGCAGCGGCGACGCCTCNCTGACCACGATTCTCGTCCGCAGCCAAACTGGGCAGAGTAGGCAAGAACCGGACTCTCCAACAAAGCCGCCACCATCGCCTCTCAGGCAGACCACAAGACCATTCCCACCACCTGCTCAGCCTGGTGTTCCTTCTTCGTTGCCTTCGTCTCGCAGCCATGCTACTAGTAACGCAACGGCAACAACCACGACTTGCGCACATTCACCGGGCTCCACGCGGCCCTCTTCAGTAGAAGAAATGGATGGTGGAACTCCCAAAGGAATAGAGCCACCTCCAGTTCTATCAACAGAGAATCCGTTCTTGCACCCCAACTCGAGCCCAGATTTGCATGGCAGAGAACGTATTTCACATTCAGCACCGGATATCAGGAGTATCCCGGAGGTGCGTACGGGAAAAGTGAGTTCGGTATCGCATGTCACAGCAGACGGGGACGATGGCGACGACAATCGCGGTATGTCACAACGACCTTCAGGGATCCGCGAGAGCCGTAGCCGAAGTAGACTGCGAGGACTTCGCTTCTGGAGAAAGAGGTGGAAGAGCCCCGGCCCTGGCGCCGAGATTGACACAGAGCCGTGAGGCAACAGACGCTGCAAGCGATGTCGAAGTCGAAAATCTCCTTTGTTTTGTGGTTCGGCAATGTGCAAGTCACGGAAAGGACGGAATGCTAAAGGCGTTGTCGGAATATACCACTGTCTCACGCGGGACGGCCTTATGATTTACAGACTTGACCGGAAATGGCGTGGGAGAGAAGGGTGGACAGTTTTCTTTGCTCCTTTTGTTGCATCTGTTTATGTCTTCTTACGCTCGCTTTCGGTCTCTTATTTCTAGTTTCGATGTTGGTCCATATATGGACGCAAGGATGAAGTAGTATTATGTGGGTGGCCAGTAAGGAGAGGATGGAGGCCCATAGAGCCGCTATATATAGCTCCAGAAGATAGGAGCGTCATACTTAATACATGATCATTGTTCGCACAGCAATTTGAAAAAAAGACAAGCTGAGTTTGAGCATGGTGGTCATGTACCTTGTACTCGTAGTTCCCAGATTCAGGGGCGTAGGCGAACAATCAAGATGATCGAAGCTTGGACAACACCCTGGCCTCTGGCCTGTCGTTGCTGCCAACGCGGATGTGAACGAGTCAACCGGCCTCCTTCCCTGTTCCAATACGTACGGAGGCACTTTCTATATCTGCAGGACGACGAGGCACCCAATTTGTGTCTGCATCTCTGGCCCCGGAAACATGAAGCACCTGGCTGCACGCCAATAAATCCACACGCATCCCCTGTATTACCACAGCAAGCAGCAGGCAGCAGGCAGAGGCAGCAAGCCGTCACCGACCCAGCCCGCTCGCTCGACTGGTCTTCTCGCACACATAGCATGGCCTCGCCACCCCTCACACCGCTACGGCGATCCTACTCTCACAACAGCAACTCTTCGTCGAACCATCGCCTTTCGACAGCATCGCGCTTCTCCAATGGCAGTCAGGACTTTGCTTCACATCTGGATGCCCCGGCTGANGCATCTGGCATGGGCAATCTTGCCGACGAACTGGACTTTGCCGACTCGGACGACGAAGACTGGGACTACGATGGCGAAGCTGAGCCGGGCGCCGTTCAAGAGACTGGGATAGATCATGTACTGAGCGAAGGAACACAAGACGGCGAAGACCCAAGAGACAGCGGAGTTCACGTTGAACAGAAGATAAACACAGCGCTACCACATCGCAACTTCTCTCGACCAACCTCTCGCGATGCCGAAACCGAGCCGTCAAACGTTTTCTCCCACGAGCTGGAGGATGCCCTGGCCCACATCTCACGCCTCGCCAACCCGGCACAGCATCAAAACCCCGACACCATCTCTCGCACTCTCGTCGCCTTGCAGAACCTGCCCCCTCAGCAATCTCTCGAGGTACACACTCAACGCCTCACTACATCCACCAACAGCCTTTCGTCGCATATCATCCAGCAAACAAAGCACTTTGCTTCCCTTTCTGCTTCTCTGTTCGCTCCTTTTGGCTTCGGTACACCTTTGGACTTTCAGATTATCGACGACGAAGTGGTTCCTGCCATCAGTCAAGTCATCCAAGACTTACCGGCACCGGATTCGCGCGCTTTGCACACTCTATCCCGTCTCGACCGCGAAACCACCGATCTAATACAAACACTCGCTGCCCTGTCCGATTCTTTGCAGATGGGTCGTCAGACTACTGCCAGTGCTGCGCGTCACTTGAGAAACACCCAGCTCATGGTCTCTGAGATGCGTCGTGAAAGCGATCTAGCAGATCAGGCACAATGGCTCATCGAAAAGGAAGATTGGGACCATCGTCTTGCTGAAAGACATTGCGCCGCTGAATGCCGCGATGTCGTTGGCGGTTTTGAGCAAGTCTTTGAGGGGTTAAGACGAGGTTTGGAAGAAAAGATTGCAGCTTGATTTACTTGTTTGGGTATTTGTTTTTCTTGGACCGAGCACTATGGAGGGCATACTGAGCATCGCGGCGTTCGAATTGAATGCAATTAGGGAAAGACACGGGTCATGCATGGAAGGGCGTCATGGATCTGCTCACCAAGCAGTGAGGAGTTACTCAGATTATGGGAGGTAGGCAAACATGGCCAGCTGGTTTGATCACATGGTAGAGATTAGACGGCAGATTCGCAAGACGGAAACACTTACATACCCATATGCTTGTTTGAAAGCAACTTTTTCTCTTCGCCTTTGTCTCGCAACCAAGCAACGCGTACCAGTCCATCAGGCAAACACACCCAACACTTTTTGGTTTGCTTCACTTCTTTCCAAGCTTCACTTTCATTTTCACTTTCATTTTCACTTTCGTTCCCAGTCAAGTCAACAATATCTTACAGTATCCGCTCATGCACTTGTTTCCAGCCTCACACATCTTCTATTCGGTCAACATCACGTCCCTTTCACCACCTTCAAGCATGTCAAGTGAGCAAGATCGAATCGAAGACCCATACATCCTCAGCTGCGACATGTCTTCTTCATCAACCAACGAGCCCACAGCCCAGAAACGCAAGATGAGCCACTGTGACCGCCTCGACGACGGCACACCACCAATCCACACCGAGCCTGACCCGAGCCACTCGCCCTCAGACGCAGAAGACGTAAAAGTCGCCTACAATGGACCTGCCACCATTCACGTGGTGATGCTGCGCGTGAGTGCCGAAAGTTCTGCGCGCCCAATGCCACAAGCTGCGTTTTTCGGTCGCGACAAGGCGCTTGCGTTTTCCACGCGCATCTTGTTACAGTGGTGTGATGCACACTATGATGATTATGTGTGGAGAGGACCGGAAATCTTGAGGGCGGGGTTGGTTGACAGGTATGCTGCGTATCATGCGCAGACTGGACAGCAGCTTGCTGTTGCGGATGTGATCAGGGTGAGTATCTTTGATGCCAAGGAGACGGAGGTTGTTCTCAAGAAGGAAGACAAGAAGGAAGACAAGAAGGAAGACAAGAAGGAAGAGGAAACGGATGAAGACGATGAGGGAAGCGAGAAGAGTAAGGAAAGGCTTGATGAGGCACATAATGAGAAATATCAGCAGCAGCTCGAGTATGGATCCGAGGGAGGCTCGGATGACACTGGTAAGCTCCTTGTGGTCGATGCTGACAGCTCAAAAACTGACAACATTACAGAAACGACTCCTACCCACTCGACTCAGTCAGAGAGACAAGAATTCNNGGTAAACACTCACGTACCAATCAGGCGCATGAGTTGAGATACTGATGACCTTACAGATACATCTCCTACTTACTCGGCTCGAGTCGAGAAACGAGAGGTCGACCTTGGTAAGGACCTAAGAATGCCAATCTGGTGGGGCTGAGTGACTGACCATGATACAGACACGATGTCTTTAATGTTGGCTCACAATCATCAAGTCGCGTCTGGAGAGTATGCTATGGAACTGGCTACCAGAACCTTGAATCACGACGAAAGAGATGCTTCAGGTTGGAGCAAGCGTAAAAGTGCTTGGAGCGAGGACCATGAGATGAGAGTGTTCGGTGGACCTACAGAATGAGCTGGCTCATGATACTGGGAGGTTGTTGAGGGAAGAGCAGTCTTTCTTCCGTTGATTTCGAACAGACAAGAGCGGAGCAAAGGGACTCCAGACTGTAACAACAAAGAACACGAGAAATGCTCAGAATCTGTCCAGCCTGCTATTCTTTAATGTGCCTGATATTGACAAGGTGAAGTTTGGAGGATCAAAAGAAAGGTGAATCTCAGGTGATGACCGGTCTTGGCGTGGTCCCGAGCTTTTGTGACAACCGGCTCTCATCAATTGCAAGCAGCATCATCACCCTCAGTCGCGCCCCGCCCTGTATAGACGAGCTCCTCTCTCACGCCCTCTCCCCGATAAACCAATAGACACAATGCGCACTTCCATGCTCCGCACCACCGGCACCGCCGCCGCCGCCCTGCGCTCGTCGGTGCGCGCAACCCAGACCCGCCGTGCCCACGCCATCTCCAACCCTACCCTCGCAAACATTGAGAAGAGATGGGAGGCCATGCCCCCTCAGGAGCAGGCCGACCTCTGGATGGCCCTCAGAGACCGCATGAAGGTCGACTGGACCGAGATGACCCTGCAAGAGAAGAAGGCCGGTATGTCGACTTTTTGTCACCAAGCCCGTACACGTCCGGTTGGCGAGCCCAGACACGTTGGTCAAGCCTGTCAAGCTCGCCAATTGGTAGTCTAGACGGTGGTTCATTCCATTGGGTCCAAACACAGCTCTGACACGTCATTTTCGNNCGCAGCATACTGGATCGCTTTCGGTCCCCACGGTCCCCGCGCTCAAACTCCTCCCGGTGAGGGCAAGCAGGTCTTCTGGTACACCATGGGCGGTCTTGCCGTCACCGCCGTTCTGTTCTTCGGTATCCGCGCCGGCGCCAGAGGCACCCCAAGCACCATGAACAGAGAGTACCAGGAGGCCACCGACGCATACCTCAAGGTTCGTGCTTCTACCGACTCTGATAATGCTGCACGGCAATCTAACCTTCACAACTACAGNGAGAACAACGTCGAGCCCATCACCGGTATCTCTGCCGAGGACTACAAGGGTGGCTTCGCCGTCCAANNAAGCCCTCCCAAGGCCAAGGAGTAAACGCCGTTTCAATCGAAAGGTGTTGTACTGTATTGACGAGGGAGCCAACCAGGCGTGTCGCCAACGCCGTCGTAGTCTTATTTCCGACTGGACGAAGAGAAGGTTACACGTTCAATATTTTTGGAGCCCGCTTTCTAGAAGCAACGACGAAGAAAAGATCCCTTGTACCTCTTTTTTCTTATATTATTCCAGCGTACTTGTACAAAGACTACATTTCCATTTGTTCTCACTCTTTTCTGGACGCCCTCTACTTCTCAATTTTACGTCTCTGCATCTTCGAGAAAGAAGACGATTGCTTTGATCCAGCTCGAGACACAAAGACAAAGTATCTTCACTCAAGTTACATGAACGGTCAGGTATATTACTCTCCGGTTCTCTGGGTAACCTGTAGCTCAAACGGATCAAGCCAAGTAATACCTAGGATACAAAGCAAAGTGACATGTTGTGCGGACATGACAATACCGGCTTTCCAAACAGATAGGGCTTGCAACACGTCCATTCCAGAGGCACTTTATCAAGCCGGACCACCTCGGCACTGTGGAAAGTGAGGCCCAGCTGAGTGCCGGTAAACAGTCGTCTAAATCCAGGTATGCGGCTATCCTTTGATCCGTGCAAAAAGAAGAGGCAGTTCTGTTCCAACCGCAAAGCTGATTGCAGAAAAGGGAAAACGGCAATGCATATTTGACTGTTTCCTTTCAGAACGGGCCGACCGAGAGTTAACCACACAAGAGCAGATACGAGTCTGCAGATGTATTCTGTTGCCAAGATTTTGGATGCTGCATGATGGTAGGGTTGGTTAATGCAGTCTTCACGTGGAATCCTTGGAGGTGAGAGAGGCTGGATGCACGAGCTTTCATGATGTGCATGCGGTGATTTCTGATTGGATGATTGTTAAAATGGGCAAGAAGATGGCTAGCTAGCATCGATACCAAAAGCTGAGATCTGAGCCCAAAGATGTGATTGTGGAAGTCAGAGGCATGAATGCAACGCCGTCCCATGTACTAGAGTGTAGAGGGTCGTTACGATCATGATATACTGTATCAAGAAAGAGAGGCCAAGAGCAGAGGGAGATTGCTCTGTCTGTGCACGCAGACCCTGTTTGTTCCAGCCTCCCAGCCCGTCGGAGAGCTTGCCGCGTCCTGGATGGACTCGACTCGTGTAGTAGGTCTTTTTGAAAGAGATGGAGACGGTCAAGACAAGGTGGGTGTAGAGAAAGGTAACTTGACACGCCATGTGATGGTTGCAGTGTGTTAGTGCGTGACGGCTAGTCTTTATGGCAACCGGTCACGTCGCCGTCGCCGTCGCCGTAGGAGCCAAGTCATTCATAGGTTTCGGTCAAGAGTAGTACGAGGGCAAAGGGTTTATCAAATTTGGTTGTCTGCGGCCTCGCAGCACCAGCACTTTTGACTGTTTCGAAGTCTCCAACGTTTCAACCGTCATACATACAGTCCTACAGAGCCTCGTGCTGCGGGCTTGACTTTCACCTCTGCCTCTCTGGCCTTGCGCTGCTTCTGCGACTGCGACAGCGACGTGGGCTCTGAGGAGATAGCACAATTCTCCATATCGGCGCATCCTTTTGTTCCCTCGTCCCTTCCTTCCTTGCTTGCGTCCTTGCCGTTGCTCCTGCTCCCATGCATAGAGAGCCCGGGCGTCCCACATCATGGACACTGAGGATGGCCACCAATTCATNAAAGGTAAGTGTTTGCACGCAATTGCGAAATCCCTGGTCGCCGACTCACGCATACCTCCTCAGCATCTCGCCTACTTCGTGCGGACGCACGAAAAGGCCCTGGCCAACGCGCTGCAACTGCAGAGGCGCGGATCTCAAAATGTCACCTCCCCTCTTTCCGCCACGGCCATNGAGCCCCCTGCCGCTCCCTCTGCCTCGTCGTCTACCTCTTCGGCAAACACCTTCGCTGCCGCTCTATCGCTTCCTTATCTCAGCTTCACCTCTCAGACCGTCAAACCCGTCAAGTTGACCCTGACTACACATCACCTCTTCTACCTGTTGACTCGATTCGAAGAGCTGGGTATCAATGTCGGGCCCATGACCATCCGCCTTGAGAATATCCATAACGACGTCGCCCCTGGAAACTATGTCTCCTTTCTCTCGGCTCCAAAGTCTCGCGGTCGCGCCTCGGATGCCGATTCGGTTCGATCCTCGTCAAGCGTACGGAGTGTTATGTCCACCATGTCGAGCATGTGGTCGCACTTCAACCTCAGCGGACAGTCGAACAAGGAGGAAAAGCAAAAGGCAGCCGAGCTGGAAGACCTTAAATACCTGTACTCTGCATTCACCAAGATACCATGCCTGCGCCTCTCTCCGGACATTCGCTCCAAACTGATCGCTGGCTATGAAGAGTTTCCCTTTGACACTGCGGTCCCGCTGTTTGCGTTCAAGAATGTGAGCGCTCTGGAGATCTGTGACCTGGACTTTCGCCAACTCTTTGGCTGGGATCGGATGGCCGAGCAGTTGCGCAGTCTTACTGTCAAGCGTGCCAGCATTGACGATCTGGCTGACCTGACTATCAACATTGTCCTGGATGATATGGACAAGCGCCGTCGCAGATCGTCCAAAGCACCCATACCTTCATCCCCGGCTGTAGTATGGCCGTCGGCGAACAATAGTGTCCGGAACGCCGCTGAGTTGGCATCTGCCTCGGTGCCCAATTCGCCAATGGCAGATGGCAGACGACCGTCCATTGGCAGTCCCCAACCCTCGGCTGTGAATATGGCGCGAACTGCATCTTCCGATGGCAAGAGGACCCCTCGCCTGAGGCAGAGGAGTATTTCACCATCAAGACCCGCCAGCTCGCGACACAATTCTTCATATGGCTATGGCCACCATCCACGAAGCGGTACACCCAAGTTTAGACGGGAATCTGGTAGCTCAGGCTCAAGTGTCCATTCAAGCACACCGCGGAATAGTACTTCTAACCTCCTCGCCTTGGGCATCGTCCCTGCGTCTAAGTGGCGCTTCCTGCGTCACCTCAGTCTTGCTGACAACGGCTTGACATTCATAACAACCCATAGTCTTGCTCCACTAGCCCAGACGTTGCACTCGCTCGACCTCTCATCAAACCTCCTTACTGAGATTCCCGAGAGTCTTGCCTCATTGACCAACTTGAGAGCGCTCAACCTCTCCAACTGCATGATCGACAGCTTGCACTCTCTTCTCCGAAATCCGCTTCCCGCCATCACTACTCTGAACCTGAGATCCAATCGGCTTACCTCGCTTGCTGGTATCGAACGCCTATTCTCCCTTGAACGTGTCGACTTGCGCGACAACAAATTGACGGATCCTACTGAGCTTGCACGACTTACAAGGATGCCTGAGATGCAAGACATCTACGTTGCAAAGAATCCATTTGTTCGAACACACTCTAGTTACAGGGTGACAATTTTCAACCTCTTCCGAGCAACACCAGGCTATACTGAAGATGTCAAGATCGATTCTACCGGCCCATCGTACAGCGAGCGGAGGCAATTGGTGGACCGCGCGCCAGAACCACCACAGGCTCCTGTAGCACCTCCTGTACTTGAAGACGAGCGGTCCGATGATGCGTTGAACATGCCGGATCTCGGGGAACAATCACGATATGCAGCTACAGAATTCGCTCGGGGATCAACAAGGTCAGTCAGCAATTACTCGACTGCGTCACAAAGAAGAAAGAAGGGAACACGGAGAATTGTCGAATTATCACACGAGATGGGCTCTGAGCAGTCTACTCAGGCCGATGCACCACCTTCACCACGGGCGGTTGTTAAAGCACCAACTTCACCAGAGGAACAACGGTTTGTGCGGGCGATGTCCTCACCACCTCGATTGCCGCCGTTGGACACGGGAGCTTCGAGCATGTCGATGGAAGGATTTACAACATCGACCGAAGAAGACGAAGATATTGGCGTCAACAGTAATGCTTATCGACAAAAGATTGAGACTTTGAAGAGCGACCTCGGCAATGGCTGGCTGACGGCTTTGAGTGAAGACATGAAGAAAGGTACAGAACGAGAATACAATGCTAGACCGTCAATGGGAGGGCAACGAACGGACAGTCGAGAAGTGACGGTTGGAGGCAGGAGGTTGGGTTGAAGGAATGTCAGTTTTTGATGGCGTTTTTGTTGTTGTATAGCGAATGATGGGATTCTGGACATGGCCCAGCGGGATGATATGATGGGCACCTACAAAGGCATAGCGAAGGCGTACAGGAAAAGGTAGATACCTCATGGGAGAATAACCATTTTATTGTTATCATGTTGTGATGATTGGTGTCGATGGACACGTGATGGGGTTTGTAACAGCAAGCGTGAAAGCCAGAGACTGGACGACGGTGTCTGTTGGACGCAAGACGGCAAGAGGGTATTGCAATGGATAGATTGCACCAGGCTAGGTGTTCTTGGACAGCCAAAAGACGCGCACGTCGCCAGGCAAAGTGGACACTGGGCGGAGATGGACCAAATTGTTTTTTTGGCAGTTGCAAGACTGGAGCAGGGCACGGCCTTCTGGCTTCCGGCTTGGGCTTTGGATCCAACTTCTCCCTGCCGCAGAACGCTGGGACTTCTCTGCCTGTCTACGCATCAAACACACAACGACACAAGTGCTGTCACGACCTCCAACAACCACAAAAAGGTACGTCGACTATTGCACGCCTCTGCCAGTGCCTTGTTCTGCACCCTGCGCCGCCCGCCGTCCATGGCCATGTCGCAGGCTGTCGATGCGAGCGCTCCTTCCTGCCCCGTCTCATCCTCGTCCTCACGCCCGCCAACACCTCGCTGACCACGATCTCTACAAACAGCTGCGCTGAATACGCCTTGATCCCAGAAAATTCTCTTCCAATTTTCATCGCTCGATAATTCCTGTCGCGCTTCTCCCGCAGCCACAGCGCTCTAAACAGCCTGTTTCCACCAACGATCTGGTCTTCAGCCAAACAATCTCCAGCGCCTACATCGATTCTCCTCCGACATTGTCCCTTTGTCGCCCGTTGCTGAACGCGTTTCGTCATCCGACACGGCCAACTCAACACCTCGCCTCCGCACCGGTCAACATCAAGGCTCCATACACCACCTTTGTTGCACCCGAGGTCGCCCCTAACTACATCTGTGCCACACGTGTAGCCCCATCTACCAGCAAAGCATCGGAACATCCATTGAGCGCGAACAAGAGCCCCGGCGCTCGGCGAGAGACTTTTAATTTTCCCCTCCTTCTTCCTGTAGAGCTTTCGTAATGGCGGACCAACAAGACGTCGATCTCGACTCCATCATCGACAGACTCCTCGAGGTCCGCGGTAGCAGACCCGGCAAGCAGGTCCAGCTTCTCGAGACCGAGATCCGCTACCTCTGCACCAGAGCTCGCGAGATTTTCATTTCCCAGCCTATTCTCCTCGAGCTTGAGGCTCCCATCAAGGTAGCCATGTTCTCTCACTCCAATTCTGCTCTTCTCTGACCCTTTCCANNGATCTGTGGTGATATCCACGGCCAATACTACGATCTCCTGCGTCTGTTCGAGTACGGCGGNTTTCCCCCTGAGGCCAACTACCTCTTCCTCGGTGACTACGTCGACCGTGGCAAGCAGTCGCTCGAGACCATCTGCCTGCTTCTCGCCTACAAGATCAAGTACCCCGAGAACTTCTTCATCCTGCGCGGCAACCACGAGTGTGCCTCGATCAACCGCATCTACGGTTTCTACGATGAGTGCAAGAGAAGATACAACATCAAGCTTTGGAAGACCTTCACCGACTGCTTCAACTGCCTGCCTATTGCTGCCATCATTGACGAGAAGATCTTCACCATGCACGGTGGTTTGAGTCCCGACCTCAACTCGATGGAGCAGATCAGACGTGTCATGCGCCCTACTGATGTATGTCCATACGCCTTTTCATTGCCCATTCCGTGCTGACCAGACTGCTCTAGNATTCCCGACTGCGGTCTCCTTTGCGATCTTCTGTGGTCCGATCCCGACAAGGATATCACCGGATGGAGCGAAAACGACCGTGGTGTATCGTTCACCTTCGGACCCGATGTCGTATCGCGTTTCCTGCAAAAGCACGACATGGACCTCATCTGCCGTGCTCACCAAGTCGTCGAAGATGGTTACGAGTTCTTCTCAAAACGCCAGCTCGTAACCTTGTTCAGTGCTCCCAACTACTGTGGAGAGTTTGACAATGCCGGTGCCATGATGAGCGTCGACGAGAGCTTGCTGTGCTCGTTCCAGATTCTCAAGCCAGCAGAGAAGAAGCAGAAGTACGCACCTCCCCAAACCCCTCTCCTTGTTATTACATCCTCAATACTGACTTGAATGCGTACAGCAGGTTCGGCCGCAGATAGTGGGACATTGACGAGAAAAGGCAATCCTGTCCACTAGCAGCACATTACATACAGCGCGGTTATCTTTGCATTCACTTTCCTCTACGCTCCACCGGATCCTCGCCTTTTTATATCATGTCATGGTGATGGTTGCTCTTTGTGCAGTTCTCAATGCCAGCCGTGACGAATGGACAACCCGAGCGGAAACAGAGGAGCCAAGAGGGAGAAGAAAGATGAAGGAGTCTTTGAGAGAGGAAACCGATGATAACATGGCCCCTGGCCCCAAACTGATACAGATACACTTCTTCTCTCCACCCACAGACAGACTCCTCTAGTCGAGAACTCCGCGACTCGGAGCCGAGTCTGCTGTTGGGAGATGGAGGTACAGTTCTGTTGCGCATCTGGGTGGGAAAAAGGACACTTTTTTTTTTTGGAATGACCCCCTCGGTTCATTTTTCTTGTTGCTGTTGCTAATCATACGCGCGCGCTCTCACGTCGTTTTTTGTTATTTTGAATGTCATGGAGCTTTACTCTTTTTTTGTTTTCCTTTTTCTCCAAATCTTTTTACTGACCTGTGGTTCGTCTCTTAGGACTTTCTCCCAGAGCCTGTGATCCACAATGCGCGTATGGCGTATCGGTATTGTCAAAAGTTGTACCACCACGTGAAGGCGATGTAGAGACGGTTAGAGTAAGTATCGATCAAGCTTGGCTTTGTGAGAGATGGGTAAGCACACGCGATATTTGCAAGTTACGAGAAGGCTAGCTTTCGACTTACCTTTTCGAGTGAGAGACATGAGAGTTTGCAAAGGCTTTGCTCGTGTTCATCTTGTTTTCCCCATGTTCTGTTTCTTTTTGTCGTTTTGAGTCTTTGTCTCTTTGTGGTACAGACCTCCTCAAGCTTTGTGGATCATGATCATCCTCTTGTTTACAATCTTGTGTCTTGCTGATCGTGGCTTGCTGCTTAGTCGGCGTTCTTCAGACCACAAATTAAATGAAGAAAAGGAAAAAGAAAAGAATGACCAGGTGGAGGTTTGCCGGTGGGAGCTGCTACTCGTGTGCCGGTCACTTTGAAGGAGTGTTCGTTTTCAAGGTTAAAATGTGCATTTGTTTAATTTTTATAGATGAATTTGGTATCATGCAGAAGAGACTTTTCGCTTTTCTCAATATTACTCCCAAAGCCAGCACTCTTGTACAAACGCCGGATACGCCATGTCCTTTCTCCCTCCTGAAACAAAGAAAAGATGCTATGTGACAAAACAGAAGAAGAAGAAGAGATAGCTTACTGCTCCGTCTGCAAGACCATTTTTTCTCTCTCGCTCCTTCTCTTTGTATCGCCCTTGCTGCTGTGCTTCCTCTCGTTTTCTTCTCTGCGTCTGATGGCCTTGAGCTCTTCGCCCTTGATCTCGGATGCCTTTTTGACTTGCTTGGGCAAATGCCTGTGACGGTGGATCCGCCTGATCTCGGGCATGTGCTTGTATCTCTCCACCAGTGCTCTGTCGTATTCAAGCTGCTGTCTCTGTCTCGCACTCTTGACTCCTTGACGCTCAGAGGCACGCGCGCGCCATAAGCGAATATTGCCGTCGTCACTGCCGGACAGAATGTAATTGTTGTCCGGCGTCCAGGCGGCGGAGAAGACGCGCTGCATGCGCTTCGTGTGGTAAACATCCCTGCTGTGGCCTTCGTTGCGCTTCCAGAGACGCACGCTGCGGTCGTAGGATGCAGAAACCAATTCTTCGCCTGTGGNGGAGAATTCCACGTCCATGACTGCGGCGACGTGGTCTTTGAGGACGTTGAGGGCGCGCTTGAGGTTGCGCATGTCGAAAATGTAAATGTTGTGGTCTTCGTTTGCGACGGCGAGGTTGAAGGCTTCCATGGGGTTCCAGGAGATTGCGTTGGAGGCGAGGGTGAGGACGGATTTGTGCAGCGGGGAAGAAGTGCGCATGTCGTAGAAAATGAGGGAGCGGTCGGTGGCTGTGGAAGCGAGGATGGAGGTTTCGGTCTGGTTGAACTTGAGGGCGGTGATGGTGTCGATGCTGTTGGGCCATTGTAGCGTCTGCAGCGGTGCAGAGTTTGGTCTGTTCAGATCGTAGATGCTGATGACCGAGGAAGCGGCGGCCACGGCGGGTTCGGTGCGGTGCTTTGTGATGGAGGTGAAGGCGGCAGGGCCCAGGTATGTCGACAGCGGTGCGGCGTTCGAGGCCTGGTTGTAGGGGTCGTACATCTTGATGCTCCTGTCGCTGCCGCACGAAAGTAACTTCTTGTCGTGTGTCCAGCACATGCTCTTGACTATGTTCTCGTGCGCTTGTGCCTGCCAGATCTCTTCTCTCGTCGTCAAGTCCCACACCTTGACCACACCGTCACCACTGCCCGAGGCAAATCTCTCGAGCGAGTTGGGGTCCTTGGCCATGGTGTAGACTCCGTCGACGTGACCGCGGCCCAGCTGAGCCAGAAAGGGCTGGGCAAACATGCGGTCCATCTTGGTCGCATTCAGGGCTCTGGTGTACTCGCGTGCTCGTTCGAAAGGGTGTAGTGCCGGGTCCAGGTTGCGAGTCTGGCGCTGCACCGAAGTGCCTGGCGTCTGCTGCTGCGACGCAGTGCGAGTGAGGGCCTTGATTTTCTGTACAGTCGCGTGTCAGTCTGGGTTTTCATCGTGGAGGCAGATGAAGATTGAAGCATGTTCACAGAACAGCCTCGACATCTCCACACGGCCAGCGAGGAAGAATTTACATACCATGATGAAGGCTGCACTGGTCAAGTTCAGTCGCCGAATCTTCAATCTCCAAAAAGTTGTCGCCGCTGCAGTTTCTCCGCATTCTTGGCGCCTTCACATGTTTGACAGGGTCACTCTCGATGTTTGATCAAAATACTCATGTTCTTCATCGTTATTTTTCATGTACTGTTGGCTGTTCTCATCGACGACCTTGGATCTCGCTGTCGCTGGTCTCTGTCGAGACTTCACGCACGAAGCGTTCCCTCTCATCCTCCGAGTCGCAGAGATCAACAAAGCCTTCATCTACGGCCTTGCTTCTTGATCCACTGGCCTTGACTTGCTCAATCACCTCGTAGCCCAATGCCCCTGTCCTCCATGCTGTGCCGCAACTATCACACTCAATCGTCTGAGTTCTCGGGCTGATGGTCGCCATCTTTCCACAGCGGAAGCAATCGATGTCGGCTCGCTCTTTGGCCCAATCCCGGATACGATCTGGAATGCGCTTCGATAACCATGTTTCTGGAGCTTCATAGTCGTCTGGCAGAGGAATGAATCCACAGTCGAGGCCACAAGGCTCTGCTGTCTGGAGACCGGACTTGCGATTTTGCTTCTTACGACGCCTGAAAGATCTCAGCGCTTTGTCTTGGAATCTCTGAGCCTTCTCCCTGTCTGCTTCAGCATCAGGGCGGTATGGACCTTCATAGTTCGGTCCTTGGACTACTTGTCGGAAAGGCATGGTTCCTGCTGGCTTGACCTCGAGTGCTAGAACGTCTAGCATCTTTTGACAGTTCAAGAGTACTGGACCAGGTTCGTCTTGCAGAGGTGCCTCCTCCACGCTGAACTTCGTGGTCTTTCTGTCAAACTTGGCTCCGTCATTGCCAACAGAGAGCAGGTTCAACCGAGTCGCGTCCTCTCCGATCAACAGGTGAGAGAAGTCTGGACTAAATGCGCCGGACATGACGGCTGAGTTGAGGTGAACCACGTCGCGAACATGTTTGTCAGAATCACCCCGGTAGGGGTCCCAGCAAGCCACCACTCCGTCAGACGATCCGGTGTACAACCGATCACGTTCAGTGCCCCAGGATAAGAACCGGATGCCAGTGTCGACTTCCCATCTCCTTCTTTCATGGGGCATAATCGCTAAAGATTCTCCATGTCTAAGAGTATTCAGAGGCAACTGACCGTGTTTGGCATATCGGACGTCCCATATGTAGACTCGGCCTTCGGTACTGCCTACTGCAATCAGATTGTTGTCGTGAGGAGAATACACAACGTCATTGATGTCCCACGCTGGACAGTCGAGTTCCATCGTGTGCTGCGCACGAGTCTGTTGAGGCGAGTACAATCGCACAACCGAGTGTATACTGTGGGCGACATGGCTAATGGGCCTGCTAGCCACAGCAAAGATAGATGAGTTGCTGCTAGGACTTGGGTTCCATGCAAGATCAAAGACATTCCGGTTTGGAGCGTCAGTTTCGATTCTCTGCTGGGTGTTTATATCCCATAATGCAACCTCTCCTTCTTTGTCTCTTCTGTCATCTTCTGCATAGAATACTTCAGCCTCGCGCGAGAAGCCTGCTAACAAGTAGTTCTGATGCTGGTGCGCTGCACCCCATCTTAGTGCTGACGGAGTTTTGTTGCTCTGAACTGTGCTAGAGAGGCCAATAGATCCTGTCAAGGTGTCATCTTCATATGAGAAGACCTTGATTGAGTCAGGGCCTGATGTAGCACAACCAGTAGCAACCAATCCACTATTGCTAATGGAAAGAAAGTCCACGGATGCCGGATGTTCCACACTGTGTACAAGTGTAGTTTCATGCGGGGATTCACCACCTCTAAACCTGTGTAGACGCTGATCAATGCCAGCAGAGTACATGTATTTACTGTCAGGACTGAAAGCTACCACTTGCACAGTGGAAAACAGTTCTTTCCGTTGTCCACTAGGCAGCACGTGATTGATGGCATGGTGCGGTAGCTCCTTGATGTTCTGTGTTGCAACATCTCCCACAATGAGGTTTCGAGGCTTGTTGTAGTCAACAGAATGTACGTCCGTAACAGCGACGGCGCCTGCAGCAAATAAATTGCCGTCTGGCGACCATGCGATTGTCGAAACATCACCGGAGGCGTTGTCCATATAGGCTTGGGCACCCATGCTGCTGTACACAAGATCCCTAACTCCCGCTTGGAACTTTCTTGGCCATTCTCGGCCGTGTCTAGCTCCGAGTTCTCGATGTCGAACGAGATAGTTCAGGGGCTTCACGCTGCGCCTGCAGCGATTCGAATCGTCTTCCACAGCCTCGGCTTCTTCTTTTTCTTCTTGAGACGCTACAGAAGGATCCACGGAGTCTGCTTGAGCTTGTGCTCTGTGCCTGAGTCCTCGAGTGAGACGAGGCAATGATTTATTGAGGAATTGTTGAGTAGAAGAAATCGTGGCAACTGGCTTTGAAGTGCGTTTAGACAGAACTTTGGAGTACCTTGTTTGCATAGAAGGCCACTTCCTTCCAGGAAAAAGGTGTTCAAATTCTTTCCACGGAATACCGACGGCCTCTTTTAAATGTACGACCAAGGCATCTTCCTCCATGGTGAACGGCTGTCCGTATCTGTTGCTGAATGGCGGGATCTTGGATATGTCTGCCGGGAAGGTATACGGTTGTTGGTCGTCTTCGACGGACCCGACAACGCCGTCATCGAGGGGACCGACAGCGTCGTCTTCAAATGGTATTTCATCTGGCTGCTTTGTGGCTGCAGAGAGGCGGGTGCTTCGAACGCGCTTTACTGGTTCTTCATCGTCAAGTTCCACAAGCTTCCTCTTGCCTGCGCGTGGTGAGTTGGAAGAAGAGTCAAGACCTAGTGATCTTGGACTGGCGGCAGCAGCAGTCACGAAGTCGTCTTCACTTGAGGATTCGATTTCAATACAGGTGGTGTGCAGAACAGGCTTCTGTCCGGAAAGCGATTGTTGATGCGACGGTGATGGCACTGGGTTGATCGAAGACGGTGGCATTTTTGGACTCGCACGCAATGCTACTGGCTCTTTGCGTGGTTGTGGAAGTGTATGCGAGGACGAATTTGCTGTTAGAGACGACAATGGTTTTGATAGCATGGCAGGGTTTCTGGAGGAAGGTACGTTGAGTGACGACGATTCTTCGCTTGATAATGGCGGTATGCTGCCGCTAGCGCGGCCATGGTCGGTACCATTCACTTTACCACTTTCCTTTATGGCATCTCTCAACAAATCTCTGGAAGGTGCGTTCACAGACGATGCAAGACTCGGCGCTAAAGCAGATGTTTGCGATTGCCTTGTAGGCTGTGTAGACTGCGACTGCGAGGCTGCGGAACCCAGAGAATGTCTTGCATTGACCGGCACTGGAGTATTTGATCTGAGAGTGTGTAGTTGAGAATCGTGTGGTCGGGGGCCATGCCGCAGGGGAGCCTGACTATGTAGTGCTGGCGAAGGCCTCGGGGTTTGCGGTTGCGATGATGGAACCTGTCTACTAGGGGCTAGTGGCCTTGCGCCAGGTGGGAGGGTTGGTGTCAAGTTCGTCGAAGATGCAAAATTACGAGACTTTGAGAGAGCAGCGAGAAACTCTCTTGTCGAGGGGTTTGTTATCGACACAGGATTGTTGTTGCTAGCTTGCGTGGGCACGAGAGATGCTGGGTGCTGCGCAGGAGAATTAGGTGCAGGCGGATGGGTCCTTCTTAGTTGTGCCAGAGGTTGTGCCAGAGGTTGTTCTACTGCAGGTGGTTGGGATGGACGAGCAGTTCCAGCTTGTACGAAAGGTTGCTTGGGTGGACGAGCAGTTCCAGCTCGTGCGAAGGGTTGCTGGGGTGGACGAGTACTTCCAACTCGTGTAGGAGGTTGTTGAGGCGGTCGATTGCCAGAAGGCGATTGTGAAGCAGTCTTCTTAGCATCATTGTTCCTCGACTCTTGGACGCTGGGTCTGGTGATTGAAGAGTGACCGACATTGGGCTTCTGGGTGATGTTCGACGGGCCTTTGTCATTGGCTTGTTTGCGGAAACCCCAATCAAGGATCTGCACCTCGTCGTCGCTGTCGTCGGAAGGCGTTATGAATCGTGAATCTGAGACGGGTTGCTGTATGTGTCGCATGCTCTGCGACATGGGCGGCGGTGACGGGCTGTCGTCGTTGCTGAAGTCGATGACCACACGGCCTCGTTGCGGCATCGTAACAATAGCAGGATCTGCCAGATGTGCTCCTCATTGCCGTAAAGAAAAAGCCATCTATCAGCTCGCTTCGACGAGTCAAACTGAGTAAAGGTGTTGGTTGTGAATTGCGAGAAGACGCGTTGTGGAGAGATGACGCGCACGCGACAGATCACTTTCAATTATTCTCAATACTGCATATTGATGTAGTGGTCTTGCTTGTGGGACCAGTCGAAGAGGCAGGCAGTTATGTATCTCTTGTACTGCAGTTCAAAGTCCTATTTCCTCCCATGGGCTCACATCATTCAAGATGCATCCATCTATCAATTGTCTTCTGCTTTCACACAGTCTTCTTAGACGACCATTTCCTTCTCTGACTCTCGCTACCATTGGAAGCGGGTCATTAGTGTCACTGTGACCTTGTCCTTCCCTTTCTGCTTCGAGTCTGGTAGATGATGCAGTGGCTGCTAGCACTTCTTCACCGTTCAGGCCTTGCACATTCGAGGGATTCGAGGCATCATCGTTCATTCCATCTGCTTCCACCTCTCTGATCGCTGTATAGCGAGGAAGATCGTGCAGCGTATCGCAAAGCTTAGACATCGCGTCTTGTCATCCTATCGACAAGCCGCAGCTTCACGAACTCATACCAGTAGCTTTTCCAATCCTTCTCTTGAGCGACTCTATCGTGTCTTGTGTTGTCTTGCCCTTCTCTTTCTCATCTCGGTTGATGCGAACAACTGCTGCAGACCCTCCAATGAACAAGGCAAAGACTGGGTCGAGGTNTCCTGTCGGATCCCATCAGTCACCAATGTTCTTCGTGCAGCCAGGGCGGGACACTACTGACTTGGAGATGATGTAGGCGTAGCGTGGGGCAGACATGGTGATTGGTCTGGGGTGACCGTATCTTGACGTATCGCTGCTAAGAGAAGATCTTGATGCTGAAGATAATGGCACACAGTAGTATGGTGCTTCGCAAGGTTTCTGGATGCAGTTGGACTGGACTTGACGGAGTTCTGCAGACGGTCAGTTTGGCTTCGGGACCGGCCCGTTCGAACTGTCGCATGACGCGCTAAGTCACGAAACCGGAGATAAGGCCCATATCGCCCAGATAAGGCAGGTACATTCATCACCCTGATGGACATCGTCACCTCCATGTGTTGATGATCTGCCTATCTCGGACGCGTTTTGGTTGAGTGACAATAAAAGAGAGTCCAATGTTGCCGCAGAGCGAGTCTCACGTCTACTATCACAATCACAAGTAATGATATATCACAGCGAGGTGAGCAGGTTCATGGTGTGTTATAAGGGCTTTCATTCAAAGCATGTGCGTATAAGCAGCTAAACGGAGGACGGGGTTGTTTGAGCGGTCGTGGTTCTTGATGAGCTCTGTCGAGATGACGAGCTACTGCATTGTCCTGCTTGTTCCGTCGCTGCGATTGCAATCCTCCCTCAAATCATCCTTCTCCATCGTGGTTCCCAAAGACTCCGAAACTCCTGGTGATCCGTGTAAGGATATCGTCGTGGCATTATGGTAAGAAAAGAGAGTCGAGGGTGCTTCAAGCGGCTTCGCCGAAGGTGTTCTCGCCCGAGTAGCTGCATGCTGTGTAAGCTCTTGTCTTGTAATGATGAAATCGAGTCACATACGTGATGTAGAGGAAACCGTCCTCGTCCTTGTGCTCTTCGTAGATGCTGCTCATGAGGGCGGCGGTTGGGGGCAGAACCTCGTCGACGAAGATGAAGATGGCCTTCTCAGGCGAAAGCTTGATGCGCTTACGGATCACGTAGACGAACTGTCCGACGGTGAGATCGCTGGGGACCAGGTACTTCTTCTTGTCGATGGTGGCGATGTCCGACTTCTCAACCTTCTCGCAGATGACNNCTGTGTTGCCACGACGTCAGTGTTGACTCCAGCGTCGCGACGGATGGGGGACAAGGCTTACAGGGATACGGTCTGTGTACTTCTGGCGGATGCGCTCGGCTTCGGNCCTACAGAGGGTCAGTATCGCGATAGTTTTTGAGACCGTGGTGATGGCGGAGCAACGCACCTTGCGCTTCTCGAAGCTGTGATGGCGTGTTAGTCGTGACGTTCCTTGACCGCCTTGATGCTAGGCAACGACTTACGGGTGCTCGTCCTTGAACTTGGATCTCATTTTGATGGTTTGTGGTGGAGTGTTTGTGGTGAGGATGTAGCTGGCTGAAGTCGAAGGGATGTAAAGTCGCTAGGTTTGTGAAGGTGTTGGCGAAGAAGGGAAGGAGGAGGGATAGTCAGGCGCAGGCTGCGATGACCAATGAGTCGGATGCGGGGTGGAGCACAGACGGAGCGAACGGTCGGTCACAAGCGTCAAGCTCCGTGTCTTATCTCCAACACAAAGACACCTGCCGCAAGTGAAAGAATGACTCAACGAACGCATCAGTGAGGACAAAGGCACGTATGAACATGGCTTGTGTAGGATGATGCAAGAAGGAGAAAATCACACGACATGATCGGTATAGGTATCATCTGTTGAACTCCATCATGCACCGCAACGCCATGGTAACCCCAGATAGCCTCGAGATAGCCTCCAAACAAACTCCTCATAATACCTCCTCCTGATTCGCATCACCCCATCCGTCACTCCTCAGCTACAATGTTGCGGTAGGGAAGTAGTACTGATCCCAGAGGAACTCATAATCTTCGATGATACCACCAGCCATGTCAAGCAGTGGTTTGTTTCGCAGCTTGTTGGTCACTGAGTGAATCCACGCNNTCTGTTTCGTTCGTGTCAGTAGAGTCAGAGTCTCATATGGCAAGGCGGTGTGAACATACTTGGTGAAGGTCTCGTAAAATGCACCTCTCATGAGCCACCATCCAAGGCTCCAGCCCCTTCTCTTCAGTTCTTCTTTCTCTAATGCGGTCAATGCTCGGAGACCACCGGCTCTTCGTTCTTGGAGATCCTTCTTGGCTAGTTGGCGTGCGCCATACTCTATCGTGACGCCCAAGACCCAAGGCTGCCAGCTCTTCTTGTTCTTCGTCGCCCAATAATGCATTGCTGCAGCATAGATGACTGGTCGGAGAATGTAGAGAACCTCTGCCAATTCACCCATACCGTTGACCCGATGTAACAAGGCCTTTGGTGGCTTGATGTCGTCCGCTGTCAGAGCTTTGGACAATAGATAACCTGATATGTCGGACGAGGACGGCAGCGTTGGTAGCGAAAGTCCAGTCCTGGGCATTGTCCATTGTGTCTCTTCAGACTTTTCAGACGGTGGTGACTCTAGTCCGCTTGCGTCCTTCTCTTCCAAGGTGCTTGGATCTGCCTCACGTTCGGGCAAGGGTGGATTCAACAAGGGCCGGGAGTTGGTCAGGCGCATGAGAAGTAGTCTGCACAGCGCCTTGACGCTCTCGAGCAGAACGACTACTTTCCATCTCGCCTTTTCGCCCCTTCTCTTTGCAGCCATCTCGCACAGTAGCTCCGTGTATTGCACCACCTGCAGAAGCATGGCTAATCGTTTATATGCTGGTGATTTTTGTGCCCAGAACCGAGTATAGCGAGTATGTGGTGATGGATGGGGTCGTTGAAGCGCCGGTAAACGCTGCAGCGCGCGTGCGAGGAGGGAGTCATGGTATATGGAAAGAAGTTGTACGCTCGAATGCACTATGCGCCTGGTTCAGTTCTTGTAACAATATCAGGGGAACAGCTGGTTCTTCATACAGGATTCGGATGCAATTTCGGTGTCGCGGAAACGACNCTGACACATGTCAGCCTTTGGTTTCATGGATCAACGAGCATCAGTACCTGGTAGAATATAGGTCAGGGAGCGCAAAGCACCCTCGATCTGGCCAACGGCACTGGCATTCTTGGTTACAAAGTCGCCATACATGCGCAGATACTTGGGAGGGATAGCAAGCGCTTCCTGTGTCGTATGCGACACTTGCCTATACAACTCCATGGGCTCGGAGCAGATCTCACATCAGTGATCTGTTTCAGGAGAAAAACAGGGAGCTGGTATGCGACGGCCGACGCGGTGATGCGCTCTGTGGAGAAGCCTCGGCATACCCCAGCCTTGGCCCTGGATCATCGAACCCTCAAGCTGTTCTACAAGCAAACTCATCCTGCCTTTTCACACTCCCACACCGACGCGTTAGCTGCTCGAGGTACTGTCGTTCATGGACTATCAAAACATGTACTCGTCTTTCGGGGACGAGTCTGCTGCTCAGAATCCCTCGGACAATCCTGCCAGCTCAACCCCCAATTTCATGCAATTTGTGCTATCGTCTTTTCCTAATCTCGCCCATCCTGGTCCCGCTCACCAACCAAACTCTTCCGCGGCGACTGCTCAGAGACCGTTCCTAACGTAAGTCTATACAGTCCACGCGTTTCTAAAGTCCAGCCATGGTGATTTGTGACAAGGNCCTGCCAACTCCAACAACCAAATCACACAAAGCCCTGTGCACCAACCTTCCCCGACCGCGTCCAATGAACGTTCCACTACCACTTGGACCGAAGCAGAATGGCAGAAAGTCTACAGGTAAACCAAATCTGACAACAATCCTTAGAATACTATATTCATCTATTATCACAGCAACACACCCGATGGCGTTGCCGAACTACGTGCACGATGGGAGGCCGACTTGAGCCGTACTGAACTACCTCCTCCGCCACCTGAAGTGCATGCTACCAAACAAGAAGGCATTGATGTCAGGTTTCATCTCGACCCAAGTCATAATCGACCATGCTAACGATCAACCAGNGCTGTAAAGAACTTTGCAAAGGATCATGGTTATGTTCTGGTCATCGGTCATTCATACAAGGACAAGGTGAGCATTTTTGTTTTATTCTGTTACAACTCATTCTTCTCCATCCTAGGCCTGATGTGTTCTGACACCCCTTGCCCTGCTTTAGTTTGCTGCAGTACTGTTTTAAACAAGTATCCCAATTATGCTCTTACAATTGACTAACTTGAGCTCCCANNGAATGGCGAAACAAACAAGGTCTTGTTGACCTGTGAAATGGGCGGTTACTTTCGCGACCATTTCAAAAAGAATCCAGGAACCAGAGTGCGTAACCGCATGAGTCGAAAGACTGGGTGTCCAATGAAGATTCTCATCTCCAAGCGACGTTTCTCTGACGAGTGGGTAACGGTCATCAAGGATCACAAGCACAACCACGGTGCCTACAGGGCCAAGGTGACACTTACTGCTTCGAAAATGCCCGAACTAGAGGATGCTTTGCATGAATGGCACATGGCCGAGATTGCAAGGGGCGAGGCGGTGCACGGAAACACACTCAAAGCCAGGGCACTGGCAATGTATGCCGAGATGCCACAATATCGCGGCAAGTCTCCGCCAAACCTCGACAGAGACTGGCTCGATCAATACCGTATGCGCTACAATCTGCCCGGCAAGGTAACGAGGCCACCGATACCAGGCATTGTTAGAGGTCCCAACAACCCAGAGCCTACACCAATCAATGTCGAAGATCAAATTCCTCTGGAGCCTCCAGCTTTTGCCGACTTGGAAGGAATCTTTCCATTGGAGCAGAACCTCTTCTGGCCCACCAAGCAGTTTGTCCAGGAGTACATGTCCCGCTACGACGCCTCGCACGACTTCAAGCACGTCACACGAGTCTTTGCCCTATCAAGACGCATTCTGGAACAGGAGACACAGTCGTTCCAAGGAGTTTCGTACGATCCACAAGCCGTTCTCCTTGCTGCTATGCTGCACGACGTCGGTGATCACAAATATCACAAACCTGGTGAGAATCCAGAGAATCAGATTGCGGAACACCTTCTGGAGCATGGAGCAAATCCCGAGCTTGCGATGAAGGTTCAACTTATCGCTAAGAATGTATCATTCTCCAATGAGGTCAAGAACCCGCGTATGATGAAAGCGGTGCTAGACCAGCATCCGGAGCTGGCCATTGTACAAGATGCCGACAGGCTGGATGCGATTGGTGCGGTGGGTATTGGAAGGTGCTTTGCTTTCGGTGCAGTAAAGCAGTCAGACAGGGGATTGGATGGAAGCATAGAGCATTTCGTCGAGAAGCTCGAGAGGCTTGAGAATATGATGAAGGTTGGTGCTTTGCCTAGAGATATTGTGTTACACGACTGACAAGACACANNGACACATTCCGGACGCGAGCTGGCTAGAGAAAGAACACAGCGACTACAGATCTTCAGACAATGGTGGGATGAGGAGACGTCGATGCAGATTTGAGACGCTCAAAAGGATACGGTCAGGTGGAAGGAGGCGTCTTTGAGGCTGTGGTTTGCATCAGATACCCGTTAGCATTAGTATGCAGTGTACACCGACAGAAGCATTTCCTATGGCTTCTCTCGTGTGAAAAGAATGAATGATTTTATGTACGAAGCCACAGAGTTGTTCGGCGCGTACAAAGTGAAGAGGATGGCAAGCTCCCAAACAAACGCCAAGAGTTCGGAGATGGTCCAGATGGGAGCTTCGTTGCGTTGCCATCGTCAGTCGTCAGTCGTCATCGCTCTTAATCGCATCCACGCATTCCAACTCACTCGCCTGCCTGTAATTCATCTCGTACATCTCTCCGACGACATTGCACATACATTACGCCATGCCGTCAACTACCGCAGAAACACTCTCGCTCGTCAACAGGAATGTGTCAGTAGCGCCATTAGTGTTGCTCTCGGCGACAGATCACTATGCTCGTTCAGCAAAGGGCACACGCAAGCGAGTCGTCGGTGTGCTGCTGGGGCAGAATGATGGAAAGAATGTGAGGGTGTCAAACAGTTTCGCTGGTACGTTGCCACTGCTCTGCCATGCGCACGACTTACTGACAGTCGCCTCTCANGTGCCGTTCGAGGAGGATGAAAAGGACCCATCTGTGTGGTTCCTTGACCACAACTACATCGAATCCATGAACGACATGTTCAAGAAGGTCAACGCCCGCGAGAAGCTGATTGGATGGTACCACACTGGCCCCAAGTTGCGCGCCTCGGATTTGGAGATCAACGAGCTGTTCAAGCGCTATACACCCAACCCTCTTCTCGTCATTATCGACGTTCAGCCCAAGGATGTCGGCGTACCAACTGATGCATACTTTGCCGTTGATGAGATCAAGGATGTACGTTTGCGCCGAGAGTCATCCACTCTCTCCACAAGACTTACACACATCGCANNGGACGGAACCACCACCGCAAAGACGTTTGTTCACACACCCTCAACCATCGAAGCAGAAGAAGCAGAAGAAATTGGAGTTGAGCACCTGCTC
This sequence comes from Aureobasidium uvarum, assembly GCA_903853725.1. Lineage (NCBI taxonomy): Eukaryota > Fungi > Ascomycota > Dothideomycetes > Dothideales > Saccotheciaceae > Aureobasidium > Aureobasidium uvarum. The sequence goes on from CAINUL010000015.1 coordinate 1,233,968, forward strand.
CGTGATATCCGTGATGTCGCCGTCGGCACTCTCTCGACTCGCGTGACATCGCAGTTGCAGTCGCTGCAAGGCCTGCATCACCGTCTGCAAGACATTGGCAGATACCTCGACAAAGTCGTTGACGAAGAACTCCCTGTCAACCACGCAATCCTCGGCAATCTCCAAGACGTCTTCAACCTTCTTCCCAATCTCTCCACACCCAAGACCGCAGGCGCCATCGGCCTTGCTGGCCCCCAAGCAGCCGGCGACTCCGAGCTTGCCCGTGCCATGAGCATCAAGACCAACGACCAGCTTATGTCCATCTACCTCGGCAGTTTGATCCGCGCCATCACCGCCTTCCACGATCTCATCGAGAATAAGGTCCAGAACAAGCAGCAAGCTGATGACAAGGAGCAAAAGAAGGAGGAGGACAAGACACAAGAGACCATCAAGAAGACCGAGAACCTCATGTTGAATGGCGATGCTCCTGCAGAGCAGCAAGGAAAGGACGACAAGTCTAAGAGCCCCAAGGACGACAAGAAGACGGGATGAAGGACATGAGAACGCATACAGGACATGAAAACATGATGTGTTTTACTTGGTGTCGCTGCGGCTTCGTTGACACGAGAGAGCCAGCGGCGACATCTTGCATGCATTGGGCGTTTGTAATATACGGGAGGAGGGAGGGATACTATCAGAGGACGCATCTGACGCCGGTCGAGCAAAACAACCCCGGGCGTCTTCTTGTCGCAAGGCTTCCAGATAACATGATATGAAAAGCAAATACGCCAATGACTGACCATCTCGTGAAGACTTTGTGCACATATCTCTCTGCTCAACTCTCGGGCTTCTAGCCACCCCACCCTGCAGCCCACCCTGCAAGCTCTTCCACGCTGACCTCCCTCGTCTTGACATAACCCCCGAACGGTCCTCCTCTCTCTGCCAACACGCAAGCTAGTAGATGCTTACACATCGGCACGTCCTTGCCCAAAGACAAGCCACCAACCATCCACTCTTGATCGTCTGCTTCCACAGTTGCATCTTCATCTTCCTCTTGCTCTTCGCTATCAGTAGACGCAGCCGCCGGAAAAGCAGAGAATACAAAGGCAGGACATGAGCAACTCCAACTTGATGTCCTTACTTCGTAATGTGTAGTCGATGCCACCGGATCCCTGAAGCGCGAATTCGACGAGGTTTGTTGTGCTGAACGGACGTAGTAGACTGCATTTTTATGATCTTTTTTCGTCTTGCCACTATCCTTTCCATCGTCTAGAGTAGTAGAGTTGCCTTGGTCCGTGTTCGTGTCTGGCACTTGTTGTGTATCCGTGTCCTGGTTTGGCTCTCGAGATTGTTCTGGGATCGGTGGCGGGACATTGGATTCTGAGATTGGAAGTAGTCGGACGACTAGTTCGCGGTCCAGGAGATCCAGGGCTGACAGCAATTCGTTTGGAAATAGTACATGGAGGGTTAGGAGGACTGATCGATCCGCTGCGGTTGCTTGTTTGAGAGGGTTGGGTATTGGTGTGGTTGCGGTTGTGGTTGTGGTTGATGATGTGTTGAGTGATATGATGAGAGATGTTATGAACGCGCGAGATTGTGGTGGAGTCATGGTTTCTTGAAGGTACCGAAACAGGTTTCGATGAGTTCTTTGCTGAAAGATTATGTTGTTTGATGTTTATGATTGGGTGTTCTGAACATGAATCATGGTCAGAAATCGGTAAAGTCATGTTCAATGAGGTCGGATTCATTTGGACCGCTCAATCGAGCTCCGTGTAGCACCTAAGGATAGACACACGTCACGGGGTGTAGGAGAGTATAGTAACGTTGGAAGCACACGTTTATTGCTAGTCTATAGAGGTAAGGAGGCATGTAGTTGGAGGACGAGTCCTGTGAGCAGGGTTGCTCCCTCAGCACATTGACTTGGCACCTGCCACCTGCGATGTGAGAAATTGCATGAAGACAATCTCGAAGACAAACGCAGAGATGGGTTCTACAAGACGATTGCTAATCCATGTTCGTCATGCGAAGCACAAACGCTGTGAAACACCTCACTGGAGATGTTCCTGTCCATCGTAAATTGCTTCTACGATAATATGCGATTGTGACCGGATCATCTGGCAAAAAGCAGGTTAGCAACCGGTCACCTAGACACCCTGTATAGCTCGGTCAAGCTACATCGGCCGTATACATCGCTTTGGGCTGGGTAGGCGATACAAGGTTAGCACGTAGCCGAGTTGTCCAGATGACAGGCGAGCAACCACATGCTACAGTGGTTCGCTCGCTGTACATGCACACGAGGTCCACGATAAAAGTATGGACGGCCCGCCGCCGGCGCAGGGCACGGATCTGCATGATCTGCAGCAACGACATGTCAGTTGAGGGACCGTAACAACATCTTGCTTCGTCCTCAGCAAAACATGGCGTTTGACAAGGCCAATTGCTGGACAGCAGGTCGTGTTTTGCTTCTTCTCGACCCTGGCGGCGTTCGCTGTCGCTGCCCATACTCAACACGACCAAAAACACGGCTATCCGATGATTACTCGCATCCGCTGCAGTCATGAGCCGAAGACCTGCATGGGCCCTGCTGTCTGCTGCAAAGAACCGTGCAGATGATCACGACTGGACCGTGATTGCTCTCGAAGCAGTGTAATATATAGCAAGTCACACATCGGTTGAATATCCTCCTTCAGGATCTCGTGAACGAGAGCACCCACCGGCACGAGATTGTTTCAGAAGATGTGTTCATCGGTTGGGGGTCTAGCCTATTGTCAATCGACCCGGCCAGAGTTCTCAAACACAGGCTGTGGATGTAGGTAGCATATTATACCTTGCTACTATGCGTCTCGGTGGTCACAACTCAATTTGGTGCTCTAGTCAAGACAGGAATCTCTTTGCATACGTGCGTATCGACGAAAAGGTCACCAACTGACAGAATAGTAGCCTGTAGACTGCCGTGTGACCGTAGTTGATAGGAGAAGAGGCGGAAGCGGGTGGCCGTAAGATGAGGGGTACCTTTCTCTCAGGCGTGGGGTGCGCCACAATCGCGCCGTTGCTGCATCAAGATACCTAAAGATACCAAAGTCAATTCCTGAAGGCTTTGACTTTCACATGTCAGAGTTGCTCGCGAGAATGACTCCATGATGCATGAGCTCATGGGTCAGTCGGCCACCCAATGCTTGATAATGGAGGGTCAATTGACGATGAAGGCATCATTCGTTTTATGCGCACCCACGCTTGAAAGCCTCGAACGGGGCATTGAACTGCTGACGGCCCTAGCTGGAGTAGGAATACAATCCGGATTCAGGCATTGAAGTCACTTACATGGTGGGGTCTTCAAGAGGGGGGGATGTTGGTCTCGCCCGATGTAGGTGGAATTCCGCTCGGGCGAATGCGTGATTGATGATTGAACTGATGTCCTCTCCGCCTGATAAGCGGACAAATACTACCTAGGCGCTTGCCTACATCTGCCCCTCTCGACCAATCTCGATTGAGCAAAGGAGGAGGAGGCGCCGAGGCGGTGCGCTCAATCGCGTGTAGTTCGTCTCTGACCGAGCGCTGTAGGTAGCCCCATGCTTTTCTAAGCGGATTGTTGCCCAATGGGCGGGATCAATGGGCTGATACAATTGACGTCATTCCTTGCGGTTGTCATACCTCGAATGGTTTCAGACAGCGTAATGGCCAAGCCGTCGACTGGGGATCAAAAACAAGCGGCAAGAGAGGGGGTTTTGTGTTGGGCCAGCGCAGCGATAGGGAGACAGAGTTCGACAGCAATCGCAGCATCATCGTCGGTGAACGAGATTCGCAGAGCCGCAGACGGAAAAGGCTTGGTGCAGGGTCCGAGGCGGAGTCGAGCCGAAACCCAAGAGGATGACTCAAACTTGGAATCACGACAACACAACCAACGCTTTGCGCCGCAAAAAGTAGCAACGGACCGGACTGCCAGAGGAGCAACATGGTAGTCGTCCGCCAGGTGGGCGGTGGTTGATTCGGTGCATCGCACTCGCAAACTAGCGCGGCCGCTCATTCGTGGGCCAATTGCTCTCTGCTGGGCGGCCATTTGCCTTCTCTTATTCGAGCAGCTTCGATGTTCCGCGTTATTCCTTTGCCGCATCCATTCGTCAGCAGACCCTAGGTAGGTACTGCTGCCTGTTCGCTTTTGCATGACCATGTCTTACCCGGACATATCATTCGCATTCACCCCCTTCCCCGTGTCTTCACAAGACTTGCTCCTTGCAACCCATTCGTATCAACCACGGTCGCATCTTTCTCATTACCTCTCCATTGGCCATCCTCGCGTGCTGATCCCCTCAAACTTCCTTGATAAGACTGGTCAGCAGTCCTCGAGCCATTGACTCAGCAGGCAGCGACTTTTAGGTGTAAAGCTTAAACTGCAGTCAATTGCGTCGGATTTAGACTTACCTTGCTCCGAGGACATAATTACCTACTCACCCTTCGCCACTATTCTTTCTTCTCTCACTTCTGTCCTTCTTTTACAAAGAACATCTCTTCTTCTAGTCTAGCAGGAACCCATCGGTACAATTGTCAGAGCATTGGCTTCCAATTTCCCATCAATGGGTTCTGCTGCATTCAACTCACAGTATTCCTACTTGAGAGAGATGCAACAATCCACGACTATCCAACCGGACACAATGGCCTCAGACATGACCAAGGGTAAGGCACCCGCCACCAGTGTCTATCCTTCTCCAGCAGACGAGATCAACCCCACATTCGATTCACCAGCCTTCAACGAACAACATGTCGCTCCATCAGTGCAAAGGGAGAAGATTACACTGCCACCCATCAAAAGTCTTGTCAACCAGATGCTATCGCCGTCGACATCCCCGCAATTGCCGGTCGCATATTACAGAACTCCCGTTGATACCTGTTTGCCATCGCCGAACAAGTTTGGTAGGGGCCAAGATGCTCCTCTGTTCCCGGACCAGCCAACGACCTCTAGTGAAGGTTCGAGACCGCAGCCTCTGTTTGGTCATCCTGCCCTCCCCGTTCAGCCTGCCATTCTCTCTGAGCGAGACCAGCAGCGATTTGCCCCTCCAGAGCAACGCAGTCTCGGTGAAATCACGATGCCACAACCACGTTCTGATGTGCTTCCTCGCCCTGTCCCGATCGAGCCTCCTGTTCAACGTCAACCTATCTTACATCCTCGCCCTTTGTATGGGCCTGCGCAAAGCGGCCTCAACAGTCTCAGCAATGCTAAGAGCAGCCCTTCCATCAGACCATCATACCCACCTGGTAGGAAACCAAAGCAGAGACAGACCGTATTCGACATTCACATGGGAAGACCAATCCCTCCAGACATCCCAAGATATGGAAGCAACGACCTCTGGGCCAGGCAGTCTCGTGATCCCGCCACATATGTCACGCCAATGCGTGATGAATGGACCCAGTACTTCGAGGCTAGAAGGGCCACTCTACTCCGACCGACTCTCCCAGTAGCAGCACCTACTGGTGTTTTCACTGATCTGGAGCGAACATCAACAACTGACGCTGTCATGTTTGTCACAAGAAACGGAACCACATCCGGACCTAGAGGGCACCAGGAGAAGCGTAGAGCTGATAGTGGACTTGAAATGTCCCCGCCAAAGCGCACGAGAAAGACTTCGGCTAGTAAAGCACCTCTGAAGCCTTCGATCTCGCCTCGCGAGGCACCATTGGATGTGCCTGACAAGAAGTTCCGCCGCCGTACGAATGATGCAAACAAAGCGAAAGCGCCAGCAGACAAAGTTGTACGCGACTTCAAGATCTATCCTGACTACTGCCCGGACTTGTCGACTCTGGACAGTGATCAGGTGAACTTCCCCAACATCGAGTGGAAGGCCACGCCTCAGGATGTAAGCGGTCATGAAGATTGCCACCGCCTCCTTCATGCCAAGGAGATTCCGATCGTTTCGAAACTTGTCTTGACTCCCTCGGATTACGTGTACATCAAACGTCGCTTCTTTTTCCATCGTCTTGAGTATGCGAGAAAGGGCCAATCTTTCAACATCAATGCCGCTCAACTCGCTTGCAAAGGAGCGGACGTGCACGGCATTACAGGCATCGACGTCAACAAGACCAGTCGCTTGCACAAAGCATTTGATAAAGTCGGCTGGCTTGACGAGAAACACATGCAGAAGTATCTGTGAAGCCCTCCACACCCCAGACCGACTTTACGGTGACCTTGTTCCTCTTTTCTATTCGACAGGTTTATGATATCCCGGGCTTCTCTTACTGTTATTTTTCCTCTCTCTTCTTTACTCCTCTCTTTATTTCTTTTTGTTTCGGATGGATTCACGAATGTCTATGCACTCTGATGATATGGGACTGGACGGGAAGGGGCATAGGGCCAGGATATGGCAGGCGTTTTGACTTTCTTTACTCAGGATCACTCTACTCGGCAGTATAAGGTGTTACAGGTACCATGATACCAATAGGATTTTCGGGTGGAGCATTCTAGATAGCGCCAGAAGCAATGCAGCTCACAGTTGGATATACAGTCATGATGAGATTCTTATTTGCATGTGAAGAATTAGGCAAGGCGCAACGAGAAGCTGAAGCCAAACGTCAGCCAAAAATACTCAGGGGGCGCAGCCGGAAGAGAGCGGAGAGCGGCTCAAACAGAGGCCGACGCTTTGGTGAGCAGTGAGCACGGATGCAGCCTTGCGACGCGACCCTTGGAGCGTGGGACGGAGAGGCTAAAGTGCATGTGAATTATTGTTGCTCCTGCATCATCCTCGACTCGCCCGTCGCAAACACCCATGGATACGGACTCGATACACTCGCAGGAGGGCCAGGCAGGGCAGGATGCCAAGAAGGAAAAGAGCAGGAGACCGCCCAGTAGGTCGACTTGCACCAGCGACAAACAGGCATTGACCATGACAACATANGACACGGCCTTCCGACAGCAGCGCTTGAAGGCGTGGCAGCCCATCCTCACCCCCAAGACGGTGCTACCGCTGTTCTTCGCCGTCGGAGTCATCTTCGCCCCGCTGGGAGGCCTGCTGCTATGGGCGAGCTCGCAGGTCCAGGAGTTCTCCATCGAGTACCAGCACTGCACACGCGATGCCACCAGCGAATTCACCACCATTCCCTCCGACTACGTCGACAGCCACTTCAAGAACGCCACCACTCCCTCGCAAGCTCCCCAATGGCGTACCTTCAACCAGACTATTCCCTACCACAATGGCGCCGTCGAGGTTGAAACGCCCGTCTGCCAGCTGCGCTTCTGGATCCCTGACGACCTGGCCCCGCCCGTCCTCCTCTACTACCAACTCACAAACTTCTACCAGAACCACCGTCGCTACGTCAAGTCGCTCGACTCGGACCAGCTCAAGGGCAACTTTGTTGATAACGACACCATCTCCAACAGCGACTGTGACCCTCTGCGTCTCGATGCCTCGGGTAAGGCCTACTATCCTTGCGGCCTGATCGCAAACTCGCTTTTCAACGACAGCTTCGTCACCCCACGCCTGCTGAACGATCGCAACGATGCCGAGCCCGTCAACTACACCATGGTCAACAAGGGCATCGCGTGGTCCAGTGATGGCGAGCTATACAAGAAGACTGCCTATACTGCCGACCAGGTGAGCCCTCCACCCAACTGGCGCGTCATGTACCCCGAGTACAACGAATCAATCCCTATCCCGAACATCCATGATTGGGAGGAGTTCCACGTATGGATGCGTACCGCCGGTCTACCTTCCTTCAGCAAATTGGCTCTGCGTAACGACACTGCTGCCATGCAGAGTGGCCAGTACGAGATGGAAATCTATGACNNTGTGAGTAACGCCTGCCTGTCGTATCTCACGCTCTGCTAATTTGTCCCTCAAGACTTCCCCGTTACCCTTTATGGCGGCACAAAATCAATCCTCCTAAGTACTCGCACCATCATGGGCGGCCGCAATCCTTTCCTCGGCATTGCATACATTGTAGTGGCCGGTGTCTGTATTGTTCTGGGTGCATTGTTCACTGCAACCCACTTGATCAAGNNCCCAGGTATGTTACCTTTTCAAACCACTTTGCATCTGTATGCTAACTTTGAATCCAGAAAACTTGGTGACCACACCTACTTGAGTTGGAACAACGACCAACCTAGTACTGCCACCACTACTGGCAGGGCCTAGGGTTGGATGCCTCCGTTTGATGCTGTTCATGTGTGTATGCCTTTGAGCTCTCTTACTGTAAATGGCGTTTGGAAGGGGAACCTGGTAGGCCGGATCTTCACTTGTTTTGTTACCCTCCGAGTCAAAAACAACTCAATCAACTGCTTTACATTGTTCCAACATTCCCTCACTTTTGCACTCAATATCCTACTGCTAGCAGCCTTCGTCTCACACATTCCACTCAGCCGCGATATCATCATAGTGAAGCAGCAAGACATGAGGAATCTACATCACTGAACAGACTTGAACCATGACCCCAATTGATCGTTTTGCGTATCTGAAAGTGTCTGCTTCCGAAGAAGTCCCACTGAAGGCTCTGATGGAAATCGATCAAGGGTCAACAGACTATCACTGAATATAGAACTCAATGGACTATGCGTTGCGGTGGTTTGAGGGCGTGGTCAGAGGCGAAGTAAGGAAGCATTAAACCCTGATGGCGGTGGCGCGCGCTTGGACCACCGGTCCATGGACAGGGTCTCGAAGGAAGCAGCCCTGTGAACCACGATCTCTCAAAAATTATCATCAAAGGACACACAAATCTCATCATCTCAGCCGTCAAATGTTGAGATAGGATAGCCTACCAAAGATGGAGACCGATGCCTCAAAGCGCCGCTCGGTTCGTCAAGCCATAACTCGAAAAAGAAGTTTGTACATGGACCCGGACACGGATGACGACTTCGACATTGCCGATGCTCGGGAATCCGCCAGCGAGCATCTCCAATCTCCAGAACCTGAGCAGAAACGACCAAAGATAGCGAAGAGGCCAACGAGCAAACCATCTCCACGAGAAACCAGGTCAGCGGCCAAGAAACCTGGTCACAAAAAGTCGCCACCCAAAAGGAAGACCAAACATGCTTCCAAGCCAACAAAACAAGCTGCACCTGTTGTGCCTCTTATTCCAAGTGATGGAGTAATACCTAAGTGGGAGACACTTCCATACGAGATTCTGTTGCAGGTATTCAGTTATGCTTTCGCTGCCGAACTCGAGCATGAAACAGGTGGCGTTGCGAGTCGAAGGGTCAACCATCCGAACACATGGATCATGAGGACGGCTCGAAAGGTCTGTCGAGCCTTTTCAGAACCAGCTTTGACAGCGTTCTACCGAGCTCCAAGTCTTTTGGCAGCAAGATGGCTGGAAGATTTCTCAACCATCATCAAGCAGCCCAATGACCAGCACTTGTACTCGTACAATATGAAAGTCACCAGCTTAGAAGTGTCTGCTAAGAATCTGGAGTCCTTTGCCAAAACCCCTTCATCGTCCTTTGCTGAGACCGTATCAAAGCTGCCGCGACTTTCTTCGTTGACCATCACGCATCCCTTGGACGAACCACCGTATGAATATGAAAGCAGATTTCCTCGTTGGAAGTATCCTCTGGAACTGTTCAATACACTCGACGAGAAGAATAATCATCTGGAGTGTTGGAGATGGAATACTCATCTTACGGAACAGCAAGACGGTAAACCGGAGTTCCAAGGNGTAAGCAGACAAGATGGTATATGCCTCAAACTTTAGTACTGACACCTCAACAGGTTCACTGAGTTCATAGCCCAGGCCCATCAAAGACCTGCCTTCCAAAGCCTGCGTCATATGACCATCTCGCATCTTCCACCGAGAGCAGCAGCACTTGATGCCGAGGAGGAGGATGCTGCAGATCTCGCTTTTGGCAAGATCTTTGTTAATCTGCCCAACCTGGAGACGTTGTCCTTCGAAAGTTGCGATCGTCTCTCTGAGCCCATGTTACTTCAACTACCAACCACTCTCAAGATCGTCAAGTTCATCAACTGTATGCCTCTTGATTCGGATATGCTGGGCAGCTTCCTCGGTAGTCATGGTCATTCGTATGTTACATTTTCAACCCACACGTTCCCAAAGGCATTGCTAACAGTTCGGCAGNNGATTAAGGAGCTGGTCCTCGACCACAACCCATTCCTCGACCTCGCATTTTTCACCGGTTTGCGCACAACTTGCCCACAGCTCAAGTCTTTGAAGATGGATTTGTATGACCACAGAGAGAATTACTTCCGTCATTTCGGAGAACCAAAGTATGAGAATCTGTTACTCGAGGACGAAACTCCAACTTGGCCTTCCACTCTCCAAACCTTGGAGCTTGTTCATCTGCAGAAATGGTAAGTCTCGAAACTCTCTTGTCTGCACACGAATAACACTGATATGTTTTCAGGNGGTGCCAATGCCGCGCAGAACCTCTTCCGCTCGCTAGTCGAATCTGCCGAAGCTTTACCAGATCTTCGAAGGTTGGTTCTGCAAGCTCACATCAACATTTCTTGGCGAGACAGAGCAGCTTTCAGAGACCAGTGGATTGAACGTCTTTGCCGAGTATACCAGCGCTATCCTCAAAACCCCGACTCAAAGTTCGCATCACTCAAAGCTTTCGGGCAATGGAAGGAAGCACAGGCTGCTAGTGCTGCAGCCAAGTCGCGTCGCTCACTAAGCCATGTTGAGATTGTTGTACGCAAGCCTTCGTTGGTCTCTCAGACTTCTCAAGCTTCAGATGACGAGCCTCTGGCCACACGTCGCGCCAGGCGTGTTGTCAAACCAGCCTGTCCACCACCACTTCCTATCCCGCCAGCCGAGATCAAGGGCCGTGGTCGCCGTAAGCGTGGTCGTAGAGGCTCTGACGCCATCTCGGTCGCTTCTGATGACAACACCAAAGGGGGCGAAGATTGGCGGCACACACCCGAACGCTTCATTCAAGGACTTTGCACTGTCGTCGATGTTCGTATTGACAATCAACGACCACGTGAAGAGCAGTTCAACGAGTCACATTTCCTGGACTCCGAGGCCAGCGGTGATGAAGAATGGACAGAAGGCGCAGAAGCCGATGAGGACGGATATGCTTGGTAGATTTTTTTGTTGTAAATGTTGATTTGTATGGCGGCGTACTGGGAGGAAACAAGGGAACTAAATTGCTGAGATACCAAGGTGGTTTCAAATGGGTGGGAAATTGGCGTTGCTGTTGCTATGAAGGACCAAGTCATTCGGCCTATGCTCACTATATCTCAGCCAATGCTACAATGAATGTTCAATGCCTCCTGCAAGCTACGGTTTGTTTGATGCGTAGACACTGGTGTATACTTTTATATTGGCATAAGATTTGAGCAAAAATCCATCGCTGCTGTAGCTCAGTGGTAGAGCGTGGGATTGCAGTTTCTGCAATTATCCTAAGGTCCGTTGTTCGACCCAGCGTAGCAGCTTTGCTTTTGCCCCTTGCATCTGCAGCAGAGAGCTGTTATCAAGGGTTGTGGTAAACTAGAAAGACGTGAAGCCTGAGGCTTCTTTTGCGGTAAGCTTTGATCTCGTCGACTCTAGAACGAATGCGTGGACTCGAACTGATGAAGGGATTGGTCGAATCTGGATGGCGTCTCTTTGCTTTGATCATTTGTCAACAGTCTTTTGAACTGCCAAAAGAGAAAAAGGGGGCTGGCCGTTTCTTTGTTAGTGGACCGGACCAAAAGGAAGCTGCTACGCTGGGTCGAACAACGGACCTTAGGATAATTGCAGAAACTGCAATCCCACGCTCTACCACTGAGCTACAGCAGCTTGTGTAGCATAACTTTGTAATGGCCAATAAGAATCATCGTCACCACTGACTCACATCTCGAACCAAAGGCAGCAACGATCCTGTTCAACGTCACCAAGCAGGCCAGTCGCAAACAACCACAGAATCAAAAGAGTCACACGCACAATTGCGCAAGAAGCAACGTCTACCACTTCTTGAACTCTCTACACCGACAACATACCCAACTTCATGGCACGATAGCCCTCCCCATCGCACAAACTCCACTCCTCGATTCACAATGGCGTCTAGGTATACACTTACCCCTCTACACACCTTACAGTAGACACCCAAGACTAACAAGCCGCCCACACACACAGATTCCACCAACGCGACACCAACCGCTCCTCCCTCTTCTCTGGCTACGACCAACGCTCGCGCCCAACCTCCACATCCCCAAACCCATACACGGCAAGCAACGGCTACAGCATCCCTTCATCCTCCAACAACAACACATTCGCCGCCTACCCAGGCAACAGCAGCACAGAAAGAGGCGGCTCGAGCGCGAGTTTCCGCACCGCGACACCAGACAAACGTGGTGCATATAGCGATGCCGTGCTCTCGGAGCTGGAATCGCAGAATGACGAGCAGGTTTCCGAGATGAGTAAGAAGGTCGGCATGTTGAAAGATGTGAGTTGTGCATGTGTGATGAAAGGAAGAGGGACAAGGACGAAAATGCTGACGGTGGTGCTACTATAGCTTACCCTGCGTATTGGCGACGAGATTCGTGATTCGACTGCGTTGGCCGAAAAGATGAATGATCAGTTCTCGAATACGAGTAACAAGCTCAAGGGCACTATGAACCGTATGCTGCGTATGGCGCAGAGTACCGGTGTGGGTTGGAAGGTGTGGCTCATCTTCTTTGCCTTTGTCGTGGCTTTGTTCTGGTATGTCTGGCTGTTCTAGGCAATGGACACGAAGCTTCTGGAAAACATGCTTTGGTTTTGTTGTTGTTTTTAGCGAAGGCGTTTCTTGGAGGGTTTTATACGCTCTGTACAGAACCACGATGATGGGATGTGAGAAGGAAGGAAGGAAAGAATTGTAATATAACGATAATGGGGTATCTCCGCTGTAACGAGTAAAGAGAAAAATGCAGATAAAGCTCATGGAGACCAAAGCGATCATCTGTTGGCTCTGTGGCCGGCAGACCTCAGGCGGCCGGCGGGTGCAGGACTGCTGGTGACAAAGGAGCTGTCGAGGAGGGAGCTCACGTCTCTGCTCAACAGACTGCTGCGACTGCGTTGCATGACTGCTCCAACGATCTCGCTCTGCTCCTCTTCCTGCTGTTCCAATTGACTCTGCTCTTCCTCCTCTTCTTCTTCTTCATCGTCATCTTCGTCGTCGTCCGAGTCTTCGAGCTCGCTGTCAGTGTGTTGATAGCTGCCAGCCTCTGGCACACTGTCATCCAAATCTCTTTCAATGCCCAGATCAAGCTCATCTTGAGCCACACCCGTCAGCTCCGCCTCTTGCAAATGACGATACCTCTCTTGCTCCCTCGACTCCTCGTCCAAAGCAGCAATACTGGTATCCGCAAACATGCTCTCCTCATTGAACGTAATGTCCTCTGCGACAGGAATCTCACTGTGCACACGTGACAGCATCTCGGACTGCAATTCACTCTGCATATCCTCCTCTTCCTCTTCATCTTCCTCCTCTTCATCCTCATCCGAATCAGTAATATCCTCATCTTCCTCGTCTTCCCCATCAGCATCGGGAATCTCCTCATCCAAATCCCTCTCTCGCTCTTCCTCTGCTTCTTGCTCCGCTTCCGCAGCAACAGCCCTATTCCTCGCTTCCTCGGCCTCTTGCTGCGCCTGCATATCCATCATCATTTGTTCTCTCCTCTGCAACGCTTCTTGCTCTTCCCTCTCTGCTTTTTCTTCAGTCTCCGCTTGCAGTGTTTTCGCCACGCCAGGCGGCTTTATCCAGCCGGCCCCGAAACGTCGGATGTTGTGTTTGCGGTGCGAGATGGCTTGTTCGTCGGCGAGTAGCTGGGCGAGCGATTGTCGGGTTGGCGCTGCGGTTTGTTGAGAGGTTTGGCGGCGAGTCTGTTGGGCTGCGTTGGTATCGCTGGCGCCTGGGTTGTCTGTTGGTTGTGGGCGGAGGTGGGNGGACAGGAAGAAGGAGTATTNCCTGGTTCAATTGTAAGCATGTGAATCTTCGCGGTCACGGACGCGTGGTCTCACATTTTGAGGCGCGAGTAGTGGTAGTGACAGCATCTTTGCGTTTGTGTTTACGGTCTTGTTCGGTGTTTGGTGCGAACCAAAAGACGGAGTGTTTTGACATGTGCTTTCCCCACATCCTTTGGGAGCCTCACCCTCAAAACGCATCATCAACTGTCAGAGCATAGCACAAGGGACAGGAGCATCATTGACTTTCGCACCATGGACTTGGGAGAATAAGGGCATCATAGATTACATTCCATTACTTTTGATTATCAGAGCAGCTTCTTCAGTCTACTCCTTTCCTCCTCTCGGCGTGAGCCAGGCCATGCTCGTTGTCGTTCCTTCTACTGCTATTATCAGGCCATCATGGTCTCATGCGCAATCCCTGTATGCCGTGAGGCTGCCATCGACAATGAGTCTCCGCCTAGCCAAGGTATCATCATCCGTAAAGTCATCAGATATTGCAGCGTTAAAGCGTCGTGCTGAAGCGAGGCCTCGGGCATCTTCCAGCTCCGATCCTTAGTAGATTGGCATTACAAGTCAGTCCATTGAGGAACTATTGCAGGCCATGCACAGCGAACTTCTTGATGTCGTTGATCTGGCGGGAAAGACCAGAGACAATGCGCAAGACAGGATCCTGTTGATTGTTCTCGGCGATCGACATGTAAGCTCCCTGCATGCGCTGCTGGAGAACATCCATGATCTTGGGTGCCACCTCTCTGATCTCGGCATCGTTGAGATTGATGGTAGACAAGACAGTGCTGAGCCAAGAAAGACGCTCGTCAATGTGCTGATCGAACGACGAAGTGAGGGCAGCAGAGACGGACAGAGAGACCAATGGGCTGAGTCTCTGCAGGTATTGAGGGTTGATGCGGACAAAGAGTTTGTCGAAAAGCTCGCCCTGGCGTTCAGATTGAAGCCACTGGATGGTTCCCTCTTCGTATCTGCCCTGCGTCATCAGGGCTGTTATGCCATCCAACTCGGGATCTTCGATTGAAGGCACAACATCGGCTTCGGTAGAGACAGCAGAACGTGCCGAGTTGTCGCCGGCAATCTGGCGCTGGAGCTTGAGAATCTGCTCCTGGAAGGCCGACTGTCCAGCAGCCATCTCATGGATTGTCTTTGAGAGTCCAAGAACTAAGTCCGAAAGTTGCTCGAGCTTGGCATTGTCCTTCTGGCGCTGTACCTCGGCATCACGAAGCTGCTCGGTGAAGCGGCGTTCGACATCTGCGACGGCCTTCTTAGTTGAGGTCTGGGCAAGGTTTGTGAAGGTAGGAACGATCGAGTTGCGCAGAACAGTAGCGAATGACTGCTCAACCTGAGGGCAAAGCTTGGAGGCGGTCTGCTCAGAGATGACGCGCTGAAGCTCCTTGTCCTGCAGGGCAGCTGCGATGGCGGGAGCCAAAGAAGCCTTAAGCTCGCCTGGCACAATCTTGGCAACATGCTGAGAGACTGCTGAGGTGAGCTTCTCGTTCAACAAGGTCGAACTTGTCTCAACGATAGCAGGAACAACGCTGCTGGTGATGTTGGTGGCGATGATCTTGTGAAGAGTCTTCTCCACGTTGTCGGTCAAAGTGCTAGACACAAGACGAAGCACAGCATCCTGCTTGGCAGCGGCAGCAGCGTCCTGGATACGCTTGTCATCATCGAGTCTACGGTACAGCGAGTCAATCTCTCTGGACAAGACATCGCTAACAGCCTTGTTGATAGTCTCAGCGTCAACAGAAACAGCAGTCTCGGTAGTCTTTGCAGACTTTTCGATAGGTGCAGGTGAAGGTGTGGCAGCCGCAGTGGGCTCCTTAGTGGAAGGAGCAGCCTCGGTAGCTGAAACCTTGGGACGAGCGGCCAGAGCGTACGAGGCGGGAGTGAGAATGGCAGGGTTAGTGGCAGTCTCGACAATGCTCTGTTCAGGAACGGCCTTCTTCGGCTTCTCGGCCTTGAGGGCACCATTAACCACAGGCTCCTGCCTGGTGGCAGGCTTTGTAGCAGCTGTGGCGGCGGGCTTAACAGGCTCAGACTTCTGGGGAGAAGGAGGTGCGACGGCCTTTGCGGACTTTGCAGGCGCCTCTGCTGTAGTTGCGTTGGGAGAGATGCTGGCAACCGAGATAAGGCCCGAGGCCTCGGCATCGACAGGGTGGAGGACCTTGTTGTCACGGCTCCAGCCCAAGTCCTCGTGCTTGATGTTCATGCAAGTGACACCCTTGGAGTGCATGGCATAGAGCTCAAAGAGTACGTCGCTGGAGGCCTCGGAAGCGACAGGGGTGTGAAGCATGTCCACGCTGCGCAATTGACCCTTGGAAGCGAAAGACAGCTCGCGAATACCGCTCATGATAGCAGTCGACTCAGGACGAGGCAGATTGGGGTCCTGCTCAGCAAGCATGGTCGTGTATCGGGCTTGATCCATGCTAGGGATGTTGTAGCGAGGAGCCGATAGGTGGATGAAGTAGATCGAGTTACGTGTAGGGTGGCCAAGAGCGATGATGCCAGTCTTAGGGTGGTAGGAGATGCTGCAGATGGCATCAGAATCCTTGTCGTGAGGGAAGTAGAGCTCCTGGACAGGCTTGTTGAGGCCAAGATCCCAGAGCTGAAGAATGTGGTTTTGCTTCAAGCCAACAAGCAGGTAGCGGAGAGCAACGCCCTTAACGCATGGCCTCTCCTTGTCAACGAACATGATGGAGGAAGGAGTGGCCTTCTCAGCAGGAAGAGTCGTCGTCAAAGTGAGCAGAGGATCCTTGCGCTCCAGAGCGGGACGCTTGCCAGAAGAAGCCGTTTCACGGGCTTGTTGTGCCATGTCACGGATATCCCAGAACTTGATGCGTCCGCTCTTGTCCAGCGATGCCAACAGACTGTCGTCACCGCTGAAGGCGAAGTCCTTACCAGCCTTGCCGGTAGAGATCTTCAAACAACGCTCTTGCAAGTACTTGTCGTTGTCGACGACGCGGGTCTTCTTGTCGGTGTACTGGTTCTGACGGGCAACGAAAGGCGAGATGATGTAGATGGACTTGCCTCTCGAGATGGCGAAGAAGTCTGCGTTGCGCGAGCTCATCTTGGCTCTGGTCTTAACAGGGCTGCCAGAGGTGTTGTCATCTTGAACGGGCACAGGAGGCAGCACAAAGCCTTGTGACTCAAGGTCCAGGTCGTCGAATGAATCGCCCTCGACCTTGTTAATGCTGGTCCAGAAGACAGAGCCATTAACTCCGGTAGCGAGGACTGTCTCAATATCCTTGTGAGCACCACTGGCTGTGCAGATTTGGACGTTGAAGACACGCTCGGCAGTGGAGCGGAAGACCTGCTTGTCCTTACCAGAGTCCTGGCGGATCACACGGAAGCCGCCACTCTTAGACATGGCATAGACAATGTGGTTGGGCGAAGCAGTGACGAGCGCGCGATCGATCTGCTCGAACTCCTTCTTCAGACGAGCAATGTCCATGAGCGAATCGGAACGCATAGCAGTGGCCTGGCTGTCCTTGTTGATAGTGATGGAGACAAACGGTCTCATGGGGAAGTTGTAAACGCGAACAGCGTAAATCTTGCTGTCCTTACCAGACTCGTCGGCATCAGCGCTCTCCCAGCTGTCAGCGANCCTCCTCAGTAGCCTTGGTCTGCTCTTTCGAGGCAGAAGCTGTGGCACTGTCGGCTTGGGCAAGTGCTTTTTCAACTTGCTTGTCGACCTTCTCGCCAACGCCGCTGAGAGTTTCGGNNCCACACTTTGGTGAGCATCGGCCGAGGGCTGGGCTGGACGAGGAGAAGGAGATGGTGATGGAAGAGAAGATGTGATCTTGCGGTTCTTTGCATTGGGAGGACCGTTGTCCGTGTCTTCAGGTTGGGAGACATCGCGTTGATGTTTGGGACCCTCGGTCTTAAGGGCGGGCTGGGGCGACGAAGCAGTCATCTGCTCGAAGGGATTGACGTAAGTGAAGACTGGCTTCTTTGCTGGAGGGCCTTCGAATGGGGTGGTCTCGCGGGATCCGACGCTACCGAAGAGGCGGACGGAGGGGTCTTGGGGGTCAACAGCGTCCATGGTAGGAAAAGGAACGGGCTCATGGATGACTGTCTCAGGGACTTGAGCAGGCTGCACGGCCGGGGAAGAGAGACCAGCGGCGGAAGCGTTCTTGGGTCTGTTCAGAAGACCGAGGAGGAAGTTCTGAGCATCTCCAAGAGGCTGCTGAGCCTTTTGGTCGGGCTGAGGCGAAGGCATCGAGATACGCAGAGAAGAGGCGCTCGATGGCTTCTGGTTGAAGGAGGCGACAAGATCTGAAGCCGAGCCAGAGCGAGACTGTTGCTGTGCAGAGTGGAGCTGAGGCGATGGGTTCTGAGCAGCAATGTTCTGCAGAGAGGCCAAAGGACTCATGGCAGAGGCAAGCTGGTTTGAGTTGAACTTGAGCAAGTTCAAGAGATCGTTGGACTTTGAGTCACCAGGAGCAGGCGTGAGACTTGGACTCATGATTGCTGAAGGGTGTTGGGGGTTGGGAGTGTGGATAGCAGGAGAGAACAAGGGCGATGAAACAGAGGGCTGTTGGTACTGGTGGGAAGGAGTGTTGTTACTGGTGGCCCAGATCGAAGGGTGAGACTGTTGTTGCTGGTTCTGCTGGTCGCTGGAAGCAGCAGCTGGGCTCTTCAGACGGCTGAAGAGTTCTTGCAGGTCGGCCATATTGGGTGGTTGATGATAGGTTCGGACCAGTGGCGTGGTGAAAGCAGAAGGTGGTACACGTGTGAAAGTGAAAGCGAGAGGTGCGGGTGAGGCGGATCAAACTCAAGCGCTGCGCGGGTATCAAAGCAAAGAGACGCGGTGAATGAGAAAGAAGAAGGAAGAGGGCGGAAGCGTATTGTGGTGTTTGCCAGCGAGTGAAGCTGTCTTGTTCGGCGCGACGACGTTGTCGATGTCTGTCTTGGAGGCGATCACTGCAAATTCCGTATTCGCGAGAGAAGCAGCGTCATCGAATGGCGTGGACCCACCCACTCGGTTCCTTCCTCTTCCTTCCCCACAGCCCGACGACTTGAGCTATAACAATGCAGTGTGCACTAAGATATGCCCAAAGGGAGCTGACTCAATAGCTACGTCTCGCAGACCATTCTTCGTTCCTCACGGGTACTTTCACCATTGTAGCATTACAAGCTTTAGCACATGAGGGGACGACATATCCAAGCATTGCCCGTGCCTCGACTTTCGTAAGCATGGGCTGGAAGGACATTCTGCGTCCTATACGAGATGGTTTGCGAGACAATTTGCCGTCCAAAAAGCCCCACCAGAATCCCGAGAACGAGAATCGACGCCGTGAAGATACCCTTAGAGGCTTTACCTACTTTGACTCGTTCTGCGACATCGATGGCTGGCGACCTGAGCAAGCATATTCCTTTCAAAGAGCAAACACTCCTCTGCTTTCAAGGCCAACTTTCAAATCTGACCAAGGCCAAGCTAAAATCACTCTCATACATGACTACTCTGGAAACTACCAGCAGTATGAAGACATTCATGGCCCACCTGTGGACCAACCGTCGTACAGCTGTGAATATCTGCAAGCTATTGACACCTTTGTATACTTCTCTCATAAGGTTTGTGACGATAATCTTGATCGATGTTATTAAACTAAACCACTTNNCAAGCTGGTGTGCATACCNCCTCCATCCTGGACGAATGTTCTCCACCGTAATGGTGTCAAATCGCTCGGTACATTTCTTGTAGAGCCACAGTCAAGAGATATATCCAAGATGGTGCAACGGACTTCGTCAAGGGCACAAGGGTGGAACTATACCTTGGCAGATCAGCTAACACGCATTGCTAATTACTATGGGTTTGACGGTTGGTTGATCAATATTGAGAAGACTTTTCCTATCGCCGACTGGAGTCTCTCAAAGCTCGAGGGCTTTCTGGAGCAACTAAGATCATCCTTCGATGACGGATGTGTTATTTGGTATGATTCACTCACAAGCAATAACAGAATCGACTACCAGAATGCATTGACGGGGCAGAATGCCTTGCTCGCCAAAGCTGCCGGCTCTATACTCACAAATTATGCATGGTCACCGGATACGGCCGCTGCCTCCAAAGCCCTTGCATTGCAGAATGGCATTAATCCTGTAAACATTCTCTACGGCATTGACGTCTGGGCGCAAAGTTCAGAGCGCTCTGTCCGGGAGACGTGGCCTAGAGATATAGGCGGTGGTACCGGCACTGGTCTAGGTGTCGCGAAACTAGCTGAGTTGGGTCTCAGTGCTGGCATCTTTGGCCCAGCTTGGCCATATGAGCATTTTACTTGCCTATCGGATTCCAAGGCTGTCGAGAACTCTATGTGGACAGGAGTCGCTCTGCCAGAGACATTACGCTGTGGCTGCTCCTCGAAAAACCGACATTCCATCCAAGGCTACATGACCTATCCAATATTGCGTAATGCACAAGAGTTTCCGGCTGGTTCAGACACTTTCTTCTATACCGACTTTAGCCAAGCGTTCGAAGCAACCACCAATTCAGATCAAGTTGCCGACAAGAGCGAAGTACGTGCGAGCCTTGCCTCGCAGTCTATATTGCCTCGACCAAGTATACATCCCAACGTTCAGCAAGATATCTACAGTCAGATTGAGTCGTGCCCTTCCAGATTGTCTTTGTATATGCCTACCTTGGGCAAGACTGCATCCGCACAAAGAGCATTGAGGCTCTTCAAACTCAGCATGCCGGCGTCAGAGGGACTTGTCATTACCATTCAGTACCGCAAACCAAAGACACCTAGTTCGTTGCTTGTGTGGCTCAACCTTGAAGGCTTGAACGTAGAAATACCCATTGTAGAGCAACGGGAACGGGTGACCGAAGAGCTTCAGGCCAACAAGTCAGGCACATGTCTCACCGGAATATCGTTGCGAGTGAAAGGGCACATTGAGACGATGACCAGCACTCTGGTTGTTGCAATCATGTCTATCTGCGTCCGTCGCAGAAGCAAGGCTGGCAGAAAGTGCACGATATCCGACGCGACACTAACCGAAGTAGATGCGACCATGTCATGTCTCTCTTGGAAGTTTGATGATGAAGTGTGGAATGCTAGGCGCGAAGACGACGGACTTCCTTACAGTGATGTTACAGGGCCTTTTAGCTTCTTTGTGATCGAGGTTGATGGGCAGGAAGTGAGAAGAGCATATGCGTTGGACTACCTGCTGCGAGAGGTCGGTGACGAGTTAGCAATCCGAATCACAGGTATGGGGTTCGATGGCGAGGTGCTTTGCGTATACACGAGCAGTTTGCGGAAGCGACAACGGCAGGGGTCAACAGAGAGCTGGCAGTTGGTGTAACACATAGCCTGGAGATGGACCAATTGCAGAGGCTGTCGAAAAGCCTTCAGACTCGATGATTGCCTATACATGTATATATATGTATATTGTCAGCTGGAGTGAGGAGTTGTTCTCCTGAAACGGCCTCCGTGAAGGGGAAAGGGCGATGACGGCGCACGGACGCGTTTGAACAACGTGTCAAAGCTGTTGTTAAATGCTAGGAGCACTCGCATCCAACAAGTTGCATCTCCCTCTTTTGCTGTTCTTGCTGGCAATCTGTTCTCTGCTGTCGCATACCCTCACACAGCGCCTTCATAGCCTCGAGGCAACCTTTGCTCAATCCCGTCAGCCTCAGCCAGCCGATCGAATTCGGTTGCAGCAATGATGAACATCTTTCGCATTCTGGGTGGGTTCACTGTAGTTATGTGTTGCTTGCCAATGCAATGTGCTAATCGACATGGCCAGGCGACTTGTCGCATCTGTTCTCCATCCTGATCCTGCTGCACAAGATGAAGACGTCCAGTGTACGTCCACCTCGCTTTTACCAACCTCTCCAATCCTGACCACGTCTACAGAG
Source organism: Aureobasidium uvarum (assembly GCA_903853725.1). Taxonomy (NCBI): domain Eukaryota; kingdom Fungi; phylum Ascomycota; class Dothideomycetes; order Dothideales; family Saccotheciaceae; genus Aureobasidium; species Aureobasidium uvarum. The sequence goes on from CAINUL010000015.1 coordinate 1,255,680, forward strand.
CGCATCCGGCATCTCGTTCAAGTCGCAATTCCTCTACCTCGTCGTATATGTCACCCGATACCTCGGTACGTCCTCCCGCCTCGAGAAACACACGAACCGCATACTGAGCCCTTTCCTACANGACCTTCTTTGGAGAAACCCATTCGATAGCTTGTGGAACACGACTTTCAAGCTCGTCTTCATTGGAACCTCTGCCTACATCATCTACTTGATGCTCAACGACTACAAGCCCACCCACGATCCCAACCTCGACACCTTCAGAGTTCAGTACCTGGTCGCAGGAAGTGCCGTCTTGGGCATCCTATTCCCCTACAAGTACCAATTTACCGAGGTACCAACCACTCGGTCAACATGTCTTCCCACTCTTCTGACNACAACGCAGATGCTTTGGGCCTTTTCCATCTGGCTGGAAGCTGTCGCCATCCTTCCCCAGTTGTTCATGCTCCAGAGAACCGGCGAGGCAGAGACCATCACCACCCACTATTTGTTCGCTCTGGGTGCTTACAGAGCCCTCTACATCCCCAACTGGATCTACCGCTGGATCACTGAGAGCCACTTCGAGCCTATTTCGGTCATCGCAGGTCTTGTTCAGACCATTCTGTACTCCGACTTCTTCTACATCTACTACACCAAGTACGCTATGGCCACCCATTGTCTCGAGAGCGTTCGCTAACCGTCACTCTAGNNGGTCTTCCAGGGTAAGAAATTCAACCTGCCCGTGTAGACGATCATGCGTACAATCGGAGTTCACATTTACGCCTTTGTTTGGGATGCATGGACAGGCGCCTGCGATGAGCCTCAATTTTCAGGACATCTTCATAGCCATGACTAGATCAAAATTCGAATGCAAAAGTCACAACCCAGGGGTAGGTCGCCGATTCACATCGAGTTCCGTCAAATCTGGTGACAGTCGGCTGAAAATTGGACATCCCCTCTGCTCTACCGAGTCGCCGGCGGCTATGACACTGGACAATTGACTTGATGTTTAAGGATCAGGTTCGAGGCACTGATGTTCCTAGAAGCTCAGAATCAGGGAGACAACGTAAGCAAAATGCAAGCCACTCGCTGACCCGTGAACGCGCGTGTACCCACCTTCATCACGACACTCTTTCATTGGTCTTCGAATATCGCGCACGGCAAACGGCAATCGCGTCCCTACTTTGCATTTGGGGTTAAGTAGAATTCAGGAATCGAACCTCACTCAGATACGGCCACCTCAAGCACAGCTCCCAACTTTCTCCCTTCACAACTCATTCTCAAGTCTATACAATGCTCGTGTACATCNNTTTTCTCGCAGCGCTGCCCCTTGCAGCTGCACTCATAATTCCTCGCCTAAATGGCACCTATAGTGTAGGCACGCAAATCACTGAACTTGTGGATGACAGTCGCCTCATCAATGGAACCTATCGGCGCATCATGACCACCTCATTCTTTCCAGTCGGATACCATGCAGACTGTGTGCCATACTTGGCTCAATACATGCCCAAACTCACCGCCGACTATAATGCCGTGACCTACAGCGCCTCACTGGGCTTGACGATCCCCAACGCTACGTTTGAGCAATTGCAACTCCAAGTCTGCAATACGACATGCGACAAAGGAAGACTCACTGACAGGGCATGGCCACTCACGCTCTTCTCTCCCGGTCTGGGTGCTTCACGCCAACTCTACAGCGCTTTGGCCGAGCAGCTCGTCGCCACGGGTTATATCGTCGTCACCGTCGACACGCCCTTGCAGGCAGACATCATCGAGTACACCGATGGCTCGTTTCTGCTCGCGCCGGGTATAGGCACTGATGCCCAACTCGAAGCCGCACTCCCAGATCGAGTCAAAGACATCATCTTCGTCAAGAACAAAATGCTGACTGGTGTGGGTCTGCCATCCTCTGTCAAGCCAGATCCCCATCGCATCGCTGCCTGGGGCCACTCTTTTGGAGGCGCTGCAGCAGCTCAAGTGCCACTTGAAGATCCGTCTTTCCGAGCCGGCATCAATTTCGATGGCAAGCTCTATGGCTCTGTGGCCACCTCTGGTCTTGGACAGCCTTTTCTCTTCTTCTCACACTCCATCCAACCAGACTCGGGCGTAATAAGTTCTTGGCAATCCTTCTTGCAAGCCTCACCTACGTTCAACAAGTTTGAATTGCGCTTGAATGGTTCTGTGCATTTGACGTTTTCGGATGCTCCGCTTCTGGCTGATCTTTCCGGTATCGTCGAGTTGCCTGGAGCTGGGACTTTGATTGGGCTGTTGGATGGTAGGAGGGTGCTTGTTATTCTCGCTGCGTATGCGGACGCGTTTTTCGGGTATGCATTCAGAGGGGCGGTAAAGGTGCCAGAGCTGCTTAGAGGCCCCAATTCTGGATTTCCGGAAGTGGAGTTTGTGGGTTGACCCGCTTTGAATCTGATCGGGGAGATCAATCTTGTGTAAGAAGGAATATTGTTGTCGTTTCTCGTTAATTTACAATCTTTTTCGCCCGTCCTCGATAGCCTAACATTGAGCCTTTGAACAGGAAAACAAGGAACTTAACACTGGTTGTCCACAAAGCCGCCGACTCTCCTTATGGCTCTCCGTACGCAATGAGACGAGATGAAGAGGGGCAATTGTCCATACGCCTCCCACTCGGTACCATCTTCTGCAGGCGCGTCGAAGTAATTAAACCTCCAGGCAGTCGTGGCACCGCAGTTTTGGAATTCGCGATTCAGAGCGGCGCCGTTGTCGCTGTTTGAAAAACCTCCTCCGCTGATGGTGACAGAGTAATAAGGGCGGAAGGGCTTGATGGGAGCTTTGCAGGTGCCGAGGGGAACTGCAGGCGGTGGCGGACGGGATTGTGTAGGCGAGATTTTGTATGAGATGTTGTTGTTGTCCGAGATGCTGCCGCCGTGCTTCCAATTCATTTTGTTGTTGTTGTCGTCTGGGAGGCTGCAGCCGTTGCNTGTGAGATTGGGAGTCGATTGTTAGAAGTGCTGCAAATATAAATCATTGCGTGCGAGGAGATAGACTTACTTGATGACGCTCATGTAATGGACGCACTCGTCTTGGAAGACCTGATAATTGCGCTGGCCCTTTGGCCATTGCGTGGATAGCTCGACGCGATCAGGCGTGCCGTCGTTGTAAATCTGTGAAAAGATTGAGTCCGACTCTGCAATATTCTGCCCTGCTGACTTTGTGCAGAAATCGCCGATGTTGGAGGCCAAAGTGCCTTGGTCGATATAGTTGTTGGTGTCGATGCTGTTGCATTGCTGACCGCCAGCCTGACCGCCATCCCATATCCTTCTTACCACGAGAGGCTCGATCTTCAGGGTGGCATTCAGCTTGGTGTTTGTGTACTCAATCAAGCCGCCATGTTTGTCGCTGCTCTGCCCGGATTGAGGGACATTGCAGCCGTCTGTCATGATATCGAGCCACGTTGAGCAACCATGCTCACTGATGACGGCGGCGCCGTCGCCCTCCCAACTTATGGACACATTCATGTAGTCAAAGTCTGAACCGAAGGTTGCACTAGTCAGCTCGCCCTTTGATCCCCTCGTGTGGTGCGGATCTGTGCAAAGTTTAGCCCCTTTATAGCAGTCCAAACAGATGGACCTTTTACCTGCACAGAAATCTTTGACGGCCGAGATCATGGCATCACGGCCAGCCCAAGTGTCGGTCGAGTCTTGACTGCAGGCGGCGCCTGGTAAGTCAGGCCAGCCATCGCCTGTGGTGCTGGATCTCATTGGTGGTATTGAACCGATGCCTATTCAAAGTATCATGTTAGCCTGACTGCTATATTCGAAGTTACGTGAGAACACCGAGTTCATATCTCGCACAATTCTCTTCTTCCAACGCTAGGATTNCTGCAATGTGTTCTTACCTAAACGTTGAGCATTATCTGCTGCCATCTGATACAAGATCATGTTTGCGATCAACGCGTGTCCGCCTTGGGTTGGGTGGAATACCCTCGCGGTTTCGTCGCTAACGAACAGCTTCTTGATGTTGATGGTCTTCACAGCTTTGTTGCCTAACAAAATATGCGTCTGATTGGCAATTACAGTGCCCATGGAAGATCCGTTATTGAAGGCCGTAGTATTCGCGAAATGCATCTTCGTGTGTCCAGCTATAAAAGATGGAAGATCGTTGGCATTTCCGAGAGAAACCTTGGCTCCGAGCGCAGGACCTTGGCTGATGTTGCNGTGACGGAGAAGAATCGGAGTCAAAGTTTTGCGTGACATTCCAAGATACCGTCATGTTCTCGCTGCGGTCCATCAGTCTGACCAAGCCAGATCGTAACAGCGATGTGGTGCGTTTTGGAAGGCTCGACTCTGCATCGCTGACCTCGTTCTCGAGCTCGAGGTTTCCGTTGTCGTCTTGTACAGCAGCATACCCATCTTGCCCATCATTGACACTTTNNCGTCAATCGCTTTCTGCACCAAGGCGCCATACATACCACCGAGAGTGTCGTTAACGGGGCTAATGCCGTCTTCCTCGATAAGACTCCGCTTAAGTTCGTCGTGAACAATGTCAGGGAGCTCCAACCATGGCGAGTCGTTTGAGTCCATTTGGTAAAAGAACAGATCCTCTAGATTAGCTCCGCGACCACTAGCCTCATCTTGACTGGGCTGACAGTATCTGCCTCTTGTGACACCAACGTCGTTGTCATAGTCGATAAAATGGACTTGAGGGCCTGCGCGCTGAACTGCGGAGGAAAGTGCGGTGTTCATCGCTTCTACCAGGGAATTCATCTTCTCTCGGCGATCCTTGGTAAGATATTCTCTGGTAAACAGGTTGAGCCACATATGCCAGGAAACAGTATCACAAGAATTGTCAGTAGCGTCGAAGAACTTTGCGTAGCCGGCGTAATNATCTGTGTTTTGTCAGAACAAAAAGCAGTAGTCATCATCGGGATTAGAATCAACCACGAACATATTGCCGTCTGGCGTCAACTTCGATTTGACGAGCTCGATAAGCGCATCCAATTTGGCAGCGAATTGGTCGCCCTCAATTATAGACCGCGAGGCTTCGAGTACGCTCTCGCAGTTGGGGTGACTAAATCCTGCATAGAAACTATAAACGCATGAGTTCAGGATATCGGAGAGTTTTGCGTCATTGCCTCCCTATTGGTGTGTCAGTGACCTTCCAACTGATCAACCATCTCGACAACTTACTGCAGACATAATAACAAACTCCTGACCATTGGAGAGCGCTTTGGCTTGTTTTGAGATATCGTCCACGACTGCTCCGCTACATGCGGTATACGTGAAGTCCAGCTTACTGCGGTCCACTCCTAGCTGGAGTGATACCAGGCTTGCATAGGAACCGTCATACCGAGAGCAACTCCAATTCTCTTCGTTGCCCGCTCCGATACCAGCAGTATATCTGTAGAGACATTAGTGCTATGCTTCTGGATAAACAAAGCTCTAGATAGGGTCTTACGAGTCGCCGATCGCGGCTCCTTTTGTGTAGAAAGAAAGGTCAAACGGGTCTTCATCGTCTGCAGCAGATACCGATGCCAGAAGTGTAGAAAAGAAGAAGCAATATATGCTCAGAAGGACCAAGAACATCGCCATAATCGGATGTCGTGTGTTCCCGAGCACCTTCGAGAGAGTCTGGCCAGATGCTAATGAAGCACTGGAGAAGACGATCGATATGCCCCTGTGGCTGCCTTCTCGATATAAATGGGCTACATGCAGACATGCTTGCAGATCAGAATCATGCTTCTGTGATACTGACGCTGTCCAAGATACATGATGGCTGAGATTACAGTGTAGGTTTCAGGAGTGATGGCGCGACATGCAAGCTGCGTTGCTGGTGTTCGAGCTTTCATCTTGTCATGGTATATCACGTCTCTATCGAAAGTCACCCCATATCCTCAAAAGAATAGCTGGGCGCCTGAAGGTCGAAAAACAAAAGGTGCAACACTTTTAGATTGGAAGGATAAAGAACCAACATGTCATGTTCTGCTTGACGCACCAGTTCCTTCGCGTGCTTTGCGGACGCGGGTGTCTCCTTGGCGGAGGATTTCCAGGGTCCAACAAAACCACCATGACTCGGACTGAGTGCTTCAATTCATGCCCTCAACAGCATGTAGAAAAGTCAACGTACCACTTACAGCATTGCAACAGCGATGGATCTGTCTTGGTTCTTGAAATTCAGTCACATTGTCGAGACCTTCCCGCCCTTCGGACACTAAAGCAATAGCTGTTGGATTTCCATACCCACGTATATCTGACTTGGGGCGTGTATCTGCACTTCTGGATAGTGCCTAGAGTGCATGCATGGGAAATTGACTCGAGAGCTAAACATTGACCACAGGCTACAGCGCCTACTTCATACCTGGCGGTAGGATGTCTCACAAACCCCTTTCCTATCACATACCGAACGATCAATGCTGCCCTTCACGTTTCATTAGTGGAGGCACAGTGCTCCATTCTCTCACCCTTCCAATCTGACAAGGCTTTCCATCTATGGGCCATGTCGTTTCGGCGTGATTCTATCGTTCCTTCGCTCTTCTACCCTGGCCTGAAATGTTCCTTGTCCTGTGTTTCATGCACGCCCATTCCAGGATGATTGAAAAGCCTCGTTGATGCCATGCATCCTCGTGCTGGCATCCAACTTACAGTCTTTCGTTGAACAGTCGTCGTTCTTTTTCTTGTTCTTCTCGAGATTGTTTTCTTTGCTACCGTATACTTTGGGCAAGGCCTATCTATCATGGGCCGCTTTGGTTGTTTGAGCTCTCTGGTTGTCTTCTTTGCGCTTGCACTTGCCATACGACCAGAACAACTAGGTAAGACCTCTGGCTCTGTCTCTTTCACGGCGACATGTAACCAGAGTGCAGGCCAACAGATCCCATCGAAAATGACATGTCGAACACGCGGCTAATATACGACAGATATCCAGCTGAACGAATCTCTCTTCTATGGCTCGCCTAAGATGATTAGCTACGGCGTCGTTGTCCAGATCGCCGGTCTAAGCGATTGGGAAGACAAACACATCCTCGACATGGCCTTTGTTGCGTATCAGAAATTTCTTACCCAATTTGGAGAAGACCTCACCAATAGAAGATATACGAACCCTAGTCTAAAAGATAGAGACCGACCGGCAGTCACTACTACGATGGTCATCGACAACACTGCTTATATCTCAACCTCACTCAAAGGCAAGGGTTCTTACATTTATGATCCAGCCTTGTCTGCCGTCAAAACCGATCATCCATGTGACGGCCCTGTGCTTGATGGACTCCGCCGTTGTCAAGAGAGATCGATCGACGTCGCTGGCGCAACGCGTATGCATCGCACGTCGGCCAAATGCGGTGAGTGGATAGTGTGTAGGCCTCGTCATTATCTGACCTTTTGAGCAGGAGAGTACATGGCGGCGTTAGCNTTTTGTATTGATACCCGACAACAGAGGGATCTGTCCGACGCGAAAATTGTGACCATCACTACAAATGCAAAGGGCGAGATTGCAACTATTCCGCCTTGCGAGAAAACCAATTCGGAAAACCACGTANNAGTGTCTACTTGGTCGAGACTTTTTGGCGGCATGAAGCTCAAGCTCATATATCATCGTGCAATCGAAATATGCTGATGGTGAACGCAGCTGCCCAACGATTGGGGTTGCAACGAGTTCGCGCAGGAGGTGAACATGCATGTCATCACCGGAGACAGCGGGCGAGAGGCCAAGGAGGTAGCTGACGAAGATATCCAACAGCCGAGCGAGCAAACTCGATACCCCTGAGTAAGCGTGTAGATTGTAAAGCCAGCTTGATCTCGCCTCCTCCGTATGCTATGACATGTACTGGGTGTATTTTTACGGATGTGCATTACTGCTGAGAGAACTGGTGAATCCTAGGTTGTGTATCCTTGGATGGCAAGAGCCAGGTCGTCGGCGTCGCGACCGATGGTGAGATCCCCTTCTCCTCGCGCCAAACAAAGAATATCGCACATATAACTCCAAGGCTCCTGATGCATATCACCGTCGTATTCGTCCCCGGNGGGAACCCCGAACCTCAAATCCAGCGGCACACCCTGATGGACCGCTTCGTCCTTGGTGGTAAGGCTCATGAGAAAATAATGAAAACGGAAGTGCTCCTCTCTTGTCTCTTCTGAGGCTGCTCGAAGTTCGGCGTACATTGCATCCCTGAGCTCCGGATAATCGAAAGCGAGCAAGATTCTGTGTATGAAATACCAAGAAGCTGGTGACGTAGAAAATGTCAAGGGCGTTTTACGGACCGAATTTGGAGGACCGACGTAGGCGGAGCAGGCTGCATAGGCGCTGGCGCAGAATTCGGCGTTGCGCATCAAATTTGGCAACCAGAGGTGGAGTGGCGGTTGTTCTTCGTCACCGAGTGAGTTGCCGAGACGCGTCTCAGTAATTGCGAAGTCGATGGCTTGATCAGCTGCTGGAATCGTCGACTTGATGATGTCTTGAACAATCTGATCCGTGTGTTGAAGCCATATCGAATGCAACTGTTTGTTGACACTTGAGAAGCGCATTGCTGTTGGGACAGTTGGGCACGCCGCAAAGATGTGAATGAGCAACTCGCTGGGAAGTGAGAGAAACTCGGGCATGTTGTTTCAAGGGTACGAGTGAGGACGTGTTGTGTGAATTGGGCGACGGAGATGGAAAAACAGAAATGTAGAGTCGGCCATCGCTCGAATTATTATTGACACAATCATACCTGCTAGTGGTGGAAGAGGATCAATGGTGAAACCGTAAGGCACCACAGAATCAAACCAGACAACTGATTCACCACCGAAGATCTACCGACATCAGGAGATGAACGAATTCCATCAAGTGTTTGCTGAGAGGAAATGATTTCTTGGATACTTGACATGACTCTAGCATGGATTGTTCTGTATATTTGGCGACTATTTGTGTGGAAAGCTTCTCCTACCTTGATGGCATAGCATCCGTCTTTATGGGTAGGTTATAAACCATCAAAACAAAGTAACCAGCACGTACGGCCACAGTCAGCTGAAAACTGGGCATCCCGTCCGCTCTGCCATACATAAGCAGTTGAACGGCAGATTAGTACTACGGTGGGTGACCACGTGGGAATCCCTGCTGCTGTACGTTTTGTATCCTTTGCTCATCCATCCGGAACATACATCTCTCCAACCCGCCAACATCAGTCCATTTCGTACCACCAACACATTCCCAGCAAGTGACGGTGCAGACTCCTTCGCTAAGCACGAGAAACCCATCACTTCTCTCTCCTATCCATAACTATCTGTGATGTCTGTCAACCATCTAACATCTCTTCTTTTACACCATAGACGGCCTCGCGAACTAGACCTTTTCTCAGATCATCTCACGGCCGTTGAAGACATACGAGGCCGGAGATGCATGTATATGCTAAGGCGCAACACTGACTCCACCCCACGTCGTTCCTTGACAACCGTGTTCATGTTTGATTCATTTTCAGCGGTATCAGAGTGACTATCGTCTTCTGCCAGTCACATATCCATTCTTACATGCTTGTCGAGCATTGGCGGAGATATCGTCAGGTGAATCCTGAGGAAAGCACGATTGCTTTTCTAGGACAAGAGTCGACGGAATCGTGCCTTCCAATGTCAATTGTCCCCGAGTTTAGTCAATCGTGCACAAACCCGACACTGTAAGGTCCGCTTTAGCTGTGAGCGGAAGAACATTGTCTGCTCGATGCATCCACCCACCATATGTCTTACAAAGGTGTTCTGACGACGTTCGTCAACTTTCTCCTCAGCGACTTGCAGAGGTTCGCTCGCTTGCGCATTGGATCTAGTTTGAGTAGAATTCGAATTTGTATACACATCGGCGCCTTATATATCCATCATTAATCCCGATTACTCGTCGGGGTTCGACATGAGAACTCTATCCCATAATCACGTTAGGCTCTCATAAACAACCTTCGACAATGCCAGCATTCTTCTCTCGAGATTTCACTCCGACGATGCCTCAGACTCCAAGCTGGCGATGGCGTTGAATGCGGCCTGGATGGCACAGAGGCCTATTCACGGGAACGTTAGCTTAAGGCTGAGATCTAAAAATCGTTTGATGATCAGCGTGTCTGCCACTTACCGTCATTCGCATTAGCCATATCTCCATTTATCATGTCCTGCTCAACGATCTGGATGTCCGCTTGCGCAGTCTGCAAGTACGAGATCACGTCCGACGCCGACCCGGGGACAACGGGTGGGGGATAGTTGCAGTTTGGAGGAGCCAACGCCGCGAGCTGCTTGTATGCGCCCTCGAAGTCCGTGGCGCCAACCTTGATGTTGAGATCCACGATGTCGTTGATCACGTCGTTGAGACTCTGCTCGAAAGCCAGGATTGTGCTGGCGGTAGCTCCGGAGAGAGCAGGGATTGGAGTTGCGAAAACTGGAAGAGTGAGGCCGAGGGCAGCCACGAAGGCGGTCGAGAAGTGCATCTTGCTGTAGCTGAGGGAGTTTGAAGGGTGGTAGAAGTACAGGTTGATTGATTTGTGAGGTGAGACTTGTCCCAAGATATCTGATGGAAGATAGACAAAGCGAGAGAATGGCGCGCGCATTGGATGTACTTATAATCGACCTCCAGAGTGCTATTGACCGTAGCATTGCCATAGTAACATATATCGAGCCACCAGGTTACAGTCGTCTAACGCGTCAGTGTACGCTGTGCTCTAGAGATTCAGAGTGACATTGTGGCTAAGCACTCAGCTCCAAAGCCATCACACTCCTGCGCGATTCCCGATGGAATACGTGCTGACTGCATGACTGACCAAGGCGGACCACATGCCAAAGTGGGAACCAGAGGCATACGAACTCTGGGTGGCTGCCATAGGGCTGGCTGACTAGACGAGCTCTGTGAAGGCTGCGGGGTTCGTTGCAGCAGCCCCTTCGCAGCCGACGAGCTGAAAACAATAATAGCAAAGCTAAGCTTCGAAAGCTTTCGATGCATCTAAACCAATCCGTATGTGGTCGTAGACTTCCACGTGGTACAGGTACAGGTACACGCATGTTCCGACCCATCACCCAAGGTACCAACAGAAGTGTCGACAAAGCTTGAGAAGCTTGCTTGAGAAGCTTGACATACTTGACATGCTTCACATGAACGCCGCAGAGGTCTCCTTACAAGGCGGGCATGGAGAGTCACGGCTAGCATACAACGCGGGGGTCTTCGACATTCCTCTCTATGATGCTTTTGAGTCGAGCCGCTGGATAAGCCTCACCAGAATCGCCAGAATCGATGTGTAGGCTCATGAGCCAGCGATAGTCAGCAGGAGTACAAAGATGCAGCATCAACGTTACATAGCGGTGGCCTGCTTGTCAGAAGCTTGGGAGTGTAGAGGTGGTGCAAAGCCTGCGGCTGATGAGTGCATACTGATGTGTTCGGAGCTGAAAGAAGGTACAAGATACTCGTTCATCGCTATGCCAACGCAGGAGCCGACCACGGGGTAGAATCAAGTGCTGCGACTTGGTCACTGAGCATGTATCTCTCCTCCCATTCGGTGCTGCTCCTCGAGGAATCAGTAGAGTAGATATGATTAAGAGGTGGCCATCACATCAAAGCAACGTAAGAATGTGTGTGACTGCAGTAAAGAGGGCACTCGGCAGAACTGCCGAAGCATCTGATAAGATCAAGCTAGAGTTTGCACCATGCGACCGTGCTCAGACCACGTGCATCACATGCGAGAAGCGATTACGTCAAACCGTTGGAATTTTCTGAATTGATGGCGCTTGGCGACAAAAATGTACGTAAATGGGAGAGAAGCTGCTCTGATGCAAGGCACGATGCGATGAGTCGACGAGATTGTACCGGAGGCGACCTGTCTCGCAAGCTTTCTTTGTTCAGTTTTGCGCGTCTCGCATTCACCCCTTGCATCTCACTGTCAACATGAAGTCGCCCATCCCGGACTACCTCAACCATGTGCTCGAGAAGGCGCGACCGAACGAGGGAGGAGCTGCCGCCGACTACATCGAGACGCTGGCCAGGGCAGACACGTCCAAGATGGCAGTCGCCCTGGCCATGGTCGACGGCAACGTTTACTCTGCAGGAGACGACAAGATCGAGTTCTCCATCCAGTCCATCTCCAAATCTTTTGTCTACGCCATCGCCATCGAGGATGCCGGACTGGACCAAGTGCTGAAGAAGATCGGAGTCGAGCCTTCGGGTGACAGATTCAACCAACTGTCGCTTGAGCGCAGCACGAACCGACCCATGAACCCCATGATCAACGCTGGCGCCATTACCGCTCACTCCCTCGTCGTCTCGCCCACCGCAACTCTGCACGAGCGAACCGAACGCATCTTGAAAGTCCTCTCCAGGCTGGCTGGTCGCGAGTTGCATGTCGATGAGGAGGTCTACAAAGCCGAGCTGAAGGACGCCGACAGGAACATGGCTATAGGATACATGCTCAAGGCTGCTGGCATCATCACATGCGACCCAAGGGAGGCTGTAAAAGGATACATTCGTCAATGCGCCATCAACGTCAACGTCCAAGACTTGGCCATGATGTCCGCTGTGCTGTCCAATGGCGGCGTCCATCCCGTCACTGAAGAGCAAATCATACCACACACAAGTGTCCGTCAGGTCCTGTCTGTCATGACGACCTGCGGCATGTACGACGCTGCCGGTGATTGGGTCTCCAACGTCGGCTTCCCAGCAAAGAGTGGTGTCGCCGGTGCTATCATCGGTGCTCTGCCCGGTCAGGTCGGTCTTGCCACATTCTCNCCCAAGATCGACGCACGCGGCAACAGCGTGCGTGGTGTAGCCATGTGTGAACAACTCTCGCGTGACATGGGACTTCACATGATGGATGTCAGTCACGTCGCCCGATCGACCGTTCAAACCTCGGTATCCACACTCGTCCCTGGCGAGAATGACAAGCACGAACCACACAACTTGAACTGCGACCGCAAAGTGGTTGTCTTCAAGCTACGAGGTGCCGTACGCTTCCCTGGTGCAGAANNAAGATTGACAAGAGCATTAGCGTACGAGTTAGGAAAGCCCGACCCATCTGATCCTGGATCTGGATGCCATGCTAACGCTTGCGCCATTGTCTTCTCCTTCCGCGAGGTCTTTTCACTAAACTTCATCGCCCGAAGATTGATTCACGAAAACATAACACGCCTCTTGGGAGAACGAAGAGTCTTGGTCATCATCGACCCTACAAGTGTACTCGAATGGGACCCCACAAAAGCAAAGAACGATAGACATCCAAAGGTTGTCGACAACGATACGGAGGCACGAGACTACATTGGAGGAACGGGCTGTCAAGCCGTCTCTGAAGATCCAGAATGGTAGATACCCACACGAAGTTATGACCGGTCAAAGCGCTTTCTCTTCGATACACTAAATACAATTCTTGCATAATGAACTTCTGGGTAACAGGCGTCTGGCACCATTGCATGACCTAGCAATATGTGAACACTGGGAGACACACCGCGCACTCATCCGATTCTGATACCATGGATACCTGCAAGCGACACTATTCATCAAGCTAGATTTGGGGCTTAGTTATTACTTCTATCAAAATTTCTTTCATAACAAACATCATCTCTCATAAGGATTGCCTTGTTAACCATCTAAGACGAGGAAGTCTCATCAAAGGGCTCAGCATCATCAGTAGGGTTACCAGTTCCATCATCAGTAGGCACTTCCTGGTCAGCAAAGGCCAAAAACACAGCCTCCCAATGATCCTCGAATTGCACCATGAAACTACCATCACTAAACACATCATTGGAAAAGCTTCCAGTGTTGCCTTGGTTCATGTGGATATCGTGGATACCGGACTCGCCATTGGAGTCATTGTAGCCTTGGCCCCAGAGGTAGACTTTGGCTTTTTGGTTGATGGCTTGGGTGAGGATGGGCTCGAGTTTGTCTTCGATGGTGTTGTTGCCCGAGGCGGGGAGAATGGTGCCAGCGTTCAGGTCTAGGAGAGCGGGTGTGGTGCGGATGAAGTCGAGGGCGTACTTGGAGTGCTCGCCATTTGTGGGCTTGAGGACTGTTTGGCCCAGAGGCAGGGAGGCGAGTTGTTGGGTGATGGGGTGTTGGAAGTTGTTGTTTACCCAGTAGACGAGACGGGAGTCCTTGCTTGTGGACTTGACATTGATGTCTGCTTCGGGAGAGTTGGTGCCGTCGCTGAGTTTTAGGGTGATGTGGGGGCTTTTGGGGTCCTGCTCGGGGGTCTGGGCGACATAGGAGACGGGGTTGGCGACCCAGATGCTGTAGTTTTTGAGCGAGTGGCTGCTGTTGCTACCTCCCTGGTTGCTTCCTCCCTGATTGTTGCCTGAGCGGCGCTCGCTGTCACGAGATTTGTGCTCTCTGTGGCCGCCGTGGTGGTGTCCGTGGTGGGGCATCTTGTGGTATCTGAATGTAAAGCAGAGGATAGTAATTAGACCTTGTCAATACGGTAACTTTTGATTGAAAAGAGTAGAGAAGATGGTGATACAGCAGCAGGGGAACAGCCCTCTTTTGAGTTCGACCACAAAGCATTGCTTCCACCTACGTTGCTACGCAGCTTGCTTACCAGTCCTTACAGGTTTCTGAGGGGGTGGACGCGTCGTCAAAGGCGCAGCAGGCAGAGGCAAGACACCATGGGTCTGGTTTATCTGAAGCACGAGCTGAAGCTATTGGTCGTCGGCAGTGCGTCATGTCACCCCTGCAGGGAAGGTTGTCGCAAACGTGCAGTTCGGTCGTGGTTGCTGCGGATGCCGAGCCGCTTCACGATCCACCGCCCCGGCCCGTTGCTTGTTTCGGATGCTTGGTTACCTTGAGGATGCTTGGAACTTGATAAGCCTCTTTGGTTGACAATCTAGCGTTAGTTTGCACAGGGATATGTTCTACTGGAACATGAGATATGCTGACTGTGATCAGGGGTGCCACCTATTGTACCGAAGAGGGTCATGTTGTTTTTCTTCAAAACATCCATCATAATCATCGTCATGAACCTCCTCAGCCACCATGTATCGAACAGCCGACAAGGAAATGATCATCCAAGATATAGGAATCATCACCTACCAACTGCTCTCAATACCACAAAATGTGAGTTCGCAATAGCAGATACGGACGTCATTCGTAAATCGTGGTTAGCATCGGAGCCACTTCCGTAGTAACCCAAGACTCGAGATGAGAAAGATCGGAGATAAGCATGCTGTAGCTCTGAAATGTCATTGGGGAAGCGACGTAACTCATTAGACCTTCTTGATTACTGAGGCTTCAAGTAAACCGAATTAGAGACAATCTCGCAAGGCAACATTGCTAATATATGAATGAGAGCTATCTACCAGCCAAAATATCAGCAGCAATCTTCTCTGCTAATGCATATATCGTAGCTTGAGGATGACCTGGAGGCAAGAAAGGGAATGCGCTCGCATCGACCACCCTTAATCTATCCACTCCGATAACTCTTGCTTGCGAATCAACAACAGCCATACTGTCGTTTCTTTGACCCATCTTGCAGGTACAGCTGGCATGCCAGTTGAATCCAATATTCTTCTGCAAATAGCTGAGAATGTCTGCGTCTGAGGAGTTGAAAGGCAAGTCTTGTGGACCTGGTAACAGTTCTTCTCCGATGAGGATGGGCTCGAGGGCGGTAGTGTTGAAAAACTGTCTTCCACGTTTGAATGCTGCAATGGCGACTTGTTGATCAGTGGGATGAGTGAGCCAGTTCGGGTTGATCAGTGGAGCATCGGCCATATCTGCACTTTGTAGCGTGATGTTACCACGCGACAGGGGTGTGAGTAGTACCGGTTGGATGTATCCTACATCAATTACGTTCTCTGGAGTAGAAAACGACGATGTGCCGAAAGGAGCAGAGGAGATTTCATATTCTACCTCCGGCCAGTCCGAGGGGAACGTGGAGAGGTCCTTGAGTGTTGAGTCTGTGAAAGCCGATCTTGATGAGTTTGGCAGTTTTTCCCAACCCAGGAGGTCGGATTGATCGTTGGTCAGAATACCCGTGTGGTTGGGGCTCAGGTAGTCCTGTCTTGCTTGTTCGGCAGCAGCAGAATTCATGAGACTACCGTAAGTCTCAACGTCGACTTGTTGTCCTACACTGAGCACAACATGGTCCCACATATTCCGTCCTACGCCCTGTCGATCTGCTACGACTGAGATGTTGAACTTGGCCAACTCATCAACTGGACCAATGCCCGATACCATCAACAATTGAGGAGATTGGAAGGCACCTGCAGAGAGAACAACCTCCTTACTAGCGCTAAGCATGAAAGATTCGGGAGATGGACCACTCTGTACTCGAACACCAGTGGCAGTCTTGTTCTGATCGAACAAGATCTGCTTCGCCAGGGTATGAGTGTAAACCTTCAAGTTTGACATGTTGCTGCGAAGTGCCGTGTCCAAAANAGAGGTCTGCGAAGAGCTTCGAGTCTGGTCCTTGGGATTGAGTGTAAGAGGACTGTATTGAGCTCCCATCAGATCGCCGTTGATCAGGTCGTGCAACTCTCCGACGCCAATTTCTGCGAGACCTTGCTTCGCCCATGATGAGAGCGGAGTTGCCCAGTGTGGAAAAGAGACTTGGAGGGGACCTGTACCGGTCTCGTTCGTTATCAATGGTACAGAAGCATTTGCTGCTCGGAAAGTCATGTCCGGATTGGTGTATTTGATCGATGTCTGATAATGTGGTATGAAGTTGTCCCAGAGATAGCTGGAGTCGTTCACGCTATCCGCCCATGCTTGAAGAGAACCAAAGGTAGGCCGATTATAGTTCATAGCATTCTCAGCAGAACTGTTTACCGCGTCAGTTGTGTAACATTGGACACTCAACACCACTTACCAGCCTCCCAGCATCTTTCCTCTTCCATAGTGGAACCCTTGGCCTTGAGCTCCTGCTTGGGGTGTGGTTAAGAAGCCCCAATCTACTAGAGGTGCATTCCACTGAGACTCTGGTGCGACCTCGTTGTAGTCTTGGTTGTATGCCGGTATAACAGACACATTTCCGTTCTCTTGTTCGTAAAATCCACCTGCTTCAACGACGGCCACGGAGTGATTCGCTTCGGCTAGGCGATAGGCTATAGCCAGACCACCAGTACCTCCGCCAATTACTACGTAGTCGAATGTCACATTCTGTGCTGGCCTGCCGAAATAATTGGCTGCAAGTGGTGCCGCTTGAGCTAGGAGAAGATGGGTGCCCAAGGCAAGACTGACGGTGCCTTTCATGGTGAGTTTATTGAACAAAGCTATTCAGAAATAAGTAGCGCTTTTGTACTTGCGTTCATCGAGCATGCCGAGCATTCAAGATGTCATGTCCATGCGTGGAGGAACCTAATTCAAAAAGATCCCACTTTTATCTACGTCAGACCGTTAGCATTGGTATAGACACAGACTCCTCGGAGCCGTACAGATCTGTAGATTCATGGTGAATAGTTTATATAGAAAGGAAACATCACCGAGTGCTTTACAATACAAGGTCATGACCATATACACAATTCAGAAGTGGTCGGTGTACGTGAGAGGTGGCTGGCGGTTCTATGACGCCAAATCGAGGGTGGTTGGGGCTTGACTCGTGTGCATTTGATCGACTGAAGGAACGATCCGATCTATTGTGCATTGCCCGAAAATGGCAATTGAACAATATAGCAAGGAAAGAAAGTGCGAAAGGTGGTGTAAAAGGAAGTTTATGTCCATCTCAAAACTCGACCTTGTAATCCCAAACTTCCTCCACAAATTTGGCTGGCGCTCTTCGACTTCGGTCAACCTTCAAATCGAACACATCCAACCTTTGATATCCACCAACAATATCGTGATACTGTTTGCCCTCTATACATTCTTCCATGTCCATGTTTGTGTAGAGGATATCTTCTCGGTCCTGCAAGTAATCTGTCTCTTGCTGTTCCCCTGTCGTCGCATCGACCGTAAATCCAGGCTTCAGCATGCCGGTAGGATCAAGGAACATAGTAGCTGCCCGCTGAGAAAGTTGTAATGTTTGTCTGACGCCAGCTTCATTACTGGCACCCTTTGCAACAATGTCAATTGCCTTGTCGTCCAAGAACGCAGCATTGATGATGCCGAAACACTTTGCTTCGAAGCAATGCGCAGCTGCTCTTGTCCTGTTGGCAGCCAAGTTATCATAGTTCTTTCCCTTTCTCGCGACCACATCTGGCTGCAAAGCCCTCGTAGGCCACACAGCAGGCCAGGTCGAGATGTGAATCTGCTCTCCCTCTGCCATCAAAGCATACCGCGCTAAAGGATTCGTATTTTCACCACAAATCAGGTTTCCAATCTTTCCGTACGGCGTCTCGCTCACCCTCAGTCCATGCCCGTCCCCAGAACTCCAGGTCAGCTTTTCGAAAAAAGTAGGTTGCAGTTTCCGATGGTGATTCAGTATCTCGCCATTGCTCCCAATCAACACATTGGAGTTCCAAAGTGTTGCACTGCTATACCTCGCTTTCTCCGATATTCCGACACTGATCATGATATCCAGTTTCTGAGCCGTAGCGCGAAGAGATTCAATCTCTGGGCCATCGACATAGACAGATTCTGCAACCATGCGCTTGAAGAGATCATGGTTCTCGGTAGGTGCGCGTATGGCGCTCCAGATGGGAAACGCAGCGATGTAGGTTTCGGGGAAGACTACCAAGTTGGCCTTGTTGGCGTGCGCTTGTTGGACGAAACTGATGGCTTTTTGGGTTGTTTTGGAGGCGGAGAGAAAGACGGGAGAGACATGGCATGCTGCCGCCCTGAGGATCTTGGTGCTCATGATTGATACTCGAAGTCTGTTTATATCGTGGTAGAGTAGCCATGCGAAGATGGCAGATGAAAAGAAGTGTTCAGGACGATAAGCTGGATTATGCCTCAAATGGATTTGACACCGAATGATCGGAGATCGAACTATTGGCTCGACGGTGTATATTATTGATATGCACCTGGTCGACCAAGAGGATGCTATAGATCTATGCGGGTAGAGCGGTTGTAACGGAGGACCGACCTCGGCGACCAGAGCGGGGAAGGTGCGAATTGGCTTTCACACGATCGTTGCATAGACACAGTTTTTGGTTGCTTCTGATAGGTGGCAGATGGTATCAAGGCTGTGAAGCACTTTCTCTAAATTAGTTGTAGATACGGAGAGCAAAGAAACAAATCTTCCTTTTATTAACATCAACGTTCTACTCGCCCTTGTAGCCTTCAGTCAAGACAACTGGACCAGTGTACACCTTTCTTCCTCTAACTACCCAGTCGGCAATAGCACAAAGCAGGACGACCATGAACATGAGCACCGACCAGTTGAAGTCAGCAGCAGCCTTAGAAGTGGTTTGGGGCCAGAACATCCAGAAGAACACGTAGGTTGAGTACAAGACGGCGAAAGTGTTGATAGGCACACCCCAGCGGCCAAGAGACCATCTGCATTTGGGCAGGAGCTCCGGGTTTGTGACACGACGGTATAGGACACATCCGATACTGACGACATAGGTGATCATCAGAGAGGTAAGGTTGAGCGAGACAATCGCGTTGAAAGCAGCGTCAGAGCCAATGTTGATGAACGAGAGGATGATGGTGAACGCAGTTGTAGCGGTGACCGAGTTGATTGGGATTTCGAGCTTGGGGTCGACCTTTGCAATCCAGTTGCTGAAGGGCAGGCCTTGATCACGAGCAAAAGACCAGGTTTGACGAGATGTTGACAAGTTGTAGGACAATGTACCCGCATAGATCAGGATGATGACAATAGCCGAAAGGGTGTTGAAAGCGGGCTTGCTAAAGGCTTTGGTGAAGACGTACATGTACGGGTAGCCTGAGCCGTTGCTGGCATCGTCGACGGCACCTGCAAGATCGACGACGCTGAACATGTATGTGATCAGGAAAACAAGACCCAGAGCACCGTTCAGGAAGTATGACCAGACCATTGCTCTGGGCACGTTTCTTCCAGCATCCTTGACCTCTGCGATTTGGTCAGCTTTGGTACAACGCAGTTTTTGAATTCGACCAGACTTACCTTCCGAGACGTGAGCGGCTGCATCGGAACAGATACAGGCATACACTGCTGAAACTTGACCAACCATCAAGGAAAGACCCATGGAGCTCCAGCCGCCAGAGTTGGTGAAAGTCCCAAAGACATCTGATGCCTTGTTTCTAGGAGCAAGGACCCAGATCATCACGATGATTACCAGGAAGCCAAAGACGTGAACAATCATCATGATGTTCTGGAAGACAGGCATCGCTTTAGATCCCCAGACGTTGGTAGCCCATACCACGAGGGCGATGGCGATAACAAACAGGGTACCTTGCCAGTTTCTAAATACGTAGTTGGGATCATTCTCAAAGATCAGCGACTGAATGAGGGTTCCGACCAGATACGGTCCAGATGCTGTGCCAGCTTGCCAAGAGAGGGTAGACATCCAGCCTCCGAGGAAACTCAGGATCTTCTGTTGTGAGGGAGGAGCAAATTCCGAGATCCAGTGATATTGACCGCCAGCCTGTTTTAAGTCAGTACAATGTGTAGGAGCATAAAGAGCGTCATGGATTCATACAGTCGGACACATGGAAGCCATCTCGGCCAGCGAAAAGACGACAAAGGTGAAACCGAAAAAGGTCCAAATGTAGGACCACACCAGGCCTGCGATACCACCATTGACCATTCCTTGTGTAGTGGCAGTCAAGAGGACCTCCCAAGTTCCCTGTAGGATAATTGTAAAAGCAATGGTCGAGAGAGTGCGGAAGTTTCTTCTCAATTCCTGCTTCTTGCCCATACGCTTCATCTCTCGCGCATCGGTACGGGTGAAGCCCTCATCATTCTGGGCGTTGCGAAGATGACCGTGGTAATCAAGCTCGGCATCGTCGTCAATGCCATCAAAACTGCGGACTTCTCGCGTTCCAGATGCAAGACCGGACTTGGTGGTAGCCTCGGGCATGACACTAGCCGAAGAGGTGGATGCAATGGTGTTGTCCATGGTGTCGTTACTGCCGGGACGTGCTTGGGCAACAGTCATGGTTATCAAGGCTCGAGAAAAGTCGGCCGGAAGGGAGCACCGCTGCTTTGAAGAAGTCGGCAACAGACCTTGGCGGGGCGTGAAAGGTCTGAAGTTATTGTAAAACGATAGAGGGTCGCGGACGGCCCGTGCGATATGTATGCGAATCTTGATCACCCTAGAGGCTGGGCAGCGTGCGAATGGGGGTGTGGATCGTCTGCCGAACGTTGAATAGACGAACGCCCGGAGGTGGACGCGGTTCAAGCGTTTTCTTGCTAGATTGTGGTTATACCTAGGTATAAGATATTGCTCCTGGTCTTCCATTGTCAAAGACCAGGCAGCGCAGCTAAAGCTTTACCAGCGAGGACCGTTCCAAGACTGATGACTGCTAGTCATGGATGCCGGGCTCTTGAAGGATTTCCTCAGCGTGCCGAGCGAAGGATCAGCTTCGTGCATAGAAAGCACGGAAGGTGCAGGCCTATGAG
Source organism: Aureobasidium uvarum (assembly GCA_903853725.1). Taxonomy (NCBI): domain Eukaryota; kingdom Fungi; phylum Ascomycota; class Dothideomycetes; order Dothideales; family Saccotheciaceae; genus Aureobasidium; species Aureobasidium uvarum. The sequence goes on from CAINUL010000015.1 coordinate 1,277,017, forward strand.
ACGTCGGCGGCGAAACAATCTCGCTATTAAAGTTCGAGATAGGTCGAAGCCACAGAATGGGAGCTTGGAGTCAAGGATCCACAAGCGATATAGACGCCTGGACTTGGACATTTTGTGGAAACAACAAAGACCCTGATATTGTAATATATTAAGCGCATTGAGCCGAGTTTGCCCTGGGTCTCAGTGCCGACGGGTGCAGCATGGCCAACGACTCAACGTTGACGGCTCAACCGAGCGAGCGGTTCTAGAAAAGAATTGCAAGTTACGGACGTTAGAGAGCGGTTGGCAGGTTGACGAGTAAGGAAGGTGACTCTAGGCAGGAATAGGGAAGCAAAAGCTGTGTCAAGGAAGCTTTGATGGCGTTGTGGATGAAACTAGAAGGCGCGGTAGGATTTTGAGGCGTATGCAAAATTTCCGGACGATTGGCTAGCCATGTGAGTACAGTATGCGGACGGGAGGACAAGGTGGATTCCACCAGGCGAGGGGTGTTAGAATGGTGGAACATGGTGTGAGCGGTGGATTCTCAGTCGTAGTCGCAAGCAGAAGGGCACACGACGATCAATCGTCAATTGGTTTCGAAAAGTTATACAAAGTGGCATGAGGTTCGGGCGGTCAGCTTGGACGACGGCCCAGGGCGAGATGTGCCCGTGAACCACTGGGCAGTTGGGGAAGCGAGTAGCAGAACTGGAGGTCGAAGCACAAGCGCGTCTATCTAGAAAGAGCACAAAAAATCAAAACCAGTCGTCCACAGAATACCATCAATGGCCATCCAACCATAGAGATAGGGCTGGTGACTCTGCAAAGTCTCTCGGGAGGAACGAGTTTAGGCACGAGATGCAGCAGTCGAAGGATCGGATTATTCTTGGTGCAGAAGGAGCGGCCGGTCAAAGCTTCGGCTCATGGCGAGAAGGGCCGGTCAAGGGTCCCTAACAAGAGACATCAGGCCCTCCTTGAGCAAACAATCCATCACTTACACCATGTTGCAGTCAGACGCCGACAACTACTTCCAGACCTCGTGAGCGACAGCCAGACCCGTGATAAGAGAAGGAACCGTCCGCTGAGACTCGGTGACAAGGGACTCGGTCGCCGAACAGAAACGCAGACAGGCCAAGGCCGACAACAAGAATGGCAGCCCCGTCGCCCTGACCTCCAAGATCCTCGCCATCCATGCCGACCCACAAGATCCGGATGCCGTCTACATTGCCGAAGCTGCTGGTACCGCGAGACGTGTCGCCCTCGAAGTACGTACCAGCCAACCCTTTGCGAACAGAAAAAGTCACTGACACGGCAATCAGACTGGCGAAAAGTCATCCGTCTACACAGGCGCCGCTGCTCCCCTGACATCTCTCACCACCCTGAGATCACCATCGGCCGAGCCCATCCTCTTCGCCGCATGCTGGGACAAGACAATCCACTCTTGGAACCTCAAAACTCGCAAGCCCCTTCGCCGCTACGCGGGCCACTCTGACTTTGTGAAATGCGTCCTCGCAACTGAGCTGTCTGGAATTCCCGTACTGCTGTCAGGCTCTGCGGACTCCACCATTATCGTATGGAATGTCGAGACGGGCAGAAAGATTCACACACTCAAGGGACACGCCCGTGCCGTGCTCGATCTGACTCTCGACCCCGCGGCAACCACAAAAGATGAACTCTGCCTCTTCAGTGCCGATACTGTGCGCGATATCCGCAGTTGGAAGATTACTCTCGACAGTGCTAGTGACATGCTGCCAACACCACTGCGACCCCACGAGACTTCAGTGAACCGCTTACGATTCGAGGACTCGCTCGTGGTAGATGCCGACGATGCCGACGCTGATGCAGACCTCTGGACCGCGTCCTCAGACAAGACTGCTCAGAGACTGGTTCGCTCACGCGATTGGGCCACGGATACCACATTGCCTCATCCCGACTTTGTACGAGACATTGTCATTGATCAGCAAGCTGGTTGGGTTGTCACTGCATGTCGTGACGAAGAAGTGCGTGTTTGGAACTCCGCCTCTGGAGAACTGGCCTGTGTTTTCAGTGGCCATTTCAACGAGGTCACTGGCCTTGCCTTGATGCCTCCTGCTCAGGGCAGTAGAGCCAGCCGTGTCGTCAGTGTCAGCATTGACGGCACGCTTAGAGTCTGGTCTCTCGATCCTGCAGAAATGAAGAAGGCCAAGGAGGAGTACGAGCGTCAGCAGAATGGCATCGAGGTCGAAGAGGAACCTGAGGTTAAGAAGGAGAGCATGCTGACGGCAGAAGAAGAGGCCGAACTGGCTGAGTTGATGGACTCTGATGACGAGTAGACACTTGAGAACGTATAAAATTCATTACTGTACAGCCCAAAACCCAGGCGACTCCTATCAAGAAACCTTCATGATAATCAAAGTTCCTCTTCTTCATCAGCCAAACCAACCAATCTTCGTTCTGCAAGCGCAGAAATCTTTTCGCCCAAGACGTCCCGCTCGAATCTCGCTGCAATTTTGACGGCCGCCTCGAGCATCTTGCCCGATCTGTCTCTCATCAGGCTGACCATTTCTAGTGCCTTCATACCTCGCTCCTCGCCCTCTCTGCACTCGGCAGCCAGCAACTGCAAGAGCACCTTGTCGACGTCAAGCTCACGCTGTGCAGCCTCCGTCTTTTGCGCATGTGTAGCATGCGTGTTGTTGACCAAGTCATCCTGCAGACTCAACAATACCGAATTGCGCACATACTGCTCCTCCAACTTTTGCACATCACTCTCTTCACTCTCATCTTGATTCTCCTCATCACGAGCCGTGACTGGGATTTTGAACTCAAAGTCCGAGAGCAGTGGACGAGGGAAGTAGGGGTACTTTTCTCCTCCTTTGAGAATGATGCAGTGGAACTTGTCCATGGCTACTGCGACTGGCCAGTAAGCTTCTTCCTTGCGTCCAGAGGCCAGACGGTCAAGTTGATTGGTATCGAGCAGGGGCACCCATTTCGCTTGACCCGGTGTTCGCCAGTGTAGACATACTAGCAATACACCTTCTGAATCGTAGATGCAGGGGTCGCCTCTGTCGGACCAGAAGACGGATTGCAGTTCTGATTGCTCGGGGAGAGGGATGATGTCTTCTGACTGGCAGACTTCGTCTCGTTTGACATTTTCGATTGTGTAGACGAGCTTGGCTGTACCATCACCGCCGATTGGGCCGTTGCCGATTGTGAGTATGTAGTCGCGCCAGGAGGCACATGCCACGGCTGGAGTGCTCTTCTGTCTATACACTCTGAAAGGCAGACCGTACAGTGTGTAGACTCTAACATATCCTTTCGAGGTCGTGACGACCACAAAGCTGGTGCTCAGACTCAAAGATGTGACTTCTTCTCCGGCGGGTAATTGTGTTCGCCAGTCTGTTCTCGATGTCCATGTTTCGTGAGGGCGGAAATAGACGAGACTGGGATGTTGGTCTGAGGCCGGGCACGAGAACGCTGCACCGTGCTCACCAAGACAGGCCTTGTCGTACAGGAAAGGGTCGGTAAAGTGGAAGTCGCGGTGTGCAGCACGATCGTAGAACTCCACAGTCACGGTGTGGTGGGTATCCTGGTCGACTGTCCAGATAAAGCCGGTGAGATTCAGACACAGGTAACGACGATTGCCTCTCCAAGGGGTACTACCCGGCTGGAAAGCATCGTGTAGACGAGGCTGCCATCTAGCACTGCCGTGTTGCTGAGGTCTCTTCGATGGGGGATATGCAAGCTGGTCTCCAGGACGCTTACCGTTGCCATTGACTTCCTCGACGTATCCTGCGCCATCGTCGTCTACAATGAAGGCATCTCCATTCTCAGATAATCCATCGTCTCCTAGAATGTCATCGAGTGAGTCGGGTGTTCCTGCTCTACGCTGAGCTCCAGGTCTGGTACCACCATTCACGAGCGTTCTCGTTGCACCTTCAGGGGCAGACTCGTTCAGGAACGGCGCTGGCACCAGTGTCTTTTGCAGCAAAGATTCATGCTCTTCCGGTATGATCCCGGCATGCATATACAGCTCTCCGTCGTTAGTGGTGTACGATAGGAGATTATCAGTGGGATGCCAGGTAAGAGCCAGAACGGGCTCACGGTCGCTCTCGAACTTGACCACAGGCTGCTGCGTCTTTGTGTTCCACAGAACGATGCTTAGATCCTCGCTAGCTGTAGCGAGTAGCGCGCCGTTTGGTGACCAAGATGCAGCAGTAATATCTCCTCGTCCGTCGACCTTGAAATTCTTCTGGTTTGACCAGTTGCTCCTTGAAACGACTTGTATCGTCTTGGTAGGGGTAGGTACACACAGTGCTCTTCCATCAGGATGCCATGTGACCTTTGAACTGGCCTGAGAGTCTGTCTCCATGATCTTGATCAGACCATCAAGTCGTTTGACAAGTTTCGGTTCTTCTGAACTCAGTGAGTAGACGTATACCATTCCGTCAGAGCAGGAGACGGCCAGAGTAGAGCCACTGTGGTCGAATGAGACGTGCTTGACAGGTCTCGTTTGGTCTCTGAGATACATGACCCGCGTCATATCGTATGTGTTTACAATTTTGACAACCAGTTNCACTATGGCTACAATCAGTATCGCACTCCATAAGCTAATGATTGGAACAACGTACTCCGAGGCTACCGCAGCCCACAGTCCATCAGGAGAGATGGAGATATCCCTGACAGGAAGCGTGCTTCGAACCAGAACTTCCTCCAGGGAGTGCGTGAACAAGGAGTATTTGCACACACTACCGTCCTCCGAGCCGGTCAAGAAGAAATCGTTGGTTGCAGCTACAGCTGTATGAGAGTCTTGAACGACATCGATATTGACAGGCTCAGCATCGGATCCAGTAGTAAAGATGCGAATAACATTGTTCAACCCGACTGTAATCAACTTGCTGCCGTTTGGTGTGTATGCTAGATAAGTTGGTCCAGGAGCATCTGCAGATGTGTTAGTAAAGGGTGTTAGCTAATTTGTAAAATCAAGCATCTTACGAGCTGGTCTGGCACGAGGTTTGGAAGCCATATCGATGTATTGGTGAGTGTCAGTGAAAAGATGCTATCATCTGGGTAGTTCCAAGATGGACGCGACAGAAAGTGATTGAGGACGCGACAACGCGTGCCACTTAACGAGACCTTAAAGAACGTTAGAGATGCCTCGACGTTACTTAGAGACATATTATGGTCAGACGATAGAGGTCTATTTACGTTGCTGAGGTACTGACACGAGTTATGTAAGCTCCAGTTACCACTAACTACAAGGTGAGTGGTTCGCTAGATATTGAAGAAGCTATTTTTGGTCCTGTTTGTGCAGCATTCAGGTTGCTGGAGTTCTGCATTGAGACCATCTAGAACGTTCTCTATCTCTGCATACCGCCGAGCTCCAAACCGCGGCAACGGCTTGCGCGCAAACATCTGAGCTGTGTTTATCATCAACTCAACTCACCATCTCCCGCATCTCGCAACCACATCCAACATCTTCAATTCTGACCAATCCATCAAAACAAACACAACAATGAGCGACGAGAACAAGACCACTTCCCAGGGCGGTGCCCCCATTCTTAACGACGCCGAACACCAGCAGGTCCACGCCCAGATGGCCNNAGCGGCAAGGGCAAGGCCAAGGCTGTCGAAGATATGGACATGGACGACGACAGCTCTTCTGAGGAAGAAGAACAGGTTGGTCACATCACTTCTTTTCACACCAAGAACGTACGCTAAATGGTATTCACAGGCCGCTCCCGGTAAGGACCACCATCAACAAGCTCTCCACGCGCAGCCGGACTGACAAACCACAGAGGAACACGAGGAGGGTGAAGAAGACAACATGGAGGAGATTGACGAGAGCAACATCCTCTCCGGTGGCAGACGCACTCGCGGCAAGACTATCGATTTCGCCAAGGCTGCCGAAGGCCTCGACGACGACGAAGACGAGGACGAGGACGACGACTTCGAGGACCCCGAGGACATGCAGCAGTAGAGCTGCGCCTCGAAACAGTCCCAGCTGCTGCTTGGAACGCAGTGCGAAAAGTCTTCACCTTCCCTCTTCACGATCATTACTGCCACAGTAGGCATTGGGTATTGCGCAGCTGTGCAAGGCGTCTCGGGCAGGAGGATGGATACCTATTATCAGCATTCACGGAGTCGCGGCGCGCTTGGGCATACCAGACGATCATCGACAAAAACGAACCTTTATGAGCAGTAATTCCTGAGAAGAATATGAAATGGACTTGTAATCCAAGTCTATCATCACACAATTCTCACTATTGTTCAAGCGAACAATCATACAGCGTGCTGCTTTGTGTGTATGTCAGACTAGCACTGAATGGGCCGACTGACTTGGGTTGATGGAGTGAACCTTTCAGCATTTTCCCTCTTTCTTGGAACTTGCTCATGTGCCAACGTCCTACTCGCTGGACAGACTGCCTTGGAGACATTCGTTGGAGTTCGCCTATTTGGCAGGAGCTGTAATCTGAGCAGGGCCGGTATCGGCGGGTGCTTTGAGCGTTGTCACCTGTGAGTGGTCTATTCGCTTCCGTCTCTATTGCCAACCCATCCAGGCTAAGCCAGCCATATATGCACCATTGCTTGTGGTGGGGGCTGTTCCATGGTATTCCGACTGCTCCCGTTTGCAGCACTTTCTTCCTGAACTGACCGAAGTCTGCCCTTCCCCCCCCCCCCCCACGATGGTTGAGGACTCGATACCGGAAAGATCAGGACAGTCATGAAGTTATGAGTCGAAGCAACAGAATTTTGCATGCTCCCGAAAGATCTTGACACTCTTTGATCGACTGCATCTATTAGGGACCCCAGCTTTACCATGCACATGGCACGACGCGGTTAGCGACCGACCTGTGTTCTAAGGGCAGCGATAAGAACTTCTCTGACATGTCGCTGTGACTCTCGCGAACCCTAACGTTGGGTCAAACCAATCAGCATCCGGCTAAAGGAGATGGCCTTGCCGGACAGACTTGGATCGTGCGTCCCGGCCGACGATTGCCGTGTCGAACATCCAATGAGATGGATGTGCTGACCCAGCCACCAGTCAATGGCAGGTCAAGGGTCCGGGGAAATCTTTCGTCTCGTTCGCTGTTGATCAAGCAAATCCGTGTGTGTAGGAGCATGGTAGATACAAGAGACATGGACTGTGAGTCGCTGAATATGACGAGCATATTTCCGTATTGGATTCAACAAAGAGAGACGATCCAACTGTGCTGAGAAAGCTCTGTTTACTCTAGGTGAGATCTTGTTGAGAAGCTGTCACGACCACAGATTTTATATCGAGACAGCTCCTCGCAGGTGGCTATAGAGATAAGAGAGTGACAATCATGGATGCAAGACCTGCTTTGTAACAGACGAGTTGTAGAGCACTACAAATACTTTGATCAGTGGCTGCGTTCGTGTAGAGCGGAAGCACTTATTGCCTTTGCTTGCAAGGCGGCACTAGTTGAATCCCCACCTTTGCGGCCAATTTACAAAAGCGTGGCCGTTCCCTCACCCTCTTCGTCTCGTCTTCACCTCGCATACGCCTGAACTACGCTCTGCACGCAGACCATCAGAGCGCTCTCGACTTAAGTGCAGGTAAGCTTTCTCTCGGCTGCGCGTGCGGATTCCTCGCCCCTCATTCGCCAGAGCCTTTCGCCTTATCAACACCTGCACCACTTTCTTTTGCCTCCCCCCGCAATATTGCACCGTTCTCGTTCTCCAGTGGGCATACTCCGTGCAGCGGAGACGTGATTAGACGGACGATCACTTGTCTGCGCATCATCTGAAACACTCTTTTTCCTCCCCCTCGACCGAGCTCCAGCTTCTCCTTCTCGCCACGACCACGACCTCCTTTGCTTGCCACACTAGCGCATCTCCTGCCATATCAATTGGAAAGCATTTGGCTGATTGTAGATTCCATAGACGATCGCCACCAAAGGTCCCCGCCTGTCTTTTATACCTCCAGGAACTATCGTACTCGGCTCCAGGCCGAAAGCATGGGTCGAGTGTCTTTCGAAGAACCAGTTGAGAACATCATCATCGAGGAAGATGAACCTGTAAACATCTATCCGTATGAGAACACGCCACAGAACAAGTCATGGGCTGGTGCGCTCCCTGTGAAGCAGGGTCTCTACGACCCTGAGCTCGAGAAGGATGCCTGTGGTGTCGGCTTTGCTGCGTAAGTCGCCACATCGTATTGCCAGAGTAGGGTCAATGTCTGACTTCTGAATAGCCACATAAAGGGTGTTGCCAGCCACAAGATCGTCAGCGATGCACGAAACTTGCTCTGCAACATGACACATCGCGGTGCCGTCGGTTCGGATGCGCGTGACGGTGACGGTGCAGGTGTCATGACATCGATCCCTCACAAGTTCTTCGTCAAGGAGTTTGGTAAAGAGCAAGGATTCACACTGCCCAAGCAAGGACAATACGCTGCTGGAAACATCTTCTTCAAGCCCGACACTGAGGTTTTGAAGGAGACATTGAACACATTCGAGGAAGTGGCAGACGAACTTGATCTGCGAGTTTTGGGCTGGCGTGAGGTCCCTCGCGACTCTTCGTTGCTCGGTCCCGCAGCTGCTTCTAGAGAACCTATTATCCTCCAGCCCTTTGTTGTCCTGAAGTCCGCATACGGTGATGCCAGAGCACCCAAGGAGTCCTTTGAGTCCGAATTCGACGAGCCCTACTTCGAGCGCCAGCTCTACGTACTGCGCAAGCGTGTTACTCACGTCATTGGTCTGCACAACTGGTTCTACCTCTGCTCTTTGAGCAACAAGAACATCGTCTACAAGGGACAACTCTCTCCCGTCCAGGTCTACGAGTACTACTTTGATTTGGTCAACGTTGACTACGAGGGTCACTTTGCCCTGGTCCACTCGCGTTTCTCCACAAACACTTTCCCTTCATGGGATAGAGCACAGCCCCTGAGATGGGCAGCCCACAACGGAGAAATCAACACTCTCCGTGGAAACAAGAACTGGATGCGCGCAAGAGAGGGTTTGATGAAGTCTGACCTCTTCGGCGACGAGCTGGAGATGCTTCTGCCCATCATTGAAGATGGCGGTTCTGACTCTGCTGCTTTCGATAACGTTCTCGAGCTCCTCACCATCAACGGTGTTCTGTCTCTGCCCGAGGCAGTCATGCTCATGGTCCCCGAGGCGTGGCAGGGAAACCGTGCCATGGACCCTGCTAAGCAGGCTTTCTACGAGTGGGCAGCCTGTATGATGGAGCCCTGGGATGGACCTGCTCTCTTCACATTCGCCGACGGCAGATACTGCGGTGCCAACCTTGACAGAAACGGTCTCCGTCCTTGCAGATACTACATCACTGATGATGACCGTATTGTCTGTGCTTCTGAAGTCGGTACTATCCCTATCGAGCCCGAAAAGGTTGTTCAGAAGGGCCGTCTTCAGCCTGGCAAGATGCTTCTGGTCGACACTGTCGCTGGTCGCATCGTTGATGATGCCGAGCTGAAGCAGACCGTCTCCAAGCGCAAGGACTTCCAAAGCTGGATCAGTAGCCAGCTTATTACCATGCCAGCTATCTACGATAAGCTTAGCGAGAAGGGTGCCAACCTTGGATTCACTTTGTCCGAGACTAGAGTCCAGGAAGACCCCAGACTGAAGGCCTTCGGCTACTCTCTCGAGCAAGTCAGTCTGTTGCTCGGCCCTATGGCTGCTGACTCCAAGGAAGCCCTCGGATCTATGGGTAATGATGCCCCATTGGCATGTCTTGCACAGCAGCCTCGTCTCCTGTACGAGTACTTCAGACAGCTCTTCGCCCAGGTCACCAATCCTCCTATCGACCCTATCAGAGAAGCAGTTGTCATGTCGCTCGAGGCCTACGTTGGTCCTCAGGGCAACTTGCTCGAGATGAGCCCTTCTCAGTGTCACCGTCTCTTGCTTCCCTCCCCTCTGCTCTCTATCGAGGAGTTCAATGCCCTGAGCCAGATCTCGCAGTTGCACCGTGAGTGGAACGTCCACACCGTCGACATTACCTTCCCCAAGAAGGAGGGTATCCAAGGCTACCTTGAAGCTCTTGACCGCATCTGCGACCAGGCTGCCGAGGCCATCGAGAAGAACGACAGAATCATTGTTCTGTCCGACCGCGCCACCTCAGCTGACCGTGTCGCTGTCTCTGCCGTCCTTGCTACTGGTATGGTCCACCACCATCTTGTTCGCAACAAGTGGCGTTCCCAGGTCGCCCTGGTTGTTGAGACTGCTGAGGCTCGTGAAGTTCACCACATGTGTGTTCTGGTCGGTTATGGCGCTGATGCCATCTGCCCTTACCTCGCAATCGAGTGTATCATGAAGATGGCTCGCGAGGGTCTGATCAGAAAAAAGCTCAGCCCTGAGCAGCTCATTGACAACTACAAGCACTCCTTGGACGGTGGCATCCTGAAGGTCATGTCCAAGATGGGTATCTCCACTCTTCAGAGTTACAAGGGTGCTCAAATCTTCGAAGCTCTTGGTATCGATGACTCCGTGGTCGACCGCTGCTTCACTGGTACTGCCACTCGTATCAAGGGTATGACTTTCGAGCTCATTGCTCAGGACGCCTTTGCCCTCCACGAGAAGGGTTACCCTAGCCGCAACATCTTGGAGATCCCCGGTCTTGCTGAGACTGGTGAGTACCACTGGCGTGACGGCGGTGAGCCCCACGTCAACGACCCAACCTCCATTGCCAACATTCAAGATGCTGTCCGTACAAAGAACGACAAGTCTTACGAGGCTTACTCCAGATCTGAATACGAGCAGATCAAGAACTGCACTCTCCGTGGTCTTCTTGACTTCGACTTCGAGGACCGTGCTTCCGTTCCCATTGATCAGGTCGAGCCTTGGACCGAGATTGTCCGCAGATTCGTCACCGGTGCCATGTCTTACGGATCCATCTCGATGGAGTCGCACTCTACCCTTGCTGTTGCCATGAACAGGTTGGGTGGTAAGTCCAACACCGGAGAGGGTGGTGAAGATCCAGAGCGTAGCTTGCGCATGGACAACGGCGACACCATGCGTTCTGCTATCAAGCAGATTGCCTCTGGTCGTTTCGGTGTCACCAGTGCCTACCTTGCCGATGCCGATGAGCTCCAGATCAAGATGGCCCAGGGTGCCAAGCCTGGTGAGGGTGGTGAGCTTCCTGGACACAAGGTGTCCGGACCTATTGCTCGCACTCGTCACTCCACTCCTGGTGTCGGTTTGATCTCTCCCCCTCCTCACCACGACATTTACTCTATCGAGGACTTGAAGCAGCTCATCTACGATCTGAAGTGCTCCAACCCCCGCTCTCGTGTTTCCGTCAAGCTTGTTTCAGAGACTGGTGTCGGTATCGTTGCTTCTGGTGTCGCAAAGGCCAGAGCCGATCACATATTGATCTCTGGTCACGACGGTGGTACTGGTGCCTCCAGATGGACTGGTATCAAGTACGCTGGTCTGCCCTGGGAGTTGGGTCTTGCCGAGACTCACCAGACTCTAGTCCTGAACGACCTTCGTGGTCGTGTCATTGTTCAGACCGATGGTCAACTCCGCACTGGTCGTGATGTTGCCATTGCTTGTTTGTTGGGTGCTGAAGAGTGGGGCTTCGCTACCACTCCTCTCATCGCTATGGGCTGTATCATGATGAGGTAAGTTACGATAATGTTATGTGTGTACTACGATGAACCCTTACTGACCATCATCAGGAAATGCCACTTGAACACCTGCCCTGTCGGTATCGCCACTCAGGATCCCGAGCTGAGAAGCAAGTTCAAGGGTACCCCCGAGCACGTTATCAACTTCTTCTACTATGTTGCCAACGAGCTTCGTGCCATCATGGCCAAGCTCGGTTTCCGTACCATCAACGAGATGGTCGGTCGTACTGAGGTTCTTCGCGTCCGTGACGACCTCCGCAACGGAAAGACTGAGAACATTGATCTTTCGCTCATCTTGACACCCGCCCACACCCTTCGTTCTGGTGTCGCTACCTACAACGTCCGCAAGCAGGATCACAAGCTCCATGTCCGTCTGGACAACAAGCTCATCTCCGAGTCCGAACTGGCTCTCGAAAAGGGTCACCCTTGCCGCATCGAGTGTGATGTCGTCAACACTGATCGTGCTCTCGGTGCTACTCTTTCATACCAAGTCAGCAAGCGCTATGGTGAGAAGGGTCTGCCTACCGACACCATCCACGCCAACATCCGTGGTTCGGCTGGTCAGTCCTTCGGTGCCTTCCTTGCACCCGGTATCACTCTTGAGCTCGAGGGTGACTGCAACGATTATGTCGGTAAGGGTCTTTCCGGTGGTCGTCTGATCGTCTACCCTCCTAGAAACGCAGTCTTCAAGGCTGAGGAGAACGTCATTGTTGGTAACACTTGTCTTTACGGTGCTACCAGCGGTCAGTGCTTCTTCCGTGGTATGGGTGCTGAGCGTTTCGCCGTCAGAAACTCCGGTGCCACTGCTGTCGTTGAGGGCGTTGGTGACCACGGTTGTGAGTACATGACTGGTGGTCGTGTTCTCATCCTCGGACCTACTGGTAGAAACTTCGCTGCCGGTATGTCTGGTGGTATTGCCTATGTCCTTGATATGCAGCGCGACTTCGAGGGCAAGGTCAACCAGGAGATGGTTGAGCTTTCTCCTCTCGAGGACCCTGCTGAGATCGCTTTCGTTCGCGGTCTCATCGAGGACCACCACCACTACACTGGTTCCGAGCTTGCTGCTCGTGTTCTCCTCGACTTCTCACGTGCTCTGCACCGCTTCGTCAAGGTTCTGCCTACCGACTACAAGCGTGTCATGGAGGAGGAGGCTAAGAAGGCTGCCGAGGCCAAGAGAGCCCAATACCCTCTGCCTATCATGCCTGGCAACGCTGTCCGCTCTCTCCACGAGGACTCCAAGAAGAAGCAGCACGAGGCTGAGGACCGTCAGAAGAAGAAGGACGACCTTCTCGACATCGAAGAGAGTGTCCAAGACGGCAAGGCCGAGAAGAAGCGTTCTGCGCTTGTTCTGGACAAGACGAAGGGTTTCATGAAGTACCAGCGTCGCTCGGAGAAGTACCGCAGTGCCAAGACCAGGACTCGCGACTGGCAGGAGCTTTCCCAGCGTCTCAACGAGGACGAGCTCAAGTACCAGACTGCTCGTTGTATGGACTGTGGTGTGCCTTTCTGCCAGTCGGATACTGGTTGTCCCATCTCCAACATTATCCCCAAATGGAATGAATTGGTCTTCCAAAACCAATGGAGAGATGCCCTGAACAGACTGCTGATGACTAACAACTTCCCCGAGTTCACTGGTCGTGTCTGCCCTGCTCCTTGCGAGGGTGCTTGCGTTCTTGGTATCAACGAGGACCCTGTCGGCATCAAGTCGATCGAGTGCGCCATCATTGACCGTGGTTTCGAGATGGGCTGGATGGTTCCTTCACCTCCTCAGGTCCGCAGCGGCAAGACTGTCGCCATTGTTGGCTCCGGTCCTGCTGGTATGGCAGCCGCCGATCAGCTCAACAAGGCTGGTCACAGCGTTACCGTCTATGAGAGAGCCGACCGTGTTGGTGGTCTGCTCATGTACGGTATCCCTAACATGAAGCTCGACAAGAACGTCGTTCAGCGCCGTGTTGACTTCCTGGCTGCCGAGGGCATCAACTTCGTCACTGGTGTTTCGGTTGGTGAAGGCGATGTCAGTCTCGAGTCGCTTAGAGCTGAGCACGACGCTGTCGTCCTCGCCACTGGTGCCACCGTCGCCAGAGACTTGCCTATTCCCGGCCGTAACCTGGAGGGTATTCACTTCGCCATGCAGTTCTTGCACAAGAACACCAAGTCTCTTCTTGACTCTGGACTTTCTGACGGCGAGTACATCTCTGCCAAGGACAAGCACGTTGTTGTCATTGGTGGTGGTGACACTGGTAACGACTGTATCGGTACCTCCGTTCGTCACGGTGCCAAGTCTGTTGTCAACTTCGAGCTGCTTCCTCAGCCTCCTACCGAGCGTGCTCGCGACAACCCCTGGCCTCAGTGGCCCCGCATCTACCGTGTCGACTACGGTCACTCTGAGGTCAAGACCCACATGGGCAAGGACCCTCGTGAGTACTGTATCCTTTCCAAGGACTTTGTCGACGATGGCACTGGCAAGGTCAAGGGTATCAACACTGTCCGTGTTGAGTGGACTAAGAGCGCTTCTGGCGGTTGGGACATGAAGCAAGTTGAGGGCAGCGAGGAGTTCTTCCCTGCTGACCTTGTCCTGCTCTCCATGGGTTTCCTTGGCCCTGAGGCTCGTGTCCTCGGTGACGATATCGAGAAGGATGCTCGCAAGAACGTCAAGACTCCTCCTGGCAAGTATAACACCAACCTTCCTGGTGTCTTCGCCGCTGGTGATTGCCGTCGTGGACAATCTCTGATTGTCTGGGGTATCAACGAAGGCCGCATGGCCGCCCGTGACGTTGACTCCTTCCTCACCGGCATGGGTACTCAACTTCCTATCACCGGTGGTATTGTCAAGCGTCCTCCCTACGAGTTGCTTCACAAGACCAAGGGTGCCCCTCTGGAGCTCGTCTCCGCCGCCTCGTAAAGCAATTACTAGGCTGCTCGACTTTCACGGCCATTAAAAGCATCCGGTCATACATTCGTTCATGTCACTTTTGAGAATATACCCAAGGCGTCACAAAACATAGAGACGCAAAGCGCAAGAGAGAGCTATGTATGATAGAGGGAGGAGGTTGAATGATCTAACGCTGGGATGGAACAAGAGTGAATGTTTTGATTTCTGATTTTATACTCGCAAGCGTTCTTTTGATTTTGTATCGAGTCCTTCTGATTTTAAATAAATGTTACACCATGTTGTTCATGATATCTCTCTTCCGGTTCTCTGAATACAGACACAGACAATGTAAAGGTCGATGCAGAAAAATCTACACACGCCACGGGACTTTCAATTTGGGTGCCACCTCAAGAATCAATTTCATGGTGAGCTGAGCAGTGTGGTCGGGAAGTAAGCTGGAGCTTATTGTACGACCACTGCAAACTCTCGCCCAAGCTGGGGAGTGGAAATAGAAATGGGCGCAACCATTGCCCAATAGACTCGCAATATGAAGCAAGCTATTTGAGGGAGCCGCGGCCTCAGCGCGATCACAGCGTCATCAAAAAATGTTGGCAACAGCCTGTCGCGCGCTGGCCAGATTGTTCACCGACCATCCCACAAACCACACGGACGTATGGAGACATTGACGGGTTTGATTTTGAGTGAATAATTGTTGACCAAGAGACACAGCTATCATGAACGTGACTGAATTCGTGGTTGCAACAACACACGCGATAGCAACGGCATGCTCAGCACGCGGCGTGGGCGACGGCGCAACCTTGTGTCTCCACAGCTCTTACGAATACTGAAGATCATCACTACGAAGTGATTGTGAGCATCAGCCCCAACACCAGCTTCCGGCGTTACGCGCATATGGGATACTGTATCTGCGGAGGCGTGCTGGAGTCACAAAATAGACTTTGACATGCGGGATTCAGCTGGTCCAAAGCAGCTCGGTGGCTGAGTCGGATGGAATGTCTAATGTTTACGCTTTTCGGAGGTTCCGCGTGCCTACGTGATGGGGTGTTTCAGGAAGGCGCATTGCTACTCAATCACCTCTCAAGAACTATGTAAGTCATGGCTTCCCTTTTCTTCTTGTTGCCTTTCGGCTTTGCTCCCCTTCCATCATCATCACCGTCGCCATGATAGCGGGTGAGAAGGAGAAGAGGCTGTCCGGCTTCTTGCTCGCGCTTCTGCCCAGCTTCTTACACCATCTTGTCATCGACATACCTCACAGAACAAGTCGTGTGTCTCCCACCGCATGGCTGGACGGTGCTCGCGGATGGGCAGCCTTCTTCGTCTTCCTCCGACATTTCGAGTTTGGCTATCACAGAAAGGGTTCCATCTCGTACGGCACGGTTAAGGACCCCGAACACCCTGGCCAAAACCATCACTTACTGCAATTGCCTATACTGCGCCTTCTGTACAGTGGAGAGGCCATGGTGGCAATCTTCTTTGTCATCAGCGGCTACGCCCTGTCTCTCAAGGCACTGAAATTGACCAGAAAGAATTCCCACGAACAGTTGATGCGAACCCTTGCCTCGTCCATCCTGAGACGCCCACTCCGACTTTACCTCCCTTGCATTGTCTCAACCCTCATCGTCTTCTTCGCACTTCGCCTAGGCATCTACGATGGCCCGAACTCTATCGCCGGACCAGAAGATGTTTTCAGATCCATCTTCCTCGGGTGGGCCCATGACCCACAACCACAGATACTGCCAACTTTCTGGGAGCAAGCAAGAGATTGGGGACACGAGACCGTACAACTGTTTGACATCTTCACTCACAAGCATTGGCCTGAGTCCAGATACGACGTTCACTTGTGGACAATCCCACAGGAATTCCGGTGCAGCATGGTGCTTTTCTTGACTATCGCTGGTCTAGCTCTTGTCCGGACCCGAGTGAGAATGATCCTTCTGGCTCTGTTTACTGCTTGTGCATTCCAGGCAGATGCTTGGGAGTTGAGTGCTTTCTGGAGTGGCGCCTTGATCGCAGAAGCCAACCTCATTCACCAGGAGAAAAAGGACAGCCGTGTCAACGTTGACCCCTTCTCCGACGAAGACGAGCCGCGTAGTCAGTTGGCTGTCTGGAGTTCCTACTGTGCTTTTGTTCTGAGTCTCTACTTGCTGTCGTATCCGTTCCAGGAGGCTGGGTTTGCTCCAGGCTACTCCACCTTGTCCAAACTTGTCCCATCTGGTTTGCGTGCCGGAGATGGCTATCGATTCTGGCACTGCCTTGGTGCAATGATCATGATCTATTCCACCAGCCTCGACAGTCGACTTCAGTCACTTTTCAACAACTCATTGAGCCGCTATCTGGGCAACATCTCCTTCGCGCTATATCTCGTTCACGGCTTCACGCTGAAGACTGTTGGCTATGTCTCTGTATACGGATTCTGGCAGATTACTGGCAAGGACACGCTCTTCCAATACGAATCTGGATTCGTTCTGGGTGGTTTGGTCGTCATTCCTCTGACCATCTGGTTTGCGGATCTTTTCTGGAGATTTGTTGACCTTCCCATCGTGAGATTCACAAGATGGTTCGAGAATTCTCTTCTCCCTCGTGCGGATGAAAACACTAGCGACGGCTTGTTGATCGAGAAGTCGCCCAGAGAACATCAGCCATAATTTTGTTATTCATTACTAGACGAAGTGTAACGCAACCTGGAGTTTGCTTTCTTGGAGGCTCAAAACTGGAATTTCGGGTTTACCACTGCATGGAATAGACGACGATCGTCCAGATGACATGGCATGAGCTTGGATGAAGCAGGCCAACTTTGTATATATTCAGGTAGACGCCACAGTACTACCAGTTCTATTGTTTATCCTTAATGAGTTAGTGACGTCGCTGTTGGCCCTCCTATTATCGAACTAACAGGGTGTATCTTGTATGTGCACATTCTTCCGAAGCGGAAAGTGAAAGCTGCACGAACCTAGCGCTCCTGCCTTCTATCTCTCGTTTGCCCGCCATCTTCACCATCGAAGCTCAAATGACGACATGGAGTCGCGGAGATGAGCACGCCCTCAACTGACTAGGCTTGTCAGAATCTGCAGGTGACTGTCAAACACAATCAGCAAAGGCAGGAACAACGCACGCAATATAGCCTCCATCAAGAAGTGGATCTACAGCAATGGACTTCACGGCAATCTCGATCTTTGCATCGTTTTCGTCTTGAGTCTTTGATCTCGAAGTCGCCGCTGTCATATGAGGAAGGCGAGTCGACTTCCCATCTGTTTGCTCAAGAGAAGTGGGTACCCGAGTAGATGCTCGAGCGAGTTGTTGACGACACCGCCTTGGTCACCTCCCGTGCATCATTACTCAGCTGTCCATGTGAAAGAGTCAAGACTCAGGTGATCATCACCCCTGTGCTCTTGCCCATGCAGCGAACGAGTCGATTTTGGGTGTCAACTCGGGGATTCTAAATGGTTTTGTGATTGAATCGTCCTGTCGAAAACATTAGTCCCTGAGGATTTTATGGTCGTTTTTTCTTTGTGTCATTTGAAAGGAGAAACTTACCATTCCTGCTTGTAGAGCCAATTGGATTTGTTCAGTCCTTGCATTCGCCGATGCGGCTATGATGGGTAGATTTGACTTCATCTCGCCTAGGCGTTGGTGGTTTCGAATGTTTCTTGCACACTCCAGGCCATCCATGACCGGCATTTCTACGTCCTGGAAAACNNGGGTATAAGTGTGATGATGATGATAGAATGAGGATTGAGAACTTGCCATGAGGACGACATCTACATTGGGGGCAGCAGGGTCGTCTGCATTGCTCTTCCAAAGTCTGGTCGTTTTCAAAAAGTCGAGCGCTTCCTGTCCATGGTTTGCGACGTGTGTTACATAGCCTTTGAGCCTGAGGCTTCTTTCTAGCACGCGCTGGTTTACGGCGTTGTCTGATCGGTCCGTTAGTTTGGGTTGATAATATAGGATGCGGATCAATTTACCCTCCACAATCAACACGCTGACTGGTATCTTCCCTGGACCAAGCACTTGAGCTGCCGGGCTCGGAAGCCTAGCTATCTCGTTCCCATCGTCCTGCACTTGCGGTGGCGAAGTCGTGTGTGCTTTGACGAAGAACGCAAAGATGGAACCTTTATCCGGTTCGCTGGAAACGCCTATTTCACCACCCTGAAGTTCTGAAAGTGTCCGGCTGATGAACAAGCCAAGTCCCGAGCCTCCGTACGTTTTGTAAGTTCGGATGGAGCCCTGTGCAAATCGTGAAAAGACTCTGTTCTGCTCTTCTGCATTCATCCCAATGCCTGTGTCTTGGACAGTAAACCAGAGATGACAGGTGTTTCCTGAGAATTCGGCTGTGTCGTAGATACTGTCCTGAAGCGCTCTCGCGATGGTAAAATCGACCGGAAGGTCCAACGGACGAGTCTTCGAAGCACCCACGCGTACCGTCACGTCCTTAGGCCCGCTTGTTCTCGTCTTTGTGAACTTGATGGCATTGCTCACAAGGTTGATCAGGACCTGCATCACCCTACCAGGATCTATGGCCACCCAATCTGCGTCCAATAAATTCAAAGATGGATCAGCAATCGTGTTCAAGTTGACTTCCAGTCTTTTGGCCTCGACTTCAAACATCTTTTGGACGTCCTGGAGTATGGACACGGGTCGCACTGCGGATGGACTAATCCGTAGTAGGTTGGCATCAAGCTTCGAGAGAGTTAACGTGTCGGTGATTATGTTCGTCATATGATCCGAACACGACAAGATGGTGTGGACTGCATCAATCCCAGCGTCAATCAATTGTTTTAGGTGCTGATGATATCCTGCTGGATCTGTTTCTAGACTCTGTTTTGTCCAGGTGGGAAGCAGTTNTTTAAGCTCTGCCAATGACTCCAGAACGCTGTCTGCGCAATGAATTACCGCACCTAGTGGGTTCCGGATNNCTAGCACGGTCAGCTGTACTGCCACCAACTCAGTGTTCCAGAATCGTACTTCGTGACTGGTCATGTCGATGAAGGCTAAGGCATGTCTTTTGCTCTCAATGGCTTCTTCAACACGATTGAAATTGACTGTCTCGGCCCACTTGAGATGAGAAATATCCGTGAGTGAACTGACAATCTGCTCAACGGAGCCGTCATCTCTGAACTCGGGTAGCACATTACAGAGCATCCAGGANNGCCTAGATAAGAGTTCTTGATTAGCATGTTGCTTGGAGTCGATAGCAGAAAACTACCACCCCATAAAGTCGCTGGAGTCAACATGACTGCTTGGACGTCTGCAGGAACTGATCGTACCATGCGACTTTGTGTGGTGGCATACCCAAAGATACTTACTACCGCAATTTTCGCCTGCTGGATTTATCCAAGGTTTCTGCACTCTGAATTGGAACTCCAGTGGTTGTGAGCCGCACAAAAGCTCGTAAAATTTACCCTCAAGGAGCTTCAAGTCTTCTTGGTGGACAATATCTTGCCACCTGGTTTGGCTGAACTCACAGTGCGGGTGTCCGCTCATTTCATACCATGCCTCTGTAGCATATGTAATCTGTCCAGCTTGGTTTGCCACGGTGATACCGCTTGGGATAATTTCCATAAACCGGAAGTATCGACGCTCAGCTATTCGTGCCTTCTCCAAGGCCTCTAGCTTTGCGAAGGCTTCCCGTTCAGCCCGCTTCTGTGATTCGATGTCGGTGACCACTCCAATCACAGCGTCAATCTTACCGTTTTCATCTCTTGTCGGTAATGCGCTGCAAAGACCCCAGCCATCACGACACCTTGTTTCAAAAGTTCGGGCTTCTCCTCGCAGTAAAGCATTCCAATGTTCACACGGAAGAAACGATGTCTCGGCATCCGCGTTCTCATCAAAGTCCACAAGTTTGTAGAAGGCATCNNCTGCGCGTGTCAGTCTCCATGTGTTTATGATAGCAAGTGAACATACATTGGCAAATACAATCCGGCCACTCAAGTCACGCTCAAAGATCGCTACGTTTGCCAAACCTACGATCTTGGTAATCCTTTCGACCCTGAGTGCTGCAAGTTCGGCTTCCTTTCTCTGGAGTGCAAGCTCTTTGTTGACCAGTTCCGATTCAAGACGCAATCTCCTTGTCGTCTCTCGCTTCTTCCTGGCTGATTCCTGTGTCGAAAGGATCGATGACACAACGTCGGCGAACTCTCGCTGTAGTCGAGATACCCACTGCTGGTATAATTCGTTGTAAGCATCACGAGTCGACAGGCCGAATACCAGGAAGGCCTGTACTCGGCTTAGCTGGTTGGAGCTACTGGGACAGACTACAGCTCCTCGACAAGCTTCGCCGACACCGCGATTGCGTGCAGTACTCTGTCATCCTGACGGTATGTCAGTTTCGTCGATATGAGTAGGGGCTCTGGTCATTTGAGCCTGTTGGAAGTATGAGGTGAAAGGGTCTGAGGACACTCCGCCCTCTTCCGTCCCGAGATCAATATTCTGGGGTATGCTTGAAGATCTTGAGTCTACGCTTCCAACGCTCCCTTCGAGCACGTAGGTAGGATTGTCAGATTCGTTGCCACTTGAATCCGACAACGAAGGATCGTTGTGTATAGCTAGCGTGGTGGTATACAACGAGCAGAATGGGAACAACTCTGGGTAAGGAGCAACGCTCTTGAGCACGTTTGACCAAAGTGCTTTCAAAGAAGAGGACGTCTTCCATGACGCTACCAAATCTTGCAAGATCGACATCCTTCTGTCACCTGCAGCAGTCGCCGTGATCTCTTTGAAAGACCCAAGGAATCCATCCAGAGGCGGAGGTAGACAGATGACGGCAGAGCTGAAGTCGATGTTTTCTTTGAAACCACCACTGTCCACAACCATGGGAAATGCCTTACTAATGTAGGCTCTTCCAGATTGCTCAGCCTGTAGATAGATTGCACCCATCGTTTCGAAATATGGCATCCACTCCGTCCACTGCGCTACTGGTCGTCCAAAGTATTGCGGGTGGTGATCTCGAATGAGGCGTCCGTACGCTTGGTTGTATATCACCACTTTGTCGGGCCCCAAGACCAGAGATTGAGGGTCTGGGACGAGCAAAGTCAAGAAAACCTGAGTTGCCAATTCTTGTGACCAGCTATCGAGTGCTCCTAGACTTGTGGCTGACCAGTCAATCGCTCCAAACAAACGCAAGTGGTCGTCCAGGTCCGGACCCTTGAGTCGAGTCAAGACTGCATGCATTGGCGATGAGTTTGCATAGAACCCGTCCATTGTAGATTTTACGGCCATATTCCTAGGCGGATACCCAAACGTGGAGTCTCCAGACAGGTTGGTGTAGGATGATGATGATGATTTGAACTCGGTGATGTTAGTCGCAAGCCTCTGTACTCCCAGAGAGACTTGACATCGAACTTAGCACAAGGTCGATTGGATTTTCGATGGTTTTGGCAGCGCGCAATGCTCAAATCCGATGCTAAGCAGACGTCAATGGCGTGAAGGGAGAACGAGGGAAGGAAGTCCTAAGTCTCGACCGTTTCGGGAGTAAACATAGGGCGATCTGATCGCGCCGGACCCGCCGAGTCCTTGGCAACGAGTCGTGGCAGCGTTCATATTCTGTCTCGTACGAATAGAACTGTGACCAGTCTTTAGCCACAAGCCAGTGTTCCATACAGGTCATACGTATGACCAAAAGCAGGAACTGAAGAAGTCGCTCAAATTGATGGATCTTGTGTAGATGATTTCGAGACGCATCAAAAATCCCGCAGAGCCTCATTCATTCTACCCCTTTAGCAACATACTTTGGTGCCATGTTTATTTCCGTCTATAGTAGCAAATGTCCTTATTGTTTTCCGAGCTTCTGAGAGAAGAGAATCATACCACCAGCGATATCGTGGATGGGGTTCTCCTTGCCTCCTTCACTGGCCCACCCTGCTTCTTGATCGATGCCGGCTCGCTTGTAGAAACCATCCTTGCCATTCGCGCTGACCAAACTAACACAAATGCCTTCTTCAGTCGCGCGCTCAATGCCCCATTTGAGCAACTCCTTGCCATAACCATGGCCTTGATATTCGGGTCCAGTGCCCAGAAGAGCCAGGTACCAGTTCTCTAGTCGCTCGGGGGTTTTCCAGTGGTGTGCAGTGAATGGCATTGCGCGATCCAGGACATCAGCCATAGCCGGATCGAGAGCACGATTAGGCCAGACAAGAGATCCGAGGTAATTGTATGCTGGGATGATGAAGCGTCCGGTAAACCACGCAGGCCAAGATTGGGAAGCAGCCATGCGATCTGCACCAGGACCTTTGCGCGTCCAGACCGCAACGCCAGTTATGCTGGACGACTCGCCCTTAGGATGCGACACCATGACTGTAGTGCGACCGTCGAAGAAATCATTTCGAAGTTGTCGCAAGAAGAAGAGATACACGTCGCCAGGGAATTTTGATCGGTTTGGGTGAATTCGTACGCCAAACAGGTCCTCGTCAAAGAAAGCTCTAGCGCAAACATGTGCTGCTGGTAGCAAATCTGCGAAATTCGCTGGTCGGACAGGCATCCTTGAAGTGTTGTGTGCTGGGGAGAAGGAACGCGGAAACGTGAGATAGCCAAGAAAATATCAGGAAGGGACTCAAGG
The DNA here is from genome assembly GCA_903853725.1 of Aureobasidium uvarum. Classification (NCBI taxonomy): domain Eukaryota; kingdom Fungi; phylum Ascomycota; class Dothideomycetes; order Dothideales; family Saccotheciaceae; genus Aureobasidium; species Aureobasidium uvarum. The sequence goes on from CAINUL010000015.1 coordinate 1,300,027, forward strand.
TCTGCCTAGGTACAGAAAGGTACAGACAGGAGATGCAGTGAAGTATACAGTAGTTATATAGATCGCTGCGTCGCAAGTGCAACAAGTTTTTGACAAACAATCATGGAAACTTGGAGCTCGTATCCGTCGGGCCTTCTTGCATGGTCGCATAGACCTACCATTCTGGGACCGAGAATCAGGGTTGTCCTCTCAACCATAAAATCAAGCGCTAGAAAGATGGCATACGACGACTAGTGTTGGGTCTGCGGCGACAAAGGCAATGAGAAATACCGTGTTTTCTCAAGCTCCTTCATGCTACGACTAACCTAGACTGAACATCAGTGTGACAGCAAATCGGGACGAAAAGACAATTGGCCTCGGGCTGAAGGCTGCCACGAGTAGGCAATACCACACACAGCTCACTCCAAGCAAGATCTAAAAAGCAGACACATCACAGTTCAAGCAAGAGAGACAAACAAGACCAATTTGCGTGAATCGTAAAACGTAAATATCATTGAGTGGGGAGTCTGGAAACCATGTTCTACAGACAGCGAGTCCAAATGGACCACCAAGAAGCGCTCGCCCTCGCTTTTGTTTTGCACATCAGTCGTTCTCGAAGAATTCCCTCAGGAAACCTTTATCCTTGACCCAACTTTTCGTCTGCCTTTTTTGTTTTACTCTACTGCAGCCCGCAGTGATATGATGAAGTGGTGATGGAAAGGAATATAACAGAAAAACGCCCCAAACCGGCCAAACCCAGGCCAAACCCATGTTGTCGCTTAATGTAGTTGTTGAAAATGAAACAGAAGAAGAGATACAGAAAGAGATGATCAATCGACCGCCCAGCGGTGGCGGCTGATATGGTGTGCGCCAGGAAAGTTGCTTCTTTTCGTCCGCTTGAGTAGAGTTGTTGAACAAAGGAGATTATGAAACTGGGGCTGCAAGGAGAAAACCGAAACCGGGAAATATACAGTGGGAAGAATCGAGAGATACGAGAGATGCACAAGGGCGGGCGCGGTGGTAGCGTTGAGACTACAAGTGGAGGTCGTGCCAACCTCCAACCCATTCAAGATCGCCAATGTCGTCGTCATCGAGAGAGTCAACGTATGGCTTGTTTGACTTCAACAGCTGCTGTCCGCAGGTAGCGGGTTGAGTGCGGGGCTTGCTAATAGGTGAGTTGAAGAAATGTTGAGGCTCTGGGTGCTGACGCCAGTCGCGGTTGCTTTGCCATAAATCAAGAGGAGGTGAGACATGCGAGTTGCTCTGTTTGCGCTCCCAAGCAGCGGTGTTGGCAGTATAGGACGGTGGGTTTGCGGCCATTGGACTGTCCTTACGCCAGCTGGTGGCACGTCCACGAGACTTGGGCTTCTTGGCACTGGAGCCAAAAGGAGTGAAGCTGTACTTCTCAGTCTTCTCGAGCTTCTCGGTCTTTTGTGGCGTGGCAGGAGCAGGCTGGTTTGCAGAAGGTACTACCTCAGTCTTGTTTCCACGTCTGAGGTTGCCCAAAGCCGACCACTTGTCAATGATCGATCGCTTCGAAGGCGGCGAGTACTTCTGAAGAGGAGGTGCAGACGAAGCAACACCGGCAACTGGCTTAGTACCAGAAGCACCAACAATGTCGCGACCTTCGTCGGTGACCTTGAGCTCACTCAGACCACGAGGGGTTGAAGAACGACCGGAAACATTCTTGATGTCCATGGCAGCCGTCACAGCCGAAAGAGGACTAGGCTCAAAAGGCTTGACAGTGGTACAGCGTTCCAAGCTTGCAGTTGATCTGAAAGCAGGGTGCTGTAACTCCTCTTCCTCGTCTTCCTCCCAAAGATCGCTCCAGCTCTTCGAGAAGTTCTCATCCATGTTTCCGTAGACCGAAGCCAAAGCTCTAGAGCTCTTGATGGGAACGGAAGCAGAGATGGGAACTGGTCTGGAAGAAGCGTGGCCAATGAGCTCGGCAGAGTTGTTGGCAGACTTGTACGACATGCCCAGGGAAGACTCGATGGTCGAGTTCAAGGAAGTCGAATCAGGATCTGTTGAAGTGAACCAACTCTTACCAGTAGTTTCCTTCTCTTCGGGGAAGAGATCCTCGGTATAGCTTTCGTTGTCAAGGATGACCGAAAGCTGACGACCATGCTTCTGCGAAGTCTCACGCAGAGCCTTTGCCCAAGGAAAGCAACCACTATTATCGATGGTAGGGCTTGTGATGGAGGGAGTGCGCAAAGGCTCACGGTTGAGGGTGGCACGGATAGGATCACGATCCTCGATGCAGAAGTCATCCATGGCGTCGTCGTCGGTGGTGAAGCTAACAACCGATTTGAGGGCGGTGCGAACAGCAGCTAGAGAGCGCTTGGCAGGGTCGAGAGCAAGACAATGCATCAAGACGTTGAAAGTGTCTTGAGACATGGTCGGGAAGACGTCAAAGAGAGACTGGCGGTCCATGACAAAGTCATCGAAGATAGGGTCTGACTGGGTAGGAGTAGCAAATGGGTTGCGAGAGAACAAGACGTTCAACAAGCAGATACCAATAGCCCAGACATCAGCAGCAGCAGGAGAGTAGCCCTGAGAGTAGCTTGTCTCTTGGAATTGCTCAGGAGCCATGTAACGATCGCTGCCAACGGCGTACTCTGTGGACCACTGATCTCTGGTAGCGAGGCCAAAGTCACCAAGCTTCATCGAGCCCGACTGAGTCAAAAATATGTTCTCGGGCTTGATGTCACGGTGGTAGACTCCCTTGGCGTGCATGAAATCAACAGCGGAAATCAACTGCATCATGAAATCACGCACGTGCTCGGTTTCCAGAGGACCTCTGTTGAGACGAATTGCCTCGTAGAGATCTCCGTTAGGGCAGAACTCGATAACCAGATACGTGTGGTGCTCGGTCTCGAAAGTGTCAAGAAGACTGACAATGTTGGGGTGCGAGCCAAGATGGGAATGGATCTCCAGCTCCTCGGAACGGTCATCGACAGTGAAGGCGGTAGGACAAGTGTCAGATCCCGATGCCTTGGTGATGCACTTGATGGCAACCGTAGCACCAGTCTTGACGTTCTTGGCCATGAAGACCATTCCAAAGGAACCATGGTTGAGGGGAGACAAGGTTTGGTAGCGACCATTCAGGAGCAGGTCCTGATCAAATTGTTTCCGCATACTGTCCATTTGAGCGATGATGTGTTGAGAGGATTAGAGATGAGACGTAAAAAGGTTTGAGACTCCGAAAACCAGCTTGGAGACGACAGGTGACACCGAAAAGCTGTACAAGCCGATCGGAAGAGATGGCCTTGGTGTCGACCGAGGAGAATCAATTGAGCAACAGTGCTATCCACGGATGGCGTAACAGAAGACAGCAACAAACAATTCCGCCAGAGATGAGGATGGGTAAATGATGTGGGGATCGACAGTATAGACGCAACGAGCCAGAGAAAAGAGGATCAAAGCCCCAAACGCACTATGAATAAGAAATAGCAGAGGTCGTTAATGTGAGCATCGAATAAATGGTGTAGTGAAAGGGAGTCCGGCAGCAAGATGGGCAAGCTGGGAGATTGGTGGGCGGACCCGGAGGTGGAAGTGGGGTGCGTTTGGTGCGTCAAGCGGTGGAGCTCTGTCGGAGGTGGCTGTTGACTTCTTTGTTGTCGGTGTAGGTGGGGAAGGAGCTGTACAGGATCGAGGGGCTTGTTGTTGGCCGGTGACCAGACGGCGGGTCGACAAAAGGATCAATGCAGCTGGTGGTAGTTCTTGAAGCCAATTGACGAAGGTCTTGTCCAGATGTCGTGAAGCTGGTGGCCTTGGGCTTTAGAGAGATGTTGACAGGCAGGAAGCCGAGGGAAGCCGTTGAGAGGGACGAGCTGATAAGACGGAGTCGGCGGAAGCTGGAGGACTTGACGGTCGCTAGACTTTGAAGCTCGCTGAAAGGAACAGGCAGCACGCAGGCAGGTGGATGTCCAAAGCTCTCGATCAAACAATGAAACAGAAGGAGGAAGTCGTAGGGTCCGAGGAGAGAAGGAGAGTTGAGGTGTGTCGGTGTAATCGGCTATCGGCGCTTGCTCTCGACTACCGCTTTCGTCGGGGTAACGCGAGGAATGCAACGGCGACTAGATTGGCAGGAACGATGCGAAACACTCGAGCTGAGGCAGTAGGTTGCGAGTGAGGATGAACTGGCTTAGGGGACGGCGGATTGGATAAGGTTAAAGGGAAACAAGACAGCTGCTTAGCGGTGTGAGTCGAAAGATAGAGAGGGCAGGACGACAGCAGAAGGAGGTGGAACCCCATCGGCGACAAGTCCCGACCAGTCACCACCCTAGTGCACAGATCCGCAAATGGCCCGACGCCGTTGCTAGTTACATCAATAGAACCGCCACACCTCTTTGCGTGCTCCCGAGGCCCACCTGACGCCTTTGCCCTTGGCCAACTCTGTCTGCCAGGCACGTCTTTCTTCGTCATCCTTTGTCCTGCCAGGTCGACTGAGAATATTCGGGAATTGACGAGCGTCATTTCGCTGCGCTCTTGCGAAACACCTCCCTGCTGCAACGAATCTGTCTTCGTAATCTCTCGTCTCGCTGAAGCCTGAAACCGTCTCCCCTACGTAACGCATTGTGCGTGCCTGGTCTGTCTGATTAGATTCGCATGCACCGCCTGTCAACAAACATTGTTCGGCTGGGCCAGCTGTTTTGATGCCGTATCAGCCCAGCGTTCTTTCTTCCAATCGCTTAGAACTCCTCTGCGTCCTCATGCCTATCCTTATCACCTGTTAGATCGTCCGAATCAGAGTCCCGCGGCCCTTTGTTCAGGGACGTGGTGGCTTGACACGGCGACAGACATCTCACCACCCCTGCCTTCCCCCCCGGCTTCGGGGCCAATCAATCTTCCCATGGGGTTGCTGCGGAAGGCGCTGCCGATGTCTTGTATATTATGAAATTTTTTTATACCATCTGAGAGTACGACGCAGCATTCGTGTTACCAACTCTCATTCTTGCACATCTCAGAAACTAGTGCTTCCTTCGCTCACCAGCCTGTCTCGAAGTCACGTTTGCGAGACCGGCCCAGCCAAGGGCGGTTGATGAGTCACGTTGTAATTGGGATCATAGACCGCAAAGGAGCAGGTGATGTCCTGATGAAACAGCGCAGCAGATTGGTGAAGAGCGTTCGCAATGCCATGTACAAACAGTTGTGCTGAGTCCACCAACAAGCCGATGATCCTCAGGTACCAACGTATCGAGCTCGAGCGTCAACGATGCTGCATGCTCCGACGAGCGGATGTGGGGATTGGAGTGCCTGCATCAAAACAATGTCGGTGTGCTTTACCAAAAAAAAAGCATGCATTCTTTGGCGCTTGGGTTTGCTTCTCAGTCAATTCTCTTTCGAACGAGCAGAAATTTCACATCCGTGCCGCCAATTCTCTACCAGCTGTACTGTACAGTAGGGGACATTGAGGATGCTCCGGCACGCAGGTCACACGCAGGTCAAGTATGCGAACCAAAACGTCAGAGTCACGCTTGCCACCATGTTTGGCTATTGAGATTTCCACGTGTCTGAGAAGAACAGCAACATGCTTGTCCCCTACATTTGTGCATACTTTATGCTATCTCTGGCGGCTGCAGAGCCCAGCCTTCTCGCAATCATACATACTCCTTGGCCCAATGGCAGACATGCTCCCAAGGTACCGCGCCAGCTGGCATTGGCATTAGCAATGTCACCACAAGTTCGCTCTAGCGGGCGTCTACTCGAAAGAATGTCTTGCGGTGTGCGTCTAGCCATCCAATGGGCAATGGAACGGTATCTTTGTATAACGGGTGCAGCTGCCTCGAACATCGAAGCTACTCATATTGCCCCGCATGATGTACCTCGATTCCCAAGATACTCTGGACAAGACTGGCCGCCAGCATACGCCAGTAATGCAGTGAAGCGATAGCTTATGTATCATGTACACCGCTCATCGAGCTCGAATAAAATCTGCCGTCCACTCAAGAGAGCCTTTGGGCGTGAGGTGATGTTGGCAGAACAGCCATGTTCAAGTGGTCTGACGACTAGATCTTCTGTCAACGACGAAGAACGAAAGCATGACTCTGAGGAACCAACTGTCGCCTGCAGCAAGCAGGCGCGATATCGTGCAGTTTATCGAGATTTTGTAAGACGGAAAAACGGTGGATAGTTGGTCGACATCAAGGTGCGGTTGCCTCGAAGTGCAGCTTTGGTCCCGACAAAGCCTTCCGAAGCTTCCAAAGTGCAGCATCTAGACTTTTACACCGCACCTTGTGCAACACCACGTTTGAAGAAATTGGTCGGCTCTCAACCCAGCAGGAAAAGATGCTTCCAGAGCACGAGAATGTGGGCACCGTGCTGCTCGATATCGGTATGTGACTGGTTCCATTGCATGTCCTTGGGCAGCAGAAACGCGTGAGCAAGTACTACGCTTCACTCACCGCACCATCAATCTGCTCGAGTTGCAAGCAGAATATTTTGGTTGCGATAACGATGGCTGATTGTTTCTGTCGTTAGAGGGCACCGTTTGCCCTATCTCCTTCGTCAAGGACACTCTGGTAGGTCGAAAGATTTTTCTTTCCTTTTGGACTCGTCACAGCGACCACCTGATCACATCACGTCGAAGAGCGTCGTATCGATGCCAGAAGAAACATACGCCATATCTGATCTGCATTCATTCGCTCTTTTGTCCTTATCATCACATCATTCGATCTACGAAACCTTGTTGCGTTTCGCATGACAGTCGTGCTTTCTCGACATTGTCACGCCGAGACTGACGTTGTATCAAGTTTCCCTACGCTCTGAAAGCTCTCTCAAGCGTTATTCAAGAACGATGGGACTCTGCCGACTTCAGACCCTACCGTGATGCTTTCCCTGCCGAGGCACAAGCATCTCCCGAAGCATTTGAGGCTCACGTCAAGGACTCGACAGCACGCGATGTCAAGATCGCCTATCTCAAGAATCTGCAGGGTGAGTCATACACCAGTCCTCGGCCATTCTTATCTCAGGCCCACACGGGTGGAAAATGTCTGACTCGGTGTTTTGTTTCGCAAGGCTATCTATGGCAGGCTGGTTATGAGAACGGCGCCTACTCCACTCCTTTATTCGACGATGTCGCTCCTCAGCTTAAGCACTGGCGTGACTCATCGAAGCAGCTAGTCATCTACTCCTCAGGCAGCATCTTTGCGCAAAAGCTCCTCTTTGGACACGTTCAAGACCCGCTCGGCGGAGCGGATGAGAAACGCACGCAAAACCTCCAGGGGTTGATCGACGGTTGGTTTGACACGACCAATGCCGGCCTGAAGCATGATGCTAGCAGCTACACCAAGATCGCCGAGGAGCTGGGCAAAGCTGCCGACAGCATCCTCTTCCTGAGCGATAATGTCAAGGAGGTTCAGGCTGCCATTGAAGCTGGTATGAAGTCTGTGGTTGTCGACAGACCTGGCAATGCCCCTCTGAGTGAAGAAGACAAGGCCAAGTACCAGGTCGTCGAGGCACTGAATGAGATCAGTCTCTCAACAGCACAGATCGACTACAGATTTTTCAAGCGATAGAAGCTCTTATCAAGTCTGTTTCCTCTGGCAGATAGCCCACCAATTGTCCCTGTCGTAGCCAGCCTCTACAATTGTGCCACCAGCCAGCTCGATGTTTTCCTCTAGCTCTCCCTTGCGATAGAGATGATAGTAGCGGTAAAATGTTTTATCACCGGCAGGCTCGAGACTCGTGCCAGTTGTCTGTGCCTGTTCGGCTGGGACTTCTTGTTGAGCAGCATCTCCTTTGTTCTGTTGCTTCCGGTCCTTCTTTTGCTTNNTTTCTCTCTTCTCGCGCATGACCCAGGGCACCATAGTATCCTGCTGGTTGCCCTCGTCCCAACCTCTTCTGCTGTCTTTCTGCTCCAGAGCCCACACATACAACAATGCCCTACCGTCTGCGTTGAGCGTGTCTAGGATGGTTTGAACGGCTTCTACGCGACGTTCTGGTGTTGACAGGTGGTGAAGCACAGCAATGCTAATTGCGAAATCGAAGTTGTGGTTCTGGTGAGGCAGAGCAAGGATATCCGAGACGACAGCAGCGTGCGGTTGGTGCGACGAGGCGAATTTGATGAGCGAGGGCGAGCGGTCACTGCCAATAATGAAGACATCAGGATTGACGGTCAAGTATTTGCCGTTTCCACATCCGACGTCTAGTCCTACAGAGCCGGGAGTCAACTCCTTAAGAAACTTCTCAATGACAGGCCATGGNNCTAAGAGAGAGAAAGCGGTCAGAAGAGCGACGAAGTACCACGGGCTGTCGAGTCACACCTTGTAGCGAGTGGCCGAGAAGTGGGATGCGATCTGCTCGTATACATCATGTACGTGTTGAGCCTCGTACTCTGCACCAGCTTGTTCCGCTGCCATATTCTTAGTTTGGCGAGCAACAAGGTCAGAATTGTGGATTGAAGCTGTTGCTGCTGCTCTATTTCTTTGTACGCTGTGACGACGCCAAGTCTGTCGAGGACGCGATGGACTTTTCCCCATTCGGACGTGCCTCGACATTTTTGTTTCAAGTCGCAAACTTTTGTTCATCACGTCTTCCTCAACTGGACTCGATAGTCTGAAGGAAACACGGCACTTATCTATTGACCTGGATCCCCTGGACACATCGCGATTTGGTTACCTGCTGGTTGTATCAAGGCTTTGGAAACGAGTCCGGCAACCGCGTGCATGAACAGTAGTCTCTCGTGATTTGCTGTTGGTCACTTTCGTTCACTCTCTACAATATTCAATGTGAAGAGAGCGCTGGAGTAACAAGGCCTTGGTTGTATTCTTCTTTCCTATTCTTATTGCGCACTCCGATTGTTCGGACCGCAATAGCACTTTCTTTACATTGTCATTGCCTATTCAGGTATATCCATCATGCAAAAGACAATAAGAAGGCGCAACAATAATGTTGCCGCCACTTGTGTCGAACATGCTCTCAAGCGCAGAACTATACAGGCATTCCGTGATCTAAGCTCTTCTCCTTGCTCCCATTGTCGAAAAAACGCGCTTCGAAAATTCTTGGTTCTCAAACGACGCTTACAAAAAATGGATACCATCTCTACTCGGCCACGTGCGAGGAGCCTCCCACCATCGCTACCTACTGTTCGCGAAGTCAAAGCCGCGCCGATCATTCAGCAATCTGTCTCGCAACTGTCATCTCAGCCCCCTTCTCTGCCCGTCCAGGAATACTCGAAACCCAGCAANAAGAGGAGAATCTCCGAGTCAGAGCCTCCGGACGCGAAACCTCAACAGCAATCCAAGAAGGCCCGCAAGCAGGAATCAGAGGAGCTTCTATCGAAAACATCCGAGTCTCAATCTCAAAAGCAAGACAGCCGCCAACCACCCGTCAACGGAACATCTAAGCCTAGCACTGTTCAAACTAAGGGCTCAAAGCTGGAGCCAGTCTCGACCAAACCGCTGAAGAAGGGAGATCAGTCACCAAAGGCTGGCAAGGCATCGAAATCCCCTACAGCGTCCGCATTCAAGACGTCAAACTCCTGGCCAGCGAGCGTGGGCAAGCCAAAGATCAAGGGCTTGAGCAACCCAATGAACTGGTGCTATCGTCGCAGCGTGCTGCAGAGTCTCATCGCAGTGCCCCAACTCTTCAACCTTCTGGACGACTCTCACAAATCGTGTCCCAAGCAGGGCAGATGCGTGACCTGCGCAATGCGACAACTACTCCTGAGCTATCACACCTCTCCTGGCGGTGTGGGCAGCCAACTGGCCGCTCTGGACGGCGCCATTAGAGCAACCGGCAGATCGAGTGACCCTCGCTGGAGCGCCACAAGTCAGACACAAGAAGACAGCCACGACTTTCTCCAGTATCTGCTTGGCACTTTCGAAAAGGCGAAAGGAATCGACAAGGACCAATTTGCTTCCCTTTTCAGAATCAAGCACAAAATCTCCTGGGTCTGCGACGGTTGCAANAAAGTACACACCCACAGCGATCCACCTGGCTTCAGTCTCACTCTGCCAATCCCAAACCGTTCGAATGTCAATCTTGCCGATTGTCTGAACACATACCACCGGGAACCCAACGTCACTATTCGCTGCGACCAATGCAAGAAGAACGTCAAGCGTACTCGCATCTTCCAGCTCGACAACGCGCCCGACGTTTTGCCAATCCAGCTCGCGCGCTTCGGTTACGGTGCTCGCGGACCCACGAAGAACAAGCAGCACGTCGATTTCCCTGAGGAGCTTGACCTTTCGCCCTGGTCATTGGACAAATCGAAGACATCGAAGTACCGCCTCCAAGCCATTGTCGCACACTCTGGCTCGCTCAAGTTCGGTCATTACATTGCCTACATTCGCGGTGCCGATGGAATCAAAGAGATCAGTGATTCCTCTGTCAGCAACAGCAATGCCAGAGAGTGGAGGAAGCCGACATCTGGTTTCAACCCATACATTCTGGTGTACATCAAGCAATGAGTCAGTTGTGGTTGGTAGTATGGGTTTCTGAAGCGTGGTGTCGCATTACTTTGCATTTCCGGTTCATTTCTTTTGTCATCAATGTCACTGTATCTTGAGCATAGCACTGGCTGGGGTTGCATTAGAAAAGGGTTTGGGTCCTGAGGCACATTGTCTGTACATAATCATCACATCGTATCTGCATTCCTTCTTTGAACCTATTTCCCATGCTCAAGATTCTGTCTCATGTCTTGTTCCCGAGCTTCCTTCTCCTCGCATCGATGTCAGAGCATCTCGGTGAAGCTACAGAAACCCACGAGGGCTAGTGGGCTCCCCACAGGGACTTTCCAGTGAACATTGCTTGTCTATAAAAAAGCCTCTCTTGGGCTATGATACTGTGATTGTTTCTTAGTCCTCGAATGTCTGGATATTATGAGTAAACACAAATGACAGACTGAAATTTATTTGCTTCTAGATCAGAGATATGTCCAAGGATGGCTGATAGACACTCATTAGATTTCCACTTCTCCCCCTCCGGCGATACTAGCTAGCTACGAAAAAAGTGACAAGTTTCAGGAAGCCTGATCTGCACACATACATCCGAACAAAGGGGTCCATGGAGTTCTGTATGTGCCGGCGACGTCCAAGACTGGACATGAAAGCTACAAATAGTTGCCATTCTTCCTGTATTCAGATCTTGAGAGTCATGGAAAGCTGATATTGGAGTTTCAAAACGTCGATCGTATGAAACGCAGACTTTTTGTGCATTCTTTGTCATGTTTGCCTGGGATGAGGCCAACATCGGTCACGAGCCATATGTATGGTCGTTGTAAGTAATTAGATGGTGGTCAGCAAACGAGGCGAACTCGTAAACACTAGAAAAAGACGGAAGTGATAAGGTTTCAAATGTACTAGAATACGTCGACTACTTGTGTAACTGAAAGAAGAAATACTTTCGGGGTCAACAGAGGAGATTCTGAAGACAGGGCCACTGATTCCCGAGTTGGCTGATGAGCGGAGTAGTGATGGTCGTAGACAGGAATCATTCGGTGGCCATTGTCGTGGACAGTGTACTTCCACTACTCTCATTGCAAGATACAGCGGTGCTTGCTCTTGGTCTTCCCCTTGATCTGCAAGTGATAGGGGACGAACTTCGAGTTTCTGATCTTTCCAGGCGCTTCCCCTCGCGTGGCGAACAGTATGCGATGATGTTGATGATACTGATATCGTCGCGCTTCAGAAACACCCAAAGAGCATCATCCTTTGCCTCGATCGCCTGAACGCGGCCAAACACATCTCCTTCAAGAGCAGTGTATTGCATGGAGGCGCCCATGCAGTAATCTGTAATGTCGGCAGCACCCATATAAGCAGGATACACTTGCTGGTACAGGCGCCAGATCTCTTCGCGGATCTTGAGCCAGGTGTCGTTGTCCGAGATGGTGATGGCGACGTCCATTTCTTCGATCGTGCCTGAGCATGCGTAACGGCCGCTGGGAAGAGCGATGGTTCTCTTGGACCTCTGTAGGGTGAGATGGTAAGAGGTTGATGTTTTGGGCTTCTCGCACACAATGATTGGCTTCTCGGACACAGCAGTGGTGCCATTGTAGCTCGGTGGTGGGTCATTTGACGACATGCTTTTGGACTCCTGTTTGAATGAAGTGGTGACAGCAGCGAGAAGGAGAGAGAGAAGCGTACGGGGAGAATAACAAGAAAAGAAAGAAGAGAGGAAACACAGCAGTCCTGAGTGAGCTCTCAAGTAAGGAACGACATCAAATCGAGCGGGGTCAGTCGCGTGGTATTTTGAGCAAACTCGCGCAGTTGAGTGTTGATCTTTGGCTTGGGAGTGGATCGTGAGAGTTCTTGCACACCATCCCCATCGTTTCCAGCTTGCTTGCTTGAAGCTTGTGATGTCAAGATGTGCAGAGCATACAACACCTGGTACGATAAGAGAAGCTCTCCTGATGTTGAAGGAAGCTGTTGATGGTCCATCGTGTTCGACCAAGTCCAACAGCATATGTTCCACAAGTCCGCACTTACCTCGCCCAACTCACTCCTTCCCCTTACTAGAAGCACGATCACGGCTTCGCAATCTTGAACTGGCTGCGGACATGACACTCTTGTGTTTTACCGTATGACTTCTACGGACGCAACATAAAGATTAGCCCAGGGATATGCACACAAAAAGAGTTTGCTATGAGTGGTCAACGACCCACCCGTCCATTACCAAGACAGGTCGTGCCTCGCGACGACTATTGCATCGTGACTTCTCTTGGCAAGCGCGATTCGATGTTTCAACGGCTATCCGACCGATAGCAACGACATGAAGCCAACGTCGTCTCGGACGGTTGTTGACAAGTCGACTGTTCCTCGTGGCTACACGCCGTGTGAACCGTTCGTTCACCGAAGAATCCACCGTCCTTGAGTCAGGTGCACATATACCACAGATTCATTCGTCATTTGCGACAAGAGGATCCAGAATTTCGCAGTCGACACTGGACGTCAGAGATATACAGACGGCGGCTTGCAAGCCCTGAAGCTTTGACTCGAGATCTGATGCGAAGAGAGATTTGCGTCGATCCTTGATATTGCGCTGATGTCGTGGACGGCCTTGAACTGTAATAAAGAAGAACAGGTTCAGAGATTCATGGAGTTCATTTCGCTTCCCCGCATTTTTCTCCAAGGCACAAACAACCAAGGGAACCAGCTCGCCTGTCATTCTCGCCATGAAACAAACCCAATTTTATATTTTGAACCATGACTTGGGAGCGGGTTTCGTGATTCTAAAAGTTCTGTGACGGTTTCAAGGTCTTGAAACAAACATGCCTCACAGATCGTGACCGATGATCATCGAACATCGACGTATTGTCATAGGGCTCAAGGGAAACAAACAGTGCTTGCTAAACAGAAACGACCTTACTATCTGCGACTACTCGAGGCTGAATGAGATGTCACTCAGATAGCGGTGATGGATTCATGCTGTGTACATCATCATTCAGCAAACGGACTCGATCTGAATGGGTAACATCATTGTCGATATAAGCAGCCACTGATGCCCTCCAGATATCGTACGCTGTCTATTAATGCGTACGGCCTTCTGGGAAGCAATTTGAACTTGCTGCGAACAGAGAAGCTTCTCGAAACACAGCAAGGACTGTTGTTATTCTTTGCTTGTCGATTAGGATCTTGGGAGGCATGCCCTCAAAAGTTACTCATGCATTCGAGCCATTAACATACTCGGCCATATCTCAACCAATCTCGACTCATATGTGAACAATAACGAATTGTGACTGAGCAGCAAGGTGCATACCTATCTGTTGAGCACAGCAAGGCTCAGCTGAGTATACTGCCAAGTTGTTGAGATGCAAGTCAAGATGGGTTCCGCGCACCATGTGAGCGCTTCTTTCTGTAAAAATCCAACCGTGGGTCGGCTTGACATGACTGTCCACATATCTACTGTTCATGCTTTGAGGTATTGCTTGTACCTGTCAGTGCATACAGGGATTATTTTTTCTTTCGGGTACGTACCTCAACACTAATCTCTGCCCTACGTGTGGATGTTGGGATATGCAGGAGACTGGAGCAATAATATCCACAGTGAACAACAAATCTTACAGCCGAGAAGGAATTCATGGCAATGACAGTTTTACTGCGTGCGATCACACATGTGCTTGATTGGAAGCTATGATATACGCTTGTGGAGCCAAGCTGAGCCATGCTTCTCAGTTGTTTCAACGAAGCCATCAAGACTTGGTTAAATACATCGCATTTGACTGTTAATCCGTAGTTGAGCATCACAGTGGCTTGGACCAATCGCTTTCTCTGACAAGAATAAGTTCATCGTCACGTTGGACCAAAGATGGAGTTCAAAGGAAGAGCGTGTCCCATCTTGGCGTATTGAGTTGGCCGTGCCGTGTCTTCAAGTCAGCTCTTACAACGGAATCTAGGCACACAGAAGTTCGAGACAGGCCCTGGGAAGTTTCAGGTGAATAGACAATAAGCATTACGGAGAAAAGCAGAGCCGCATCATAGGACACCTAAACGTGCTGATCTCATGCTGTTTCTCGGTTTGGCTATAGCGGAACGTTTCGTGATCGACTGGAGTGTTGTAAGAAGCACGCTGTGACACTGCGTCTTCACATGATGACGCATGTTGTTCCGAAGATGCTTGTCGTAGGCGACCACTTCGCTACCCTGGTGATAGGTACAGATTTTCTGTTGAACGGCTGACTTCAACGTCGCGGAGAGACGAGAAAGCCGGTTGTCGAGCCAGATGTTGAAACTCCGTTGCGGAACGTGAGCTGAACAACGGTTACGAGAATCCACATTCCACGGCATTTCATGCATTGAGGTTGCACAAAAAGCACTGCACATGAGACAGCACGTCGTCCCGATCTGCGTTGATGAGCCTCGAGCAGCCTTCAATGATCAAGGATTGCCTCGGCCAGCAAGATCATGAGTCGAGGGTGTCGAGAATCGAACAATAAAAGACGTGAAAGGGTGTGTTAGTTGACCTAATCTGGGAATCAAGGGGTGTTCGGAAGGCCGTATGAGAGTGCTTGGCAGCTGCATGCACTGCGACAACAATGTTGTGGATTTGGTCTCGCTCGAGCTCTCATGCTGATTATGTCTTGGTAGACGGAAGTCACAAATTTTCTGGTTGAGACTTTGAGGTGCTCTGAACGGCCCCTCCTTTTTCCACGCTACTTTTACGTGGCAGCGAAACCTTGTTGGGTACCTAATCGCTGTACAGATCTCGCCGGCGCTTAACCTTGTACCACGTCTTCTCCTGGCAGCAAAACGCTCAAGATTCAGGAGAGCGCTTGTCGCGACTATCTGAAGGCGGCGCGAAGACACGTTCGCATGGTGGTATGGCACCGAAGGGTGAGGCGCTGTCATACGAGCGAGCGAAGAAGCATGTCTAAACCTCGGAACTCCGAAAGCGAGAACAGGCAGGGGCTTTTACCCCACAGTATAGAGATGTATGGCTAATGCAGGAACTTTTCTTGCGACAACGAATGAAACTTGGTTGGTACCTTGATCTTCGTGCCGGGCCGCAGTTGGACCTGGGAGGGCTTGAGTGACGCGGCTTGAGCATAAGGCAATCACAGCTTTCCCAGTCCCTTGTTCCATGATTTACATTGCTACGATTTCCAATGATGAGGTGGTTGCGGAGGAGATGGATGTTTGGAGGGTAGGTTCGAATACGAGTAACACATTCCACACCTGATGGGCAAGCAAGGAGTGGCAGTTGAACCACATGTCAAGTCTAGCTCCTGAACTTTGTCTAGACTTGAAGAATGACACAGTCCCCTGAGTCCCAGGCCAGCCAATTCTTCAACACTTGCTGCAGCCAACCTTATACAAAGGAGCCGTCCGCCCAGAGAGGCGTTTTAACGGTGCGCCCACGCAATCGACAGCAGCAGCCACCTGCATTTGCGGAGAGTGTTTCATCGAGGTCCACTCTCACGCACATCCCGGTCACAGGAGTTGCGCCTATTAGTGCGGCCACTAGCGTTTTAGCCCCCATCAACACGCCCATTCAAAAGTCGACCATCACGCTGCCACATCGACTTCCTCTCTCGTTGTCCACCACCGCTTCTTTCTTGTCACTCGTTCACGCGCCTAAACGGTTGCATTTCACTCTTTTTCCCTCCCACCACACTGTCTGCAAGCCATTCCCTCTGCGAGGACTTTCACGTAAGTGCACATTTCCTTCGACTACCATCTATCACCCTGGCCGTTATATAAACATCACCGTTCGCCCTCGAAGATCGATAAGATCCAGCCCACATCCTGCACACACACTCGTTCCCTGGTGAGCACACCGTTACAGTCCTTCTCAGAGACAACGAACGGTATTATTGCGAGTCGAGCACTCTGACCGTTCAACCTTCGTGTATCATCAATCCACCACTCTTTTGCCATCACCGCTCAATTATCGTCAATACATAAAAGCTGTCTGCCTCTGCCGTCTTCTGGAAAGATCAAAGCAGTAGCAGAAGAACGCAACAGCACAGTAGCAGTGGTCACTAACATTCTGGCACATCAGTCTTTCAAGTCTTCTACATTATCCGGATCTGGTATCCTTCGAAAACAACGACCCTCAAAATCAACACCAATCAACAAAACTTAGAAAATCATCATGCGCGCTTCCACTCTCATCGCCGGAGCCGCCTTGGCTGCCAGTGCCTTTGCCAGCCCTATCCTCAAGCGCGATCTTGTGATCGACACTGTCTATGACACCGCCTACGAGACAGTCTACGTTACCGAGACCGACGACACTACAATCCCCGTCACTGTCGCTGCCCCGGCCCCAACCTCGGACTCGGCTCCTGCTGAGCAGCCTGCCGTCACGACCGAGGCCGCCACGACTTCTCAGTACTATGGTCACCGTCACTCATGGTACCAGCCTGCTGCTCAGTCGTCGGCTGCCCCTGTCGTCACCGTGGTCACCACCGAGGCTCCCGCTGCCACCGTCGTTTCGTCGGCTACCTCAGCTCCCGTCGCTGCCTCGTCATCCGCTGATCCCAAGGCCGCTATCCCCCCTGCCCAAGGATGGACCAGTGCCTGGACCAGCTCCTGGACCGTGACCCCTTCTGCCGAACCTACCACTGCTGTTGCTACTTCTTCTGCTGCTCCTGCAGCCACCACTGAGGTGAGCTTACTTGAATCGTTTCATCATCTTCTTTCTCGTGATTCTTTACACCCTCGTGTGAACTTTGAAAGCCTTATGGCCCAGATGTTCCACCCTTCCTCCTCCTCCTCCCAAGTCAAGCGTGCCACTTCAACGATCAAGACAACCACGACGGTCAAAGCACCTACTTCAACGAAGAAGACTACTGTCAGCTCGAAGAAGGCAACTTCGACGAGCAAGAAGTCTTCTTCTTCTACGAAGAAGGTGTCGACGAGCCAGAAAGGAACTCCTATCTCGACGAAGAAGGTTTCCACGACCTCCTTGAAAACCTCGAGCACCAAAAAGGTCTCTTCCCTCTCCCCTTCTACTGTTGAAAGAGTTGCTACTATCCCTGCCTCGCGCAAAGCTTGCAAGCGCGAGTCATCTGTTGCATCCCCATCCAGTTCCCTCAAGTCTACATCGACTACCATCAAGTCTACTCCCTCCCTCCTCTCTTCCCCCAAGCCAGCATCATCCACATTCAAATCTTCCTCCACATCAGTCAAAGTCACATCTACTTCATCTCGCCCTTCCTCTACCATTCCTCCTACTTCCAAGACCACACTTTCCCAGTCCAAGAGTTTTTCCAAGTCGTCATCATCGTCTTTGAGAAAGTCTTCGACATTTACAACGATCAGCAGTGCTAAGACAACAAAACAGGCTAGCTCCACCATTGCCGCTCCCTCTGGCAAGGCCACCACCTACCAGCAGATCGTCATTGACCACCACAACGTCCACCGTGCCAATCACTCTGCTTGCAACCTCGTTTGGGACGCGCAGCTCGCCGCCACTGCCCAGCAGATCGCTGCCACTTGCGTCTACGCCCACAGCATGGATGTCAACGGCGGCGGCTATGGTCAGAACATCGCCGCTGGTGTCGAGGCTAACAACGTCTCCGCTGTCATTACTGAGCTCTTCTACAACGGCGAGGTTGGCTACTACAACAACCTCTACGGCCAGGCCAACCCCGACATGACCAACTTCGAGAAGTGGGGTCACTTCTCTCAGCTTGTCTGGAAGGGTACTACCAAGGTCGGCTGTGCCACTCAGTACTGCTCTGGCGGTCTCGCAAACGTTGGTCAATACGTCTCTCCCCACTTCACTGTCTGCAACTACGGTGCTCCTGGTAAGTCTCTCTCGTACATCTGTCTCACGATATTATACTAATCTTGGTCAAGGTAACTACGCTGGTGAATACGCCGACAACATTGGTGCTTCGCTCAACCAGCCCACCCAGGACTGGTCCTATAACCTGTAAGGAATTGTCCAAGCGGCGCAGCTCTGAAAGTTGCCTGACAATTCTTGACGGCAAAAACTTCTCTTCTACAGTGCTGGACTCGTATGTTGTCTTGATGGCAGCGGAAGTCAGATTTTTCTTCTCTTCTCTTCTTTTCTTTGTTGATGGCATGTGGGGAGTTTGTGGGCAGTGGGACTGGAATTCATTCGCCCTTGCAAAAAGACAGGGGGACATCAATACTGACACAGTCACGACCTCTTTCTTCCACTCGCCTTCAGTGTCAATATTTTCTCCACGGATGTGATGGATGGCTTGTAGCCACCTTTTTGTAGCTTTCGCTTCTTCGAAATGAAACTTGCCGATGAAACGAGCAATGACTTTACTTCTATCTCCCTTCTTGTATTTGTATGTGACTGGACATTCTGCAAAGAGGTTGCACCTACCATCAGGCTTCAGGACATAGATTTTGCCCATCTTTCATGTCAAGGAAGTGACATTTTGGATGCTTCGATGTGCCGATCAGCTGATCAACAGAGCACAAAACTCGGACAGATCCGAGTACGGGTCTTGGGAGTTCGTTGTCGATGCGGAGGATGTTGCAAGTGGACCCTCAATCACCATGACGCAAGCTAGAGAGAGCGTTGGAGGTGGAGTTGGCGGGGTGGGGTGCAAGAGGTTCTGCGACTGAGACTACCACGTAACAACGTGCAAGCACTAGACCAGTGCAGACAACGGCAGCATCAACAAGCGCATGCCATTGTTATCGCGTCTCGGAGTATCCGTATCCTCATCCGTCGCCTCGTCGTCTCGTCTTCATATCAAGACTCGCCTCTTGTTCATACGCGCCATGAGCAGCGCATCGTCCAAAGGCGGCTTCGTGTCGCTCAGCAACCGCTGCAATGACAGCAAGTCGCCATACGTCCGATCGCACGCGAACAACCCTACAGCCTGGCAGCTCTGGAGCCCCGAGACGCTCGAGCTGTCCAAACGCACCAACCGCCTGCTCTTTGTGTCGATTGGCTACTCAGCCTGCCATTGGTGCCATGTCATGGCCCACGAGAGTTTCATGAACGACCGCATCGCTCAACTGTTGAACGAGCATTTCATCCCTGTCAAGATCGATCGCGAGGAACGCCCCGATGTCGACAAGGTCTACATGGACTTCCTGCAAGCCACGACTGGTGGCGGCGGCTGGCCGCTCAATGTCTTTGTCACTCCGGATCTACAACCACTATTTGGCGGAACCTACTGGCCAGGCCCGAAGAGTGACCGCGCTCATCATGGCGGCGGCTTCGAGGCCATCCTGACAAAGGTCGCCAGCGCCTGGAAAGATCAGGAGTCCCGATGCCGAGAAAGCGCTTCAAACATTACCGACCAGCTTAGACAATTCGCTCAAGAGGGAACCCTATCTGGCAGGAGATCGGGCGAAGGCGCCGAGGAGAGCGACGATACTCTTGAGCTGGAACTACTTGAAGAGGCGTATGACCATTACAATTCGAGATACGACGAGAAACATGGCGGATTCGGTGGTGCTCCCAAGTTTCCTACGCCTTCGCATCTCTCCTTCTTGTTGAGACTGGGCGAGTGGGATGGCATCGTCAAAGATGTCATAGGCGATGACGCTGTGCAAAACGCTCAAAAAATGGTTGCAACGACGCTGGAGAACATGGCCAAGGGTGGTATCAAGGATCAGGTCGGCCATGGCTTTGCCAGATACTCCGTCACGAAAGACTGGAGCTTACCACACTTTGAGAAGATGTATGTTGTTCGGGCCATTCTTTGGACTCTACTAACGCGTGTACAGNNGCTTTATGACAATGCTCAGTTGCTGCCTCTCTATCTCGATGCATGGCTGATAACTAGAAANCCCCTGTTCCTCGAAACGACTCACGACATCGCTACCTACCTTACTTCAGCGCCGATACATTCCCCTACCGGTGGTTTCCACGCTTCCGAAGACGCAGACAGCGCACCGAGTGCCTCCGAAAAGGAGCACAAAGAGGGCGCTTTCTATGTGTGGTCTCATTCGGAATTTTACAAAGCCTTGGAAGACGATAAATTGGCCAACATGCTCGCCAAATACTGGAACGTAAAGCCCAACGGCAATGTCAGCCCCAAGCATGATATTCAGGGTGAACTCAAGGGACTCAACACACTCTGTGTGACCTCTTCTCTCTCGAATCTTGCCAAACAATTCGACATTTCTGAACAGGATGCGGAAAAGGCTGTCCAGACAGGTCGTCAAAGACTTTCAGACTGGCGTGATCAACATCGTCCTCGCCCTCTTCTCGACGACAAGATTGTTGTTTCCTGGAACGGACTGGCGATTGGCGGTCTCGCTCGTACTGCTGCTGCCCTGAAGCAGTCTGACCCCAAGGCGTCTACGAAATATCTTGAGGCTGCTATTTCAGCATCGCAATTCATCAAAAAGGAGCTCTATGACTCAGAAAGCAAGACTCTGCGACGAGTCTACCGTGAAGGTCCTGGTGCGACGGCAGGTTTCGCCGACGATTACGCATTCCTCATAAGCGGTCTTATCGACCTTTATGAAGCGACCTTTGACGACTCATATCTGCAGTGGGCTGACGAGCTGCAACAATCACAGATTGAGCATTTTGGCGACAACGAGAGTGAGACGAAGGGCGGCTTCTTTGGCACACCAGCCCACGCTCCAGATATCTTGATTCGCAGCAAAGATGCTATGGACAATGCGGAGCCTAGCGCCAATGGTATGAGCGCGACAAATCTGTTCAAGCTCTCGTCATTGCTTGACGACTCGAGATACTCTGTTCTTGCCACACGTACAGCCAAGGCCTTTGAAGTCGAGATGGTCCAGCACCCTGGCCTCTTCACTGGTCTCATGTCAACAGTGGTTAACTCAAACCTCGACATCAAGCCCATTGTGATATCAGGAAACGAGTCTAGCTCAGAGGTACAGACTGCTCTGGAGCAGTTACGCCAGATGGTTCGTCCTGGCTCAACAGTAGTCAGGGTTGGTGGTGATAGCAAGAGCGAGTGGCTCAGGCAGAGAAATGAGCTCCTCGGGTCAATTGACCAGGGCAAGGATATGGTCCAGGTCTGCGAAGGCACGAGTTGCAAGCTGGTCAAGGCAGCCGAGCTTCGGGAGCTACTCAAGGGTACTCATGTATAAAATTTTGGCATATTGGGAGGTGAATATTGGCAAGGACTGGGTGGACAGGTTTCTAGGGGACACGTTGTTGATGATGCGTTACGACGGGCATATCACATATCCAAAACACCGCATTTGCAGATACACGTTCATGATGATCGTGTCTAACAGCATGTCTTCATGCTCCATCATGTTGTACACGGGTAGTAGTGTTGTACGTTGAGCTGAACCGACATCAAAGTCCGGGGAAGCACGACCGAATGACGTGGGACGAAACAAGGCATCATCACTTTCCCCCTCGATAAACAGATCCATATACAGCAGTGAAGACAGCCGTACGTACATTCTCCCCTCAATCGCCAATCCAGAAACACGAACCAATGCTGAGTCGAACAGCCCACCGCTCAACCCGCGCAACCACCGCTTGTTTCTCTGCCAGTCCTCGCACTCTCAACCCAATCTTCTGGCACCGCTCCTTCTCGCAAACATCCGCAACCATGAAGGCACAAAAGGGCACCATCCACAGCATTGAAGACGTGTCGACCGCAGACACCAAATGGGTCGCCCTGCGCAAGATCAATTGGACAGACCAAAGCAACAAGTCACGAACATGGGAAGTTGCTTCCCGCAAGACACGCGGTAAAGCCGGTGTCGATGCGGTCGCTATGGGAAACATCATCTTGCATCCTAGCAAGCCGCCTACCACTATCTTGGTGCTGCAGTACCGTCCACCTATTGACGCCATCTCGGTTGAGTGGCCTGCTGGTTTGGTAGATGCAGATGAGAGTGTGGAGGATGCTGCTGTCAGGGAGTTGAGAGAGGAAACCGGCTATGAGGGCAAGGTTACCTCTGTCAGCCCCATTGTCGCAGCGGATCCTGGAATGACTAGTGCGAATATGCAGTTGGCTATGATGGAGGTGCATCTCGAGGAAGGAGACAAAGAGCCTGAGCAACAACTCGATGAGGGTGAACATATTGAACGTGTGGTTGTTCCTTTGAACGAGCTTTACGAGAAGTTGGTCGAGTACAGCAACAAGGATGGGTATATGGTTAGTGCTAAGCTCTTCCATTGGGCACATGGTGTGCACATGGCCAAGACGAAGAGTTATCTGTAAGGTGCATAGGTAAACACGAGAGTGCTTACACAAAATCCTTCTATGAATATATAACATTACGTTGAGCAAGTCTTGTCCAACGCCTTCTCGATACACTACACCTGTCAGCATGTGATGAAGGTGCTATCAACTGAACATCTCATACGTTGTACCAGCAGCTACAATCAGAGAACGAGTGCTGTGATATATAGGTGGAGGATGTGACAGGGTTATCCAAGCATCAACGAAGCCTATATCTGCCAAACCACTCTACTACTGCTCCTTGTGCCTCAAACTTGCTTCCCCACACTACGCCTTATGTCAAGTCGACCATCACGGTTGTGAGCCCTCCCGCAATGCTGCAAAATCTCTTGTTGCAACTCGACCAGCACAGCGAAGTCGGAGTATCCCAGCCGTTTCACAGTCCAACATGGATGCGTCGCAAGTAAACCGGATGGGCAAAAGTACGGCTCAGAACGATGACCGCAGCGGCACAAGCCACGATGGACAACAGCATCAACCCTTGTATCCACCGATGTTCGGAGATGTAAATGCTTCTCAGGGCATACTCGAGCAAGACCTCACCCTGGATGATTTCTCTAATGCCCCTTTTGACTATTCCAGTCTGAGCAGTCTGTATATCCCTAGCTCTGAGACGGACTTTGTGTCTGCGATGCCGCCTATGGATACCTTTGAGCCGTCGTATGATCTACTTGGGACTGCTGAGGGCAAAGGCTTGGAAATTCCTCATGGCTGGAGTAATGAGTACATGGCAGATCTTGCCCCACTAGCCTCGTCCTTGGCCAGCAGGGAGATTCAAAGGTCTGGCAAGTCTTGGAGTCAGATCCTTGCAGATGGACGCAAACAGCAACATAGCGGTCTGCCTCGTCGACGGAGTCGTTATCGTCTGAATCGTATGGACAGCAGCAGCACGACTACGAGCATACCTATACCGGAGTCTTCTTCTGCTGAGCGCTATGACCCGCTGCAAAGATACCAGAACTCTCCACCCGAGGATGACTATGTTTCTATGGCTGCTGTAGAGCAAGCGCTGCAAAGCAGTGAGTTTGACATACTGGAGCCGAGTCAACCCAGCCAGCCTGCAGAGCTATACTATCCCGGCAGAGGACGTCGGAGTCGCCCTGGATCCATCGCTAGTGTGGAGAGCGCAGCAAGTTCTCCATCAGTCCGGTCTTCAAACTCTGCAGCATCCAGCATCTCTGCCAGATCACGTTCAGCACGCCGACGACCGCAAAGGACGCGCAAGCCCAAGACACAATCAGACAAAGCGCACATCTTCAAATGCACATTCTGCTGCGACACTTTCTACAAGAGATACGACTGGTCACGGCACGAGAGATCACTACATCTGAACCTAGAAGTCTGGATATGCTGTCCCCAAGGCGGTTCCGTATTCTCAGAAGCCACTGGCAGAAACCACTGCGCCTATTGTCAAGTTCTAGATCCCACTCTCGAGCACCTGGACAGCCACGACCACAGTAACTGTGTAAGAAGCTCTCGTCGCCAATTCAATCGCAAAGACCATCTAGTCCAACATCTCAGACTCTTCCACCGATTACAAACCATGCCACTGATCGACGACTGGAAAACCCAAGGTCCAAACATCACCTCTCGCTGCGGCTTCTGCGACCGCAGACTCACAAACTGGGAAGAGAGAATCGAGCACTTGTCCGGCCATTTCCGCGCAGGACGCACAATGAAAGACTGGCGCGGCGACCACGAATTCGAACCCGACATTGCCGCCAGAGTGACAAACGCGATCCCTCCTTACCTCATCGCCGACGAATCAGAGACATTGGTGCCGTTTTCGTCAACCAGTCATGTAGTCAGAGATCACGTCGCACAGATTTCTTCGCGGTTGACGGCTATGCCATCCGAGCCATCTGAACCGACTTCGCCTTTGCCGCTTACGCCCGAGATGGAAGCTGCGCCCGCGCAAACGAATAACTTGACCTTGAATGAGATGGTCATCTTTCATCTCGGTAGGTATGGAAGGCAACAGTTGAGTTTGGGGATCACGCCTACGGATGAGATGTTTCAGAATGAAGCTCGAAGGCTGCTTTATGATTCGGACGATGCTTGGAATCAGTCTCTTGTGGATAATCCCGAGTAAGTTTTCTTGATGTACTTGTCGAACTGAGAACGATATACTGATGTTGTGCAGNNATGGTTGGCAGCTTTCCGTTTGTTGCATGGGTGGACCAATACAGGAGCTTGATAGAGTAGATGCACTGAACGAGACGAAGCCTGTTGGAGTAATTAATGTATCCTGAGCCATGTCCTAAATGTTGCTAGTTGTCTTTGCTCCATCAAAACTGTCTGCTTTGGGATTACGAATAGCAGACTCGTTGGAAGGGGAAGGCTAATCATTCATCAAAGTAGTAGGAGTGTATGGTAGCTTTGAGCACTAGAGTTGAGGACCTCGACCAGCGATCGCTTTTGCCAGACACACCGCTGTCTGAGAAGAACTGTGCATCTGGTTGCTCAAACAGTAACTCTCTATCGTTACTAAAGGAGTACGAAGGCGACAGGGCCAACATGTAGATTTCGCCTCTTCAGACCAATCACCGGAGAAAAGAGCGCATGGAAACTCTGGTGAGCTTGTTGCTGGCACTGGAAAGGTGCTCCTGGTTACGGCTAGTGATCAAACAAGATCCATGTATGATTCAGGTGATGCACGAAGAAAGACATTGGGAGACGAGAGCAGTGAGAATAGAGAAAAAAAGTTCAGTTGATAGCGCCGCCGGGGAGTGTAAAACTAAAGAAACATAATAAAAAAACGAATAACACCTGAGAGAAGCAAGAAACATGGCAATGACCCCTCTCCTTGATACGAAAGTTGCTGGGAGAAAAAGGACAAGACGTTGGTGAGTCTCTCCCACCTTGTAATATTGCCCTCGTTCGTCATCTCGCTCGCAATCCGTCATGCTCTTTCCTCTGTAATGTACCCTGTGCCATCCAATTAGGTAGACCTGCGACGGACGGCAGATGCAGACTGAAGCGTTGTAAGCCGGAAACGACGATCGCTCTCATCATCTGGTGTGACAAGTCAAAGATGGAGAGCGACCAGGAGATTTGTTTTTTTTTGTGAGTTTCGAAGATGTTTGGCGCAAAGACAAGCACAGTCATGAGAGCACAGGCGGTCGTCGTGCAATGGCGAAAGCGGATCGGGTATCTAGTTTCGAGGCGATTTGTTTAACAACAGCCACCGGCGCTGCCGCTTTGGACGGTGCTACCTTGACCAACCTGAACGGTGGGCTTGTTGTTGACAGTGGTGTTGCCCATGCGCTCCTTGATCTGGCGGGCCATGGTCAAGAAGGCCTGCTCGACGTTGGATGCGTTCTTGGCCGATGTCTCGAGGAAAGGAATGCCGAGGCTGTCAGCGAATTCCTGTTTGGGAGCATTAGCGTGTGTTGAGTGTTGAGACGAGCGTGCAGGGAAGGCGCACCTTTGCAACGTTGTACTCGACGACCTTCTTGTCGGTCATATCGCTCTTGTTGCCGACGAGGAGCTTGTTAACGCCCTCGGTAGCGTAGCGGTCGATCTCCTGCAGCCACTGCTTGACGTTGTTGAACGAGTCCATGTCGGTGACATCGTAGACGACGCAGATACCGTGGGCGCCGCGGTAGTAGGATGATGTGATGGTACGGAAGCGCTCCTGGCCAGCGGTATCCCACTGAACGACTCCTGTCAGCAAAAGCTTTCTTCAAGCAATCAGGTACGGGATGTACTCACGATCTGGAGCTTCACTGTCTTGCCATCGAGCTCGATGGTTCTGATTTTCTATCAGGGCGTGTCAGTCTGAAGCTGGTCGAGAGAAACGGTGCTGCAAGCAATCAACGTACGAAGTCAACACCGATGGTGGAGATGTAGCTCTCGGTGTAGGTGTCGTCTGCGAATCGGAGCAACAGACAAGACTTTCCGACACCGGAGTCACCGATCAGGAGAAGTTTGAAAAGGTAGTCGTATCTGTAGAAGTTTTGTGTGAGCGAGGCAGGTTAAGGGGGTTCGTTATCGGAGCGGCGGCGGCGATAGCATTGCGACGAAGTATTGCGAGACTGGGATGGATTGTACTCTGAGGTACAAGGTCAGTATACCGGTTGCAGAGAGGCGGGCGCAGCAGAGGGAAGAGGCGGCGACATACTACTCGGGGTTCATGATGGGCGAGTTGTTGGATACAAGGTGTGGCTTGTTATGACGCGCGGAGAGAGCGGAAGATGTTGCAAGGACCGCTGGAGCGTCGGTTGCTGGGATGGATGCGTATGTATGGAGGTGGTTGAAGAAGAGTCGGTCGAACTAGGACAAGGTGGAGGTTCTAAAGTCTAGGGACGACGACGTGTGTTGGCCGTGTGAGAGCGAACAAGGGCCTGTCTCATCCCCACGCGCTTGGCGGACTCTTGCCAGGTCATTTAACGGCCACATGTGGCGCCTCCCCGAAACTGGTCCTTTGATCATTTTACCACAATCTCTCACCACCCTCCTTCACGTGCAACTGCAAACCATCTGTGACAAACAAAAGACACATTGAGACCTGCTGCTGCCTGGCCGCTTCCACTCTGATCGCACGCTATGCATTCCTGACCCAACCACTCATCATCTATACTGCTCACATGACCATATCTGCTTCTGGCCAATCTATCGCCATGCTGGTGGAGGTGGTCCTCCGTAATTGTTGCCCTGTCCTCCATAACCCCCCTGCGATGCCTGGTGCTGGTTCAACTGTTCGTGCGCTCCGCCGTACTGATTGTACTGATGCTGCGTGAGCTGATCCTGAGGCGGCCCACCATAGGAAGGTGCTTGCCCATACTGAGATCCACCATGAGGTGCTCCGCCATGTGCTGGCCCACCGTGTGCTGCTTGACCGCCAGGTGCCTGTCCGTAACTGCTTCCCTGGCCAGGCTGGTACGCAGAGTATTGCGAGTTTTGTTGAGCCTGCCCGTGGTTTGGTGCCCCGCCGTACTGGTTGTGCTGGTGCTGGCTGTATTGATCATATTGATAACCTGAAGAAGCGTGCGAGGGCTGACCGCCGTATTGACTTGGTGATGGGCCGCTGCTGTGTGACGACTGATATTGTCCATGTTGTTGTGCTGGAGCACTGTGACCAGGTGCGCCGTATGTGCCCGTCGTCTGCCCACCCGGGCCACCGTAGGAGCCTGTCGACTGGCCGTAGGGAGCGGGAGAAGAGTGGTGAGATGCTGAAGGGTTGTAAGACGAAGGAGGAGCCTGTCCGGAATATGTGCCTTGGGACGAGCCTCCAGATGAATAACCATAGCCTTGCTGCTGGTGGTTCTGCTTTGAATAGTTAGCGGTGCTGTAGTTTCCCTCTCATACACATAGAACAAACCGAGGAGCCGTGGCCACCTAGCAGTCCACCAAGAGCACCCATAGCACCACCTTGGCTGCTTCCACCGGCATTGCCGTGGTTACCGCTCGACTGCTGGCCACCCAAGAGCCCTCCAAGGCCGCCCAGAGCACTGTTGTGTCCACTACTGCTGTTTGAATGCTGTCCCTGTGGCTTGTTTCCTCCTCCCAAGAAGTTTCCAGCAAGTTTACCAACCAATCCTGCAGCGCCACCACTGTTGTGGTTCTGGTTTTGGGCTTGACCTGAGTTCGAGTGCGAGTTACCGCCGAGGAATTGTGCAGCCAGACCTCCGAGACCAGATGAGTGCTGCTNNGTTGCTGAGGCTTGTTCTGGTTCAGTAGCATGTTCATAGCCATGCNCCTACACTCCAATCAGCTTTGTTGATAAGCAAGACATTTGCTGGGACATACTCCGAGTCCACGTTCGCCTTCTTGTCCGTCCACGCCACGTGTCGCTTGTCCTTGAGCATCATGAGGGGCCGGGAAAGGGTTCTGGTGTTGTGCTGGGGTATTTCCTGGGGAGGGCACAGTAGGAGCGGCTTCGGTAGGCACTTCCCATGTCGACACGCCGGTACTGATTTGGACAAAGTAATACTTTCGAGAACTNNGAGTTCGCGTCAGTCATTTGTTGTCTTGCTGGAATCAGTGTCGCGCTCACTTTCCATCCCATTGTGCAATCCAGCCTATGGGGAGGTTAGGCGGTGCCCTGTCGGGGCCGGCCTCGGGTTCTGAGTCGGGCATTGCGAGTTGTTGGTGTCACAGGGATAGAGGGAATCGAATGTCGGATGCAACTTCGTTCTGGGCAAGATAGGTGTGGAAAAGTGCAACAGTCGCAGTCACGATGAACAAAATCACTCGACACCGATCACGCACTAGGCGGGCTGTGCTGTGACGTCGAGCCTCACTCTTGACCCCGTATTTGTGAGAGATGGTACCAAGCGCATGGGGGTTTGTTATCCAGCGCAACTGCCAGTTATCTACCAACGGTACTCGGAATGTACCCAAACATCCTGGATCATGACAGCAACGGTACAAGGGGTTTCAATGGGGATCGACATGATTAGATATTGCACGCTCTTCCAACGATTCTCTGATATCTGATGGGGTTGGAATACACGGTCTGAGAGAGCACTTTGATGGTCACATTGCGACTTGCATTATCTCGTCTCCAATTCCACTCATCAGACACTGCCTTCTTACTTTCTGGAATTGTCCAATCAAACCCTGGCCATCGGGTTGGTTGTCCAAATTGAGGAGCGCCAACCCCTAATCTCTGTACTGTGCTGCACCAGGCGCCTGTCGACTGTTTCTTGTGTCTGCTGCTACCAAGAATGTTTCACGAGAGTCCAAGGTCACTTGGAAAGGGAAAAACATATCCAGAAAGAAAAGAAAGTAAAAACGGTAAAGTCGCTGTATTAAAGACACAAGCATTTCAACATGAGTGTGGTCCTTTTTCTACCGGACCTGAAAGGATCCCCAAACCACAATGGTCTTCATAAACGCAATGATACGAAAAGTCGGCCGCTAGCCAAAAGCGTCTTTGTGCGCTTAGTACTCAGCCTCAACACCCTCCTCACCCTCGACAGAGTCGGCGGCAACCTCCTCGTAATCGCGCTCCAGGGCGGCAAGGTCCTCGCGGGCCTCGGAGAACTCGCCCTCCTCCATACCCTCGCCGACGTACCAGTGGACGAAGGCACGCTTCGAGTACATGAGGTCGAACTTGTGCGAGAGAGCCGACCAAGCCTCGGCGATGGCGGTGGTGTTGGAAAGCATGCAGCTAGATTGATAGTCAGCGTCAGGTAATTACAGAATTAACTTGCAACATGGAACTTACACAGCACGGTTGACCTTGGCGAGATCGCCGTTGGGCACGTTCTGAGGGGGCTGGTAGCAGATACCAATCTTGAAACCAGTTGGGCACCAGTCGACGAACTGAATGGTGCGCTTGGTCTTGAGGGTGGCGACAGCGCTGTGGACATCCTTGGGGACGACATCACCACGGTAGAGCAGGCAGGTGGCCATGTACTTGCCGTTGCGGGGGTCACACTTGACCATCTGGTTGTTGGGCTCGAAGCAGGACATGGTGATCTCCTGGACAGAGTTGGCCTCGTGGGCCGACTTGGCGGCCGAGACAACGGGAGCGTAGGCGACCAGAGGGAAGTGGATACGGGGGTAGGGGACCAAGTTGGTCTGGAACTCGTTCAAGTCAACGTTGAGGGAACCGTCGAAGCGGAGCGAGGCGGTGATGGAAGAGACGANCTGGTAAATTCGTTAGCAAGCTTGATGGATGGTCGGGACAGCCTGGGAGTGCATACCCTGGGCGATCAGTCTGTTCAGGTTCTCGTAGTTGGGTCTCTCGATGCCAAGGTTGCGGCGGCAGATGTCGTAGATGGCCTCGTTGTCGACCATGAAAGAGCAGTCGGAGTGCTCAAGGGTGGTGTGGGTAGTGAGGATAGAGTTGTAGGGCTCGACGACCGAGGTGGCGACCTGGGGAGCAGGGTAGACACAGAACTCGAGCTTGCTCTTCTTGCCGTAGTCGACGGACAGACGCTCCATGAGGAGAGCACCGAAACCAGAACCGGTACCACCACCGAACGAGTGGAAAACGAGGAAGCCCTGGAGACCAGAGCAGTTGTCTGCGACTCTTCGGACCTTGTCGAGGACCTGGTCGATCAGCTCCTTGCCGACGGTGTAGTGACCACGGGCGTAGTTGTTTGAGGCATCCTCCTTGCCAGTGATCATCTGCTCGGGGTGGAACAAGCTGCGGTAGGCACCGGTGCGGACCTCGTCGACGACATTGGGCTCGAGATCACAGTAGATGGTGCGGGGAACGTATTTGCCGTTGCCNNTTGGGTTGCATGTTAGCTAGCGTGTCGTGGCTGACGGAGGTATTCGGGCACGCGTACCAGTCTCGGAGAAGAAGGTGGAGAAGCCCTGGTCGTTGTTGCCGGCCTTGCGCTCCTCAGTGAGGTAGCCGTCAGGCTGTAGTGTTGTTAGTAAGAGTGTGCGCAGTGATGGAGCTCAAGGGCGAAAGCGTACCTGGATACCGTGCTCGAGACAGTAGAGCTAGGCAGACGAAATGTTAGTCGGAACCCCTTTTCGCGGCGGCGCAGGCACCAATGGCCATGCGTCGAATCAATGGCAGTATGAGCTCACCTCCCAGCACGAGTTGGCAATCTGGCAACCAGCCTGGCCGACTAGAAGCATCAAAAGTCAGTATGGAAAGCAACATGGCGGATGAAACAGGCCAAGGGGCGGTCTGGCGCGAAAGAGCTCCAGAGCTCCAGGGAGTGTCAACATACCGTTCAAACTGATGACTTCACGCATTGTGGAAGACCTGGAACCGGACGAGAGATGTGACAAGGAGGGGATCGAAAGGCAGGGCGGAGATGGGTGGTCGGCGTGGTCGTCAAGAAACGGTCTGCTGAAGGGGGAGTGCGAAGTGAAGAAGCTGGGCACGGATGTTTGTTGTTATCCTTAAAGCGGCCGGCTTGGCAAAGAAGGCGCGCTCCAGCCGTACCTTCCTCATCCACCCCGAGCACCAGGACCCCTACTTTTACGACCATGCCAATGCAAGAAGTTGTATCGCCCCTGAGGCCGTCTTCCTGAAGTCTACTGCTGAATCTCTCGTTTGGATCAATGTCCCGACCAAGACATCTAATCGAATCTGTTCGCCTGCTGCCTCTGACCATTCGATGATGCTCCTCCTGCCTATACTGTTCTACATATGCTTCCTGGCTGTTCCTGCCATAGCCAACGTGGAAAAGACTATCTTCACTGCACCCGACAGTACAAATTTTGGAGATGCTCGACCAAACTTGATGGACTTGCAGCTTGATATCCTTTCATCAAAGAAACTCTCTGTTCGGACTGCTCTTCCTGTAATATTTCCTACCGAGAAGCATCCCCGTGGGTTGTCATCTTGGTACACTCTCGAAAATCTACGTCCAGGCCAGCGCTACGAGGTTCGGATCTGTTGGGCGGCGACGGTATCATTAAACGGTCTGGCATTCTAGCAATGCATCTTTGCTAACACATTCCACAGCAANCCCACTGATTTCTTCTTGGACACATTTGAAGTCACGACTGTTTTTGAGGCCCCGGCTCTGCTGCAGGATCTAAGCAGCTACGCCGAAGAGCGCCAGAACATTCTGCTTGCAGGCGGTTCTGGAGACGCAGGCGAGTTGACGACTGCTGCGAAACGATCTGTCCTGTTTCTTCGCGTCCAATCAGCGGCAAACTTCTATACCACCGACAAAGCCTTGATGCAGCAGCCTCCTCCTGTCTACGTCGACATCAGTACGCTTCTGTCCTTACATACGTTCTAATTCTGCAACTAACCTCAATCTNNAGTTCTGGATCCGTATCTTTTGAACATCTTTCCCCAGTCATTGCTTCCCACGGCTGCATACATCCTTGTCCTGGCTGTCGCTAGTTGGTTCCTGTCTGGATTTGCCTGGTCGAAGTTGCAAGTCTTTGTGCAACCAAAACAACACTCCGATTGATAAGTCCAGGACTCAAGCTCGTAATCCTCAACCATAAACCTTCAATCTTGCCAACAATGCAGTCGGTGATTCAATCGCCTCCACGCTCCTTTCGTGGACTACCCACCGAACTCGTCCTTGAGATCCTCAGCTACCTTGCTCCGGATGCCCTCATCTCGTTCGGGTTCGCCTACTACC
The DNA here is from genome assembly GCA_903853725.1 of Aureobasidium uvarum. NCBI lineage: Eukaryota > Fungi > Ascomycota > Dothideomycetes > Dothideales > Saccotheciaceae > Aureobasidium > Aureobasidium uvarum. Next base: position 1,332,598 of record CAINUL010000015.1, read on the forward strand.
ATCTGCTCGTCAGACACTCTCTAGCTTCTCTGCTGTCACCAATCACGATGACTCGTCTCTTCTACCAAGCAAGAATACATCTCAGAAGCCGTTCAAGTGGCCCAATGTCTCTGCCGTCGGAAGTCAACCTGCAGATACTGCGTCGTCTCGAGCCTGCTGATGCGCTGAACTATGCTATGGCTAATTATCTAGAGTTGGCTCGTCAAGGTATCGCACCCCCACTGTCTCAAGACACGCTGTGTCGCCTCAACCGTGCTATTAGACGTGGACGTGGTTCAGACTCCAACACTTGAGCAGATGATGGCATGCACCCCTGAAGCTCCAGCCTCGCACTAACCGACATATCGCCCACTTCTAATACTTTAATTTGAGCCCACTTGGTAAGAGAATGAATTTCGCATGTTTAGCGGAAGCCACAGCATGTACCAAAATCGCTGCCATCCACTTCCGCTCCGATATGGCATAAGACAGACAGTCACAGAACAGAACATGAATATCTCCTGATGAGAGTGTTGGATCGGACAAATTAGGATATTCCTCAAAACAACTTGTTTTATCGTGTCCTATCGCGACCCAGAACTGGAATCTCGTGACTGCATCTTCTTTCAGCGTGCAATGAAACATACCACGATCGAGCTTGGTCTTTTTGGCGGATTTGAGACTCCAGGTGTTTGTCAGAAACATAGCTCGATCTCGCAAGATATTTCTGCAAGCAGAGCTCGAATCTGTTCCAGGCACTGCTCTGTCAGCAGCCACGCAATTTTGTCGAAACTCAGCAGCGCACTGTCTCTGCCCCTGATGTGCCCCCAGGATGCGGACGATCCGGGCGACCATCGCGCTTCAGAAAAAGGGTCCGATGCGACGTCATGATCGTTTTTTGGTTTGGATGGAATGATCATGACCAAGCGACTCGAAGGCTTCTCGACCAACATCATCTCTTAAGCATCTTCTTTGTTCTACTTTCTGTATCCAGTCTCGTGCCGATCAACCACTGCCATCTACTACGCCATCTTGTCTCTAATTGGAAGGAGCAACCACGCAAGCAACTAGCTACTACCTCAACCTCATTACACAGTCAACATGTCCAGCAAGCTCATNCCCCCGAACCCCGACAAGGTCATGGTCATTCGCAACATCACACCAGACGTTGTCACGCTCTCGCTGCCATTTGCACGCTTCGGTCGTATCAACATCGGTGGTCGCGGAACCCTTGGTACGCTCTTGCTCGAATCCGTCGCGAGCCGCTCTAACTAACACTTCCCAGTTCGCCTGCAGAATGGCAGCGTGGCCGTCTTCTCTCCTGTAGCTCTCACCGACGACGTCCGCAGTCAGATCAACAAGATGGGTGCCGTCAAGTACATTGCTGCCAACGACGCCGAGCACCACATCTTCATGGACGACTGGCACAAGGCTTTCCCAGACGCCAAACTCATCGGTCCGGACGCATTGAAAGAGAAGCGCGAGAGCCAGAAGAAGCCATTGCCCTGGACACACCTGTTCCGCCCGAAGGACAACACCAGCTGGAACATTGACGAGGCCTTTGACCGCGAATTCGATGCCGAGTACGTCCACGCCCACGCAAACAAGGAGCTCGTCTTCAACCACAAGCCATCCAAGACTTTGATCCAGGCCGACTTGCTGTTCAACTTGCCCGCCACAGAGCAATACTCGCGTACCGATGTTGATCCCACCACTGGTATCTTCACGAAGTTGATGTGCGGTATCAACAACACGGCTGGTACGGCAATCTGGCAAAAGAGATTCGTCTGGTATGCATTGAGTGCATCGGACAGACCTGCCTTCAACCAGAGCATGGCCAGAATCGACAAGTGGGACTTTGAACGCATCATCCCTTGCCACGGTGATGTGATTGAGAAGGATGGTAAGGGCATCTTTAGAAAGGTGTTCGGGTGGCACTTGGAGGCCGCTAAGAAGTCGAGCTAGAGATCATGAGGCTTTCATCTACAGGATCCACGAGGCATCTTATTGTGCAAACACAACATTGGTTTCTCTTGTAATAACTTGTTTGGTAGAGGGAAGAGGATTTGAATTGATCACAACGCTAAATTAATACCCAATAATGAAAAGAAAACTCCTTGGCCAATGATACATGCAGAAATAAAAGCAACTTTTTTGTCCTCGCTGGATGCAAATTATGTGGGAAAACAAGGTACGCTGAAGGCATAGCAACACCAGGAATCATGGGTCTCGTTAACGTCTCAGAAAGCATCAACAAGAGAAGAAAGAAAATAGGGAGAGCAACCGAACTCTGGTAAATCAAAGTCTGAACCAGTTCTTCTCCACGGCGCGAACGAGCTCGTCTTCGCTGACACAGATCCACGAACTCTCGGTCTTACCGTAGACACCGGTGGATCCATACGGTCCCTTGGCAGAAGCTTCCCAGGTGGTAGGCCAAGCGCCATTGCTCGAGACCTCGGCAAAGGAGAAGTCGCCGTGGACAACACGCTCAGCAGGGTCGAAGATGCAGTCTGCAAAGAAGAGCTCGATATCAAGTTCCTTGCGCTTGCGCTTCTGGTTTTGCATGAGCGTGCGTGCTGAAGCGAGAACATCGCGCAGACGGCGAGACTTTTGCGCTTGCTGGGCGCGGAGGGAGTCGTTTGATGTGCTGGGGTAGCCGTCACGCTCGCAGAGCTCGAGGGCGCGGACTTGGCATTCGCCTTCCCAGATCACTTCTTCGTGGGAGAAGAGACAGGCGCACATGCTGGGGATGGAGATGGAGAGGTCCTTGAGGCGGGGGCAAGAAGCCAGGGACTCGCAGACGTGTGTGTCTGGTGAGAGGTATCCAGGGTGTGGGTGGAAGAAGCCATCGTCCGAGCGAGGTGAGTGTTCGAGGACGCGAAGAGTGTTTGCCGAGGAGTTGACAATGGCCATGACACCAGCGATTGTGACGGTGGAGAGATTGGTAAGGTGGAACTCTTCGAGGTGGTTCGCGCTGCGTGCAATGTTGAACATGTCCTCGTCGTCGATGGGCATCAAAAGCGTGTTGCCAAAGATCTTCAGGCGCTTCAGGTGCGTGAAGTTGACGCGAGGGTCTGCGAGGGGATGAGTGTTCTCGACCTCCGACCAGTCCTTCTCCTGGGCACTAGGCAGGCATGTAGCACGCAGCTCCAGAGATCTGAGAGGAACATCGTCCTCGGAGGAGATGCCCAGCAGATGGATCCAGTCCTGTGCAGTCCCATGTCGCAGCAGTGTCCAAGGCACACTGATAGAAGTGAGATGACGGCAGCTTCTCAAAACATCGAAGATCATGCGGTCTGTCTCAACGGTGTGGAAGCCGTCAAAGAACATGCGGCGGACCTCACCCGCCACATCAGGGAACTGAGAAAAGAACTTAACAGCGTTCCTGAGGAAGCCAAAGGGATCACGATACACTGCGCTGCCTTTGGGCTTACTCATGAGCTCGTACGCTCCATAGGAGGAACGACGGGTTGGGATCTCGGCCCACTTCTCCGAACCTTGCCATCTTCTGATCGATACAGTCCTGATGGTGTTGCGAATGGCCCAGTCATGCCATCTCGTGCAAACTCCACGGATAGTCGACGCTCCATCCCATCGCTGTGCTTCGGGCTGGACAGGACCTCTGACATATCTCGTCAATGGCGTTCGTGAGATGGGTAGGGGAGCTTGGGTAAGACCAAAGGTGTATTTGACGCCGTTTTCGGCATTCATCTGGGCAGCATAGTCGAGGACAGACGAGAGGATCTCGTCAGGGAACTCGTTGATGTGCATATTGTGACCTAGCAGTGCAGTAATGAAAGTATCGAAGCCAAGTGTAGTACTCCTTTGAAAAAGTGAAAGTGAATTGGTGGTAAAAGAGTCAGAGTGAAAAGTGGGAGGAGAGACAAGGACTTCACCAGGACTATATCTCCTCAAAAGGTGCATTGTCCTTACGCTAGAGAAGACTCATGGGCCCCTCAAACTCAGGTTTGTACGGACGCCCTGTGGGTGTTCACGTGGAAGTATCGAACCACAGCACAGGTAACGAGCAAAACGTGTGAGAGGATTGCAAAAGGCTTGCAGGCCATTAGTCACAGTATGGATGATGAACACATTCTTGGAATTGTATGGGGTAATTCACAGATTCTATGGGGTAATAGCCAAGCCGCGTCGGCAAATAAAGAGATCTCGTGATGGCCCTCGAAGCTATTTTTCAAACACCCTACTTAAACGGGTTCTCGTTGTGTAAAAGTACCCAGGGCGGTGGAATTGATCACGAGAGGGGTTGTTCTGGGAAGCTGAGAAGCGACGACCACCGAGGAGATGAAGAGATGAAGTCGAAAGCATGTTCTTGGCAAGGTGGTACCGCCAATGCAGGTTCGTGGCATTGTGTGATACAAAGACAGATTGACGTGTATTGACGAAATCACGAGATACCAAGGCTACGAGATTCTTTGTCTACCTAGTCACCGATGCTTGCAAACAAACAGGCAGGAGGCAACGCGCCAGATGGTGCAAGTGCTGGGTCTAACGGACAATGGGCACGTGTGATGGTGCTGACGCGGAAGTCGGCCCTGCGGTCAGAAAAGGAGATTTACTTTTCGGAATCCGGCGGTGTCGCCTTCCAGAAAATTGCATGGAGCCTAGCACGACTTGTGCGAGGTATTCGACGAACAGAGATGGTCCATGGTGTTACAGACAATATGTTTGTGGCGTCATGATTTCTATACGAGCGGAGGAGGCTTAACGTTCCCCAAATCTAAAGCCGAAGCTAGGCGGGGGGAGTCTGGAGAACCTGGGGCGCTGGAGAGACAAACAGTTTCCTGCCACGCCAGTCTAGACACTGAAAATACGGTCACCACCTATCCGCATACGGAAAAAGGCACTACGATCCGCTAGCCTAGCACGTAGACCACCGCTCGTAGAAGGAGCCGTGCTTGTGGGCTGAACGGGGTCACGCATCTCCTTGAGCTGTGTTTTGATCACATCAAAGAGATTCAGATGGGCAATCATAATCTCACCGCTGTTGAAGGCGTCAAAGATGTATGAGTCTGTGCGAGGTGCCGTCGATGCTAACAAAGCCTGTCTCTCGTCGGACTCTGTGTCTGGCTGATCTGGTGATTCTGTGGTTTCTGAGGCATCATGAGTCGGATTGAGCGAGTGCAACTCTTGATCGACTGGCTGGTGTTCGGATCTGAGCTGGCCTCGTTCCTCGAAGTCATGGTTCTGGACCGCCGTTGGAGGAGTGGTGGTGGTAGCAGAGGTCTGCTGTTTGACTCGCTGACGGGTTGTGGTTGCAGCCAGATGGACAAGCTGCATTAGCAATATCAGAAGATCCAGCGAGACCAGATGGAACTTTGAGGTGGGCCCCTTTTGGCCAACAAAGTCCATAGCCAGACCGCCATGTAGATAGCCTCTGGTAGCCTCGCCAGCTTCGGGGCGAGGGAGGACGATGTGTAAGAGGATGATCAACAGGTTGGAGCCAAAGATGGCAGCAAGATAAGGCCTGGGGTGGGGAGGCTCGGGCAGGAAGGCGGGCTTGGGTGTCAGAAAGATGAATTGTATGACGGCTCGGACGAGGAAACGCGTGAAGGAGCNAGCTGCGGTCCGGTCAGCAGAATACTCGGATGGTATGGATTGGGTCATGGCGTACTCCATGTAGTAGACGGCAGAAAGCTCGGCATAGATCAGGAGGTCGATGTTGCGCAGAGCGTCCTGCAGAAAGGCACCGCGCTTCTTGTTGAAGGTGGCCTTGTTGCGCTGGACACGCTCTCTCCGGATCGCATCGTCGAGCGGGAGCGACGAGGCGGACTCATGGTTCATTTCCGGACATTCATGTGATGCTGTGCCGTGTCGCTCGCATTACTCGGATCCTCTGTACTGGACTTGGAACGAGGAAGTCGCATGTGCTTCGCCCTGGGACTTCCGAGTATGACGCCGGCTCTCGCCAAGTCCCTTCCTCTTTGGCGTTGATTGCCTGGCTGCGACGCGTACATGCGGAACACGTCTTGCTCAAACTCCGTCTTGTCCAGTTTATGCCACTCGTCCACCACATCCAACCATGGCCAATTTCTTTGATCTGAAGGCTCGCAAAGCTGCCGCCGCTGCTACTGCCTCAGGGGAGGGTTCATCCAAACCTACCGGTCCCAAGGTCGACAATCGCCTACAACCATGGGTCGAGAAATAGTCCGTTACTAGTCCTTCAAGCAACTCTCAACAGCTAACTTGCTACCAGNNCCGTCCCAAGTCGCTTGATGATGTCTCGTCTCAAGAACACACGGTCGATGTGCTTCGCCGCACCCTCCAGTCCGCCAATCTCCCTCACATGCTCTTCTACGGCCCTCCTGGTACCGGCAAGACCTCAACCGTCCTCGCTCTCGCCAAACAACTCTATGGCCCCGAACTCATCAAGACTCGTGTTCTTGAGCTCAATGCTTCAGACGAACGCGGTATCAGCATTGTCCGAGAGAAAGTCAAGGACTTCGCCCGCATGCAGCTCTCAAATCCTCCTTCCGGTCCCGCTGGCGAAGAATACCGCAANAAGTACCCCTGCCCTCCTTACAAGATCATCATCCTCGACGAAGCCGACTCGATGACTCAGGATGCCCAGTCTGCTCTACGCCGCACAATGGAAACATACAGCAAGATCACTCGCTTCTGCCTCATCTGCAACTATGTCACTCGCATCATCGACCCTCTAGCCAGTAGATGCAGCAAGTTCAGATTCAAGAGTTTGGACGGTGGAAATGCTCGTAAGAGATTGGAAAACATTGCCGCCATGGAGAAGGTCAAACTCGACGATGGCGTCGTCGACACTCTGATCCGCTGCGCTGAGGGCGATTTGCGAAAGGCCATCACCTTCCTGCAATCGGCTGCCCGGCTCGCTGGTGCTGAACAATCAAGACCAGACGAAGATGCTATGGACGTTGACGACCAAGCCACGGCTCGTTCGGTCTCTGTGCGCAGTGTCGAAGAGATTGCTGGTGTCGTCCCTGACCGTACTGTCGGCCGCCTCATACAGGCATTGCAGCCCAACACACGAGCCTCGGTTTATGATGCCGTCTCTCGTGTAGTTCAGGACTTGGTCGCCGAAGGCTGGAGCGCCACCCAGCTGGTGTCACAGCTGTACGAACAGATACTCATGGACGATTCGATCGACAACCCAAAGAAGAATCGCATTGTCATGTCCTTTTCACAGACTGATAAGAGGCTGATTGACGGAAGTGACGAGCACCTCACTATCCTCGACTTGAGTCTGCAGATTGCTAGTGCTCTTGCTGGAAGTTGAAGTGCTGCACTGTTCATCTGATGATGTGTTTCACTAACATCGACTATACGCGCCTGAGCTGCGACCGCTAAGACGAGCCGGCAAGAAGCCCTGCAGTACTTGCTGTCCACCAATGTGAGAACTAGCCTATGCTCTCAATAAGAGAAAGGATGAGGAAGACAGCTTTGGCCGTAGCTCAAATCGCCTGCTGTCACATGTAATACTATATGCTTAACGACTACATTAAATTCAAACACGCTTCACGAGCACTATTCATCACCATGGCGTGAATCTTCAGTGACCAATCGATGCCTGGGTGTTGACCCAGTTTGACATATTCACGAGAAGGAACATACAAAATTTGGGAGTAGTGTAAAGGTTGAAAACAGGGGGTATAATCATTCGAGTCTAAATCTAGCAAACAACAGAAGAGGGAATATCAAAAACTAGGAGAGGATGCACTTGACGGGCAGGCCGCAAGGACCAGACTTGTCATGTTCCTCCTTGTGTTGAGGCTCCGTCGAAGTCTGCTGCTTTTGTACCTTCTGCTCCGTTTGACTGGGCTCGGTGACCGGTGCACCACCGCCGACAGCCTCCTGTCTGTTGTTGGCTTCCGCACCCGCGGCGCCATCATGCAGTCATGCGAAGTTGGCCTTGGTGAGGGCGGTCCAGAAGGCCTTGCCCTGCTCGAAGGCGAGCGAGAGCTCCTTCTCGGAGGGCTGTCTGCTTCCATCGGGACCGGCGAAGGTACCGGCACCCCAGGGAGAGCCACCGCGAACCTCGGTGAGGTCGGCAAGAGTACCAAAGACGGTCTTGTAACCGAGGGGAACGAAGATCATGCCGTGGTGGACGAAGGTCGACATGGCGCTGATGACAGTAGACTCCTGACCACCACCGGGGGTGGCGGTGGAAACGAAGGCACCAGCGTACTTGCCCCAGAAGGCACCGGTCTGCCATTGGCCACNCCTGGAGGATTATCAGTATATGTTCCAGGCTTCAAGGCACATCATGTAGCTTACAGTCTTGTCCCAGAAGGCCTTGAATTGAGCGGGCCAGTTGCCGTATCTAGTGGGGATACCGAAGAGGAAACCATCGTACTGCTCAAGGGTCTTGGGGTCGGAGAGGACAGGGTAGTCAGACTTGGCGGGAGCGTGCATCTTGGAGAGGACGTCGGCGGAGAGGGTCTCCTCGATCTGGAAGATGTCGACGTGACCGCCGGCCTCTCTGATACCTCTGGCCTCCTCCTCGACCAACTTCAGGATGTGGCCGTACATCGAGTACTACATGCAATGCAATTGTCAGTCCATTGCCTCCATTGCACAAGGCCCAAGCTCGAGCTCAGAAAAATAAATCACCGTGATGGGCGAGTGTGGAGGAACGTACGAAAACGATAGCGACTTTGGGTGCCATTTTGATGTGTATGTAGCAGAAGCTATGAGCAAGACGATAGAGAATAGGTGAATTGAGAGATAGAACAGGGGAGAACGCCAATTGAGAAGGGATGGGCACGCAAATATATACAATGTTTACCCCAACTTAACTTTCAATTAATAGCGGGTCTTTGCTGATTCGATCCGCGCTGACAAAGTCCAGATTGGCGATTTAGTGATGATTAACCTGACTTAAGTCTCGTGGATCGGGAAGCTTTCACCGACTTAACAGACATTACTACAAGTGCCGGCTGCTGTCGAGTCAGCTCGGTGCGCAAGCCGAATTCTTAACCCCCATTTCGCCCCTACAACAGCGATGAGTACCTAAGCAACTTAGCAAGTCCTCCGTTATTATTTCCGACAAAAAGTCATTCTTGCTTTGTTGAAGTTTTGAGTTCAGCCTTCATGTTTTACAGAGGGTTGAAAGACACGCCCTGGTGCGAATGCTTTGCAAGCAAGCTTTGGCAATCTACAAGCTCTCCGTGTGCAATAGCATGTGATCCTTATAGCTATCAAGATGCACCACAGTGTCCAGAACCAGTGCAGTATCTATTGAGACACCTCATCAATTCCCCTTGGCCATCTCCCCGAGTCCAACAACGGTTGTGTAATCTTATGGTTGATACTTCACTCCACAAAACTGATGGAGGCGTGCATGAAATGGTCTGCGATTGATCACTCGTCCAGGAACGAATCAATTGATCTGTTGGCGCTGTGTGTAGGTAGCTTATCTGCTCACTGACACATCATTGTCCATGAGGCTTGGGACACCCTGGACCAATATAATCTGCCTCATAACACGGCTTAATGGCTGTGTATAGATGGCAGCAGTGTGCGAACATCACTAAACCTCCGTCTTGGTGCCTAGCAGCACGGCTTCTACTCATGGGCTGAGAGCACATCAGCAGGGCCGTGTATTGCCAGGTTAGGGTACTGCCAAGCTGGAGTGTCAAATTTACCGATCAGCTGCGAGGAAAAACAGTGCCGTATACCAATTTGCAGACCGATGTTCCCGTGACATTTGTCTCTCAAGTACTTCGGGCAACTCATGCGGCCGAATAATGTCATCAAACAAGCTACTCCTTCTACCCACCATAGCTAGCCATCTCTTTACCATCAAGTTTCCTATCCCGGAAGTTGCCGCGCGTCTGGACGCGCTGTCCTATCGCTTCGACGCGGACTAGATGCTCGAGTACCTCGACGCTACATCGCTTTGTTATATCAACATATAGCAGCCGCGATCTGCTTATTTGAGAGTCGCCTACTACAGTTCAAAAAGGCCCTGTGTGGGCTTCTCGCACGCACTAGAAGCTCCAGCCGTATGTCACTTCAATGCTCACTCTCCTTTCACTTATTGCTTGATATAGCAATTACCTACAGCAAAGTTATTTGCTAACAATCAACAAGCAAACTTTCGCTGTGTAATGTCGTGATCAGAAGCTGGCTTCGACTTTTCCATAATGGATCTCTCCCATCATCTGATGGGCGGCGGCATCATGGACGGCGGCACCATGGACGGCGATGTCATGGATACCACAGAGATGGACACTTTTGTGCTAGACGCGCAAACCAAACATCAGAACTTATCGAATGGACAGCACACTGCCGTGACCAGATCACCTTCTTTCCGGCAAGAAGTCATTCCATTGGCTCAAAAGGCGCAGACCATCTTCCATACTCGACATCTCAGACTGGCCTGGTCTACGACGTGCGAATGCGCTTCCATGTCGAGGTGCGCCCAGAAGTTAACCAAGGTGTACATCCGGAAGATCCCAGACGAATCTATGCGATATACAAGGAGCTAGTCGACGCGGGCTTAGTTGACGATCCCAACACGGTCAGCATAGCGTCATCTGTGCTGGCGAGAATACCGACTAGATTTGTAACGAAACAGGAAGTATGCGCGGTACATACGGAGCGACACTATGACTGGGTCATCAGCCTAGAGGAGTGGGATAACGACCTTCTCCACGACGCTGGTCAACAGATGGACAGTATTTACCTGTCCAAGAACTCTCCTATGTGCGCAAGACTTTCAGCTGGAGGTGCGATAGAAGCATGTCGAGGAATTTTGAACGGCCACGTCAAGAACGCCGTGGCGGTCATCCGTCCTCCAGGACATCACGCCGAGCACGACGAACCGATGGGATTCTGTCTTTTCAACAATGTGCCTATCGCGGTCAAGGCTTGTCAGAGTGAGTTCGGAGACAAATGCCGCAAGGTTCTTATCCTTGATTGGGATGTACATCATGGCAACGGTGTGCAACAGGCCTTCTACAACGACCCCAATGTGCTTTACATCTCTCTTCATGTCCACCAAGGAGGTAAATTCTACCCTGCTGGACCCGCTGGAGACCATCTGCACTGCGGCGAAGGAGCCGGTCTCGGAAAAAACGTCAACATTCCGTGGAGGACAGCCGGTATGACAGATGCCGACTATCTTCTTGCATTTCAGAGGATTGTCATGCCCATCGCACAAGATTTCGACCCCGATCTGGTGGTTGTCTCTGCCGGCTTCGATGCTGCGGAGGGTGACATGTTGGGCAAATGCCATGTCTCACCTGCTGGCTATGGCCACATGACACGCATGCTCATGTCGCTGGCTGATGGAAAAGTTGCTGTGTGTCTCGAAGGAGGATACAACCTTCGATCCATCGCGATCTCCGCCCTTGCAGTTACTCGTACGTTGATGGGCGAGCCGCCAGGCAGAGTTGTCACCACAGTGCCGACACCTTCTGGCGTGGACACGGTCGAAGAAGTTCTTCGCCAGCAAGCAAATTACTGGCCGTGTCTGTTTCCTAAAAACCCTTCTCAACGTCTCAAGAAATTGGGAAGCGAGAGAATGCACGACATCGTCAGAGATTATCAAGCTGCGTGGCTCTGGGAGAATCTTGGGATGACGAATTTATTCATCGCGCACAGCAAAGCATCAAGAAGCTTCAAGAACCAGGTGTTGGCGACGTAAGTCAGTATGATGTGCTTGCTAGACTGCGGCTAACTTTCGTAGNNACCCAACCATTCGGAAGCTCGTCCACTCCTTGTCATCTTCCACGACCCGCCAGAACTCACCGGCGAGACCGACCCGAGAACTCGAGAACTTCAACTCCACAACACATGGCTGGTGCGTTTCTTTATTTAATCAAGCTCGACATCCACTGACATTCTGCAAAGNACTGATTCTGTAAAGCAATACACGCAATGGGCAGTTGAAAGAGGAATTGCCGTCATCGACATAAACATTCCCAAACATGTCACGGAGGTCGAAGAAGATCATATATTCGCTGCTGAAGCAAACCCACAAGAGAGAAGCGAGGAGACGGAGTTGCTTGCGAAATACTTGTGGGACAACTACATTGAGTAAGAGAAATGGAGAAGCCTTGAGCACTGGCAGCTAACTGTTAACTAGNNACTGAGCGAATCGAACCAGATCTTCTTCATGGGCATCGGTCAAGCCTACTCAAGCCTGGTCGGATTCCTGAAGAAGAATGACAGATGCAGAGACAGACTTTGCAAGATCATCGGCTTCATATCCGATTCGTGCGGTCTACCATCCTACAGATCTACAACAGACGATTACCTGGATCGATGGTACAAGCAGGTGTCGAGGATCTTCGTGGCTGAAGATCACTATGTGTGGGAGCGGAACAAGGCGAAGAACCCATCTAAGAAGTGGGGCTCGTTGCAGAAGAGCGACCACAACGACATGCAAGAGATGTTGGCGTATCATCACAAGGAAGTCACGGGTATGCTGGATGTCGAGATCCAACGGAAGCAACAGAAGCAGTTGTCAGACGCACCGGTAGCAGGCGCCAGTGAAGGAGAGATGTAGGATGGCTTCAGACCGTCTTCTGATTAACTAGAATTGAATCAGAGCCAGATCACTGTGTGTCAACGACCACCGAAGTTTCCAGAAACCAATTGCGCCAGCGAAGAGCACCATGTAGTATGCGATCGTCCAGGTGATGGGCAGTCGCTGACCGTTTGTGCCAGTCCTCAAGGCGTCAGTCACGCTGCCATCGTCAGAGTGTGCCTGGTCTAGCATCTCTTCTCCAAGTTCCTGTCCGACACGGCCCCAGAATCTAGGTAGACCCATCCAGTTGCAGAAACTATGGGNCAGGATGCATGCTACGAGAGAACTCGTACGCAGGTAGATGAAGGCAGCGATGAATCCGAACAGCGAAGTGTAGAGGAACTGGAAGATGGACCGAATCAAACCAGGCAGTATAACCGAGGGAGTCAGAGCAGTAGCTAGATAGCTTGCTCCCGGCCGCCGAGAGGAATTTATGTGTTCATGCAAGTGATGTACATGAGCCACGCCGAAGATCAACGGCGAGGTGAACGTTATGCGACGTGCAGATGTCTNGTTGTGGATGATTAGAAAGTCGATGAGGTGAAGTGACACTTGCAAGAATCTACGTACCTGCGCCAGTAGAAACAAGGAGATTGCAAGACTTCTGAACACCAGTTCTTCGCTTACTGGACCAACGACGAGATTTCGCCAACCTATCAGGTCGTCATAGACCGTTTCCTTGATTGCAGTAGCTCCCCAGCTTCTCCATTCTCCCTCGACAATGGCTCTCTCGAACAGAGGTCCAGCGAAGAGGATAGCTACAAGCAAGAAAGACTTTGCAGTATCGAGGACGTTCACGGGGTACACGCCTAGTAGATGAAGCACTTCCCCGACGGCAACATGGCCTTTGGAAAAGAGCACACAGACAGTAATGATTACGCTGGCCACACAGCTCCAGAATACAGCGCGGGTACGAGCCTTGATAACCGAAGGCGTATTACGATTGGTGATGGAATTGCTCCGAAGGGTTGGCGAAAGGTAGAAGGGGGCAATGTAAATGATGGTGAAAAGGACGGTTAGGCCACCTGCCACGTGAGAGTCGATTGCTGGCGCTGTCACAGAAGATAGAGGTCAGTTCGTACGTTTACATCTGATAACGCTGCTTGTCGATATACGATGCCGGATAGATAGCCTTGCATGATTTTTTCTTTTTTCTTTTCTTTTTTCATCCGGCTGTATCGATATGTACTTACTCGTGGGTACCATGATTGAGAGCTGTCGATTATGCTTGACAGACGCGCCGCGAACGCCGAAGTCTCGTTCTTGCGTGAGATGTTTTGATGTAGGAGATTACACAACGGCAAGAACAAACGGTAAGCTCAGGAATGGTGCGCGGCAGGCGTTGTCGACGGACAACAATAGCAAAAGGGAGAGGCTGGAGATGACGAAACGGCCAGCAGTTGAAACGCTGCTTATCCGCAATCGACAGCGCAATCACTCCGCCTTGAATGTTCGAGGGTTGTCTCGAGGAAGATTGAAGACGCAGGTGTTTGTCAAAGTCGATGTTTGAGAAGAGCATCCAATGATGTATGTGTTCGTCTCGGATGCTGGTTAAGAATGAAGTCCATGCTTTCTTGACCCAAGCCTGCGGTCGCCAGTGCGCTGCTCATCCGCGTGTGCAGGTCCCGCAAGAGAGGTTCGCACGTTGCGCTGGTTGGTCTCTCGCAATTTCCTAGGCTTGTGTTTTTGGATCATCTGTGAACCAAGAGCCCGCACGAGCAAGCTTTTGCGACACCCGGCTGGGGCTTCGCGTATCGAATGTTGTGCAGAACCGTCTCTCTTTGCGAATCCTATCGCCGTCAGAGATACGACTCGACGGCGTTTCAGGGACGGAGCATGTCGCTTCCGCACTAGCCAGGCCCCTTGGTGCCCGCAACTTGGACGCCTCATTGAACCGGCCATCCTGACAGCTTCTTGTCCGTGTGGAACTCATCTCCCACAACCGGTTCAGGGCGTAATGGCTACTGTATGGCCAGTAGACCTTTTTGACTCCTATGGCACGGACGCGTCGTCCGCTTTCATATGGACGACCATCTGCCACTTCTGACGGCAGAGGTTTGGCTCTTTCTCAGTCTCTCGTTTATCCCACCAGTTACGCTCTTTCCACCAGCCCTACAAGATATTGTTATTCCGACCCGCCGCTCCCCGCTATCGTGATTCGCCATCTTCTCTGCGTTGTCCTGAATCGTCTCTTAACCCCGTCACTCCTACTCGACACGCTTGCCAGCCTTTTTTCTTCTCGCCCAACTCGACGCGTTTTGGGCCTCTGGAGCCATTTCCGTCCGCTCTTTGAAATGTCGATCTACTAGTGTCTATTCCGCTCATTGTTCCGCATAACGATAACCTGTCACTCTTTTATTCCAACAATATTTTTCATTTCCAACATCATTTCTAACTCCACATGTCTGGTCGCCTTTTCTCGCCGCGGCAGTCCATTGAATTGGACAAGAACGGCAGATTCAATCTAAGACCGGCTTCCTCGAAAAGCCGTCCTGCACTTCACGAACGGACTCCCTCGGACCTCAACCGCGATAATGGCGAACATCCTACTATCAGACTCGTCAACTCGAATAACAGTCTAAAAACTGTGTACAACAAGCATCCTTTTCCACACAAGCCGGCGCAGGTACTACAACCCACCAAACCCTCAAAACATGGGTACACTATTCAGAACGACAACCAAGGAAGCTCGAGCCTTGCTTCCAAGGTACACGATAAGCTGCAGCCTTCTGCCGACCAAACAGGAAGGCTCTCAGCACAGTCTATGAATAACAGACATTCTAAGCGTTCCTCAAATTTCTCTCAGTCAACGACGACCTCTGCTGCAGACACATACTGCAATGACGACTCAATCTCTCCTACAAGCTGTCGATTTTCAATGGACGGAACTCTGCGAAATACGCCAACGCCTATAGCATCCGAGGAACGCGAGAAGGAGAGACTCAGAGAGGAGGCTCTGCCGGCTGTCGTAGAGACGAGTTTTGAAGCGTCTACCATCCGCCCCGTGACGGCGTCTACCTCGTCCGCATCGGCACCAGGCTCTCGGGGCTCCGACACCACCAACAAGAGCATGGTCTCAAATCCTCAGCCTGGAAGATCTGGATCTGTGGCTGCGACTAGTGCATCAGGGTCGTCAGGTCCAAACATCGAAGTTTATGATGTGAGCTCGCCGTCTCAATACTCAAGCACGCCGCCCCAACACTCGAGCACACCACCTCGAAACTCGAGCACACCACCTCGGAACTCGAGCACGCCGCCCGATCACTCAAGATCTAGTTCGTACAACGTCGTTCGTTATGCTAAATCTACTGAGAGCATGACGTCGGTTCAATATGCCCAGGTTCGCCCACCTACAGCTCAGTCATTGTCTGCAAGCAGTGCTTGGGATTCCAGCGAGGCCGAGAACCTGCCACCACTTTCCGTGGCTAAGAAACGATCGCACATGCACTCGGCATCGGCTGGTGCAGTGCGCTTGTCGAATCTCTCCACGATCGCATCCGAGTCCGAACCTTCAAGCCAATCGATCATACGTGAATCCAGCAGTTCAACGGCTGACATCTTTACATCGCCACCCGTAGTGCACCCCTCCTCGCAATCGGGCAATTGGTATGTCAGACGCCAGACCATCGGCTCTAGCTCATATTCGTCGATGATGACCGACAGCAACTACCAAACGGTGTCAACCGAGAGCTCTCGCTGGGAACTGAATCGAGAAAACTCTGCAGTTCCAGAGCCTTTGTTCTCGAGCAGTCCTCGTGATACTCAACAGTTGAGTAGCCCAATGATCGCTCATCCGAGCTCATCAGGCATCCATGAACTTTCTGGCGACGTACCATCGGAGCAAGATGACACCATTGCCGAACTTCAGTCTCATCCGTTACGTACTCAAAGATCGGGTCTTATGTCTCGCGGGAGATCGGCCTCTGAGCCTCGCCCTCTCTCTGCACGATCAAATCATACCCTGGCAACAATGTACAACCCTGATCGCGGCTCTCAAGGCTCTTCTATCTTCCCGCAATGGGCCAAATCCTTTTACCGTGGGAAGCTGCAATTCCCTCCTGGAAACGAGAGTACTGTCAGCCTCGCTCTTTCAGACGGGCAAATACCGCCTCATAGCTCGGCTTCTCAATCTATGCGTATGATGCCATGGGCTCATCACCGCCGCTGGGAAAGCGCTGGAAACAGCTTGATGAGCATGCAACAATCGTCTCAAGGTGGCACTCCTCGCAGCACGTCTCCAAAATCTTCTCACTTCCTCCCAAGTATCTTCCGCCCTTACCGACCTAGAGCAAACATGAACCAGAGCCAGTCTACGAACACCATGTCTGTAACACGGAGCAGTAGTCTTGCTGAGCTATATGTCGATGAGAGTCAGCTTGATTTCGCCGACAGTGACGACGCCAGCTCAAGGTCAAGCTCAACTGACAGTATGGTTATCACGACGATCCCTCGAGGCAGACACAACTCCGCAGCTGCCTTCCAGCCACCACGTCGGCAACAAACAGTCAACTCTGGACGCGCGATACCCCGTGAGCAGACGAACAGCTCTTTCTACCCACAATCTCTGGCCGCTAGCCACATGTACAACACACCTCCCCATCTCACACCTTCTCGTCGCCTATCCCACCGCCTCTCCACTTGGCGCGCCCCCAGCTTCGACGAAGCTCTGAACACTCTCGTCTTGTCCCGTGGCAACCGCCAGATACTGTTTTTCTGCCTTGGTTTCTTGTGTCCATTCTTCTGGATGATTGCAGCGTT
Source organism: Aureobasidium uvarum (assembly GCA_903853725.1). Lineage (NCBI taxonomy): Eukaryota > Fungi > Ascomycota > Dothideomycetes > Dothideales > Saccotheciaceae > Aureobasidium > Aureobasidium uvarum. Next base: position 1,349,861 of record CAINUL010000015.1, read on the forward strand.
CTTACCCTTGCCGCATAGACCTGTGCAAGCCACTATGGTCAATCTCGAATCTTCCATCCAGGACTTTTCTGAGCTCGAAGGCGAGAAGAGCCATTACCCTCGTGGTATGCAGCTCGAGATGAGGCACTGGGATCTAGAGCGCAAGTACCTCAAGGCTCGTTGGTGGAGAAATCTCAACCGCATCATGAGTTTCGTGGGCGTTGGCATCATTGGCGCCATCGTCGCTCTTGCTGTCATCGCTGCCAGATGAGTGGCTCGGTGCAGTTCTGGTCACGATTAATGTTTTTCTCTTCTTTGTTTATTTTTTGTCCGTCTTTCTTGCATATACCCCGGCGGTTCTGGCACCGAGTTGTCTATTATCATCAGATCTCATGAGATCCTCTTCACCAATGGCACGAATGGCCGAACAAGGGTGTACACAACTGTGTATACTCACACTCTCACTCACACACATTACAACCAACATACCATGCTCTCTAGAAAGAAATGGATAATGTATATAGAACATATTACCCACTTAGATGACTGTCTCTCGAGACACGCAAATCAAAAATAAAACTTACATTCTCAAAGACAAAAACCAAAGCTCCCAATATCATCATCAACAACATGTTCAAGAATACCAGATACAGAAAGAGCGATCGTCAGAAAAACAGAGCGTCGGGTCAATGATGTTGTAGTCCGAGCATACATATTAAACATGAAACCTAGCTCGAGTAGCTTGAGCTTGAGCTTGAGCACGGAAGGCAGCTAGCACACCAAACACCCTTCTGGAAGGGTGGATGATGCATAAAAGCAGTTCCATGTTTCAAGGCTTGATAGAAGCAATCCATGGAAGAAGGTCGTTTCAAGGCTTCCTATGTGTGAGATCACGTCGGAACAAAAGCCGACTTTGCATACTTGTCATCTGCCGTTCACAGACAGACTATCAAACGCTACATCTTGACACAAGTGGAGATGTGATAAGGCCAGAAGAGAATAGAGAAAGATGTTGGTTGGTATCATGAACAAAAAACAAAAGCAAGAAACTCAAAAGTGCCAGACTTTGTCGACTTTGAGGAACAAAAACGCCAATCGCTATGCTTGAAAAGAGCCTCTATCCATTACCCTCCACTTTATCATGCCAATATCCACACTGACAAAACAGCAGCAACCGTGACGGCCAGTGACGAGACCTCGCCGAGAGCAGGCGCGGCATTCAAATAATACACCGCGCCAAGGTAACTGCAAGTGACCTGCCCATCGTCACTTCTCTGGCCATAGTCGACTTCGAGCCCCCGACCTGGATCGGGACAGCCAAAGCCCAAAGCAGCAGGACAACTGCGTACCAGACTGAAGCACAGATCTTCACAAGGCAAGACTTCTTTGTACGGGCCAGGAGCGATTTGATCCACGATTATGGCCGGATTGCGGGAACTGTTGGAGGCGCGTACAGAGCCGTATGTTTGGCGGAAGGCCTCACTGTCGCCAGGAGCAGAGGTCATGGGTATGTATTGCTGGTCTAGCTGGCCTTGGACTTGCTGGAACATGGCTGGGTTGGGCATGCTGCCAATGGAAGAAGAGGATGAGTTGATGGGCTTTTGGCCCATGTTGCGAGGCTGCAGCCAGGGCAAAGGAGAAGAAAAGTCTTCGCAACGTGGCATAGTGACGGCACATAACCATTGCTTGTATGCATCGGCACAGTCGTCGCAATTCTTGGCAGGTGAGTACTGCGCAGACAAAGTTGTGTTGCAGGGAATCTGCTGCAGTGACTTGGCAAAGTTCTCATACAGGCCGGCGGCATACGAGTCGTAGACAGCACTGAGCGAGGGCTGGTCTGGATACCTGTCTTGGTTGCTGGGCACGGCGTAGGCAACGTCGTGGCAGAAGGTCAAGTTGAAGACGAGAGCACAGTTGTTGTCAGCCTTGGTCTTGAAGTTGACGGGCTGCCAGACTTGACCTCCGCCACCGACGACACCGCTGCCTGTCTTTGTTGAGTTGCCTTCCATGGCTAGAACACCAAAGTATGAAGTACTTCCATTCAAATTCTGTATGTAGAACTGCTCTTTGGGCTTGTGACCCAAGCCTCGGGTGATCATGCCCGACTGTACAGAGCTTGAAGCGTTGTTGATGCTGGCGTGGGTCATGCCGCAGTAGCTGTTCCGCATACCATCCAGGCTTTTGTCAATGGTGGGCTGGACAAAGACAGTAAAAGGAGAGGTAAGGTTCATCCATTGTTGATAGACGGGGTCGCCTGGATCGGCTTCGGTCAAGTTGTTTGTGACGAGCAGAGCAGCGTGGGTGTCTGTGTCGACCAGATAGAGGAAGGGCGAATCGGGATGGGCGCCATGATAGTAGTTGTCGATGGAGGCGGCCAGTTCGTAGTTCCAGATGCCAGTGAAATTGTTGGGCACTTGAGNGGCGTTGACCGACATGTAGATGTCGGTTGTGGCATTCATCGAGTAATTGGCAAAGCCCTCGTTAAGAGTAATGGCGACTTGTCTGTTGGCAGGAGCATTTGGGCCAGGCTCTTTGTTCGAGGTAGAGTTGGAGACATAGAGGGTGAGCTGAGGTGGGACAGTCGTCTGGTTGGTCGAGCCATTCCACTGTGGTTGTAGACAAGTGGTAACCGAGATGTAAACCAGCCGGGTGGAAGGGTTCTGGCGCTTGTAGATGGTGCCAGAGTCGCCCGTGTCACCATCGTCGATACTGCTAGGAAGGCCAGGAGTTGCGTTGGCATAGGGAGCCCAGAGCGACGTGTTGCTAAAGTGCCAGATGGTTGTGTTGCCAGCCTCGATGTTAAGCAGGCCCGGCACGTTGCTCCCGCCCAGCGTCACGACATCTCCCGTTGCTCTTTTTGTGTGCTGTCCTTCTTGGTCGTCTGCTTTTATGGCCTCATCTGCATCTTCTGCGTCGTCCAAGTCGTCTGTCAGGTCGAGGGCGTATTCATCCAGCGCTATGAGTGGGGAGACATGATCCGAAGTTTCAATGTCGGCGGCGTAGGCGAAGTGCGGGTTCCATAGGAAAAGATAGATGAACAGCACAACGAGCGATGCCGCCAGCGACACGGTGAAGCGACATTGCAGCGGGCTCAGCTTGGGAAAGTGCATTGCATCGTAGCTGACTGACTTTGTCCATTTCAAGACGCTCTCACATTCCCGCCCACTTCACCCTCTCAGACCCTGCCAAGACAGTTGTCGTAAGCATGTGAAAGTGTTTTTGACAAGGTAGGCTAAATCGCGTCCGACTGCATAATCAACGCGTAGTCTACCCATCAATCATTCCCTCCTGCTGCTGTATCAACATGACAGTCGTTGCTGTAATCCTACATCCCATCCCTTTATATCGTCCGTCCACACATTACTCCGTTAAATGCTGCATGCCATGACCGAAGCAGTTGACACATGCGCCAAACGCCCCGAGAACGAACCACCTCATATACCAACAATCCCGTTTACATCATTCCCATCATCGGTGAGCTGGCGTACGCCATGGGCTTGATGTCCGGGTGCTTGACGGCATCGAACTGCTTGAACTGTAATTTGTAGTCGTCCTCGATGTTGATGAAGGCTCCTCTGTTGCCTGTCGAATCGCAGTAGTTGGGTGCCGAGAAGATGGTGATACACTTGCTGTCGTGCTCTTCCTCGTAGCCATCCATTCTGACCTCGTGACTGCGAATAATCGCTTCCAGTCCGTTCTTCTCGCAGAACCTCTTGGTCACGTCAGGTCCAAACTGCAGTCCAACTCCACGCTTGCTGGGTCCTCTTCCTGGTGCTGTCTGGGGATCTGTCCACAGCATCTCCATCATCAATCCACTCTGACCAGGTTGTTTCTGGTTATGTCTGTTGAGCTTTCTCACGTCATCGAGCGTAATGTTGTCGTCCGAGAAGAGACCTCCGTGGAGAACAAAGTACTTGTCGCCAATCAATGTAGCCAGGGGCAATGCGCTGAAGGATTCCGAGAAGAGCTTGAAAGTGCGGTCGTTGTACTTGGCCTTGCACTCGCCCTCGAATCCATACATTCTGTTCATGTCGTCCGTTTCGTGGTTTCCGCGGTTCAAGAACATGGACTTGGGGTACAGCCACTTGTAAGCGTATAGTAGGAGGGCGATTTCGCAAGACCAGCTTCCTCTGTCGACAAAATCTCCGTTGAACAGGTATGCGTGGTCGGCCGAGGGGCGGCCGTTCATTCTGAAAATCTCCATCAGGTCAAAGTATTGTCCGTGGGTGTCACCGCAGACAGTGATCTTCTTGCCCTGGTCGACGTGTGTCTCAACCATGGTAGGCTCGTTGTAGCAAATTTCCTTGACGGCCAGGATGATCTGGTAGACGTACTTCAAGGGCAGCTTCTTGCCGTTCTTAAAACGCTCAATTGTGTCTTCGACGAACTCCAGCGTCATGTCGTCACCCAGCTTAACACCGTCGTAGTCGGAGGGAATAGCCATGTTGGCTACGTCCAGACCTTCGGCGGCTGAAGGAGCATCAGGGGCCTCGATGGCCTTGAGGAAGGCATCGCGCTTGATGACTTTCTGACAAGCATCATGTTGGGCGCGGGCGACCTTGTCTGACGGCTGCTTCTTGACAACAATCTTCCAGTCGTGAATAGCGTCTGAGTGCCTCAGGATGGCGGTGTTGGCGACGGCGCGGCGGTAGTAGGCCTGGTGGGAGTGTGAGCAGGAGAGCACGTGGGCAGATTGAATAGTAATTTTCGCACCTTGACAAAGTCAGGGTTCAGATCGATGGCCTTAGTAGCGTCTGCAACAGCATATCCGTATGCCTCGAGCCGAATGTGAGCCTTGGGTGAGTGAGTCAGTGGACGAGACTAGAAGGTATATTTCGGAGGTGATGCAAACCTGGGCTCTGTTGGTATAGAATGAAGGCTCCTTGTCGTACTTGTCGATGGCCTGGGAGTAGAAGTCGATTGCTTTGGGCCATTCCTTGTTCTTGAAAGCATCGTTGCCCTTGTTCTTAAGAGCAGTTGCCTCCTCCATGGTTATGGTGGGGGTGGTTTATATAGAGTGACTGTAGACGATAGTGCAAGCCAAGCTGGGTTGCAGTATATGTAGAGAATGGAGAGGCGAGCAAGCAAGAGCAGATGGGTGGAAGATCCAAGGACGAGATGCAATGTGTTGAGAGTGGAAGATGGTGGAATTTCCAGAAAACAGCACAGACACTTTGATATGCCACTTCGTGCTGCTGCTCGCCGTCGCCGCCTCGGTCGAGAAGGCTTGGCCTACCATGTGGGGGGAAGCGTGGTAGTTTTAGCCGACCGCCTGCAAGCAACTCTTAGCGCGCTCTGGATCGACTCGCTTTGAGCATCATCGTCTCCGACAAAGACAACAACATTCACACGCTTCCGTCGCACGTCCATCTCTATTCCCGTTCACCACATCTGTCACCATGTCCAACTTCGTGCCGCCCTCACAACACCGCTCGCTGCGCGCCTGCATGGTCTGCAGCATCGTCCTCCCAGGCTCGCGCTTCCGTCGCGAGGGATGTCCCAACTGCGAAGAGTTTCTCGAGCTATCCGGCCACGACGACGCCATCCAGGAGTGCACCAGCCAAGTCTTTGAGGGTCTGATCACTCTGACCGATCCTACCTCCAGTTGGGTCGCCAGATGGCAGCGATTGGACAGCTACGTTCCTGGTATCTACGCCGTCAAGGTCACTGGCATCGTAAGAACCCCACTGCAGACACATCAACTTGCTCATACTCACACTATCACACAGCTGCCCGAAGAGATCATCTCTACCGTCGAAGCTGCCGGTGTCAAGTACATCCCGTGAGTCCAGCCTTCACTGCCCTCTCATTTGCGGACATCCAAACTAACGACCGCCAGGCGCGACGGCACTAGCATTGACGACATGTAACCGTCCATCTTGCATACTTCTTACACGAATCATCCATGAAAAGAGCGACGGCGTTTTGAGGCTGGGAAAATGGTTTGGCACGGCGGGTACTGCCACAAGCATGTTGCATTATGATACCCCGACATCCAGTGGAAATACAGAGAGTCTTCATACTCGTCAAATGGAAAGCTTGGAATTCTCAATCAGGACACAACTCCGCAAAACACTCAACGCAGACTGATCACGACGCATTATAGCCATCCTGGACAGGACCAGCGATATCCTTTTGGCCGCATCTGCGATCGCGCAAACTGGTAGTGGTCGATTGGCCCGTCGTCGAATCCCTGGTAGCCATCACTGTTCTCCTCTGTCAGGACCTAGGGCTGTGTCAGCAACGATGCCTCTACGTGATTTGCGCAACATACTTCGAGCTCCTCCTTCAAGGATTCTTTGAGGATCGTCATGTCCATCCGAAGCTTGAGTCTTGCCAGCGTTCGTGCTTCTCGATTGGCAGGGTCAAGAGCATGTATGGCCTTGTTGCAAGCTTCGATATAGTCATGCAATGCGTTGATGTCTTTTTCGCGAGAGCCCGTGAAGATATATTCTTTGACTCTGGCTTCTTCTACCAACCTTTCAGGCTCGTCATTTCCAGCTTGGGAGTAGTCTGAGGAAGGCGATCGGTCCCAGACAACCAGGTCCTTGATGCGTACAAACTTGCAGCCTCCCATTTCTACATACTGAGGTGGTAGTGGCTTTCCTACTGCGTCTGTGTGCTCGCGCAGCGTCTGCTTTTGCCAGAGTACGTAGCCATGGGGCGGCGGTGGAGGAGAATGGATCGACTGCATCACTGATTGGGAAATATGGCTTTGTTGTAAGAAAAAAGAGCACACTACAGGGTGACATGTATCGCAAGTAGAAAGGAGAATATCTGTAAGCAGAACAGGGAAAATAGCTTGCAGATGAGCTTATATATAAATCATGACAGTGTTGTGGTAACTTCTCATATAGGCTGTGCAGATGGTTGTCTTGTATAGAGGGTACAAGACTGGAGCGTTTGTACCATCGAACATGCGAAACGCATCTAATCTTGCTGTATTCCTCTACATGATCAGACATGGGCCAACAGCTTTCCCGGGTGAAGCTGAAGACGGCATAGGTGTGGTTACTTGTAGGTGGCAAACAATCAAGAAATTAGGGATCGTGCTGCAATAGGTCTAAGCCTTGAGTCTGATGATGCAAGCCGAGTGATCTATTCTTGCTATTCTTGCTACAAATGTGATACCTCGAAAGTGGATTTGAAAATTAGGCAACATGGTGTATTCGGAGCTGAAGAGCAAGACGGTGTTCGATGGTATTGTTTCCTGTTTGCTACATCGGAAACGGATTGAAAGACTTGGAGAACACAGATAGTGTTCAGCTGAGCTCGACGATGGTTGGAAGCACAGTCACAAAGCACAGCCTCGATACATGTCGTTGTAGAGGAATCAATTGGTAGTCAAGTGAGTGCCAAGAGAAGAGACAAAGTCGGAAGTGGTGCGGCAAAATCCGAGGATTCGATGCGGGAGTGAGAGATGGCCGACCAACGTCGCAAGCACCAGCTCCTGCAGACATCGCGCAATTGACGAACTCACTCGCTCGACCGCCGCCCATCATGAACTCCTTCCGTGTCGCCCGCGCCGCCCTGCGCGTTCGCCCTACCGCTTTCGCCGCTCCTCTTGCCCGTAGAGGCTACGCCGATGTCGCCTCGGACAAGATCCAGCTGTCTCTGTCCCTCCCTCACCAAGTACGCTCGCTCCGCTCTGCTCCGTCTACACCACTCGCCCAATCGACCCCTTGTCAGAAAGAGAATGGAAAACCATGGACCTGTGCTAACGTGTATCCTCTGTANCAGGCCATCTACAAGTCGCAGGATGTGTACGAATCCCCACAATTTTCCCTGATACCGCCATCAGCCACGGACGAGCACGACTAACCTTCGGTTTCAACAGCNGTTCAGGTCAACATTCCCGCCGAGACTGGTGACATGGGTGTCCTCGCCAGCCACGTTCCCTCCATCGAGCAGCTGAGACCCGGTCTCGTTGAGGTTATCGAGGAGTCCGCCGGCAGCAAGCAGTTCTTCCGTACGTTTCACATCACACATCCTGGACGGAGAGCACGAAGCATTTGCACAAACCTAGAAAAAATCTGGAATCAAGAGCATGGCTAATACATGGAACCATANGTTTCTGGCGGTTTCGCTACCGTCCAGCCTGGCTCCAAGCTCAGCATCAACGCCGTTGAGGGTTACCCTCTCGAGGACTTCAGCGCTGAGGTATGCGGATTTGCAGAAAGTGTTGCAATTCTGATGCTGACAAGAAACACANNGGCCGTCAGAAACCAGATTGCCGAGGCTCAGAAGATTGCAAGTGGCAGCGGCAGCGAGCAGGACATTGCCGAGGCCAAGATCGAGCTTGAGGTGAGCATTCTCAAACCTGACGCTGATTATACTCAATATTTACTGACTGAATGCAGGTTTTGGAGAGCCTCCAGGGTTTCCTCAAATAAGTGCACTAGCGGTTGTACTTAGGTTGCATCTCTAAAATGTATAGTAAATCGTCTGCTTTGCCCGAGGCTTGTTCAAATTTGGTCCCTCGCGCCTGCCTCTCTTGATGACCCGTGAGGCTTGAATCGCCTGCTCGTTTTGTTGCATTGAACATGTAACTCTGGCTTCGCTGCTGCATTTCCTCTTCAACATTCATTCATTCATTCATCCATCGCTTGACTCAAATCACAGCCTGACATTTTCTTCATCGTATCTCTACTACCTATTCAGCATCAATGGTCAATGCGAAGGCTTGGATGGCAGCCCTTGTTTTCAAGCTCAAGCTCAAGCTCAAGTCCATGGCTCTCGCCGCCAAACTTAGACGAACCCCAAAGCCAACCCCAGCTCAAACCCCTGCCCAGACTCCCGCTCCAGCCACCCAGCACTAAAACTACAAACACGAGCCAGCGATCCTTGAATGCTCCGGACGTCGTGGCTCCAGTCCGTCAGCCTGGTCGCGTTGCTGATCGAATCCGAGCCATCAACAGCCTTCATCAGCTCCCATCAAACGTACCCAAGAAGAAGTCCATTGAGCCTGTGCTTCCCTCGAACCCACCAACTACCCTATCGGCCGAAGATGAGTTCAGACGAGCTTCACCATTTCCTCGAAGGGATTCTGCCCAAAGCCCAGTCCGACCTGAGACACCCCTTTCGCAATCGCAGCCTCTTATAAGTCCCCTGGTTCACTGTCCGATGCCAAAACGTCACCAACCTCAGCTTTCAGCAAACATTAAGAAGGGAGCAATGCCAGACGACAACCAGCCTATGTGCTATCGTCATGGTCGTAAGCTCAAGCTCAGAAAAAGCATACCAGCTGGCATGGACAAAGCTTTCAGCGGTGTGTACGTCCCGACTGGCCCTATGATCAGACAACAAGTCGACCCGCTGAGCCCGTGGGCTGTTGGAAGATGTCTTGCTAAGACCAGTGGAACAACAGTCTCTCCCGATATCTGTCCTGACTGCCTTGCCGAACAACGTATCATGGAGCGTGAAATCGAAACAAACATCCAGACTTCCCAAGCTCGATCAGGTCGGCCTTTCGTATCTGCAAGCAGTTCTATCTCTACTGAGCCTGGGACACCTCCTGCGTCTGACCAGCCACTCAACGTCCTGGTGGGAACAAGCATCGACAACCAGACAGTCAACATACCTGGAGCCACTGTATCTGACCTACCACCAGACAAATTTGGTGGAATCGTTGCAACCGACCTCGGCGAAATGATTGACGCCATCATCGTCGAACACAGCGGCAGTCTGGGCAAAGTCATCTCCAACATCCGTAACGGTATGCCAGATAGTGATTGGACCCAAAAGCTCTCGCGCGACCTTGCTAAGGTTTCGGAAGCGGTAGCATCTCTCCCAGATGACAACATCAGACACGCTCCTGCTTTCTCCCGGAACATCAATGGCCGACGCTCAATCATACTAGATGCTTCACCTGATTCTCTATAGAAACGAGCAAAGACTATGCCTGAATTGCTTGACTTGGTCGATGCCGCAACGGAGGAATTTGGCATGACCAGCGCAAACAATCGAAAGCAAGACTTCAACCTTGATCGCCCGCTTATGCCAGGCGACTTTCCCCATACCTCGAACAATCTTCCAGCTGCCACAGTCAACCCACCTGCTGCTCTCCCGCTCACTCCATCTTCTTTGCCTGCGCAATCCATCGTGTCTGAACCTTCATATACAGCGCCTCAAGCACCTCGACCAACCCTTAGATCTGAGCAATCGGTGGCGGCGAGTCAGGCCTTCCAAGCACCTATCACATATTCAGCCACATCGATCGAGCCTCTGGCGTCTGATGCCGATGAAGACGAGGCGACTCTTGTAGAGACCGAGACACCAGTTCGAGTCGCGAATATACCCGTCAAAGGCAGTCAAGATCAAAGCGCCCCTCGTGAAGCATCCACTAACCAGCAGCGGAGTCGAATTCCGAAGGCTACCACGATACCTTTGACCAAGCACTTGTATGCATCATCCGATAGACTACGCTCGGATCAGACCAGACCAAAGCCTAGTATGGTAGCCAAGCAACATCAACAGCAACGAACGTTTCAGCAGGGATGGTTGAGGGAGGCGGCTGTTGTTGAGAGAGCCGAAAGACGGAGCCGGAGCAGGAGCAGAGGGGCAAATCATGTATGAGTATTACTAGTGATAGAATCAAGACTTCCTGAGAATTAACAATCGACCCCTTGCCTACCTGAAGTGTTATGGTACAGCGGTTCGCATGACTCTCACACCAAAGTATATCTCACGACAACAAGAAAGGGCTTTTAGAGAACATGTGGAATGTCTCACTGTGCTGAGACAACCACACCATCTCTCCTTCTCAATGACCACGGCTGTAGTATACTGTAAAAATACACAGCTGCTTATCAAATCAGACGAGTGGCCATAGAGATAGCTCTGAGACGATGTCTCTCCTTGGACATTGCTTGAGATAAGAAAAACATTATGTCTCTATACACTATACTACTGAACTGGAGAAGCACACCGGGGTGGGGAAGAGCTGGAAGTACAATGAAGATCAGAATCTAGATGTCATTTTATGGCTGTTTGGCTTCTGAAAACTGCTTTTTGGTCCTTCATGATCACCGTCAAATGCCTACTCCTTTCAGAACTTTCTAGTCACTGAGTCTGCGCGAGTCGAAAGCGACAGCCTTCTTCTCTGCATCATCCCAGACGACCTGGTCCTCAGACATGCCCTCGGCGCCTTCAGGGATAACGGTGCCGTCAAGAGCCATCATGTCTCTCTCGGCCATCTCTTCCCATCTCAAACCCATCTCCTTGATAATCTTTTGGTTCTCGGTCGGCCAAACACTGCAGATGGCAAAGTAGACGACGAAACTGGTTGTGAAACTCAACATCCAGCCTAGATGGCCCATGTTGAGTGCTGTGGTGGACACGTTTGCACCCAAGCTGCCTACGAAACCAGGGAATGGCAAAGCGATACCGCAGAGGTAGGCGATGACAGCTTGAGGGTTCCAGCCGTAAAAGTAGTAGTAGTGGGGGTTTTCCTTGCCGCCGTTGTAGCAGTGGGCGATGAAGATGTTGCCGCGGGCCAGGCAGAAGTACTCGCAGATCATGATTGCGACTACAGAGGCCATGAAGAGACCATATCCGGCGAGGAAGGTGGTGAAGACGGAGGCGGAAGCGAGGATCTTCCACGGGACTGTTTGATTGAGCTGTTAGCAAGAGAAGATTCAGGTAGGTCGAAGAATGTAAGGCTTACCGATAGCAAAGCCCAGGCAGGTGACCAAGAACTGTCCACGAGGAATGGTGATGTAGCGAGGGAACAACATGCTAGAGTCTGATCCAAAGGGAATCATGTTGGCGGCAACGTTGGTTCCTAACAGACTGACAGCCCAGCAACCGGCGGTGAGGAAGACAGCAAAGCGAACATCGCTTCTCCAGTATCTGTTCATGATTGCGTCGAGAAGATCCCACTGGTTCCAGAGCGAAAGACCCCATGCATTATTGATAGCGGCGGTAGACAAGATTCCCAGACTGGCGGACAAAGTCACGGCGATAGGGTTGGTGATGAACTGAGACCACATGGCGCCAGATTTTGTCTTTGACCATCTCGCAATATCGGGCTGGTTGGTGATCAATGTGGCAGTGTTTCCGAGACCAGCATTGACAGCGTTCATGAAGAACCATCCCCACTTTCCAGATGCGCTTACTCCAGCAGCTTCGGACAGTTTGCTGGTACCCAGCTCGCCGTGTGTGTTGGCCATACAGAAGATGAAGAGTCCCCACACAGCAGGGATCATGAGTATGGTCTTGACGGTGAAGAAAGTGCGCAGCTGATAAGGACGCAGCATGGCTAGGGGGAAGTGGGCCAACCAGAAGAGGAAGAAGGCGAGCATGCCTGCAGAGGTAATGCCCTGAGACTTGGGGATGTGGTTCGGGATGTCGGTGTAGTTGTGACCAAAGACTGCGCGTAACATGTTGGCCACCAGCGAGGCACCCGAGTAGGCTTGCACACCGAACCAGANCGCTATTACATCTTTGTTAGACATCCAACTCCTGGAATGCCTAGGAAGCGTGACTTACACAGCCAGAATTGCTCTAGCACCTACAAAGTAGTAGGATCCCCACATGCCAAAGACACTTCTTGCAANCTGACAAGCTCAGTCAGCCCAAAAATAGCAAAACTAGGCCTACCACGCACTCATTTACTCACCAATTGGATACCCAAGATGGTATACGGACGCTGCACGTGAGTTGAACAGCATGGCAATTGAACTGATGAACTGCGAGATGAAGATGGCGAGGATGGCCTGCCAGTAGTTGAGGCCTATACCTATCAAACTCGAGCCAAGAGTCCAATTGCCAAACGACAAGGCGAAGTAGAAGACGACGTAGTTGTACCNCTACACCTCGATTAGACATCCGTGGATTGGATTGTCCAAGGAGTACTTACACCTCCACGTTCGTTTCTCGGGTGGGGTGGGGTCGAGGTCCTCATTCGACCATGTCGGTCCAGTCTCTCCATGCGAATGGCGATCCAGTGCAGTGTCTGGTACAAGGACCCATTGCTTGAAGTTATCCCAGCTCTTGAAAGCGTTGACCGCGTTCTTCTTCTTCTCCATGGCCGTGGCCTTTGTGTTCTGGAAAGTCATGGTTGGGCGGATCGCTGAGAGGGTGTCCTGGGAGCGGGCTTATAGGCGCAAGCCGTCCTTTATCTGTGCAGCGTGCCTTATCTGATAGCGACAGAGATAGCGGCGACGAGACAGAAGGAGGGGAGAGAAGGAGAGAAAAATCGATCCGCCAGAAACGAAGTACAGGAATCGGGCGGGTTTAGGGCGGGGTTTAGTTACAATTTAACAGCGATAAGGCAACTCTGCTAAAAGTACGTGTACGTTTTACTTTCACCGCCGTCGATGGTTCGGTGTCATGGTTGATGCTTTTTCGCCAACCGTGCTGCAACATGTGCGCGCTGCGTGAGGAGAAAAACATGGCTCCTCGGCAGACCTCCTACCTAAAACAGTTGGCGCTGAATCTGTCGCGTGCCCTCCTACTTCAAAAGGAGGAAAGATAGGCAGAAGACTGCAACATCGAAGGCGATTGAACGGCATGTCCGCTGAAGGTCAACAAGTTGTTCTTCTTGTTGCTTCAACACGTGCATCGATCTTGAGGTCTGGACTCCCCGATTTCGCACCAGAAGACTTGGGCACAGGCCGGCCGCTTCATGGCCCATTTTTTCATCTGCTATGGCCTGTGGGGTTTGCGTCTGGGGGATCTGGTGGTCGGCCGCTTGTGTGAGGACTCCGATTCAAAGCCTCAACATCACCATCCTCTCTGTTTCTGCGGATGTATGGCAAGACTTGGAATTTCATGCAACAGTACGTAGTAGTGAGAGCCCTCCGTTGGAAGACCAATTCATTGTCTGGCTTCTTCTTATATCTCATTACTTGATAAACTGTGCCTGTCGTTGTTAGCCTTCCTTCCAAGCTTCTCGGCAGCTTGGCCGAAGCGCCACTCGCTCGGTCAGGGTCACTTTAGGGCCTCGGTGTTGAGCCATCGGTATCGGTGCCGAGGGTCTTGTGAAACCCGTGTGAGATAAGCCGAACAGCTTTACAAGGGCTGCTTGAGCTTTGAAACACCAAGCACAACAAGATCCCATACACAGCCATGTCCAAGAAGACCATTCTGATCACCGGCACGAACCCCGGCGGCATCGGCAATTCGCTCGCCCGCGAGTTCCACGCCAAAGGTCTCCGCGTCTTCGCAACAGCCAGAAACACCGACAGCATCACCGACCTCGCCGATCTAGGCATCGAAACCCTCTCGCTCGAAGTCACTGACCCAGAAAGCATCAAGGCGCTGAAAGAGGAGGTTGCATCGCGCACAAGTGGAAAGCTCGATTATCTGGTCAACAATGCTGGGCGCAACTACACTGTTCCTGCTACAGACATTGACTTTGAGCAAGTGCAGTTGACGTACGAGGTCAATGTGTTTGGTGTCATGCGCATGTGTCAGGCGTTTACACCGCTGTTGATCGAGGCCAAGGGTACGATTGTTCAGATCGGTAGTCTGGCAGGTGTCATGCCCTACGTCTTTGGCAGTGTCTACAACTCGACAAAGGCCGCTTTGCACTCCTACAGCAATACACTCAGAGTTGAGCTCGAGCCATTCGACGTCAAGGTCGTCACCGTCGTCACTGGTGGTGTCAAGAGCAGGATCGCGAGAATCGACTGGCAGCTGCCCAGAGACTCTATTTACTTGCCCATTGAGGCTGAGTACTTGAGACGTACAAAGCACTCGCAAGAAGTCGGCATGCCCAACGAGAAATACGCAAAGTCTGTCGTGAGCCAGGTGCTCGGTGGTCGTCACAAGAGACAGTTCTGGGAGGGCTCATTCTCGTATATTGTCTGGTTCTTGAGCACCTTCATGCCGGCCAGAATTTTCGTAAGTGGTTTTGAGTATCAACCCAGAGCTATCGCTAATCATTTGTTGGCANNGGACTACTTGTTCTGGCGCAACTTTGGCATGTGGAAGCTGAGAGAGGCTCACACCAAGAAGCTTGCTTGAACCATATCGGGAGACTGTGCAAACCGACGAACGTGAACTATGTGCAGAGCAAGAAGCCAGAAATGTTTTAATATACCCAAAGAGCTGAATCGAACTCATCACAATCGTTATTGCTTCTCGAAGAACACCATGCCATGCCTGCATGCAGATGTAGACGTGCTTTATGTAAACCCAGCAGCGGTTGTTTTCTGACGATATTCCTCAAAGGTCGTGGCGTGTCCTCCTCGACTGTTCGCTCTTGCTCTGCGCTCAAAGTCGCTCTCCATAGGTTCTTCGCCGCGTTTGCGGTCTTCCCATTCTTCCTCCTCTCTCACAATCAGGGCGTTGAATCTCGTCTTGCCATCTCGAGTGAAGTATAGTGCTGGGGAGTTTCTCTTTGCTACATCCTCGGTCACGGCGATGTGCTTGATGTCCGAGCCAGGCGCTTCGAACATGCTCTCCCCGAGCAGTCTTTCCAACACTGTACGCAGTCCTCTGGCACCGGTTCCCATAGTGAAGGCAGTTTCTGCGATAGCGTGAAGGGCGGCAGTCGTAATCCTCAGCTCTATGGAAGAGAGTCGGAAGAGCTGTTCGTATTGCTTTAGAAGCGAATTTCGTGGCTCGGTCAAAACCTTGACCAAGGCATCCACGTCCAGCGCGGACAGCGCACAAGAGATTGGTATACGGCCGACTAGCTCAGGGATCATGCCGTATTTTTGCAGATCTTGCGGCTCAACGAGATCCAAAATATTGTATGTGGCCTTCTTGCTTTTCGAAGAGGGGTTGTACGAGTCCTCCTCGGACGCTGGTGGCATGTAATAAGGGAGATGTTTGCGGACCATTTCATCGTCATCGGTAATGGTGGTCTCCTGAGCTCCGCCATCTTGAGCAGTACTTGCACGCACGTTGGCGCCAAATCCGAGGCCTCCTTTTGCTACACGATCGAGAATAGTTTTGTGCAAGCCGCTGAATGCGCCGGTGCATATGAACAGGATATTGCTTGTGTTCACATTGAAGACCTCGCTCTTTCCCGGTGCCTGGCCCATGCCTCCACCCACACCACCACTGCTCAGTGGACTATTCGTGGGTGAACCATTCGGGTACTGATTGTTGTTGCGATTCGAGTTGTTCCCTCTTTCTTGTTTGGCCTGTATCTGTAAGGTGGTGCCTTCGATGATCTTGAGCAGAGCTTGTTGCACTCCTTCTCCGCCAACGTCTTTTCCATGCGACACCTTGGCTGTGGCGATCTTGTCGATCTCGTCGAGACAAATGATGCCGTGTTCGGCCTTTTCTACATCGTAGTTTGCGGCAGCCAGCAGGCGTTGTACACATACATCTGCATCCTCACCAATGTAGCCCGCTTGTGTGAAAGGGGTACAGTCAGACATGCTGAACGGTACGTCAAGCACGCGAGCCAGTGTCTTTGCCATGAGTGTCTTTCCAACTCCTGATGGACCAAGCAGCATAATGTTGGACTTCTCGATGGTCAAGGGAGACGAGTCGTCGAGCGGTGAGTACGACGGAGGCGGAGACGGCGGGACCCAAGCGTGTATCGTGGCATGATGGCCTGGAAACTCATCNNTGTACGCGGCAATTAGTCGGTGATGATAGCGAGGGGTAGAGTAGAGTCAACCTTCTACAGGATGCCTCGACCTCCTGGCCTGGCGCTCGAGCATCTCTTGTGCCTCCTCATGTTGCCGTTGAATCTCTTGGATCCTCTGATAATGGTTATAGATCGTTGAGCTGAGCACCTTCTTCGCTCTTTCCTGTCCGACTACAAACTGGTCCAGGTGCTTCTTGAGGGCTCGTGGAGTAATCTTTGGGGCGCCAATGTTAGAGGCTTTCCGCAGAGGACCTTCGGTGTCGCCTGGCTCATAGTAGCCGGTGAAGCCTTGGCCAGAAAAGCTGGACCGGAAATCGGAAGCGCTTGAGAAGGAAACAGCGGTCGAATGCAAGCTTCTTGTACATCGAAATGCTGTCTGCACCTGATAGTGACTGCACCGGCCCGGTACGGCGAGCATGGTGGAATGAGAGGATCAACGAGATACGAGACGAACAGGCCTACCTGAAGAATCGGCGCAACACCCCTACAACGACCGATGATGGCGAGTGGTTGCTTCGGAATGTTGATGACTCGGGCATGCATCCAGCCCCGCATGGAGATAACGGATAAGCTCGAGAAAGAGATGTGGCTTGGGCCAAGTGTTTTGATAGGCCGGTCGGATGTGTGTCCGACCAAACGCCAGAGCTACCTAAGTAACTGACGTGTCCCTGTCAACGACATGTTGCGCAGACGTTTGTCTCAACAGCTCAGCGAGGTTGGAAGAACGTCTGCTGGGGCAGGCGGCGGTGTTGGAGCGCCAAAAGGATGCGGTGGTGCATCTCGACCCCAGCGAGTTCGCGTTGGACAGGAAAAGTCAAATGTTGAGCAGGCGCTCAGCGCAGTCGGGCCGAAAGAGGCTAGTTCATGCGGGATAGCATCATAATCCTGGAGGGGAGCTGGAGAACTGGTGAGCTGGGGGTGGAGAAAGATGAGCATCGCTTTCACGTCAAAACCCTGCCTGCGCTCTCTCTTAGCTCTGCTTTCTTCCCTGTATATCTTTCTTGTCTCGACAAGATCTTTCTCAATTCATTGCCTGTCACAGAGGAACCAACCATGGATCCCATCAACCAAACCTCCGACAACTCCATCTCGGGCCACCCAGCCGCCGATGACATTCCCAATGACGGCACTGGTATGTTGCACGCCTCTGTGCGCCGTGCTAGCTACTGACACACAAGCTCTACAGGCGTCGTGAAGCTCGATCCCTGGCTCTCTCCCTTCAAGGACGCACTCAAGAGCAGATACTCCAAGGCCCAGCAGTGGATCAAGACAATTGACGAGACTGAAGGCGGTCTCGAAAAGTTCAGTCGAGTAGGTCGTCCCCTTGCACTCACTCCCAGTCTCTATAGCTGACACAGTCACTAGGGCTATGAGACCCTAGGCTTCAATGTCAAGCCCAATGGCGACATAGTGTACCGCGAATGGGCCCAAAGTGCTCTGAGAGCCTACCTCATTGGCGACTTTAGTGAGACTGCTCGCCTCTCCCAGTGCTTGTTAGTCAAGCTGACCCGCTACTANGACAACTGGAACCGCGACTCGCACGAAATGAAGAAGAACGAATACGGCGTCTTTGAGATCACCCTGCCTCAGCAAAACGGCAAGCCTGCCATCCCTCACGACTCCAAGATCAAGGTCTCCTTCGTCGTCCCCAACGACCACGCCAGACAAGAGCGCATTCCTGCTTGGATCACCAGAGTCACCCAAGACCTCAACGTTTCGCCTGTATACGATGCGCGCTTCTGGAACCCTCCTAAGAACGAGCGTTACACCTTCAAGCACCCCAAACCCCCGAAGCCAAAGAGCGCCCGCATCTACGAAGCCCACGTCGGCATCTCGTCGCCAGACCCCAAGGTCGCTACCTACAAAGAGTTTACACAAAACACACTACCCAGAATCCACCACCTGGGCTACAATGTCATCCAGCTCATGGCTATCATGGAGCACGCATACTACGCCAGTTTCGGCTACCAGATCAACAGCTTCTTCGCTGCAAGCAGTCGCTATGGTCTCNNCCCTGACGAGCTGAAAGAGCTCATCGACACTGCCCACAGCATGGGTATCACTGTTCTGTTGGACGTTGTTCACAGTCACGCTTCGAAGAATGTGCTTGATGGTCTGAACATGTTCGACGGCAGCGATCACCTATACTTCCACGAGGGCGCAAAGGGTAGACACGAGCTCTGGGACAGCAGACTGTTCAACTACGGCCACCATGAGGTTCTGCGCTTCCTGTTGAGTAACCTACGCTTCTGGATGGAGGAGTACAACTTTGACGGCTTCCGCTTCGACGGCGTGACCAGCATGCTCTACCACCACCACGGAATTGGAACTGGTTTCTCTGGAGGTTACCACGAGTACTTCGGTCCCGGAGTCGACGAGGACGGTGTCGTCTACCTCATGCTTGCCAACGAGATGTTGCACCAGCTCTACCCCGACTCCATCACCATCGCCGAAGATGTTTCAGGCATGCCTGCTCTCTGCTTGGCTCTTTCCCTTGGCGGTATCGGCTTCGACTACAGATTGGCCATGGCCGTTCCTGACTTGTACATCAAGTGGCTGAAGGAAAAGGAGGACATTGATTGGGACATGGGTAACCTCGCATTCGTCCTTACAAACAGAAGACACGGCGAGAAGACCATCGCATACGCAGAGTCACACGACCAGGCTCTAGTCGGTGACAAGACTCTCCTGTTCTGGCTTTGCGATGCCGAGATGTACACCAACATGTCTACCATGAGCGAGTTCACTCCCGTCATCGAGCGCGGTATGGCTCTGCACAAGATGATCCGTCTCATTACTCACGGTCTGGGAGGTGAGGGATATCTCAACTTTGAAGGTAACGAGTTTGGTCATCCCGAATGGCTCGACTTCCCTCGCGAGGGTAACGGCAACAGCTTCCACTACGCTCGTCGTCAATTCAACCTCGTTGACGACAAGCTGCTCCGCTACCACTTCCTGAACGACTTTGACAGCAAGATGCAATGGACCGAGGAGAAGTATGGTTGGTTGCACTCTGAGCAAGCCTATATCTCCCTCAAGAACGAGAACGACAAGGTCATTGTCTTCGAGCGTGCTGGTCTTCTCTGGATCTTCAACTTCCACCCCACAAACAGCTACACCGATTACCGTGTTGGTGTCGAGCAGGGAGGAACCTACCGTATCGTCTTGAACTCCGACAGCCCTTCGTTCGGCGGCCTGGGACGTGTTGACGAGAGCACCCGCTTTTTCACCACCGACTTTGCTTGGAACGACAGAAAGAACTTCCTCCAGGTCTACATCCCCACGAGAACAGCCATTGTAAGTTTAAACTACCACTCGGATCCTAAACTATTTGCTAACAATATTGCAGGTTCTTGCTCTCGAGTCCACTTTGTGATTGAAGCGTCAGATCTTGTTTGCTTTTCTATGATATCTAACCCACAGGCATGATGAGATGAGGAAACGACTCGACTTTTATAGATTGTACCTTTAATTTGTTTTCCGAAAATGCACAAAAACGTACATTACCAGTACTCAATGCCAACGACGCTTCGTGACATCTTGCTTTGAAAGAAAATAATGCTCGTGTCCTTTGGGCATAGTCTTGTTCTCGCTTCGCTCGTGGGCCATGCTGCGCCTGGCTCGAAGCAATGTTGAGAAATATCAATGTTTGTAGTCGAGCCACACCTCATCAAAAGCCGCTTTAGCTCATCTGGGAGAGCGCCAGACTGAAGCCAACTTCACGTCCTTCTTGTTCATCAAGAGTATTCTGGAGGCACTGTGTTCGATCCACAGAAGCGGCATTCATCTTTTGTTTTTTGGTCCATGCTGCATGCAACGTGTGCCGTGTTTCTTCTCCACGCCATAATTTCTCGATGATGGCTACATTTTTCTTTCTTTCTCTGGTGGCGGGTATGGGCCGTGCTGTCAGGCTTCGGGATTGGTTGTTGAGGGTGCGACCCTGGTTGCGATATGAGGTCTTGGTTGCGGCGGCGACTTGTCTGGAAAATGTAATACTAAGTGGTCACCTCGCAGAGATCAGATGTGAGAGTACATTGGGTGATTTTTGTTCTATTGCATGCGATTGAGACGACAAAATGTGTAAGTTTTACAAAATCAGCAAACTGGAGTCAGGTGGGTGCGCATTGGACGAGAATATGTGTGTCTTCAGATCACAGAGAAGGTGCCATAGCCGGTTGATAAACACCAAACCTCCATTGAGCGTGCTGAAACATCTCGGACGGCACACAAGAAAAGATGGGCATATGATTGGCACAGGAGAAACATTATTGAAAGAAAAAGGTATATTTTATTATGTGAAACAACCATCAAGGTTGGGTTAGACATGTATGTAGAACAGGCGAGGCAATATGATACAGAAAAAGAAGCACGTACTTACCTTTCCTAATCAAGTTCGATGCAAATAGGTGTGTGTCTTGCAGGGAGAGAAAATTGACCGACCTCACGACGAATACTCGTTTTGTCTCTTGATAGCAAAAAACAGGCGTTCTTGGTAACCAAGACGCGAGGGCGTTGATATTCAGCTTCAGCAATCCAACGATGGTGCATGGCTTTAAGCTCATCGCGGAGGTCATTGTACTGAGCTGCATATGGAGAACTCGTACTGAACAAGATCGGTAGAGTTCGAGTCAGCCATTTGAAAGAACGATGGTACCAGGCGTCGACATGGCTAGGGACGACGAAGTCACTCAAACCTCCTCTGTCCTGTTGCAGACGAAGGAGAGCTGAACGACGACGCTCACAGCGAATGAAAGCCGAGGATCGAATGTACGAGAGAACCTGTGCGAGATTGTCCTCAGTCAGTGACGGGGGGTCGAAGTAAGCGAGGCCATTTGGCATTGGCGAACGCTCATATCCATAACCATGTGGCCACTTGTCCACGTCCCAGCGAATGAGGGACATGTTACTCGACCAATGATTGGAATGATCACGACCAGAGGCGATGCGATCGCGTTTTGCGCTCAAGTTTTCAATTCTTCGGGTGTGGACGGCGCGGACACGCATCAGATGTTGACAACCAGGAGGAAAGAGACACGACCAGGTCATGATAGCGTAGAATTCGGATTCAGAATTGGTAGTTCGACGCGCATGTTTCTGGAGCAGCACATACTCATCAAGAAGCTTGGTCGAAATGGAGGGAAACTCGGCGATCATCTTACCAATAGTGTCATCAAGATATTTGTTCTCGAGCTCCAGGAGCTCGATCTCGTCGGTCAGCCCTGTGATAGCAGCATCGTCGGAGTCAATGTACTTGAACATACTGGCAAGTGTCATAAGCTTATACTCGACGTTGACAAAACTAGCTGCTTCGATAATGAGCTTGAAATCGTCGGAATTCAAAGTGTCGACAAGGGTTTCGCTGTGCTGAGCCCACTCATTGAATTCAGCAATCCAAGTGTCCTCGTCGAGGCGGGATCTTTGAGGAATGGAATGCATTGCTTTTGTTTGCTTTGATGAAGGTCAGTGGTGTCTCTGTTCTGTCAGTATGCGATGCTGTCCCGTTGTCGCAAGGACACTCAGCATGGGTACTCGATTTATACAGAAACTCGAATGGAAACAATGTGATTGTCTCTTTGTATGCTTGCTTTGATATGCGGCAATGGTCGAAACGATTGCGCTCAGTTCTCCCTCACACAAAGAACGATCTCGAATGTCCTTTGTTGAAAAGAACAAAGAGTAGGTTGAGAGAGCAGACTATGGGATTGTTGAGGATCCAATAGAGCTGGAGTCTTTGTGTGTAGGAGATGGCCGTGTTCCTGCTCAGGCACACTGTAGCGCGTCTTGCTCGCACAGGACATTTCCCTAGCTTCTACCAGTATTGTATGCCATATTTTTTTTGTTGCAGAATGTGTTGCTCAAGGTAGAACCTGTCTGCTCAAGGGGACCGAGAGACAGAAGCGTGCAGATATGCAGACATCGTGCAAATATGTGGTTGTGTTGTTGTAGAATTCTTCTACAACAACACAGCACGAAGACGCTGTTCGGGGAGTTCGGCAGTCCGAGAACTCGAAGAGAAGGATGATGTTGGTTGTCATTGAATGTTATAAATGGTCGACGCGTAGCGATGGAAGTCGTAAGTCGCAAACAAAGGAAGGCACGAGTAAAAGTGCCCATCGGAGGCAGGCGCATTGAGAGGTTGATAGACAGAAACACCGGTCTCGCAGCAGCACAGGAAGGAACAAATCGGGTGGGCGTCCCGAATAGGTATAGTTTAGCCTCGATCTGGAGATCTAGGAGGACAGAAGTGCTGGCCACTCTCGAAGCAGAGACGAGCTGGCTGCGTGGAAGGAAGTAGTCACGGCTCCGACTATCAGTATACAAGATAGATAGACATACAACGTAGCTGCAAAAGTGAGTGAAGAAGCTGCTGCATGCTCTGTTCAGTATTGGGCACCCGGGCGGTGAGGATTAATGTTCAGCAGCGCTCCTGCTTCTGGCCAAGTTGCAAAGTCACGGAATCTCGAGCTCGGTCCTTTCCCGTCCGGCAAGAACTTGAGGTGGCTCTTCGAACTTCAACCTCCCAGCAGACCGACCTCCATCTCCATCACCTCTCCACTCCCATCAATTCCTTCCCGAGACCCGTCAAAATGCTCAGCAGGTACGCTCCAAGCTGTCGCCACCAACTTTTGCGACGACATCCCGGCTGACTCGACTGCGCTCCCCAGCGGCATTGCCAGGTCATTGAGGGCTTCTGCCCGTCGCCCTGCTACTCTGCAGCGCGCCTTCCAGCCCATCAAGCCTTCGTTCGCTCCCGCCTTGAGCCAGCGCTTCGCCAGCTCCGCCTCCAACACCGATGGCAGAATCCACCAGGTCATTGGTGCCGTCGTCGACGGTATGAGAAAACCTTTTCCCCACGACGCCGAGCACAAGCGCCACTGCCGCCGCGCCCACTGTCGCCGACCGCACGTCGTAGTCGCCTCTTGAACACCCGTACTGATGCATATCTACNNAGTCAAGTTCGACGGTGAGCAGCTGCCTGCCATTCTCAACGCCGTCACCACCGAGAACGGTGGCCAGAAGCTCGTTCTCGAGGTCGCCGTAAGCTTCGCCGCACTGCCTCCCTACAACATGCATCATCTAACAAGCTCTAGNCAACATTTGGGTGAGAACGTCGTCCGCTGCATTGCCATGGACGGTACCGAGGGTCTCGTCCGTGGCCGCAAGGTCGTCGACACTGGTGCCCCCATCAAGATTCCCGTCGGTCCCGGCTGTCTCGGTCGCATCATGAACGTCACTGGTGACCCCATTGACGAGCGTGGTCCCATCAAGGCCACCAAGCTCGCCCCCATCCACGCCGAAGCCCCCGAGTTCATTGACCAGTCCACCTCTGCCGAGATTCTTGTCACCGGTATCAAGGTTGTCGACCTCCTCGCCCCCTACGCCCGTGGTGGTAAGATTGGTCTTTTCGGTGGTGCCGGTGTCGGCAAGACTGTCTTCATTCAGGAGCTCATTGTGCGTTTCCCCATCTCTATCCCCTACTCTGCAGTTGCTGATACTCGCCACAGNAACAACATCGCCAAGGCTCACGGTGGTTACTCCGTCTTCACTGGTGTCGGTGAGCGTACTCGTGAGGGTAACGATTTGTACCACGAAATGCAGGAGACTGGTGTCATTCAGCTCGACGGCGAGTCCAAGGTCGCTCTCGTCTTCGGTCAGATGAACGAGCCCCCAGGTGCCCGTGCCCGTGTCGCCCTTACTGGTCTTACCGTCGCCGAGTACTTCCGTGACGAGGAGGGTCAGGATGGTGAGTTTGCCTGAATTGTCAATTGA
The DNA here is from genome assembly GCA_903853725.1 of Aureobasidium uvarum. Lineage (NCBI taxonomy): Eukaryota > Fungi > Ascomycota > Dothideomycetes > Dothideales > Saccotheciaceae > Aureobasidium > Aureobasidium uvarum. Next base: position 1,374,162 of record CAINUL010000015.1, read on the forward strand.
TGGTCAAGTGCGCTTTGCTAACCCACTCTTCANGTGCTTCTCTTCATTGACAACATTTTCCGTTTCACCCAGGCCGGTTCCGAGGTGTCTGCCCTTCTTGGTCGTATTCCCTCTGCCGTCGGTTACCAGCCCACCCTCGCCGTCGACATGGGTGGTATGCAAGAGCGTATTACCACCACCCAGAAGGGTTCCATTACCTCGGTCCAGGCTGTCTACGTCCCCGCTGATGATTTGACTGATCCTGCTCCCGCCACCACCTTCGCCCATTTGGACGCCACCACTGTCTTGTCCCGTGGTATTTCCGAGTTGGGTATCTACCCCGCTGTCGACCCTCTGGATTCCAAGTCTCGTATGCTCGACCCCCGTATCGTCGGTCAGGAGCACTACGACACCGCCTCCAAGGTCCAGCAGATGCTCCAGGAGTACAAGTCGCTCCAGGACATCATCGCCATTCTTGGTATGGACGAGTTGTCTGAGGCTGACAAGCTGACCGTCGAGCGTGCCCGTAAGCTCCAGCGTTTCCTGTCGCAACCCTTCACCGTTGCCCAGGTCTTCACTGGTATTGAGGGTAAGCTCGTCGACCTTAAGGACACCATCAAGTCCTTCAAGGCCATCATGGCCGGTGAGGCCGATGACCTCCCCGAGGGTGCTTTCTACATGGTCGGTGATCTCGACTCAGCACGCGCCAAGGGAGAGAAGGTAAGATTTCTTCTACTAGACTCACGCACGCAAAATGCTAATATGAATGACAGATTCTTGCCGAGCTTGAGGGCAAATAGATGTCTCGTAATGGAGAATGATGAGGAGCTTTCTGGGCAATCTGCCATAGCCATACCCGCGACGAATATCAAAAGATTAAAAGCGACATTTGTAAAAAGGGAGGGGTCGTCTTTTGGCGGATTTGAGGTGAATGGAGATTACCAAGAGCTTGTGTACTTTAAGAACTGCGATTTCCTCTGTGTCCACAAATACTCGGCCCTCTCTCAACCCAGCATTAGCGAAAGTCGAATTGTTTCAAACACATATATTCATGTTCCTAGGATGCTTCAATGTGACGTAGAGTAATGATGCTGCAGCCAATATAAGCAATGACGAATGCATCCGATGCTCGAGTAAGCTATGTTTAAGCTCTCCCGGAACAGCAACTTTCTACACATCCACGTTCGGATTATGATATACACACTGTTGGTTTTGGAGTGGTACTTTGATATCTGATCTGCATAAACTGAAGCATTGCATGTATAAGAAAGGAAATATGGGCAAGTCAAGTGCAGAGACACACTCATCTCGTAGGGCTAACTGTCTTTCCAGTGGTTCCGAAGTGCTGTTGTGAAATCAATAAGGAAATGTGCTTGTGGTTGAAAAAATCAAGTTGGGGTGAATGTTTGGGGTATGAATGATGGAAATGCTTAAGGCAGATGTGTGCGTGTTGGCGAGTATGTGAAGATCAGAAATGGAAAAGGAAAAAGGAGATAAAAGGAAATAAAAGGGAATCGAGGGATGGACTTGATGAAAGTCTACCGCGAGTGGAACGGCAATCTTTTGGTTGTGTCAAAAGCTTGGTCACTTTGTTCTTCACTCTTCCTCATCCTTGACCCTGCTGGATCTTTTGGGTCTGGAGGGCTCAGCCTTGACGGACTTCTCTTGCTTGACTCCTTTTGCAGGAGAGATTTCTTCCTCTTTCTTGATGCCTTCGGGGTATGGGTTCAATTCAATCTCGCCGAGACGCTCGACCATGCTCTTCATTTCCTGTTCGGCGTCGGTGAGGTATGTGGCCAGCTTGCCCTTGACTTCGGCAACCGAACCATCGTGGTCAGGTGTGTTGTCGAGCATACAGCCAAACTGATCGAAGATCTGTCTGAAGATCTTATTGCAGTCTTTTGTCAAAGCTTTAGTGGCGACAGTTGCTTGGTGATAGACGTTGTTGGCAGAGGCGCTAGCCATCTTGGTGAAAGGCGATTCCTTGGAGCCTAAGTTGATATACTGTTCGACTTTAGTCATGACGGCGTCTTTGTAACCGGTTCCTAAGACTGTTAGTGTTGAACACATCTCGGGACCAGTGATCGTTTTCTAACCCTTCATCTTTTCGGCCTTCTCATAGATCTCTTGCATTGCCTTAGCGAAGTAGCCTGCAGCATCATCCTTCTCCGCTGTGTACTTCACGTTCCTGTNATGCTGTTAAATCCAATCCTTTAGAAAAAGTCTGTCTTGTCCTTACTGAAACTCTTTGCCGAATTCTTCCTTATATTTGGCAAAGGCGTCGTGGATACCATGCTTCTGGGCATCTAGGAATCTCTGGAACTGCTCTTCAGGGATCTGCATGAGCTCCATTGGCTCTATAATTTTTCCTCGTTAGCTTAGTCAGGTGAAGATGCGGGATTGTCATATACCTTTCACATCTTCCAGAGTGTCGTACAGAGCCTTTGAGATGTCAACCAGAGTAGCTTCGATGGCAGTCTCTTCTTCCAAAACCAATTCATCCCAAGCAGTGCTCATGAAGTTCACTGCAGGTTGCATCATCTTCGCGTTCCAAGAATGACGGCCTACAGACTTGGACTCGTACTTTCCGCCTCGGCGTACGAAAGCCTTGATGGTGCACCAGTGCCAGCCGCGGACTTCCTTGCTCAAGAAGTCGTACGCCTTCCTAGCCATCTCAGGGCTAGCTTCTCTCATGGGTGCAGCTAACAGCGTCGTTGATCTCTCTGCCAATGTTTTGTGGTAAGCCTCCAAGGCCTCTTCGATAANTCTGCAGGACGTCAGCGGAAATAAAATGACGAAGGACCATTTCCACTGTACCTTAACGTATTTCTCGTGAGCGTCCGAGACTTCGCTATCACTGCTTCTTCTGGTAGCGTTTGCCCAAGCCTTGAGTGCCATGACGAAAGCAACAACCTTGTGCCGAATGTGCGTCATGAGAGTTGTCCAAACTTCTTTGGCGACAATTGAAAGTGCATGTGCGCGGAGTCTGGGAATTCCTGTCATCTCAGCACTTAGCTGTGGTACATCCTCGCTGCCACCATCTTTGTAGCCCTTGAGCCACGAATAGTGTCGGTTCGATACAGGGTAAATCAGGCTGGTAGCTTCACCCTGAATGCGGTCGGCCTTTCCGGCCATGATCAAGTCGGAAACTTTGCAGTTTCTGACTTGGACCATCATTTCCAGACGAGCGTGCAGATGTCTCATGTACTTTTTGTGGCAGCTCTCAACAACTTCGCCTCGCTCCTGACGTAAGGCTGGAGTCTTCACTCTGTTAAATCTTTCTCTTGCGACTGAGAGATTTGACTTTGCCCNTTTGGTCTTATCATCAAGCTTCTTGCAACGTTTGGCATCTTCCGGATATTCCTGAGCGAAGCTCTGGAATGTCATAGGGTCATCTGTCTTTGTGCAGACAATCGCAAGATGGCCTTTGAAACGATCGCCAAACTCGTAGAGCAGATTGCCGACAGTAGTGTCCGTCGCACAGCGACCAATGGGCGACACAATCCAGAGATAATCGCTTTTAAGAATGTAATTTTTGCTGGCTTTGACTCGGATGCGATTGATGTCAGAAATTCNCTACGATGGTCATCAGCTCAGCCCATACAGATAAGACAGTGATATGTAGTCACCTGGTAAGTCGGCAAGAATGGCGTACTCTAAGATCCTGGGGCCGCGAACACCGATGCTNNGTGCACATTAAAGTCAGAACTATGCGGCATAGATGCTTATGATATCCACAGCTTACCTGACTTGACGGACAATAGGCCAGAGTGAAGGTCTGTCGCTCCAGGATGCACTGGCTGACAGAAAAGGTCCCACAAGTCTTGCCAGGTCAAATGCCCGGTCTGCTTCTATTAACCCCGACTCCAAGTAGGACGAGTGTCCGGCAACGAGTGCTTTGCACCACTCTTCGAATTGCGCGAGTATGAGTGAAGCATCCTGGGTATCATGTTCATAAGCCGCCTGGATGTATGACTTCATATCTTCGCGTGAAGTGAAATTCAGTTTTCCTCGAAAAAGATCCAGAAATGTGTCTTCGGCGGTCTTGGCCAGATCACTGAATTCTTTGTCCTCTTCGTAGGTCCAGTCGTCATCCTTCTCAAAATGATAGTTGACATACTCCTGAAGGTAGTCCTTCATCAAAGCCGAGCGATCCTTGCTACTAAGAAACTCAACTTTTGCGGCGAACGGCTTCTTTTGTTGAGGAAAGGTCTTCCTGTATTCGGTTATGACACATGTGCAGGATCTTCCAAAGTTGCCCTAAAACCATTGATTAGCAACCATGGACCACAAGACGTGAGAGAATGACAATACCTTTTTGGAAATGTGGGGCGTATCAAGCAGAGCACTGATGAGCGAGCTCTTTCCTGGAAAGATATCAGCTGCATTCGAAACTCCGTCAGAACCAGACCTACCGGCACCTGCATCACCCAAGAGTGCGATGGTTGGGATTTTAGGATTAGGAAACTCTCTGGTTTGCTTTGCTTGCTCCAGCAATCTCTGAAGGCCTTCGCTCTGACCACCAATTTCCGAAAGATACTCAATTGTCTTGTCAAGAATGGTTGTGATTTGAGAACAGATATCATGGACGTTCTCATGGTATGCAGCGCAGGNGGGAAACTTTTCGTCAGCTTCTTGCCNAAGGATGTCGCCCTGCTCGGGCTCATTGTCGGGGTTTCCGGACACGTCTTCGGTGTCTGATGCAACGGAGCTCAGATCGCTGTCGTCGTCGCTGTCGATACCATGCGTCTCCTCAGGCATCGTTTCGTTCTCATGGTCTTCGTTCTTCTCGACCTTGATGCGGGCTAGCTGATCTGACACTTCGCGTTTGCGCTTACCCAGAACCGCATGAGTCACAATGATCTCAGGTGACTCCGACCGTGAGGCCATGATTGATTCTGGTGATGTGTGGAGGATAGTGTGTCGTAGAAAGAAGAAAGATGGGAAGGGAGTAGGTTGGGTAGGAGGTTCAATGGTTAGATGTGAGGTGAAAGGTGAAGTAAGCAGTCGAAGTAGGTCAAGGTAGTGACCGGGAATAGGCGGAGAGTGATTGCGTATAACGCTTTAAGGCAGGTGAAGTGAATGGAGTGGAAGCTCTTTAGTGTTCAAGAGGTCGACTTAACTTATTGGCCAGCAGGTAGAAGTTAGGAAGAGATTGATGGTCAGTGTGGAGCAAACGTATTGAGACCAGCAGGCGGCGTGTTGAATGACAGAAGAGACAGCTTGGTGTCAAACCGAAGCAACTGAAGACAGCCGAGTGAAGTGATGATAGCCTTGGCTGAAGCCGTGTCTCTGACGGGACCCAGGATGTCAAATATGTACAAGGCGTGATATACGATGCATGGATATCAGCGATACCCGAAGTTGTAGTATCTCAAACTTCACCTGTGTAGATCTACGAGTGTTTGTGGTTTTGCTGAAGAGTGGAGGCTGTCCCGAGGGCAGAAGACGCACAAGGGTGCCTCAGGCGCGAAGGAGTTGGAAGAGGCAGTGACGAAGCCAAGACTCGCGGCCCTCGCGATGGCCCTCCTAACGGGAAACCAAACACTTTATTATCCTCGACTCGACCAAACCTAGGAGACGATCCGAACCGATCTGAGGGCTTTCCAGCCGAGTGACTCTGAATTGGCAAACAGTCATGTTTTGCCTACGGACATGGCTCCCAGTGCTCTTCTTCATGTCAGTCTTGCCGATCATGAGCGGCCATCGTGTTGCTGACCAAAACAACAGTTCGAATGTGCCGCCGCTCTACCTAGTTCTCTTCATCTCGGCCATGTACTATCTGAACCGACCATGCGTCTACTGTTCGCTGCTCCTGACTGTCCTCGTCATCTCCGTCTACGACTTCCACAATAATTGGTTCGAGCCGCAGCCCGACCCCTCGTCCTCGACGCATACCGGGAACTCCACAACCACCGCGCTCGGTGACGGCATCGCAGTTGCTTCCTCAGTTATCCAATCGGCAGCGGCATCGGTCGCGCACTCTGTTGCCGACGGCTTCTCGAAAAAGACGGGACTCGATCTTCAACCGCAGATTAGCGTGGCAGAATGGTTGAAAGACATGTTCGGAAAGAAAGAGTGGCGCATACCATGCATCGACGTTGCCGTAAGGCTCTAGAAGATTGAACCACAGCCATCAAACACGGTGGAGGCATGGTGACATGAGAAGCATTTTGGGCGTTGGGTCACACGACAACACAAGACATTTGGGACCAAGGACTATTGCATATTTGGAGTTTCAGTACGGCAGTGCGTTAATGCCTTGTAAAGTAATGGAGGGGGACTTGATTGATGCGACAATTCGCAGCCAGCCAATTCAGCTCTGAGCTGCAGACATTGCGCTCGGGAGTAGGCAGCAAACTTTGAATGTATTCACGGCACAACTGCCTTCTACCGCCAAATGAAGCAGGTTCAGAGTACTTGATATCAATAGTTATGTTTGAAAGCGATTATTGAGGCTGAGCAAAGGCTTGTTGCAACAAGCCAACTCTTCTATATTTCATGGAAGCGGCTGAGAAGCAATCCCCGCTTCCGAGTCGCCAGTCTGCCCTCTTTTTGACACTGTGAAAGACAAGCTGGTTACTTGAAGGATCCCTCACTGGGTGCAGGCTGTCGGCGCAATGCAAAAGTCGTCGCTGCTTCGGCTCAGGGTGCACAATGTGCTGCAGGGCAATCGCGGGGGAGGAGGGGCACTTGGGGCAGTCGCAAACGAGCTCCCGAGCGCCCTCCTTCCTCGTTTGTACTCGTGCAATACCGCACGCCCCTCACGCCCTATCGGAAGGCCTGAACTTACTCCCAAATTAAACTGCTGCGTGCCCTTGCAGCCGGCCTCCATTCCTTTCTCTCTCCGTTCAAACCCTTCGTCTAGACATTGTTCAAGCTCTGCTTCAAGCACCTTGCTGAAAATCATGGCCGACAGAGACGTTCTCCCCGACGTGTATGTCTTCTGACTCAACCACCCTACCAACTACTGACAAGATTGCAATGTAGGNGTCAAGCCATCCAACTATGCCATCTCCCTCTTCGATCTCGAGCTCGGCGGTAGTTGGACCTACCAGGGCAAGGTCGACATTGACGTCGAGGTCAAGCAGGAGACCAAGGAAATCACTCTGAACACCCACCAGCTCAAGGTTCAGAGCGCTCACATCTCGACCGAACAAGCCAAGACCGAGGGCGCCATCAAGGCCTCAAACATCACCTACGATGAGAAGAACCAGAGAGCCACCTTCCACTTCGACCAGCCCGTTCCTCAATCGCACAAGGCTGTTGTTTCGGTCAAGTTCAGCGGTATCATGAACAATGATGTGAGTGTCAAGGTCCAACTCCAACCAGAGCCCTTGTTGACATGTTTGTGCTCTAGNATGGCTGGATTCTACCGCTCCAAGTACAAGCCCACCGTCCCTGCCGCTGCGTCTGTCCCCAGAGACTCCGAATACCACTACATGCTGTCCACTCAGTTCGAGTCTTGCGATGCTCGTAGAGCCTTCCCCTGCTTCGATGAGCCCAATCTCAAGGCAACTTTCGACTTCGAGATTGAGATCCCAGAGGACCAGACCGCTCTTTCCAACATGCCCGAGAAGGAAGTCAAGAAGGGCAACAAGTCCGGCACAAAGGTCGTTTCTTTCGACCGCACCCCTGTCATGAGCACATACCTCCTAGCCTGGGCTTTCGGTGATTTTGAGTACATCGAAGACTTCACCAGACGCAAGTACAACGGCAAGAACCTTCCCGTTAGAGTCTACACTACCAGAGGCCTGAAGGACCAGGGTAAGTTGGCTCTGGAGAGTGCTCACCAGGTCGTCGACTACTTTTCCGAGATCTTCCGTATCGAGTATCCTCTTCCCAAGGTCGACCTTTTGGCCGTTCACGAGTTTGTATGTTATCTGATTCTTGCACAACCACAAACCACGCTGACAAGAAATTCTAGNTCACACGGTGCCATGGAGAACTGGGGTCTGATCACTTACAGGTTTGTTGGCCTCAACGACATCGCACTTGCACATCTGACTGATTCCGTNAGAACCACCGCTGTCCTCTTCGACGAGTCCGCATCGGACCAAAAGTACAAGAACCGCATTGTCTACGTTGTTGCTCACGAACTTGCTCACCAGTGGTTCGGAAACCTCGTCACCATGGATTGGTGGTCAGAGCTGTGGCTGAACGAGGGTTTCGCTACCTGGGTCGGCTGGTTGGCTGTCGACCACCTCCACCCGGACTGGTCAGTCTGGTCGCAATTCGTCACCGAGTCTATGCAAACTGCATTCAACTTGGATTCTCTGAGAACTTCTCACCCCATCGAAGTTCCTGTCAGGAACGCACTTGAAGTCGACCAAATCTTTGATTCCATCAGTTATCTTAAGGGAAGTTCAGTCATCCGTATGTTGGCTTCTCACTTGGGAGTCGAGACTTTCTTGCACGGTGTTGGAGACTACCTTCAGGCCCACAAGTACCAAAACGCTACTACCAGCGATCTGTGGTCTGCTCTCAGCAAGGCCAGTGGAAAGGATGTGAACACTTTCATGGACCCCTGGATCCGTAAGATTGGTTTCCCTGTTGTTACCGTAGCCGAAGAGCCCGGTCAGATCAGCATCAAGCAGTCTCGCTTCCTCAGTGGTGGAGATGTCAAGCCCGAGGAGGACGAGACCACCTGGTGGATTCCTCTTGGTCTCAAGATTGGCTCAAGCTCATCAGAGGCCAAGAGCGGATCTCTNACTACAAAGCAAGATACTATCCGTGAGATTGATGACAGCTTCTACAAGCTCAACTCTGAACAGACTGGCTTTTACCGCACAAACCTGCCTCCCAAGAGACTCACACAGCTCTCGACTCAGCTTGACAAGCTCTCTCCTCAGGACAAGATTGGTTTGATCGGCGATGCTGCAGCTCTTGCCATCTCGGGCGATGCAACCACTGCTGGTGTTCTTTCCTTCCTTGAGGGTTTCACAAAGGAGACCAACTACCTCGTTTGGTCCGAAGTTCTTTCAAGTCTTGGAAACATCAGATCTGTCTTCGCAGATGACGAGCAGGTCTCCGAGGGTCTTCGCCAGTACACTCTGCGTTTAGTCAGCGAGGCTACCGACAAGATTGGCTGGGACTTTGCTCCTCACGACGACTACCTGACTGGTCAGCTGCGTGCTCTTCTGCTCACTTCTGCTGGTCTGGCAGGGCATGAGGGCGTTGTTGCTGAGGCCAAGAAGCGTTTCTCCGCTTTCACCGAGGGCGGCGACAAGAAGGCCATTCACCCCAGTCTGCGCACTGCTACCTTCAAGATTGCCGTCAAGGAAGGTGGAAAGTCTGCCTACGATGCTGTCATGAAGGAGTACCTTAACACAACCTCTGTTGACGGTAAGGAGATCGCTCTGCAGGCTCTCGGTAGAGTCCAATCCACTGAGTTGGCCAAGGAGTATCTCAAGTGGTCTTTCGGTGGTGATGTCGCCACTCAAGATCTGCATACCCCTTCCAGAGCATTGGCTCTCAACTCGAAGACGAAGCTCGAAGTTTGGCACTTCATCAAGGAGAACTGGAGCATGTTGAGAGAGCGTCTCGGCAACAACATGGTCGTCCTCGAGAGATACCTCCGCATGAGTCTGAACAGATTCTCAAGCTTCGAGGTCGAGAAGGACATTGCCGACTTCTTCAAGGACAAGGACAATGCTGGCTACGACCGTGGTCTTGCCGTCGTCAGTGACACAATCAAGGGCAGAGCCAGATATGCACAGCACGATCTCGAGATCATCAGAGAGTGGCTGTCGGCTCATGGCTACATGAAGTAGAATGATGTAGTGAACACTACCAAGATGAGACTACACGATATAAACGACACGTGTAGCTTAATCAATGTATGCAAGTCAAATCAGTCAAATCAGTTTTCCGCTTCATGAGTAAGGTGGTATATAGTTGAAGCAAGGCTCAATAATCATCATCAAAGCATGCCAGAACAAACACAAAGGTAATGAGCACAGCAAATGAAGAAGAATGAATTCTGACTACTAGAGTACAATACTACAAGAAAGGACAATTTTTAGGATACAAAGATTGGAAAAACAGCGGGAAAAAAAGAAAAATTATAAAGCACTTATGCCCCAAATGCGAAATGCTAGTTTGTACAGGCAATGCTTTATTACACCAATGTGACTCTCTTCTTCTTTTTGACCTCAAAGCCAGGAGGTAATATGGTAGAGCGATGTCCATCACAGATGAACATGTGTTGTAAGAGGAGAAGAGCCCGAGTGCTCCCAGATGGGATATTCTGCGGGAACTTTTAAACTCTCTCCGAGTCGGCGGCGTGACCACTGGGGCCAGAGGAAGTGTCTAGGAGGGGATTGTTAGCTCTGTTTGGGGGAAAGTCGGAATAGAAATTTGCACTTACNNAATCGCAAGTGACAAAGCAACGGTCAACCTCTGTCAAGCCCTCGCACGTGTACTGGATAGTCTCTGCAATATCGTGGGTGCTGTGCAGCTTAGCCTGGTCGTTGAGAAGAATGTCGATTTCGACCCAGATGCCGTCGCCGGCGTGGTAACTGGTGATGCTCTTGAAGCCGTCAACAACAGGGGAGAAGCGGTAGCAGAGATACAACAGCTTCTTCTGCAGCTGTTCGTCGGCTGCCTGCCCGGAGAGTCTGGTGACGTTTTCGAAACAGGTGCCTGCCCAGTCGTAGATGATGANAAGGGACAGGACACCGGCACCTGCGGGGTCCAGCCACCACAGGTTCGCTTTGTAGCCGATGAAGGGGAATAGAAGGGAAAGCGTGTTGAAGACGACGTCAGTCTTGCAGTCCTGAGCCAGAGCTTGCACTTGAGTGGTCTTGATGCGAACACAGCCGAGACCGATGATACCCTTGACGATGACAGTGCCGAGCATGGCGCCGATAGCGATAGCTGGCAGTTCTTTGGCCTTGTGGGGTGCATCGGGCATCAGCTTTTGGACCGACTCTTGCAGAATCTGGAGGAAGGAGATGACCATGATGATAGAGAAGACGAGGATACCGAGAGGTTCGAGGCGACGACGTCCGACAGGGAAGCGCTTTCGAAGTGATTTGAGACGCCATTGGACCAATTTGTTGGTGCTCCAGACGATCAGAGTACATAGCAAATCCAGAGCCGAGTCGACCAGCGAGGCGATCAGAGAGAGGGAAGACGAGTAGAAAGCGGCGGCAAGCTTAGCTATCAGGAGCAGGATATTGGCAATAACGTTGATGTTGATGGCCCATTTTGCCTTCTTCTCTGCCTTTTGTCTGTTCTCCTTGACGTCGTCAGGGAGAAACTCCCAAATGGCGCCGCCGGCATCTTGCAGACCTCCATGACGTTCTTGTTGACCATCGCCATCTGCGTCTGGGTTCATGCTGTCTAGAACATCGTCGGCCAATGCCTTGACCAGAGCATCAACTTCGGCCCAATCGTCAAGACGATTGTTCTGATCTTGGTAGAACTTTCTCACTTTCTTGTTCTTGATTTCCTTGAGCTCGTCGTCGGATTTTCTGAAATGCTCGATGTCCACACTCTCGACACCGTCCAGAATCTTCTTCTTGAGCTCTTCTCTTCTGCGGTCGTGCAGGGCGGTGCGGGCGGCGTCCCTGAATCTGAACAAGTTCGGTTTGTTCCTGCCATTCAAGCCGCTCTCGACATCTGCTTGGTCCGGACGACCATTGTGGTCACTCTGGTTTCTCTTGACGCCAAACGAGGCGACGTTTCTAGTGCCGACCATATTCTGCTACAGACAAGTGATTCTTGGCTGTGCAAAACGAAGAGCGAATGTCGAATTGTTTATTTGTCGATCTCGATAATGACGTGGGGGCCAAGGCGGTGGTGAGATGGAATCTGGGGATGATCTGGGGTGGCGTGTCGCTCGCAGTACGATCTTGTACACCTTTCGTCTTGTCAGGGTCGGAGAAGGCTTGGAAAGAGATTGGTGGAGGATATCACTGTGTATATAAACAGAGGTGCTTGCAACTTGTTCGAGCTGGTCAAGGAGTGAGCGAGCTCCACCTACAAGCCAAAACAGGTTCCATCGTATCCCGGTTTGGCGACATGACGTCTCCTGCTAATATTTGAGTCGGCGCTGGCCCGACCACCGCTGCCCTGCTGGGTCATGACGACGACGATGATGCTCCGCGCATTGGATAAACGCTGTTAGATATAGCCTCCGAGGAGTCTGTCCATGCACGTGTAGCTTTGTTGCAGGAAATTCAGAACACAACACCATGACCAGCGTGTATTCAGCAAACAGTGCCGTCAGCTTTGACGAGCTGCTCCGTCACCTCAAATCTCTCCCCGTGCCGCTGCTGCCGCCAGCAAAAGCCCTCGATCCAGCTTTGACCGACAAGATATCATCCTTATATCTACACCCAGCGCTCGAGGCTCTGTTGCATCTTCTCAACCATGACCTGCCTTCCGCCCATTTTCTCGTGCGACACATGCAGTCCGATCCCGCCTTTGAGGCCATGTACCTACATGGAATCCTCCACCGTATAGAAGGAGACTTCAACAATACCAGAGCCTGGTACTACGATGTCTTCAGTTCCGAGCCCTTCGAATTGGTTTGGGGAAAAGCAACCGAAGAGGAAAAGGCCGAAGTTGAAAAGAAAAAGAGTCAAGGTGAAACCAAGATGCCACCTCAGAAATCCGCCAGAGACTTTGTAGACAGCCTAGAAAAGCTGTCCAAAGGCCAAGGAGACAGGGAAGCCCTCGCAAAGGAGAGTCGGAGAGAGTTTGATACTGTTCTCGACTGGTGCATCAAAAAGTTTGGAACTGAGAAGCACACCGACGCCTCGAAGGCTTGGGTGCAACCAAGTCAGGACATCAGCCAGAAGGGCCAAAACATGGTCACTGGCAATGACGGGTTTAGAAAATTCTAAACATGCTTAAGGTAGTCATGACATGAAATAGGCAAGAAAGGCATGTTTCGCATTTCGTCTTCATTCGGCGTCTAGAGAAAGAAAGCTCATAATCCCTTCTTCCCCCTTGGAAAGCGGCAATCTTCCCATGTTCGTAGTGCTAGAGACCCTTTCCCACGATGTATGAACACCAAAAAAGACAAGAAAGCAGGAAGAAGACAAAAAGCATGTTCCCTCCAGCCCGGTACATTCGCAACGTAAACATGACAAGAAGGAGATTAGATGGCGATCAAGAAAAACGCAGGGGTGTGGGAAGAATGAGCGTTCATATGGAGAAGAGTTGTATAAAGCTCCATTCCAGGTGATACGCATGGTGTATGGCGGGATCGTTTACGCCTTTATAACGCCAGAAGGGGGGAGGTCACACGACATCGCCAAAAGGGAGCGTGTGCAGCATTTCCAGGGTATTTTCTTCATTTTTTCATATCGTGTGCTCTCTGGAGTTGTTCATGGGTCGGGTATAGAAGTATGTTGTGCATTTAGCAGCACTGGCCGGACTTTGCGTTACCGTCGGCAGGCTTGGTCAAGGGGACACTGACGGGAGCACCGCTGCCGGGACCGCTCTCCTTGCCCTCGCCTTGATCGAGAGCCTTGCTGGAAACGATGCGGTAGATTTNCTGGAGCACGTGTGAGATGGAATCATGGCACTGAGACGTGGAATGCATACCTGTGAGGATGTTTTGGAAGGCAAGCTCAACGTTGCTGGCATCCAGAGCAGAGGTTTCAATGAATGAGAGGTTGTTCTCGCCTAGAGAAAGAAGAGACGGTCAGTGGTGTGCTGACAAATTGGAGGAGCACAATAAGGACTTACTAGCAAACTGCTTGGCCTCCTCGGTAGGCACGGCGCGCAAGTGTCTCAGATCGGACTTGTTTCCAACCAGCATAATGACAATGTTACTGTCGGCATGGTCTCTCAGCTCTTTGAGCCATCTGGTGACGTTTTCGTATGTCTGGTGCTTGCTGATGTCGTAGACGAGCAGGGCACCAACGGCACCACGGTAGTAGGCGGAGGTGATGGCGCGGTAGCGCTCCTGACCGGCGGTGTCCCAGATCTGAGCCTTGATGGTCTTGTTGTCGACTTGGATGCTGCGCGTAGCGAACTCGACACCGATGGTCGACTTTGAATCAAGGTTGAACTCGTTGCGGGTGAAACGGCTCAAGAGGTTGGATTTACCGACACCAGAATCTCCAATCAGGACGACCTTGAAGAGGAACTGGAGAGGATGTTAATACTGCGGTCGCGACAAGAGCGGCGGGGAGGAGCTTACGTCGTACTCGTCGTTGGCCATGGTGGTAATGTGTGATGGAGTCGGGGGTGGATTAAGGAGGGGCGGATCTCAGCAGGCGTGGCAGCGGAGAAGGCGAGGGCGGAATCGAGGATGGTAGTTGGCAATGAAGCGCACGGCTGGGTGTTGGCGATCAGAAACAACAGACGGTCGAGCACAAGAGGAGAGTGGATGTGGCAGAAAGAGCGAGATCAGCTGTTGTTTGAAACTCCAGGCAGCCCAAGCCCAAGCCCGGCGCAGAGAGACACGCCAACGCCAAACGCCCACTGCTCCTTCCCTTCTCCTTCCCCACCTCCAGCCAATCCGCGCCGCCCATCTCAAAGCCTTGGCAGTATCACACGCGTGCCCATTATTTATTACGGAAGGCGCGACTACCTCTTCAAAACATCAACTTTTCCCGCGATTGTTGTCACTTTCCTAGTTGTGCCGCACCTTCACAGAGTCTCACTCCCCGACGCGTTGTCATGTCCTTTCCACTCAGTCATCATCATGGCCACACCTAAGTCTCGATTAGTCTTCGAAGAAGACAACGACAGTGACTCGGTCAAGACCGATAGCACAGTCGAAAGCGACTTCGAAGCAGAGTACAGCGTCGAAAAAGTCAGTCCTCCGCTGTTTCGTTTTCTCTACCCGTATTGACTTGCATCAGATACTCGCAGAGCGAAAGACAGACCAAGGCAAACCACTGTACTTGGTCAAATGGGAAGGCTACGAACTTCACAGGGCCACCTGGGAGCCACCCGAGCACTTCGTCGATCCTGACTGTCTCGCCAATTGGGAACTCCACAAACGAGACGTCGCCGACGGTCGTGCTAAACTTTTCAAAATTGCCAAATTCGATGCCGCGGTAAGGCTGGATGAAGAGACACGCGAGCGTCGACACGCCAAACGTGCAGAAAAGCGCCGCAAGAGAGAAGCCCGCGGACCTACACCTCGTCGCCGACTCATTCCCAAAAAGGAATTGGCCAAGAAGGGAGCTGCGAGAAAGGCATTAGCCCGCGATGCTACCAGTACCTCGTCTTCTGCCACTGAGAGGTCGCCCAGACAACGAGCCACTCCGCTATTTGAGCCTTCATCTCCTAGTGCATCTGCTAGCCGGAAACGTAATCGGTCGCTGTCCGACCCGCGCTCGCCTTCTCCAGCGCTGTCAGTCAACGATGTCTCAAACTCACAGGATTCCATGTTCAACGAGCCTACAACTACTCTTGTGGAGAGTCCACGCAAGTCTCCGTCGTCACATTCAACAACTGTGCCGAAACGGACTCGTGTGAACGATCCACCCACCGCAAAAGAAACCACGAAACAACGAGCAGGTACGTCCAACAAAGGTATAGATATTGTGTGCCAGCGCGTCCAAGACCTATGTTTCAACTGTCTGGTGCTGGGCGGCTTCTTACAAGTGCAAGTACTGCACAAGGTCTAGTTCAACTAAAGGCCTGTGAATATCAAGTTGTTTCCAACAAATGACTGCCTAATCCTGTGCCACACTCTGCCCGCAAATGGCCAGCCACAGATCCACAAGAGTTCTTATAGTCTGTCGAAGGCTTTGCATCTTATACTAACTGAGCGTTTACTCTAGGCATAGCAGCAACTGTAGACATATCTAGGCCAAAATCGTCGACTACCTCGAGCGTCCAAAAGAAGCCCGAGCCTAGTGGAGCTGCTAGCCAAGTTGCAGCATCCAAAGCCAAACCCCCAAGNCATACACGTAACGAAGCCGTTAGCGGCTCCGCAAAGCCTCAGCAATCTGACCTGGTCAAATCATCCACGGTACCAAATCTATCGACAGGCCCGGGCAATCTCGTCCAGCGTCGAGCCTCCGACGCGACTCCTGCCGCTGTACTGATCGAGCCGAGAGACAATTCTAAGAACGAGGACGCGTCAGCTACAACCACTGGCAAGAGCCATGTGGCAGTGGTCAAGGATCGACCAGACCCAGGACCTTCTACTGCTACCAGAAATGTACAGAAACCTGTCGCTGGACCGTCTCGAAGAGCAGCGGCCGCCATAAAGTTGTTTATTGAACCTAAAGCCACGCCCAGACAGCGTCAACGAGTCAATGAATATACTCCCAAGGACTCGACGGATCCACAATTCGTCAATTTATCCATGAAGAGACGAATGCAGCTATACAGTCACAATGAACCTCCGCCCGACCCGAACGCTCTGAAGTTTGTAGATCCGAACACTGGAAGAATCCTGGATTCTACAGACGGTCATACTCCATCCACATCTAACGCTTTGCGACTAGACACCAACGTGGCCAGAACCTCAGACTTAATGAGCTCGGCGGCTGCGAGATCAGCGCCTGCCTCGGAAAGACGCTCTGTCTCAACCTCTGAATTGCAGCGTGAGCCTCTCCAAGGACGTACTCCAGCACCCCAATTGGCGCAAGAGGCCGAGCCAAGATTTGCATACCCGTCAGCCCGACCAAACGTATCTCGCTTCTCCAGAAAACACATAACATGTCGATTCTGGTTTAGAGGCACGTGTAGAAGCTCTGAAGAAGAGTGCCCCTATGCACATACCTGGACCGGGCAGATGTTTCCTAAGAAGCCTGCTACCTGCGAATATTGGGTGAAACGCCGATGCAAATTCTCTGACGAGGAATGTGAGTACTTTCACGGTTACGACTTTCAACATAATGTCGATGCCGCCAGCCGAGAGGCTCCTGAGGACGTCAACGGCTTCCGGGCAAGACATCGCTCTGATAGCCCCGATCGTTCCGGGTTGCGTCAGGACGAGGTAGAAGGCCGCCGAGACAGAACAAGCTTGCCACATGTCAGACTCCGTCCCGATGAACGAACTCCGATCCAATCACCATCTTTGTCGTCCACTGCATCATTCGAGCCTAGAAATGGCGCAGGAAGAGATGTTCACATGGAAGATGCTGAACTGCCGATTCTGACCGAAGAACCGCCTCTCAATGTGGCTCGCGTTCCTACTGCTGTAACGCGAAACGCAATGAACGACAAGGATACTGCAGATCCTGTCAACGTGCGTCTCGGTATCAGACCTGCTTCCCCACCTACGTATACTATGAATTTGAAACTGGTCTTCGACACTAAAGCAAGCCGATTGAAGTTTCTTGACACTATTGGTGAGAGCTCTTCTCTTGAAAGCTCTGAGATATGTCGCTCCCGTGATTTTGAGGCCTATTGGTACTCGGAGGACAAGGCCTGGGCATCTGGCGGTGTCGCGTTTGCGCCCGTAGACACTGTGGCTACCTACCTCGAGGACTTCCTGGTCCTACACTCTTCTTGCGTTGCTATCAGAACCACCGATTTCATCTTTGTCGTTTATGCTACCAGAAACCCAGATTGGAAATTCATGCCTCATCGAGGTTCCGAGAAACCTGGCCTACGATGGTACCTCCAAGCATCGGTACCTCTCACTTTGGACACAATCATTACCAAGCCAACCAAGAGCTCGTTCATCTCGATGTGTGCCGAACATCTGGATCTCAACCCCGAGATATTGTTTGCCGGAAACAAGGGCAAGCACATCGAAAAGATAGTGTATCTTTTCTTCCCCAAAGGAACACCAGAAACCAAGCTTGTCGAGGTTTTTCTGAACGAAGTCGGCGCAAGATTCGTTCATTCAGACGATTGTGACCTCTGGAATCAGTTCTGTAGCAAGGGATCGTCCGGCAACAGGGTCGTCCTGTTTCACCCTTCGATGAACGACTTCTGGAAAGTGCCAGAATTTTCGAGTGTTCTACTGACGGGGATGAACATCTTTCATATTGGTGTTTCAAAGTCTGTCAAAACTCGCCCCGACTCGTCGGTAAGGTACAACTGCACGCGTCTGTTTCCAAGCGGCACACTCACGCTCATCACCGATGACATTTTCAAGTATCATCCAGCTCAAGCGCTCCAAGTTTTGGACATCTATGAGGGCTACAAGAAAAAGCCCGAAGGTGGACGAAATGACCGTATCTACTGTCGACCTGGAATCTTGGCATGGCTCGCAGAGCTGATTGATGAAGACCGGGAGAAGGGCATTCTTGCCGAAGACTCGCCCAGAATCAAATGTTGGCAGCTAGTCTGTGAGCTGCTAGGCACCTCTGTGGCCGATAACAGTCGCAACCCCTTCCGCTCAGACATGAAGCCTCCCTCTATGCTTCATTCGCCTCCAAAGAGCGAGATGCCTAAATATGGCCCGATGTGGGACAGCAGCGAAGAAGAAGCCACAGAGTTCCTGGTCGGTTGGTTTGCAGGCCATAGTGTCGAGGAGTGCGAGAACTACCGTCGCTTCAATGTTCTCTATGAACAGCACGGCACGCTTTCTACTCAAACGCCTGGCCTGATGCAACCGGACAACCCAAAGGATCCAAAGGAGTGGATGAAGAAGTTTGCACACATTAGAGTTACCACTCCAGCTAGGTACATTGTGCAAGTTGACAATTGGGAGAAGTCAAAGACGAGACCTCGATGATGAGAATGAGAAGTCGAAGGCGAAGGAGAAACATCATTGATCGAGGAGGAGAATGGTAAGATCATAGGATTGATGTAATGCTTGCTGGGCGCAAGAAGAGGAAGGCTTGACAAGCAAACACTTTCGGTTGTTCACGTTATACGATTCTTACGAAAGGATAAAGTTTCCTTAGGTAGAACTATCCTAGGCCGAAAGATGAGGCAAATCTGTCCATATTTCTGTTTTCGTTGGAAGCTGCGTGACTGTGTGAAACATGCCACGCGAGGATCGATGCGGCGAGCGACGTGTCCTCAAAGATGCGATTCGTCTACGCTCATGCCCGTCTCGTGTGTTGAGTTTTGTTCACACGTGTACCCATTGATACTCTCGACACCCAGAGCAGTACGCATCGGATAACTTATGAACCACGGCTCTAGCGTCAATAGCCACTGTGATTTGGTGCCGGTGCATTCTGGCTCTGTGTCATCGTTAAAGAGATGTCGGATATGATGGACTTCGGCACCTGAGTAGAGTGCAAAACCCGACCTGTAGTGTATCCGTGTTGCGATCAGCCAGTGCTCATTGGCAGTCGTTGTCTTCCCAAGCCCGCAGGCGCCGTTGTGGCTCGCTGTATCCAAAAAGTCGTAGGGATATATCATCGTCTATGGTGGGATGGCAACAGAAGCCTCAAGCTCTCTTATGCCCATCATAAACTTCAACATCAAAGGCCTTCTTGACAGCCCACGAATGAGCAAAAGGACTATCCAAAACATCAGCATCAAAACCAACACCAACAGCAAAAGAGAAAAAACTCANCATCAAAGGCCCACCCCTCCAAAACGGCAACACATTATCCATGCCCCTTCTGCGAGAAGCAATCCTCTCCATAATCTCACCCTTCTGAAACATCCTCACCTCTTCTCCTTTAACTTTGCCATCCTTTTCCGCAGCAATCATCCACAACCCCACCGCATCAGCCTGCGCAACGACACCGTCTTCCTTTGCCAATGTCACCAATTCCCCACACCCATACCTTTTACTCTCGTCCAAGTCTTTGCATGCAGAAGGCCCTCCCAGCAATTTGCGACTTGTGCGTACGGTGGGAACGTAGATGGTCAAGGACCAGAACCCGGTGTTGCGGAACACGAGGTGTCGGATTGTGGCTAGGAAGACTGCAACGGGGAAGTTGAGGCCGAGAGAGAGGTCGCCGCGGAGTGAGTCCATGAAGGTTATTGTCGAGGTGTTTGGGCGGGAGGAGCGGGCTGCGAAGAAGGAGAGCAGGCGGTGGAAGGCGCCTTGGGCTGACATGTTTTGGTATTGGCGATGAGGTATAGTTTGGTAGGTGCTCTGTTTGTCTTGATTGGATAGGGAGGTGCGATTGACTGGGTGGTGCTTGGATTGTGTATGGTTCAAAAGATGGATGAAGCTCCGACTGTTTATTTGACATCATCCAGACAAAGTCATGACGACATGGTGCATTTCTTCTTTTGGGTTGTTTCTACAGATATTCCAAGCCATCCGCCCGCAGATGCTCTGTACAAGGGTGATATTACAATTCTATTCTTCCTGCGACTCTCTATACCCACTCCTTGGGCTCCTTGAGGACGCTCAGCATGCGCTCTTCCCTCGAGCCCTTCTCGGGAGCGTGCATGTATTGCCAGCGAGCGGTCAAGGGCAAGCTCATCAGAATACTCTCGACTCTGGAGCCGGGTGTGTTTAGACCGAAGCTGGTGCCGCGGTCGTGCACCAGGTTGAACTCGACGTAGCGACCTCTACGCAGTTGTTGCCAGGCCTTCTCCTTTTCGGTGAAAGGCATGTCCTTTCTCTTCTCGATGATGGGGACGTACGAAGGCAGGAAGGCATTGAGACACGACTGGGCGAAGGAGAAGAGAGCCTCTTGGTCCTTCTCGGTCTCGTCGAGGTCATCGAAGAAGATGCCTCCGACACCGCGCGTCTCTCCGCGGTGCGAAACATAAAAGTACTTGTCGCACCACTCCTTGAAACGTTGATAGTAATTCTTGTCATGGGCGTCACAAGCATCTTTGATTGTGCGGTGGAAATGAATGACATCTTCGTCGAACAAGTACGAAGGGGTAAGATCAGTGCCGCCGCCGAACCACCAAGCATTGGGGGTGCCGTCGGCGTTTGCAGTCTCAAAGTAGCGATAGTTCAAGTGCACGGTCGGAGCCATGGGGTTGCTGGGGTGCAGGACCATGCTCAGACCGGCGGCAAAGAATTCCAAACTCTCGACGTCCGGGTCCAAGGCCTTGTGGTTGACCCTCATCTTGCTGATGGCGGCGCGCGGCAGGGTGCCGTAGACGATGCTGGTGTTGACGCCGCCCTTTTCGAAGACTTGGCCGTCCTGGAGGACGCAGGTGATGCCGCCGCCGCCATTGGGGCGGTCCCACTTGTCGACCTTGAAGCGGGTGCCGTCGACCTTCTCAAGCTCGCGGACGATCTCCTCCTGCTTTGCTTTTATGAATTGTTCCATTCTCAGACGCATGGGGGACGTCTGGGTGACGCCGGATTCGCGCTTACTGAGACTATCGCGCTCTGCAATCGATGGCGGCTCGGTGTGCTCTACGTCTCCGGTTGCNNCTGTGAGGTCGTGTGTCAGTGTCTGAGCAGTCCGAGTACGTCATGATGGAGTCGAGTGTACCATTGAGTAGATCAGGGCACCGACAAAGACGACACCCACGGCGAGGCGCGTCTTTGGTGCAACGACTCTCGAGGGCTGGGGCGAGCCTGGAGGGAGCGGCGGCTTGGTGCCATGGTCGCCAATCGAGCGAACTTGTTGCTTGGTGAATCTGGCGGCACGGGCTTGCCAGTATGGTGCCCGGCTTGCTTGTGCGGTACGGCGGAAGGCCGTCGAGGCGAATGTGCTCATGTTGAAGATGCTGAGGAATTGGTGCTGTGTGGACAAGGAGCAAAGGATGTATCTAGCATTCAAACTCGATAGTGTCATGGATCATGGAGCTTAATGACCACTCTCGCTCGTGCGCTTGGACCATGGCCTGTCAGTCCCTCGGTCACTCCACAAAGAAGGTGACTCCTTGCTCATTCCGACAAGCCCATCAGATGCCGTCGCCTTGTGTGCGAAAACACCCGAATTATCTTAGTCTCGAGGAAGGCATGACCGTTGGTCGAGACACTAAGGGTGTAGTTTCCTGCTCTGCCTATGATTCCTTACGGCACGACACTCTCACTTTGCTTCAATTGGCAATGAGCCTCGTGACAACCTCAACATCGATCATGTGTTCCACTGACAACCGCCGAAGACACAACACCGACTGAATCCTGTATTCATCACTGCATATATCTATGCTCAATACGTCAAGAGTGGTGGGAAAACAACAAAGCGTACAGCCAGGGTCGCACCAGAAACAGTTACTCTTTGTCAAAAAAGTTATGCGAAAGATAAAGTGATATACGCCGGCAATCGCTTGAGCCTTTGTCTGCTTGTGATGCTGATCCAAAGAACATGAACCTAGACTCTTCGTCATCCAGTCCCAAGATCGTCATAAGCGACTTCCCAGGCATGACATGTGCCATTGACGACCAGATACATCTGCTTAGCCAAGGACAAGTACTGCTCTGCAATTTCTCTGCAAGCCTCCTGCTTCGCAAGCAGATACAGCGCATCTACCATTTCCTTGCTCGGGATTCCGTTCTTCCAGTCCATCAAGACTAATGACTGCTGAGATGAAATCTTGTAGCCGCTATCTCGGACGAAACACAGCGCATGCTCGCGTGAGCTATCGTGATCACCCAAACGACTATTCGCAACCATGAGGATCTCTTGCAGTTCTCGAAGGGCGATACGAGGCATTTCCCCTGCCTTGAACAAGTGCTCAGGATAACACTCTTCAAACTTCGTGACAAGCTCTTCTGCTTTCTGGATCCTGCCTCTCAGGAGGGCTGGATCGTGAAAATCCCGTGGTAACCTAAGAGACCTAATCTCATCGAACAATGGTTTCCAGTCAACTTTGCAAGCAATCTCGTTGGCGCAAAGCTTGCAGTCGCACTGAAACTTCCAGATCCTGTTGAGTTCGGCACTTCGTCTCGGTTCGCCAATGCTAGGTGAAAGATAAGATGTTGTGATCTCGGTGCCCTTGGGTATAGGTTTATTCGCCCTTATGATCATCATATCGCCAGTCATACTCCGGCTCGAGTTGTTCAGACAACTGTGGTTCATGTATGATGCGTGTTGGAAGAGGCCAACTGATTCTCGCTCTTCGTTGGTCGAGTGTCTGGTAGTGCCGTAGGGCTCTTGAGCATGTCCGGCTTCGAAGCTATAGACGTTGTGATCGATGATCTGCAAGACCTGATAGACATCTATTGCGAGTTGTCCATCGACAACAGGGGCATCAACGTAGTCTGTATACGATATCCCGCCGTACAGGGTGAGCAGCTCTCGTGCGTAAGCCGGATTCGCAAAGACTTNTTGCACTGTCCGAAGCCATAGTGCAGCAACTCCTTTGCCACAGCCACCATAATAGTTATTGTACTGAATCGAGTATGGGTCGCTTGGAGATGTTGATGGGGGATGCGAGATTGCGAAGGCCTTCTCGCAGAACACAAGTTCACCACACTTGATATCGTCTCGTGTGTACAATCCACGACCATGATCTTTGGACTCTCGAACTTCCATTCTGTTGATGAAAGTGGCATGATCGGCGAAAATCTGCTGGCTCAACATGGCGGTGAAATCATATGCTCCGACGCTCTCTTCTCGCAGTCTCTCTTGGGCGTTCTGGATCTCTCGGAGGCTCTGTGGATCGGCCGAACAGGTGGGAAGGAGACGTTCAAACAAATTCTCGGCCAACACAAAGTTGCGCAATTGATAGGCGGCTTTCCCTGCAAGATACAAAGCTTTGGTGTTCTCTGGCTTCGATGGTTGCTCTGTTGCTGAAATAAGGAGCATCGCGCTTTCCAATGCTAGCTCAAATAGACCAGCATGCATTGCGGCATCCACGCGGCCATAATGGAGACCCTGATGCATTTCAGATACCTGTCCATCATCGTGTAGCATCTCCAGGCCTTTTGTATAGCTGGAAAAGTTNNAGCCAGTTCGGAACAGAAGGCAGTGCACGAAAACGTACCGATATATTGCTTCAGTGTACTCGCCTCTCTTAGAGGCATCATTGCCTTCAGTATGCCACTCCAGACTCGTCTTCGCGAGTGATGCATGAAGATCCTGAAACACTTTTGGATACATGTTATTCTCGGGGTTGAGAATGATAATATTAGAGGGTTGTAGGACTCTGATGACCTTTCTGCCATGATTCATGACATAGAGAGGCTCCTTGATAGCGACCACAGTGCCTTGCTTGAGTATTGCTACTGGGGGCGAAGTGCTGGGAAAGAAGACTTCCAGATGGCTGACGTCGTGAGTGATATCCTCGACTACGTTCATGACGGGATAGAGAGCTCCTAGTTGTAGTGGCTGTTCGATGGCACGAACTAAGAGCACACATCCAGGATTTTGTGAACGCAGAGAACTAAAGCGGATCTGCAAAATGTGTTAGATCTCACTCGAGACGGGCAGGAGGTGTGTAATCACCTTTCTCAACTCGGCCAGTTTTTGAACACAAGGCGGAATCGTTGCATCGCGGCTTCTCGCGTGCCATACTGTATGTTTTTCAGTCGCCTAGACGTCAACACTTCAGCATGTGCAGAATGTTGTGGCTCGGTCAACCTACCATATCCGAGTGTTCTTGTATGATCGCATCTCTCTTCTCTCGGAGGTATTGCTCATTTGGTTTCATTTTTGGCTCGTAAACGATCTTCGTTTACTTTTTTGTGTTGTGCTACATGATATTTTGTTAGACGGAACTTTTATGGTGGGAGAGCAGAAGCCATGCGCAAAATCGCGCGGTCGAATATGTCGGCTCTATTGATTTCGTGTTGCAGAGCTGGAAAGCTGAGTGCACAACCTCGTCTACGAGACAAGTTGTGTGAGGAGCATCTCACTCAAATACTACAACCAGGCTCCGGATGACCGCGCAGCTCATTTGGTCTGCCTGCACGCATTGCGAGTTGGGAATGATTATAGCATACATGAGAATAACCAGTCTATCTTGTATCTGATAAAAGTATGTCGAGTTGTACGATACGAGGTATAATACAGTATATAGGTTGGAAAGAGCGACCGAGAAAGGATGGCAAAGGATCATTCTTCTGGCGGCCCCACTTTCCAAGCAAGCGGTGACCCTGACTCTACTGTTAAGTACCTTGCACGCAATGGAAGACAAGACCATCGTACAGTAAAAAGAAGGTAACAGAGGCACCAATAGAACAGCTAATCCTGAGAGCGACTCTCGTGCCCTTGAAAGGACCACGCCTCTCCATGCTATCAAAGTCGATGGTATTGAAACCCTCTACTACAGAAAGGCATTGCCATTATTGACTATCTAGGAAGCAAGAACGCTAAAATCTTGGGAGATTTGACACCCAACTCTCTACACGGTTCGGTCCCTTTCCTTGAGCAGAACTGCTTTGCACTTCTTCCAACCTGAAATCACCAGCAGGGAAATTTCCATGACCGTCATCTGCATCAAAACCCAAACTTTGCATCCAGAAATCTCGCGAAATGAGTTCAGCTTCGAGTCTGCGGATTATAGTACAAAAGAGTTTGCCGTTTTTTCCTTTGGCAAAGAGGATGTTGTCCTCCTCCGATTGAGATAGATAGAACTTGGGCAGAGATTCCAGAACCTTGAGGATGCTGATTTCTTTCTCGGGAAGGACCGGACGTCCCATCCAGAGGTCTGGCAATGGATCTTCAGGTGTACCAAACCATGAAGGTCACTCGTGCTGAGAGCGAGCCTTTTCTCGTTCCAGTCTTTCTCGGTGTTTTTCTTCACGAACACGTTTTGCTAAGGGATGATCTGGTCGCAGTGGATAGTGGAGATCAAGATTGCTGAAACGTCTCTTGCGGCTGGCGCCAGTCATAGTACCATCAGAGCTTTCAGTCAAGCTTGTCACAATATTGTTGACACGACGACGACGAAGCCAATCATTCCGCATCTTGGGACCAATCTTGGCCTCAACCATGCGACACTTTTCGCAATCGAGGAAGCGGCATCCAAGCCCATACAGCAGCAACTCTTCATCCGATTCGTCCGGATCTGGTCCATCGCAGTGTCCTAGTTGATCGAAACGGCGCATACGTTTTTCGTAACGAGCTCTCTCAGCTCGTTTCATTGTTTCCATGCTCTTTTCGACTCGGCAAAGCTCGCAGGTTTTGATGCCGCCACATTCGTCTGCCACACAATACTTTTCTTCATCATCGGGGTTGCTGTCCTCCTCGTCTTCACAGTTCGAATCAACCGAGCTCTCTTCGGCCACAAGTCGTTTGTGACAGACAGAGCAATCAGAATAATCGTCGCAGCGTCCGCTCTTGCAATATCCATGATCATATCGAGACAGGTTGTCTTCCATATCCTGGGTAGCCTTACGGCAGCTCAAGCAGGTGAAGATCTCACTGCATTTAGTGGAGTTCTTGTTCTCACAATCAGTTTTTAGACCATGAGAAAGGCCTTCCAGAGATTCAGATATGGTCACAGTGTTGCACAAGGAGCAAGTTGACGCAAGACACTTTCCCGCTCCAAGTGTCTTTTTGATGTTGATCCATTCGCGAGCATCCGGTTTTCCATCCTGTAGCTTTCGTAGAAGTCCGCTGAGGTACACGTTATGTACGAGGCTTCTGAGAGCAGCCATAAATCTCCTGAGCTTGGTGCCATCTCCGGACCTTTCTGGATCAAGCGGCCCGCTATCCTCTTCAGGTAGCGATCCCATGGGAACCATTGCACGTTGGATGTGTTTCTCGCACTGCAAGCATTTGAACAGATCACCGCAAGACCCATCAACACAATCTTGTCGTTCTCGTTGTTTGTATGCATCTTCGAGCTCTTGAATCTGTCGACGACAGTTGGAACAGTTGTCGAGATCCTTGCAAGTTCTGTCGTTGCACTTTGAGCCCGANNGCCGCAAAGACGATCGAGGGATTCGAGTAGTGTTCCAGTACCACAAAGAGGACAGGTTGGCTCAGAACACTTTCCGGCTTGCAGCTTGTGGGCCTTCGCCATCATGCGCAAGGGGTCNTTGATGACGAGCATTGAGGTCCTTCTCCAACGATTTAGCGGCAGTTTGCATGTGCTTAGCGTGGACTAGCTTGCGCAGAGAGTCAGCGACCTCTCTAGGGTCGGAGCTTTGCAACATCTCTAGAGCTCCGTGGAGTAGGGGTGGCTGATCTGTAGGCTCTTGCTGGGTCTCTGATTGCATGCGTGGGGCGTCGTCGTCCCGAAGTCGCCTTATCAAGACATCTTTGTTGCCACTGGAAGGAAGTCTTCGAGCCTTGAGCAGAGCCTGAAGTTCAGGCTTCTTCATCTTGGTATACTCGGTCATCGTGGTTTTGTCAAGATTCGTACTGCGAGAACGAACTGCAATGGTCAGGACAACGCCGTAGTAGGCTTCAAAGATGGAGCTCACTAGGAAAGGCTTGTGGCGATCAGGATTGTAGAGCGTGTAGCAAGGATGTGCAGACTTGCCAATATTGTGTAGCACAAAGGAAGCGAGAGGTTCGAGGAGGCATGTCTTATCGCTCAGTAGCGTGCACACGACGCGCTGAAATTGCCCGGGTAACCAACCAATATCGGCGGCGGAACCAAAATCTTTCCCTGAAAGAGCGTAGACGGAAGATCGGCTCGGCAATCATCGAGCTTGGCTTTTGGTGAGTGAAGCTCTATTGACATGACATCTCGGGGACCTGGACATACAATCATTTGTAACATCTCGAAATATGCGAATCGCGTGAGCGTTATGTTGTCGAAAACTGATCATTGGTCGACTAAGATCGCTGTCGGATCTCATAATAGCTGCGAGTAGCCTCCAGTCGGTCTCTGCGTTGTGGTCCTGTCGACTTTCCTGTGCACAATGACCACCAATATGTTGTTCCATGCTCGAAAGAGTAACATCTTTATTGTAGTTGTCTTGCGACATCAGCTTCGGATGGATCGTTGAAAACTCGACGTGGTAGAGGCGTGAGAGGAAACATTGAGGGGTTATGCTCAGAACATGCTGAGCATATGCTGGCTTGAAGTCGAGAGGCTCTTGTTCGACGACGTGATAGATAGAGGACCGCTCTATACTATTTGAGAGTCGCCTCCAGGTCATACTGAAATCCGCATCGTGTCTTCGGTTTGAGATCGCGTCATGATCAATCACGATTAAACATGATTAGACTCGATTGAACTCGGTTTGAAGCAGTTTGTACTCGGCGTAAAGGAAGATCGAGACATGATGTTCTTAGAACGCACCTTGATCTTACAAGGGATTGGGTTAAGCCAAGTCTTCTGGCATGTCTAAGATCGAACGAGGATATACCATGGTATACCATAGTAGAACCATAGTAAAACCATAGTAGGACCATGATAAAACCATGATAAAAGCATGGTAACATCCCAACAATATTCGGAACACAATCCAATGATGTCGTGATTGTCCATCAGAGGAACGATCTATCCATCGACTGAGGACAAACATGTAGTTGGAATATCGTGAACATGTTCGAAAGATGTTGTGAATGAGTTTCAAACAGGGTCAAAACAGGCTGTGAGGTCGTCGGACATCAAAAGTAATGTTTGCGGCTTCGCGCTGTGTGATTGGACATTATTGACGCTAATAATATAGAACGTACATAGATTCGTGCTAAATGCATCATCCTACCACTTTCGCTGGAGAGATGCACAAAGAAAACAGCTTTCGCTAGTACTGCTTGATGGTCGCCATCGATATGACACTCGCTAGACCTCTCATGGTCTGGACAGAGTCTGTATAGTTCTACGGACATATGAATATCTATAACTACGTCGGATAAGGAAACCCGTTGGTGGTGATAACAGCTCCCCCATGATCGGATCCTGACGCTGGCTGCCGATGCAAAACACCGAGAAAAAATGCCAGGGCGTGGAAGATAAGAAAAGGCGTAAGGCGTGTATAAAAGGCGTGGATTGCTAGATAAGAAATTGTATGAAGGATCCAGTTCCTGGTTGGTATTATCGGATACCGGCCCCAGTACCAAGTACCATTGACTCATTGTCCTTTGATTCACGACGCTCCTGTATCGGCGGCGAAAGGCGTTGTCTGGACTATACAAATATCTTCTACAACCCCACAGTCCTCTGACAACATCCCTTTCTATCAACACAAAAATAATATCTCAATTGACGCTTCATTACACACAAATCTTTAGCAGATTCAAGGATAACCACCATCGCAACTCATCACTTTCAATCGACCCTGACACGACGCTTTCGAAAGGCCTCATCCACACATCACAAACATGAGCGCACAAGACATGACACCTCCAGCCTCTGGCACTGCCACGCCTACTGCTAAGTCATTGACCAAGGCTGGCATTGCACACAACCTCGAGTCCAATGCAGAGAAACCACAGCTCGATGCCTCACAGTTGAAGATTTCTCTGACCAGTGCGCCGAGAGATCCTCCTGCTGCTGGCAGTGAGGAGCTCAAGAGAATGCGCACCTGTACCGACCACATGATTACCGCACGCTGGACTCTGGAGGATGGCTGGGAGGCACCCGAGCTCAAGGCCTACGGTCCATTGAGTATCATGCCCACTGCTTCCGTTCTTCACTACGCCACCGAATGTTTCGAGGGATGCAAACTCTACCATGGAGAAGATGGCAAGTTGCGTTTGTTCCGTATCCGTCGCAATTGCGAACGTCTGCGCAGAAGTGCCGCTCGCATCTCTCTTCCCGACTTCCCTGCCGAGCAATTGGAGATCCTCATCAAGAAGCTCTGCGCCACGGATGGTCCCAAGTGGCTGCCCAACAAGGGCGGTTTCCTCTACTTGCGTCCGACTTTCATCGGCACAGATCCCGGTCTGGGTGTCCAGGTCCCCAAGGAGGCTCTTCTCTACGTTATCATTGCCGTTTTCCCCGACTGGTCAGACCCCCGAAACTTGCCTGCTGCCTCAGCCGTCAACCCTGACCTGAGTGAGGCCGTCACCAAGGCCCAAGGTCTCAAGCTTCTTGCTAGCAAGGAAGACTCCATCCGCGCATGGCCCGGCGGTTTCGGTTACGCAAAGCTTGGTGCCAACTACGGCCCCTCGCTCGTCGGACAAGGCGAGGCTCGCGCTCGTGGCTACGATCAAATCCTGTGGCTGTTCGGTAACAACGCTTCCGTCACCGAGGCTGGTGCCAGTAACTTCTTCGTCGTGTGGAAAACCAAGGAAGGCCAGCAGCAGCTGATTACCGCACCTCTCGAAGACAATCTGATCCTCGAGGGTGTCACCCGCGCCAGTGTACTCCAAATCGCACAGGAGCGTCTGTCCGCCGAGAACGCCTCCAAGTACAACGCCGAAAGCCTCGAGGTCGTCGAGCGCAAGTTCACCATGCAAGAAATCTTGGACGCCTACCAGGATGGCCGTCTCGTCGAAGCCTTCGCCGCTGGCACCGCCTTCTTCGTCGCCCCCGTCGGTCTCATCGGCTGGAAGCAACACGAGCTCGAAATCCCCATGGTCGAGGGCAAGACGGGCTTCTACGCCAGACTCGTCCGCAGCTGGCTCTCAGACATCATGTACGGCAAGGAGCAGCACGAGTGGGGCGTCATCGTCGACGAGGCTTAGTCTGCCCAAGACGAAACTGACGAATTGTCACTTCTCGGATCTAAAATGCTCGAGTTTGCGCTGGGCGTGCCCATTGTGGTTGCCATCGAGCTTCGCTTTGGCGTTTACCAGTCTTTTATGGCGTTGTTGCGTTTGGACGATGTGGAGCCGATGCAGGCGGGTGCTATGACTTATCCCTTGATTCTTATGTGTTCTGTTCTTATTGGCGGTTTGCTGATCGATCATCCCCCTCATGTCATCTTTGCCATCCAGAGTCTTGTCATCATTCTCACGAGTCTTTGGAGGTAGTTAGACACAGGTTTACGTACGGAGTCGTTGATGTTGAGGCGGGAAAAAGGGCGTCTTATGAGGAAAGGAACCATGCTTGATAGCAAGGAGGAAATTACTAGTCTGTCTTTGCCAAAAGTACCATTGTAAAGGCTTCATTCGCTATGGATGGGTAGTCACCCACACTCTCTTTATGCATAATTTTCCATAGGCTGGGCCCATGCACCCTCAATCATACTCTCATCGAGCATTTCATCCTCTATGCGTCCCAATTCCATCTTCTCCAGCTCCTTGGCGAAAAAGTCCTGCTCCTCCGTCACCAACTTCTTGTCCACACCCATCTTGTCGGGATAGTTGCGCACATTCCACCAATGTGTAAGACTGCGCAGCGATTGCTCAAGAGGCAGAGCTTCCTCTACAGTCCCGTCTACATCTCCGGGACCAGCACCACCCATGCCGCCACCACCGCCGGAAAGCCAGTCATCGCGTAGTTCGGAAGGTACGCTGAGCCAGACTGCTGTAATGATCTTCATGTTACTTTGACGCCATTTGCGACCGCAGTAGGGCACTTGAGTCTTGAAGAGCTTGAGCGTGTAGTATCTCATCATATCCACGGGCACGCGCANGCACTTCTTCAGCACATTGGATGACTTATAGGACACCAAGAGCAGAGAGCGATGTGCTTTACGGCGAGTGATCTTTTGTAGTACACGTAGGTAATTGATGTAAGTGAAAGTGTTTCGGTAGGAATAGGTCTGGATGGGCGCTGGCGGAGGTGCTTGTGTCGGGTAGCCGAGTTCGTCGACCTCGGGTGGGTGAGTGGTGTAGTCCGGAGGTATTGAGCTCACCGAAACCTCTGAAATTGCTTCGGACTCTCTGCGGAATTTGATGGGTGGAGGCATTGCCTCGTCTTCGGACTCTACTGCTTCGTCAATTGTCACAAAGTCGGGCAGGATCGGATTTCTGGAGTTTGCGCGACAGAAGTTGAAGANAGCTTCTGCGAGTCAGTTGCATGCATACACGATTTCAAGCGGACAAACTTACTCAAGTTCTGGTCTGTCGAGCATAAAGTGACAGGCGCGTCCGATATCCTGCCATTGCCATATCCGCAGTACCGCAATGATGTAACCTGAATCAAGGAGCAGTTGATTTAGATACTCGAAACGAAGGATNNGTCTACAATACCGTCAGCATCACGCGTCAATGCTAAGCATGTTGTTGTACTTACGAGATAATTTGAACCATTTAAGCAAGAGTAGCAAAATTGACGATACAGCTTTACCGGTGATCTCTGTGGACCGTGAAGCATCAACTTGTTCCGCAGATATTGAGATGCCATCAGGAACATGGCCATTTTCAAAGGTCTGAGCTTGTGGATTGGCAGTAGTATCTGCATAGACTCTGGCCATGCCTTTGAGCAGCACAAAGACAACGGACTGCATTTGCGGCAAGACGTCGCGATAGAACTGCGCGACTGCCTCTAGAACTTCGTCATTCTCTGACAAAGGTTCTTGATCATTTTGTTTTTCTGGTTCTTCCGCAGTACCCTCGTGCTCAGATACGCAAAAGCCATTCTCCTGAGGCTCATAAAGATCGAGTTTCTCCACGTCAAAGTCATCGTTGGAGTCTGACCAGCCCCTCTCGAATTTCATGTAGTCGATTCTGGTATCCCAGAGCTGTTTCATTGCTCTAGTGGCCCTCATACGTTTGGAGAACAAGTCAGCAGCTTCGAGAATGGAAGCTGGAACATCACTTCCTCTCCATTTCCTGCCCGCGAGAGCATCTTGCAATTCGGTTGAGCCCTTGCCACCTAGGTCGTTGCTCGATTCGTCCAAAGGTGGGTAGAGGAACGGAAACATTTGGTTGGTCTGATAATTCTGCTTCTTGCCACCTTTGCCTCCCGGCCCAGCTGGAGAAGGCGGAGGTGATGGTGCTGGAGTGGCGATGTGCACTGCTTGATGTAGAATTGAAGCGCCGTGGACACCAGTCCCTGTAGATGCAGTGTTGTCATTGCTGTCGATCTTTGTTTGTCTGTGACGAAGCGGAGGCAAGATGGTGTTATTCTCAGGCTCGAACGCAAACAATGGCGGTGGCGGCTGGTACGCAGGATATTTCGAGGTGATTTCTTGTCGGAAAAGATGGTAGTCCAGTGGGGAGGCAGTGATGAGTGGATGGCCGCGTTCGTCCTTCTCGCCAACACTATCCTGGAATGAATATTTGACCTCGTCGGCTTTTTCAATACCACCGAAAGAGATGAGAATAGTCTTCCATAGTAGCAAGAAAATNNCTAAGAACAACTTAGCGCATAGGTCCCAGAGACAAACATGTTTGAGACGTACCTTGGTCTGAGGCACGGGGGCAAAGTCGTCCCATCTCATTTGGGCAATCATGTTTGTGCAGGTAATTAACAGATCGGGTTTTATTAAAGCTTGTTGGAGTGTAAGCTTCGATGCGACACAGGCGAGGTGGGTGTGACTTACCAANNGTTCTCTGTGCAACACATGGGCATCGGGGGTACCTTCAGAGATGCGGCTCAGCTCGACAAATAGATAGATTAGAGTCAGAGTGCACCAGACATCGATGCTCTCGTCACCCTCGGCATACTTTGAGGAAGCGGATACATGTTCGTTCTGAGCCGAAGCAGTGAGGTCTCTTTCACACACAGACTTCATAAGAGTATAGACGAGTGGTACAGCACCTTGCTGTGCGAGCATGCAAAGGGTGTTGATCATGATTTGGATCTGAAATGTTGCACCAGCATAGTTGGGGAGGCCCGCTGTGACCTGCGGTTGGTTGGAGCCGAGAACAGCGAAGAAGGGATTTGGTGTTTCTCTGCCAGCAGTCTCTTGCCATGTACCCAGAGAGATGTATGTCAAGACTTGGAGAGCCGTGTTCTGCTGGTGGGGAGAGCCGAGTTGCAGGTCGTTTAGCAGATTGGCAACAAAATTCATGCCCAAGTGCGGTGAGGCGGTCCAATCCGGGACAGGATCTTGAGCAGTGTGTGCCTTCCATGCATGATCAAAGGCAGCATTGACC
This sequence comes from Aureobasidium uvarum, assembly GCA_903853725.1. Classification (NCBI taxonomy): domain Eukaryota; kingdom Fungi; phylum Ascomycota; class Dothideomycetes; order Dothideales; family Saccotheciaceae; genus Aureobasidium; species Aureobasidium uvarum. Next base: position 1,407,689 of record CAINUL010000015.1, read on the forward strand.
TGGCGTAGCTTGGACCTCTCTTTCTCGCTGTATGTGAACCATTCTTCGAGCTCGACGGGGAAGGACTGCGAGTCGCGGTATTCAAAGTCGTAGACGGTGGACAAGGGTACGGGTTGTTGGAGGTGGGCTTGCAGAACGGGGAAGCCAGCTCGAAGACTCTTCAGTTGGGCGAGTGTCAGAGAATCGGGAGGGTCCTGGCTGGGGTCCAAGTCGGGCACGGCGGGAGGTTGCTGCTTGGGCGGCGGTGCTGACGAGTCGCGTTTCAACAGCGGTCGCCTAGACGTGTCGATGTTGGCGGGTAGGCCTGGGGGTATAACGATAGGACCATTGTCGAGGTGCAGACTCTCAGCCGTGTCTTTTGCTGGTGTGACAATGCTGTCGCTCTCTTCCTCAGGAGCCTTGACCTGCGGGTTTTCGACCTCGTCCATGGTGTGTGGTGATTAGATTGTGCGCGGCGCTGTGGGTCGTGTCGGTCATGAAGTCGTAGCCATGTTTTAGAGAAGTATTGAGGAAGTCGCTGCCAACTGCGCGTGTTTGTTGGTCTCTTTCACATGCATCAATCACATTGAACTGTGGCTGCAACTGTGGCTGTGCGCACCTGAGGCTTCCACGCCGCTGCATCGCTCTTGCCCATGCTTGAAACAAGCCTTCTTTCCTCCTTTAACATCACGGAGCATGTGTCCACTATAAAAATGCACCGTCGTTTTCGAACTTGGAGGATGGCCGGCCAGGGAGAGTTGACGAGGTGTGACTCTTCAATGGACACTGCCCTTCTTCCTACCAATATCGTGCATTTTCATAGCTACACGCGTTACGTGCTTTTGCACGGGAGGATTGAAACAAGCCCTGTCTCCTCCTCCGCTTTCCCACAGCCTACTCACAGTACTCCTGTCCGACAACATGGCCATGTCGTGCGATTTCCTTTGTCGTTTCGCCTCGACCGCAACATGCCACTGTGATGCCATTCAACCGATCCACCAGATCCCTGACCTGCGCCTTGACATGCAGACATCGCCTCCAGCCTCGACCGCATCGTCCTTGCTCGTTTAATGAACTTGAAACAGAGACCCGCCGCCTGTGCAAACTCCTCTGCATTAGACCCATGTACCCAAAGCCGCGTACTTTACGCCATGAGTGTCTATGACATTCATCTAGGTATAAAATATCCTGTAAGGTCTGTCATTGAAGCCTTCCCTCTCTCTCATCACACTACATTCTCGATATTTTCAAGTCTCTCATTTCTCCCATTCAACACAAGACAGCAGGTCCTGTCAGTTCATTTCAAGATGCTTTTCTCCATCTCTACCCTTGCCGCCGTCTCGGCATTTGCTTCTGCTGCTCTCGGTGCTGCTTTGCCCGTATCAGCCAACCCAAACACTGTCGCCAAGCGCGCTCTGTCTGGACAGGCTACCTTCTACGGTGGTAACACCTCGGGTGGACAGTGCTCGTTCACCCAGTACACTCTTCCATCTGGAGTCTACGGAACTGCTCTCTCCGACTCCAACTGGAGCAATGCCGCCAACTGTGGTGCTTGCGTCTCGGTCAAAGGACCCAATGGCAAGACCATCACTGCCATGATTACCGACCAATGCCCTGGATGCGGTACCAACCACCTCGATCTCTACGAGGATGCCTTCCCCAACCTGGCTCCCAAATCTGCCGGCATCATTGACGTGACCTGGGACTATGTCGTCTGTCCCATCACCACCCCTCTCTCCATCCACATGAAGTCGGGCGTCTCCCAGTACTGGTTTTCTGCACAAGTCGTTAATGCCAAGCGCCGTACTACCAAGCTCGAGGTCAGCACCGACTCTGGAAAGACCTGGAAGGCTGCAGCCAGAACCACCTACAACTTCTTCGAGATCTCCAGCGGATCTGGTGCTACCTCGGCCTGGATCAGAGTCACCAGCGAGACTGGTTCGACTGTTACTGTCAAGAACGTCTCCCAGACTGGTGATGTCAGAGCAACTGCTACCGCCAATTATGCCTAAGCGATGTATGATTTAGTCGTACTTTAAGTTATAGTAGGAGTAGATCAGACAGTCCAGCGTTGAATTAAACAGCCTCTTCTGAGCACAACTTGATGACTGCTGCTTGTATGAGTAAACTGTGCCTTGGGAATCGTTTCGGTCGGACGTAGGTCAATTTACAACCCATCCCTATGCTCAGCAAATCATGCATATTTCTAAGGTCAAGGAAGTCTGACCAGCAAATGCATACAAAGCAGTCAGTTCTGAGAGGCAATTCAGTACGTGTTGAAGCAGGCAATATAGGCACGTATGAGGAGCCAATGAGGGGAAATGTTGTCGTTATGTAAACAGAACATCCAAGTCTTCCACCTTACGCCCTACGCCCTCTGCATCTTTGATCGAGGGGATGAACTTCAATATTGTGTCGTAACCACTCATGACCAGGTCCGACAAGTCGTGGTGTGCCAATCGTGGAATTGACATCGCGGGGTCGGAAAACTCGTCGGTAAACTGACTACCATCGTTCACCACCTTCCATATTCATACGTTGGGCCATTGCTATATAACAAGCAACCTACCTAGGTACTCAATGTTTGATGGGATATATCGATCCTTGCATTGAACGCTGTCTTCATTGCTACTGAGATTTAATTACCTCAAGGCTTCCTGAACTTGATCTTTCCATCGATTGCCCAACATGCTCACCTTGACACCANNAAAGACCTTCAAAGGCAGATGTGTCAGCGAAGGCCACGCTTCCGGACTTTTACTATACAGCCAAGTGCCACTCAGTTTCTGGGGCGGTGTCGATCCCACTTCCGGCATTGTTATCGATCAAAATCATCCCCTGGCTGGCAGCTCTCTAGCCGGCAAAATACTCGCAATACCCAGTGGTCGAGGATCTTGCTCTGCAAGTGGTGTTCTCTTGGAACTTCTACTCAATGGCAATGCTCCAGCTGGCTTTGTATTCGAACGCGAGGAACTCATCTTGACTTTGGGAACCATCATTGCTGCGGAGTTCTTCGACAAGTCGGTTCCCATTGTTCAGGTTGGAGCGGATGAGTTTGTGGAGCTTGCGGGACATGCTCTTGTGCAGATTACCAATGGCACACTGGAAGTCAATCCAGCGACTATATCGAATGTCGTGTCGATCGACGAGAAAGCACCTTTATCAGCCATCAACTTTACAGATCTTGATCTTGCTATGCTGAGAGGAGAACACGGTAAAGCCGTGCAAGTCGCCGCCAGAGTCGTGTCCAGAGTGGCAAACATTCAAGGCGCAACAGAACTCATAGATATCACGCAAGCCCATATCGACGGTTGCATATACACAGGACCCGCAACACTACTCTTCGCCCAACGGCTCTGTGACTGGGGTGCCAAAGTACGGATACCAGCAACTTTGAACTCCATCTCTATCGATCGACAAAGATGGCGAGATCAAGGTATCGATGCAGCATTGGGAGATCCCTCAGGGCTATTGGCAGATGCTTATGTTGCACTGGGAGCAAAGCCGACATACACTTGTGCTCCATATCTCTTGGACACGGCACCGAAAGAAGGAGAGCAAATCATGTGGGCAGAGTCGAATGCAGTTGTCTACGCCAATAGTGTTTTGGGTGCTAGATCTATCAAATGTCCTGACTTTTTGGATATCTGTGTTGCATTGACTGGAAGGGCTCCAAATTCTGGTGCTCACATCACTTCGCATCGAAAACCACAAGTGATCATCGATGTAGCGTCAGGTATCGATGGAGACGACTCGCTATTTCCAGTACTTGGCTATCTAGTGGGCGAGATTGCTGCAAACCGTATTCCCCTTGTCACCGGTCTCGAACATATGGTAGTCTGCAGGGACAACCTCAAGGCTTTTGGTGCAGCATTCGCAACAACTTCGAGTGCGCCAATGTTTCACATCGCAGGCATAACCCCCGAAACAATCAGCCCAGCTCTCGAGCAGTGGAAGGTTACCACACCTATCGTCAAGACAAACAAGCTTGATCTTGCAAACGTATGGTCAAGACTGGACAAAGCGACAGAAACGAAAATTGACCTGATCTCTCTCGGTAACCCTCATTTCTCATACGAAGAGCTAGCCATGCTCTGTCGACACTGTGAGGGAAGGACTAGATGTCCTGATGTCGCGGTGATCGTCACCTGCGGTCGTGACACTTACGCACGAGCTTGCAAAGATGGAATCATGTCCAAGCTTGAGGAGTTTGGTGTACAGCCAGTGACGGATACGTGTTGGTGTATGATTGGAGAGCCACTTATCCATCCTTCTGTACGCACAATCATGACCAACTCGGCCAAGTTCGCGCACTATGGAGGTGGGTTGACAAAGAGAGATATGCGCTTTGCGAGTCTCGCAGGCTGTGTTGAAGCGGCTTGTGCTGGTGAGAGCATCGAGGCCTTGCCCGTATGGCTGTCTTGATGATTTGTGGTCCTGCAGAGTTAGGAGGGTCCAGTCCAGCTGCCTAGATCATTTTCCACGCTCTTGACATGGCAGTTGTCTCTTCACACCCTCGGTCCTGTTTTAATATGATGGCGCGGCAATCCAGAGGTAGTTGAGGTCAACTGAATTGACGCGACGGTGCTGTCGATCATTCGAACAGATTGGCTCCAGAATTCGAATGTAGACCAAGACCCCATGAAGCAGAGTTTTTGACTCTCCAGCCTTCGCCCGCCTTACCAACCCATCCACCGACAGCTACTACAACGGCACTTGCATCTTCTTTGGGTACGCGAATGTGAACGTCGTTCTCGTGCAGCTTGAGGATGTCGACAGGGATGGCAGTACCGTGTAGACCTAGAAACTGGGAGAGAGCGGCGCGAAGGTGCAGGTGTGCGGTCAAGGCATCCAGTTGGTAGTTCGGGGTATTCGTAATGAGGGACAGCTGCAGGTATGACCATGGTGGATTGCGAATGGTGAATTGAGTGACGGTTGACGATGTCTTTTCGGATCGCTTGCGCTTGGGTGCAGGGGACGGCTCTGCGTCGACCATGTCGACATTCTGCGAGACTTCTGCCTCTTCGTCGTTGGACATGATGGATGTATGTGCTTGTTGATCGGGCATTGGAAAATGGACGACGGGTTTGCATGTGAAAGATGCGGAAGTTCGCGCCAAGACATCTTGACCCCATAGCAAGTTTCCCGGCATCGTTTCCCGACGGCAAAGTCTGGTGTGCCCCTCGTTCCTTCACAACCAGCAACGCACTGCTCCTTCTCTTTCACATCACGAGACCCTGTGTGTACGTAACAGTAACAGGAAGATGGGGTCGTTGCAGGACGGTGGTGCTCCTACTTCGGGGACTGGTCGGCTGAGCCTTCCTTAGCGGGCAAGGCCTGAGGAGTCGGATCTGATAAGCGCACGCCTATCGCTGGGGTCGCGGCGAAGAATGAGTCGACTGATAGATACCTACCATGGTCAATAGTGGAGTGTTGCAGGGTCCTCTGTTCCTTCCCTACTTCTTCTGTATCATATACTTTCTGCTCCTTCCTCTGTCTGTCTTTTGCACATTGCCGTCAACCATCTGCCCAAGATACGCATACTCACACCATCCCACTCCAACTCCACATCTTTTCCCCGCAATTGGCACAGGCGAATAAACAGAGCAACTCAGTGCACGAAGCAATCAAAACTTGTCTTGTTTGTCACCTGTACAGCTCACAATGGCTTCTGTCCTTCGCAGCACAAGTCGGCTGGCTGTTGCCTCGCTGCGTCGTGTTGCCATTCGTCCCACAACCCTTGCCACCAGTCGAACTCTAGCCACCAAGACAGTATGCTCTATCCGCCAACATCAATGCTGAAGTGCATCCGTCACTAACGCGTTATGCCTCAGNGATCGCAAGCAGGCTACAGCAGCAGCGGCTACCGCATCACTATCAGATGCCTTCGATCAACCCTTCTTCCCCGACGAGCCCCACGGCCCTATGGTCCGAACCGCCATCCCCGGACCCAAGAGCAAGGCAGCTATTAAGCAGTTGGATAAGGTCTTTGACACACGCAGTCTGAACATGATGGGCAATTACCAGGACAGCTTCGGCAACTACATCGCTGATCTCGACGGCAATGTCTTGCTTGACGTCTATGCTCAGATTGCTTCCATTCCCGTTGGTTACTCCAACCCTTCGCTGTTGTTGGCTGCTACCTCCAAGGAGATGGCTTCGGCCATCATCAACAGACCTGCGCTTGGAAACTTCCCTCAGCATGATTGGGCCGACATTCTCGAGACTGGTATCCTGCGTGTTGCTCCCAAGGGCTGCAACCAGGTCTTTACCGGCCAATCGGGAAGTGACGCGAACGAGCTCGCTTTCAAGGCTGCCTTCATGTGGAAGAGAGGACAGGAGCGTGGTGGTCCTGATGTCGACTTCACCGAGGAAGAGATGCAGTCCTCCATGAACAACCAAGCCCCTGGAGCGCCTCAACTCAGCATCATGTCCTTCAAGTCTGGTTTCCATGGCCGTATGTTTGGCTCTCTTTCGACTACTCGCAGCAAACCCATCCACAAGCTCGATATCCCTGCCTTTGACTGGCCTCAAGCGCCGTTCCCCATGCTCAAGTACCCACTTGAGCAATATGCCGAGGAGAACGCCCAAGAAGAGGCTCGTTGTCTTGAAGAGACAGAACGCTTGATCAAGTCCTGGCATCTGCCTCCAGCTGCCATCATCATTGAGCCCGTCCAATCCGAGGGCGGTGATAACCATGCCTCACCAGCTNNTTTCTTCCGTGGCCTCCGTGAGATCACCCGTAGAAACAATATTTTGATGATCGTCGACGAAGTCCAGACTGGTGTTGGTGCGACTGGAAAGTTCTGGGCACACGATCACTGGAACCTCGAAGACCCCCCAGACATGGTCACCTTTAGCAAAAAGGCTCAGACTGCTGGATACTACTTCGGTAACGATGAACTGAGACCCAACAAGCCATACCGCCAATTCAACACCTGGATGGGCGATCCGGCTCGTGCTATCCTCTTCCGCGCCATTATCAACGAGATTGAACGTCTCAACCTGGTCCAGAACACCGCCGAGGTTGGAGACTACCTCTACTCTGGCCTCGAACGTTTAGCACAGAAGTACCCCGAGGAGATTCAAAACCTTCGTGGAAAGGGTCAGGGCACATTCATTGCTTGGGACTCACCACGTCGTGAAGATTTCCTGGCGAAGGCAAAGGGTNNTTCGGTACGTTTTGTTCAACTCCTGAGTATACCAGACAGATTGGAAAAATGCTGACATGAGTAAACAGGTATCAACATCGGAGGCAGTGGTGCTCAAGCTATCAGATTGAGACCCATGCTGATCTTCCAGAAGAAGCACGCAGACATCCTACTCGAGGGTATCGAGAAGGTCTTTCGATCGTAGAAGATGACCAAATCATTTGCAGAGGTGGAAGATGATTTTTTTCTGCTAGGCCCCAGTGCGGTAGGTATCCCAGTGTCCTTAGGCACTTCAAAACTTGTAGCTTGACAAATATCACGATTTACGAAGCAGAGTTAGCTCTGCAGCTCCTTACTCATCCTCTTTGTGTGCTGAAAACTGTCACAGTATTACGACAGAGCCCTTCTCTGGGTACTCTCGGGCGATTCTATAATTGCTCTTGCTCCAATCAAGTTGCAGATGTTCACAAGTAGCTACAAAAATGCACAATACTTTCAAGAAAGGAGTAATGTCCAAGGGACTGCTTTTGCTTTGATCAGTAACGAGCCCACGCATGTCGATATCCCTCTTCAATATCTCTTCTCAGATTGTGTAGGCCTTGCACAGGTTCTCTACTTCTTAGACCTCTTCTCCCCATTCATTTCACTGGCCTTGAGCTGGGGTTGGAAGGGGGATGGCGCTATACATGTTCATGGATGTCCATCGACAAGAAGGACATTTGGTCAGATTCATGTAAGTCTTGAATGCAAAATTAATCATGCCATTTCCAAATGCTAATGCTAATTACTACTTCTCTTCCACCTTCAACTAACCCAACCCTCTTTCCACTGACCATTCAACTTCAGCTCTACCGTCCTCAAAGTTCCATTCTCGATGACGGTGTCCAAGTCACCGATACCGTAACCGTAGAACTGCAAGAAAGTGGTACAGCGCCAGAACTACTGCTGCTCGATAGAGAAGAACTGCTGGAAGACGACGCGCTGGAGCTGCTGGATGACGATAGACTAGAGCTGACGCTGCTAGATGAGGAGGACGAGAAGGATGATGAGGAAGAACTGCTTGCAGACGCCGAGGCAGAAACGGAAGCAATTCCTGCTGAAGACGAAGCTGATGCTGATACCGAAGACGAAACGCTGGAGCTACTAGACGACGATAGGCTAGAGCTTACACTACTAGATGAAGACGACGAAAAAGATGACGAGGAGGAACTGCTTGCAGACGCCGAGGCAGAAATGGAAGCAAGTCTTGCTGATGATGAAACTGAGGACGACGAAACACTTGAGCTACTTGAAGACGAAGCGCTCGAAGACGAGGAACTGGACAGGCTCGAGCTTACACTAGAGCTACTGCTGCTGGATGCCGAACTACTACTTGATGACGATAGGCTCGAGGAAGTAGAAGTAATGGTGAAGTAGTAAGTGTACGATGTGGATCCACCGGTGGTATATGCCCTGCGATACAATGCAGCTATCGCGTTGCCGATGTTGCTGTACGACGCAGAGCTGGGAATCTTGTACCTCAGGTTGCAAGTTTCGTCTTGATATTCGATTGCCTGGCATTGACTATTGGCCGAGCACAGCGTTACACAACTAGCGAGGTCCGCTGCCCCCACGATCTGATCTGGTGTGCCGTCGTAGCCCCGGTCGCAGATTATGAGGTACTGGTCGTTGTAACCGTCTGTGTAAATTACGTTGTTTGCTTGTGGACAAGCGATAGCCGCTGAAAAAGGTGTAGGTGTAACTTGACTAGAGCTGACTGATGAAAGTATGCTGGAGCTACTACTGGAAGCTGAGGAACTACTTGATGATGAAGCGCTCGAGCTGCTGGAAGAAGATTGACTAGACGAGGATGACGAGCTACTAGATGATATCGAGGCCGATGCTGAAGCAACCCCTGCGAAAGACGAAACCGAGGATGATGCTAAAGATGAAGAACTTGAGCTAGATGACGAAGATTGTGAGCTGCTGAGTGAGGATGATACTGAGCTGCTAGAACTGGATGAGCTGGAACTACTGCTTGATACAGAAGCAGTAATTTGTGCGGCTAGGCCACTGGCTGAAGATGATATATATGAGGATACCGAAGACGACGAGCTTGATGAAACTGAGCTTGAACTCGAAGAAGATCGACTGCTTGATATTGACGAGGACGACGAGGAACTGCTGGAAGAAATGCTTGATGAGGTTGCTGAGGCCAAGCTTGCCGACTGAGCGTATGAAGACGATATCGAGGAAGATACCGATGACGATACGCTAGAAGAGCTTGAAGAGGAAAGACTAGAGCTTACTGAAGAGCTGCTTGAACTTGATGACGAACTGCTTCCAGATGAGGCTAGAACCGAGGCCAAATTTGCTGAAGACGAGGCTGACGATGATACTGAAGACGATATGCTTGAGCTACTTGATGATGAAGCTGAAGAACTTGATGAAGATGATGCAGACGAACTAGAAGAAGATGAATAACTGCTGCTGGAAGAAATGGATGCCGTGATCTGACCGGCCAAAGCCGAACCTGTTGAAGAGGCTGATGACGAAACTGACGAACTACTGCTACTAGAAGCAGACGAACTCAGACTAGATGACACTGAAGATGATAAAGACGATGATGATGATGATGATGAGGAAACGCTGCTGGACGATATCGAGGCTGCTGTGACTTGTCCTGCGAACACCGATGCGGAGGACGATACGGACGATGAAAAACTCGAGCTGCTAGATGACGATAGGCTCGATATAGAGGAACTTCCGCTGCTTGAGATGCTGCTTGATATGCTGCTTGATATGTAGCTTGATATAGAGGAACTGCTGCTGCTGGATGATGATGAACTTGATGAAGATGAGCTGCTGCTGCTCGATATGCTGGAAGAGGAGGAACTTGACAAAGATGAGCTGCTGCTGCTCGAGACCGAAGAACTGCTGCTGCTGCTGGTGACGGCGGGGGTCGATGTTGGTGATAAAAATGAAGAAGAAGTCGACGAAGGAGTCGTTGAGACCGTTAGAGTGACTGATGAGCTCGTGCCAGCACTGGTAGCAGTCGCAGCAACCCTCATGGCAGCGACATTGTTCGTAAGGCCATTTGAGAATGCGGCAGTGGTAGCAGACTTCAAGTAGCAATTGCCCGGCCCCGCGCCGCTAGCGGACCCGACATAGACAAAGAGGTTGCAAATTGAGGGCGCAACAGTGGCAGTATATGCGTCGCATGATGAGAAGCAGTCATCAAAATTGTTTGGTGCTTGTACCGTAGCGACTACTGCGCCGTTCGAATCGTTTCCACAGCCTATTAGATATGGTACTCCGCTCAGATCGGTTACGACCTGACTATTTTGTGCTGGACAGGCAAAATTTGGTATGTATGCTGAGAACGGTTAGCCAGCTTATGGAGACAGTTTAGGCCGATTGTACGTACGGACATATCGCTGCATAACGGCAGCAATGCGAGTTGCTACAAGATTGGCTGTGCCTGTGTTTGAGAAAGTGTTAGGGTTTACGGTCTTGATGGCGCAGTTTCCTGTTCCCGCGCCCAAGTTTGCGCCGGCATTCTGTGGAAAGACAAAAAGTCAGCATGATGTGCTTAGAGGCAAGGTGTCTGTATGTCGTGGCTTCGTTGCTCGGACCAGGCTGGTTCATAAAAAATGATGGACATCGTTCTTGTGCTGGGCAACTCCCGTTTGCGTGGAAAGGCACTTGGTAAGATCGGTGCGGTTAGGATGGACGCTGTATGAATACAAGACTCACGTATGTAAAACCTGTACAGTTGACGTAACTATCGCAAGCAGCGAAGCAGCCGGTCCAGTTAGACACCGAAATTTGAGTAACAGCATTGCCGTTCGCACTTGCGCCACAGATATATCTGTATGCTATACCCGAAGGATCCGTGTAGGCATAAGTTTGAGTCCCCGTAGCTGTACAGTTCGCACTAGAAACAGTGGTGACACCATCTGCTCCAACGCTCTGTTGTCCTCTACCCAGACTGGCAAGGCTGAAGGCCAGGAAGGCCGCTCTCAACTTCATCGTTGTCGAGATTCGAATGAAGACCTTGTACGAGAATGTTGAGTGCCAAGAGGAGCAAATGTTATCGGGGTCGTCTCGAATATGAGCAACAGTCAACACCCCTTGCCAAGGCAACATGTGGATACTAGGCAAGGGCGGAATGGTACAACGCCATCTCGAGGAATGCGACATTGCATTGCCGCGACGAATCTGCTGGGTCTGGAAGTCGAATTATAGTGTGAGAACGTTACCAGTATGAACATCGATGGTGTGGACAGACGTTTCTGAACAATGTCACCCGGTAGGATGGGTGAGCCACATCGCATTCTTCACAGCAGGTGGAAGCTAGGTTGCAGGATTAACCACGACAACCGTCGTTCGCGATGCAGGAATCTGGTGTACTCGTGTCAGGAAGCTTCGGAAGCCGGCAATGATGATGTGTCGCGATTGTTTCATAGCGTCGGTATGTTAATTGTTTGAAATACTGCTTCGGGAGTTGAGGAACGGGCTAGCGACGGTTACCGACATGCTTTTGCTCATATTTGCTGGTGTTTTGTCGGAAGGAAGGTGCGATGCGGTGCTTCGAACTTGTCTTGATATTCAAACATATGCTGTCAATACCGCAAACCATCCCGATGGTGGCGGATCAATCTGGGCTAGAGAAAAATGACTGTGGTAAGATGATGCCTACATTGGATTCTCGTTATATACATTGAACTAAGCAGTTCAAAAGACACAAATGTCGCTGTCATAAGTTGTACGTGTCATGATGTGAGAAAGGACTCATGTCGTCTATAGCTTTTGTTTGAGGGGACGCCGGCTTGGAGCATAATTAGTGTGCCCACGAATCCTCGGTCGTATGTCAACACTCACTATCCCAGGAGGTACTTGGCAGCATGGTCAACGTGGTCATCGGCGAAGGTGGCCATGAAGTAGTAGCTGTGGTCGTAGTCGGGCTGCATCCTCAGGTTGACGCCCTTGTCGTTGCCTGACTCTTGAGCAGCTTTGGTCAAGTTTTCGGGCAAGAGCTGGCCTTGCTTGTAAAAGTTGTCGCCAGTGCCNNCTGCAAAGGTGCGTTAGTGTGTTGTCATTGTTTCGGATTGTGAAGCAACACGTACAACATCAATGAGCATATCCAAAGGACCCTTCCACTTCTTGATGAGCTCGGTAGCGTCGTGCTCGGCCCACTTCTCTTTCTGGTCTTCGCCGAAGTAGCCAGAGAAGGCTTTCTTGCCCCAGTCGCAGTTGCTGGGGTTGGCGATGGGAGCGAAGGCCGAGACGGACTTGTACTTGCCGGGGTTCTTGAGGAANNCTGAGGAGGCTCGTATCAGCTTGAGTCAAGAAGGACGGAAGGTGGAGCATACCAAAGTCAAGGCACCGTGACCACCCATGCTGTGGCCAGTAATGCTGACTCTATCCGAATCCAGCTGCTTGAAGGAAGAGAAGAGAGCCTTGGGGAGATCCTCGGTGATGTATGAGTACATGTTGTAGCCCTTGTTGTAGGGCTCCTTGGTGGCATTGACGTAGAAGCCGGCACCTGAGCCAAAGTCGTACGAGTCATCCTCACCAGCGATGTCGAGTCCNNTCCTGTATGAGTGGTCAGATGAGATGTTATCAGGGTACAAGGGTTGTGTAGACGTACTCGGGCTGGTGTCTGGGTAGACAACTGCAATGCCCTTTTGGCTGGCGCGGTGCTGGAAGAAGCCCTTCTCGGAGCAGTTGTCACCGGTGCAGGTCAGACCGGACAGATAGATAAGAACGGGGATCTTTTCGGCCGAGCTCTTGAGAGCTTGAGGAGGCAGGAACAAGTTAAACTTCATTTCGCAGTTTGTGGAAGCGGCCTTGTGGGCAAGCTTCAAGAGCTTACCCCCAAACGAGGCAATGGTAGCAGTGGTTTCGACAGACATGTTTGTGAAGTAGCAGTAGGAAATTGGAAAAGAAAAGAACACAAGGACAGGCAGAGCAGGGAAGAGATGGGTAGATATTAAGGACCCCGCAGTATGACGACTAATCGGGTTATCTGACCCGGGCCACCACGGTATGCACAAACTCTTGGCAGGCGGTGAACGGCGGCAGAATATGGCAATACCCCAGATTTCCGTCGGCGACAATTTCTTGACAAGCGCAAAGCGTGATCAAGGTATAAACACTCAAGACACGCCTTTCACACCCCTCACTCGACTCACATGACTATTCCTTGACCAAAACAGGAGCCATGAGTACTGCCGCTGGTGTCAAGCGCAGGGCTTCGCCTCAAAATGCCACAGAACCCGTAAAAAGAACAAAAATAGATGATGCTGCCGAACTTTCAGACGGTATCAACCATCGACCCGTCCGTTTTAGCCCTCTTCTAACCTATAGTTTCCCAGCAGCCAGCGATCAGGACGATATTGACCAAGACCAGAACGACGCCTTCTCCATCGCATCGCCCGCTCAAACATCTCGCACCTCGACCCAGCCATCAACGCCCACGTCAGTCAAACCCCAGCCCAAGCCTCGCCAGAACAAATACGCCTGCGACTTTGAGGGTTGCACCAAGTCCTACTCGCGTCCTGTCCGTCTTCAAGAGCACAAACGTTCCCACACCAACGACCGTCCTTTTGCTTGTCCCCAACAAGGCTGCGACAAGACCTTCCTGCGCGAGAGCCACCTGAAGCACCACATCAAAGCCAAACACGACGATGTCCGGGACTATGTCTGCGATTGGCCCCACTGTGACAAAGGTTTCCATACAGCCCAGCGCTTGAAACAGCACAAGAAAACACACGAAAACACAAAGTTCGATTTTCTCTGTACCGACTTCCCTCCTTGCAACCAAAACTTTCGCAAGCAGGATACCCTTGACAGACACATTCAACTCGTCCATCTGCACGAAAAGCCCTTTGTCTGCGACCAACTCGACCGATTCACTGGTCTACCATGCGATGCTCGCTTCAAAACATCCACTCACCTTATCGCTCACAAGGACCGCGAGCACAGCGGCAATCGCTTCTGGTGCAAGATATGCTCCCCTGAAATGGCCGACACCGATCCAAGTCTAAACCAAGACGCTTTCGTCACTGCCGTTGGCTTTCCTACATATATTGAGATGCAACAACACGTCAAGACCGTCCATCCACCCACCTGCTCGCAGTGTGGCCATATNTGCGCCTCCAATCGCGACCTCAAGGCACACCTGGAGATTCAACACGGCGATATCGAAGACCGCCGCAACTATGTCTGTGATCATCCTGGCTGTGGTCGTGGTTTTACCAAGAAGGGTAACCTCGTTGTTCATCAGAGAAGCGTCCATGCAAAGCAAAAGCAATTCATCTGCGGGGAGACCGACATTACTGGCTCGAAGCGTGTTCCTGCATGGGATGGTCGTGGTGCTTGCGGTCGTGCTTTTAGTGCAAAGGCGAACCTCGAAGAACACGTTCGCACTCAACATCTGCACCTTCCTGGTTATGTGCGTCCAGGGAAGAGAGCCAAGCAAGAGGAGGATGATTCCTTTGGAGGGTTTCCCCCAGAAGATCACAACACGGTGCTTGCCAGACTCACCGGCATTGGCTACGAACATGGAAGAGACATCACCTGCATCGACGAGACTTGTCCGCATCGCTTTGTCAAACCTTTCGATCTCGAGGTCCATCTTGAGATTGTCCATGGATACACCAAGACTGAAGCCATCGAGGCCAGCGTCGAGCGTGAAGCCCTGTGTGGTGGTCAATTCTGGCTTGGTGGCGTCCAGCCGGATTTTGAAGAGCAACGGTTGGCGCAGCAGTTGGACCTGGCTCTTCATCCTCAGGACGACTTGATTAACCCCTTTTGAGCCGCATCATAGAAGCCTCAAATGTTCGAAGAATCCGACCACTATGGAGGCAATGATGTGCGTATACAAGTACTATGTTTTTATTGGCGCACATATCCTCAAGCGAGGAGCATTCTGTTTTTAAATAGCTCGATACCCAAGAAGTAATTGAAAGAACCATATCATATAATATATGAACAGCCGACCCACCTTGTCTGGGCAGAGAACGATGTTCTGGAGATTTGGCTTCAACAATGAGCGAATTGTCAGAGCCTTCCCTCCTGTGACCTATTAGGACACGAGTGGTGGGCGACTTCCAAGACGTGGCTTTTATTGATTTCTCGAAAGGAAAAGTGATCAACAAAGACCATAAGTACCCCGGATCGACCTGTCATGCATGTGCCAACGATGGTATTGCATAGTCCGAAAGACTATCCGGCGGCTTCTCTCAGCTTCAATCCATCAGCCAAAGCACAAGGGGCAGCATTTGACTTGGAGGCTATTGGTTGGAATTGATACGATATAGACAACGTAGACAGTTCAAGATATATCGCCTCTTTTTCAAGGTACGCCATGCTCTCAACCCTCTTCTTCTTGCCTTGTGAAGTTTTTCAACCATCACATGCTGTTTTTCACACCAGTGGAATGCAGAAATTGGGAAGGTTTGATATGCATTTCGGCCCCTTCCGGGACTACTCGGCAATGGGGAAATAATGTGGCAGCCGGGGGTTCTGGAAGCGACACACAACCTTCCCGTCGATCAAGGCAACGCACGAGCAAGGGTGCTGCAGGAACGCGCAATAAAGCGCAAGCCAAAGAGTAAAGAAATCGCCTATACAGACCTTCGGGAGGATGAGCGTTTAGTGACAGGCAAGCCGTTGGCGGATGCATGCTTCCCCTCCTCAGCCCTCCACGCCAGTTGATTGATGGCTGAATCAAACACGGCTGACGGATGTTCGACGAAGCACCAAAGATACAGAGGATTCGCGAATGTGCTCAAGAGGGAAGCCACGACCGCCATGGCCGTGGCGCTAGTGATGGCTATGCATCGAGGCTATTGGCATGGACCGTCTGTCAAGCTTTTAGATTGTCCATGTCCCAAACTCATATTGACGTCCTGTAGGGCGGCGCCATCATATACAACTCGAGTGTCTCCTCTCAATCGACCACACGCTCGTTTTTGCATTGTACATACTATCGCTCATCGTCTCTTCTATAATTCACGTTCTTTTTATACTGGAAACACGACTAGCCCAGCCGTTGACAGCACCCACCAAACTTGCGACACCGATTGTTACAGAATTCGTCATATTTTGTTCGAATCAATTTGTTTCTTCTCGAAACTGGGAAGAAAACCAAGCAAACCTAATTGCAAGACACAGTTGAATATGCGAAGATATCCTTGAAGGGCTGAAAAGGACATCATCGAACAGACATCATCTTCACGTTGTTCAAATCAGCTTGCAGCTGTCGGGATGAACAGATGGGGTGCTTCACAACCCAAGTGCCGTAACGATCTAACGGTCGGCACTGACTCTGATACCGCTGCATCAACGCCCTCGAACGCCTCTTTCCTGGTCAATCAGAATTCATATTCAAATTCAAGACCGAATGCGCGACGACATCGCGTGAGATACTCACATGGCGTTTCACGGCTGGCATCCACGCTCGTCTGTCTGATCATTCTTTTGTGTTTCTGCAGTTCACGTGTGGATGCTGCTGAGATCTCAAGCGATCTCGCGGAGCCAGTAACTCAAGCCCTAACGAACCCTGAAAGCGTCCTGCTCTTTGACAGAAGCACTCCACCTGGGCCGTTCATGCAGCAGTTACTCAAACGAGCGAAGCGGTCGACATCAACATCTTCTGCCGCCACCTCCATCTCTACCGCCTCTTCAGACGCACTTCCCAGAGCATTCGATACTGGTGTGGGAAACAACTTTACGACTTCTTCTTGTCCTGCTTTCTTCAAGAACTTTCTTTCTACTGACGCTTTTAATGAATGTGTTCCATTATCTCTTCTTTTACAGGTATGCCAGCTCGACTCGACTCTTGAACGAGACAACATGAAGCTAATCCAAATCTGACAACAATAGACATCTACTTCCTTCTTTTCCGTCCAACGTTCGCCAGTCAGACTGGCCCAGACACTTAGTGCGTCATGCAGTGTCAACTTTGACAGCTGTAGCACTTTGATGGCATCGTTGGCTCGACAGATTCAATCGCCAGACAATTGTGCCGCCGACCTACAGAGTCAAAATCCCACAGTCATGCAAGCCTATACTGGCTTTGCAGCTTACCAGGCACTTTATCATGCTGGATGTCTACTGAACAGCAATACGGGCAGCTATTGTAAGTTGACGATCCCAAAAGTGTCTTTTCGAGCGTATACTAATGAAGAATTGCAGGCNTTCTCAGACGCAGTCACGAATGCGACTTCACCTACCGACAGTTATGTCTATTATATGGGTCTGGGCGTCTCTTTGCCCAGCACAACAGCACCCAGTTGCTCAAGCTGCTTACAAGACACCATGTCTGTTTTCGCGAGTGCGGCAACAAATCGCTCTCAACCGATCTCCAAGGTCTATGGCACTGCGGCAGCCATGATTGATTCAACCTGTGGTGCGCTTTTCGTCAATGCCAGTATACCCGCTGTTCCCTCAACCGGATCTGCTAGTGCACTCTTTGCCAGCTGTGGATTAGAAGGACTGGGAGGCATTGCTTTACTTCTATCTCTTGTTACAGTGCTGATTTAGAAAGCACTGTTGGTACTCCATTCGGTTCTTGTTTATATGTTCTCTTGTTAGTTGGATTAGCGAAAAGGTATCGGGAGGTAAAATGGCTTGTATATACCCGGCTGGAAAGGAAGTGACTTTTTGAGATCAAAGGTGTATAATACTTAAGCAAGGGTTGGATTTCATCATGCCTTGAATTTCATTAGAAGTTGGGTCATGAAAGTTGGCGAACCAAAAAAAGAAAAGAAGCAGGTCGAATCCGAGCAAAACGTACAGTAGCAGGGATTCCCACGTGGTCACCCACCGTAGTACTAATCTGCCGTTCAACTGCTTATGTATGGCAGAGCGGACGGGATGCCCAGTTTTCAGCTGACTATGGCCGTACGTGCTAGAAGTGCTGATCTTATAACATATATACACGATACATAAAAAATCAAGCCTTTTTGTGACGACAGTGGTAAGCATACTCCTTGATCGCGATGTTTGTATGTTTGCATTCAAGAGCCAAACTTGGAAAGAGTGCATTTAGTGAGCGTGATACTGAGGACCCTGGACGACTCGGGAGCTGGACCCCGAAGATTCAATTGTGCAGTTGCGGACCTGCATCGAATATTGCTATTACACAAGCACCACCACCACGACAATAGAGAGATGAAGATTTTCTGAATGTTTGTAATTCTGTCATACGTACTGTATGTTTCAACAGACGTTGTTAAGGTATGCTGGCGAGCCTTCGTCTATCGAAATTGAAAAAAATGCTGCAAATTTCTCCATCTTCGATACCACGCAACTCAATGCACATTAATTGAGTCCAAAACACCGAAAAATATCAATGTTTTGATGTCACGGCTTCACCGGTCAATGCTTCCACGTACTCTTTCGCTACGTCTCCGAGAGCAACCATGCAGACGGTCTGCCAGACTCCAAGACCGATACGGGGAGTGACACCACGGTAGAGACCCTTCATACCGTTCTGCGAGTAGATGTACTTGAATGCCTTGCTGACAGTCATGTTCTTGGGACGGTTGGGGTCCTCCTTCTTGCTCTGCATCTCGACACGGACAACCTCAATGGGCTGGTTCCAGGCTGAGAGACCACCACCGAGAGCGGAAGCGAGGATCTTCTCGGGGACACCGAGCTTCTCGCCGTGCTCCTTGCCAGTGGCCTTGCGGATACCAGACTCGGCGACACGAGAGAGACCGAAACGAGAGCCCCAGTTGGTGACTTGACGTACGGCGACGGCGTTGACGCCCTTGTTGATACCGCGGATACCCTCCTGGCGGTAGATGTTCATGAATGTCTCCATGGTGCCTGGAGGCTTGATGCCAGCCGCCGCCACCTTGTGCTTGGTGATCTCAACCGTCTTCATGCAAGTGCAGAAACCCATGGTAGCGTAGGCCTGGGCGAGGCCACCAACCATACCGCCGGCAATACCAGAAACGAAGTTGTTGGCGCCGGCGTTGCGGGCGTAGAACTCGGCCTCGGATGCGACGAAGAGGAGGACGGCGCCCTTGGTGGATGCTTCGATCCAAGCCCAGGGGATGAGACCTTGGTAGACTGTGCCAGAAGACTGTCAGCTACTGTCACTCGGAGCTGTTTGTATGCGGACTTACANGCCAAAGACACCACCACGGCCCCAGATGCGGCTGATGGCTCCTGCCATGCCGTCGGCACGGTTAGCGGCCATGGTTGTCTTTACGACTTCCAGGGGCTGACCCAAGGTGGTCACCTCGAACAGGTTGAGGCCAGCGCCCACTGTAGAAACGGGTCAGCACATTGCGAGCAGAGTAATGCGCAGAGTGTGGAACATACGCAGCAGGTTGCTGAACTTGACAGGCTTCTTCTCGAGCTTGGGAGGAGCGGCAACGCCAACTTGGGCGGCAGCGGGAGTAGTGGTGCTCATGCTTCTAAAGATGGCAGCGGGAGACAAGGCCGGACCGAGGCAGGAGTGTGCTTCTTCGCTACAGTTTTATGGGAGACGACGGCTAAAGGACGAGAAGCAAGACTTGCTGGCGACGGGCGTAATCGGAGCTTTTTGAGGGGTAGAGGAGAGAGAGAAGAAGGGCGTTCAGGGACTGTGTGGGAAACAAGTGTCAATAAGTAAACCTGGGGAGAGCTGCAGCAGTTGAGTAGGCGCGTGCATCCATCCTGACCATCGCGCCAACCACCTGCATCTTTGATAGAAGAACTCACCTAAAGACCTGGGAGCTGCTTCTTGCTGCGTGAGATGTAGAGAGGAGAGATTCAAAAACAGCAGAGCAGTCTTCACGACACGTCTCTCTCCCTATTCTTATTTGCTTCGGACATCAGACCATTCACCACTCACGCTCCGGCTATCTACTGTAATAAGATCATGGTAGTCCGTGACTACCCGCTTCGGACTATTTTACTTCGGCACCTCCTTCACCGCTGCGTGCCGCCAATCCAATTCTTGAGCGCACTATTCATCTCATGCAGCTTCACCTCAATGTCACACTGGTTGACCTCAGCACTTTCGACATCACTCTGCTGTTGTTTGCTTCACAAAGCAAGCTGTCCATAGCTGCAGCTCGGCCAATTCGGCCTTGCTGACCATACCCAACTTATCGGCCTGCTGACTCGTGCCTTTGGAGCTCCTCTTCCCGACACGTTGAGCACGGCGGCACGCCGAGAGCCGACCTCTAAATTTTGTACCACGCAGCCTCGTCTTCAACCATGCAACAATGCGATACCCTGCCTCTTCACAAGCTTCTCATGGCTTACATGTGTCTCACAAACCTTGCCATCGAGTTTCGAATCCTTCTCACACTGCTCAAAATAGTAGATGCCGACCTGATATCCATTCAATTGTCCGAATGCCGAAATGTCCGTGCTATCAATTGTTGAGTACGCCATGCAATAGGCTATCACTTTCGATCAATCATGTCATACAGACACCTGCCATGTACTGCCGTCACCAACACAATGCTCAACATCAAATCATACAGAAATAATCAAGGCATTTTATATGATATCAACCCTAATTGCTCCATCGCAAAAGTCATAGTAGAATACATGATAGACAAAAGTCTAGCTCCGATGTTTCGATCGGTTATAAATTTAAAGCTTAGCACCAACAAGCTTGGCCCAGGCTTCGGTAGAGAAGGACTTGGGGCGCTCGATGGGGGCACCGACGGCACGGTCGATGATGAGCTGGGGAAGGACACCAAGAGCACGCGAGACACCGAAGAGGACGGTGTAGAAGTTCTGCTCGGTGAGACCGTAGTATTGGAGAAGGACACCAGAGTNGCTAAGAAGGGTCATGTCAGCTGAATGTGCTTGCAACTCCACATCTAGTGGGAAACTTACGGCGTCAACGTTGGGGTAGGGGTTCTTGGTCTTGCCGTGCTCGGTGAGAACGCCAGGGGCGATCTTGTAAACCTGCGAGACAAGCTTGAACATGGGGTCCTCGGGGAGCTTGCGCTGGGCGAACTCGCGCTGGGAGACGTAACGGGGGTCAGTCTTTCTCAGGACGGCGTGGCCGTAACCGGGAACAACACGGCCCTGCTTAAGAGTGGACCAGAGGTAGTTCTTGATGGACTCGTCGCTGAGGTCGTTGCCAACCTCGGCCTTCATCTCGGTAAGCCACTTGAGAACCTCCTGGTTGGCGAGACCGTGAAGGGGACCGGCAAGACCGTTGAGACCAGCGGCGAGCGAGAGGAAAGGAGAGGAGAGGGCGGAGCCGACCAAGTGGGTGGTGTGGGCGGAAACGTTGCCACCCTCGTGGTCGGTGTGGATGGTGAGGTAAAGTCTCATCAGCTCAACAAAGTCCTGGTTCTCGGCGAAACCGAGCTGGTTGGCCAAGTTCCATGAGTAATCCTTGTCCTTCTGGGTGGCAGGGACCTTGCCGTCCTTGAAGACGTTGCGGTAGATGCGCGAGGCAATGTTGGGGAGCTTGGCAATGAGGTCCATGGAGTCCTCGAAGGTGTGCTCCCAGTACTCGGCCTTCTTCATACCCTTGGCGTAGGCCTTAGCGAAGGCAGACTCGTGCTCAAGAGCAGTGACGGCCAGAGAGAACTGAGCCATGGGGTGGAGGGTGTTGGGGCAGCGGTCGATGAGCTCCTCAACGAACTTAGGGAGGTCGGAGCGGGCAGCCCACTCGGCGGAGAGGTCGCGAACCTGCTGCTCGGAGGGAACCTCGCCAGTCAGGAGGAGCCAGAAGAGACCCTCGGGAAGGGGCTCNNCCTGACCACCGGGGGCCTTGGGGAGAAGCTCCTGGCACTCGGGGATNNCTGGTTTATCTTAGCTGCGGTTCATTGATATACCAATTGAGGTCCTTACGGTCTTGCCACGGAAACGGATACCCTCCTCAGAGTCGAGGACGGAACCNNCTGTGTATATTGTTAGCAACCAGAACGATTTTTTCTCGAGCGCATGGACGTGTCGTACCTCCCAGACAAGGGACTTGATGCCGCGGGCACCACCGTAGACCTGGTCGAGGGTAACCTCACCAATGACGGTGTTACCGTGCTCNNCCTATAGCATATCGCGTTAGCCACTGACGTAAAAAGTTGTTGGGGATGGCGTGGATGTCGAGACATACTTGCGGAGCTTCTTGATCTTCTCAATCTCGCCAGGGATCTTGGCAGCGAAGGTCTCCTTGAGCGANNCTAGGTCGGACAGTCAGTACGGCGGACTGGATGCTGCGGCCATGTAGTTGGAGTGGACTCGGCGTACAGTGCTCTTGGACGAGTAGGCGCGGAGAGCAGCCTGTCTCATGGTGGAGGGAGCGGCCATGGAGGCGCGCAGGGCGGAGGTACCGACTCTCATGGAGGCCATTATGACGGATGTAGATTGATAAGGGAGAGATGATAGAGAGACGGAGAGAAAAGTGGAAGGATGGAAGACGAGCTCCCGAGCTGCACCGCGCCTGCCAAGCCCAACGTGCGGCCTGCCCGTCCTGCTGTAATTGCAGCTTGTGCAGCCACCCAGACTGCACCTCCGGCCCAGGTTGGGGCATTTCTCGGGGCACACCAAACGCGAGACGAGGGGTTGAGACGGAGCCGTTCATCTATTCTCTGCTTGTCTGAGGCTGTTCTGGCGTCCTGTACTGTTCTACATCTTTCTGTTCATGCCAGTGAATCCCCCCTTAGCAGCTCGACACATTGATCAATTCTGACCAAGTGTTTTGACCTCGGCTCTGCTCTGTCTGATCCGTCTGTCCAGTCCATCAATTCTCCGTTGTTTCTGCGAACCACCTTTCGAATCGTATCGATCCGAGTCCGACGGTGCACAGGCCCACGCTCAGATCGGGAAGTCGCCCTCCACTTCGGCCCGTGGAAAGTGCGACGCTGCCGAATCTTTTCCTTTCGTCGTCTTCTTGCTTTCACTGAGAAGAGTTGACATCTATCACTCCGACACCTTCACCACCGTAACCATCAACATCCGACGCGTTTCCACCATCTCGCTTCACTATCATTGCTGTCGCTGCGGCTTCTACTGTGCTCTTGTGACCGGTCGCTCTGTCTGCGTAAAAGAGCTGACCCGATAGCTGTAGACACGTCAACGTCAAGAACTTTTGTCTCTCAGTTGAATAACACTCGCTCATCAGCGTGATACCACTTTCACTTGGAAGACATAGGCGAAAGAAGAAGGCTCTGATTGTAGCACTCACGCCTGAGATCACTTCTACCACGACTACTGCATTTGCTTTCTATTCTCTGTCGCCGCAGTCATCTGTCATCAGTCTCTGGTAGCTTTCAGTAGTCGTCGCTCCTGTTCACGCGTAGCGCATCTTCGGACCCTACTTCCTTCAATTGGAAAACAGGTACTGTATTAGCACAGTAGACATGGCAAACATGGAGCAGTTAGACGCATTGCTGCAGTCTTTGCAGGCCCTCAAGCCTCCAGGTGCAACCAAAGGAAAAATCACTGCCATTACCAAACTCTGCGGAGACGATGTTCAGGTAAATTTCTCAAGTATGCGGTTTCGTCAGATCACCAACTCACATTTCNNGCAGTCTGAATCAGCAATCACGCAAAGGCTCTATAGACATCTCAAGAGAACCCCCGGAACTCACAAGCTCGGAGTTCTTTATGTTGTAGACTCGGTGACCCGTCAATGGATTGAAAAGGCTCGTCAATCATCGCAGGAACTGTCTGGAAGTGCAGCACCTGAGGGCACCTTTGCTTCGGGAGTGCACAGGGTTACTGAACTTCTGCCATCTCTGATTGATGATACCATCCAGAACGCCCCCTCTGACCACAAGGCAAAGGTAGAGAGTTTGGTACAGATCTGGGAGCGCGGCAACACATTCCCTGCCTCTACCCTTGCAGAGATCAAGAAGAGGCTCGCTGAACCGGTGGCTCAANNAGTAAGTACTGCATGTTTGCAACCCCTTGAAGTCGCTTAGCTAACCTCGTCGATAGCTGTTGCCTCGACTACTCCTCCAGGCAGCCCTCCGCTCAGCATGCTCGTTTCTCTTGGTCTTCGACAAGCCCCACCACCTCAAGCAGCGCCTGCCGTTCAAGCGCAACCAGATGCTTCAAGTATCCTGGCCGCTCTCTCACGCCTTCAACCCATGCCAGCCCCAGCTGCTCCAGCTCCACCACCCGTCCCTGCTGCCGTACCCGTCCAAGCTTCTGCACCGGCCCCGCCCACAGATCTCGCTGCCATCATGGCTGGTGCCACTCGAGGCTATCAAGGACAACCCCTGCAAGCACCACCTGCATCCTATGGCTATCCTGCCCCAGCTGCTCAGCAGTCGTACGGCCAGGCATACCCGCCTCCCACACCAGTAGCAGCCATGCCTCCAGCATACCCGCAACAATACCACACACCTGCTCCTTACCAACAAGCAGCACCCCAACCACCTGCCCAGGCTGCTCAGTCGGCCTCTGGTTCATTCCTACCTGCACACATCCTCAGTAATCCACAAATATTGCCTAACGTGCTTNNCCAGTTGATTCAAGGTTTGTCTCAAGAAGGAATCCCACAAGAGCAATGNGGGGCCGTCCTCACTGCACTCTACCCGCCCCCACAACAAGGACCGCCCGCACAAGATGCATANCCCCCTCCCTCAGAAGACCGCGTCCATTACAGAGACAGGTCGAGGGATCGGGGCGGCCGCAATCGCAGTCGCTCGCCAGAACCGCCGCGCAACAACAATAACAACAACAACAACCCTGGTCGTCGCGCCAGCCCTGTCTACGGTACTTATGATGCTTCTCTTGCCCAGTCTGCTCAGGACCATGCTTCTTCCCACTCCGATCGACGTGGAGGCAGAGGCCGTGGCCGCGGTGGTCGCAACGACTATCGCCAGCGTACTCCACCTTCTGCCCGCACACCTCAGGCAGATGAGCCTCTTGTTCCCCGCAACATCAACCCAAAGTGGACAGACATGGACAACACTATTCCTCCTGGCCACATCAAGGTCCTCAGCAGAACGCTGTTTGTCGGCGGCGCCAACGGCAACGAAGCCGAGCTACGTACCATCTTTGGCCGTTTCGGTCCTGTCCAAACTTGTATTGCAAACGAAGACAAGCGTCATGCTTTCGTGAAGATGTGTAACCGCCAAGATGCCGTCAGCGCAAAGACTGCCATGGAGACTACCAGAGATCCGGATGTCCTGGCCAAGGCTCGTCAGACCAAATGGGGTGTTGGCTTTGGCCCTCGCGAGTGCTGCGACTACAGCAACGGCGTGAGCGTCATCCCCATTGACACCTTGACCGAAGCAGACCATAAGTGGATGCTGACTGCCGAGTTCGGTGGTACCGGTGGCCGGCCCATCGAAAGCGGTCTCGTTGTCGAAGAGCCCGATATCGAGATTGGCGCCGGGGTTTCCTCCAAGGCTATGAGCCGTCGTGTTGGCCCTGATGGCGGCAGCAACCGCGGTGGCCGTCGTGGCGGACGTGGAGGCGGTGGTCGCTTCAACCAGCCTGAATCTCACCATGCCCCTCGTCCTGAGCCCGTTACCATTGCTCCTCCTCCCCCCGTGCCTGGCTTTGGCTTCATGGTCCCCGGCATGCCTCAGTTCCGTTAGCACCAAGAACATCCTAAAGCGAGATTTAGACTGAGGCGCAGACATACATGGTAGAGCACCTTGATCCAGGCTCACATGAAGCATTTCTCTGAACACTACAGTGGTGAAAGGACAGAAACCAAACAAACAGCATTGTACAAAAGAAAAGAGCATTCTATTATTTATATATATCAGAAAAAGCATTGGTTAGCATACTCTTCAAGAATCGAACTAAAAGTTTTAATCCATGTTTCATTGCTATTGATGTCGTTCAACAATATTCAGACACGAGATATTGGCTACTCTATTGGTACCTGGTTCGTGGCATTCCGTTCATCCCATACATTAAGTGGCGCCTTCTTGGCTGCGTTATATGAACTGCCTGAGATCTCTCTGCTGCTTCATCATGCGAGATGTTACATTTCCCAACATCAAACAAGGCAGAGCAGGTTGCAAGACTGGTTCGAATCATACACAAGCCCACTCCTTGACATCGCTGAAAGCACACCACGGGATCCAGACAACAAGTCAGACACACCAAACAGCAGTACATACACATAGAGAGGAAAACAACAAATCAAAAGCATTCATTATTGACAACCGAACAAGAAAAGGGTATCTGCGCTAATCTCATACTGTTGCTTTGGCTTTGGACAACACTTTTCTGGCCCCCTCCCACCCCCCCTTCTTTCGAAAAAACACAAAACACACACACAACAACAAAACCCAACACCCATAATCTTGCGTATATCTCACAACAGTTCATCTTGTTGTTCTTGTCAAAACATTTCCCTTGGTCATTAGTGTCGTACCCCTTCTCCCGGATAAAAAGAAAGAAAAAAAGAATGAACGCAAAAAGATAAAAAGGAAAGAATAGAAAAAGATAAAGATCGAAACCAAGGGGAGAAGACACATTTGTCCAAGAGTGTTTCTCTGCATCTCGTACTTCGAAACTGCAGGTAATTTCCAAAACATGAACGCCATTCGTCCTGTTTCTGCTGCTTGTTTTTGTCGTCGTGATACGCCTGAATCCATGCGTAGGTTGAGTAAAGATAAATGAACGGGTGAATCAACAACATGAATAGAAGAAGAAGAAGATACCGAAAGTCGGCTTTCAATGGTGTGTAAGAATGGAAGAATTCAATCCGAAGAACTCGTGAAGCGCTAGGCTTCCAAAACGGTAGGCACTACATGCTCAACAGAGCCTTTGCGGCTGCTCGTGGCACCTTCAAGAGCGTCTCCGCTGACACTGCCAACGGAGCTGTTCTGAAGGCTACGCTGGTCCGCAGTCAGCGGAGGAGGTGGGGGTGTCGTGTTCTGCGAGATGGTTCGGCTCCCAAAGACGGCCGGTTGGGTGAGGAGACCCTGATCATACGGTATCTGCATGCGCTTTTCGATGGCGGTGACTTGTTTGCCACATCCTGTTCGCTTGGCCTTCGCAAGTTCTGGTTGGAGAACGTCGATGAAGTGGTCGAAATCCTGCTGGCTGAGAAGATCCAAGAGCTTCTGAATCACATAGTTTCCGTAATTGTCTCTGATGAGACCGAGCAGCATGCTTTCTCCTTCGCGGTTGTTGTTGCGCACAATCACGCCGATGACGTCTTGCTTCCAGGTTTCTCCAGAGTGAGTGAGACACTTCTCTACAACATTGCTTGCGAACTTGTGCTTGCTGTAGCCTTCTAGGCCCTTCAACACAAGCTCAAGAACTCTTTGCCGATCAGGTGAGAAGCCGTACTCGACAACATGTTGTGCCACGTAGTTGCCGAACGAGTCGCCAATCAAGGTGGACATGCAATCGTGCAGCTCTGCAAGAATAGTCTTCCGGGTCATATCCTCGCAGTTCTCGAGGCATCTCTGGATGACCCGGCAGCCGTATGTATGAACGCTTAGATGCTGAATCTGACCAGTGAAAGCCTGGAAGATGAAAGATATGTCGTCCTCGCTGCAGCGCTCAATGGCCTTCTGGATGACATGATTTCCGTTCTGGTCCTTGACACATCTCAATACATCCTTTTCAAGTTCGCGAACAACTGACGCTTGTTGGTCGTTGAGTATGTGCTCGAGAGCCTGTCAAAACTGGTCAGTGGAATTACGTAACAACAAGTCATAGGACTAACCTTTTGTACGACACGACATCCATACATTTGTAGCGACAATTCCAGAACACGCCCCTTCATCTTGTTGGCCAATATCTTCTTCTGGTTTTGGTCGCCGTGTTCAAAGAACTTCTGAATGACATAGTTTCCAAAAACATCAGTCATCAGTTGGATGGCGTTTGGCTGTATTTCTCGGAAGAGACGTTCTTTCTCGTCACTGTTGGCTGTCTCTAACTTCTGTTGGATGAAGCGTGATCCATGTTGATCACCGCTGAATTCTACTACATGGTCGAAGATGTCCTGGAAGATGTTAGTACAGACCTAGTCCGAAAAATACTCTCTGAAAATCTCACCTTGAGCTCGTAACGTCTAGTCTTGTGGTTCTGCTTGAAATCTTCCAGAAGAGCACTGCGCAGACTGTGACCGGGTTCAAGCTCCCTGGGACCTCTCGAAGAAGGCATGGATGATACCCCACTGATCGACATCTGCGCATGCATAGGAGGGTATACA
The DNA here is from genome assembly GCA_903853725.1 of Aureobasidium uvarum. NCBI lineage: Eukaryota > Fungi > Ascomycota > Dothideomycetes > Dothideales > Saccotheciaceae > Aureobasidium > Aureobasidium uvarum. The sequence goes on from CAINUL010000015.1 coordinate 1,435,916, forward strand.
GCAGGAATATTGTGGATGGCAGAACCATTGGAAAGATGGTACGAGTAGTATCCACCGGGCACAGGTGAGTAAGGCAAGTTCAGCATGTACCGGGGATCTAATTCCTGGGCTGATTGCTGTTGGTATCTTTGGTGGACGAAGGCTGGAGTATTGGCATTTGTGTTTCTGGGATTGTACATGTTACTGTTCATGAGGGAGCGTTCGGGATATTGTGACACGCGGTATGCCGTATAGTCGACTTGTGGCTGGGCCGCGGCAGAGTAAGCGTCGGAGGCAAAGGTAGGAGGCACACGAGATATCTGCTCGACATCATCGTACTGATCGGTCGGAGAATTGCGAGTATCGGACCCAGACTGATTGGCATAACTAGGCACAGAGAAGGAAGGCCTCGAGAGAGCGAAGCTGTGAGGGTCGTCTTGCAGATTCATTTGCGAGAACTGGGCCAAAGGAGCCGCTTGAGCATCGGCCGCGCCAAAGCTACCGTTGGGCCTGGAAGTGGAAGAGAAGCTGTTGACGCGGAAAGCATTTGTGGAAGGCTGAGAGGAAGCGAACTGGTCGGATTTTGTAGTAGTGGGCCAAGCGGGTTGAATGTCGCTATGTCGCGAAGGTGGTAGACTGTGATTGCGCGACGGGGGAGCGCTGGGAAGTGCATGGAAGAAGCCCGTGGCGGAGGGGCGTCTTCTCTCATCAACGGGAGACTGGTTTATGCTGCCACCATCCATCCACTCGCCGTAAGCCGAGTCTGTTGGCCTAGTGGCCGCGGGCTTGTTTGTTCGATCAAATTTGGTGTAGACAGGAGGAGCATCGGTCGAGTAGGACAAAGGCGAGTCAAAAGTGCCACTGAATTGCGTCTTCGGGGCCATGGAGGTGGTTGAGCTGATGCCGCTAGTGGCTGGTCTGGAAGAAGCAGAGAGAGACATGGAGCTGCGAGCAGCTCCGGCGTAAGCTTGAGGCAAACCCGAGTTGCTGTTGCTACGGTGCTGAGGAAAGGCGGCGTCGTTGGGCTTGGGCAACGGGCCTCCGAGACGAATCGCATCGTCGCGCTTTCCGAAAGAGGCCGAGCGAAATGTGCTGTAGTCGTCGTTGATGGAAGAATCGATCAGCTGGCTAGAACCGCCTCTGCCCTCGATTGTGTCCTTTCCGCTAAGCTTTCCGTTGTGGGTGCCAAAACTGAGGCTATTTCTGGGGCCGGTGGACGGAAGGGCAGCCGAGGAGGGCGAGTTGAAGTTGGTGCTCCAGATGTTGGATGTGCCTTGCCATTTGGTCAGGTTGTTGGATGAGGCTGAGGTGGTGGTGCCGTTGCGACCTTCGCTGGTCGGGGGCCTGAAGGGTTGCGAAAAGCCAGACATGGGCAGGGGACGGGGCTGCGACGAGAAGGACGAAGACATTATAGACCAGTGTACAAATATATCGAGGAAGGAGCGATGACGAGTATGTAAGACTGGGCAGGAGTGTCAGCAGCGTGGAACCCACAACACACGTGTCCAGGGCAGGAGCGGCCTACTCAGACAAAGATGTATGGCGCTGTGGGATACGATACACGACCATGTATACTTGATGGCAGTGATGCGATCAAGACGGGGTCTGGAAGGCGGGCGTGGTTATGTAACAGGGAGCGTCTGCAAGGCGGACGAGGAACCAAGTATGTGCAATTTCAAGACGAGCTGCGCGGCACTGGGTCGGCGAGGGAAGCACTCTTGACGGGCATCTGCTAGGCACACTATCCGCAGCGTGGGCCGAATTCACTGGTTGTTGTCCAAAGGCAAGGGGCTGCGAGCTTTGAGGAATGGAAGTCTTCGTGCGCGATAGAGCACTGAGAGGGGCAGAGAGCGAGGGATGGAGGTGGCCGCCTGTGTGCTTTATCGTCTGCCGGCCGAGACTGGGAGAGCGTGCTCGGGATCGCGTGGGACAGGGCTCTTCTTTTGAACAGCTATTGTCACAGCCCAAAGACAGCTCTGATTTATTACCCTGTACCTAGATGACTCCAGACCCGTACATCTCCCGAACTCTCTGAAGCCTGTTTGGAGCCTACATGCGCGGCCCGCTGCCAAGCCCGCTCTCGTAGCGCAGCCAGCAACAGGGCCCCTGTGGTAACCTACTCACCTCTGTTCGTACCCTGCTCATCTGTGTGGATCTTGTCGACCATCACCCCTCAGCATGACCAATATCATATCTCGCTCAACAGCAGTCTCTTCGCTTTTCGCTCTCTGTAACCACACCGCTGTTCAATCCTTCTCGTGTCTAGCCAGATCTTGTCGTGCAGATCACCTTGCCCAGCAATTAGTATACCATACCAATTTTTGGCCTTGCTCCAACCCGCTCCATGCGGCGCTTCAGACAAAGACTGCCCTGCGTGGGCTCTGCATCCTTCTATCGCTATCGACCAATACCCACGCTCTCCACACATCCGTTTACGAGACAAGCAAACGTGCCATCCACGCCTGTACCTTTTATGATTTCTTTAACTGAAAGCAGGAAGCCACCGTTACAAATGTGGTTTCCTGCAGGCAGTAAGCCTATCTGCGTCTCCGCCACAACATCCCGTATCCGATTTTATCTCTGTCACATCGATGCACTCCGCCATCGACTTTCCTAATCAGCTAAGCAGTCTTGTGCGCAACAGGTAGATAGTATTTATCTTGTCTTGAAAGCGATGCGTCGGCAGTGTAAAGTGGAGAGACTTCCCATCGTGCTCACTGATCAACCAACCAATTCATTTGTGCAACCCTGGCGTACCTGGCATGTCAAGTACAACTGGCTAGGCATGAGCACGAGTGGTGACAAATATATCACTACTCGTGTGCACACAACAAAACGAGCTACTACACTTCCCTACAGATCGAACAATTTGTGATACATGACTTGGATCACTCATTCCACGCTTCATCAACAGGATGAGAGATCTCAAGTGTAACACGTCTTGTCCAGAACATTGTCTTGTGACAGGCCAGAAACCCTACGAGGATATCAACCAGCACGAGTACTTCAAGGGCCCAACTCTCCTCCAAGGTATGATTGCACGACCATTCGCCGACTCCTTGCGAACGACATTGATCAGAGTCGAGTGCGTGAATAAATGGCAAGCCTCAATGCACCACACACGAAGCTGCATCATGGTGCGGCCAGGGGTGCATGGCAGAGGCTGACCCAGCAGCACTGCAAGTGCTTTGCTTGTTCTGGGCAGATCTTCTCGTCACTCCTGTCCCATGTAAACAACATCTCCTATTTTCAGGCCGTTCATAGAGTTAGCAGACAATCAAGTCTTCTCATGGAATTTTTCTCGATTTAATTATCATCGTCCAAGTTACCGTTCGAGCTTTTTTGTTCAAACAGACGAAGTTGTCGGGGCAATATGTGCGAAATTGGACGGGAGAGTATTATTATGGCTGTGCAAGACCCTCAGTGTTGCGGGTTGAACGGCTGAAGCTTAATAGGCCACCGACGGCTAGGACCAGTTGGTGAAAAGGCCATGTTATANGATGTCCATCAAACAATCCACCAATAGACAAGGCAGTAGCTTGCAAGGCCAAGTACGAAGTGGAAGACGCCTTGGGGTGAGGTCATGTCGACACAGAAACTGGCAGGTCAGACAGGCACGACACATTTCTCTGCCCCTGTCGTGGCTTTTATCGAGGAATCCTGCGTGTGCGTGCCGAGATGGAGGCCTTATTGTGTGGTGATTATGCACTCCACTCGTGAAGTGCACATCATACAGCAGCTTCGGTTAGAGGCTTGGGAGAGTTGGTACCTGTTGATCTTGGTGATCTTGAGCAATCTAAATCAGGTTTGGCTTCTCCCACCGACCCAGACTTGCGGACCNTCGAGCAACAAAAGTGCCTCGACTCCTTTCGAGATGTAATTCCACAGGGCGGACCGGGTTTCCAGAAGGAGTTTCTGTTTTGAACAGGCAGTTGTACCTATTGGAGTCTGGTCCCCATGTTAATCATAGCAGCAGTTTCATCGTTGGAAGAAGAGGGCCAAGGCACCTAGTTTGCTGTAATTAACATGACGAGTGCTGCTTGAAAAGTGGAGCGTGGCTGCTTGACAGTTGATTGGCCGTTTGAGTCTTCCAACGGCGCTAATTGCTGGAGGCAATCTTAATCGTCGTGGAGCGACATCAACAAAAGATGGAGCGCGCGCCCTCTGAGTTGTTTGAGAGCTTTTCGATCATCCGTTTCGACATCTTTGCCCCTACAGCTTGTTTCGCGACGCCGGCTTCACTCTTTTAGCCGTCGCTCTGCAGTCCATTCGTTCACCGACACAAGACGTCGAGAAGTCGATTGCGTATCCAGGTATGCACTCCGTAGCGGGCCCCCGCGTTCCTCTCCGTTGAACACCAACCACCCAACCATCCCTACAATGTGACGACGCGATGCCTGTCAAAGAGTCGCGCTTTGCAGAATGCACTACCAATCGACCAGCCCCAGACATTCAAGACTGCACTTGACCGGCATGCTGACCCTGTTTCGCCCCAGCACCTGGAAAACTTTAACCCCAACACCATAACGGCACCAATCAGGAAGGCAAAGACGCTCGTACTTGGACGTTTTACCAGACCAAATCCTTAAGCACCTCCCTGCCTTGGACTTTTCGATCCTCACAACACACACTCGCTTTACCCCGACTCTCGCTCCCATCGACAATACAACCATGGCCAGTTTTATGAAGCTTGTCGCCCGTGACAGCTACGGCGAATCGTATTCTCCCACAATGGCTTCTCTTCTTATCGCCCTGGTCGTCCTTCTTATCATCGCACTACTCTGCGTCGTCGCCCTCTACTTCATGCGCTGGAGAAAGCGCTCAATACGCGCCGGTTCTCTTGCAATTGACGACGAGGAGAAGTCCTCCCTCGCACCTTCATCTCGCCACCACCGTGTCACTGTCCGTCCTCACGAGTCAATCATTGTCTACCAGGAGAAACAAAGCCTCATCGACAACTCCGAGGCTCCNCCGTCGGCCAACTCGGTGCCCGAGATTCGCATCCACTTCCCTGAGGAAGTCGACAATTCAGGCAAACGCCAATCTGGCAGAGTCGTCGTCGTGCGTGTTGGTGACCACAGCATTGGTCTTGAGCCTGTGTCAGAAAACCTTCCTCCCTACCAGAAGAGCGACTCGGATCGTTTCCAATCTCTTGATCTCGAGAGGATAGGCGGTCTGAAGGAGAAGGACGTCGAGGCTCGCTACCAATAGTCGATGGTGCACGGCATCTCTTCAAACTATCAACGACATTTTAAAAGTAATGACCCGCTGGAGCCGCACCGTCCTTTTGCTTCTTTTTTCCTGGACACGCTTCGGCCTCTTTTTCCCAATCTCTTACATACGACCTTTGAGCTGGATGTGTGTGTGGGTGCTTGTCCGCCCCATGGCTGCCGCTCGTGGTACATATTCTCTTCTTCGGCTCATAGCACTCCTCGACAGGATGTCCGCTTCCTGTCGACACGCCTCGAGCGGCCTTGCGAAGCCTTGACTACGATACCTTGGATATTGTTAATGTTTTTCTTCTTTGGCAGCTGGTTTGACATGTCGCCGCTGCCTTGTTCTTGCTTCATACACTCATTCATGTGCCCTTCCCGTATTTCTCTTTTTCGGTTTCCAGCATAGCGGGGCTGAATTTCTCAAGGCCATGGCGTCCTGATGGAGTCATTTTAGATGGAGTCGGCCTTTCTTTTTTGTCTAGGGGTTTTGGTAGTCGTTGTCTTGGAGGTAGGCCACACGAGGATAATGTGTGGTGTTTGTATCATTACCTCGGCATGCTACAGCGCGCGCTTGACCAATGGTCGAGCAGCAGACGCAAACAATGAAAAGCAGGGTTTCGACCCGCTCAATCAACTACATGTCCATAGTGCTGTGATGCAATATGATTTGACGGTTCAGATTCGGCATTCAGGAATTTGATCATGAGACATGTGTTTGAAGAGTCGAGCAGTAAGATGAAGCCTAGGGGATTGCGGACGGCCTTGAACCTCGAAGCTTCCCCTCCACACCCCTCAAATTATTGTCGTCGACAGAGTTGCGGCGAGTTTGCTTCCACCTCCTATTTCCTTCTACACCCATCAATGCCTAGGCGGTAGCTTCGACCCAATGTCAGCAAGCGATGGGCCCAGCATTACGGCTCAATTGACCGGAGCAGGAAACCAGCAAGCTCAGATCCCAAAGAGCGAGACGTCCAAGGATGTGCAAAACGAGCGCCGGCAGACATTCAAGCGCCGCCATGGCTTTCTTGTTGGTTTCTTTAGCTTGATCCTNGTATGTTCCGGCATCCTGAATGGCTACCGCTGGCTGCTTTACTCACGGCGACGCAGCTTGTTCCACGTTTTGGGCATTTTCCTCTTCCTCAGCGGCTTCCTCCTGACACGCCTCGTCCTGGACCACAAATCCGAATGCGCCGTGCCTCCAGTTCCTCTCGGCTCGTCCTACACACCCGGCTCGCCAGATGAGGGCTGTTGGCATCCCAAGTCTTTCGACAAGGCTGTCGTCATCATTGTCGATGCTCTTCGCTACGACTTTACTGTGCCGTGGTCGCCAATTCACCCCCACCATGCCTCGCACCACTTCCACAATGCTCTGCCCATCTTTTGGGACACTGCCGTAGCTGAGCCCGAAAACGCCTTCCTCTTACCGTTCATCGCCGACCCTCCTACCACAACCCTGCAACGTCTAAAGGGGCTGACCACCGGCACTCTCCCCACCTTCATCGACGCAGGCTCCAACTTCGCCGGAACTGCCATTGACGAGGACAACTTGGTCGCACAGCTCAAGGCTGCTGGCAAGAGATTGGTTCACCTGGGAGATGACACATGGCATTCGCTGTTCCCTGGTTACTTTGATCCCGAGCTGACTCGCGCTTACGACTCCTTCAACGTCTGGGACTTGCACACGGTCGACAACGGTGTCAACGACCACATCTTCCCTCTGTTGCACTCGTCCAACACGTCCTCTTGGGATGTCATCTTTGGTCACTACCTGGGTGTCGATCATGCTGGACACCGCTACGGGCCCGACCATCCTGCAATGGCTGCAAAGCTCCAAGAAATGAACGGCGTCTTTGAACGAATGATTGCTGCACTCGACGACAAGACTTTGTTGGTCGTTATGGGTGATCATGGCATGGACGCCAAGGGTGACCACGGCGGAGAGTCTGATGACGAGGTCGAGGCCGCCCTGTGGATGTACTCCAAAAAGGGCTTGTTTGGTCGTCGTGACGAATCCGCTGTGAAGCCTCCACTCACTGCCAAGGAGAGACCTGTCGCACAGATCGATCTTGTTCCTACTTTGTCCTTGCTCCTTGGTATGCCTATCCCTTTCAACAACCTCGGCCAGCCTATCGAAGAAGCTTTCATTGGCAGGAAATCCATTGACTACCAAAACCTCGCTCAGGTCAGCCATTTGACCGCCGGGCAGATCCACAGGTATCAAAAGGAGTACTCGGCTGTCCGCAAACTCGATTCGGCCAGTACACTTCCCCCTCAGACACTTTGGGAGGCAGCTTCAAAGGTTTGGGAAGAGCTTGAGCAAGCGAACAAACCTTCTATTGAGCTGTGGCAGGCTGCCTATTCTCAATTCCGTGCTTATCAACAGGAGAACCTGCGTGTGTGCAAGAGTCTTTGGGCCCGCTTCGATCTTACCAGCATGGCGATGGGTATTACGCTACTTTCTGGTGCACTGCTCACCATTGTGCTCTTCGCAAACGGATTCAATGGAGACCGTGGTGAGATCGCTTCTGGTCTCTGCATCCGTGGAGTGATTGGTATGGCAATTGGAGCTGGTGCTGGTCTTCTTCTGGGAGGTGTGACTTCGGTTTCCTGGATCAACTCGGTTGTCTTTTTCTCTGGTCTGAGTGGCATCTTAGGCACCCTCTCGTGCCTCGTGTTCACGCCCTCAAAGCTCCGTGCTCCATTTCCTACTTCTTTCTGGGGCTGGATATGCACCATCCCTCCGGTCCTCCTTTGTATCGGTTTTGCTTCGAACTCTTTCACAATCTGGGAAGATGAGATTTTGCTGTACATGCTTTGCTCCATTGGTGCGTTGATGCTTGCATCTTCGCTTCGACTACAAAACCCCCAAGAGCGTCTGCTTGGTTCATGGCACTCGCTCTCCTTCATCGTATTGACCCGCCTCGCATCGCTTTCTCGTCTTTGTCGCGAAGAGCAGATGCCTTTCTGCAGATCGACCTACTATGCCTCGGCTACTTCTTCCACCTCGGCCTGGTGGCAACTCACTATCCCATTCATCATTGCTGTCATTCTGCCAAGCGCAATTCGCGACTTCTTTGCTCGTACGAAAAATTACCAAGGTACAGCTGTACTGTGGCTAGGTATTGCATTCCGTATCGGTCTCGTTCTCTCTGCGACTTACTGGATCCTCGATGCAGCTGACGACAATGAATGGATCCCTCAAGTCTCTAGCGAAAACTTGAAGACGATTCGCGTATTCATCGCGCAGGCTATCTTGGCCATTGCTTGGGCTGCTGGCTACAGTGCCTATCTCTACTCTGCTCCTTTCCTGGGCGTCGAGACTGAGACGCCAGCACCCGAAACAGAATTGATGGATCCCGATGACCCTATGTCGGCCATGTTCACTCCGGTCAAGCCACAACAGCGCAAGAAGCTCATTATTCTTGGCTATGCAAACACTCACGGTACCCGATACTTCCTCCTGCCCACCATTTGGGCACTTGTTCTTCTCCTTCTTCAGAAGCCTATGGGCCAAGGCACGCTTTCACTATGCTTGCTCAGCATCCTCAATCTTCTTGAAATTATTGATGCGAACGACTTGCGCAACTCGCCTCTAGGACCAGTAACATTGGCTCTGATGGCTGGCTTCTACTTCTTCAAGACGGGACATCAAGCCACACTTTCTTCGATCCAATGGGAGTCTGCATTCATCCCACTCAAGACCATCAAGTATCCCTGGTCGCCCATGTTGGTCATCATCAGCACATTCGCACCCTATATCCTCTGTGCACTCGCTGTTCCTGCTGTTGTGTTCTGGAAGGTACCTCCCCGCACTCCAGGTCTGATAAACCAGGTCGCCAGGGCTCTCGCTACTCACGTAGTCTTCTACGCTGCCATTGCTCTTGCTACTGTCGTTGAAGCTGCCTGGCTTCGCCGTCACTTGATGCTTTACCGCATCTTCATGCCCCGCATGTTGCTTGGTGTTGTGGTTCTCTTGATCGTAGAGTTGGTCGGCGTGATTGTTGGCCTTGTAGGCATTAGAAGCAGCATCCGCAGCGTGGCAGAGGTGTTTGGCTGGGGTCCTCTGGTTGAAGAGGTTCCTGTGCTGGAGACGCAGCCTGTGGCACCTGGACCAGTCGCAGCAACAGACGCCACGGAAGAGGTCAAGAAAGATTAGATCATCACTTTGTTCGAGGTCTTGCATATCCGACCAAGAAATCATAAATATAAAATATAGACTTTGTTTTAGTTCGCACGCATCAGTCAACAAAAGATATATACCCAACACAATCAGTCTTTAACAGTGTCTCGTATTGCTATTGATCGATCAGAAGATACAATGATAGTGCAAGATATGATGCATGTCTTGTACCTGCAGTGAGAAGCGCCTCTGCATCACAATCACTTCGAAACAACCCGACGAACAAATATTTCAAAGACTTTCGCTGTACATGTGCCAACCCCTGCCGTGAACTTCCCGTGTGCTAGAGTCTATATCTAGCCTCATCTTCTCTCCTGCATGAACGTAGACCAGAGTGCATGCCATCAAAAGACACGATTGTTATCCAAAGCAGAGTAATAGCCAAAGAGCGCCACTCAGATATCAGCTCTCAGTAGACACCGCCTTATCTCTCGATACCACTGTACATTTCTATAGCTACACATCACACAATCTAGCTCACGCAAAAGAAACGATAAAATATAGTTAAATGCACAAAAAGGTTGAAAAAGAAAAAATTGAACGCAAGCAATATCCAGGCTTCACAGACGCCAAGCCCCACGAAAATTTCGCGAGGCCCAGCCACCAAAATTCTTGAAGCCTCGAAAAATGCAACAAAGACCCTTAGCCACGATGTCTGGTCCCGAAAACATGTGTGTGAGATAGGCTAAAAAGAAGATCATGGTCAGTACGGGGGTCGAACCCGCGACCTTGGCGTGCCATATATCATGGGTGGATATTAGCACCACGCTCTAACCAACTGAGCTAACCGACCTGTTCGATGAGATATGCCTGACTAAAATACACATTAGCCACTGCTCAAAGCCTGATTGATCACGAGAGTATACACGAAGAGAGGAACACGGCACAGGTCCGGGGTCCTGGTGGATAGGTGTGGTGCCAGTATACATTCAAAATATATGGCATGCCAGAATAACTTGTTCTGACCTGTTTTGAAGAAGCAAAATGGTTCCTTCTTGACGACTGTGAGTTATCCTTGTTTGTGCCTGCTGGCAAGCATCTCTCCAGGTTGACATTCGGGTAGTGAAGCCTGGTATATAACATGTATGGTCATATCTCGCAGCACAGTCTGTGAATGCTCTTTGTACCCAGTAATTAAGTCAGAGTATATATCAGGCATTGGAGTAGTGATTAGTATTATCATTAAACACTCGATATGGGGTCGTGATGCTGTATTCCAGGATCCAGACCAATGCTTGAGGGATGACCCTGAGCCCAAGCATAACTTACACAATTATATGTGCAGAGTTTTGGCAGGGAGAATAGATCTTGCGATTGAGAACACGAAATCCGATATCATTGAATACAAATGGCAATCTCCATCCAGAAGTCCACTTGAGGGAGACTCACAGAAACCAGATGTCTCGAAAGCTCCAGTATGGGAAATGTAAAGGGCCACGCCCTGCTTGATCACTCCGCTACGCCCTCGTTGACATGTCTTGGCCACGCCCTCATTGACATGATATTATACGCCCTGCTTGACAACTTCCATTACGCCCGGTCGACACTTCGCTTGTCGTCTTGTGTCGAAAGAAGCCTCTTCTGTACAGAAGATGTAGCGACTTATAAGAAGGGCATCCCCATGCGAGAGATGTAGGTCATCTCCCAAGATTCCATAGGCGCCGTGTACCCTCTTGATTTATCTTGTATGTACAATGCACGATCCAGAGAAGCAAGTCTCCACAGACCAAGCTGTCAATGTCTTGTCAAACCGCGACTGTTTGGTCCAAGCAACAAATCCGAATGACCCTGCATACNNCCCCCCTCAAGATGGTGGAAGAGGCGCCTGGCTATTTCTCTTCGGAGCTTGTGTCATCGAAGTAACAGCATGGGGTACGTCTTCCTTATACCTATCGCCAAGATACGATATACTCACCTGCCCCACAGGGTTGCCATACTGCTATGGAGTCTTTGAAGCATATTTCATCTCTCACCCACCCTTTGCAGGCCAGAGCCTCATCTCCACTGGTGGCGTCCTTTCAAATGGCATTTTACAGCTCTCGTTGCCTCCAGTGATGTATTATGTCAACAACTTTCCTGAGCATCGAGTGCCGGTCATGTGGACGGGTTGCATGATCTGCACGGTTTCTGCCATTGGTGCGGGATTCGCGAGGACAGTGAGTAAGAGACTGTGGATGGAGATGACTTCGGGGCTGACTTTTGGGAACAAGCCGTTGCAGCTTATCATGGCGATCGGATTGTTGTATGGTATTGGTGCGGGGATGCTGTTTGGGCCTTGCATTCATTTGATGGCTGAGTGGTTCAAGGTGAAGAAGAGTTTGGCTTACGGCTTCATGTATGTATCTCCTCGAGAGCACTGTTCTGGGATCATCTACTAACGTTGTCTCTAGNNCTGTGCAGCAGGTGCAGCCGCTGGAGCAGGATTACCGCCAGTCTACACCGTATGCCTGAACCGATATAGCTACAAAGTCACTCTGATCGGCTGGGGCATCATTACGTTTGTCGTCACGTCCATTGGCTTGTTATGCGTGAAGCCTCGCCTGCCTAGCTCAGCACAACCGCTTCCACTCCCGCCGTCAAAAAGAGACTTTGATTTTGCGAAAAAGCCTCTTTTTCTGATCATGTTGCTTGCGACCATGGTGCAAGCGATTGCCCATTACGGACCGAGCCTGTATCTTCCTTCCTTTGGCGCAGACTTTGGTTTGTCCGCTTCTGAGGCGGCTATGCTGGCTAGTTTCTTGAATCTCGCTCAGGCGATTGGACAGCCTTTACAGGGTTGGCTTGCGTAAGTTACGCCAGCCGTGACCAACAGACTGTTGATGAGAGATATTTCGTACTGACTCGTGTGACAGNNTGATCGGCGCAAGTCCTACTACATTCCCATGCTCATCAGCACCATCGGCGCAAGTCTCGAAGCACTCTTGATCTGGGGCTTCGCACGCAACACCTGGTCCCTCTCCCTCTTCGCCTTAGCATTCGGCAGCACGGCTGGTGGGTTTGCAGTCTTGCGACCTCGCTTTGCTGCCGAAATCGTCGGCGATCAGGATGAACAAGACAACCAGAGTTTACTCGTGTTTGCCATCTTGACGGCAAGTCGTGGTTCCGCCATCGTTGGCTCTGGCTTCATCATGACGAGTCTGGTGCATCAAGGAAGCTCGACCAGAGGTTGGGGTGGTGGTGAGACGTGGTCAAACCTCGTCATCTATACCGGTACCATCATGTTCGCTGCCAGTTTTGGAGCGGTGGGTATGTTTGTTGGTCCGAAGAGGCGGTTTGGGAGCAGCAGACATGCAAAGGAATCAGGGGGTGAGAGAACACTGGACAGGACCAACAGTGATAGCGTAGGCGAGCTTGCCTGATTTTGGGAAGATCTAGGACCAGATGTGTCAAGAGATCTCTGCCGTTTCGACCAGGTTCGATAGTAACCCCTAAGCGCCAGCAGACGGTGTATTTCATGGATCGCATGCTCAATCCACAGTCTCAAATCTCGGCTCAGTTTCGCTCTGAACATCATCGATGATAGATATCCTTGGGCCAAAGCTCTCGTTCCAAGGCAGCATCAGTTGATCGAACAACAAATCTCCAGCATCGTCATTGTCGACAGTCCAAGGCCATGTGTTCACTGTCTCTGGTGCCGATAAAGCCGGGTTGATTTGTGCACCAAGCGTTTTACGAAACACCCACTCAGCAACAATCAGCATCTCTCCTAAAAGTCCCGCATCAGGCCACGGACCGGCAATGGTCTCGAAGGGCAACGCCTTTTGCAGAGGTACTCGTGAGGCGGAGAATCGCAGATATCCCTTTGGGATGGGCCCATCACTCTGGAATAATGCAAACAGAGCCGATTGATGTTGTTCTTGCGATAGAGAAGGCATGGAGATACCAAGATCATGGTAGACTTCGAGGTCATCGGCTGGTCTGACTTTGCCTTCTGTGAGACAAGTCAAGATATCCAGACTATATGCCCTCTTGAAGAGATCCAGCCATTCGGGATTATCCGCTGCTGTGCTGATATCAGCATTGGCGGAACCATAGGTGAGAAGTCGAGCTTCATTTTGAAGCTCTACATCCGAGACGGGACGACTTTGTGACACCCTCTCTTTAACCAAGCGATGCAAGCCTGTTACAAGAAACTCCCACGACCTGCTATGCGGAAGACCCGGGCGACGTTTAGCATTGGAAGCGCTGAAAGGAAAGGGACGTAGACGTTCCAGGCCAATGAGGAATGGGGGCATGGCTGCAGTGACTTGGGCAGATACTGCACCATCAAAACCTCTGCAACCTTTCCACATGTCCATATGATATCCAATCTTGAAGTGACTCGCGATGTGTTCGTTTCTTTCATTCCACAGTGTAAAGCGCTGACCACAGAAGCCGCAACGGCTATTAATCCACACAGCTTCCAGAAGCCAATGATCCATGTGCGGAAGCATGTCACTCTCATGAACAGAGCGTAGATGTTGACGAAAGTGGTCTTTACGAAGGAATATCCTAGCATCAGGATCTCGCGATTGGCAGTACTGGTGGTTGTGGGATGCGATGTGCTCCAGAGTAGGCGTCTCAAGACCACAGTATGCACATATTTGACCACCAGTACTTGGACATACTTGCACAGCAGAAAACGGACAACAAATGTAGCGCTTTAGCGGCAGGTGGAGGGAAGTCTCGTGTCTAGTCCAATCATATTTGGTGGCGAAAGTGTCGGTGCAGAAGGTGCATTGGAATCTCTTCTGTTGTGATTGCAAAGGGAGGCTTTGTTCGGCGACTCCAGGCTCGAGGTTAGCTTGTATGCCTTGTTGTCCATGATGTGAGCTGGTTGTGAGCTGATGAACTACTGCTGATGTATGTTTAATTGAGCGTGCAGCCTGCTTCCGTCGACGGTAGTTGGCGAACCAAGTATTCAGCTGTCGTCCGTCCAAGCCAGTCGCCTCTTGAAGGGCCGTCTTTTCTGCAGCTGTTGGATATGGATTCTCTTGATGAGTGCGAATCCATTCGGTTAGGACTTCGGCAACAGCATTGGGAAAGCGAAGCAGATGTCGCGTAATGTCATTGTTCTTGCCTTTTCTGTCAGTATTGACACAGTCTCTACACATTGTGAACAGCTTGAGCCGCCAACATCAAGATGGCTAGAACAACATGTGGCAAACAGCGGCTTTGAGTAAAGACAAAGGATCCGGCCAGACGAGAGAGTCAGTCAGATGTACTGGCCCGGCCCAACAACAACGCGGATGGCTGGGGTCTTTTATGAGATGGAATTACAAACATTATTCTCCGCATGGAGGGATCAGATGGCCCAAGCGCTGGCTGACTTTTGTGATTTATACAGGGCAGCTCAGGTGCAGATAGATATATACATGATATACAATTCGTAAAGTCTTGAATTCTAGCATCATGACCGGCAGTCCCACTCAAGAGCCATAATACCGCTGTCGTCACCTTGCCATACCCTGCCGGCGTGATTTTCTTTTGCAACGGCAGAGCGCAAAGCAGTACCAATCTCCATAGGTCCAGCACCAACGACTTGACTTCTACCGCCACAGATCGCCGCTCTTTCAGCGAAGTCGCAGACAATATCCTTGATCGAGGGATGAGCGCCGCCGAGGTATGTAATCTCGAAGTTGTGCTGAGGTGTTACCAGGTCATTTGAGGTGGAGACGATTACACCATTCTTCCCACTCTTAGCACGCTTACTACAACATCCTTTGCCCTTCTCGGATATAGAAGAAGTGGAGGAATTCGATGATTCTGGCGGTGCTGTCTCGCGGGTAACGAAGATGCGTAGACGTAGGCCAT
Source organism: Aureobasidium uvarum (assembly GCA_903853725.1). Lineage (NCBI taxonomy): Eukaryota > Fungi > Ascomycota > Dothideomycetes > Dothideales > Saccotheciaceae > Aureobasidium > Aureobasidium uvarum. The sequence continues at coordinate 1,451,084 of CAINUL010000015.1, forward strand.
TCGCTTTGCTAGAAGACATCCATGACTTGAGCTCCATCAATTCTGGTTCAATCCAGGAAAGGTCTTGGATTTTGCGGATGATCCACACAAAATCGACAGCACGAGTGCCTGTTTGCGCGACAGTAAAAGTATCTTGAAGAGTGGGGAGCACAGAAGTGACGCCTGTGCCGCCTGCCACAGTCAAAATATTGGAGGAGGCGGCTTCCTCAGAAGATGTGCCTCCATAGGGTCCGGTGAGTATGACGGAAGTAGCACAAGAATCTCCGCCAGTGGCTTTAGCAATTCGGGCAAGCTTGGCAGTGATACCGGAACGTTCGCGGATTAGGTAGGTATGGTGCTGAATATCGCTGCGACCATCGGGAAGAGATGATGGCGTGAATGGATGGCTCTGCCAGATGTTAAGTGCAGGGAAGCAGAGGTAAAAGTGTTGACCAGGCTTCCAGGCGGAGTGCTTAAAGTCGAAGTCAATACGCACAACCGAATCCTCGTCGTCACCATAGTGCTGAACAGTAGCAATGGCGCTGTGGAAACCAAGACCAGGCTTACCCTTGCGGTATCCGACGTGAAGCAGTGCAGTTCGAAGGAATCTGATTCCGAAGTCGGCAAGTACGATAATGAGAGAGGCGATCATCCAACAGGCCAATTTGTCCCAATGTCCCCAGCATGCTCCGAGATATAATATGCCAATCAAAGCATGGGTCTTCTTGAAGAACTCGTATCCAGTCAATCGGATGGCCCAGCTGGTGCTGAAAATGTACAAGAAGGTAATCATGATTTGAGCAACGATTCCCCAGACAATGTACTTTTGCTTGATGAATGCGGTATAAGTCTCCGGTTGCGGCTGGTAGAATCTCCCTTCGACAAGTGTCCAGACCAATGTGTGCAGAAAAGACTGGATGAAAATGACTCGACCAGTCCATCGATGCAGGAAATTGAAATGTTGGTATGGAATACCGGTGATGAGAGACAAGACGCTCTCACGAGAGCAAAGAGCGATCGTGAGTGGCGTCAAGGCATAAGCCAGGGCGCCAACACGGTCGCCCCAGCCTCCGAAACCGGTTCTGATTGTCTTCAATTCAGGATGCTTCTTGGTAGGTGTGATCCAGGTTTTATAAGTAACACCAACGAGACTNNGTTTTTGAGTCAGCTTGATAACAAACTACGCAAGGTTACAATCAACATACGAGAATATTAACAAATAGCCAAGAAGCGAAGATAGCACTGCAACCTGTAAAAGAGTCACTCGTCCGAGAACTCCTCTTCCCGGAGCCTCGGAAAGCGTCCATCGCCTTCCCATGGATCCGAGAGAGTCCAACCCACGCCGAAGTGGTGTCTTGATATTTGATGAGCGAGTTACGCTCTTGCCATAACGCAACGAGAGCATTAACATAAGAACGCCGCCCAAGACCGCCCAGAGAATGAAGGTGTAGAGCATTGATATCTCATGCGAGTGGTAGACAGAATCCAGATATGCACAAGTGCCGGCATCTTTGGTGCATGGTAAAATCCGATCGGGATACGCCCAGTAGTGTTTGACTGTAGAATTGGCATCGAGCTCTTGAATATGCCGTGTCTCAAGCATTGTGTCTAGAGAAAGCTAGACTACCGTCCAGCGGAAGAGCGTGGTCAAAGAAAAGCGATAGAGTCCTGAAATATCGATGACCAGATTAGGAGACAGGAAAGAGCGTCCGGTTATATGCAAGCACGTGTGGTAACGTGTGTCGGTGTGTCGAAAGATGGATGCGATGCTTTCCCAGTACGTGGGTGGGAGATGCTTTTTAGAATGGGAAACGTGCAAGCCATGTGCTTCTAGATTCGAGGCGCGAGCGGAGTCCGAAGACCATCGTGTCAAAAGCGTACCGATGAGGGCATGGGATGGTTGAGGACGCGGGTGTTTCGCCTGCCAAGCATGAATCTTGCTCAAATATGAGCATGTTTGAAGCTTGGCCGTGCCGCCATGTGGGTCTCGAAACATGTAAAGTCAGGAGAGCGTTTTGAGTTCTATGCAAACAATGCTCGGGTATCGATATATAAATGCTGAGTGGACGTAGTTGTTCCTCCTTCAAGTGATACACCTAGTGGCTCAATCTCCCTCGCTACTCTCGTACTCTGCGTCCTCCTGTTGCTGTTTCGCTAGCATCTCTTTCCAATTGTCTGCAAATTCTCTCAAAGCACCAGGGCCGCCCTGACTTGCATCAACAACATCTCGTGGTAGTTTGTGTGCGCTGTACTGTGGTGTGTTGAAGCTGTACGCTTCAGGATCGTCCTTTCTAATCAAGCGGAACTCTGGGACCCAGATTTCTTCGTCGGCTTCCTCATCATCATCATCGTCGTCCTCCATGTCTGTTCGTCCTTCTGTGACCTCGCCCTCTTTTGCATCGCCCGTTTGGGAATCGGACTGCTCCTGTCCTTCTGCGACTAAACCGGCAGGTCTAATAGGAATGCGAATGACCTTCTCTTCCGGTGGTTCGGGTAGTGTCAATAGCTCCAGCCAGCTGAACAACAAGGGGTCTGTCCTGACTGCCCAGGGATTGACATCGATTAACCAAACACGATCATGCGGCGGAGGAACGTAGACGTCAAAGACGAAGTCGGCGTCCGGAAAAGTGTGCTTAAGTCTGTCGTCGAAGAAATTGTGTATGACGTGGCGTAGCTTGTCTTGCATGCGGAAGAGGAAGTCGAAATGATTTAGATCTCGTTGGCAGAGGGCGATGAGTTTACGATTTCTGACAAAGCACCTGAATTCGACCGAGGGATTCATCTGGAAGAATTTGCGCAAGACCAAGTGATAGGGAATGTCGTTTGTAGTTTTGGGAATTTCATCGGAAAGTGACTCGTCTTCAATGCAGTCGTCGTAGGCGTGCTCGAGATCGTGGGTGACAAAGTCGGAGCTCTTGAGGAGCAAGTAGATGTCGCTGGGCAGTCTGCACTCCATACTGTTGGTCGCAGCGATCCAGGTAGCGTCCTTGGGAGCAGACCAATTTAGCTTGGGCACGACCTTACCACCGAGCTCTGCGATGGTGTTCTTGATGGCTCGGTGAATGTTGCGCCACTCGGCAGAAGGATCCTCCTCTTCATCTTCATCCTCTTCTCCAGCAGTATCAGAAGCCGAGAAGATGCCAGAATCGCTGTCTGACCAGTCACGGCGAGGGTCGTCCTCGTCTGGAGGNNGGATTACAATGCCGTCTGCGCGGAGGTAGTCGAGGAAGGGACGAGTAAGAGGGATAAGGCGAGCCTTGGGTGATATAGCGCGGTATCTAGCAGTGTATTAGTCGAGGTGATGCACAAGATTGGGAATCGGAGCGAGGGCATACTTGAGATACCAGTTGTGGTATGAGCAATGGATGATGTGCGATTTTGTGAGAGGCGCAANAGGAAGCTCGGTCAGAGGCTGCGGAGCCTCGAAATGTTCTTCTGTGGCCATGCTGTATGATTGGCGACAGAGAAGAGACACGACAGTAAGCTGCAGGCAGGCGGCTACCTCGAAGAAAGACGGGAGTGGAAAGAAAAGGCGAGAATCACATGAAAATGCACATCATCTCGCTATACAGAAGTCTTGGCTCGACTTTTCGATCCCCCGCCTCGGATGACTTCACTCTCGTCTTTCTGCTTTCTCTCTACGACTACCTGAAACCATCACCTCCATCATGTCTTCCAACGTCGGACTCTCTACCCCACGCGGCAGCGGTACCTCTGGCTATGTCCAACGCAACCTCTCCCATCTCAAACCGCGCGACGCCGCTGCGCCCTACTCCAAGGACCACGATCTTCTTAGACACCGCCAACGCCAGCCCGACAAGGAGATCCTCGAACACGATCGCAAGCGCGAGATTGAAGTCAAGGTCTTTGAGCTGCGCGACAAGCTCGAGGAAGAAGAGTACGCACCCTTGCAGAATGCTTCTAGCCAAGCTCGCAAAGCTAACACACAACCAGANGTTGATGAAGACGACATCGAGGACCAGTGCACCGCCCTGCGCAAGAAGCTCCATGCCGAACAATCAAGCAAAAATACCTCTACAAACGCAAGAGGTCTCAAGTCACACCAAGTCCACGAGCTAGCCAAAGCAAAGATCGAGGAAAGCGAGAAACTCAGACGCGCTTTCGGCATCAGCAAAGACTATGAAGAAGGCAGCCACTGGAAGAAGCAAGAGGAAAAGGCCCGACAAGTTCAAGACCGCCAAGCAGAGGAATCGAGAAGGGCAAGAGAAGAGGATGATTATTCTGATTAAGAAACACCTTGCTGCTTAGGTCTGTTGCTTTTGAGCGTGGCGTTGGAACAGGATACTCGGGTCGCATTATTCCACCATCAATCAGGATTGCACGCTTTGAAACTTTTTCCCCAACACCAACACCCGGTTTATGACTGCACATCACTTCGACACTCCTGCCATCTGGCCCAGGCCACTGTCCGCTCTGCTGACCGGGCTGTTATCGCGTTCACTTCTCGAGCTCCTTCTGGTCGACATGGTCTCTGAACGTCTCGGGCTGTTGCTGCTAGTCCTGGTAAGGCTCCGTACTGCTAGCTGCATGTTCTTGTGTACCGGGAAATTCGAGGGCGTCTGTGTGGTCGACATGGTCTTGGAAAGTTGTCCTGACCCCTTCGAGCCATGCCAGTTCGCTCTCAGCTCTGCCTTCTTGGCTTCGCCCGACATGACAAGTTCCAAGCCCTCTTCCCAGTTGTCCTCATCCAGCATAAATCTTTCGCGCTTGGGTGATAGGTAACNCCCATCCTGGACGTGGTATAGAAGTTCCATTTCGACCGACATGGCAAAGCTTGTCCTTTCGCCTTGCTCGTACAAAGCTCCGAATATCGCGCTGCAGACCTCGCGCTCCAATTCGGCGAAACTGCGATATAACATCGAGGGGATGTAGAGAACCGACTCCACTTGTCGACAGGCTTGACGCGATGAGACATAGATTTGGCGACCAACGAGTGGAACGCGCAGTGTGTAGCGGGAGTTGCGAGACCAGGTCGATACTGCAGTTCCTAGACTCGACTTTCGGGTGTGTCCTGAGGTGCTCGAAGCGGTCTTCATGGTGGCTGCCTTGCTCTGGCTGCTGGCGAGCATCCTGTCTGAGAATGCTGTGAATAATCCTGGGCCCGTAAAGATGGATCGTTCATATCCTGCTAGCTTTTCCCGTTGGAGGTTGGGTTGAATAGGTATGCAATGAGATAGTTGTTGTATGAGAAAGAAGAGTGAATCTCCAGTGGAAAAGAGGTGCTCGCAAAGAGAAGGTGAGAAGACCACCGTTTAAAAAAGGTCGGTCATCAGTTGGAAGGCCCGGTCCATGCGCAACTTTGGCCTTTGTGCATTTCCAAGTTTCCTCCCATCTCCACACCTCCAAACAGCAACAACTCTATCGAAAGTTGCGTGCCTCCTTCTGAGTCAGATCAATAGCCACTCTCCGCATCATACACAGTGACTACGATAACGTGAGTCTTGAAGATGCCGGCTGACCGACCGGGTCGAAACACAAAATCATGCGTTGTACAAACTGCCGAAGTATCGCTCGTCCAGGGCAGTGTATCGATTGCTCGCGGCTGACCTGCGCAAGTGGGGATCCTTCTTTGGGGCAGCGCCCCGTCTCAACATGCGCAGGGACTTCTCCAGCTCCACCTCTTCAATTATCTTCCCCTTTCATCCCTCTCGCTAAACACAGATGAAAGGTCAACCAACTGGCTGAAGCGATGGCCTCTTCGTGCGCCCATATCGATCACATTTCCTGCTTCACAACCAGACAGAAAATACCACTGCCGTGAACACCGCGGACCCCAGACCGATTGTCGTGCGACACGTTGCCCGATTCGATCTGTAGCCGTAGGCCGCAAGGCCGGGGAAGCAACGCTTGGCCGAACGGCGATGGAGCTTCTATCTGGCTCAACGGCCGGACCCGACCAGAGGGCGGTGAACTATCGACTTGGAACTTGATTGGAATCACAGAGCGGTCGTTCTAACAACAGTGTAGTTGCATACTATAGTCCGCACTCCGGTCTATCTAACCAACGTTGATATATTACTTCTCCAAGTTAGACGAAGGAATGTGACCAACGAAAGATTTCGGAGTCTTCGCTGTGCTCGATACTGTAATTAACACTCCATCAGGAGCCAGCGTCCTTCCAACATTCTACATCGTCGACCATACGCTCGCCTTCGATCCACCAGTGAACAGAAAACTTGGCCTGTACCGATTCCCGAGAGCGCAACATAGGGATGAGATTCGGCCAACTGGCTTCATCGACTTCGATGGTGTTGTATATGTATCTGGGTCCGTTGATTGTGCTGTAAGGATAAAGGTCGCGGAATGGCACCCGATAGGTGATGAAGAGCTCAAGCCCGACGTTGAGGTAATGACGCTTGCGCCATGGCAAGTACCAGTGAGGGCGTCCTGGGTATCTTCTGTTGAGGCGACGATAGAGATTTGTGAGAGCCTTTTCGATCAGAACACTATGCTTAGATGGAAGCCAGTGGACATCATGGGGTAATGGCGTGGCCTCGGGTGCTTCGCTGAGGTCCGATACTTCGAGTATAAACTTGAACCTCATAGGATCGATGACACGCTTCCGGTCACAGTCACAAATCGGTGGGCGGAGGTGTAGGTCCGAGTTGTTCTGACCGTCACTCCAAGAGTCGTCCATCTGGGGAAGTTTATCCTGAGACATATCTGATGTGGGTTGTGGAAAGAACTTGTCCCACGACAGTGGACAAAGGTCTTTATACAAACGATTTAGTTTGACTCACCTATGGGAACGGTGACTCGGACCCAAAAGCGATCAAATTCCGCAGAAAACAGAGTAAGTCCTTGACAAAGTAACTCACCAAAATTCTCTCGTTCATGAACAGCCACACAGAGCTGCATGATGAGAACCTTATACCAGCGCAGACTGAGCAAGAGGTTCGTGAAGCTTATGTGTGGAGTATGCTCAGTTTCCCTAGTCGTCTCCTCACTCGTCTTCTCATTCGTCTTCTTGCATCTTGGCCTATGGCCTGATCGATGAAAGTGCATGTGAAGCTGCAGATGACAGAACATTGATGGAGCGTTAAGTTGGCGAGAAGGGAGGAAGATCAAGATGGTCATTTTGAGCTAAAAGTGCCGAACTGGAGCTTGGAAAACTCCACAACAACACCAGCAGATGCTCGTGCTGTATGAATGCATACCGCAAATCTGGTTGGTGGTTTTAGTAGTGAGAATACAATGTCTTGCTGAAGCATAAGCTTGCATACTTTGAAACCACATTTTATGCAAAAGTTATGGACTGATAACTAAATCAACCATCAAAGACCAGAGCAAGCGCTACATCTCTCTGGGCCGAGACAGCACAGTGAGCGTGCAAGTCGTTTTGTTGAATGAGCAGCTGTGTGAAAGAAGATGGTCTGTTTAACTGATGTAGTGGAAAGCACAGACCACTCTTAAACCAAAAGCTTAGACTGTTTCTGCGGAGGAAGGCGCAGGCACCGTGGCAAAGAGGACTGGTGTCTGCTCAGCGTGCTGCAGCTTCCACTCGTGTAACACTGCAGGCTCTGCAGCGTCACCAATTCACCAGAATTATAAAACTGGCCAATCTCCCTCTTGCGCTCAACGCTTCACTTTAGAACCACTTCTTCCACCAACGAGCCCCTGACCTTTTATCGCAGCGCGCGCGCCCTGAACCAAAGCCGCTCAGCCCCCAACAACATGGCAACCGATGGTGTCCAACAAGACATCGAGTATGTCAACGTCGAAGACATTTCCAGATCTGAAGAAGATCAGAAGATTCTACAGAGCTATCACCGTCTGTCTTCGCGGCGAGTAGATCTCGTAGGCGATTTTGCCGGCCAAGAACTGTTCGCCATTGAGGGCGATTCCCTTCTTTTGCAGTGCTTTGAAAACTCACTACTTGATTTTGAGGATGGCTTCCAAATGCTGCACGCTGTCTACCTTGTAGAAGAATATCTCGCTCAGCTCCAGCGTCGTAACTGCAGATTCCACGTCGCTTTCTTTGACGCCCACCGTCAGCTCTGCATCCCCCAGAGCGTCAAATCAATCGATCGATCCAAATACCTCCTTACACGAGCTGCGATAATTCGCCATCTCCAATCCAATCTGCAACATGAATTCGTCGAGATTCACTGCTTCAAGGATTTGTACGACCAAGCTTTTGATGATTATCTGCGTAATTCTGCAGTGTACTTCTTGATGTGTCACGATGGAGCTCGTAGCCACACTACACAAGACAGAGATGTTCCCGATCCAAGAACCCAGTTGAGATCAGTCATTGTTCACTTCATCTTGTCCGGTTACAACGTGGCTTTGATTAATGGCTCTGAGTTTGTCGACACAAAGATCATGGCTATGGTTCTAGAAACGAAGAATCTCTCCCACACACTGGACCCAGCCCTGGACGCAAGCCCCAAGCAGCCGACTGACGTCTCGGAGCCCATCTCTTCCGCGGACATGAAGGAGATCGGAACAAGCACATCCGACCTTACTGAGAGAGAGCGTTTGACGGTCACAACTTTGTCTCGCTTGCTCAAGACTTCATCCGCCTCAACGAATGTGCAACAATTCACACATGACGTCCTCGCACACACTGCGCTTCTCCATGCCTTGCCCCTATCAGCTCGTAGTCTGCAGCACACTGCAGTCTTGAGCGTCAACAAGGAGCATCTCTCTAGCTTCTGCGACCAAGCGGCTGAAATTCTGAGAGCTTTGAACTGGTCTGAATACCACCAGGAGTTGGAGAATAATGAGTGCGACGTGGCTGATCTCTTTGATGGTCGTCTGTTCAACGTTATCTCCCAGGGTCTCGATCTCTCATCGATGCCGGAAATTATGCAGAGCAAATTTCAGAAGCTCAACGAGTGCCTGAAGTCCATCTGTGATGGATCGGTAACAAATGCTGATGCTGAGACGAGAAAACTGAGGAATTCGTCATCGGATGCTCCTTCCACAGCTCCCACCGGAAACATGAGTGTGCTACCGTTCTCCAACCCTGTGTTCGATCAGCATCTGACCTCCATTCGTCTCGGAATCGACGACCATGCATCCGAGGAGACCAGCAGACCTTCAGCTCGTATCTTCCAGGAGGTGTCTCACTGGCACAACGCCAAAAGACCCATCCAGACAAAGAGCGCGCCAGTCCTTTCTCCAAGAGACAAGATACGCGCTGACCGCAGAAATCAGAAGTACATGGATGAGATGCAGAAGTACGCTGCTAGTTTGACCAACTCTGTGGGAAGGGCACTCGAGCCCGAGACACTTCTCGTCAAGTCAGCAGCCGATTCGAAAGTCGCAAAGAAGTCTGAGAACAAGAAGATCAATGCTGAGCCTACCAAGACCGTCGACACTTCCAAGAAGGGAAGCAACCCTAAGGGCGGTAAGAAGAACGTCAAGGTCAGCGGCAAGCAGGCTGCCCAAGAGGCAGCTGCAGCTTTCCAAGCCAAGAAGGCAGAAGCTTCAGACTCCAAGGTCATGCAAGCATGGCACATCATTCTGAAGAGTCTGTCTGCTGAGAGTGACTTGCCTTCTCGTTACATCAAGACCAAGGATTACTTTGCTAGCTTGCCCAAGGACAAGAGAGAAGTTCTTGGTGCTGAGGTACAACTTTTCTCCCTGAGCACATTGGTAGAAATTGCCATCCAATCAGGCAAGACGAACGACCAGGATCCCAACGGCATCGTTGCTTTCATCTGGCACACTGCCAGAAACCTCGTCCTATGCGACAACATGACCAAGACAATCTGCGAGAAGATCAAGCTTACCATGGACACATTTAGTCTTCCTCCTGTTGACCTTCCCAAGCCCACTCAGGACAAGTCACTGCCGTTCCGCTTCGCGCTTCCTCTGCAGAGCGCAGAGCTCGTCAAGAACAAGCTATCGAGCAAGGCCTTCCAGCTTCTCCATTGCGGACCCTTCCTCGACCGCAGTATGGACGCTGCTCCCGATTCAAGAGTAGACTTCGAGCCCGACGGCTGGCAGAGAAAGGTGCTTGACGGCATCGACGACAACAAGAGTCTATTCGTGGTCGCGCCCACTTCTGCCGGTAAAACCTTCATCTCGTTCTATGCAATGAGAAAGGTCATCGAAGCGGATGATGAGGGTGTTCTCGTCTATGTTGCACCAACCAAGGCCTTGGTCAACCAGATCGCCGCCGAAATTCAGGGCAGATACTCCAAGAAGTTCAAGTATCCTGGAAAGAGCGTGTGGGCTATTCACACCAGAGATCATCGAATCAATAACGCCACAGGATGTCAAGTCCTTGTTACTGTACCTCACGTGCTTCAGATCATGCTTTTGGCCCCCTCGCACGCCAACTCGTGGGCGACTAGAGTGAAACGCATCATTTTCGATGAAGTTCACTGCATTGGCCAAGCTGAAGACGGTGTCGTCTGGGAGCAGCTTCTATTGCTCGCCCCTTGCCCCGTCATCGCACTCTCGGCCACAGTCGGCAATCCTGATGTTTTCAGCGACTGGCTGGCGACCACCGAGAAGGCCGCAGGTATTGACTTCGAGATGGTTAGACATCCATACAGATACTCCGACTTGAGAAAGTTCTACTACGATCCTCCAAAGAAGTTCTTGTTTGACGGTCTAGGTCAGAAGAAGGGTCTACCAACCCTTGGCCTAGATGGTACTACTGGATTCGAATACCTTCACCCTGTTGCTTGCCTTGTCAACCGCTCAGCAGGTATGCCGGACGACCTCTCCTTCGAACCTCGCGACTGTTACACACTCTGGAAAGCTATGAAGGAGCACTCGAACGACAAGTACAGTTTGCCAGCAGAGCTTGACCCCACCAGCGCCTTGCCCAACGTTATTCGCAAGCAGGAGGTTCTGCAGTGGGAAGCGGGGCTGAAAAAAGTCCTGGCTGCATGGATGGAAGACCCCGCGTCTCCTTTCAGTGCTGTCTTCACAACTCTCTCTGGCAAGCGACCTCAAAAGGAAGAGGTTTATGCACCCACCGGAAAGCGAAACGGTCAACGAGAAGCCCAGGAGGTTAAGGAAGATGATTTCCTCCCCTTGCTTTGCCGACTTCATGAACAGGATGCGATGCCCGCCATTTTATTTAACTTCGACCGCACAAAATGTGAGGATATCTGTGGTAAGATCCACGATGATCTGAAGGAAGCCGAGGACCAGTGGAAGGCCACCGATCCGAAGTGGAAGGCCAAGATTGTTCAATGGGAGGCTTGGAAGAAGGAGCAAGAGCGCAAAGGTGCCAAGGCCAGCAAAGTCTCAAAGAGCAAGAAGCCTGCTGAAGAGGGCATGACCAAGGCAGACATGCAGCGTGATGCTGCTGATACCGACGCTAATGGTTTCGAGGGCTTTGATCCCGCAGCTCCCCAAGACGGCTACCACTTCTGCAACTTCAAGGCTATTCAGATCTCTGAACTTGAGGACTACATGAGGGAGCTGGAGTGGAGACGCGTGCCGCAATGGCTCATCGTTGCCTTGACGAGAGGTATCGCCGTCCATCACTCGGGTATGAACCGCAAATATCGCCAGGTTGTTGAGATCCTGTTCCGCAAGGGCTTCCTCAGAGTCGTTGTCGCAACCGGTACCCTTGCTTTGGGTATCAACATGCCCTGCAAGACTGTTGTGTTCACTAGTGAATCTGTGTTCTTGACCGCTCTTGAGTACCGCCAATGTGCCGGTCGTGCTGGTCGTCGTGGTTTCGATCTGCTTGGAAACGTTGTCTTCCAAAACATGCAACACGACAAAGTCCTGAGACTGATGTCTTCAAGATTGCCCGATCTCAACGGCCATTTCCCAGTCACCACCACCCTGGTCCTTCGTCTCTTCACCCTCCTTCATGGATCGAACAATTCGAAGTACGCCGCCTCTTGTATCAACTCCCTGCTTTCTCAGCCTCGTCTATACATGGGAGGCCCTTCTTTTAAGGATCAGACTCTGCACCATCTTCGTTTCTCTATTGAGTATCTCCGAAGACAGCAACTGCTCGACGCGAACGGCACAACCCTGAACTTTGCTGGTCTGGTCTCACACTTGTACTTTACAGAGAACTCCAGTTTCGCATTCCACGCGCTGCTCAAGGAGGGTTACTTGCACAGACTCTGCGCAGACATTGATAATAACGCAGAGTCAGTAGTCAACACTTTGATGCTGGTTATGTCGCATCTGTTTGGCCGTGTGTACTGCCGCAAGTCTGATGCGGAATATCGCGAGAAGGTGGTGAAGCCATCCTCCTCGATGGTGTTCCTGCCTCCATTGCCAGAGGAAGCAGCTCAGGTCTTGAACGAGCATGGACAGCAAACGCTTGATATCTTCAGTACCTACGTCCGTACCTTTGTCGACCAGCATGTACAGCAGGCGGATGATGTTCTGCCGCTCACTGCTAGACAAGCCGGAGCCTCATCGGTCGATTCTGCTCCTGGGCTGGGCGAAGTCTCGCTTCCCTCGACCAAGATCCGTTCGCCATTTGTCGCCCTGTCCGGACACACTGACAACTTCAAGTCTATCAGTGAACTGTGTCGCTCGGTCAGATCAGGTGTCTTCCTCGAAGAGTCAGCCATTCCTCATGTGGCTATGCTCTCTCACGACCTTGACCAACCCTTGAACGCCTACCTGGTTGACTTCTTCAAGCACGGCGACGTCAAGACCCTGGAGAGGGCGAACGGCATTAGACGTGGTGATGTCTGGTTTATGCTTAACGACTTCTCCTTGGTCCTTGCTACAATCATTACCAGTCTGCTCAACTTCATGAAGCTCAAGGTTGGAAGCGACATGGACTTCCTTGACACTATGGGAGAGCTTGACACTCTAGAAGAAGCTGAGGACGAGACAGTCGCTGTCAAGGAGGACGGAGAAGCCGTTCCTGCTCCCAGCGAAGCACCCAAAGCCGCCATGGCTACGATCACAAAGAAGAAAGCAAAGAAGGCTGAGAGCTGGGAAGACATGGCAGATGAGGAAGAGGTGATTGAGAAGGATTACAACGAGGCCGCCGCCAAGTTGGACGAGCTCAATCTCGACAGTGCCGCTTGGGAAGGCCAGGGCGGTGAGAAGGGCTTGCTCAAGGTGCTGAAGGCATTCCAGAGATTGCACTCGGAGTTCAACCTGAAGTTCAAGGCCATGTGGGCATAGATGTTTACGAACATTCGGTTCATGTAGATTGTAAAAATAGATCAGATACTGATAGACCGTACAATTGCCTTTTCCTCTGTCACCATGTTTCTCCCAACAACCATATTGTGAATAAGCTCGGCGCAAGTGGGTAGCTGACGTTTGATGACGGTGTTGGCCTTGGGTAGCACGACCACGCGACTGACTCTTTGGAGTGTCTCGCGAAAGTGCTACGAGCAAAGACCGGTAAACAAAAGTTGCTACCGGTTCTCTGCGACTATACGCCGGCTTTACGTCGCGATATACGCGCCTTATATATCGATCTCGTCTTTGGAGATATTGATTACGATCTCGGAGATTGTCGAGCCAAGAGCTCACGCGAGCTGGAGGAGCCGACACGAGGGGCCCGTCTCCTAGATGCCATAGGGGCTTTACCGTTGTGCATCAGATGGGGGGAGAGGAGGGATAAGCAGATCTTCATGTTTCGAAATAGAGTCGTTGACATTCTTCCAACGAATGAGAGATCAAGGAGTCAAAAGAGATCCAACGTCCAACATAAGGCGGATGATCTCACGATTTTTTCTCTCTGCGCAGTCGCGAAGCCGAGTCCCGACTGCGCCTTGGGGTCGACGCCCAGCTGTAAACACCGAAGCCTTGTCCAATTTCCGAGCGTTCGGGCTTTCTTGTACGACGTGTTGAGGTATATGTAATACGCCGCCAAGGTAAGATGAGGAGGGCGTATCGTTTGTGTAGGCATCCCTTTGCTCCTTCGAGCCCCTCATGTCATAAGGAGCCCAAGCCCCCTCGCAATCGAACTCGTGTTACATTCTCCCTTCTGCTCAACTCTGAAGACTCTCAAACATGTCGATCGTGAAAAGACCCACCATCAGAAACCGCCGGATATCTTCCTCGCCCTCGCCACCGNNGGGGAGCCCGCACCCTGCTTATGACCCAATTCGGATGGAACCAGTGGAACGTCTGGGGATCTCCTCTGCTGTACCTCTCTCGATCAAGCAAGTCGACCTTGATGGCTATGATATCGTCCCTTACGTACCCGCATACCACAATACCTTTGAACTACCTGACTCAAGCTACTATGGCCTTCAAGAACTCCAGGATGACATCGCCAAGGCCATCTCGGCACAAAACGGCTCTCCTCATCGTCGCGTGGAAGCAAAGCGAGACTTCTATTTCAAGCTGTCGGCACACTATAGGCGGCATACAGATGAGAAACGTCAGGACGTGCGTGTCACGGCGCAAAATTGGGATGAGTTGAGGCTACTGCTGCTGAGCGACGAGGTGCATGTCGCGTGCTTCTCTGTCCTGTGGTGGAAGAAGACGACAGGACAGAGGAAGGCTGACCGCGCGGAGTTGGGCAGTAGTCTGGCTTGCTGTGTCATACAGTAGCCTATACAGGAGATGGGACCCTTACAAGGATCTTGTATGTCGCCTCGCCAAATCTTCGAGACGACTTACCCCATGCACTCTCCATGACAGGCCCCCTCACGACTTATGGACGACAGTGTACACGAACAAATATCAGTCCCACGGCAAACATAACTCTGGTTTTGGAGTTGGCCATCATGGAACTTTCACTCGCCAAGACGCCACAGCCATGCATTCCGTGGTGCCATCAATCTCTGGGCTTCTCACAACAAACGAATGTCGCAGTACCCAAGGCCGACAGGAAGTTTGAATCAGGATATCATCGATGAGATCTGCACAACGTCGAAGGGTTGGGCAACGCGGGAGATTGGCCCCTTGAGGACATCCCAGGACCGACCGACAGCTGGGTTTGACGGGAATGTCGGAAATGCATATGAGTTAGGCGTACCGGGAGGGAAATCCTTTCCAACGAGAATCACGAATAACGAACGCTATGAACTTTTCACCCAATCTTCACTTTTCGATGTTTTTTTGTCCGGTAGCCGAGTCGCCTGAGCCATCGGAAAGTATGGACGCCTGAGCCATGAGTTACCCTGATGCCTGTCATGGACGGAAGCTATAGCTTTGACAGGGAGCTAGATGGTGGTGCTTGGACTGCGTCTGAAACGAATACGGCGCATGCCTTACTTCGGGTATGAGGTATCCGGTAAGCGGGAGCAAATAGCCTTGGCTGTCAGATTCTAGAGATAATCAGTCAGCCCTCATTTTTGCTCCACATTGTCTACTGAGCAAGGGTCAACGACCTGATATGATCATTCAGAGCAGCCCTATTAGAATCTTGTCGTGTGCTTGGGGCAGCGTCGGGTTTGACCTTCCTTTCCGAGAGCACTCCATATCAGGCAGAACTTCGGGAGCTTAGGCACGTCATCAGGAAGGCCACCTACACTTCTGAGTGAGCAAGTGAATAACCATCTATCTATCCACTAAAAACAATCATGTCAATCAAGAACATCGTTCTGGTGGGTGCCGATGGCAACCTTGGACCTGGGGTGCTCAATGGTCTGGTTGGGACGGGAGCTTTCAATGTCACAGTCTTCAAGCGAAAGTCCTCGAAATCAAAGTCCAACTATCCGGAGGGTGTTCAAGTCAAGCTGTTATCGGACGACTTCCCAATCGATGAACTGGTACCGGCTCTCGAGAATCAGGATGCCATAGTCAGCACCGTCTATGGCGCACAAGTAGACTTGCAGAAGCGTCTCGCCGATGCAGCTATCAAAGCTGGCGTAAAGCGTTTCATTCCCTCAGACTTCGGAAGCTGCGATTCGCAGAGCAAGAGAGCTATGGAGCTTGCGCCTATCTACATCGCCAAGTCACAAGTGCGCGACTACCTTGAGAAGCTGGCTCAAGAGCACCCCGGATTCAGCTGGACAAGTCTTGTATGTGGACACTTCTTCGATTGGGACCTAGGATTCTTCCATATCGACCTGAAGGCGAGAAGCTTTGAGATCCTTGATGATGGCGAGGTTTACTGGAGCACCAGTACATTCGCGCAGATTGGTAGAGCTACGGCTGCTATCCTGCAGAAGCCGGATGAAACAAAGAACCGCTTCGTCTACATTCAGAGCTTCCGCATCAACCAGAATCAGCTCTTGAAGTCGTTCGAGAAGGAGACTGGTCAGTCATGGAACGTCAAAAAATACGACTCGTCGGATTATGTGAAAGAACGCAAGGCGAAAGCAGATGGAGGCGACAAGTCAGCCGTGGAAGATCTGGTCTGGGTTTTGGGCACGCTGGAAGCCGATTGGGAGGCTCGTGATGGNTACGCCAATGACCTTCTTGGGCTACAGCAAGAAGATCTCGACGAAGTGGTTGCAAGGATCGTCAAAAGCAATTAGGGTGTTCCCAAATTGCCTTGATAGACTACTTCCAAATAAGAGACGCGAAACGTGTAAAAATGACTCTCCCTGGAATCAAGTGATTTTCACGACATATTCGTACATTGCTATGGTCATCATCTTTGAGCAAAAACTCCTCTGAAGTATGTGGCCCACACGTAAGTTGATTGGTACGAATTCCCTATGCACAAAAGTTACTCACTGACTCTTCTCTCACAACGACACAAGGCGACTAATTGTACTCTAAAAAGGCACAAGGGATTCGGAGAATGGAATGAGACCAAGGAGAGCGTATGATAACTCAGCTCTCAGTGGAGACTGCTCGTTTTCGGAAAACCATTGTGCATTTTTATAGCTACTCGTGTTGCGATCGATTCGGCTGGAAAGTGCTTCACCTGAGAAGCTCTTTCTGTTTTGAGATTCGACGCCGTCACTAAACCATCAGACACGCGTCAGTTCCATCCGTCTTGTCACACAGCACTATTCTTCAATGGCAGCTATTGCAACATCTCGATCTTTGGACTTGTTAGAACGCTTCCACGTCGCTCAGGCACGGGCGGGATCGATTCCTTACATCACGATAATCGGTCTTATGGTCGTCAGTCATGCGGATTTCTCTCAAATTCTGGCCCAAATCACTCAGAATATTGATCAGCTCCTGAGATTGCATCCAGTCCTAGCTGCGAGCGTTGATGATAGCGATATTCGACGTCCCAGATGGATACCAAACCACGAGGATCCGCCTTTCGTCACTCACGACCCGATGGTCCACCCCATTATCGGTCCTGAGGTTGACCCGGTGCAGTGTGTTACTCAAGTTGCTGAGGCAGAGGACGCCGAAGCTCAGGGCTTTAACCTACAGGGACCTCTTTGGCGTGTTGGGATCTACCAACTAACACAACAACCACTTGATGGCTATTTTATTGCGTTGACCTTCCATCATGTCGTCACCGATGGCATAGGCGCCCTCAAGCTCTTCGAAGATGTCATGTGGCAGCCGTCTGCTGTCCCGACAACATCATCTCGTCCACGACCGCAACCAATGCCGCCCAAAGCACAAAAAACGATGAGAATGCAACCCTCAGTCGCCGGGACGATGAGGAAGGGAGCTCGTTGGATCCTCAAACAGAGATCCTCTGGCCCATCTGGGAAGATCATGCGTGGGCTCGGTGCAATAACCAAATGGCCTCCGCCAGGACTGTTGAAGCAACAACCAAGAAAGCCCGACGTCAGCCATGCTGCGGTTGATTTTGGAAAAGACCAGAACAGGATCGTCGAACGGCTAGAAGCTCTGGGACACCAGATCGGCAGTGTGCACTCAGTCCTGCACACTGCTGCTGTCGTTGCACTGGCCGCAGCCATTTCGAAGGGTGTTGGTGAGGACAATTTCGACACTATCGGCACAGAAACACCAGTATCGCTGCGCATAGAGGGCCAACATCCACGGATTGGAGGCCATTACATGGGTCTTACCGAGAGGTCCATCCCACTCCCTAGTCTACGCTCAGAGACAATCGCCAGCTTCACTAGATATATGAACCGCTACATGCATTCGCCACAGGCAGAGAGCGACGCCAGAAGCAGAGTAGGNGGGTTTCGATTGATGCCTGATCGATTAATACCTGATCTGTGGAAAGCATGCCTCACCAAGAAAGGGACGTCGAATGATCCATATCGCAATTCGCTCATGATCTCCAACCTCGGCCGCTTTGAAACCAGACATATTCCTGGTCTGGACAAGGTTTGGTTCTGCCACGCCTGCATGCCCTGGGGCGCTGCCATCAACATGGACGTGGTCAGCCTTAGCTTGAAGAAGGCTTCAGATGTCAGTGCAAGGCGAGATTCAAGGCTCACCGTAATGGTTTCCTGGCTCGATGGCGCTATCGAGAGAAACATCATCGATCGCTTCTGTGCGGCACTCGTCAGAGTTATGAACCTAATGGCCAGAGCCGGAGGTGCACCGAACTTGGACCGTCATGCCATGCGCACCAAAAATCTTCAGGACCTTGCGGATTAGGCTCGCCAAAAGGTGGACGAGGAATTGGGTGTTAGCTAGGTAGTCATTCTTTCACGCGAAAATCTGGAACCCGTTCGCTTTCCTACTTAACAACCATCATCTTGACCAGCTGTAAAATTGCAAAAATAGTGTTACATCTGAGACTTCGTCCACAGAGAGAGCAAAAATTCAGAACTCTCAGTGGCCGAAGCCTCTGGAACACTAACACTGAGCGTTTTTATAGGTGACTTTCTTGCGGTTGGTTTGTTTGGAGATCACGAAAGAAGAGTTCTGGGTGAATGGGATAGGATGTATGCCTCTTACACACAAGTAAAAGGAATGCAAAACATACAGCAGCAGGGATTCCCACGTGGTCACCCACCGTAGTACTAATCTGCCGTTCAACTGCTTATGTATGGCAGAGCGGACGGGATGCCCAGTTTTCAGCTGACTGTGGCCGTATGTGCTAGAAATGCTATCCCAGCTCAGTATAATTCACACATCCATGATAGTTCTCGATCAAACAGCGTTCACTCCTGTGGGTGAGCCACGTGCATGGAGGACTGTTCCAGCGCAGCACTCGACAATGGCCCAAACGGTCGCCGAATCTTGCAGTATCTTGGACGACATGTCGCAAGATGGTGGACCCGGAGAGACAGGCCGGTGGTTTCTCGAGCAACAGGCGTTGAGCAAAGATAAGCATATGCAATAATGAGCCGGCTCAAGGCGGGCGACGAGTCATGGATATGGATCATCAAAAACGCAGGTCGAGGCGGAGGTGCGGGCGGACTTGCTCGAAGCTCTGGCGCACGGCCCAAAAAAAAAGTCGCGACGAGGTCGGCGTTGGTGCATGAGCAACTCAGCATAATCCATATCGCGTGCCTTTTCCCTCCTTCTAGTCGTCGTCGTCTCGCTCGCAGCTCCTCCTTGTTCGACCCCCGTTCATCCTCTGTCCATTCTTTTCTCGAGTCTCTCCGCTCACTTACACACATATCACAATGGTCAACATTCCCTCCCCCAAAGATGGCTTGTCCAAGGAGTACAAGAAGGAGTCGACCGCTGCTAGAGTCCTCGGTGCTGGTGCGCAAACTGTCGTCGGGACAGGCACGAGCATACAGTTGACATGANNAGCAGGTTCCGCTGGTATCGCCGAGCTCGCCGTCTTCCATCCCGTCGACACCATCGCCAAACGTCTCATGAGCAACCAGGGCAAGATTGTCGGCATGACCCAGTTCAACTCGGTCATCTTCAAGGACAAGGCCACTGCTCCCATCGGCACTCGCTTCTTCTCTCTCTTCCCCGGTCTCGGCTATGCCGCCGCCTACAAGGTCATGCAGCGTGTCTACAAGTACGGTGGTCAGCCCTTCATGCGCGACTACCTGGCCAAGAACCACGGCGACTTGTTCTACAACACTTTCGGCAAGGGCAACGGCAAGGCTATCATGCACGCCACTGCTGGCAGGTAAGGCTCGACAAGAACTCGACACCCTGCCGAGGCGCATAGCTGACAACCCCTCTCNAGTCTGATTGGTATCGGTGAAATTGTCATTCTCCCTCTCGACGTCCTCAAGATCAAGCGTCAAACGAACCCCGAGGCTTTCCGTGGTCGCGGTCTCTTCAGAATCATCGCCGACGAGGGCTTCGGTCTCTACAGAGGTTGGGGCTGGA
Source organism: Aureobasidium uvarum (assembly GCA_903853725.1). Lineage (NCBI taxonomy): Eukaryota > Fungi > Ascomycota > Dothideomycetes > Dothideales > Saccotheciaceae > Aureobasidium > Aureobasidium uvarum. Next base: position 1,471,088 of record CAINUL010000015.1, read on the forward strand.
CTGCCGCCCGTAACGCTCCCGGTTCTTTCGCTGTACGTACACTCGACTTGTCTCCAGCCAGAGCATTTCACTGACGCATAATACAGCTCTTTGGTGGTAGCGCGGCTGCCAAGGAATACTTCTTCAAGCTCTCCGACTACAATAGTGCCACCTGGTTCCAGAACTTCATCGCCTCCATCGCCGGTGCCTCTGCCTCGCTCATTGTCTCAGCTCCTCTCGATGTCGTCAAGACCCGTATCCAGAACCGCAACTTCGAGGCCAAGGAATCTGGTTTCCGCATCATCTCCAACATGGCCAAGCACGAGGGCATGACTTCCTTCTTCAAGGGTCTTACTCCCAAGCTCCTGATGACTGGTCCCAAGCTCGTTTTCAGTTTCTGGCTGGCTCAGACTCTTATTCCTGCTTTCAACAAGATGCTCTAGACGAATTAGATGCCATGATGTAAGAGTTTATGCGATAGTAGCCGTCTGAATGGAGAGACGGAGAGCGATTTTCTTCTAATAGCTGCATCGGGCTGCAAGGGGCAGTCGGATCGGGTGTACAATGTTTGGGGACATATGGGAATTTGCAAACGGCCAGCCATGCTTTTTGAATTGTAACATAGAAAAAGGACGGCGCATGATGGAAATGATACCTCTTCTCTACCTTTGACTGCTGCATCTCTCTCCAGACAGACCAAAAGATCAAACAATGGTTCGACCTCCTGTCGCTCCCGCTCGGGCACTCCCGAGGCTTGGGCAGCACGCGGTCCCCGCGCTTGGTGACGGGGCGCATACAGCAAATCGCTAAGCGCATCCAATCAATCAATCGAGCGAGCAATCTAGAGGGCAGAACGTGATTGTGGGCGTGTTGCAGCGTGCGAGTTACCAGCCTCACACACCCGTAAACTTGACGTCGCCTTTGTTTTCACTCCCCTTGTTGTTGCACATTCACACCGCCGCCGCACAGCCAGCTTGGGCCGTTGCGGATAGTCGTTTTCCTTGACACATAACGCTCATCCTCCGCAGGTTCGGCAGGCACGGTCAAACTCAACCCCGGATTGAATATCGAAGTTGATTGATTGCAATGTCGCGCTCACGGTCAGTCGGTCGTGACGATGGACTCGGCACAAACAAGCAACAACAATCTCAACATCGCCGCGCCAGCAGCACCCTGGGCCCTGGCGATGATTTCCACGCTNNGGGTAAGTCTCGACAAACAAGAACGCATCCGTATAGTGCCCAACTGAACAAATTACTTAGCTTTGTCAAGCGCTTGGTCGGCGTGCTCGACAATCACGGCAAAGTCATCAAGAAGAACGCCAATCTCCTGAGTGAGATTTCGTCCACTCTTCGAAGTCACTCATACTCGAAACTGCCACGTCCCGTCAGTGAACCAACACTGAAGGTCCCTACTACACCCGTCGATCAGTCCACGACACCCAACGATAGCGCTGTCGAGTCCAGCCCTGAGTTCATGCCGCCTACGCCTCCTGACACGCCCACTATCGAAGTATCCGACTGGGCTTACCATCCACCTATGCCCAGCGACGTTAGACAACAGTACGAGCAGCCAAAGGTCCCAAAGATCGTCATCAAGGACCACAGCACTTCGACCTCGACCATTATCAGTGCCCCTGTCGACGCCACCATGAACCTTTCCATCTCTTCCACCGACAACGCTGACGCCGTCGTAACCACTGCCGACATGACTGCCAGCGCTTCCGACAAGCACAACACCTCCTTAATCCCTGTAAACCAAAAATCGATCAGACTTTCCAACAAGGGCTCGTCCTCCTTCACAACTCCTTCGACCGCCCAGACGACACCCAGCATGGCCGCTACCGCTCTATCCGAATCCAGCTCGGTCGATCAGATCACTGCGTCGGAGGAGGATATCGCCCAGTGGTATGCCTACCATGCAGACCGCGCAGCTAAGAGCTTGCGCTACGACTTGCGTGAGATTGACCTGAAGATGGATCGTTTCGTCCGCCGCATCAACGATCTGAACTCACAGTGCTCGGCTCTCAACGACCTCATGTCGTCCAATGCCTCGACCGCCCTCAACCCCAACACCCAGCAGCACCGTCGTACTAGAAGTACCCCAGCTGTCCAGGGCAACGACCATTTCACCCGCAAGGAAAAGGATATCCGCGACGACATCAAGGAAGCCTTCCAGAGTCTTCGCTCAGCGCTTGCTTTTTACCGCAAGCAGCGCGTGGCTNNCCCCCTCGAGCTTGTCAATGCCAAAGCCGATGTTGTCATGCCTGGCTACTGGTCCATGGACGCTTACGGCAAACGTCGCGCCCTCTTCCACTTTTACAACCGCAACAGAGACATTTCCAGACCTGGTGATCGCGCTCGCTATCATGACGCCATGGCTCTTTTGGATGCTTGTACGGCCATGTCGTTGAACCAGGAATTTGTCGACAAGATTGACAGATGGGAGAGCCAGATTGGTGTCATGAAGAGTCAATCTGGTACCGACACGGTTATCCCTTGATCGCGATGATATGGCGAGTCGTATCGAGGGTACCATCGCTCACACCCACGTTCCCTGACACAGTCGAGGTTCAGCTGCCTTCCTTTCCTGTTTCTCTGCACATATTGCATGGCACCGGCGTCTTCGATCATGTGCTTTCCTCTCTCGATCGCTTTGTTTTGTCCTGTTGTTTTTTTTTCTGGTGGAATTTTGTTCTTTGGTGTTGGTTTCTTTGACGAGATGATGATGGATGCATGGTTGCATGTGGCCCCGGCGCGCTTTTTGAAAAGATACCCCCTTTTGTCTCGTGTTTTCCTTTTCTTCTTTTAAACACTCTCTGGACACACTGTACAGTCCTTTCAGATTTGGCATTGGCGCTGTAATTAGTTTCTTGTCCTTCTTCTCTTTCTTTCATAATCATGGAGCGCAAAGGAAGCAAAGCAAAGCAAGAGTGCGAATTGTGCAAAATGAATACAAACCTCTAGTTGCCTCTACTGTCTATTTTTGCCTTTTCCTCTAGTATCAGATCCTTATTGCTGCTTTGGTCTCATCAACATGTCGATTGCTAATCCGTATGCCTCGTCGCGCTTGCGTTCCTGGTGCGAGCCAGGAGCTGCTCTCTTGTCCCATGCATGTCCGCATTTATCCATACGTCTGAGCACTACGTTCTCTCCGTGCTTCTCCTCGACACGCTTGGCCAGACGTTCAGTTTCCAGACAGAGACTGTCACGTCCGCAGGTAATAAACAAGGAGTTCTTGGGGTAGTTGTCTACAGGTCCAAGAGCAGGTGAGACGCGAGGATCTGCCTTGTCGGGATCCAGACGCAGGTACGAGGCGTCGAACAAGCGGGCCATCTTTGCAGTCATGTCATTAGATCTGCCATCGTCTTCTGGGGGTGACTTTGACTCTGGCGTCATGGAGAGATCGGTAGGCGGGTAGAAAGCCAGCAGTGTGTTGAACGTGTCCTTGGGAAAAGTCGATGCAGCTGCGACACAGGCCATGTTTGCACCAGCACTGAAACCAGAAATGGCGATTTGAGAAGTCGAGTAGACGTCAGGTTGACCAAGGACCCATTTTACAACATCTTCGGCATCGTTGTGACATGCGGGCCAAGGATACTCTGGGGCAAGGCTGTATTGAATGTCCAAGACCGAGTAAGGAGTTGAAGAGGAAACGTTGCGGCAGAAAAAGTCGTCCGAGCCGTGGAGGGGGAAGACGAAGCCGCTGCCATGGAAGTTGACCAAGAGCGGCGATGGAATGCCAGGAGTGAACGAAGTCGATTTGTAGACATGAGCCTTGATGTTGCGACCGGACCTTGACGGAATTTGCAAAATCGAGTCTGGTGAGGCGTTTGGCATCATGCCGCTCCACCACACATTGAGGCGGGCGAAGGTGACGAGCGCTTTGAGGCGCAAGTACCTGAAGAGGTTCTTTAAGGCGAGCAACATGTCGGGGTGGAGGTCGAGCTGAAGAGAGAAACAACCTACAAATGCTTCACGAGGGAAGACATCGATATTTACTCATCCGAGTGGCCGGCACCGGCATCTTCCAGTTACCGTACAGGCTCGCGACCTTCATCAAGCAGATAGGCGCAACGGCGGCAAGTTAGGAGGCAATCAGAGAGAAAATAATACGACGGGCGCGTCGTGTCGTGAGCGGTATAGCTCGATCGGGAGAAGCGACTGTCGCGGAACGTGGCCGCCCCACTTGGCAAAGGATGATTTGTGTCAGGGTTCGACGGCTCAAACATGGCGTGTTCATCTTCCAAATGGTGACCATGATATGTTTCGATACGTGAAGAAGTCTTTCCTATGCGAAGTGTGTAACCATGAGAGTTGAAAGAGGGCAGGAACGATGCGCGATGGTCACGCTGACAATAATGACGTTTCTGTGTTTGGCCGATCGACCTTGGACCTACCTAAACTTCTAGCCATAACTATTCGAAATTACAAACAATCATTTACATCAACCTATTCCTAACTATCGAGCATCGCACCACATCGCTAAGTATGAGTACTGGCAGTCAACCCCATGGCCAGCTGGTGCGTCTCCGCGCCCTCACCCCATCACAGCTCCCTGCCCACCCGGACCTGGCAGCATTGCAAGCCGGCGCTCCGGCATTGCCAGACCTGGAAACCTTCATCACTAGCATCTTGACTGAGGCCTCGACTTTTATGACCGACTACCTACCAAACAACTTTGCCATCAAGGACCGCTCGAAGAAATCTCCGCCCGCAAAGGCTACCATCCAACTTCTGGCTCACGAGATCCCTGCTCAGCAATTGGGTCCCAATGCACACGACGAGGCATGGTTTGCACGTACAAGTCTTCACGAAAACAAGAAGGAATTAGGCACTGCCAACTGGGACGAGTTCGAAGCTGGTATTCTTGATGACCACAGTCTGCACGAGTCACAATACACTCCGGACGTGTTTGATGCCCACAAAGTTCTATCCTGGGATCCAAAGTTGGCCGAGAAGCAAGCCAAGGTTGGCAATTGGGTAAAGGTTGGCCTGAACAGTGAGTCTTGACCATTGCATGCACGGTACGTGTAGCTAATCTGAAACGTCATCNNAGTCTTTGAGATGGGCCATCATATCCCACCTCCTTTGGACAACCGCGCCTTCCCGGTGCTTGTTGTTACAGCTCGCTCGGCTGGTCCCAATAACCCATCCTTCCTGGTCGTTCAGATTCCGGTCGACATCACGAAGCTTGACAAGGCAATGTACTCCACACAGAAGAACAAGCTTGCAGGTGACACTGCCGAAAAGAAGAAGCCTGTCACCCTTGGCCAGTACGTCAGCATTGAGCGCTGTACCATGGTCGAAGATATCAATGTAAAGTGGCAGATGGCTACAGCCAGCGATGCGAAGGGCAACCTACCAATGTGGGCACAGAAGATGGGCATCCCCGCTGCTATCATCAAGGATGTCGGTCTCTTCATTGACTGGAATGATAAGAAGAGAGGATGAGTTGCTGAGCGTTGCATTGTCTGTTTACACTACTTCGATACCCCTGCGTTCTCATCCTGAAATCTTGATCTACCCTGAAATCGTTTGATCAATATCTCTCCCTTGTCATACTTCATGATCTGTGGTCAGTTATGTGGAAGTACTTGTGCATCCAAGCGGATCTACAGCTTGTGCTTCTTCTCGCCAGAAGCAATCTTCCTAAACTGCTCCTGCGGTACACCACTGACGAATCGATCCAACCCGCCAAAGACTTCGGCAACGCCCTGAGCATCCAAAAGCTCCCTCTCAGGTCTTCTGATCAACTTCTTAATACCCAAAAGACTTTCAGGGATCAAATGCTTGCCGAGTCTATCATCAACCTCCTGCAGCACCAACTCCAAGAACTTGTCGCTGTCGCCAGGCTTGACATCCATGACACCATTCACATAACCCACATTGACAAGCTCCTCACAAGTCAACCTCTTACTCATAATCAACGCCTCATTCGCCTTTGAAATGCCCAATCTGGACACAAACGCCCTGCTGGAACCGCCCTCGGCCACCAACCCCAGACTGCTGAATGGAGTCAGGATAAACGTGTGTGGAGCCGCATACACGAAATCGGCGAATCCGGTCAGGGCGGCAGAGAGGCCCACGGCAGGGCCGTTCAATGCGGCAACCAGGATCTTGGGGTGTGTGTAGAAGGCGTGTGTGATGTGTAGGTTTTGGGCGACGAAGCCTTGGAGGTAGTGGCGTTGGATGTCGGTGTCTTTTGGTGGTGCTTTTGAGATTGAGACGTCGGCGCNCTCTGTTGGTTTGAGTCTTTGTCAGTATTCTTTTCGCAGCTTTTGGTAGACGGGAAGGGGTGAATATTTGGGTGAAGAGGAAACGTACGCTGAAAAGTATCGCCCTTTGCCGGTCAAGATTGTAATGTAGATGTTGTCCATGGCGGCAACCTCTTGCATCACTTTGGCAAGGCGGAAGTAATGGTCTCCATTGAGTGCATTCAGCTTCTTTGGCAGATTGAGGGTGATGATGGCGATATGCCCCCTGGTCTCCAATGTGACCTCCTGCTCGACTTGAGACATTGCTGATGTTGCTGTGTTATAGTTTTGACGTTTCTTTGGTATTTTGGGACAATGCGTTGTTCCAAGCAGCAAGAGTCGCGATTCCGGGTGTCGAGCTCACAGTTGTCTTTACCTAGGCAACTTTTCGTGGGAGACCGTTGGTGTGTGGGGTACCGAGGCATTCGCGTGCGGCAAGCACGCACGCGAAAGAGGGTCCTCTCGGATGTTGCTTCCGAAGCCCTGGATGCTTGCTATATTTGGTTGTCTTGAGATGTTGCAGGACAGCAGCTTGACTGTGTCACTGGTCGTGTCAGATCTCTCGAACTGTGTCGGTTGATAGCTGTAAGTTTCTCCGTCTCCTTTCGGTCGTGTCGCCAGTGCGATAGGGATATCTACAATTCGAGACAAGAAACATAGTCACTCTTATACACGGTTAGATGGGATCAATCCAGAAGCATGCCAATTCAGATCGTATACCATGCACGCTTGTAGGTGCTTAGCAAATCGACTATAAAACGACTCTCTCACATCCGCTTACACGCTCTGTATTCTGACTGATCACCCTTGCTTCTGCAGAGTGTATACAACATGGAAGAGCCGATGGACAGGGTGATGGTGCTGACAATCTAGAATGTCAAGGATAGCATGATGCTCGAAGAGCGATATTACAACAACCTCCCTGCAAGAGATATATCTGCTGTCATTCGCTGGATGGTACAGTAGATAGACGAGGACAAGATATGAATCGACAGATGAAGCATGTGACAAAAAGACAGAGCAAGTTGCAGCAAGAAAAAGAAGCCGAGGCGCTCCGGGCAAGCTACGTCAGCACAATAAGCAGAGCCAGCACGCAGCACGATCAAAATGCAAGGGCTCACGAGGCTTCCAGGACGACGAGGATTCAAAGCTTTTGCCGCTATATATCGATATCACAGCATACGCACAACAATGGCATACACGACATTCGAGGGCACACACAAAACGGACGACGGCGTTGAGCTGTACACCAAAACGTGGAAGGTGTCGGACGATGCGGCCAAGGCACGCATGCTGTTTGTGCATGGCTTCAGTGACCATTGCAACAATTACCCAGTCTTGTTTGAGCACTTGGCTAACCAGGGTATCGATGTCTATGCCTTTGATCAACGGTAAACTTCTCACCACTTTTTCTTTCTCCTCTTCTTGCATCATCTTACTGACATCTCCATGCACAGAGGATGGGGTCGCTCAGTCCACCACAAACATGAGCGCGGCCTCACGGGTCCCACCACCCGCGTCCTCGCCGACATAACCAGCATGCTCAAGACCCTTCTCCCCACCCCTGTGCCCCTCTTCCTCATGGGCCACAGCATGGGCGGCGCCGAAATCCTGCACTACGCATCCACCGGACCCTCGGACGTCCTCTCCCAAATCCGCGGCTTCATCGCCAGCGCACCACTCATAAGCCTCCACTCCGACACTCGCCCCTTCAAAGCCACCGTATACGCCGGCCGCCTCGCCGGCCGTGTGTTGCCCAGATTCCAACTCGTGCAGAAACTAGACAGTAAATGGTTAAGCAGAGACGCCGAGCAAAACAAACTCTGGGAACAGGATGAACTGTGTCATGACACTGGAACCTTGGAGGGTCTGGCAGGAATGCTGGACAGAGGACTCCAACTCGAAAGCTTCAAGGTGTTGCCAAAGGGAAATGCAGGAGAAGGTGGAAAGACTAGATTGTTGGCGTTACATGGAACCGGTGACCATGTGAATGCGTATGAGGCCACCAAGGCATATGTTGAGCGCTGCACTGAGTTGAGTGACAAGGAGCTCAAGAGTTACGACGGTTGGTATCATAACAGTGAGTTTCTCCTTCTACTTCCTCCCTTCTTGCGAAAAGTGATGCTATACTCACCATTCACAGTGCATGCCGAACCCGGTGACGACAAGCTCCTCTTCGCAAACCACGTCACTGAATGGATCTTGCAAAGATCAGGGCCCGAAGACTCCAAGTCGAAACTCTGATTTTACGACCTTTATGAAGGATACTCGCAAGTGATTCTAGACGGAAAGCAAGAGTTAAATGTTGATGAGAGGAGGAAATTCTGTTCATGAGCAGAGTTTGGATCGAAAGTCTATATCTATAATTCTATAATTGCCATCTATTTGGGTATCATGTTCGCAAGCAGCAAGACCATATTTTGTTTCTTTTGTAATGTCAGGTCTTTCCAAAAACAAACGCCGAGTTTTCCCGTCTATATTTTCCCCAAGTCTATTTTTTGAATGCAAATCGTTTCTGAAGAGTAAAAATGTGTAGTTGTTCTTCCTTTTTGAGGAGGAAAGGCGAAAGGGAAAAGAGCAAATCGGAGTCGTGGCCTGATGGCTGCTGATCGTTGACGAGTCAAGCTTGTCTTGCGCCTGAGACACAATCTCCGACTTTCTTCGCACCTCGAGTCAAGACAGCTCTCAGAGCGCTGCGCGAAGTGAGACGTTTCTCCAGACGGTCAAAGATTGGTTTGAATACCTGTCTGACTCGTGAGGGAAATGGCGACGTACACCGCTATCAAGGCAGCGATTTGAGTCTGTTAGGGCATCCCTGAGCTCTAGTCTCGGTGCCTGTGCCTTATGAATCACACTCATGGGGCTTCAGGGGTTGTGGTCGAAGCCAGACTGACCACCTAGGCCAGAGTACGCGTTCCGTGAACTTTGATACGCAGCCTGCAACTGCGCTGGCGTTTGAATACCATTGTACGAGGGCGCCGATGTCATCATGGGGAAGCCGTTACTCGTGGGACCAGGGAGTTTGAAGTCGTCGGGGTAGGCAGATTGGAAAAGTTGAGGACCGACGGGTTGGGGAGGTGGGCTGCCTCCAAAAGGTGTCGAATCACCGCTGGCAGGATTGCTGCTGTCGTAGATTTCGTCGATTCTGCCACGACCGGTGGGCATAGAAACCATGCTGAAACCTGGGGTGGGCATCTGAGGGAGGGTGTCGTTGATTTTGGAGAGGAGCAGAGGAAGGTATCGTTGTTGACCGCCGCGGAGAGTCGAAATGAGGGAGAGGAATTGGTTGAGGTAATCGCGAGGGCCGTACTCGAAAGTGTGTTGCTCGAAGGGTACGCACGACATGACGTCGGTCAAGGTGCATGCGACATCGAAGAGCTTCTCGACAAGACCGATACCGTGAACTTCCATGGCAGCCTGTGAGAAGCCGCTTGTCGCGGCAATCAAGTCTCTTGAAATCTCGATGGGATATTTGAAGCTCATGGTGCTGTCTGCGGCAGCCGATGAAAGGTAGCCGTGGCTGATGGAGAGCTGCCACACCATTGTTCGGAGCCATTGTTGTGATGTTCTCAAGTCGACAGCCTGGCTCTCGGTGCTATGCAGGTAGGCGGGAAGTGCTTCCGCAAGCTGGTTCTGCAATCTCGCCAGCCACTCGGTCGAGCAACCGACACGAGCCTTATTCCAAAGACCAACAAAGGTATCGTCAAACGGCTTGAAGAGTGTAACGAGGTGTATGAATCCGCTGAGCTCGACTGTTTCCGCGGGGTCGTCGTTGAGGGTGGGGAGATTAATGGTGGCGTGTAGGGTTAAGGGACGGTGACGCTGGATGGCATATGCTCTNNGCAAAGACAATGTTAGTCATGATTTGGACATATCCTACGCTGTAATTTACCTCTCGGTGATGAACAGAAGCCAGTACAGTCGTCGGCGTCGCGACGTCTCGATGAGGTCGCTTTGACTGTAGTGGTTCTCATCTTGCATACCCATGATCTGCGCTAACGTCGTTGCTTCACGGAGGTGGAACCATGCCGTGTTGTGCTTGTCGAGACAGAAATGTGCGCCGAAGAAAAAGAACGATGTGATGACCGACCAGATACCGGGGCTCTCGATGTAGTCGTATCCCTTGCGGACGCGGATAGCTTCGTCCAGCAAAGTCATACCCAGGTTAAGGTGAGCATTCGGTGCCTCAGCGTCTGGTACGATACCAGCTGGGAGCTTGGTATTCGGTTGGATGAGCATGTATGAGCAGAGCGACACGACCAGGCAGTAGGCCTCTACCGAGTTCTCCATCTTTCCAATCGTCTCGCCAACCTTCTGGCGGTGTAGGATCGGCTGTGTCGGGTACATGTTTGCGAAGAAGTAGTCAACGCATGACGTGATGAGCTCCATGGAAAGCAGATCCGGAGTCCTTGAGAAGGCGTTGGCATATTGTGACGCTTCGAATCCCAATCCGTGTCTTGCGCGAGCTGCCAGTTGCGACTGCCTTTGTGTTTCGCGAAGCTCAGAGATGACCTTTGCTCTGCTTCCCTTAGGGCCCTTCTTCTGGGGGATGGCGTTGTAGGTGCATGTCAGGCCAGCTGCAGTGCAGTTCTTGCATGGTCGAGTACCATCACCAATACATTTGACCTTTCTCTTATGGCAACAGTCGCATGCGCGCTTGACGGTAGATAGGGCGGGTCCAGTCGAGTCGGGCATCATCAATGGCATCAATACCTGACCAGATATAAGATGTGATGAGGGGAAAAGTAGGCCCGTTTATAGGTGACGAGGCAGTGAAAATACTTAGGCGTGAGGCTGAATGAGAATAGGTAGAGAAAAAATAGAAGAGAAAACGAAGCGTTCGGGCAAGAAAGAAGAAGCCTTTGGTAATATCCAACGACGAGCATTGCTCATCGACGGCGTTGAGTTGACGCAAAAAGTGGTCAAGCGGGAACCGTTACTTGCCGTGGGTAGCGTCGACGCCGTCGAATCTTAGCATCGAACAGAGCAAGTAGTCCAATGAACACCGATCGCGAGACTACGAAACCACTTACCGATTCAAGCATTGCCAGTATCAATGCGACCTACAGCCGAACTGGGGTGATATATCCATGGGCATCATATCGCATGAAAGTGTTGGCGAGCACGAGGACGCGCATGATCAATCCGCTCATAGCGTGCACATCGCATGCGCGCACTGAACGTTGACCTGCAAGGTTGAGACTGCCGGACCCGGTGATGGCGTATGTTTGAAGAAGACGCCCGTGCGTCCAAAATGCAAAAGCCTTTCACGCCAATCACAGACAACAGCTTGCCTTCCGACCGTTGAAATCCAAGGGTTCGTGACGCACCGAAGCTGCAAAGAAGCAGAAGGAAAAAAAGAGCCTTCTTCTGTTGCACTTTGAGCGACACATTCGTTGTAGGAATATGCGCTGTATTTTCCCGGGCGTAAGAGCTGTTGAAGCCACAAACTCGGTCATCGTATCTCGCTCTGCCAAGCTGCGAGTCGGCCCGAGACTTTTGTTGATGGCCCGTTGGTGAAGCAATCCGAAAATAGGGAGTCGTCGCGAGGGCACCAGGCCCTAAGCCGCCAGAAAGCGACAGCAAAATGATCCCCATCGCCGCTGTTGGTCTCTCAACAAGTGGGAATCGCGAAGCTGTGGTTCAGCTGGATGGTGCCCCTTGTCCAATCCGGACATCGCGAATGGGCTGATTGGGAATCGCCCTGTCGTGACTTTTTGGATTAGCCATGCGACTCCGCTCCTCCTGAACAGTCCTTCTGTCTGGTGCTGCTGGATCCACAATTGTCCAGGAGAGGCGAGTGTCTATTCGGTTGGGTGTTGTTGGTGGTTTCGCAGGTGGCCGGATGAGACTTTGAGAGCCAAATGCTCAGGTCTGGGGGCACACGACCATTTATGTCCTTTGTCAACTGCTTGCCCTGGCGAAGAAGGCCCGTTTTTGACCAGATGCTCTCGAGATACCCCGAGGCTAGAATTTATCCACGAAATATCCACGTATTCTTCCGTGGCCCTTCTCCGGTGGATTGGTCTTTGTGTGGGTGTTACTTCTCGAGTTGTGGGGTTCCCACGTTCATCCTAAGCTTCCAGAACCGACACGCGTGCTGTCTATTGCGTGCTTCAAAAGCATCCTTACCCTCGCAGAGAAACTTTGACCTCTCGTTGGATTGATCATAATGCATGAATGTACATTTTGAAGCTGGGATTTGATCATTCATGTATACAACTCGGCATATACTGCTGCCCATGACATCCGCACCGTTGTCCGGATAAAAAGCACTAGTGCTTCCCCAGCACCACCTACCCGCAATCAGACTAGACATTACACATAACAACACAGAAGTTGGTCATGGAAACCTCCATTTGACGGGGCTGGAGTGGTTCGTCCCCATACTCCAGTCTCCGCAGTCGCTGTCGTCAGAAGGCGTGACCAGACGTTTGGCGACATGTACGAAGACCGCGATGAATGAGGTCCTGTCGCTGCAAGCTACATGGTGAGTCTTGCTGTTCGTACGACTTCTGTAAGATTGGGTTGGGCGACGTCTTGGTGACTGGAATCTGATCCGCGCTGCTCCACTCAACTCGATTCTGGTGGGACGACAACACGACCTCCATCAACAATGAGCAGTTCGCCAATGCGTTTCTTGAGGTCGTCGCCGCAGCATTCAACCCTCTTCCATGTCACTATTCTTCCGGAATTCATGTCGATATCCCAGACTCGGACCCGACGATGGAAGCCGCCATAGCCAGCATAACCGCCAAATCCGCCACCACCTGCGTAGCACATCCAGGGACCAACATTCTCACTCTGGGCAGCGTCTTTAGACTGAGGGGTCAAGGCACAGTAATCATTGACATGATCATGGCCACATCCCACAGAAACGACACCCTGCTCTTTGAGTGCTTTGTAGAAGCCGGAGTTGTAGCCTGGTGCAGTACTTGGTTCTCGAAATTCACCTCCAGCGACAAGATTGCCCTCCATAACGAACTCGGGCAGTGGTATATGGATGAAAGCCATGTCAAGGTGTATATGAGTATACTTCGCATGTTGCGTCTTGAGGCTCTGAGCGGTCTCGGTAAACCACTGAATCTGGTTAGGCTTGACCCAATCATACCCTCTATATGTCTTCTCATCAGGGCTGTAGCTGTGAGAATCGAGGAAATATAGCGTGATGGCCGAGTTCTGGGAAGGTGATTGAGCTAGAACCTCAACGTAGTAATTACCAACACCATCGATGTTGTCGGGCCCCGGGCGAGACAGCGAGAAAGGCATAGTAGAGAGCAGAGACATTTGGGCCTCGCGAGAGAGACGAGTGGCTTTCGGTCCTTCGTCGTCGTGATTGCCAAAGATGGCAGCATAAGGTATAGAGCGCGAGATGAGGAGCTCGGCGAATTTGAAGATGGCGCTCTGGGCATCTGGTGCTGTGTCACCATTGACCTGGTCACCACCGAGTACGACCAAATCAGGAGCCTCTTCATCGAGGATGCGGCCAACAAAGTCAAGTGTGCGAGGGTCTGCTTCGCAGTTGCCCTTGATGTCGCCTTTTGCGTCAACGGCGTCTCTGCAGGCACCGGTGCCAGTACTCAGATGGAGGTCACTGAGCTGTATGATTTTGAACTTTCCGTCCTTGCGGATTCTTGGCACAACTTCTTTCTTGTCGGCTCGTAGGGGACCATGGCGAATGGTTATGCGAGCGGCCTGAAGACGGGAAGCGGCATCAAGGAGCAAGGGAGTCTGTGTGACAGACCACCCGGGACGTGGGTCGACCGCGTCAGCGCCAAATAGGACATCAACAGCAGTGACGGCCCTGTCGCTGTCGGAATCTTTCTTCTTGTTGCTCCTCAGGAGCCAGATGTTGCCAGGACGAGACTCCCACTGCTCTTGCTGCTGGCCCTTCTCGCCAACACCAGGGTCCAGACGGCCAACGCGAAGGTCAACAACAACCTTGTCGTCGTCGGTAAGCTCCTCCTCTTTTTTACGCTGTACGTGGAGAAATGCGGACGAGATCCAGCCGGTATGCAGATATAAGTCTTTTTCGATGCGATGCCATTTTGAAGGATCGAGCTGGCACGAGGACAGGGGGTTGATGGAGGAGCAGGTGGTTAGGGTGACATCGGTGACGATGAGGCCGGGATGGTGCAAGAAGTTCTGGGTATGGATGGAATGCGGGAGCAGGCGGTAGCGTGTGTCGACAAGGAAGACAAAGAGCAGAGCCGTGGCCAGCAGAGCGCCGAGCTGGCTGATTGTGCGAACCTGCGGCACCGTGTCAGTGGGACGTGAGTGTTTGTCGGCACGGGGCACGACCAACAATGCGACGGGTCATGGCCGGGGCTCTCAGGCATTGCGACAGCACGAGCAGGACTGTGCAATGCGGGTTGACCAACAAGAAAGAAGAAGAAGAAGAAGAAGAAGAAGAAGCAACTTTGGCATCAACTGACAGCCGCTGCTCTTCCCCACACGGAGCGAATGCGGCTGATCGCCAAACTCTATTGCAATCGATAAGCCTTTTTCAAAGCTCGTATCTGTATACGACGAGCCAAATCTGATTCTGCTTTGAAGCCTGCCCTGTCTTGCCTGCTTCTCCTGCTCACCACAAGATACCATGCGTGTAGTTTCAGCCCCTCTGCGCCGCATCTATGGCCAACGCAGGACTCTGACCACTTTTGTCGAACGTGATATCGTCATTCTCCGCCAGAAACTCAATCAAGACAATGTCATTGTGACAAAGCCTCTCAATCCTGCCAACAAGATCAACACCCACAAAGGCGACATTTCCCATGCCGACATTATTGGCAAGACTCCGAGAGACTTAGTTACCTCTTCTGCCGGCCATGCTTACAGAATTCACACCATTACCCTTGCTGAGTATGTCAGCATGACTAGAAGACTTGTAACTCCTGTAAGTTCTCCATCAACCTGATGTTTCTTCGACTTGTCTGACCTGTTACTTCCANNGATATACCCAGCCGACGCAAACCTCATTGTGAGCCTTTTCGACTTGCATCCATCTGCTACCGATGAGGGAGAGAAGATCGAACTTCTTGAGGCCGGTACTGGTCACGGAGCACTGACTTTACATCTGAGCCGAGCCATTCATGGTGCCAATGCTCGAGCCCCCAAAACAGCTCCTGTTTTGGATGGCACAGAGGACCAGCCCGTCACCGAGAGTGGTAGCAGTGAGCAGCAGCCTGAGAGTGACGATGCTTTGACCGCTTGGAAGGCTTCTCGCAAGGCTGTCATTCACACTATTGACATCTCTTCCAAGTATTCAAAGCATGCGGCCAAGATCGTTGCTGGTTTTCGCCATGGTCTCTACGCCGACAACGTTGATTTTCACGTTGGAGACGTTAGTGAATGGATCACATCCGAACACGTCCGTCGTGAGTCTGAAGAACCNTTTTTGACGCACGCCTTGTTGGATCTGCCCGCTACTCATGATCATCTTTCCGCCGTTGCATCAGCTCTCAAGAAAGACGGAACACTCATCATTTTCAATCCATCCATCACCCAGATCTTGGACTGTATTCAAAAGATCAAGCGACAGAACATCCCCTTGTTTCTTGACCAAACTTTGGAGCTCGGAAACAATGGAAGCAGCGGTGGTAAACCATGGGACTTGCGTGCCGTGAAGCCGCGTGCTTCATCAAAGGTCCAACCAGCAGAGGACGTTTCTGAATCAGCACAATCTTCAGGATCCGAAGGGTCAGAGCAGTCCATTACTAGAGATCCAGCACAGGCTTTGAAAGAAGCCAAACCCGAGGATTCAAACTGGACATACGTTTGCAGACCCAAAGTCGGAGAAAGGATCACGGGCGGTGGATTCTTGGGCGTCTTCCGGAAGATGAACGATACTGCGCAATCATAGGATTGTTCAGAGCTCACGCTGACCAGGAGTCAACTCTCCTAGGACTCTGGTCAGCACATCGATGAACACAAGCTGCTAACGGTCACAAGTCT
Source organism: Aureobasidium uvarum (assembly GCA_903853725.1). Classification (NCBI taxonomy): domain Eukaryota; kingdom Fungi; phylum Ascomycota; class Dothideomycetes; order Dothideales; family Saccotheciaceae; genus Aureobasidium; species Aureobasidium uvarum. The sequence continues at coordinate 1,487,277 of CAINUL010000015.1, forward strand.
GACTATACCTACCAAAGGCCTGATCCAATGTTTTGTGGTGCCTCGCCTTGATGTATACAAGTCTAGTCTGGCATCGCAGGCAGAGTTCCGGAAGACTGCGCCACCAGAGAGGCACATCTGCGTGCCATATTCATGGTCGATTACATGACTCGAGCAACGACCAATTGCGAGTCGTCGTCTGGATGCCATACTCCCATCAACATTCACTTCTAAACCAATCGGATCACGCGTTTCTCGCTAGCCAAGCGCATCTGCTTCGTGAGAGCACACGCAGCAATTTGTCTACTACGCACACCTCAATCTCGCTCCTTTCATTACCCCAAAACCAAGTCCAACATGACCAGCCAACGCCCTGCCGTGCCTCGCGCCGCTCCTCCACCTCCATCAAGCCACGAAGAACATGAAGACGAACAACCTGATGATCCACTTGGCGCAGACCCCGGCGAGGATCGAGTCAGCAAGTTGATCGACGACGCTCTGCAAATGCTCGAAGGCAAGAAAAACGTCGGCATATTCTGCATCTGCGAGCAGAATTGTCATTGTAAGGGGCACTGCAAAATCGCAGCAAGAGACGAGCAGTGCCGCTGTGGGTGCTTCGAAGGATTCTGGGGGAATACCGGTCTGCAACACGAGCAGCCCATGGATGCCGGTCAGTAAGGGTGAAGTAGTTTCTCTGAACTCATAAATTGACTTGTTATTGTCTCGCAGGCCAGGCCCAAGAAGCGCGTCCGGTCACTCCCCGATCCCTCTCCGTCTACAGTCAGGGGTCCATTCAAGCAAGCCTCCAGGGGCAGGAGCGTCGGGCTCAGACCCCTGACAACAACCACGCCTCGCTTTCAACAGCAGGCACCTGGAGCGTCAGTCGTGCCGAGCTCTGGGCCCGCCTTTCGGCACCGGGTCCCCTACGCCCACGACCTCTGTCAAATCCAAACCCGCCAGGGGTTAGAAAACTCTGTTCGGCCTCAGGAAAGACAAGTCAGAGTAAAGGGGGTGGTTGAGATGGTGGCGGGAGGAGGGAGCTGACTGTAACCCGAACGATTAGATGACAATGAAATTCTGATGTTGTTCAAGTTGACTTATTCATAATGACCCATATCTCCGTGTGAAGAAGACTGTCTGATATGTAGCTATAGAAATGCACAGTGTTTACCAGGTTTGGATGATGACCACTGAGAGACGTTGATACACGGGCATCTCTATGGGCACACTCTGGTTTGGTAAACTACTGTGCATTTTTATAGCTACATATGAGGACAGGACGTGAAGTCGGGAGACGTTCTAAACGTGCAGTGTGTTGCAAACATGGAGATCATGATCTTGCTGACTCGGAAGACACGGACCAAGCATCAGCGTCGTCATCATCAACTTCAATATGGCACCCCCAAGCAACGACAACATCGATCTACACATCATGATTGTGCGCAAGATTACCGCAACTAAGCTCCAAGCTGCGAGCTATTTACTTGGAGTTGCTCTTTTCTCTATCTCGTTCCTGGTGTTCTTGAATGCATCCATCTCGTTTGTTGTCACGGACGTCATCGGCCGCAAGCATGGTGTCGGCGATATAGTTGGCACATTAGGATTCGCCGACGAGCTTGTCGCTTTGGTTGCTTGTCCTCTCTGGGGACTATTGAGCGACAAGATTGGAGTCAGGAATGTGGCTGTGATTGGATATCTGGTCATTGGCGCCAGTCTCATGCTACTGGTGCAGAGTCACAATGTATACCCACAGCTGCTGCTGGGTAGGATGGCATTCAGCATTGGAGGCGCTGCATGCTCGACCATGGTCACCGCTATCCTACCGACAATGACAGCCGAGCGAAAACATATCACCCCTTCGGAAGCTGGCCAGACCTATGGAGAAGGTATCGCGACACCAACGAACCCCGGTGCCCGACACTCGGGCGCTTTCAGTATCAGTAGCGAGGTTACCATTACTCCTGCACGATATGTTCAGAGACCACCAAATCTCAGACGACGATCCCAGAAACGCCGCTTTGCTACAGACCCTGCCACACCGAAGAAATCGGATTTGAGTCAACTTGCAGGTTACGTAGGCATGTTTACCGGAATCGGCGCGCTTGTGGCTGTCGGTATCTTCCTACCACTTCCTGTTAAACTTTCTGGGAAGGGTGTGGCTCAGGCGGATGCCGTCAAAGACAGCTTCTACCTCGTCGGAAGCGTGTCTATCGTTGTTGCCTTGCTAGTATCTCTGACTCTCCGTGGACTTCCTGGTGAAGAGGACAAGGGTTTCCACAAGCTGTTTTACTCGGGCAAGAGTACCGACGACCATGATGCCAACGAATTTGCAACTCTGAACCCTACCCCGTCATACTACCAACTCGTCCGTTCCGCTATCATGCTAGGTTTCACCGACTCTCGAATCACTCTGGGCTATCTAGGTGGTTTTGTCGCAAGAGCTTCTTCTGTCGGCATATCACTGTTCATCCCACTCTTTGTCAACGCCTACTTTATCCGTGAAGGACTTTGCTCTGATGACCCAAGCGAAGACATCAAGTCCAGCTGCAAACGCGCATACACGCTCGCATCCATGCTGACCGGCTTCTCGCAATTGACTGCACTACTAGCTGCACCTCTGTTTGGATGGTTCAATGGCTACATGAGCAACAAAGGAGAACAGCTATCCTACTTTCCTCTAGGCATTGGCGCCATTGCCGGTATCATTGGAAGTATCTCGTTTGGTCTACTCGACAACCCCGATCCTTTCCACGGAAGCGCTGACGGCAAAGGTGCAATTTTGGCTGTCATCCTCCTTGGCTTTAGTCAGATCTCGGCTATCGTGTGCTCGCTTGGTATCCTCGCGAAAGGCATCCAAGCTTCTACGCCAACAGTATCGGAAGCTCCAAACACAGAACCAGATACCTTGCCTGAAGCCCAAGAGCCCTCCACCGAGCCTACCTCTGCAGAAGAACAACCAACAGAGACTGCACCCTTGTTACCCACCGTCAACGAAACTTCTGCACCACAAACGTCAACCGACCTCGACAGAGCACAGCTCAAAGGCACAATCGCAGGCGTATACTCTCTAGCCGGCGGCCTAGGCATCCTCCTACTCACAAAACTCGGTGGTGTGCTCTTCGACAAGACAAGCACAGGCGCGCCATTCTATATGCTCGCAGGCTTCAACGCCATTCTACTTTTCGCAGTCCTTGTCGTGTTTGTCGTGCAGAGAGTGCGCAAAGTCACGGTATCTGATGTTTAGAAATGGATGGCATCTCTTCTTCTTCTAGTGTCGGCTTTTTTTTTCTTTTTCCTTTGATGAGTATGAGACATGATTTCGGTGCCGAAAAAAGACATTTAACCACCTTTGCTTTCTTTACGTGTCTCGCCGGTTGTGTTTCGTATGGCTGGCTGCTAAGTGACCTATGCCGGTTATCGCGCTGCATGGGGTGTATAGACTCATCATGAGGAAGGAGAATATCTCAACACCATGCATGAAAGACACGATATAGAGACATTATGAGAAGCAGCCATCCATGGAAACAGAGTCAACATCTTATGCTTCCATACAAAAGGCACAATGGAGGTGGTCAAGCACCGAGAAGCAATGTTCGCCATAAGACTTTTTTATTGATGAAGAAAGATAATCACAAGGGAAGAAAGAGCAAAAGGAAGATTCAGGTGTAATAATGAGATGTATTAGGTTAAGAGAAGACTATCTACTTTTTTATATATGATTGGCAACTGACCCTGCATTTGCCGTTATACATTAGGAAAGCGTAGACTGTGCCAGCAGATATTGTTCTGTTTGGAAGAAAACGACAGGAGAATGGTAGAAGATGCCAGACCACATGTGGCATATGCAATAGACAAAGGAAAAGAGAAGCCAAGGCGAGCGCTTTAGTGGCGGGCGTTGGTGGTGCCGTTGAAGGGGACAATGGCAGTGGCAAAGGCAGAGGCCGATGCCTTGGAGGCAGAGGCGACCGAGGCGCGCGAGGCAGAGGCAGCGGCGCGGGACTCGGAGGCAACAGAGGCACGCGAGACAGACATGGCGGAAGAGGCAGATGCCTTGGAGGCAACCGACTGGGAGCTGGCAACCGATGCGTCGGAGGCGCGAGCAGCAGAGACCGAAGCGCGGGAGACGGAAGCGGCAGAGATGGAGGAAGCAGAAGCAACAGCGTTGGAAGAAGAGCGAGCAGCGACGCTGGAAACCTTGGCGGCGGAGGCGGCGGAGGCGGCAGAAGCGGCAGACTTGGAGGAGATGGAAGAGGCAACCGAAGCAGCAGATGCCTTGGAGGCAGAGACGGCGGCGAGTCTGGTGGAAGAAGCGTCGACTCTAGAGTTGGAGGCAGCGACAGACTTGGCGGAGGCAACAGAGGCAGCGGAGACGGAAGCCTTGGAAGCAGCGACGTTGTGAGCGCTAGATTGAGAAGCAAGCATGACCGAAGAGCGCGAAGCCTTGGAGGCAGAGATGACCGAAGCCTGGGAAGCAGAGACCTTGGCGCGAGAGACGGAAGCGGCGACGGCCTTGGAAGAGGACATGGAAGCCTGAGCGGCCGAGACACGAGAGACGGCAGAGGCCTTGGAGACCGAAGCAACAGAGGCGCGCGACTTGGAGACGGCGGCCTGGGACTTGGAGGCGATGGCAGACTTGACAGAGGCGGCCGAAGCTTGGGCAGCCGAGACGCGAGAGATGGCAGAGGCCTTGGAGACCGAGGCGACCGAGACACGCGAAGCCTTGGAGACAGAGGCGACGGAAGCCTTGGACTTGGAGACTGAGGCTCTGGAGACAGAGAGAGCAGAAGAGGCCGAAGCGCGGGACTTGGAAGCAACGGATGCGACCGAGGCCTTGGAAGAGGAGGCAGCAGCCTTCTTGGCCTGGGAAACGATACACTGGCAAGCAGCCGAGACACGCTTCATGGTCAAGCCATTGATGGGCGAAGAGTTGTGGGTGGAGGCGGAGATCCAGTTGTTACAGAAGGTGTAGGGAGCGCTCTCAGCAGAGCGGACACGAGCAATGTCGCTGTCAACACAGACGGCACCTCTGGCGACGAGGTCGTCAGCAGGGACGGCCTGGACAAGGGCGGCACCGAAGGCCATAACGGGGAGGAGGGTGGTGAAGTGCATGGTTGCTGAAGGTAGTGGTGGTGGTGGTTGGATGAAGTGGTGATTAAAGCGAGAGGATGTATAAGAATGTATAAGAGCGAAAGAGTGCCGAGCTGGTTAGTCGATTAGGCTGTAGAAGAGTAGATTGATCGTGCTGATGATTTGGTTGATGGGCGGTGGTTCGACGCCCTTTATATTTGCTGTAGACAGGGCCCTCCTGGTTCCAGGGTTGATAGAATTTTGGTTGATAGGGTTCTGCTCCAGTGACAACCGCTGCACTATTGCATCGCGTGTTGTTTCTCTGAACAATTGAGGCTCCAGAACCTTACGACCAGCAAGCTCAACCGGCTTCACCACATGGCTACCGTAAAGGGAAGAGAACCATGACCGTGCAGGGCTAGCCTTGCTGTTCTGGTGCAGCAATGCGAAGACACTTGAGCCAGGCCGTCGGCAAATAACCGAAGATTGCAGGTCTACACGGTCTGTCCATGCCTTTTGGATAGGCGAGGATCGTAAACGGGCCGTTAACATCAATTGTTGGAGTATACGCTGCAGGATCAATCAGACGTGTTTTTCACAAGGCTGACCTACAGAATGGCAAGGGCAGCCGCAAGTGTCAGTGTGAGTCCCGAAAGTTCGGTGCTAGAAGTAGAGCTGGCCACCGTTGTTATAGCCGTTGACATGGAATTCTTTGAAAAACGGCCTAAGTGTAGTCAACGCACCGTTTGAGAGCAAAGCGAGTCGAGCGTCAGAGGCGGTCTGGAAAGAGGGTCGTCTGTTGCGGCAGTCGCCTGCTGCCATGCGGCGGGTACGCCTGACCGTTGCGAAAATCAACCGTTGTAATAAGTTCCCTTAGTAACCGCTCATTGGGTGTCGATTCGACAGGACGATACTGAGGTAATGCGTGTGGAGTGGCTGCGGTAGGCGATGCCAATCTGCTTCAAGCTCAATTTGCTTCGATGCTATCTCGTATAGAGGGGCCGTTGGAGCAAGCGACCGAGTTTTGCCAAAAGTCATACTTTATCACAAACTGAAATGTAAGGATGGGGTCTGTGTTAGCACGGAGGAAGGCCACTGCTACAGCGCCCAAGTAGATCGATGTATGCTGGGTCAATGAACAGGAAACGTAGGCCGATAGTCGGGTCAGGGATGAGACAACAGGTTAAGCGAATGGGACCGCAGTCGAGAAGTGTGAATAAGCAAGCACTCGGCAGGCCCGGAGTGGCTCGCGTGATAATGGCATACAGGTAGGCAAGGAGCAGTGGACTGTGTATTGCGAGCAACGGTATGGAGGCACGCGAGTGGCCTCGTCTGGGCAGGAAGGGACGTTGTCAGGGCTTGGACAGGCTACCGCAAAGGTCCGAAGCGATCGAGGTGTCACTTCCTTGTACGGCCAGATTTCAGCGCCTCAGACATGACTGATCGGCAGTCGCGTAATGTTGAGCCCACGTGGAATTGGTACTTATTGGGGGGTCGAGGTTTCTCGTTGTATAGGCTGGGCAAGAAGATCCAAGTTCATCAGCCGTTGGCAAGACAAGTAGACGCCCAGACCGTCAATAGTTGCTTGACGAATAGGGCATGGGCAAGCTGAGCCGACCAACACGTGAAGCAGCTCTCGTTGCGGAGTTTAGCTGAATATTGCCGTTGGCGCGTCTTTTGAGCTGTCGCTGTCCAGATGCTTCATCTACAAGCGACCACCTCAACAATGTCCGACGCCCTCTCGACTCGACCCCGCAAGGTGTGCTTTGTGACGATTGGCGCGACCGCTTCCTTCTCAGCTCTGATCCGCGCCACCGTCTCGTCGTCCTTCTGCCACTCGCTCGAACAGAACCACTACACAGACTTGATCGTCCAGTATGGCGCCGATGGTGATGACTTGTTCCACTCCCTGGTGCACGACTTAGATTCGGACAAACAAGGGAGCACCATCAACGTGTCTGGATTCGGACTGGACACGAGCGGTCTTGGACAATACATGAAGCTGGCAAAGACGGGCGGAGACGGCAGCGGTGCAGAGGGCCTTGTCGTCAGCCATGCTGGCTCAGGAACCATTCTCCATGCCCTGCGTGTCGACGTGCCGCTAGTCGTCGTGCCCAACTCGGAGCTCTTGGACAACCATCAGGTCGAGCTGGCAGACGCCCTTGCTGAGCAGGAGTATGTTGTCCACGGCAAGCTGGAGTAGGTATCCCTCTGTACTCGACTCTCCTTCGGGCACTGACATTTCTGCAGAAACCTACCGCAAGCACTACTCGATGCCGAAAAGCTACGACTCCGGCANAAGGTGTGGCCACCAATCAACTCGGGCACCCATCGACAGACCAAAGGCCTCGCTGGCGTCGTCGACGAAGAGATGGGATTTTTGGTTGATTGAGTCTAACACTCTTCACTTTTGCGCAGGCCGCAAACCCTTGGACAAGACGCGTCGCATGGCCGATACATGATAAATATGCATTTACGACGTCACGAAGTATCTTCGGTTTGAATACGAACATCACATGGCCCCCTGGATCATAGAACTAGGGCACGTCGCACGGCATCAGGATATCACAGAGAGTTGGATCGCTCGGATCGGCGGTGCGGGGTGCATCAAAGTCAAGCTTCACCCACAACCAAGCACGACAAGCGGCAGAAATCGATGGAATAATTTCTCCACGAGTCTTCGTCTACTCCCACACCGCATACAGGAATTGATGCGGGCAGAGTGGAAACGCAACGCAAACCATCCTCTTTACAGGAGTCGTTTAAGCCGACGCATTCGATGGCGGCAGCTAGCAAGCGTATATATATCACGCCGCCTTTCTCATTTTGACCTTTGAACCTTCAACTCTTCGATACCACGCATCGGACGACAACTATGGTCTGGAAGTCAATNTTCCCCCTCGTCGCTGCAACACTAGGTCTATCCAGCGTAGCCTATAGTCTACCAAGTAACCAGCCAAAGCATGGCCACTACCCTGGTTGGGCAGGAATCAAGCACATTTTTGCCTTGTGAGATATATGTAGCGGGGTCCTGAAAGCCAACTAACAGTGTTGGAAGNNTGGTGACTCGTACACGACCACAGGCTTCAACACCTCTCTCACCCAGCCAGGGCCTGGCAATCCCTTCGGCAATCCGACATACCCGTAAGCATACTGTACCTCTGAACATAGCACTAGACCAGTATATTGAACATAGTTCTAGNNAGGATACACATCTTCCAACGGGCCCAACTGGATCGACTACCTAACAACAACATACAACAAATCTTTCATCGAGACTGTCAATCTGGCCTTTGGCGGTGCAACCGTGGACTCCGCCCTCGTGGCACCTTATCTCCCTACAGTACTGTCTGTAAAGGAACAAGTCCAAGACGAGTACTTACCCATCTATGCCTCTCACTTCTCTCCCGTCCCATGGACCTCCGACGACACTCTCTTCACAATCTTCATCGGCATAAACGACATCGGCAACAGCTACGCCTCGCAGAACGCGACTCTGCTACCTACAATCTTTGCCGAGCTCTCCGGCCTCGTGGAATCCCTTTACACTAGCGGCGCCCGCAACTTTCTCTTCCTAAACGTGCCTCCAGTGGATAAATCGCCATTGACCCAATCTGCAGGCCCTTCGGCCCAATCCCTCGAAGCAGGAGCTATCGCAGATTGGAATACTCGTCTATCCTCCCTCTCCAAGTCTTTGACTAGAAAACACACAGACGCCACATCCTTCGTTTTCGACACGCACAAAGTGTTTTCTCGCGTTATCGAGCATCCCTGCGCTTATCCACAAACCTGTGCATACCAGAATACCACGACGTTTTGCGAGGCGTACATGAACGGAACACCCTCGCCTACTTCTTTTGATCCTGCGTGTGGAGTTTCGGTGGACAAGTATCTGTGGTTGAATAGTTTGCATCCGACGTTTAGAATGCATGAGGCCATTGCCGCGCAGATGGTCAAGTTGATCAAGTAGGAAAGGATGGATGGCTTGGTGTATGCTGTCTTGATATTTAGAGTGATGCAATCGAAATTCTTGTCCCTGTTCCTTTGTCTTGAATTGATGTCTGTGAGACACCATGCGGATCCACCTCGAGTAGAAACATGGTGTATGAATTGCGTTCATCTTTCCGAGTATTTCTTCCTGTCACATGAGAAAAAGCCGTTGGACGTCAAAACGGCTCTGGACTGGTGGCCAAGGTCATCACCCTGATCTCGATATATTACTTCATCTGTATACCTCATTCTCCTATGTACGTGTTAGAATACACACCAGATCTGCCGTAGGTACCCCTGAAGCTGCTATAGGTGTTTCACGGATGCCCAAACCAAGTCTTGGGTCTGATTGGCTGGTGATCGATAATATGCAAGATTTCCGAGAAGGATTATTGAAGATGAGATACGGATTCCGAAAGAAAGTAATATTCGATTCACATTGCTTAGATGATGCACAAGACGCACAAGGAGTCACCAGATAGATCAAGTACGCCATGAAGAACAGGTAAAAAAGAGTATTAATTGGAGACAAGAACCAGAGCAAGAACTCGGAAGACTAGAATATCCGGAGCCAGGGTGTCACCCACGGCAGCGTGACGCAAAAACCAGGTCTGAAGTCTCAGCTCGAGGGGGTCAGACAAATAAAAACTTTCCGAATAGACCGATCTTGACCGAAGCCAGTGTCGTATACAGCGAACATTTTCCGAAGAATGCCCATCTACGGGGACTCTATCCTTTGACCCTACCCTCGGTCGACAACCAGGTCGCAAACTCGACAGGGTTTCGAGTCTGCATGAAGATAGTGCTGGGCAGAGTCAGCAGTGAATTGAACTCTATGAAGGAAGAAACATACCCAGGGCCTGTGAACTTGCAGACCAAGCCCTCGCTGGCACTCAGATTGGACATTATCCCACCGCTCGCAATACGTTCTAGGACGTACTTGGCGTTCCATGCAACCAGGTGGCCATTGTCGATGATGTACTTTTCACCTGGTTGAAGCTATTCTGGATCAGCACAACGCCCTGTCTTACAAGACGAGAGACTCACGTCTTTTCGGATGATGGCACCCAAGCTGCTGATCCATAGGATACCTATGCCGGAGACTTTGTAGACGAAGAAGCCTTCACCAGAAAACATGGCCTTGCTGAGTCCTTGAGCCTTGTAATCCTTGACGACACCNNTATGATTGGTTTCAGTAAGAGAGTTGACATCGTATAAGATGTTGCACAGCTTACCCTGAGTACAAGCCAGGAAAGCATCTTTGCCTACGTTCCACGTCTCTTCTCCTGTGAGTCGGATGTTGGTAATGTCACCAAGAGAGGCTGGTGCGAGCAAAAGTTCGCCAGGACCGGTGAAGGTTGATGAAGCCATATGACCACCGGCGACCAATTTCTTGAAGGAGAACTTAATCGCACCTTGCAAGGTCATGGTCGGGGACATGGCGATCATGGCTCCTGGTTTGACGGTCAAGGGACAGCCCATAGCAAGTTGCAATGTGAGAATAGTATTCGTGTCTCTGTGGCTGATTCTGTAGCTTCCTCCATTGAAGGTGCCCACGTCGTCGACAGTTGCGCCTGCTCCGACAAAGTGTGTCTGAGGTGGTGCACCGCCAGCCAGATTGCTCGTCAGCGAAGTATTGAGCGGAGGTCTGGCAGGCTCCTTTGCTCTCTCCATGGTAGGCTGAGTGTTCTGAGGAGGACCGGGGTAGTAAGGGAGGGTTTGTTGCTGTGGCGAGACAGGACTTGGCTCGTACTCGTGTGCACCTACGTTGGCAGCAGGTGGAGGTGGCGATGCTGGAGGAGATACGAACTGTGTTTGAATAGGCTGTGGAGCAGCGCTGTACGAGAAACGATTGTTCTCTGGCGGAGGAGCGAAGTGCTGTTGTGGTGATGGCGGAGGTTGGGGAGCTGCTGAGTAAGAGGAGCTCCTTACGCCGTCATGTTGATCGGCAGCTGGCGGAGGTGGATAGTGCTGTGCGTTGGCTGGAGGTGTATGTGAGGTCGGAGGAGCGAAATAGCTCTGCTGCTCTGAAAAGCGTCACGTTAGATGATTATTGTGAGTAGTTGGCTGACAAGTCTACCTTGAGGAGGAGCTAGGGATTGTTCGTTAGCGATACCCATTCTGTCTGTTGTACGAATGATGGCTTACGAGGAAAGTACTGGGCTTGATTGTTTGCCATGATTGACAGACAGCCTTAGCAACCAAGGCAAGAACGATTGTTGTAGTACCTTCTCAATGTACCTTCCACTTCCTGAGGATCCAACGACAACAGAAGGGCAGGAACAGGAACAAAACTTACAACAAGGCCGCAGAGTAGCGACTGCCTCGAAACTATTAAATACTCCCTACCTCATAGCCTTGTGAGCACGCTTGCAGGCCGCTGTGCGATGCGATTGGAGCAATGCCCCACCAGCGCGCAAGCGCTGCCATCAGCGTCGGCGGCTACAGTCCTTGGCCGCAAGACATGTCCTCCTGCTATCTGTACTCTGCTGTGCGTGCCTCTGCTCTTCAGTCTACAAGACTATCTCAAGAGAGTTCGTGTCCTCAGTATGCGCAACATGCCCCGCCAACCCTCAGGCTTGTCGCGTCCCACCGGCTCGTGCATGTCCGAGTGCATCGCTTATGCCCACACAAAGCGCGATTGCAGGCAGAAAGCATCATTTGCGAATCCTCCTGGCATCGTCTGATTTCACAAGGCGCAGTCTGTTCAGTTCACCCGTCGGTAGCTCCAGACATGCAGAGACAGCAATGAACGCAATTGGTTTCTGTTTTCGAGTGAGTCAGCTTTCGAGCCAAAGGTACCCCGCACATCGATAACTACTTTCTGCAAGTAGGGAAGCCCCCAGTAACCTGACCATGGTTGGCCTGGCGTTTGCCCATGACTAGTGGCCTGTCTCACCGGGGTGTTGCTAGATATCCTGGGACGCACCATTCCTGTTTGGGGACACCGCGATGGCTCGCTCTTGATTGGCCAATTCTGCACTCGAAGGATGGAGATGAAGGCTTAGCTTCCTTTCGGTGACTCGACGGGGAGCACCTTCGTCTGACGGTATTTACCCAGCTCGTGTCCAGACTCGAGTCTCTTGGTCTTTTGTTTCCTATCATTCTTTTCGACAGTCTCGCTCACCACCCGTAACTGCACGGCGTGGTCTTGTTGATAGAAGCGACCAACCGCAAAACCGCTGCCTTGATAGCCACCATATCATCCGCAGACTGCGCGAATCTCTCTACTCATTTATCTCTATCCTTCAAAGAAATCAAAATTTCTTCATTCTCAAGCTTCATTCAAGATCCAGAATCAACCTTAGCAATGGCATTGTCTACCCAGATACCCATGGTCGGATACTTCATCTACCGCTCAGGTGAACAAGCCGACCCAACCGCTCTCGAGTTCTGCCCTCCTAAGGGTTCCGACGAACTCTTCTTCGCTCTGAAAACCGCCTACCCTCACGTCAAGACTCACTCGGACCGCATGAGAAACGCAGTTATCGAATTTCTCAAGCAGGAACTCAACGAGGAACAATCTCAATTGTCGACCCCTATCATCCCTATGGAAGCCGATCTGTCTTACGATATCCCTACCGAATCTCCCTGGTGGCCCTCCATGGACTCCACTACCTCTACCCTCAGCAGCCCCGATCTCTTCAACCTGGCCACTCCTGCATCAATGTCCTCCTCCCAAGCTCCTACAATGAGCCGTCAGAACTCCTCATCTCAGCCCAGCTCTTCCCAAAAAGCCAAGCCTGGTCTTGAGGAGATGACCGGTGTTTTTAGCTTGTCATCGACTTCACAACCCAAGACTCGCGTACGCAGGAAGATGACCGAGTCCGAAAAGCTCGAGTACCGCAAGCGTCGTATCGTCAAAGCTTGCGACTCGTGCAGCAAGCGTAAGCGAAAGTGCTCTCACAACCAGCCCGAGATGGAGAAGGTTCGTTCTTCCAAGGTTACCAAGCCAAAAGCACCAGCATCGACCATCAACTCGGCGCGTGTCGATCAGATCGAGAAAGCCGTCTTCCAGCTCGCGGAACCTTCTATCGTCGATGAGGATCCCTTCGTGTTCCTGAACCAAAACATGTTCAGCGACCTTCCTGCCACCGATGAATTCTTCTTCGACGCTGCTGCAACTACTCAAGTTCCTCAGCAGACCACCTGGCCATGGAGCGATACTGCTGACTGGACTCTTATTGACACTCCTCTACTCGCTCAAGCATCACCATCATCACCATCCTACCAACAAGCACTATTCCCTGCCTCGACCGGCCTACTTTCACCACAGCCGACACCACAACTAGAACTGATACACGAGCCGGCGGAACAAACACGAGCCTCAGATCTACCAACAACAACACAAACACCTACTCGCACGTGTCGCACCTTCTCAGACTTCTCCCGTACAGCCTTCTCTACTGCCGACGGACTCGACGGCAAGGAGCAANNAAGCGCCTCTATGGGTCTCTCAACACCAGGCGACATGATGTCGCCATCACAACTGCGTAACCTGTACTCTCCTTTGGCAACTCTTAACGGATCTCAATCATCTCTCTCCCTTCGCGGCTCCGCGACTGAAAAATCAACCATGTCTTCTGGCAGCGCCGAGATGGCGCCACCATTGGTTCCACAGGCTCATGGATTGACCGAGAATGCCCGTCGCCCTGAACTACCACAAGTTCGAAGCACTGGTAGCGGCATTGCTGGTATTGGCCTGACTAGTGGACTAAGCCAAGTACTTTCACAACAACCAAGCAACGGTCAAACTGGCGCAGGACTACGCCGCGTAGTGACCGAAAACAATGCTACGTCTCCCACGAAATCGTCGGGAAACCAACATATCGGGAACTCAAGCAGCATCAGCGACACAGGTAAACATAACATCATGCCCAAATTTCCCTTGAGAATTTTGCTAACGTTAGACCANGCTGCAATTGCCGAAAGCGGACTACAGAGGACGGCCAGAACGATCCTACCTGCTAGATCAAATGCAGGACTTGCACAAGTCTCGCTCAATGCAACTGGCCAGCTGTCCACCCCGATTGCCGAAGCAAGCAGTCACGTACTTAGTGGTACGATGAACAGACAGCCCGCCGCTTCTGAAAGCATGTATTGTGAAAGTACTGCTGCTACTGGAGAAACATCATCAGCAGCGCGACCGTCCAGTCTGTCCGCCGATTCGACCAGTACATCGTCATCAACGAGTATAACTCGCACAACACCTGCTAGTCTACAGCCACGATCTCAGGCTGCTAGTCCGGACCTACATGGCAGACTCCCTGCAGCAGGCACGCCATCGACGCTCAACCCCGCGATCGCACACCACGAAGACCCCGAGAAGCCGACCTTGGTCACGCAGACCGAGGTCCGTCTCGAGGGAAGCGAAGAATCCTCGCCCAAGCAGGGCGAACAGATTCGACGACTACCCCTCAAGTCTGGACTGACTGTCGCAACTCAAGCAGCAGCGACGCCCTTACAGCCTCTTCGTCACCGTCACAAGCGATCGCCCGGACAAGCCATTGCTCCTGCAACCTCTGCTAGCCTTGATCTTGATGATACAAGGATTGCGGCTGCCGTGTTGGTGGCCCAGGTTTGCATGACATGGCGGGCTATGGCTAGTGCATTCGTGCAAGCTGTCTCGACACGCACGTCTTGTGGAAATGAAACCAGAGATTGCACCTCTCTGTCTGTCTCCAAGGCTGTGCTGTTGACTGCTTAGCACGACGAGGGTGAGCTCGATAAATCAACTGTTTTATTCTTGATAGCGTTTTTGTTCTTGGATGTCTTGCGCAATGATGACGAAGGAAAGGATGGCGACGAAGATAATGAGATGGAAGACGTATCGGAGGAAAAGTAATCTGGCGTTTTATTGATGTTTCGGTTTCTTTTTGTTATTTCCAGTCTATGAGTTACCTATGGTAGATGGGCTTTTTTTCTTTCTCAACTACACTCAGTCGACCTTCAAGTAGAGTCTTTGCAAATGCAGACTGATCATTACTACATTCCAACTCGACATATCTCCCACGCACGTTTTGTGAATCACACAAGCATACGATATTCCGGGAATCACAGAGTAGCAGCAAGAGATGGCATGGCCGTTGTCACAAAGCAACCCACCTCCACAATCCACGCCCACCACGAAACCACGACACCTCCATCACATCTCACAACCAAATCAACTACCAAATAAGAAAAGTAAAAAGACAATGCCATCACCAGACTTGAACCACGCCATCACCCACACCACACTATCACGGCTCCAGAGTCTGGTGAGAAGGCTCTGCGACGCGTCACCCACCGCGCGAGCTCTAGTCGAGCAAGAGCTTTTGGCCTCCTCCTCAGCAACCAATGTAATCGATCTCACGTCCGAGGAGCCACAACAAACGATTCAACAGATAGTCAGCACGGACAGTGCAAAGAGACAGCGCTATGCCATGTGCGAGCACTGCAAGGAAGAATTCGATGTCACTGACAATGCAGAGGATAGTTGTCAATATCATGANAGGTAGGTTGCTTAATTCTTCTTACATGTTTCCTTCGATCTCTGCATATGTGATTACTCTCAGACAAACAGAGAACGGCGCGCTGACCCTAAGTAAAACTACATAGGGAGTCTCGAAATCGATTGGGACGGCGACTTTTGGGCCGATCATGATGAAGACTGTCATGGCACCATTGACTTGGATCTTGCAGACGAATCCCCTGAAGGCTTTGAATGGACGTGCTGCAAAGGCGATGGAGACGCAGAAGGGTGCACGACAGGTCCGCACAAGGTTGATGAGAGGTATAAACCAGAGGAGGTCAAGAGGAGGAGAGTTTAGAAATGAGCAATGTTATGCATCTCAAGAACACAAGGGTTATGTACAAGAAGTCCACTTTCGTGGATCCGAACCGTGTTTGGTTTGTGAAGTAGATCTTCTCATGAGCGTATCTCGCTGCCACCATCCTATGCTTATGCTATCAGTTTGTCTCATCATGGTTGTGTTGGCGTTCACTCTCTACCCCCTCTTCTCACACTCCAATCTTTCCTGCAAGACAGACGGGAAGTGTGAGCGGACAACATCTTCCAGCATCGGCGCTAGGCATAGACATTCTGAAGTCTATAGCTGGGACGGCTGCTTCACCATGGCTCGGGTCGTGGCAGGTACGTCCGGAGCTCAGCCAACCAGTCTTGCGAGCAGCGACGGCTCTCGAGCGCGAGAGCTCTTGAGTGGTTTGTTTTGTTGTGTATCGCATCTTTCTTCGGATGCTTCTCACAGAGAGGCAGCGGCCTCGACGGCACCAATACCCTTGAAGAGGCCGGGATTCGTGATTTCGATGTGTACTGGGTATTTCCATTCCATGTATTTGGTCCATCNCTGTTGTTCGTTGCATGTCAACAAAGTCCATCTTCTGCATATTCTGAGTGTCCCAAACTCACCCCAATAAGCGGCTTTACGGCCGAAGTATTTGCCCAAGTAGGGCACAAGGACCATTGTGAGAAGCAGCTCGAGCTGTTGTAATGACTCTTTCCATTCTCTTTCAGCGTCGGACTGCCATTCTTCTTCCGAGGGCGAGATGGAGGTTGTGCTGGCCGAGGTCGAGGGTAGGGAGTCGAGATCGTCCGAGGATTCTGAGGCAGCGCGGGGAAGATTGTCGTATGATTGGTCTGACATGTTTGCTGCTTGTAGACACAGGGAAGGAGCGATGGGTCGGCTGATATGCGTCGTTTCAAACAGCTCTCTTGCTTGTCGCCAGCAGTCGCGCTGCATGACGACTCCCGACTTCCGACAGTGATATCTCTTGGCACTTCTTTCCCCACACTCTCAACCCCAGACTAGGTGAACGTGCCAATTTTCAGAAACGGAAAACTAAAAAAAAATAAGTTGCATCTTTTGTTCAGCTCATATACAACAACACCACACAAAAGATGGGCAAAACACGCGATCCCAGCCCGAGCGCAAGCTCAAATGCCTCTTCGGATGCCGAAGAACCCAAGGTCACCAAGGTCGAAAAGACAAAGAAGCGCAAGCGCGTCGTCCTGCCCGAAGATGAAATCGAAGTCGACGTCAACGCCCCGGAGCCGCCGTCCAAGAAGGCCATGCGTGAGGCCAAGAAGGCCGCCAAAAGAGCAAAGGACGATCCTGAAGGTGCCGCTGCTGCCGCCGCCGCTGCAATCGCCGCCGCAGATGGAGAGAAGAAGCGCAGTGACTATGGTATCTGGATTGGAAACCTGGCTTTCGCCGTCGACAAGGATATGCTGCGTGTCTTCTTTACTCGTCAGGCGCAGATCCCTGATGCTGAGATCACTCGCTTGAACATGCCTGTTCCTCAGGGTCCTCCCCAGCCCGGCCGCACCAAGCCTTCGAACAAGGGTTTTGCCTATGTCGATTTCGCTACCGAGGAATCCCTCAACAAGGCCATCGCCATGTCTGAAACTCTTGTCAGCGGCCGCAAAGTCCTCATCAAGAACGCAAAGAGTTTCGAAGGCCGCCCCGCCCAGGCAACCGCTACCGTAAACGCCCTCGCCGGCAACGCAGACTCGAGCGAAGCCGCTGCAGCAGGAGGTGCAGCTCCCAACAAGATCGGTCCCAATGGCAAGCCCGTCATGCCCCCCAGCAAGCGTGTCTTTGTCGGAAACCTCAACTTTGACGTCACTAGAGATGATTTGGAAACCCACTTCGCTCAAGCCGGAGAGCTGGAAGACGTCTTCATGGCAACCTTCCAAGACACCGGAAAGTGCAAGGGATACGCCTGGGTCCGTTTCGCCGACCTCGAAGCCGCAGAGTCGGCCGTCCGAGGCTTCATCTGGAAATTCGACGAAGCCAGTGACGACGAGGAAGAAGAGGAAGACGAGGAGGAAGAGAAGGAAGAAAAGGCAGCCTCAGCCTCAGGTTCAGACTCCGACAGCGACGATGAAGACGCAACAGAAAAGCAGGAGACCAAAAAGACAACGAAAAAGCCAAAGAAGCAAAACAAACGCAAATGGTTCATCAACCGCCTCCACGGCCGCCCCTTGCGCTGCGAGTTCGCCGAAGACGCCAGCACACGCTACAAGAAGCGCTTCGGCAAGGAAAGACCCGCCACAGAGTCACACATTTCAGACGCAGCACCCATCACCGAAGTCGACGGTGGAGCAGCAGAAGAGAGACCTCAAAAGAGATCCAGACCAAAGGGTGACGCAGACGCCAGACAGGAAATGCGCAGAAAGAAGTTTGACGCCAGAAAGATCAGACCGGGTAATGCGTTGGCGAATGCGCCGAGAGCTTCTGCTGCCATTGTCGAGGCTGCGGGTAAGAAGATTTCGTTTGATGATTAGATGGATTGATGGAGTTGTTTTTGCATTTGTGTTGGAGGTGGTATATATGGCAGTACCTGTTTTTTTGGTGGTCGGAGAGCACTTTTGTGATGAATACAGCTTTCTCTTTCATCGTGTCCAATTTCTCTGCTTTGCTCGATGTGTGATACATGGTATGGTTACACTCTTTGGTCGCTACATTTGTGCACTGGTATTTGTCAAGGCCGGCTCGCAACATCTTGAGATATCCTCTTTTGAGGAGATGGATGTTTTCAACAGTCATCCGATCGTGTAGAAGCAGCTATCAACAGGGCTCTATTCACAAATTATAGACTACCATCTACCTCACACAGCAAGGCGAAAACCACCATCCCCAATCCCAAACTCCAGCAAAAGAATCCCATCGCCAAATTCGCAGACACGTAAAAAGCCGACCTTACCCTCTTAAAGTGCAATCAAACCATCAATTCAGCAGCTCTAACCCTCCACCCCTCACCAAATCTCCTCATACTCCAAATGACCAAGACACCAGAAACCAAACACCAAATCCCAATGACCGTAAACAACCATCCATCCCCACACCAATCAATCAAAGGACTGGCAACAAGAGACCCAACACAAGAAAAAATATTGCGCACGAAATTGTTCAACGCAATACCGTGACTAGCTTTGTTTGGCATAAACTCGGTAAGCATGGTGGTGACCACAGCAAAGATTAGCATACTTCCGATGCCGAAGAAAAAGTTTGCAATCATGGGGACTATCCAGATGGTGCCATAGCGAGCGGTCCAGCCATACCAGATCAGTGCGAGAGGAAACATGATGGCACCCAGCCATGCATTTTCTCGCAAGCGGTCTTCGGGTCGGTAAATGAGGTGGCCGTGTTCATCGTAACGATTCACTTTCTTAGCTTCGCGAGCCATGATTCTGTCGACCCATTTGCCGCCGAACAGGGAAGCGAGAAAGTAGCCTAGTGAGTTTGGAATGTAGAGGAGACCCACGATGATGGTGGAGAAGCCATATGGTTCAGAGTCGAAAGTCTGTTGGACGGAGATGTTGAGCACATAGAGGGAGCCAAAGGTGATACTAGCATAGTAGACGACCAGTGCCACGGCTGGGATGCGCAGATTGAGGATAATGGCCAAGGGGTCGACGAACCAGCGACGGAAGATGGCAACGTAGCGTTTTGATTTCAGAGCTACACTTTGTCGTGTGCTGGTGCGTGAAAGCGTTGGTCTGGTGTTGGTGTCTTTCTCTGAGGAAGCCGCGATGACCGAGGCAGGAACGGTGTCCTTGAGCGTCTCTGGCAGGAAGAAGAGAAGGAAGAACCAGAGAAGTGCTCCATAGATTGTGGTAAACCACATACAGCTCCTCCATCCGAGTCCTTGCGTCAAGGCTCCTCCGATAATAGGGGCAAGCAGGGGTCCACACAGAGGGCCGAGATAGAACATGGACATGGCATTACCGCGTTCTTTGACATCCCATACATCGGCAATGGTTCCAGCACCCACAGCTTGCACCGAAGCAGCAGCACCTCCAGAGAGAACACGCATGACAATGAACATGGCAATGTTTACACTGACAGCGCTCAAGATGTTGAAGACCAGAAAGAGAAAGAAAGAAACCAGATAGATAGTCCTTCGTCCAAGGGTCTCTGAGAAAGAACTCCACCATAATGGAAAGACACTCATGCTCAACATGTACAAGGCAACCGAAAGGTTGGTGACTGTAGACGAAGAATTGAACTCGCGGTCAATTTGTGACAGGGCAGGCAAGATAATGCCACTGCCCATTGGAGCAGCAGCACCTGCCACTGCGACGACAAAGGTGATGAACCATTTTGTCCTGCGAGCATAGTGTTTGGGATCCTCGACTTCGGCAATGATGGCCGCGCGGGCTAGCAGCCCTCTTCTTTGACCTTTGGGCACGAATATGGGGTCGATGTCTTCACTGGCTATCGAAGCCGTGGCTTGTTTCTCGAGAGACGATGCATCTTCGTGATCCGGGCTTGGTACAGGATGTATCCCGTCGGTTGTGGGCAGCGGTGCAGAGATTGACTCGACTTCTGGCTGGTCTGGCACTGGGATAGAGTGTATAGAGTGTGTATCAGAGCTTGTCGACTTGGTGTCTTCCGAGTGCTGGTCGTGTGAGCCCATCATGGCGTATCGGCGTTATGCTCGCCTTTCTCCGAGCAACCGTTATGCGGCAGTCTGGCGACGTCGACGGTGGTTTCACGCAACAAGACGCGTGAAGGTCTGTAGAAAGGCAGAGTCCAGTGAGCCATAGCTACATGTCTCTTTGAGCTCTCGCCCATAGTCAGGCCGTTTCGGCTCTTCAAAAATTGAGCGGACTTCACTCAAAACCCAAGAAGCCATGCCGAACAGCCGAGCCTCTCCAATCCTTCCTAATCTGGTATAGTCTCTGAGCTGCAAGCCGACTTCCGATCAAGACCCCTCTTTACATCTCTTCACATCTCCCGCACAACATCTTGAAATCAGTCAGTCAGACTCCTACATTTGGCCTCTCTCTTGTAGCAACACATGGATCTTGGTCCGTCCCAGGGAAATGGTCCATTAGAAGTGCTATCTATCTATGCTGCGACATACTTGTGGAAGAAGTCGACATAATCAAAGAAACTCCTTTTGTAGTGTCTCTCAAACTTTCCACTCGTCCTGTTGACAGTCTGGAGACCATACTGGTTCTCGTAAGATCCAAACTCATTGTTGTCAACGAAGCTCCACGCCAATGCTCCAACGACGTTGACCCCATCCAGGTGCATCGCCTTCAGTGTCTCCTTTAGGAAATCTTCGTAGTAAAGAGCTCGCTCGGTATCATACAGCTGCTCGACAAGCTTCTTTTCCGACTCCATGTATGGGTTGAATCCAAACTCGGAGATGAGGATACCGGAGGGCTTGAAAGTGTTCCACACATAGCCCAGTTGTTGGCGGACGTATTGAGGTGCAATGTATGCGTAGTCGTTTGACTTTTGGCCTACCTGCCATCCGTTCTGTTGGATCTCGGTAAGGTCAGCGCATCGAGGCCAAAGGGGATCGCTGCTATTGTTGATACAGCTGTCGAATCCATTTGCTGGCTCAGAGGCAAACTGCGAGACATAGGGGTCGAAAGCCCACAAGTCAACCGTACCGTTGATGTACGAGATTTGCTGTGGCGTCAGAGCTGTCAAATTCAGGTTTGGCGTGGCCAAAACCTCTGCCGGGTATTGCTTTCCCAAGAACAAAGGGTTGGCCATGATGCCGAGAATGAAATCTTGGTAGCGCGACGCTGCCGCCAAATCAGAACTTTTGTTCAGGTCGCGTGGTACAGCAAGGTTGTTGGCGAACTTGATGGTGATCTTGCCAGTACCGCCAAGGGTCTGCTTGTACCACTTGTACACTGCCGAGTGTGCCATGAGGATGTGAGTCAACCCATTGTAGGTGTGGAAGCTGTACGGCATGCCAATGTTGGGCTCGTTGAATGTGACCCAGTATGGGACATGTTCAGCATATCTGGCCATGACCTGCTTGGCGTAATACAAGTAATCGGCGGTAAAGTCCTCGTCCAGACTGATAGATGTTGGTGCATCAACATGAACCAGAGTAACAACAGGCTTGATGCCGTACTGGAGACAAGTCTTGATCAAATCATCGTAATGATCCAGGCCTTGCGTGTTGACCGGGCTGCCTGCGACACCAAAAGGCACGATTCTCGACCAAGAGATGGAGAAAGAATAGTACGGCACTCCGATGGCAGCGAGTCTTGCAATGTCTTGCTTATAGAGGTAGTAGTTCATGTCGGCTTCCACAGAGTCATTGCCACTAGGCATACCGCCAGGACCCTGGTTGCCGAGGCCATCGAGGTTGCCAGGTCCTCTGCCTTCCTGCTGGAGTGCACCCTCGATCTGCCATGCACTACCGGCAACACCCCATATGAAGTTCTTGTCAAACTTGTAGCAGTCGAGACACGCATCTGCGTCAGGACAAGCCGAGTACAGAGCTGGAGGGTAGACAAGTTCGCTAGTAGCCACAGGTGTAGGCGACACTGTCGTGGTGAATGGAACAGTTCGGTTGTAAGTGTATCCAGCCCAAAGACTTGCGTATGCAGATTGCCCATATTTGCCGTCGTTGCTAGTAGTGGCCCTTGTGTTCAACGAGTAAGTCGTGTATGTGACATTGGAAGGCAGTAGCGATTTTGCCTTGGTGTAAGCTGGAGCAAAAGCACTGGCGAACGTGGCCGGAGCGGGGATGGGAGTCGCATAGCGATTGCTGCTAACTTGAGTATAGCTGAATGAACTGTAGCGAGGTGTGAAGCTCGTTGAAGCACAAGTCGAAGCTGATTGAGCCTTGTGTTTTCATCAGTATAACCATTGGACGATATTGGTGAGTTTTCATACAGAGGTAGCCCAGGGCAATACAGTCTTTGCACTCGTACTGGCAGTACCTGTATATGTGCTAATGCTGCTCGTGATACACGAAGATTTGACCCTCTGCTTGGGGAAAGCTGCTGCCAGAGTGCACAGAAGTGCGAAACACAGAACGAGAAAGTTGATCATGCTAGGTTTTGATCTCCAGGGCATTGCATGGCATTGACCCTGTTCTTATAGTCGCTCGATGTTCTTCGACCATCAGGGCACAGTGACTTTTATCTCCAACCTGAACCTAAAATCAATGCCCTCGGTGGTGTGGTACATATGCCGATGCACAGTGAGGGGTAATTTAGGTCATCGTTTTGCTCAGACTCGAAGAGTCGGGAGGTGGACATGATGGCAGCAACATAAGTGTGCCTATCAAGTCTGTTCAGTTCCAGTACTGTACATCCAGTCTGTGCAGTTGAGTGGTCTGCGGGTGGGCACGGCCGAAATGATAGTGTCAAAAGTCTATATCGACCATTTTGCGGAGAGGTGGAGGGAGGAAATGTGGGGTGAAGATCAGAAAGATTGTGTCAAAACAAGCGACGGATGCTTAGCAACAGACAGGCTTTAAGGGATTACTCAAGCCGCACATCAGAACCAGAAAAGCTAGGTGACTCCGTAGGGTGTCAAGGCGTCAGAAACGTTGTGCCGTGTAGAAATCGTTCGTGATGGAGCGCTATTCTCCCCTTGTGCTAGGCCCAATCACAGTGTAGCTATGGAGATGCACAAAACTGTCCATGAAAGAGTGAGATCCACGGAGAAAAGTTTATCCATTGGTATCTCCATAGCCACATGTTCGTCCGGAAAGTGACCATGCGTCTTTATAGCACATAACGACAGCAAATGTTAGTGTGGGAGAACGGTCGATAGTGAGGTTGTGGCTATCTTTTGCCACGAGGAGGATGCTTTGAACATTTCCTCCAAGCTCCTCAAATGCACTACTGAAAGAGCAGAGATAAGCAGCTGCCAGTACCGCCAGTAAAGATGTGCACTTTGAAACATCTAGAAAGTTGACGAACGCAAGGCAAATGCTCGTCGACCGAGGATACCACTTCGAGACGCGACAACCAGACTCAGAGTGGCATGCATAGGAATGATTGCATCGACTTTGATAGTTCAAGCAGGCATCGTCGAGGAGCGGAGAGTTGAACCAAATGTGTTGACATACTTGCACCAAGTTGCTGTACTTCATGTTGAGACCTACAGGACGCCAAGGCAGATGTTGTGTCCTGCAATGTACATGGCAAAGCAAGTTCCCGATGGTGGATCCAGGTTGCAAGTATTATTCCGGAGGCTGGGATATAGATTGGTGGCAAGACCAACAACACGATCAAACATGGAAGTCAAGTAAGTGGCACACGGTCACACCCACACAGCCAGCCACGGAATAATTGCTACAGTACATATCCAATGACACGGCCTTGGTGAGTTGGCACCAGTGGAAGAGGTTGGGAGCGGGTAACAGCCAACCAGGGCAGGGCGTATGCGCCGATCAAGTGCGGTGACGAGCAGAGAAGATTAGGTTGGGTTACATGTGCATCACACATCGTGCGCGGTGCAATGATGCGCACGAGTTCTGGACAGTCGAACAAAGAGAGCAGGGAGTTGTGGCGAGGCGCAGTTGAGCACGAACAGGATAATACTGACAGGGTATGGGGCAGTAGGAAGAGAAGAGCGAGCAGGTTGCGTCCCATGCTTGAGCGTTGACCCGGCAGCGGAAGTGCGGGAAGCGCATGGCGTGCAAAGCCTACCATACGAACCACTCAATTCTGTTCAAAGGTCGCTTGTGGGCAGCATCTTGCTTCTGAGTCGACCGATCCTGCCGTAGCTGCAGCAAGCGTGCTTGGATCCTGCTCCTGCCATCCTGCATCGTTTCACGTCACTGCAATTTTGCCAGCATCCAAGAAAACAAGTCGAGCATTCGCAGCTGCCAAAAACAAGCTCTTGACGGCGCGTCGGGAAGCAGCCGACTATCTAACGGTCCATATCAACATTCTCCACAAAAAGGTGCCGACTCTATCACAAAAGGCCATGGCCATGGTTTGTCGCGTCGTTTGCTGATTGGCGGTGGGTAGCAATCAACACTTCTGCTCTCGGCAGACCTCTCGACCTCGACAACCTTGACTGTTTGTCGCATCTCGAGCGCCTCACGGACATTTACAGGCCTTCATCTAAGCAGTTGCGGCTGGAGTCTAGGGAACGACACATTTGCGCACCCGGATTGGCAGCGTCTCAGACCATCACGACCACTCATCACCCGTCGGGCTGCAATGAAAGTCGCATCCTCGATCACGTAAATCCTGCTGAGCAATCGCCGCCGCCATGGGTGTCGAAGCTCATCAACGACCACCACTGCCTGCACCCACTGAACCTACCGACGTCGACGACACCGATGTGGCCACCAACATCTCACGCCGTACCGACCAGACCTCCTACTCCATCCCCGAAGACGGCAGTCCCATCACCATCTCGACACACAAACTCACATCCAAAGAAGGCCCACGCCTCCGCCACGGTCGCAACAAGTCCCAGACTTCGCTGCTGATCGAGTACTTCGAAGCCACCAAAGGCGACAAGGCAAAGAACCGACCCAGTGTTCGCGTCAAGGTTACACCCTCGGCTCACCGCAAATCAAAGACGTCGGATTCTGTTCAGATTACCGGCATCGGTCGTGACAAAAAGCCATCATATACACGCCGCATCTCTCTGGGTTCCAAGTCGCCTGACAAAGCCGCGCCAATCGAAGCCACCGAGGTTAGCCACTCGTCAGGAAGTAACCTCTCGGCCATCCCTCCGGTCGAGGTCGAGATTCTCAACAACAGCGACCTATCAAGCCTGAAGCAGGACCGCGAATCCCGCGACTTACACTACCTTCCTACCACCTCGGACGTTTCGTCAATGCCTCCTGACAGCTTGCTAGAACCTTCTCATATCTCGGTTGTGACCCAAGATGCATCTGAGGAGGCGACCCGTAGCCAGAGTCTTCTGGACCTGCCTGTACAAGACCGAGCACGCAGCGCCAGCCACGAGCGCATCAAGCAGAAAGTCATCGAGAAGTTGATGCAGCGCCAGCGTGGGGATCCTGTTGAATATGAGCCCGACACCAAACCAACCAAAGAGCGCCAACGCCGCTCATCCCGCTCTACACGCGAAGATGACCTCGCTAGCGCCGCCGAATCATCCATATTGTCTTCGAATCTTTCCCCTAGCAACCTTTCGTACGCTTCTGGCACGACCTCAAAGGTGTCATTGAACAACCCAAAGCTTCTGCAGATGGTCGAGGACACTGTTCGCCGTCTGATCCTGCCCGAGATCACTCAATTGAAGAATGAACAGCGACGCTCCTCAAAGGGCTCATATACTGATGACGAGCTGGATCGGCGTCACTCCAAGTCTACAAGCTCACCCTCAGTATCCACCAAGCCCAAGGTCGTACTCAACCGCTACGATGACGACCCTGGCGAAGTGCTCTCTCGAGGAGACTCTGAGCGTCGCGAAAAAACTCGTCGGTCCAGTCGCACAGAATCCGAACGCCCCCGTCGTGAACGTCGTTCTTCGCGCACTTCGACAAGAGAAGAGTCTCTGCACAGCAAGTCAAGCAAAGACAAGGAGTCTCATCACATTAAAGAGGCTGCCGCTGCTGGTATCGCTAGTGGTGTTCTAACTGCTGCAGCCCTTCGTCATCATGACTCTCAGGACAATGTCAGTCGTGAACGTCGCAAGAAGCGCAAAGGACGAACAAGTCGTAGCGATTCGACAAGTCTAGTTGAGACCGAGAAAACATATGGCAAAGAAGATATTCCTCCTATGCCCTGGACTGGTGCATCGGCCATGAATGACTCGGAAGTAACCCGTCAGTCCATTCTCACAGCATCGACTGAGCGTCCTCAATCTGCTTCCCTTACGGAACGTCAGACTCCAATCCGCGAGGTTCGACGAGGCTCGCTCCGTGGCTCCTTGTCACCAGCATCTACAACCCCTAAAGGAAAAGGAGCTCGCTCGCCTCGGCCTCTGGAGCCATTCAAGGGCGGCCACCCCCTGACGGAAGAGCACGATACCGGTGTTCAATCCATCTCAACAAAAGCCAAGACGGCAGCATTAGCCGCAGCTGGCTTGGGTGGCATCGAAACCGTTGATCAATATCATGAAATTGGTAAACATGACTCGAGCCCCATGCAGAGCGTTTCCACTTTCAGAGATAGTCCCAGTGACCCTTTGGTACCCCATGGGCTGCGACCTCGCAGTAGAGTCTCCGAGCTATCTGCTGGTTTCGAGGAACGACAGCGGAACGCCATGTCTCCTGTTTCAGCGCCGATTTCTCCGAGTATTCAGAAGAAGAGCTTCGACCTTATTAGAGCCTCTCAGTCACCTGCACAAGTTTACGATGAGGCCGAAGAGCGTAGCGAGCTGGAAGAATGGTTTCAGCAGGAGCATGAGAAGAACGAAGAATATCGCAAATCTCTCGCAAGCACCATTCCCGAGACTCTCGACGAGCGCCGTCTGACCCAGTACACCGAAGGCAGCTACCTATCGAGCGAACAGAGTCCAGAACGTAACGTCAAGGGAGTTGCTGCGACGCCTCAGTACACGCACCTGCCCCATGGCGTCGAATCTGCCGTCGCCTCTCTAATTGATCCTTCTACGGTTAGCACTAGTATCCAATCATCCCAAGCAAGTCCAAGCAACTTTGAAGACGTTCGTTACCGCGAGCGGATGGACGATAGCGTGCGTGAGGAGCTTCATCATCAGACGATGGAACCTCAAACGACGGACTCAAAGATACAATACCCGACACAGCACCGATGGAGCGCATTACGTGAAAATGCTTTGGCTCTATCCAGCAGGGGCTCCTCTGCACAGCCCACAAACTCTCCTCACCAGAGCGAGACTTTCCATGAGGAACGCACGCACGCAGACACTCCTCCGGTCCGCTTGAGCGCTCATGGCATTCCTGATGCTAATGATCCCCTGCCTGAGATTGGACATGGAATTGACTCTGAGTCTGACTTGAGTACAAATCCTCCAGAGATCCAAGGACCTGGCCCAAGCGATGGACGATTCAATTTTCTGCCTTCATTCTCACACAGTCCGGAGAGAGAGGCCGTGCGACACGATAGTATCTCAGAGCACAGTTTCTCAATGAACGAAAAAGCCAAGTTGGGAGCCGGTATCGCTGCTGGTGCTTTCGCGGCGGACAAAATTCTGGACCGACACAGCTCAGACAAGCATCTTTCGGCAAACCAGGCGGTGATTGAAGACTATGCCTCTCGTGAGACGACCCCAGATGTTCGGCAAGCTCAGGCTATACATGTGGGCCGTGCAGGAACAGCCTCTCCTCCTGTTCATTTTGGAGATGAGGGGTACGCATCTGCGGCCTACGCTCGTTCTAACGGAGCCTCTACCCCCAGAGGCCACAAGACATACGCCAAAACTCGGTCTGAGGAACATGACGTCGAAGCAGAGCAGGAAGAAGCATTCATCGGAAAACACAGTCGCCATTTGAGTGGCAATTCTCATGGCATGTCTTCTCCGCTCTACGACAGCGCTACTGGCAAAGGAATTGACACTATCCAATCCAAGGATGTGGTCGCGTTGATGGACCACCTCACAGTTCGAGACGCGCATCGCAATGCAAGGGATACAGAAATTCTTGTTACACTGGTGCGCAGTGCTGCTGAGATGCGTCATGAATTCGAGGAGATGAAGAGATTTATCGCCGAGCAGGATCGCAAGATCATGGAAAACACGGATCGAGATGCCGAGTATACAGTCAAGAAGGTGCTTAGTGGTCCTCGACCTCAACCGCCTGCCGTGCCTCGAATGGTTCATGGCACCTACAACGAAGAGGATCTCCCGATGAAACGCAAGAACGTATTCAAGCGCGCACTCAAAGGACTGAGCAAGAGAGGTTCAAACGACTTGTCTAAGATCGAAGACATGTTGAATCAGATACTTGGAGACGTAGAGGATCTCAAGCTAACGCAAGGCGATCGACCTCCCATGTCACTCCGTGGCAGTAGCTTTGACTCGTACGAGGATCGGGCATATTATGGACGCGACTCTGGATACGAGCCCGAAGGACAAGCCGGTACTTCCTCAACCCCCAATCACTCCGGTCGTCTGTCCAACCATTCTGGCAACGCATCGTTTCCTTCTCCCCAGGAGAACACAACTTCCCCGCAGGAGAGATACTTCCACTCCGGATACAATGGCCGTAGAGACTCGATCAATCGTGTCAGCACAGTCTTGGAAGAAGAGAGTAATGATGGCAGATCCTTCTTGGAGCAGCATGAAACTCACGTTCTCGACAACCAATTCGAAAACAACGAAAGGCTCCTGACCCCGACACAAGAGTCATTCAATCGCAGATCTGGATCTTTCGAATCTACTAAGACCCCCGTGCAACAACGACATAGTCCAATCGGTGCCCAAACTGGGAACAGCACCCCTGAGAAGCAGCGCAAGCAATCCGTGTTCGGGATCCCCAAGGTCTCTCGCTGGTCCAAGACGACGACCTCCTCATATCCCGAGAATTCAGATGTCAACGGGAAACGTCGAAGCCAGTACACCGATGCCTCTAGCAGCGGCGAGAGCTTAAGTTCCAATGGTGTAGGCTACTACGACAACGGCTATGCAGTGCAGTCCGAAGATCGTCTTCGATCGACCCAGTCGCTGGCCAAAGATGAGGCAACAAGAGAATACTTGCCTGACAACAGAAGCGTTCGCAGCGGGCTTAGTGATATGACACGAACCCCATCACCACTCATCCCTTCTGAGACTGGCTCTCAGCTCGACAACATTCCTATCATCCTTCCGGACGATGATGAAGTTGATGACTACGACGATCCCAAATACTCGGCTCATCGTGATTCTTTGCTTCTGCAGCATCCTCAACCTCGACCAGGACCAACGCACCGCCATCAGACAAACCTCGAAAACGAAGCTCGAACATTCAGCGGGCCTGATCATTTCGAGACAGGAACAAGCAGTGACCTTTCTCAGCGCACGGTGGATAGCGATTTTGATCCTTTGCAATGGGGATCGAATCCCTCGCTTTCTCTGGCACGAACCAACAAACTCAGTGGGATCCCTTCCGGAAAGGACAACGGCCCTCTGGTTCCTGAAAGCAAACAAAAGGCCGCACCTAGGGTTGAAGTAGAGCCACCAAAGGAACAGCGACAGCAAGCACCGCAGAAACCTCGCCAGATGTACTATTCAACCCCACTTGGTTCGGGGCACCTACTTGAGCCTATTGAAGAAGTGAGATACTCGTTGGAAACAGACCGTGGACATGTGAGTACTCGATCGAAGTATTGATGTGCCTGGCTGACCCCAATGTTATCANNGCGTTCACCTGAGCCGACAGCTAGTCCTAGGGTAGCCAGCCAGCTTAGTCCAACTCGCAAAATCACCGGACCGAGGCCCATGGGCTCGCGTGCTCCCAGCGGTGCCAATGACGAGAGTCAGCGAGAGCAAGCCTCTGGTACTGTAAGAAGGAAGCCAGTGCCTTCGAGTAAGAGTTATGGTTCGTGATTTTGTTGTCTCTGACCTTTTCCTTCAACTTCACATATTACAAAAAGAAATATCACATTGGCGAGCTGAACGGGGTCTGTTACTGCGTTGCTTCTACAGACTAGACCGGATGTGGGGTTTGGAGAGATGACAGACAACTAGCTCAGATACCCAGGAAGGGACAAAGCGTGGATGGAGCTGATTCGGAGGACAGATTCGTTTGATGATGATAGTGAGATTTTCTGAAGATACAGTAATGCGGAGGAACACGAATACGGAAATATGCGAAAGCAACGACTTTACGATACAGACAGTCATGCGAGCGACAGTACCGCTGCTGGCTAACAATACGGAGAGGACGAGATGTAATGAATTCAACAGTACTTTTGCTTTCGCCTCGTCATACCACCACTGTCTTTCTCTCGACCACTTTCCAAGTGCTTCTAGTCTTCTGTATGGCTCTCCACTCCCCGACTTCTTCCTCACACTTTTCTTTGGCCACTGCTATACATGATTCCCCAGGCTTTTGTTTCGCTCATGCTTGTTCGAGAATCCGCGAATTATGAGATGATATTGTCTGTCGCCACTAGGATGGCTCTCAACATTCAATATCAACGATCATCCCGAACATATGATGCCCACTGAAATCGAAAAACAGGCCCAGATTTGAAGTCGTTCTAAAAGCATCTATCTACGACGTGGTATTTCCGACGATTGCAAAACAGCCGATACTTACCGCTCAACGAGCCCAACGGACACACCTCGCCGCCGTGGTACCTGGTTTCTTCTTCGAAGGGTCCGAGTGCCTCTTACGTATTCTGTGTGTGTACCCCACGATCCGCCAGTACTTAGCAAGATGTAGCTCAGCCACGTGCTCATGTCCGCGGAACAGACACAGAGATGTCTTTTCGCTTGAGGTGCGAAGGTGGTTGTAGCGTCTCCAATCCTATGGAAAATCTGGTGAGTTTGCATGACACTTCACAAAAGAGTCCTCATTTTTTTTTGATTGTCTTCATACGCATAACAAACCAAAATTTGGTTGTATGCTATCTAATGCAGCATACGCATCGCTCAGAGTTGTTACGGGACGATCGCCAGAAGTTGCAAAGCTTTGGGCCATGGAGAAGTTGCAGATCTAACGGCCATGTTAAAGTTATGCCCACGACTCGTGAGCCTTCAGGATTTCTAGGTTATTCACGCCGTTGGCATGATTCGACAGTACTGACATCTGAGTTTTTCTAGATTTGTGCGATGGAATGACATTCAGCTGGAACCGCTTTCTTCGAGGTCCATTGCCAAGTGTCCAAACAACTGTATGAAAGGTCCGCGCCTTTCGCATTGATGACTAGTGTGTCAAAGACTTAGGGTACTCTAGGGTTTGCCTCACTAGCTGTGGACGTGTGGTGCGTACGAGCGAAAGGGGGACATCTTTGCGAAAGCAAATTGTAAGTAGCAGTCAGAAGGAAGGAAGGCGTGGCCAAGGTAAAGTGATAGGATCTAGGTCGTTTGGATTGCGCCTTCCATCATCTTGGTTGTTTCGAATCCTTTGCCCTGCAGAGGAAGCTCGATAGTTGGAAGCATATTTGCTGACGTCGACTGCATGACAAACCTCGTGGCTTGAGTTTAACCCTACGGCGCAGCAATTTTTGACGAAAAACCGTTAAAGCCTAACCCTTCTACCACCGGGCCTACCTGACTCTGAAACGAAGATCTGTCATACCGAGTCATACGCCGAAGAAGTCTCGATCTTCTCCATGACCATGGGATAAGAAGTAGGCGGAAATGGTACAGTGTATATCAACTGCAGGTCCCACCGACGCATCGTACTCCTTCTTCTTTGCCTCGTGTGCGGACCGGACGATCATCCAATATAAAATAGCCATGCAGGGAAAGCAGCTGTCTACCTTTGTTATTGCTCTGGTGAGCTTGCTCGTCACGACCTTTGTCATTGCAGTCAGATGTGTCGTTCGTACATCCATCCGAGGCTTCGGTCTCGATGATTGGTCCATGGTGATCGGTCAGGTATGTGTCTTTTCTATTGATGATCACACGAGTTTGCAGTTGTCTACCAAAGACAGATANCTATTCTTCGGTACCTGCGTTGTCGTCATGTACGGATGTCACACAGGCATTGGCGTGAGAGACATCCACTTGACCGCAGAAGAGCTTGTCAATGCGAGACATGCCATTGTCATGTTCCAATGCTTCTACCTCACCTCTCTCATCTTTGTCAAGAGCAGCATCTGCTTTGCTCTCCTCCGCATTGCTACCAACAAGAGCATCCGCCAGTTCCTTTACTTCATCATCTTTCTCTCCTTCTGCTGTGGTTTCGTCACCATGGTCGCCTGCTTGGCCATCTGTGTTCCCCTTTCGGCTTCCTGGACGGGTATTGGCAAATGTGCTGCACCTTATGTGATCAAGTACGTCGCTGTCTACACCACAGTCTCGAGCTGCATCACAGACTTTTCATGCTCGATCCTTCCCTTTGTCATTCTCTGGAACCTACAAATGGACAAGAAGCTCAAGTTCGGTCTGGCCGCCATTCTGAGTCTCGGTTTCCTGTAAGTATCTATCTTGAAGACTCTTCTTCGACAACCGACTGACAAGACCTCACAGNNTGCAAGTGCCGCTACAGTCGTCCGCGCCTTCTACTTCAACCGCTTCTTGGCTCCCGTCGACTACGTTTGGGGTTTCTCTGACCTCATGATCTGGTCCATTATCGAAGACCTCATCGCCATCACCATCGGCAGTGTCCCCAGCTTGAAACCCCTCTTCGTACGCTTCAAGTGGATGGCATCCGTCTCCGGACGTCGCTCCGGCAAGAGAACCGGCGACTACCAAAACTGCGAATCTTACAACTTGCACTCTCAAAACAAGAGCAAGAACCAGACCAGAGTCATTACCACCACTGCTGCTGAAGAGAGCGACAGCATGAAAGATTTGGTCAGAGAGGAGGGTATTGTCATCAGTCAGGAATTCAGACACGAAGAAGAGTACGAGTACCATGACAGAAAGCCCAGAGTTTCCGTTTAAGGATGACCCTGATATGTGATTGGATGTGTGGATTACAGTACATAGATCGATCGAACTTTCGTTTACGGCCTCGTCGCGTTATGGAAAATGCATTTTGTTTGATTGCTTAGCATCAACAAATTTCACGTCGTTGAAGGACATAGAAATGCGAATAATAGTGATTCAATTACAGTTTGCATCACCAAATAATCTAGTTGACTTCGTCGTCGTAACCACCTCCACCAGTTGAGCCTCCAGGCGCACCTCCAGTGGAATCACGAGATGGACCTCCAAATCGGCCGCTGGCTGGTGGCTTCTCACCCTTACGACCACTACGTTTACCTTTGCCACCTGGACCTCCAATTCTACCTCCAGTGAAGCCATGGCCCTTCCCATAACTCTTGTGGTTGTGATGATTGTCCCGAGGACCCTTTCGTGCTTCATGAGCCTTTGGAGGCGGGCTAGGATGACTGTAACGATCAGTTCTGGGACGTTTGAATGAAGGTTCTTCATCGGTGTCCATAGGCGAGCCAGCAGGAAGGTCTATGATTTGATTAGAAGCCCATGTGTCTATAGCGAGCGAGCCAGTAGGGGGGGTAAGAAGGGGGACCAGTAGGCGGACCACCATGAGGGCCAGAGGATGGATCAGAGTTGTTGTCAGGAGGGGGCTTTGTAGCTTGACTTGAAGCCTGAGCCTGAGCTTGAGCAGCGGACTGTGCACGCTGTAAGTCATACTCGGCGTTGACGAGTGCTGCCTCCTTGTATTCAAGCTTTCGGGACTCATCAAGGAACTTTTTCTGTTCGGCGTCAAAGGCCTGGCGTTGTCTCTCCAACTCCAACATGGCATCATACTCCAGATCGAGATCTCGAGTGGTGATACCAGCCTTGAGTTGAGTGAACTGGTTAAGAATGGGGTTCGAGTGGGCTTGCTGGAGCAGGTAAAGTGATGTCAAGTCTCCTTCCTCGACGCGAGATCGTCTCCATTGGAAAGCAGTGAACTCATGGCAACAGCTGGATGCCAAGAACACAGCATGTTCGGCTTGATCACGAGGGTATCCACTACGAGTGAAGACGTTGACTGGCTGGAACTCGGGCGTTATGATGCGAGCGTTACCTTTGCATCCTTGACAAGCGCAGCAGATGTTGAATCCGGCCTCGAGTCTGTGAATAGCATACGCGATGCGGAAGAAAGTTGCGCCCTCAGCGACATGATACATTCTCATGGCTTTGATGGTTTCTGTAAGATCTTTGCCCCAGAAGTTGCAATCTTCGCCTGGCTGCCACATTGTAATTTTATCCGTCATGTTAAATAACTCAACGGATCTGACAGGGATCACATCCACGGTTGTTTTTTGACAGGTTGCATCCACAAGATTGGCAATGAAATCGTTGCAGGCTTTTTGACTTTGGTCGAGTGCCTCTCTTTTTCTCTTGAATGTCGAAATTGTACTGCTCATGGTATGACTCGGTTCATCCTTCTTGAAGACTGGATCTAACTGGCGTGAAGGGAGAGATGCAAGATACTCGCGCACTCCGGGCTCGTTGCGTCGCACACAGTCAAGATAGCAGTGCCCGGGTCGCAGGCAAAGAGAGCATTTCTCTGCTGGGTAAGGGTTGCAACACATGTTGTTAGCATGTCCCTTGTACGCGCATCTGTCGCAAATGTTGTCTTTGATGTCTGGAAGCCCCTGGTCTTGATCTGAACATCAAAGTTCATACAGCTAGCGGTGCTATGGTGAAGTGAGTTGCACCACTTGCACCACAAGGCTTCAGGTTGTGGTGGAGAGATCTGCCAGGGAGCAGTCATAAGAAATCCGCTCGAAGCTCCAGAGGCCGTCGCCTGTTTCTTGTCTGGGCATTGTGCCTCGTAATGATTGTTTCCACCACAATAGCGACAATGCTTGTTGTTGTTATTGTTGTTATTGTTGCCGTTGTTATTATTAGTCTTGTTGTTCTGGTTCTGGTTCTGGTTCTTGTTCTTTTCGGAGCGCGGGTTGGTCCAGCAGTTCGCCCACCAGTGCCCTTTCCCGCAACCAGTACATTTAGGTTGGGCTGAGCCCTGCTTCTTTTTCCAGACATATCCTGATGTTCTAAAAAGATGTAGAAGAGTTGTTGAAATGTTTATGCTAGAAGTTAGATATCTCGAATAGTAATGGTGCTTACTAGATTTTGTTGTTTTCTGTAAAAGAATCTGCCAGCAGACTCACGAAGGGAAGACGGGGAAGACGAATTGTACAAGAGAACGAAAATTGGTCGTAAAACAGCCCTACGCAAAGTAATTAATATAGGGTATCTAGGAGTCGACATTTCAGCGACAATGAATCTTGTACAAAGAACCTGAACGTCGCATCACGACCTTTCAGCAGCTACCCTGTCAATGATTAAGGAAATTAGATGGCGCGACTCCCGTGACGAGCCGGTCTTCTGTCTTTGTCTGCAGATTGGAAATCTAGTCGTGGCGTTGGACATGTGCTTTGAGGACGCTAGGACAATGTAACAAATGCTCAAGACAGATGATCAAGGTCAAAGACGTTTGAGGGATTGTAGAGACTGGAGGCGGAAGAAAACAAAGTCGGATGTGGTTGATGTCTGATGGCAACTGATGTCAACTGATAGATGCCCAACGCTTTGCACCATCCACCGAGATCGGCCTCCATCGGCGCAAAGAAGACCTCGGGATCTAGTCCTAATGAGGCGCTAGCGTTAATTCTCCAGATTTGCTCCAGGTTTTGGCATTTTTTCTCCAACCTCTTCCGTTATGGCTTCGACTATCGTCTTAAAGTGTTCTTCTATGACTTTCGTTTCGTCTCATATCTTTCTTTAGTGTAGTATCACGCCCTGTCTTTCTACGATCTCTCGCCCTTGGATACTATCGAGATGGAAGTGCCCGAGGCCAGAGTTTTGATCGTCATCACGGGCGGTACGATATGCATGCAACATTCTGAAAATGGACTTGTGCCGGTATGTAATGTTAATTTTGATGGACTGGAATCTTTGAGTAACTTTTCATTGCAGGGAAAAGGATTTCTGAAGAACGGTCTTGCACCCCGACCATCTTTCAACGACGGCTCATACCCCGAACCACTCGAGATTGTGACAGACCAGAAAGGCACCCGCAAAGCTGTGCAAAGTCTGCGCACTCCNCCGAGCACCTACAATCGCCAGGTGCGATACAGTGTCCTGGAATTTGACCAATTGCTTGACAGCAGCAGCATCGATGCCGAAGGTTGGGACCAAATCGCCAGAACCATTGAGCGAAACTACCAGCTCTATGATGGCTTCGTTGTCTTGCACGGTACCGATTCGCTAGCTTATACTAGCAGTGCTCTCAGCTTCATGCTCCAAAATCTAGGAAAGCCTGTCATCCTTACTGGATCGCAAGCGCCAATGATGCAGCTGCAAAATGATGCCCAGGATAACCTCTTAGGTGCTCTGGTCATCGCAGGTCATTTCATGATTCCCGAGGTTTGCTTGTTCTTCAACTTCAAGCTATTTAGAGGCAACCGCGCGACCAAAATCTCGGCCGACGACTTCAATGGATTCGCCAGCCCGAACATGCCACCTCTTGCTACTATCAGCAGTTTGAGAACAAACGTTAGCTGGGATCTTGTCTACAGGCCAAAGATCGTAAACCCCTTCCAAGTGCACTCGAATCTGGATACCGCTCATGTGGCCTGTCTTCGTATCTTTCCCGGTATCAAGCCAGAAATGGTAGATCTATTCCTACGTACAGAAGGACTCAAGGGTTTGGTACTCGAAACATTCGGCGCTGGTAATACCCCTGGAGGGCCAGACTCGCCTATGACTAGAGTTTTGGCCGATGCCGTCAAACGCGGCATTGTCATCGTCAATGTGACACAATGTCTCAGCGGCAGTGTCAGTCCATTGTACGCTCCAGCGACCTATCTCGGACGTGCAGGTGTGGTATTTGGTCAAGACATGACTACAGAAGCCGCTTTGACGAAACTTTCATACCTACTCTCGATTCCTGGATCAACCCCCGAGGACGTGGCCAAACAGATGCATAACTCACTCAGAGGCGAGTTGACAGAGAGGGGACGGACACACTTCCAACACCCCACTAGTGGCACTCTGACGCCTGAAATCTCGAGCTTGACTGCGCTTGGTTATGCTATTCAAGACGGTGACGCTTTGAGCGTAAGAGACGTCGTCAGGGGTGAGAATCGCTGGCTTTTGAACGACGTCGACTACTCTGGAAACACACCTGTGGTAAGTTGTGGTCCCTCACCAAGATCCCAAGTCAGGGGTTGCACAGTGTCTGAAGATTCGACTGACCACATTACANNGCATCTTGCAGCAACCGGGCCTAACGTTGACGTGCTGAAGGAGATGCTCAATCTTGGAGCTAGCGTTCATCTGCGCAATCGCAATGGGCGCACACCTCTNCTTGTCGCTGCGCATGCGGGACTCCCCCACCATGTCGAGGCTCTGAGGGAAGCAGGCGCTCATCTGCACTCTGATGAGCTGGACACAGCCAAGATTTTTGCAAAGTCCGACCCTCACCCAGACGTGTGGAAGCTTGCCGGTGTTGAAGAGCTGTAGACTTCACGGGAGACGTTTTCTTGTCGACAGACTTAAGGAACATACAAGGTTGACCTGATCAATTCCTTGTGCTCACCGAATATATGCTTGGTCCAGCCAATCACTTGAACCAAAAGCTTATCTCGCCTCACATACCCGATGCGTTCTGATGCCACTCAAATCGTGAGCAAGTCACTCTCCAAGCAGGGCCTGCTCCGGTGGTAAGGTGAGATGCGTACGGTCGCAGATCGTGGAGGATGCCGAATCATCCTTGGTCATTGTTTTGGACAGCATGCAATGATCTTGCAATTCAGTATCTTCAGTCAAGAATGCATGTATACTGGGTAAAGGCAGCATCCAGCTCACGCTTTTCCAGATCTAAATATAAAATTGTCGCTAATTAACGGACATAATCAACTTTTTTCCTTAGGACGTCCACTCATGCTATTCTTAGTAGAGGGCACTTCTCATCCGCATAAGCGTAATTAGTCGACATTCTTTGATTGTGTATTTCGAGTTAAGAGCGTGCTGTTGCAGGTCGTCAGATGCGTGCATGTGTGCCGCCCGGCGAAGGATGCAGAACCCCGCTTGTTTGTCAACCTCAACCCTCATCACGACTTCACCTCGCAGAAGTGATCTTGGATTTCTTTCTTCTGGACTGGTGTGGACACAGACTCGAAATCCGACATCGAGCATTCAAGGCACAGCCAGAGTGTTTCCTGTCTAGAAGGCTCGAAGAGATGCGTTCGCTTCACAACAGCAGATGAAAGAAGGAAAAGCCACGACTGATATTAGGCGCCGCCAAATACTGCCAACATATGCACTTAATCTACTAAACCATGGCACACGAGCATCTAGTCCCATCTGGAAGATCTAACGAGCCGCATTAGGGTACTATATCAGCGCTTATGGCTGCTCGGAAGAGATACACCAACATCAAAAAGTGACTTCCAACAAAGTAACCACGGCCAGCAAATTCTCCGATGCCCTATTCCCAGCCTTTGCAATGGCGAGATGGTGTCGCCAAAATCTTCTGTACAGACGCTTGACGCGTAGTGCAATGCATGGCGGCGCCTCGCATACTTCCGCCGTCCTTCCCGTCTTTGACTTGCATGACATTGCATGTATCTGCAGATAGATGTGGTAAGTTTAGCAGCTTCCTTCTTCTTCTCATCTCTCGTACGTACCAAAGCGTCCTTACTTTGACGAGTGAGCGGCAAGTGTTGGAGTATATAACATTGTTCTGTGCTCCCACTTCGGTTCCAATTTATTACCATCGGGCAATCCAAAGATCAATCTCGACTGTTTCTTTATCAAACTGGTGGCAGCACAGCATCGATTGGCTTTTGTCTTTTCTCGTCCTGCATCAATACTACCACACTTCTGGATCTTGTTTCTCAAGTTTCTTGTTCAGCCTATCGATCGATTTTCGCTATAATGTCTTCGAACATTGCTCGATTGCTTTTGACCTTCTTCTTGGCCACAATAGCATTGGCCCTGCCTACCCCCAGCACGCCGTCAAATCAAAACACCGTACCTCTCAATGGGCTTCCAGCACCCGGCGCTCTATCGCTCAA
The DNA here is from genome assembly GCA_903853725.1 of Aureobasidium uvarum. Lineage (NCBI taxonomy): Eukaryota > Fungi > Ascomycota > Dothideomycetes > Dothideales > Saccotheciaceae > Aureobasidium > Aureobasidium uvarum. The sequence goes on from CAINUL010000015.1 coordinate 1,526,629, forward strand.
GTACATCACCCTCGGCGTCGGCACTCAGAACTACAGCTGCAGCGCCGCAGGTGCCGCCCCTACTGCCATTGGTGCAGTGGCCGACCTCTACGATGCCAGTTTACTCAAGTCACCTGTAAGGTCCTCGTTGATCCCATCATTCGCCGCTGTGGCCTACAGCACACACACGTGGTTCGATCTACCGACTCTGGGACACCATTGGTTCAGCGCTGCAGGTGTGCCGACATTCAATCTCGAGGGTCGCGCCTTCCTGAGTGCGAAGAAGGTGGCAAATGTACCGGCGCCGGCGGGATGTATCGATGCCAGTGTAGATTGGCTCTTCTTGCAGGATGATGGAAGGGGTGTGAGCAAGAATCTCAAGGCTGTCTACAGGGTCGAGACTGCGGGAGGTAGTCCGCCAGCTACTTGCAGCAGTGCTGGAGTCATCAAAGTTCCTTATGCTGCGGAGTATTGGTTCTATGGTTAAACGTTGGGCTGCAAACCAATGTCGGAGTTGGTGGGCGATGTCGATTGCGGGATTGGTGGCTTGCTTCTTGGTGGTTTCCGTTTTCGTTTTTCTTTTGGCTTTGTGAATACGCGAGTTTCATCAATCGCCAGGTGAGCTATGATACCCTGAGGCGTGGTATAGACCATTCGTTTATAGTTATTTTACATGCAATGGCAGTAATGTCCAATTCTCTACCCTGATCGTTTCTCAAAAACGGCATCAACGACAATCTTGTTTTGGAAATGCATGTTCTATCAGAAGGAACGACGCGGATCCGAGACTAACGCATGGCTCCCTTTGAATCGCGTTTGTCTCAAGCCCGCTCCATTGTTTCTCCGCATCAAATCATCATAATCACTAAATGGAGACATTGAGTATCAAATTATTCATACTATACAAAGGGACGCAAGAGATGCACCGGAAGAGAATATCAGGTGTGGAAGAAAAAAAGATTGATTATTAGATTGATCGATTGAAAAACGACAGTATACTGAACATAGAACCATAGAAAGAAAATTTCAAACCGCACCTACACATTCATCGTTAACCGAGCCCTCTTCAAGTAAAGCTTACCTCTAAAAGATGGGGACACAGAAGTACGGCAGTAAGAGCAGAACCACGATCTGTAGAGGGGGTTCCATTGAAGAGCTCTACCACATTTTCTGCAAATGCTGCCGAAGAGGACGGGGAGGTTGGAGGAGCTGGGGGTGAAGGAATTGATGTGGTTGCACATTTTGGTGTTTTGTGAGTGGGTGGCTTGATTGTGTTGGTGTTTTGTTGTCTTGGTTCAGGTTTTGGGAAGCTGTGTTGGATGTGATTCAGATGTTGACTATGCGGTGGGCTTTATAGACCTTTTGGGCGTCTAGTGACATGGTAGAACAATGTTGAGTAAGACAATAGTCTTGTGAGTTGAACAAAGAAGGCGCAGCACAAGAAGCGTTGTTGTATGGTTCATTCAAAGAACGACAATCTGAAATCATTGTTCTATTCTGACAGTCCATCGAGCCTCAACATGTTTTCTTTGTCTTCTCTTGTCTTGCATTGTCTGATGGAGCAACATGTTGTCTGAAGCCTACAGTCAGACATGGAGGATATCTTTTGTATACTGAATATTTAATCTTTTGGCACTCTCAATCTTGTTGCGACTATCCACCGAATCGCAGACAGTCAAGTCCAACCTCGAAGCTGACGTGATTATCTTCTGTGGTAGGTACTTGAGAGTAACGAAGACTGCAAAAACAGTACGCAGAGATGTCTCACCCTAATGATATTCCGATGCCCGACTACGACAACGACTATGCTCTTTTCCAGGCTGAACTCGTCGGCGGCGACACCGACACTGAGATGGGTGAAGGCTCACCAGCCACCAGCTCCTCTCCTGGCCCACTCGACTCACCCAATCCCTCTGTGCCTCTATACAACAACACTCCTCCCCACAATTTTGATATCCCAATCGCTCACACCATCGACCTCACAAGCGAGCTAACAAGACCAGGTGGTCCTCTCCCAATCTCGGGCCCCTACTTCGACATTGACATTACCAAGACGCTTGATCTGATGCTTGTGAGATACCAGCAGAAAAGTCAACGTTTCTTCCGTTTGAAGTGGGCCATCAATTATCTGTCTCAGGGTTTTGTTCCTGCATGCAAATATCCCGGTTGTACGTCGCGATGCAGAGTGGTGGACCACAACCTCAAAGTCCTGACTTGGAAGAAACTCCAACCTGATGGTGAGGATTATATGCGCTATGTGACTACTGACAAAGAGCACGCTGTTTTCCTCTGTGTGTCCTGCAGCCATGACAATTGGATGCCGTCGTTCATGTGGAAGACCAGAGTTGTTGGCTTCATGCCCGATCCTGTAGTCGAGGTCAAGACGTTTGAACGTTGGTCGACTCCCGATTTCTTCTTCAACAGGGCAAGAGATTCTGATGCTTTTCCTGGTATGATTAGCGGTCCTATCCTTTCCAGACGCNNGACAGACGTGTTCAACGCAGAACTTCGATTTAGAGCTGACTCGTGGTTTTTCCTAGAAGCTGTCACAGCTACGAGCGTCTTGAACAAGACATACAATTATTTACTTCCCGTGGTTGCTGCTGGATTAGGGCTCCGCTATGCCTAGAATAGGGTATATTAACATCAATCTAGTGGGACAGGTTCCCATATTTTCTTCTTTGACCATTTGCCGCTGTGTTCAAACGTGATGTGAATATGCATAGTGAAGTTGCAAGGATAGACGGATGTCGTCTGGCAAATTTGAATGTTATGAGAATCGTGAAAATGTTTACTTTTTTGGTTTCGTCGTCTATGCCTCTTCTGCCTTGGGCTCCTCTCCTTCTTGACCCTTTTCTCTCAGAGCCAACTTCTCGGCCTTCTTTTCGGCAATCTTGAGAGCCTTACGTTCGCCCTTTGTGAGCTTGCCGGAGGTGTTCTCTTGCTTCTCCTCGGGCTTCTTCTCGGTAACAGCCTCCTCGATGGAAGCAGTGGCGTTGGGGTTGCCCTTGAACTCGAGCTTCCTAGGGGTCATGAACTCGCGCATGATCTCGTCGGTGACCTTTGAGCGGCGCTCCTGGAAGGCCTCGACGAACTTTTGCAGCTCTTGGATACAGCGTTTCTTGAGCTCGCCAGTAGAAAGAGTACCCTTGCGGTAGCTCTGCTCAATCTCCTTGAGTTCGTCATCACTCTCGAGGAAGTAAGAGAGGTAAGCGTATGCAACATCGACGTCGGGGTTACCACCATACTTTTCGTGGTCCTCCTTTGTGGCACCGCCACCGGAGAAGGCGAAACGGTTAACCTTCTTCTCGATTTGCTTAGAAGTATCGGACATGAAGATGGCCGAGTTGGGATCACTGGCAGACATCTTGCCGCCAGGACCTTGCAGGGCAGTCAAGAACTTTGACAGAATGAGGGCGGTCTTGGGAGCGGGGAACTCCATGCGGTCGCAGTTTTCGCGCAAGAGACGGAAGTAGGGCTCTTGATCAATGGCGCATGGAATCAGAGTGGGGATGGCGGCAATGTGCTTGCGGGGACGAGCCTCTTCGTAGTTGGGAGCACGGAAGTCACCAGCACCGAACAGGGTAGGGTATGAGGAAGCAAAGGCAGCAACGCACTGCTTGGCGGCGTATGCGTTGAGACCGATATTTGTGCTGCCGTCGAAGCCCATAGCACCTCTGATCTGGTTGTTTGTGAGGAGAGCCTCGAACTCGGTGATGTTCTGGTAGAAGTGGCCGCCCATGTACTCGTAGTCGGTGTAGATGAAGGTCTTCTTCAGGTCGAAGCCCAGGGCAATGATGTCCTTGCAGTTTTGTTTTGCGTACTCGATGAAGTCGCCGAGGGCAGCGCCCTTTGTGATCTTGCCCTGGTTCTTGTTGCGGGTGTAGAGGAACTTCTCGTCGTCGGTCAACATGACGACAAGGGGCACGTCGAAGATCTCCTGCAACTCCTTGGTGAAGAGAAAGGGGACGGCGTGGCCCAAGTGCATGGAGCCAGAGCTGGGCCCGCGGCCGGTATAGAGCAGGAAGAAGCCGTATTTCTCATAGTAGTCGAGGATCTTGTCAAAGTCGCGGTGGCTGAAGAAGAGCTTGCGGCGCATCAGACGGTGCGGCGGCTTGCCAGTGACGCGCTCGAAGCGATCCAGATGCTCCTGGGTCAGGGCGGGTGTGTTGAAGCGCTCGCGGAGAGCCTCGTAGTCGATGGCAGTAACGTTTCCATTCTCGTCAACACCTCCGCTGACGTTGTAGGGGTCGATCTGCTGTTCCTTTGCTGCTTGCTTGACCTGCTCGACGGCAGGAGGCGCTCCTTGCGGCGCTCCATCGGATGATGCCATTTTGAATGCTGAGAGGGCTCAAGTTCGTGTGACTCGTCCGACTTTCTTGTCAATAACGGCTATACCCCGCTGGTCTGTGCGCTTTGTCCCTCCTGCCTGCCGCCGATTGCCAATGCCACCAAGATGCTTACTACTCTGTACCACATCCTACTCGTCTTGATCTGCCATCAAGGCCAGAAGTTAAGTCTGCCATGCTCACTTTCTGCTCTCGTGCTCCCGCAAGTGCAATGTTTCCTTTCCTCTTGCTCTTGAGCCAGGATGGTGTGTATTCCAGACTTTGGGCTACGCTCTGCAAGCTGACAAGTATCAGGTGGGCTATCTTCATAACCATGGCATCCTTTTGCAATTGCGGTTTTAGCCTCCTGGATCAAAACATGATATGTTAGTCTTTCTACAAAGCAGACAAAGATCACAATTACTGACGGCATCTCAGCGGTTCGTGGTTATGAATTGACTCTTTGTCGTAACGGGTGCTCTTATCCTCGTTGGCAATCAACTGTATCCAGTATTCTTACGATTTGCGATCTGGTGTTTGTTCAAGCTCGTACCGAAAGATTCAGAACTCCACCATACTTGCGCATTCCTGCTGCATCACCCACGCAGATGTTTCATCCTATTATTCCCCAGCATCAATACATGGTATTTGCTGGCTACTCAGTTGGGCATTGACTTCTTCCTGTGGGCTTTCTTTGGTATCCTGAACCTTGGTCTTCCCGCCATACAAAGCATGAGTGCAGGACAGCAGACACTCGTGGGATTGTTCCAAAGTCTTGGTGTCAGAGTTGGTGGTCTCTATGCAGTCCTGATCAGCAATACTGCACCAGCATTACAGATCCTCTACCTGGCAGGAATGTACATCTCTGCCTTCCCCATCATCATCTCGTTGCGTCAGACCAACATCTATGAGGAAAGATCCCTTGGCATTGAGAACGACGGCGACGAAGATGCGGACAAGAAAGGCGAAAAGTCGTACATATCCGAGCACGTACGAAAACAACTCGCCTATGATCTGTGGTGGCTTATACTGGCAATTTGGCTGATAACAATCATCGAGCGTCACGACATTGTAGCTGGAGGCGACTACTTCACCATCTGGGCCATTATTTTCGAGACATTGAGTGCGTACGGCACAGTCGGTTTGTTATTGGGTGTCCCATACGACAATTACTCTTTCAGTGGAACATGGCACACTCTGAGTAAATTGATTCTTATTTGTGTGATGATTCGGGGAAGACACCGAGGCTTGCCATATGCAATTGACAGAGCAGTGCTGTTGCCAGGAGAAGAGTTGATGGAGAAGATGGACAAGGAGGTCAATGGCAGAGGTAGCAATAAATATGGTGCTAAATGGCAGGAAGAAGAACAGAGAGTCCGAAGAGAGCAAGAGGGGTCACAAGCTGAAAACCAAGAGCGAGGACAGGACCCAGAAGGACATGATGTCGAGGGCACTGAGGAAGGGCCTTCATAAGAAAGTGTAGGGGTACCTACAAGAGCCATCACAATGCAAAGACTTGTACTGAATCACAGGTCCGGTCGATAGAGATTCGAAATGAAACAACCGAGCAGAGTGTTTCAAGGCAGACAAAGAAAGACATGTGAATGCAGACAGAGAGGCAACGATCGGCGTCGGTCAGCAAATGTCACGCGTGCGGGACCGCGGGACAGGGTCGGGGCATCTCTTGGGCCGCGCCGACTGGCTTACAAAAACTGCCATCGTCATGGCGCTGCTGACCACCAAGACTTGAGGGGGAGCAGCCTGCTCTGCTGCACATAGCATTCCACCCCAATTGCTTCCTTTTTCTTCGATACTATTTGTTTCTCCACAGCTCTCATTCACCAACCTTTACACTTTACCCACAGCATGCAACACGATGGTCAAATTCTACTCCACCTCGTATAGCTACGACTACTCTTTTCCCGCCGTGTCGCTGGCCTATTTTCTGCGCTACCCGAACCCATACAGCACCCACGTGCTCTCGACCGATGTCATCTCGCGCGAATATGACCCGGACGCTCAACGCCTGACGACAGTCCGTCTACATTTGAAGAAAAGCAAACTCCCTGCAGCCATCCTCAAGCTCCTGCCGCGCAGTATCATGGGCGGAGCTGAAAATGGTGACAGCCAAGCTTATATCCTCGAGACAACCGTCGTCGATGTCAAAGAAGGATGGATGGAGGCCGAGAGTCGCAACCTCGAATGGACCGGTGTCTTGAGCGTCATTGAAAAGCAAGTCTTCCGTCGACAAGCACTCGAATCCCAGGCCAAACTTTCTGCCGCCGTCGATCTATATGGCCAACAGCCATCTCAAAGGACCGACGTCACAACCACAGTCACGCTACAATCGCGCATTGGAGAGAACATTCGTCGTAGAAAAGCACAAAGGCAAGCCGAAGCAGAGGCCGTCGAAGAGGAGGCTCCACCAGCCAAGCTTGGTTTCTTTAAGTCGTGGGCAGCTAGTCCCATGCAGCGATCTATCGAGGTCATTGGACTCCGCCGCGCCGAAAAGTCACAGCCCAAAGCAAAAGAGGGAATGAAGGTGGTGCTCGAGCGACTGCGACAGGGCGGACTGGTCGCTGTGCTTGAAGGCATGCGTCAGGATCGTGAGCTCATGTTCGCTGGTGGCCAGGTTTGAGCTTCCTCAGACAGGCACTCGATGGAAAGTCTCTGGTCAACGACTTAGAGCACGAACGAGGAGAAGGTGGACAAATTGTATCAAGATTTTCTGGCATTGCAATAGGTTTTAGCGCGGCGTTATGGGCATGTTTTCAGCGTACATGAGGTTGGCACTGAGCAGGACAATCACAACAAGGACATTAACACGAGGTCTATCTGCTCGCCAAACGAAGGAAGGGTTGGCATGGTATTTGAGGGGTTATCTGTATTACTAGTATTCACGTCTTGAACGAATCAACTCATCTCTCTTTCGGGCATACTTCCGGACCAGTCTCTGTACAGCCATCTTGGTAGCTTCCCTCAGCCGAGCACTAACAACCCGAATTGTCCATGTTCGAATAGAAGGTGCGACGATGGTGGGAGAATAAAACAAGCAGGCGGTGGTCTGTGCTCAAGCATTTTACGAGCAGTCGCGACTCTGCGCGTCTGGAGCGGATTTGGGACGCATGTGGATGCTTCCTGCTTGGCTGCCCTTCTTTCCTTCGCATCTTGCATTGCCTTTTCGTTCCCCGTCCCCTCTCCTCAACCATCCACCGCCATCGTAATATCGGCACTTGCGCCGCCAACCATCGAATCGACATCGACTCTGTCCATTGCAGAACCAAGATCCGGCGCGCGTCTTCTATTTCTCCTGGACCAACCTTTTTAATCCACCCTCCGCCGCAAGGCGACCACACCCACCAACCCGCATCATGAACGGCAACGGAAACGGCGACCACGTCATGCGTGTATGTACCATCTTCTGCCACACCTTCCATCTTGGTTCCGGCCTCAGGCTCTCGTCTATGCTTCTGCGTCATTGCTACAGGAAGACCACCACTGAGAAAGAGCCGACGCGCCAACATATATCATAACATGTGCTGACTTTGCGACTGTAGGACGTGATCGACACGCCTGACTACACTGTGAGCTCCAAACGCGCCTTGTCACACACAAACATCGACTAATAACTATACAGNGACTCAGATACCGGCATGACTACCACAGAAAGCAGCATTGCAGGTGACCTGGACGGCAGAAAGAAGAGATGGGAAGGCCATGAGCTGAGAAAGAGCGTCTTGGGCAGGAAGCACGACAAGCTGGGCGAATCNAAAGGTATCTATCCCAGAGCACTATTATCTTATCCCGACCTCTCTTCTGACAACTCTCCACAGGAGGACGATTCTATCCGCCGATTCCGCTACCTCCTAGGCTTGACCGACCTCTTCCGCCATTTCATCGATACCAACCCCAACCCCCGCATCAAGGAGATTATGGCTGAGATCGACCGCCAAGACGAAGAAGAAAAGGCAAAAGCTGGCAAGGCTCAATCGCGCAAGGGTGGTGCAGGCGGCGACAGAAGGAGACGCACAGAAAAGGAAGAAGATGCCGAACTGCTTCGCACCGGCAAACATGAAAGCGATGAGTCCCGCACAATCTTCCGCGAATCACCATCCTACGTGCAGGGTCAAATGCGCGACTACCAAGTCGCTGGTCTGAACTGGCTCGTTTCGCTGCACGAGAACGGTATCTCTGGTATTCTGGCCGACGAGATGGGTCTGGGCAAGACTCTGCAGACAATCTCCTTCATCGGTTACCTACGCTTTGTCTGCAACATTACCGGCCCCCACTTGGTCGCTGTACCAAAGTCCACCCTTGACAACTGGAAGCGCGAATTTGCTAGATGGATCCCCGAGATCGACGTTCTGGTCCTCCAAGGTACCAAGGAAGAGCGTGCAACCATCATCAACGAACGCCTAAATGAAGAANNAAAATTCGATGTTCTTATCACGAGTTACGAAATGATTCTTCGCGAAAAGACACACCTGAAGAAATTTGCCTGGGAATATATCATCATTGACGAAGCTCACCGTATCAAGAACGAGGAGTCGTCTCTTGCTCAGATCATCCGTATGTTCAACTCGCGCAATCGTCTTCTCATTACCGGAACTCCTCTGCAAAACAACCTGCACGAACTGTGGGCCCTGCTCAACTTCCTTCTTCCCGATGTCTTTGGTGATTCGGAAGCCTTCGATCAATGGTTCTCTGGACAGGACTCTGACCAGGAAACTGTTGTTCAGCAACTGCACAGAGTTTTGCGTCCCTTCTTGCTGCGCAGAGTCAAGAGCGACGTCGAAAAGAGTTTGTTGCCCAAGAAGGAGGTCAACTTGTACATTGGCATGTCTGAGATGCAGGTCAACTGGTACAAGCGCATCTTGGAAAAGGATATCGATGCGGTCAATGGCGCTGGTGGAAAGAAGGAGTCAAAGACCCGTCTGCTCAACATTGTCATGCAACTGCGCAAGTGCTGCAACCACCCCTACTTGTTCGATGGAGCCGAGCCTGGTCCGCCATACACCACTGACGAGCATCTCATCTACAACTCAGCCAAGATGCTAATGCTTGACAAATTGCTCAAGCGCATGAAGGCACAGGGAAGCCGTGTCCTGATTTTCTCCCAGATGAGCAGACTTCTGGACATTCTTGAGGATTACTCGGTCTTCCGTGGTTACCAGTACTGCCGCATCGACGGTTCAACAGCTCACGAGGATCGTATTGCGGCCATCGACGAGTACAACAAGCCTGGTTCTGAGAAGTTCCTCTTCCTCCTGACGACCCGCGCAGGTGGTCTCGGTATTAATTTAACAACTGCAGACATTGTCGTCATCTTCGATAGCGATTGGAACCCTCAGGCCGATTTGCAGGCCATGGACCGTGCTCATCGTATTGGTCAGACCAAGCAGGTTGTCGTCTTCCGTTTTGTTACTGAGAACGCTATTGAAGAGAAGGTGCTCGAGAGAGCCGCTCAAAAGCTTCGCCTGGATCAGCTTGTTATTCAGCAAGGACGTGCTCAACAAGAAGCCAAGAAGGCTGCTTCCAAGGACGAGCTTTTGAACATGATTCAGCATGGTGCCGAGAAGGTGTTCGAAGCAAATGCTGAAGGCGCATTCTCAAAGAATGGTGAAATCACTGAAGACGACATCGATGCGATTCTCAAGAAGGGTGAGGAGCGTACCGCTGAGCTCAACTCCAAGTACGAGAAGCTCGGTTTGGACGACCTTCAGAAGTTCACTTCAGAATCTGCCTACGAGTGGAACGGCGAAAACTTCGAGAACAAGAAAAAGGTAGAGATCGGCATCAATTGGATCAACCCCTCAAAGCGTGAGCGCAAAGACCCGGCATCCTACTCGATGGATAAGTACTATCGAAACGCTCTTATGACGGGTGGCAGGACTGCCGACCCCAAGCCCAAGGTCCCTCGTGCGCCCAAGCAACAGGCCATGCACGATTATCAGTTCTTCAACCCTCACCTCGCGGATCTACAAGACAAGGAAACCGCATGGTTCCGCAAGGAGAACAGCATTAAGGCGCCGCTTGCTGAAGGCGATGACGAAGACAAGGAGCAGCGCGAACAAGACCAAGCTCTGGAACAGCAGGCTATCGATGATGCTGAACCTTTGACCGAGGAGGAACAGCTTGAGAAGGACAAGCTCGCTGCTGAAGGTTTCGGTGACTGGAACAAGCGTGACTTCCAACAATTCATCAACGGAAGTGCCAAGTATGGACGCACAAACTATGAAGATATTGCCCTCGAAGTCGACAGCAAGGAGCCTGACGAGATCAAGGCTTATGCCAAGATCTTCTGGAAGCGCTACAAGGAGATTGCCAACTGGGAGAAGCACATTGACTCCATCAATGAAGGTGAGGAACGTCGTGCAAAGGTTGTCCAGCATGGCAAGCTCCTCCGCCAGAAGATGGGCATGTACCGTGTACCTCTGCAGCAGCTTAAGATCAATTACACTGTCAGCACTACGAACAAGAAGGTCTACACCGAGGAAGAAGACCGCTTCCTCCTGGTCATGCTTGACCGTTTCGGTCTAGAGAGCGAGAATCTGTACGAGAAGATCCGTGATGAGATTCGCGAATCACCACTCTTCAGATTTGACTGGTTCTTCCTGAGCAGAACACCACAAGAGATTGGACGCCGCTGCAACACCCTGATCACCACCGTTGCTAAGGAGATGGCCGAGGCGAATGGCGAAAAGCTCAACGGCTCAAAGGGTAAGAGAGCTGCTGATGAAGAATCGAGTGAGGAGGAAGAAGTCAAGCCTACCACCAAGAAGGCAAAGGGCAATGTCAAGGTACGCCTCGAAGATTAAAAATGGATGAATTGCAACTAACAAATCTACAGNAACAAGCAGCTCGACACAGTCAAGGGCGGCAGTAAGGCGTCATCTCGCGCAGGCAGTGTAGCATCGACCGGCTCTAACGGAACCACCAAGGGCGGAGCCGCCGCCGTTGTGACAAAGAGCGGCAGAGCATCGCGCAAGAAGTAGAGTTGATCACTTCATCATCTCTTTTTTGGTTCATGGGCATTTCTAAAGGAAAGCGGAGTGGCTGGGGCGTTGATACATGTTGCTGTGATGGGATTGCTTTTCTGAATGGTTCTATTCCTTATTTTGATGACTTGCTATGCAGGAGGTGTCCTCTTACCGAAAAGGGACCTCGAGTACAGTATAAAAGAAATGAACGGCGAAGAAGTCCGCTTACCTTTTGCTTGAACCAATGTCCCTTCCTTTGACGACGTTATACTCTCTCTCTCTCTTTCTATTAGTCAGGCAGACATCGGAAAAGTCGATGAGGAAGACATCCAGAAGCAAGATAAGTCGGAGACTGAGAGCATAAGCACTAATGCTCGTACACGAATGTTCCTTTGTCACAGTGCTGTGGTTTTGTCGTCGCAGTTATTCGTAACGGAGGACGACCTCGTACCCCACTCAAAATGCCGACCGCGAATTCCGCTTTCCTCGGCCGCAGACTTCGGCCGAGCCCTCCGCGGCGGATAACCAATCGGAGCATTGAGCGCCCTTCGGTACCGGTACCGCTGCCCTTATCAGATCCGATGTGGGCTGCCGGAAAGCACGCCAGGCAAGGTCGTGGGAGACGAGGGAGGAGGTATAAAGAGTTGATTGTCTGGTCGGTATCCAAGTGCTGCTCTGTTTGTTCCTTCCCTCAAGCCTTGGAAAAATCTGTTGCGAAGACACCATGTCCATTTTGCCGAATATTGCAGTAATTGGTGGGAGTTATGTTGGTATGGTCCTCTTCACTCTTCCGTATCTAGATACATATCTCGTCTAATCAGATCAACTAACGTCTCGTCTTCANGGTGTAAACACAGCTCAACAACTAGCCACCAAATTCTCAGGACGCTTCCAAGTGTTGTTGATTGAGAAGAACTCACATTTCCAGCACTTGTTCGCCTTTCCACGATTTGCGGTGACGAACAAGGTGGATACGCACAAAGCATTTATCCCTTTTACGCCGGGCACATTTGCGAATTGTCCAGTGGGAAGTGGTGTTGTGGTCCGAGCAGGTGTCAAAAAGATTGACAAAGAGGAGATTTGGTTGGATCGCAAGGTCGAGGTGAATGGCAAGGGGCTGGATAGGATCCCTTATGCTTATCTGGTGAGTATGAGGAAAGGTGTTGTCTTCGAGTGGCTTTTGCTGACAAGAATATACAGNGTCATTGCGACAGGCACAAAACTGACGCCGCCGTCTACATTGCCTTCCTCTGATAAAGCGGATGGAGTCACCTACTTGCAAGAGCATGCGAGGAAAATCGAGTCAAGCTCTAATATCGCCATCATCGGTGGGGGTGCTGTCGGTGTACAAATGGCCACCGATATAAAGGAGATTTATCCCCAGAAGATGGTGACGTTGATACACTCGAGAGAGCAGATCATGAACAAGTTTCATCCACAGCTTGATCGCATTATAAAAAACCGATGCGAAGAGTTGGGAGTGAAGCTGAAGCTTGGCTCAAGGGTCAAGTTGCCAGCAAAGGGATATCCAACTGATGGATCGACGTTCAATATCGAGTTGCAAAACGGTTCGACTGTGTCTACAGACTTTGCTGTATGTTTCGAGCACTATAATGAAAACTCGTTTGCTGATGATCGATTTCTCACANNGGTTATCGCAACTGGTCAGACACCACAATCAGAGCTCATCCGAGCCCTCTCGCCAGATTCCATCGACGACACTGGCTTCGTGCGTGTACAGAGAACGCTTCAGATCAACGATACCAAATTTGCAAACATCTTCGCGGTCGGAGATGTTGCTGATACCGGAGCCCACAAAGCTGCTCGCCCAGCACTCAGACAAGCTCCTGTGGTTGTGGAGAACATCGAGCATCTGGCAAAGAATGAGCCTCTAGAAAAATACGAGGTAGCAGAGGGACCCTCCATTCATCTGACATTAGGCATTGTAAGTTTTCTGTCCTTTACGTAAGCTTGATCCTCTTGCTGACTGCTACACAGNACGAAAAACATCAAGTTTATCAACTCGCCAGGCGGCGCTCCAGAGCCGAAGGTCATTTGGGCTGACGATGGGTGAGTTTTCATGGTATCCTTTTCCTGCTCTAGCGTATGTGAAACTGACAGATTGGAAAACAGAAAGTTCGATATGGGAATTGACGGCGTCTGGCAGCGAAGAGGTGGTGGTCCTAATTCTCTTCTCTGAGAACGCTTGGTCGTTCAGCCATTTCATATTCTGGGGATGCGAAGGGAGCAGAGCTCATCGACCCTCTGTAAGACAACCGCGATGTGCAGCACACCTGGTCACCCTGGTTGGTTGACAACAAGGTTGTGCCATAGTCTGTCAGACTTATAGCAATGACAGTAGATTGTCTTCAGATGCGAGGAACCCACAGAGAGAGCCGAGATACTGAAGGCTCTCGATGGACATTGCTTGGTTTCGAGAATGCATTGCGCCTCTTAATAGCTCAGATGTTGCTCTCCAGCTTGTGATGGAGGAGGGTATTCATCTGTCGAGTAGTACTTCTTGAAACTTTTTAGGGCCAAATCGAGTCGTCACGAGCTCATACCTTGATGGGTCTTTGACAGAGTGTTCAAGTAGGACCGAGAATGGAACCAGTATTCTCATTGTTTCTCAGCGATCGATTCTTACTGCTCGTATCGTGAGAAGGATTTATTTGCTCGCTGTGCTCAAAGCGGTTGATCGGATCGGACACAAGGTCGTAAGAGTAGGTATTGACTTGAAATGAGCTTCCCTTCAAATCTTCTTGTCACGATCTGTTTCTCGAAAACTCGATGCTCTGAACCAGTGACGATGTTGAGGAAAATCATCAAAAGATAGCTCCACTCTGGTACTGACTTCATGACATGTCTTGGCGACCAAACGTCACCAATCCACCACTCGTGCCCCTCATTGACATTGCATCATCAGCATATGCAATCGGCTCGATCGATTGCAGCAGTAGAAATACTTCTTCAGGTCGTATGAGAGCAGATTTTCTTTCTTCATCACACTCGAGCTTCTCCAATTCACCTCTCAAACACCTTCAAATCAACCTCCAACCACACAAACCATCAACATGTCGGGATACGAAGGACAAGACCCCATCAAGATCGCTGAGCAGAGCGAGCGCGAGTTGAACTCCCACGCCGCTAAGCACGGCCACAACGCCGATATCTCCTCCAAGCACGGTCACGGTGCCAGTGACAGCAGTAAGTTTTTTCTGAAACCAGGACTGAAGGTTCCGGTTGGATATACAGTCCTCTATACCTTCAAGACTTACATTGACTTACAACGGTATACTAACATCACCCTAGCCCTCGAGTCTGGTGTCGACGAGGCTGGAGCGAGCAGATTCCCTGGCGGCAGCGTCTCTGTCGGTGGCCAAGGTGCCAGCAACAACAGACCCCTCCCTGAGAGCGAGGGTGGTGACATCAACCCCTCCACCGGCAAGCTTTACAAGGCCGGCGAGTTCGAGGGTGCCGGAGGTCCCGAGACCAAGGCTCAGCTCCACCGCGAGAACGACGGCGGTGACGACGATGTGCGCTCCAACGTCCGCAACTGAACGTACTGTTGAGTACATCATTCGCCCGAAACATGAGACGAATGTTCAGCAACAGCCCCATGCCCTTTGATAGGGACGAGCTATGAGATGAGGGATGTCATGATACCGTTCTGAGAAATCGGAAAATTTCAATGCTTGCGACGTCGAGAAGCAGGAGCGTTCTCCGTCGACTATGCAGTCATGTAAAATTAGCTATGAGACATGAAAAATGACCATAATCCATACCTTTTATCTTGTTGTTGCCATGGTATGAAGTCGAAGCTGCCAGAGATCCACAGTTGCGTTTTGTAGAGCCTCAAGTGTCCACAATCGTGTAGAGCCTCCAAATTATTCAGAGCCTCAAAGTACGGATGCGACCGGTCCATCGGCCAACTCCGTAAGCCGCCGCATGAGAGAGTCGTGAACATCGAGTGATTGACTGATAGATAAACACTTCCTCCGTGTAATACTTTTTGGCTCTTGTAGGTCTGTCTTTTTTACATTGTGTAGCAACATCTCGACGGAGCGAAAGCAAACCCCTTGCTCAATCACACCACTCTGCGCTGAGACAGCTACTCCCACAATGTCAACTCCAGCACGCCCGTTCATCACATGCCACGTCCTTGAGACCGTGTCGGGTCGTCCGGCACCCAACATGCACGTCACCCTCTCGCTCCTCTCGCCCAAGCGCTCCAACCTCTCTTCTCCCACCGTCTTCACCGCATCCACCAACTCCGACGGCCGAGTGACTGCCTGGCAGTCCACTCAAGAAGGCGGCACCGTCACCACCTCCGAGCTCGATCACTTGGTCAACACATTGAAGTCCGAGCTCAAGAGCGACGACCAGATGAACTGGAGCTTGGTCTTTGCGACCGAGGAGTTTTACGGCAAGGGGAAGACCTTCTGGCCAGAGGTCGAGCTCAAGTTCTGCACGAGCAAGGATGAGAGACACTATCATGTTCCCCTGCTCTTGGGTCCATGGAGCTACACCACCTACCGCGGCTCATAGATTGAGAGACAACCAGAGCTGAGATGCCATATGAGAGCATGTTCTGAGACCAGCAACCAACGACATACGAGAAAAACGAACAAGGAGACAGGATAGAGACGACTCGCAAGCATCTAGGCAGTCAGAAAGATACCGTGGGAATGGGAGAAACACAACAATGAAACCCTTGGTGAAGGGTTAGCATACTCGCCAAACACAATACAATTCAGTACATCCAAGAGCTCCCAGCGTACGTCTCCATGTGTATTTGTGTCCTCTCTCTCAGGAGTACTGTTGTGGGTCACTCCATTGATGAGCCTTGGTTTTGTCACATCACACGAAGCAATGCTGGCAAAATATTATGATACCAAGTCGGACTGGCTAGCGGGGCGACCCTGGTCCTGAAACCTTTTTACGTTTGTGTCGGCGATCTGATGTTAACGATACCCTTTGGAGGTATGTGCAACTCGCATAATGGTCACATGCTTTAGCTAGAACGTGTATATGATCTGCTTCGACATTCGTCAAGATAAAGTGGTGGTTTCCAAACATCCAGGAAGTCTGCATCAATCACAGCAATGGAGGCGTGTCACATCCTGGGTAAGCACGGACACGAGAGACTTGTTTACTGTATAAGAGTGATCTCCAAGTCTATGCACACTAAAGCGTTGTAAAGCATTGCTATCAACATTGCACACAAAATAGTCAAGTGGGTGTCAAGGCTCTCGAGAACACGAATACATACCTAGGGCTGGGTCTCGGTATATGCCCGAGCCCTGGAGCGGGCCGTACCTCTGCCGATCAGGGTCAAAGCACCAACCACCTTCCACTGTTTCTTCTTCACAAGTCCTCCACGTCGAGGTTCGAGCAGCCTGGAAATCATCACACTGGCCTTGTAGGTATGGTGGAGATGATACAGTCCATTTTGATCATTTCACATTTCGATCAAGGCACCCTCTACCCATGACGAGTCAGGCGCATAGTGACTGTCCTCTAATTGTCTTCGATGACAGGCCGACATGTCTCAAGACTGCTGCGCATGCCCAAGTCCACATAACTCTAGATGTGCCCTTATAGGTATCCTGTTGCATCGACACTTCTTTGTTAGGTCAAGGGACCACTTATTCTCATAGTGAATCATTAGAACTTGCCAACGGGACCGTTTATTCCAACGGGCTGCAATGTTTGCCATTTGTTCTCGAGTCTTCGCGCGTACGACGACGGCGTCTTCGTTCTCTCAGTTGTGGTTGCCCTAATCATCGAGTAGTTGTTCCTGCTTCTTTCGTTTTGTTGCGTCGTGTCAAAAGCGCATCACAGGTGACCGTCTGGCCATCACAACGTTACTTCAAACACACACATACACACACTCCTTTTCTTGTCAGCCTAGACGGCGATCATCAACTTTCCAGCGCAATACTTGTTTTAATCAGCACATTTCCTCCGACACTACTTGCACGTGGTATCACAAGAACCTCATCATAACCATCCGACAAAGTCACTTGCGCATCACATCTATCGCGCAAAATAAACCTTCACCAACAAGACGATCGCTTCGACTTCTGATATATATCATACACTGCAGTCTCATCCTGTAACCCACGTTCGTTAACGCAGTCATGAATTTCGCTACCTTCTTGACGCTCTTCAGCTCCAGCGTTTCCGTTTTGGCAGCATCTGCCGCTGATTGGCGCTCGAAGTCTATCTACCAAGTCCTGACCGATCGGTAAGTTTACTGATTATCTCGAGGATTTCCTACTATCGACTAACAGTCTCACNNCAGATTCGCACGTACCGATGGAAGCACCACAGCCGCCTGCAATCCCGTCGGCAAATACTGTGGTGGCACTTACCAGGGCATCATCAAGCAACTGGACTACATCCAGAACATGGGATTCACTGCTGTAAGTTTTCCATAATGTGGCGTCAAGCCGCTGAACGACAAAAGCTGAACTCAGAATAGNATCTGGATCTCTCCTGTTACTTATCAGATACAGACCTGGACACCCTACGGCGAACCATGGCATGGCTACTGGCAACAAGACCTGTACAAGCTCAACAGTGCTTTCGGCACTGCAGACGATCTCAAGGCTTTGGCCACGGCCCTACACAACAGAGGCATGGTGAGTTGGATGCACAGCCGACCATCTGAATTTTGACTGATGATCCTCTAGTATCTCATGGTCGACATTGTTGTGAACCACAACGGCTGGAACGGTAATGCGAGTTCAGTCGACTACAGCATGTTCAAGCCCTTCGACAACGTCGAGTACTACCACAACTTCTGTGATGTCGACTACAGCAACAACACCAGCATCCAAGACTGCTGGTTGGGCGACTCGAACGTGGAGCTTGTCGATCTTCGAACAGAAGATGCTGTAGTCGCACAAGAGTACCAGACATGGATTCAGCAGTTGGTCGCCAACTATTCCAGTAAGTCAGTGAACATCAGTGCAGAATCTTGGCTTATCTTCTGTTANGTCGATGGTCTCCGCATCGATACTGTCAAGCATGTCGATACTGCATTCTGGCCTGAGTTCGGAGAAGCCGCTGGTGTGTTCGTCACGGGCGAAGTGACCAACGGCGATCCATACGGTCTTTGCCCTTACCAGAACTACATGGACAGTGTTCTGAACTACGCGATGTACGTGCAAAGTCTAAGGAACAACGTTTCTTCTTGCTTACATTGCTCAGGNTATTACGCAGCCACAGATGCCTTCTCCTCGACTGCTGGAAGCATGTCCAAGTTCGTGAATCAACTGAACGGCATGAAGAGCCAATGTAAAGACACCAGCGTTCTTGGATCGTTCTCGGAGAACCATGACCAGCCTCGCTTTGCATCGTTGACCGAGGACATGTCCTTGGCTAAGAATATCATCATCTACACAATCATGGGCGACGGGATTCCCATCTTGTATGAAGGTCAGGAACAGCACTACAGCGGTGCCAAGGACCCCTACAATCGTGAAGCTGTCTGGCTGAGTCAATACAACACCGGCGCACCTCTTTACACTCTCACAGCAAGCGCAAACCAGATTCGCAACCATGCGATCTTCGTCGATGAAGACTGGCTTACTTACCGGAACTGGGTCATCTACAGCGACAGCGCCAACGTCGCTATGCGCAAAGGATATGACGGATACCAGACCATCACTGTTCTGACCAACAGGGGTGCCAGCAGTGCTGGGTATACTCTCAGCGTTACTAACACTGGATATGAAAGTGGTACGAAGGTTGTGGACGTCCTGTCCTGCGAAGCTTTGACTGCAGGAAAGGATGGAACCCTCACGGTATCCATGTCACAAGGTCTTCCTAGAATCTACTACCCACTGGAGCTGTTGGATTGCAGTGGCATCTGCGGATACTGATATCTCATCGAACCTCTTATGCCTTTGGGATAAGACATGCTTTGCTAGACAAGCTAAAGCTCAGGATCAGCTCTACGACATTGCTACGAACTCCTTTCCGTCACCTACTTCTTCTCCCATGCTCATATCCAGCGATTGGATTGGTAATAGGCATATATAGGGATCATACATAATTCCAACCAGGTTTTCCTTCAAAGTTGCATCGTTCAATCGTCACAAACGGGATGTTTTTGATATCGAGCACATGAAATTTTCTTCTGCACATGTCCGCTCAAGACGTCACAGCCGGAGACCCGACAGCTTGCAGCCGCTTTTGTCATCTTTGATCCAAGGGTCTTTGACTCTTCGCTACATCATCCCGCGCCGTTGCGAAAGCTTGTCTTGGTATTGGAGATCGTGAGCCCTGCAGCAACACATTGCAGATATCCAAACTCGAGATACAAGCAAAGAGTTGCAGAGTAGCAGAGATGTGGAGAAGCAGAGGTTAAATGTACTGCATGCATGAACTACTGGTGTACTGATGTTCTTGATGAAACAGAGTGATGGACCGTGAACCTGGAAACTCGATGCAGAGTGTGGAGGTTCGGATGTTTCGGGAAGCGCCGACCTTAAAGCTCATTCTGGAAGCATGGCAGCGTCATAGCATCTGGAAAGCGTAGGATCTTCGAGGAATTATTGGTGGTTCTGTGAGTGCGGCTTGCCGTTGAGTGGTCAAGAAAGGGCATTCGCGCGGGAGTCAGGATGGGACGATTTCATGCGTGGCGTCATGCGTGACGTTGTCGCGCTGGTGATGTAGGAGGACGGCTCTGTTGGCAGGCCCAGCAAGGATATTAACCTCGACCTCCTGCCACCCAGCCACAGACATTCTTGATCATCTCATCTTCAGCTCATCACCCAGCGACCCACCGGCAACCTATTCCAGCCACCGACTCCTGTCACCCTTATCAACTCTACCTATACGACTAGTTTATCTCAGCCTCAATCAAAATGGTCGCCAAGATTATCAACCTGGCCATGCGCGGCCTCCAGGTAAGCTCTTACTACCGTGTGTTCCAAGTTATACCCCAGTCTAACATGCGACGNCAGTTCCTCTGGGCCCTGCTCATCATGTCCCTCATTGGTAACATGATCGCAACATCATACTCTGGCAACCCCTCGATTGTCAACTACAGCATGTTCGTCGCCGTCTTCAGCATGCTGTCGTTGTTCTACCTCATTCCGGCAAGCATCAAGGAGTCATTCATGATCCACCCTCTCCTTGTTGTTGGTCTTGATGCCTTGAACGCTATCTTCTACTTCTGCGGTGCCGTTGCCATGTCGGCCTACCTTGGTGTTCACAGCTGTGGAAACTCTGTAAGTGTTGAATCTCTTCGTTATGACGGACCATAGCCTAATAAAATGACANNGTCTTACACCCACAACAACTCCATCACCAACGGCTCCCCCGACACCAACAAGCGCTGCACTGAGGCCCAGGCTTCGACTGCCTTCCTCTGGTTCGGCTTTGCTGCCTTCGTCGTCTCTGCTGTCTTCTCTGGTCTGCAAGGCCGTAACTCCGGCGTCAACATGCGCGGTGGTGCAGGCGGTATCAGAAAGGGACCTGCCATGAGCCAGGTTTAAGCGCCTCCTCGCAGAAAGTTCTTTTCTCGAAACGAACCACCCACCCCACTGAACGCAGCAGATCACGCTTGAAGCAACACCATGCGCGTTCCTGAGACTGGTTCTTGTACAACAGGTTCTGACGACGACGACGATTAACGGTCCGTCGGCTTTCTTCTTTCGTATTTCTGTACTATATTATCACGACTTGCATGAGACAAGAGGCAGCGGGAAGGCGTTAATGTTCTTGGACATGGTATGCGCTGGTTGATGGATGATAGCGCGCTAATGTTTATTGCGAGTATAATACCATAAGTCGAATTCACCTAATAATAGAATGATTATCCCTGCATCGATTTCCTGACCCTTTCCAAGCGATCCTTTGACCTTATGCCTTTGACCTTTTACATGCTGGATGTTATGACTGAGACAACTCAGTATTGCAAAAAGACAAGCTAGAAGAGGGGGCCACGTACTGAGAGTGGTAAATTACTGCTGGGAAGGTTGCATTGTCTCTTGCTGTTGGGATGCCATAAGTTGTTCTAGCGGAGCACTTCTGCCAGGGACAATGTGCTTGTCGCGGATGGTGTGGGACTGGCAAGCAAGAGGAGCAGGACATGGGACCCCGTTGAACTGAGGAACAGCACACTGTCTGTCGATATTGACATGTTCTCTTGTGGCAGACAGGGCAGACGGATCGTTGTCTGAGGCTTGTGGAGGGGTGCCACTAGTACCAGCATCGGGGGCAAAGCGCGGGTCCTGGACGGCAGGCTGTGCGTTAAACTGCATGGCCATTCTCGAAGTTCCAACAAGTCGAATAACAGCGACAAGGGTACGTTTGTGTAGACAGAGAGTAAGCAGGGACAAAAAGCAGAAGGCGCGTGAGAGGTTGTGGTAGGACCCGAGGCAGGTGCTTGGAGCGCAGTTACCAGATTGGGAAAGGTAGTGCCAAGCATCTCCTGGTGTTTCGGCGAGCATGCTAGCACCAGCCAGACAGCTCCCGTCAACACAAGTCCCTCTCCCGACCATGGGCCCGCAACAATAATCTGGCTAGAAAGAGAAGGACGACACACCANGGACCCATGGCAGACACACTTCACAACGCGCCAATTGTGCTGGACAATGGCAGCGGCACCATCAGAGCTGGCTTCGCAGGCGAAGACGCGCCCAAATGTTATTTCCCGTCCTACGTCGGCCGTCCCAAGCACCTGCGCGTACTGGCCGGCGCTCTCGAGGGCGATGTGTTCATCGGCCAGAAAGCACAAGAGCTGCGTGGTCTGCTGAAGATTCGCTACCCGCTGGAACACGGCATCGTCACCGACTGGGACGACATGGAGAAGATCTGGCAACATGTCTACACCGAAGAGCTCAAGACACTGAGTGAAGAGCACCCCGTCCTCTTGACTGAACCGCCGCTCAACCCTCGCTCCAACCGCGACACGGCTGCTCAGATCTTGTTTGAGACTTTCAACGTTCCCGCCCTGTTCACCTCCATCCAAGCCGTCTTGTCCCTATATGCCTCAGGCAGAACCACTGGTATCGTCCTGGACGCGGGTGACGGTGTGTCGCACGCCGTGCCTGTCTATGAAGGCTTTGCAATCAACAACAGCATCCGCCGTATTGATGTTGCTGGTCGAGATGTTACCGAACACTTGCAGACGCTCCTCCGCAAGTCTGGCTACATCTTCCATACCAGTGCCGAGAAAGAGGTGGTGCGCATGATCAAGGAAAAGACAAGTTACCTCGCTCTCGATCCCAAGAAAGAAGAAAAGGACTGGTCTACAGGCAATGCCAGACAGGACGGCAAGACGGTTGAGTACACCCTTCCTGACGGCCAGAAGCTCAAGGTACAACCACGTGCCCCTCATACACACCTTCTTAAGCTTACCTTGTTCTGCAGNATTGGCCCCGAGAGGTTTAGGGCGCCTGAGATTCTCTTTGATCCTGAAATCATTGGTCTCGAATATCCCGGCGTTCACCAGATTGTCGTCGATGCCATCAGCCGTACTGACATGGACTTGAGGAAATCTCTCTTCGCAAATATCGTCTTGTCAGGAGGCTCGACCTTGACAAAGGGCTTCGGTGATCGCCTGCTGCACGAGGTTCAACGTCTGGCAGTCAAAGACATGCGCATCAAGATCTTCGCACCGCCCGAGCGCAAGTACAGCACGTGGATTGGTGGCAGTATTCTTGCCGGTCTCAGCACCTTTAGAAGGGTCAGTACTCCCTCATTTGTTGCGCAACCTGCTTCCAGACTGACGTGACGATCCAGNATGTGGGTGAATATCGACGACTGGCACGAGAACCCCGAGATCATCCATACCAAATTTGCGTGATACATGACGCGATTCTTGCAATGCTTGACGACAAAGCTATGCCACCACCTCGACAAGAACAACAACTCATCCTGCAACATATCCTCTTGGCACACTGGTTGTGACACCTCATCGCTCGCCCCTATCCCCTCAAACGCCTGGTCTGGAACAGCAAATATACGAGTCACCGTCGAGTAATCCGCCCGAGCACCTGACCGAAACGCTTGAGACTTCCCAGTCCAGACATGCTTTCCTGAGCATCTCCCCGCATTGCGGCATCTCGTGCAGACCGTTTCTCTATTCTGGACAGCAACGCCCTGGCTCTGGATGCGGAGAAAGGTTGGGCCAAGAAGAAGCTACGTTCCGTGCTCCCTTATGATGATGCCCGGCGCCGACCGCCCTTCACTACAGGCCGTAGGCTTGGGCTGAGATCGCCCGCCGCGCGGCTAGACAAGGTCCAAGACACAGGCTGGGCAATATACGAGTAAGGAGAAAAGTGAGGGGAAACCGTTACATGGTAGGGCGCACTTTGTGGGGAAGACCAAGGAAAAAAGGTACACACAACTCCCAATAGCCGTAGTCCGGGGCTACCGAACAATACAACCCCTCAGAGTTCCTTGCCAATACATTACCAAATAGTTTCTGTGACTTCTCGTAAACCATTGACGAGCCAAGTCAGTAGACAGGGGACGAATCAGAAAGAGACGAATGTCGCATTCGGAAGGAGCGAGCACTACAATTGGCTTGTACCGTACCTTAACGAAAGAGCAAATCATGTGGCCTGACCAAGCACGATTTGAACGAAACGATTCGCTTGGAAGGGGGAGACCACAATTGAAAGCAACAAATCTCATTTCTCTCAGTGTTCACGTGTACAGGTGCTACGGTCTCCAGGGGCAAATTTGGTCTCTCTCTCCGGCAATAGCGGTGCGTACGAGCGGTGTGTGGCTGTCGTCGAAGGACAGGAAGAAGGTCACACGCATGGGGGGTCGGTGTAGGAGAGCCGCAAACAGCATTGGTGTTCGATTGGAGCTTCCATTGTTGGCAACGACACAATATTAGTTCGGTACGGAAGAGCTCCGCCCCGTGGTTTGCGTGTCTCTCCTGACCTCGAGGCAACGAGGAAGCATCATTAGTTATTGGGATGCAGCAGGTTTCTTGGATACGGTGAGTTGAAAGGTTTCCAAGGCAAGTATCAGTGGCTCACTCATGCTTAATCTTGTGGTATGTCGAGGGAGTCCTGTAGCAGGCAAATGCCACTGAGGTGATAGCATCATCGTCGCAACAGATGTTCTCATCCTCCATCTCCTTGTTTGGGTTCTGAACCCATGGGTCGTGCTGTCACAGCAGGCGCAAGTATGATTTGCTAATACCCGCGGACGCCTTACCGAAACTTTCCTAGTCGATGAGCATTTCATGGGGTAATAGCGTCGATTCTGAGCATTTCATGGGGGTAATAGAAAATCAGGTACCGGTCTTGGCTGGTTCGGACAGTGAGCTCATCTCACTGCGAGTTGGGAGGTCGACGAGGGCTTGTCGTCGTCAGCAAAGACGAAAGGCGAAAGTCCTTTACAAAGTCTGCAAAAAACGAGGCTGCAAATTGATCGGGCTCCTCCGAAGAGGCCAGAATGAACTGGCAGCTGATGTGAGCAAGCAAGCGCTGCGCAAAGTGAGGTGCGGGCCGGGCGAAAAGTTTTTTGACGCCTTTCGGGTAACGGTTCATCAGCTTGCACCAAAGCCAAGGCTTGTGACCACACTGCCGTTTGACGCTTTCCAGCTTGAGGAATAGTGAGGAGAAACAGCTGGAAGTCATTTGCAAATTTTTGCGCACGCGTGGTGGTGGTGCAATTCTTGGTCCGGAGTGCGTTGCTTTCTCGATCGTGATGTGTCAACACTCGATCCTGCTCTGCTTTTCATATATAGACCCCCGCTCTTGCCTCTCGTAGTTGCTTGTTCATACCACAACTGTCCACCACACTTTCTTTCACACACGCCTCGGATTATCAAATCCACTTGAGCTTTATACCAACAATCATCTATCACAACAACAACAACAATCACACATCTTCAATCATGGTCTCATTGAGCTACCTCATCAACGAGCCTCACCCCTCGGCTCCTAGAGGCAGAAGTACAGCATACCTTGGCTCTGGACGAGGAGGCGCTGGAAACTACGCTCGCTACAAGGTTGAGGAGCTTACTGTCGGCAACGAGGCCACTGGTCCTGCATCCCGTAGTGCCATCTCTCCTCCNCCATCAACCCAGAAGTACACTTCTGGTAGAGGCGGCATGGGAAACACTTTCACTCGCCAGGAAAGCCAGAGAGCCATCTTCTCCTTCGACGAAGAGCTCGCCCGCGACCAGAAGCTCATGGATGCTCGTGCCAAGGCTCCTGTCTACCACACTGGTAGAGGAGGTTCTGGCAACTTTGTCGACGAGATGAAGCCTTCCGCCAGCCGCCAGAACAGCGCCGCTTCCGTCTCATCAAATGGTTCATCTGTGTCCGACAAGGCACGCCGCATTGGTGGTGCTTTCCGAAGCCTGAGCAGAACCTGGAGCAGAGACTCTACCCGCGAGTAGACTGCTCTCCTACTTCACTCATGCCACGCCTCACGACACCTTCACGACCATCAAAAAAAGTTTTTGTTTTCTATCATTCCATCATCATCATCAGCATCATGAGCATCAAACAACCAGCGAGGAGTTCTATCATCTGGATGAACATCCTCGAGCAGAGGGCATTCAACCATGGAGCATTTCGTCTCTCGTCTTCCTTCTACACAACCAAACGGGATCTTTTGGGAGTCTTGAATCATCATTTTTCGATACCCAACTTTGCATTCGAGATGTGCCACCATTTTCTTTCTGGCCATCTCTGCAGAAGCATCCCCTTGCGAGGGCACACCTTTCCACTCTTCAATTCTTGTTCAAAGATTTTCTATCTAGCCAAATTTCTTCATAATGTATCAAAAACCACACTTTCTCAGAAGACTTTTAATCCTTGCCACTTGTTGCCTTGCGATGACCCGTGTATCTCAGTATGAATCAGATGACTTGTACACCTTCAAATGTTGCGTGTGTGCTGTGCGCCTTGCCCTCGTCAACATGTCCTTGAAAAACCTGGCATCATCGATGCCGAAAATGACGTGTGCAGCAACCACTTCCCAGACAACCAACCACGTTCCGGATTCCGATCCACATGTTTTCACGGATCACTCTCCTCCTTTTTTTCAAAATTTTCTCTTTAATTTGCTAGAGAGTGTGCCCTTTGTGCTTGCCGATCTGCTTGATGATCCGGTTCGGTGTTCGCAGTCGCTCGAAGCCGATGATGCGACGGTGCTGCCGGTTGCCGGGTGGTTGATCCGCTCGCTCGCTCTTGCCGCTGTTCTCCATGGAAACCCTTCCATAGCTTTTCTAGAAGGACTTGGCAAGCAGCTGACTCAAGCCGTGAATGCACTTGACTCAAGTCTAGCCCAAATGTTTGCGACTTTTTTGCTCACGCGAGTTGTTAGCAACATTCACCAAAAACTATCCACACCTAGCATGCTCAGGGGTAGACACATAGCCATCATACAACGCACGGCCATCTCTCGATTTAGTAGTCAACATGGACTTTTCAGACGACAAGGTAAGGGCGAAAGTCCACGGGTGATGAACGTGGCCGTAAAGGTGGCAATCGCCAAAGAAATGCCTCGAGACAGCAAAAGAATACTGACGGGTTGAAAATCAAAGGATCATCACCGTGATACCCATGCCATCCCACCGCAATTTATCCAAGAGCAATATTGGCATTACAACAAAGTCAAAATCTCGGATCTGGAAAATGATGAGAGTGTGGTAAATTGGGATAAAGGTTTGAATGAGGAACAAGCAAAAGTGCTCAAACCAGTCAGCACCATATCCAAGTCTGCGATTGAGAAGGCTTGCATTGCTTTTCGAAATGCTGCTCTAGGGACGGAAGGGGATGAGTCGCCGCTGGAGACTGAGATTGAGGATGTAACTGTTTATGAGCACACAGATTTTCCAGGTAAGTTTTGTATCTGGGAGCAAGCGCATACGAGAAACAGATGTATTGAACGACATACAGGACTGCAAATAGCGCCAGGAATATTACCTCCCGAAACTCAGGTCCTCTGGATATCGCAGATCATGCACAAGTACATGGCCAATCCCAAACATACGATCAACCTACAAGCAGATTTCGATATTGAATATCCAGAACCAGAAACCGAGGACCCAGAGGAGACTCCGTCCTTGTTCCGCTATGACCCTCAATCCATACACGCAGCACCAAAGAACCCGGAAACTCAAAAGTCCCTCAACATGGCACAAATGCTATCAAGAAAACTCCGCTGGTTAACGCTAGGCGAGCAATACCACTGGCCAACTCGCAGTTATCCCAGGAACGGGCCTACAACCTTCCCCTCAGATCTAAGCACACTGGTAAGCGGTTTGTTCCCACACATCCGACCAGAATCCGGCGTGTGCTTGCTGTACGGACAAAAAGATTACATGCCAGTCCACCGCGACGTGAGCGAACTTTGCGAACGCGGCCTTGCTTCCTTTTCTTTTGGCTGCGATGGCATCTTCGTGATCGCAAGAGGCGAGGCCGAGCTCCAGGAAGGAGAAGACCCGAAGAAGAGAACCGTAGCCATCAGGGTCAGAAGCGGCGATTGCGTACACATGGACGGCGAAATCAGATGGGCGTGGCATGCCATGCCTCGCACGATACCAAACTCGTGTCCGCAGTGGTTGGCCGAGTGGCCTGCGGTCAAGGGTGACGCGGCGAAGAGAGTCAGTGATAAAGAGCGCAGGGCTTATCAACGGTGGAAAGGATTCATGGGAACCAAGAGGCTGAATGTCAGCGTCAGGCAGGTCTGGGATTGAGGAAAGAAGCGAGCAGTTGGTGTTGGGAAGGCACGGCCGTTATGCATTGCTGCTTATTTGGGCTGTGGATTGTGAATTCCTTGGACTGGTCTTGCCTCAAAATCGAGCACTTCAATCGACTGAGCTACCAGGCCAATACAACTCCCTTTAATCAACAAATTCTCCCAGTTGTCTTGTTTACACAATCTTTATGTTGTCCTCGAGCCAACTTCGATTCAGAACAATGATTAAATCCGAGTGAAACACACCTGGTGCGGCATCAAATGAGGCTGAGATGCAGTCGCTGTGCCACAACCGCCGTGAAGGAGCATTGGCCTCGGATACCTCACAACCTCAGATCCCGCCTTGTTTTCCACCCACAACCGGGCACAGCCCAAGCGATTTGATGGAAGAACGTTAGTTCATGAATCCTTTACACAGCATAAGAAAATAGATCGAGACAGATGCCGGCTGACTGCAGGATCTTGTCCGATCGACATGTGGGTTATAAGTTCCAGATACCCGCTTCCACGTGTGTATGATTCACTCGTCTGAATAGTCATAGCAACGCAATGTTTCAGAATTGGTGTCTGATATTCTTTGTTCTCTTTGGACAGCTCTCTCTGCTCGGATACGCCCAAACATGCTACTGGCCCGACAAATCGATTGCCGAAACCTTGACATCTTGCAATAGCGTGGCAAAGAATAGTCACTGCTGTGGTGCTGACAGTCTGTGCCTGGACAACGGGTATGTGGGTGTTGATATCACGATAGATACATCTACTGATAACGCAGTNTACTGTTTCAACCAAGGCAACAAATATGGCAACAGAATATCTCGCGGNGGGTGTACGGACAAGATGTGGGGCAGCAATGCCTGCCCAGAATATTGCCAGACGAGTGAGTCGAGAAATGCAACGAGATCGATTGTCTAAGTATGCGATGGCTAATATACCCTGCAGCTGCGGNNCATATCGATCTCCATCGTTTCCGAGACTGACAGCGGACTCTTCTGCTGTGGTATGGGTTGGAACGACACATCCGGACTTTGTCTTGCCGAATCAGCAAGTGGCAACTTACATCCGTTTGCCATTGAAGTTGGTGTCGCCATTCTGGATCGAACGACTGGAGCCACGGTTGTGAATACTACGACATCAGGGACTGCCAACAGCACCGCAACGGTAACAGTAACTCCTGATCGTCACACATCAAACAACATCCCCATAGCCATAGGTGTTGGAGTGGCTGTCTCAGCTGGCATTCTACTCATCAGCGCATCAGTGGTTCTCTTTAGGCAATTCAGAAAGCGTCGAGCTCATCTTGCATTCCAGCAATTCGACTCCAAGAACAGCAATCTACCGACTCCTCAGAGACATGTAGAACACGTAGAGCTGGAATACTCCCCTCGTCTATTCCGAGGCTTAGGAATACAAGAACTAGATGGACAACAGTAGCACCATGAGCAGGGAAGAACGCGATGTAAAGGAGTGTAATTGGTCGGTGTTGTTTGTATAGTAAGCAGAGCATGTTGAGATGCGTAAACAGACTTCATCCGTCATTGTTGAAGACATGAGCAGATTGAAAAGCAAACGAAAATGTCAGTAGTATCAAATGGACTAAGCGTCCTTCCTAGTAGTCATCTCCACGAGAGATCACTTCTTTGCAGTTGGGTCTGAGCAAAACAGTCTGTATACACGTTAGCACATCGCCTAGCGCCTTCCGCACAAGTACACTCACATGCTCAAACTGAGCGATATACGATCCAGGGATATCGACCAAAGGCGCATAGTCTTCGACGACGCCACTAGCAATGAGCGTCTTCATGCCCAGATGGTAGTTCTTCACACCCAAACGCTCGAGGTAGCGCCGGGAGAAGACGAGTGTCCCAAAGTTATCATCGATTGTCTTGAGCAGCGGTTTGGCCGATTTTAACTGCAAGCCTGTAGGGCGGGCATGCTCGTTGCGGCCATAGCCGTAGATACCAGGGCCGTCTGTCAGGTACCCGTTTCCGGTGGTACCGAACGTCTCGATGGCAAAGATATCGCCTTCTTCCATGCGTTGGTCTGTCTCGGTCTTTACGAAAGGGACTTGCTTATCGCCATGGATCTTGTAGCGTAAGATGTTGTGGCCAGTGATGTTTCGGACCGCTTTGATAGGGAGGGTCTTGCCATTGAGTTCGACCTCATAGCTCTCCATCACTTCTTGGACGTCTCCACTAATTTGGTCGATCCTGGCATCGATACCAGCTTCCTAAAACCACTGAGCTGGCGTCCAGACAATCTGCGTTTGAGTCAACTTACCTTNTAGTCCAGTATCAGTGGCTTCCTTGACAGCAGTGAGCAAGTTTTCATAGACAGGGTTAGAAGCCACCGTAAACGCGCTGTCGACAATGCGGCCATTCACGTGAACACCAAAATCCACTTTCAGGACATCGTCATACTTAAGCACGATTTCCTTGCCTCCAGGGTTGGGAGTCCAGTGTGCCCCAACATTGTTCAGACACAAACCGGTGGGGAAGCCCATGCCAGCCTTGAGTGCATCTCCAGCCTCAAGCCCTTGATGGCCCACCAATGCTCGGACGCCTTCTTCAACTTCGTCGGCGAGCTGGCTCATCGTGACACCAGGTTTGGCGATTGTCTGTACGTACTGGCGAACTTGGCGATGGACCTCGGCGGCCTTACGATAGTCTTTCAGAAAATCATCGTCCATGATCTTGATGGCATCTTGATGACGAAGCTCCGCAGAAGTGGTTCGCTGCAGATTGTCGTTGCGAGGTGTGTACTCGACAATTTCGCCTCCAGGGTACTTGTTGCCGTGGAAGAGATTGGCAAGCGCGACCCNTGGGTGGTGCTGTCTGCTGCCCACCACAAAGCTTCTTCTTCTTCTTATTGTTCTTTCTTTTCTTCTTGATCTTGCCTGAGCTGTGATGAGAAACACTGCTATTCATTAAGGCTGATCTGACTTACTGTTGTCGGTCTTCAGGTCGCATCCAACGCGATCATCACCTCCATCACCGTCACCGTCTTCATCCTGCCCTTCGACCACACCGGAAACGAGGCCAGTCGCTGCTGCTTGCTTGGGAGGATTGATGTCGGTAATTGCACCAGCGGAAGATCCTAATTATGATATCAGAAAATGCAAAATCAGATAGTTGTACATCTGCATACCATCTGGACCTTGCTGATGCTCATCTGGTGTTTTGGAACCCATACTTCGCTTCTTTCTGCACTCATACAGAACCTCCAATCGCTATGGTTGTGGGTGAAGGAGATAGGTAGCACGAGAGCACGGTCATCGGGAAATGAAATCTGCATTGGCGCCCGATGACTAAGGTCTTGGTGAATCCTTCGACGAACAACAAAAATGAAACAGCCACGACAAGAGAACAAGATGGTATACTAAGCAAAACATTATCCNGATAGTCCAAGCAAAAATGGAATGCAAAACATACAGCAGCAGGGATTCCCACGTGGTCACCCACCGTAGTACTAATCTGCCGTTCAACTGCTTATGTATGGCAGAGCGGACGGGATGCCCAGTTTTCAGCTGACTGTGGCCGTATGTGCTTGGTTGTCGGTTTGATTTGTATAAGACTACTTTGGAGTGAAGCCTAGCTACAGGAATTAGTCCCATACTAATTTCAGTCGTGTTTGTTTTATATTGTCTCCTTTCCGGTACTCAGGGAGATAGACATCGCACCCGGCTTCTACTCACTATCTGGTTTCATATGCCTAGACTTGATTTACAATAACGTGACGTCAATATACCAGTCTGGTTGGGTAACAGTACGTAGGGCATTCTCTTAACAACAGCTTTGTCTGCAATACCCAACTGTCATTCCATCCTGTCACAGCCCAGTACATCATCCGTTTCTATGGCTACACTTACAAACGAAGAGATCGCTCTTCAACCCATACCTCCAAGCCAACCGAACGGTCACACCTTCAAGAAACGAACAACCCGAGACACTGAAAGTCTCTCGTCGCACACTCCAGATGGCGAGTATGTACTAATCAGGCCCGGCAGAATCTCAGAGGTGGTGATGCTGTAAGTGGAGATGTAGCATTCGCATATCAACTACTCGCCATCCTTGACGGTGCGTCATGCATCGGGAGATATCTACCTGACTACATATCCGACATGATCGGCCGCTACAACACCATGATCCTAGGTTCTTTCCTCGCCATGGCAGCAGTATTGGGATTGTGGTTGCCGGATGCAATTTCCAGCCAACCCCCAAGTATGGCTCTGATCATTGTCTTTGTCGTTGTCTTTGGCTTTGCAAGTGGTGCCAATATCACCCTTACACCCATCTGTATCGGTCAACTCTGCAGTACACAGGAATACGCACGGTATTACGCCAGCGCATTCACTTGTTGTGCGTTTGGCTGTCTGACCAGTATCCCCATCGCAGGCAATATTCTGACGGCCACAGGTGATTCTGGCAGACAAGGCTATTGGGGTGTAATTTTCTTTAGTTGTGGGTTGTGTTCAAACATGCTCATAAAACCAATTTACTCAGACTCATCCCTGGTGACAAGTGGATGAGGCATTGTAGCACGCACCAATCAAGTAGTAGCGTTTTGATGTTGTTCCATTGTGGGTGGGAATGATGTGCTTGTGTGATGGTGCAATAGCACACGAAAAACATCCACTGATGTGCGATGCAGCTACGTGTCCGCTTGGCCAACTTAATTCCGATGCAACATTCAAAAGAACCAAGAAATTAATATTCAAGGACACGCTGTATGGCTGGGGAGGATAAAGTGCCATTATATAGCTCCACAATGGTGCAATCCTCAACCCCCTTAAGCTGGTATCGCGACAAGTCGTACCTGTCGCTGTAGCTGTGATTTATATACTAGAGAGGCTGCATGGTCGGAAAGGATGTTGATAGCTTGTCGGCAGCTTTCTTTTACACATCAATCAGACACTGAGGATCTCGGTTCCCTCGAAATAAGTTCCATGTCTTTCTTTCGACGCTCTGTCAATGAAAAAGCAGATGATTCTGCAACGTCGTCAAGCAACGATGTTTTCTCATCGCATGAGATAGTGTCAACTACAGGCGACCTCAAGTTTGTCGTCGAGCAGGGTGGCAACGGTTCGCAACCATCCTATCAAGAAGTGTCTGGTGCGCCCGTCGAGGCCAAATCTTCTTTTGGATATGCTGTTGGACCGGTGACCATTGTCTTGATCAATATTAGCAAGATGATCGGAACCGGCGTCTACTCAACTCGTATGTGACACTCGCGATTCGTTGAAGGCACCTGCTAATAATGCATCNNAGCGGCGACCATATTGAAAGGAACTGGCTCCGTCGGCACCAGTCTGATATTCTGGGCACTAGGCCTTCTCACATCAGGTGCCTCACTCGCAGTGTACCTCGAGTATGCTTCCTACTTTCCAAATCGATCGGGTTCAGAGGTTGTGTACCTGGAACAAGCCTTTCCTCGACCAAAATACTTCTTTCCGATCGCTTTCGCTGTTCAGACGGTGATTTTGTCTTTCAGTAGTGGCAATGCCATAGGTATGCGGTACTGTTTCAAGTCAACGTAGACTTTTTCTGACCATCATGACCANGTCATGGCTCAATACCTGTTCAAAATAGGTGACCACACACCTTCTGCCTGGGAACAAAAGGGTGTCGCCATCGCTTGTTATACCCTGGTCACGTTGTGTAAGAGAAAATCTCCAGTCAAAACTGGAACAATGTCTGACAGCTTCCCAGTATTGATCTTTCACACCAAGACCTCCTACCGTATATCTAATATCATTGGTATTATCAAGGTTCTGACATTAATATTGTAAGTAACTCGGTTCCTTTTGATATCAGACACTGATATCAGTTTGTGTAGCATTGGCATCACTGGCTTGGTCGTCTTGGGTGGCCACACCAGAGTTCAAGATCCTCATGCAAATTTCAGAAATGCCTTCGAAGGCAAGACGACTGGGTACGGCTTGACAAACAGTTTGGTCAAGATCATCTTCTCGTATGCCGGCTACGAGAATGCTTTCAACATCGTCAATGAGATTCAAGTAAGTCGCCATGCATTGCATTCGGTAGAAAGAGCTGACATTGGCNNGAAGAATCCTGTAAAGACGATCAAGAGGAATGCATCGTACTCATTGGTCATCGTGACAGTGCTTTATATACTTGCAAATGTTGCTTACTTTGCGGCTGGTAAGATCGATATCTTTGGATGTGGCAACCGTGTACTGACATTGCGAGCAGTACCAGTCAACGACATCAAGAAGTCGGGTGTGACGGTTGCAAGTCTCTTCTTCACCAATGTCTTTGGGCATGCCAAAGGCGTCAAAGTCTTCAACCTGCTCATAGCCTTGAGTGCGTTCGGCAACCTGATTGCTGTACAGATTGGGCAATCCCGTCTCATCCGAGAATGCGGAAGGTGAGTGTTCAGGTTGGTCAGACTAACGGGTATCAGGACTGATGTATTTGCNAGACAAGGAGTGTTGCCATTTCCGAAGTTTTGGGCGTCCACAAAGCCTTTTGGCACACCAATCGGACCGTATCTGGTGAAATGGGGTGTCACGATCATCATGATCCTTGCACCTCCAGCTGGTGATGCTTTCAATTTCATAACTGACTTGCAGACTTATCCCGCTGCAGCATTCGCATTCACAATGTCAGTGGGTCTGTACATGGTGTGTTACCGGCGCAAGAAGTTGGGTGTGCCGAGAAGCGAATTCCGTGCATGGGATGCTGCTGTGGTATTCACAATTCTCCAGAACATGTACTTGCTCATCATGCCTTGGTATCCTCCAACAGGAGGCGCAACGGGTGGAGACGTCAGCTTCTGGTATGCGACTTACTGCGTCACGGGGATCGGAATTCTTTTGCTCTGCGGAGTGTATTACTACTTGTGGTTGTATGTGCTTCCCAAATGGGGCAAGTACCGCATCATGCAAGAAGTCATGGTGCTCGAAGATGGATCAAGCACCAATTCGCTGGTCAGGGTGGCGTTGAAGGACTTGTCGCAGTGGAGCCAAAGCCATGATGAGGCGGGTAGAGCAGTTGTGACGGGTGTTCGTGTCGAGGCGAAGAACGAAGGCCGTCCTGAACAGGTGTAGATTGTGCAGAAGATATATATCAGAGCAGGCAGATAGCGAATTGAGGACCAGGTCAACAAAGGTTGTGATGAATTTACTGCCACGATTGACAAGACGTGATTGACAAAGACGGAAGTCGCAATCCACCAGAGACAAAGTCTTGGCGGTGTATATCAGGGCGGAGAGCCAACGCCGACGCGATGGTCGTCGTGTCAGCTGTTGCTACCTATCCAGCCATCACACAAAAGACAACTACATCAACGCACATCATGTCAGACGATGAAATCGTCGCCGGCCCGCCTGGAGCCACATCTCTGGACGCACGAGGAGCGTCTGAACAGAAACCCAAATACCGCTCATGGCGCAAGAAGTATCGCAAGATGAAGACGCACTTTGACGACGTCATGAAGGAGAGCAACAGCCTGTTCATCGACGAGCAGAAGCTCGACGCCTTGTCCAAGAGGCTGCAGGAGCAGAACGAGTGAGTCGTCTTCTAGCTACCCACTTGTCACAAACATGAGCTGACTCGGCCCACAGCNCAACTGCTCGACCTCCTTCTCGACCTCAACACATCCCTGTCCATCCCACACGAATTGCGATTCGATCTCTCGCTGGCTCCCAAGTCGCAGCAGCCGCAGGAAGAACGCGACATGACGCTCGATGCCGCAAACAACATCATAGCCAATGCCCACCGCGCCTTCCACAACCACGAGATCCCCCAACTGGACTTTGTCCGCATACGACAGGACATAGAAGCCCTGTTGGCTCGCAAGAATGCCAAGAGTTTGGTCGACATGGAGGCTCAAATCCCCCATCCACGATATCACCACCCAATTGCACCGCTTGTCGCCGAAGCAGATCCCGCCTTCCTATCTTCGTCGCACGAAGATGCCTATCTTACTCGACTTGACAACAAGCTAGAACCCGTCGCTCTTGGCGAGCCTCGCCCGTCCTCACCCCAACCCCTTTCCAAGCTCACTCAGCGCGAATTGGACCGCGAGGTCGAACTACGCAACCCTCTATCCGTCCACAACTGGCTCAAGAAACACAGCACAATGTCCGACGTCGACGGCGCTTCAGAAGGTGGTGCCGCTAACGCTCAAACCCCTGCGACAGCCAACAAGCGCCGCAACCTTGCCAAGCAAGTTGGCGATAGAGCAATCGAACGCGCTAGAGAAAAGGAGGGAAGTCCGGGGAGCACTGTGGACAACGAAGACGAGCTTGCTACCGACGATACACCGGGCAAGCCGAAAAAGCCCAGGGATGACGACCAAACGTACCGGCCAAAGGGCGGCCGGAGCAAAAGCAAGCGAAAGAGAGACGAGGGTGAAAACACGCCTGCTCGGGGCAAGAAGCAGAGGACAAGCCTCAACATCCCTTCAGATGCATGAACATGTAATCGACCGACCAGTCACAACGACATTTGTAAAGCAGTTGCTTCTTCTAGCTTGTCATAAGCCTTTATCATTTCAAACCATTTTCTGTATCCAAAAATCCCCTCTTTTCACTTCCATTCCGCGCTCCATGTCTTCTGGTCACGTCTGAAAGGAACAACTTCGACGCTGCCATCAGCGTTCTTCAGCAGGCTCTGCACTTTGACGCCATCCTTTCTCAGTACGACCTTCTCGGCCTTCTTGTCTTCGGCTCCGTAGAACTTTCTGCCGTTCAGTCCAAGGAATCCCTTGAGCTTCTCCTCGGTGACATCATCTGCCTTGAGGACACCGCGTTCGATGCCCTGCTCGAGGGCAGAAAGCACATATCCAACGGCATGAGGCTGTGTGAAGACACCTGCTGCGACCTTGTCACCACGCTTGTTGATAGCTGGGTGAGGAGCGCTATCAGTGCCGAGGAAAAACTTCTGGTTGCCCGAAACAACAGTCTTGAGCAGAGCTTCGCGATCCTTTGGTGTCTTGGCCACGGGCTTGCAGAACGAGTGCGGGTCGCCGGCCCAGTCATCGACAATCAAAAAGAGATGGTGGGCAGTGATGGTAGCCGACACGGTGGGGCCGCAAGACTTGACGGCCTCAATAGCAGCCGCGGTAGTACAGTGCTCCAGAATGATTCTCAGCTTGGGGAAACGCTTGTGCAGGTCCTTGAGTGTGGGAAGGAAAGCCTCTTCGGCGCTCAATACGGTAATGTTGTTGTCCTTGGATCCAGGGACCTCACCGTGCAGGTTCAAAACCATGTTTTGACGCTCCATCTCCTCGAAAACAGGATAGAAGGGCTCGTAGCTGACGACACCGGCACTGCTGTTTGTGGTCACGCCGGCTGGGTAGGACTTGATGCCCGTGATACCTGCAGAAGCAGCCTCCTTGACCACTTCGGGCGTGATGTCGGGGTGCAGGTACAAGGACATGAGGAAGTTGACATTTGGCTCAATAGCCTCCAGTCTCTGCTTGTAGTCCAAAGCGTGTCGCACCGTGGTGATTGGAGGTACCAAGTTGGGNNCTTTGATGGCAGAAGAGTTTAGATTCTTGTTTCATTTCCTACACCTCAATTGAATGCTTACCATGACGAAGACAGTGTTGACACCTCCCTGTCTGATGGTCGGTGTGACAAGCTCCATCATAGGTCCATCGCGAAGGTGGACATGGAAATCAGCAGGAGCTGGAATTTCCAGGCCGTCAAACTGCTGGAGAGACATGATTTGATGTAGATAGGTACAGTGCTCTCTGCGCAAGGTCATGATCGTGTCAGAATAGTGAGTCCAATTGTTGGTTGAGATTTAATCACAACCACTGAGGACGACCCCATGACAAGACTCACCAATGCTGGTTTCAATCTATCTCTTGATTACCTCAATTGATGAAGACAGCGATGACTGGAGCCATTCGAAATGAACGATGTCGCTCGCCATAAACAAGGTTCAACTTTTCCTGGTGCGCCAAGACTTTTGTTCGATACCGACCACTCCCAACCTCTTGTGTTCCTTCTTCAAACATCCTTTTTATGAGGTATAGGCCAAGCCTGGCATTCCGAGACCAGGCTTGTGCTAATTGTGAATGATACCACAGGGGGTTTCATCGCAATGATTATAGGTCGAGGATTGTGGTGATACCGCATGCTGCACAGAAGCCTGCCTGCTCTTGCCTTTTCTGTGTAACGTTGCGACCTTTCAACGTGGGATCCACACAAGAGACCGTGAATCGCACTTCTGACTCGACATGATGGTCTGAGACTTCTAGTATACGATCACCACTATGCGTCCAACAATCATAAGATTCTGACAACAACTCATCAACATCAGCAGAAACAGGACAGACCAACAAAGCTTGCCAAATTTTTGGCATTTCTTCCAGACTGGTCACAAACTTCTGCCCGCAGATATGTCGGCTGCTGTTACTTGCACGCATGAACCCGTGTGACAGTCCAATCATATTGTGCCCATCATCAAACAGCCATATCAAAGGATCCATAGAGCTTAGCAGATGCAGTTTGCGAACATGCTAAACACGATGCAACCGGATTTGAACCTCTGGAAGCTGACAACGCACCTTTGTTGGCAGACAAAAGGTATACGCTCGCTTGCCTTGTTCAAGAACTGGATCTTTCACAGTCACGCCTTGATTGCACCATCGCACCTTTCCATATATGTGCTACGATCCATCCTCAATCTTCCAAAGCAACACGACCATCCTTGAGCTCCCTCATATATTCGTCTCCTTGCGGCTTCGAACCCCTGCCATCGACAATGCCAGGCCTGCACATGTCTGCCTACGCTCCGCCAGGCACCATGGCGTGGTCGGTTCCTCAGTACCCAGCAGCCGTGTCGACACAGTCGATGCTGATACCAGAGCTCAAGTTCTTCATCGAGCGAGATGACGGTTCTCTCATCCCTCTTGTTCCTGTCGATGAACTCCCAGACGACATCCGCTTGGTTGGTGTGCCTCTGAGCCTGAGTGCCTCGCAAGCAAAGGATATGCTCTTCCTTGGACTTGATTCATCTGTCAGAAAGAAGTTTTCGCTTGCTGGATCTATGAACATCAAGGAGTCAATGGCTCCCACGCCAATCGCGATGAAATATACACCTCAACCCGAGATAGCTCTTCACAACAATCACGTACCTCAGGTAGTTCTTACAGCTTTGACTTTCTCTCTCTCTTCTGACGTGACTCGCATAGCCNNTGTTCGTACGCAGACCTTTTCTGCGCCCACACCTGCATTCGTTCCCGCTCCCCAGCCACTCAATGTGGCCAAGCCGAGACCTCTCTACAACGAACGCCCTCTTCCGCCTTCTGGAATTGAGCCTGATCAGAAGAAGAAGATCTACTGTACCTACTGGATCCAGCACCAAGGTCAATGCTCGTTCAAGCAGCAAGGTTGCATATACAAACATGAGATACCCGAGGACAAGGAAACACTTAACTCGATAGGCCTGAAGTCGGTGCCTGCCTGGTGGCGCAAAGAGCAAGCACGCAAGAAGCAGAGGGGAAAGCGCCCCGAACGTAACGGTTCGAGCTCAGAGTGGGAAGTGGTCGAGCAACAGCAGACCGACAACTCTGCTCTTCATAGTGACGATCCTGTTCGTGTTCGCGTGCCACTCTGGCGTCCAAACGGCGTTCCAATCACCCAAGAGGTTACCCAGAAGCATCGTCCGGAGTTATCTGCTCAGAAGGATGCCTCTATTTCTGACGTTCCATCTGATGCCGCTACTGCTGGCAGCTCGGCTCCAGGGCCATATTCTCCTCCTGGTGGTGTCAAACTGGGTGCTGCCAAGACCCCTGTACGCGGTCCTCCATCTCTGCCATTTAGGAAGCAAACTCTGGACTCGCCCATCGAAGACGAAGAAGAAGAGAATCTTCTCGACTTCGAAGTTCTTGTGCCGTCGTCATCTCCAGACATCCCTCCACCCTCTCACTTGAGTCCTGAACCACTTACCCATCGCCAGTCGAAGTCAGAGGTGGTATCTAGACGCTCAAGAATCGTTGCTAAGGGCGGTGTGTCTATCTCCCCAGGCAGAGGTACTCGCTCAAGCAACACTAATAGCACTCGACGCGGCTCTGCAGACAAGAAGATTAGCCCCGAATCACCTACTGGACAGCACAACAACACGACCCAGGGCAGGGTTGAGGTGGGCAGAGAGAAGGTTGAGTATGGCAATGGCGTGTCCAGAAGAGGCAGACTCAANGTGACTCCACTCGCAGGAGCCGTGGCCAAGGCTGCAGGCGAGGTTGGCATGCGGTCAGATCATGAGGCTTGAAAGTCGCTTCCTCACTGCTGGGACTTTTGATTGATGTTTTGATGATTCGGGAAAACTTGCATGTAGTCAACGGCCTTCGTGCCGAGAGCTGTAGGCATACCGGCCGACAGTCGAATACAATGCTGGTCAGACGGTCGGTCCGACTACTGAGGCGTTATTGTTGTTGAAGGAGCGTCCAAAGTTGGCAATTCAGTCCAGCTATTTTCTTTAAGTACGCAGCTTGGCAATTCAACTCTATCGTCCTTTCTCAATACAGGCTATGGATTATTATTATTGCTATTATTATTTCTTTTTCTTCTTCCTCAGAATGGACAAACATTGTGCCGGCCCGAGATGAAGCTAAGCAACGAACAACAACACTTCGGCCAAGGAACATCCTTACGCAAACTCGAGTTCACAGGTGATTTGCAGTGTCAACGCACAATAGTTCGAATGGCTTGTATCTCGTATCAAGAGCCTTGTCGCCATACATGCCGGCCTTGTTACCAACTTGCGGCCTTATTGTTTTGCTCCGCCACGATGTCCAAGAATTTCAAGTGCCTCAGCCAAGACACGCCGACCTTCTAGCGCTCTTCCACCTTGCTTCTGTTGAACAATCGGCCTGCAGGATGCTCAAAACACCTGGGACCGGTACTGAGTGAGCGGGTACTCGAGGATTCCGTTGGCCAGCACTGACACCTTTCGGCCGCATGGCGAATACTTGGGCCGACTTGGCCTGCGTTGCGTACGGCTAAGTAGTGTGGTCGTGGGGTGATTGGCCTCCAGCTCCAATGGAGTAGATTGGACTGGGGTTCTGGGGGCTCCACAGCAAAGATCGACCATATCATTGCGGAGTGTGGAGCCAAGGTTCGTCTCGTGCTCGATTCTCACTGCTTTTCCCCTCTTTAATATATAAAGTCCTTGGATGATCGCTCATGGGAGGGTATAAGCACGCCCCTTGTCCATTCTCTCTTTTGCCAGAACCTCTTCTCTACCCTCTACTCGGGCGATATCTCTCTTTCTTGCTCCATCTTCCGTTCCAAAAAGTCGTGGAAACGGTATCACAATGGCTAGCCGCAATAACTCGATAGTAGCACCGCTTCCGGACTCTGTGGTCAAGAAGCATGGTGTCAAGACCATTGAGAGCAACAATGCCATCACCGGAGCTCAGAATCTTACTCTCAAGCAGTCAATTCTGCCTGTATGCCTTGTCACCATCCTTTTCTTCCTCTGGGGCTTCGCCTATGGACTTCTCGATGTCCTCAATGCCCATTTCCAGACCGCTCTGAACATCACCAAGGGTCAGAGTGGTGGTCTTCAAGCGGCGTACTTCGGAGCGTATGCGATTGGACCTCTGACTTACTCTGGTTGGATTGTCAGAAGGTTCGGTTACAGATGGGCTTTCATTACCGGTCTCTGCATCTACGGTGTTGGTGCTCTCATGTTCTGGCCATCAGGACTCAAGCGTAGCTTCGGCGGTTTCTGTGGATCGTGAGTATCACCTCGGAAGTAACACGAGACGCTTAAGGTTGCTGACTATGATCAAGANATGTTCATCGTTGGGTCCGGTCTTTCGACCCTTGAAACTGCTGCCAACCCCTTCATCGCTACTTGCGGTCCTGCAAAGTACTCTGAACTGCGTTTGACTCTGGCTCAGGCCTTCCAAGCCGTGGGAACCGTCGTCGCTCCTGTTTTGGCAAGTCAGGTCATCTTCAAGAACGTTGATGATACTTCGCTCCAATCAGTCCAATGGGTCTANCTTGTAAGTTCAGCATAGTCGTGGTGTCCTCAAGATCCGACTCTTGTTAAATGATGCTAATTGTACCTCCGCTGTAGGGGCATCGCCATCTTCGTCTTCATCCT
This sequence comes from Aureobasidium uvarum, assembly GCA_903853725.1. Lineage (NCBI taxonomy): Eukaryota > Fungi > Ascomycota > Dothideomycetes > Dothideales > Saccotheciaceae > Aureobasidium > Aureobasidium uvarum. The sequence continues at coordinate 1,568,698 of CAINUL010000015.1, forward strand.
TGCCGTTGTCTTCTTCTTCGCTCCTATTCCTGAGGTCACCGATGCCGACATGGCTGCTCAGGCAGCATCCAGTGGTACTGAGACTGCCTTCGAGGACAAGCCATTGTCTAAGCAGTACACTCTCTTCTTTGGTGTGGCCGCCCAGTTCTGCTATGTCGGCGCTCAGTGCGCGTACGCCGGATACTTTATCAACTATGTGTCTGCTGTCCGTCCTGGCACGACTCACGCTACCGGCGCCAATCTTCTCGCCGTGGCCCAAGGATGTTTCGCCATTGGTCGTTTCATTGCCAGTGGGCTGCTCAAGATCACCAAGCCTCGTCTGGTCATCATGGGCTTCCTCTCTGGCGTGGTCCTCTTCGCATGCCTGACCATGGGTCTCAAGGGTAACGCCGGCATCGCATCCATCTCGCTGGTTCTCTTCTTCGAGTCATGCGTGTTCCCTCTGATCTTCGCTCTGTCCATCAGAGGTCTTGGTCGTCACTCCAAGCGCGGTGCCAGTTTCATCGTTGCTGCCGTGTCTGGTGGTGCTTTGTTCCCTCCTGTTCTCGGTACAGTCGCCGATCACATTGGCACTCAGAAGGCGTTCTTCATCCCTCTGATCGGCTTCGTTATCGCATGGTGCTTCCCTCTTTACCTCAACTTGTTCAAGGCCAAGAGCTTGGATGGCTGGACTGAGGAGAAAGCCCCTGTTGTCGCTGAGAAGGACGTGGAAAGCATGCATGACGACGATGATGAGAAGAAGGGTGCTGCTATTGAGCACCAAGAGATTAGAGCTTAGATGCAGATATAAGCCTGCATTTTCTTCATTCGTTGGATAGATGTATATACACGATGCGATCCGTATCAAATGAGGACTACAGATGTTTCCAAGCTCATGGCAATTCTTAAGTGTGTTGATGATTCTAGGATATCCTTGAGGCGAGGCTGCTGGTTTCTAAGATAGTTTTGTATTCTGATAGGGTTCTCACTCAACATTACAAGTCTCCTTCATGGGCTTCATTCAGGTGCTCGGGAAGAAAAGAGGTTCGCAGCAGAACATCTCGGCTCCGAGCTCGGCGCCGATGTATCCGAGGATCCATGGAGGATCCGAGAAGACAAGGCAGCAATGCATATCAGCTCGTGTCAGCTCCGATGTTGCAGACAAACATGATATAAGAACAAGCTTGTAGGGAGCTATGTTGGAACAAACCCCAACACAAGGCTCTTTGTTTCTGCTACTTCTGCTTCCAGCCCCGAATCCATCAAGTCAGCCAGCGATTCTTTCAGCCTCGAACGATCAACCAACATCATGACGGAATCCACTGATGAAAGCACAATGTTCTCTGCAGTTGTTACAACCTGGGGTGAAGCACCCAAATATGCTCAAGTGCCTATACCATCGCCCAAATCAGACGAAGTCCCGGTCAAAGTCATCTGTTCAGGCCTGCATATTGTCGTCCGCTCCATCGCCAGCGGCAACCACTACGCCTCTGGAGACTTGCCCTACACTCCCGGCATCGATGGCATAGGTCGCCGCCTGTCCGACAACAAACTTGTCTACTTTATCAGCTTTCCCAGTGGTGGCTTCCAAGAGACCCTAAATGTCGAGCACAGAAAGATGGTAGAGTTGCCTGATGGCGTGGACCCCTATCAGGTTGCTGGCTATGCCAATCCCGCACTGTCTAGCTGGATGGCGTTGACTGCACGAACAAAGGACCTACCTGAGAACTTTACTGTGCTTGTCATGGGAGCCACCAGCGCTAGCGGCAAGGTCGCTGTCGAAGTCGCACGGGCTCTAGGCGCCGGCAAGGTCATTGGAATGGCTCGTAAACTGGAGACACTATCCAAGGTCGGTGTCGACGAGATAATCGTCCTTGCCAACAACATTTCGGACACGGATTGCAGTGCTGCAGCCGAAGCAGATGTCATACTCGACTATCTGTACGGACCTGTTGCGCAACATGTGCTTTCTACTGTCAACTTCACGCGTCCAGTGCAGTATGTGCACATTGGAGGTCTTTCAGGCACGGAGATGGTGTTGCCAGGCCACGTACTCAGGTCAAAAGACATCACCATTCGCGGTGCCGGGCCTGGCAGTTGGTCTCGCGAAGCCATGCGTCCAGAGGTCCCCAAGATCTTGAACGCTTTCAAGACGTTCAAGAAGCAGGAGGTCAAGGTTGTACCTTTGAGCGAGATTGAAGAGCACTGGCATAACAAGAGCGAACGCATTGTTTTCACGCCTTGAAACTGTCAGCATGAGAAGGATATCTCAGAGGATTGCGGATTCGATTTGCATCTTTCCTCAGATGGGGAGATGTAATCTCTGTTACTTGCTTAGCGTTAATACATGAATTTATGGAATTCTATGAACAACAAGATAATACTACTAACAGTTTAGCATATCATTTATTTGCCTTTGCGCGCAACCTCGCGATATCTGCCAATCCACTCCGGCTTGCCAAAGAGCACATAGAATCTCCAAGCCAGAGTGGGAGCTAGGACAGAGCTGGCAGCAAGCAAAGCGTTTCTGCTCCAGCCACTATCATCTCCGTACACGAAAGCTTTGTATAGCGCGACAGCCACCACGCCAACCTCACCAGCAGCAAGGGTGTAGTAAGTAGGGGCTCGGCTCTCGATACCTCTTCGCGTGTTTGGGACACCCAAGACGAGTGGGGTAGCAAGAGCGTAAACCAGAGCACCGGATACTTGAGTCCATGTCACTGCAGTCGGAGTGATGTCCGAGGATGAGTTTACAAGCATGCTCAAGAAACTTTGGGGGAAGAAGACCATCCAAGTTCCGCCGATTGCATTTGCCATGGTCTCGAAGCCTAGTGCATAGCGCATGACATTTCCTGGAGCGCTCGGGTCGACTTCGATGTCTCCAGAGCCAGAGTTGGAGGTGGGGTCGATGTAACCGCCAGGTTGGAGTGTGTAAGGCATGATTCGGTGATGATGTATGAGCTGTCTTGTTGATGGTCTTGCTGGGAGGCTTTCGATGACAAGTCCTTGAATACTGTCAGCGAGTACAAGATGATCAGCTCGCCTGAATGTTCTCACCAGTGAGTTTGAATGCAATGTGGTAACTGAGATCAAGGTGGGCAGCACGTGGAAAGTGACTATATCGATATATTGACGTCACCACAAGCTCTATGAGAGGGGGATGACCCTGCTCCTATGTTCGATATCTTGACTAGAAATGGTGAATGTCAGGATCAAAGCATGTGATAACACGTTGGCTCAAGGACGGTCTCTTTTCAATCAAAGGTAATGATACTTATGACGAGATGAATTGTCGAAATATACGGTTGTTAAGCAAGTGCAAGGACATGGCGGGGCGGCAACGATGGTCGAGCTTGAGGGAGCAGTATGCCACGGAATTACTTCGGTTCAGCCAGACCGAGTGCTGTGTCCTCAAGCTGCACCCGCCAACTCTAGCTCGAGCATCTGACAGCATTGCTAACATTACTAGACGGCTGACAAGATGGCCGACTTTGTCAAGNNGAGCCTTTTCGGAGGCGCAAACCCATCTCCCGTCAACGCCGCCCCGTCGGCCGACTCGGGTGCGTTTCGTGTCGGCTCGAGGTGATTCAGCATCGTGTACTGACCGAGAGACTGCCANGACTTTGCCGACTTCGCCGACGCTCCTTCTCCCAAGCCGGCATCTCTGTCGAGCACTCTCACTACTCCTCCCGCATACCAGACCTTCGGCGCAAAGATTGACATCTCGGATCGTCCCTTCACCAAGTGGTACAATGTCCACGAGCGCGTGACCTGGAGCGACTTCAAGACCGAAGCCTTCGTCGTCCCCTTCCTCTTGCTCACCATCTTCATTCACTTCTGGGGTGTCCGCGCCAACCGCCGTCGCGCCAATGCCTGGATCCGCAGCCACGTCAATGTTCTCGAGAACGAGTTCGCTCATGTTGGCTTTGGCAAGAAGCTCGACCTCGCAAACGTTTCTCCCGATGTTGCCATGTCTGCTGGTGACAAGATCAACCCTGAGGTTCTGCGCGAAAAGTCCAAGGACGTCTTCCTCGGTTACGCTACCGGTCGCCAGAACGTCGCTTTTGTCGACGTCAAGCTCAACCTGCTGAAGCGCTACAACCCCTTCTCCATGATTGCTGAACTCGGCCTTGGCTTCTTCTTTGAGAGCATGGCTGGCAGCGGCGAAAAGGCCGAGATCACCGCTTACACTTTTGACGGCAAGGAGGCTCAGTTCATTCCCCGCGCTCGCGGTGAGGACGAGAAGCGTTTCAAGGACACTAGCTACGATGGTTTCATCTTTGCCATTGTCAACAAGGACTCTATGAGAAAGGTGCGCGAGGAACGCTACGACGTCTCTCTGACCACCACCAAGGACCACGCCAAGCTCCCTCCATGGGTCAGTGTCATGAGCGAGAGCGCCGAGGTTACCGAGGTCCTCTTGACCCAGGAGCTGGCAAACGCCATCAAGGAGTGCGGCGACGATCTCGAGTCTCTGGTAGTCACCGACATGCCCGTGGACGCCCCAAAGACGTGAGTTTACTAGATTCGTGATCTCGTTGATCAATGCTTACCTGACTCACAGNNTCTTGACGATTTGGTTCCCAAGAAGCGTCTCACGCTCACTCTGAAGCTCAACTCTGGCACCAACACGAGCTCTCTCTTCTCGTACTTCCTTCGCATGCCCGATCAACTCGTTTCCAGCGCTCACTTCCGTCCCGAGGTCATGCGCCGTATTCGCCAAACGCGCGAGGAGGAGGCCAAGAAGGTGCGCAAGATGATCGAGGCAGAGGGCGCCGAAGACAGAAAGTTGCTCAGCGACAAGGCCAAGAAGGAGCAGCGCGACCGCAAGCTCAAGGGTATGAGCGCTGATGAGCAGAAGCGCTTCCTCGAAAGGGAAAGAGAAAAGGAACAGAGAAAGAGGACAGGCAAACAGTCGATGCGCGCCTAGAAGCCCGCCTACGCTTGATCTTCATTTCGGAGCGTGCCCTTGCTGTCTTGAGCGTGCAAAAAGAGGAAGCCCATCGTTCTTGTATATTGTTCGGTCGCAATAACACAGTGTAGAAATAAATAGATGAAATTCTCCCCGTGCTACAGAGTGCAGCTGTCGGGTATCTTGACAGGTCGGCGATATGTGCATGACCAGCTGCATGGTGCCTGCAGCTAAAAACAGCCACGATTGTCGCAAGTCGATCGTCTCACGAAGTCGAGCAAATCAAAGATGGTTTCAACAAACGCAGTTCATGTCAATGCAGGCGTGACGAATGGTGAATGGCAATTCGAAGAGAATTGGCCAAAGATGGAGAGCATCGAAGCTAACAAGTGGGTGGGCCAAGAAGGAAATCCGGGATCCCCGTGGGCGGCGGCGATGGAGGAAGGAGCGATCGACGTGGAGCGTGGAGACCCTTGAATAAATGATACGTCATGTTGGAGCTATCGAGTCCTAAACAATTCCCCTGGCCTCCGACTCAAACCTTCCCAAACTCTCTCCAGCTGTCAATCTCGACATTACGACTGTAATACACCTCGTTAATCACTTCGCACTCTTTCTTGTTCTTGGTGAGTGCTCGAATCAATGTTCCCTTTTGCTATCATTCATCTTTGATAGCTCAACATGAACACGTTGAATGTGTCTTGTTGAGTCCAAGTCCTACAACAGCTAACAGCAAAGACAGTCTGTAATCATGTTCAGCAGAAGCGTCCTTCGTCAGGCCACCCGGATGGTGGCCCCTGCCCGCCCTCTTGCCATGTCGGCCAGAAACATGTCTGTCACACCCTTCATGCGTGAAGAGGAAAAGGCCCACCCAGAAGAGAAGGGCGAGCACGTTGGCTCCTTCTCCAGAACCGACGACTCGATCGAGATCCCCTTTGATGAGAAGGCTGTGCCCAAGCAAGAGCCCGTCCAAGGCCGTGGAGGCTTCCACTTCCAAAGAACGCTCGCTTCTTTCTCGCTCGAAGGCAAGACTGCTCTCGTCACTGGCGGTGCAAGAGGTCTTGGTCTGGTCATGGCTCAAGCACTGGTCGTCTCCGGAGCAGATGTCGCCCTCGTCGATCTCAACAGTGCGTCTCAGCAGTAACAAGTCTGGACACGCCCACGACTGACACCATCATCACAGAGNGAGGAAGCCGAGAAGCAAGCAAAGGAACTGGTCAAAGTCTTCAAGGACGAAAACCCTGGCGCCGACAGAGTCCCCAAGGTCACTGGCCACTACTGCGATGGTGAGCTTCTTCGCCCAAGTGCACAGTAACAGCAATGATGACTGACCTTTTGCNNAGTAAGCGACGAGCACTCTGTCGAGAGCGTCCTCTCCGATGTCATCAACCAGCACGGCAAGATCGACAATCTTGTGACTTCAGCAGGCTTCACCGAGAACTTCGACGCCATCAAGTATCCCATCGACCGCGTGAGAAAGCTCTGGGGTGTCAATGTCGACGGCACTTACCTCTTCGCTACTGGCGTTGCTCGTCACCTTATGGAGCGCAAGGCCCCCGGTAGCATTGTCTTCATCGGAAGCATGAGTGGCGCCATCGTCAATGTTCCCCAGCCTCAGGCTCCTTACAACGCTTCCAAGGCCGCTGTCCGTCACCTCGGCCGCTCGCTGGCTGTTGAGTGGGCTCACGCCAACATCAGAGTCAACGTCATCGAGCCTGGTTACATGGTGAGAACTAATGCAAGAAGCAACTAGAATGGGCACTAACACGAGATGCAGCTCACCGCTTTGACTGAGAAGATCTTGAACGAAAATCCCGAACTTGGCAACAAGTGGACCAGTCTGATTCCTCAGGGCAAGATGGGCCGTCCCGTAAGTCGTTCCTCAACGCTGTACAACTCATCGTCATGCTAATTCTTGCTGTACAGNGTTGATTTGATGGGCCCTGTCGTTTTCCTCTGCAGTGACGCCTCCAACTATGTCACTGGTGCCGACCTGCGCGTCGATGGTGGTTACACTTGCACTTAGTCTTCTTGACACTGTATCGAAGAGACCCTGCCCAACATCAAGGGCCAACAACACCCCGAACATTTTACCTCTGGGACAAAAGGCTTTTCACTGTACCAACAGCTAATGACACAATATGCATGCTACGGAGCGCTTCGTAATTGATGATGAATGGAAACTTGATTTTATGATCTTCTTCTTTACTCCCTTCATCTGCCTTGGACCTATTGCTGTCTCTACTGACATGTGCCACAGCCATTGTTTCCTGTACCATGAGTGTTGTCGTAGAGTTGAGGCTAGGCAAAGTTCGGTCTCATGCTCCTCAATCAACAGTATTGCGCCATTCAACAAGCGTATCATAGGACATGTTGTACGTCAGATTATCCAGTTACGCTGGTGGGATACACTTTCCTGTTGCTGATGAGTTTCCAAGAGCTCCGCTGACTTTTCGACAATAGTACACAGAGCTTCCTTGACCATGAGTCTCCCAGCCAAGACTTAGCAACTTACTCCTCGCCTGCTTGGCTTTTGCAACTGATCAAATACTTTTGGACAGCAACTCGGGTCGTATCGTCTTTCCTTATGCCAAAGCAGGCACGTGTAATAGCATGCGGCAGTGCTAATACTGAGATCGTGCCCGCCTAGCTCTGTGTTCAGCATGCAGCCAATGCATTTCTTCTGACCCGTGCAAAATCATGATGAGTCTTCAATTCTCATACGTACGAAGAATAGAGCGGTGGAACTCATGCGGTAGCCATTGATGCGTTTATGCCGACCATAGATGTGAACACTGTTTGCCGAAGAAACAATGTTACTCTGCTTTCCTCTCTGGCCACGTTCATCGAACAATTTGGCGCGTGCGTTCGCATGCGCGAAGAACGGTTTGAAGATAGTGGTGGTGATGCGTTTGCACTGGAGGATAGACAGAAAACACATGAACATCACCCACGGAAGAGCAAAAGTTGTCATGCGTTTTTCTGTGATCACGTTCACGATGCGTTGTGTACCTTGCAATCGCATGCAAGACGGAAAGATCGATAAATACCATTCAATGGCCTGGACTACCTCTCCCTCTTTCACAACAACAAATGTTGGTTCTTCTTAGAAGCAATACAAGCTCTAAAACTTCTTGAACTACTTCGATACCCACTTTACTTCCACCACTTCTCTCCTATCATTAGGCTATGGATCAGACTCAAAGAGTCAACCGCGTACTACGATACCTCTGTCTGGATCAGTACAAGGAGTCAACACCGGAACTTATCACAGCCAACATCATCAAGCTTCGATTGCTGCAGTCATTCAATCTGGATGTAGTCTATCTTCCAGCTCACCCTGGCTTCCCACACGATGGAGCAGTCCGTATACCACAGGATCCTTCAGAACCAGAACGCCTTATATGGTTCGACTTTATGGTCCTGCTCGAAGATGAACCTGGAGCTGCAACTCGCTATGGAACCCTGACGATGGCTCAAGTTGGCAATGCATCGCGGCCAGCCTTTTATATTGTCATCTTTCCGAACTCTCCCAAGTACATGTCCATCGTGCCACATGCTGTGGCCTGGCAGGAAGGAGAGTCTGATTCTATCGATATAATCGGCACTGGCATAACAGGTCCTTATTTTCCATACCTGATGCCAGAACATCTTCTACCCCTGGCTCTCAAAGGCATCTCAATGATCCCCTGGGGAATCTTATATACCAATCCTGGTACTGGAGTGGTTCTCAAGCGTTGGTTTCCAGTCATGACAGAAACACGGAGAGACTCGCCAACTGTTCCTCTGCTCCCAGAGCCTCCGTCTATGCCGCCACGCCCTTCGAACAGCGTAGGCAAGAAACGTCGTCGTGATTCTGACGACGAAGATGAGTCTTCAAGATTGGCTCCTGCGTTGAGAGAAAGAGAGTCGCAAGCGATGAGGCCTTCAATTGGGGTTGCTGATCTTGAGATCGACGCCAGTTGGACAGAGCACGATCTATTCGGCTTTGACTGGTCGCTGCCTGATCAATCATTGCTCTCGGTCTTGCCAGAGACTGCTGTTGGTTCTTTGCTTGGAGCGGGAGTTGCGAAAGGTCAGCAACAGCTTGAACATATATATCCAGCCTCGCCTCACTTCACCGTCGCCGAGATCAATACTGGGTTTGCTGGGGAGGCTTTTGGTTATACGGAGTACGATCTCTCCGAGATGTGGTTGACCGGGCTTGAGGCAATTGAGGAAGGAGCTAAATGGAATGCTGGATCGAGAACGCTCCTGCCGGCTTCACAAGCCGGCCCTGCAACTACTGTTGACGCACAACAGTACAAGCGAGTTGCACCATTGAGAGCGATCGCGCCTGCCCCTTTGACTGTGGAAGCAGGTCCGAGCCACATCTCTGCAGCCACAGTATCTGTCAATTCTCCTTCTGAGCCTCGTCATTCTTCTTCAGCGCTGGTTCCCTCCTCCGAGGCAGGAGCTACCGGATCCGAGTCAGAGGAAGAAGACGACAAAGAAGACGCTCCACCGCGTCGACTCATCGAGTTGCATCACGAACATCCATGGTGCAACCATATATACCTGCCTCCCTCCACCCAAGACGCACTCACCCAACTCCTCGCTCCAGACACCGTCTGCCTACCCGTCATCACGAACCCCAGCGATACCGCTGACGGCAAACCCATGCCCCTTTCTGTCCTCTCAATCGCACACCCTTGTCTTCACGTTCTGTCAAGTCGCTCTTCTCCAGACAAGTTCTTCTTGCTTCCCAGCCGCTGGGTGGACTTTTTCCATTGCAGTTTGAATCAACTGCTTAACAGCACGCAAGGAGATAGCAAGAGATCGGCCTTACGTGGAACCAACAAGATCGTCACGGAGAACCCTACCGTGCGTGATGCGTTCAAGAGGTATGGCATTGATGGCGTGGATGGAGGAGCAGAGTTGAGTTGGGGGTTGTGGGATGCATGGATCAGAGAGTTCAAAAGGACAACTCCTTGCGGGATGACCATGGAGGAAGACAGGAATGCTTGTTGCTCGGTCAGAGAGGTTCTGCAGGTTCAGGTTGATTGGTCGATGCGGATGTTTCCTGACTTGTTGATGTAAGGATTATAATGCTGGACTTTGCGAATGTGCAGAGAGGAGTTATATCTGGGGAGGAACGAATAGTTTTACGATGGAAGGTATATATCAAGCAGGAAAGCTCTGCTTCTTTTGAGTAGGGCGTGCTTTGATTTGAGGGTTGTGTTGTTCGTTTATATATGTTTACAGTATATACGGATGCGAATGGGTCTCTGTCTGCCTGCGGTCGTATAATTTGTGCTTGTTGCTTGTCTCAATCAATTGATGCGAAATTAGACAGAAGTACGTCACTCTCACTCACACATGACTTTGTACTGGATCAGATTCTTTGCTTGTTCAGAGTTCGGGTTCATAGGGCAAATCGGTACACCATCCCCCTAATTCAGAGCATAAACAGGATCCGTAGGTGTTGAGAAATTCTCCCCTTGGACAGTCGGCTTTGGGCGAACAAGGTGTTTTTCATTCAATATTTTGTTGCTCTTGGCAGCTAAGTTTTGTTGTATATATACGTGATGCTCAAACTGACCACAGGTCTAATATTGTACAGCGTGGTTGACACATCATGCTCTACTTCCATCTAGCTTACCCAATATCTTATGACTGGGCAGGGAAACCAATGCCGAGGAGAAGAGCCGGCTCGTCGACCTTGTGGTGAGAGTAACTCAATACACCAACACCGCCGGGCTCCATCATCAAGTTGAGGTTCATGTCCAGGGNGTAGCCTAACCATCTCTTGGCAAAACATCTCGTGAGATGACCATGAGCGACCAAAACAACATCGCAAGGCTGTTCGCCATTCATGTTGGGGCCTTGCAGTTCTCTGATCTTGACAATCAACTCGTCAATACGTGCAGCCACCTGATCGGGCGACTCTCCATCCTCGCATCCATCACGCCAGATATCCCACTTGCGCTCAGTATCCAGACCCTTGGACTTGCGCAAGTCACGAATCTCGGCGGGCTTGAGGCCTTCGTAGGCGCCATAATCCCATTCGCCGAGTTGCTCGGTGGTCTGCACTTTACCCTCATCTCTGAGCGCGGCTTCTTGCTTGTCGCCAAAGAGCAGGGAGAAGGTGTGCTGAGCGCGCGTGCGAGGAGATACCCAGCACATGCCGATTTTGGAGGGGTCGATGAGTTTTTTGTTTCCGACGGCGATGGCACCGGTGCTGCGGACTTGGGATTCGCCGTGGGCGGTCAGGGGGATGTCGGTCTTGCCTGTGTGTTTGCCGGACATGGACCACTCGGTCTCGCCGTGGCGGATGAGAAAGACACGAGGAGTGCCGGCGTCTTTGTCAGGCATTTTTGTGGTACTGTCAATGTTCAGTCAGAGTTTTGATACCAGGTTCCGAAATGTGTTCAATGTTGTCAAGAGGATCCCATGGATGGTCAGATGAAGAGAACACTGAAAACCTATATAGCCTTGTTGGGCCTGCCTGCTTCTTGGCTGAGCGAAACAGAAAGACTCGGAGAACATTCCATACTATATGAAATATAGAATAGCGACCACTGAAACGTTCCTGAAAAGTGTACCAGAATAAAGTGTAAGAAACACTTTCCACCTCTTTACAGATCAAGACACAAGACGGAAGAACTGAGAAAGATCATATGAGGCTTGTCACTTACAGATATAGAAGATAAAGATGTGAATTGGGTGCTAGAAAAGATAGAAGGTGTATCGAGGTTGCACAAAGGTCAACGAAATTATGTGCACAGACCATTCTGTATGACGCCGAGCACAGAATAGAGTTTGAGGCTAGCGACACCTCCCTGAGTCTTTCGAAACCTCTCAGAGATACTGCATCATTGTTCGTACGTGATACAGTGTTTCCTCGAATCATCCTCAACTCGGCTGGCAACAGATATACGGTTTCGGATCGAAAAGAACACCATTCGCGTTGTCAAGGAGTTCGGCCCTGTTTGCCAAAATGGTTCAATTCAACAAAGATGGGAGGCTCGAGCTCATTCCTGGTATTGATATCCACACCATGGCCATCGGCATGATCACTCTCGTTGTTTTGGGTGTAGTGACGCTCTGGTTCTATGCCAACTACATCTTTGACGAGGATGCCGCTCGCGCGTTGACAGCCCGCAAAAAGCCGGTTTCGACAGAGATCGTATCTCTGCGCATCTACCCCATCAAGTCATGCCGTGGTATCGAGGTGCAGGATACCAAACTTCACAAAACTGGACTGGATCTGGATCGCCATTGGATGTTCGTCGACGCAAAGAGCCGCCAATTTCTGACAATTCGCTCGGATCCTTCCATGACTCTGATTAATACCGGCCTCAGCGGCGATGGAAAGAGCAAGTGGACAGACTTGCATATCAGCATCCACAACACCGACAAGCACATCAAGATACCTTGCTACCCCACTACTGAATGGTTGGAAGAGAACACCAAGCTCACCAAGGTCGAGATCTGGGGCGAGAGCACTGATGGCTGGGAGTACAGCGACGAGATCAACTCGATGTTCAGCGAGTACTTCAAGAAGCCCGTTGCCCTGATCTACAAGGGTCCCACTCCCAGAATAACGCGTGGCAATGCCACTCCTGAACTGTACGGCAAGGAGCAAGAACATCACTTTGCCGATCTTATGAGCGTCCAAGTCGCTTCAGAGGCTTCCCTGACCGACCTCAACTCCAGACTCGAAGCTGCTGGCCACGACAAGCTCACTATCGAACGCTTCCGACCCAACATCATCGTCAAGGGAGACAAGGCTTGGGATGAGGATAGCTGGAAGAAGGTGTGCATCCGCACCACTGATCACCAGCGTGAGGCCATCTGGAAGACCCATCTCGACGTCTTGTGCCACTGTGCTCGCTGCCAGGTGCCCAACGTCAACCCCGACACTGCCGAGAAGCACGCGCACGAGCCTTGGGACACACTCATGAAGTTCAGACGTATTGATCAGGGTGGAGTGGCCAAGTACAAGCCTTGCTTTGGTATGCTGTGCGTTCCCACGAGCGAAGGACCGATCGCTGTGGGTGCTGCCCTCGAAGTTTTGGAACGTACAGACAAACACTTGTACAACACGTCTAAGTTCGAGGATCTATAGTGTGGCTATCAATAGTCTTATGTATCCATATATGCAAAGGAACGCAGAAGCTTGAAAAGTTGTCATGCCATTTTTCTTGTCCATAAACTCCATAGTCAAAGAGAGCCCAGAATGCAAGTACAGTACAAGAAAGATAAATATTGTACAAGGGTATATACGACGCATTTGGCATTTCTACCACGAGTACCACTGCCTCTGTCCCTGGATGGGGCGGTCGGGCAGGGGAGTCCAGACCTTGGCCTCACGCTGCTTCTTTCTCTTGTCCTCGCGCTCATTGTATTGTCTGACTCTGGTGGCCTCCTCCTTCAGCACCATACCGATATGTGTCCAGGGAGTGCGCAGAATGTTGATCTTGCCCTTTGCACGGTATTCGGGCAGCTTTCCGTAGGGACCTCTACCGACCCATGCCTGATCAATGTACATTTTTGAAGGATCTTCGACAGTGTGTCTCTTGCCGTCCTTGAGGCGAATGTCGACGGGCTTGGCCGAGTCGGCTACGGTGGGCTGGCCAAGACCCATACCACGGGCGACAATGGCCTCATCACGGGCGTACTCGAGGTAGCTGAGAACCGGGATGGCGGCCTTCTTCTTGCTGAAGCGCAGCTGGACAATGGCGTCGTCGACGGTCTTGCCGGCGATTTGGCGTGCAATAGGACCCAGCTTCTTAATGCTCGTCTTGATGTTCTCGCTCTTGCCTACACTTTCTCTCTCGGTGCGCTTGATAAACGTTTCCTTGTTCAAGCGACCACCCTTGCGAATGTCGCGGATGGCCATCTTGCGCTGCCATCGCTCGCGTGCCACTGGGTGAGGGTCGAGGATGGTGGCCATGGCACCCAAGTTACGGCCGCCAACTTCGGTCGCGTCCTTCTCGTCCTGGCGTTCCTGTACCTGGCGTTCGCCCTCGAAGATGGATGTTTCGGCAAGGTCACCACGCTGCAAGCTCTCGGCGCTTTGCTTGGTTGGCTTCTTCTTGAGGTATTGGTCTAGTACAGGGTTTGTCGCTTGGCCTGACCTGGAACTGAGGTTGCTGTCGTCCTTTCTCTTGCCAAAGAAGCCCCAGATGGAGCGGCGTCCGAGGGTTGACGGCGTTGTCGAAGAAGGCGCATGGAGACATTGGAGGCCGCNCTGGTCGACCCGTCAGTAAAAGGTCCTCCTATGGGAGTTTGGCAGCATGTTACCATTCTGCAGCAGTCGCCGTGAAGGCGTACGGGCGCTCATTGTGTGTGATGTGTGCGTCTGGCCTCGTCGTCGGTCGGGTCGATGATTCTCTAGAAACTTGCCCGACGCTGCCAAGCATTGCACCGCCGATCCGCTCTCCATGACTTTTCTGCTCGGAGCATTTTCGAGAATTGATAATCAAGGCCTGATGCTTTGACTCTTCGTCCTGCTGTTATCCGTCTACGAAACAGCTCCTTCGTCCAACTAAGCACACGATTTGTTGGCTCTTCGCTGAGCTATCTACACTGTTTCTCATCTTGGAGATCTTCAAAACTACACCTTCCTCTCACGCTGATTGGACGGCCAACCGTTACGGAGTAGACGCTTCCAGGATCGCAAACTCCTGTGTCAGAATCGTAGAGAGAACAACCTCCCTCTTGCTTCACCCTCCCAATCTCTCATCCCTCGCTTCTGCCGACCCTCTTCTAGAAGCGATAGAGCCTACGACGCCCCGCTCTGATCCTTCTCGTCGGAACTTGGACTGCCCTGTCGCAGATTGCCCTGTGGGAGTGGTCCTTGATTTGGACAGCGGAGCTGCTTCCTGCCATCCCTCTTGTCCCATTTTAAGTGGTGTTAGCTAGTCCGGGCCGGCCATTTTTTTGTATCTTTAATAATTTGATCCATATTGTCGGATCCGCATTACTGTCCACCATGGATATCAATGCCTTGCTGTCGCCATCGGAATCGCCGGCTAAACAACAACCCTCACCACAGCCGAGACCAAGGGTGCAACCACGTCCCGCCGGTGGCAGACGTACTGCATCGGGCCTCAGCAATGAAATCTCCATGACTTCGCCGCCGCCTGAGCCACCGCGTTCGGCGCCCACACTAGGACAGGATTCTACAACCCAACATCAGAGGAACGCATATGCCTCCGCTTACAATGGCCCCCAGGATATGAGGAATTTCAGGAGCAATCACGACGCGCCGGAAATGAGAAATGCCCATGGAGCGCCACAGACCTACCGACCACAACTTCAGTATGTCTCCGGTCGGCACTCGTCGACGCCGCAGATGGAGACTTTAGCAGGTGCGATTGTCCCCGTCACATGACGCAACTGCCTACAAACAAGCTGATTTTTTGACATTATTCCCNNAGATCTTGCTTCGATGCAACATCACCAATTGCAAAGAAAACATTCCCTCATCGACGCACAGCTGCCATCAATGTGAGTTGTGTCTCCATCACTTGGCTTCTTGAATATTGACACATTCGTAGCNAACCGCCGCGCGAGCTTTGCTCCTCCACTTGCCCGCTCTGCACTCTCTTCCTCTCAGGTCGCCATGGCCGAAGCCCCGGCACAGACGCCCGAGCCGCGTGCCTTCACCGCCGCTTCACTGACCGAGCAGGAGATCCAGACCATCACCGAACTGGTCAAGTATCTAACCGAAAACTCTTACGCTTATGACTCTCATGTACAACTCATCAATCTACTTCACAAAGGCTTCGTCGCCCATGTCTACGGCACCTCGAACGTGGTTATCAACGATCCAAGGGATTACAATCTGCTTCCTGATATGCGGCAAGCACGTGAGGCCATGGACTCTCGCTTTGCTGTTGGAGAAGACATCTGGAAAGACTGGATCAACGATGAGGCCATTCTGGCCCGTCAGAGCGAAGAACGCGTCGCCGTTATGGACTTGTGCCAGAAGGCTGTTCAGGACGAGCCTACCAGCGTCACGCTCTGGTCCGTCTATGGCGAATGGGTCATGCAGACATATTCTATCGCCAATGGCTTCGCCGAGGGAGACCCTAACGTATGGACAGACATTGACAAGGAGATTTGCAAAGAAGTCTTCAGTCGCGACATCTGTTTGAGCGTGTGGGAGAGGGCCGTCGAGGCTACAGCTTGGCGTATAGACGAGAGCCATCGCATATGGGATCGTTACATCGACCTTGTACTACAGGAGTTTCCGGAAAACCCATCTTCTCAGGCAATCGAACACGTCAACAATATGTTCATGCGCCGCCTCAGAACCCCACATGCGAACTGGTCCGAGACTTCTTCTAAATTCTGGCCCATCGTCTCGAAATTCAATGCAAGCAACTGGGAAGAGATCATGGCTGCTACTAATGAGATGGCTGCCCCTGCAAAACAACAATTCGCACTTCGAGAGTCACACGAGCTAAACTTGCAACGAGCAGCCGAGTCTGGTGACAGTGTCGCCCTCTACAACGCCTTTACCGAGTACCTAATCTGGGATCGAAAGAACAAACGACGCTCGCCATTCGATTTTGAGCTGCGATGTTCCCTGTACGAGAGGGCTCTATTGCGCTTCCCTACAGTCATTGAGTGGTGGCTCGATCTTGCCGATTTCGTGTTGAAAACCAACTCCAACAGCCCAATCATCTTGACAATTCTGGAAAGGGCCACCAGGCATTGTCCATGGTCTGGTGATTTGTGGTCAAGACGTGTCCTTCGCGCCGAAGTGGACAAGCTCCCCTATGATGAAGTTGAGCAGGTCAAGCACAAAGCTACCAACAGTGGTCTTCTCGACATTGGCGGCATGGAAGAGGTCCTCAAAGTCTATTCTTCATGGTGTGGTTACCTTCGTCGCAGGGCTTTTGCGCCGGACAACACCGATGACGAGATCGATATGGCCGATATGGGCATTACAGGTACTCTCGAGGATGCCACTGTTGCTGGCAAAAAGATCTACGGTGGTGAATACAAAGGTGATCCTCTGTTCCGTCTGGAAAAGATTCGCGTCAAATTTCTGCTGGAAGCCCGACGTTTTGAGGACGCGAGAATGGTCTTTAGACGTTTAAAAACTACCCATGCTGCTAGTGCCGATTTCTGGCTTGCTTGGCATCAGTTCGAAGCCTTGATATGGGCTCACGAGCGCATGTCTGAGTCAGTTCGCATCGAGACACCCGAAACAGCGCCCACAAATGCCACCTCTGTCCTGCGCGAAGCTCTAGAACAAAGAAATCTCGACTGGCCAGAAAAGATCCTTGAGGTCTGGTCAAACCACTTTTCCCAGCATGAGACTCCTGAAGCATTGCAATTGGCTCAGGCGGACGCTCGTACTGCACAATTCTTCCTGACACAAAGACGAGCAAGAGAGGCGGCTGACGCTGCTGCTACTGCTGCCGCCGCTGCCGAAACACAGCCTCAAGCAAATGGTCTCGAGACCGTTCCGGAAGAAGCGTCAACTACATCTAAGAGGAAACGCGAGAACGAATCAGAGCAAGAGGCCGAAGATGCTGTGAAGAGGAACAAGACGGGAGGAGATGCATCCAACCCGCCATATCACGAAGTATCAGCTTCGGCCTCAGCTCAAATCAAGCGCGATAGAGAGCACAACACGATTACTGTCAAGGATCTGCCAAACGATGTTACAGAAAAGCGCGTGCGACAGTTCTTCAGCGACTGTGGAACCATTCTTTCTGTCAGTATAGTGACTGACGATAACTCGACGACGGCGCACGCCACCGTTGAGTTTGAAAATGAAGAGGACACACTTTCTGCTAAAACCCGCGATGGGAAGTCTTTCGACGGCAACACCATCCGCATACAGTCTGGAACACTATCGACTCTTTACGTGACCAATTACCCTGCCGAATGGGACGAGGTCAGAATCCGCGAGCTGTTCAAAGATTTCGGCACTGTTGTCAGTGTCCGCTTGCCTTCTCTCAAGTACAACCAGCGACGCCGCTTCTGTTATGTGCAGTTCCTCACACCTGAGGAAGCTCGTGCTGCCACATTGTTGCATGACAAGGCCATTGACGGTCAGCACCGTCTTCTTGCTAAGATCTCCGATCCTGATGCCAAGAAGGAGCGTTCAGGCGCTGTGACAGAAGGTCGAGAGTTGCATGTTGCTAATATTGACTTCAATGCTACGGAGTCGGATATTCGCGATTTGTTCAAGCAACACGGTGTTGTTGAGAACGTGCGTATGATTAGGAATTTACAAGGTAGATTCTTTGGCACGGCGTTCATTGTCTTCTCCAAGTCAGAGGAGGCCGAAGCGGCGATGGTGCTCAACAACAAACCATTGAAAACTCGCCTGCTCCGTGTCACGCTTGCAACGGACAAGAGCTCTGCCAAGAAGGACATTGCGACCACAGTCATCCAACAAACCACAAGCGGATCTCCTGCGCCTGATAGTAGTCAGAATGGCTCTACCGGACCAGACAACAGACGCAGAGGGTCGATCGCTCCACCCCAAGAGCTTAATGATGAGACTGCTAGGACGGCACGTGAGCGCAAGTTGGCTCTTCTCAATCTACCAGACACGGTCAACGATGCCCGCATCCAAGCGTTCCTCGAGAACTTCGGTCCACTCCGCAAGATCACCGTGCGCCGCGACAAGGCAGGCGCCATGGTCGAGTTTGTCAACCTCCAAGATGCTGGTAAGGTTGGTCTTGGAGTAGACTGTACTCCTCTGGGCCCAGAAGTACGCATCGGCACTGTCGATGACCTTCTTTACAAGTCAAAGGCCAAGCCTGCGTCCGCTCAGACTCAAAACCCTAAGCCTGCGACTTCGTTCAAGCCTCCTCAAGCAGGCAACTCGAGGCCTGTACAGAGGAGCGGCCAGGGTAGACGCGGTGGACTTGGCTTCAAGCGAGGAGGTGCACTTTCTGTCGGCTCTGGGGCTGCAAAGTCACCCGAAGGAGAAGACAAGGCCATGAGTGGTACTGGCGAGACCGAGACCAAGGCAAAGAGCAACAATGACTTTAGGACATTGTTCAACAAGGGCAAGGAGCCCGATGCCGCCGCCGCCGGAGAAAAGGAAGAATAATTGGTATAAAAATGTCGAAAAGCATTGAACAAAAGGAGCAAAAGCAGGAAGCGTGAAGTGGAAGTCATGATAGCAAAAGGGTGCGTGGTAAAAAATAATAACAACTATATCCAAAGTGTTGCAAACACGAAACAAGTGTATCTTGATCAATCACCTCCAGAAACATCGGAAGAAAAAGAACAAAATGCACTTTGACTTGAATATTGAATAATACTGTCTGTTTTCTTTTCAATACAAGAATCTTCTATCTAGCTTGCAAGAATACCTCGTTCCCATGTGAATATCTGACGCTAGAACATGGATCCTCTTCATCCCTCTCCAGTTTTTGGTTAGCGACAGGGATGTGGAATCAAACAATGCAGAATGCCCCAAATGCTTTGCCCCGTGATGTGAAAAACAACGCCCAAGAGAGAAACCCCCGCAGATGAGACCCCTCTGTGTCGGCCAGACTGCGACCGACCGCCTCCCGAAACAGGTAGGCACGAAAAGTGAGAAGAGAAGAAGAGGAAGAAAAGATGCAACAAGGAAACTGTCCAGTTTCGCCAAACAACGACGAGATCAAGCGCCTTGGGCCAACTGCACGATGAGACTGCTAGCCACGTCCATGAAGGGGAAGGGACTCGAAATGTCCTTTTCTTCGGGTATGCGTCCACAGCCCATGTATCCTTCATCCATGTCTTCGTCGTCGTGGTCTTCTTCGCGCCAAACATCAGACGCCTCACCGTCCGCGTGCGTCTTGATCTCGCGTCTCAAGCGACGTACAAGGCGTTCGTAGCCGGCGCACTTGAAATCGACCATGAAGCTATCTTGCTCGATGCAGTACAGTTGGATGGTCACGTACACCCAAGCGCTCTCGTTGGGTGCGGGGTGACGGCGACGCAGGCTTTCTTGACCAAAGCTGCTGGGGCCTGTGGCGGCGATATTATCGGTAGACGCGTGGGCACTGCCGTGGACACTGCTTGGTTGGACGGGTGAGTTGAAACCTGCGGGTGAGGCTGCTAGACTAGTGCTGCTTCCCATTGTTGAGCTGCGGCGACGGATTCCTTCTTGCAGGTCCACACGGCTAGAGTGTGTTGATGATGGGTGTGCTACGCCGGGCGGGAACATACCATCCTTGCGGAATCTTGCGTTGATGATCCAGGGGTCTTCGGGGATCTTGTAGCCCCAATCATTCTCAGGTCCAAGGGGTTCACGAATATTTGACTTGCGGCCTTGGCTGCGAGACAGTTCCTCGCCAAAGTCGTCGTCTGACATGTCTGATGCGTGTCCACCACGAGAACGGCGTCTAGCACGTTCTTCATGAGTAGAGTATTCGGGATCAGTGCCAGCCTCTGGGTCCGAGTCGGAATATTCGGGACTTTGACTTCCGTCCCTGGCGTGACGCCGGCGATTCCGTGGCGGGCTTCCTTCACCATGGCCAGGACGACGTACGACAGGAGCTTCCCAAACGGCGTTCATTGCCTTTAGTGCTTTGTAAATGGCTAGCATGGCTTCTGAAGGGCTGTTGCGACTGCGAATTCCGAATTGCCATTTGGTCGGTTTAATCTTCTTGGCGTCCTTGTTGGGCAGAGGTGTCATCATCTCAGGCTTGTCTCGGCCTCCTATCTGGTTTCCCTTGACATGAGGTCTCAATCTCTTGAGGACGGCAGCACGTTGTTCGGACGTGAGTTCTTTGCCTTCGCCTCCAGGCACACTGTTGGGGGCATACGGATCCAGTTCACCTTCTGGAATAGCAGCTCTGGGGGTGGTACCCTGCATGTATGCTTGATGGAAAGAGGGAAGTGAAGAAGGTAGTATACCAATCGTCGTCGCAGGAGTGCGAGCTTCGTGAGCAGAGCTAGTAGAACCGTGACGAGGATGCTCGACGTTCGAGGCTGGATTGGACGTTCCAGGCGCAGGATGGCGAGCATTTGGTGGAGAAGTGACGGTGGTTTGGAAGGTCGGCGGCGATTGAGCAAGCCATGGCTGCAGATCAGGGTTGTGTGCGAGCGAGGGGTTAGCTTTCATGATAGTGTTTTCACGCACTATGAGGTAGGCGTCTTTGATTGCGCTGGGCTCATCCTTAGCGAGGGCCTCGGTCACATCATCCTTTGCATATCCCATAGTCTTGCCTAGCTTGCCCACTACACTCTCGTGCAGTTTCTGTTGCACAACTGCAGGCTTCGTAGGGGCCAATTTGGCTGGGTCAATTGATCTGTTGGGGTCAATGCCCTGATCCATGAACTCCTCAACAGGCGGTGTGAGGTAGTCGGGCAGCTCCTTGAGGAACCACGGGTCGAGCTTGATCTCGTCAATGGTGATACGAGTGACAGGGCTGACTTGCAGCATCCTCTTGATCAAACGAGCAGCTCCAGATGAAATGTAGCTTGGCGTATGATACGTGCCGGACTGAATCTTCTTAAAAAGCGTCGGGATGTATTCATCGTCAAAGGGCAGGCGAGCACAAAGCAGTACATAAAGGATAACACCACAACTCCAGACATCGACCTCAGGACCGGCATATAGCTTGCCCCCGACGACTTCAGGGGCTGCATAGTTCGGACTGCCACAACTAGTTTTGAGGAAATTGCCATCGGTCATGATGTTACTCAGACCAAAGTCGGCAATCTTGACATTGAGAGCGTCATCGAGGAGCAGGTTCTCGGGCTTGAGGTCACGGTGGACGATCTTGTGACGATGGCAGTACTCGACGGCGCACACGATCTGCTGGAAGAACTTGCGAGCCTTGTCCTCGGGCATGCGTCCGTGGTCAAGAATGTACTGGAACAGCTCACCGCCGGCGTACTCGAGGACCATGATGATCTCCTTTGGGGTTGTGATGACGGTGTAGAGCTTGATGATGTGAGGATGGCGCAGCAGTTGCAGGTATTGGATCTCGCGCTCTATACGGCCAGCCATGTCGCGAGTGACGAGCTTCTGGCGAGAGATGATTTTGAGGGCGACCTTCTGGCCGCTGACCTTGTGGACGGCCAGCTTGACCTTGCCAAAGGAGCCCTCGCCTAGTGTTCTGACAATGTCATATTGACCCAGGCGTCTCTTGTTGGTAGCAGGAGGAGCAGGTTGTGATTTTGAAATGGCAGCCAAAGCAGTGGGCGGATTCAAGTCGTCGGTTTGTGAGCCATTGGTCGGGCGACGGGTCATGGAGAGCGAGAGGTCATCGTCGTCGAAGGCCTGAGCCATGATGGGCGGAGCGGCGTCGTGGCTGCTCGGCCAAGGTTGTGGGCGGAGACAAGGAAGCGACGAGTCGAGGTCGGGACTTGTTGGCGAGCAAGATTGTTGAGGGCGCACTTGGTGTCGGGATGCGCTGTGATGTCGCCGGAGGGATGCCGCAGCGGGTAGGCGCCGACGTCGCACTTGAAGGCTGGCAACGTGGCCGTCGTTGCTGTGAGGGTGGCCGACTGGGATTGGAAGCGTTTGGCTAGGGTTCCGTGTCGTGACAGCAGATAAGAGGTCGACGTGCTTGGTGGGTTGTGTCTCGGGGAGGGCGCATAGCAGCAAACAGCAAGCAGCGATCAAGCGGAGGAGCCGTCCCTCGTCTCCCTCGCTGCTTCCCCAGCGCACGGACCCTATACCGATGTCATCACGAGACTCACGAGGCTGCCCGCCGGCTCCTTCGATTCGTGCATCTTTGTTCTGTTTCTTTGGCCAAAGCGGGAGACTCCCTTTTCGCTCTGTTGCAGCTTCCCCTATCAACTGTGCTGCATCCATGTGCTCTCGGCTCTTCAGCTGCTCTTTCCGTGGCTGACAAGCCTTCGTCTTCGGCCAAGCTGCCCCGCAATCCCCTCCTCACACGTCGACCAACAGCCCACCTAAGCTTCCAGAATTTTCGACCAACTCCTGTCGACAGAACATCTGTTTCTACGCCAGCGCAGTATCACTGCACATCTCACAATCAGTTTTTGGGAACAAGCTCCAGTGTCATGCTTCTGCCGTCCTCGACCGACATTGCATATGCAACGCACCCGCCCCGCATGCATTCCTTCGGCTTTGTCTATCAACTCTTGCCTTGCTCCAATCAATCATGTCCATCCAGCCCTGTACACAGCATATCCTAGTACCTTGTTCGCTTTATTTACCCTTCTCCGCCTCCAGTTGCTTGAGTCGTGCAATGAGCTTCTCGCGAAGGTAGGGGCTTAGTCCAANGACTATACCCATGTCAGCATATCCATCTCGCTCCGTACTGCTTCAGCCCTGTACTTACATTCCCTCTCGTGTGACGCATCTGTATGTGCCGCTCTCTTGATAGCTGCCGTTCTCACCCACAAAATTGCCGACTGCGTCAACCTCGAGACTGCCGAATATGTCCTCGGGCCATGCGACGCGACCATAATCTGGTGGGTTCCTCTGGTCACTGACGTGAATGTGGCCTCCTCTTCCTGCTCCTCCCGCGCCGCCCTGAGCGGATGCTCCTCCAGCTCCGTCACCGCCAGCGCCGCCTCCTCCACCATATCCTGCGCGTCTCTTGCTACGTTTGTGTTGCGTCTGAGGGAAGAAGACACCTCCTGAACCCAACGATGATCCAGATGAGCTGGCATATGCTTGAGCTTGTCCAATGACGTCGGGGTCCTTGGTCGCATGTTCTCGTATCACGGATTGTAGGACTTTCATGAATGATTGGTTCTCGCGCAACGAGTCTGGCGTGGGCGGGATCTGCGAGGTGACACCGATAGCAAGCGACCCTGTGGGAGGCGATGTGGGCAGGAAAGAGAGGACATTGACAGTAGGCGACTGTGGATGTACATNACTGAGAGGTCGTGTCAGTCGGACGACCTGACTGCCCTCATTTCTTCAACGTACGATGTGAGGGTTGTTAGGGAGAGTAGAAATGGATCGGCGACATGCCGAAAAGGCTGGCGACAGTATTGTCCGTCTGCAATGTGTGAGAATCATCTTGTCTGTGAGCATTGTTTGATGGCTGAGCATGGCTGGGCCAAAAGGTCAACTTGAACATTGAAGCTCTGACCACTCGCTCACGGCATGACGTTCACGATGTCCCGTGTCGGCGCTTGCTTTTCTAAGCAGCAGCGATACCAGCTCTGGCTTTCCGGTTTAGATAGAGCATGGTCGCACGACCAGACACGCAACTGGAGGATCGGAGTAAGACTGCGATGCCCAACATGTTTGACCGACAAGGTGGAAAAGAGTTTGGGAGCTGCCAGAAGCCATCGGACAAGCACAGCTCCAAGGGCGGTCTACGGCCATGTCAAGAACAACGCTACGGCACCGGCGCGGAGATTTTTGCAGCGAAACCTTCCAAATGAGGCTTCTGCCATCAGATGAACAACCGCAGAACTCCCTCCCCAACCATACACCGGATTTGTTTCGGACAAACTCTGATATAAGGAGGTTCTCCTGCTCAACGTGACTCATCTTGTGGTCAATTGTCCAGCTACACACTCGACACATAAAGTGGGAGCATGCTGCGCTAAGAAGCCCACAAAAGCTTTATCTTATCAATCTGCGTCTGCCCCATCTGGACTTGTCCTCCATTGGCTTTTTCTCGAGACGAATAGTCATACATTCCACTCCTACTCATGGCTAGTTCGCGAGAGCAAGCTGCCGCCATGGAGCTGGCTGGTTACGGCTCTAAAGAGGCGCCAGTCGTCGATGATCAAGAATTGGGATCAGAAGGCGCTGACCTGGCTCGTATTGAGCGTGTCTACAAGTATGTTGATGCTGCAGTCTTTATCAACCTTACCGACAATGTCTGACGAACCACAGANAAGATTGATCGCAGAATAATTCCACGTATGGTTGCTATGCTCGTTGACTATTTCGATTCGACTAACATGTGTGCAGCATTTTGGATACTCTACTTTCTCTGCTCAGCCATCCGCTCCAATGTTGGTCTGGCACAAACCATGAACTCGGCACAAGGTCATGACCTTTCCGACGTGCTCCATCTGACGCCCAAGCAAGTCTCTACCGGTCTAGCGCTCTTCTACGTCTGTTATGTGGTCTTCGATTGTCCTTCGAACCTCATCATGTCCAAATTGAGCCCGCACGTGTGGATGAGTAGAATCGTGCTAAGCGTTGGTATCATCGGCACATGCATGACAGCTATGAAGGCAGCCTGGAGTCTCTATCTGTTGCGACTATTGCTGGGCATTGTCATCGCTGGCATGTGGCCTGGTATGACCTACTACCTAAGTCTATACTATCCACCTTCGCGCTGCGCGAAACGCATTGGACAATACTATACTGCGGCACAGCTATCTGCCGCTGTTGTTGGTCTTGTCAGTGCCGGCTTCCAGAAGATGGATGGTCTCGGCGGCCTCGTGGGTTTCCAGTGGATGTTTCTGATTTACGGATTGTTGGCAGTTATCCTCGGCATCGTATTGCTTTGGTGGCTGCCCGATCGTCCATACCCGCCCGGTGAAAAAATTGAACAACCTGTTGGCTGGAGACGTTTGCTGCCGAGAAGTCCACCTGTGCTTACAGGAGAGGACGCTCGTATACATTACGAAGAGCTGACAAGGGTGTATCATCGCCCCGCTTGGGGATGGAAGGACCTGGGCCGCGTACTCATTGACTGGCGCCTTTGGCCTTTGGTCGTCATGTACTTTGGCGTCGTAGGCGTTGGTATGTCAATGTTCCTCTACATCATCATGACTCATGCTGACCAACATACTNNAGGTATCGGCGTTCAGAGCTACGGAACCGTCATCATCCATGCCATCAACCCCAGTCTCAGCAGTATCAACCTGTCACTCCTCTTCGCACCCATCTGGATCATGGATCTGATTGCCATCCTCCTCATCACCCCTCTCAGCGATCGCTTCCACACTCACCGCCACCTCATATTCAGTCTGTCTTGTCTCGTCATCCTGGCCGGTCTGCTCACCACCACTTTCGCTGGCGGTAACGACAGCTGGTCGAGGTATGGAGGTCTCTTGATTATCGGCTTTGGTCTGGGACCCACTGTGCCGACCATCATGGCAATGAGCACTTCTATTTTCCAACCACGTCACGGTGAGGTAGGCATTGCTGCGGCTTCTGCTCTTGTCTCTGGTCTTGGTAACCTCGGCTCCATTTTGACCACGTATGCATTGTATTCTGGCTGGCCTGAAGACGCAAAGGGTCCTCACAAGTACAGAAAGAGTAATTTGGTCATGGTGGGCATGGTGTGTGCGAGTATCGTGGCCAGTGGTGTGATGGTTTTGCTGCTGAGATGGACCAGGACACAGGGTGCGCAGGCCATCGAAGACGCCGTCGAGAACAAGGACGTCATGGCTGATGGAGCGGCCAAAAGAGAGCTGAGGGAAATCAGGGCACAGCAAGGATTCAGTCTGAACAGGCTGAAGGTACACAGATAGAACGGCGATCTTGACATCAGAATCTAACAGCCACATGAAGTAGAAACATCATACACTAATAGATGAAATAGAATATACAGAAAGAGGTGGCTTCGCAATTTTGAGACAGTAAAACCATCTTTGTATTCATTCTTTACAAAACCATCTCTTGGTACATGTTCCTTAGCTCCCCTGCCATACTTTCTATAACATCAAAAGTCATGGCAGTATCCCTGTACTTTGCCTCCCAAATCGTCGCTACTCTTTCCAACTCTTGCGTGCAGTACTCGACATCCAGACGTTCGTACGCAGATTCGAAGCCGAAGAATTTGATCTCCAAACAGATTGGGTGCTCTGCATCAAACTTTACAATCACATAAAAGTATGATGGACTCTTCATCCCCGCCGCAAAAGTCACAGTGTTGATGTGTTGCATGAATATCGGCGCAACACTCGATTGACAAAATTGCTTCCACGTTGGCTTGGATATACGCTCGCACAAAGCAGCAGCATGGCGAGCATTCGTCTTTGTTGGATAGCGGTCCACATCCAAAAAAGTGACACCCATGTCATCTGGTTGCGTGTGCGGTTCTAGGAAGTACTCGATTTGCAGCTCGGTATAGGGACAAAGTCTTTGTAGCCATTTTGAGCGGGTGCTGCGTGGGATTTCTGCTGGCAGATTATCGAGGAAATGGAAAATCGGTATCGAGATTCCATTCCACAGCCTGGGGTGTTTGTGTTGGTGGCCGAGGATCTCTCGTCTGAGGTTCGGTCGTAACCTCGAACGTGTGTGTGAGTTTGAGGGCCGTAGTTGAGCGGACATGTTGTCTTTGTCTGTGCGTGTTCGAAGATGTAGAGAGTGTTCATGACGAGAGATGGAGGTCTTTAAGGATGTTCTGTCTTGACTCACTGGTCCCACGTGGCCAACAGTCATATGGTAGGATCTATTCAGCTTCCTGTCGTGTGTTGACCTGGAAGACGTTCAGGCGCGAACATTGTAGCTATCACTACCATGTGTAGCCAAAGTGTAGTCAGTATCAAGAGTGGACTAGGCAAAATGCGCTCACAGCTTGAGGAAGCTGGAAATATTTCCCGTCAGCCCACACAGCCAGGCCGGTCAAACTGGACACAATGAAACTCAGCCAAACGATGCGTTCTCGCAAGGATAGAGGCTTCGTCCTAGGCTTAAGATACTCGTTTTGCCGCGACTCCATGTAGGCGAGCAGACAGATCGGAACGATATGGGACCAGAATATAGCTAGCATTGTCAAGGGCCCAGGTAGAGAATTACTCAGAGCTTGAGGCAGTCGGAAGAATGTCCCATTGGCCCATACAGCAAAAACCACCAGGCCAGAAGCGACGAAGCTCGTCCATACACAGATTACCAGAGTGGATATAGGCTTGCTTGTAGGGGATGGCGTAGAGGTCCAGGCAGGACCTTTCTCTAACATAGGTTCTTTATTTTGCATGATGGATCTGGTGTCTTCGTGGCTCTCGACAGAAACATGGAAAAGGCAAACTAGAAGAGGAGTTGTTCAGTGACCAGAGGGAAAGAGAGATGGACCCTGTCGTCGTCACTCGACGATCGGACCGAGCTCAGACTTTCACATGCCGATCGATGAACGCATCGACAACTTTTTGTCCTGGCAGACAACATCCATTTCCTGTCCTTCTTCTATACACAAAATCACACAACCATGGCAGCCTCAGAAACGCAAAAGCCCGTCTCGGTCCTTTTTGTTTGTCTGGGCAACATCTGTACGACGACTCCCGTCAGCAATCCTCCTTGCCGACCACGACCATGCTAACAAGATGTTCAAAAGGTNCGCTCACCAATGGCTGAAGGAGTCTTCCGCAACATCACAAACCACACACGGCCCAACGCACACCCAATGATCTCGTCCATCGACTCTTGCGGCACAGGCGCATACCACGCCGGCGAACCCCCAGACCCACGAACCATCTCCGTCCTCAACGCCCATAAGATAACCTCGTCCTTCTACACACACCAAGCGCGCAAATTCCGCAACTCGGACTTCAAAGAGTTTGACTACATCTTCGCAATGGACAGGGATAATGAGGACAATCTTCTGAATGCGAGGAAGAGAATGATCAAGAAGGGAGAGTTGACCGAGGACGAGGCGGGCAAGGTCATGCTGTTTGGTGTTTGGGGTGGTAAGGGCAAGGAAGAGGTCGACGATCCCTATTATGGTGGTGCACGAGGATTCGACATAGCCTATGAGCAGGTCGAGAGGTTCTCGAATGGCTTTGTCAAGATGTTGGAGGAGCGTGGCTCGGGGAAGAACTAAATCAGGCCGTATTACAAGAGATGAGACCACTATAGATATGCACATGGTCTGCACGAGATGATACCCATTTACATATACTTTCAAGCTGTCACAATTACCAAGAAAGAGTTTCAGGGCTTATTACGTTCAAATCGAGTGTATAAGGTGACAAATCAGGGGTATCTATCTCGTCATTCGTACTACACAATCAGGTGTCCTATAGCAGCGAGCTCAGCGCTGCGTAGCCGCCAACTATGGCCAAGATTGCACCGAGCAACAAAGCCTCGCCCTCCCAAGTGCAGGTGAGATACGTCGCAATTCCAACGGCCAGCTCCCTGCGTCTGGCAGCCTCGCGCCTTTGCTTCCATCCTGCTTTGACAGCGTATGGTGCCTTGATGTCTTGATTCAACGACTTCAATGCATGAGTAGGGATCGAGGCATACAAGATGACGGGCTTGTGATCTGAAGATGGTTGGAGGGACAAGGAGCTGTATGTGTGGATGGTAGGGTGATGGCCAGGCAGTGCCAGGTACAAAACACGATCGCACCAACTGGGATGACGATGCTCTGCCCAATGCCATTCTGTCTCGTCGGGCACCACGACTGCATTTGTGCCCGAATGTATCTGCTTTTGCACTTGTTCGGCAGTCTCGGCGGCTTGCTTCTGCGCCGTCTTCGAGAATTTGTATGTAGGCGCAAAATGTATAGGCACCTCTTGAAGGTGGTGCAACGTGTTTCCAGCGGCCTTCTCGCGTGTCAGCTGGTCGTTGGACATGATATGCGAGTAGTGAGTAGCATCCTCAGGCGAGTCGTTGCGGCGTGGAAAGGCTTTGTGATTGTCAGGATGCGGTGCAATGTCCGAGGTGCGATAGTTGAGGTCACCGCCAAAGAAGACATAAGATTTCGGGGTGATCAAGGCATTGTCCTGTTCTTGCGACGTGTGCTGGTCGTCGGTAGCCGAAGAAAGCAAGGGTTCTGTTTCTTCTTGAATATCTTCGTTGTTGGTCGCGCGTGTTCGTGTCTTCTCAGCGCCCGTTACTTTGGTGAAGACCAGGTTCTCGTTGATGGAGCGCCAGTCCAGATTTCTACGCTGCCAGGCGTCTTCGTGGGGTGCCAGGTGGGCTGCGACAAAGGTGAGGTCCATCTCAGCACCGTCGTCTATCGCATAAGCCAGACGTGCACCCACAGCGCCCTTGTTACCCATCTCCCAAGCTCCGACACCTGTTCCAGCAGTTTGAACACTTCGAATGTTGCGCGCGACTTGTGGGCGTGCAAATAGCATCAGGGCAGTCATGCCCACATTGCTGCAGAGAATCGTCTCGTACTGCTCGTCATGTTTCCAGAGCTGGTTGAGTTTCTGGATGGTCTGAGAGAAGCGCTCGAAGTAGGGCGAGATGAAAGAGCCTCCGAGGAAGGACTGGCCGAGAGGAGCAATCTCCTGCAGTGAGAGGGCTATGACATCCGGAGGAAGCTGAGCGTGGGAGAGGCCTTGGTTGATACTGGCAGCGAAGAAGTCGGCATTGACCAGCTCGCGTCCACAGTTAAAGGTGAGAAATAACGTGTTGATGTCGGCCATGGTCGATGTTGTGCTGAGAGGGAAGGTACGACTATTGTTGGATCGCGCATGTGATTGAGCAGGAGGTTGATGTCATCGCCAAGTCCAGCCATTGCTCCCAAGGTCCTCGTCACGTGAAGGACCGGGATAAGCGACGCCAAGATTGTCCAGCGCCAAGGAACCCGCGTGGCTCGGACCACAGACGAAATTCGACTCCAACTTTGCGCTCGCCCAGTTTCTGACTTCCTCCCCTTCGTACAGCGACACATCAATCACCATGCCTACCCGCCTTTCCAACACCCGCAAGCACCGCGGTCACGTCTCTGCCGGTCACGGTCGTGTCGGCAAGCACCGCAAGCATCCCGGTGGTCGTGGTCTCGCCGGTGGTCAGCACCACCACAGAACCAACATGGACAAGTACCATCCCGGTTACTTGTAAGTCTTCTTCTGNCTCCACCATCCGTCTCGCCCCAGTTCTGACAACCTCCGCAGCGGTAAGGTCGGTATGCGCTACTTCCACAAGCTCCAGAACCAGTTCTGGGCTCCCGTCATCAACCTCGAGAAGCTCTGGTCCCTCGTTCCCGCCGAGCAGCGCGAGAAGTACCTCTCCGGCAAGGGTGACTCCGACTCCGCCCCCGTCCTCGACCTCCTGCCCCTCGGCTACTCCAAGGTCCTCGGCAAGGGCCGTCTCCCCAAGATCCCCATCATCGTCCGCGCCCGCTACGTCTCTGCCGAGGCTGAGCGCAAGATCAAGGAGGCCGGTGGTGTCGTCCAGCTCGTCGCATAAGCTCGTCGCTTGTTGTGACCATTGAAGGAAACCCGACACAAGAAAAGTTATGAAAGGTGGCATCCGGCATCAGGGATTTTTTTGTCAGCGTGGTAGCTGGGTGGGAGTGCTCTTCAGCGTATTAGTTGAATGCAATTTCTCCACCGAACAAACCATTTGCCTTGTGCAAATTTGCGAGATCAACTCGTCCCATTCGGGAAGAGGCCATCTCTAGGCATGGACAAAGGCGTGGAAAGGCTCAACCCTTCGCGTCTGCCTATCGTGATGTGCTGTCCTGTGATTTTTTCATGTCGTGAACGTGAGACTTTAGAGTTCGTACCCCATCGCTCCATCAGTCGCTGTCGACTTATATGCAAAGGTCAAAACAATACTGATGGTTCGACCGCCTACCCGACAACTTGTAAAATGTTATTGTGCTTGACCTTGTACATCTGCAAATTTGCATCTGACTTGTCCATAGACTCAGAATCTCGATATCTATGCATACATTGGAATCAACAAATCTTCTCTTACCTACCGTCTTTCGTGTACTCAACCGCCGTTCACCTTGTTTGTCTTATTCCCATGGCTGGGCCTGCATGATTGATGCCCTCTACCCATCATTTGTCACAGCGCACGAATAGCAGCGTCTGCTTGTCTCCCGTGACGAGATATCGGTATTCGAGGACAAAAAGAATATATCAGCAAAAAAGAAAGGGGGAAGGATGGCAGTATGACCCTGTCATCACATTGTCATCCTAATGGTTCCTTCTCTCATGCTTCTGGACTGATGAAGCACCTCGAAACATGTTTTTTTGGGATGATGGTAATCACCTAAATCTTTTGGTATGAGTTCAATTGATGTTGTCGATGGAATAAAGCAATTTCCTTGGGAAGCATAAAGAAGTCCAGGCTTATCATACACCCACCAGCTCATGTTTGCAGTGACAAACGAACCCTAATGTTGATCACTGACTTTGCGGCGCCGCTTGCGACGGAACATAACTGC
Source organism: Aureobasidium uvarum (assembly GCA_903853725.1). Taxonomy (NCBI): domain Eukaryota; kingdom Fungi; phylum Ascomycota; class Dothideomycetes; order Dothideales; family Saccotheciaceae; genus Aureobasidium; species Aureobasidium uvarum. The sequence continues at coordinate 1,600,576 of CAINUL010000015.1, forward strand.
CATCAGCGACCAGCAATCCCTGACCCATCAAACCTAGCGACATTTGATTCGGATCCATCGGTGCCATCAGGTCCACACCGCCATTTGGCCCAAACAAATCCGTCGTTCCAACAGTGCTGTAGTCAAACGACGGCATTTCGAGAGAGTTGTACAACCACGATCCTGCAGAATCATAGGGTGTCTGATCAAACATCTCGTTGTTGAGCCAGGTAAATGACTCCATCAAATTCGTGCCCAGATGACTTATCGGCTCCGTGGATTTGAGGGCATCTTTTGCGATCTTCATGACGTCTAGACTGATGGCTCGACCTGTCGTGGAGCCAATGTGATCGATGCGATCTAGACACTTGAGTCCCTTCTCCACAGCCCGAAACACTTCCTTTGCATGGGCGGGTGTCGTCTCGGTGTCGAGGACGTCGAAGAGGAGGACAAGGCACGCAGAGACGATGAAGTAGACCATGTTTCCATCCCTCCTCATTGCAGAACAGCGGTTGAAGAAGCTATCATAGACCAGCGATATCAGGTCCCTGGCGGATGACACGGTGAGGTCAATGTCTCGTTGTATGTCGATGCGATCCCCTATGCTATCCTGAGCCTGCTGTTTCGAATCGAAAAACGTCACGTAGATCAAAGCCGGCCGCATCATCAAGATACATGCGACGTGATAAGTGGCACCCAAGCAGCTCCTCTGCACCTCCCGCGATGTGGTACCGGTGGAAGTTTTGTCGTCAAAGAAATGTAGGAACGAAGGTAGAGTGTCCAATAGTTCGCGTAGAGCCTGTGAGCACTCTCCGTTAATCCGATTGACCTCTGTCAGGTCGGCAACTCGTGATACTTTGGTGGGAGAATAGTGACACTTCATGATTCTCTCACCGATCTTGCCGAGCACAGCCATCGCGCGAATGTATGCATATTCGTTGTTGTGCCCGTTTTCTGCGCCTGGACAGTCATCGGGATATGGAGCATCGATCGAATCGTCAACGAAGCAAGAGGGCCTGCCAGTGAACATGGACATCATCCGCTCCATGTAGAATATCGTCCAGAAAGTTAACCTTAGACTGTTCAAAAATGAGTTATTTCCTGCCACCACCTGCGCACGATGGAGGCCTAGAGCCATGGCAGATCGTGAAGCATGGCCCAGATACAAGTACACCATGTTTGGCCTTCCGATTTGCATTCCGTATACTGCNNCTATCACAGATGAGATATGTCAGAAGACTTTTCGTAAGGACAATCTTACCCTTAATAGTAGAAGATGAGTCCCAAGAAGAGAGGTTTCTTCAAAAGAATCTGTAGGCACTCCAGCACGCTCGTAGAAATGCTGAGCCCAGGCATCCGAAGAAGAAGGCGAGGAATCACCGTAATCAGTCATCCTAGCTCCAATAGCCAGAACCATGTATAGAATCGCCTTCTCTTTGGCAGATTTCTTGCTATGGTCTGGCATATGGCTAGGTCCGCCCCAAAGAACCTTCCACGTCTGCCGGACATCACATTCAACCAAGACTGGTCCCTGCGGATGCATGAGTGTAAAGTAGGCCGAAATGAAAGCTTCACCTAGCTCTTTTGGCAGAAAACTGCCGTCTGGAATTGTGTTTTGAGATGAGGAGCCCTCATCACCATGAGTGAATATTTGACGTTCAATGCCCCATTTACGAAGACCTTCTGGAACTGTGCGCGCTACGTTTAGTGGGGCATTACTTTGACGCCGGATGCGCTGATACAATCGCTGCACGAAGCTGAAATGACTTGAAGGGCTGATACAAATCTCGTTAGTTATACCCACAAAAGTCAGGTAATCAGGGTATTGTTTACCNNCATAGAATTGGTAAGCCTCCGTGCTACTGTCGAAAGCGCCAATACCAGCCCGCAATTCTTGCTGTTTCTTGTTGGTGACTGGATCCTCATAAGTACGCACACTCGACTGTGGTGCTTGTTTCGTCTGGGATTGCGATGGCTGTTGGCTTTGCAAAGGCTTTGGTACGATTGATCTGATGCTTCCGGAAGAACGCGATCTGACTCCACCGGGTTGAATGCAGTCAATGCGACTGCTCAAACATCTTCCACATGGTAAGTTACCGTCGCACTTGACCTTTCGAGCTCGGCATATATTGCAGGCTCGTGTGGCTCTTTTCTTTTGGATAGATCCGGGAGTTGAGCCCGGCGGAGCTCGATTTTCCATGGTCTCGACGCGTCAAAGCCTATGAGAAGTGTTTTCAATGTCACCTAGGACTTCCGTATAGTGCTTGGAGCATGATCAAAGATGAGAAGCATGCAGATGCGATTCGCAGAAAGTTTAAAAGTTGGCTGACTAAGCGATTGGTAGGCTCCTACTGCACAACCCACGACCACATCAGTCTGGTATTCCTTTCAAAAAAAATTGTGTGCAGGTCGAATCATGGTTGCGTTGACTATGTAGAGTGTCTCATAAGATCGATTGACTAAACTTGAGGAAACTGTTCGTGGCGAAGTGTTTGGCGTAGCGTGACTCACGCTCCTACGTTCGCTCTGTGACAACATGCGGCGCTGATAGATGCTCGAGAGCACTCAGTATCTTCTTCGAAGCTGGCCACGGTGAGTATGATTAGACACACGACCAAGAGCTAAGTCGTCTCTAGCAAGCGCTTGAATTGACATCGAGAGCTTGTTGTCGTCAGAGATGAGGGGAACCTCGGAACATGGTCGATCTCAAAGGTATATCTCCTCGTACTTCTTGCGTTACGGTCACAACCCCTTTTACGTACGGTGTCCATAATAACCACGACCAACACTGGAAGGACTAACAATATTAACACCACGCTCCTATGCATGATAAAGCAGATCGGTACGACGAAGCAGACCTCAGCTTCCTAGAACTGCCAACATTCCCAGAGGATGTGCCCACAGCGCCACTTCTTCGAATAAGTCTAAGCAGACTCTCTAAAAGCGACCCAGAGGAGATTAGCAAGCTATGGAAAGCTTGTTGCGAGCTTGGCTTCTTCTACCTCGACCTCCGCAATGTTTCGACCACAGAAGATCGACCGACGTCTCCTGCTGTGGACGGCCTGAACGAAAGCTTAAAGAATGAGAACGGTAGAGCCGATTCTGCTACCGGAGATGATGAGCGTGAGGCCCAGGTCAAGATCGAACCGACCAGAGAGTTTGAGGTCAACGTCCACGGCGAAAGACTGCTCCAAGACGCTGAAGATCTGTTCAGAGTCGGCAGAAGTGTGTTCGACCTGCCTGTTGAGGAGAAGATCAAGTACGACCTGAAGGACCAAGGAAGCTATTTTGGCTATAAAGGATATGGTCAAGGTGTCATCGATGCCGCAGGAACGAAGGATCGAAATGAATTCTACAATGTAGGGTATTTCGGAATGATGGGCGAGCAGATGCTAACGTCTCTTTAGGTATCGAAAGACGACATCCTAGGACTCTCCGAACCCCTGCCTGCTCCCGAACTGCTTGATCCACATCGCGGCTTGTTAAAGTCTTTTATACAACAATCTCACGCACTCGTGTGCCTATTGTTGGGTCTGCTGAACGATCAATTGAATCTTCCACACGACAAGCTGCCGTCTTTGCATAGACTGGACTCAATTTCTGGTGATCAGGTTCGCTGGGTCCACGCGCCACCCCAACCAATGGACGACCGGAGAACTGCACTAGGGCAGCATACCGACTTTGGGAGCGTTACAGTTTTGTTCAATCGGCTGGGAGGACTTCAAGTGTTGCCGCCAAACACAGATGAATGGTGTTATGTGAAGCCACTCAGAGGCCATGCGGTCATCAATTTAGGCGATGCAATGGTGAAGCTTACCGCCGGCATCTTGCGCTCCAACATACATCGTGTTGTCAACCCTCCTGGCCAACAAGCCAATCATACGCGAATGAGCTTGGTGTACTTTGCCAGACCAGCGGACGACGTTGTCCTGAAAGCGCTGGATGGAAGTACCCTCATTGACCAGAAAAGACAACAAAATCCAGATGGTCTTGACGATGAGGAGATCACGAGCAAAGAATGGATACTACGCAGGGCATTGGGTCGAAGACAAGGAGGAGATTGGACGAAAGCTGGTGGAACAGAGCGTGGACGCGTCTAGGTTCAGCTCGAGCCACATCGACGCACGGACACAAGCTCCACCCCTCGCTTGCTTGCAAACTTCATATTTGCTCGTCCTCAATTTCTTCTTTCATCAATGGACCTGTGGCGCAGCGGTAGCGCGTGTGATTCCAGTGTCATCCGGGACATCCACAAGGTCATCCGTTCAAATCGGGTCAGGTTCATTAAGAGACGTAGAGCGAGAGTGCCCTATGTGTTGCCTTTTGTCGGCTTGCGATGGAGAAGTTTTGTTTTCGAACGCAGGGAAACAAGGGTCCAAGATCCTTCCCTCGACACTTGTAAACAGCTGCTTGCTTCAAGCATTAATTAATATGCAATGATGGGACAAGCTTACATGAGAATACCCGGGTGATGTGTAATTTTGCTGCTTCTTCCAACAATACCAAGGATCGTGTCTGAAATGAAGGGCATGCAAGGAAGTAAACCCCACGTTTTTGTCACAGCCTAGCGTGGTGTAGTTGTGGCCTGTTTCAGCAGGGAAAGCATGGGATCACTATATACGCTGGATCTGCGTCAATAGTATGTAAATGCGCAGAAGGATGCGCGTAAATGTTGACGACCGCGGATCATTGTAGACTTAGTTATCCCTCAATTGGCAATGATAACGACGATGCCAACACACAGGTGATAGGCAGCCTTACATATGTAAGAGCATGTACGTCTCCTTATGGCCGCTGATCCTGGAGCAATTATCATGTACATTATACGCGAACGTAGATTACTATACTGCATATTGAATCGATCAGCAACAAGCAATTCTTCAAGACACGAACGAGACGACCACCGCCAGTCATGTGGAATGTCAGTGAGTCCTGACTCGAGGTTAGAATCAACTCGGGATCATGGTGAACGAGAGCCAAGCTGCTTACGATGCCGACTTAATTACCGAAGCATCAAGAACTGTTACCCCCGTCAATGTCGATACCGAATCACGAGTGTCTGTGATATCTATGGTTCGAACGAGTTGAGGTCGGCAAATAAAATAGGCAGATGGTGCCAACACAGCCAAGGTGGTAGAGGTCTGAAATAGTTGCATGCACTGCCACTCCAACCCTGGCTTCACAGACTGCCTATGGTGGACTCCGCAAGCCCATGGAGACTCGAAGTACCTGGAAGATTGCTGGGCATGTTGGATCATGCACAATTACTACTCGTAGCAAATTGACAATGACGTTCTGGCGTGTGAGCATACCTGACTTGCGCAGCCACAGATCTTGCGCTTGACTAACAACGCCTCTCTTACGCCCATGGCTTGACAGGGCTGGATTTGAAGAGGCTCTTTGGAGGTGCTCACAAGCCTAAGCAAAGTTGGACTTGAATCAACCACAATCAACCGCTATATAAGAGCTTGCTTGAGTCCAGTCGCTGGCGTTCTCCGCTTACGAGTCTCCAAATCAACACAAGAGTCTGTGCTTTTGTATCCAGATACCGGTTCGGACTTCAGAGTTGTGCCAAGATTGTAAGTAGACAGTAAAGACCCACGCCTACCACAGCCTCCAGTGGAAGGATCAGGAAGCACAAGAGAAACCAAGACATGCTCGTTGGTATTGAATGTGTAGCGGGACGAGGCCGGACCCGAGAAGTGTGCTCAATACGCAAAGGTCGAATCAACAGGATTGCTCAGCTTCCATGGATGTATATTAATTGTCCTAGAAGGATTGGGACATAGCGAGAGGGCCTTAGACTCGGTTGCTGAAGCACCGACTGCCGATCAATTTTGCTGCCAACCGTCTTCCTATACCCACACTGACACAATACTGCAGCTTTTGAATAGGCGCCCCGTGGTGTTTTTGGCAAGATTATTCGGCTCCCCTCATCGGAAGTCGCGAGGTGAGGTTGGAATCTGAAGACAAAGCCAAACCTCCGATTGGCCAGACTGAATATAAGCCTTTGAGTGGCCAGTGCATCCTGATCTGCAACCACGATCCGCTCACGTCTTTCAAGTACAAGACTTGTCATTTGATAGCCACTTCCATATCGAGCGAAAATACCGAATAGGACCACTTGGCTGGCATACCGAGCCCCTACTAACATGCAAGAAGTAGGACGTCCACGGCGATCGGGAAGGTTGTAACGCGAGCGGGAAGTCTCCTGTTTCATACGCCTAGGCTCAAACGAGAACCTCTACAGTATAGGGACCAGTCTTCGAAACATCGAACACAGGGTCTCGCTGTATCGTGCTCAGCAAGAAGTTGGAGATTATCTATCTGCTCCACCCCATCGGAAAGGTGACCACCTGCCTAGGCCAGGCTGTATGCAGCACATCCGCAAAAGCCGTCTGACATGCGATCAAATCGATTCGCCAAGTCACGTAGTCTCATGGCGACATGCATCTCTGGAATGGAAGCAGGCCAAAACACACTGCGTGCGCGAGTTTAAGTCTGGGCCGTCGTGGCACGAACCACTAGATGACCGCTCCGTCTATCAAACTCTTGTGGGGCAAACAGGAATAGTATCGACAGAGGGCAGCTTGATGTCAACTCCTTCCAAGCCTACTAATGGCCTTGCCTCTGTCAGAAGTATCTCCTGCGGGTCTCGGATTTGATACATTCCGCCCACCAGAATGGTACGTGGGAGGCAGTAAGATGCAGCTGGTCTCTATAAGTTTTCAGTATATAAACCTGCTACTCTTCGCGCCTGTTCTTCTGGTTGATATCCTCTGTCTTATCATTGCCTTATTGTTCATATCATCCGTTCTTCTTTCCTCTATGCTGAGAAGCATCGTCTCCATTTGTTGAACACCTAATCCTATCTATATATCTTAGTGTCAGTCAGCATGGCACTTATCTCGCTAATCGCGGTGGTCGTGGTGATCGCCGTCATATCTTTTATAAACTACGTCAACAACTCCAAGAAGGATCACTTACCGGCAGGAGTACAGAGACTGCCGGGTCCTNNAAAGGTCAGCAATAGGTATATGCTCGCTGGCTTAAGACTTTGGCTAACAATTCCAGGCTTTCCAATTCTAGGCAGCGTACCAGACGTGCCAGACAAGAATAGTTTTCTTAAGTTTCACGAATGGGGGCAACAGTATGGTCCAATCTACCAAACCAACCTCGCTGGCCAGAACCATGTTTGGATCACGCGAGACTGTGTTGCCCAAGAGTTACTTGGCAAACGTGCAGCCAACAACTCTGAGCGTCCATTCATCCCATCACTCCAGGCCGATAACCGCAAAAGTGGACACTACCTTCCGTTGATGTCTCGAAACGGTATGTAATACTTGACAGGAGGATCAATCAGTCCGCTGACACCTACANNAGAGCTGTGGACAAGACAGCGAAAATTCGCGAAGCAAATCATGGACAAATCATCGGCCAACGCTTTCTACAACTACCCTGAGCTGGAGTCAATTCGTCTGCTGTTCGAGCTCATGACAGATCCTTCTCGTTACAACCATGCCTTGGAGTCCTTCATCTCGAGAGTCACTTGTAGACTTGGGTGGGGAACTGCAGCTCCCTCTGACGAACTCAAACAGCGAGCCAGAGAATTGCTTATAGGTGTATCTCCAAACGGCGCGCTTACAAACAAACTCGGCTTTCTCAAGAAACTTCCCGAGGCTGTTGTACCAGCAAAAGCATGGGAGTTTCGCAGATACAGGACCGAAAGCCGCTTTTTCACCATCCTGCAGAACGAGGTCAGAGAGAAGCTCAAAAGCAAGACAGCCCCAGAGTCCTGGATGCGCCACTTCCTGGAGAACAAGGCTGCTACCGGATTCGCTTCCGATCTGGAAGGCGCCTACGCTGTAGGTATGCACGGAATCGCTGGTGCTCTCACTATCGCCGCACCAATGCAGAGTTTCTGTCTCGCCATGTGTCATCATCCTCAGTATCAGTCTATCCTACATGAGGAGATAGACAAGGTCTGCGGTGATAGATTGCCAAAGCTTAGCGATATGCCTGATATGCCTGTTCTGCGAGCCTTCATCAGAGAGACCATGCGAGTAAGTTGATCGCATACACATCTATATATGCACCTGACTGACAAAATCCTTTAGTGGCGTCCTCCCGTGCCCACCGGCATCCCCCATGAGTCTGTAAAAGACGACATCTACGAAGGCTACTTTATTCCTGCTGGCTCCGTTATGCATCCTCTCGAGTGGTCTATCAGCCGCGACCCAGAAGTCTTCCCAAATCCTGATGAGTTTGATCCAATGAGATGGCTGGAAACAAAGTACCCGACCTATCAAGAACCGCTGACCAAATACCCGACCATCACTCAATACAGTCAGTTTGGTTATGGTCGCCGTATCTGCGCGGGCATGGGTGTCGCCGAGGCGGACCTATTTGTTGGCATCGGCAGTCTTGCCTGGATGTTCTCTTTGAGCGCGAGTGACACTAATAACGAAAATGCTGCAGAACTTCCAAAGGAGTCTGTTCCATCATCGCTACCAGTCCACAAAGAAGATGAGAACCCAGTATCGACGCCATCAGGCATGCAGACGCCTCCCTCAGAAACCGAGATTGAAGAACAACTCGACGAGCACTTTTCGGAAAAGATGCTACCAACAGACACATGCAGACTGTCCCGCCAAAAGACTGTCAAAAGGCCAAAGACAGCTACTTCCTCGAGCGGTGGCCTCAGTCGAGCAAAGACCGTCACCTACAAGCTTCGTCTCCCAGGATCGTCCCTGCCGGGTCAATTCCCGGCTTTCTTTGAACAACACACTGGCCCCGATACCCCGCCCTCGTCACCCAAAACGCGCACCGCAATGGCAGGTACACCCGACATGCCTGCCGTGGATAACATGTTCAACTCTGCCGCTGACGAAAAAGCTTCGAAGCCTGATCCCACACTCGAGTACTCAAGTTTGCTGATTGCCAAACCTCTGCCCTTCAAGTTCAACATGAAAATCAGGAACAAGAAAAAGGCCGAGCATGTTGCTCGCGAGTGGATGTTCTACAAGATGGATGGCGAGTTCGAGGATTCGAGGTGTTATTGGGAAGGTGGCAATGCTGGCAACAAGCAATACGGATGGGGTGAGGTGCACAAATGATGCATGCCTTGGTTTTCTTTACTACGTTGTTTCATTATGGTCTATTCAAGAATCCGGTATCTTTTGCGGCTTATCTGTCTACAACTTTCGACCCGAAGAGGATTATGAGTCGAACAACATACTTCTGGACCATCTTGAAGTATCTGTTTTATGCTTCCAGGTTTGGTAAAAGATGGTCCGCTGTCCTTTCTCCTGAGTCAAACGGCGGATGTATTCAGACCGTCAGATCGACGACTCTTTTTGTGGGCTTGAAGAGACGCCTCTTGCTCGCAGCTTTGAAGCTCTTCTTGGCCGACGAAGGGTCGGGTCCATCCAGAGTAGTATTGTATGTAGCAGTCGCATTGACAACTTCGAATTGCACAGTGGAGTTGCCCTCACGGTATGTGCTCTTGGCCGGACCGGACGTCTTGTATCCACCCTTGACTGTGCGTTTTCCAGTGGCGATATCCTTGCCGTGGATTGCACGATCGAACATTTCCAGACTTATAAGAGGTTGGTAGAAAGGCACTTCGTGACCGGACTCGAAGACACGAACGAACGAGAACTTGCCTGACTGCTTGACCTGTGCATGGACAACATTGTCTGAGCTGGTAACGTTGGTGTAGCCCGCAGTTGAAAAGCCGGGAGCGTCAACCTCCTCAGCAACGACCTCTCCACCGAGCCAGTTACCTAGAGCACGTTAGTTATATTCACTTCTATGACGAACAAAATGCTTACAGTTATAGTCAGCATCGCCAGCATAGAGCACAACGGTGACATCTCCATACACCAGCGACTTGAGTGCTTCGATGGTACCGTCCTCGCGATCATCATCACCCGTGCTTCCGAAAGCTGACGAGACGGCGCTGTTACTCTCGCTGAAGTTCACATAGGCCCCAATGGCTTCCTGAACCGTGGGGGAGTTGAGGTAGTCGACGTAGAAAGTGGGCGGGAATGGATCAGGGGAGAGTTCGCGAATGTCGTACTCGTCACGAAGAGCATAAACATCAAGAACGTTTTCAACATTATTAGCGCAGAAGCTGTCAGCAAAACTGCAGATCTCGTTGATCCCACGTGCTTTGCAATCTTTTGTCATGTCGACGCAGTTGCCCGGCCCGTACAGAGCGTTGTACATCATAGCTGATATACTTTCGTTGAAAGGTTTGTAATCATATGTGTTTCCAGGAAAGACGGTGAAATTGTAGTAGGCCTGATACTGGATCAATGGATCATACCAGCCGTTACCGATGAGGAGTGTTTTGAGATTGATGTGGTGAGCGCTTGGAAGCTCGTTCTTTGCGATCAGGTCGTTTTGTTTCTCGATGTATTGGTTAATGATGGCGCCATAGTGTCCGCCGTACGANNCTGACGAGCATTAGCAAGTATCCAAAGAACATCTTCTTGAAGTTGATACCTCTGTAGCGAAATTGAACTCATGGCGAGAGTACTGCGGGAAAGCACCCATGAAGCCTTGTAGACCTTTCCAGAAGTTTGGTGCCACGCCAGCGGTCGAATTTGCTGTGAGGGTCTCATTGGGATAAGAGTATGTACCGCAGCTCTGTGCGTAGTCAGGGCATGTGGCGTTGGGTAGAGTGACGATGGATCCCGAATTGGGATCGGTATACCCAGGGACAGGAATGGAGTAAGAGAATCCGACCTGGGCAGGCTGGTCGATGAAGATCATGTTACTCGATTCACTCCACGAGTGGGGGTTATTGACCACTGTGCCATTTGAGTCGACTCTGCAAGGACCAAGTTCTTGAAACAGCCCGATCATCGAACTACTACCAGGGCCACCATTGATCCACACCGTAAGAGGGGCATCCTTGGGGTTCTGGTTACGAGCCTCAAAGAACCAGAAGAAATAGTGTTCGTTGGTGTCGACATCAATATATCCTGAGTAGCTCTTTACAGTGTTGTTAAGCTCGCAGATGCCATTTGGGACTTCTTTGTACCGGACTGGAATGTCGGCAAAACCAGTAGCATGGGTCCAGTTCGTCGGAGCCTTGACGAATTGACTGAGTGCAAGAGGAAGTCCAGCTAGGACTAGTGTCGAAAGCATTGCTGGAGCCATTGGTCAATGATATTGATGTAAGCAACTACGGTGAAAAGAGTAATGGTCTCTCGAACCTCTTTAAATACCGTCATGTCGTATTACTACGTAGCGGCAACCTTCAGTCCAAGATAACGCTTGTTGGAAAAGGAAGGCGGATTGCGCAGTGAAAGTGCCCACTTGCCCACTCCAGACAAGATCCGCGTTTGGTGCAAGGTTAATCAAGCATAATTAGATGACGAACATGGTGAAAAGAGACCAGGAGCCTCGACTAACCATATAACCTATTAGAGAGACACCAAACATATGCTGTCTACAATCAAAATGGTACCTTTCGCTACGCCATGAGCTTTGGTAGTCGATATCGCCGACTTCAAGGAAAAATTGGCAAGGGACCAAGGGTGTGGGGAAAATGCTTGTCATTCGTGCTTCACGCTTGTTGCTATGGCATCGACCGCCAATTCTCTAGCCATCTCTCTCCTTTCTACTATGCACTAAATTTGTAGCGCGTGCCGTAGGGTTCCACGATACTCTCGAGAGATAGGACAGCGTCCATCGAGAGTTGGCACACCTTCGACTCTCTCTGTACACCCATCTGATGCGACATCAATTGTGCATCTTCACAGCTCGCCTGTTACCTTGTACTGCCACAGGCAGGAGATGAGTCAAGGGTTACAGACTGAGCATCTCACGTCAGGGTGTCAGAATAGATTCCTTAGACCGGCAGAACTTCAGAGGCTTGTGATGAGCTCAACACGTCGACTATGTGTAATGTACAGAGTATTGAAGCATTCGTGCGGCCAGAAAGACGGCAAGGGTCATGTTCTACAGATGGAAGATGCAGTGTTTATCGCTTCTGAGCGAGGTTGACTGACTTTTATTGTCATGATCGTACTGTTTGCGTTCGCCGGACCTCATGAAGCTATCCCCAACAACAATTCGCGGTGGTTGCTCGGATGGTGTGATACAAGGGTCCCAACAGATCAATACTTGTGATGTTAAGACACGAGACGGCGAAAAACCACCGGTGAGTCCAGGTGAGGACAGAGACGCTCACGCAAACATGAAGGTGACGTTCAAGCTTGAGGGCCCAGATGGTGTGGGTGGTGTGGCACTGTGGGTGGGAAACCTATCCGATCAAGCCGAGTGCTGAAGGGCCGATAGGAGCCGGAAATGGCGTCCTGGCGTAGCGATAGCCGAAAGGACGTGAAAATGAGTGTGTGACGACTCCAGAACGAGAGCAGGCAGTGGTATAGACGGTCAAGGACAGGATGCACACATGTTTCCGGGACGGAAGCATTTCATGTTTAGGGAAGCGGCTAGAAACGGAAGGAGCAGGTCAATGATTCAGGTGGGTAGCCGAGCTGCGCGGAGGAAGTCGGGAGTGGAAGCAAGAATGAGGGGCTGTTCACGAGAATAATGAGGGGCAGTCTGAGAAGTGGTATGTAGGCTGTAGAGGAGGAGGCCATCGAAAGAGGTCAACGAGAGGGCACCTGAGCCACTGAGATGCTCGTTGTCGCAGGTGATATTGATGCACTCAAAACGTTTAGTGTCCGTAAGCGGAGCTCGGAGTCTTCCACAGCTTGGACGGACGAGGGCATTCAACAAATTCTGTCGTGCTGTCATCCCATCCCATCCTCCATCCCTCCTTCCTCCACAACCACCATATAACTCCCATTCACCTCACATTGTAAGTCCTCCATCACCGCCTCAGAAGCATCAATCTCTTCGCCTTCACAGCTCTAACAGCTATCTCGCAGACACAAACATGCCTGTCAACGTAAGAAGCTCCAGCAGCAGCAGCAGCTACAGCTCTGCTTCCAATACATCCGGGAGCTGTCACTGACCCATCTACAGGTTGGTATTAACGGCTTCGGTCGCATTGGTCGCATTGTCTTCCGCAATGCGTAAGTCGATCCTGTTTTCCCATCGAGAGCTACGAGCTTAGACACTGACCGCCACTGCAGCGTCGAGCACGACAACGTCCACGTTGTTGCTGTCAACGACCCCTTCATTGAGCCCGAGTACGCTGTAAGATTGCCCGAACCACCCTCAGACGACCATTGAAGAACAATGGCTAACCCGCCTCCTCCANNGGCCTACATGCTCAAGTACGACTCCGTCCACGGCCAGTTCAAGGGTACCATCGAGGTTTCCGGCAAGGACTTGATCGTCAACGGCAAGAAGGTTACCTTCTACACCGAGAGAGACCCCGCCAACATCCCCTGGGCTGAGACCGGCGCCTACTACGTCGTCGAGTCCACCGGTGTCTTCACCACCACCGACAAGGCCTCCGCCCACTTGAAGGGTGGCGCCAAGAAGGTCGTCATCTCTGCTCCCTCCGCCGACGCCCCCATGTTCGTCATGGGTGTCAACGAGAAGAGCTACAAGTCCGACATCCAGGTCCTGTCCAACGCCTCTTGCACCACCAACTGCCTTGCTCCCCTCGCCAAGGTCATCAACGACAAGTTCGGTATCGTTGAGGGTCTCATGACCACCATCCACTCCTACACCGCCACCCAGAAGACCGTCGACGGTCCCTCCGGCAAGGACTGGCGCGGTGGCCGTGCTGCTGCCCAGAACATCATCCCCAGCAGCACCGGTGCTGCCAAGGCTGTCGGCAAGGTCATCCCCGAGCTTAACGGCAAGCTCACCGGTATGTCCATGCGTGTCCCCACCGCCAACGTCTCCGTTGTCGACCTTACCGCCCGCCTCGAGAAGGGCGCCTCCTACGAGACCATCAAGAAGGCCATCAAGGACGCCTCCGAGGGTGAGCTTAAGGGCATTCTCGGCTACACCGAGGACGAGATCGTCTCCTCCGACATGTGCGGTGCCAACGAGTCCTCCATCTTCGATGCCAAGGCCGGTATCTCGCTCAACGACAACTTCGTCAAGCTTGTTTCCTGGNNTGTAAGTCTTTTCTTCTTTCCAGTCAGCCGTGCTTCCTGCTGACACTTGTTCTCAGACGACAACGAGTGGGGTTACTCCCGCCGTGTCCTCGACCTCCTGGCCTACATTGCCAAGGTCGACGGTAACGCATAAATATCTTCCGATATGCGTCTGACCAAGCTCTGAACCTGCAAAGAGGAGGGGCAAATGTTATGAAAATGGGTTTCGAGCGTCACTGGCATACATGACTGCAAGAGGCTTTTCCTTTAATCTCACTACTTCATATTCGAAGCAATGACATGTTTTAACGTTCACGATCTTGTTCTGTCCCTTGTGCTTCTTAATATTCTCTTATCGCTTCTTCTGATTGAAGCTTTAGTAACTCCTCCCAACTCTTGACTCTGGTGATCGCCACATTCGCTTGCCTCACACCTTCCCAGCAACATATCTCTTCGCTAAGTGAACCGTCTCTCATAGATTCTAGAACAAGCAAAGGCATCTTCGACAAGCAACAAGCGTTTCTCCACAAGGATATCCACCAGTCTGGTCCATGACTCAATTCATTCCTGAGGACAGGCCTGCTGCTTTCAAAGCTTTGCGCTTGGTCTTGCGCTCTTGATGCTCCTTGCGGCATCTGTCACGATTGTCTTCGGTCTTGTGCTCGTGATAGAAGCATCTACTTCCCTCGAACGGAGGCTTGTCCTTCTTCAAAGATACGCCATCTGCATTGGCCTCGGTCAGATTGTTTTCAGTGATGGCTTCTGAATAGCAGGCACGGCACAGCTTCGAAGGCACCCTTCTGCCCAAGAAAACCATGACCCTTGCCAGGAACTCTGCGGGCATGTTTTCCCATGTGGCAGTCGACTCGTACCACGCTTGTCGGTACACCACTAAATGTACCATGATGTTCCGCAGAGGGGATTGAGGAGGTGTTTCCCTAAAGACAAACTGGATGAGGGGCCTCGATGGCGTAGGGTATTGTTGCCATTCATCGATAGTACGGGCATGACTACCTGTTGCATCGATGACATCGTTCTTGAATTGCTCTACATCAAGAAAATCTCCGAGAATGTAGAGTTTGGCGAGAATGTCTAGAGGCCATGTTCGAGCGTTCTCTTCGTCGACGTTCGAGATGGCATCATCGTGCTCTTGGTCCTCCGGCTGGGTATGTTCTTCTATACGGGTGACTTGGTGCTGACTTGTCTCGTGTTCAGGTTCGCGATCTTCGATGTCTTCTAGTTTGATCGTAGGTCGGCCCTCTTGGACCTCCTCGGGGCCACCACCGGATGTGCTGGAGTTGTTGTCTTTGACAGTCGTAATGGTGGCACTGGCTGCTATGGCGGCAGCAGCTGTCTCAGTGGAAGGCTGCTCTTGCTCTTCTTGGCTTTGGCCCCCGGGACTGGGGTTATACTCTTTACATAGCAGTGGACCAAACTCATCTCGAATGGTCCTGTCACTTTCGGGAGGAGCGACATAAACAAGTCCTCCGTTGTACAACCAGGTAACAAAGATGGAGAAGAGAGACACTGAAACGTGCTCAAGATTGACGATGCATGTGGTTGCTTCAATAAAGGATCCGGTGAGTGCCTTGCTGAAGAAGGTTGACTTGTTGCAAATCAATGCCTTGTGGATGCCGAATTCTTTCTTCTCCGGACCGACGCGGACAGTGATCATGGGTGAGTGGAGATAGCTGCTTGAAATTTCAGGTGAGTGCCTTTGTATGGAAAAAAAGTTGAGGGAGCTGACCTGAGTGTGCTGATCCTCTTGCATCCAGATCCGGAAGAGGCAGGCATTCTTGCGAGAGTGATAGAATTGGGCAGGTGAATAAACGCGCAAACAAAGAGAATATCTGGTCAGAATGAGGGAGAATGGACGGGTTGATGCAAAGAAGATGGTCAGGAAAGAGCCGCAAGAGAAGGGAAAACAGAAGAGTAGGTAAGTGAACCCAAGACATCCAAGAAAGGAAGTAGCTCTTTCCCACGCTTCGACCCAAACTGTTTACCTACCAACACGCGTTACCTAGACCACAAAGGGCATAGAAGATAATTGTCTATAGAAAAAAACTTTACAACTCGTCAGATTTGTAAGATCAGCATAATCTTTCGACGGCCTCGTGTTTGGATTGGATGATTATACCTCTTTGAGGGAAGGAGCCACGCAAACGCTCTCTCGAGTCTTGAGACGTGATCGAGTCACCCTCGAGAAACCCCACCCTTGATATCTACAAGCTGGAAGTCGAAAATGCACGAAGTCTTGGAGCTCAGAGCTCATGCAATCGAGGTCTTCGCAAAGTTGTCACGCTACTGACGACCTCGGATGAGATGAATGATGCCAACTCAAAGTGGGGTTGACGAGCTCGAACCACTCTCTGCGGCATCTCCAGCAGAACACCTGAGCCAGCATACACTCTTCAGAACTCGACAACAACTGCAATGTCTTCTACCAATACATATCCACAAGATGAGAAGAGCAAGGCAAAAAGATACGCCAAACGAGGTGAGGATGATCAAACTCTCCAAGACGGAGTTGTATGTACAGTGTTTGATGCGTTTCTTATATACNNAGTGACATACGACAAAGATGCCGTGCGCAACATTGTGGACGCCGCGCCCATTCTGCATGTTTCCTTCAATGCACCTCCAACCGAGGACACGGAACCTCAGTTTCCCACTATCTTGCCGATGTTAGGAACCACTGCAGACGACGGCCACACTATTTATCTACATGGCTCATCTGCTGCCCGTCTACTTCGCCTCGGAGCTGGGCAAGAAGCTGAGCTCCCAGTATGCATCGCAGCGACCATCTTGGATGGCTATGTGCTCGCTCTGACGCCCTTCAACCATTCTTGCAACTATCGCTCTGCTGTGGTATTTGGGTATGCCACCAAAGTAGTGGACGCGGACGAGATGATGCTTGCTTTGAAAATCATAACAGATCACTTGGTTGCGGACCGCTGGACAAACTCTCGTACACCACCCACAAAGTCCGAGCTCACCGCTACTGGCATCCTGAGGGTCCAGATCGACACTGCAAGTGTCAAAGTCCGGAACGGAGGTCCTCATGATGACAAGAAAGACTTGAAGGATGAGGCCACTACATCCAGGGTATGGACAGGCGTTGTCCCTGTCCGCCAGATACTGGGCGAACCAGTGGCTAATCCCGAGAATAAGGTGGAACAAGTGCCCGCAAGTGTAAAGTCTTGGATCGAAGACACGAACAACATGCGCAAAGATCATATGACCGAGTCAATGAAAGAGTAAAGTGGTAGATAGCTGGCGGCCGGTTCACTGCAACTGATTCAACCACGATCTCTCGTTGTTCGCTTCCTCGCTCTCCTAGGTTGGCCGAACAATGCGTGGTACATTGTCCAGTGGCTCACGTCAGAGCGCCCTCTTATCGATATAGGAAGTCGAAGCCAGTTGAAACCCATAATCCGGTGTATTTGGTTGACTCGGTGTACCAGAGAGAATTTGTTCATCTTCTGGGCTTGTCTGTTGGCTGCTACAGTTGATCTTCCTGGCCCGTAAAGAATCCAGAGTCGCAACTTGACCTCTCTGCGCAAGCCTCTGTCCTTGAGGTCGACGCCAAAGCTGTGAAGTTTGCGAACAAGCACAAGACCTCTAGTCCAGTCTCTCGGGGTCTGATTCATTTTGATGTCCAGTTCTTGCCCTTGATCGCCCGAGTTTGCTGAAGAGCCTAGATTGATAGAAGTAATGATCTCGGGAGATGACGCCTCACTCTTGAACCCCCATGCGACGATGGCACGCAAAAGATGGGGTGTGAATATGGCAGCTAGAGGATGCTGATTATCTTTGCCCGGTGTTGTTGTGTGTGCCTTGCTAGGGCCTTGATCACGGGACGAAGGTCTACCAAGCGGCCACTCATCAACACTGAGGCGGCCAGAGTACCATAGGGCCAACCAAACGGACAGTCTCTCGAGAGTTTCCAGTCTATTCTCCATGCCGTATCGCTTCAATACTTCGTGCCATCGCATTGGCTTGAACGACTGGCCAGTGCGCATAGTCTCCAAGAAGATATTGGTGGTCAAGTCTAAGTCGTTTTTGTAATCGTGATGCCGTTGCTTGATGGGTCGTTTGGATCGAAGTCGAGGCCTTAGCAATATCCATTGAATCGTTTGTAGCGATGCATCGGAGACTGGAATTCGATGTAAACGCATCTCATGCAAGATTTGCAGTGTGGATCCTCGCTGGCCACTACGAGCATATGTCTGGAGAATTAGATTTGCATGATAGTTCTCAGGCTGAGCTTGGTGTATCGCAAGAACATCGAGGACAGCATTTGCCTGGTTATGATCACCAGAGGTCAGGAAGGATGCGAATAGTTGTTTCTGTAGGACGCGGTCTTCGTAGGCAGTGGGATGCTGGTCGCTCGTAATCAGAAACTCGAAGCTCTGGTGTTTGTCCCTTCGACCAGCAAAGGAGCGTAGCGCACGGCTGAAGACCGAATCAGCAACAGATATGCCTGCGGATTCGATAGCGTTAACAGTGATAATATAATCGGCTGGGCTGGGAGCGCGCGCAGCTATCTCTCTAAGAGCCAGGTTGCCCACCGATTTCAATCCAAGCATACGCAGACCGGTGATGATCAAGTCAATGGAGAATGCTGTTGTGGCAAAGAGACGAGCACAGAAGGCATCATTTAGCTCTTTTTCCCTGATGTTATGAACATCGCCAACGATGCTGCTCATACTCTCGCGAGTGAAAGGAGGCATGGTGGCGTCAGCAGGTGGCACGTCAGACTCAGTAGGCTTCAAATGGTCAAAGTGATATTGGGCGTCCAAGATCTGAGTGGCAATGCGAGGTCTGATGGATGGTTTCATAGACTTCATGTTTGATTTGGCAAGCCAACTGTGCTCGATCAGATGAGCTATCACAGGCATGGATTGCATGGAGAGTGAGGGATGGTCATCATGCCGTTCAAAAAAGGCGTGCATATCCACTGCATCAGAAAAGTCGAGCAAGCGACAGATAGGTAACATGCATTCATCGTATGCATGTTCTACTTTGGCTGAAGTATAAATCTTCTTGAACACCTCGGTAGCCTTGGACTTGTGGTTACTGCAACGAACATCGGTAACGAATTGGGCCAAGACCGAGACAAAAGCGGGTGGAAGTAAGCCATCAGCTTGCATACGCTTGTGCCAGGTTACAGCAAACATGGGGTTCTGACGCAACAGCGGACCCATGAGACGCGTGTATAGGCGGATGTCAAGCAGACCAGAGCGAGGCAGGGATTCGACAAGATAAGGATAGAGATGGTGAAGCATCTTCGGGTACTGAACGGCGGACCAGAGGAGGGTTGACCAGAGTTGATCGGCCTGAGGACCACGTATAGGCAAGACGACGCGACGATGAGCGATGGCTTGGACGATGTCTATTGCACCTTGCTGGCCGTCCAGACGTAGGCGGAAACGGAGCAGCTCCAGCCAGAGATTGACATTTTGTAGGTATTGCGATTGATCGACCAAGCGAGTGTCTGCAGATTCAGGGACGGGCAGGCGATTGCACACGTCGGCCTCGTAGCGGAAGGTGGAAAAGGCGTCTGGACTGGCTTGCAGACGCTGGAACAAGGGCATCCATGAGGTCAAGCGAGCAAGAAAGTTCTTGCGCTCGGTGTGTGAAACTCCAGTTGTAGGCAGGTGTTGGCTACCCTTGCGGGCATGGTCTAGCTCTTGACGGACATGGTCGGCATTGGCGACAGAAACAGCGGCGGACGGATTGGTCGGACGAGAGGCAAGTGCGTGAGTGCGGAGCGGGCGGCGTGAGAGCAGAGTCGAGTGTGGGAGTCGAGGAATTAGACGTCGGTGCGAGGCTAGAGCTGGAGGTCGGGCCAACCCTCTGTGGAGCGCAGGCGCGCCGGGTGGCATGAACGGAGGGAAAGTGCAAACACGCGCGAGCCTCTGTCAGAAGACATGGAGACGTCTGCCGGTCAGAGCAGCTGCTGATGCTGTGCCATCGTGAGCTCCTGCCGCAACAATTGTTCGGGGAAGGCGCCTGCGGACACCAGACACGGGCGGCAAGTGCCGACGACCTCGTCCATGGCCGTCACCCAACGCAGACGACAAAGCCCATCGCCCATCCGCTATCGTCCTGCCGTCTCGCTCGACTCAGTCTCCACTCAATCACCCTTCACAATGGCTGGGTTCGTCAATCGCCCCTCTGTCCAGCTGCCCGACCTGTCGCAGCGATCCCCATGGTGGTGCACCGTCGCTGACCAGCTCCTGCAGCCTCAACTCTCCCGGTCTTCACCGCCGCAACAACGTCCCCCACTGGCAGCGCATGCACCAGACCCACGACGGTCTCCGCCAGTGGCAGAAGGGCCCTCGCGCCAAGATTATGCTCTACCCATACTACGCCCTGCTGGCCTCGACCTCGGCTGCCACCATGTACATGATGGGCAGAATGGTCCTCGTGCGTCCACCCCGATATACAACCCTCGCTCTCCCTGCCACAGCTCTGACACTACGCGCANNGGGCCACAAGACTTGGTTCTCCAGCAACTAGACGTTTGCCTACTGTACATTACCGCTATAGAGCTCCATCCGCCAAGTCCAAAATACCCACAACCAAGCAGCTTCTTGACACTTCTCCTTCAATTAATCATCTACACCATCCTGCGCCGTGCCCCTGCCTGAATCTGCCAGACGCTGCCTTCTCTAAGTCTCGCCCTGAGCCGACGAGTCCATCTTGACCTCAAACACCTCGCTCGACAGGCGACGGACGTCTTCGTTGTCCACGCGCCCAAGCGCAGCCTTGATGTCCCGCACTGTCTGCTCACTCAGCCCTTCCTTGCGTCTGCTGTAAAAGTCGATTCCGGCAGGTGTAAACAGCGTCTTGGCAAAGTATGTGACGACCCAGCTGTCTTGACCCGCCCCCTTGTCTGCCCATCCAAGCACTTCCCAATGAGAACTGGCAATCATGAGCCATCCTTTGCCACGCCAGTCCCAGACGTCTGTCACCCCGACACCGCCGCTGGCCTTGTCCACTCCGTGAACTGTATGCAATTTGTCCGAATCAAGCCCTTGATATGACACAACATCGTCCAGCCGGTCCGTCTGATCTGGAGTAGCGTCAGGTGTTGATGGCGCGAGTGCTGTGTACGTGATCTGAACATTGCGCTTCGATTTCCACATGGGCAGAGTGCTGTGAGTGACGTGCCATTTGCCTTGCAGAAAAGACAGGCTGGGCGATGAATACGCCGACGACTGCGTCGCCTGGGCGTTTTGCGACACGCCGGGCGCCCTAAGGATGACTGCTGACTCGGACTCCATATTGTGTTCACTGGAAGCCTGGCGATGGTGATTGCAAGTCGTAAATCTGACTATTGCTTATGCGCTGTGTTTGTTGATCATGTACGAGCGAGGAGCGGTGGTTGGCAATTTGCCCCACTCTCCATCCAACCTCCGTCCATCTTTTGCGTCCAAGACAGCTTTTGCGTCCAAGACACTCTGTCTAGCAGTGGTTGGAGAACCTTGCAAACTCCGCAATTCATATCCCGCCTTGTCTTTGTGGCAAGCAAATCACGACATGTCTAGGAGGCATCGGCCGAGGAGCTGCGTAATGCGAGAAGGGACTGCCCAGTGATTACGACAGCTTTTTGTGAGGCGCAGCGTCTTACCACGACACGGATCTTTATTTTTATATTCGACTCGTTTGTATATATCCCTCACGCCCTCATTCATTGTTGTTCGTGATTTGTGTCTGATTCCAGCTTGTCGAGTCCCAAAAGCATTTACCTCCAGGTCGTCCCTTCTGTTCTGGTCTTCTTTCCATTTCGCCTCCAGATTGACTGCAGACCACTTTTCACAATAAATAACCCGAATCTTTAAACACAGGACGACATCTGAAACCTAGATTCTGAAACCTGTGTCGCATCTATTAGGTATTGTATCCTCGAAGATCCCACACTTGTTCTTCAACTAACGCATCCCGTCTAGCAACCATGATGTCCAGCACAAATATCCTAACCAGTCTTTTCCTGCTACCGTCTCTTGCGCAGATCGCCTTCGCAGCAGTCACCAAGAGAGCTACAGCTTGCAACAACTCTCCGGACTTGTGCAGTAAGACATACAACAATGTGACTTACCTTGGAGCTCACAACTCGCCCTTTCTACGCGATACATCCACCGGCAACTCACAAAGTGGAAACCAGTTTTACAACTCCACTGTTCAGCTCAGTGCTGGTGTCAGACTGCTGACTGGCCAAGTTCACAACAACAATGGCTCATTGCACATGTGCCATTCCAGCTGTGCCCTTCTCGATGCCGGACTGTTGAGCGACTGGCTCTCCGAGATCAAGACGTGGATGGATGGAAACCCGAACGAGGTGGTGACTGTCCTACTCGTCAACTCGGACGACTCATCTGCCTCGGATCTCGCAAGTGCATACACCACTGCCGGAATAACATCTTACGCCTACACTCCCACATCGACCAAAGCTACAGGTGATTGGCCTACTCTACAGACTCTCATCACCGACGGAAAACGTCTGATCAACTTTGTCGCTAGTCTCGATGACAACTCCGCTGCGCCTTATCTCATGGATGAGTTTACTTACATCTTTGAGAACAACTACGACAACACATCTCCATCCAACTTTTCCTGTGCAGCCAATCGCCCCTCCACAGTCACCACAAGTTCTGCACTGCAACAAAATATGATGCCGCTCATGAACCACTTTCTTTACGAAACTACAAGCTTATTTGGAACAACCATCGAGTCTCCCGACCTTGGAAACATCAGCACCACAAACTCGGCCTCGGGTGGCACCGGTGCTTTGGGGACTTCTGCAACAGAGTGTACCAATACTTATGGCCAAGCCCCAACATATCTTCTGGTGGACTTCTTCAATGTTGGTCCAGCCATCGAGACTGCAGACAGGCTGAACGGTGTCACCAGTCCTGTCGGCAGGTCAAACGTGAGCACTGCCGCTTCGGCCCCTGCCAGTTCTGGCTCTACTCGCAGCGGAGTCTCAAACTTCTCCTTGATCACAGCATTGATTGTCGCATTCGTTTTGATTGCATAGGTGAACAGTCTTGCAATTCAACCCCTCCTAGACTCACATTACCTAAAAACATACGCGACCCATGCAATGACGGAACGACTGACGCCTCCTCTCGTGGCCGTCTCCGCTTGGGTCCCAGGTGATGTACTTGACATCACACATCACATAGCGAAGGCGTTTGGGATCATTCGGAAGGGCTTTTGGGCGCCTGTTCCGCTCATCAAACATTGTATATAGACTGCATAACGTACACGACCTAGACTTATGGATACGAATTCAATGACCATCAGAACAAACAAGAAGAAAGCAAATATTTTGTCGTCATCACATCCAATCCAACTCATGTGCATCAATCTCGTTACCGGTATGATGGGTTCAAGATCACAACACTCGCATTACCGAGCCAACTTGCCACGCGAAAGGCGAACGTGGAGCAAAGGGATCCCCAAGGCTCTTGTTTTATTGCAGCTTATTCCCCCTCTTCCTCGGTGTGCCCGGGTTTCAGGTACAGAAGACCTACCATACCTCTGGGATACCCATCCAGCACAACTGACGTCCTTGGGATCTGGCTCGCCCGCCCACGACCGAAATGTCAGATTGGCGGTTGCAGCTTTTGTGTGATTTGCAATGCGCCCGTTTCGTGTCAAATAGCCGGCCTCCGATTTCATGCATCTGCGGTGTGCGGGTTATGGTGGATGTCTCGTGTAGATCTGGTGATGGCTGTCACCCTGGCTGGTGTGTGGTTCTTCCTTCTAACCGATATGCAAACCAAGAGATGGTGACAAGGGGTGGGTATGGATCCTTTGAAATTCTGGTTCGTGTACAGGTTTATATTGTGAGATGGGGTGATGTGCATGACTGAAGACCATGGCTGATATTTGGCAGTGATGTAGAGACTCACCTTATTGTTGCGGTCTTGAGATCTGGTCAGTATAGGATGAGAATAACGGGACTGAAGTGAGAGCATACAACAATCAGAGCAAAGGTCAAGGGCGTGTCAACGACACCTTCGTCCACGTGAACGTGCAGACAGCAAGCGAATCACACCGGCACTCGGAGATGTTAACGCAGGGCGGCAATGCAACGCAAGGACTTTGTAGCGTGACTGCGAGCCAAGCACACAAGGCTGGTGTATATGCACCTTAGCGAAGATTTCTGCAAAGGGAGGGTGCCATGAGCCCATAATATTCCAGTACTGTGGGAATTGGTTACCAGGATCGGAGATTGTTTGATCGTGCAAGGTGATGGCCGGTGTACAGGGAGTGGGATCCATATGAGATGTAGCGAGAGCACGCATAGATTTCGATCGATCACATATGCGGCAGCTCCCTTTCATCACGAGAGACAAGAAGTACGTAGCTAGCACGGATAGTAATCGGATTCGCGTGTTAACTCAATCCGTGACTACGGCGTAAACGTCAACAAGGCGGGCCGGACCCTATCATCGAAGAGATCCACAGTGCTGGGAACGTGGTGAGGTTGCACAACGTCGAGATCGCTCGAGGCGTGGACCAAGGCCGTGGCGTTGCAATCCACGCAAAGAGCCAACAAACCAATGTGCTCCTGCCTTCGAGTGGATGTGTTTCGTGTGAGCCTTTGGCGAGCCGTGGGCAGGGGTACCTTGCCTGTTCCCGCCTGTCAGATCTACACTTTGCGGGACCCGAGAGAAGAGGACCCAAGATCGCAGAGTGCGGTGTGATGGCGCGAGGGTCACCCCAGCCAGCTGCGAATCTGTGAGAGTAACCGTTGCAACAACCGCATTGTGGTGTTGTGTAGGGAGAACGCGTGTAGCCTCTATAAGACGAGGCACTGGGGGAAGCCGTAGCAGTTCCAAGCTCTGATCTTGGTTCGGAATCGAAGGCTGTCCAGTCCACGATCATGTTACACAATGCCTGTGCCGCAGAGCAGCATTGTTCGGTTAAAGAAGGTGATGGATCGAACCCACATGCCTGCAATACAGATTGCGTGTGATGGTCTACCGGCTGCATGGGCGGTTAGGTAGCATTTGAGCCCCTGCTTAGCAAGTTATAGACGTTGTAAGCAATGTTTTATAGATATCCATGAGGGCGATATCCTAGTCCATAACACGAGTCTCATCAGTCATCGCGCGCTCAAATCGTCGCTAGTCGCGCGAAGTGGGCAGTGTGGGTGTACGGCGAGCAATACAACAGCAAAATGCTGCACGAACTTCTAGACCATGTCCCATACCTGTGGAATTCCCCAAGACGCCGTGTAATGCACGCGTTTCCCCGGCTTCGAGAGATTGTGGGTGTCCAAGGAGCAAGGCATGAGAGTCGACTTTGCAGAGACCCGAATTGTCGGTAAAATTTTATAGGGTCCATCCCGGTTTTGCATCCTGCGCTCGCAGGATCAGAAGGGCCTCAGCAACGTGCATATGCAGCTGGCTGACCTTGGTAGCGGAAAAGGCATGAAGATCGATCCTGGCACCTATCAAAGCGGGGACACCCGCACCTTGTTCACAGACGAGAAAATGACATGCCGTCCGGGATGTCCAATCAATCTGCTGAACCGGCTTCTGGGTGCCGCATCGAAGCGCGCATGAAGTAACGTTTGGGTGTTTATTGTGCTGACTTGGAGAGAACATGCGTGACACTGCAGTGCCGTTGAGACAATAGCAGTCAACACATCCAAGGACATACGGCAGATGCAACGTCCTGATTCAGGTCGGGGGAATCGATGATTATTCAAAGACGCTCGCAACAGCTCGCTTGTACTCCGTACGTGCACACATAGCAGCAAAGGGTTTACTTTCCAGGACCCTCTCGTCTATAAAGACCTAATCTGTCGTGACAGAAAATGGGATCAGCGTCGACTATTGATGTGTGGACCTGTTCTTCTCTGTATGCAGCGCCGCCAGAGCGGCCACGAGATCCGAAGCAGATGGAGCTTGTCAAGAAAAGAGATTATTCGAGCCACCGGCGCAAGCCGCAAAAGACGCGCCCTTGCCCTCCTATGCTCCGAGGGGATGAAATCGTGACCCACAATGCGGAATGTCATACCATGCATGATCCTGGTGCCAACGTCCACGACAACTGTCTATCGTGACCACTGACGATCTGGTGCGAGCTCCGTACTCCAAGTACAAGACAAAGAGAGACAGGGGATTACTGATCTAAGGGGGCACGAATGCCAAGAAGTGTCAATGCATATCTAAATCATCATGAGTCGTGCAACTGCCTCTAGATGATGAGCCCTGGCCTGCACGTCAGTGGTGCGGCCGCTACTGTCAACTTTACCCAGATATGAGACGCCAAAAACACAAATCATTCTTCCATCGTAGCGTCTTCGCCGTTTTGGGTTCACTTTTGGCTCGCTGGAAGACCGGCTCCTACACTGGCTGACTCGGAAATCCCTGTCAGGCAGCTGAGCCAAAAGATCATCATGTTCCAAAAGCGTGCACGCAGCAGAACGGCGCAATGGAACAACAGAGCGTCCAGCTGGCTGAGGCCGCAAAAACACACTGATCCCAGCAGATCGGTCGTCTGCGGCCCAGCGCTATCGTTGCGTGCGTTCCAATACTGGACGTGCAGATCCCAGGGTCGTCCTGCACCTCCCTTTAGCCCTAGCTCACAAAGTCCAAGGATGATTGTCGTGAGTGGGTTCTCTGGGATTGCGCTCCGACGAAGGTATCATTTGTCTGGCGGAGAGAAGGTTACATCACCGGTCCGCTGCAGCCAACGTAAAGCCAGGGAGCCTTGGGTAGATTGTGTGAGCTGTAAAGCTACACAACTACCAGCCAGAAATGTGTCTCTGCCTAAACTAGACTTCTCGGTCTCGAGCTGGCATATGTACCTGACAGGCTGTCACAGATCTAAGTTAGAACGTGCTGATATACCAAACGTGCCGCGCGCCTTGTCTGTGGGGAGACATGACTTGTGTATGACTAAAGTCGTTGACTTAGGTTGCATCCTCCTACGGTCGCTGGAGAAGCGTCTCGTGCGTAGGCGGAATTCAGCTGCGAGTGCCGCTCACGAGGAACCACTACAGCCTTCTTTTTCGTTGGTACCACCACATGGCGACTTGAAACCGGCTGTGAGTCGATGTGTGTAGCGGCATGCCAAGCGGCAGCGCAGATTACGACTCTCCCATTCCGGGCAGTCAAAATGAGATTGACGAGCGTCACGAAAAGTCAGGGGCTTTAGACGTCAAGATACGAGGACAGGCAAGAAGGAAAGAAAAACCCTGCGTCCCAGTCTCCGCCTAGGTAGGTTCAGCAGGCATGCAGAAGCGCCAAACTCCCAGAACCTGCCTTGCATGGATTGGATGAGAAGCATAATAATCAAAGCAGCCAACTTACCCAACTTCGGAAGCTCGAGACATACATCACGGTGCATGGCGTTTTAAACCTCCGCCCGGACAACGGCTCGTGCGCGAGCTTCCGTTACCCACTGCTATGGCGTCGGCATCTGCATTGTCTTCTTTTGGTGCCCCGTCCCAAGACGCCAGGGACGGTTGTGACAGATTGGCCGGCGTGCTAAGTCAAGCCATCCCGATCAATGCACCGACGATGATTTGCACTTGGTGTCTGTTGGCGCAGGCCGCTAGCACAGTCACTGACGGCTCCCAGGGAGGCCCGTTCAAAACGATGGAGCGTGCTTCATGTCCAAAATTATACATGAGAGCTGCACCGCCCGTCCAGCACCAGCGGGCGATACATGTGCTTTTGTATCCGGGACTCGACCTGCAACCTCCGCCTCGTGATCCCATCCAACTGGTAGTCTAGGAACTCTGCTTTCATTCTTTTATCATCGGACTCACTCATCTTACCTTACGGGCCACCTCTGCTCAACGACTGTACCTCGACGTGTTGGTCACATCCAACCCTATCACCACCTCATCATCTCCGACAATACCAGCAACATGGACGGCATCACCTTTATCGACCGCTCTCGACACAGCTTCGGCATGTATCATGATTCGATCCGTAGAGACGCTCCTGTGCACCATGCCTCTTACTCTTCTACCTCACATTCGACTCGCACACACTCGCCGCCGTACAACAGCGGTGAGAATAGCAAGCCTTCTTTGCCTTCGTTGAGATCGGTAAGCAGCCACTAATATAAACGATCAACCGAGACATGAACTCATGAATATCCANNGGTTCTCGGAGAATCGGGAATGAGCCCGCCTGCAACACCTCCCTCTCAAGGTCATTCATTACAGCCTCTGCCTAGAGAGCCGATATATGATCACCAACCCACCTACAAGCCAGCAGCTCTCTATCCCAACAAGAGGACACGGACTGACTCGGGCTGGGATGCTCGTACCCCGGAACGAACATTCTCTGACTCTGCTTCTACCAGCCTTCCTTACATGCCAGCTCGTCATGAAGAGATAAGGCCCCGTTCGCAGTTTGATCTGCCTACTCATTCTAGCCGTAGCCCTGTCATTCACAGTCACCACGCCTCTCCAGACCTTCGTGGCCAAAGGGCGGACTTGCCAAGGACTTACCCAAGTCCTGCTCTTCCTCGTTCTGATGTCCATGCTACATCTGACCCCATGTTGACAGCCCGTAATCGCTCGAGCATGTACAGCAACGCCTCTTCAGTTTCACAGGATGAAGATGTGCGTAGACACTCGGGTTACGGCGAATATCAACCTCAACCTGCTCGCGAAAGATATGCTGTCGAGCCTCCACGTCAGCCGTACATGTCTGTTGCAGCAAGCAGCATACATCGCGAGGAATACACATCAGGAGCCAGACTTGATGTCCCGCAAGCTTATGGAAACGCTCCATACCCGTATTCTCACGCATTCTTTGTTCCATCACACTACGAGTACCAGAACGGAAAATCAAGGAAGAGAAGCAATCTTCCCAAGCAATCGACAGAGATCATGAAGCGATGGTTTGACGAAAACATGCACAACCCTTATCCCAGCGAGGAACAGAAGAGGCACTTCGCCGCTGTTGCCGGCATCAATTTGACTCAGGTAAGATTCGATCAATATCAACCATATCGATGATTGATTATTAACGTCCTTCTNCAGGTCAGCAACTGGTTCATAAACCACAGACGTCGCTGTCCCGAGCTCAGAGAAAAGCGTGACAAGAGTCGGGCTGGGAGCCGTGACGACGACTTGCAATAAACGTCAATTTCCAGGATTGTCATTCTCATTTGGTTCAGCGAATCTCGTTCTGTACATTGCACGGAGTTTTTTTTTTTGTCCTCCCAGCAGGGAATATCTGGCGAGGCATGATACGAAGGGATCGCAATATCGCGGCATGCTACTCGATTGAGGCCAGAGTAGCCGGGGCATGTAAATTGGTCTGGAACACGCAAAGGGATAACCACAGATACCCGAAATGATCTAAAGAAGCTTTTTACACACATCCATGTATATACGTCACATATAATAATGTCTAGATCTTCACAAAACTTGAACATGAGTTGGGAGCAGCAGTTCTACCTACCCAAGTTGACCGTCTACTGGACACAAGGATGCAGGTGAGAATTTGTCAACAAGCGAGTTTGGAGAAGATCATCCAAGAAGTTGATTGCGTAACGCCGAACCTGGTCAGACAGCCGCGACAGTAGCCTCCCAGGCTTTTGCTCCTGGTTCCAAGGTGGTTAGAGAAGTCCCAAACTGAGGACGACATCGTAAGGTGGGGACATGGAACAATCGTGACACGGTTACGGAAGTTTAAAACGGAGAAGGTCTCGGGGGCAGACGTTGCTGGCGAATTCTTTTCACCTCGGGCCCACCGACCACTTTCTTTGACAGCACGACACGAGGGCGTTTGCAAGTTCGTCCTTCGATTCCACATTTACGGACGTATCGAGTCCCAACCTGTCATTGAACTTTATTCAACCAAGCCGCATTCTGGCCGCTAGTGGATCGATTAGAATGAGAGAGTCGAGTCGCAAGCCATCCGGACTGACAAGGGATAATCAGATGAAGATCATGAGAATGGGATGGCAAGTTGAAGCTTGGTTTCGCTATACTTGTACGTATCATCTGGAGGAGCTCCTTCCGAGAGAACCCAAGCTCGCAGAGATCGGCCTGTGACTTGACTCAGGCTCAAGTCTCAGCAGAGGGCAGCGGTAAGGCGTGCACTTTATGCTTCACATAAATGCGTTCCTCATCGACCGGGCTATTCTGGCTGAAACATTGCTTATTTCCAGTACAAGGAAATCTATCGAGTCGTGCGCACCGTTTTGCGCCCACAATCAACGACAATTAAACCGACTCAGCTGGCGACGGCCACAAGTTGCGAGTGTAATTTCGCGCGATCTACGAACGTGTAGATAGAATAAGAGCCGAGAAGTCTAATGTCCTAGCGCGGCCGGCTCAGACCGGACTCATCGCCAAGAAAGTGTGCGATTCACAGTCACGGAGAGATCGTGGCCCGAACGTGCGTGAGATCTCTCGGCCAAGACCGCGTTACGTCTGGTTGGCATCTAACTCTCCACAGTCCGCGGGCAACCAGAGGCGCAGCCTCCTGTCTTTTCAGCAAGTCGGCTCGGCTGCCGGACATGGGCGGCCACTAACCCGTCCAGTCCTTTGCACTGGATTCGACAACGTTGTGGAGACAGATTGCCCTGAGTCTTGAGTCTTGACATCTCATCATGACTCGAGATAGTGGTGCCCTGGTGCCCTGTTGTCTCTATTGAGCGCCAACGCGGCGGTCGTCAATAGGGCAAGGATTGGAATGTACNNAAATTGAATGTCCTTCCCGTCAAGCTACTATGTATCACGCATCTTGAAAGTTGTTATTGCCGTGGGCTCGCGCCACTGACAGGTTGGACAACTGTCTCCTTGCTGAAACCAGAAAGGGAATTTCGAGACAAGTGGCACNACACTTGTCACCGTCCTNGACAGCCTTTTGATCCTTCGCGCGTGACTCTGTTACCACACCAACGCTATTACCCCTTCTTGACGGAGAACGAATCATGGTTTGTGGACGTCACCGCCATCACAGCGCACACCGTCTTCTCGAAACACGGGCGGCTGGCTNGTAGCCTGTCGCGTTGTCCATCCGGACCCCCAATGAGATGAAACTTTCCCACCTGTTCTGTCCGCGGGGCCTTGACACTTCCCTGATGCTGACCGTGCCTGCAGACGGCACAGGGAAAGAGCACGGTGAGAGGATAAAAACAAACTCCAGCCACAGTACTACGTGTACCCACGGCCCCAATCACAGTCAAGAGCATCGCGTCACCGCCCTGAAGGAATTTGGGCTTCGTGATCACCGATTTTGGTACATTTATATTAATTCGCAGATCACAAGTTGCCTCGCGCAATAATTGCAATCAAGGTGAATCCGGGACCTGGCACACAAGGGATTCAAGAAAACCAGGATGCCTGCGATTTGTCTTAGATGCGCCACCACGTTCTGGACCATATCATCGTGACCATCAACAAGAGAGTTTGTAGTTACAGATTGACGGGCAAGATGATTCCTGTAGGTCCACTTCCTCGATCTGACAACCTAGTAGCCAAGATCCTCGAGGTCCCGGCACTTTACGCACAGTACGAACGCTTCGGCAGCCACCGTGGCCATACCGGCGACGAACCGTTCCGCAATCTGCCCATATTGGATTCTTGTTTTGACTTGACCGTGACAGCCGTTGTCGTCCCATATGTGCTCCGGGCATAAATTGCAACAATGCTCCAGTGTCGCAGAATGAAAAACGACAAATTGACACTCGTAATGCGTCAGAAGCGAGGCGAAGGGTTTGTCTGCCTGGTCAACGAGGTCAGATGTTCTCTCGGCCCGTGGTTCTTTGCGCAAGACAATCGTTCAGGCGCCTTGAGCATGATAGGTTACTCTGGCGGCTTCCCCCACCCGTGCTCAGCCATGGCGCTGACTCGACCATATACTCAAAAGAGACATGAGGCTCGCCTCTCCAAACAGTAGAACGTTCATCACATCCGGCGTCCACAGAACGTCCCACACCAACCCGATTGTCATGAAAGATGGTCTAGTCACGACCTGACTTGTGGACGAGGCGTGGGCATGAATGTCATCGAATGCCGCGAAGTCCCTCCGCAGCAAAAACAATGTTCACACACATCTACAACCATTGTCTCCACCACAGATCGTGGCTCCGCAGATGATGGCGGCAGTTTAAATCAATGTAGCTTCGACAACTGTCCGGCAGTTGCAGATCCAGGGACAATCGATCAAGAATCGGGACAACACTGGAGCCAGCCTCTGGGCTTCACCCTTGAACTGGAAGCGATGATTGACGCAGCAAGAGTGTGGACACCAGAGCTAGATCTCTGCCGGTCATCTTTATCTGGCCTGCACGCAAGCATGCGCACAAGTAAGCCATGAGCGTTGTCTGCTTCAGGTATCTGATCAGAGGTACCTAGGAATCGCACTTCCTCTACTGTGAATCTTCTCCGGAAAGCACCTGCAGAACTTAACGACACCACGAATACTCTGTTGCCCACTTAGGGCAAGTCACGGGTCTATCAACATCACAAGCGCAAGTAATACAGCAGGGTCTTGCAATCAAAGGAGTCAGCCTCGACTCAGGCAACTAGGTTGCAGTAGGGAAGAGTATGCATCTAGATTCAGGGCAATATATTGTTCGTTGAGATCCTCGGATGCAGACTTACTGTTTACGGCAGAAAATTACGACGACTTCCCATCGTTCCTGCTGGCAGTCAGGAAGTTCCGGCCGGGATTTCAGATGAGATTGGTGAGAGTCATTCCTTCCACCCTTCGTTACATTTCATCTCTGCATCGATGTGATCCATACTCGATCGCGTCTGCCGATAGAGTGGCGTTGACACCCAGACTCTTTGGATAGCATATCAGAGTCTAGCCAATGTATGCATTTGCACAGACTGTTCCAATGCAACAGGAGGGCTTGAATCTTATGATGCATGATTGCGCTCCAGCACAGAAGACTCCGAAATTATCGCCGTACCTTTCTTGCTTCCGTTTCCTTTAGCTCCGCTTCTGCATCTGGTCACCCCAATAGTAAGAACGTGCACAGAATCCACATGCATGATGCTCCTTGAGCACGTCTTTCAAGGTGACTTTACATACCAGAGCTTTGGTACAGGATGTTGTCTCATCCGATGGAGAGCGCGCACAACCACACGTGCAGCTGCATATACAGGGTGTATTCCACGTCCGTTGGATAGCCCGCATATTCATGCGTCTGCATAATCAAGGATTGCAGCGAATTGCAATCCATACCAAAGGTCGTATAGGCAGTGCAAGCCACAGATTGTCCAACGGATGCCTCGATACCCTGTACAGGGTGTGTCTGCAGCCGATGGATAGCGTGTGGCTTGCAGACTGCCTATTTCGACCTTGGTAACACTTGCCATTTGCTGTAATCCTTGAATATCCAGACGCATGGATGTGCGCGCTGTCCATCGGACGTGCAAATACCCTGTATAACAACCGCACCAGCGTGATATGAGTGTTATCAATCTCGATATAAGCAGTCTGCAAAGCCAACGCAATGTGCGCATGCTGCATATACCCTACGTTTGTTTCTGCTTTGCAGAGTCTTCATCCAGATCTCACAGCTGCAGTACCCACAGTATGGCACAGCACGCTCTCGGCCAACAATTCTTCCCATCACAACAACCTCCTTGAGACCGACCAAGCAAGAAATCCAACTTATGGAATTACGACATGCACGTAGTCCTTCCGAGGAGAATAGAAGAAGAGGGAAAGATGAGAAACAAAGGAAAGAAAAGAAAATCCCATGTACTCTTACTCAAAGACCCCAAAAATAGATAATATTCTAAACCATGCATAGAGCATCCTTCGCATCCACACAACACCTGGACCCAAACAAACAAAAACCGGGTTTCGGTGACCTTACCGATGTCAAGGAAAGGAAAAAAAAGGTTACACTGACAAGACACAAAAGGGCAGAAGGGGGAGAAAAAAAAGAGGGCAAAAACCCTTGCCCTAACCATTGCATGAATCTTGCTTTTTTGTTGACTCGAGACGCGGCTTGGAGAGTTGCTATGCCTGCATTGCATGAAAAGAGGAAAGGGTCTGGACAAAGGGTCAAAAGACAGCCCTAGATATAAACGCGAGGCCATGATTTAACGTGAGAGAAAAAGGGAAATGCATATGCAGGTTGTGCCCTGATTGTTCTTCGAGATAGTTTCACGAGGAAGACACGGAGGGTTGTAGATGGATAGTTTTGAATTTGTGGAATACGTCGTAGAACCCTAAGGGCAAAATGAAAGCTATGTGAAAACACAAGACTTGATGAGAATAGAGCGAAGGCGGGCCGGCCGACCGGCATATAGGTTCCATGGATGAATACAAAAGAAATAGCATATTTTCGAAGTGCTAAGGCGAAAAAGGTGAGACCCACACTTTAAGTAGCACGTCTACTCTTGATCTTTCTCGTCATATGCAGGAGCATCTTCATATTTGGGGAGAGGCTCCTCATGGACGTTGTTCTCAACAACCACGATGCCCTTTTCGACGCTCTCGGTGTCTTGTTCGGACTGAGCGACACTGGCGTAGCCGCGCTGACCTCCGCGTCCAAACTTGATCCACAAGAATGAGATCAAACGACCAACGAGCATGCCAATCAGGCTGACTACCATGCCCATGGTCACACCAGCCATGACGGGAATCAGAACTGCGACAAAGGCGTGAACAAAGGCAGGGAGGAAGTGGTGGTGTCTGTGGTGGTGAGGTCTATGGTGAGGACCGTGGGGACCGTGATGAGGACGGGGGTGAGAACCAGGACCGTGAGGGTGGTGAGGACGGTCGCCAGCGTTGGGGGCGTCGGAGTGCATCTCAAAGTGAGGTTTGATGTGGCCTGGTAACTTGTGAGGAGGCTTACGGCCACCACAGCCACCAAATGCATGAGGCATGCTGGGCTTGAAGTCAGAAATCTTGTCTTCAACAACAGACTTCCATTTGCAGAGAGCAGCGGGCAGCATGCCACAGTCCTTGGATGTCATACCAGACGGAGGAGTGGTACCGAAGGGGTGCTTGGGTGGAGCGGCATCGACCGAGATGATCATCAGCGAACCGTCGGCACCCTTGAGAAGCTTGAGGTCGACGGCGTCGATGGCCATAGGCTGTGACTCTAGCTCGCCGACCTGGTAGTTGATGCTGACAAGCACATCGTGGAGGGAAGAAACAGTCTCCTCGTGTACACTCATGCCAGACGATGAGACGCGGAGGGGTGTGATCTGCTCCGGGTTGTTCTTGACGTAAGATAGGGAGGCTGATGATTGAATCTGTCCAACGGTGGGTTCATCGAATGTGAAAGTGCCATCAACGGGATAGACCTTGACGCCATTCAGCAAAAGGTCTTTGTCGTTGTCGTCAATGGTGAAGTTGAAGACGACGTCCTTGGAGCCGCCCTGGATCCAGACAATATCATCATCGCCCTTCTCCTGCACCGACTCCTGCTGACGCGAGGGAAAGACGCATCCCGAACAGTGGACCTTGACGGCCTGAGACTTGGGGTCGAGAGAGAGTCCCAGAGCTCCACTGCGGGAGTCGGAGATCTTGCTGATACCAGGCGGGAGAAGAATGGCGTTTGCGCCTAGCGAGAGGGCGGCGAGCGCGCCAACTGTGCGGCCAAGCATTGTGGTTGTTGTCAGGATAGTGGATTTGCTATGTGTGTTGAATGCGAAATGGTTTTCTGGTATTTGGAAGATTGGTGTGATGGCTGAGTTGATGAAGAGGAAGAAGGCAAGGGGATGGAATAGGCAACAAAGAAACACAGACGTTTGGGTGACGACGACTCTCGCACCTTATTCGCGCCCATCAGACAATCGTGGCCAATAATAACTCTAAGCTTACCACAGTCGTCTTTACGGCCGTCGCTGCTCCCTCACAACACGAGATAGTGCCACTCAGATAAAACCTTGCATCGCTGCCTGCACTCACCTTTGGCCATGGTCTTTCACCAGCTTTGAAGCGCGCAAAGCAGATCGATCCTCAGGTTGAAGGGGTCCGAAATATCCGAGTACGGAAGTCTCGTGCCGACACCCGGATCCTGGTAACGATGCCCATGCTGCGAAAACACAGTTTTCATAATGGACACTACGAGCATCAACACCAACACCACGACGACTTGCACACCCCAAACTCGCTGCCATGTATACATCTCATCTCAATCTGCTGTTCTCAAACACACTCAAGAGTTCGAGTTGTATTTGGAGTTCATGTGCTCGAGTATTACAGTTCTGTTGATCTTCAAGCCATGGCGCATCTAGACCCTTGTACCCCGCTTGGTTTTCCTACGTCACATATCATGTCAGGGTCGACCGCACAACGAGCTATTTTTCGAACAATGCTTCAATTGTGTTGAAGAAGAGGTTGATACAAAAATAAGAAGCCTCGGAGCACATTATCTCATGCCGAATAACGAACATATGGAGCTTACAGAGTCTTGGAACAGCGGGGAGGGGAATAGATAGATATAACTTACGCCGAGGGCCTCGGCTTTGTGAAGACAATGTAAAACCGCACGACAATCCATGCAGTTCATCAAACGCAACAGACATGTCGTCTCAGAATGTCCCAAACGACATTATCCTCTTCCACTACACCTTCTCTCCATTCGCTAAGAGAATCGTCTGGTATCTGAAGCTACGCGGCATTCCTTATGCCGAATGCATACAGCCCTTGACGCTCCCTCGACCCGACTTGGCTCAGTTGGGCATCAACTACCGTCGCATACCTCTGCTATCTATTGGCCGTGATGTCTACTACGACACCCGCCTGATACTAGCAAGACTAGAGCAAAGCTTCCCAGCATCGTCGTCACACCCACCGCTATCGACGCCCGACAACAAAGGCTTGGAAGCCTTGCTCGAANNAAAGTTTACAGTGGATGCGGGTATCTTCTCCAAGGCGGCACAGGCGCTTCCGCCTGATTTGCCGACCATGAAGGATGAAAAGTTTTTGAAAGATCGGGCTGATTTCACGGGTACTAGCTGGTCTCAAGAGGCTCGTGTGAAGGGGTACCCTGAAGCGTTGGCACACATCAGGCATGCATTCGACATACTCGAGGCTCTACTCGTTGATGGCAGACAATGGATTGGAGGAACAGACAAAGTCAGCCTAGCAGATATTCATGGTAAGATTGCCAGCAACGCAAACAGTAATACATGAAAACTGATGAATTCATTCCANGCCGCTTGGCCCTTCATCTGGATTGGCGATATGCTTCCCAAGCAGTCGTTCTCCAAAGACCAACACCCCAAGGCTTGGGCATGGCTAGGCCGTTTCAAGAAAACAGTCAAGGACGCAGAAAAGTCATCAAAAGCAGTCTCATTAGACGGTCAGGCCGCAATGCAGCACATTGTGTCTGCATCGTATCATGATCAACAAACCGGCGTAGACGAGACTGACCCTGTCAAACTCAAAGAGGGTGATCTCGTCCAATTGTGGCCTACCGATAGCGGTTTCCGACACAAAGACCAAGGTCATCTAGTCAAGCTGACAAAGGACGAAGTGGTTCTTGCCATACAAACCAGAAGCGGAGGCAAGGAAATCAGAGTCCATGCGCCAAGATGGGGCTTCAGAGTGGTGAAGGCCAAATCTCAGCTTTGAGAACAATTGCACCAAGCCAATGAGTCGAACGCTGGCTTAAGCATGATACATATCGGACAAGGAAACAGACTCAAATGCATGAAAATAATCCATAAGGGGTATTGTAACCAGAGGTATAGAAATGGCCAACATTGCAAACATTCATAAAATGAGGGGAAGTCCATGGTCAGAATGCTCAGGGATGAGCCCGTATAGGAAAAGAAAAGGAAAAGGCTTTCCGGCATACGTAAAACCATCCTGGCGGAAATCTAGGCTTTCCCTAGATGATGTCCAACATGGCAATGCGCAGGCGAGATAAAGAACATCATAGTATATCTCAAAGAAATCGTGCCTGGGAAATCCCAAGGCTTTTGTCCAAATCCAAGCGATAGATTACCTCGTAAAGCAAACGCCGGGAACAAGCCATACCAGGCTTTTCATGCAGAAAAACAAAAACTCCGTCGGCATCTATCCGTGCGCAGGACTGCGTCTGGTGAATCTTGGAAACCGAGACTACAATCTCGATGCTTACTCCAAATAGTGCTGGGCAGAGGCCGTGCTGGTCCAAGGATATATGTAGTGGCAACCTCAGATCCTCTATCCATCAATCCAGGTATGACTCGATGGAGCAAGGACAAGACGACCAGTGGGAGAAGAGAGAGCAACACGTATAACTGCCAAGTTGTGGACCAGCCAAGAGACATCCGAAGGCAGCAGAACCACTGGGAAGTCGATATCCATCAGATTAGAGAAAATAGCCCCTTTCAAGTCGTAGAAACTCCATGATTATACGACAGGATTGGCACGTTACCGAACATGATCCTAATTGATCCTACGACGAGGAGCGCCACGTTCCGAGCCAGGAGGAGCAGATGGACGTTCGCGACCGTAAGAGGAGTCCACAGGGGACGGACGAGCATACGATTGATCAGGCATGGGCGTCGAAGCAGGATAAGCTGTAGACGGGCAGAGAGTTGTT
Organism: Aureobasidium uvarum; assembly: GCA_903853725.1. Taxonomy (NCBI): domain Eukaryota; kingdom Fungi; phylum Ascomycota; class Dothideomycetes; order Dothideales; family Saccotheciaceae; genus Aureobasidium; species Aureobasidium uvarum. The sequence continues at coordinate 1,639,110 of CAINUL010000015.1, forward strand.
AGTCACTGGCCAATGAGGATTGTCACTTAGCAAAGGACTTACGNGCGTCCATACGAGTCGTACTGTGGCATGCGCGGCGGAGGGTAGTTACTAGGTGGGGTCAGTCCGCGTGTGGTGGTCGTGGTCATATAATGATCCGACCTTGTGGTCTGTGGACTTGGGGCTCCATTTGATGCGACAGATACCGGAGGATAGTTAGTGTATCTCATCTGATCCTGGTATTCCGGAGCGAATCTGGGATCATCCCTGGGATCTCTATGCCCTGTGGGATACTGAGGGGGATACTGAGGAGGGCCTCTAACATGGAGTGGAGGAGCAGCATCATGGGCATATCCGGGATGACCATTGTAGAAATCTCCTGGGGGACCATATCCGTTGGCTGGCGGCCTGGGTTGGTGCGAAGCATACATGGAAGGGGGCTCTCCAAAAGCAGAGGTAACGGGGGCCGCGGAATGGGGAGGAGCACCATACACACGTCTGGGATCATCATATGAAGCCATGTCCGGAACAGGCATCCTCGGGGCAGCAGGGTGAGAAACATGACCGTTGGNGGGAAGGTAGCCGTCACCAGAAAGCTGGGGCGAGTTGGTGCTGGCGCGATAAGGACCATTACCGTTGGGTCCGGTGTTTGTAGCTTGTCTGTATGTGTGCGACTCTTCATAGTTCATTCCTCGACGGCCGGAGCGCTGTTCTTGCTCCCACTTGGTCGAGGCCATTCGGAGATCGTTGATCATCTCNNCTAGGTCGAGGTTAGCAAGTGCGAAAGGAGAGTCGCGGCGAGAGAGACGTACCGAGGTGAGGTTTCTGTATGCTTTGATCCAGTAGCCCTCGATNNCTGTGACGACGTCAGCCAGGTCCAGTAGAACGTTGTTGAAGCCATGAAGCGCTGGTCATGTCGTGTTGTTTCCTACCTCTTTGTCTTTGCCAGGACGGACGGTTGCGTCGTTGCCTAGATACTTCTGTATGTCTGCAGAGATGACCTGGCGGTTGATGCCATCCTTGGGCACGAACCAGTTTCGCAATATGTTTGAACCCATGACTGTGGAGCAAGAAAGCAAGAAAACAGAGCAAAAAACAGTCCGGAATTCCTTGTGGCTGCTATGGGAATGGGGAGCCTGGTGGGTTGAAGCCTAACGGGGCGCTTCGCTCTGGGAGAGCGGTCCTGTTCCCAAAGGTCCGAGGGCAAGGAAATAAGCCTGGTATATGGAAGTCCAAGTCCTGAGCGCGAGGGCGCAAGCAACGGCAGCAGCAGGGAGGCAACAGGCGACGCTGAGACTGGAGATGGCAGGTGGTGGGTGAAAAGCTGTCGGCCGCTCGAGCAAGCAGGGGCGGACGAGGAAAAGGCGTGGGGCTCTCGGGGAATTCAAGGCAAGACAGGCCAGAGACAGGACTGGACGCTCGGGACGCTAGGCAGGCTGCTGCAGGTTAGCGATTGGAGAAGGGAGCAGCAGACTCTTTGTGAGTGGGAGAAGAGCGAGTTGGCACGTCGTCAGCGTTCGCCCGTCGACGTGTGCTGCCGAATCTCGTTGCTGCCAACCACCATCTCAACGCCGATCCCGAGTGGGGCTGACCGACCACAAGACGACGCTGCCCGAATCTCTCTCTTCTTGCCCATGCGACACTTACCAGATACCGCTTTTGATGCACCCTTGGTGTCCTTTTTTCTTCTTTATGGCCAACACCCTCTTGTCTCGGTTCTATGCTTTGCGCTCCTTGTTCAGATGCTCGTGTGGCAAACAGCCATGCCCATCGACGTGGCACATTCTGTGTTGCGGCCCAACCGACGCGCTAACGGTACATGCTCCTCGTTCATCAAACCACATGTTCACCTTGTTTGCTGTATCATTCTTACCCACTTGGGCATCTGCTGATATGTCTTGTTCGTGCCTACCATAATGCAAGCCGATCCTGTAGTATAAATCGAGCATATCGCTTCACCAAGAGTTATGTGAGAATATATTCTCCATCACGACAAAGTTGCTCGAGCATGATCGAGTAGGGTCGCTCATGACGAGTCGGAAGACAAACAAGAGAGTATCGTGGCCATTGAGGATTTAGCGGCACCTGCAGACCGAGCCCCTCGACTTTTCTTGTGTACATGTCTCTACATATTGAATCATGTTGAGTATCTTCCAGCGGCAACATCTGTCGCAGCTTCCGGCATCACGGCGCCTCTCTAGCATTCTATCTCTACCTGTGGGTGCCAGCATGCCTTCCCGACTGTCTTAGCACGGCTAACGCTGTATAGTATCCTTATGGTCAAACATAAGGAAACGTAATGGCACCGACTAGTCGGTGTGGAAAGCCTTGACCTTTCCCAGTCAAGGTACTCTGCGTCACCTGGGGGAGTGTGATCTTTCGAAGCCATCGTTCACTCAATCCTCTGACCAATGTCGGTCTCCAATACGCTCGAAGTGGCTGTCGTCGACGGGCTCTCTTCGAAACAAGTCCCTGACTGCCGAAGTGAAGCGATGGCCTATGGGTGGAGACTCCTTAGAGCCTTTCTTTTGCTGTCGTTTGTTCGAGGGTCTCTTAGAATTGGTGGGATGAGGTTGGCTGTGGGTTGAACGACTCGACATAGTGCCGGGCAGAGCAACTACTTGTTGTCGACCAGTCGGAGGGACGTATTCCTGTACATGTCCATATGCTGGGCTCATGGTTCTGTGCTCGCTAGGCTGAGGTGATATCGCTCGTGCACTGTCCGCCAGAGAACCCTTTCTTCCTGACGATGAACCTGAATCAGTCCGGGGTGGTGGTGATGGTGCTGAGAATGCCGATTCTGGGAATCTTTCATTCACATCGGAGCTACGGTGGCGGTCCGGTGTTGTTCTGCTCGCCCACAAAGACGACAAGGCCTCCATTTCTGCCTTAGAAAGAGGTGGTGCCGCACTGGCAATGTGTGGTACTCGAGGAATATCAGAAACCTCCCAAGGGGGAAGTGGTTTTGATCCAGTGTATCCAGGTGTTGAAGCAGCGCTGGGAGGAGATATGTCACGGTCCATGATGTAGCGGGTCGACAGTACAGATATAACAAGCAAGCTGAAACAAGTAAACGATACTTTGGCGCCCGTACAGTCCGAATGGTTCGCGACAGCACAGATGTACCGTCCTTGGCTAAAGAAGACAAGCTTCGAGGAGGGGTTAGACGTGGTTATAATCGTATGCCATATAGCCGCGCGTGTGCACCCAAACTGCTATTTCAAGGCAGCCAACGCTCCGATCGGCAGCTTCAAAAGTCTTGATATGAGAGCATCTCCACTTCAAAGAGCTTGGAAGCAGTTTGTAAGACTGGAGGAGTAGCAGTCATGCGGATCAGCGCTTGCAGTGCCGCATACTCCGACACAACAAGGGGGTAGAAATGCAGATGCTGTGCCTCCTGACCACGCGACCCAATCAGAATATAGCCGACAGCTCTTTCCAGACCCGGGGGCAAGGTTTTGAGAATCTGGCTTCTGCACCAATAGCGAGATGTGCCTACCTGACTTGAATGCTGGCGATAAGGCAACCTTCAAACTGGACCAGATGGCATTTGTACTTTTGATGGCGAGACGTAAGCAGTGCCGTCATGGTCTTACAAGGAATGGCCACATTACGCTCCTCTCATCGCACCGAAGACTCGTGTACTGTTGTCGAGAGCAGTTGATAGAAGGTGAGGTTACTGGTGGAGGAGTCAGCGCTTACATGCTTGAGTCTAACCGAATGAGGAAAGGTCGACCATGCATCACCACCATTGCATCAACCTGAATGGCTGGCATCTATCACTCATGTTCGTCTACTGCTGTAACTACATTGTCGTCACACAGCGCCTAGAGTATGAACAAATGAGATAAGTCATGGGTCGGCGACTCCTCATACAGAGGCCTCTCGCTGCTTCTTCCTTTCCTTTGTAGGCGACTCTACTGCTAAAGTCTCTATCTTGCATCGAACGCCAACATGCTTGCCACATACCTAGTTCTTGCCGCACTGACCTTGCATCTGAGACTCGTACAGTCGCACACAGGTAGGTCTTTTCTTACCTTGTAATGCTAAATCCTTCTAAATCTCTATTANGTGATCACATATCCTCCATGGAGAGGCAACAATCTCATCACCAATGGCACCCTGCCACAGCATGATATGAATGCTATGGGAGAGAACTATGTAGACGGACAATACACGTTTCCCTATGGGTGAGGAACTCGACACTCATGTGCGGTCGGGCACAAAGTTCGTTCAAAGTACCACTGACACAATCTGTCTCTTGTAGTNCAACAGTGGATGTATCCTTGTGGAGGTATGCCGACGAGCACGAACAGAAGTCTGTGGCCAGTCTCTGGCGGTGCTCTTGCAATTCAGCCAGGATGGTTCCAAGGCAAGTCAACTGCTCTATCTGATACAACCAACAACTAACGCCTCTCCNNAGGCCACAAGACAGCAATGTTCTATGTCAACATCGGTATCAATGGCCCTGGAGAAGTTGCGCCACCCAACATGTCCCATCCAGTTGTCGCACCTTTCCAGATCACCGGCCCATCGAACCAAGAATACCCAGGCTCTTTCTGTCTACCGCAGGTGCCCCTGGTGCCCAACCTTACGTTCAATATCGGCGACAACATCACGATCCAAGTCATCGAGACTGCTCAGCACGGTGCAGCCATCTACAACGTGTGTATCCCCTCATACCCGCTTCGAACCAGTACTGACGAGACTGTTATANNGTGTGCAGATGTAACGCTCGCAGATCCAGCCGACGTGCCAGAAGTGAACGCATCCAACTGCTTCAATTCCTCAGACCTGAGCTTCCAATTAATCTACGCGACTGGCAATCTCAGCAGCGGTGCTCTACCGACAGCAATTGCATCATCGTCAATGTCTCTGACGCTACCGGCCCTCGTAGCCATATTGACATTCATGTTGTGGTAAAAAAAAAGAAAAGGAAAAGACAAGAATAGATATCATACTTTTGTTTGCGGCATGGCGTTTTTGGGAAAGATATCCACACTGCATTCTACCAGTGTAATGCTCGCTCCTTTTCAGCTTCTTGGGAGCACAAGGCGTTCATGTTCTTACTATATAAGCGAGCGATCTGCCAATTGTGTCTAATTCATCCAGATCGTAATTGAGAACATTCAAACTCACCTTCGAGCAATAAGATCAAGAAAACACCCATAGATCAGTGCTCGCTTGTGATAATGGAAAGGGGAATAGCAGCGTGATTGGCGAAGGAAAACCTCCTTTCGCGTTGGAAAAGGTATGATTGGTGTATCTCTAAATATGTAAAGTCAAACTCACGCATCGACCTCCATGGCAACAGCAGGAGCATGATCAGCGTCAGCCTGGTCGGCAGCCGAGTCACCGGCAGTCTTGTGCTTTCTTCGCCTTCTCTTCTTGCCTGCAGCTTCTGAGGCGTCGTTTTCCGTCGCCTCGACAGCGACATGTGCGTCAAGTGCCTTTTCAGCAGCTTGTGGATCTGTCTTTGCAGCTTTCCTGATTGCTTGCTTCTCTGCCTCCTCTTTCACCGTCTGCTTCTTCGACTTCTTGACACTGAGAGGGTTGGGACCCTTGGGACCCTTCTTCACGCGCTTCTTCGGCGCAGCCTCTGTTTCTTGTGCAGGAGCATCACCCTTTGTCTCGCTATCCTCGTCATCATCGTCGTCATCCTCTCTCTTGCGCTTCAAGGCTTGCTCGGGAGCGGCACCTCTCCTGCCCTTCAAGCCTGCTCTGACCTTGCCCATCTCTTCAGCCTCTCTGAACTCCTCGGTCTGTGTTGCCATAGGCTCCATGATCATGACACTTCGGTTGACGTAGATGAGTGGTACACCGGTGATTCTGCGCATGGCGGATCTGACTTTTTGGTCCTGACTGGCGACAACATAACGATTCTTGTTGGTGCTGCTGTCCTTGGGGTCGACGACGGACTTTAAGCATTCCAATGTGGAGAGAGGTTCATCGAGAGTGTGGTGGTTGCAGCGGCGGCGCTCGAAGGACTTTGCCGTGTCGATCCAGGCGTTCTTGGAAGCGGCATCGGGGGCTTCGGCAGTATACAAATGGCGTATTGAGCATTGTGTGATCACTTTCAGGTGTTAGTCGTGGCCATGCGACAACGGAGCAAGATTCGAAGGACATACTGGNNGCTTGACCTGTCCGTGGAGAGTGCGTTCGAGGAAAAGGGGCAGGTTCATCTTGAAGCGGAAGGTGTCCTTGATCATGTCGGCGTCGATCAAGACCTGGTAAGGAACGCGAAAGTTGAAAGAGAGCTCATACTGGTGCATGAGTTTGCGATATTGCTTTGAACGTTTGCCGCGCATGGTGGGGGTGGTTGTATGGGGCTATCTGGTTGTCTAGAGAAGTCCGAGTTTCCAGAGAGCGAATATGCAAGAGTGATAGTGGTTGCGACAGAGATGGCAGGTGCGAGTGTGAAGGAGGTATACAATAAAAAAAAGGCAAGAGCCAAAGCAAAAGATTAGAGTTTTGCGGGGAGACAGACACGGACGCGGCTTCCTGCCCGCTGCGGCATTCCGGAAGCCTGCCCTTTGATGTTTCAATGCACACTCGTTCTACCCACAGGCACGTGTCATGGAATTATAGACCTGGCCCAACCATCGCCAGGCCCGGCGAAGACTGCCCCAGACCATGCCCGACGACCAAGTCCATCAGCAGGCCCAACACGGACCTCCTGCCTCTCCCCAGGTCGACGAGTTCGGCCTCCCTATCCGACCTGCCCGGACGAGAACCTACGATGAGGAAGACACAGACCAGGACGCTCCTTCCTCAACTATTACGAACCCTAATGCGATCCAACAAGATGCTTCAGATGGTACCTCTGAGGTTCCGGACGCTCCTTCCTCGACCGATGCGACAATAACGAAGCCGAGTACAAGTACCATTGATCAACATGACCTTGCCCATCCTTCACCCTCAAATGAAGCCTCCACCACCCACCCACCGTCAAATGAGCCTGCTGCCCCAACAACAGATCCCGTCATTCCCGATCAAGCCCAACAAGCTGTCATTGTCGCCAACTCCGACTCGCTCACACAGCCCCTCGCTGGCGCATCCGAATGGTCACATCAAGCTGTTACCGCTGCTCCAACCAAGGAGAAGCAGCCCCAAGAANNAAACGAGCTGGAGTGGCAGGAGATGCCAGCCTTTGCTACCCACACCATATACGATGACTGGGGCAAAGTCGTTGCGCGCGAGGTTGCCGAGCTTGAGGAAGAGGACTATGCGTACGGCAATGCGGCAGCCAAAGGATACACAAGAGTCCAGCTCGATGATGACGTCCAATCTGCCACCAGTATGGACGAAGATACCGCATACCTCTTCAAGCCTGAAGCTGGCACCAACACCTTGGACGAAGACGACAGTCGCGACGTTCTGTCTCAGATGCAAGCTACGAAGGACCTCCTTACTGAAGGCCAACGCATCGCATATGTCGGTCTCGTACGTGTGTCCATGTACCAGATGACAAAGTATCTCGAAGGACTCGACAAAACTCGGTCCACAAAGAAACAACTCGACATTGCTATAGAGTCCATGCAGATGTGGGGTCAGAAGATCATGGTTCGGTTGTACAGTCACATGGATCTGGATGCTGCAGAGCAGATCATGATTGAGCAACTCGCTGAACACGGTGTCGAACCAGCAGATCTGACAACCCCCCTAATGCAGAACGCTAGAGTCAAGAATCCCTCAAAGAATACCGAGGACGCTCCCGTGTCAGCGAATCTCTCCGACTCTCAATCTCTGAAATCTCCTCCACTCAGCCGTCCACACTCTCCACCGATGCCTCCGCCATACGAGCAAGAGGTACCGCCAGATTATTCTGTCAAGGACCCATCAGAATTGCCCGACACAAAGAGCATCGACATTGACCTGCGGTGGACTGTACTCTGTGACCTCTTCCTAGTGCTGGTCGCTGACAGCATTTACGATGGTCGCTCGAGGGCTCTTCTCGAGTTGGTCGGGAATGCTCTCTCAGTGGACTGGCTGGAGATCTGCCGATTTGAGAAGCGCATTACAGATGCTCTGGAGATGCAGCAAGAAGCTGACAAGGAGAATTGGAATGAGGACGAACACACCGACAAACGCCAAAAGATGGCTCGGAATAGGAGACTGGTCATGATGGGCCTTGCTACCGTGGGTGGAGGTCTTGTCATTGGCCTGAGTGCCGGTCTTCTAGCCCCTGTTATCGGTGCTGGTCTTGCTGCAGGTTTCACGACCATCGGAGTTGCTGGAACAAGTACCTTCCTCGGAGGTGTCGGTGGCGCAGCTCTAATCACATCAATTGGCGTTACGACCGGAGGTACCATTGCAGTTCGTGCAAGTAACAGGCGAACAGGCCCAGTAAAAACTTTCGAGTATCGACCACTTCACAACAACAAACGTGTCAACCTCATCGTCACCGTGGCCGGCTGGATGACAGGCAAGGTCGATGACGTTCGTTTACCTTTCAGTACGGTCAATCCTATCATGGGTGATATTTACAGTGTACACTGGGAGCCAGAAATGTTGCAAAGTATGGGTCAAACCATCAACATCCTTGCAACTGAGGTACGTCAATGTTGTTCGTTTTTACAATCACATACAGTCATACTAACAGTCGTANNGGCTCTTACCCAAGGACTTCAACAGATACTTGGCAGCACACTGCTTACTGCTCTCATGTCTGCCATGTCACTACCACTTGTGCTTACGAAGTTGTCATATCTAATCGACAACCCGTGGAGTGTATCGATGGCTCGTGCCGACATGGCTGGTCTCATTCTCGCTGATTCTCTCATCGATCGCAATCTCGGCGTGCGACCAGTCACCCTCGTTGGTTTCTCCCTAGGTTCTCGTGTTATCTATGCCTGCCTCAGAGAGCTCGCCAATCGCGGAGCATACGGCATTGTTCAGAACGTCTACGTGTTTGGCAGCCCAGTAGTGTTCAAAAAGGATGAATATATCAAAGCAAAGTCAGTCGTTGCAGGAAGGTTCGTCAACGGCTACGCTACCAACGATTGGATTTTGGGCTACCTATTCCGCGCCACTGCAGGAGGTATCATGAGGGTTGCTGGACTTGCTTCGGTCGACATACCAGGTGTGGAGAATTACAACGTGACGGAAACCGTTGCAGGTCACATGGCATACCGTAAAGCCATGCCCAAGCTCCTCAAAGAAGTTGGCTGGGTGGTGGATAGCGAAGAATTCTCTGAAATCGAGGATCCGGATCCGGACAACCACGAAATGAGACAACGAGAACTCATCAATGAGATCGAAGAGGCCAGGAAAGCTCTCGAGAAGAAGCCTGAAAAGAAGGGCTTCAAGGCACTCTTCAGCCGAAACAAGAAGAATGCAGAGAAGAAGGAGTGGGAGACATATGACGAGAAAATCAAGGCTGGACCGGCGGATGAGTCTGCTGATGGATCCAATCAAGGAACACTTTTCGACATTGATGCTCTTCAGCACGAGGTCGCTACACTTGCAGCTCAAGGCGTTGAGATCAAAGAGATCAAGGGTACATTGCCTCCAATGAGAATCGACACCACAGTCAACCCCATCAATGGCGATGGGTTGAAGAGCCCGCCTCCAGGTCTTAGGCAGACCAAGAGCTTCAGTGGCTTCTCAGACGGGGCTCGAGATCCATCGAGTAGTATCAGCCAAACAAACGGAACAAACAGAAACCAGCAGTACGACTACGACGAATTCGAGTATAACGCTCAGAACGATCCTCAGATATCAATGACTTTTGAAAGCCCCGAACGGCCGCGACCAACATTTGGCGACCGTCAAGCCACGATGCATGGATCGCCTACAACCTCACCATCATCGTCGCAGCTTCCGATCAGACCTGCATTGCAGTCGTCAAACACAATGCCTGTCTCAAGTCGATCAGTATCGAACAACACGCCCATGTCTCTCGAGAGAAACGCGTGGGTCGACGATGAGGATGAGTTTGGAAAGGAAAAGGAAATGTCGATGACGTTTGAGTAGGCGCTTAATGTGACTTTCAACCTCTGTACAAACGACTAGAGTCTTTCGGCGTACATACGGGTGGGCTGGAGGTTGCTCTTCTCTATAATCTGGAGTACAAGGCGTTGCCCTGGTGGGTCATCTAAGACGGGATATACGGCACACATTTTTGCATTAGTGGGTAGACACTGAGATAATACAACAACGATCCAAGACTGAATAACAATGCCCTGCATATCTTCCAAAACCAACAAGCAGCATGCATGGTCTCTGGATGCTGACACAGAAGAGTCAAAAAAAAAAACCAAGAGTCAACGTCGGGGAAACATCTTTGTTGACCAGATAATGACGGCGACCAACCAAGGTTGGAGAGTCGAAATCACCACCTCTGGATTCTGTTCACGCTACATTCGGAAAAGAGGTTTCATCGAGTTGGGCCAAAGCTCCGAACTCTGAGATGTAAACACAACCACTTGATGATGACAGTAAGAAGGATGAGGTGACAAACGGTCTGGCGAAATCACTACCAAACTTGACCAAAGTGATGATTAACCTTCTATACGACAGGAGGATTGTCGTCTAGGAGTGATTATTTGTGCGAGGATGGATAATGTCCTCACTTCCAATGACACCGCCGCCTTCGTGCAAGACCATGGCTTCTCTCCTCTGTCTCCTCACCTCAGCTTCGTGGTTGGAAGACGATTGAAACCTCGCTCTAGCAGCAGCATGCGGAACTTCGTCATCCACGACATCCAAGTCCTCCAAGTCTGGCAATCCGGACGTCGTTGAAGAAACACCATCGCCATCTTGCTCTCCAGGCGCAGCAAATCTAACCATTGGACCTGTCATGACCGCCTGCTCGGCCAACATGTCCACCAACGATTCTACCCTGTGCGATACGGGTTGAAATCTCGCCGACGCAGCCACCTCGGTACTATCTTCTTGCTGTGGAAACACAAAATGCGTTTCTGGATATCTATGCGCTCGTCTCACCCTGTTATGAGTGATACGCGTAGACTCTTCGACAGCATCTGCAATGTCTACCAAAGTTGCCAACCTGCCTTGACGATACTTTCTGGCTGCTTTGAAGTAAGCTCGGCACATGACCTGTACTGTAGGGTTAGATTTGTCGTGAAGAGTAGAGACGGCAGTGTCGTTGAGAGGGTAGAAGTCGGCGGCTAAAGCGTCGAAGAGGTCGAGGGTGCGTTTTGCGGAGATTCGAGTGTCTGCGGACGGGGAGAAGAGATCATTGGTCAGAGATGAGGTTGCTGAGTCGTCTAGGGCGAAGCGGGAGAGGATGAGAGAGGTTGCNNCCTGCAAGGGGCCTGAGTTAGGATACATTGTTTTCCATTTCGTGAAGGCTTGGTCTAGAGCAGCCTGGCTCTATGAACAACAACTCGACCGGTTCACAAGAAGTTGTACATATCATCAGTCTCTGAGCAGGTGCTTCACGAGTCGAGATAACGACCAGATGATAGCATCGTCAAGGAAATGTGTAACTCACGAGTTTGAAATATCCTGATTTGGCGAGGTGACCAAAGTTGACAAGGCTTCGAGACTTATCGCTACAAACAGTGTCAGAGGCAAACATATGTATACAAGCGAATGAGAAGACTCACACTCTTCTGCCTGGGTACCGTTGGCAGCTTTTGCATAGACGGGATCATAGATCTCGCTTAGTTTGATAGTAGTTCGAAGACATCGCTCAACTCCTTTGACGGCAACGAACAAGAAGACGCCTGCACATGATCAGCTTCCGTGGAGGCTAGGAGCAATGGTGTGAAGCTCCAAGATACCAAAACCAAGCCATAGATGACGATCTCGAATTTCCCAAGACATGATGGTTGATGATGCAGAAGGTGTCGAAGGTATCAAAGATGGACGCACGGACGTGGCTGCTCGAAGCGGAGGCTCGGGTGGACGAGCCGAAGGCGGTCAGCGAAATCCTGGCCTTTCAGACTTTCCATTCGCGATTCAAGGCAAAAAAAGTTGGACCGAGCTATTCGATCACAACACACAGCATGCCGCCGTCACAACTAAAACGCCTCAAGGCGTCGCTGCGAGACCAGGGCGTCACCGGTCCTCAGAAGTCGAAGAAGCAAAAGCAACAGGACAGACAGGGCAACAACGACAGCAGAGTCCAGCGCAATGCCGCCCTTCAGCAAATTCGCGACAGCTTCAACCCTTTCGAGATCAAGGCCAACAACCGTCCTGCAAAATTTCAGTCCTTGACTGCCCATCCCAAGAAAGATGCTGTCCTCAGACCCGGTGTCACCAGAAGCATGGGCGAGGAAGCTGTAAGCTGTGTGCTCCTACAACCCAAGACCAGCACTGACCTTGTATAGCGTCGTGCTACCCTGTTGCCCGAGATCCAGCGCCGCAACAAGACTGGCGGAATCATCGACAGACGTATCGGCGAGAACGACCCGACCATGACACCCGAAGAGCGCGCTCTGCAACGTTTCGCCCAGGAGAAGATGCGCAAGAAGGGTGGCGCTTCTCTTTTCGATCTGGAAGCCGACGACGATTTCGAGGAGGCTGCTCTCACCNNTCACGGCGGAAAGGCTCTGGACCTCGACAGAGACGACTTCGACATGGAGGGGCTCGAGGGCTCTGATGACGAGTCAGACCGTGGTTTGAAACGCCGAAGATCTTCTGCGGGCGACGAGGACGATGACCAAGAAGCCATGTCGGACGACGAAGGGCAGGACCCTGACAAACCGGCACGCAAGAAGTCAAAAGCAGAGGTCATGAAGGAGGTCATCGCAAAGTCCAAGTTGCACAAATACGAGAGACAAAAGAACAAGGAAGACGACGACGATTTGCGTGAAGAGCTGGACCAGGGCTTGCAGGAGATGCTGTCCTTGCTCAGAGGTGTCAAGCCCCCTCCGAAGGCTGAGAAGACTCCTGTGGATGCCGGCATGAACCCTGAGCGTTTGGCCATGCTCCAAAGCAAATCGCGCGAGGAGACTGAGAGAGAATACGACGTCAGACTCAGACAGATGGCCATGGACAAGAGAGCCGCTCCCACCACACGCACAAAGACAGAAGAGGAGCAGGCTATCGAAGAAGCCTACCGTCTGAAGGAGCTGGAACAATCACGCCTTCGCCGTATGCAAGGCGAGGAGTCTGAAGAGGAGCCCGAGGTCGAGGATAAGAAGTCGAAGAAGAAGGCTGGTGTCGAAGTTGCCGCTGAAGACGAGGAAGACATGGGAGATGATGCTGCCGAATTTGGCCTACCGACTCAGCAATACGACGACAAGAAAGACGCAGTTGTGCACGACGACGAGGACGAGTTCTTGATGGAGGACGATCTGATCGCTAGTGGTTCTGACATCGACGTCAGCGACGAGGAAAGCGAGGACGAAGACGATTCGGATGTCGAGGAAGGAGCTGCCGCTGCCGATGAGGAGGATGAAGAAGACGAATTTGTTCGCGGAATCCTGGGTGACAAGGACGAGAAGAGCGAGAAGAAGGCAACTGCGCCGGCCGCTCCTTCTGGAATTGCCTACACTTACGAGTGCCCTCGTTCTCACGAGGAGTTGCTGGCCATCTTCGGGAAAATGGCTGTCGAGGACATCCCAGTCGCCGTTCAACGTATCCGTGCCCTTTACCACCCTTCGCTCACAGCCGACAATAAGCAAAAGCTCGCAGACTTCTCTGTTGCTCTCGTTGATCACATCTCATACATGGCCAACGAGAAGCAATCCTTTGCGGTCATCGAAACCCTCATCCGCCACTTGCACTCTTTGTCGAGGACATACCCGGGTACCATTGGCAAGGCGTTCCGTACACACATGTCTGCTATGCACGAGAGTGGTATCTTTACTGCTGGTGATTTGGTCATCTTGACTGCTGTCAGCTCCATCTACCCAACATCTGACCACTTCCACCAAGTAGTCACGCCAGCAATCACCCTCATGGGACGCTGGTTGGAGATGACCGCTCCCACGACTTCTAACTTGGCCACCGGTGCATTCATTGTTGCTCTATGCATCAAGTACCAATCACTATCCAAGCGTTACATCCCCGAGGCTGTACGCTACACCGTCAAGGCTCTGCAACTCCGTCCTCAACCCAGCGAGAAGGACTTGCAATCTCACGTCAACAACATCCTCGCCATGGCTGAGCTCTGGAGCGCCAAGTCAGCATTTGGTCAAATCTTCTCCCCAGCCGCTCTCTCCTCCCTTCAAGCTCTCAAGGGACAAAAGAAATCGTCTCAACACCTCTCTATCATGCTCTCACAGGCCCGCCTCCGCCGTCGCCCTCTCGAACTCCACCATCATCGCCCCCTGCCCGTCCGTACCTCGATTCCCAAGTTCGAGGAGAACTTCAACCCAGACAAGCATTACGACCCAGACCGCGAACGCGCCGATGCCGCAAAGCTCAAGAAGGAGTACAAGCGCGAGCGCAAGGGAGCCGTGCGCGAGCTGCGCAAGGATGCAAACTTCATTGCGCGCGAACAGCTGCGCGACAAGAAGGAGAGAGATGCAGAGTACGAGAAGAAGTACAAGAGACTCGTTGCCGAGATCCAGGGAGAGGAGGGTCACGAGGCCAAGGAGTACGAGCGAGAGAAGAGGATGCGCAAGAGCAAAAGATAGACTGCTTTCTTGCCTTTTGTTCTCTTTCTCCTATTTCTCATCTTGTTACTTGCATCATTGTATATATACCCTTTTGTCGGGCCAATTTATGTTTCCACCTCTTCCTTTCGGTCCAATCTGATATTCATGTATTTGCTTCTCAGTCTATAATATCGTGGTAGCAGAATGCATTCTGATCGCCTCAAGCAAGATGTTGGATCGCTTGGAGAGCAACCAATCGAAGGGTTCATTGTTCAATGACCGAGTATCGGTGGGGTTGTCTTCAGAATGTACAAGCCAAGAAACGGCAACCCTGGCCGTGAAGCTCGTCCATCAATGACGTCTCACCTTTGAACAACAACACATTTCATTACACTCACTTTCACTCTTGAACAAAGAAATTCGACCAAGGACGGGACTTTCGCAACAGCAAAAATGTCAGACTTACTACGCGCACTGCCCAGCATCAAAAACCAACACAACGCACCAAACCTCAGGCCACCAGCAATGCCCTTGACAACAGCAGACGAAGGCAACTCCTCATCCTCAGACAGTTCGGCATCCACAAATGACAGCATCGACACTCTGCGTCCTTCCGACTCTACAATCCCAACACCCACACCAAACCCATGGCCCAAATACTTTGAGCAAGAACTTTTTCTCGACTCACAGACAGAAACTCAACTTGCGAAATATCATGTCTATCTCACTCCACCGAGGGATCCGGCCAAAGGACCACTGTTTATCTGTCATCACGGAGCTGGAGCCACGGGAATGAGTTTTGCGTGTTTCGCTGCTGCGGTGAGGAAAGAAATGCCTGGAGCCGGCATCTGCAGTTTAGAAGCCAGAGAACATGGATCCGCCGTCTTTAGCTCCTCTAGCAACGAAGAAATTCTCGATTTCAGCATTGAAACACTGGTGACGGATACACTCGCCATGATCGAGGGAGTCAAACAGAGACAAGGCTGGAAAGTTCTACCACCATCAGTGTTGGTGGGCCATTCTCTGGGCGGCGCAGTCGTCACCCGCATCGCAGCCACTGGCTCTCTAGGCGCCCAATTAGTCGGCTTCGCAGTACTGGATGTAGTCGAAGGCTCTGCAATCGAAGCCCTGCTGCACATGAAAACCTACCTGGCCTCTCGACCATCGTCATTCGCTTCTGTGGACCAAGCAATCAATTGGCACATCCGCAGCCGCACAATCAGAGATCTCGAGTCTGCAAAGGCCAGTGTGCCTAGTTTGTTGGTTCCCAAGGACGATCGTTGGGTCTGGAGGACAGATCTTGGACGCACGCAGCGTTGGTGGGAAGATTGGTTTACGGGGATGAGTGGTTTGTTTCTTAGAGGCAGAGCTGCAAAGGCTCTGGTGCTCGCTGGCACAGACAGACTAGACAAAGAACTCATGGTGGGCCAGATGCAAGGTAACCACCTCCCCCTCCTATTGAAAAAAAAAACTGTGTACTGCAACTAACTTCACCTCTCCCCAGGCAAATTCCAACTCACAGTCATTCCAGAGGCAGGCCACTTCATCCAAGAAGACGTGCCGGAAAAGACGGCACACCTCATGATCGAATTCTTCAAGCGAAACGATCGGAGCAGTCTGGTCCTGCCGCCAAAAGTTTCCGATCTGCTCGCCCAGGGCAAAAGGGTATAAGTAGAAAAAAGAAAAAAAAAACAACGGATGGGTTAGTGATCAGAAAAAGGCTAGAATTAAAAACAGGGATAGAATCAGTCTCCAGGCGAACCAAGTCATCCGTACTTGGATGATTTACACGGCATATTGGGGTGTGAGAAGTTGAACCTCTAGTACTTCGCTTGGGTACATTTTATGTGGAACATGTTCCTCTTATTGGATCGACACGCGATTGCCATTTGGCTGTTCACACAAATCTCACGCCTTCAGTGTGGATACATAGCATCGATCAGTGTGGAGAAAAACAGATTTGCATTCTTGTTGATCGTGAAAATAGAGAAGGACCGACCTTAATGTCATGTCCCTCCTTCGAAAGGTTTTAATCAAGAACTGGAAGGATCAACTGGATGCATTGCTCCTCCTGGGAGAATCGAAGAGCATACTGCCCATCATCATGCCCTCCCTGTTTCGAGTCATGAATAATTATGCTTTTTGCTTGTTAATCATCAAAAACTGGAATCAATCGTGACTGTCGTTGCGTGAGGCCGTATAGCAGAAAAGAGGCAGAAATTCCAAAAAGAGTACAAGAAGAGGAGTGCAGAAAAAACAGAACAATCGTAAAGGTGCAAGAAAAGCAAGAGAGAAAATCTCAAAGGGGTATCTCTGGGAAGTAGTGTGCCTCCCAGGTGGTCGTCAAAAGTCGATGCTGTACCTTACGTACTGTCGAGTGCTCTGTGTGTCGTTCTCCTGTATGTACAAGATCTGTGGTTCCGTACGAGCTTCGGTCTCGATGCTCGATTGCAGGATCAGAAGACGTCCTCGGGCCACTCCCACTGTTGTTTGCCAGCGCCAGCATCGGTCTGTTCTTCTGTCGCCTTCTCCAGCGCGGTAGGCAAGGCTGGGACTGAGCCGACACCAGGGGTGGCAGTGACGATGTGGTGCTTTTCAATAGTGACGAGCGTAGGCTTCGTGTAGACAGCGTCGGGCGGGGGCGAAGAGCGGCGTTGCGAGGATGAAGGACGTTTGTTCGAACCTCTGGAGGTAGGTCGGGCAGTTTCATACTTGTTGACGAGGATGGACTTGAGAGGGTCGGTGCGTACGTGGATGGACTCGGCGTCAGCGGTGGAGATGGCAGAGTCGTGCTGCGAGGGGACGAGAGAGTTGGTAGAGTCGACGCGTGGGGCGACAACAATGTTGTCTTCTTCGTTGATGGGATCGAGGGTGTCCAGACTTGAGCGGCCGGAAGCAAGTAGGTCGACGGCCTGGTCGGTAGGGTGATGCTTACTGCTGTCCTGCTTCTTGGTGTTGGTCTTGTTCATACTACCATGGCCGACGTCGGGTCCAGGCTGGTTGATTGCGGGCTCGACATTGGCTGCCTTTTTGCCGGTGGACTTACGCTTCTTCTTTGGCTTTTCCTTGACAAACTCCAGTTCGTCTTCCTCGTCGTCTGCTGGGGGCTTGTAAGTGCCATCATCTTTGGACGAACTCTTGCGCTTCTTGGTAGGAGTCTTCTGTGTCTTGGACTTGATGCTAGCATCGAGAGCCCTGAGTTTGGCATCCAGACTGGGACGGTTTTCAGTCTCACTTTGGTCGGCGACCTCGGAAGAGGCAAGAGCGGCTGGGTCCATGGGAGCTTGGCTGTAGTAGTCGACAGGCAAAAAGGACTGAATCTCTGAACGAGGCGTGTCAAGCACAATGACCGAGTCTCTTTGCTGTGCAGGGCTTCGCAGATGAGTCAAGTCAAACGACTGAGAGTGAGTAGGCTTCGGTCTGACGAGCGAGGGGGTGTTCTGAGCCTGAGCGAGAGCGTCTGCCTGGATGAGGCTTTCTGAAGGAAGAGAAGGTAGCTTGCTACTGCTCAGACCAAATCTAGCCCTAGTGAATTTGGATTTGGAAGTAGGAGTGAACTTCTCGTAGCGGGATGGTAGAGGTGGGAGAGGAGAGGCGTTGGTGATGGCGTTGTTCAATTCACGACGAGCGTCAGCAAGTTTGGACTCGAGATCACTGACACGCTTGTTCAGCTTGACCGCTCTGTTGAGCTCCTTCTTAGATTGAGATCGAGGGAGTGACTGCAGAGTGAGTTGGTTGTAGGCCGGCTTCTCAGGTGACATGGACGGATTTCTCTTGTCCTTGTCTTCCGAGGTGCGCAGGATAGTCTCACTCAAATTAGCATGAGAGCGGCCACGCTTCAGGGAGCTCAAGGAAGGGGCACGGAGAGAGGCGCCACGGAGGGTGAAGAACGACTTGCGCTTGTTTATGAGCTTCTCGGGAGACAGATGTCGAGGTGATGCTGGCTCTGCGGTCGGGTTGAACAGAGCAGCCAGCCGTGGTGGTGCAGCAGCAGCATCGACGGTCAAGTCAAGAGAAGTGTCTCGCGAGTGGGGGAAGTCGGCATCTGGGCGTAGACGGGCATAGGCGGCAGCGTGACGGGGAGAAGTCAGAGGCTGGCGTGCGGGCGAACCGAATTGGCTGTTTCCACCAAGACGAGGCGACGTCAGGGCCTTGTTGGGCACGACGGTGAAGTTGAACTGGCCGGACTTCTTAAGTTCCTGATAAGCCTGTTCATACATGGCCTTGTCATCCATGGCCTTGTCGTCGTTGGTTGCACGCTTGCGGTTCTCCTCAATGTTCCTAACAGTGAGATCTTCCTTGGACTCCTTCCATGTGCGCGAGAACGACTCCCATACGTTGGCCGGGTTGAAGGTCGATGCAACCATCTTGCCGAAGCGGAAGAGTCCGCCGGCCGGCTTGACAGATGCGGTCGTCGAGGGAGGGATCGAGTCAAAGGTAGGGGCGCTGAAAGGTAGGGGTGGACGAGACTCGAGCGGCTCATCCTGGAGCGGGTGGCTGACAGTAGGCTTGAGAGCATGGTCGAGAATAGGCCTGGGAGTGTGATAGACTGCGGGGGTCGAGTTCTCTTGGTGGTATTGGGTCATCAGATCGTCGACGTTGGCCAGAGTGGGCAGACTGTTGTTCGAGTGGTCGCGAGTAAAGACACTCGGAGGTTGCGCGCTGGGCTTGTCGGACATGCTGCCTTCTTGGAAGCGAGAAGGGCGCGTGTTGTCCGGGATGAAGACGTCGGCGACATGTGCCTGGCGCTTGTTGAGCGACGACAGGCCGTAGCGGGCGTCTTTGCGGCGTATACTGCGAGGCTGCTGCTTGGGCGACGGCGATGGCCGGCTGCGCTTGGGCGTGTGGCCGTCATGCTGGCCCTGGTCGTGGTCGTGGTCGTAATCGTGGTCGTCGCTTTGGTCGTGCTGTCTCTCGTCGTGATGCGAGTGCGGGTGCGAGTGCGAGTGCGAGTCGACGAGCAGATGCACGTCTGCCTCGGGCACCTTCATGGCCCATTCCATCGTACGCTTTCGCTTGCTCCCGCTGGCAACCGGCTCCAGCGCCTGTCCGAACTCGCCGTGCAGTCCTGCCTCTTCTGACATGTTGTTTGCTTCGTTCCTGCCATCAAACACGTCAGCCCATTGCAATCTGCGCCCTTTGCTGCTGCGAACAAGCGTTGCAATCAGGCCAATCCCGTTGATGCCCTTTGTTTACACTCTGGACCCCTTCGACTGGGACCTACAGTACTTCTCTGCACTTACCGTCGATCTTAGCTGCAGCTCTGCATCTGTCCAGATAGTCGAGATCTCTACTAGCGAACGATCAATCCGAGTCGTGTCTTGCAGAGTCTTGAGCACTATGGCCGAGAAAGATGTGATCCAGCGACGACTCGTTGTCCCGACACTGCCGCCAAACACAACAGAACCGCCGTTTTTCTGCGGAGCGACGCACTGGACGCAACGAGACCCTGCGCGAGACGAACCACTCATCCGCTCCGTCCTACCGCTCGTCTAAATACATGAATCATCGTCACTCGACATTGTACCTCCTGATTCACTTTGCTCCCATTCCTCTCACCTGCACTTGTGCTCTGTAATTATGCTTTGTTTTAATTGCCTGTCATGTCTATCGTTGTCTCGTCGGGTCGTTTCATAATCTCTGGTTGCTTGCGGCACTTCTATTCCTCCTCGATTACATGTCCCGCCTGTTCGCTTAGTAGCACAAAGGAGATCATCCTCGCCGTCCCGGCCCCTGTACAAATGAAACTTGGCTATCGACACTTGCCTGTGCCAATCCTGCTCCGCTATCCACCCTTTAGTCATGGCTTGGGGGCAGAGGACGAGCAATCTCGCGTCCATCTGCACGTCTGTAGCTCATCTTCAAGCTCTCCAGTTCTGCAAGCTCGCTGTCATTTCCATCGTCAGCTACCAGATGACCGTGTCCCGACACCGATGGTCTAGCTCCCTGTCTCAGGGGTCCGTTCAAGTGGCGTGTGTCAAACACACGGTCATACGAGCGCTTGCCATTGATCTGGCCGTTTTCAGACACTCTAGCCATGTCGTAGTAGTGGTTCTGAGACACTGCACTGGATGGCGGCGAGATCTCGAGCTTCGTCTGGGGGACCAGAGACGTGTTGATTGGGGGCAACACATGGGGTGCGATTGCCGATGCACCGGCTGCTGATGCCTGGCTCATCTGTCTCATCTTGGGCGTCTGCTGAGAAGTGTAGCCGGGTTGTTGGTATTGAGACAAGTATGCCTGAGGTTGGCTGCTGTGAGGATAAGAAGAGGTTTGGATCATCGAGTGACGACGGGGGTCAGCGGAGACAGGAGCGGGGACTCCGTGCGAATAATCGACACTCATGGTTCTTGCAACAGCTGGCTCGTCGTATTGGGCATGCTGTTGAGTAGGGTGCCCATATCCATAATAGGCGGCGTGCTGGTGGGCAGGAGCGGGTGCTGCAGCTTGTGAATACTGGTACTGTCCATAGTGCATCTGAGGTTGAGGAGGTTGCATTGGTGGTGGCTGCATCTGAGCTGGCTGCTGAACGTAGGGTGCGGCGTACTGATGAGCAGGGGCCTGCGAGTACTGGGGCTGTGCAGAAGGAGCCGGTGATGCTCCAGGGTGTTGAGCAACGGCTTGAGGGGGGTACGAAGCCTGAGGGTATGTCTGCAGCATGTCATGTCCGGACGGACGGCGAGAGGNAGGTGCAGCTGCAAGAGATACGTGGCTGGCAATACTGGCCGATCTTTCGCGGTTCGCGGCTTCGGCACCAGGATGAGCCCCAGCCAGATGGGTTTGGTAGGTATCAGGGGTGGCTGAATGTCTACCGCGATCAGAGTAGCCGTCGTAGTCCTTGCCCTTTTCACGTCTACGCATGCGGACTTCACGTCTGATGCGAACACGGCATCCTTGATCGGCCACAGTGCGGCTCAGCTGGGTGCTAGAAGCAAGTCCAGGGAACTTCTTGGCACTGTAAACAGTGAACGGCTGGGACTTGACTTCGAGGCGGTGGGTGATTTGCGTTTCCCCCTGGGCAGCGGCAGCTGCGGCAGCCTCATCCAGCTGGTCGGCATCCTTGGGGTCCTTCAACTCCTCGTACAAGCTGAAACCGAGTCTATACTTTCCTTCATGGCGGACAGACAGATCAGGGAAGATGAAATAGCCAGCTTGGTCGGGGCGGTCCAAGTAGACCATACCGGCAACCGGAGTACCAGTCAAGACGGTCAATCGGGCTGGATCATTGTTAGGGACACGGCCCTGTGCAATAGGACGTGCCTGTTCCAGAGTTGCAAAGAGAAAGTAGTTCGCGTTCATGGCAAAGGTGATGTCGTTTTCCTTGTGCTCTTCGCCATCATAGATTCGAAGCTCGACGATTGGTGGAGGGTCGACAGGACGACGGTCGGCAGAAGNCTGATGTCGCGTCAGTATCATAGTTAGAGTGGAAAGTCAGAGCCACGCACACTTGGCACCAGAACCGCAGGCGCGAGCACGTTCAGGCTGTTGGAGAACTTTGAGCTTGTAGAGCAGGTGTCTTCCGTCACACGTGGTGCGCGAGAAAGAGGCTACAGTCTCGTTGGGGACTGAGATGACTCTGGGCTCCATGACGGCGGTGGTAATATAACCTGACGCGTCGCAACGATGATGTGATGGAATTTGTGTTCTTTTGATGTGCAGTGTGGTCAGCAACGGTATATCAAAACTGAGTGCGGGTCCGTGACAGTGGTTTGGAGAAGGAAAGAAGGTTTGGGCGAGCCTGAGCATCCAGATGTCGAGGTAGCTGGAAACGAGCTACCATCGCGTCGGCGTGGCCATGACACTCCCACGAAAAGAAGGATGCAAGGAAGGGAAGGATATAAGGACTCACCCTTGCTGGCTGTGTACGGAAAGGGATGTACGAATTGCGTGGTGCAGGCGCGATGAATGAAACCCGAAATAAACGCTGGCTTTGAACGAGGAAACGAGTGCGTCGGTAGGACTGTGGAAGCCTGTGGATGTCTCTGGGCAGCTCCCTCGACGTCAAAGAAGGATGAGTACAAAAACGAAGAAGGACGTTCTCTCGTCCAAACAGAAAAAGGCCTCAACCCAGGGACTCGGATCTGAAGAGTAAAAGAAGGTGGGAGTCGCGGAGGAAAAGGCAGGTACAAGGGAACAAACGACTCAGATCGTCGGAGGCCTGGGCGTTCTTGCCGCACGCCGCACGCAAGCGAAGTGCTCCTTTGCCCTAAACATGGCCACTCTAACTGCCTTTGGTAAGTCTGGCTCGGCTTTCCTTCTGCCCTCGCCTCTGGGATTGCTTACATGACCCATTCCCAGCTCCTGCGAACTGCATCTCGTCCGATATCCATGACCATGGCCGGCCATTGTTGACCGCGAGGTAGGGTTCCTTGTTGATTGCTCTTGTAACATAGCTCCATATCTTCACCAGGCCGGATGCTCAAGATGTGTGGTAGACTAACGGGCGGTTCTGGCGCCTCATTGTCTGTTGGCTGCTCCCCACTGCGCACCGTCCCGTTGTGGGCCCTCTCGGGGGCTTCCCAATGTTTGCTTTGCCATGTTCGCAACCCTCAGATCCACCGGCGCCTCATCCTGCAGTAACGTCTGCACTACCACCACACAGGAATCCGGTAACCGGCGCCGTGTCAGTATTCCCGCTGAGTTCCTCCTCGACTGGAATGTGGTTTCAGGTTCATGCCCGTTTGTCTGTACCCTCGCCTATTGAGATTATCGTGCTCTACTTGTATCAAGATAAGCCTGAGTTTATACATGGAGTGCGGCCTATCAGACTGTGGACATCGACTACTCCAAGCCAAGCGAGGTAATGTAATTTGCGGAAGCAGCTTTACCCGGCTGTGCCCTTGGTGAGCGCTTCCGATATCACCCACCAGGTAGGCTGGTATTGTGTTGCTGGAGCTTTCAAACTCCTTGACCGTACAGCCAGACGAGGCACATGCAGGGAGGAGACGCGTCTAAACAGCGCGTCGAGCAGAGATAGAGAGCTCAGTGAATCATCAAGGAACGCGAAGTGTTCGTCTGGTCGCATCGCTTACAAGGTTTCGAAATAGGCGGAGAAATTGACTGCACTAAAACCTCTTTCAAGCGTAGCTCGCGGCAGACACCGCTCGGCTCCAGCGGCAGTCGTGGTAAAAGTTGCTCTGCATAACCGTGCAGGGTCTGCCAACACATTAGCGATGGACAAGTAACTACCTTTAGCCATCCACGGCTTCCAAGAGAGCGCCTGCTCGAAAGACGTTTGTGTATAACACGCCATCTCAGGCGATCTGACCAAAGGCTTACTATTGTATGCGAAATGCATGTCGGAATCGTGTCTTGCAGGCTGCCTTAGTTGATGAAAAGGAGGGTGTCGTACTCTGCGATCGCAATGCAGGCCCGCACAACATTCACAAGCGGCGAGTTGTCCAATCGACGCAAGACCCGAGAATGGCTGACACGCTCCAAAGACGAGTGGCTGGGTCAGATCGGTCACCCACCAACAAAAGTACCCATTCCAATACGTTTCCAACACGAAACGTCTCTTCGTACATGAAGAAAGGGAGGGCCTTTCCAAAATGACGGCGACATCGAGATGAGGGAAACAAGATTGCACACTTGTCATCCGGACTGTGCTGTGCTTCTCATGCATATCATATACAACACGGACCCGGCTTGTCTGTCCAAGTACAGTCTCTCTTACAAACACGACAGATTTAAATTCTGCATGGCCTGACGAGGTAGAAAGCTGTCGACGTTCTCGCATCACACATTCAAAGATATCTGTTCCGTAACGTGTATCACAGCCGAACTCGCCCGCAGCTCCACTTGTAAGAGCGATGCTGTCAGAGATCCAGAGAAGTTGGTTCATCTGTCTCGGTGTTCCTACGCATCACGGCTACACGCTTGAATACTAAGAAGATAGGTTGCATAAATGAGCCTAGCCAGCCAATCTCTGACCTCGCTTCTTTTGTTGGATCAAAGAAGCTAATAGGTATCAAGCTACACATGCAAGTCGCAAAAATTGTGATTGACACAGAAAATAAAGATGGGCGCGATCATGCACAGTTTATTTACAGCACCCCAGTAGCGAAGGACCCTCTTCTCAACAACCCTCATGCAGGAGGGCGAAAGCAGTCGATATTGCAGCAAAACACATCCTGCTGACTCTTTGATTCTGACACTCGTTCACACGTTCTTACTTGCTTCAAGAAGCGCCTCAATGCAATAATGGGGGCAAGGCTATAGCACGGAAATAGTTGATCTATTCCTCTTTGGTCTGTCTATTGCCAATCAAGGAGACCCTCGACCAGGTCTTTGTCTCCTGTCAGTGCTGGCTGTCACCTGCAACTTTAAAAAAGGTAAAAAAGAAGTCTCGACCAACGAGAGGTCTCCCTTTCTGCATCGCAAACAAGCGGTCACCGAACTAAAGCAACCACACACCTTTTCGACTCTTTCAACATCACACAGGCGCTTGGGTTCCGTCGCTTAGAGATATAATGGGTTCTCGGCTGCCCCTGGGAAAGTGACCTCAGGCCCACACCTATGTCCACACCAACCACCATAGTGCCATGTAACCGCTTGAGATGCAATCATCCAACGTCCTCGCAACCAAAAGGGTGTGATGCAGACCATCGCATCTCCCAAGGAAACAGAAAACGTCCATACACCGATAACTCAAGGTCCAGACCCATGACCTACGTTGAGCAACTTGAACACTGACTGACTCCTGGCACGTACAATGTGAAGGGTCTTGGTGGGCGTCCCACAGAAGCGAACCATGACCGTCATGTGCCCATGTTCGTCATACCGACTCTTCTCCCGCTCGAAAAAAGTCCTAGCAACAAGTGTCAATTCAATCATCTAGTAACGACGCGTGGTATATTTCGGGTTTTTCAATCCCGGGAGATATTGCTTGATCTACCATCAATTGGTATATATTTCTTCATCAAGTCCAACAGTATATCGTGGTCAGCTTTTCCAAGTCATCACACACGCACCTGCGCAGATCGACACCAAATTCAGATGTCTATTGAGTTTCCAAATGTGGTAAAGTTTCCTCTCGTCAAGGATAAGGGAACCAACGTGGTCTATCCCAATCTCTTGAACGGACTGTGTCCATATCCAATAGGCAGAGTGATGAACCCTGTCTGATCTGGGATGATCAGCGCGGACTATATCGTCCTTTCTCACACTTTGTCTCTATGCATTCAACACTACAGCCCCAGTGACTGCTGGTATCTGCACATTGTCTTTGGACAGGCAGGCAGCATTCACTGAAATTCGCCATGCACCAAACTCCTTGAATGTTGTAGTCTGAGTTGCCCATTATGATTCATTATGTATGCATCACAAGCCTTGATACAGGTAAGGAATATATCTGACGCTATGCTGTTGTCCCAGATCAGCGGTAGCAAACAATGAAGGGAGGAAACTGCGTTCGATATGCTTCGAAAGATCTCTTTACCTCGACTCCGAATCTGGGTTCTGTCTGGTCAGAAATCTTTGACATTGCATTCTCCTCGTCTCATAGCACACAGCTTGTCTGGTACACACACATACAGTGTCGATGAGCGAACATAGAAAGTGTCTTGACTATATGAGCCAACGGTCTTGCACAAAGGAAAATCAATGTGAAAGGGAACGTTATATAAGAAACATGAAACGAAGTATGTAGAGAGGGTAGCTGGCTTCACCCTATAAAAAGAAACAAGGAAAGTAGAGAAAAGGAAAGAAAAAACGCCCTTGGAAACAGCAAGACCTCCTGGTCGGAAAAACTCCGTTTTCCAACCTCCCACGTTCGTGCCAGTTTATTCATAATATGGATAAGTTTTGTTCGTCACCGGGTACCGATAACTCCGCCGAAAAGAACGGGAAAGCAATGACACGCAAAGGACGCTGTGCCCAAGCAGTCTTTGAGTCGAAGCTGTAATGCATCATGAGCGGACGTCATATGTACATATTCACATCGTTGCATCGTCGATTGCAAGATCGAATGGTGTCCCGGAGTGTCGATTGCAAAGTGCCACTGTGAGGGCACACATCTCGAAGCTCATGCATGGGTCATGTGAAAAGATCTACGCATATCGCATATCTGCGATAGAGCCCTCAAAAGGTGCTCCTTGTGCCGTCTGAAGACCTGATGCAGCAGAACCCTGTGACATCCAGGCGCTGGCAGCACCTTGTGCCAGTGCTTGCCATTGATCTGCGCGGCCTGTCTCTTTCTGGCTGTAGAATCGAAGAGCCATCTCCATCATCTGCACTTCTGAAGTCTTTCCTACATAGTTGAAGACTTGTGTTTGCCCTGGTGGGGGCGCTGTGTACTGTCGCATGGGTGACGGTGCGATTGCCACTGGCACGATCCCGTTCTGGCCTGGAGGTAGAACGCAACAAAGAGCCTTCTCGCCCCAGAAAGTGGTAGCCGTAGCAACCTGGTCGCCGAACATGACCTCCATGCCAGGTGTGAAGCCGCTGCCGTACACCGAGACCTCAATACCACCAGATGGCGGGCCTTCGGACGGTGTCACCTTGTTGATGATGGGACCAGGCCGATCTGGCTCGGCCATGGCATTAGTCATAGATGGGTTTGACATGGCGAATGGGTTTTGGCGATTTGGCATAGCGTTCGCTCCGCCATGCGCTTGTTGTCTTTGGAAAGCGGCCAAGTTGGGCCCGACCAATACAGGACTTGGCGCTCGGCTCTGGTGAGCTGAACTTGGGGCAGAGTAGAACGCTTGATATGCAGCGCCGTCCATGCTGTTTGTTCGGTTCAGAGCAGAGAATGGGAATGTGGTGGTTTCAATAGGAGTTGATGGACCTGTGTGGAAGTGGGCACGCGATGCCGAGTGCGGCATGGTGATATAAGACGGATCGTTATTGCTACCGATAAAGCCGGCATTGGTAGGCGAAAAGGGCGCCTGAGCGGTGGGTTGAGCCATCTGCTGGTTCGCCTCCATCTTGGTCATGGTAAGCGTACTAGGGATTCTTCGATGGGCAGATGATGATTTGCGTTTCTTGCTGGGGCCTGCTTGACCTGCGCTGGTAGGTGAGCCAGGACGGGACAGATTGCGTGGTGTCATTGTTCCGGGAGTAGTGGCTTGTGAAGGGGNGAATCCTTGCATATGCATGTTGTTAGGCTGATGGAACTGTTGGCCACCGTAACCAAGGCTTTGCAGGTTTCCCGTCGATTTAGAGACAGACATTGCAGGCATGTGAGAGTGCAAGTCAACCATCGAATGCGAGGTAAAGGGAGCCTGAGCCGGGAATTGGCCGTCGTACCATACCTGGCCAGGCACGCTCGACATGGGGTGCGTCTTGTGGTCGTCGGTGATCAGGATCGAGTCAGATATGTCTTGGGCCACGACATTGCCTTGGTAGTCCTTGATGGTAAAGATGACCTGGAAACCATCCTTCTCGTTCTGGTGGCGGCAGTAGCATGCAATGCGCATGGGAGCCACAACCTGCATCGCAGTCTCTGGTGGGCGGAAGTAATCAGAGGATGTGACGCTGTTGTCCTTGGGCGCTGGCGACTGCTGCCAGTCTTGCCATGGTTTGTACTCATTGGTGTTGAAGACAATGACGCGCTCCGTCTCATACTTCTCCCAATGTGCTTGCTCTTCCTCCTTCTTTAGCTTCTTGCGTGCAGCTCTCTTGCGCTCACGGTTAATGCAATTACTGCAGATACGCACTTCTCCGCCATTGGCCGGCTTGTCGTTCTCGTCCACTTCCTCTTCGCCTGCCTTCTTCCCCGCATTCTGGCCTCGTACCTGGATCTGAGCATTGTCCTGCTGCGCTGCTTGATTCATGGCTTTCTCACGGAGGTGAGGTTGGTTCATGGCACTGGTGCATACAAGCATGGTGTGTAGCTCGAGTGTGTCTTCGGCCAGATGGACTTCCTTGGCTAGCAGTTTGGCCTTTGCAATAGTATGAGTTGGCAGATGCAGCATCTTGACGCGCGGCGGCAGATAATCCATAGTCAAGCGAATGTTGATTTGTGTCTCGACTCGAGATTTTGCTGGGATGGGTGCGACGTGCAGAGGGATGCGGTCACCCTGGGCTGTAGGAGGCTTGGATACTGCCGGCCTGGGAGCGTTCATCACGGGTGAAGGCGTCATGGCGAGAGCGCCGGGCGATGCGAAGGCATGAGCATAGTCATTGTTCCACGCAGGGTTTTGGTTTTGTGCCGAGTTGTTCCACATCTGGTTTGCGTTGAACATGTCATTTCCTTCCGAGGAAGGTGTGGGGTTGTTGAACATGGCGTTGGGCGAGGCCTCTTGCGTTTGTGATGCCTTGACCGAAGCCGGCGATGCGGTACTCGAACCAAAGAAGAAGTTAGACGGCTCGAGGGTCCCAGNCCTGCGCATTGAGTTAGTACTGACTGAATATTCGACACAGATTTAGGGGCATACCGGTGGTTCGGGCTTGATGTGCATGTGATGAGAATAGTTACGGTCAACCATGTCCATAGGCTGGCCGCCAGGACTACTTGCAGCGCTGCCAAAGTGGTTGGCAAAGTCTTGTTCTAGAGAAAGATTGTGTAGAGAGTGCAGCGAGGCCATGTTAGTAGTGCTGCCGGCATGAGAGTGCATCATGGGCTGTTGTTGTTCGAGCTTGATAGCCTCAAAGTTTCCTGGCGGAGACTCGGAAGTGGCCGAAGTGTTCTTGCGCTTTTCTGCCACTCGTCTCGGAAGACGAGTCTTGCGACGAGCTCTCGGCTGAGCNNGCGACGAGACTAGCGATCGCGAGTTATACTGTTGGTGTGAGTGGGCGTGCTGGCCGTCGTCGGTCTTGATGTGGTAGCTGGGGCTGTCGGCTTGCACGGTCGCGGCCGACATGTCGAACAGGCGAGCGCCATCGAAGGGCGACTCGGCGGCGGCGCCCAGGTTGTCGTAGAGATTGGAAAAGGAAGGGTCGTCCCACATGGACATGTCGGTGTCCTGGACGACGTGCGGGTTTGGATCCTGATCCATGACTGGTCCGGCGCGGTCGGTGGTGCGAAGCGACTTCGCGGGGTGGGTGGGGGAGGGGCGTGAAGGGCGACGAAACGATTGTGGGCTGGTGGGTGTGGTGGTCTCAGCAAGTAGGCAACCAAGTTCCGGAGTCGCGAGTATTATCAGAGGCCAGTTCAGCTCGCGCAGGGCATGGTGTGTCCGGGTGGTCGTGTACTGGTCGGGAGACGCGGTGCCAGTCGTGCAAGCGGCGGGCAGCGGGCAGCGGGCGTGCACCTAGTGGCTGTGTGTCGCAAAGGACGATCGCTATGTTGCGGCCGTCAATGTCAGTTGCAAGAGCGAGGTCGGTCGGTCAGCAGCCAGCGACAGGTCGAGCGCAGGGCAGGAGGATGCAGGTCGTGTGTCAAGCAAGAGCGAACGGCAGCCGGCGAGACCTGTTACGAGCAACTAGCAGCAACGCTGGAGTGCAGGCNNCCGGCGGCGGAGTACTCGGTGCGCGTGCGCTGTGCAGCCTTCCTGCTCAGTGTGGAGATCTCAAGTCTTGGGTATCCTCAGACCTATCAAAGCCAAATCTGCCAATATTCTTCTCTGTCCAACCCCTCGAACATTCGTCTACCCTGCTGCTAAGTACTCTCGCTCTCTGTCGTCCTCGATATCAACCACTCTCCAGCTTCAGCACTCGAGACTCGACGTGACGNNACGACTCGAGTCCTCTCTGTCTTCCAACTTCCCGCTCGTCCAACTTCCCCTCGCGAATTCGTCATGCACGCCAAGCNNTGTCCGAGCTTTGCGCCTCCCACAGTCGNNTTTAGTCGTTCATAAGAACCGCTGCAGCAGTCGCTCTCTCGCGTTTATTATTGTTTCTGAATATCTCTTCAAGCAAACCCATTGTTGTCTGCAGCACTATGCAACTCTCAGTTGCTTGCATCCTGTTTCCTTGAGAGCTTTGGTATCCACGNNTCGTGCCAATGCCTGCGTGTCATCTTTCCATATTCGGTACTTCTGCTTCGGTCTTCTCCGGTCCCGTCACCAAGTACAGTACCGAACTTCCTTAGGACCCGCCATCTTTCCCAGCCCGGCTGCTCTGACTTCCTGCCCTTATGCTTTGGAATACAGGAGCAGTAGACAGCGGGTGTTTGGACATGACATGTCACCTCGCGGCATGCCTCTCGTTTGAGTTTCGGATGTGCCTAGCAAAGCACTGTAACGGTCCGAATATATAGACAGCTGTGCCGTGACTCGCACGGGGATCTGCAATCCTACGAGGTACCAGCGCATAAGTACCTCTGAGGTTGAAGTGCCACTGCATCCCGATCACGACACTTTCCTGCGTGGTAATATCTGTCTCTTGTTTATCCTTATCCTAGTCCTGTCCGTTTGGCAGACCCCACTCTTCGAGCAGTTGCTGCATGCGATATTCTGTCGCCCATCCCGTCTCTCGCTGGATGCTCTGCAGTAAATTCAGCACGCAGCCACGCATAGCATCAACCTCATCCAGCGAATTGCCTTCACCAACCGCAGTTATCCTGGCGGTGGAATCTCGCATGCCCAATACCTGACCAGCCGTGTACAAAGGCTGAACACTGTGAATCCTCGCGCTGTCGTTCTTCAGACCAAGGCCGATGCTAACAATTTCCTCGGCGTGTTTCCTGCTCTGCCGCAAGATGGATGCGTACGATGCGTGCCGCTGAGCTAGAGACCACGTATTACCCTTACTGCTTGTACCGGGTTGCTTGATGTGCTTTGTGCCCGTCGATTCATGAGGTTTGTTGAGGAGCAGCTGGATCTTTGCAAAGTGGAATGATTGCATCGTTGATGCACACATGGGCCGAGCGAACCATTTCAATGGAATCTTGGTGGCACTTCTCACATTGTNTCTGTTGCAAAAACAGGTCAGCTTGCGTTCAATGTGCGGTCAACTCATTAGGCTTACATTTCTCTTGTCGGGCCATTCTGTCGCGCTTGGTTTGAAGCTATGTGGCAGTCCNNCTGTAGAAATACTATATCAGCATCCACGACTCGAAGCGGCCGGTTTAGTTCTTACCTCGAACCATATATCCAGTTGCTTTTCCAGCCCCTGCCAGTATTCTAGGAGTGCTATCTGTCGAACACCCAAGCCCATCTCATGTGGAAACTCGTCACCAGCAGAAATAAAATTAACCAGCTTCATCATGAGCCAGATCAATGCATTTGATACCATGTCGTCGGCCATCGGCTCATGCACTGCAGGATCGTTAGATGGCGAAATGTATCCCGACTGTGAGATGTGCAGTCCAGCAGATCGCCACATGGAAAGGTCGGTTGTATCTAGTCTAGTGTTGGTATTGTTTATGACTGGAAGCTTCATTAGCATATTCCAATCCGATCTGTGGCATGTCATAACTCACANGGCGTTCAGCATCTCTTGTCGACAGATATTCCAAAATACAGCCCGACGCCCCTTTGTAGATGTGTTTGGCCGTAAGGTAAGCATTGGGCTATGATCTGGGGCAGTGTTCGACAGAGGCATTGTACCGTCTTTCGCGATATCGAACAAACTCTTAGCACCGTCCAGATGCCTCGACCATTCTATGCCTGATGCATCGAGAAATTCAAATACACACAGGATGGCTGTTGTGGCAATCATTTCATCAGAGTCCGGCCGAGACAAGACAGGCGGAGACTCTGAGCGATGATTGACGCCCAGTCCCATCACAGCGTCTATTGGTAGTACGGCCGTGCTTGGTGATTGTCGACCAACAGATACTTGTCTGGTTTCATTCTCCAGTGCTTGTCTGAGTAGCGTGATCGCTTGGTCGTAGTAGTATCGAGCCTTGTGAGACCACTCTGCGGGGGTTCTCTTGGAGCCGGAACCTTTTGGGTGCTGTGACGTGATTCTTGTTCTTCCTAGAGCTTTGGCCGACAATGCAATGGATGCGTATAACAGTAACGGACTAGAAGCTGCTTTTAGGGGTACATCAACTGCAAAGAACGATCCCAGATCAAACAAGTCCATCCATTCACCCGGACCTTCTGAGAAGTGACGTAGTAAGAAGGGCACGTCCTCGTCGCTCTTTGGGTCGAAGTCACCTGGTCCAGAGTCTGACTGGGGCTCGAATAGATTCATGCAGGTTTCTGAAAGCTCAGTATCAAGTCTTGGATCTATACGTGGCGAGAAAGAGCCCGGTTCATCCATTCGGCGAGCAGAGTTTTGGAGGTAATGGTCGCCTGAAGCTGCAGCAGACAATGCCTCTAATCCATGGGTCGAACTTGGCATAAATGGATAAGGATACTCGGTTGTGGTATTCCAGGAGAGGTCGATCCGCTGTTCTGGTTCAGCAGTCTCTGAGACTGTGTGGAAGTGTGATGTATCCGGCTCAGTGTAGGGATTGGTGGTATGCACGAACGTAACNNTACCTGATGTTAGTAGGTGTCTTGAGTTTCCCGAGTTCAGGTTGCTCACGGTTACGGGGATGGCCACCCAGACACTGTCTTTGCCGAATGTTTCCTTGTATCCATAGAAGCTCTTGAGTCCACCATCAACATTACTGGTGCTCGATCCATTCATTGATGCATTCTGCTGATGTCTGAAGACAACGCCTGGACTAGGCACGCATTGACGACTAGCCTTTGTGCATTGTCCGCATACTGAAGTAACACTTTGTCAGCTGTAGTTGACTTCCTGAACATTATCATCGAGGTTTTGTGTAGCCTTCTACTAACTTCATTGCGGTGTGGGGGCTGGCAGGAGGTGTGCACGTAGAGGTAAAGGTACACGCTTCGATGGGAATGAGCTTTCGGTCCATGACACTTACTTGGCTTTTGTTCATCGCACTTGAGCTATGAGATTGTCAACAACAATCTGAGGTTGTCTGAGTGAAAGAAGCGTACCTTGCGATTGCGACATGTCAAACTAGCAGGACCAGATTATTAGCCATGCGAAACCTTCGCCTTTATGACAATAGACAATGCACTCACCATCCAGTTCTTGACCGCATTGTGAGTTCTGGCTTTACCAATCATTGTTTTCCGTTAACAACATGCGCGCTCGGATGTAAAGAAGGTTGAGAGAACGATGAGTGGGTGGAGGGATGGGACTGAATCTGGAGAGGTCAGGGTTGTCCTGATAACATAATTTAACGATTGAATATGATCCTCGTACTATCACTAGAGCTAGTGAGATCGATAGCCTCAATATTTGGAAAACTCGGAGTCCTTATGGTGCACCAAACATGTATTTGACTGGACTGTGTGGGTTGTGCTTGTTGCAGCGTGGTGCGATATGTTTTCTGTATGAACGTGCGAATCGTGCGAACCGCAACACCCAACAGATCGAGTGCAAGCAAGACATAACATCTAGCCACATATTGTGACTTGATACACACGAACAGACAGCTTCTATCCTTCTTTATTGTTCTGATGATAGTACATCGAAGATACTTTGTTTTCGTTATGTAAGTAGCAGTAATTTCTGCATCTCCTCGTGGATGCCTCATAACACCCTTGTCTCCAAAACGCCTACGCCATGCCGAGCTTTACCAAAAGATGACCGAGGACAAGTGTCATAGGGCCGCAGCAACTACTTTGCCGTCTTTGCCTTCTTTTGGGAGGCTCCACTTTGTTTTCCGCATCACTTCCTCCAGCATCGGCCATCTCCTCATCACTGTCGCCACTGCTGTCGTGGGCACTGTCGTACTCCTCAGCAACATCGGATTCAGACTCAGTGTGGAAGTCTTCGTCGACAGATTCATCGTCTTCGTCGGCTGAACCACGAGCGGCAACGACTTCATCGTCTGAGGAATCCAAGTCACCATCTTGCAGCACGGCTGCCATCAAGGCACCTTCTTCCTCCATCTCATTCTTAGTTTTGATGCCCTTCAGCTGGAAGAAGTTCTCCAATGACTTTTGCTCTTCACGGTTGATGTTCGAGAATTGGTGCTCACCACCACCCTTGAGCGAAACGGATATGTCAAAGGTACGGGAAGCACTCACGGCGCCACCGACTCTAGACATAGTGATGGCGGAGACGTTGTCAAAAGCGATGTAAGTAGCAGGCTTAGGCACGAAGAGGAAAGCGCGTTCCAAACAGAAGAGATGACCCTCGTTGGCCTTGACCGAGCACTTGACACCGGACTGCTGGTGGTGCGAGTTGTAGTCGCGACTGGGTTGCAATATCTTCTTTCCTGTCAAACCGAGGAAGATTTTTGAGATGACAGTGGCGATGGGTGCCTCGTAACGAGGTTGCAGTTTGCCCTTGTACTTGTTCTCGAGATCTTCTTCTGTCATGTTAAGATCGAGGACAATGTCCTCTTCGCGCTTGAATTGCATGACCAAGAAGGGGTAGCGAGTTTGACCCTGGCGTAGCGGAGGATCAAGGCCAACACAGATGAGCTGGTGGACGTCGTCGGGCTTTGGGAGAAGGAAGAACTTCTTGATGGAATCGTACTGGATCTTGTAGTCGTAGGTCTTGCCACGAAGACGGAGGGAGCTCTCGTAGAGGTCGATATCGAAGCGTCCACGGGGAGTGAGGTGCAGAATATCGAGGAAGGTAGCGAAGGTAGCGCCGGCAACTTCGCCGATTTCTGCTTTGTCCATGAGCATTTCGTAGAAGAGGTTGGCTGCGTTTTGCTGGTCGTCCTCGCCGTCAGCCTCGCTGCCGTCTTCGTCGCCCTCTTCCTTCTTCTCCTTGCGGGTTGCTGTTCCAGGGATGTAGAAGCGCATCTCGACCATCTGGTCGACCGAGCCGCCAGCCTTCTTGCCCCTGCCTCTTGCACCTCCAAGAGCGCCGTTCGTACCCGTCTCGTCGCCATCGCCAGGAAGTGAGAATTCGACAGCGACCTCGTTTTTGCCAGCGAGGTTGGTGTTTGAGATTTCGGTATAGGGGATCTCGAAAGCGGGTTGGTTGCGCACGTTGAAGGCGAGTTCGGCCTTGCCAAAGTCGGCCTTTCCCCAGTTCCAACCGCGCAGGGCATGCTCTTTCTGTTCGAGGTTGATGCTGTACCACAGCTTGAAGCATCTGGACAAACGGTCGTAGTCNNCTGCGGCAGAGTTAGCTTTGTCGAAGCGCGACGATAGACGTATCAGGCGGCGTACATCGAGCATGAAGCCATCCAACTGAATGACGCCGGAGTTCCTTGAGTAGATCTTGACTTCAAAACCTCTTGCAGCTCTGCTCCACTGTGATGAGATGATCTCGGCCTTGTCAAGGGTGAAAGTGTCGCCAGGGCCCGATGGTTTCCAACCTAGACCAGACTCGGCAAAGCGACATTTGCCAGTCTGCTTGGAGAGATCGAGGTAGATGTTGTCAAAAGTCTCCCTGCAACACATGCGTCAGCACCTGTATCGCTGTCTTGGCGTGCATCGCCGCAGTCAGTGTTTAAAGTGCGGCAGCGTTACTCACATGATGGGCAATTAATTTGGTGTGTAGTGACGAAGGCGCTGCTGTAAGCCTCCTCGGAAAGTGCGAGAGGACAGAGAAGAAGCGGCGGCGAAGCGAGCTTCGAGAGAGTTGCGCGGCGTGTTGAGGCACAGATCAGAGCAAGCTCGTCGTCGGTAGAGGCAGTGAAAAAGCCGCGAGAACAATGTACACAGATAGAAAGGTGTAGCCAAGGCAGTTGTTGATGGACGGATCTAGCCTGCGCAAAGAGAATCCGTCGCGCTCTTGCGCGTGTCGTCGCGCGCCAAGGGTTCATGTGAAAGCTGTATCTAAATAGGCATCTACCATGATCTCTTGCCATTTTTCAACACCATCTGATTGTGATGGTCGAGTCTTGACAGCAATCACTCTGATAAGCATGTTCTTTCAGTTGCAGTGACATGATGCCAGAAACTCAAGTCATGGTTTATTCGCTATCTAGAACCAGCTCTGGGATCCTCCCTGTTAACAACAAATCGTCCTTGAACCCCCATTAGCTGAATGTTGCAGTGTTGCTTCGTTGTTGGACACAGCGCTGACCGCACGAGGAGCAGAAGCGCAGCAGCTTCCGCAGCTCATACAAGGCCTGTTGAATCATCATGTTGGCCAAAAGCGTCGCGATAGTCGTCGAGCTGTCTGCCCAAGCGAGCTTATATGTCAACAAGAGCTTCCGCAGATTACGAAGCAAGATCTCGACCAGATTTTCTGCCGTGATTGGTCACTGGATAAGCCTAGATCGACCGGACTTGATCCTTGTGCATATTGTCAAGCCAGTCAATCCCAGTCCACGCGCTGCGCCCGCTCTCCAATCTGGACCAAAACAGAGCACATCATTCCATGCTCAACCAGAGTTGGCACCTATCCGAGCATGGTACATGTACCTATCACAAGTCCTGCTGTTCTTGTATCTTGACAAATCCTCCGAGCTCCCAATGCAGCCTGCCATGCCATCCTGGACTCAGGCACACCGCGTTCCCCACGTGTCGAACCCCAAGTGGTGTCTGTCAAAGTTGCGATCCCTGAGCTGAATGGCCCGCTACGGCAGCCTTGTACATGTGCTTCCAAGGGGGTGCAGCGAGTTTCAAGGGAGGTCAAGATGCCCCCTCTAAATGCAGGAACATCAATATTATCCCGACTCCAGAGTCTATTTTTGCAAAGTCTCTTGTACACAGTGCTTTGACTTGTCTGTCGCAGCATCATTCCGTGTATGATTGTCAGTCAATCTGTGAATCCTCATTCGGGCTAGCCAAAACCACAAGGATACTTCCAAGTACTTGGCCGGAGTGTCTCTCGAGTCTGAATCCTTCCGCTGATTTTATTGACAACTCAACCTTATAAAACGACCGTGAGAAGAGGATGTACTCGAGTACTTGCTTCTCCACATGCATGAGCCCTATGCAACTCACCCAAGCGAGCCATATGCCTGCTCTTCTGGAACTGTATTGGGAGTATATTATTGGGAAATGATCGCACGAATATGACCGAATCCATCGGTACTTCTCGTCGCATCCGCGTTCGTGGTCTGGACGGGTCATTACCAACAAGAAGTTGCTGCTTTGTCCACTATGAGACGAGTGCAAGATGCAAGCGAGTCTGCGAAAGTCCATGCGCACTTGGAAGGACCGGCCGTCCGATGACGGCTACCATCTTTGTGCGGCCATCCCAACGCCGTAAGCTCTGGCACGTCTATGAGCTTTCACAACTAGTCATTCGCACCGGTGTCAAGGTGTTCTGGACAGCCACTATGGCTTCCATCTCGCGTGCGACTGCTGAACCTTGACGAATTCTGGGGTTGAAGTCTCTTCCCACGAGATTCACATGGCCTGTTCGAAAACGGTTGGCTTCCATCGCCCATCATTTGCCGGAATGGGAAAGATCGCCTCCCCGTGCACGGATCGTTGCTTGGGTGTTCTTCCCTAGAAAACGTGCCTAGCCCTCGCGCGCTCCGGAACGCCAGTCTTTAGTCGTTGCGCCATTCGGTATCATTGGTGTGCTTCTCGCAGAATGCCCTTCGAAAGTGGTATAGCTCGCTCGGTGACNNCTCCTGCCAATTGCTGCCACGGCACTAGGACATATCCGACACCAAACGGTCGGGGAGGCCATGCAGACTGCTGGCGCGACAAGCCTGCACCAGAAGGAAATTACTGTTGCATGTCAAGTGAAAGCATTCTTGTCATGAATCCCCTCGTGTTCTGCGGGTCGTGCTATCCCGACTTCTGGCAACGAGATCGTCTCCCGGCATTCTGGATGGGCTGGAGCCGGACAATAATTGAGCGNNGGAGCAAACGAACCCAAATCATCGCATCTGACGCTGNTATATCGTCACTCTACTTGCTGCCAGACGGACAGATCTGCAGCCANNATGCCAGCCATCAAGTCCACGATCCAATAAACTTTGTGCAGCGACGCCACGGTGTAGGTTGATAAGCCTCATCAAACCGTAGGGCAGAAGCGACAGCGCCCATTCCTTTGGGTAGACCTTGACCAGGGTCCACTGACTGAGTCAAAAACAGTATGTGGTTCGTGTGCTGCGGTTCCGTTTCTGGAGGCGCAAAGACTTCCACATGCCATCTGGTGAGCCCAATGCGAAACAGATAAGAGCTCATGCTCGCCCCCGAAGCGAGAAGATCACAGTCCAGTCCCCTTGATATTCTCCTTCTATAAACGAGTTCAGCTGTGTTTTTACAATCAAGGCAGGCCTCGAACAGGAACGAGCTTGAGCTTCAGACAACCGCTCCTACCAACTGCGTCCCGCCTTTCCCCAATCGGTAAGGTACCCAGCTGTCTCTTGGAGGATCTTCCGGTCCATCACTGCATTTGTCCTATCCTCGGATATCTGCACCCTATCATTGCGAGCAGATCGTTCAGTGCGGTTGCTTGATACGGGAAGTTGATTCCATTTCTTTTTCTTCTTGCCTAGTAAGTCTTAAAGAGGATGGTTAAAGCACACACTTAACAGATGCTTACCCCATCTTCAGGAACCTCTTGATCTTTTGTGGATTTTCGCCTCTGATACCAGTCTGCTGGGACAATCAATCATCCACACAACAAAGATCGACATGCTGGCTTTCAGTCCTTGCCCTATCAACATGGCGACTACACAAGAAGAGGAATATCCTCTGTACGCATTCTCTGGGCTTCCAACACATACACCGACTTACCAATCCGGCCACTTTGCGATGCCCCAGGTCGATAGCAGCTTCAACTCATACAACATTGAGCAGAACAGTGTTTCTGAAGCACCCTCCAACTACATCCTAGAATCACATAACTCCTCAAAGTACACAAAACACAGTGTACAGCTTTCGACACCTCTCTATTCGCCGACCAACACCTCTGCTAACTACTTCGATCTCCGACCAAACCGTTCGGTCAAGTCCGAGTCGGCTGCTTCGATGCTTTCCTCGTCCAGAGGGTCTCCCTTGATGGGGTTCGAGTCATCCTCGGCCTGGACTCCGGTACACGGAGTCGGCTCCAGCGTCCTCCATCAAGGACAGCTCAATCATCAGATGCTTGTCAATGATACTTTCAACTATGCTGCCCTCTCACTGCCCGAGAAGCCGGGATGTGTTGGTAAGCTTTACATACTCTTCCGCGCGTCAACCAACATTCTAATCTCTGCCTGACANGACCCTACCCTGATTCAACCCCTCTCGCCCACTCCACCAACAACGCAGATGCAGTCTGACTCCAAGCGTCTGTTTCCTCACCCTCCATCTCCGGCACCATCATCAGTGCACTCAAACAGAAGTTCGGGTGTTCTCAGAACCGGCTCAATACGATCCAACCGACCAACCTCCCCTTACGTCCCATCACAGTCATGGAACCCCTATCCCTTATTATCATCATCAAGGCGCCAGTCTGTTTCTTCGGCACACTCACACAACTCCCGTCAGAGCCAGTCCTCGTTGGACTCTGAGGAGAACAAGGGTATCTGTCCTATTGCATCCTGTGGTAGACACATCAAGGATTTGAAAGCACATCTGCTCACCCACAAGAATGAGCGACCCGAGAAGTGCCCTATTACCTCATGCGAGTACCACGTCAAGGGCTTCGCTCGAAAGTACGACAAGAACAGGCACACTCTGACCCACTACAAGGGCACGATGGTCTGCGGTTTCTGTCCAGGAAGCGGCAGTTCCTCAGAGAAGAGTTTCAATCGTGCCGACGTCTTCAAGAGGCATCTTACCTCGGTACATGGTGTCGAACAGACCGCACCCAATGCTCGTAGGAGAAGTGGTGGAAGCTCAGGCTCTAAAACTGCCCACAACAAGATCGGCATCACTGGCATGTGCTCAACTTGTGGTGTCGCGTTTGCCAACGTCCAAGACTTCTATGAGCATCTCGACGACTGCGTCCTTCGAGTCATCCAACAAGGTGACCCTTGTGAAGCCATCAACGAGCGAATCTTGAGCTCGATGGTCGATGACCAACAAGTCAGAGACACCCTGGGTAGACACTCTTTGAGCAGCCCTTCGAGCCTTACTGGCCCCCTCGCCTTTACCGATGAAGACGAAGATGATGAGGACGAGGAGCGACACATCAAGAACGAGATGGTCTCTCCTGTCCTTTCCAAGAGGAGCGTCAACGATACAACTCGCCAGGGAATGACCTACTCCAAAGGCGGCGTTTCTCTTCACTCTGTTACAAAGAACAACAAACGCCGCAAGGACTACCCTCCTTCTTGGAACGCACCCCCAGAGAAGATGAAGATGAAGAAGAGAGTCTTGTGTGTGTTTGATGGGCCGCGAAGACTTTGGAAGGATGACCTGATGCTCGGTCTCGACAACCAAGTGCGAGAGCCTCTCTCTGGTAGAAACTGGGTCACCAGCCTGGACGTTCAAACTCTTCGAAGGGCTGAGGGCATCCTCGAAGCGACAGAAGAAGAGAAAGGCTCATGGTTGGACGAGCAAGGTAATCCCTTCCTTTTCGCAACAGCCTTTTGATCATCACGATTTGATCTTGACATGAATTTCCCTTTGTATTCTGGTGTACAGCGAGCGCTTGGAGTTTCTGGCGCTACATGAAGTGCTCATAGATATACCGTCGCTGCCTCTTTCTTCATGCTTGATACCACTTTGTTATTATACTACAGCTGCGAACTTTTGTCCCAATCTCTATTTAGACAATTTTCAACTATTTTTGATCCAACAGTCTATCCCATCCCGAATTTCTTACTATACCCTTCCACCATACGACCAGAGCGAAGCCCGAGGCCTGATGAGTGAGTAAGCTGATCGACAGGAGCCCTATCTGGGTACGAATGCCGACGTACAATAGGCCGTTATAGACTCCAACGTGGTCTCAGGGGCGAGGTACAATTAGCGACTTTCTAGAACAAGTATTCCTATAAGAGACAGTGGCTTGTTCAAAGCCAGCTGACCCTCCAGCGACTTTTTGTCGATGTACAATTTTATCGAACCTTTGTTTCGAAGGATTGTGCACGACTGTTGATGGGCAGATGCAAAGGAAGAGAACGTTTCCGGGGGAGAGAGGGGGCACCGCAGGCTCGGTTCCTCCTGCATCTTGACAGAAAAGGCACGCAACTACTGGACGAACTGCCGCTCCACGCGAGGAAATCGGTTTCTAGGCAGCGTGACATGCCTCTGTCGTCCTTATCAGTTGCTCTGTCCCGACTCCCGCGCCAAGTTCCTTTGACGCATGTCGGAGCGTTTGTTCCTGATTGGGACAAGTTGCGAAGTTTACTTGTACGTTTTACGGAGGACGGTGCGTTGCATGCCATGGGTCGTGCCGCTCTCTGGGTTTGGGAACGAAGGAACATGTCTCTCCGTACTTTCTGTCGAGTTACACAAACCCTTTCGAGACAAGTTTAATGTGCCGCGAGAACCGAACGGCATCCGTCGCTGTGTTGATGAAGGTTTCAGGGACCTTGCACTCGACTCAACAGACTTCGTGCGTGTTCATGTTCACCTTTCACTTAGTATGGCAAGCGGGGGCTTGGACGAAAGAGTCACGCTTTCCTCAGACTCACACTTTCCTCGGCTCGAAGGCTCACTTTGCTGTGTGAGTGCGTCGCTCTGAAGAGCTAACAAGAGCATGTCTTGCTTCACAACACAAGTGATGCATCAATCATTGATAGGCTCATACCATCTCTGATACCGTGACCGTCGCAGCTTATGTGAGAAACCAGGATATCTGGGCTCAACTCACTGCCGCCGGTTTCTTTTTGATAAGATACGCATACTTTCACATCATTTGGACACTTGAGCAAAACATTGAACTAAACAACACGATGCATCTCTACGACAGGATACTTCCTGAGCTGCACATTCCGGCCGCTGCCCGTTGGATACGTGTGCTCTAGGCGAACAAATCTACGAACATGTCGTCAAAGAAAACATGCAGAATGGCTACAAGGTCTTGGACTCACCTAAGATAATTCTAAACTACGACCACATGTGTAAGGCCCGCTGGGATTTTTGGCAGCAATGCTTCAGCGACTTTGCGAACGAAAAAGGAGACGCAGATGAATTGACCAAGAAGGAGGCGAAAGCTGCGATCGAGCACATGGAAGCTGTTGTCAAGGACTGGGAAATGAAGCATCGAGGAGAAGTTGAGAGAGTCAGATCCTGACGGTTACCTGTTTCCAGGTTCGGAGATGTGGAAAGGTACACTGGGAAGGCCGAAGCGGAGAGCAGGATTACTGGCGAAGCGGACGATGATCAGCGCGATGGAGGCCTTGATATCGTAGTCATCGAGGCGTAAGCACCGAGAAGCCTGCATTCGAAGGCAGGGCATTAGTATAATCACTAGAGACGGAAAGGCAGAGAGAAATGGAATGAAGCAAGATACCACCTGAACATGGCACGAACACGAGCGCCCATTACTACAGTACACGCACGAAAGGGCAAAGTTCATGAGGAGACATTATGTTTAAATTAGGCCATCAGCATTCATGACATATATATTATCATGTCCTTATCTGAAACAGAACAATCAAAGAAACCAAACGAAATCAAACTTGTCTTCGTTCAGACATGCCAGAGCTCTCGAAACAAGTAACATAACACAGCAAAAAGACAGATCATTTTCTGGCAAAATCTGCATCAACAAAGCAAGAAAAAATCAGACGGTAGCATCAAGATACTCTCAATGAGTTTCTCAAGAGGAGGGTGCGAAGTTGATGACTTTCACCTCGCTGAAGGTCAGGGAAGCCACGTGTGTGCTGCCGTCCATGACTTCCAGACCTTGTTCCTCGGTAGTCAAGGCTTGGGCGTCACTGCCGACTTCGAGTGTAGGCACATCTGAGACTTGCTCAACAGGTGAGTGCTGTTCGGCTCTGGCCTTGACAACGATCTTTGTACGTTTAGCCTGGTTGGTATGAGCGGCTGAGTCTTCCTCCATCTCTTTGTCTTTGCTTGAAGAAGCAGTGACACGCTTTCGCTTCTTGGTGATGCGTGCTTGTGATTCGACATCTTCGGAATCAGTGCTGGTGGACTTCTTGCCTTTACTCAGCCTCAGTATGATCTTTGAAGGAGCCGAAGGGCCGCTTGGGCTGGGGGACTCGGTATCGATGGTTCCTTGCTTGGGAGCGACAGAGACGTTGGTCGAAACGGGGCCAGCGGTAGACGTATCAGCCTTGGGTACTGAAGCGGAGATGGTGTTGATGGCTTTGGATCCACTAGAAGGGGGCAGAATATCCGTTGAAAGAGGGCTAGGTGTAGGTGTACTCTCTGGTTCATTGGCTCGATCCGAAGCAGAAGCAGGTTTGGTCGGCACTTTCATAAGCAGAGACTTCTTGAGTGCAGGACGACGTTTCTGCTGGACTTCTAACTGCTCTTTGTCGTGCTCACGCATCTGAAGCAGAGATTCGAAGGCTGGCAGATCCTCGATGTTGCCGTCTGCCAATTCAGTCTCCAGCCAACCGAAGAGACTGCGAAGCTCGTCTGTGGTCTTGTTGTTGCCCCCGAATCGATTTTCGAATGTGATGGCGAAGAGTACTGGTGTGTTGCTGGCTCTCTTGACGTCCGAGCTCTTGTCATCCAGGTCCTCAGCGTCCACCTCTGCCGCTACATCCTGTCTTACGGCTCCTGCGATCTTCGTCTTCAACTCGAATCTCTTGATCTTCTCCTGCATAACTTTCGTCAACTGAACTGTGAATAGGCAACCAGGACGCCATGTCTCGAGTCTGTTGATTAATTCTCGACAGAGAGGTAGCTGTATGGACGCCAAATGGGGGTGGAGCTTGTGTTCGTAGCGCTGGTAGCATTTCCTGCATAGAAATACTCGCACGCTCTTGATGATCTGGTTCCACTCACGCTTGTTGTGGCCGAAGAAGGAGGAAACAACAGGACGTGCTGCAGATCTTGATGGAAGGTACTCCTGGAAGGTGGTACATGGATTGCCGCTCAAGAGATGCTCGGAACACTCGAAGTGCTTTGGTTTGCCTGCT
Source organism: Aureobasidium uvarum (assembly GCA_903853725.1). Lineage (NCBI taxonomy): Eukaryota > Fungi > Ascomycota > Dothideomycetes > Dothideales > Saccotheciaceae > Aureobasidium > Aureobasidium uvarum. The sequence continues at coordinate 1,683,333 of CAINUL010000015.1, forward strand.
CTGAAGAGGGCGTTTGCACGCTCAGTCTCCCAGGTTCTTTTGCGGANAGCGGGTAGTTTCGAATAACCTTGAGCTTTTCGATACCTATCCTCGACGAGATCGCTATCGCTCATGTATTCGTGGTCAACTTCGGCCGAGAATGGTGACGAGGAGTCGGTAACAGGTCCTCTACGGTCATCTGATGTGACGATGACTGCAGCGGTGACGGGTACTGCTTGTGGAACAACGCCTTGGCCGGAGTCTCCGAGTTTGACTGACTGACTCGATGCGGGAGGTTGAGCGTGAGCTGAAGGGGCTTCATCATCAGTGTCCTCGTGTCCGCTGTCAACCACTCCAGGAGCGTCTGGTCTTTTTGTCTTCGAAGACCCGGAGATGGTTGGTTTCTCAGGCAATAGATGGCTGAATGTGTTTGGAGCATAAGACTGGACGAAGCGCAGATCCCGCGCAGATGGAGACAAAGACATCTTTGTACTGTACTGAAGTTCTCAAGTGATTGTGGATGTGTTAATCTAACAAGGCTGAATGGAAGTCAGGTATGTCAGGTTGTTTCAACAAGAGTAAAGTGGTAACGAGAGGGACGGTGAAGGACGAGAGGCAAGTTCATATAGTCTAGGGGATAGATTCGTCATGTGGTGTTCGAGGTATGTGCTATTATTGCCAGCCATTTCAGCATAGAATCAAGTATTGTGATCTGTGTTGGCGAGCATGCCAGCAAGGCTGCTCACAAGCTTGATCCAATAGCCAGCTACATCGTGAACGCACATGCTTCTCGACAGGTTTAGATCCAGATCGTATGATCTGACCATTATTCCCATGTGCTGGCCTGCTCTGAGAAAACAGTCACTGAGAGTTGTCATGCCTGTCTGTATCTCACCGTCCAGAGATGGACTTTGCATGATGCACCTCAGCATGCCGAGTCCAGATCATAGGCAAGATCATCAGCAGCAATATCCGAGATACGTGTTAGGGTCAATCTGGATGCGTATTAGATGTGCTGTGCAGCAAACGAACCGAGATCGATCCTACTTATGCTTTTTGAGCAAAATTACAAGCATGTATGTGTGCAAATATAGTTACCTGTAGACCCGAGAGCGTGACCCAGAGGGAGTGACAAATGACCCTTCTCCATGATTTTCAAGTTTCTGAGAGTCCTTCCAAACCACGTTTGTTACTACTGGCATGGAAATTTGCATTTCATCAGAGTCATGATATGAGTTCTGGAACTTTCCACTAAGCAGAAGGAGCAATGACTTCCTCTGCATGAGAGGTCATTGAAAACATGGTGAGAGATCAAGAAAGAGCGAGTAGATGATCAATGAAAGAGGCAGATCTGGAGGGTCTCAAGAGTCTGTCGAAGAGCCCAGCGCACGCTGCGGCGTCATAGCATCAAATAAAACATGTAACCTCACACTCCAAGCCAATTATCTCTGCTACTTGTTGTTGTCTCACAGTCAGTTGTTCTTAGACTGTTCGGAAAGTATGGCCATGGCAGGATGTGAAGAGAGACGTCGTCAACGGTTCAACTTGCCTTTTGAAGAGAGCGGAAACAATCCCGCGCAAGCTCTGGCGAACCGGGCAAGGCATCATTGCGCGTGTTGGCCGAAGAGAACTTATCAAGAGCACAAATGCGTCTGTATTGCACTTACACCTACATATAAGAAGACACAGGTCTCACCGCATGTTCCTGGGTTGAACCTTGTCTCGATCTCTTCTCAACATGGCCAATTTCAGCACTTCTCCATATCAACTAGACCTAGGTGAATTGGGCTTTATCGAAGGTCTCAATGTGACCAGCAAGTCGTCGTCAAACGTACTTTGCCACTACTTCGGAGGAATCCCATATGCTCATCCTGCAGAACGTTTTCGGGCACCTCGACCTCTTCCTCTCTCGTATCGCTATGGTGCTAAAGACAAGCCTGCTAAATTCACTGGCCAGGTCGGAATATGTCCACAGCCAGGCTTCATCAGTTTGCCTAACCCTGATATCTGGAACGAAGACTGCCACCAACTCAACATCTGGATGCCTTCTGGAGTTCGACCTGCAGAGGGCTGGCCTGTATTCTTCTATCTGTTCGGTGGATGGCTTCAATTCGGAGTAAGACTTCTCAATGGTTTGTAGTTCTTGATGAGAATAGCTGGACTGATTCATTCATGATTACAGGATCCGAACATGGCTCCAGAGGCATTAGCGGAGCTGCTGAGCGAGACAGCCTTCAAAGCCATTATCGTCATGCCTGGTTACAGGGTCAACGCCTTCGGCTTTCTAGCAAGCAAAGAGCTAGAAGATGAGGCAAGAGCGAATGGCGAAACATACTCAAACTTCGGCTTCTGGGACCAACGCACGGCTTTGGAGTGGGCTCACGATCGCATTGCTTCTTTCGGTGGCAACAAAGACAACATCACCGTCGCAGGATATTCGGCTGGCTCATATTCGACTTTCCAGCAGCTTGCCTATGATGCCTATCTTCCACAGAGATCATCGATTATCAAGAGAGGTGTCGTATCTTTCTTTTCTGTTGCATGTATCGTGCTGACAAGCTTGCANGTTTGCATGCTCTCAAATGGTCCAGGTCTCCAGCCTCGTTCTACCGAAAACCGTCAGAAGCAATTTGATGAGCTCCTCGGTTGGCTCAATATTCCACTTTCGCTCAGTCCAGCAGAGAAGTTGTCTCGACTGCGCGAGATTCCAGCTCGTCAATTAGTCGCTGTCCAGAGCAGCATGAAATTCCATGAATTTCGCCCAGTCGCAGACGGCTCTTTTATCAATGACAACCTAATAAGCAGCATAAATGACGGTTCGTTCGCGAAACAGTTAAAAGATAGAGGAATCAAGATAATGAACGGAGAAGTTTGCGATGAGCATTACCTTTACGGAGCAAGTCCATCACTCCACATTCTCGCTGGAAGCTAACAGAACAAANNGGCGTGGCGCACCCCTGACTGGAGTTATGATGCTGTCTACGAACGTCTCGTCGCGGACTATCCAGAGTCCAAGGTCAAGAAGCTTATGGACCTTCGTGTACCAGACAAGAGACTACCCACATTCGCTGAAGACTGGCCTGACTTGTTCGGTCGTCTGTACGCCGATGTGCAAGTGCACGATCTTGAACGCGGGTTTGCGAATCGTCTTTCTCAAGGCGGATTGACTGTGGGCAAGGATCTTCTTCGCTATCGCATCGAGTGGCGAGCAAAGTGTGCCGACAACATTGCTCCTCCAGAGTGGAAAGTAACACATTCTACGGATCGTGCTATCTGGTTCTGGGGCGCTGGCTTGGGCCAGGGCTTGACTGCAAAGGAAAAAGAGATTCTCAAAGACTTGAATGCAGTCTTCGCACGTTTCGTAAAAGGAGAAGATGTGCAATGGAGTCAACAAGACCCAAAGATGGTGTACAGACTCAATGCTGCAGGCCAGATGGACATGTGGGATGATGACAGATGGGAAAGAGGTCTCGAAGGCTGGGAAGCCATGAACGGGTGAACATTACACGTATCAGGGTGGTTACTTTCCTGTGGACTGTCACAATGTCACACTATACGACTCTCCCAGGACAATATGTGGTGCTGTAGTTGGCTATAAAAATGCACAGTTAGTTTTCAAATCGAGACACGGCCACAGAGACATCCCTGGATAACGTTCTCTCAATGGACGCAACTCCTTTCTCCAAAGTATCGTGCATCTTTATAGCTATACTGTCACTCTTCTGTACGTGGGGATGCCCCTGTCTGTCTCATGCTGTCTCGTCAGTCTTGAGACCTGCATGTCTCACTCGACGGACCCTTGGAGAAATATCTCATATCCATCAGGGTGTAAGCATATACTTCCAACTGCAATAACGTCTTCGTGTTTCTGTATTGACCGGCTCATCGCCCCTGTACCAACCTTTCACTTGTCTCCCCGTACCATTCCGTCGGGCTCGTCGAACGTAAACCCGGCTCTCGTCTTTGCATTGGCCCTCACTCGCCTTCCGTGATCGACGACATACCGTCCTGTCCGCAGTCTTTCACTCGTCCATATCGACCTCCCAGTCGTCTCTACATCGACCCTCGACTCGTGACCAGTGATCGACCCCCTGACGACTATGCTCTCGTCGATCAAGTAACCTCACTCGCTCTCAGCAATCAGCCTCTTCTCGTCTCAATCTCTGTGCGTCAACCACTCATACTCACATCATGACCTGTTTGACACAAGAAACTGACAGATATACACAACCAGCAAAGATGAATGACTACAAGACCATCCTCAGCATGCGAGTCACAAGACTCACCTACCAGAGCGAAAGCTCGCCTTTCGGCCTCTGGACGTGGCCCAGTTCGCTCGACGGTCCCTCTTTTGCCCCGTGTTATGCGCCATATGGCGAACAATCACCCCCTATCGACTCTCACCCAGCAATCGAACAAACAACAATCGTCAAGAGCATCGAAAGTGATGTTCTCAAGCCATGGGAAAAAGGCTCAAAGTCCGGAAAGAAGATCAAAAAGGGCAGGGGACCTAAGAGTCGCGTCGTGATGAGCCCGGGAAGCGATGCTACTAGCACAGACATGAGCAACAGCGACAACAGTAGCAGCAACGAGATATCGACTGCTGCGACATCGACCCGGACATCGGTGCAGAACTCGCCTGCTTCGCGCGCGAGACAGTACCCGGTACTCGACATCGCCGGTGTCGCTCTTCCTCGTCTCGCCCCTTATAACAACTACCATCCCGACACTGCACAGGCTGCAATCGCACAGTCGAGAAGTTCGTCAGTCAATTATGATTTCTTGACTCCGACTGACGCGGGATATGTAGAGAGAAAGCACGACCGCGTCGACAACGAGGCTCCTACCACATCGTTCAAGGCACATAGGAGAGAATAAGCAAAAGAAGAGGTATATCCTTGACAAAATTCCTTCGACTCCCACATATAATACTGACCCAGAACTATAGCCATAGAAATGCACAGAAGTTTATAAAGTTCTGTGGATGTCCGGAAAGAGCCCTATATAAAGGGGTAAACAACAAGGGAAGGGGGTATGTAATTTCTGACATCTCCTTGGCTCCAGAATACAACGCTGACTATTTTGAATAGCCATAAAAATTCACAAAAGTTCTGCACTTCTGCAAATGTCCACGGAGAGCCCTGCTGCTGATGGGCTGTCACTGGAACATTGCATTTCTTGGAAGCATTCTTGCATTTTGATAGGGTCATGAGATGGGATGGTTTAGGGTGGGAGCAGTATGATATTTCGTTCTCGGTATGCATTCAGCAAAATGCAAGTTATCCAATCTGGTGATTTTTCGTGTTCTGCTTGGTCCATTCCTCAACCTTTGTCCAAGCCGAAATGCTGTAGATTGGTGGACGCCCGCCGGTAGACATTGTACTGGCTGCGGTAGAGGTGATAGAGGTCTCACTGGCTATGCTGGGTCTGCGTGAATCCTGATCGGTTGGAGGTGGTAGAGTTGCGGTGGATGTGATTGGAGAATAGGTGCTTGCTTCGCTCGCGCTGTATCTGTTGTCAGCGAACGGCAACAACAGTACGGATAGCAGACGACAGTACCGGCGATCGCACGTTTGCTTGTGTAGCTTTACCAGCTGGTTGAACTTGCCGACATCAACAGGGCCGAGTGTGGAAGTGTCGTGTTGATGGATTTCTGCAGTCTTTGTGATGCGCTCGCAACCGGTGCACATTGCTTCCAAAGGCCTGATGCCAATATCCTGTGGCTCCCAACATGCTCCTGGCGTGCGCTCTGCGCGGGCACATCGGCCATTAGGTGCGACTACTCGGGGGCCATAATGGCCACACAAGTGGTAGTACGGGGTGTGTACCAAACACATTGCGCCACTGCGCGCGAGTGCTCAAGTGACTTTGACTGCACGAAGACTGAAGAAGCTGAAAAAGTTCAAGGGAGCTGGGAAAGACTCAAACACGTCCCGAACGTGTTGGAACAGTCATATCATCGCCAACCCACCACTGTCTCTTTCACGTGTGAGATGTGCTGCTCTTCGTCCCCGATACGCTGCCAGAGTTGCCGCTTCGAAGATACCATCTCAATAACTCGCAAATGCAGATTGCCATGTGCGCACGTGGCGTGGATGGGGAAGCACGTTGTGGACATGAGCACATAATCGTGCGTGTTGGCCATACCGAAGAGTGTGCACCGACACGTACACTTATGGCATCTTTCTGGTGAAGGGGCAGATGGTGGAACATGAGGAAATATCTCTGTTTGCTATGCATACTTACTAAATCTGCGTAAATCCTTTTGAGAACGTATCATAGGTGCGAGGGCACAGCATTGAAACCACTTTCTGTCCCATCACAACAGCCACTTCAGGACATGCTGTGTTGTATGGACATGTTGGAGGCGTTCACTGATAATCCTACCCTCAGCTTAGGGTGTATTCACATCCAGTATGGCGATCTCCTGAAGTGTCAGGTTCTGTGTTGTGTTTGCTGCTTCCTATCAAAGTGTCCTTGCTGCACATCGACCTCATACCGTGGTGCTGGTGAATGGCAAATGGTTTCTGCGAACTGCTCTGTGGTAGACGGCGGTGCCAGGCACGGTAGAGTGCTGAGCGCAGCCGAAACGTCGACGCAGATGTCTTTTGCGAGATCGATGGACAGATCGAGCTGCGCTTTCCGGGGACGATTTCATCGCGTAATGCTGTGACCCGTAACGCTTTGCTTCTTTGCGTAAACTAAGCTAGAAAGGACTTCTTGCCCAATAAGACATGACCGGTATACCTGAAGTGTGAAGTTCGAGATGGAGCCTTGCAACACGGTGTGCGATGTCGTAGTTCTGATAAATCTCTCGTAATAGGACGTCAGCCCAGCAAAGCATGCATCCGCTTTCTTCCTGAACTTTGAAAAAATCAAGATCGCGGACGGAAGGAAGACCGTCGTTGAATGAGCAATAATCAACCTTCTCGAATGTTTCTCAAGCGTTGCTGAGTGTGCTGGAATTGGCTTGTAGGAGACAAAGGCGGCAACATGTCGAGAGGCGCAGAAGGGCTTGACAAGTTGAGTTAGCTCCGCTGTTTTCGTGACAGTCCGCCACAACTCCGAGGATACGTGATGCTCGGCGCCCTGTATAAATCACGCTTTTACTTGAGAAGAACGTCGTGGCCGCGGCTCTTGTGCGGTTTGCGTGAATTATGTTTGCTTTTATATGCTCATGACTCAATGTCGCGGGCAAGCAGACAGGCAGAAACACAGAAACCGAGGGTTGAGTAGCATTTTGCTCTACTTCGGCCAATGCGCATACCACCGTTGAGGACCTGTTTGAAGAGGCCAACAGAGAGTCGACGAACGAGTCGGAGTTTCAAGAAGCCTGTCAATATCGCCCCGAGAGCGGCATTATGAGGAATGGCAGACGGGAAACTCTGGCGGTAAACTTGACAAACACTCCGTGCTCGGGCAACGGCGGGCGCACTGTTACACGGGGATCAGTGTCATTGTAATCAAATCGTGCGCGAGCCCATTGGTTGCGATAAGCACAATTGATTAGGCCCGGCTTCAAGCCCACATAGGTAGTGCGGCGAAGTGGTCTAACAACGAAAGCAAAGAATAGGGCGCGATAGAGGCGTCGCGATTCTCTTTGACTCTACAGACAAAGGAGCACGCTTTTCTTTGTTGAACCTTGACAGAGATGTTCTTCGATACAGATCCAGGCCGGCGTTGTTCAACCAGACCCTGGAGACAGAGTTGAGGACCGGGCTTCCAGAATTCCTTGGGTTCAACAAGGCACGAACCTCAGCGCCGGGTTTCCGCTACAAAAAGGCGGAAGAAGTTTATTGGATGGATCAAGTCTGGGGATCGGTGACAAGGTGCAAGCCACTATCTCCAGCATTTGTCCCGGTAATCCTTCTGCGGCACGAAACACCAAGCTGCGAGACGAACAAGGCTACGAAGGAGCAAGTTGCAAGGCGCAAGGAAGATACGAACAAAGACAACAATGCAGCAGTGGCATGGATGCAACAGACAAAGGATAGAATCGAAAACATGACGAAAATAGACACAGCATCGAATCAACGATAAGGGTCCCAGCCTTTTAGGCCGGTCATAAGCGAAAAGCCGAGGGATAGGTCTTGGAGACATACGTAGTCGACGGGCTTTTTAGGAGATCGAAACAGTCAAGAGGCTCAGAACGGCCGGTGGGTGTGGTACATGTGTGAATGGAGATGGCATGGCAGCAGCACGGCAGAGACAGCACCAGGATTGAGCAGTGATTGGGAAGTGTGAGCGTGTGGGAGTCGAGGGGTGTGAGGGGTGTCAATAAAGACTGATATGGCATTGTTAGTGGTTCGGCGAAGATGCAACGATGGCGTCGTCGGCGCGGCAGGTGCGAGCGGGCGGCTGAATGAAGTACCTGTTTGGCAGGGACTCTTATCGCAGGCCGAGCTCGCGTGGTCAACACCCAAAACTGCTCGCTCTTGTGTTTCCTGATTCAAATAACTTCCCCAGCCTTTGTCCTTGCTCCGACCTTTGCTTTCATTCTCCAATCCCGTCCCATATCCTTCCTCGATCCATTCGCTAGCCGTCTGTCCCCAGCAGCGTGCATCCATTCTTCTTGTCTCTATCTTGATCGACTTCCCAAGTCAACACACACATCCACAACCGTCATCATGGTGAGTCACTGCCAAACAAGGCCTTCTGCACGCATCCAACAGCCACTGACCTCTGCGCGCAGCCGGATTCAGCATACATCTCCAACACTTTGACTGTGAGGACATCTCAGAAGAAGCACAGCAATGTGCTCTTCGAGAGCTTCGCTGACCACTACCACAGCTCAAAAAGTACCTGAGCCTTGAGCAGTCGCCCAAGCGTATCATTGCTGAGTACATCTGGATCGATGGCTCCAATGGCCTGAGATCCAAGTGCAAGGTCAGTCACACAAACAGAAAGTCGCGCGCTCGTGCGGATCAACATCCCGCCAACACGGCCTGCATCCAAAAACCGCGCACCGCGAACCGCGAGCGACTTTCGGTATATGCCTCATGCAAAATTTGTACTGACAAGGATTGCAGNACCGTTGACCGCTCCGACGAGCAGGTCGCCAAGGGTCGTGTTGGTCTCGATGAGCTGCCAGAATGGAACTTTGACGGTTCGTCAACAGGTCAGGCTCCTGGTAACAACTCGGATGTCTACCTCCGCCCCGTTGCCGTCTTTGACGACCCCTTCCGTGGCAAGCCCAACGTCCTCGTCATGTGCGAGACTTGGATGTCTGACGGCAAGCCCAATGCCTTCAACTTCCGTCACGACGCTGCTCTCCTGATGGAGGCCAACGCCAAGGAAGGTTTCTGGTTCGGTCTTGAGCAGGAGTACACCCTCCTCGATGTCGATGGCTGGCCGTTCGGCTGGCCCAAGAACGGATTCCCCGCTCCTCAGGGTCCCTACTACTGCGGTGTCGGTACCGGAAGAGTCTTCTGCCGCGATCTCGTCGAGGCTCACTACATGGCCTGCTTCTACGCCGGTATCAACATCTCTGGTACCAATGCCGAGGTCATGCCCGCCCAGTGGGAGTACCAAGTCGGTCCTTGCACCGGTATCAACCGTAAGCCGTATCTGCTGCCATGAAGCACTTGTATCAAAGACTGACATTGCCATCTAGTTGGTGACGAGCTCTGGATGTCCCGTTTCATCCTTCACCGTGTTGCCGAAGACTTTGGTGTCAAGGTTACACTCGCCTCCAAGCCCATCCCCGGTGACTGGAACGGTGCTGGTCTTCACACCAACGTCTCGACAGAGGCTATGCGTCAAGACGGCGGCATGAAGGTGATTGAAGAGGCCATGGAGAAGCTGGCCAAGCGTCACAAGGAGCACATGGATGTATACGGTGAGGACAACGCCCTCCGTATGACAGGCAAGCACGAGACAGCATCGATGGATAAGTTCACTTGGGGTGTCGCCGACCGCGGATCAAGTGTCCGTGTCAACCGTGCCGTGGCCGAGCAGGGCAAGGGCTACTTCGAGGACCGCAGACCGGCGTCGAGTGCCGACCCTTACCAGATCACTGGTATCATTGTCGAGACCCTCTGTGGCAAGGTCGAGGGTGCCAACGTTCACAAGACAGCCATGTCGGCCGAGAACGTTGAACTCGAAATGGTTGTGCCCATTTCCAAGCCCTAAATGGGATATTTCACGCGACCACGGCAAGCAAGAGAAACCCGGACAGACGGAAGACAGAGAGCAGAGCAGAGAATTGAATGGCGATAATTTTATACAGCAAGGGGAGAATGGAAGGCAGGTGTGCTTCTTGCACGCGGGATTTGTTAGACCCGCGGTACCTTTTAGTTTATTGTTGATTGTAGCGAATTGCATATTTCATCCGAACATCAAGGTCATTGCCAAGTGAGAGCTAGACAAAGATGGAGGCGGCGGTGTGGGTACGTGGTGCAGGCATGGAGCAGATGGGATGGGGATGGCGCAAGAAGCGGGTAGATACGGGAGTCAAGGGCAGAGACGGGAATAATCGTGAGTTGGCTAAAGTGGCTGCATGCATGTGACGGGCACGATATCCGCTGCAGCTGCAGCTGCGAGCTAGAGTACAGACGCCGCTGGCAGCTGGTATAGTCGGTAGAAAGGTGCTCGGCGAGCAGAGGCTTGGGATGGTGCGTGTCAAGGCAGACACACGCCCAGACGACCACAAGGACGTCCCGACAAGCTCGCGAAGGAAAGCGCCATGACGACGCCGAACGCGAGCAGCGCGAGTCTGCTCAGCAAACATTCGCAGCCCCCACTCCCGACCAGCAACCCTGCCCGCGCCAACACACTCACTCCTCGCAGCGTACCCTCGACGGCCAACAAAGCCGGTCCCGTCACCACGGCCCAGCCACAGCATGCCTCGACTTCCAAACCCATCGGTGCCATCGCCATGACCAGCAGCTTGAGCCAGACATCCAATTCCAGCATCCACGCACTGTCAGCCATGTCTAACAACCTGCTGGCCGCCTCGCCGAACACTAATCTGCTCGCCTTTGCTTCGCCCGCTGCCCTTGCCGGTCTCGACATGACCACCCCGTCTGCTCTGCTCGATGCCGCTGCCACTTCACAAGCCATGAACTTGAGTCTGTCCGACCTGGGCATCTCCTCCCACAAACCCAATCAAGACGAAGAACGCAGGCTGAAGCTGGACACCCTTCTCACAAAGCTCCTGGGTCCTCAGAACCATCGACGCTTTGGCAGAGTCAGCGAAGAAGGCGTGAGAAGAGTCGGACGATGGGCAGGACTGGATGTCGAGGTCGAGGCCAAGAGGGAAGCGCGCAAATTCGAGGGCAACAGACCCGTCGCCGTAGCAGGCAAGAATAATGTCTTGATTGACTTCCAGTTCAAAGACAACCTCCCGACCCACATCGACCTCTCCTTCTCCAGTCAAGACCAGGCTGTTACCGCTCACCAACCTGCTGCCGCAAGCGTTTTACTCGAAGATCTGACACCTCCACCTGGCGTCTCTGCCATCAACACCAAACTCGACCGCTTCGCTGCGAATCTGGAAACTCTGGCCAGATTGGACAAGCTCAGCGTCTACGATCAGCTCAATTGCTTCGAAGCAATCACCGGTGTCTATGAAAGTCTGAAAAAGCTTTACGAACACGAAAAACAGGCAGCCCGCACCATCGTCCAAGCGAAGCGTGGAGATTGTGAATTGAGGGCAGAGCGACATGTCTTGTGCAAAAGAAGTGGCCGTCCGCAGATGCATGCGCGCAGGAAGATTGGCTTGAGTCTGGACTACTGGATGGAAAAGAGCAACGTATACCCATCGCATTCTCCAGAAACTGCAAAGGACGCATCCGCCATGGACCTCGACCCCAAGCCTTCAGAGGCACCACGAGAGGAGATCGAGGGTACCGTTTTTGCACTCGACATCACAGCCGAAGCCGGAACTCCCGACCCGTACTCCTCTATCCGCGTCTCATCTTCCTGGATTGCAGACCGTATTCTCAAGTCGGCCGAAGAGACAACCGACCCCACTGACCTGCTCTCCGGTACGCAAAGTATCGACTGGCAAGACCCGGCCCCCACATACCTCTCCGACAATAATCAAAGCAACAGCGATGCTATGGCGATAGACAACAATACCAACACAGGCGCTCAAAAGCTGCCCGCTGTACGCTTCGTAGCAAGACTCAATCCACCACTCGCTATGCCCTGGACAGCCGCTGCCGCCATTCTGCAATCTGTCGGTGCCGCAAGCGTCATGTCCGACATTCCGGACATGCAGCGCACCTACGAAGGATCACTTCTCCAAAAACCATCTGATGTGCCACTGCTCAACAAACCCTTGCAATCTTCTGGACCCGCCGCCTCGACCACTACAAATGTGCTCACTCCTGATGGTGTGAGCGTGCAGCACAAGAATGCGCTTTATGTGCCCAAACAGGACTTTGGCTATGTGATGACGTCCATTCCATTCGCACATCCCCGTCAAGTGGTTGCGTTGTTGCCTGTATTGAGACAATGGGCTTACCTGGGAAGCTTACTCAAAGGCACCCTCCTCAATGAGGGAAGCAGCCCTACGCCTCCGAGAGACGAACCTTCCTTCTCCCTAGCTGATTTGCTCAGCGGGACCAACATCCACACAGGAAATGCCGTGGCAGTTGATATTTCATTGTCCACACAACCCTCGCCGACGCTGGAGTTCGTGTTCCCGGTCAGTGGAGTTGAAGGTGGGTTAGCGAGCCTTGGTGCCAGCATCTCTGCCGACGGACACGTGGTTGTGTCGTCGCAGAATGTGGCCAAAGGCAGTCAAGAAGAGCAAGAAAAGGCAGCGCAGAAGATGGCCAAGGCTCTGGAGCTCGTAGGCGATATTGGCGTGTGGGTTGAGTGGATCAGAAAAGTTTACGGAGGAGCATAGAAGAAGAAGTGGTGGCAACATTTGATACACACCCCTCTTCAATCAACATGGGGGAAACAACAAGATATTCTTACTCGAAATGTTTGTCTATGATCAAAGTCTATGACAAGCTCTATCGATAGGGGGGCCTTTGAAGAACATGTGCTAAGTTCTAGAACTCATGTGGTTAATGTCAACAAGTAGCCCCTGCCTTCCCAGTCAGCACATGGTAGTGCTATAGTATACTATAAGAATACACAGTCGTTTACTCCATCCAGACGTTTGGGCATAGAAGTGGCCTCGAGACAACAGCTCTCCTGGGCACAACACTTTGATCTAGATAATATCATGCATTTCTATAGCTATAGTATAACAGTTCTCTTCAGCACACGGAGGACGAAGAGGCAGGATACGGCAGGGAGGCTGAAGTAGACCACATGTGTTCTGATTCAGCACATGTTCCTTGAAGGGTCCCATTGATTCGTGCAGAGAAATGAACTATGTATAGAGAGCGTTTGCTTCTTCTCTACCGTAGAGAAGGGGGGAAAAAAGAGAAAGATATCATCTACTCGTAACGGTAGCAGTAACCCTCTGCAAAAGTATCCATCAATTCGCGGAAGATACGGTCTTCAGCGACAAAACCAAAGGGAATGACATCGTCCAAAGTCATCTCAGCACTGGGAGGATTGTTGCCTAATGTCGAAGTTCCCTTGATGATGAATTGACGGCGGTAGATGTCCAGATTTTGCCAGGTGGTCCAGACGTTGTCAATCATACCATGGTGAAGGAAGAAAAGAGGGTCGGCAGGTGAAGAGTGGAAGTCAGCGGCGGCTCCTCCGATGGACCAATGCCCGGAACCGTGGACGCCGAAGGCGTCTCCAGCGGCATAGCCTTGCATGCGATCTTGGAAGTCTTCGAGATAGATGCTTTCGAGGACTAGCTCAGTGACGTTGGAGAAGGTATTGTAGCGCTCGCTGAAGAAGGAGTTGAAATCACGTTCCAGGCAGCGAGGGTTATATTCATAATTGCTCTTGACGTTCTTGGTGTTAGGAAGATCCAAGGGTCCGAGGTTGAGGGTGACGTCGGAGAAGGGGCCGCTCTCGACGCAGCCGCCGCCAGTGCCGGGAGGCATATTGACGCCTTGAGTGTAGAGGTAGGTGTCGCCGCGGTTGGGAATGTATTTGCCGTTGGAGCCCATGCTGTACTCGTCGCCGGTGAAGAGAGGCGAGTCTTGGGGAGCAGAGGCATCCTTGGCCCAGTTCCAGTAGGGAAGGGTACCGGTATAGCCGCAGAGGTCCTTCAAGTCTTGCTCGTAGTGCTTGATGTAGTGTCTGTGCCATGCGAGGAAATCGGCCGTCGCATGAATTTCTAGGGTCATATTTATATGTGTAGCCACATACTCGTCGTGACGAGACTTGATGCCAGGATAGTTGGCAGCCTGGTCCTTGGGCATGCGCTGGGGAGGTGTGTTCATGAGGCATGTAGCGGCATCGGTGAAGGATTTGCGATCCCCCTTGGACATGTCCCTAAACTCTCTTCTTACGTCCATGGTTCCCCACTGGCAAGGAGAGTTCTGGCGTGTGCCCAGGTTGTACAATTGGTTGTCCCTGGCGATCTGAGTGACCTCTTCCCAAGCAGTGCCGTTGTTGATCTCAAGTCGCGTCCATTGGTCAATGCTGGGTGCCTGGGCAGATGCCAATGCACTGATGGAAGCAAGAGCGGCGACAGAGATTCTGAAATGCATGTTGACTGTTTTTGTGGTGACTTATTGATAAGCACAATAGCGAATGTGGTTGATCAGACTTCGAGCAAACGAATGCGACGAATGATCAGAAGAGACAGCGAGTGTGGTAGATGTTGAGAGCCCGGGAAGTGAATTGAGCAGTCGGAGGCTTACCTATATACGTGAGGCTAGTCACCTGTTTCTCTTCTATCTTCGGCGCAGATGACGATCATTGAGGGCTGGTGGCCCACTTGCAGAGAGGTCCTTCCCTGCTGCAGCAAAAAAAGCATGCATCGCAGAGTGCTCCTTCGTAATCCGAGCAACGAACAGGCCCGCCTTCTGGAAAGAGCGGTCCACGAAGCTGCAGCTCACGGGCCAAATGGTGGTTTGGAAAGATTCTTGCTGCAATTGCCAGTAATCGTGGTCGGCTCACGGATGATATAAAAGGCCTAATCCTCAACGGAGCAAAGTGATATCCCAGGCGTGTGCATCGGATCGCTAGAGAGCGCAATTGTTCTGGCGTAAGAGCACGAAAATAGTGCCCTCTATCTCTGACGATGGCATGGTACCTGGCGATCAATCTACTAGCCGGGTAGTAGTCGTCTCTGCCCTGCTTTTTTTAGCCAAGCCATCAGTATCTGAGAAGACCCTGCTCCGGTCTTTCATTGTGATCGCCCCTCTTCCAGAGAATGAAGTAGTGCTTCTGAGATCGGCTTGAAGACGGTGAGCAGACAGGTTGTTTTGGACGCTCAACATCGAGAGAAGTGACAGTGTCTTGTTTCATCTCCCCGTCGTGTGGGGTCCTGCAACGGGGCCTGGCTGCCGAACCGCGCCTTCGCGCTTGCGAATCTCTGCTGCTGCAAATCCCGCGAACATCAGATTGGCTGCCTGTTTCGTCAAGCTTAGGCCTGAGCCGCCTGTTCCTGGTCGTCCCTCTTGTTGATGCTTGCCCTGTTTGCAAGAAGAAGGTATCTGCCGCGAGCAGTCGAGACCAGTCTTCCGGCCAGGATCATGGTACAGTATATCTTGCCGAAGAAACCAAAGATGGATTCAATACCTCGTTCACGGCCTGCGAGCAGAAGTGCAGTTGAACCTCAGGCCAAGGAAGTCAGAAACCAGAGCTGGACAGTCAAGTCAAGTCATGCATGCTGTAGTGCAATATGCGGCACATTGTCCAGATCTTTGCTCTTGATTTAGGCAATTCGAAATTCGACATATTAATCTGCCCTTGCTTAGATGGAGATGTTTTCTAGAAGGAGCACACGACTCATGCCCAGGCTCAACTTGTAGGTCATCACCTTCTTTCGTTCCACGCGCATCAAGGCTCCCATCACCACTGCAAGCCATGTGGTGGACCACCTGCGTGAGTCTTTCCCAAAAGATGCACTTGCAGGACGCCAAAGCAGAGCGAATGCAACTCAAATTCCACGTTTCTGAATCCCGCTTCCTTTTGGGAGATATTCTGCACGACACCAAAACCAGTCGAGCTTGAGACATGGGTTCAAGATTATGCATGAAGCTCTTTTCACTGGTATGGGTAAAGCACAAACTTGTCGCCGCTTGTAAACTGCGGATAGTGCCATGTAGTTCTCCAGAAAAGAGTGTCGTCGTTTCTCTCTCTCTCTCTCTCTCTCTCTCTCTCTTGGATTTTCAATCTGGCTCAACTCGATATCGAGTCTCTGGAAGCGATCTTGCATACGAGCTGCACCTCACAAGATAGCACAAATGTCTGTCAACCAGCCGCAGCAGCAGTTCGCTGGACACGACAACAACACGCAGGCTGCATTATTGGTCCCGGCCACGATAACATTGGTATCGTCACTATTGCTGTATGGTGTCCGCATACGAGCCCGTCACTCTTCGCCTCTTGTCTGGACCGATGGCACGATCGCTGCAGCTCTGGTAAGTAAACATGATGCTTCTCGCTCTGTGGGCATCATGACCTGACTTGTACAGATATTAGCGATAGTAGACTTCGTTCTCGCCGCCATCGGTTGTCACTACGGTCTGGGTAGACACACGGTGCTTGTGGACTCGGCAAGAGTAGTCAAGGCTCGGCATTTTGGTTTCCTCGTACAACCTATCTCCATGTGGTCCGTTTGCCTGGCCAAATGTTCAATTGCTTGGACTGCCCTCAGGTTAAGACCGGATCGAGAGTGGCGATGGGTGTTTTGCTGGATACTCTTTGTACAGATCGTCTGTACAATTGCGGGCAATGTCACTCAGGCTGTGCAGTGCCAGCCAACATCTGCATTATGGAACGGTAGCGTGGAAGCGCAGTGCTGGCTGCCGGAGAGGACACAACTTGCTGGTCATGTTACNCTTGGGTAAGGAAGACATCAACCTCGGCGTAGGAAGCTTGACTGACACAAGCCAGGCTTCGGAGTCATTACGAGTATACTGCTATCCCTCACGCCTGTCGCCCTGGTCAGAGGCGCAAATCGCTCGATACACGAATTAGTCGCATTGGGACTATTGGTCGGAGTAGGGCTGTTCATCACCATGTGCTCAGTCGCCAACATGGTGTCGCTACACAACTACCGCACGACCGAGGATCCTCTCAAAAACTTGATAGCACCAACAACTTGGTGGCAGATCGAGCAAAACCTCAGCATCATGGTCGGCCTAGCTATCCATCTCCAGACACCTTACGAGGCGCTACTGGCAAGATGCGGATTGATATGTTCAGTCAGAACAGATTCGTCACCAAGCCACCGATTAAATCGTCTCGAGAACGGGTCGCAGACTCTGAAGAGCTTGAAGACGACTATACCATGGGGCCAAGTCTACGATTCGATGACCCACTTGCCGAGTATTGTCAAGACGACTGAGGTTGTGCATTCAACTGAGTTGGTGAAAGACGATAGTTTGCGATTCGGTACGCCAGCGAGGAGACCTTCGTGGTTCTAGTTTTATGAGTTTCTTGTTTTCTCATTTGTTCTCACGCACATCTTGTAGACCGCAACAAAGGCAACTTATCTGATATCTCCATCGCTCCTTCCATTTCCATACTGCATTATCATCGGCCATCCTACCAAAAACAAGGTTTGTGACCCCCGCAGTTGCATTCGCAAGCAGCATGTCAATCAATCCGTACGACCATTTTGAATCCTTTTCTGCACAAAAATATTGCAACTCTTTTACGCTCTACATCTCGAATCAAGACAAACACCTAAAGCGAAAAAAGAAATGCCATTCGCAGTCAAAGCTCTAGACCACGTCGTCCTGACCTGCCGCAACATCAACGCAACAGTAAAGTTCTACAATCTGCTGGGCATGAAGCATCAAGTCTTTCGCTCTTCCAAAGATGCACCAGGAGTAGAGAGGTATGTACAAGTTTACGATTCTATATGCTTTCATGCAAAAAAAATATGATATATATATTCAAACAACCAATCCCCCTGAAGCACAAAGACGACAAAAACACCACACAATCTCAATCCCACGTTGAAACTGACACCGCCTGCCTTCAAATCANNCAGACACGCCCTCTCCTTTGGCACCCAGAAACTAAATCTACATCAAGCGGGCGCGGAATTCGAGCCCAAGGCCATTCTGGCAAAACCCGGTACCGCGGATTTGTGCTTTGTGACCAGCACGCCCATCACAGACGTCTTGGCGGAACTGCAAAAAGAAGGATTGGAGATTTTGGAAGGTGGCAAGATTGTCGACAGGATTGGTGCTTTGGGTAAGCTGAAGAGCGTGTATACGAGAGATCCGGATGGGAATTTGATTGAGGTGGCCAATTATGTTTAGATGTGATGATATGGCATTTGCCTAAGTAATTCGGGAAAGGACAAATTCTTGATACATGCTATGTATCGGACTATGGCTACTGTGATTTCAAGATGTAGATCTTTGGTTCCATTTTTATGATGGGCCATCGTCCGCCAGTCAGCTTTTGGCCTGCCGTACGCGCTACCTCATTGTACATGTGCAGCAACTTGTTCACAGGCCGGGTGATACCGCTTCGTGTCGAGAGAAGAGGCGCACTATCCTGGTCTGCAGCCAATTTGCCGAGACCAATGCCAGAGTAACCATAGATGGTGTCGACGACCTCCCAGCTACCAATTATGCGCTTTGGATCTTCTGCAAGCACATAGTCGAATTTTTGCCAGAAGCCTGGATCCAGCAGAATTGTTTGGTTCTCCGTCTTGTCGTACACGAACTTTGATCCGGCGTCCTTCTCGAGAAAACGAGTCACACCAGTCTGGCAAGCTAGGTTGTCCATGTATACCCAAGTCTGGCCCGGTTTGGCATTGGTCGCAACCTCGTGGAGACGCGTAAGAGCTTGACCTCCGGGATAATTCAGACTAGAAATGTAGAGCAGACCAAAGCTACCAGCAAAACACAATAGGGTTGAGCAGACAAGACCCAAACTCAAGAGACGGTAGAGCAGGGTCTTGGACCGGCGAGTCCATATCCATGATGCTCCTGCGGCTGCTACACCAGTAAGGCCAGGGATGATGTAGATGACGAAACGCCACTCCTTGTGAGGCAGAACACTGTAGATCGCCACGAAAGCGAGCAGCGGAATCATAATGTCCAAGCTCGTCTTGCGGGTGGCGCGATTGACCAGAGCCAGCGGTATACAAAGTGACCATGAGATGGGGTTCAGCAAAAGGCGAGGTGTGGCGTTGACAAAATAGTAGTGCCATGGACTCACACCCCAATCAGAGGATTTGCCTTGTATGGTGTTGTACACGAAGCCTATCCACTCTGGCCACAATGGGAAACGTTGCCAGAAGTAAGAATCCACTGAGACTGTGACACCAAGTCCGATGACAAGACCAAAAAACCCAGCAGGGATGACCTCTTTGACCAAAGAAGTTCGACCCTGTAGTAGCAAGTATATGGTCTGCATAGCCAGCAGGATGGCTATCTCTGACCTGAAGATGATGCCTGAGGCGGTAAGGAGGTAGAGAGCGAGACGCCTGCGTTTGGAGCTTTNTTGTGTGCGTGTTGCGACTGCCTGAGCAGAGATGAGGTTGGACAATGCCAAGGTNNCGCTGATACGGTCAGTCTGGGTGGGAAGGTGCTCGATGAAAGGGCAAGACTTACTGATGCTGAACGCAAACATATTGGGCAGGGTGCGAGATGCATAGAACATGACATGGAACTGAGAGGCTTGGAGTATGATGTACCACCTTCCTGCGATTTTGCCGTATGCTGTGTCGATTGCACGCCTGAACTGAACGAGAGCTGCTGCATTCAGCAGCCCGAGCACTCCTCTTGNCTTTGGTAACACATTAGCTTTGAGACACATGGATATATCTCGAATGGTCGTCCTACCAGCAATCTGAAAGGTGGACTTGTGGATATCTTTTGATGATAGCATGTTCATGACAATCTGCAAAGGTCTGGTCAAGCCGGACATGACAACAGCGCCAACGAAAGTGCGAGGCACGGGTCCGGGAAATGTAAAGTGGTCATAATGCGAGTTGAAAAAGGCAGCAGCATTGCGTGTTGGAATGCCATGAATCAGAGTATCATGGATGGCCTGTATGTTGAAGGACTCTTCAACCTTGGTATAAGGGGCCAAGTACAGATGCACCAAAATAGTCAACGGCAGGAGGCCAAGCAGAACGACATCTGTGGGAGTGATGTTTCAGCAAGCGGGAAACTAGATAGTCATGGGAAATACAAAATTGAGGCATACCGATGAGATGGCGAGGCATGGTGCAGTTCTTGGCAGTCACGAAGTGAGGACAGCTTTGGTCGACGACTTGTGCGGAGGGCGGGCTGCAACGCGTGGTGGGGACAAGGAGACATGTTGCTGCTTTGAGCGCGCAACCCTTCCCCCGACCTTTACAGTCGCATCCAAGAACATCATGTTTTTCTTTGGCCTTGGAGGTCTGTTCTATGGTAAGCACGGATGCGATTCGATTGACGCGCACCGGAAGCTAACACATGTATCCTCTCANGTCTCGGTCTTGCTGGTCAACGCAATAGCCATCCTCTCCGAGGACCGCTTCCTCGCCAGAAGTACGCATCGCTCTTAGCATACGCTCAATTCCTGAATACACAAGTCTAACATGACATGCGCAGTTGGTTGGGGATCCGTACAACAAGAGCCCGCATTCGGCGGTCCAGCAGACAACACCAGCGTCAAGTCAAAAGTCATCAACCTGATTGCATCTGTCCGCACCCTGATGAGGAGTACGTTTCTCATTTGCACATCACATTGTTCTCGTCATGGAGCTGACACCAACACTCACNNAGTACCGCTAATCGTCATCAACACTCTGATCATCGTCTACGAACTTATACTGGGTTGAGCACATGTACGAGACCTGCGCCGTAGAACGACCAATGAAACATATACCACAACCTCAATCTCTCCTCGATTCCCCCAAGATGAGAATGCGCTCGAGACAGTAGCTGCGAAAACACCAAGGCATGCTGTTCCCAGCCGAGCCAGTGCACCATGTCAGCCCATGCAAGCTGGCTGTCCGACATTGCTTTGAAGAGGACACACTCCACGCCGGAACGAAGACATAGCATCTTGTGTAGAGTAAAGGATTGAGTGAAAAAGCCGGTCTTCAAATACATACATGATAATCGAACAAAACATCAACATAGATTCAAGCTGCCAACGCAACTTGGTCATCATCTGCCACCAACCAAAAAGTGCAACGAGAACGCCACCGCACTCTCCTTTTGTATATGTCCAACACTGCCCCGTGCATTACACAACCTGCGCGGACAGGCCTAGTATGGTATATGTACACTGATCTTCACATAACCGTCGACTTCTTTCTGCCCAGACTAAAGCGGTTTTTCTTGACATCCTTCTCTCCACTCGTTGTGTTGATGGCTTCCTCGGCCTGTGTTGGCATTGGGCTCCCAGGTTCCTTCTCTTTGCCTGATGTCCAGAACTTTGGTTTCTGGCGCAGACTCATCGAGCTGTGTCTGAATCTGCTGAGGCCTGGTCGATCTTTTCCATCGGCTGCCGGTGCTGCTGGGGTCGCTATCGGCGTCGACATGTCAGGAGCAGCATTTCCTGCACGAGTGGCCTCTTCAGCAGCCGTTTGCTTGCTGAGCTCAATGGCGGCAAGGTAGTCCTCGTTCTGCTTCTTCCACGCGTTTCTCGACGCCTCGGCCGCCTCCTTTCTCTTAGCATCTGCAAGCTTGCGAGCTTCTTTCTCTTGCGCTTTGCGATCCTTCTCTGCCTGTTTCGCCGCCTTCTTGTCCAGAGACCCAAACCCGGAGCCGAGGAAAGGTGATGTCGACATGGCGCTGAAGGTCGAGCGTTGCTGTGATAAAGCTGGAGCAGTGGACGCGTGAGCAAGGTTTGCAAAGGCACTGGGCTCCTCCTCAATCGGTGACTGCATTGTATGTGTGTTGCGAAGGCCATTAATCATCAAGCCTCCCTGTGTTTCTCTCGAGACTGAATCTCTATTTGGCATGCTAGCGGCAGCGGCAGCCTGCCTGGCCTCGGCCTCCTGTTCTCGTTGCATGGCTTCCACCGTAGTCTCTTGGTAGAACAGCACATAAGCACAAGCAAGTTGTCTGGCGTCTTGCACTCCAGGCTTCGGCTCACCACCAAAGAAGTTTCGTACGAAGCTCTTGTCAACAGGCTCGACCAGCTCATCGTCAAACATGAGCCATCCGCGGTCTTGAGTCTTAATTATAGAGACGTAGTGTCCATGATAGGGTCCACCTCCTATGTGGACAACAACAGCGTAAAGTTCGTACAGTCGGTCCGGGTCTTCTGCGTCGTCGGTGGTATTAAATAATCGCAAATGATAGGGGTATACAACTCGATGAAAAAGCTTTTGAAGTCTCTGGAGGTCCTCGGTGTATTTGAAACGTTTTAGGTGCAATGCCAGAATGCGTGGTAGTCGTTTGATCTTCATCCTCTTTTCGGCTTCCTGCAAGCCGCCACAGTTGTCGCAATGGAATTTGTTCCGTTCGCACAACATCTCCTCTTCGGAAAACTTCCGCAGACATGCCGTTACCGAAGAGTGCGCTTCCAGGTCAACAGACAGATCCATGAAGGCTTCATCTCTTTGTGATGTGTTTTCGCAGCTGAGGCAACGTGTTTCTGAAGTGAGGAGACCCTCGAACAGATCATGTACCCAGCCAGCGCCACTCATGCCAGCTGTGTTGTGTGCTTTTGCCATGGCAGACATGGCGCCTGCCATGCTTGGTTCTGCACTGCCGTTGCCGTTGAGAGTGCCGTTGATAGCCGGCAGCATCTTCGAGTACATCTCTACATTATCCACGACCTGATTCAGCAGCAGATTCAAGAACTCATGAGCGTCTTGGTGCATGGCAGAACGAAACATCTCGTTCTCCTTTCTTAAAATCTCAAGGAATTTGAGAGGACTGATGATTCCAGTGCGCGACTGGTGGCCGATGATAGACTCGAAAATGTCCTTTAGGGAAGTGAAGAGCGATTCGGACATTCCGTATGCGTTGGAGTTGCTCATCTGCATTTCCAATATAGGACCCGACCTCATGGCCACCTTTTTTTTATAGTCCGGAGAATCCTTGTCATCGGGCTTGGTGGCCTGGGCTTCGGGCGTGCCTGGCAGAATGATGGGCCTCCTGGCGGGCGAGCTAGATGTGAGGTTGTTTGTGGCAGCAGTCAGGAGGTGGTTTCCAGGAGCCGGCAGACCATTCTGCAGACTCATGCTCCGGTCTGCATCCGAATCGGTTTGCTCGGGCGAGGGGGGCAACGGAGGGAAGTTGAGGACATTTTCGCGAAAGGTTGTCGAGTAGTATAGACACTGTATTATCGAGTTGGCATNAGCTGTTGCGCAGAGGTTAGCGACCATCACTTCGAGCTCTCTGGAGTAGACGCGTACCATGTGCTTCCGTACTGTTTGGGCAAGTCGCAATTAGTCTGTGTCGCTCCTTCGACGGGAGTAGAAGGGTTTACGTACGTTTTCGAAGCCAAAGAACTTGTCGCTCCCATCCGGCCGTACAGGACCACCCAGATCAGCAATGTGCTTCTCTAGTGGGGTTGGTTGGGGGATGGTGGCATCTCTCTTTGGAGGCAGACTGCCTACGTTCGGACNTCGCTGGTGTCTGGGATGGTCGTGATCGTCAGTCAAACGTGGCGCAAAATCGTGGAAGAAGCACACGACACTCACTGCGTTTCCCTTGAGTTTGCCGAAGAAAGACATTCTACAGTTTCACCAGGGATGCGTACATCAAAGTCGGGCCAGGCGCGACTGCGTTCCCGATCCTCGGGCAAGCAATTGACCGATGTCTCGACGGCTGTCTCTGGGGAAGAGCGAGGGGCGACCGAGACTGGGTGTACGTGCGTGTCGTGCTGGGAGTGTGGCAGGACGAGAGCGCAGAAGAAAGAGAGAGACGACTACGAAGGCCGAGAAAGAGAGGCTCGAGGGTTGCGCAGAGCGTGAGTGAAGGCAATGCAACGGCTAAGTGCTGGACTCGCCTACTCGACACCCGAGCGGTTTCTGGGGATTGGATGGCGGGGAAAAAGGATTTGACCACTTTCCGACAATCGATTCCGTGGCTTGCAATGCCTCCTCCTTGACACCTCCCGAGCCTCGCTTCTTCTGAACCAACTGCTTCGTCTGGTGTTGGTTTTGGGGTTGCATTCGCTTTCGTCAACTTCGCGCTGTTACACGAGCCTTATCAGCGGGTCCTACCAACCATCATTCTGCGGAGGATTTCGCTGCTTGACATCACCGAGTCCTGACCGTGCCCCAGGGCTCGCTGATAGACCCGACGCCGGTTCAATCGGTAACCACGCCCAAGGGTACCCCCCAGCATCAAAACCTTCCAAAGCCGCCATAGGGCGAGACGCTTCCATGCGCCAAAGCTCAGAGGCCCGTGTCTTTGCGATGAGACACTGTTTAGTCACTGTGCAATGGTGAGCTGCCCGATATAACAATCATGAATGAGATTTTCTATTGCAGACAGCGAGTTGTAGTTGCCGAGCCTGTTCGCCATAGGTCGACATGATCGGCTCGTATGAATGTCTAGCGTGGGCTTCCATACCCACCGAACACCCTATTTTGACTTTGGCGCTCCCACGCGGCATCACGCGTGCAGCCAAGAGCGATCCTTGCGCAAGAATAGCCGCCCCTGCAAATCATCGCCTGCTCTGAAGCATCCGCCTAGAACGATTGTTGTACACTACTCGAGTACTATTCATACACGCTGACTAAACACTTTCCACCACTCAAACGCTTGCAACCACGCCGAAAAGAAGCCCAACGCCTCAGGCCTCGCCATCCGATTCAGTGTAGTTGATAGTCTGCTTGCGCCGAGGNNGTGCCAAGGGAGCCACCTCGATGCTGGTGCCTCCCGTCCACTCGCTGCCATTGGTAGGCGGATGCGCCTTTTGATAGCCGAGTCTGATTCGCCGGGCATCCTGATCCCACTGGGCTGCCTCCTTCTCATGTCGCGCTCGCGTCTCTTTTACCGCTTGCTGTGCCGCTTGCGTCTGCTCGATGTAGGGTCGCTTGACCTCGTCACTTGACATCCGCCATTGACGACCTACCTCAGTGCGGATCTCTTCTCGCAAAGCCTTAGCTGTGCTGTCACCGCTCGCTTTCTGCTTCGCCTGACTCAATTCCTCCTTGCAGCGTGCCCAATAGTCGTTCGTGAACAAAAGGTACGGGTTTACGCTTGCACCAGGCCTGGAGGGCTTCAAAGGGCGAGGGCCGAGTTCGGAAAGGATGGCATCAATGATTGCAGCCTCGTATGCTTCGTCCTCAACAGACTTGCTGTTGGTTGACGATCTGTAGGGATTCAACGGTGCTGGCGGATTCGGCATCACCGCAGGGAGATGTTGTACCGGCTCAACGACCTTCTTTGGCCTGCCTGGTGGTCTACCCGGAGGTCTACCTGGAGGTCTGCCAGGGGGTCTGCCTACCCGCTTTTGAACCACACTAGGCGTCCCTGCGTAGATGTCTCTTAGTGGTGACTCTGTACTAGCCATCTCGGATGTCCCTTCGAAGCCGGAGATCGCAAGGTTCTGTCGAGACAATACCAGAGGCTCTGGGACTGCCGTTTGGCCGATCATCGTGTCAATGACATCGGCAGCTGCTCTGAGTCCCGATAGATATGCGCCGTGGACAGTCGCAGGATGAGTACCGCAAGTGGCTTCTCCAGCGAAGTGAAGGTTCCCCACAGGCGCCGCCATAATGTCATAGTCCAATGGGCTGGTAGCAGGTCCAACAAACGAGTATGTGCCTCTTGCGAAAGGATCCCTCTTCCATCGTGTAACGATGACTTCGACAGGAGCAGGAACATTCTCAGCCCCGAACGTGCGCCTCAGCTTCTGCAGAGCTTCTTGTAGTAACGTTTCGTTGTTTGTGGTTTCCACCTCATGAGCTGCTCGACCAGACATGAGAGCGCTGAGTACTGGCCGACCGCTGTTCTTCTCGCAGTTCCACATCATGTAGAAGCGGCCACGACGGGCGGCATAGTCGTCAGGGTTCAGACTGTCCTTGTTCTCGGCGTCGTTGAGAAATCCGAACATGTCGTACTGGCTATCCCAGAAAGCGTGTTCGAAGACCATGACCACCTAGAAATCTTAGTTGTGATTACCTGAAGAAAGAAATGATGATGTTACCTTATTGAGGAGCCCGAAGCCCATTCGCTCAATGGCCCCTTTCTTCCAGTCTGGCAGACTTGGCTCGAAGGCTATGGTCTCGGCTTTGAGCACACCAAGTGGGGAGGTCAAAATGACTTGGTCGGCCTCAAAAACTTCTCCATTGGTGCACAACACTGTTGCTGAGCTGTCCTCCTCATCATCGTTGGCATTGTAGATGATTCTGTTCACGGCTGACTCGAAGCGAACGTCGAGAGGATATGGTAGCATCATGAGACCACGGGGCACCTGGATGTATCCACCTACCACTTCAGAATGTCGACCTTCGAACTCGTTACCGCTATCTTGGTCATGGCCACCCAAACTGAGATTGGAAACGGTAGCAGCGTTTGCGTATTCGAGATCGGCGTAGTGCCAGTTAAGTAGACGCATGTCTTGGGGTGTCAACTCGACCAGTTCTTGATACTGACGGATGGCTTCATCCATGGCTGCGCCTAATGTTGGCTTGTCCGACTCGTTGGCTATGGCATCAAGCGCGAGGGAATGTCTTTTTGTTATGCCAGGTCGCAATTGCCAACCAGCCGACCGTACAGCTTGTGCCGCTGTTCGGCTCGAGCTGTTGCCAGCAACTACCTGAGTCCTTCCTTGGAGCTTGGCGAAGCCCGGGGGCACAGCTTGTTGCCTTTCTTTGTTCAAAGTAGGAGCATTGGTCCTGTCCGTTTTGATCTCTACGGGATCTTGACAGACCTCAACATAGTCTGGGAGTCCCTCTAGTGTCTCTATAGGTGTTGGCTTCACGCGGAAGTCGCTCGCTCGCTCCAAAAGATCATTGTGAATCTTATTGACCATCATATCGCGCTCGTGGTTGACTGCGAGCCCATCAGAGTCGTACATTGTGATCTCATCCCACATAAGGTGATAGCGGAGGGCAAGTTGGCCACGCACGATTGCGTTCAAGGGATTTCCATGGTTGAAGCCAGTAATGATCTGAGCGCCCATCTCAGCAGTGTTTCGCAAGCCGTTTGGCAAGCTGTCAGGCACTTGCTCTCGAAGCGGATGTGAGTAGACGCGACCACCAACTCGTTTCCTTCCCTCCAATACGACGACCTTTGGAGGCAATTCTTCAACGTCGGTCCAGTGATCGCCGAGCTGCGCGAACAGCCCCTCAAGTTGTCTTGCACAACCGAGGCCTGCCATGCCAGCACCCACGACGACAATTGTTCTCTGTCTAGGTATTGATTTTCGCTTGGCGCTGAGAATGCCTGCATGAGGAACCTCGACACAACCAAAGTTGATGTAGCCATTTCTGACCAACCACCAATACGACGTATGTGCCAAGTCAAAGAAGCGTATGTCTTTTGCGCATCCAGCTGCTTCCTCCTTAGAGACGCTGACCAAGGGGTTTCGAACCCAAAGACGAAGGATGCCATTGCGGATGTTCAGATATGTAGTGACTTGGGCTTGTGTGATATGGTCTCGCAAGAGTCTGTACTCTCCCGGGTGCAGAGCGTACGGATTGAGGCGTGACGAATGAGCTGCTGAGATACACTGTCTTCCATATTCTTCCCAGGACATATGGATGGGGATGGATGATCTCGGACGAGCATGGGTTGTCAATCTGATGACCTTGGAGAATTTCTTCGTCTTTGGTGTAGGGGCTTTAGGGGCTGATTGTATGCGATCATCTCTCAGGGAAGAGTTTATCTCTGGATTCGGGCGTGCTGTGACTTGGATGTTAGAAAGTAGCGATGAGCGGCTGCTAGATGTGGCGTCATCTGAGGGACGAGTATCTTCAGAAGATAGAGCCTGTCTTTTTGTCGCCCTGTCGTCATCAGAACCCTGACTCTCGGGATAGCTATGGATCTCTTGAAAAGATCGTTTGTTAATCGAAGGCACGGAAGTGACGGATGATAGTCCAGTTTCGTCGGCGTCGAAAGAGCCATAGCGAAGAATGCCGTTAACATCGACCTTGGTCAGACTTGTCCCTTGAGCATCAGGAACGGTACTCAGAGGCTCGCTTTCGATGGAAGATAGGCTGGAGCCTGAATCTTCATCTCTTTCGAGATTGGTATATTGACCCGGTGGCCTTGATCGGACTTGATTTTGTGTAGTCGCTGAGGCTTCTGAAGCCTTCTCTTCGTCCAAGATTGTGGATACTATCTGCTTCACCTTATTCGGAAGGTTTCCCAGATCATCCAGGGCGGTGTGGGTATTACTGGATGGATCCATGTTGGCGATATCAGGATATGGAGGCAAATGAAGGGCGGGCGATATGATGGTGCATCGCTTCTCGATTCAAGTTTAGAGCATGCTCAGTTTTATAGCTCTGAGGAAAAGAGAGAAGATGCTTTGTAAGTATTGATGGGTCGCAAAGACTGATAGGCGTGGGCGCTGTATCGAGTGGGCGATATGTCTCGAATTGGTGATGGGTCTTGCAGCCGGTGTGCCCTCGGCGTCGCTTTTTCCGCGTCAACTTTGCTTCAACCTCACCTCAACTCTTCGTCTCCCATACTCCTTGCACGACGCGCCATATGTTCGCTTTTGCTGGCCCTGCTGTCAGATAGGCTCGCTGACCAGTGTCATGATTGTGATAGGCAGAATTATGCATGGCAGTATCATCATATTGTCGCATCGGTGACGATCGACCCGGCAGCTCCGCAGAGGGCAACTCCAACTCTGCTGCGCGTCAACAAACATGCGCGATTTCCAAACTATCACAAGCACAGCGTTTCGCACACTCTGAAAACGATTAGAGCCCGTCGCTTGATCTCGGATAATCGATATACGTAGACGTATCTGAAAGTCGCACAACTTGGATGGAGACTCGCGCAATACTTCAGAAATCCTTGGTCTCGAAATCACAAACTGATCCTCGTTGGTGGGATCCAACATCGCACCAGTTCGGCAGACCAAGCTTTCTTATTGTAGCTCCTCTTTCTGAATCGAACAATTTTGCTGATATCGCGTCTCAGAAAAACCATATACTCCAGGATACCGATCGACCATTCATATAAAAAAAAACACACATGCATATCTTTGACCGATATCTACAACGAATACATGAATGACTCCGATGCTGAGTCTCGTCGAGGAACACACACTGAACAGCAACGCACTCGGTTCCCGAATACGATTTTGAGGCTTGTGCCACATGCGAAGACTTGGAGGTGGAGGAGTACATTGAGGAAACCAATAGAAAGAGGCGTCAATACAGCGCTGGGCGAGCTGCTAGTCTAAAATTCGCTGCGTCAGGACAAGGATACTTGAGCTCTGCGAAACAGACGGTTGCAAGTCCAGGGCTTCGAGCGATCACGGCGGACCATGGAATTTGTCTTAGACGTGCATGCAGGCCTGCTTCCAAACAAACATATAAAAGTGAAAAGAGGTCAACGATCAGCCATGTACAGCTCAAGTCTTGTCGGATAATCTTCCGATCTTGCCCTAACTTGTGTAGCCTGCTCTGTAATTATAGGTCGATACCGACTGGCCAGAGAGATAGCCAATGTATTGAATGTGAGGACCTCGATCCTTTGATCTCCAGACCCAGCACGCCCATGAAAGTCGAGTGAAGTAGCAGAAGCCAATGAAACTTCTGCTATGAGTACCACAAAGGCACAAAGCAATCTGCCATATCAATCGCAATCAGTATCACGTGCAAAATGGCGATATTGAAACCTGATGTTTTGACCAAGTCGCAAATCAACTCCGCCCTCTCCCACTCACCCTGAGATTTGATCGACGCTTGATTTGATTGTTATAGGCACAATCTCTACAACATCTTACCGGACAATCGTCATTTCCAGAACCACACAATATCTCAAATACCAACATGGCGCAAGTGCGCAAGTATGCCGCGCTGCCCGACCTGGTAAACAAAACACCCAACAGCGGGCCGAGGGACCTGAAGCTAACAACCCAAACAAGNGACGAATCGCCAGACACATACGAGACTCCAGACCTGACAGACGACGCATCCACATTACCCACATCAACAGCATGGTCAGACACATCCGACACGGAAGCAAACCCCAGCATCAGCCGATCCAAGCTTCAACCCGACGAGGCGCGATCCCAGTTTCAATCTTCGCGGGTCGACGCACGAGAGACTGATTTCTCGGATCGAGTGAGCAGCAAGAGGAGGGCATATGTGGTGAGCAATAGGGAGCAAGATCAAGATGGCGACGACTACGACAGCGAGGACGAGAATGAGAGTTTGCAGAGGAAGCTGGCGAGGCTGAATAGGGAGATGCAGGAGGTGCAGAATGAGCTGGACAAGAGGAAGAACGAGTCCAATGGGACACAGGCACACCCGGAGGATGAGGACGTGGCTGCTCAGTTGGCTCAACTGAGTACAGCGCTGGACGGCATGCGCCAGTCGCAATCTGCACAAGCCCGTCTGAGCAAACAACTGGCAACCTCGACACCAGCAAAGGCAGATACTGTGGCAGTGCCAGAATCGACTCGTCCTGAAGAGGCCACCCAAGACATTGCCGACACACAAGCACTAAACAAGGTCGCCGACTTCGATGCCCGCCTCGCACTCCTCGAACGCCAACTCGGCATCACCTCCCTCGACACTCCCGAAGCTTCCTCTACCGCAAACTCAACCTTTACACCCATCCTACCCACCCTCTCGCTACTAGACCGCCAACTAGCCCTCCTCACCTCTTCCTCTTCTCAATCTCACATCGACACCCTGGCCCAAAAACTCCAACAGCAACAGACATCCCCCACGAAGCCAACCCCAGACGCCAACCACGACTCCCAATCTCCAGAAGACATGGCAAAACTACGTGCTCTCTATGCTCTTCTACCAACCTTGACGTCTCTGAGTCCTACATTACCTCCTCTTTTGACCCGTCTACGGTCTCTACGAACTCTACACGCCAACGCCGTGACAGCGAGCCAAACGCTCGACGAAGTGGAACAAAGACAAGACGAAGCAGACAAGGAAATCCGCGAATGGCGAGATGGCCTCAAAAAAGTGGAGGAAGCGGTTGCTAGAGCAGAGAGCGGTATGCTTAAAAACAGTGCTGCTGTCGAAACGTGGGTCAAAGAGCTAGAGGAGAGAGTCAAGAAGCTTGGGTAGAGAACAAACATACGAACGGAATATCTCCAAATAAACAAAATCTCAGCCACATGGATTTTTTGGGATTGGATGAAGTGATATGATTAAGTAAGAGTCTGATACAGTAGAAGAGTATGCCAACCCGATGGGAAAAAGAAACAAAGACATGCTATTTTGCTCGCCATGCCGGTCGAGAAGGTATCAAGTATGCGCCGTTGGAGATGCAAAAGGAAGAAAAACCACAGCCAGACACTTATGCCTCACCCTTCTCGGGATCATGCAGCTTTCTCTCTTTCGCGACCTTCTTGTCTTCATCCTCTTGAGCTTGCGCCGCAGCGTTTGCTCGCTGAGCATCAAGTCCAGTCTTTGTCTCGGTATGCTTCTTGCTGAGCTCCTTCTTTTGGATGAACAGACTGATAATCAGACCAAGCGCTGCAAAACATACATACATGATCCACATGGGATGCAAGCTCTGTGCGAATGCTGTTTGCGCGACCTGCTTTTGTCCATTGGGAAGGTTGTCGATGAGCTCGGTGTTGGCTCCAGCGCCACCTCCTGTCAACTGGGAAGCGGCTTGAGGACCAAGTGCTGCCACCAGGCGAGCTGTCTTGGTGTTCATCTGGTTCTGATACACGGTTTGACCAATGACGACAGAGATGGAGGTGAAGATTTGGCGGACAAAGCCAAATGTTGCTGTCGCTGTAGCAATATCTCTAGGCTGGACGCCAGTTTGAAGCGCGATCAATGGGGCTTGGAAATTAGGACNCTAGAATAATTGTTAGCTCTTGAAATGTAGAGAGATGAGGAAAGAACACTTACCAATGCCAATTCCGGCGATGATCTGGTAGATGATCAACTTGGCCCAGCTGCTGTTGGCTGTAAAGTCGACAAAAAGGCCGAAGCCCAGAACGAGGAAGACCATTCCGAACCAGATTGCGGGCAAGTATTGGCCCGTCTTGCGGATAAAGATACCAGTGGCCATCGAAGCGAAGGACAAGGATAAAGCTTGAGGGAGGATGTAGACACCCGACAATAGTGGGGTTGCGCCACGAGCAGCCTGGAAGTATAGAGGCAAGTAGTATGAAGCCGAGATGAAAACCATACCGTGAATGGCGCAGACACCAAGAACGGCAATGTTGCTCCTAGTCTGGAAGATGCGCAGAGGCATGACTGGGGATTTGGCAAACTTCCACTCATTGATGAAGAACAATACCATGGTGAAGACACCCATGATGATGAGGCAAAGGACAGTTGCGGAGTCCCAGGGGTAGGTGACACCTCCATACTCCAAGCCAAACAGGAACATGAGGACGCCACCAATGACGAGCAAGGCTCCAATCCAGTCGATTGCTTTTAGTCCTTCCCAGAGAGGAGTTCTTGGTGTCTTCAAGTCAAGGAAGAAGAAGATGATAACGAGGGCGGCACCGTCGAGGGGCAAGTTGATGTAGAAGCACCATCTCCATGAAACCTTCTCGGTGAAAACACCACCAATGACAGGTCCGATGGCTGAAGCCAATGCCCAGACACCTCCAATGATACCGAAGTAAGCACCTCTTCTTCTCAGACTGAACAAGTCGCTAATGCAGATGTTGACGAGGGTGACCAGGCCACCACCACCCACACCTTGGATCGCACGAGCAGCGATGAGCATTCCAATGCTGTTGGCAAGAGCGGCGATAAGAGAGCCGATGAGGAAGAGCAGGTTTGCAACAATCAAAATAGGCTTTCGTCCAAAGATGTCGGAGATCTTGCCCCATAACGGCACACTCGAGGCATTTCCTAGCAGGTATGCTGAACCAATCCAAGTATAACCTGCGGCCGAGTGGAAGTATTCTGAAATGGTGGGCAGAGCGGTTGTGATGATGGTGACGTCGAGGGCAGCGAGGAAGACGGCCATGCCCAGAGCAGTCATAATCAAAGCAATCTTGCCCTTTGATCGCTCTTCCAATGGCGTTGAATCCTTGCGCTCCAGCTGTGGCCTTTCTTGTGGCGGTACATCATCGTTTTTGGTGGATACTGAAGACGTGCTGTTGTTTTCGACGTCTTCTGAGAGTTGGTTGGCGGGTACAGAGTTCGTGGTCGCGGCTCCAGGACCAGCCTCTGCAGCGGCTTCTTCTCGTGCAACCTCTGTCGGTCGCCCTGTGTCGCTCATGGTGGCACAGATATGAGTTATTATGTCGGAAAGAGACTAGGGATCCTAGGTGTTGAGAAGGAGACAGGCAAACAGCGCGGCATGACTCTTTGCTTTTGTTCTGCAGATGATGCGAAAATGCACGCCTCCTCTACCGGCATCTCGGCCAAACATTCTAAAAGCCGTCTCGCTCTCCGTCCACCTCGGCCGACATGTCCGAGCAACTTATCTCTTTGCTCGCCATTGATCCTTCACCCATTTGATCCCTCGAACGACCGAACATCAAGACTTGTGTCGAAGCAATTAAACGAGTTTCGCACATACTCATCTCGAGACATCGCCGGTTACTGAGATTCGAGCATCGGTTGCATCACATCTGTCACTCTTCTTGGCGACAGATCTCTCTCCACACCTTGGTGAGGTTTGTTTGTCTTTTGGTGGAACGTGGGGGTTGTTCTAGAAGAATGACACTTACAACATCGCTCCACGATCGAAGAAGCCTTGTAGATCTGCCAGTCCTTACTCCCACCGCCATCATGTTGCACGACTTACCTATCAAGGATTCAGGCATCTCCTGATGACAAGAACACATTTCAAGATGGCCATCGGAATGGTTACACTTGGAGTAGGCGTCAAATCGGCATGCCCATAGTCACAGATCATAGCTGGCATTGCTCGGCAGCAATCTGAAAGGGAATCAAGATGAGGATCACAGTTGTGCAGGAATCAGATGGCAAACATGTCGATATCTCGCACTCCTCATGACCAATAGTTCTATCCTCTCGCGTTATCATTGCATTTTGTTTTGAGCAGCCGGACAAAACCTCCTGGAACTCCGATATACAGACCTCTCAACCATAACATGGACAACAGAGTTGGGTATATCGTCTGGACTGAGCAGGCCATGGGTGTCATGCTCATAGGCCAGCGTCAATGTAAGCTCAGCATGATTCTCCACGAGCAGAAACAGACTTTGATGCGTGTGATGCACTTCAAAGAGCGAAAACCTGAATCTTCCGAAATCATTGCATCTTCCGTTCGAACGACACAATGCACACATGCGCGCGACGAATTGTGCAGCTTGGTTCGGGAAGGAACAAAAACATCCACGCCAAACCCGAGTTGCCAAAACAACTGCAGCGTTGTTTACCAGGTACTCTCACTTGACACATGCCTTCTTCATTATTGGAGACTCGCCTTTCCTCTGCATTAAGCGCATTGGCGCTTGCTCTTTCGATCGCTTTGCAGTTGGCTTACACTCTCTCGTCACTCGGCACGCACTTTCGCTTCATTCAGTTCGCACTTTCGCTCCAGTCAAGTCGCACTTTCCCGTCACTCTCTCGTCACCAAGCGCGCATTCTCTCTTCAGTTAACACACATATTCTCTCCAGAAAACCGTCCATCTACAAGTGTTTACAACATCTTCATCTTTCACGATTACTTGGACAGCATGTGTTTCCATCGCTACACCGAGCACCCCTGCGGCCACCCGAGCACATCGATTGGCACATGCTCGATCGAAATCCTAGCCACAGCAGTGCCGTTTTGTGATCAATACAATGTTGTAAAGAACAAGTCATTGGATCTCTGTGGCGGCGACTACTGCAAAGAGGACAAGGAGACTGCCCATTGGGTTGAGAACGGATCAGCTCTACTGACAGCGTGCGAGGACGACCTTGCATACTTTAAGCACCGCCTCCAGACTCTTCACCGTCTGCTCCAAGCTTTTGAACAGTACAAACAGGCTTTCGGTGCCTTGCAAGAGAACGACACCAA
This sequence comes from Aureobasidium uvarum, assembly GCA_903853725.1. Classification (NCBI taxonomy): domain Eukaryota; kingdom Fungi; phylum Ascomycota; class Dothideomycetes; order Dothideales; family Saccotheciaceae; genus Aureobasidium; species Aureobasidium uvarum. The sequence continues at coordinate 1,718,384 of CAINUL010000015.1, forward strand.
CAGAGCCCGTAACATGCACGACGAGTATGTGGCATTGCGCCAGACTTATTTAGACACCAGAGGCAGACGTCAACTCATCTCCGATGGTATCCANAAGGCCAAGGAACAGCAGCGAGCTGTTGTTGCAGAGAAGATGCGTAGGGTCCAGCAATACATCGATAGCCAGAGACCAAACTCTGGCCACCCTCCTTCGCCACAAAGCATTCCGAGAGTCATCCAGACACAAGCAAGAGGATTGCTAAAGCGCACTAGTTCAGGTCTCTGGGAAACTGGAGATACTTCTGCAACTCCTTGTCGACCTACCACCAAACTTGTTTCTCCAGTCAAAACCAAGCCAAAGCCGTCAAATCTTTCGGCCCCAGCCATCTACAGCCCTCCCTCTCTGGCGTCTCCATTTGCGGCTGAATTTCGCAAGACAGCTGATGTTCCCAAACCCTCACCACCTAAGAAGAGACGCGGAAGACCTCCAAAGGCCAGTAGAGTGGAAGACGTTGTTTCTCAACCTCAGGTCACCTCTGATACATCGTTCCACGACGCTCAAGTCAACAACGATGACTCGCCCATGGCTGATAACCAGCGTTTGGTGCCTAAACTTCGATCGGCCAAACGCAGCAACAAGAAGGAACCACCTGAACGGAAACCTTCATCATCAGGAGTACGCCGAAGCGGACGTGCCAAGCAGCGAATCAGCTATGCTGAATCACCAACTTCGTCTCCTGAACGACCTGTTCCAGATGAGCTCGAAGCTGAAGCAAACACAGTAGCCATCAGCCAACCTAAGAAATCAACGAGACTCACCAGAACTACAAGCGGCAAGAGTAAACCACAGAAGGAGAATGTGTATGCTACCGACGAGGAGGATGCAGCCATCAGTGTGGATGACGACGATGAATGGCAGGCCGATGGAAATATTGAAGAGGACGACATGGATTTTGAGCCTACGCCTGTTCAGAAAGTACGCTCGAACGCGAAGCGCGCCGCAGCATCTCCTCCCATGGATTCGCGTTCTCGTAAACGTCAAGCCAGAACTGTCCCTGACAACAACCATGGTCCCAGCCACTACCATGAACCAGCATCGCCAGACAACAACTTCCATCATGTGATCCCTGATCAGGGCAACAGATTGACGTACACCACAGCTCAGTCAACAAACTCAGCAGACGTCTACAACGTGCCATCGACGCCATACAACCACAACATGGCCAATGTAGACACGTCGAAGCTGCTGTATCATACTAACCCAATGACAGACGGAGTGACTCTCAATGCCACAAACTACCAGAGTCAGGATCCTAACGAGCCTGACATGTCACCACTACGTCGATCAGACTGGTTGAACGGACTGAACACGGCAGACATGGCACTATCACTCGACGACCTTGACGATCCCAACAACTACGACTTTGACGTCGATGCCATGAGCAGAGTCGTTGCCGATCTCGAAGCTCAGCAAGGCTAGATTGTTTGCGTGAGAAAGATGAAGCAATGGGATGAGCGATGGCAGTGCGCCAGGAAAACAAGAATGGGGATGGGTAAAGCAACGGGGATGGAAGTGGGCTAATACGAGTTCCGCAAAAGCGACACGATGAGATTGTCAAGAGAGAAAGCATGGAGGAAATCGACGAAGGACATCATAAGCAGTAGTGTAGAGGTAGCATTATCAGGTTTACCTTCCAGTATTCAAATCAAGTAACTGGCCACATTACTTGCTCGCATGGCCGAATTGTTAATGTATCTGTCAATTACAGCCTTCCTTCTTCTACAACACTCATGAGATAGGTATCTCGGTGCCGCAAATGTGGTACGAGAGCCACCTTGAGTCAAGTTCGAAAGGAACAAGTTCGACAGCATGGCTGATAATTGGGTACGAGACAACATATGGAACCAGTCCACTAGTTTCTGCGCATGGCCCTCTTCTTTCTGCGCTCAAAGTCTCTGCCGATATCACCAGCAGCACCGCCTCTACCACCATCATCGTCAACCTTTCTCTTCCTACTCCTCTCCAAAGCACCGCCCACACCACCAGCACCAGTTCGTTCACCCTTCTTCGTCAACCTATCAATACGACCAATACCCTGACCCAACAAATCCCACTCTTCACCACCAAAGCCACCACGCTTATTTCCACCCTTCTTTGCTCTCTCCTTTTTACTTTCTTTGGGCAGACGCACCAAGTTCGACTCTTCGTAGGCAGTACGCTCGGCCTCTTCCTTGCGTTCACGGGCAGACTTGTCGCGGCGGCCGCCGGCGGTGATGGTGCTGCCGATGGAGGGTTGAGCCGTGGGGGCGCCGCTGAGCTCGTCGGCAACGTATTCGTCGATTGTGTTGCTGCGCATGGGTTTGCGGTCGCCCTTTTCGCGGCGTGGAGAAGGGGGTGCGGGCATGGTTGTTGCGTTTATGCGGGNGGGTCTGTAGATGCCGTCGCTTGAGGCTTCGGGCTTTGAGGAGGAGGAGGAGGTTGCTTCGTTTGCTTCCGAAGGGCGAGTGAGGGCGCTGGGGTTGGGGCGGAAAGCGAGACCGTCGTCGGAGTCTGCTTCTGAGGCGTCATTGTCGTCGTCGTCGGAGTTTTCGTCAGAGTCGGATGCTGCCGAGGCTGCTGCTGCTGCGGCGGTTGATTGTTTGGCAACTGCGGCTTTCTGTACGGCACCGCGGGCTTCGTCTTCGGCGGCGCGGACGACCTTGTCGATTTGGTACTTGAGTCTGTCTTCCAAGGGTCGCACGCCCTTTTCCAGGTATACGCGGTGCTTGACAAGGTCTTTGACGAGCTGGTTGTCGAGATCGCCAGCATTGGTCTTTCCATCTTTGGCGCTACGAATGACGGCCAAGTTGCGAAGAGCCAGGGTCTGCAGATATGAAAGGAAGAGCTCGTTCTTTGCGTCCAGAAGAGTGATGCCGTTTGCCGGAGGAAGAATCGAGTCGCTAGTCGGCAGCGCCGGAATGGCTGATTCCAGAGAGCCCGTCAGGCTGGGGAGTATTGATGCTAAACTTGTATCCATGTTTGCTGTTGCCATTGTGGTGCTATGCTGGAAAAATAATATGCGTTCAACTTTTTGAGAATTTCCCAAGCATGCGGCGACTTTTTCGCCGAGAGCCCTGATTTGTTTGACTTGTTTGTTGCAGTCTTCAATCACATGAAAGCAGGGTCCACTTTGACACATTCACCTTCAACCTTCTTCTTGATTTACAGACTCTTGATTGGCAAAATATAGGGGTATCATAAGTACTAACTGATGAGAAGAGCAAACCCGCGTTCTCGCACCCCATCATGTCGACGTATGCTGGTCCCCATGTGGGATCATGTCCGAGCACGCATTTCAACAAGAAAGAACCAGAGGCATCATCGCTGTCGTAGAATTTCTTCCAAAAGGTTCAGTATAGGCCATTATCGGTAACGGGGGAAATGGAGTTGAAGAGGAAAAGGCTTTGCGCACCTGTGAGGAATTCTTCGCTTCATGGCTGTTAGCGTACTGTCACGAGCGTTCGAAACCCAGCCGAGACTTACAAAGATAGAGTAATGTATCCGTCACGGTCATCGTCATACTTCTTGAAGACATCCGTCATACGCTTCAAGCTGATACACGCCTGGACGAACAAATCAAAGCTGAGCGTCTTCTCGCGTCCACCTCCATACGATTCATCGCCTCTCCCGCGTGTCGTTCTCGCAAACGTGTTGAACAGCAACTGAATAAATTGAGGACTCAGACGATAGCCAAAGGCGACGAGAGCATCCGCGAACTCTTGGAAGCTGATATTACCCGAGCGATCGACGTCGAAGCGGTCGAAGAGGTTGCGCCAGGCGGCCAGGAAACCCCATAGGCCGCAGAACTCGTCAAAGTTGATGGTACCGCTACGGTCCGTGTCGAACATGCGGATCATCATGCGCACAGTGTGTGCGTCGAATGCCGTGTAGTCGCCGTTTACCAGAGCGCTGCGCAATGAGGACTCGCTCAGCTGGCCATTGCGCTCCTTGTCTACGGCCATGAACAGCGGCCATAATGCCTCACGGCTGTTAGGGTCAGGGTTCTGAGGTGGTGCGACGGTAGGTGGGCGCTGGGCTTGAGGGATCGGAGGACGGTTGTGATATCCAGATGGTCGAGGACCTTGACCATAGTTGGCTGGAGGAGGTGGTGACGCGAATGCATTGCGTGGAGGGGGAGGAGCACCGCCAGCAGCGGGAGTAGCTGAGGGCCGTAGCCACTGTTACTGCTGTACCGCTGCTGCTGCTGATGTTGTTGCGGCTGCTGAGGCGGCGGGTAGTTGTCATAGCGCTGCGGGGCGGAGCCCGTGGCGGGAGATTGGTGACTGGGTGGGCGCGAGTACGACTGTGACTGCTGAGGCGGCGGAGGCTGTGGTTTGTTGTGGTAGCTGGCTGTCGACGACTGTCTCTGGGGATGGTTTTGCGACAGCATGGCCGCTGCCTGGTCGGGTTCGGCGTGTCTAGGAGAGCCATCAGCCGTGCCCGATGCGCCCAGCGTGCGAATGCGACCAAACATACGCTGGAAGGGCGTCTGGGTTGCCCGAATATCCTCGGTTGTATGCCATGTTTGTGTGTGTCGATGTCAATCGAGTGAAGAAGAGGAAGTGAGAAAGGCGGCCGGCATACGCATCAAGTAATCATCTGCCATGGCTGAGCTGCTGAGCCAAGGGAGCTCAAGTCCGCTTCCTGATTACCAGCCCCACCTGTCGCCCATGACTCGACCACATACCATCCTCCCGTATTACTGCCGTATTGCGTACGCTCATCTGAACTTCTTGTCTTCTTGTTCTGCGTTGACGCGCGTATTAATTGCATCCCCTATAAGTACTATCTGGATGCTGCGTTATAGTTACTGTCACTAGTTAATAATTCACCCCAATCGTTCGACATTCACTCCCTTCAACTTCTTTTGATCTTGCTCAGACATCCTCGCAATGTTTCGCTGTGTCCATCAACGCCTTGTGCATCTGTAAATCACCATGCAACCATTACCTCACCACCTCTCTAATCCTTCGTTCTCTTTCCACCTCCTCCTGCTTCTTCCTCCGCCTTTCGTTTCTTCTCATCTTCTTCTTTAAACCCTGGTCCGTTGAACACGACCGGCGTTTGAAAGTTGAGTGGACTCGGCATCATATTGTTGTCTCTCCCGAACCATGCATCGGGCCAGAATGATGAGGGACTGGGCAAGAGATGGTTTCCATCCATGACCCGACTAGGTAATGCAGAGAGCGGTGTTTCGATGTGATCTCGCTCACGGTTTACATGTGGATTCGTGCTGATAGGCGGTGCCGGTCGCGCAAACGGATTAGGCGGTCCAGATGCACCCGCAGAGAGGACTGCATTCGTAGATGGTGATGGAGGTGGAAGAACTACCCCTTGGCCAACACGCATCGGCGTCGCGGTTGTACTACCATCTTTGGGTGATGAATCTGCTGTCGCGCTGCCTCCATCTGATTGTTCACTAGGGATCTGCACTTTCAATCGTGGTCGTTTTGCTTCGGCGGCTGCACCTCCTGGGCGTATGGGTCCGGGTATTGAAGACATGGAGCCTGTGCGTTGAGGAGGTCCTGGAGGAGGCGCTTGCATGGTAGGATTAGACGTCGCTGGTGGTGGTTGTGCAGCAGTTGCTATTGGCTCGGCAGGTTGTGGGCCTGCCTCCTCGATCCTTTGGCGTGGTGCAGAAGAAACATCGACTGAATGTGAGCGGGGAACTTCGGTCTTTATGACCGGATCCCTGTAGTTGGAAGCACTTCCACCCCAATGCTGAGCAAGGAGCGAGCGGCTATCGTCAATCGGCGTAAATATACTATGCGATCTCGCATGAGCTGGCAAAGGTCTTGGTTGGGGTAGTGGAGGACTTTGGAAAGTGTTCTGGTCAGGTTGAGGAGAAGGTTGTGCGCTGTGTGACTGGTTCTGTTGATATTGCTGCTGTGGTGTCGGAATATGTTGCTGGGCGCCTGGATGGACCTGGCTCATGAAGTGTGGAGGAACCGAAGACTGCCTTCTCTGTTCTTGCAAATATGCCTGCTGAGCAGCAACTTGCATTTGTTGTTGAGTAGGTGGAGGGTAAGCGGCGTAATATTGAGCAGGTTGGACGGCGAAACCTTGCGGGGTAGGTCGCTGCATGACAGGGTTCGGGGGAGGAGGATGGTAGGGAGCGTTCGGAGAATAGGCATATGTAGGCTGAGGAGCAGGTGGTTGCGACGGGGTGCCCATGTGTTGAGGCACCAGGTTCGAGCTAGTACGGCGGAAGTGCGAAACGCGCGAAGAAGGACGTGAGCCGTTCGGCGGCTGAGGAGTAGCCATGCGCTGAGGGAAGGCGGGCATGGCGCCATTTGGGATGGGCGGCGAGGCAGAAGGCGTGGAGTTTCTCATGTGCTGCAGGCCGGGCTGGTGCTGGAGAGGGTGTTGGATCATGGCGGGCTCTGGCGGCGAGTGCGATTCGTGCTGGTCGACGGGCTCCTCGTCTCCCTCCTCATCGTCGTCACCACCGCCTTTGCCCTGGAAATCAGCGGGTCCTTTGTGTTCGTGTGCGCCGCCATANNCTGTATAGAGTCAGCGATGGTTCGCAAACGAGATTGCTGGCTGCAGATGATAGCATACATATTGGAAACGGGCGACGGTCTCATGAATGTCGCCGGACGAGAACTCGTAGAGCTTCTTGTTATTACCAAAGATGATGACAGCGACATCGACAGAGCATAGCACGCTCAACTCGTAGGCCTTCTTGAATAGACCGCCTTTACGCTTCAAGAAGGTNNACTGCCACAGCCGTTAGCACGATAGCTCAAAATAGAAGGGAGGCGGTGGTCCGTACACGCTCCGATTCCTGTCGTCCTTGATGGGACGGATCTCAATCTTGCGTCGACCCATTGTCGATGTGCACGCGTGGAAGGCGTGGACAGTGAGTGCAGAAACGGAAAAGGTACAAATTCAACTTTCATGCGACAATCAGGATGGTCGGACGCGCAATAAACGGATGGCTGTCAGAGGCTTGGCTTCCTCTGTTCTGGTCTGCTGGGAGCGTCTCGTTACCGCTTGCTGAACATGCAGCGTATGCAAGTCGTGTCGTATGTGCTTGAGCTCCTCGTAAACCTGCGCAGAACAGCTGCGAGTTAACGCGTGATAAGAGTGTATCCTCTGCGTCAGATCGAATGCGAAAAGTCAGCTAGAGCCACATGCGGGAAGTGGTGCTCCTGAAATAGAACTTGGAAGCTCGGTCGTAACCACCTAACGCTGAAACTTCCCCTCTGCTTGTCCCGATGTTCAGAATGCTGATGTTATCCAGATGCCAACTGATGTTAACAAGCAGCCATTCGTAACGGTACACCGATCGCTCCTTTCACCTCTTCCATGAAACTCGTGGCACCCGAACTTCCACCCTTTCGTCCCCGATACCCGCCATTGACCATTTCGGCTACCTACCACCCATTCAGTCTGCGGCAACTCGGCTTGTACCTCCCTTGGCGCTCGTTGTGCTGTCAGGACTGACCGCGCTTTGCTGCATTGAGGCTGGAGCAGGCACCGACTAATATGAAGTGCAAGGGCAATTTTCTGTTCGTGCGAGTCTGTTGTCGCCTGTGCATGTCGTTCTATGGAACTTCTTCTGCACACTCCCTCCGCACGCAACTTTTTCGAGCTTCCAACGTCGGATATCGAAAACGATACCTACTTTTCCGTGATAAAATCCGAAACTCTATACTCTTCTTTCTATCCATCACAAATACGACCTCTGTCAGCTACATCTCCTAGACACACGACAGCTCTAGAAGATCGAGGTAGGTAAAGTAATCATTCAGTCATATAACAGCTCTCTCTTGTACAGTATGCATCTAGGATTGCTGGGGGTCGTGACCCCAGTTCTTCAGCGACTTAGCACTCTTGCTTTCCGGATCCTGTTTTGCCTTTCCTTCCTGGGCCAGATGGCGCTTGTTATACGCCACGACTTTACGCATATGGCTAATGTCACCTTCGTCGTATTTGCTAGGATCTTTCTTTGGGTTCTTCTCCAAGATTTCGATGATCTTACGACCACNTACAAAAGATTGGATTAGATTTCGTTGCAGCATTCCACGGATTGATCTCGATTGTACTTGCCTCTCGTGGCCGATGGTTTCACCCGAACCGTCATCCTTAGACCACCCTGCACCAGCAGAGTCCTCACCACCGAGCCATTCCTTCAGCTGGTCTGGACCCATGTTGACGAGCTCATTGAACTCCCTAACACTGCGTCAGTTCTGTATCCTCCTCGGGTCAAGCCGAAACTGGCAAACCCAAGACGATTGCTTACTTGATGACTGTATCGTTGTCTTTAACCTGAAATACAGTCAGCATCGTGATTGAAAACATGGCACTACGTTACAACGGCTCCACCACTGCCAACCTCAGCATCTCCGATGTAGCATGACAGGAGGTCAATGAAGTATAGCTGGTACTCATCGGGAGTATGGCTAGTATGACCGACAGCAAATTCATTGAGCGAGATGCTTCTCTCTGCCTGCATAATGCTGGACACACCTCCGGGATATGGCGTGTATGAAACCAAGCGATATAGGTTGCCAAAAGAGGCTTGGTGAACGTACCATTTTGGGAGCTGAAATTGAAAAGTTGCGGGCTGGTTGGTGGTTATATCGCTGGAGACGTAATGGAGATCTTGTCAGTCGAGCAAAGGTATACATGAGATGCACGGGGGAGTAGTGTTCTTTGAAGAAGCAGTTCAATTCATTCCAGTTACAGCTTGACATCATGAATGACATCATGGAAATTTAAGGAGATCATGCTCTACCACCTATCATTCTCATGAGTGTATGCAAGAAGTGATGTTTTTGATACTCCAACTCGCTGACCACGAGTAGGTATGCATGAAGTTCCAGTATCGGTTTTATGCAACCAACTGCCGCGATAGTGCGTTCTTCATCGCAATCTACAGATAGCATGCTGCAATCTACAGGGTCGCATTTGGCATTTCACATGCTTGGCCTTTGCTCAGAACTAGGTTTGCGGGTATGGGCCGTTGGCGTTAGAGAGCCTTTGATTAGCGCACCCTTGGCCGCCAGAGTTAAATTGCTATAGAAAAAGTGTCTCGGAAACACTCGTCTTGCGGCGCGCGACTCGCGGTTGATGGTACATTCAGGGACCAGGGGTTCCGACTGCGACGAGGGCTGTAGGAGCAGGCGGGCTGTCTTGATCGCCAATGATGTGCTGGCACCCTTCTAGGATCCGGTTACAGGCCAGATTTTACCGCTGGCGACGTCGCCGGAGGTCAAGAAACAGGGACATCAGTCAGTCGTTGATGCACGATGTTATCAGATAAAGAATAATGGAGGGGACCTCGACCAACAAGGTGGTTTCGGCTAGCACGCCCGCTCGAATCAGCTACTGCAAGCTGTAAGTTGCTCAGTGCAGTGCAGCACATCCAGGTAACTAATAACTGCTGGGCTGCATCCCTTCTGGCCATTCATTAGGCCAGCCAGCTGCTCCATGTTCTTTTCTCCCCCAACTCACTGACAGCTCTTCGACTCGAGTTTGACACTTCATACAGTTTCACCTCGGGTGGCTTGACGGAAAGCAGGATCGACCGCGGGCAGGACGCACCTGGTAGATTTGCATACAAGGTTATTTTATTAACTTACTCAGTCCTCAAAGGTACCGCCAGTTCCCCGATTTAGCTATTACCCTTCTTGTCTCACCCCACTTCCCTCCTTCTCTCCCTCTCGCTCCTCTCCTCTTTGCGCAAGAGTCGAGTCCACCATTGGCTCTTTGCTTCCAGAACACATCAACTAACGCTCTCAATTGGTCTGCCAGCTACCCCGACGTGTCGACACATGCTTCCAATTGTTTCTCGAATATTCATACAGTATCTCTGAAAACCGACGAGCCCGCGACTTGTGGCCGCCGTCGCCATGGTGTTTCTTTCAAAGGTCTTCAAGAGCAAGGATGCAAAGGCGAGCGCAAAGCACAAAGTACAACAAGTGGACTCCAGTCAAGGGCACATGCCCCTAGCAAAGCCTAGATTTGTGTCGACATGGAACAGCAGAGAAATCGAGCCGGACGAGGTTGATGAGCTCATACAAGTGTGCACCCTGATTCTCAAATCAAGAGGTATGCAGCTCTCATGGCGTCACGGACCACGATTTGCTGACTGAACCTCCTANGCCGAGGCACTGGACACACCCTTCTTACTCCTGCCGTTCAGACCAGAAACCGACACCGTGCCAGCAAAAACGTTTATCAACAACTTCTTCAAAAGCAACCGTGATGGGGGCAGGAACTACACTGGCTCGAGCCTTCGCAGAGAGCTCGTTCTTACCGACCCGGCAGTACGATTGATCGCCCTTAGAACCTTAGCTCTGGCTAACGTGAGTGCANNGATTCTGTGCAGCATTCTCAAATGGTGCTGGAGTCGCATGCCTGGTGGTGTTGTAACCTGGCCAGTCTATCATGGCTTCTCTCTGGGTGAACGTGGTTTGTGCTCTCTATCTGCATGAGCCTATACAGTCAGCTAACTCGAGTCAGATTCAAACATGGCAAGAAACGCCTTCCATACCTTTATTCCCATGAGTGTCGATTCCAACGCCAGNAAAAACATCATTTACAACTTCTTCGACCTCTTGACCGCCATTGCCGCTCACGGCAAAACCAACGGATTTGGCGGCAGAAAACTATCGCGAATGGCTGGTTGGTGGGCATTCGAGCACTCGGACGACGGAAAAGGTTTTGAGGGAGGCTACAAGTCATGGGTGACGTGAGTTTTTCGTCCTCCGTGCACGCTGGTTAATGCTAACTGTCAANNAAGCTCTGCGGATGCTTCCAGTCATCTCTTTTTTGGCTACCTCAGATCTCTGAATCCCGAGGCTCTGGACGGCTTCACAGGCATCAACGGTCTACCACGATCTATCCAGGCATTGTTAGCTCAGACCGAGTACCCTCCGGAAGCGCCTATGCTCATGCAAAAACAAACACCCAAAGTCGTCATGCTTGTGGACGCCGTTTCTCCTGGTCCCTTTGCTTTACTTCGCAGAGCCAACAATTTCGAATACCGAGACGAAGATCTGCAGATGCTGTCGGAATTTGCTGATCCTGCTCAAGCACTGACCGAAGAATGCAGACGTGTTCTTCACTGCATCACCTCTGCAAACCAGTCTATGCCTGTAAGATCTCAAAGCAACATGAGTATTGGTTTGGAGAGTCTCAACAATAGGCCAGACGAATCTTGGTCACACTTCCAGGACTTTGGCTTCTCTTCGATCGGTGACGACTCTAATGATCTTACAAGTAGCTCATCTTCACCAAGCCTAGAGCCAAGACTGTCAGGACTAAGGTCTGCACCCCGTTCCCGCGCCGATAATGGCGGCCGCCCAACGACACCCTCTTGGGCCGATTTTCTGAATTCTGGATTCATCGATGAAGGCAACAACGTAAGGTCAGCACCTATAAGGATGTTGATGCCACCAGACAAGATGCTTCCTCCGATCAACAGTGGACTTCCAAGATCATCCAGTGGCTATCAAGAGGAGGATTTCAATCCAGGCGAACTAGCTAGTATCACAAAGTTCGATCTTGATGATTGCTTCTGGTGGGTCTGGATGACCAGTCTTGCTAGCGAGGAGCCTGCTGCAAGAAAGGCGGTGTTTGGTCGATGTGCCCTTATTGAGACTGGCATACTCCACGGCCGCTGGATCCTACTTGAAGAACAAATCAAGAGCGCTGCTCCTGAGCCGGGTGAGGGTGCATATATCGCTGAGAAGAAATCACGCTTTGGTTTCAGTCGTAGGTCGAAACAAAGCCGTAGAAAATCGGCCACTCTACCGCCAAACAGATATGACAGTCCTCAAGCAGAGCAACAAGCTGTGCCAACAACATCAAACATATCCAGCATCTCTCCGGACCAGCAAGCAAGAATCAGGGCTGCAGCAGCCACTCTTGCTCGACAGCATGTCAAAGCAGATGAAATACCAAACGGACAGCGACGAGGACGACAAGATGATGCTTCTTCAATGAAGACTAACAGCGTCTTGACACTGGGTCTGACGAGTGAAGCGGCACCAGCTATGAAGTGGGCCCACACATTCGACAAGGAAGTGGTACGCAAGCAGTACCTGGGCGATAACTTCGCTGGCAAGGGAACGCCTGTAGACATACATGTCCCTGATGATGCTTCTATGCTCGCCGAAACACAAGGATCCATGAAGCCTTTGCCTCCGCCTGATGCTCGGAAACAATCAGTCTCTGTCTCAGAACACGAAGTACACGCAACTTCAGGTCGACGAAACGCAAGCGTAGAAGATCTCCGCGTGGCTCGTTCGCCATCTGCCAGCGCCGAACCCCTCTCACTCAGTGCTTCCATCATCTCTGAACGGCCGGTCGTACACAACGCTACAGAGGTGCCGACTGTGTCCTCTGTACCCAAAGAGACCCAGGTAGGAAGAAAGCCGGTCCCGGAGCGTACCAACAATGTCCACAATCATCCCGCATTCAGGCCCTCTTTAGAAGAACAGAGACCTAAGAAGTCGGAGACTTCCGCAGTCAAGGCCGCAAGAGAAGCCTGGGAAGCAAAGGCTGCTAACTTCAGTCCTGATAAGATGGCTCACGAGCACAACAAACGTCCCAATGGTTTCAAGCGGATGTTCAGCAAGAGTCATAAGAACGACGACGGCAAAGGTCAGCAGCCATCAACTTCTATGACCAGTCTCGCTCCGCCTTCTGAAACGAATCTTGGAAGGAAGTTGTCTCTGCTTCGCAAGAAATCTACTACCCCGACTCCCCCAGCACAGCCCACGATGCCGACCACTGAACCACTGTTTCCTCGCCGTGCAGTAGCAAACAACCTGGCAGCGCCAATCTCGGAGCCAAGTCCTCCAGAAGTCAGCCCATTGGAGCCCGCATTTTCTCAGCAACATCTCGGAACTGATGACCACATGGTCTCCCCTATGCACTCCGAGCACAGAATCAATACCGACGAAGAATACAAGCGTTTTGACCAAGGACCTCTCTCGGACGCACCTGCCTGGACACCTCGCGAGTCTATCGATTCACATTTGCAAGCTCAAGCAGAGGCTGCTCACAAAGCAGACCTGGAGGCGGGGCATCTGAATGCGCCTGGTGGATACCCTGAGACTCCCATGGAAACTCCGATGGAACAGGGCTCCAGTCACCAACTCGAGACTGAGCCGGTCTACGATACTGCCCAGCCAGTTGCAAACAATCTCGATAGATGGGCACAGATCCGAAAGAACGCTGCTGAGCGCGCAAACAGAGTGAGTGAGGACCAGATCTCTCGCCGTCCATCTCACATCACCACTGGCACCGAAGATGAAGGCGATACCAGTGGTGAAGAGACCATCGAGGATCGAGTCGCACGCATCAAAGCTCGTGTTGCCCATCTTACTGGTAACCTGGAGAGGGCACCAACGAGCACGCCCCGCTACTAATTTCCGTCGTCATCTCGACATCTCTATTTCCTTTCTGGCTACCATCTTCTTACTGTCAAATGATGGCAGATGTCTGACACGCAAATCTCTCTAACGCCTGCGACGAACCAATAATACCCGCACACGACCACATACGGAATTTGCTTTCACTATAAGAGCACGTCAAGTCTTTATCGTCAGTGCATTCTAATAATTTTTCCCTGGTTTTGCTCTTTCTGGCGATACCAATCTGCACTCTCTGGTCTTTTGAATTTATGTTTTCCTTTTTCTCTCTTTCTCTCTTTCTCTTTCTTCTAATGGCTTGTACATGTTGCTACGTACCTGCTGGGTTCCAATGAAGCATTGCGAGGAAGGCGAGATATGATTGTACACTATCAAATAAGATCAGCAATGAATTTGACTCAATGTCCGATCAGGTCCTAGTGATGTTTGTATACCAACCCCACTTTTATGGCAGGTGGGGAGAGCTTGAGGTGGGGGATGACCCTGCTTGATGATGCGGTCATCACAACAACACTTCTCTTCATGATGAAACCAACATTGACAATAACGATTGCAAGTATCGAACTTACCTAGATACTTCAACAATGATCGAAGGCGAAGATCTACTTCTGTGCCCAACCTGCGGCACTCAATTCGATGCACCCGCATCCAGTCCACCATCAGGTTACTGTAGGATCTGCGATGTAAGTAAACGTGCACCAGATCCATTCGTCAAATCCTAGGGTTTATGAAGCTTACTGTATACTTTTTTGCAATACAGNGATCCTAGACAGTATATCCCTGCCAGTGGGCAAGCGTGGACGAGTCTGAAGGCCGAAGTGGGAAAGCACGAGACCAAGTGGAAGCAAGACGAGCAGGACAAGCGTATTTGGTCCATCTGGGCGGAACCAAAGGTATGTGCATCACTTTCAATTGTCTGAAAATGAAGACCGCGAAGGCAAACACGAACGGCGAAGAGGGAAGGACGTCTGGGAGCTCGTGGCTTCCTCGGGTCATCAATCAGTCGTGAATCCACAACAACAGATATTGGGAAGGTGCGAGGTGCTCGTATACAAAGCGTCGAACTTTCCTATGCAGTCTCTCGATTTTTCTTGATGGACCCACCCCACTGACTCTTTTCTGCCAAAACCAAACAGCTCGGCATCGGCCAACGAGCTCTGCTTCTACAGACCTCCCACGGCAACATTCTCTGGGACTGCATAGCTTACCTCGATCAACCTCTCATCGACTTTGTAAGCACATGAATAAAATCAACTCCAGCAACAATACCCTGCTAACCAAGAATAGATCAACTCTCTAGGTGGCCTAACAGCAATAGTGATCTCCCATCCTCACTTCTATACCACACACATCTCTTGGGCATCTACCTTCAACTGCCCCGTCTATGTCCATTCCCTCGATAAACTATGGCTGTCTCGTACGCCTCTTCCAACCACAAAGAGAGTATTGCTAGAAAAGCAGTTTGAAAAGATTGTGAATGGCGTCACTGCTATACAGGTAGGAGGACACTTTGAAGGCAGCATGGTTTTGCATTGGGACAATCATCTCTTCATTGCGGATACCTTTGTCAATGTACCTGTAAGTTTTGATTTCTACGTTTCGTCGTTTTCTATCGAGTTGGATGCGTATTGTGAGTAATTAGCAAAAAAAGCTGACGATTGCTGGGCCTCGCAAAACAGTCGGGTTTCTACCGCAAAGACAGACCCAAAGGCACGACTTCGTTTTCGTTCATGTGGTATGTACACGAACTTCCCTCCTCCTCACATACTCGCTCTCTACCGTGTCATAGAGACTCAACCGACTGTATACAGGAGCATTCCAAACATGATTCCTCTGCCTCCAGACACAATCCACGACATGTGGAAAGCGGTCAAACCATACGAGTTTACAGCAACACATGGTCTATTCACCGGCTGGGATATCAGAGATGACAATGTCAAGAAGAGCGTACTAGAGAGCATGAAGATTCAGGTCAGAAACCAGGGATTTGCCGAGCATGCTCTGTTGGACGAGGAATGAGTGGACGAGACCAGCGTACTGCTGCAGATGATGTATTTTGATCCATTCGAATAGCTACATAATTTGGTGACGCCGAGATGTGCTTAGAACAGGATAATATTCGACGCATGATATGCACAATGCCGCCTAGAATAAAAAATGCTTCCCATATGGATAACAGTAGGAAATGCTAGAAACCCGCTTGCGTGGAACAGAAAAAAAGTATCGACAAGAAAGTAACAAGAAAAGGTATGGGTATCTTTTGGGATCCGCGCTACGTGGCTGCGTAGGAAGAAAAAAGGTGGGTGAGCTTGAAATATGTGTGCCAGTCGGTTGGATATTCATTGCCGAGCTGTGATCGAAGAGAAATGCTTAGAGATTGTCGTAGGTTCGTGGAGTATTTCGTAGGTTTCAAAAGAGTGTATGCGTCTGGTTGACAGCTGTGAATGTTCATATCGAGGTAATGCGTGCACCCATGGTATTGCGCTTTGGTCGCAGGTTCATGACGGATTGGAGTTCACGGATCATGTTGGTACTCGAGTCGCGCTTGTCGCGCATTTCGGACAGACGGACTCGCTCCTCTTGCATCTTAGCGATGCGTTCCTCCCTGGTCAAGGAACTGCGTTGGCGTGGTATGTGCAGAGATACGCCCTCAAAGACTTCTTCATCAGAGCCGGATCCTGCAAGACTTGATCTGTTTGACTTTGATTCGCCGTTCAGAGCGCGCAGGGCATCAGCCGGTCCGCCCTCTTCAACAGCAGTCAATCCACCAAGGCTTGGGGCTGGCGAACGAAGACCACTTGATGCTTGCGAGATACGACGCTCCTGCTTGTCGAGATTGCTTGCAAGAGACGCCTTGCCATTCTCCCAGGCTTGCATCAAGATCTTGAGATCGGCCCCGATAGACTCGTACTGCGACATCAAGTTCGGGCCAAGATCAGTCAAGTCATCTGAATCTTCGATTGCCTTGGTGGACTCTTCTCTCATCAAAGCCATCTTCGCTTGTAACGATCTGATGCCTTGAGAGAGGTCGGTGATCTTGCGGACCTGTGTGCGTAAACGCTCGCCAGCGGGTCTGGTAGAGAGCCTTGCCTCTCTAGGAATCGTGAATTCCTCAACTTCACGAAGGAGTTCACTCAACTTCTGTGCCCAAGTCGCAGTAGTAGTGCTGAGTGAGTTCATGATTTTGGTTGCGGCCGACCAGCGAGCGAAATCGGGATTACCTCCGTCAGCCTCGAGGGACATGAGGGAGCAACAGACGACTCTTCTGAGAGTGCTGTACTGATAGCTGACAACGCGGAGACTTCTAAGGGATTCCGGGTCGTCTTCTTCCAGAGAGACAAATGCAGGGCTTACAGCCTCCTGAACAGCGTGGTGAGGGATGTCGTAGACATCCAGGTATTTCTCCATGTCATCCTGGTTTAGCAAGACCTTGAGCGAGACGGTTGCATCCCTGAAGGCAGGCAATGCTTCGGTGTAGGCTTTGTTGAGGGCACCACGCAGTTTGGCGCACTTTCGGTTGACCTTGACATCGTCGAAGCGGGAGATTGGAGGGAGTGGGGTGCTCCTGCGATGTATTAGCAGATGTCATAGGGATCGCCAGAAGCCTTCATACAGTCTGTAGCCCTTGGAGACAAGCTCTACCTCTTGGATCAGAGATAGGGCAGCGGAGGTGGTGATGTCAAAGCCACGAGCATTGGTAGTCAGCGAGGAGACACTATCCACGGCCTGGTGTCTGAGGTACTGCAGCCACTGCCGACGAATGTATGCGTAAAACAAGACGCCAGCTACGGCAGCGCATAGTAGTGCTAGTAGGATACGACTCTTGCTCAATCGAGAACCGCGAAGCCAGTTGAGTAGGAGGACAAGGACAAAGGCAACGCCGGCGGTAGCGGCGACACCTGAGACGTTCAACGAGGCATTTGGGGTCAGGTCTGTGTGGCCGAAAGGAGCACCGTTGATCTGGGTAGTGTGCAGCGAGCCGAGATCCGGATATTCGTTGAGGAGCTGCGAGGCGACGATAAGATAGCGGAAGTGTTCGAGGAAGCGGTTGTTCTCAGCTCGGCCGATGCGAGAGTTGACGGCACGCTATGCTATGTAAGAAGGCGAGATGGAGTGGAAGGGCAGGCGGAGAGGCAGGCATACCGACCAAGCGTGGTGAAGCTTGGAGATGGTGCCCTGGGCAGGGAGTCGCAGGTTTAGGGGCTGGGTGAAGCGCTTGAGCGAGGGCTTCTGCGGTGCGACGGACGGAGTGAAGGGAGGAGTATGCGAGGGCTCGTGGTTGAGATAGTTGAACGAGTCGTCGGCGGTGCCATGGCCNNTGCAGCTTCGCTTTAGTGGGTTTGTCCGGTCAAAGAGGAAGGCGCGTCTGCGTGACCGACCTTCGAGCAGCGCAGCAAGCGGTCCATCGTCTTCAAAGTAGCTCTCCATTCACGCGGCCGATAGCACTGTCCCTGTGTAAGTGTGGTCTACCTCGTCGCGCAAGAGGGTCGAGATAGAGCCAGCAGGTGTACAAGACGGAGATCAAGGTCACAACAGGCCCAAGGCCATCATATCCGCGCATCCAGACGTTCTTGCCTTCTAAATGAGATGCGATCATGCAACGTGGAGTAATTAGCGCGAAGTCTAACTGCACGGCTCGAATGCAGGGACCTGCCAGACGCGTTCCCGCCATGCCGGCTGAGTGCCACGTTCAACTGACTCGTCTGCCCTCCGCACTGTTCATCTGGTTGTATACGCGAGCAGGAACACCCGTCGGCTCGTTGCTTGGGAAGACGAAATTGCACCTGGATGTATACGTCTATTCATCAAACAACTGCATTATTGCCTCTCGCCTAATACACATTACATCCGCCACCTGTTCTCCTATCCCATCATCAGCCCTGCATCTCGCAGCTCGGCCAAGTCACCCCCTTTGACTACCGCCTCCAGCACAGCCTGGCTGAACCTTCTCCGTTTCTCCACTTGCTCCCTTTCACGTCGAGCTTTGGTCTTGCTGCTGCCCGAGGGTGCCACTCCGGTCAACAGCTTCTCGCTATCTGATGGCGTGTAGTTCACAAAACTGCCCGATGATCCTCGTGGGCTATGCATCTGTCCTGATGACTTGCGACTGTGCCCTTTCGATGAGGGTGTCCGCCGTTGACGCCGCCGAGGTGACAGCGTCTCCGATGATGGTGTCCTTCGCTGACGACGTGATGTTGACGGTGTGCGTGACTCTTTTCTCGATCTGCCAATGTGCATCTCGCTCACCGTCTCCTCGACTCGTGACGGCGCAAGTGTAGGATCATAACATATCCTCAGGCCTGACATTGATAGGTCGTTGTGATTGCTGGGAATCCTTGCTATTGGCTGGGACCTTATAGGTTGATGTAGGTTGATTTCGCTTTCGTCGCCCATCCAGGGACTGAAAGTTGGCGAAGGTTGGTGAATATCTTTTGCATCGAATGAGTTCGCACTCCACAGTCTGTTGTGCTGAGATGGTTCGGGGTACACGCTCGGAACCACGGGTGAAGGCTCGTTCAGTGCTGAGATCGGATATGCAAGTGTAGCAGGATTGCATGTTCCGATCTCCAGACCTTCCGCATCAACGTACTGGTTGAACACGTTATCATACGGTGAGGTCCACTGAATTTCCTTGCTCAATGATCGAGCACGATTGGGCCGTATGGGCAGTGGTCGAAAGGGGTAAGTGTATTGATGAGTAATGGATGCCATTGCAAGGATTCTGAGGGGTAATGTTGCTGCGAGGGAGTGTAATGTTTTGGTCGGAGACAGCGATACACAAGCCAGCTCATGCAAGGTATTATATGCGGCATTGGGCAGACCAGTCGAGTGGCTGGGGATTCGTATGGAATGAGACCTTTACAATGACCAGTCTTCCTGATCTGGTGCGTGTCCGAGTGATCGGGCTTCTTTGTTCGTTCCATGGGGCTACATTCCTTACCTTCCAGCCACCTGATCTGGTCTGATATGAAGTGGTGCTGCTTTCGCTACAACTCGTCTCCGGGTGTCATTGATTGACGCTGGCCTCATAAATCACAAACCCTTTCGGTTAGCTCCAACCTTCCTTTCAAATTAGTATGGAGACACTTTCCAGTCGTGTTCTACCAGGACAAGATCCAGAATGACGTGTCTTGTCATGCGAGGAATGCTAGCCATCCACAGTGGAATGTGTCAGTAATTCTGCCAAGTAGTCTCCAACCACCTGGGTCCTTTGTTCTGCAGTTGGTCTAATCATGTGGCCGCATTCAGAAGGGCTGGAAAGACGGTGCGGGACTCTTGAAGATGCAAGGGAAGTGTAGGTTGTGTATATACAAGGGGTTTTACGTGGGAAGTAACAGAAGTCTACTTGTCGAGGTTCTTCAGCTCGGGCATGAAAGCCATACCTTGACCACTCTTGCTGTCCGGTTCAGCCTCGCCAGACTTGTCGCCTTCCAGAACACCTCCAGCGCTGCGATCCTTGACGTGCTGTCTAAGCATGGCCAAGACCTCGGAGTTCTTCCATCGTTGGGGAACAGGGCGGTAGGCGGGCTTGAAGAGACCAACAGTCTGGGCCCATTCGCCTGTGCCAGGTGGGCGAACAGGCTCATCTTTGGCGGANNGCTTGCCCTGGGCTACAGAAGTAGCCTGCTCGGGACCACCTCCTTCGGCGTATTCCATGGAAGTAGGAGTGGGCTCCTGTGTGGCCCAGTAGTAGATGTCCCAGTCGTTCTCGTCAAGGAAAAGATCGTATTGTTGGAGTTGCTTGGGGGTCATTGTTTCGAGGTAGCGATCGGCAAAGGTGGACATGAGGAGGTCACTCTCTAGTGTGCCTCTTTTTCTGCTTTGGTCTGTAGAAGATGTACTCGTTAGCAGTGGCTTGGCTTTGTCAGGAGGGCGTGAAAGTGATTGGCGACGAACNNATAAGAGTCTAGCCCGAGTGGTGTTGGTGTCTTCGCCTGTCCTCCTCAAAGGCTCGACACGGAAGGAACCCCNCTCGAGTTCACCTACTTCAAGATCGGAGTTGACGCCAGACTCGGGACTGCCCTGCTGGGTGCCTCCGGTCATTCTCTCAGTGTTCTCGGGCACAGAGTCCTTGGCAGTGAAGTTGGGGTCGGTGCTGGTGATCAACTCGGGAGGAGCGTTGTCCTTGCCAATGCTGGGCATCTCGTTGGCGATGGTCGAGGTAGTGTTGGTCATATGGGGATTGAGAGGCGTCTCCATCTGAGCCTTGCGGTAGACATCGACGTTGTCGTGGATGCGAGCTTCGTGTTCTGCACCGAGACGGGCAGTGACGGAGCTGAAGGGACGCACAACGCGAGGGGCGGCACGAAGAGATCTGAGGACAAGTCTTGCTGAAGACATGATATGTGTGTTTGGTGATGTATGTAGGTGTAAAAGGTCAAAGTCGAGATCGAGAGAACGAAGAGAGCTGCTCTCGTCTGGGGTTCGAGAGTCGAGATCTCAGGCGCAAAAGCTCGACGTCATTTTGGAATCATCATCGAACTTCTAAAGTTTGTCACAGCTAGTTATCATCTATGGCAACTCGTACTATCGAACTCTTTTCACCTAGCCATCAATCGCATTACTGCTACAATGCTTTCTTCCTCTGCAAGGTGTTGTCTGAACATCAGTCTTGTAGTCCTGCTAACAAGACAACCAAACGCACAGACACCTGCACTCGTGTCTGGAGCGTCCTTGACAGTGACGGACTGAAACTTGACATGATGTGCAAGTCAGTCATACTCATTCAATCAGTGAAGTGCTTCTCTGAGGTCAATAGAACCGTGTTCGTCGCATCTTGAGTCCGTTTTTCGCAAATTCTTGAATCAGAGACGGATTATTGGCAAGCAATGGTTGCCTCATTTCCTGTGTTTGTCAAGTACGAACAGATGAAGCCCGTACATGAGACTGGGAAGGAGCAGAGTAGAGGATGCTGGGGATAAGAGGGTATGTGCAACAGAATAGCAGCTTCCCTGTTAGCACTCATCCAACATCTAAGCCTTGGATCTTCTTTCACTATCCCAACTTTCAACTCTAACATCCATCCCCGACTCCATCGTTACATGATCAATATCCCTGACACCTATACCCATCGATACAAGGCCCTATCACCATTCTTCGTCCCATCGTCAGCAGTATCACCATGTCTAGCGATCCCACCCTTGCAGTCCCCGTGGACACAGGCCGTCCTGGAGCATCTCGCACAAGCTCATCCCAAAGCGTGCAGCGTCCTGTTGAACGCATCGATGACCGCCAGGACCTCGGTACTGTCGTCAAACGCGGAACCAGTCCAGCACCAAACGGTCCAGCAGAAGTGGGTGCAGGCAGTACAGCAGACGAACGTCCCACGAGCATCGCCATCCCGGCCACTAAGGCTTCGAGCACCGGGGACCTCAGATCTGGTTTGGCCAGTCCAGTGATCCCTGATGGTGCTGTTCAGTAAGCCGCTCGCTGTCTTGAGCCCATAGGTTGAGAACTGACCTGTTCGCTCAGATCACTCGTTGCTAGTATCCATGCCGACAACCCAGGCAGCAAGACTCCTACGCCTGCAGACATTCCAATCACCGTCCTTCGCGCTGGCGTCACCCACAAAGTCTTCAAGGTGCCCAACTACCTGCTCACCAACAAGGTCTCCTTCTTCAAAAAGTTGTTGGCAACTACGCCAGCTCCTACCGAGGAACAATTGACTTTCGATGATCTTAACGAGTTCGCCTTTGCACTCTTCGTGCGCTGGTTGTACGGTGGTCTTCTCCAGGGTCCCCATGACTTCCATTCGGTCCAGCACTACCTCTGTCTGTATGTGATCGGTCAGAGATGGGATGTCGAGTCGCTCTGCAACGACAGTAAGTACACCTCGAAGGAGAAGGATAGGTCCCAGCTCACAATCGATAGCNNCATCGACCTGATCCGCTTGTACTACCATAAGAACAATATGACGGCACCTACCTTCCGCCTCGAGTACATGTACACTTTCACCAAGACGCCCAACCACATGCGCAAGTTCTTGGCCGAGACAGCTGCTTTCCGCGCACTCTGTGGTGAACCTGCAGCCAAAGGTGTCTACTTGTCAGATTCGATGAAGACGCTGATCGGCAAAGGAGGCGACTTCTCAGTAGACTATGCTCACTCTCTCATCAAGCTCACCAAGGACGATTTCCCCGACCCCAGAAAGGGTTCCAGATGTGATTGGCACGAACACGCTGACGGCAAGCTTTGCGCAAAGGAGGATGTGGAGCCATATATGACATCGTGATTCGGGTCTCATGAGGATTCGAGGAGTGTGCCACGCCGAGTTTGCTGTTGCTTCCTGGCTGGCCAGAGAAGAGAATTGAAAAGAGAAGACACAGATAAGGAGAGAGGCTGCGATTGCTGATACAGTACCTATGAACTATTGCTGCACATAACACAGCGGCAGCTCTCCAACCTGGGGTGACATGAAATGCATTATACCGTCCATCTCGTCTAGATGAGGTGCTTGGATCTGTGAGGTTGCGTAAGCTTGTGATGTTGACGTAATCAACTCCAGACACATACCTGAAGTAAGCACGCAGGTAGACAATCTGCCATGCGCCCAGACCGACCAGCATACCCATGGTGCCAAAAGCGAACCACTTAACACGCTCGTTGGTGCTCTCATTGGTATCTCTCAACTTCTGCTCGCGAATACGAAGGTAATCCAACTCGGAGACAACCTCGGCAACCATCTCTTCAATTCTGCGCAACTCCGTCTCGACGGGCTGAAGCTTCTCGCCGGCTTGAATGGCAGACCAGTCCTTTGCATCGGCGCCAATGTCGATGTCGAGTTCAACGTGACGGCTGGGGTTCGGGACTCCGGTGTCTGTTTTGTGGGTGCGTCGTTAGTCTTGTATGGACGAGTGTAAGAAGCATCGAGCAAACGCACTTGAGGTCAAGATGTTCTCGAAGCAGACGTCAAAGGCGGAATCGGCGTGAGAGGTGAAAGCGTAGCGACCTTCGCCGGCGACGTCGCGAGGCCTGTGGTAGTCGTTGCCGACGGCATCCTTGATNNCTAGACGAGAGATGTCGTGTCAGCATTCGACTCTCCTTTCTGTACTAGACTTGGAGGCACTCACGTGCAGGTTCAAGACCTGGCCATCTCCTCTGTGTCCGCTGATGGTTGCCGTCACGACGACAAGCTGGTCCTTTGCGACAAAGTTACGAATGCAGCGTTCCTTGCTCGCCGACTCTGCTCCGGGATGCGCCTGGATGTCGAATTTGAGGGCGAAGCTGAGGGGCAGCAGTGCCAGTAGGAGCAGTCGCACCAAGAAACTCGTGCGGGATTCCATCTTTTGCCTGTCGTCTCTTCACCGGATCCTCTGGGTCCTCGTTTGGTTTTGTCCGGGTGGTTGGGCGTGAGAGAAGCAAAGCTCTCCTTTATTTTGGTAAACGTTGGCCTTTCGAGAAACGATGCCCCGGATCTCCCTGAGCTGTGCTCCCTATCCTTTGGTGCAAACACGCCAAGACCCCGCTCCGCTCGACCCTGATGCTATCAGTAGCACCCTGCTTGACCTGCTCTTTCCAAACTCACATCTCTTTCTCGAGGGTTCGCTCGGTGTTTGTTTGAGCCTTGGTCACACTATCATCATGCTCTGATCGTCGCTGGGCTCGAGGGCTCCGTCATCCAGACGATAAGTCCGACTTCTTCGGCTTCTCGAATTTCTAAGCAGCTGCATGAGCGGGGCCATCCTTGGAGCATCACATACGGCTGTCAAAAGTAGGGCGTGTCATGCAGACATACAAACAAATACATAGCACAACAACTCCAACTTGTTATCGTTGAACATAGCAGTGACCATGTCTCAGCAAGAAGCATTCTGGGTACACACAGAAGATTGGCACACGGCTGGTGAGCCCTTCCGTATCGTCGCGGATCTACCACCTCATTGCACCACTACCGGCAACACGGTATGGGAGCGGCGCCTAAACATTATCAATCAGCCAAACCACCCTCTGGATCTCCTGCGCCAGTCTTTATGTCATGAACCAAGAGGTCATGCTGACATGTACGGAGGCTTCATCGTTCCACCAAACGATTCTGGTGCCCATTTTGGCGTCCTGTTCTGGCATAGAGATGGATTCTCTACAGCTTGTGGCCACGGCACAATCGCACTGGGTCGATATGCCGTAGCCAAGGGGCTCGTAGAAGCCGTCCAAGAAGGCGCGGTCAAAGTCATCATAGACGTACCTTCTGGAAGAGTTACAGCAGAGGTCAACTTCAAAGACGGCAAAGTGGCATACGTGAACTTTGTCAACGTTCCCAGCTACCAATACGCCAGAGACTTGCCCGTCAGCATATCAGTACCTGGCTCAGAGGCTTTGCAATTCAAAGTCGATCTTTCCTGGGGCGGAGCCAGCACTGCATCTGTCGATGTACGTGATGTTGGTGTAGAGATTAAGCCGACCAACACTCAACGCTTTATCGAACTTGCCCGTCAGATCAAGGCTCAAATCCGAACACATGGAGAGCACAAGGGCACATCTCTGTATACTGTTTCCTTCTTCGAGACCCTCAGCGACAGCGACCAAGCCATCGAACAAAAGAATGTCGTAGTCTATGCAGAAGGCGCCATTGACAGATCTCCATGTGGGAGTGGCACTGCTGCTCGTGTAGCCGTCTTGCTAGCACAAGGAAAGTTGCACGGAAACAAAAAGCTCATCCAGCATTCCATCGTCGACACGACCTTTGAAGCCAGGATCATCTCTCAACAGCAGGATGAGGGATCAGAGTATCCAACCTGCATACCAGAGGTCAGAGGAAACGCTTTCCTTACTGGCCGTCACAGCTTCTTCATCGATCCGAGCGATCCTACCTACCCTGGTTTCTTTTTCGAGTAAAGGGCATGTTCAACACGATTGAAGAAATGTAAATGAATGGGAAATGATTTTTTACCATATCATGATACATAAAGACAACCGTCAAACTCATTACATCGAACCTTTTACATCGCCTCGTGACGGTTCAGGGACTTCTGTATAGCTATCCTCTAGGTGCAGCGCTTCTAGTACAATCTCTTCAGACGGCTCAACGCGTAAGTATGTCTTGCGACCCTTGATGATCCAGAAGACAATGGAGACGACAAGCATGACGCCAAATACGGCAATTGCGTAGTTCATATCTGCCCCTGATGGATTGGGTCCACCAGGGAAGAAGAAGAAGATCGTTGTAACGACACAGTAGACCACACTGATCCAATTGATCACAGCTCCATATTTGCCGAGTCCGAATTGCCCGCCAGCGGGCAATTTGTTGCAACCCACAAGCAGCAGAGTCAAGATGGGCATGGCGTAAGAGACTGTCAAAGCGATGGTGGCGACACTCAGAATGGCCTCAAGCACCGTGTTTGCGAACAGATACAAAAGGCCAACCAGACCCATGAGCACACCTTGGACCAGCAAGGCCTGTGGCGGAACCTTCCACTTCTTGTTGACCCTCTTGATGTATTTCGAGAAAGGTAAACCGTTGTCACGAGCAAAGCCCCAGGTCAAGCGGCTACCGGTTGTGGTGATGGACATGCCCTGACCCAAGCTGTTCATTGTGAAGAGCACCATCAACACGACGGCACCTTCGAGGCCAACGCAGTCTTGGACGAGCTGCATGAATGGCAAGCCGGTCGGTGTGTTGATGACTCTGTCGAAATCTTGGATACAAAAGAGACATACGACCATGAACAGGAATCCAGTGATGGCGCCGAGGACGACCGACAGCCAAATGGCACGGGGAGCGTTGACGCGAGGATTGGGGAGTTCTTCTATCATGTGGACGANCCTTGAAGCGGATACATGTCAGCGTGCGCCTCAGTCATGGAGGGCTAGTACACATACCGAGTCAAAGGCTGTCAATCCATAGGCCGCTTGAACGAGACCAGTAAACCAGACCACTCCCGATGGCCATCCCGTCTCGTTGATCCATGCACCAAATGCAAAAGATGGTGGTTGAAACTCGAGCCCTTGCTTGGTGCCGACAGAAATGAGCAAGGCGAGACTGAGGATGAAGAAGAGGGCAGCGAACTGGATACCGACAATGTTGTTGAACCAAGGCAAGATCTTGTCGTTTCTGCAAGCCACCAGATTGAAGCCTGTAAACACGACCGTGATGCCCAAATATACCAGGAATTCGACCCATCCTGTTCCAGCACCCTTCCAGTCCGGATCGTACATGAGCTTGATACCAAGCAGAAAGTTGGTTGCAAAGGCCACGAGCGAAGCATTGAGTGTCCACCAGCCAAAAGTGTTGATCCAGGCACACATGTATGACGCAAATCTCCCTGTTGGTGTATGCCATAGCGAGTGCATCCAGTAAGCCTGACCAAGAGCAGTAGGCATAGCGCTGCATAGCTCGCCCAAGCTAAGTGCAACGCAGAGGTTACACACAAAGACAAGCACAAGACCCCATAAGATTGTGATAGGACCGCCATTGTTCAATCCAGATGCCAGGTCTTGGGCGAATGTGCCATAAGTGCCCAGAATCGAGAAAGCGAGGGCGAGCATGCTCCACGGCGAGAACTTTCTTGTAAGTTCTTCTGTATGGCCCAAGGCCACCATATCCCGGGCATCTTCGTAGCTTTGGTTCCCGACGTCAATGGGTTTTGAGTCCATGACCTCGTTTTTATGTAGGAGTTCGCTCATCAATTAACGACTGTGGAACGAGTCAACGAAGTTTGATGTGTCGAAAGTTTAATCACGGAGCAAAGAGCTGTTGAATACCACCCACGGAGCAGAGTGCGAAGCCTTCAAGTGTTATAGTACAGCCATGGTGCAAAAGATAGGCGTTACTGCAGTACTTGCCGTCCATCCAGTGTCCACCCACGACCTCAAAACCAAAAAAGTGATAAGAAGGGGATGTTCAATCTCATGACCAATTCCGAGGCGTAATTCTGTCTTCCCCGCTTCTCCCTTGAACTCTACTTGCGAAGACATCCTTAAAGCAACCAATCTAGAGGGCGGGAAACACAGCCTAGATCCATAGCATCTTGGAGACAACGGCCACGGACCAGGGATATGATGGGCACACAACTGCATTTGGAAGGTTCATGCGAATAGTGTGGAGTGCTCCGGCCGGTTATCTGTGTATTTGCGTGCGTCCTCTTCTGCACCGGTACATACGGACGTCGAAGCAGTACCAAAAGGGGAAACTTCATACGATGGTATCTTGCCTGTCGTTTATCGTCCTGAAGGATGCTCATATTATTGGGTAGACGGCTTGAATCATGGATAAGCTGAATGAGAGAGCCTTGTGTCAGAAAGTTGATGTCAACGTCTGTTCGAGCAGAACGCTTCCTAGACATGCTCAAGCAACGACAATGATCATAGGTCCTTGACCGACGCGACTCACAGTCGGACACGCAGTTGAGAGGGGATGGTTGTTGAGTTGAGTTAGTTGAGTTGAGTTGGAAAGGAGAAATGGCTAGTGAACATATCGTCTGTGCTCACGCGTGCCGTCATGCGCAGACTCCTCGCGCATTAATTATTTCCGTACTAAAAACAACGAAGACATCACATCAAGCTGACAGTATCTCTTCGACCACACTATGATCACCGTACAATACTCGAAATCGCCACACGAACATATCCGCCTGGCAAGTCAAGAGGGTGCACAGAACTTGGCTATACTTGAATATCTCGCCGAGGGTAACGCGAATATCGTTTACTCCTTCCAACCAATCACCAACAACGTGCTTCCTCATGGCCTTCGCCATAAGCTCCTGCGATTGAGGAAAGATAAGTCCTTCATACAACCCACGAAGGCTCAGTCCTTGACTTTTCAACAAGAATTTCTTCCGTTGTTTCGACCCAACAACCTCGTAGAGCAAACATTGATCACACTGGATGAGGTGCTCATCAGACATCTCAACCAGGAGCTTGAAGAGCACGAGGTCGCAAAGCTTCGAAAACATATGCGTCACGGTGACCGATTAGCAATCGACGAGTATGGCTTGCTGATGACTGACATGACTGCTAGTCATGGCGAGTATTTGTTCGAAATCAAGCCCAAGTGGTTACTACAGTCACCCGACGCACCTGAAGGCTCTAAGAGATGCAGGACTTGCGCGTTGAGATTGCAAAGGGCTCATGCAATGGCTAGAGGCGCCGTAATGCCGAAACCAGGCGGGTTCTGTCCCCTTAGTTTGGTTGACGTGGACGTCGAAGAAAGACAAACGGCCTTCAGGAGCATCATTGAAGCACAGGCCGGTGACCTGTCCGATGAGTCTGGTACGTTTCTAAAGGGCGGACCGTGCAAAATCGCTTTCACTCGTGCCTCTCTCGTTGCACAGCACAAGTTCCCTCACCGCAAATCAATTGACTCAAGTNNTTCAGTGAGCTCGGTTGTCACCTTCCTAGCCGAAAAGGGATATCAAGTTCTCGAAACTCTTCGCAAGCACCAATCGCAGTTTGACAAGTACGGTCTACTGAGCCTGAGCGCGNNTGAGTGAATCAATTGATAACACCCGACGTTCCTAACAACAAGCAGCCAGGGAGTGTCAAACGACTACTCAAAAGCAATGACCCTCCGTGATTGTGTGTTGTTTGTCAAGGGCTCAATAGACACATTCGAGAACACAGCAGACATCCGCCTAGCAGATATGGATTTCAAGCATGCTCATCCGGACAAGGTAGAAAAGTGGATGGAAACTGAAAGAACTCTCATAGACGAAGGCTGGTACACGAACACTGAGATTGTTGAAGGGCCTGGCTTAGCGTGTTTGCTTACTCGAAGATCACTTTGAACCATCTAAGCATGGCTTTCGGAACATGGGAGTTCTTTGTCCTCAATACCAGCAAGTAATCGAGGCGAGCCGGTTCGTGGAATATCGAAGATGCATGTACCCGCTAGTGTGCTAGTAAGTTCAATTGCAGACAGATGTTTCAGTTCAACAATTATGGTGCGTTCAGTTTCAATCGGATATGGCGAAGTATTTCTGCCTGAAAATCATCACACGATACTTTGGTACAGTCACGCGAGGGACGACTGCGGAGAAGAATCCCACATGCACTTGAAGATCGCTGAGCCCTGCCGGTTCTTGGGGGAAGTGCGGCTTGAGCGTCTTGGTGCGACTCGATCGTCGCTATGTTGTTCTCACTCGGCAGATTGGGCATTATGATTTTGCATCAAGCTCAGTTGGTTGAATGAACTATCGATATTTCATTGCTTGCCTTGAGACTTCAGGTGTAACCCATCCCCGACTTGACGACCACTCCTCTTATCTCGTAGTTCGACGAAGGTACACAGTTGTCGCCAAGCAGCCTTGCCATGGCATGGCGAAGCATTCCGTCCGCAGCCTGCAGATAGGATTCGACCATGATCACCTGCTCATAATGTCTTGATATATATATTTCTAACTTTTGCCATTTTTCTTGAGTCTCGAAAAGCATCTTTTGTGTCGGTTAACCAAACCTAAATACCTACAATCATCATCGTGGCCTCGTCAAAATCTCCACAAGACCTTGACCCAGACTCAACCTCGACACATTACACTCGCACACCTATCATGACTACTTTCGCGCAACATCCGAATGATACGACTCCAATCGTAGCTCCTTATGTCATGCAGGAGCCACGCACACAGCAATACATACCGCCTCAGGCCAGCCAACAGCAAACACTCAGTCGTCAGCGTCCAGCACCACACATGCAGCCATACCCAGACCAAGATCAACCATATCAACAGTCAGGATATGTACAGCAACCAGACCGAGTGCAAGCGCATGACCAGCGTCCCACCTACCTAGCACCGATAACGAGCGAGTCCGACTACAACCAACAGCTCAGACCAGCTCTGGCCCAGCGGCGTAGTGAGGCAAGCTTCCGATCTGCGCATTCCCACAAGTCGACACGCTCAACAGGCTCCCACCATTCGCACCACTCGACAAAGTCAAGCCATTCGCATCGATCTCACCACTCTCATCACGGTGCGAGTGGTGAGCGCAAGGGTCACAAGAGGGACCGGGATATAGACGCCAGGCCGACCATGGGAGACAGTGTGATGCTTGTGGTTAATCACTTTCGGGATCTGCTGTCCGGCGATAGACGTTGATCGTGTTGGTAGAATCGAGGGAGTTGGCGGATTACGAGTTACGATACCATAGGCGTTTGGAGAGTGCTAGATTGTTATCGAATCATACCTACCCGCATTCTTTGTTCCATGCCAGCTTTGTGTCTCTGCTTTCTTTCTCATGATACAACCATCAGCTGAATCGTCATGTGCTTTGGCCCCTTTGAGAGGCGCGACAATGTATGCAGATCCTCATCAGCTACTGTGAAGTACCTGAACGAGTCCTTAGGGCGGACCAGCGCGTTGGAAGAACAAAGCCCCAGCCGAGGTTTACCCGGTCGCAAATACAAGCAGCGAGGGGCCACGGAAAAAGAGGGTTAGAAGTGTCGGAAAGCGGCGTGTTGATTCAAGCGGATTTTTAGATCAACGCGCGCGGGCAGTCTCGCTTGCTCATTCGTGATCTTTTGAGCGGCTGCCTCGCTACAAAAGCCCTCCGTCTCCCACCCTCTTCATTCTGTTCCATCACAACGCGACTTTCTTCCCACTTATCTCAACCACATCAACGACTTCGTGTCTATACAGCAACTTCACCTTTACCTTTTAACCAAATCAACTCAACATGTCTGGACGTAAGTAAACTACTCTATGCACTCCCATTCACTCTTCTTTATCACGTCGCCGCCGCCGCCGCCGTCGCTCCTGATTGCGGAGGCGCGTCGTCGCGTCGGCCTTCATCGACGCCACCTCGCATCATCATCACAACATCTCCTGATCTATACTAACATTCCATCTCAGGTGGCAAGGGTGGCAAGGGTCTCGGAAAAGGTGGTGCCAAGCGTCACCGCAAGATCTTGCGTGACAACATCCAGGGTATCACCAAGCCCGCTATCCGCCGTCTCGCTCGTCGTGGTGGTGTCAAGCGTATCTCTGCCAGTAAGCTTCACCCAATCTTCTCGTCCTCAAACCATGTCACTAACCCATCCTTTNNAGTGATCTACGAAGAGACTCGTGGTGTCCTCAAGACCTTCCTCGAGGGTGTTATTCGTGACGCTGTCACCTACACCGAGCACGCCAAGCGCAAGACCGTCACCTCCCTTGACGTTGTCTACGCCCTCAAGCGCCAGGGCAGAACCCTCTACGGTTTCGGTGGTTAAATGCTGCCATGGCACCTGGACCTGGCTACTGCCTTTGGTTCTCTTCTCTTTACGAACTACTTTGATTACTACTACTTTGCTTTTCACACTCAACCGGCGCGGGGATACGTGAGCATGCCGTTGATGCAGCCACTGGGACATGGTTCATGGAGTTATTATGGTACATGGGTCACGAGCAAAAACAACTGCTCTCTTTCAGATGAAGGAATGTCTATCAAATCACACGAATCAAACATGAATGGCACATGGCCTTCATGAATTATCAACTTCAAAACAACTTGTACCGAATCGCGTGCTTTCTCATGTCTGCTTTGAATGTTTTGCAATTTTGTACAATTCGTCGACTGCTGCAAAACAGTCTGGTTTACTAATTGAGCCTTTGTGCTGAGAAGCTTTATCGCTCCATCTTGATTCTCCAAACAAATCCAGAACGCCTTTTGCCATGCAATCCCAGTGGATATCCCTTCTTTCTTTCCCAATCGTACACGGTGGATGCAGAACATGAATTATCGAGTTCATGCGACAGCGCCCTCCTTCTTGATCTCCTGTCCTAGCCTGAACTTTGGCTCCATGAGGCCAATCTGTAATGCACCTCTTGTTAGCAAACACTCTTGCNCAAACCATCTCCTTTCTGCTTCTTCTCCTTGTACATCCTTGCCCTCCCTCTCCATTTCTTTCTCTTCCTAGCTCTNNTTATTTCCCTGCTGCCGAAAAGAAAACTCACCATGCTAAGCAACCTCCAAGCGGGCTCGCTCGGTTGAGCACCCACACNCAACCAGTACTTTGCGCGGTGAATGTCGAGCTTGATGTCCTTGAACTTTTTCGCCGTCTCGTTGCCGTCGGTGGGCGTTTTTGGGATGGGGTCGTATGTGCCGAGGACTTCGAGGGGTTTGCTGCCGCGTGCGGTTCTNNGGTTTTTTGAGGTGTTAGAAACTTGTGGGTCTCCTTCTTTTTTGGTTTTTTCTTCTTGTATGTCTCTTGTTCGAAAGCTGTAGTATCAAGGGAGGGGTGGGATAGATGGTGCTGTTCGAGAAACGTGGGTATTGGGCTTGCGCGCGGAGGAAAGATGGAAGGCGTACCGGGCGTGGGCGACGACGATGTTGTNAAAGGGCGCATGACGCTTGCCGAAGCGCGCGAGACGGATCTTTAGAACCATGGCGAAATGATCTGGATGTGTTGTCCTGTGTTGTGAAGAGTTGGTGGACTTACTATTGCGGAGACTATTCTGGTGCCCGCCGCTGCTGCAAAAGACGACTTTCGCGATGAGCGAACGAATGCCAAGAACAGCCGCTCCCCGATGGTTTGCGGGCAGAGCATCAATTCATCAGCTTCACTCTTGCCTTTACGTTCCTTTCACTTTCGATTGTCACTGTCACTTTGCCTTGCACTTTCACATTTCTTCGGTCACATGATTAATTTCTTGGTTCAGCTGATGTCTTTGTTGTCCCGTATATTACAGCATGACTCCTCGATAATCTAAGTACATCCTGAGCTGCCTCGCTCGAGGTGGGTATAAAGCTTCGAATTAACCAAACTCCGTATTGGTGGTATGCACTCTAGTGGTCTTCCTGTCTGGTGTCTGCATGAAACCTCAGCCGACAGCTCTCTTCACTACTAGGCGGCAAAGGTTAGTGATCCATCAAGTTTAGGTAAGAACTGCACCGAAGAGATGTCACCTTACGATTTTGAACATGCGCCGCCAGCCCATCGCACCTTCCATTCGTCTCGGCGACCTTCTTGTTCACGTCTTGGTAGCTCTTTATGGTCATGGCTTCGAATTGCTTGTAGCGGTCAACTAGCCCTCTCAATTCCACAGGTAGGCCGTAGGCAGCACGCCATTGATTCTCCATCATTCTGACCAGCTCGTCCGTGGTGACTGAATTGAAGCGAACTTCATGCCTTTGAAGCAGATCGATGTGATTCTCGATGGTTCTGCTAATGTAGTCCAGTTGAGGCCTGATCTCGGTGATCGAGGCTTCCAATTCGGTCTTCATCCTTTGATTTAGTTCCTCGAGTCGTGTGGTATTTGCGCTTAGTTCGTTCTTTGAAGCGAGGTCCTTGATTCTAGTCCCCAATTCCTTCCATGCATCGAGGTTCTGCAGGTCTTCTTCTGTTAGGCCTCGTTTCTCAGGAAGTTCGTCTTTGATATTGGCTTGCAATTTATCCAA
This sequence comes from Aureobasidium uvarum, assembly GCA_903853725.1. Taxonomy (NCBI): domain Eukaryota; kingdom Fungi; phylum Ascomycota; class Dothideomycetes; order Dothideales; family Saccotheciaceae; genus Aureobasidium; species Aureobasidium uvarum. The sequence continues at coordinate 1,752,104 of CAINUL010000015.1, forward strand.
GTTGACTTGTACCTGGTCTAGCCCCGATTGCATCGCATCCAGTTGATCGCCGAAGGCCTCGTCTTTCTCAGTGGCATCGTTTTTCACTACTTCCACTAATCGCTCGGTTGCTTTGAGTCTGAGTTCGAGTTCTTGTAGAGCAGGAGTTGGGATCGTGCTAGAAACCGCAGGAGTGCTAGACAGAATGGTAAATTGCTGATTTAGCTCCTGTAGATCTTTGCGAGTGGTAGCCAAAGTCTCCGAGTTGTCTTTTAGCTNTGGTTTCAACCTCGACGTTGAATATTTGCTGCATTGCTTTGACTTTTTGAACTTGCTCTTCGTGCATCGTTCTGCTTTTCTCGAGGTTGTTTTCGACTGNNAAGATCGGACGGCGTCGACGAACTGAGTTGTCTCCTTGTGTCTTGTCTTATTCTTCTCCATCTCCACTTCCAAGGTAGAGAATCGAGTTCCATAGCTCAACCTGTCTCTACGATCGTCTTGCTCGAGTTTGACAAGACGATCTTCGGNACTTTTGGCGGAATTTATTTCGCGGTTTAAAAGAAACTCCTGTTTCCCCAACTTGCTCTTCAGATCATGGTTCTCTGCGCGGAGTTCTTCTAGCTCCTGCATTCCTGCGTGGAACTGATCTTTGAAACTGCGGAACTCTGAACGAGAGATGCAGTCTTGGTGCGAGGCTGATCCTGCTTGCTCGGGAAAATATCCACTCAAAGCTTCCAGCAATAGATTAGTAGCCTCTGCGGTCTGCGAAGTGGTGGCTTCATGATCTCTCTGCGCTTGATCCAATCGAGTCGTTTGTTGAGTACTTATGGCGGGAAAGTCTTTGTGTCTTGGAAGCATGTTTTCATAGACCGCTTCGACATTTTTGAGATGCTGATCGGCCTGGTTCTGCTTGGAGATGGTTACTATGAACCTCTCAAGTGTTTTGGGCAGACCCTCCATGTTATGATGAGAGTCGGTGTTGCCGTTTTTAACAGGCGATCGCGACCGGGGAGTGTTGTAGCCAGTCTTCTCTGGCGGATGTGGTTGCGAGATCGATGACCGTCTGGAACTAGGGTTTGAAGTCTGTCCGTTGCTCTGATATGCCGACCCGTGATCAACCCGAGCGATCTTCCTGGATATGGGTGGATGCCCAGGGTATGAGCGTTTCAGATTCTCTCCAACCATGTTGAGAATGTCGTGCTGGCCAAAGTCAGCAACTTAGTTTGAGCTAGGGAAGGGTTTCGGGGGCGTTGTGACGGCGAGTCATGTACTCGGGTGGAAGTGAAAGTGAGAGGGAAACAGAGGAGGAAGAACAAGAGGTGTGTGGATGTATTTGTTAGATAATTGATTTGGGAATTGAGGCAGAGTATTCTGACCCGAATGGTAGGAGTGAGTACGGACATGAGTGATGTGAATGGAGTCAAGTGAACATCTACCACAGCATGTGACCGTACTGATTAGGTTGGCGTGGGTGCGGAAATGACCGAAGATGTGAAGAAGAAAAAGTCAACAAAAAGTGAGAGCAGACTTACTCTGAGAGGAGGGATTTGGGGATGTGCGAGCCCAATTGAAGCTGTTTGTCAAGTAACATAAATGATAGCAGGCCGGGCATGAAACAAAAATGCGGGACCGAAGTGGAAATGTTGGTTCGACGCGGAGAGTCTGCACGAGGCCGATGTTGCACGACAGATGATGGATGTTGAAAGAGACGTGCAGGCGAAGGTAGTCGGTTCACGAATTGTTGATGATTCGGAAACAAGGTACTTATTTCGCAAAGTGTTTAATCGAGCTTGGAGCTTTGAGCGGTGGGTGAAGATCAGAGAGAGGCCATGCCCGTGAGTTGGACAAGACGAGCAGAACAGTGACAAGTCACTCACCGTTTGCCAAAGTGAATGCGCAATCACTGGGGCCCCCCTGTTCTTGAGGGCAAAAGGCAGCAAGATGGTTGTGGCGCGTAAATGCATCCAAGACCGCTCGGCTTGAGCCGCAGTCGAGATGCGAAAGCTGCGGAGCGTTGCAGCAAGAGCTCTTGTCGCATCGCATCCCTCTCAATCACCTTCATACCTTCCACTAACCACTCACACTCAATTGCATTTGTCCACCTCTAGTTCATCCCCCACTCCGATCACAAGGTCAACTTTCACATCGCGACACGAACCAACAGCCTCAATTGCAATGGCGGCGCAAATCTCGACCATCGCCGAATCGAAAGAGGTGCGCGGCCTCAACCTCATCGCCGCCCACTCCCATGTCCGCGGTCTAGGTGTCCAGCCAGACACTCTGGCCCCCAAGCCCGTTGCGGAGGGCTTAGTCGGCCAACAGAAGGCTCGCAAGGCAGCTGCTGTCATTCTCCAGATGGCCCGCGAGGGCAAGATTGCAGGCAGAGCCGTACTCATCGCTGGCCCGCCTTCCACCGGAAAGACTGCCATCGCCATCGGAATGAGCAAGGGACTAGGCGAGGACGTTCCATTCACCATGTTGGCTAGCAGCGAAATCTTTTCGCTGGAAATGAGCAAGACCGAGGCCCTGGAGCAGGCTTTCCGCAAGAGCATAGGAGTTCGTATCAAGGAAGAGTCGGAAGTCATTGAGGGAGAGGTCGTCGAGATTCAGATCGACCGCAGTGTCACGGGCGGCAACAAGCAGGGAAAGCTCACCATCAAGACGACCGACATGGAGACGCTGTACGACATGGGCACCAAGATGATTGACAGCATGACCAAGGAGAAGGTCCAGGCTGGCGACATCATCTCTATCGACAAGGCTTCTGGTCGCATCACCAAGCTCGGCCGCTCCTACACACGCTCGCGCGACTACGACGCCATGGGCCCCGACACAAAGTTTGTGCAATGTCCCGACGGCGAGCTCCAGGTGCGCCGCGAAGTCGTGCACACCGTGTCCCTCCACGAGATTGATGTTATCAATTCACGAACCCAAGGCTTCCTGGCTCTGTTCAGCGGTGATACCGGTGAGATCAGATCCGAGGTTCGCGAGCAAATCAACACAAAGGTCGCCGAGTGGAAAGAGGAGGGCAAGGCCGAGATTGTTCCTGGTGTCTTGTTCATCGACGAAGTCCACATGCTCGATGCCGAGTGCTTCTCTTTCATCAACCGTGCCCTGGAAGACGAGCTGGCACCTATTGTCATCATGGCCAGCAACCGTGGTCAAACACGCATCCGCGGTACCAGCCACATAAGCCCTCACGGTCTGCCGCTGGACTTCTTGGACCGTCTCGTCATCATCAGCACCCAGGCATACTCGCCCGACGAGATTAGAGAGATCTTGAGCATCCGTGCACAAGAAGAAGAGGTGGATGTGTCAGCCGACGCTCTCGCTCTTCTCACCAAGATCGGTCAAGAAACTGGCCTGAGATATGCCAGTAACCTCATCACTACCTCACATCTGCTGGCACAAAAGCGCAAGGCAAGAGAGATTGAAGTCGTGGACGTCCAGAGGAGTTTCGAACTGTTCTACGACCCTAACCGCAGCATGAAGTTTGTGTCCGAGTTCGAGAAGAGATTCATCGGCGACGAAGGTGGTGTCGAGCTGGGTGGCATGAACGGCAACCCCGATGCTATGGAGATTACTGCCTAGTTTCGTGGATATAACATGGACTAGACGAATGCATGCAAGGGGCGTTAAGGGAGTCACAAAAAGAATCGGAATACCAAGGCTAGCAGGGTTGTGTGTAAGTGTAACGAACGTTTGTTATATAGATGGCAAGAGAAGCATTGGCTTCGGCATATCTGACTAAGAATTTGAGCGTGTGCAAATGTCATAAAGGGTCGTGTCTATTAAAGTGCTGTATGTGCTGGTGCAGGGTCTCGTCTATTCAGACACTGAGAAGGAAACCACGGTCATTCGTCATATGTACATGCCTGAGATGCCCCAGGCAGCTCGAATGACAGCGATACTGTACAGGCTGGACGAAGCAGAGCCGCACACCTGGTTTGTTTTTCTGTTTTGCCTGTTGTGAGAGGCTGTCCTTGAACGCCAAACCCCCAGGTTAAACCCCTAAGGAAAGAAAGAGAAAAAGGAAGAAACATGCTAGACATGAAGAGAATGAAGGGTTGGGAACAGGCATGCATCAGAGGCTCAGCCTGTCAGCACTGAGGCGATCCGCGCTCGTGTCGCGGCGCACCATGCTGAGCTTGTAGAATCTNNTTTCTTCGCCCGCAGCAGTCCTGCCGCCAATGTACCACTTCTCAGCCCCGAGAACGTCTCTATATCCCATGCCGCCTTCGGAGCTGCTATCAGACCCCCTGCGATTGCGTCGAGCTTCTGAGGCTGTGGGGTAGCTGGGCGGTGGACGATTTGGAGGGCCATATACAGGCATGCCGGCCGAATTTACACCCAGACCAGGCGAAGGAGGAGACCTTGGGCCATGGGTAAGCGGCGAGACATTGTGCTGTAGAGGAGACAAGGCTGGATGCAGCGGTGTGGGTTGCACAGGAGCAGCGGAGGGTTGGTTGGAAGAGGCCGACTTGTGATTGATAGCACGAGGGGCCGAAGCAGCATTGGGAGAAGATTGGGAAGGATTTGTTGCAGAAGTCGACGACCAGACGGTCTGAGAATGTGAAGTGCCGACCGCTGCTGCGGCTGAAGAAGTGGTGGAGATGGACGGATTCGACTTTGGCAAGGCGGCAGAGTGGGCACGGAAAGCGGCCCAGAAGTTGGAGAAGAAGGGACGGTTACTGCTCATGGCTGGCATGTTCGGACCCTCAGGTCATGTCTACTCTCGAGCTTGCTTTCCTGGAGGGCCAGTGGAGTTGTGCGAGATTGTGGTTGTTCGCGGCCTGCGGCTATCGAATCTGGGGTGTGTGAAAGACGACGAGGTGGATGGGCAATGTAGACAGGCACGACTGCGCGCCCGTTGTGTCCTGCGTCCGCGACAACGTCTCTTCTGCAGCAAGACGTAGAGGAAAACAAGAGTGAAGTCCTTGATCATGTATGAGCGAAGGATCACCTACAGGAGCGGGCAGAAACGGATCCCAAAACGCATCGAGATGCGCTACGTTGGTGAGGGGTGCCCCGGATTTTCTCGGGTTCCGCTTTCATTCACTATGACAGCGTCTTGCCGGCTATGAACTGAACGATATCTATGATAGTTGGCAGAGAGGCTGTATAACAAGTTGTCGATTGGCAGTTCCTTACGGCCGGCTTGTCGTGAGGGGTGGGAGATGGCATTTCGGGGAGAAGACATGCAGAAGAGCCATCCAAAGCCCATCTCTCCACACCAAGGTGGTTTCTTTTTCCAAGCCTCTTTTGCTCGCTTGACCGAGCCGACCCGCCTAGTGAACGACTTCATCGTCCTCATGCATCTTCCTGCGTCTTGACATGTGCATCACGAATGTCGAAGCACCGCGCAGCAAACAGGACACAAAAGGAGGAACACCTCCCTGAAGCTCCCTAGATCAAGCTTTCCTTGAGCCTGGTACGCGTTTCACCGATCGACATGTCGGCTACGCTTTGTGGTGCCCCTTCAACTGGCGTGCAGCTGTTTCACGCGTCCTTTGCTTTCAACAGCGCCAATCCTTGAAACCATATCGTAAAATGTGGGTGTGAGTGACTACTGTAAGACCATGTTGAATAGGAGTCATGCGCGCCGGTGCGATGCACCGTCATGCCCATCGTCACCGGGCGCCTGAACCCTGTTTTACGTCTCGTTGGTTCGCGTCCGTCTCACATTCCTTGGTGGCGTGGCGCGTACTTCCTTCCCCTGACTATATATTTCTTTGAACAACCTCTTTCGTCTGTTTCCCAACTTTCCGCTCGCTGCGCAAACAAACCTTCCCCTCAGTGTATCCCTCCTCGAGTGCGCCTCTACCATCTCCATCTACATTATATCATCATGAACTTCATTCTTCCTATTCGCATCGTGCAGCTCATCCTCGCACTCCTCGTTCTTGGAACGAGTGCCTATGGTGAGTGCGCTTTCCGTCTGGCAGCCATCGCATCGCTTTACTGACAAATGTTTGCTTGTAGTCACCAGCGTCTATCGNNCAATGGCTCACCCTCTTCGATCAACTTCCTGGTCTTCTCATCAGTCTGGACGCTTCTCGCCATGATCTACCTCAGCCTCACATCGTGGAAGCTCGAGCGCTTCGCACACCCATGGATCATCTGTGGTGTTGAGAGCTTGACAATGCTCTTCTGGTTTGCTGGATTCATCGCCGCCGCAGTCTTCCTCAGCGACCTCATTACTTGTGCTGGACACGCTTGCAGTGCTGCTAAGGCCGCCACTGTTTTTGCTGCATTCGAGTGTAAGTCTGCCCCTGTTTGCAAAATTCAGACTCGCGTTGTTGACAATGTCATGCAGGGGCTNTTATTCGCCGTTACAACAGCTCTGGCTGTTATGGCTGTACTTGGAAGGGGTCGTGCCACCAAGGCCGGACCCAACACAATGGGTGCTTGAGAGCGGCGCATACATGACCTCGTACGACGGTGATGCGTGTCACGATTGATGGGTCTGATTTCAAGGCGGCGGCGTTATTCTATGGCTGGGAAAAGACAAGATACCCTGGGAGCTCTGGTAACACTTCGGAAGTAATATGGTCAGATCGGCAAGGGATGTTTTCTTTCACATGCAAGTGTTCCATTCAAGCCACACCCTTGTGGCGGTGCTCGATGACGCGATTAATCAGCATCGAAGCCGCGCGAAACACTCGAAGGCAACGTCCTTGTCGCAAAGGCAGTTGATACCAAACCACAAATCAATATTGCTCTCACACTCTAGCACTTGTTCCCCGTGTCTATCCTGCATCATGGCAGACGCAGTCGAGCGTGAGCCTACGCCCGAGGTACTAACAGAAGACGAACAAAACAGCCTCGCCTTAAGCGTACAATATCACGGACGACCTATAACCCTCACGCTCTCGACCGATGCCACTATCGAAGATCTTTCGACTCTGGTCGCCGAAGACCTCCAGATCCCGCCCTCGAACCAAAAGTTCCTCATCTCACCAAAACCAGGTCTCCTCCGCCCACCTTTCAAAAACCCGATCCTACGTCTCGACTCCCTACCACAAAAAGCGAAAATCACACTCCTAGGCAGCACAACCCAAGAAGTCGCCGACGTCGACTCGGCAATCGCTACTCTAAAACAAAAACAACAGGCACGCAGAGCCGCCCTCAACGCCGGCCGCAAAGTCCAGGCCACCCGCCATCGCGACTGGAAGACCGTGACCGAAGAAGCAACATACACATTCGCCACACTACGCCCCCTACCACACCTCCACCAGCCCGAAAAGTCTCTGCGGTTCCTTGAGCGTCTGCGCGATGACCCGGGCATCAAAGCCGCAATGCGCAAACACAAATTCAGCGTCGGTCTGCTGACGGAAATGGATCCTGCCGAGCACACGACACACGAATCGCGGACCTTGGGATTGAACAGAAACAGAGGAGAAGTGATCGAGTTGCGCCTGAGGACAGATGCATATGATGGATACAGAGATTACAAGGTCATCAGAAAGACCTTGTGCCATGAACTTGCGCACAATGTGGTCGGCCCGCATAATGCAGAGTTTCATGCCTTGTGGAATCAGATCGAGAAGGAGGTGGAGAAGAATGATTGGTCGAGAGGGGGTCACTCGCTTGGGCAAGAGGAGTTTTACAACCCTGGCGATGATTATGTCGACGACGATGATCACTGTGATGCCGGTGGTTGGGAGGGAGGATCTTACGTTCTGGGTGGAAGTACTTCGACTACACAGAACTCTGCAGAACCTCTAACTCGACGAGAGGCTATGGCTAGAGCAGCTGAAGAAAGAGCGAAGAAGCAGGAGAACGTGCAGAAGGCGGCTGAGCATGATTCTAGTCCACCATCGAGTTGATTGGAGGCAGCGCTTTACGACACTTTCCTTGAATTCTAGACAACAGCGTAGCATAGCATAACATGATGACCGACAAGCACGAATAATGTCATTGAACGAAGAGCTTTTGATTACTTGGTTCTACTGCTGTAAAGGCTTACCGTCCAGCTTGCAAGCACTCGTGCCTGGTTCGCCATGTCTTACCTCCATTCCGAGATTGCAAGGAATGCTGCCGCCGACCTCGAGCCCGCAACAACAGATTCGTGCTTTTCGTCTGGCTTCATCTGCTGTCGTGCGACTGAGATGGTGAAGGTGTGCAGAGCTCACCTTGAAGATTTTGGGAGTCGATTGACACACAACGCCCAGTGGCATCTAATTATGGCCCGAATGCATCGAATCCTGTCATCAGTCAGCTCTGACTTCGATGGTAACCCACCTTATCCCAAGAGTCGTGAAGCGATTCTGGTCGGTCATCGCAAGTCCCTTGTTGAGAAGGTCAGGCGAAGAGGGGGGGCGCTCAGCATGGTGTTCACAAGAGAATCGAGTTGGCGACTTAGGATGCAAGAGCCAAGGTCGAGCGACATGGCGATGGAGAGCGCCGCGAGCTGACAGTAGTTATGAAGTGTCGCACGTTACAATGTTGAATTGCTCATTTAGTTGAAGCAATTTGATGGGAACCGCACCACGGGATGTGTAACTGTATTGGAAAAAAGGCGGACTGCCGAACTAGGAAATCCACCCGGAAAAGATGCTCGAGAATCGTAAAGCTGTATAACGCGCGAGTGTCTCTGGGTTGTGTCGCCAAAATAGTTGCAGAAGCACGTCTCAAGATTTCTGATTCTGTCTTTTTGCCGTACGACGAGCTGGAAGCCGAAAAGACCCGAGAGATTAATCTGCTGATGCGCCCCGAACGAACCGTGAATAGCGTGGAAGAGCGGCAAAGATGACGAGAAAGGTGAAGAGGTACATGATGATGGTTGGGCAAGATAACCGATGGGCCGTCATGTCAAAGCGTGCTTTTTGAATTCCCCCTGGTCATTAGTAGCGCTTCAGCGGCGTTCGTATCTGTCAGCACCGCGCTCCTCGCCGTAAGCACGACGGCCGCCAGAAGCAGCAGCGTCGGCGGCGGGAGCTGCAGGGTCAGCATAGCTAGAAGGAGCCTCGGCGCGGGCACTGCCACGGTCGTAGCCATATCCGCCGCGTCTGTCGTCGTCACCTCCGGAAGCACCACCGCGTCCAGCGTAGCGGTCTTCGCGGCCACCTCCGTATCCACGGGAGCCACCGCTGTAGTCGTCACGGTCGCGACGGCTGTACGAGCCGCGTTCTTCGTAGCGATCGTAGTCGCGGCCACCACCGTAGCGGTCATCGCCGTAGCGATCGCCACCACCGTAGCGTCCGCCAGATCTGCCACCGTACTCTTCACGTCTGCCGAAGCCGCGGCGATCGTTGTAGCGGTCACCACCACCACCGAAGCGGCCAGGAGGGCGACGATCGTCAGCTGAAGACAGAGTTAGTTGAGAGGCATGCGTGATGAGGACGGGGTCGCTTACTTCTCTTGGGAGGGCCAAAGTACTTGCCGGGGGTAGGGGTTCTGGGTCTGGAGCGACGGGCCTTCTCAATGCTCAGAGTACGGCCCTCGTAGACCTCACCCTGGAGACCAGACTTGGCAGCGTCTGCCTGCTCACCAGTGACCATGTTGACGAAACCGAAGCCACGCGACTCGCGGGTGTGAGGGTCGCGCATGATGCTGCAAGTGTCGACATCACCGTACTTCTCGAACAGGCGGCGGACCTCCTCCTCGGTAAGGCGGGGGTGAATGCCAGTGACGAAAAGGTTGGAGCCAGGGTTGGCAGCTTCTTCCTCGTCTTCACGGATCTGCTGGGCGGTGCTGGATTGGTTGTCAATGACATGTTGTAGATGGATGGCTGGTGTGCTGTTTGGTGACGTACCGGTCATCACGGGCAGCGGCGGGGGAAGCGCTACGGAGTCTGCTGTCGCCATCACGGTCGGGACGAGGGGAGCGCGAGCGCTCACGAGGGTACTGAGGCTCGTCTGGATAGAGTTAGTTTGCTGATGCAATGGTGAACTGCGAGTCAGAAGTAGGTACCGTCGTAGTCGCGGTTCTCGTATTCCATTTTGCGGTGATTAGATGAAAGTGGGAGAAAGGGAAATGGGATAGACAAGATCAATGGAGAGAAACGAGGAAGGGATGATGCGATGGAAGTCGCAAGGTGTGTGAGGAAAGGGATGGAGGACTGGTCGCGCCTGCCTCGTCTAGCTCACTCTGCTGTTTGCGCCTTCCTCGTCTGGGCGCGTAACTTCACTCTGCCAAGACTCTGAGCAAGCACGTGACTGTGTGGAGGATGCCCGCAGATTCGGAGGAGCCCTTGTCCAGCGGCTGTTTGACGTGTTTGCGCAGAAGACAAACTCGACTGATCGAGAATCAAATTATAGTGAGTCCATCTCTCTGCCTCGAGTCCCTCACACTACATCGCTTGACTACTCTCCAACGCCAACATGATGACGACGCTCGCCATGAACCCGTTCATGACCGACGCGAGGCTGACTCTCAACAGCAGTCCTCAGACTCTGCCGTATATTCGAGATCTTCAGCATGGCCTCGAATGGCCCCTACTATCAGCCCGTCCAGGCGCATGACCAACCAGTTTCGGATGAGATGCGCCTTGCCCAAGGAATCTTGGACTATACAGCCTCGGTCCCTCAAGCATCCATGTACCCTGAGCCCAACTCGGAATACCATCATGCTCAGCAGCTGGCCTCAGACCAGGATGTCGAAGATCACGCCCAGCTGCAAGGACTTGTCGAAGCTGCGACCAGCGCTGCCGCCCAAGAACAGATCCGCCAACGCAATCAACAGCTCCAGTTCGCTCATTCAGACCAAGATCTAGCCTCTCTGCTGCGCGACCCCTCTGCTAGATTGTCGGCCTCAAAGCGGAAGCGTTCCAGTTCTCTCGACAACGATGATCCAGCGTCTGCGAGCGAATCTTCCAAGCGCCAGAGACATTCTGAAGATAACCGTCACCACTCTCCAAACCTCGATGCTCGAGCTGCTGGTGTCCACTCTGCGGCCGCTTTGTTTCGACCTGCCTCGGACTCTTCCAAGAAGTATACTCGTCCTCCCATGTCCAAACTGTTCACCTCGCTCGAACAATCTCCGGAGAACTTTCTGTACCTGCAGGCTGCTGCGAAACAGTACATGCTTAACACCGATTACCCCGATCGACAGGCGTGTGTAGGCAACAGAGGAAGAGGCGATAACGAGATGGTCAAGGCCAGAATGTACCAGTGCGTGCGCGAATTTCTTGAGGCCGAGGGTTGGGGAGAAAAGTACTTTGGGGAGAACGCACCTCCACCGAATGACGGAGAAGCCAACGCACCGCCTCAACCTCGACGATACATCTGGCCGCGCGACAGGGACCGAATCATCGCCCTCTGTACTCCACTTCTACGTCGCATGGTCACAAACGAGCGGCAGAGACAGTACGCTATAGAGACACGCAAGGGCGGCAAACCGGACAAGAATTCGCAAGATCCCACTGATCCTCAGATCCAGCAACCTGCTCAGGATCAAGACGGTATCTCCAATCCCGCGCACGACGGCCACTCGGAACCTTACGATTCGCGTCTGGACACTACACCAGCTTACCACCTCTACCTCATCGCCCCCGAGTCCGGTCAACTTGTGCGAGACCGCATCTGTTTCACAATGGAAGAGGAGTTTAGCTGGCAGTGGCTAGTCGACACACTGTTGAGCAACTGGTGCAGTGCGCTGCAGGTTGTCCAACCNCCACCGGACATCGCAGCCACCATACTCGAGCGCTTTTCCATCAAAGTCCTTACTTCATCTGGTTTGACCACTGTTTCTAGCGAGGGTGAATGGCAGCTGGCTGTTCAGGACATTCATCAGACCATCTGGCTGGATAACATCGTCAAGGTTGTCGCCGAGGGCCCAGCTACACCTTAGAATTTAAGAGGTGTTTTTCTTGAATGAAAGCAGTGTCTAGAAGTGGCATGAGACGACTGACGATTGACTTACGTAGAGGATTTGTACGTTTCTATGCTTGCTCACGGCTCTGTTTGTCTTCGTTTTCCTCTGTGATGTAGATACAGTACCATAGAATACTATCAGCACTTGAATGCAAAGCACTTTTGTAAAGTCTGAATATTTTCAGGTGTCCAGCAAAAGTGGCAGCCTACAATTTCAGCGCTTGCTTTGTCATAAAGGGACGACGATCTAACAGACGCACATCAAAGGGGGGATTTGGTTTACACATAAGCACAAGTAGTCACTTTGGCATCCCTTCACGTATTAACATCAGAGTGTACTGAATTGAAGATTTTCTTTGATTGAGGTATTTCTCCTTAAAGCCATATTACAACAAGCATCTATTGGTATCCAAAGAGTTGTATAGGTCCATATGTCGGACCTTTGAGAAGAATAGAAGAAGAAGTGAAGAAGCGAAAAGCAAAAGCAAAAGCAAGGAAATGTTCATGTCGTAAAGTTCGTTGCGTCAATCATCATCGGTATAGTTTCTTTTCCCGGGTAACTCCAGGCAAAGCAGACAGAAAGAGAGCAATGAAAAGAACACTGTCCTCCTGTGCCGAAACGATGACCCGAAAATGAAATTCGTAAGAGATTCGCTTTTTTCTTCTCATCAATCATATCGTGTTGTTCTCCTCATCTGAAGAAGAGGTTCGTAAAAAATGAAAAGCGTAATTACAGCTCAAAGTGCAATGACTTAGAGCATTTGGCCAGCAATATCGCGAATTGCCCATCGCCAGGCGTCGCCAGATTGACGGCAGCCACCATCGGCGGGGAACCAGGATTCGCATCTGCGGCGCCAGACGTGCTCCTCATCACGTTGACGACGAATGAACTCGGGACCTAGGTCGAACTCTTCGCCAACAAGCCACTCATCACCACCAGCAACTCGTGCGCCGTCAGGAGCAGAAGTGGGGCCCTCTTTGAGATCCTCTATGGCGGCGAAAGGATCCTCCTCGTCCTCGGTGACACTAGGGCTGTTGTTCCTAGAATCTCCGGCACGCAACTTGAGCCAACACATGCGACGAGGATCAAAGACCATCCCACCGACAACCTTAATGTTCTGGTTGGAATAATCGGACGCGAGTGGGGTGATAAGGGCAGGTCTTGGAGGCGAGGGCGGCAGGGGACGTGCAGTCATGTAAGAAGTCTGTTGTGCATCATGGGAGGTCGGAGTAGGAGTTGGCAAGAGCGGGCCGAGCTCGAAAGGAGCCAGACTGTTCTCGTTGCCTTCCCAGCGGAGAGTCTGAGGGTTGAAGGTCATGCCCTTCTCAACGATTGGCTTGCCGACATTGGCAGTGCTAGGGGCGATGAGCTGAGGACGCTTGGCCTTGATTCTGGAAGCACTGGGGCTGGTATGGGGACTGCGGGCGGCGATTTGAGCCTTCCAATTGGTGCTGACAGGCATAAGCGGTCCCTCACTCTTGGGACGGCCGGTTCCTGCAGCCCTGAGGCGTGATTCGCGTGCAATACGGCTTGCTGCAGTATCGCGAAGATAACGCGGGGTGTTGCTCTGGTCCTGGAACCCCTTCATGGGCATGGGGCTGCGAGGTGTCACTGGCGCGGGAGTCTGCATACGCTCGGGCAAAGGAAGCTTAGTAGATCCTGCAACATCGATCCTGCTCGGAATGTTGCGAACAGACTTGGGTGCGCCCCTGGCGGAGGGCTGCTTGAGATACTTGGATTCCTTGGTCGACGAGGTGGGGAGATCATCAAAGAGGTCGAGCTCGGTTCCGTCTCCAAAGTTGCGCCTGCGAGAAGGCTTTGTCACGGTGCGCTTGGAGGCAGCCTCTCTTGCAAGCGCGGCTGGTGCAAGATCTGCACGGCGACCAGAACGCGAGGGCGTATCGGGTACGTAGCCGGATGAAAGGCGTGAGTAGGAACGAAGCGGAGGTGATTGACTTCGTTGAGGTTCGGCCTCGCGACGAAGGTGGTACGCAGAGGTGCGCGATGGAGGCTTGGTAGTAGTGTGGTGCGACTGAGCTGAGGAACCGGCTGGTAAGAATGGGACGGCCTTGACGCTTTGCTGAGGGCCACGCAGAACGGGCATAGAACGCTTGTTGCGCAAGAAATTAGAACCCGATGTAGAGGGTTGAGGGCGTTGGCGTGTAACAAGGGTAGCTCCAGGCTCGAAGACAGGTTCGAGACGGGAGGTTGGCTTGGAAGAGGGGACAGGCCGCGGAATGCGTGTAGCAGAAGGCTTCTCGGAGAAGGTGAGGGAGGTGGTGGGCGCACGAGTCGACGACAAAGAAGACCTGGTCTGTCTTTGCTGGATGTTGCGATGAAGAGTGAGTTTGCTGGGGTCGAAGACGTTGCCAGAGCCAATGTCGAGGCCACTCTCAAAGTCGTCCTCATCCTGGGGCTGCGAAGTAGGAGGGGCCTCGACTTGTTGTTGGCGCTTCTTGAGCATCTTGCCCAAGTCAATAGGTCCTTCAGGAAGCTCGAGACCACCAAAGTCGTCCTCGCTTTCGGTCATGACGCTGCCGAGACTAGGGCTCATCGCGGAGCCCAACTGGGAGCCGGAAAAGCTTCTGTTGCGCTGGTCGCGACGTGTGCCAGCGAAGCGTATACCTAGACTACCCTCGGTAAAGTCATCAAAGTCATCGTGTTCTTCATCGTGTTCCTGGTGTGAAGGCTTGGGCAGTTTGAGTGAGAGCGGAGCGTTGTTGTCGATTTCCAGATCATCAGCCCAGTCGTCGTCTTGACGAGGCGGAGGTGCTCGGCGAGAGGGCGCGTTTCCTAGACGCTGGATTTTGCCGCTCATCAAGGCAGAAGGGGNGACATTGTTGGGGATAGGGATGCCGGCGTGGAGGCGGGCGGACTGGATTGCGTTGTTGGCCGACGAGTCGTCGTTGGGCGCCAGCATGACATGCCAGTCATCATCAGCAGCAGCGGATTCGGAGCGCAGCGAAAGGCGCGAGGAAAAATGGGTTTGCACAGTCGAGACGGAGTTTGTGAAGAGATCGCCCTGGAAGTCAACGTCGTCGTCCCAGCTCTCAATGTCGGCCGCGGCCATGGCGGGCGGTCAGTCGGCAAGCGAGCGACGGCAGCGAGGGCGTAGAGTCGTGGTGAAGATCGAGATGGGGGAGCGAGAGACGATCGAGGCGCTGGGAGCGACAGTAATGAAGGTGCTGGCAGGAACGGGGGTGCATTGAAGACGCAGCGAGCGTGCAGAATGCAGGATGGGCCAAAGACGACGCGGGATGGCTGGAAAGCTGTGCAACGCCTGTCGAGATATGCAAGTCAGGGCAGGTGCGCCCGAGCTGCCAGAGCCCGCCGAAAGAGCCCAAGCACCACCTTTTTTGCTCTTTCCGCACTGCTCGCCAAGAAGGGTCTACCTTCCCGCCAGCGCTGCCGGTACTAGCGATTCAAGCGCACGTCACAATCTCAGTAAACAATCAATCAATTCCACGCGACTTGACACCTGCTTCAGGCCTCTCTTGCATCAGAAGCTGCCTCACGTCGCTGCGCGGCTGTTGCCTGAAACGTCCAACTCGCACGCGTTTGCTTGCCGAAACGCTCGCCAGCAAACGGTCAAAAGCCCTGAGGGCGACGTTGTTGTCGTTGTTTGTATCCCGCCGCCTCTAAACAAACGTCCCCGCCCGGCATCCGCTGCCTACAGCTCCTCGCTACATCAGCCCTCGACCCAAACTAGCCACCATCAAATCTTACTCTGCCGTCATGCCATCACTTCCAGACCCTAAAGTCTTGCGGCTGCCGCGGACTGACGTCGACAATGACTTCGTTCTCGTAAATGTACAACAGTCTGGGTCTGATCTTCTCGACTTGAAACTCGTCGCTACTGATGGCCAGTCTCCTTTCGTCACCTCCGTGCGCCGGGACCAAATCCACAAGTTGCAGGCTCCTGGTTCGCAGACCGAATCGGACCATTGGCAATCTATCCTGTCTTCTGTCTTGTTTCAATCTATTCCAAATGATCCTACTTTGACCGGAGTAGAAGTCGTGGCCAATGTCTCTTCATCTCAACTTACTATAACCATCCGTAACAAGATTAGTGGCATCACTGTACGTTCCCGCTGCAGCATCTGTTACTCACCCTATATACTGATATCCGTANNGCAACGACTTGGCGCAATTACTCTCGACAAGGATGACGACGAAGATATTCAACTATACGACTGGACGGGCTTTGCTGTATCCCGAGCTGATGGACTGGCGTACCAACTAGCAGCTTTTCAATCTACCGTGGCCGAGCATCAGAAGACAATTGATGACCTGACCACCCAGTTGGATGACTTGGTCAAGGCGAAGAAGTCTCACCAAGATGAGATGCTCAGGAAATTCGCAGCCCTATTGAACACCAAGAAACTTAAGATTCGTGATCAGCAGCGCCTTTTGGCTCATGCCAAGGTCGACCCCAGAGCCGCAGATCAAGTTCAGCAAGCCAGATCTGGGACCACTCGTCGTAAACCTGATATGTCTCGTNNTCAAGCAAGCGGAAGGCCGATGCCAACATCCAAGAGCCTGAAACAGATGACGACGATGTCGAGGAAACGGATCTGGGGAAGCGCATGGACGAAGAAGACGACATGCGTCAGGAACTTAGTGAATCCCTGGATTCTGACAAATCCGAACTTGATACTGAGGATGACGATAGCGATGGTGGCTTTGCTCCAGCTCCCATGCCGTCACAGTCGTCGCACTCTCAAGCACGCTCTCAGGTCTCTGTTGGAGCCAAAGGAAAGNGCATCGGAGACAGTCGCGCTTAACGAAGCCAAGACGAAGTCCCCTGAGGTAGAGTTACCGCCTAGAAGGCAATTGCCTTTCTCCAAGAGGAATGACCTGAGGCCTGCTTCGCAAGTTCTTCCAAAGTCTTCTTCGCAGACTCTTTCGCAATCGTCTGCCACCATACCCTCTTCGAAGCCACCACCAGCAATGGACGACGACGACGAAACAGACGATGAACTCTAAGAGTACCATTAACACCAGAACACCTTCACTGTTCTTCACTACCGAGTTGCAAGATCAACAAATTATCAACGCACGACAACTTGGTATGTAAGCCAGTACAAAAACTCGGTCATGAATAGATTGCCTTGGCTTCAGGCTCTATTTACAGGTTGCTAAGTATTAGCGTATCATCGTCCATCGGGTCCTCCATACCGCTCTCTGAATGGTAACGTATTCGGAAGAGTTGAGGGACTGCTTCCTTCGAGTGTCTGGAAAGCCACTGTCCTCGGTGTCATAGGGTTCAATGCGTTCGACGTTGCTGGCGGCAGTGGGTACTGCCATTCAGCCTGTGACCGTATCTTTTCCCACTCTTGCTCGTCAAGTCGGGCTGTCTCTGGCGAGTATTCCGGTATCTCGGTCTCTTCGACATCAGCTGCTCGGGCCAGCTTCTCTGCTTTGGTAGGTACACAGGAGTAAAGTGAGACAGCTAGCGTCACGGCGAACAGTATTCTAGAGACTACAATCAGTCCTGCAACACCTCAACGTGCATAGGAACTACTCACAANGAGGCACAGCGTCACAGCAAAGCCGGCTTTTGCTTGCTTACAGTATCCAATGTTCTTCGTGTCCGATGCGACATTGCAACTTTTGGTGATGTACCAGGGCGCGCCTTTCTGTGGATGGTGCTTGTCGGTCATGTCTGATGCTGACTGGCCATATGCACTGTAGGCATACAGGACAACCAGCAAGATGTGGACCAAGGCAGAGAGTATCGGGATGAGAGCACGCATGAAGAACAGGACAGGTTTGACGAGCATTATGAACATCGAAAGCACGGATA
This sequence comes from Aureobasidium uvarum, assembly GCA_903853725.1. Taxonomy (NCBI): domain Eukaryota; kingdom Fungi; phylum Ascomycota; class Dothideomycetes; order Dothideales; family Saccotheciaceae; genus Aureobasidium; species Aureobasidium uvarum. Next base: position 1,769,706 of record CAINUL010000015.1, read on the forward strand.
TCACGACATTATAGTCGGTAATNNACTGCTCCGCGGTTAGAGCCTGGCAGTTATATGGGATGACAAAATCGAGCTTAACATACAATTGACTCCAGATGATAGGAGGACTGATCGGTCTGTGGTTTGCGTATGAGTACAAGATTTCGGTCGGCGAACTGTTGAAGCCGTTGTTGTATCCATCTGTCCAGAGCCGAGTTCGATATGTGTTTGGTTGTGCTATGGCGAACAGAGCAAGAGCGGCCACAGTGAAGGNGAACTCTGCAGCGAAGAGGTAAAGCATGGTCTTTCGTGACCTCCATTTTCGTGCGATAAGCAACATTGTGGTAGAAGTGTGGCTCGAGGAAAGTAACAGCGGTGCTCAAATGTTCAGCAAACTCGACAAACGTCCGTCGAGTATCAAGCCTCACACCTCGTCGGTGGTCAAGCGCCAAAGGAAGAGAGGGGAGTCAGGAAGAGACGCTGACCTCCCAGGATGCGGGAGCAGACATGATTTGTACAAGACATGCGGTACAACCTACACATATGATCTACGTTTGGTCCCACGCTGTTATCACCATCAGTAGCGAACGAGGTAAGTTGTGTAGCCGCCCGTCGATGCAGGCGTGGCACGTCTTGCGCTTGCTGTGCGTGCATGTCGCCCAATCAAGTGGCTTCTTGATGCGCTTGGCTGGGTGTCCTTGCATGTCTTTCTCACGTCCTGCTTACCATCCAATCTGTCGCTCCGTCTTCACTGAACCACCCGCCGGTGTCTTTTGATGAGGTCTAACCATACTCGACACTTTTGTCTGTCGAAAATTGGACCATGTTGTGAGACGTTCGAAACTGGAAAGACTTGTGGGAGCACGAGCAAGAAATCTGGTAGGAAGTCAGTGTGTAAAAAGAAATTGGCACATTACCAAGAGATCAAGGCTTGAAAAAGAAGTTTACGCTGGAGCATACTAACATTCGCTTTTCGTCAAATCATATAGTGCTTCTCAAGGAAGACAACCATTGTGCATGGAAAAGGCAGTCGTGACCCACCCGAGCAGGGTGGTCCCCTCAACAATATCTGCCAGCGAAGGACGTCAACATACAAACGATTGCTCATCTGCGAACAACTTCCAATCACATCATCGAGATACAGAACCACGCCTAAGGCTGCAGATATGACTCTAAAGATGCTCTACGGGACAGCTTGGAANAAAGAACGAACAGCCAGTCTGGTCAACCAAGCCCTCCGAGCAAGCTTCCTCGCCATCGACACCGCCGCCCAACCAAAACACTACCAAGAACATCTCGTCGGCAATGGTGTTCGCTCATTTCTATCAACAAACAACTTGACCCGTCAAGATCTATATCTGCAAACGAAATTCACCTCGATCAATGGTCAAGACCCTAATAATCTACCTTACGACCCATCAACCAGCATCACAGAGCAAGTCAAAGCTTCTGTTGCCTCTTCCCTACACAACCTCCGCCACACCGAAAACACAGACGAAAGCTATATCGATTGTTTGGTTTTGCACAGCCCTCTGCCAACCACAACCCAAACCATGGAAGCTTGGGATGCCATGTCCTCCTTCGTCCCCACAAAAGTACACTCCTTGGGCATCTCAAACACTTCGCTTCCAATCCTAAGGCACATCTGGGACAACAGTACTATAAAGCCAAAAGTAGTCCAGAACAGATTCTATGCAGCGACTGGATGGGATATCGCGCTCAGAGAGTTTTGCACGGATAACGGCATCATGTATCAGAGTTTCTGGACGTTGACGGGGAATCCTGAGATACTTGGTGGACAGCTTGTTCAAACGGTTGTTGAGCAAGTGGGTGTTAGTGCAGAGGTTGCGCTTTACTCTCTTGTTCAGGGACTCGGTATTACGCCGATCAATGGTACGACGTCTCACATTGAGAGCGACGTGGCTGAGTTGTTGAAGCTGGAGCACTGGAAAGCGGAAGGTCACAATACAGAGACATGGGAGAAATGTGTCAGGATATTGGATACAATGCTCAGAGAGTGGGCATCTAGTCTGGAGAATCGAGCGAGATGATGATTCATATCATTCCTAGAGTATCTATACCGACCTAAAAAGGGAGCCCTTGTAAAGCGTGTGTCAGACGATAGAGAACATGTGGTTAATGTCAATAAGTAGCTCCTCTCCCATTCAGCACATGGTGCTATAGTATACTATAAAAATGCACAGTTGTTTACTGTATTAGACGGTGACGATGGAAGCGGCCTTGAGATACCAGAAAACAAAATTCGTTTTGAACCTCACTGCTAACTACAAGTATACCATATGCAAATATTTCCTTCATCCCATGTGTTCATTGGTTAAATCATATACGTCATTGTGCCTCAGACACTTGCTGTACGCCTCTTGACACAAACTGGTTTCTGCGCGTAACAAAAGAGCAATCTAAAACTCGTTCTCTGACGCTCGCACTCGCGCAGCAAGCCAGGTGTGTCCCAGAGTCCTGTCGTAGTCGACTGACCTGGATCAGCGTAGCAGGAAGAGTACCACCAGCGTCCAATCTTTGCCACCGTCTTCGTGATGTCTTCGTCATTGCGTCTTTCGTGTCGTTCGTCTTCTTCGTTGTTCTTGTTGCCGTTGCTCTGCATCCATTCGGTAAATCGGAGGTATTCGGGCTCTGCCTGTTCCGAAGTTCTCTTCCGCTGGCTGCCGGAACTCGAGCTGCTGCTATCATGGCTTCTGCGTATCCGTCCAGCTACGGGGATACCGACGACACACTTGCGCAAGTTTTCGAATTCGCGCTTGCCGAGAAGCGTGAGGAAGGCGTCGCCGTGGTTCCAGAGACTGATCTGACTGTCTTGTTGGTGCATGCGTATCTTCAAGTCGCGGATGGCCTTTCGAGCGGTGTGGCCCATATTCACTAGATCCAGGTCCAAGACAGACATCTCGAGGTATCCCGAAGGACGCATTGTGCGTTTGATCTCATTAAAGCATATTTGGTAAGCGTCATCTGCGGCGGCGACGGGAAAGCGGAAAACCACCGCCGAAAAGTAATTATTAGGGAATGGAAAAGGTGTAGAGATTGATGGGTGTGAGACGTGATGGTGGTTGGATAGCGTTTCCCAGGATGATGAGTTCGGTTCAGGACCGAGGTTGTAGAATTGACACTTTGGGTAGGTCAAAGCGCAGTTGTAGGACCACTCTTTCCCAAGACCGTCGACGATAAGAATGCGAGTATGATCACCGGTCATTGCTTCCTCGTGCGCGGGGCTGAACAAAAGTCGCCCAAAGGATAGCCATTTGCTCGTCATGAGTGCTGCAAATCTCAACTCCGCAGAGGCAGAGTTGTCCACTGCTCTTTCATATTTGCGAGATATTGGCTTTCGTGGACTTCGTGGGCTAGAAAGAGCAGGTGCAACTCGAGGACTTCCAACTTGGCGAGGCGACAGAGGCTCTTGGGACCCGGTCTCTTCTTGATCGATAAGGTAATCGGAAATCGAAAAAGTGGTGCTTGGGCGGCTCGTGTCAAAATTCGAGCCTCTTTTACTGGCCTCGGGATTCGAAAGACTTCTCGGTGTGTTTACCTCGTTATGATTTGTGGCTCTGTAATCGACCATGTCACCGTACTGAAACGGTGCACCAAGAGAAGACGTGGTTGATGCTCTCACCTTGGGAGGCAAGACCTCGTCCAGTAAGTTGTCATATTCGTTCCACACTTCGTCCTCCCNCACGAATGATGATCTTGTGATGCAGGGGCTTCCGATGCCAGAACTACTTGTGTAGGACAGCTCTGAATCTTTTCTTGGGGGAAATGCGATGAACTCTCGTGTTTCGTCGGCGATCGAAGCAGCTTGGTGAATGTCTGAGCCATGACTCGGGGNGTCTTTGGCAATAGCAGCATTCTGATGAAAAGGTCGAAATTGCGAGCTCTGGCCTGCTCGTACAACTTGTGGAATCCTACCAACAGACCGAAGTCTAGCTTGAGGTACGTCCTCCTGATATGTTGAGCCTGGCGCGTTGGGTATCTCTACAAGCTGAGGAGCCTTGACTTGAGTTATTGTTTTTGCTTGGAGAAGAACAGGAGAACCAAAAGATGTTCTCTTGGAGGGTGCTACTTCCATCGGACTAGGCAGAAGACCTTCGTGTCTTCGATCATAAGACACAAGCGAGTTGGTTTNTTTCAGATCGACTTCAGAGCCTTTCGAACTTTGGGAAGAACGATTGTCGCCACCGAGAAGCTGCTCTATGGCGGTGAGATCAAGATTCGTGGTCTGATCAATAGAGCCAAAGTGTAACGAGTTAGGTACTTGCTGACTCCCAGACTCATTTTTCGGGCTTTGATTTGTGATTTTGGACTTGAATCGCTGCATCAATGTTGGGCTTTTGCTCGGTGTGGGCGAGCTCAACCAATGGCCTTCTTTGCCCTCACGTCCGAGCTCAGAAAGTGAAGGCTTTGTAGCACTGACTGGAGGTGCAGCCCCTCTCGAGGCTGATGAGTCGGCATCGTGCTTGGTCTCATCAGTGCGGTCAGATGTGGCACTGTTGGTCGTGCCTTGTGCATCTAAGTTAGATCCTCTCCCACTTCCACGAAGGATTATAGGCTCTCTTCTTTCTTCCAGAAATTGGTCCAGGTTATCCTCACCCTCATCTGCCATACTCTTCTTTCTGCTCAAGAACGAGAACCCTGAGTGGCTGGTCGAACTGTCTTTGCTGGAAGACCGGGTGCTACGGCCGAAGATGCTGCTCCCTCTTCCTCTGAAGCCAAACTTGCCGTAGCCCTCGTGGCCAGTACCCGCTGCAGGGCCTTTCTTAGGCCTCTCGGATGCCATTGGTGGTGTGGGCGACTTTGTGTGGAGGTTCGACAGTATGCCCATCCTGGGAGACCTCAAAGTATTTGGACTCGGCCCAACCATAGGTGAGTCTTTGCGACTCAGAGGAGTGCCCGTTTCTGAGCGTTCGACAGGCGTTCTAGGTGTCATGGGGTATGTTTGAGATTTGTTGCTCTGACGAGAAGAGCTTCGATGAGAGAATCCAAATGTCCGTCTTGGGCTTAGTGGTGGCGATTCTACTCCCGCTTCATATGATCCTCGAGATGATACTCTTGTGATGTGCGAAAGGTTGCTCTGAACTACGGGTATGTCCAAGGAGAGACCTAGACTATCGATGCCGTCCCTGCTGGGTCGTCTAGNGGGTATCAGATTATTGCTCGACAGGTTCTGGGGTGGGTCGACGTTGAGGTGTGCGAACTCTGGCGGGATACCTTCAACAAGTGCTCCTTTAGAAGTGCTACGAATTGTGGTTTTTGCAGTAGCGGAGCTTTTCTTGTCGTTGTTAGGTGTAATTTTGTCGGAGAAAGGATTCGAGAACAATGGTACGCCTTGTTCGATTGGCTCTTGTTCGTCTTTGGTCTGGTCTTTGGGTCTGACGGCGCTGGGTCTTCCAGACTTTTGACGTGATGAGGAGCTGATGCTGGCTGCATATGTCTTCTCTTTCTTTGCGTGAGTCTTCACAGCAGTACGAGCTAGATCCAAGCTATCTCTGTGACGTGCAGATCCCAGAGTAGATGTAGCCAACGAAGAGTGTGAGGAAGCCGAAGTAGGTGTAGATTGGTGGCTGAACGGCGAGTCGGAATTTCTGCTCGATACATCTGAGAATGGAGCCTGCATGTCGACCACAGGACGTATGACTTTGGAATCGGTACGGGAACTGGACGTTCTGGATTCTGGATTCGGTATACGGCTAGCGGTCTTCAAGGGTCCAAGTCCAGAGGTAGGAGGAAGAGTCATACCAAATATGGCCTCTGGAAATGGATCATCGTCGCGCTGCACTTCGTGCGCCGTTTTGATCAGGTCCTGATGTTCTTTCATGCTCTCGGGATCAGTCTTGACGCGCAGGACATATTGGTCAATTGTAGAAGGCTTTCTACGTAATGCCGAATGAGGACTATCTGATGCTGATATAGTCGAGCCTGATACTAAAGATGGCGTCCTTGTGCTCAAAGCAGGAGGACGTACGGATCGGCGAATCAGGGACTGTGCTTTGCTAGAGCTACTCTGGATGGATGGGGTGGCCGAAGGAGGTCGTGCCTGTACAACGCTTGGCGAAACATTTCTGGACAGTAGGCGAGAGTTTGTGACTGTGCGACTCGAAGTTGTCTGGCTTTTGGGCATGTGGCGAAGGCTCGGATGTGTGGGAAGAGGCCGTGTTGGTTCGGCCACAGCATGCTCTTTAGGAGATCGAGTCGTGACCGGTAAACGAGTTATTGACCTCCTAAGGCTCTTCGTTTGAAGTTGGCTTTCCGAACCCGAGAGAAAATCCGGTGCTAGTGAATGGGTTGCCATGCTGTCTTGTACCTCGTGAGGCATGTTTATAGAAGTGTTGAGAGTAACCTATACCAGAGTTGGGGCCAAGTCTGCGAAATGGATGGATTCCTTGGTGTTCTTCATAGTAGGTACCAGAGTTATCGTTGATCGATGCTGATGAAGATGTACTAAAGATCGGAGATTCCAAAAACACATTCGAATATGATTCTTGGGATTTGACTCCACAAAGATCGAAAATAGAAGAAGCACGATGACCGTAACCTGTATTAAGGTATCCTTATGCAAGCACGTTTGGTGAACCCCCCAGAAGAAGATTCTATGCCGAGCACCGCCACCGGCAGGACCGAGAAATCCGAGAGGGAAAGAGAGAAGAATGCTTGGAAATATGACGCGGTCTTGGTCGGTGTTTGCAGTGGCAAGGTCAGCTTTGATCAGATTTGCAACGTGTACGAGGGAGACTGGATAGGTTCGATTAGGGAAAAGGGCTTCTGAGCAGGCGAGATGCTCAAACCTAAAGTGGGGATGGCGCAGGGCGGCAGTGGCTTCGCTCGCGTGTCTCAACCGCGGGTTTGCAACGGTGTGCTAGCCGCAGATCAGACCGACGTTTTTTTGATATTCACTTGGGCTGGGAAACGTCGATGACAATCCAAGAGGCACGACATTTGAAGGCGGCGAGCAGCTGGCTATATCACTGTGCCATCGTTACAGTAAAAAGTGACAGTTCGACCGTCTTCTGCCGCAACGTGAAATGCTGCATGCCGCAAGCGCTCGTTCCTTTCGACACTGGACCCCGCCAGCCGCGTAGCTGTATGCAGGCCCAATATAGCATGACTCTCACTCGCCAGTCTCTCAATGCCTCAATCTCCAGAATGTGGGTTCCAGATTACAACACACGTGCTTCTATTCGGTGAATGTTCGATCGCAAGATGGAAAAAACACATCATCACTCGTTGACCGCACCCGGAGTGGCCGCGCGAAACGTTGTTTGGCCAGCTCACAACCGTGGCTGTGTGCATATTCCTGCATGCACGTATGCACTCATCGCGCCAGCGATTCGTTTCACGCTCATTGCTGGTTCAAAAGCTTCTGGTTCGAAATCACACAAGACACTCAGCTTGGAGAGTGAATACCGTGTTCTGATGTTGTTGACGGCTCGAGAAGTCCACGACGGGCGTTCATCGTCGGAAGCTTTCCACGCGAAGATTCTGCAGCATCGAACACCAATTGCAAACCTCTTCTGAAGCCACATCCCAAGCAGATTCAAGCACGATTTTCATTGGAAGATGGCACACCTTGCCCGCATGGTCATTCAATCATGTGATCTGTAGTGGTGTATGGCGACTCGCCAACAGGCCCTGAAGAGACTGATGTTGCTGGACTAGCTATCACTCTAGCTATCGGTAATATTCATCCATATGGCACACTGCATCTTGTACATTCGAGGTTCAGTATTGCTGCATGGATATGTAAATACAGTTCGTTGATACATCGCTAGAGACTCTAGTCAAGAAACCCCTCCAAGCAATTCTAACATGAAACGCCATGCTCAAATACAATGTGATAACCATCATTATGAAGATCAGTCGATCTATTGTTGCGACTAGAATCTCGTTGTCGTTAGGAGAACTCGACACGAGCGCCTTGGTTGGCGCTGCGTTGTGCAGCCCGTTCTGCTCTTCGTCTTTTTCTGTTAGTGTCAAAGGCACTGAGGTCTGTTCCAGTACCTGTGTCATAGGTTCCATGGCTGCCGATGCCGCTGGTCATGCCACTGGGAGCCATGTTGACAGGACTCATACCTGTACTGTGGACAGGAACTGGCGGAGGACCCTGCATAGGCGGCAGGTTCAGCTCATCCGCATGTGATGAAGCTGGTGGTCTGGCTGCACTGTTCGCAGATGGCACGGCGCCTTGGGCACGTCTGTACCTGGTACTCTCGTCTTCTACTCCGGAGCTAAGACTTTCGGCTCTTCTCCTTCTCTGACGTCTCTCTCGTCTTCGCGCCTCTCGCTCTGCTGCAGCTTCATCTTCATTCAATCGACGAAGTGTGACATGGCGTCCATCGTTGTGCATCTTGACCTTGACGCTGACTGGTGGGGAAGCAACGCTTGTTGGGCTATTGGTGGCTTTCATCTGTGACATAGCGTTGTGGTGATGTTCCGGTCTTTCGTGGTAGTCAGGTCTCGAAGGTGAATGTGATGTGTTGACAGCAACAGGACCTGCCGCTATCGGCTCTGCAGGAAGATGAATCCTGGATATGTTGTTGGACCTCGCGAGACGGGAAGCATCCGGTATGATGGCGCCTTCAGGCATTGATACAGGACCAGGCTGCGTCGGGTATGCAGGACCAACCATTGGCGGCGTCAAAGTTGCAGGTCCATCGTTGTTTGACAGTCGAGTCGTGCTGTACTGGTTGCTTGCTGGTAAAGTTGCTGCGGAAGCGGGCAAAGGAGGCATGTTGCCGGCAGGTAGGTGGTGTCTCGAGAGCTCTGGGTTGCTACCTGCAAACCCGAGATCATGTGTAGCTTCGGTATCAGCAATGCTCGAACTCCTGTGTCTGTTTCGATCTGTGTAGCGTCGGCTGTTGGCGCGGTTGATACGCTCAGCATTGTGTCGTTCTTGCTGGCGCATGTCCACAACCCTGACATTATCTTTCTTGAGTTGGCTCTGTTTACGCTTCTCTCTGAAGTATCCGAGCAAACCCATGGAACCGATACCAGCTATAATACCAGGCTCAGCAACCTTGATTGGCCGGGAGGGTTGATCATCCTCGAACGAGCTCCGGCTATCGTATGAAGAGAAAGAATCGCGACTCGTGCGTGAACGAAGAGGTTGCGTGAGAGGTGCTGTTACCGGAACTGTGCTGGCTCGGTCTGATCTGGTGATTCGTTGAGGCTCAGGCGATAGAGGTGCTTCCCCACCTTGGACTCTCATCACATCAACTCGGTTGACGGTCTGATTTCCACCGACTGTAGGAGCGTACGAAGAGCCGGCATAACTTTCTTCATCTTGCGGCTGTCTACGCGAGAAGGCCCTCTTCAATCCGTGGTATGCACCCAGTCCAGCGCCGGCACCTAGCAATCTGTTTCTCCAGGTGTTGCCCCTGGGGCGGCTTTCGATTATCTTTTCCTCTTCGATATATGAGCTGGAAGGGTAAGACCTGTGTGAAGGAATCTTTGCTCTATCAGATGTTTGAACCCTTCTGCTTTGCGAACGTCGACGAAGCGCTGCCAATCCAGCCAAGCCTGCGCCAAAGAAAGCCGTGTTTCTCAAGCCGTGGTGACTAGCGTTGCTACCAGTACTAACAGTGCGTCGAGTGCGTCCAGTCCGGCGGTCATCGGTGATTTCAGTCCTTGTTGGGCCCGAAGTGTAACTCGAATAGTCGTCATAGTCGGCAACTGGTTGGTAAATGTAACAAAGGACAAAGTACAAGACGATAAGCGCAAAGACGGCCAGAGCGTAGAGGATGAACAAGTATCTGGGAGAGCCATATAGGGTCATACCGAGGGGAATCTGTGCAAGACCGAGCAGGGCGATTGCTCGACCGAGCCATTGGTGAAGCTATAGACCTTGTCAGAGCCGCAAGCAAATATGAAGATTTGGATGACTCACCATCAGCTTGAGAGGAATCTTCCATCGTGACTTGCCCTTCTCGATACGATGGATCAGAGCACCGCCAAAGAATTGAACGAGCACGAGAGTGTACAGAGCGACGCCAATGCCGTGATGAGGATTGGACAAGCTTCGCTCAGGGCCCACAGCAAACCAGCCGAGGATCAAGACAACAGTTATCAAGGCGACCGTCAGGATCTGGAGATAGATGTGGAGTCTGAGGGCAAGTCGAGGGTTTCGGTAGTAGAAGCGAGCGACAAAGATGGCCGAGGGGACTATGAGAAGAAACACGAGAGCAGCAACAACTCCGTGGCCAATGATGAGACGGTGGTACTGAGGGAGGGCGGAGAAGCGACTGGACATNNGCCTGCAAGGATCAAAGAGTCAGGTATAGAACGAGGCTAGCCAAGTCTGGGCAATCTCACTGTTCAACTGCATGGTCGCAAAGTTCAGTCCCTGGAGGTTGGGCAGGAGGAACGTGTTCTTGGTAGAGATCCAGGTTCCATCTCCAACAAACATGGTGCTAGAGTCATAGACACTGCTACCTGGCGCGCTGATGCCATCGGTCGACATGTTGTCGACACTGTGCAAGCGCACTCTGGTGCTATAGGCGTGCTGTATGCTCGGTCAATGCTGGCGTGGTTGTCGCTGCTGAGTGAATAAATGCTGAGTTGTGCTGAACAAGTGCGTGATTCGTTGCGTGTAAGTGGTCGTTCAAATCATAAAGTCGTGATAGTCGTTTCCAGCCACAATCGATTACTGATCTCAATCGATAAGCACGTGTCGACACTTTGCAGAGAAGTCGCGGTATGGAAGCTTTGTGAACACAGGCTCAAAGGTCAAGGGTTGTATGTGTGCGCGTAATTACAAAACGAAGAAGACACGAACAGAGAAAGCAGGTGCAGAACAGGGAAGTTGGGCAGCTTCTGCATGGTGCCGCAGCTACTTGCAGGTTTCTCCGTAGAGACGACATGGATAGTGATTGGCAGGAGCGTTGACCGAGCAACTCGCTTGTCTCGTCCCCGCGCTGCTCGGCCCGCTGCGACCTGCGTGCCCGGTGCACATTTTGATCATTACTGTGCACGTTTTGTGAACATCCCAGCCTCTCCAACCACCTCCATCACTATTTCCTGTTTTGCCATCAGAGACGCGGCACTTGAATCTGGAAAAGGACCAATCATAACATTTAGCCTTACAGATTTTCTACGAAATACACCAACCATGGTCAAATCAAAGGAATTCCTCAAGAAACCGAAACTTCCTAAACAACAGAAAAAATCNAAAGGTGCGGTCCTCGAACTTTTCCATGCCATCACCTCTTCGAAAGTGTATTGACTGTCTCAGATCCTGTTGACTGCAGATGATTTCCAGGAGGCAGCCGACGTTGAGGAAGAAACCGGCGGCAAATGGAGAGCTGGCGACCCTGCCAAATCAAGCCGTGCCTTTGTCAGAGCTATCGAGATCTACAACAATGGCTTGCAAAGACATCCAAAAGATGCCGATCTAGCCTACAACAAGTACGAAACTTGTTCATCACGGCACTCAATCACAAACCTTTGACTAATCTGTATCATCGCAGANGCTCGCCTCGAGTTTGAACTATCACAACAGCCGACTCTGGTAGCCAAGCTCACAATTCCTCTGCTCGAATTTTTGCAGCAGGCTTTGACTTCTCATCGTTATGCTCTGCAACTCAATGCCGAGTCGGCCGATGTTCTCTTCAACACTGCTCAGGTCATGATCACTATTGCAGAGCACGTCACAGAAGCAGGTATATTCAGCGCACAAGCCGATTCGGTAGCACTTCTTCGTGAAGCTCTTGAATTGCTATCGGCATGTTTCACTCGCCAGGAGATGCTCGTGGAAGAGCAAAACGCAATTGCTAGGGAGGCAGAAGGTGGTGTTGCAGTCCAGCAGCAAGCCCCACCAGCTGAGCCTGAGGCTTCTTCTTCTCGAACAGCAGAAGATGCAGGCTCCGAGGGCGAGGAGGAAGGGGAATATGTTTCTGTGCAAGCATACATCACATCCTCTGATCTTCTGGACACGGCACGTTCTAGTCTGACTGCCTTGACCCTACTCATCACACTCGACGACCCTTCCAACGTGTCTCCCCTGGCAAAAATGGGAATCACCCTGCTGGAGGACAAGATTCCTCAATACCTTTGCCAGATCGAAGCCCAGGAGCGTGCCCAAGAGGAGCCTGAAGTCACTCTCGAACGTGCCCAGTTCCACGCAGCCCTCACAGTAGCAGACCTCAAGCTCGGCACCGCAACTGCAGACGACAGCCTCAGCCGTTTGCAACAAGCCTTCGAACCCCTCGACATAACCACAAACGTAGCAGTGATGTGTACCTATTCCGACAGCCTCGTCGAACTCACAACCACAGCACAGAACTTCAGCCCTTCGAGCGCAGCAACAACATGCTGGTCCACCCTATCCAAAGCACAAGATCTCTACGCCGCTGCAGTAAAGATCAACGATGCAGAAGCCAAAGCTCGTAAAGCACGTGTCTACGAGTCTCGTGGCGATGTCGAGTTGTTGCGCTTCAACCTCGCCACCACACCTGCTGCTGGTCTCTCAACCGCCATTCAGAAGAGTGCGCCTACATTGATCAAGAATGCACAAACGTACTACCGTGGTGCCATGAACCTATTCCGTGCGGAGGGAGATGCGGAAGCAGCTGCCAAGGCGGAAGTCAGAGGTTTGATTGCCGCCATGCTCGAAGGCAAGCTCAATGGAAATGTCGAGCAACAGATAATCGCCGCACTAGGCCAGAAAGGAGAAGCCGGAAGAGCTGTGGCCATGGACATGCTGAGAGAAAGCTTGTTGCCCGAAGACTGGGATCAAGGCGTCATGTAAGATATGAGATGAGAACAATCTGTGGAAACATGTCAATAAATTTGGAATATATAGGGGAGTGGTAAAACTTTTGGAGAACATCAAAGATTCCGTCTCCTGTGTAGAGAATTGAGACAACAACAAGCCAGCTCACAGTGATGAAGTGAATTTTGGTCGAATATATACTCACTGAATGACGGGATCCAGCGTTCGACTCCGGAGGTCATTGATAAGTTGGTGGCTTTTTGCTCTCTGTCTAACAGGTGGTGAAAAGGATCTATAGTTTCTCATCTACACGACTAACTAGTCTTGGTCTTTCGACCTCTATTGATAAAAGCATCTGCTTCGTCCTCGCTTGCCGTGGTATCACCATCGCCATAGTCTCGCCAGTCACGCTGCGGAGTCTCTCCGTATGGTGCAACATCTTCGACTTCATCCTCCTTCTCGCTCTCCGTATCCGGCTCGGCGAAGAAGATGCTCGTTTGACGTGTGATTTCATCGATGACACTGCCTCTTCTGGCAAAATCGTGTGATTCTTCACGCTGCAGTCGCCTTACACTGGGGCGTACTACCTCACTCGAAGTGCGCGGTGCGCGTGGTGACATGTTACCAAGCCATCCACTGAAGCGTCTGGCAAACGACGGAGAAGGTGCTCTACGCTCCTCGAAGCGCGAGCCCATTGGGGACTGATTCTTTGAGTTTCTACCACTTTGCGGTTTGTCGAGTGGAGAGAGCAGCGAGTTGGATTCGAACTCATCCTCGTCTGATTGTTCTTGCTCTTGCTCTTGCTCAAGCATTGACTCGAGGTCATCGTTGCTGAGCATGCTGCCCAACTGGCTCTTTTCGATCGAAGGGGTTGGCAAAGCATGGGGATTGGGCCTCAGGCTCTGTCGTGCGTCTTCCACGATCTTCTCAATCTTCATGCGGTTAGCGATGAATTTGAGCTTCGGGAAGGTGGCTTGTTGGCCGTTCTGGATCATTCCCGCCAGACGGTCTTTAGACGGATCAGCTAGGATGTGCCAGAAATCAGAGGGCTTGGACCTTGGCCAGATGGTTATGGTTCCGGAAAAGCGTTGCAGCCACACCTCACTCCAATCTTGGCCCATCGGTCTTGGGAGCAACTCTAGATGTCTAAGAACCTTGAGCCACTTGGTTAGATCTAGCTTAAGATACTGCTCGAGAGCAGAGCCGAGGAAGCCTCCTCTCCAGCCTCGACCGCGTCTATGCGTCACTGGTCTACCGACACTACCGCGCGAGGAAAAGAAGAAGAGGTTGATGTGAGGATTGACCTGAGAGACAATGGTGAAGTTGACGTTGAAGTGCAGGTTGAGAGCTTTCAGCGGAATGTCAGTACGCAGCGATCCATCTTTCCACTTGTGACCGAAAGCGTAGGGCTCCAAAGTGCCATCTCGCTTTTTNNTTCGCATGAGTACGACAGGGTTGAGGACACCAGGAACGGCGGCTGAAGCGATGACAGCAGACCAGACAACACAATCTGGAGCTGTCAGATAGTTTGCAAGAATAGTGGGTGAGTGCGGGTCTGAAGGCACGCAGGACACATTAAGAATGCGACCCGTCCTTTGGAAAGCCTCGAGGAAAGTGAGAGAACCATGACAAAACCATGCGCACCGTCTAGCCCAGTCGACGGAGTCAAAGCGAGCACCAGTCTTGTACCAACGTTTGGACCACACCGAGAAAGGCTCTCTGCATGCAGTGATCCTGGCGGCCAATGCAGGAACCAGTGTGGTTTTGAGCTCCTCATCCGTACGAGTGCCGAGCAACGCAGCGACAAGAGCGCCTCCCGAAGTACCAGTAATGATTGGAGGTAGAAGGTCAGCGTCCAGAAGGGCTTTTGCGATACCGAAGTGATAGTACGCAAAGGTTGCGCCGCCAGACAAACAAAGAGCGGTACGTCCGAAGTTGGTGCTGATGTGCTTAACCATAGCACGCTTGTCTTCGAGCGAGAGTTTATCCGAGTCTAGCAACATCTTTATACAATCGGAAGCTTCGTCGATGAAATCCTGCACGAGATTTTTGGTGCCAAAGTATGTTTCAGAGTAGAGACGGGGATTTTCGAAGCCAGCAAAGTTGTTCTTGACACAAGCTTCCACGAGACCTCTGAGCTCGTCGACTGCACGTGTACCAGAAGACATGGGAGACATGGCAGGGTTATCGTTGACTTCGGCTTGGACCTTTGCTTTCAAGGATTGCAAACGTTGCTTGACGCGACGGATGGTCTTGCTATCATAATAAGCATACTCGTCTGCAGTCTTCCATTTGTCGCTGCCCAGGTGACCATCCAGCTCCTCGGCGGCCTTGATCCAGTCTTGATAGTTTGACTTGTGGCGTAAACTGGCGCGCAAGACTTCACGCTTTCCACGCCAGGTGACGATCTGCTCGTAGAGGGAGATGTAGAGCCTTGTGAAGGTGTATGAGATGCCCAGCGCCATGATCCAACCCAGAACGACAAAGAGCAGCGGCCATTTGAGCAGGTTGTATGTCCATCCTTCTCTTGTTTCGTCCTTGCCTCGACGGGGAGGCAGCTTCGTCTTCTTCTCTTTCTGTTGTTTTTGGCGGCCCTTGACCTTCTGGCGTACAGGGGCCCAGTCGTTGAGGGCAGTGAAGAACTGGGGCGGTTGACTCGAGGGATTCAGGAGATCTTCTTCCGAGGGGGAGGTAAAGTCGGGAGCGGCTAGGGCTTTGGCGAACTCTTGGACGTCGTCCTCTCCTATAAAATCATCATCGAAGTCGGGGATGGTCGTAGGGTCCCACGCTGAGGGATCCCAGGGGTCGGGGCCGTCTGTGTGTTTGGACGTGTCGGCCATGCCGCAGATGCAACTCGACGTCTTTCTGTCACGAGACAAGGCCGCTTCGGCTCAGTTGCATGCTTGGGAGGACTAGGAAGGCACGACTGGGGAGAAGCATATTCCACGGGGAAGGTGCTACGTCACTTTCATCTGCTGTATTGACTTTCGGCCCGAGCCGACTAACCCTAATGGACATCAAGGTCGCCGCTGTCTCGCGTTTGCCTCCCACAGTCTGAGCAGACAACAATGCTGCGGGACAGCGGCTTGTCTGCGCACAATGCCATGGTCAATCGAAAGGCCACCGTCGCCAATGACGAGGTCAAGCGGCCTGCCAAACGGGTGAAACAGGAACATGCTCCAGACGCAGACTCGCCCGACGATAGCGAACTCGCGCCACTCGACATCGAACAGCACAAAGCAACTGATCTCGAGACGGCTCTTCCTCCCATCGATACCGACAAGGACGCCATAAAGGCTTACGAAGCCACCCGCGCCGCCGAATACTCCGAGTCCCAAGCCGATCAGCCAAAATGGATCCCTGGCCAGCGTTCCATCTACGTCGATGCCTTCAACCTGGCCCTTGATACTGTCCTCGAGGATGAGAGTCATCTCTTTGACGATGCTGAAAAGATGGTCTTCGATACATGGCGTGACTTGAACTACGAGGCTCAGTACCTCTACGTCCGCCTGTTTCTTCGCAAGACATCTGCCTGGCATCGCATCAATCGCCTTGGCTATCACAGCGACATCTCCGACCTCCCCAGAGCTGTCGAGACGTTACAGACCTCCTGCGACCTTCCGCCGCCTACCGCAGTATTGCTTCCCGTCCCTCGCGATTTCGATCAGCCTGATGACGCTCGATTGGGACACTCCTTCACTTTCGCCGACAGGTCAGAAGAACACATTACCACACTGGAGGAAGCTTCATCGCTCCTTCTATTGGATGAGCTCAAGTCGCTTGCCAAGGATGCAAAGGTCCAAGGCAAGACCAAAAGAGAATTGCTGAAAGCTCTGAGAAGGGCAAGCGGGAAACAAGCCGGCCTAGGTTGGTCTTCGCTCAAGCGATCCGATACGGAAGACTCTACTCTATCCGTGGCAGACGATGATGAAGATAGTCGGGAAGGCACCCCACTACAGAACCGTGATACTCACTTTCTCGAGAAGATTATGGCAGAGACAGGGCCTTGTGTCCGACTCTCGGATCCTGCACGGAGACTGTTCGAACGTGTTCATCTTGTCTTCTATCGTTCCACTATGTGGACGGAAAAGTCCTTGACAACAATCATACTTGCCAAGATTTCACGCTTGAACTTCCCGGAATATCTCGTATGTCGCTCATCCAACATATTTGCATCCAGACCTATGTTGCTCGAGTTCGAGGCTTCGCTGAGAATACAGTTCTATCTCGACAGCGTTCTCGAGTTCAATGGTATACCAAGCAAAGAGAACTTGGACACAATCCTCGACCTCTGTGACCATATCCTCCCGCGCTGGAGAGAACTACTGCGAGAGGAGCAACAAAAAGAAGACAGCATCTACATGACTGGTGAGGGTGCTTACTTGCGACGCCTTTCTCCTGCCTGGGTCTACACTCGTATCATCCACAAAGGTGCATATGTCATGGGTAAGTTCAAGGACCACAAGCGTGAGTACGAAACCCTAGAAGAGTTACTCAAACAGAAACTCTTCCACACTTCCAGGCGAGGTGACTGGTATCAGCGAAAAGCTTTACTGGAAGAGCACTACATGCATGCTCTGATGTCCGCTCAAGGCCGTGGAGAAGAGGCTCAGAAGAAACACTGGAAACGTGTCTCTCTTCAGACTTGCGAGGAAGGTCTTCAAGATCGTCTCGTGCACCTGATGTACCATCATGATCTCCAGAAACGAGTGATGAAGCTAGAGAAGGCTCTTCGTGTACCTATGCGAGAGCAACACGACTTCAGTCATGTTCGACTGGCGAAACCTGTGGAACGTATTTTCTATGGTACCAGGATACAGCGAGCTGAACAGCCCAACGAGACGAGAAGGGGAGGCAAGACTATCTGGATTGATCCTGGAGAGAACGAAAACGAAGGTGAATGCTCAGTGGAGGCAATGTGTCTCTCCCAGTATCGCTCGCTTGGCTACCGAGGATACCATGCTGAGGGCGGCATTGTACGGACATTGTTCGCTTACCTCTTCTTCGACGTACTCTTTGTCTACATCCCGGACGTGTTTCAGACGCCCTATCAGACGTGCCCCTTGGACCTACACACTGATGCATTCTACCCTTCGCGCATATCCGAGATCAACCAACGTCTGAACGAAATCAACAATGGCGAGGCACGGAACCTGATCCAGCGAGTGTGGGATGAGCACCATGAGAAGAATACGTGCGTCGTGGGGTTGAGTTGGTCTTATGAGCTGGAAGATCTTCTGTCCATCGCCAATTGTTTCCCTCCTGCAGCTCTCAGTACCGTGTGTAAAGTCATGGCACAAGAGTATGGACAAAGAGGAGGAGGTGTGCCCGATCTCTTCCTCTGGAAGGAGAACTCCGACACGGAAGGAGGAGAGGTCATGTTCGCCGAAGTGAAAAGTGAAAATGATCGTTTGAGTGACACACAACGCTTGTGGATAGACGTGCTCACAGGTGCGGGTGTCACGGTGGAGTTGTGCAACGCTGTAGCCAAGGAAGTAAAAGTGGTTGGCTAGCTGAAACCTCATGACTTCAATGAAATGTACGAATCCCATCCAGAACCTTTTTGCACGACACATCTTTCCTTTCTTATGGTGCTGCCAATAAACTCAATCAACTTTGCGGAGTCTCCACTGCCAACATCTTCCAATGGCAGCGGCACACTGACATGCCCTTCACTGGTTCTGCAACAACATCTCGATACCTCGCCACGTTCTCGAAAAATCCACACACACTAACCTGCAATACTGTTTCACGAGATGGACTCGAGAAAGAAACCCAGAGAGGAAACTCCGATACAGGGTCGTACCAACGACCATGCAAGAGGACACGACTCGCGGGCGATCTCTGAATCTCGCGTGTTGAGATCAGCGACCATGATGTTACGTGTGGCGGCCATGAGGCGCAGCACTTCCCGGTTTGAGGGCAGACTTTCCACATCGCTAAGCGCTTGCAAGTCCGCCCGTCGAACCCGCAACTCATTTCGCGAACCGGAAAGTGGAAAGAAAAATCACGACTTCAGCTTTCGAGGCGGGCTTCTCGAGTCTTGACACTTTTTTCCGTGACAAGCTGGTGCCGTGCTGCGTGAACCATCACCCCTACTTTTCCTTCATCACCCTTGTATGCTACTGCAGGTCCTCCCGCGAATGCAATTGCATAATAGATGAGGGCATCGCGATCCTCTCGGTCGACTCCTATGTTCTGCCTCGTCACAATTCCCAGGACAGCCCTATGTATATCACCCGGTGTGGAGTGGAAGGTTGTTGAACCTGACGGAGATCGAAAGCTTGTGATGTCATGCTTCGCGTGCTTGCGCGAGAGAGCACTCTGAGACAAACTGATGTCCAGCGTTCCAACGGTCTTGCCCATCTGTCGGGGTCTGTACCGAAACTCTACAAGATGTTACTCTCCGAGCTTCGAACTGGACGACAGTCGCTGCAAAAATTCCGCAAAGGAGGCAACAAGGCGGCTCGACGGTTCGTAGCTGCCAATGTTACTCAGGGAACTTTCTCGAGCTCTCTCCAGCTTCATGCATCATAGCTCCAGTCCAGGACCCTGGTCGGGATGCAATGCTGCCGTTCTTGCAGGGATAAGGATGCGTATCAGACGTCACCCGTCAACGACGCGCGCCAATCATCTTAACATTCACGCTTACACTTGCTGTCCTTACCTGAGACTGTTGACAGGTCGCGGTTGCGGCACTGCTCCCGTCTTGAGGTGTTTCTCCGTATCGGCGCCTTGTGTTGCACTAAAGCCTGTATCGAGCCGATGAGACGGCACTCTCTGGTGCTCTGATGGGCCTCGAGCTGCACAGCTCCCTCGAAAGCCCTCGATCCTCGCCTAAAGCCACTTGTGGACCGCCCCGTCTTCTCCGCATCGTCGATACAACTACCATGCAGCCACTCTCCAGCCGTCACTCCATATTTCGGTGGCTGTGACGTTGAAACGCAGCTCGAGAGCAGGCCGAACCGACATCTCACCAGCCGCAAAACCTGTAATGCCACCGTGAGGCGCTACCTACCTGGCATTTCTATACGTCACACGCTTGCTGGACAGCACCTTGCGAGCCAACAGGAGTGCTAGCTTGCTCCGTGCTCGCGGTAGGTAGCTTATATGTTTTCAAGCTCCCTTCCCTCGTCTCAATTCCTCTATCAATCTTCTCCCCCCATTCCCCCAAATAACTTAATCAAAATTGTTGTATGACCAACAATCCATCTTCCTCCTCTTACGCCTACTACTCCTTTCCTCCTACACCAAACAGAGCTTCCCCTTCAGCGAGCTCTAAATCTAATTCCCCCACTCCCAAAACAACCAGAACTTTGAAGAACATGGCTCCTTCTCCAGCAGCAGGCAAGGCCACTGGTGGCGCCCCCAAGACCCCTACCAAGTTGGGCAGAAAGCCCCAAAGCCAAACTAGCCAGCCTCCCAAACTCGGACAGCAGGCAGCTTCAGGCGCAAGAAAAGCATCCGCCCCCGAGGGTGCTAAGCAGCCAGAAGTTCCTCAGACTTCCGAGAAGCCCGAGGTCGGTGACGTGCAACAAAAAGCCGGCGAGGCCGCGCAAGGTGCACAAGACAAGGCTGGCAAGACTGCCGAAGATGCTAAGAGCAAGGCTGAGGGCGCTTCTGAAGAGCCCAGCAAGGTCGAGATGAAGGACGACACCGAAGCCGCATCCACCCAGGCTGGTGATGATGAGGACGAGGATGATGACGAAGGCCCTCTGAGCAAGGTTTCCCAGGCTGGAGACAACGCCAAGGGCCAGCTCGAGGAGCAAGCTCCCCAACCAATTGACGACTCTAACGATGACAACGATACCGCCGCTGGTGCACAAGACACCGCTGATGATGACGACAATGACGACACCGAGGACACCGCCGACGACGACAAGACCGTCAAGGCTGGTGACGAAGCAGACGACAACGACGATGATGTTCAAGACACTACCGGCAAGGTGGCTGACGACGCCCAAAAGACTGGCAAGCAATCCGGCGGTAACCTTCTCAAGGGTGCCAAGGGGCTCGCTGGCAAGGCCTCTGGTCTCGCTGGCAAGGCTGCTCAGGACCCCAAGAAGGCAGCTCAGGATGCCTCCGAAGACGCTCAAGATACCGCAGGAGATGTCAAGGACACCGCCGAGAACACTGCTGAGGATGCTGCCGAGGGCGTTCAAGACACCGCCGATGACGCCAAGAAGGTTGCAGGTGATGCCACCGACGAGGCTGGCGATGCTGCCAAAGACGTCAAGGACACCGCTGAAGACACTGCCGAGGATGCTCAAGACACCGCTGGTGATGCCACCGACAAGGCTGGCGATGTCGCCGACGAGGCCAAGGACACTGCTGAGGACGTCACTGAGGGCGCTCAAGACACCGCCGAGGACGCCACCGAGCAAGTCAAGGGCACTGCAGAAGACGCAACCGACAAGGCCGGCGAGACGACTGAGGACGCCGAAGACACTGCTGAAGACGCCAAAGACTCCGCCGAGGACGCCGCTGATGAGGACGTTCCCGAAGTCAACGACATCAGCGACCTCCCTGTCGACCTCTCTGTGCTCAAGGGCCTCGAGGTTGCAGAAGATGGTATGGTCAACGATCAAGACGGCAACCCCATTGGCAAGCTTGCTGAGGGTGACGCTGAGGACCTCGCTGGCTACCCAATTGGCGATGATGGCGAGATCCTTGATGACGATGGTGATCTTGTCGGTCGTTGCGAGCTTCTTCCCGAACAGGTCAAGAAGCAGATGGCCGACCTCAAGAGCAAGGGTCAACTCCCCAAGGGTGCCGAGAACTTCGTTGGTGAACTCCCCGACACCGACGATGCCGAGAAGCCCAACCTTGCCATCTTCAAGGGCCTCACCTGCGACCCTACTGGTAACATCTTCAACGACGACGGTGACACTATCGGTCAGGTTACCGATGGCAACCCCGAAGAGCTCATGAACGCCACTCTGAACGAGTACGGTGAGTTCCTCGACGATGATGGCAACGTCATTGGCCATGCCGACATCCACCCTGATGCACCAGAGGACATCTACGACCAAGTCCAGCAGGCTGCCGATGATGCACAGGATGCTGCCGACGACGCTCAGGACAACGCCGACGACACCGCCAAGGCCGCTGACAGAGTCGACGACGCTGCCGACAAGGTTGACGACGCCGCTGACGATGTCAAGGATGCCGCTCAAGACATTGAGGACGAACTCCCTGGCATCGAGGCTCTTCAAGGCAGAGAACTCAACGACGCTGGCGAGGTTGTTGATGACCAAGGCGAGGTTCTTGGCCAGATCGACGACGAGTCTCTCAAGGAGAAGCTCGAGTCTGGAGAACTCAAGGCCGAAGATCTCAAGATCAATGAGGATGGCGAAGTCGTTGACGCTGACGACAACGTCCTCGGCAAGGTCGGTCTCGCAGAAGGCGCTGCCGAGAAGCTCGGTGGCTCTCTTCCTTCTCTCGACCTTCGCATTCTTGATGGCAGAAAGGTCAACAAGAAGGGCAAGATCCTTGACGACGAAGGTGACCAGATCGGTGAACTCTCTGAGGGCGACCCCAAGGAGTGTGCCGGCAAGAAGGTCAACGACAAGGGTGAGGTTCTCGACCAGAACGGCAAGGTCATTGGCAAGGTCTCCGTCACTCCTGGCGAGGCTGCTGAGACCGCCACCAAGGACCTCCAGACCGAGCTTGGCGAGAACGCTCCTGACGAGGAGCAGGATGAGGATGAGGAACAAGCCGATGAGGATGAAGAGCCTCAAGGTCCTCAGTTCAAGATCCCTGACCTCGATGTCCTCGAAGGCCTCAAGGTCAACAAGAAGGGCAAGATCCTCAACGAAGATGGCGAGGAGATCGGTGAGCTCACCTCTGGCGACCTCAGCGAATGCGCCGGCAAGAAGGTCAACGAAAAGGGTGAAGTCCTCGATGCAGAGGGCAACACCATTGGCCGCGTCAAGGCCCTACCTCAGGAAATTCCTCAGGAGGAGATCGAAGAGGCCGAGGAGGCTGCCGACAAGGCCGAAGACGCTCAAGACGCCGCAGAAGATGCCGCCGAAGACGCAGAGAACGCTGAAGAAGGCGCCGAGAATGCCGAAGAGGGTGCCGAGGATGCTGCCGAGGACGCCGCCGCCAACCTGCCTCCTCTCTCTGTTCTCGATGGTCTGAAGGTCAACAAGGCCGGAAAGATCGTCGACTCCAACGGTACCATCGTCGGCGAGCTCACCGAAGGTGATGCCAAGAAGCTCTCCAAGTCTGGTGTCAAGTCAGACGACCAAGGTCAGTTCTGGGACGACAAGGGCCATGTCATCGGCCGCGCCAAGACCGTCCCTGTCGAGGATGACGAAGAGTCTGAGTTCGCCGGTCTCGAGGGCTTGATCGTCGTCAAAGACGGTTGGGTTGAAGACGAGAACGGCAACCGTGTTGGTCAACTCACCGAGGGCGACGCCAAGAAGCTCGTCGGTCGTGCTGTTGACGAAGACGGTGATATCCTCGACAAGAAGGGCAACGTCGTCGGTCACGCCGAACGCTACGAGGACCCTGACCAGGAGCCTGAGCCTGAAGAGGAGCCCATCGACCTTTCTAGCCTCAACGGTAAGGTCCTGAACAAGGCCGGTTTCGTCATTGGCGATGAGGGTGTACCTGTCGCTCGCCTGGTTGAAGGCAAGGCCAAGGAACTCGCTGGCAAGAAGCTCGATGACCAAGGTCAGATCTGGAACGACCAAGGCAAGGTCATTGGCCGTGTCGAGTTGATCCCAGAAGACGAGCGCGAGGCCAAGCCTGACGGTCCCTTCGCTGGTCTTCAGGGTCTCCGCGTTGTTGCTGACGGCAAGGTCGCTGACGAGGACGAGAACATTGTTGGTGAGATTGTTGAGGGCAACGCCAAGCGCCTGATCGGTCTTGCTGTTGACGAGGACGGCGATGTCATGGACAGATATGGCAACGTCAAGGGCCATGCTGAACCTCTCGCAGACGAGGAGGAGGAAGGTCCTGTCGACAACTCTATGCTCGACGGCAAGAAGCTCAACAAGAGCGGCTTTGTTGTTGATGACAAGGGCATCCCCATCGGTAAGCTCATCGATGGCAACGTCAAGGAGCTTGCTGGCCGTCAATGCGACGAGAACGGTGACATCCACAGCGACACCGGAAAGGTTGTTGGACACTGCGAGGTGCTCCCTGAGAATGAGCGTGTCTCCAGAGCCGANGGACCTTTCGCCGGTCATGAAGGTCTTCGTGTTACCAAGGAAGGCTACGTTGCTGACTCCGAGGACAACGTTGTCGGCAAGGTCACTGAAGGTGATGTGAAGAAGCTTGTCGGCCTCTCCGTTGACGAGGACGGTGACATCAACGACAAGTACGGCAACGCAAAGGGCCACGCTGAGCCCTACGAGGAAGAAGAAGCTGGCCCTGTCGATAACTCGATCCTTGATGGCAAGAAGCTCAACAAGCAAGGATTCGTCGTCAACGAAGACGGTATTCCTCTTGGTAAGCTCGTCGAGGGTAACGTTAAGGAGCTTGCCGGTCGTCGCTGCGACGAAGAAGGCAAGATCCACGGCGATACTGGCAAGGTCGTTGGTCGTTGCGAGGTTCTTCCTGAGAACGAACGTGTTGCCAGACCCGAAGGTCCCTTCGCTGGACTGGAAGGCCTCCACGTCAACAAGGAGGGCTACGTCGAGAACGCCGAGGGCGACCGTGTCGGTATCATCACCGAAGGCAACGTCAAGCGTCTCGTAGGCCTCACCGTCGATGAGGATGGTGACATCAGCGACAAGTACGGAAACACCAAGGGTCACGCCGAGCCTTGGGAGGAAGAGGAGCAAACCGCCGAAGACCTTTCCGCCCTTGCTGGCTGCACCGTCAACAAAGCTGGCAACGTCGTCGACTCTTCCGGCACCATTATTGGCCGTGTCTCCGAGGGCGACCCGTCTACCATGGTCGGCAAGAAGGTCGATGGCCAAGGTCAAATCTGGGACAACGCCGGAAATGTCATTGGCAAGGCCGAACTCGCCAAGGGTTCCGACACCAAGTCTGAGGGACCTTTCGCTGGTTTCGACAGCATTACTGTCAACAAGGAGGGATACGTTGTCACTTCCGACGGTGGCATCGTTGGCCGCGTTACCGAAGGCGATGTGAAGAAGCTTGTCGCTCACAAGGTCGATGAGGATGGTGAAATCCAAGACAAGAACGGCAACCTCATCGGTAAGGCCGAGAGATGGGAGCCTGAAGAGAAGGAGAGAAAGATCAACCCCATGTCTGGTCGCCGTGTCAACAAGGAGGGTGAAGTCCGTGATGAGAACGGCGATGTCATGGGTAGACTCACCACTGGTGACCTCGGTCACTGCGTTGGCCTTGAGGTTGATGACAATGGCTACGTTGTTGACAACGACGGCAACAAGGTCGGCGAAGTCACTCTCATTGCCAACATCATCGAGGACGAGGAGATTCCTGAGGAGGAACTCACCGAGGAAGAGAAGGAGGAGCGCCGCAAGAAGGAGCAAGACCGCGAGATTGCTGAGAAGATGGGCACCATCTGCACTCAGACCCTCGAGAGAGTCCAACCCATCTGCAAGCAGATCACCGACGTAAGTGCTTACCTGTTCCATGTCTTCACTAGGACCATTACTGACTTACCTTTTCTCTACAGNCACATCGAAGCCGCCGACCGTACCCCACGTGAAGAGTTGGACGAGGAAGATTTGGTCAACAAGGTCAAGCCTCTCATCGAAGAGGGTGGTCGCATCTTGCAAGAGTGCAACGGCTCTCTGCGCGGCCTCGACCCCGACGGTCGCATCGCTGCTCAAGCCAAGGGCCGTGCCGGCACCAAGGAGGCCACTCCCGAGGAGTACCGCCTGGCCGACACTCTCAAGGAGTTGACAACCACCGTCGTCACCACCATCGACAACGCAAAGAAGCGCATCAGCGACATGCCTCACGCCAAGAAGAAGTTGAACCCTCTCTGGGGTCTGATGACACAGCCCCTCTTCCAGATTCTTGCTGCCGTCGGTCTTTTGCTGACCGGTGTCTTGGGTCTGGTTGGTCAGCTGCTCAACGGCCTTGGATTGGGTGGACTTGTCAATGGTCTGCTCGGTGGCCTCGGTATCGACAAATTGCTTGGTGGTCTTGGTCTCGGTAGCGTTGCCAACTCTCTCGGCCTGGGCAAGAAGGGCAAGAAGGAGGGCGGTGGTGGCGCCAGCAGTCTGCCCATCGTTGGCGGTCTGTTCGGCAAGAAGTAAAAAATGAAACATGACGAAGTTCGACATTCTAATCCTGAGCCTGACGGGATGCTGAAGAAGAGAAGACAAACAAAGAGGGGGAAACTACACCAACCACTTCTGGAGGAAAGTGCAAGGGATCGGGGGTCTTCTTGCATCCGACTGACTGATTGTTTTTGGAGCAACTTCCCTTTTTCTGGGTTTTGATTCTGTTTTTTCGAGCCCCGGCGCTGGTCTCCTTTCGCTTTCTTTTGACGAATTTCCTTTGTTTAATCTGTTCAACACGTGTGTTTGTATTTATACCACTACTCTGTTTGTTGTTTATTTGGTACCCTAGCTAGGTAATTTATGCTCATTTTGCAGTATAACAGTCTCACATGTCTACTTTATTATCATTGCAAGACTCTCTCCTTTATCGTGTTGCTACCTCTCGAACAACAATCCAATCTCTCACAATGAAGCCTCTCGGACCATGTTGCACAGTGAAGTTTTGGCTTATAAAAATGCACGATACCTTCTAGGAAGCAGCAGCATGCACCGAGAGTCGTGATTACCTTCGGACCTCGTCTCTTGTACGAAGCATTTATGCGTTTGCACAGTAGCTACAATGTGACTGTCTTCATCAACACACAGGGAGATCATATCACTGTTATGCAGCAGATCACCTTGAGATGTTTTTGTTAGATTGTGTTCATTTCCTTCGGATCCCTGTTGACATGGACGTGTTTCTCGTAAAGCAGCGTGACCAGAGCGTGTCTGACTCGGGTGCTTTCTTCCCCATCCATGCGAGTGAGTGGCTAGCATCTGTATGCAGAGCCGAGCCTCTCTACTCAGCACAATATACTTTTTCTATTTGTGCACAACTATCTATTCCCGTCCGTGGCGAATGTCTCAATCATCTATGATGCAAATCAGAGTTTCTATGATTGCGGCATGTCGAGTATTTCAAGCGTTTTGGCTGTTAGATCCAGATCCAACGACGACAAGTCTTATTGACTCGTGCTGGCTTCGATCCCTCGTTGAGTTCATGTGAAGTGTACTCGTCCGTTCACAGCCGCAGAATGGGCAGTAGAGTGACGAGCCTGCAGCGTGGCAGGTAGAGCGGAGACATGCGCGCTCTATATTTGGGGACGTGATGCGATCGTGCTGGGTGATGGATGGGGTCGTTCGTATTGAGAAGCAGCAACTGGGAAGAAGGATTTAATGGTGGCGCACAGATTCGGAAGCGGTGGCCGGTGTGTCGCGTGCATGAGTCGTGAAGGTTGAGTTAAGCTTCTTCCTGCCGAAGGAAATGACGATGACCGGCCTTAATTTAGCAAAGCGTTAGCGGAGGATGGCCTTGGGATAGAAACATGTCCCGCGTAGCAGCACCCGCATGATCACCTCACGGCGACCACCATGGCTGGGAATTGCTCTGGATCCATCTCGTATAACCCTTGGCAGCATTGTAAGTGTTCATGATGCAGGTGTCGTAAGAGGCCCGCGCTCGCGCTCGGAGGCTGGGGCGTGCCCGCTGAAGCCTCATGGCTCGAGATATATATTCCACCACCCACCCTCCCAGTATTACTGTTTTATCATCAGCCTCTTCCTGTCAACATCTCTACCAACGATATAAACGACTACAAACGGGACCAGCCACATATATACACTTCAAACTTTCAACATGTCTCCTCGCTCAGCAACTTTGCTCTCAGCCCTTCTGGCTGCCACCGCCGTCTATGCTGCTCCTGGTGCTCCCGCTCCTCTTGAGAAGCGTGCCGATTGGGTAACCGCCGTAATTGACGGCAAGACCGTGTCGTGGGAGAACAACTGGAACGTCCCCGCTCAGTCCACTCCTCCCGCTGTCCAGCCTCCCCAACAAACAGGCTCCGGTCAGAACAACAACGGAGGCGATTGGATAACTGCAACATACAATGGACAGACATTCTCTTGGCAGGCAAATGCTCCCACTGCTGCCCCTGCTGCTTCGACCCCTGCTTCGTCTCCCGCACAAACAACCGCTGCTGCACCTGCTCCGGCACCCACAAACAAGAACACCGACCCTTCATGCAGAGACGTGCACATCTTCCTTTCCAAGGGCTGGAACGAGCCTTACCCTGGTCGTCAGGGCAAGCTCGCTGGTGCCATCTGCTACGGTCTTGATTCTTGCGATTACGAGGACATTTTGTTCCAGAACCCCGAGGGCAGTGACTACTGCACCGCTGTCAAGGAGGGCGACACCAACGGCATCAACCAGATGACCGCCTACGCTCAGAAGTGCCCTGGCTCCAAGCTTGTCCTGTCTGGTTACTCTCAGGGTGCCAACGTTGCTGGTGATATTCTCGGTGGCTCTGACATCTGCGGTGGCCCCAACCCCGGTCTTGACCCCTCTACCAGCCCCGGTAACCAGCTCGGTGCCGTCCTTCTCTTCGGTGACAACAGACACGTTGCCAACCAGCCCTACAATGTCCTCAGCGGTGCCGATGTTAGCTGCAACGATCCCCGTACCACCGACTCTCTCAACCGCCTGAACAAGTTCTCTGGTATCATGAGATCTTACTGCGACCACTCCGACCCCGTCTGCGCTGCTGCCGGCCCCGGACCCTTCGATGTCAACAACCACCTCAACTACTTCGACCTCTACTCTGACGATGCCGCCGGCTGGGTCAAGTACGTCCTTGGCTACTAAACTGTTTCATCTGTACTCTTATTTCTACCTCTCACATTGATGAGAACTTCCTGTCGATATTTGAAGGATTTATTTTAAAAGTTGTAATTTAATGAGCAACTAGAACTGCCACCAGTAATGACTATTCTACCATCAATTCTCTATTCCCTTTTCACTGCGATTGTCTTACTGTGATGTGTCAAGTCTCATTCAAATCGACAATGTTACCAAAGCACGAATGAATTGAACTTTTGATGTCCAATGACCCTTCTTTGCAAATCTTTATCTCTACCAAGTCTTGGACGCGTACGTATATCTCAGACATGAGTGGGTCTTGTCTCTGCCACAGATCTTCGTGGAGTACGTCTTACTTTTACTTTTACTTTTTCTGAGTGGATAACAACATGATTGTGATAGTCAGAACCCAGCATGTCCATTCTCAAAAACACATTTTTTCTGCAAACAATGGCATCGATCGCGTGCCCATCTGAAAAACTTCCCTTCTTTCACCTTCCTCACAGCAGGGAAACAAGTACAAGGCAAGGCAAAAATCGAGCAACCTTGACCTGCAGTAGTAGCAGTACGACAATGATGTTCACTTGTTGGACCAAGCCACGCCATGCGAAGTCCAAAGGATGGCAAACGGCCTTGCATGGCAGGATGGTGTGCATTGCGCCTGTGCTGTGCATCATGCATGTATCATTGTACCGCAGCACCTCAACAACCAAGCCTTTCACCTTGTCTTCCTTTGCCGACCATCACCAATTCAGAAAATTGTGATCTTGCAATGACTTGCGCGTTTCCTTGGTTGTCATCATTTAGAAAGCACGCACGACCATCAGGCAAAGCAGTCAAGGCGGCTGATGTCTGTCGGCCTTGTCCCGGAACCTTGTTGAGAGATCCAAAACAAAACAAAAAAGAAGAAAAAAGAAAAGAAAATCATACATGACGATGTCACTGATTCTCTTGTGCAAGTGCCTGGTTCGGATAGATGTGTCTAGCTTGCTAACCCACCCTTTTTGCGACCGTTTTTCTCTTTCGCTCAACTCCGAAAATCAATCCACATCTCCCAAGCCATTATTTATAGAACCACCAGTCGAATTAGTGCTTGGATGACACCTCAAGGTGAGATGGTGGTGTGGGGTCTGGCGTACTGCATGTGGCCGAGTTGCCGATGAATCTCTTGGTTGTCTTGGAGAGGAAGTCCCAGAGCAGGGAAGGTGGATGCGATGACGGAGGTTGCAGTGAGGAGGGCAAGTCAGGCAGGGTCGCTCTGCGTTGCCGCATTCATGAAGACATGATTCAATGAGGTAGGCTCCGAAGATTCAATTCATGACAAGAAGACTGCACAGACTTGCTGCCTCGCAAATCGATACAATGGTCTGTATTGCTGTCAGTACTCGAAACGGCGGAGGCCAGCTCTCTACCATCTATCCTTCTTCTACCTGAAACGCTCACATACGAATAAAGAGGGCAAGATACACCAACTTGCACTTGAGAAGCCAGCATCTATATGGCTCACATATCGCGTTTCAATTCACGAGAAAAGAGCCAGCCACACCCTACATGATAGGATCTCGCATCTCACATCTTCTCATTGGTCGAGATGTTTCATCTTCCAGCCTCTTCCGTTAAACACTCATATATTTGTGATCGAGAGGATGAGATAAACAGACTCGGTACACATGGTAACCGACACGGCTAAGCCACGAGTATCACCAATCGGCACAGTCGTGATATTGAATCTCCCTCGAGAGAAGTTGCAGCGATTCTGCTTCAATAAATCATCCTACAATTCGCCCCCATGCGTGAAACCTGCAATCGTGTTCATCCCAGCTGGGGGTCAATGATCAAGTTCATCTTGCAATGACAACCGCTATTGGTCGCCATGAAAGAGGTCAACTAGCAACTGTCCTGCATGGGTCTCCCGAGTGTCTCTGGAAAATATGGACGAAACAAAAAAAGTTGAAGGGCAACGACCAATGAAGATGGAAGCAGCGATATTTCGAGAGATTCAAGGCATTTGCGATTGACATGGTAAAGAAGGAAGAGGCGATTATATATCAGAACACAAGGAATGGACGACTTGACTCTGAAAGTTGCAAGGCTGGCTCCCGAGAGAGAGTCAAGGACCAAAAGAATTAACAGACACTTGGCAGCGCATTGCTCAGAAACCATTTTTGAACCAAGAAAAAGAATACAAGTAAAGTACAGCTACATGGGGATCTCTGATTTTTCAATTCTTGATGCTAGACTTTCGTACACTCCGTACAATACTACCATTGGCTTCTCGCTTCTACAAGCCTAGCTTCTCAAGGTACTTGGTAGCGAGCTCGACAGCCTGGTCGGCATTCTCAGGCTGAGTGCCCTGTCCAAGCGAGGTAGCACCCTTACCACCAGCCTTTCCACCGAGCACACCGGCAATCTCACTGGCCCAGGCAGGTGCATCGGCACCCTTCTCCTTGGCCTCTGCGGAAACGTGGCAGCCGTGGACGACCTTGCCATCCTTCTCATCGGCAGCGATGAGGTAGATTATCTTGTCCTTTTGCTTGGAGCTGATGGTCTTGATGGCCTCGCTGATGGCCTTGGAGTTGGCCGAGATGGGGACGCGGACGACCAAGCGCTTCGACTCGGGGTTGTCGGTGAAGTGCTTGGCGATTGTGTCGGTCACGGTCTTGTTCTCGGCCTTGAGGAATGCCTTTTGCTGGTCGAGGTTTGCNNCTGTAGAGCACAAGGTCAGTAAGCGAATTACAAATCATCACGAATCTGGTAAACTTACCTTTGCAACCTTGGCGAAGCGCTCTTTGAGTTGGGTCTTGGTCACAGCAGAGATGGTCAGCTGGTTGAGCTGGACCTGCAGCTGCTTGGCCTTCTGCTCCTTTTGAGGGCTGTACTCCATCTTCTCGAGCAGAGCGAGGTCGTCCGAGAACTCCTGGGCAACTCTCTGCACCTCATGGGCAGTCTGACCAGTCACGGCGATGATACGGCGAATACCCTTTGCGATACCACCCTCCTCAAGCACGATCAACTCCTTGATCTCACCAGTCTTGTCAACGTGGGTACCACCGCAGAACTCGACACTGACGTTCTCCCACTGGGGGTTGTGGACATCCTCAAGAAGCTGCTCAACGGGCACACCAACACTGACGACACGGACGGGGTCAGGGTAGGTCTCACCGAACACGGCACGGACACCCTTGATGTTTCTGGCAGTAGCGAGGGGCACTTCCAATGAGTAGACAGGGCTGTTCTGGCGAATATATGACGTGCTCTTGGTCTCGACTTCCTGCAGCTCCTTGTCTGACAATGCAGCTTTGTGGCTGAAATCGAAACGAAGCTTCTCAGGAGCGACGAGCGAACCCTTCTGGTTGATGTCGTCGCCGAGAACTGCGCGGAGAGCAAAGTTGAGAATATGAGTACCGGTGTGGTTGTTGCGGATGGGGTGTCTGCGGAGTTCATCGAACTCGCAAATAACGGAGTCGCCAGTCTTGAAAGTACCGTAAGTCATGTAACCGGTGTGAAGAACGTAGCCAGCATAACTTTGAACGTTCTGGACGTCCAACTCTGCTTCACCATCAATCAGAATTTTACCAGTATCGTTCTCTTGACCACCCTGCTCGGCGTAGAAGTTGGTCTTGTCAAGAATGACACCAAACTGCTCGCCCTCGGGAACCTCGGAGGTGCTCGACAGGAATTGCTTGTTGAAGTAGATGGCCTTGACGGTAGCGTTGATGTTGCCACGACCAAACTTGGGCTCATCGTCTGTCTTGCTAACCTCGGTCATGGTGTCGAGCTTGCCCAAGTCGTGGACGTCAAGCTTGACCAAATCGGCACCAGCCTTCTTCTCGCCCTTGCTAGCCTCCTTAGCCTTGGCCTGAGCAGCGTTGACCTCCTCCTCGTTGATAGTGAGGCCGCGCTCCTCTGCCATGAGTTGGGTAAGATCGACGGGGAAACCGTAGGTATCGTACAGACGCCAGACATCAGAACCAGAGAGTGACTTGGTGTTGTTGTCCTTGCACTGCTGAGCATACTTCTCGAACATGGCCTCACCACGGTCGAGGGTCTTGGCGAACGAAAGCTCCTCCTCGTTAAGGATCTCCTTGACGTCTTGCTCCTTCTTCTTGATCTCGGGGAACATGTCACCCATCTGGGCGACCAAGGTAGGGACAATCTTTGAGAAGAAGTCACCAATGTCCGTGTTCAGGTACTTGCGAGCATAACGGGCACCTCTACGCAAGACTCTGCGCACGACATAACCACGTCCCATGTTGTTAGGAATACCACCGTCAGTGATGGCAAAGGTAAGAAGTCTCACGTGATCAGCGACAACACGGTAGGCAGTGTCAACACCGTCAGCATCCTCGCTGCCAAACTTGCCCTCGTAGTTGCGGACACCAGTGATTTCTTGGATGCGGTCGAACAGAGGAGTGAAGACGTCGGTATCGTAGTTGGAAGGCTTGTCTTGTAAGATACTCACCAAACGCTCGAAGCCCATGCCAGTATCGACGTGCTTGTTAGGCAGGGATCGCAGTGACTTGTCGGATTCGCGGTTGTATTGAATAAAAACGTTGTTCCAGATCTCCAAAACATTGGGGTCGTCCATGTTGACGAGATGTGCGGCATTGCGGCCTCCAATTCTGTCGTAGTGGATTTCACTGCAAGGACCGCAAGGGCCCTGGTCACCCATCTCCCAGAAGTTGTCCTTCATGTTGCCAGGAAGGATGTGGTCTTCGGGGACACCGACTGACTTCCAGAGCTCCTTGGCCTCGAGATCGGGCTCCAGACCACCAGCCTTGTCGCCCTCGAAGTAGGTGACGTACATTCTGGCGGGATCAAGACCGAACTCGTTGGTGAGAAGTTCCCAAGACCAAGCAATGGCTTCCTTCTTGAAGTAGTCGCCAAAACTCCAGTTACCCAACATCTCGAAGAATGTNNCTGTACCAATCTGTTAGTCTACCAGTCTACCAGTTGATCGGATGATTTGGTTAGAAAAGCTCACGTGGTGGTAGCTGTCCTTGCCGACATCATCCAGATCNNCTAGATCGAGTTAGATGAGTCAATGGAAATGTAAGCGGGACATGGTTACATTGTGCTTTCCGCCAGCACGGATACACTGCATGTGTTGTTAGCATGTTGTCGACGGCGATGGACAAAGTCTTGGCTTGCCTTNTTGCGAATTTGTGGCACGCTTGAGCGAGGCGAAATCGGACGAGGGGTCTACAGTTCCAAGGAAGATGGACTTGTACTGGTTCATGCCAGCATTGGCGAACAGAAGAGTCGGGTCCGAGTGAGGGACAACCGACGAGGAGGGCANCTATGCAGCGATTCAGCTGGGAGTTGCGGCGAAACAGAGACCCCCGAGGCGGGACATACCAAAGGTGTGGCCCCTCTTCTTGACGAAATAGTCAATAAAAGTGCTTCTGACCTTGACAGCATTCCATTGCTGCTCGGTGGGTTGGGAAGCCATGTTGAAAGCGCGTGTTGTGGTGAAGGAAGGGTATGGGAGGTGCGAGAATGTTCTCGTGGACAGCTGAGGTGGAATTTGAACGTGAGTCAACCCACGTCGGCAACAGTTGAACAAGCTCGTGATCATCCACGCTTTCTCCTCGACAAGTCGCGCGCGCACTCGAAGACGACTGAGATATTCGAACAGTCGTATTGCAGCTCTAGACAGACTACCGGAGTGGACGGCGGTGATGCGGGATGAACACAACCAGCGCGGAGGTCATGGACCGACACCGAGACTCAGCTACGGCTACAGCTACAGCTACAGCTTCAGCTCCAGCACCAGGTGCCCTCAGGGGCTCAAGCGCACAGCAGACGACTCGTTCGATGATGATCACCGTTTTGCGAAGCGCTTCAATCTACTCAATCTAGGTATGGCCCCTCTCTTTCTACTGCCCACTCCTCCTACTGCCCACCCCTCCTACTGCCCACCCCTCCTACTGCCCACTCCATCCACCGACGCTGACTTCTCTACAGCCAACAACCATGACAAGCTCTACATTCCCGTCTCGGCTAGACCGCAGCTCCACACNCCCCTGACTCGCCCTCCTCCTACCGAAGAGCACATGCAGCTAGACGACACAAAGGACCGCGTCTACATCCACAACCTCGACGACGAGCTAGCCGACATTGAGTCCGACGAAGAGAAACTCATCTTCCTCCCAGACATTGAAAAGAAGCTCAACGCCATACCCAGACACATCCTGCTCGGAGACAAGAAAGATTCGCATCAAGAGCTCGTTCTCTACAACCTACCGCCGTCCTTGTCCGTGCCCATCGAGCAAGACAATGTGCGAAAGGCCATACTCGAGGCTCGTGAACGCGCAAAGGAAAGGGCAGCAAACATGCCTTCGTTATCCTCCAGTCCTGCAGATGGCACGCCGCCAGAAGAGCAGATAGAGACTGCTCATGGCTATGACTCTCCGGACTACGGCTTGGATGAAGACACAAACGACATGGAGGAGGAAGACGACGCCATGGATCTATCATGAGACAGAGATACTCCCATTCGTGGACATCACCACTTCCCAGAAAGCATTGTGCATTTCTATAGCTTGAGATATGGCCACTTTTCACTGTCTATGGCTACATGGGTAGAGCTTGCATTCTGTGATAAGTGGTATTGCATTGTCTAAGTCTCTGCCAGTCCAGCCAGCCTTGCTACCTAAGTTTGTCTATATACTCTGGCCATATTCTCCTCCAGGCCTCCCCTTTGAAGTGAACAATAGAAAAAAACATTATATCTAAGTCTGGTATCCTTCGTAAAAATCTTCTAGTTGCGTGCTCGGCCCCAATGTCTCGGGAGCCAGCGCCTGCTAGGGCTGGGTGTTGCGATTTGTGTCGTCGCCGCCGACTCTGTGCCTCCCAGCGTCAAGCTTTCGGGTAGAGCGGTGCGTCTCGCCTTTTGGTAGATGGCGGTACTTGTGATGGTCGTCCAGAGCGTCGTGTAGACGTCTGGCGCCACTGAGACTTGCTGAGTCGTCCATTGTGTGATGGTTGTGTCTGCGGGCGCCGTGATGGCTCGCTCGATGCTCGTCGTGATGGTCACCCATTGTGTTGTCGTTGCGTCGGCCGAAACTGCCTGCACGATGGTCGTGAGGACCGTGGTCTCGGCGAACGATGGCATTGTGGGTATCGTCTCGACGTTTGCGGCAGGTGTCGTCTCGCTGTTCTCGGTAGCCGATGGCTGCTCGGTCTGACTCAACTCTGGTATCGGCGCTACCGATACCACTTGTCTGAGTTTCGTCGTCACGGTACTCCACTCGGTCGACGTTGCATCGGCAGCCACGGCCAGAACTAGCGTTGTCAACACCTCGGTCATTGATGGCAGTGGCTGTGAAGAGCTTGTTTCAGCAGCCGTCTCTGCAGTCGATGCAGGCGCGGCCGATGTTTCAACGTTCGACGTCTTTGCGGCAGTCGACGAGACTTGAGCGATCGATGAACTTGAAGCAGCCGAGGAGGCCTGGTTGCTTGACGAGGTCAGGGCGGCGGACGAGATGCTCTCGCTCGACGAGGTCTGGGCGGCAGACGATTGCGAAGACGCAGAAGCCGACGAGCTTGAGATTGTGGAGGAGGACTCGGCGGTCGTCGAGCTCTGCTCGGTCGATGAGCTCTCGGCGGAGGACGAGGTTTCGGCGGTCGATGACGTGGATTCGCTCGAAGAGGTTTGCGTTGACGATGTCTCTGTGGTCGTCGAGTCGACAGCAGATGACACGGTCGAGGTAGTCTCAGCAGGCACCGTCTCCGTCGATATGGTGCTAGCACTACTAATGAATGTCTCAGTTTGTGTTGGGTTATTAGGATTATTGCAGAATGCGGGCAGTGCAACCTTTCCAGAAGATTTTGCAGTCTGCTCGAAGACTTTGAGAGAGTTGATGGACCAATAGGCATTCGAGAATGCCCCAGGGTTGTTGGCGACGTAGTCGGTGCAGGAGCCGCTCAGAGCAGAACATGTAGGGTCGCTGCTCCAAACGCTACCAGCCCAGTCGCCACAGAAGGTCACATCGAAAACAATTTGGTTGTTCGAGAAAAATTCGGGGATATCACAGCAGCCTGTGAATTGCGAGAGTGGCTTTCCCCAAGTGTAGTCCGGGGAGGGATTGGCGCTTAGGACGTTTGCAGGAATGGCACCACGCTGGAAGAACCAGATGCTGATCGCTTCGTCGGTCCATTCCATGGCGTAGACACCACCTCCCACATTGTTGAAGCCGTCACCATAGGTGTTGTATTGGTTAGTGGAAATCTGACAACCCAGGTTGTTCGTCTGGTCCGCTGCGTTGACATAACAGTCGTCCGAGTAGAGATTGCCTGTGAAGTTGCCATTGTCGTAGATGGAACAGCCGTCTGCCGTGTGCAATGTCATGGCGTTGTGGTTCTGTGTGTTCACACCCTCGATAATATCAATCTCACCACCATTGGGCCAATTAGGTCCAACCATCCAGAAGGCTGGCCATGAGCCACAGGCATTGCCTGGCATATGCGCAAGATCGAGGATGACAAGACTGCCAGAGTTGTAGGCGTTCTTGCTGGTCAAGCGGATACTGGGACGACCACTGGGCTGAACGTTGGTATGATCGACGCCAATATAGATCTGGTCGTTTGCGTTGCCAATCAGACCGGTGTTCCATGCTGTGCCTTGGTCAATATACTGGACGAAGCCGTGAGTCGGGTCCGAGTATGTGAAGAAGTCGAACATGTCGAAAAATGCTGCAGAGTTGTAGTCATCTTGAAGAACATAGCCAGCTATGCTCAAGTTGACGAACGAAAAGAGAGAAAACAAAAAAGGAATGAGTGGCATGTTTGTGAGCGAGTGCATGGTGCAATAGTAAAAGAATGATTGCGCNNACGAAAAGAAAGAAGGCTCCAAAACAGAGCAACACGAGTGCATATATAGCGCTGAGTACCCACGAGAAGACGCCGCCTCATCGATGGCATAGTAAGATAGGCTGGCCCCTTTGGGAGGGTTGTAAGAATGTTTATTGCGACCGTTCAAACGGCTTCAACGCAGACCGGGCGTGGCCCTGATAACTGCCATGGTGGTGACCTACCTGGCGGTCTGGTCAAGAAGTACACAGCGTAATGCTCAAACGGTTCTAGCATGTGTGCTCGTCGTCCTCTGCGCTTGTGAGTTTCTTGTAGGCATGTACCTATCTCAAATTTGTGATGCATGTTGGGCGATTCTGCAGCTGGCAGGAGCACGTTTGGTAGATCTCCCTATAGAGAAGATACACTTGGTATAACATATCGTGCTGTTCAGCAGAGCGGTACATACAGTCGTTGTCGCATGCTCGTGGTGGAGTCCAAGAAGAATGTGCGTGAGGTGGTGTGGATGGTCGTTGAGCAACCCCCGAACACCCCACTCTCCCAGGTGCTACGGAGCCCGGGTGATGTGACCAGGAGACCCCCGATCGAGTGTAAGCGACTCCCTCCCCACTCGCTCAATGCGGTTATACTGTAGCTATAGGAATGCATAAAACTTTCCACAAGAGAGCCGCATCCGCTAAGAGAGTGACTTTCTAGGGGAACTCTGTGGCCATGCTTCTAACCCGGAAGCAATCATGCATTTCTGCAGCTTACAATGTCAATATATCATCCTGGGAGAGCCCATCACGATGGCTTCGATGCGCTCTCACTTCGGAGCTCCCTACCAGGCAGAGCTCCCTAGACGTCTTGGCAGGCACAATTTCCGTATGCGGCCAATCGACCAAGCTGATGTCTCAACCAGGGGCCGAATCCACCTCCTGCCTCGTATACCATTTCTGCACGGCATTACCATTCCAAGATCTGGTGATGGTGATAAGTTGATCCTGAATCTCGTCACAGTGTACTATTGCCTTGGTGACATGGCCTACGAAGCACGTCATGGGACCGCTCTCTATCGTCTATCTGACTTTATCACGTTTTCGTGGACAGCAACATGAATTTGACTCGTCACAATCGATTCGTAAAGGCTATCAGAGGACATGGATCTTCGGCACTGTACGCGCATGTGCCTGTAGATCACGAACCGGTAGGGAGGTTGCCCTCTCGACATGGGTTGTGCTCCGAGAGTGCAAGGGAAAAAAAAAGCCGTTTGGTGATTGCTTGCCGCAAAGTCGCAACGGTCTCATGAGAATTGGTCTCCATGTCAGCCAGCCAGTTGCTGCGCTAACGGGGATAAAAGAAGCGAACGACGACGGGTTTCCCAGAGGATGCACTGCCTGAATGTCTCGGGTTTGAGCCTCCCAAGGGTCTGGGGGTCGCGGTTGACTGTGCGACTATCCGTAGGGTTCTGATAGTTCTGATATACAGATATGTGCAACGCATGGTTCACCAGGTTGGCGCATGCCTCGTCGTCATCAATGCATGATTCTGATCACTTTGTCACGTCTCCCTGGCCGACCGAGTTCTTGTCGTCTTGTCCTTGAGCTGCGGCCTTCTTGGCTTCTTCTTGGGCGAAGAGGTCTTGCCAATATGACTCTTTGTAGCCATCCATTAAACGCGTGAACTGTGGGCCACTCTTTACCCAGCCCTTGACACCTCCTTCAAGTACCATTGATTGCATTTGCTCGTCTCCAGCTGCGTCGATGAACTCCTTGAANNCCTATTTGAATCAGTACAAAGGTGTTGTATTAACCCATGTAGATGCTGCTTACCATGCAGCGCAACGAGGTGCTCTACCGTTTGAAGAGCNCGCCTGTTACAAGATCAGTCAACTGGAAGCTCAGCACCTTAGTGCAATCGACTTACATGTAAATACCACCCATTCAATGTCAGCCTTGTATGCCAGTTCGTNACCTGTGAAAGAGCATTAGTAATGTTGCGAGCAAGATATAGATTGAACTTACAGCATGCCTCTGTTCCACCAAAACCCTTGAGCAGGGATATTTAGACTGCCACGAAGACATCCACCCTCAAAATCCATCCTTCTAAGATCGATAATGAGCAGACTTGCCACGCCCCGTAATGACAACATCTGCATCACACGGTTTCGAGGCATGATGGCCGCTTCAGCCTTGGGCTCCGGAAATTCTGTGTGCCATGGCTTTTCGGTAGTCATCTTGATTCGATAGTATGTGTTATCCTTTGTAGGTGAGTTTGTCTGATCTAAAAGGTTGATTGATGTTGTCGTTGGAAGATGGCACATAGAGCAAGCACAAAGCCGAAGTCCGAAACAACCGGCTGAGCTCGAAGCTCAACATTTCACCCTCGATTCAAGAGCTTTGATCATCATTCTCTTCCCCGAGTTCGGTTTCGGACACGTTTATACAAGGCAGTCCAGGAAGAAATGTTCACAAAATGAGCCTTCTTTGGGCATGATTAAAAGCGCTTAACTGGGTATTCCGACTTTTCGTAACAAGAAACAAACAGACATGACGCATCTATTGCAATGACTCGACAACCAGAGCACTGGCACCACCACCACCATTGCAAATACCGACAGCACCGATCTTTCCCTTCTTCTCTCTGAGGACACCAAGAAGGGTGACAACGATTCTGGCACCACTTGCGCCCAGAG
This sequence comes from Aureobasidium uvarum, assembly GCA_903853725.1. Classification (NCBI taxonomy): domain Eukaryota; kingdom Fungi; phylum Ascomycota; class Dothideomycetes; order Dothideales; family Saccotheciaceae; genus Aureobasidium; species Aureobasidium uvarum. The sequence goes on from CAINUL010000015.1 coordinate 1,809,752, forward strand.
GGTGTCCAAGGGCGACGGCACCACCGTGAAGGTTGACCTTGTCCTCGCTGACACCGAGAAGCTTCATGTTGGCAAGAGCGACAACACTGAAAGCCTCGTTGACCTCGAAAGCGTCAACATCCTCCTGCTTGATGCCAGCGTGCTTGAAAGCCTTGGGCATGGCAAGAGCGGGGGCGGTGGTGAACTTGGAGGGCTCGTGAGCAGCCTCACCCCAACCCAGAATCTTAGCAATGGGCTTCAAGCCGAGCTCCTTGAGCTTGGCCTCAGAAACNNTCAGAACGACGGCAGCGGCACCGTCGGAAAGAGGAGAGGCGTTTGCAGCAGTGACAGTGCCATCCTTGGGCTTGAAAGAAGGTCTGAGAGTCTTGGTCTTGGCCTCGTTGAAGTTCTTGGGCTCGTCGTCCTTGTCAATGGTGATGTTGGGCTTGCCTCTGCCACCGCTGACCTCGATGGGAGCAATCTCCTCACCGAACCAGCCGCTCTCCTGGGCGTTTTGGGCCTTCTTGTAGGATCTGATGCAGTAGTCGTCCTGAGACTCTCTGTTGAAACCGTGCTCGTCGGCACAAGCCTCGGCGGCGAGACCCATGTGCTGGTCCTCGTAAGCGTCGGTGAGACCATCCTTCAGTACAGCGTCAACGAGAGACTGGTTGCCGAACTTGGCGCCGGTGCGCATGTTAGGGAGGTAGTGAGGGGCGTTGGACATGGACTCGGTACCACCAGCAACGACGATGTCGGCGCCACCAGTCATGATGGTTTGGGCACCGAGGATGATGGCCTTGGTAGCGGAAGCGCAGACCTTGTTGACGGTGGTGCAGACAACCGAGTTGGGGATACCGGCGCCGAGAGCACACTGGCGGGCAGGGTTCTGGCCGAGGCCGGCAGAGAGGACATTACCGAAGATGACCTCCTCGACGGCCTCGGGCTGGACACCAGCTCTCTGGATGGCATGCTTGATGGCGTGGGCACCGAGCTGGGTGGCGCTGAGGCTGGAAAGAGAGCTATACAAAGAAAGGGCTGGTTAGAATTGTTGAGCATTGAAGGATAGCGGGGCTCTCTACTCACCNNCCAAGAACTGACCAACAGGAGTTCTGGTGGCCGAGACAATGTAGACGGGGGTGGAAGGAGCCATGTTGAAGAGTGAATTGAGGGAAGGACGTGAATGGAAGAAGGAGAGAAGATGCAGGAGAAGCAGGTAGAGAAAGTAGAAGGAGCGATCAAGGAGGGCCAGGAAATCATGCCATGTTTAATTTCAAGGGACAATATGGGGGTCCAGTACGCTGTTGCCAACGCGTTTCGCCGCAGAAGTCAGGCCGATCTCGACAATATCTGATCATCAAGATAAGATACCGTTGACAACACAAAGCGGTGAGTCGAGGTGAAGCTTGACTCGCGGCTGCCTCTTGGGTGACGATCTTGTTGGAGACGAAGTCTCGCGGCGACTGTCGCATTCGAGCTTCAACTTTTGTCGCGTCCACTGTCGCCCAAACACACCACATCTGCTGCCATGGACGACCTTTACGATGAGTGCGCCGATTCTCCGTCTCCTCGTACACGCAAAATACTAACTCTTTGCGACAGGTTCGGTAACTTCATCGGCGAGCCCGAAGACTCGGATGTCGAACAGGAACAGGATGTCGATGCCAACGACTATCTCTACGACCAGGACGAGCCGGATGAGGTAACTGCTGCTCACGACCAGCAGTTGATGGAAGTTGATGGTATGTGCCGCCTCAGCAGCAAGTCCCAAGGAGGAACTGACACTGGCGCAGATGAAGGTCCCTCGAATGCCGTCGTTCTCCACGAGGACAAGCAATACTACCCTACTGCGCAACAGGTCTATGGCCAGGATGTTGAGACTATGGTTCAAGAGGAGGATACACAGGCCCTGTCACAGCCCATCATTGCTCCCGTCGTGCAGAAGAAGTTCACTGTCGAAGAGGCCGACTTGCCTCTCGTTTTCTTCAGTCGCGACTTCATGACCGACCTGATGAACTTTCCCGACCAGATCCGCAACGTCGCTCTTGCTGGCCATCTTCACCATGGTAAAACGGCTTTCATGGACATGCTCGTAATGCAAACACACAATATCCAAGAGAAGCTGGACAAGCGAAAGGGACGCGACAGGGACGAGCAGCTGAGATATACCGACACACATCTTCTGGAGCGTGAAAGAGGCGTATCGATCAAGACCGGTCCTATGAGTCTGGTTCTACCCGCCACAAAGGGAAAGTCACATCTGATCAACATGCTGGATACTCCTGGTCACGTCAACTTCGCCGATGAGGTCGCTGCTTCGCTACGTCTGGTTGATGGTGTCGTCCTGATTGTCGACGTTGTTGAGGGTGTTCAAGTCCAAACCGAGATGGTCATCAAGCACGCTGTTTTGAACCACCTACCACTGGTCCTGGTCATCAACAAGATGGATCGTCTGATTCTGGAACTCAAGCTGCCTCCTGCCGATGCTTACTTCAAGCTTAAGCATGTAGTGGAAGAGGTCAACACTGTTATCGAAAACACCATCCCTGGCCAAGGCGAGAAGTATCGTGTCAGTCCCGAGAAGGGCAACGTCTCTTTTGCTTGCAGCATGATGGGCTGGTGCTTCACCCTTCCGTCCTTCGCCCACATGTACGCCGAGACGTATGCTGGCAGTGGTCTGGACGTGCCCGAATTCAGCAAGAGACTGTGGGGAGACATCTACTTCAACCCTGGAAGTCGCAAGTTTACTCGTCGTGGTACAGAGCCGGCCAGCAAACGCTCCTTTGTCAACTTTGTCCTCGAACCCATCTACAAGCTCTATTCACACACCATCAGCGAAAGTCCCGAAGATCTCAAAAAGACATTGGAGAGCCTGGGAATCCATCTCAAGCCCACACAACTTCGTGCAAACGCCAAGGACCTTCTGAAGATGGCGTGCGAGCAGTTCTTTGGTCCTGCAACTGGGTTCGTGGACATGGTTGTTGACCACGTTCCATCACCTGTTGAGGGAGCCAAGCAGAAGCTCGAAAATTACTACACTGGCCCTACTGACACCAAGACAGCCGAAAGCATGCTCTCTTGCGACCAGGATGGTCCTCTTATCGTTCATGTTACGAAATTGTTCAATACCACAGACGCAACTGGATTCAACTCATTCGGTCGTGTCATGAGTGGTACAGCACGTCCTGGCCAAAAGGTTCGCGTACTAGGTGAGGGATACACGATCGAAGACGAGGAAGACATGGTAGAAGCCACTATTTCTGATGTCTGGATCGGTGAATCGCGATACAACATTCCTACCAGCGGTGTGCCTGCTGGCAACTTCGTTCTCCTCGGAGGAGTCGATAACTCCATCGTCAAAACCGCTACCATTGTTTCACCTAAGCTTCCAGAAGATGAAGATGCCTACATCTTCCGTCCTGTACAACACTTCTTTGAGTCTGTATTCAAGGTGGCTGTTGAGCCTATCAACCCTTCCGAGCTCCCGAAGATGCTTGATGGCCTCCGCAAAGTCAACAAGTCATATCCTCTTATCACTACCAAGGTGGAAGAGTCGGGAGAGCACGTTGTTCTCGGAACCGGTGAACTCTACATGGACTGCGTTTTGCACGATCTGCGCCGACTATACGCATCGATGGAGATCAAGGTCTCTGATCCTGTGACGCGCTTCTGCGAGACGGTTCAAGAAACATCAGCCATCAAGTGTTACGCATTGACACCGAACAAGAAGAACAAACTCACAATGGTTGCAGAACCCCTCGATGATGGCATTGCCCAAGACATTGAGAGTGGAAAGGTCAACATCAGAGACCCAGTACGCAAGGTCGGCAAGTTCTTCGAAGAGAATTACGGTTATGATCTGCTAGCCTCGCGCAACATATGGGCCTTTGGGCCTGACGATATGAGTCCTAACATTCTACAAAACGACACATTACCGTCCGACGTGGATCAAAAGCTTCTCAAGAGCGTTCGAGACACGATCCGTCAAGGTTTCTCATGGGGTACCCGTGAAGGGCCACTCTGTGAAGAGCCCATCCGCAACACAAAATTCAAGATCACCGACGTCAGTCTCGCACCAGAGGCAATTTACCGTGGTGGTGGTCAAATAATCCCCACAGCCCGTCGCGCATGCTACAGCAGTTTCCTGATGGCCAGCCCGCGACTGATGGAACCAGTATATAGCTGCTCCATGATCGGCAATGCAGACAGCGTGAGCAGTTTGTACACGGTCCTTGCCAGACGTAGAGGTCACGTCCTCTCCGATGGCCCTATCGCTGGTACACCCCTCTACAAAGTCTCAGGTCTGATCCCTGTGATTGACTCCTTCGGCTTCGAAACCGACCTCCGCATCCACACTCAAGGACAAGCCACACTATCACTTGTCTTTGACCGCTGGAGTATCGTGCCCGGTGACCCTCTGGACAAGAGCATCAAGCTAAGACCGCTGGAACCTGCTTCTGCACAAGCAACTGCCCGTGACTTTGTGCTCAAGACACGTAGGAGGAAGGGTCTGGCCGAGGATGTCACGATCAGCAAGTTCCTCGAGCCTGAGTTGTTTAGGAGTTTGAAGGAGAGTGGTATCTTGGACCAACCTGCGTAGAAAAGTTACGAATACTTGTTGTAGAATACAGGGCAAATGATTATATCTTCACACCTGCATATCAAACACATTATTGTCTTTTATTTCATCTCAGCCCCCTCTCGTCTTCTCCTAACTCTCCTTTAGGTGTCCTCACGACAGCGCCCTTGAACCCTTCGCTTAAATCCATCTCATCGGCTCCCAACTGCTCCATAGGGTCCTTACACAAAATCCCCAACAGCGAATCTACGGTATCCCTCACTCTATCCGCAAACTCCTTGGCACTCAAATCTTCCTTGCCTATCCAAGCTCTAAAAGCAAAACAAGCGGCTTTGTAGACGTGGTGATACAGTAACTTGTACTCTTCATCTCTAGCCTCTTCCTCTGGATCCACCGCCTCCGCCGCCAACGTCGAAGTAGACACCCGTTTCTTTCTCTTCGAAGCGCTGAAGCCCCAGACACGTAGGCCAGCCAACACAACTTTAGACACCATATCTTTATTTTTCTGCTGCAGGACTTCTTGCTCTGAAGATGATGATGTGGCAGGTGCGGGAGTTGCTCGCGATAACCCTGACGCTACCCGTTTTGTTTCTGGCAGCGTGGGATCGCGGCGCAGACTTGCTATACTCGGGCTGCGGCTTTTTGGTCGTGTGAGGAGGGGTACGGAGCCCCTGCTTGCTTCTGACTTTAGACGTGGCAGGGAAGGCAACAAGGAAGGACTGTTTGAGGGTGCGGCTGCGGCTATTGAGGCCCCTGAGTGTCGGTTTCGGCGCGAAGAGGCGGCGGAGAAGGTGGAGTCGAGGGCGGTCTTGCGTTTTTGGCGGAGGGTTGGTTCGTCCCAGGGCCGAGGGATGAAACGACCGTCTATTGTGCTTGGATCTGAAGTCCCCGGGACTGGAGAGGTGGGTGGTGTGATATCCGTATCGTTGAAAAGTAATAAATCAGAGGATAGAGGAAGAGCATAGAGTCCGAGTTCCTGGCTTGATGAAGAAGCTTCATCGTGTGATGGCGAGGCAAGGTCTTGTTGGACATGCTTTCTAGCAGCATAAAAGAGTATCTCCGTTATCCGCGGCTGAAATGTTTTGCTTGCATCAGCGACTTTTACTGCAGCTAGAATGCCCAAAGGTGATTCGACGGTAGCGCTCTGCCACCATTCTTGCCCTTGGGGTTCTGCATCGTTATTGCTGAGCAGTAGATTGCTGAACCAGGTTCCAGTCTCTTCATCTGCGGTCCAGACATCTAGTCGATTTCCACATATCAGGTGTAATGGTATCCGCGTGGTATCGACATGAGAAAGAAATTGCAAGGTGCAATCGTTCGGTAGTCCATGTTTCGCGGAAGGCGCGCTTATTCGTACATNCTGCATCTCCTTGAGCATATATTTGCATGGTTACAAATACTCTGAAGTCTTACCTCGTATCTCATTGCTATCATCAAGTCGTAAATTGCCATTCCAAGTGTCCATCATTGGGTATTATCATGAAATGCTGGCTTTGAACATCAATGTTTTTCGAGGTGACGTGATGGAGACGCGTCGTTTCCACTCTTGTCCCAAATAGGCAACTACAAACCATGACTCCAAGGAAAAACACTCGACATCTTGAGAAGGAAGCCTTTTATAAGACATGTGATACTTTTCCGCCCTGTATTCTTGTCTCCCTGTTATTGTTCAACTTTGATAGTGTAGCATATAAATGCACAATAACTTTTTGAATCAAAGCAATGTCCAAGGAGAGACACCATCTTGTAGCTATCTGTATGGTCACTTATCTGATTCGGCAAACGACTGTGCATTCTTATAGCATACTATAGCACATCGGAATGGGAGAAAGATTATGACATCTTCCTACATAGAGTCATAAAGTTTCTACCATACGAATCTAATGCTACCTAATATTCAGACACAAGCTCCGGTGACCTCGTGAACAGACTACTCACTTCTGCTATGACCGCGCAGTCTCGTCCTCGCACTACTTCTGAGCCGGTCAGAGTTGAATCAGCAGATGAAACTAAGCCTAAGCACATATCGAGGAGGACCAGTAAAGCTCTTAAAGAGCTGATTTGATGGAATGGCATTGCTTTACGAATTTGCTGGAGTATGAACCCAAAAATGAATCGATGAACTTGAAACAACTTTTGCAATTGTGCCTTTTGACTGGTTTTTGTGCTCTGAGCAGAAATTTGGCAACAAGTGCGTCGGCAGTAGACCGTCGTCTTGTCGGCTTCCTGCTTTTTCCTGCGCTTCACAGTCGGCAAAGCGATGTACCAACAATCACAGAGGAAAAGAAAAATTGAATAAGTATTGGGTATGTACGCTGCTCGCTCCATTTTTACAGATTCACAAAGAACGCCGACCATGCAAAATGCTCCCCTCCTCCTGTTCATTGTCATTGCCTGACGGGGATGACCCATCGTTCGTCTTGGTCGTCTTCCAACTCATCAGAGTCCCATCCATCTTCCTCGTCACGAACAGCCAACTCGACGAAACGCCTAAACGCTGCGGCAGCTGCTGCGTCGATCTGTTGCTGGTTTTGAGGGACTTGCTGGTGTTGAGCTGCGGGACCTGCTCTTCTGCCGTCTAAAGCGGCCACCCTTCCACCTCGTGCGCGTCTTCCTCCACCTCGGCGTGCTGGCTGCGGTGCGACCTCTGCTGCTGGTGGTTGTATATTATTGTCTTGAGCGGGCTGGGCGGCCTCGGCGGCATTGTCCTGAGCATCAAGCTGTTCCGCAAGCTCTCTTGCTGCAGCTTCATCCTCTTGCCGTTGCAAGGCTTCTGCTTCTTCTCTGTCTGCGGCCTGGGCTACTGCTAGAGCCTCTTGCTCCCAACGCCGCGCACCAACAAAAGCAGCCTCCTGGCCCTCATCGCCCTCTTCCAGCTCCCACAACTTCTGATAACACTCTGTACCTGGCTTGTTGAAGTGTTGGTACGGATTATCGGGGCACAGCCATGCGCCGCACAGATAGCAGAAGTGAGTAGCGCATTGAACGCAACGCATGTGGTTACAACCCATAGTCTTCTGTGTGGGGCTGCTGCAGGTGGGGCATGGCGAGGTATGCGTGCGTATATAGTCGTAGCTGGCCTTCTCCTCCTCTGACAACTCCGATGGGTTGCGAGGCCAGCAACGTGCGAAGTCGCCATGCCAACCTGCATAGCAAGTTTTGCAAAAGGCAAAGGTGCACTTGCTGCAAATAGCCAACCGGTCAGAGGGAGAGTGACCCTTCTTCTCTGTGACATTGTCGTCATTGCCTTCGTCCTCACTCGATGACTCTGGGTACAATGTCAGGTCCTGTGGTAGAGGTGGGTATTTGGTGCTACGAGCAGGACCCTGGCACCAGGTGCGCGGGCAGTAGACGGTTGTTTTATCGGCTTCCTGCTTCTTCTTGCGTTTCATGTCGACAAAGCGACGTACCATGGGCTCTTCGAGGCCCATCTCGAGTAGCTCTCTCGGGTGTAGTGTCTTTTCCTTTCTCCTTCTCTGCTGCGCAGCAGGCGCCTGAGGCGCATCCTTGCCACATGTGGGATCTAAGCACTGCACTCTTCCAACGTCACCCTCGGTAATGCAGTTATTGTAGAAGTCTTGCAAGCAGGTTTGACAAAAGACGTGACCACAGCGACGCATGCGATAACAGGAAGAGCCCTTTTTGGGCTCTAGGCAGATGCCGCAGTCGAAGGTGCCAGCGTCAAACACAGCCTTCTTGGTGTGAGCGTTGTAGTCGAGCAGAGCAGGCTTCAGAGACGGCGACAGGTCGAGTCCGGTGGTTTCTAGGTCGAAGGCCTGCTCGGCTTGTTGTTGTAAAAAGTCGATGTAGGAGAAGAGAATCTGGCAACGACCATACTCTTCCCATAGCTTCTCGCACTCACTTTCCAGCTCTTTCAATTTATCGTCGGGTAGCCATTGTGGAGTGGTGGAGAGGGCGATCTTTGGCGGATTCTCGACAGGGTAGCCTTCAGGGAGGGAGAGCCTCAACTGGAGCGGTGGGAGGTGTTCGAGGCGATGTACATGGTCAAGGTGAGGAGCGAGGGAGGTAGATTTGAAGTGGCCGTTCTCCGAGTCGGGTGGGGAGGGCGGTGGCGCTGAGGGAAAGCGCAAAGCGAGAGGATTCGAGGGATTGACGGGGAGATGTAAAGAGGCGGCAAAGTGATCGTTTGCGTCGACGAGCAGTTCGGGGTAGATGGCCGAGATGGTCGACAATTCCTCGTCCCTTTCGTCTTCAATGTCCATGGTGCCCGAATCGCAGTGACTCGTTCGTGGCTGGGTGCTATGAGCAAGTCATAAGTGCAGGTGAGCCGCGTGGTCACAGGTATATATACGGGCGCAAGGTATGGCAGGTATGGCAGGTAATGGAAAGTGAAAGTCGGGTGTTGCAAGGGAGTAACAAGTGTTGGGTGGCGCGGTGAATGAGTGATGGCTTTGACGGTGTCTTGGTTTCGCCTCGGTGACGGCTGGCAGAATCTCACCGCCTGGTCAGCACCCGGGCCGAAGCGTCTTATCGCCGGCCCGCCGAAAGGCTGAAGGCTGCGTGCTGCCGTGTTTCGTCAGAGGGTGCGAGCTCCCAGATGCAAGCTGCTCGTCGGGTGTCTCGTGTGTCTGTCACTTGTCACCAACATTTCTGAAAGAGACCAGTCACCATGGAAGACCCTCCGTTGGCCTCGCTCTCGCTGACCCATGTCCATTACGTGAGATGCCGCGTGCCTCTACCCGACCCATACGAAGCAGCTAATTCTCCGTCTCAGAATCCCAATGACCCAATCGCACACGCCTGCGCCTTTCTAGCCCTCGTGCCTCAAGCTCTGTGTATCACATATGCCACTCTAATATGGAGCACTCGCGAGGCTGAAGTCGGCCTCATGTTTGCTGGTCAACTGGCCTGTGAAGCTCTCAATTGGCTCCTCAAGCGCACCATCCGGGAAGAGAGGCCAAGCCGTATGCATTCTCACACCCTTTCGCAGCCCATCTTCTTACTCACTCTTCTCCAGGGCTTNACTGGCAAGGGCTACGGCATGCCCTCATCGCATGCACAGTTCGTCTCGTACTTCGCCGTCTCCTTGACCCTGTTCCTCATGTTGCGACACAACCCTCACGCTCCCAACACCTCGACCACCCACATCCCAACTTCTACCTTTGAGAGACTTGCCCTGTCTGTCTTGGTCATCGCCGGTGCTGCTGCCGTCGCCCAGAGCAGGATATACCTCAACTACCACACCGAGAGACAAATCCTGGTCGGCTGTGTCGTGGGCGCNTTCTTTGCCGTCTTCTGGTATCTTGTGACAGCATACTTGCGCCGCTCAGGCTGGCTGGATTGGGTGCTCGACACTTCAATCGCCAAGTTCTTCCGACTCCGAGACCTGGTCGTCTCCGAGGATCTGGTTGACGCTGGCTGGGAGAGGTGGCAGCAGCGTAGAAGCAAGAGAAGCGAGCAGAAATCTAGATAACTGTACATATGCATACACATGGTGTCAAGATCAGCTGTAAAGACGCACAGCTCTTTCGTGAGCAAAAATGTGGCCATGGAGATGCATGAAAAGTGTCGTGCAGTGATAGTCTTTGGCAGAGAAGAATTTTTCTCATCCTCCAGGCCAACTGCGCCTTACTGCTGTTCAGACAGAGTGAAATATTGGGAGAGGATTGGCGCATTCCACCAATCAGCAAGAAATAACATGTCCTCCTCCGCGCCCATGGGGCCCGACATCGCGTTTTAGTCGGCCGTTCACATGTACGCAAGAGCCAACAACTCCACAGTGCCCGCATTTTCCTCGAGAGATGGCCATCACGTGTGGCTCTTTCGGAATTCCAATGCGACCTACGGCCACACACGGCCGGAGTCCTCGACATGCTTCGGGTATAAAGAAGACTCACTCAGTCTGTCCAGCTTGCATCTGTCCCTCGTCTTGTTGCTGTACTCTCCGTCCCTCGTTGCTCCCGTCTCTTCCCACCAACAAGTCTAATACCTCTAAACTTTCCTTATCGTTATCGGACCCTCCTCACCACTTACTCGCCGCCGTGCATCGGAACCAATCACGTCGTTGAAGATTCAATTTTCCTCGCTCTTCCTCTCTTCAAAATGTCCAGCTTCAGCGTCCCAACTCTAGCATCACAATACAAGATGGCTTCAGATCACTCCTCGCCCTATGACACCTTCAGACATCCTCTGGAGCTGCGCTATGCAAGTGCGTAAAATCTTCACCCCGCCAAGCCCGATTGAATCATCAATGATGATGCCCTTCCACACGGCCAATGCCTTGAGTCAATGGTATACTGATTCAATGGCCGCTCTACAGGCAAGGAGATGAAGCACCTCTTCTCTCCCCGCATGCGCGTCAGCACCTGGAGACAGCTATGGATCTGGCTGGCCGAGTCACAGAAGGAGCTTGGTCTTTCCATTTCCGATGAGGCCATCAACCAGATGAAGGTCAATCAGATTGTCCAGGATGATGAGTTCAAGATTGCNCGCAAAGGAGGAAGAGAGAAGAAGGTCAGTACTTTTACTTTTCGTGACTTCAAATCTGGTGTTTTCGTGACGTATTTTGTGCTGCATGCGTGTGATCCACGTTTTCTGGGCTTTCAGCACGAGTCGCCTCGTCACAGGCAATCTTGCGATATATGCTCTATCGTGGAAATCATAGTCCTGACTTTATCTTCTAGACACGATGTCATGGCATGGGTCCACACATACGGTCTTTGCGCTCCTGCCGCTGCTGGCATCATCCACTGGGGTGCCACTTCATGCTACGTTACAGACAACGCCGACCTCGTCCTGATGCGTGACGGGCTTGACCTACTTCTCAAGAAGATGGCCACTGCTATTGACAAGCTCTCCGCTTTCGCCATGCAATGGAAGGACCAACCCTGCCTTGGCTACACTCACCTTCAGCCCGCTCAATTGACCACCGTCGGAAAGAGAGCATGTGTCTGGATCCAGGACTTGTTGATGGACCTCCGGGCTATCCAGAGAGTTCGTGATGAGCTCTGCTTCCGCGGTGTCAAGGGTACCACCGGTACTCAGGCATCTTTCCTCCAGATCTTCGACGGTGACCACGCCAAGGTCGAGAAGCTTGACGAGCTCGTTACCGAGAAGGCTGGTTTCGCCGGCTGCTACCCCATTGCCACTCAAACCTACTCCCGTAAGGTTGACCTCGAAGTTGGCAGCGCCGTCTGCAACTTCGGTGCCACNTGCCAACGTATCTCAACCGATATCAGACATCTTGCTTCCTGGAAGGAGATTGAGGAGCCCTTCGAGAAGGACCAGATCGGTTCTTCCGCCATGGCTTACAAGCGTAACCCCATGAGATCCGAGCGTTTGACCTCTCTTGGTCGTCGTCTTGCGAACCTCCACGCTGACTTCATTTCCACTTACGCCTCGCAATGGATGGAGCGCACTCTCGACGATTCTGCCATTCGTCGTATTGACATTCCCGAGATGTACCTGTGCGCTGATGCCCTGCTCATTCTCATGAACAACATCTTCAGCGGTCTCGTTGTCTACCCCAAGCGCATCGAGAACCGTATCCTTGAGGAGCTTCCCTTCATGGCTACGTAAGTATTTCTTTTTCGCATACAATCCAGTTTCTTTGCTGACTTGTAACAGNNTGAGAACATCATCATGGCCCTTGTCAAGAAGGGTGTTTCACGCCAGGATGCCCACGAGGAGATCCGCGTCCTCTCCCACCAAGCCTCCGCCTCCGTCAAGCTGGAGGGCAAGCACAACGACCTCATCGAGCGTATCCGTGCAACACCTTTCTTCGAGCCCATCATCGGAGAGCTCGACGCTCTGCTTGACCCTTCAACCTTCACCGGCCGTGCTCCTCAGCAGGTCGAGAAATTCTGCGGTCCCGAGGGTGATGTCGAGAAGGCCCTCGCCAAGTACCGTGCCGAGGGTATCGAGGAGAAGGTCGGTGACATTATCCTTTAGATGTGTCTCTCTTTATGATAAGGATTGTTTTTACTTGCTATGAGACGCTGGAATGATTGGGGGAGGTTCACAAAAAAGTCACGGTAAATATTACAGCAAAAAGTCACCCATGTACCTAATTATGAACATTTTGCAACCTGCACTCATCTTTCTCGCTCCTGTAGAACCCACTTCCTGCCTCCCCGTACGTTAAAGTATGCCCTATTTGTTGATAGTACCGTGCTTTTTTATGGTTATGGGTTCTACCTACTTTGGCACATCGAGAGGTTGGATAACATTTGTCCATGTTCGGGAGTCACCTAGGACGGTGATTGATTCATTTTTCTTCCTGACAAATAATACGACGGTCGCGCTAAGACGCGTGACGAAAGCTTGGCGTGTGCCGAAGTCTCAAGGCTCCAATGCGACAACCAAGTTCGAACCACATCAACAACCCATCTTCAATCTCATCATCGTTATCGTCGCAAACATATTGCTCACACTCTGATACGGCACCGACGACTTGTACACCGCTCTCAGTGATCTTCAGGATCTGCAAGCCAGAGTTGAAGGGTGTTACAGGCCGCTGGGCTGTCTTGCTTGTTGATTCTTCTCTCTACCGTCTGCACCGGCGACTCGCTCACCAACTATACTTCAGCTCACGCTAGAAGGGTGAAGCAGGAAGCTGGGTAGTTACGGAGGGGTCTTAGAACTGCGCGGACCAACATACACGACCTACATCGAGTCAGGGCTGCTCGAGACATCCCAACAAAGCCCGGGTGGGAGGGAATCTCGCTTTATCGAGGGCCTTGTTGGTATTGAACCCTTTTCGTTGAACTGATTGTTGTAGGAGGAGCCAAGCATGCCCAAGGGGAAACGATCCGCTCGAGCCTCGTGGCTGTTTCGCAACAAACCAGCTGTAGCCTCAGCCAACAATACCTTTGGCCGCTTCAATGTCTCGATCAATCATGATGAATCCAAAGCCGAAGGCTCCATTGCTATACAACATGCCGTCCATCTCGAAGGCTTCCCTTCCGAACAGACCCTTGACCTTGTCTTGCGTCCCGAAAGCATAGTCGCTTGTGAACTGTTTCTTGACAACCATAGACTGCCTCCAGAAGTGCTCAACCTGATCCCGACGAACCGTAATGACATATGGAGTCTGTCGTTGACGATGCATACTCCTGGCACTGTTATATGTCCTACAGCGCCCCTCCCCTTGTCGTTCATATCGACCAGCTTCGGACAGCAATTTGCTACCTTCGCTCATCTGTGTCGAACAACAAAACTCCAAATATACCTAGGCAAAGACCAACTGCAGGCAGAGCATCGTGTGCGTCTCGAGCGCTTCGCTTCTGCCATTGCCTCCCGCAAACTCCAAGCCAATCCCATCGACCTACGAAGCCTTGGTGGCGGAGGTGGAAAGCAAGAGACAACATGGAACTATATACATCGGCCTCTGGAGGAAGAATCACAGGCAGAAGTCGGTGCTGCGAGGAAAAGAAACCGTGTTGGTGAGTTTCCATAGATCTCTTTCCTCTCAATCCTCCATTTGCTGCAGCATACATCGTCTGTAGCTATAGAAATGCACAAAGGTTTTCAAAGAACACATGTTGCCCGAGAGGGCCGATGATATGTTGCCTCTCGGTGGGAACTGCTTTGTTTGGCAACACTATTGCGCATTTTTATAGTCCACACATCCACTCTGTATCTCTGTGGCATGAGCGTCGGAGTTACAGACTTGTGCACGTAGGGAGTTCGGATTTGATAAACATTTCTGACGTGCTATGTAGATTCAGACAGCCAGCAGCAGTCGGGAGAGCCGTCTACAAAAATACAAAAGTTCTGGGACGTGGTGCCACCAGGCTCCCCCACGGAAGTAAACACACCAAGTTCGCGACATGTTACCCCTACTTCTCCCTTCATGTCGCCAACAATCGAGAGGTCACTCGAAGACGACCCAAGTCCATCCATCACAGGCGAAAGGTCCGACCTCAGGCACAACGAAGAGAAGAGACCAGGCTTACGAGCCTACACACCACCCCCTGCTTACCCAGCAGGGCTTGAAGCTACCTGCACACCATCACCTGCGCTTGGAAAAACAAGTTCGCCAGCCTGGGGATCTAGTATAGAGATCAAGCCCACGTTCCTTCCCCCTCGATCAGCAACTCATGGCTTCGCAGCTTCNCCTGAGCTTACTCAAGCCTTAGGCGGTATACTCCAGCAAATGCTACCCAACATCATCGAAGGAGCTTTCTCTTCCATCATAGGTCCATTAATAGATGCCCGTCTCGAAGCACTAGTAACCCACAAAATGGAAGCCCTGGTGCGAGAAAAACTACCCCTCCTCACCCACCGCGCTCTCCACCAAAACATGGAAAAGTTCATCGACGAACTCGAAGACGGACACAAGAGAGCCGAAGTCGAGATTGCAGAGACGGTCGACGAAGCCAAGATTGAGCTCAATGAAGCTCGCGATCGGGGTATTGACGATATAGAGACTTGGGCTCAGGAACGCTTGGGCGAGTTTGAGGGTGACGTGGATGAAGTTACCAAGTCTGCTGTTGAAGAGTTGGAGGATAAGACTATGGTTTTGAAGGAGCGATTGGATCAACACTTCAGAGGTCAGTGTAGGAAGATGAGGAGGGTTCATGAGGGTGTGAGAAGGAAGTCTATATAGCTTTCTAGATAGTGTTTTGTCTCCAACACGTTTACTGTTGTCAATCATCAACTGACGCAATACAGATGACAAGAAGTCTCAGTATCGACATCGAGAGAGCTCGGGATTTTCCTCTTACCTTCCTGTCGAATGATCAACTTACACATTCACTTTGGTCGAGGTCTCAAGCCTTGGCTGTTTTTGTTGTTGACTCCTTCTTACCTTGCTTTAGGGCAGCACTAGTTCTCTAGCAACCGACGACCACCTTTTCACAAATTTCATCATTACTGCGTATCTTTTACCGATACTCTCCTCGGATGCAAGCAATGACTCGACAAATCTACTGCCATATCTGTGGCGGGCTCGTTCTTGGAATGCGACGACACTTGGGCTGGGGGCGAGTCGTCATGCTGAGCACAGGACATTGCACTCAAGATGGTATCGAGATTGATGAGTTTTATGCCCTATGGGTTGCGCCAAAACGGCTACCGATCTGGGTGAACATCCGCCTGGAGAAGCTGACAGAGGTCTGCTTCGCTTTCACTCGTCCTACAATTCCTATGCGCGCACATATTTCTTGTCGGAATGGGATGAGGAAGTCGAGCCAAGCGTTACCATCGTGCCATCCAATCATTCCTCACTCCTTTAGGTTGTATACCTCCATCTCACCCGTCAGGCCATATCCCTCCATCTCTTCCTCCAGGGTTTGAGTCGTTGAGACCCCAAGAACAGTTGTACGCGAGGGTACACTGCTGCGGTTTCCCCCTCGTCGTTCATCTCCTCCAGGTTTCTCGTCGCTCACAAAACCAGCTTCTCCCTCGAGATGATCTCTTACATGTTCAAAACACGGGAGCAAACAGCTTCTCCGGGAAACAGCGAGGAAAATCAATGCAGACTGAGAGTCTGAATGTTGTGGTCCGGCTCGAATTTTCCATTCAACTTGGGCATTTTCGTACTGGTATCGGTTCAACAGCTACACGCGATTGTATCATCGTGAAAACAGTCAACACGATGGTTCTGAACACTTCTTCAGATCAGAACTTTCACGCCAAGCCCTCAAACAGCTTAATTTAACTGGGAAAGATGGCAAAGATAACAATAATTTTGAAGGAAGTATTACTTTGACACTTCGTCGGCGCATGAGGAATGCATAGTTATGCAAGTTGTGATCGTCGTTCTTGGCAAGTATTGATGCTATTCTCGTTTGCAGATCAAACATTCAACCTCTATCTCTACCATGCTGGGCAACGTGGTGACGACCCATGTCTACGCGGACATATCTTTTGTCCGCAGATCCATATTTTCTTCCTAGATAACCTCTCTTGTTGCGTCGAACCCTACCCCTTCTTTGACGCAAAAGTTCAATCACCCCTCTACTGAGGTCTGATAACATGCGGTGGTCATGCATGAAGCACCAGCAGCGTGTCTGGGGTAACTCAAACTAGCTGCTGGCTTCAGGTATATGAACCGTCTGTATCCATCGACGCCCTTGTAAGATGTTGTGTGGAGCTCCCAGCCTTTCTTGGAGCCCTGATTCCAACTGCAGCAGATCACACTTGAGGCCGATCTTTGGTAGGGGTAGTGACTGACTAGAACGAAGCGGCGGTATGCGATAGATTCAATGCCCTTGACCGATCACCAAGGATGCCTGCTTGCTGTTTCAGCACAACTCGTATCGTTGTTCACTTACATCAGAAAACGTGACGTTGGTACCACGCATCGTAATGTGGAGCAGGAACGAATCAGGCATATATACCCTGCAGTTCTTGCTGTTCTCAAACTCTCACATTTGAACAATCAAACAACCAAATTCACCTCTTTCCAAAAACATCCCACACACACATCAACATGAAGGCCTCTACCATCTTCACCGCCCTCGCCGCAGTCCTCCCTGCATTTGCCGTACCCACTGCTCGCTCTACCAGTGACTCTTTTGGTGGTCTGGCCATTCACTCGGGCTCCCCTATCCACCTCTCTGCCGTAAATGCGAATGGCAACGCCTTCTGGCTCAACAAGGAGACACACTCTTACTGTCCCAACACAACCGTCGCCTCCTGCCCCGAAGGCAAATACACCTACTTTAACAACGGCAACAACACCCTCTCCCTCAGCGTCGAAGTCCCCGGCGGTCAGCGCGTCTATGTCGCTGAAGATGGCAGTCTCGGCTACACCATTCCTCACGGCAGCGTTGGCGGTGGTCAAAATGTCAGCTACACTGGTTTCAGCTTGAAGGACAGTGGTAT
The DNA here is from genome assembly GCA_903853725.1 of Aureobasidium uvarum. NCBI lineage: Eukaryota > Fungi > Ascomycota > Dothideomycetes > Dothideales > Saccotheciaceae > Aureobasidium > Aureobasidium uvarum. The sequence goes on from CAINUL010000015.1 coordinate 1,827,099, forward strand.
CCATTTGCAGTATAAGAACAGCGATTGGATTGCCGTGCCTGTTGACGGTGCGTACAAGGTTTATGCTGCCGCTGCTGAGAATGCTCCCAAGAACGGTACTGGCTTCTCCTTCAGAGTGCAGTCTGCCAATGCCACTTTCGGTGCTTGGGAGTATTAAAGAATACACCTGTTTCACGACGAGCAAGACTGTGTTTTGCAGAGAAGCACCATCACATAGCATAGATTTGTCCTCGAATTAAACTCGACTCAAAACATCCAACTCACCACCGTACTACTGTTTGGTCGGCATCTTTAGGGGTATTTCTGATTCTGCATATACAATGTTTGCTTTGCCGATGGCGCGTCCTGAGTTCGAGATCTGTGAAAATGGGTAAAAGCCCTGCCTTCGGTTGCTCGAAAAGTCCAACTTTGTCGATATCACCACTACATACCCATCTTCTCCATCTTGTAACTCCGTTGACTTTCGATGCCTTGACTTGCCGTAAAGAAAACAATCAACAGACTCATAGCCGTAAACTACAATAAGAAACAGTTGCTCATTTGCAGGAATCATCCCATCTCCAAAGAAGACCCACCAAGCTAAGTTTTACCACCGAAGAAAAAAGATTCTGAAAATCTGCATCAATTGGCCCTCTGCGTCTTTTCTGCACAACCACAGGATCCAGGAAAACAAAAGAAGAATGTCAACTGGATGTATAGGAATAGCCGAAGGCGGGGCTCGAACCCGCGACCTTGAGGTTTGGAATATCTGATAAGATAAGAGCCACACGCTCTACCGATTGAGCTACCCCGGCAGGTCTGATTNNGATCAAGTTGTGTGACACAACTGGCTCGTTGACTTGTGGTGTGAATACAGCTGGACCAAAATATATACCTCAATTTTTGGAGGCAGTGTGAACGTACCACGACAGAGCCTCTTAGATCATACGATTTCGCTGAATAATGTGATCATGAAGAACACTGGAGTATACAATCAAGTACTAATATTGAAGCAGATCTTATTCTTGTGACCGGCTGCCTCTACGTGTTTTGTGGATTCGTTGTGCTGCAGTGCAGTACTCTCACAGCATCCGACAGGTCTCCTTCGAAATATTATAGTGGCAGTATGTGTGTGCTTACAGATACACTAGTTCTACATGAATACTCAGAGATGCGATGACATACACCTCAGAGGTAGTTGCAAGTATTAAACCATCAGATTGCACATTGGTGCAGTCGCAAAGTAGTTGATCAGGGTCATACCAATAGCAATTATACTTTTAGAAAAAAGAAAACCTAACCTAACGAACGTGAGAATCCAGCAAACCTCAGTAACAAGCATTCAATAGATTTGATTTCCAAATTTACATCCATCACGACTGTTAAACAGTAGGTAGTAGGGATTAAAAAGTAGAGACATGGAACAAAACTTCAGGCTGATTTCAACTCAAGAATCTTGGATCGAAAAGATTCGATTGAGCAGATAATCACCGTGATACAATCACATCAAAGTAGCAAAGATGTGCGCATCTCATCTTTACTAGTAGCAGCGGACGGGCAAGACCATGGGTGAACATGCAGGTGGCCGTAAGTCATGCTCTCCGATCCAGGTCAATTCCGGGCTTCACACAGAGATCTACCACTTTTTTCCATTCGGTCTTTTTACGTTGGCAAAGACCACAACATAAAACCTAGATGCACGACAATATGCGCTTTCGACACTACCAAGTGCCTGCAAGCCAAAAGATTCGTGTTGCAGGCTCCATGAAACCAAAAAATCACCATTTTTCCGATCCCTTCCTCCCAATTTCTCACTCACTCTCCCGATACCGTCAGCGATGCAAAAGAGAGTCGTTCTGACTCGATCAGACAAAACATACGACGCCTAAGAGATTCGAACTCTTGCTCCCGAAGGAAATAGATTTCTAGTCTATCGCTATAACCACTCAGCCAAAGCGCCAGGATATCAAATTGATGAGAGGGGCACCAATAACACTCCTCGGCTTTTCACATGAAACCGTCAGGAGCGGTGTATCATTGAGGCACAGTGTCGTTGAGTTATGTCTGGAGTGTGGTCGAAACCGGTCGGGACTGTGACGAATAGCGGAGGCTTCGTGCGTTGCAACTCGCTAGAATCTGACAGCAGAGCAAGGTCGACTGCTGCTCTTGGATCCACAGCTCGCAAGCAACCCTGTCTCCGTGATCCGCGGCTGCACACAGCGAGGGGCCGTTGCCCCGCATGCCCCACAACGAGGTTCCTCTCTGCCTCTCTGGGGAAGGATGGGCAGACACAAGTCCGCAACTAGCAGTAAGATGCGGCAAGTGAAGGGGATTCGGAAGATATGGCCGCCGAGAACTGCGGGTCTTGGATTGAGATGTGGTGTGGGGCCTTGAGCTCCTCTCAAGAGAAGTGTTGATATGAAAGCTGTTGAGATCTCCATCTCAAGTTTACACGTCCTTCTTGATTTCATCACATCTTTAAAAAGTACGAGTGTGATTGAACAATGGCCGCAAGCGAGATGAAACCAGCATTTGAGAAGGTGAGAGCGTCAAAGACAGGCCAGATTGTTGTATCATGAACTCATAGCCATTATAGGTCATTGTCGTCGGAGCAGGACCGTCAGGACTGCTCTTGTCATTGTTGCTGATCCGAGCCGGTATAAAGGTCCAACTACTAGATGCTGCTCCTACGTTAGACGATCAGCCTCGTGCAGCACACTATGGACCTCCAGCGATTCCAGATCTTCGACGAGCAGGGATCCTGGATAGGATCAAGTGTCAAGGCTTGACGCTCAACACAATGTGTTGGCGGAAGCTTGACCAGACATACATTGCTGGCATGGATTTCAGCGAGACTTTGTCGAATGATCCCGAATATGGTGATGTGAGAACTGTTAGCCTGGCTCTACAAACACTGGACGCTTTGATGTTGGAAGACTTCGAGAAGGAAGGTGGTCAAGTCAGCTGGGAGCATCGTGTTTTGGATGTCCAGCAAGATGGGTCGAAAGTCTGGGTCAAGGTACAGACGCCAACTGAAAAGGAAAAGACCATCGAAGCAGATTATGTCGTGGGATGTGATGGCGCAAACAGTGTCGTCAGAAAGAGCCTGTTTGGAGAGGAAGGCTTTCCAGGATTCACATGGAATCAGAAGCAGATCGTTGCGACGAATGTGAGTGGTTCATCTGTGACGAGGGAACTCTGATTGACCAAAGCTGTGCAGACGTACTATGATTTCCGCAAATTCGGCTACCTTGATGCGAACTTCATCATAGATCGCGATCATCTATACATGGCAGCTATCATCGATGACAAAGGTCTGTGGCGCGTAACGTATGGCGAAGAGCCTGGTTTGACACGCGAACAACTGCTCGAACGTCAGCCGAAAAAGTTCGAGACCATTCTACCAGGAAATCCAAAGCCTGGCGATTATGAAATGGTGAATTTCTCGCCGTATCGCATGCACCAGAGAGTAGCCGACAAATTCAGAGTTGGAAGAGTCATGTTGGCAGCAGATGCGGCACATGTCTGCAATCCTTTGTGAGTTGGCTTGAACTCATGAGAATAAAGTTGGTTGCTAACAGTTGCACAGNNTGGCGGTCTTGGAATCACTGGCGGGTTCGTGGACGTTGGCTGTTTGTACGACTGTTTGTACGGCATTTGGACGCATCAAGCCGATGATTCAATCCTAGACTTGTATTCGGAAGTGCGACGACAGAAGTATAAAGAGATCATCGATCCAATCTCGACAGAAAACTTCAAACGTGTCTTCGACCAAGACCCGGAAGTCGCGGGAGAGAAAGACCACTTCCTAGTTTTGTGTAAGAAAGCAGCCGAAGACAAGGACTTTGCGCGACAGATGCANCTTGGTAAGCGCAACACTTGTCTTCGACATTTTAACAACAAAGACTGACACATGCAGGCATCCTTTGGAATCCGTCATGACTTTACTCAATACTACCGTAAGAATAAAGGCAAGGGTCCTATCATTGATGATGCGAAGTCGGATTTTAGCGCTGAACACATTGAGGAGATTGCGCCAACAGGAGCGGACTGAGTGGTCCGTAGTCGTTCCTTCTACGCGCACGATGTTTCCTGACAGCCAGCATCGCGTAGTCAAGGTTAAAGTGCTACCGTGGGAGAAATTTCAGAAAGAAGAGAATGAGTGTATGAAACTACTATGATTACAAGCTTCGTCCACCTACTACCTGGCATAATCATAATTTTGTAAAACAAGACAAAAGAGAATCTCAAGATACATCTCAAGACATCTCAAAGATCAGCTGTCGTCCTGACTTGGTACGAGTGAGATACCACAATTCCGTTCGTGGTCCTGTCGTCCACTATGTGGTCCTCAACAGTCGATGGTCGATGAGCCAGAATCTCATCCATGCTATCCGTATCGGACTCTACATTGGCTGTCACCTGCGCCTTGTTCTTGTGTCGGTGTAGTTCAATGTCGGCACGAAAGGGATCAAGGTTAGAGCCTTTCCGGCTGTGGTCGGTCGTTCTCTCGTCAGTCCTGAAGTAATGTCCAGGCTTGGAGTCGTGCGTGCTTCCCGAGAAGATACCACGGAAGTAGGTTTCGGCGAAAGGCTTTAGAGTAGGCACACAAGCGCATACGATCGACATCATCGTCTCGATTGCTGANNCCTACAAGATAACGTATAATTAGCATGAAATCTATGTGGATATCGGTACGCTACCACAAGTCATAGTAGGTACCAGTATCTGCCTTGTCGCATCGCAGGATGGCACTTACCAAACGACAAAATCGGTGATAGTATAGGTGAGGTCGGCGTCGCCTTCTTGAAGATAGGCGATAATACTTCTGAGACGGATGATGCTGACAATGCATCCGGCAGAGCCCATGGCAAAAACCAGGGACAAGGTAATCTTCTTTCTGCGAGTGAGCTGGAGATCCCAGACAATTGGAATTGGAAGCGCGAGAATTAGGAGATCGCTGACAGAGTTGCACACAGCGTTGGCGATATCTAGAATATTGTTAGTAGGAGTGTCTGGGACTCAAGCAGTTGCTACGAACAGAANAGCTGGGCGATTGATGCATTTTCCTTCAGCAAAGATGTCNNCCTGGATACAAGTTAGAGGACAATTCTTCCTGGCCAGTAGTCTTGCATGTTCTCACCATTGAAAGTGAACTGGCGTACAATCAAAGATCTCCGTGAGAATACCAGCCACGGAATAGCCAACGGCAAACAAGAAGACAGCCCACCAACGCCATATGAAGTTCTGGATCGGGAAAAGACGTCGATAGAGCAACATAATGGCGATCTTAATGGAAAGCATCGACGAGCTGTAGAAGACCGAGGCGATGAGGTACAGCCGTAAGAAGTGTGGACTGAAGAGGGCGACGGGAACATCATACAGATGCCGGCCCATGCCCAGATGAACCAGAGCCTGGTATAGAGCTATGGCTGTTATGCATATAAGGAGAGAAACAATCATCGCCCCTGTACCCAGAGTTAATACATGGCGCATCACACATGCAATAGGCTCCTACGTACAGTCGTCGTAGCCGACAGATTTGACAATAAAGATTCGAGTGTAAAGCCGAAGCATGACAACAACAATCATGATGACCAGAACGGCTATGTTGGTCGCTGTCTGCTGATAGCCGATGCTGGGAGGATTGATGAAGTTGGGTGTTGTGCCATTCGGAGGTTTGGCTGAAGGCACTTGCCAGTAGTCTACGTTGGGGTCCATGTCGCAACCTCGTCCTGATGGATTATGTCTCGTCGGAGAGCGCGAGAAAGAATTCACTCTACCTTGGGATGGTTGAGAATCTGCGTGAATGAAACGAGGGGCATACTCGCGTTTTGAACCTGATCATAGAGAGTATTTTTACTCGGTCATCAGAAATCGAGAACCACCCTTGGGTCCGTACTCTTCTCACTTTTGGCTGATCTCTGGGGCAAGCGTAAGGACAAGGGTTGATACTTTGCTCTCGATATTGAAGGTGATACTGCGGTCTTTGGCTCGGCTACAAGCGTGAAGTGCTTGTCTCACTCCTTGAGTCAGGTTGTGATCTGGGCGTTGCAGACACTAGAAGCAGGGTTCGATGCGAGTTGAAGCACCGAGATGACATTTAACGGCTATACAACCCATGTTTTGTATTGCAGACATGTAAAGCGTTCACCAAGCGGTATCGCCAGGATATCATTCAACGTGAACATGTTCATCTGGAGTGATGTCCAACTTCCAGTATCCAGGTATGTGGACGCGGGTAGATTGATAGATTAGGCAACCGACATCGCACGAACAAATATCCGCAGGGTTCCTACTGCGGATGCACGGCCCAAGGCGGAAGGACTGAACTCTGACTCTGGAGAAGAGGTGTGTCGTCGCTACGGCCCGTGACACCCTGAGTTTCTCTGAAAGTACCAACGGCGTGATAACAGAGTGTGCAGACGACAGAATGCCCCAATACGACGGCGGGAAAATGTGAGCAAGTGATGCCTAATACTGACCTCTGTCAGCTCGACATCGGGAATGCATCGTTTTGAGAAAAAAATTCAATGTACGTCTTAGTCGGTGAGAGTGTGCAAGAGTGGTGTCTGTCAGGCAAAGTTGTGGAGACATGCGGTTTTGACAGAAATGTCCCGCTCTCGACGCGTCGTGCTGAATTTGACGGCGCTCGTCAAATCTGTCTTCCTTTATCAAACATGTGCTTCATCAACGTCAAACCGAAAGGCTGAGATGTTATCAAAGCTACCGATCCAGAGTTGAGGCAGGTCCACTCATCTCAATCGATCCTGACTGTGAGGACGAACAAGCTCGCATTGGTCGCTTTCAGGCCGAATCAAGCGGATAGCGTAGACGGGAGCTAGATTGCGAAATAGATGAAGGTGAGGTCAGTCGTTTCTGACTTGACAAGGCGGCAATTCTCGGCATCTGCAACCTTCTTTGGCTGTTCTACGCCACGAACAACTGGCGGTATGGAGTTTATTTGACAGGTGTTTGGGTCGCGAGTCAAGTCCTAAGGCGTTCAAACTGGAGTTTGCTGATCTGGAGAGAAAACCTGTGCTCATCCGTGCTGGACCGTCTGTACGAAATACTGCATGTTTAGGCGATACATTATCATGGCCTCAAATCTATATAGACCTTCTGTCTTCTGGAGAGCCTGAGTTGACAACTGCACATGTTCATAACAATCTCCATTGTGGGAAACGGGATAATAGTATATCTATCCTTGCACACCTATCAAAGAACGACACTACATCACCATGCGAGGATCCAAGCTCGAGATCTTAGCTGACTTCGCAGCACCGTCGAAGACAAACTCAGAGATCAATTTGCCGGTTCCTGGACCATTTTGGATGCCTAGATGATTGTCAGTAGAGTCTAGAGAAAAGTCAAAATGGACGTCCAACGTACCCCAGCATGTGTGTCCAGCTGCTATCAGAAGACCCTTTACTCCAGTGTGTCCGATCAAGGGTCCGTTGCCTCCTTGGACGTTCGGCAGGTAGCATGCCTGTCGTGCAGTAACTTCTCCGTCTCGCAGTTCATCACTGATACTGCTGACATAGTCGACAACGTCCTGGCATCTCTGTTCGTCTACCTCAACGAGATCGGAAGATTTTGGGAGCGGTACCAAATGGTCTCCCTCACCACAAGCATAAACTTCGTTCTTTGGTCTTGTGTAGATTTCCGGCGAAACATGCTGCTCGCCCCGAGATTNTTTGGCCTTGTCGGTTGCACCTCCGAAACCAGCCGGTAGTTTAATCTCAGTAAATAGAGCGTATGCACTGATCTCGCGAGTTGGGCGGATGGTAACACTGTGGGCTCGAGTAGCCGAGATAGGGGCGTCAGGATACACCTCTCTTGTCCATGGACCAGCAGAGATGATAATGTCCGTTGCTGGAATGGTGACCTCCTTGTTGTTGTCGTTCTTGTCCTCGTAGGTGACGCTCTCCACACCCTTGCCATCCTTGGTATGGTTGATGCTCTTGACTGCGGCACCAACGCGGACGTCCGCACCCTTTTCAGCGGCCAAGTCGACCATGGAGGTGGTGAATTGGTAAGGGTGAACTTGGGCAGTGGTTGAAGGATCTCCCATCTCGTCATACATCCTCAAGCAATCCGGGTGAATCCAATCAAGGTCTTTTGGAATGCCTCTGGCCGCCAGCTTCGCCGACACCTTTGGCGGGTTCTTCTCGAGACTGACGTTGTTCTTTTCTCGGTCGGCAGGTCTTTCGTTCTTTCCATCCATCTCATTGTCTTTACCCTTAACGGTGTCTGTCGGCTTTTGCAATTGACGACCTTTGCAGTCAACCGAGCCACAATGAACCTGTCTGTAACCCCAACGCTCATCACCGCCATACTTGTCGGCTAGTTGCTTGTGCAGTTTGTACGAGAGTGGTACAATGGATGAAGGATATGCCCACAAGGCTAAAAGTCCTCCAGCTTTGCCACTTGCTCCTCCAGCAATTTTTGTCGCTTCCAGAAGAATGACTTTGTGCTTCTCCGGATTATACGAAGGGTGATGAGTTAGGAAATAAGCGGAGGTGGCACCGATAATACCACCTCCAATAATTACGATGTTCTTTTGCTCGTCTCCGGCCATGATGGATTGTCGATGGAAGTGTGTGATCTGGTGTGAAAGGTGACGATTTTGACCTTGAAGGCTAGACGACAAAGTTCTTCTGAGAGAAGCCAGAGTGGCGATAGAAGGACTTACTGATTTCCAGAATCCCAACAGAGAAGGTGGACGAAAACTTGCGAATCGCGTTTCGCCTTACTGTCGCCCGCGCGAGGGTGACGTCAAGCGGGACAATGTTGGTCAGGGTCGCACCCCGCAACGAGCTGTCTCTGTTCCCACTTCCTCAGCTTCTGTCGTCTGCGGTAGTGAGAATTATTTTCTGCATTGGAAGCTGATCGTGTGTTTTATTATCATGTATGTACAATCTGATATTGGCCAAATAGACATCTAAGCATCATGTGCCGTCTTTCGCAGCCAGGCCTTGGTCTTTCCCCAAACACCTGTTGCCATCCTGGCCTTCTGATAATCCTCTTCCTGAACATTGTGCTTCCCCACGATGTTCAAGAAAACCTGATCGAGAGTGGCTTGTGAAACAGCATAGAACTCCATGCCAAGCTCCTCTTTACTTGCCTCCAGCTTCTCAAAGAGCGCACTGATACTTGTACCATTGCGGCCGTCAGTTTGTGCGATTGTCGTTCTAGCCCCTTTCTTGTCATCGATGGAGCCACTGGAGTCGTCCATATCGGAAGCCGGTCGATTCGGCACTTCGAAGCGAATTTGACCATGGAATGAGCGATCCTCGATGCTTGCTGTAGGGAAGTTGCTGCTGATCCAGTCTTTGATCTCGACGAGCTTGGCATCAGTCGTGTGCGGCGCGTCTTTGTGGACGAGGTGAACGTAGTAGGAATCACCGTGCTTGCGACGTAGGTAGTCGCTAGTGCCTACAGCGAGCATTCGCCTGGCCATGATGCCGACGCGATCACCTAGCGCATCTGCCTCTTCCAGACTGTGGGTGGTCAATACCAAGCTGCGGCCAGAGCTGACCGCGGACAGAGTACGCCACATGATTCTCTTTGCACCAGCGTCCATACCAGAGCTACCTTCGTCGACGAGAAGTACCGAAGGGTTGCCTATCAATGCGATTCCGAGGGAGAGCTTTCGTTTATTGCCACCAGAGAGTTTGGAAGCCATACGACTGCGGAAGGCGCTAAGACCGACAGCGTTCATGACCTNGTGACATGTTAGCACGTCGCTCTCCTTATGCTATCTATCTTTAAGTGCACATACCTGTTCCACGTTGTGCTCAACATCCGCAACGCCACGAGCTCTGGCGTAGAAGTATAGATGCTCGGACGCAGTCAAAGAGTCCATGGCGTCAAATTGCGGACATACACCCTGATGCAAACGAGCAGCAGCACGGTGTTTCACGATAGATTCATTCTCCAGAAGGACGTCTCCACCACTAGGGTGGACATCGCCTCGAATCGTTGATATAGTCGTACTCTTTCCAGCGCCGTTAGGGCCGAGCAGTGCAAAGATTTCACCACGCGGCACACCAAAGGCCACTCGATCGACAGCAAGATTACTGCCGTACGATTTGCTGATGTTACACACGCGCAATTCGTCCTTGCAGTCATTGACACGAACCGCCTCGCGGTACACGTCCTCATCGGCATATTCGCTCTCTTCTGCGTCTTGGGAGCGGTTNNCTGTAGGACACAATTAGTACAGTTCCAGTAAAACGCATAAGATACAGCCACAATTGCAGCACTGATAGTGCTTTAAAGTGTTGTCGGAGACATCACTTGGTGGCCGATGTCGAATACGTACCTTTCTGCTAAGGAACGCGGGTCTGTATCCACTATCGTAGTAGACGAGGAATCCAAGAAGGAGAAGAGACTGGACTGTCAGGTAGAGGATTGGACCTCCATAGACGGTGATCCCGCCGGGGTAGCTAGCGCGCTCGTTTCCACGACACAAAATTGAAAACTCGTTGAAGGTTAGCAACAGGGAGCGCAACAAATTCCCTGAAGGTGTTATAAGATTGAGCGTGAAAGAGATGATGTTGACATAGGAATCAATCTTTTCAGTCGGGGCAAACGTGATGGTGGCCATGTAGGCGAGGAAATAGATCAAGAAGAAACAACACTGCATGCCTGCAGCGAAGGCAAACGAGGCCAGCTGACTGGTGACGAACAGAGAGATGACATAGCTGCAGAGCAGAGCTGCCAGGCCGTACAAGAAGAATACGACAAATAGTGTTCCTGGGGCGTAGAGGGCACTATCGCAAATAAGTTAGCATCGGTTCTATCGACTTATCGTGATGCAGGATGTAATGCAAGAGCTAGCAGATATCCATTGAGAGCCTCGGCCATGGCAGGCCCTCAATGAACGCATCCAGTTTTCTGGACGAAATCTTGCATTCTGGCGGCTGAATTGCGTCCAACAAAGATCTTCGCATACGTACCTAGAGACACCAACAAAGATGACAATAGCGACAATGCTGACAATCATCACGAATATAAAGTCGAAAATGGTGTATGCGAGCCAGAGAGGAAAGGCTCTGATACCATTTGAGTAGTGCAGTGCTCGTACTTTGGCAACCCGCTCACTGGTCGGATAGAGAGCGAAGAAGCCAGGGTAAGCGGACATCGCTAGACCAAAGTAGAGGATGAACTGAAGTGTATCTCCAGCTGATGGAGCCCATGGTACCTGGAAGGCTTGATAGGCTGTGATAATCGGTGATCCAAGCAAGCTACTATCCAGAATGTTCTGAGTCAAGATTGCGTAGCTGAGCTCATAGTTGCCCCTCCAAGCGAATAGAGGAGCGCCGCCTTGAGCGTCGAGGAAATAGCCTCCGGGAAATACGCGGCTGTAATTGGCTTGGACGTAGTCGATGAATGCGTCAACACTCGCAACCGGCGCAACAGCGCTGCCGAGCCCAGGGTATAAAGAGTTGAGAAGCGTTGTAGGAACCTGAGAGGCTGGACCAGCGGGGAAGTCCAGAACGTCGTCAAGACTTGCAAAAGAAAGTATATCCTCAGTCGAGCTGGATTCCTCTGGCGAGCAGCTGAGTGGCCTGAACCCCTTCAGAAATAGAGTAACAAGTCCTCCAGCGATAATCGGGATCAGAACAGCAGCCATGTAAGGCAGATAGTTGCGGCGCAGGATAGTAGCACGCTTCCGGAACAGAACCCAAGTCTGTGCGCCGAGCGAAATTCTTCTGCCCTTGGCCAATTCAAGACCCTTTTCCGACTGGAGAGAGGATACGTTAGTTAGCGGCGTGGCATCGTCGTGAAGCGTGTGATCATTGTTGAACTCTGCAGACAATTTGAGGAAGACGTCTTCGATACTCGGTCCGCTGACACGGTAGTCAGTAACGCCAAGTTGTTCAAGACGAGTGACAAATATGGCAGCAGCGCTAGAATCGGGTAGATTGTACACAACGTGATCGGCATGATTGCGGCGAGGTATTGAAGACCAGTCCTGGGGCTCTTTGAACTGATGTTCAGTGTAAATCTTGACACGGTATCCACCACCAAGTTCGTGTTTCAGAGCAACAGCTGTGCCAGTCGCAGCGAGGGTACCTTTAGACAAGATAGTGATGTGGTCCGAAAGTAAATCCCCCTCATCGAGGAAATGTGTCGTGAAAAGCATGGCTCTGTGACCTCGCTCGGCGAGAAGGATATCCCAAACCTTGCGTCGTGATAGAGGATCAATACCTGAACTCACTTCATCGACCAAACAAAGATTGCTACCACCCGTGAGCATCATTGCTAATTGCAGCTTTCTCTTCTGCCCGCCTGACAAGGTCTCGGAGCGAGCGGAGATCTTGTGAGCAAGATCGCATTTGGAGAGCAAATCTTTGTGGTCGTTGCTCTTTCCTTTCTGTCCTTGTGCCTTAAGTTGGTTAAAGTAGTAGACATGTTCTTCACATGTAAGCTTGTCCCAGAGCACATTCTTCTGTGGGCAGATGCCGACACCCCCAGATCCATTGATATCAATGGTTCCGCTTGTGGGTGACTGTAGTCCTGCGATAAGATCCATCATCGTGCTTTTGCCTGCACCGTTTGCTCCCAGAAGAACATGAATTTCGCCAGCACGAATAGTGAAGCTGACGTCGTTGACGGCATGCACAGTCTCCCTCTTGCTTTTGCTGAGTTTTGACCAGATGTTCCTGTAAAGCCAGCTAGGCTCGTACTGCTTTGTAAGACTAGTAATGCGAGCAGTTTCTTTCTCCGCACTGTGATGCATGTTCCTGGCTTTTGATGCGGTACCGTACAAAGCTCTCTCGATGAAGGCTCCAATTAAAGGGTAAATTAGGATCTGTATGACACACAACACAAAGAACACTGAGCCTGACACTCTCCATGGGGCTCCAGGAGGTGGTTCAGAGAGTACGGCAGCCAGATTATCTCTTTGCCAGTAGGCCATGTAGATAATGAATAGCGTAAAGTTCATGGGTGGGAACAACAGAGCCAAGATGACGATCGCACCTGTCTGCTTGGGTGTCTGAACCTGCACAATGATAGCCAGCACTATGCTCACGATCGTGACGGTGATACCAGAAAGTTGGGCCTTTCGGAATAAACTAGCGAAAGCGATGGACCAGGAGCTCAAAGCAAGTCCTGCCAAGATGAAATAGCCAATGAGAATTCCAGTTTCGGAAGATGGATAGTTCAGTCGAGTGACAATTGCACCGGATATGACCCAGCCTGGGAGATAGAGAATGTCGAAAGCAAGATGGCTAGAGAGTAGACGAGCAGCTTGTGGCTGCCATCTTCGTTGATTCGGCATCATTGCTTCAATGAGCTGAGACATGCCAATCTCGCGCTCCGTCGCCATTTGACCTGATGGATGTTAACACATATGACAACAAAGATACAAGCTTATGGTGCGCTAAACATGTGACGCGCATTGCTATAAAATTGCGCAAAAGTCTCGAGGAACGGGATTTACATGAAGAGACGAATTTTTGTCGGTTCTCTTCAGATATATCTCTGTCCTCGATGACAACTGGATTCTTCATGGTGCACACAATGCTTTGTATCCTCATGGAAGGAAGGGGATAGAGAAACTCACCAGTGAGTTGGTAGCAAATACCGACAAAGCCGATGAAGTACGCGAGACCGAGAATGCTGATTAGCGTCCCCATGTACAGTCGTGTGATGTTTCTCTCCCGCTCCTCAGGAGTAGAATCAGTATAAGGGTATTGCTGAGGTAGAGGGATCGAAGAGCCATCCGAGGAGGCGATAGCTGCATCGATTGCATGTTGAAGTGGCAGAGCATAGATCTCTGCATCGTTGTTTACGGTATTCACAAAGATTCTTCCACCAAGGGAGCCATCGGTCCGGATTGTGTAGTTCCACACACCACCATTGCTAGGAGATCCATGGAAGCTCACTGCGGCAAAGCAACCAGAAACTCCGCGAACAGAACTTTTGCATGTTTGCAGAAGCTCGACTTCGCTGGACAATGTTACAGGAGTTTTGCCGCTCGCTCTGACGGTGTTTGACAATTGGTCGATTATGTTTGTAACCTCAGAGGCCTGACCGTTTGCAACAAATGCCACAGTGCTGCGTCCACTTGTTCCTGCATTGAGAGCTTCTTCGAATGTCCGAAGGGTAGATGGAGAACCAACTCCGAAATCTGAGGGCGGTACGAAGAAGTTTTTACAATATGAAATGATGAAGAAGAAGATGATCGGTGCCAGAAATGCGCGGACAGTCGTAGTGAACCAGTGGCGACCCAGTACAATCAAGAGATTCTTTTTCGTCAAGGTCCATGTCTGAGCGAAGAACCCCATGATTATGCGATTGCTTTGCTAGGAAATCGGAATTAGGCAAACATGTGACGCGAGAAGTAGGCAATCAAAAAGTAGATGATACTCGGAGTCGCAGAACATGAAGCACGAATACGGCAGCCTGATCATAGAAGACATACAAACGCTGCCCTCGGGGAGGCGATCTCCAAGGTGTTGACAATGTTCGATTGTCAACTTCGGGCAACGACTAAGCTGTATTGGGTATAGCTTCCTCGGCATCTGAACGCCGAGCGGCTTGTCGCGTGTGTCGTTTCTCTTCGCGTCAAGCTCATCTCGCTTGACGAGAATCACCTTCGAAAGACCTTTTCTGAGGAACAGCATGTTGAGAAGAGCGAGAATTTCATACAGTACAAAGAGATATGCTGCTCTTACTGATGAACGCCCCATACCGAACCTACAGCCTCCATGAGCCGTCGAAAACGGAAAACTCCGCCAAGTCGTCATGCCGCTCGGCGTACGTACGAGCCGCCAAGTCAGAAGCCACAAACGTTTCGCGAGAAATGACAGGGATTAAACTCGACATGATGGATCGAGTACACAGGACAGGAAGATCAAGAACGAAGAAACCAACACATAACTGAACCTATTTGATGAATCGACACCGGCTTTTCCTTATACTAGGACCGCCTCACCAACTGGCAATAGCTCTCGCGTAGGCTCCGTCCTTCCATACTAAAGAGAAGCCACGCTCAGCAATCCAAGGAGCCTCGATCCGAAATACCAGATCGACATTTAACTGGACTCTGGCTGATTTTGAGCGACGATGAATGACCCTAACTTGATTCGAGTATACCAAACTACAGAACTGCTACTTGCTACATTGGCTTTCTCCCAGTCATGAGATACATTGGAGTAAAGAGACCTTCCTTTCCGCCAGCAACCAGAGCATTACCACCAGCCGACAGCTCTCTTGCGGTCTCCGCTGTACCGGAAGGTGCCATTCTAACTCTCTCGAGCATTGAGAGCAGCATCTCCATCGCAAATCGACCAGCCTTCGTCATACGCAATGCACCAAGTACATCCCATAGTCCAGTAGCATAGTTGATGTCGCCACTCAGCGGAGCATACCAAGGTCTTGCATCTTTACGCTCCGCCAAATCCTCATCATGTAGAAGGGTGAATCCTGCCTTTAAGAAGGCCTGCTGTGCTTCCTTTCTGGTCACCATGTTGGAGATACCGTTTCCGCGCTCGATGCCATGGCGGATTGCACGATGAGCTGGGTCGCTCTCGTCGTAGCGGTCTGTCATTACCCACTCGTAGATGCCGACCACTGCTCCTGGTTTGGCGACGCGGTACATTTGCGAGTAAACGCCTTCGAGGTCTGGAGCATGACAAGTGGCTTCGATGGCATAGATGGCGTCGAAAGTGTTGTCCGGGAAGGTCAAATGCTATACTCTAGACGTGAGCATGCGCTACTCTGAGCTGATAGAAGCTACACTGACCATGAAGTTGTTTTGGACGAAAGAGACTTTCTCGGAAAGACCACGCTTGGCTGTAAGTGCAGTGGCTCTCTGGATTTGGTAGCCATTGTTGTTTACTCCGACGACTTTGCAGCCGGTGAATGTGGAAATTTCTCTTGCTGGCCCACCAACACCACAACCCACGTCGAGCACGATAAAGTTGTCTTTGATGCCAATCATGTGTGCAAGGTAATGCTCGTGGCGAGCTAGTGCCTGTACCAAGGATTCCTTGGGAGCGAATCGACAGAGATGGAATGACTCTCCCCAGCCCTCGCAATACAGATCAGTCGCCAAGTCGTAGTAGCTGCGATGCGTCAGATTCGGCGGAGTTTGAACCAGGTTCTAGATGACTTACTTGTTCACGAGAGACATGTAAGAATCTTGTCTGGACTTTCGTGCTTCATCGCTATCCTCGGTCCAGCGTTTGACGTATTCGTCTGTAATAAGACGATGGGCCTGTCCATCTTTACGCAGCATTGAAAGAAAAGCGTTGCGTTCAGTTGCGGATTTGCCGTGCATCAGCCTGGTGAGTTCTTGCTCGTTATTTGGTACTGGTGTAATAAGCATTGTCGATTCTGAAGGCAAGGATGAAGGGAGGAAATGAGAGGTTGATATTGTTATGATCCATTACCTCGCACGGGCGAGCACCTCCTCTATATAGCCCCTCGAAGACTCAGACCGTAGTGATCTCTATGCAGCTCTTGCAAGCAACAGTCATCGTACGACATTGCAATGCCGTCTATCGCTCGTAGTCCTCTGGTCGTTGTTGTGAGATGTTTGGAACAGACAATATTCAACATGCATGAAGGTCGTACGACTTTCTCTCGCGTGAGCATGATACCAGATAGGCACTACTCGTAGTAGATGAATCATTCGCAACTGTAGGTGCAGGTGAACGTGCCACATGCAGTGGAAACAGACGAAGGACATGCTTCGTAGATAACTGTTGAGAACGATGGTGTGTAATGCTGGGCCGGAGACCACGGAGACCGAGATTTCCGTGGGTTCCATGCCGTTCTCCTTTGATTGGTTGTTGCCCAACATCTCAATTTTAGAAGACATTCTGACACACGGTAGAGAAAGTATGCAGCTCAGGAGAAAATGTCTCTGTGTTTCTTAAGAGTGACCTGACCGTGCGAATCTTCATGTTCGGTTTATCACCGACACTCCTCTCTCAAGATGGAATTGACACATCTCATCGTCGGCTTGGCAATCGCCTTCCTCAGCTACATCGTATTTGAGTGGCAGCGACCAAGGACAGGCGTTCAAGAGCCACCCGCTCTTCGCGCAAAGATTCCAATTATCGGACATATCATCGGATTTGCTACTGATGGTCTTCGATACTTTGGAAAAGCTTGGTATGTCGATCGGAAAACATCTTACCTATGAGCATTTACTAACGATATGCCAGTGATGGATCTGACGAGGCTATTGTCACAATCGACTTTCTTGTTTCGAAAATTTATCTGGTCAACAAGTCCAGTGCGGTTGCTCAGGTCCAAAGAAATGCAAAGGTCGTGACTTTTGACCCTTTTCTCGACTCTGCGGCGGAGCGCATGGTCAATGTTTCGCCTAAAGGCCTCAAGCTGCTTACGGGCAAGGAACATGGAGGTGGTGACCTGAACAGAAAGGTGTGCCACACCCACTCATTTCCTCTGCTCCCATGTGTTGTGGACTGTCATGATCTTACGTTCACCCCTCTCGCGTATTGATTCGAAGAGAGAATGTAAGCTATAGAACAGCGCAGAACTTGCCAGAAGAGAGTACTGCCCACAGAGAGACATCACTTCAGCATATCTCTTTGGCCATACTCCCGATTTATAAGGCAATCATGCGTCTCTCTAGCTACAACATGACAGTCTTTGACACAAGAGGAGACCATCGAGCATCCACACTAACAAACCCGACATTTTAGATTGTAAAAGCGATGCACCCCGCTCTTCTAGGTCCCGGTCTCGACATAGCCAACCGAGCAATGATCAACAATCTAGTCGAATCAGTAAACGAGCTCGACTCACTAAACAACAAAAGTTTCGACCTATACGCCTGGGCCAAACACGCCATCACCATCGCAAGCACCGACGCCGTCTGGGGCGAGCAAAACCCACTCAAAGATCCCGAGATCGAGACAGCGTTCTGGGATTTCGAATCACATCTACGTTTGTTGATTGTTAACATTCTTCCTTCGATTATTGCGCGCAAGGCATATCTCGGGCGAGAAAAGGTGGTGGCTGCGTTTGTAAAGTACTACAACAATGGTGGTCACGAGGTATCTTCGGAACTGGCGCAAGCACGTTGGAACGTTCAACACGACAATGGCGCCAGCACTGAAGACATTGCTCGTCTGGAAACTGCAACTGTGCTGGGTGTGGTATCGAACACTACCCCCGCATCCTTCTGGATGCTCTACGATGTATACTCGCGACCAGCCTTGTTGACACTTCTCCGCGACGAGGTGCGCGAGCACGCACTCAGGAAAAACGAAGCTGGAGAAATGATCATCGATCTCGCTGCCATGAGGGATAATTGTCCAAATCTTTTGGCTACTTTCCAGGAAGTCCTGCGTACGCGCTCGAATGGCGCGCCTACACGCTTCGTCACAAACGATGTGGTACTAAGCGACAAGTACCTGCTCAAAAGGGCCGCGTCCTCATGATGCCCGGCATGAACGTCAACTACGAGCCGACCATCTGGGGCGACGACTCTCAAACCTTCGACCCCACCCGCTTCAAGAAGGAGACTTTGAAGCAAAGACCCACCAGTTTCATGTCCTTTGGAGCAAGTCCAGCATTGTGCCCAGGTAGACATTTCGCCAGTGGAGAGATCCTCGGGATGGCGGCAATGATGCTCCTTCGCTACGACATCATCCCTGAAGGCGAAAAATGGACAATGCCCAAATTCTGGAAGGGTGCCATTGCTGCTTCATTACCCTCACCCGCCGAGCCATTCAACGTCACCATCACACCAAGATCAGAGTTTGTCAACAAAAAGTGGGCGTACGAGTCGACTGATGGAAAGGGAAAATTCCCTCTTATCACCGGATAGCCAAAAATTTTTATGGATAGAAACCCAAAGAGATTGGGGTGTAACACAAGCAACCGTTCATCCAATCAGCTGACCTCTCAAAAGATATGCACGTCAAACAGAAAAGATGATTGAAGAGTGGAAAATTATTTGTGTCGTCTCTATGTATGAATCTATGTTTGGGGTTCGTCATTTTGTGACATCTCAGTAAAAATGCTTTGCTATGCTGTTCATAACATCATTGCAGTCGACTCTTCTCATCGCATTGCCCACTGTAACCTCTGATCAACTCTTCCATCCCTCTCTTCTTCCTCGACTTTAGCCTCGAGTCCAGAAGCAGGAGGCAAGGCAGCCATGCGCCTAGGCACTTGTGGCTCTAAAATGTCTCCCGCTTTGGCAACAAGCGGTCGAAGATATCTCGATTCCTTTCCTCTCATCATGGAAAGTTTATTAAGCATTAGATGTAAATACTGTCGGCCTTGCATAAAAGTGTCGGATGTATCGCCGGAAGACACGTGCAGGACATCGGCAAGGCAGCCAGCGATATCCGAGAGCTTCTGCTCCATGCCGATGCCATGCGAGTCTAGCACAAGAGGAGTAGCTCGCTCGGTAATGTTGACGGTGCGGCGAGCGAGTTCGATGGGGTAATCGAGGCGTCCAGTGCCTGATTGTCCTTTGTCGCAGACTAGGCCGTTGCTTACGCCCATTTGCCAAGCCAGTACATGCAGCCACTCTCGCGATACGCTGATGTCTATTCTGGCAGTTTCCGTGATGTCAGAAAGTGAAAGCGCAACCGTGTCGAGCGAACGTTGTGTCTCTGCCAACCAGGGCTCTGAGCACAGGGCTTTGCGGCGGGCACTGCCTTTCCATATACTGACAAAGTTGTCGTCGATGGCGGAGAAAAGGTGAGCTAGGTTCACGAAACCGTGGAGGAGGCGAGGGTCTTCCGATTCAAAGGCTAAGGGTAGCTGAATAGTGGGATGTAATCGGCAGTTCTTGCGGCGTTGTATCGAATATGCTCNTGCGACAGTTGATGTTAGCGACTGCAGAGATAGACATGGCTAAGAAATAAATCACCTCTCGGTTATGAAGAGCAACCAGTACAACCGCCTCCTCCATTGTGCTTCGAGGGNGTCAAGTTTGAGCATGGAGTTCTCATCGTCCATCTCCAAATTCTCAACGAATGATATGGATTCTTGCAAGTAGTGCCAGGCCTTTTCACTGCTCTCCTTGTTTCCATAGTAGGCAAAGATGAAGAAGCTAGTCATGACTGTGACAGTGGTCGCGTTGCCGATGTAGTCAAATTCTCGTCTGGTCTTGAGGCATTCTTCGACGAACATGTCAGCCGCTGATGCAGGTCTACCAGGCAGAGGCTCCATCTCAGGCACATGAATTGCCGCGTCCAGTTGCACGATAGTAGCAGCGCACAGAGCGCAAAGGAAGGCGTATGTCTCTGGGGGCATGTAACTCGTAGAGCTGTACATGTATGGGTCCAGATAGATTTGCTCGTCGACTACAGGCATGATGAAGTAGAGATGCTCGAAGAAAAGCTGAACATAAGGCAAGAGCCGCTGATTTGGTATCCGTGGGACTGCAGGCTGCGGTTCTGACGGCGGGACATAGTAGTGTTGAGGCCGAGATGGTTGTGCTGGCCATTGCTGGTTCATGTGTTGGTTGATGGGCAATGCTCGAAGATCCATCTGAGGCAGTCCGTGGCTCTGTGGTTCCGGAGGTCCATAGTAACCATAGCCCGTTGTGATGGGCTCCGCAGGGGTACTTGTAGGAATAGCACTGTCGATAGCGCTATGATTTGACATTGCAATTGGTGACGAAGATGAGCTCCCGTACCACTGGCTTAGACCATCCTGCAGTACGACCGGACTCAAGGGGTTGTCGGNGGCAAGCGTCGCAGATTGATCAATCTTCCTCAGTGCATGCAACACTCTTGCACTCCTGAGACCTTTTGGGCCCTTCTTCTTAGGCGCTTGAAGGTAGGCGCAGCGAATAGTAGCCTTTCGACAAGGACCACACGGGCTCTCTCCATCGCAACGAACTTTACGCTTTCTGCAGCAATCGCATGCTCGCTTCAGTGATTTTTGAGTGTGTCCAGAGGCAGATTCTCCCGAGTCATTTTCAGCTGTTGTGGCCATGCACATGATCGAACTCTGAGAAATGGCGTAACGGGACGGAGCACCGTGAACCGGATGTGTCGGGTTATTTTCCTAACGACTTTGATCTAACAGGTCTCCAGAAGCAAAAAGCAAGCATGAGGGATCTGCAACAGATGACAAGCTCCAAGCGCAACAGCACCCGGATGTTTTTGTAAGAATAGTGGTGCAACAAGAGATGCGAGATGTCGGACAAGGGCTTGGAAGGATGACATGCAGTTGAAATGCGGGGAAGGAGTTTGCAAAAATGGCTGGCCAAGCCGCCGAGGGCAGGCCGAATCTACCTGCAGCCTGCCGCTGATCGGGAACCCCAGGCTCCTAAACAGGACCCCCAACCAGGCATCCCCAACCGGAGAAGGGCTATCGGCACGAGTGCCGCGTGCTATGGATGAGTCCGTGCCGTATTGGATATTTACTCCTACTAGAAAGCCATGTTTCGAGGTCGAGAGTGTTGAGCTGGGTACATGAGACTGAGTTTCGATGTGTAATGTGCGTCCTCTCTGATCGGACCGGAAGCTTGAGTGGTAGTGGTTGAGCAGTCATCATATAAGGGTCTTTGTTTTTGTGATCCGATGCAATCTCACGACCATAATGGGGCGCGTTGTCAAGGGCTGTGCTTTACGATGAGAGTGGACGTTCAACGCCCTACATCGAAAAGCCACCAGTGTCGCCTACAGTGACTGAATAAGGCAATGGACCCATGGGGTAGTCTCATCTGCAGGATCGCGATATGGAGAGAAGCACTCGCAGGCACGGCCCAAAATCAAAGTCAGGTATGGTGGTTCTGCTGCAGGTTGGGATCTTCGTGCTTGACGATGTCGACAGCGGCGCTGCTAGCAACAAAGTCTTCTAGCTCTTCGCTGACCGTCTTGAGTTTCTCCTTGACAGTAGCAGTGCCTTCAAGACCGACAATATGCCGAGCAGGTGGGTTGTCGTGGCCTCCAATTGCGGCAACTGCATGCACGGTTTCAGCTACCAGAGACTCCTTCATACCTTTTGTCAAGGGAGCGTAGATGGCGTTGATAGTGTCAGATTGGAGCTGATCGCCAGTGGTGGGCTCATCCGAACCCTCGAGGCGGTCGAGCATGCCTGCTAGGATATCGCGGAACAGTGGAGCAGGGTTGTGGTCGGCAGCATAGGCAGACATGGGAGGGGCAGCAGTTATACGATTGGTCAAGACAGCAATTTCCATGTTGGGTTGTATGATGGTCATCTTGATGTTGAATGGCGCAACCTCGTAGGCAAGACTATCACAGTAGCCCTCGATAGCCCATTGACTGGCACAGTAGACAGACATGCCCGGGGTGCCCATGTGGCCAGAGAGGTTGGACAGCATAACAATATGGCCGTTCCTCTTTGTGCGGAAGGTGGGCAGGATAGACTTGATGACATTGACGGGGCCAAAGAAGTTTGTCTCGAACTGGTCGCGGATGAGCGAGTGGGTGCGCGTGGTCTGGGACAGCTCCTCGACGGTCCCGACCAGCGTCTCGGAGGTGCAGCAGAACAGAATGTCGATGCGGCCAAAGCTGTGGACGGCCTCTGCGATGGCGCTCTGGCACTGACCCATGATGCGCACATCAAGACCGACGACCCTCAGGCGGCCTGACCATGTTTCCTGCTCTTTGACCTCGTCGAGAAAGTCGCGGAAGTGTGTTGACTGCTCGCCGTTCTTCTCAAACTCTAGCGGAGGCACGCCGGCGACAATGTAGTCTCCATGGTCGAGGAGATGGCGCGCCAACGAGATGCCGACTGGGGAATTGGCGCTGGTCAGGAACCACACGCGCGGCGAGTTGTGCGTCGGGAACTTTGGCTGTCGAGGCGGTTTGGGATCCACCGCTGCACTTGTGCTCATCGCTCCATCGACTGCTTGTTACTGGCAGAGTGTCAAGCACTTGGACAATCGAAGCTTGGAGGTCGCTCCGTGCCCACGTCTCGACCATGGCCTTGGCAGCGACATCAGCCTACACTCTTTCTCTCTTCCCACACTGCCAAACTCGAAACACAGATTTGTTGCATTGACCATAAAGATCATGACTTGCCTACTCCATCACTCTCCAGGCACACAACTACCATCCCTCCTCATACATCCCTCAGGACACTCTCCACCTCTAAACTGCCATCCAAACCACCTATCCGTTTCATCTCCCAGCACATTCCCAAACGCCGCCATTTCTCCATGCAGAGTAGGATTGCCAGAGTGATCATTATCATTCACTCCCGTACATATCAAGTCTCCAAGATCGGAATGATTGGAGAAGGATCTCGTATGATTTACTACAGCGGTTCCAAAGGGTGCAAATGGGCAGGCAGAAATGGCGAGGTTTGCTGAACTCGCTACGCGCAGCCAGTGGGCTCGTGTGGATGAGGGCAAGGCATCTGGGCTTGTGTCTGGTGTTTTTGGTTCTTGGAGGGCAAGTTGGTTGGAGAGGAGAGAGTGGTGAGCTGCGTCTTGTCGAGAACTCACCACCCCGAGCAATGCCAGACTGCAGAGTATCAATGAAGTAATGTGCATCTTGTTTGGTTGTTATGGTCAGAAGAAGTAACCCTTTGCCAAATGGTGTTGCAGAGAGCTTCAGGTAGTGCATGCCGACGTCATACATACCGACGTTATTCCAAGATCGTTTCAAAGGCTCCAATAAATCACTATGCTTGATGAGTGGAAATGCTGTAAAGATGGTGGCTGTTGATTACTATCTCGTGTTTATCTGCCGTAAGGACATGAGGTTCTTCAAAGGACCACAGCCCAAATGATCACAAGCGTATAGGAGCAAAGAAGAGTGGGGCGAGCAGAATGAACAAAAAAAGAAATAAGGGCAAGACATGAGCTACTTCTAAACTACAATCTGCATGCAAATGCCCTGCCAGTTCTGCTTTCTTGACACATATCATGCCCAAAACCCTTTGCTGGTTGCTGTTTTCGTTTCACTGTGCTACAAACGTGACCATCCGAGGATGGAAGCACAAGCGCCGATACATGTCGACCCAAGCGCGCCGAAGAAGTTGAAGAGTGCGCTGTAGAGCAATATTAGTACCTAATCCGAGAAGTTTGTCTTTCCATCTTTTACACACCTTAGAAGCACTTGCGGTGGACGATCGNAGGACCGCTCTCGTCGTACTCTTGCTTTGAGATCCACATCTGCTGGAAGGTGGAGAGGGAGGCGAGAATGGAACCACCGATCCAGACGGAGTACTTGCGCTCTGGGGGAGCGATGATCTTGACCTTCATGGATGAGGGAGCAAGGGCGGTGATTTCCTTCTGCATACGGTCGGAGATACCGGGGTACATGGTGGTACCACCAGNACTAGGAATTTGTTAGCCTTTGCCTCTGGTCATCGCATTTCTGACATGAAAACTCACCATGACAATATTGCCGTAAAGGTCCTTTCTGACATCGACATCGCACTTCATGATGGAGTTGAAGGTGGTGACGTGGATACCGCCGGATTCGAGACCGAGGACCGAAGGCTGGAAGAGAGCCTCGGGGGCACGGAAACGCTCGTTGCCGATGGTGATGACCTGACCGTCGGGAAGCTCGTAGGACTTCTCAAGGGAAGAGCTCTGGCTGGCGGTCTGGATCTCCTGCTCGAAGTCGAGAGCGACGTAGCAGAGCTTCTCCTTGATGTCACGAACGATTTCGCGCTCAGCGGTGGTGGAGAAAGTGTAACCACGCTCGGCAAGAATCTTCATGAGGTAGTCGGTCAAGTCACGACCAGCCATGTCGACACGCGAGATGGCGTGGGGAAGGGCGAAACCTTCGTAGATGGGGACGACGTGAGTGACACCGTCACCCGAGTCGAGGACGATACCGGTGGTACGACCGGAAGCGTACAGCGACAGAACGGCCTGGATGGAGACGTAGAAGGCGGGGGCGTTGAAGGTCTCGAAGACGATCTGGGTCATCTTCTCACGGTTGGACTTGGGGTTGATGGGTGCCTCGGTGAGCAGGACGGGGTGCTCCTCGGGGGCAACACGGAGCTCGTTGTAGAAGGTGTGGTGCCAAATCTTCTCCATGTCGTCCCAGTTGGTAACGACACCGTGCTCAATGGGGTATCTCAGGGTGAGAATACCACGCTTGGACTGTGCCTCATCACCGACGTACGAATCTTTCTGGCCCATACCAATCATGANTACTGCGTCATTGTCAATTCGAGTTCGAAAACAGCTTGCAACAAGGGCTGCGTACCCATGGTGGCGAGGTCTTCCGACAATTGAGGCNNTGCAGCGCGTTAGATGGAGTGCAAAGGACGAGTTTTGGAAGCTCTGAAGAGGGGACTTACGGAAAACGGCTCTGGGTGCGTCGTCACCGGCGAAACCGGCCTTGCACATACCCGAACTGTGGCCAATGTGTTAGCTGTGACGATCCTGGAGCTTCGAGGTTGCGCGCCATTGAGCTGGACGCGGCTGTGAGATGGTGTCGATGGCGACGCAATGGCGCATGACGTGTGATCCCACAGGCAGCGACAGCGGAAGGCGCGGACGGTGATGAATCTTACCCATTGTCGATGACGAGAGCTGCGACCTCCTCTGTAGACGCGAAAAGTGGTCAGCGGGTGCTCGGTGGAGGTGAGACGGCGAGGGTGGCGATGGAGACAAGGAGAAGTTGGGAGGTGTGAGGGGTGCGCGGGCAGCACGCGGCAGCACCAGAGAGAGACTCACCTTCCATTGCGGCGGTGTTGTTAGTGGATGTGAGTTGAAAAGGTGTGGTAGAGAGCAAGCTGCAGCGAGGATTTGAGCTGCTTGGGATGGGACACGCGCGGTGGGGTTAATGGAGGTGATGAAGGGGGAAAGTTGGAACACTTGTCGTCCAACCGGGCGGTGTGTGAGGTCCAATTCCTTGGCCTGTGCAGGATGCTAGCCAACCTTTCCCGATTGGTCCGCTGGGCTGGCAAGTCTAAGCCTCCGGTTATCAACAGCCAAAGCCCCGTTGCGTGTGCTGCACGAGCTGTCTCTGCTTCACTTGGATAAGAAGACGTTTCCGTAGAAGAATGTGTGCATGTCACTCTGCTCATTCTCGCTGCTGTCCTATATACCTCTTGCCGAATGCAGCTGCCTGACTGCGTCGTGCAGGACGCGTAACACGCCCACGACTAAGCTCAGCAGCTCCCAACCCAACTACATCATGCCAAGTGCGATGCTGCACGGCGGCTAGACGTTGCGCCCTCTCCCGAGTCTCTATTCTTCAATCCTCATCGTCTTTCGTGTCTTCACGCGTCGACACGACATCCCAGCCTTGATTGTCGAACGGCCGTCCCAGCAGCAATCATTTCGCCAGCCCTTTGGAACCGTCTCGGCGCTTGAAGGATTGTTGAACGCGGAGTGGGGTTCTGCCACTTTCCCAGGGGCCCCTTTAGATACGACGCTCCGTATTTCATCTACGCTCACCAAAAGACCTGTCTGTTCTTAAAAGAAATGCTCGAATCCTTTCCATCATCACACCCAACATCTACCAGACGCCTCCTTGTCATCGACTCCCACTTCTCGGACTGGCAGAGAAAAAGAAAGTCAATCGCTGGCCCCCCACGATCAAGAGCTTCGCGGAGCCTCAGGCCGGTCCCGGCAACGTTCAGCACCGATGATTGCTGGGCTGGAGTCGCGAAAATGCCAACGGTTTCCAGCAACACCACGGCTAGATTACCGATGCATGACCATTGACCAGCCTTCAATCAGACTTGCCATGTCTTGACTGTGTATTATTTTCCGTGGATTATGAGACTCGGCCGAGTGTCTTCGAGGTAGGTTGCGCCAGGAGACGTAGGTGAACCACTGATGTATCAAAAGTCAGAGTTCTGTTGTGTATGACCATCTCGATGCAGAGCAAGGCAACATCGTGTCCACCGGAAAGCTCGGCAATCCATGATCAGACTCTCCGATAGACAAGCACTTATCCAGGTGATGCTGTAGTGCATCGAAGCAATCACCGAATTCTTTTAGATGTCTGACAAGAGACGAGCGACTACGATCATCAACGAGACGCGCCTTGTTGCCGTCAATGAGCAGGAACGAACAATGAATACCTTGCTTCACTTATGTCATTTTCCTGTAATCATTTAGCAGACTATAATACTTGAAGTTACGAGCTCACGAGATCGAGCACAGATCTGTCTATTCGTTGACTGATGGACGCAACCCGGGTACGCCAAACTTATGAAATTGGCGGATGTCCTCCTTGAATTTTGAGAAAAGTGCTTATCTTGTGCACCGCGACAAAGTAAGGACAAAGTCGACTTACAGCACATGGACATGAACTAGGAATATACGCCTCTCATCCTTTCATCATGTGTCAAACCAGCGTTCAAGGCGTGTGAGTATCTACAGTTTCAACAATGCAAGAAACTCGAGAGACCCTGACCAAGAAGAAGTAAAGAAGAAAAGAAAAAGAAAAAAAGGGAAATCGAAGCGTCTCGAAGCAACCACCACCTTCGTGGAGAGGGCGCCTCGGCCCTGGCGAAACAAAACTGCTGCGTCACCACAAAAATAATTCCTGCCCGCGCAACACAAAACACTCAAACACATCACCCTTGCATTGGCAACAACCTCTTACTACACAACTCGAATACACACATCAAAGCGTAACTTTGCACCAATCGTACAACTCGACGAAGAGGCACATCCTACACCAAAGCAATCCCTCAAACCAAACCACACACACAACATGAACGACCCAGGCCTCAACACCCTCCTAAAATGGTCCATCGAAAACTCGACCGTCTCAGACACCGCCGAACCCACCCAACCACGCACACAACTGAACCCGGAGCTGCTCGCTCAACTAATGGGCGGGCCCTCCGACGCCGACCGCATGATTTCCTCCATGCAAGCCATCCACGACCCCTCCGTCGACCACGAAAACAAAGCCATCGCCTGGGACAATTTCGAGCAACTGGTTGAGAACCTGGACAACGCGAACAACATGGAGACATTGAAGTTGTGGATGCCCCTGGTGCAAATGTTGGAGAGCGAGGAAAAACAGGATAGGGAGATGGCGTGTTGGTGTTTGGGCACGGCGGTGCAGAATAACATCAAGTGTCAGGAGCGCGTAAGTCTCTTGTTGCCGGCGTTTGCTCGTTTGAGGAAAGCAAAGGTGCTGACTTTTTGACTATAGGCACTAGCTGTTGGCGCAATCTCCAAGGTCGCAAAGCTCTGCTCAGACGAAGATGCTGGTGTGCGCAAGAAGGCCATCCGTGTCATCAGCTCCGAAATAAGAAATTACCAGCCTGCTCTGGACGAGGCAGTCAAGTTCTTGCCCGCAGAAGTTGTTGGCGAGGGCAAATTTGATGCTGAAGACATGGCCAGTGTGGATGTGCTTGTCAACGGACTGAGGGAGAGAAGTGCCAAGATGGCCTAGATGCGAACAAGAGCTGGGGTACAGACATAATTGCATGACTTGCAGGCGTTTCCTGGATTGGCCAGAACGATACAAGAGGTCTTGATAAAGGGCTTATGGGTATACGAGTAGAATCGGCCAAGAGGCTGTCTCTGAATGAACCATCATTTTCTTTCCAGCTCGTTGCTGTATTGCTTTTCCTCGTGGTTTGTGTTCCTCTGTTCCTTCTAGCGCAGACTTGACAACTCGAGTCTGAGGCGCGAACTATCTGAAACTGCTTGAAGGGCGTCTTTCGCTTTGGAGAATGTAGTGTCCTTCGAGAGTGACATGTGCTCTGCATGTGCAGTCGACCTCTCCGATTTGCAGCGGTGTGTCTCGCTCGTATAGCTGTATCAACGGTGTCCACGGCAACTTGCTGGACACGGGCATCATGGTGTATCTGTCCCAAACTCTTTCATCCTTCACAGACACTCCAAGCAAGCGCCAACCAACTCATCAAACGCCTCTCTGCCTTGATCCGCCTTCTCCAATCCCAGTCCCACGACCAGCATCCTCTGCTCCTCCGGATTCCTCATCAACAGCGCCGTAGCAAGCGTCGTCGCTAGTGTTTGTCCCAAGACCTCAAACTCTCCCCTCGTACCTCCCAGCACGGTGGTCGCTGTCAGATGCGCGAATGGCAATAAACTCGCATCGACGTCTGTCTCGGAAGATGGGTTGAGGAAGCCGTTGTCGAGGGGCCGGCCTCCAGCAAGAGGAACATGGAGCCAGTGGTTCAAGCGACCGGATTGCGAGATTGTGAGGACGAGCTTGTCGGCAAAGTTTAGGGCGGTGATTTGGGTGGGTATGTCGGCGATTGTGTTGCTGCTTGATTTGCTGGGTGCGGGAAAGGTCGAAAAGGTGAGGTTCGGCGGTTGTTGCATTGTGACGGTGGACTGTGTTTGAGTCTGCATGGTGATTGGAAGACAAGATGAACAGACGAACTTGTTGAAGCTGTCCGACTTGCCAGCAGCAAACACCAGCACAACTTCACAGAGCAACACTAGACCCCGCAGCTCGCGCGGGCCGAGCCGTCGGCATGCGTGAGCTTAAATCGGAAAAGTTGCAATCGCCAGTCCGACATTTTATGAACGAGGCCATCTCGTCTCTCTCCTCATACATCTCCCGGCAGGCCTAATCACAATCATGCCGCCCAAGTTTGTGCCCCGCGATCGCAAGAAGGGCAGGATCGCCAAAGCCAAAGCAAAGAACTCGCACTCGCACGACGAACCCGAAGACGCAAACGCCGCCGAAATCGTCCCTCCCACGCCGTCAGAAAAGGAAGCCCGTCGCACTGCACTCCAAGCAGAGATTCGCGCTCAGAACAGCACCACAGTAATCTCTGGCAAGAAAAAGAAGAGGTTGGACAAGTACATCGACAACAAGCTCAAGAAGGAGGAAAACTTGGCTCTGATCAAGAAACTCGCCGCGCAAAAGGTCGATACGAGTTTGTTGCTGAGTTCGAAGAAGCTTGGAAGAGGTGGAGAGTCTGCGAGGGAGAGACTGGAGAGGGCTTTGAGAGAGAAAGAGCAAGGGATCAACCTTGAAGCCAACGATGCTATTCTGTTTGAGCAACGAAAGAGGCCGGCGCTTGAGTTGGAGAGCGAGTCTGAGGACGACCAGACTTCGACACCGCAAGTCAACGGTTCAAAATCCGCTCCTGCCAAAGCTTTAGCACCAGCGCCTGCGCCAGCGTCAGGCAAGGGCGGGCTNTTCGCCGCTGGCCAGGGCTTGTTTGGCAGTGGCCTGAAGAGGCCGCTCGAGACAGATGAAGAAGGAAAGCCTGTCATCAAGAGCAGGAAACGCACAAAGGTTGTCACCAAGTCTGCCCCTGTAGTCGCCCAAGAGCCTGAATGGGATGGCTTCTCCGGCGACGAGACCGCCGAAGACGACGAAGATGAGGATGAGAGTTCAGAAGAGGACATCGAAGAGGGCGAGGAAGACTCCGAAGAGGATGAGGAGGACAATGACGACCAAGACTCGGAAGACTCAGATGAAGACTCGGAAGAAGAGTCGGACTCGGACGAGGACATGGAAGATGCAGAGGCCGTCAAAGAAGCGCAGAAGGCTCGTTCGTCTGCCTTCAAGATGTGGGCCACCGAGCAACGAAATCAGGCCATAGGCTTTGTTCCCTCGACAAATCTCGACACCGTAAACTCGACGACGGTCAAACAACCAACAAACTTCGTCCCTCGCGCTCCTTCACCAGAAACTCTCCCTCCTGAACTCGCCGTATCCGCCACCACAGAGTCAGACAACCGTCCTGCCGTCAGTTTGGTCATCCCTCGCACCCCCGAAATCCAAGAGGCGAGATTGAAGTTGCCTGTTGTGCAAGAAGAACAAAAGATCATGGAAGCCGTTCACAACAACAACGTCCTTGTCGTTTGGGGTGCTACTGGTTCCGGTAAAACAACCCAAGTTCCCCAGATGATGTTCGAAAGTGGCTACGGCAGCAAGATCGGACAAACAGACGGAGAGGGCAAGGCCAAGGGCATGATTGGTGTCACTCAGCCTCGTCGTGTCGCTGCTGTCAGTGTGTCAGAGCGTGTGGGCACTGAACTGTGCGACTTGAAAGACCGCGTCGGTTATCAGATTCGTTTCGACACCACCGTCTCGAAGAACACTGCCATCAAGTTCATGACTGACGGTATCCTGCTGAGAGAAATCGCCAACGACTTCATCCTGTCCAGATACTCTGCTATCGTTATCGATGAAGCCCATGAACGCTCCGTCAACACCGACATTCTGATTGGTATGATGAGCAGAATCGTGGACCTTCGTGCTCAGATGGCAAAGGAGGAGCCTGAGAAGTATTACCCTCTGAAGCTGGTCATCATGAGTGCCACTCTCCGCATCACCGATTTTACCGAAAACACTCGCCTCTTCAGAAATGGTCCACCTCCGATTGTCAAGGCAGAGGGCAGACAATTCCCTGTCACTGACCATTTCGCCCGAAAGACAACACACGACTATGTTGATGACATGTTCCACAAGATCAGCAGAGGTCACAAGAAGCTGCCACCTGGTGGCATGCTCTATTTCCTTACTGGCCAGCAAGAGATCATTCAGCTCGCAAAGAAATTGCGTCAAGCATTCCCTGCCGATACTGGAAGTCAGGTCAAGCAACCCAGAGTTCATGTATCCGCTGCAGACGCACCACTTGAGATTGATGACATGGACGCCGAGGCTCAACCCGTGTCGAGAAGGAACGATGACGACGATGACGACTCGGACATTGAGATCAGAGGTTTGGATGATGAAGAGGACGACAAGGAGTTCGAGATTGAAGGAGAGGAGCAACCCGTGGAAGCGCTCAGAGTCCATGTGCTACCTCTCTACTCGCAACTTCCCACCAAGCAACAGCTCAAAGTTTTCGAGGAACCGCCGGCTGGTTCGAGACTGATCGTTCTTGCCACCAACGTCGCCGAAACATCTCTTACCATCCCTGGAGTTCGCTACGTCTTTGATTGTGGTCGCTCAAAGGAAAAGAAGTACGAAGCATCGACTGGCGTCCAAACCTTTGAGATCGATTTCATCAGCAAGGCCAGTGCTGCACAGAGAGCCGGTCGTGCTGGTCGTACAGGACCAGGTCACTGTTACCGCCTCTACTCGTCAGCTGTCTACGAGCGCGATTTCGAAGAATACGCTATTCCTGAGATTCTGCGATCACCAATCGAGGGTGTTGTTCTATCGCTCAAGAACATGGACATTCAAACCGTAGTCAACTTCCCCTTCCCGACACCACCTGACCGTAAGGCCCTCGCCAAAGCCGAGAAACTCCTGACCTATCTCGGAGCTATCGACGCACACGGCAAGATCACAGAGACTGGAAAAGAGCTGGCTGCATACCCCTTGTCACCAAGATTCGCAAGAATGCTGTTGCTGGGCAGACGCTACAATCTCTCCGCGCCCACGATAGCGCTCGTGGCCTCTCTTGCTGTGCCCGAGCTCTTCATCCCTCAAACTCAATACAACCTCGAGAACGCTCCTGATGAGGAAGAGTCAGATGACGAGAATGACACGGCCAGAGAACGCTTTGCCAAGCGCCAAATCCGGACAGAAGCAGACAACATCGCCGCCTCGGCAGCAGAAGTCAAGCGAAGGGCATACGGAAAAGCTCACGCTACACTCTCACGCTGGGACGACCGTAGTGACGCATTGAAGTTGTTGACAGCAATGGCCGCATACTCTGCTTCATCTTCTCCCGCATCCTTTTGTTCCGACTACTTCTTGCGTGAAAAGGCCATGAAGGAAGCCGGTCAACTAAAACAGCAATTGACAGCCATCGTGAGAAGTCACTCCCGTACTGGCACTGACGACCCAACACTTTCACAAAAGACCCTCTCACCACCTACCGACAAGCAACGCGCCATCCTCAAACAGTTCGTCGCAGCCGGATTCATCGACCAAGTCGCCGTTCGTGCCGACATCATCGGTGTAGCACTATCCCGCAACCCTCGTCGTGCGATCGAAGTACCCTACCGAACACTCTTCACCTCCAGCAGTGGCGATATCGTAGGCCAAGATCCCGAAGCCCGCGCCGCAGCCAAACTCTCTTATGTGCATCCTTCATCTGTTTTGGCGAGATTGACAGTCCCCGAAATGCCTGATTATATCATCTACTCGCATCTCTCGCGTCAAGCACCTTCGCCTCCCTTCGACACGATACCCAAGACTAGACTTCACCCTCTGACAACGGTGACGGCCAAGCAGTTGGCCAATCTTGCAGAAGGCACGCCGTTATTGGAAGTCGGCAAGCCGGTTGGCAAGATTGAACAATTGCCTAGAGGTGCTGATGGTAGAGAGCGCAGAGAAGTCTGGGTTGGTCTGAGTTTGAGAGGAGAAAAGGAAGGTACGCCTTGGCCTGTGGGTGCAAGGAAGGTGGTACAGAAACGCGTTGGTGGTGCCTGGGAAATTGAGAAAGTCGTTGGCTAGGACCACCCCTTGCATTGGGAGTTGAAGATGTTGTAGAAGTTGATATCTGCTGTTGAATATCATTGAGCCCTCTGGTCGGCATCACGACTAGAATGTTTTATCCAGCTCGCTTATCTTGTCAAAGCATCGTCACAAGCCTTTCTAGAACACCCAACGCACGTCACTTGTGCATATCGAGCATTCTCTAAAAAAACATGTCTTTGCAATATCCTGCTCTTTCTTCTCTCATGAACAATGGAACGATGGTTGCACCAACAAGCAACTCGTGGCAATTGTGTTGCTTGATCATAAACTTATGGCTCGTTTGCTTTGTACTGAGCAAGCGA
The DNA here is from genome assembly GCA_903853725.1 of Aureobasidium uvarum. Taxonomy (NCBI): domain Eukaryota; kingdom Fungi; phylum Ascomycota; class Dothideomycetes; order Dothideales; family Saccotheciaceae; genus Aureobasidium; species Aureobasidium uvarum. The sequence goes on from CAINUL010000015.1 coordinate 1,860,673, forward strand.
AATCCGAGTATCATGATCCGATCGGCGCATGTCACTCTACTTACATACATCCCAGGCAATAAGGGCTATATGAAGGTGTAAGAAATTGCGTGAGTGCGCGAGAGCAAACACTGGTTGATGGATGATGGGTGAAAAAGAGCGGTAGTCATCAGACTGTTACTGTTAATCGCGCTTTTCCGTTCTTCTTTGTGATACAGTATGTTGCAATGTACTTTGTCGATATGCATGATACTCTGGAAGAGGGAGATGATGTCCACAGAGAAGACATGCTTCTTTCTCCAAGAATATCTCAATGGAACAAAACTCTAAGCGTTAAAGCCATTGTGTAGTTGTATAAAATGACAATGTTACTGTATGTAGAGATGTCAGATGCAAGGGCAAAAAACGCCAAGCCCACTACAGAGCTTGTTATAACCTGTGTATTATCTATTACTACTTGTACTTCTCTAAATGTCTTGACTCCCCCCCCAAACTCAGGCCTCGAAAATCCTCTCTACCCACCTCTTCACAGCTCCCTTCCACAAGGTCGGTCCAGGGATAGTATAACTCTTCAACACAGGCCAATAGATACTAACCGCAATGCCCTTGTCCTTGGCAGTATATAGCTTTGTAGCTTTCACACCAGCAGGTTTGGCAGTGCCTTTGCCGGAGATTTGGAAATTGATGCAGTTGGGGTAGTTTTGGGCGCCGTTGTCGTGGTCTGCACTGTGCAAAGCGATGATCTCGTGGCGCAGGACGTAAGAGCCTTGAACTAGAGAAGAGGGAATGGTGATGGTCCAGGAGTTGTTGTTGGCGATTAGGGTGTCGGTGGCCCATGTGCTGTGATATGAGTCAGTACTTTTGATGTTAAAACACAGAAGAGACAAAGAATGCTTACCNNCAGGTGCAGGATTTCCATTAATCAACCCCGCCTGATCAATCTTGAACCAGTCAAGAGTAGTCGGGTTGACGATACTGCAATCACCAGGACACTTGGCGAGATACGTGATGACCGGCCCCTTGTGGCTAGAAGGCCACTCGCTCCAAAGCAGCTTGACTTTATCGCCAGCCTTGACGGGGATACGTGTGTTTGTGGACTTGGCACTCTTGTGGCAAGCAATGTCTGCAGTGTTGTACTCGGAAGGAGAAATGAATCCAAGATCCTGATTTAGAGACGACCAGCCGGCGGATTTGGCATGGGGGATGCTGGGGTTGACGCGCCACCAGGGTTGGGCGCCGGGGTACCAGTGGTTGTTGGTGACGATGCCTTGGACGAATCCGTGGGCAGTCACGGTGGTGCTGAAAGTGATGAAGGCCAAGAGACCAGAAAGAATGGTCAAGGTCGAGTACATGATGGCTGTTTCCTCTACCAAGTGTGTTCTTTGCTTTGTTGATGTTATTGATCGATGGTGTTCGACTCCAGAGTCGAGACACAAAAAGAGAGTGATTGGCAGCCAACAAGACCGCAACGAGAAAGAGTGTATAAGCACCACAAACGACGAAAAGAGGCTTGAAGAAACGAGCTGAAGGTGCTGACAGGCCGCCGCCTACCTACATATACCTTTTCACCTGCCGCAGCCAAGTTCACCTACCGCAAGGGACAACGACAAAAACGTACGCCCATGTCGCAACCTCCAACGTTTATCGAAAGCGACCGACGCCGGTACTCTCTGCTTCGAAATTTGAGGAGAGAGAACACACAAAGGAGAAGTTCCAGCGCCGTTAGGGAGGTTGCCAATGCCATGCAGAGACCTAGACCTCGCATGTCATGCCACGAGTTTCCAATAGCGGGTTTCTAGAACTGCATCACTGTTTCAAGTAGAATAGGCATCAATCTTGAAGATCTGTTCCAGGAACACAACGTTGGGCAAACGGTGTTTTTCAGCTGTTGGTTGCTGTTGTTTCCTTGCCCGTCGTGAGGCGTTGAACAGTTGAAAGGGCGAAGCGAGCGACAGACGGCAAGAGCAGCCGAGATCGTCTAAAACTGCCGTATGATCACATCCTTTCCGTCGACATCAGAAGCATAAACATAATTAAACATAGTACGTCAAGTTCAACAAGCACGACTAGGAGAAAAAAGCATCCTTAGAATGGCCTGTAATTCTTCTGGTTCGTGAAGAATATACATTTTCTACCGAGGTGGCCAAAACGACGATACCCTCACAAGTGGCCAAATATCAAAGCACTCACGGGCACCTCGAAACTTTAGGAAGAATGATATATAGCACTGCCTAGGAGTCAGAAGCAGCAAGACTAGCTAAGCCAGGCCTGTTTCAATGATGCCCGGTACTGTAAGTCGACCCAATGTCGCCGATCTTGATGTTACTGAAGGTAACGCTTGTAGTTGGATCGTTGGCCTCAATNNGCTATGAATCGAGGCGTTAGCCAATGCAAAACACTCAGACGAATAGAGACACTTACAGAGCCGGGTTTCCCTCGGTCGCATTGCATGGACCAGCATTGCCGCTATCCAACCAGTTCATGAATTGGCCAGGGTCGTTCCAGATGGACATGGCGAGAACCATACCGCGTCCAATGGCCTTGCCCATCTGCGCGAGACCGCCACGCTGCTGGAAGGACGAAGCCACGACCTCGCAGAAGGAGTCCTCGACTGAGTTGACGGCCATACCGGCGACCTGGACAACGGCATTCTGGATGACCTTATTGTTCTGGATGTAGAGGCGGGTGATGTTGCTGAGCGTGCCCTTGGCGGTGCTGTCATCTGTGTGGAACTGTGTGACCACTGTGAAGGGCTGGACAAAGAGTCAGAAAGGCGTTTTGCACACAGGTTTTCACGATCCACTCACCTGCTTCGTGTTGACAACGTCTCCATACCCATAGAAGGTCTTGTTGCCATAAGCGTACGAATTATAGCCGCAGCCAATCTGATCGCAGACACCAGTGCTACTGCAAGCGGCACCAGAGCACTCATACAAGCCAGTTGTGTTGCAGGCGTGTGGCGTGAACTGCGTGGACACGGCATTGGCCTCCCAAATGTCCATCTCATTGCAGCAGGCGCCATTGTCATTTATATTGGCCACTCCGTTGATCCAAGCGGACTTTGGGCACTGTGCATCGCAGTATCCGGTACCATAGGCCGCGCCGGCGGGATTCAGGGACGACCGACCACCGGTAGCGGACATCTCAGAGAGGTAGAGAGCACCGTTCATGCCACAGGGAAGGTTGCTGACATCCACGGTGAAGGTAAACTCCTGGTTGAGGAGCTTCAGGAGGTCGTAGTTCTGACCTCCCGGAGCGAGCAAGTACACACGCGGAGAGACGCTTGTCTCAGCACCATTGACATTCAAATACTGGTGGAGCGTCATGGAATTGCCACTGACCGTGACGCCATGCTGGGCATAGTTGTTGATGCCCTGAATGGCGCAGTTATGGGCACAAGCCTGGGTACTCGGGCAGATAGTCTGATCTGGAAAACCAGTCGAGTTCTCACAGGAGGCGCCAGTCTTGATGTCCTGGATTGCGTGGGTCAGGGCGTCAAGCACGACCGAAGTTTGCTGAGTTACACATCCATGGCGGGTGGTGCAGAGTTGGGTCGGCAGCATTGGGTGAACTTCAGGAGTCTTGCCAATCTGCTGTGCAGCGGCGACCGCAAACAGACCGGTAAGAGCGAGGATGGAAGGCATTGCTGTGAGAAGGAGGTGGTGTTGTTGTCGTTGTGCATGATTGACCACGGCGGCGAGCAGTCTTTATATACTACTATGAGCCCATCATACAGTATCTGTACTATATGCCACACAATGCCGGCTTGCCGCAAGTTGAGATACATAAGCGGAGTCCAGAATGCTCGGCTGCTGCATCTTTGATACACTCCTCGGTCCGGACATCTATGAGATGCAGCAGTGCTTGACTTTAGCAAGCATGAAGGACTCCGCTTCGTGGACATCGTCGCTTGCACGGAGTTCCTACGACATGGGAAAGCTCGAGCAGGTAGACCCGGTTAAAGGCCATGGAAACGTGGCCTTCTCCTCGGTGTAAATGCTATAGCCCAGGGTGAATGCGGCCAGCCTTGATTGAGGTATCCATCATTTATTGGTTCATGCTTTCGATCATACAGCAAGCTCAGGTACCATCGCACCTAAACCGAAGCAGGCAGTTGATAGCGGTTAAAGTGCGGAGATGGATGGTCGGTTATGGGACAACCCCACAGACACGGGATAAATGCTGCACCTGGAGAAGAGGAGGCTGAAACGAAGTCTAGATTTTGGCTTTCTACCACATATGGGCCAAGAGACAGCCGAGGCTTCTTTTTACTGTGAAAGATGGTATAGTACTGTATGCAGCGCGATTAGCCGATCGGACCAACGCACCGCCTTTCCGTGTTCTGATGAGTATAGCCAGTCTTAGCGGCTGCAGCCCAAGTATTTCGTGCTTGTATGTGTCGCTCCTGGGTATCAACTGGCCAGCATCTTGTGGGTCTTTCGGGCTGAGTGCCTCGAATGGTACACCTTGTGACCAGCTAGGCCGCTGATGCGGAGCAGACACAGCTGTTGACGATGTATATGTACTCAGTCATAGGAATAAAAGGATATCAATGCCGATATTGCCCAAGGTCATGACGGGCGTGACGGGCGACCAGATACTGATTAATACATAGTAGGACCAGGTCATTCGGAAGAGATTGACGTCTGGACCCAGACCCGATCTGTGCTTGTTTTGACTCCTCGAGGATCGAATTTGTATTTTTGCTAGCAGCGAATGATCCGAGATGAGGGAGAATAGAGCGGAAAGTTTGGCGACGTCGATACAGATTCCAGTCAAGTATGCAAGGTTGTGAAATTGTCGACTATCAAGTAGTCTCCGGCGAACATCTTGTCGTAAGCAAAATCATTCCAAGAAGAGCCACAGATTCAAAAAGATAATTGAACCAGAGAAGCCTGAAACAATATGATGTTGATATGATAAATCGGAGGTAGACAAAGCTGTAGTCGTGCAAGTGTGAGGTTCATCGCTCCTTCCAGCGAGCTTAGTCAGCGGCAGAGCGTACCTGCCACGTCCAGCTTCGCGACCACATCTCGAATCTCTAGCGACTCGATATACACATCGAAATAGATTCTGTGGTTTGTCACTCTGTGAGTCATGTCAAGAAATGAGAGATGTCTAACGGCGTATCAGGTCTTGGCCAGCGCTCTCCAAAGTAGAGCACCAAAGCTGCATCTTTCATCGATCATTTGAATACCCGACTAAAAGGTATAGAAGCCAAGGTCCAAAGGATCAGGACACCGATAGAACACCCAACTCCTGCCAAGACGAAGAAGTAGTTGTGATTTGTATCATAACCGATGCTGTCAGCGTCAACCCAGAACACTATGGAGGAAATGACCACGATACTGATCTGAATCCAGACAATGATCGTGGCAAAAAGGATCGAGTTGTAAAACGGGATCTGATGGTCTAGCACCTCAACCGAGCGTTGCGATGGTCTGAGAACGTCCAGTGCAGCAAACATTTCTGAGAAGGTGGGTTGAAACTCGTCCGAGGAATTTCGATGGAACAGCATAGTAGAACGTGCTCCAGAACCAAGCTCGTATGCCTCTTCGCTAGAAACACTAGAGAGTGAGTCACGACCGCTCCTGGTTTTCTGTTTGCGCGGCTTGTAGTGCTCAAGAATGGCTCCAAGTGGTTGTATGAGCAGGACAAGAGGTACAATCTGGCCAAAAGTCCACGAGTTTTCTTTGTTGTTCCACCAAGCATTCTGCTGACGTGGTATAATGAGCTGAATGGTCCCATAGACGAGACCAACGTAAGATAGCCATAGCGATGCGGCGAAAGATGCGCTAAACTCGAACAATGCTAGGAGGATAATATAGACCATCATGGTCGCATGATATCTCCATGACAAAGACTTTCGCTTTTCGCGACGGTTCGAGGCTCTGTTTGCTTCACCATGTAGGATGCGCTCCAGCAAGTATTCGTAAGGTCCTCTGATGCGACGATGGAACACGTTTCTAGAGCTTTTGAACAACGCGCCAATCTTCCAGAGATAGGACAAAATCAAGATCAGGTATGCCAAAGGTGCATCGGGGTTGACTCCTTCGCCCCAAGTCTTGAAGAAGAAACACCTGGCCGGAATGGCCCAGCTTGTTCTTCCGTTGTCTTTTCCACTTTCTGCTGTGTACCAGATAGCCCAAAGATTAGATGCAGTGGGCACCAAAGCCACCAGTAAGAGGACGAATAGTAACAGCATACCAATGATACGCCATCCCAGTACACCGGGTCGCCTGCGGAAATAATCCCCCAGCATTGTTAGAGCCGAAAGGTGAACCGAACTTGACATCCAAGCTAGGGAGATGACTGTCTGAAAGTGATATACCGAGATATGTCCATGGAGACCAATGAAACCAGCGATACAAATAGCGATGCCAGTGACGATTTGCTGGTCACTAAGGAGGAGAACGCATTGTTGTAGCGCTTTGTGCCAGGAGGGACTTGTGCGTCGCTGTGTTGGTAGTCGGTGAACATAGAGGTCAACAGGCCTGAGCAGGCCTGCATCAATGGAGCCCAGTAGATACGAGACCAACACAATCGCGAATGTGAAGTAGGCGCTGAGAAGGAAGGCCAGTATCGCGCCAATGCCCGAAATTTCGGAATCGACCTCAGGGATCGCGCCCTCGAGCATCCAGGATCCACAAGTCTCGGTATCAATCGTTGTGTTGGTGACGTTGGTAGACATCGTGATATCGCTCAAAGAGCCATAGAGCAGGGCTTAACATATTCGAGTCACCACTCAGAACGAGGGAACGAGGTTGTTATAGTCAGCCTGCGCGTCAGACGGGGTGGAAGGTTTCTCTTCGGCATTGGAACGGCGAGCCAAAATTATCTCATACGAAACCTTCTGGCGCTCCAGACAAGCGGTCGAAGACTGAGCAGGGCACGATCCTTTGCAGGACATGATTGGTACGTGCAGTAGCTGAGGGTTCCTGACGGGCCCCGCGGGCGCCGGCCGGCGAAGTGAAAGTTTGTCACACCTACCGATTATCGCAACGTTTGGATGAGAGTGCTAGTATTGGGAAACCCATCCACTGCTTGCACGGCATTAATGGTGTGGTAATTTTGCAATCAGATTGTCACAGGTTCTGAGTTATGGAGTGGAAATAAGACGCAGACCTCACAGCATCATAAATTGTCGTCGTGACCGCGCAAATTCATACTATGCAACAAAAAGAAGAGAACAACCCAAATGCTTTCATGCTCGTACCTGTCATCATTCCATACCCTTTCCCTTCATGCAAAACGTTCATCATCATGCCTGCTTGTTCCCTCTTCTGACCTTCTCGAGCAACTCCTCCATCTTGAATGGCTTAGCAATGACATCGTTCATTCCAGCCTCTGTCATTTCGCTCTGTTGTTCTTGTCTCACGTTAGCCGTCACACCGATGATGTTGACAGCCGGCAGATTATTGTCGCCTTCAAACTTTCTGATTTCTCGAGAAGCAGTTTTGCCGTCCATGACGGGCATTTCCTGGTCCATGAGTACGCAGTCGAAGGGAGGTTTGTTTTCGGAAGAGCGGGCTGTGATCATTTCCACAGCCTCCTTGCCGTTATCTGCAGTCGTGACTTGGAAGCCTTTAGATTCAATCTTCTTTTTCAGCAGTTTCTGGTTTATTAGATTATNCCTGCACAACCATGTAAGTAATCGATGTAGCGATGGAGTGGAGGTACGTACCTCGACGAAAAGTATCGTTGGCCTTGTGTCGCTGTGAGGATTTGAGATCTGTTTGATTGAATCACCGGATTTCTCATATTTCTTTGCAGATTTTCTTTCGTGCTCAGGGTTTTGAGTAGCTTGCTTGTTGTTATCTTCGAAATGACCCGATTTCCGCTTCTCAAACGTCGGATCAGGTCGTTGTGAACTTCGTCCTGCATTGGCCGGTCTCTTCTGTTGCCGTTGAGATTCATCGTCTTCGGCCCTAGAATGTGATACTTCGTCTTGATCGCCTGCTGATTTGCTGTCGTTGTGATTTTCGCCCATCCGCTCTGCCGTATCGACTGTGTGTTCCCAACTGTCTTTTGGCGGGTTCTCGATGTTCTTTCCAGTGTTTTCTTGGGAGATGTTCTTCAAGTCTTTGGACACCTTGTCCTCGTCGACCTTTTCCATCTCGCCATGCCCGGATTTCTTGAGTCTCTCCGATAGCTCCTTCGGCTCTAGCTTATCAGCATCTTCGGGTTCACCACCTCGTCTCACTCTGAAGAAGAAGCCGAAGGTTGACCCTTCGCCTTCAACCGAGCTGACACCAATCTCTCCACCATGCAATTGGCACATTTTACGGGAAATGTTGAGGCCGAGACCAGATCCACCATACATCTGTCCCGTCTTTGGCGTAGCTTGTTGGAACCGTTCGAACAGTTTTGCTTGGTTCTCTTGACTTATGCCAATCCCGGTGTCCTTCACTGCAACCATGATATAGAGGGGTTCTCCATCGCCCCACTCAGGGTTGCCGGTTGCGTCAGTTTTGAGACCGACATCGTCCGTCTTGAAGAAGACGACATTAGGTGGATATGATGCCGGTCGCTCTATTGAAGCAGCGACTTCAATGTCAATCTTCTTCTTGCGCTCAGACTTTGTCGTGAACTTGATGGCGTTTGTCATGAGGTTGACGATCACTTGACTGACTCTTACAAGATCTGCCATGACCCAATCTACGTTGCAGTTGTCATATTCAGGTTTGATGTTGTAGCTAAACTCGACCTTTCGCTTGCGTAGTTCTGGTTGGAAGATCTTGAGTGTGTCTGCCATCTGGATTTTTGGTTTCGTGGCTCTNNGTTGAGAGTCAGCAGGTGCTTTCAATCTCGCATCAATAATTGCCTACCTCGGAGCAAGCGAGAGCATTGAGGCGTCGAGTTTCGAAAAGCTGAGCACATCGTCTACGAGAGTTTNTCTACAAGTCGAGTTAGCCGACAGTGGTGAGTTATTGTTGAGCACAAGACTTACTTGGTGATCTACACAGAGTTGAATGGTGTGGACAGCATCAACAATTTCGTCGACAGCAATATTGTCAGACTTTGCTTCGCCGTCTTTTACAGCATCCATGATGTTCTCAGCGCAGTGCAGGACAGCTGAGAGTGGGTTTCTGATCTCATGAGAAATCATATCGATGAAGCGTTCTTGCTGCTGCTTTCTTTCGCGGGCTTCTTTGGCAACTCTGGTTTGAGCTAGCTCGGCATTCTTCATATCGGAGACATCGATCAGAGCACATATGTATCCACCAAATTGTCGCAGATCGAATTGTTGGAGATTGTTCTTTCCGAGTGGTCGCATCAAGAACAGCCGCCACTGGTTCTCACCAAAAGCCCTGAACTCTGTTTCCAGATCCGTCTGTGAATCAAAGGCCTTGTGGTATTCGTTCATGACTCGCTCATAGTCGTCTGGATGGATGGTCTCGGGCCACATTCTGAATGACTGGTTTGGGCCACGGTGTGCAGTCAGGTTGTGGAATTGGTGGTTGACGAACAGCGGGTCCGCTTTGTGGTTAAGGATGGCAAGGCCGGTTGGCAGCATCTCTGCAAACTTTTGAAAGAAAGGTTGACGGTCCAGGGCAGTCTCCTCATGATTCACAAGACCGTTCATGTCATCTTTGGTTGAATTTTTCTGGTGCTCCTCCTCCTTTGACGCCTTCTCTTTGGCGTCATTGTTGCTGAGATGTGTCTTGCTGAAGATTTGTACCAGGACGCCTGCGATCTTGGTGTTGTCGTGTATAGGACTGCACACGACAGGAGACTTTCCAGTAGTGGTCATATGGTCTTCGGCCAGTTCGGATGCGGCGATAGGTCGAGGTATGTGACCTTCCATGTATTCGCGGAGCGTATCTATCGTGTCCTTATCGAAAGCATCGTTCGGCGGTCTGCCTTGCTTCAAGGCGCTGTGTGAGGTTGCTTCCCAGGCTTCATTGTAAAGCATGGCAAGCTTGTCGCCCCAGAAGATGGCAGCCGGGTGTGAGAGGGTGAAAATGAAGGGCGCAAGCGACTGCAGCGTGGCCGGCCAGTCCTTTGCTGAACCTATGTCGCTTTGATCNNCCTGCTAGCGTCAGTCAAGGAAAGGGCAAGACGCGTGATGTCGAGTCATTGCATACCACACTTCGTCCATGAGGAGGAGCGAGTCAAGCGCTTCGACCGCGTCCTCCTTGTTCGTCGCATCGCCGGCTTGTCTCATGCTTGCTGCGACAGTAGTGTTGGCCTTGTACAAGACAGAATGGCCCAAGAAACAATGTCTTCAAAACTCGGCATGCGAAGAAGCTTCGACTGGCATCTGTCGATCAACAGGCAATGACATCGCTGATTGATGACGTCGCTCTCGTTCGGAGTCGGTTCCGTAACCGCCAATTCGCCCAGTTCGTGTCAGATTCATGGAGATATCCAACCAGGCGACCTCCGACAAGCGACCATCGACAAAGAATTCGAAGCTTCTGGTTTACCCCGAATCATCTGCATGTCTGATGCGTCGATCGTCATGTGGAGAGATGATATAGAGCTGTTAAAAAAGGGCAGGGTGACATTCCTCAACGACCACGACATGCACATAATACTGAGCTTGCTGTGGGTCTCGGAAATTTCCCAGTCGTACATCCCATCCCACATGGCTTGCACTTTGGCTTCTTCCATGCACACAACCACTTTGTGTCACGGGACATCTTCTGCACCACAACAGGCACATGCAAAAGCTTGCCGCATTCCGCCTCGGTCAACAACACCCCCAACCCCGCAAATTGCACCCCCCACGTATCCATGTGCGGACGCCTTGCGCATCTCGGGCACCCCCTTTGTGATGTCCACCGGTCAAGTGCCACGATTTGTGTACATGCAACAAGAAACAGCACACCCATCTTTCGGCCGCTGCAATGTAACACTCAAGCTCACGCCGTCGTTTGTAACACACCGCCCGAGATGTAGCCCTCATGAACACTCCGGCCGAAGAGAACAATCTCTCACTATGTTCCTTGTTCTACAGTGTCTGGTCTAGTCAATAGCCATGCTGCCCTGAATCTGAGAAACAGACGTCTACCAAGTATAGCATCACCGAGTCTTTTTTCCAGGCATGCTTATAGGTCGGCGCATTGTTTTATCATCTTACTAAGTTGCCCTCTAGCTTAAGGCTAACCTCACATATCCAGGAAGTCATCATGCAGAAGAAAACATCCAACATCTCGGCCTTGCACTCAAGCACTCAATGGGCTTAGACGCGACAGTGTATTTCGCATGTGACTATCTTCAGCCTACCACGTCTTGTTGTCTTCACCCGGCGTGCATAAGACTGCCAACGGTCTGACTCTTGAATCATGGTGGCATAATCTAATAACAAACTTGAACGTATGACATCCGAGCCACTTCCAGGCACAGGAACGACACTACCACTTCCCATTGGCGTTTCAGACTGCTTCGGAGAATAAGCACACCGCAACCTTACTGGTTATCCTGGAGGCGCAACCATTAGAGATACCATACACGTTGGTATCTTTCCGAAACAACACAGCCAAGCTCCCTGCATTCTAGCATCATAGTGCAATCTCTGACGGTCATGCGCTCCTTCGGAGACATGATCGGGGTGGTAGATCACCCTGGTCTTGACGGTGAGGTGTGGACCGTCAAAGAAAAACAATCCATCAGTGGTAAGGATTGTCGTCGCAAGAGATGTGTTCTCGCAGATCCGATCAGGCTCGAGAGGCGCACCTTGTGTTGCATCCTGAGGAGCAGGCACGATGACGCTGACGGCACTGCATCGTCCTTCAACGAGAACAGAATAAGTATTTTGCTGGTGGCCGCTCATGGATAGCACTCTAAGCCTCACGATTCAACATCTATACCTTTCTCCAAAATGTTTTCACGAACACTATTTTACTTGTCCGCAGTCAGTTCTGTTGTTCAGTGTCTTTCGCCATCAGAATGGCGAGCTCAATCTGTCTATCAGGTCATGACTGATAGATTCGCTCGCACTGATGGCTCCACCTCAGCACCATGTGATTTAGGCAATTACTGTGGTGGCACATGGGGAGGACTCATCAAGCACCTGGACTATATACAAGATATGGGCTTCACAGCTGTATGTAAAGAAGTTCTTGATCTCTCTAAACTACTAATCGACGAGCAGGTCTGGATTTCACCTGTAGTGAAGAACCTCAACGCCTCGACAGCAGATGGGTCAAGCTATCATGGATATTGGGCCCAGGACATCTACGCAGTAAACACCAACTTTGGTTCCGCTGCAGATCTAGTATCACTGTCGGATGCACTACACAAAAGAGGAATGGTATGGATGAAGACGGCACGCTTGCGATGATTTGACTGACCTTTGCTANNGTATCTGATGGTCGACATTGTCACGAACCACATGGGATGCGCAGGCTGTGGCGATTGTGTAGACTATTCCATCTTCACCCCCTTCAACAAAGAATCTTACTACCATCCTTTCTGCTTGATCGACTACAACAACCAGACCAGCATGGAGNNCTTGTGAGAAATTGGACGCAACAATTACTGTTCTGACTATGTGCTGACACAAGTTTAGTGCTGGGAAGGCGACAACACGGTATCGCTGCCCGACCTTCGCGTAGAAGACTCGAACGTACAAGACATGTGGGCAACATGGATCAAGCAACTAGTCGCAAACTACACGAGTAACGACCGATCTCCTCCCTTCCAGACCACAGACAGCTAACCAACCCCAGTCGACGGCCTCCGCATCGACAGCGCAGCCGAAGTCAGCAAAACCTCCTTGAAGAACTTCGAAACAGCAGCCTCCATCTACGCCATCGGCGAAGTCTTCAACAACAACGCCGACTACGTCTGCGGATACCAAGACTCCATCTCCGGCCTGATGAACTACCCAATGTACTACAACATGACCTCTGCCTTTGTATCCACCTCCGGCGACATCAAAGCCTTGGAGCAAGGCATCAACACCATGAAATCCACCTGCAAAGATGTAACTCTACTAGGCTCTTTCCTCGAAAACCACGATAACCCACGGTTCCCCTCGTTGACTTCAGATATGAGTTTGGCCAAAAACGCAATCGGGTTTGCAATGTTGGCAGATGGCATCCCTATCGTCTATCAAGGCCAAGAACAGCATTTCTCTGGCGCATCCACCCCGGCACAACGCGAGCAATTGTGGAAATCTGGATACGATAAAAATGCAATTTTGTACAAGCACATCAGCAAACTAAACGCTATTCGAACATTGGCCATCAAAAACGACGATGGCTATTTGGGTTATAATGCTTATCCGGTGTGGACAGACGATCATACTATTGTGATGCGGAAGGGGAACAATGATACGTAGGTAATTGGTGTGTTTAGCAATCTTGGGGCTAAAAGCAGTGCGAATCTTACGTTATTGGCTACGAGTTCGGGGTTCGATGCTGGGATGGAGGTTACGGATGTGTTGGCTTGTGACAAGTTCACGACGGATGGGAAGGGTGATTTGGATATCAAGATCGCGGGTGGTGAGCCTTTGGTTTTGTATTCTACCAAGCAGCTTGAGGGGAGTGGGATTTGTTGATGCGTTATTGCCCAGTAGAAAAGACGATGAAGATTTTTGCCTGCGTTTGGTGAGGTAGAAAGTCTCGGTCTTGGTCTTTGGCGTATTCGAATTTTTCTAGAAATGCAAGTCTTGTTCTTGGGATGGTTCATCATGGGTATCATATTTCGCTAATATATCATCAATGGTCTCTCCGCTCAGACTAAGCAGCCGGAGTAGCAGGACTAGCAGGCGTGCTCGGATTGGTAGCCAAGCCCCTGCTTCTCCTCTTCTTGATCTTGTCCCTGACCTTTTTCTTTGTTTTTTCCTCTTCGTCCTTCTTCGCCGCAGCCGAAGCAAAGGGCGTAGCTTGAGCAGCCAATCTTGCCTCTTCCAGCTTCTTTGCCAATTCGGCCTCTTTGACTTTTGCAGCTTCGGCGGCCTCGGCTTTTGCGCGAACGTGGTGTTTTGTGGCCGAGAAGGTGAAGTTGCCGGGTTCGCCGCGCAGAGGGTTCTCATCCATGTATTCGTCTCCGTAGTGGAGCATCATTTGTAGAGAATCCTGGAGGGCCCTCTGCGCGCGAGGGTCTGTGTCTTTCGTCGCTTTCAACTCATTTGTCGAGGTGGTGGACTGTGCGGCTGGATGGAGGCTGGCTGTGGAGGGTAGTTCAGCTGGTGTGGGTGCCGTGCTTGCTTCTCGACTGGTCGAGGTCAAAGCTTGTGATGCGGCGAGGGTCTTTGCAGTAGCGGGTGGGTAGTAAGTGTAGCCTGTCGCGGGAGTGTAGAGCGGTAGAGGAGCGGCGGCTTGAGTGAATTTTGTGAGCGACGTCATGGCCGAGAGGAGGTGGTTGCCGACGATATCGTAGACGGAGGGCGCTTGGTACATGTTCTCGCCGACCAGGTAGTAGGTGGCCAGTATTGTGATTTCGTCGGGCTGTGGAGGTCTCTTGCGGCGGTCTTGCTTGCGAATGACCCAAATGCCAGTGTCTGGCCCCAATGCTGGGTCTGCGTTTGGCTGTGGTTCTCCAACGATTAGATACTCGACGCCGTTCATCTGCTTCAAGCGTGTCTCGAAGGCCTGTCGGTTGCGGCACAGGTCCCAGATGGGAAGATGGACTTCGGCCTGCTTCCACAGGAGGCCATTCTTGGTAGTCGGGTCAAAGAATGGTGTTTCACGGAGGATGGCGTGAANCTGTGAAGAAAGTCAGTCTCAATCGAATGTGTGAACGAAGGTGCGCATACTGCTGTTCTCATGGATGCCCTGCCAGTAGCCTATCACGTCAGGTCGACGGAACTGCACCTCGTCCAGCGGCGTGCCGTTCCATGTGGTCGCCATTGTAGGAGAGGATTTGAAGAGGAAGCTCTAGCCCAAGCTTGTGCAAAACAATTAGAGCGTCATGTCGCCAAGCTGTCGCGAAGTGACGGAGAGGACGTGAACTGCCGTAAGGCTGAAATAACCTTCACCGGGAAAGCCTTGCCCGATCCGGCTCTAGTTTCTCCAGCTTTTCTTTCTAGAACACATCGATTCATCATGTCTGTGGCCATCTCTCCAACATCATCACTGCAAACCCCTAACTGGCTCGTATGTTCTTGACAGTCTGCATCGAAAGGCTCACCCTCTTTCCCGACATTCCTTTCTCTTGAAGACTCCGCCTGTCGAGGACTTTTCCTAATGCACCGCCCCCATCTACTTTTCCTGGACGCCTATGACTCCTTTAGCAACAATATCATCAACCTACTCCAACAAGACATCAATGCCACTGTCGAAGTAGTCAAAATAGATGATAAGAGATTCATCACACGCGATGATGCATGCTTCCATGCTTTCCTTGGTCGTTTCGATGCTGTAGTCGCTGGTCCCGGTCCTGGTGATCCTAGGAACTCACATGATTTGGGTCTCATCGGCAAGCTGTGGAATCTACCAGAAGCTGTCTGCTTACCTGTACTGGGTATATGTCTTGGGTTCCAGAGTCTGGCCCTGGCCTTCGGAGGTACAGCTGGTAGACTCCATCAACCTCGTCATGGTCTAGTAACCGAGGTCTCTCACCAGGGACATTCTCTATTTAAGGACATCGGCACTCTCATGGCCACCCAGTATCATTCGATCCATGCAAAACTTGGCCACACCGTAGACATGGCATTCTCAGAGTTGTGGAAGCCCGGTCCAAGCTGCCCGGACATTGTACCCCTTGCATGGGACTTGTCAGATGATCAGAACGGTCCCATCTTGATGGGTATCAAACACTTGGACAAGCCCTTCTACGGGGTGCAATACCACCCAGAATCTATCTGCACGAGCTCTGCTGGTGCGCAAATCATTCACAATTGGTGGTCCGAGGCATTGACTTGGACCATCGACCGTGCAGCTAAAACTCGGAAGATGGACAATCTTCCTCCAACTATTGACGTGGATTTATACGATGTCAACAGTGAGAGTGGGGATGACTCGGCAAGCACATCATCATCTCTGTTTGATGCTGTCAACCCCACAGTCAGGGATACTACAGCCACAACTCCAGCTGTGACCCGGAACTCATCAAGAATGGGGCGCTCAACCCCATCACGATCAGTCAGCTGGAAGTGTATCGACATGTCCTCCAACACTATCGATGTGGCTCTGTTGCTCCAAAATCTGCAAGACAGCGACCAGCAAGCCATCATGCTAGAGTCTGGCAGCAAGAACGGTCAGCCCGTGCGACCCGAGACTGGTCGCTTCAGTATCATTGGCTGTGTCAGTGATGCAAAATCAATTCGATACTCTACTGGAAACCATGTGATTACCAGCGACCTCTCAGGTTCATACACGTCATGCATAGGATCTATGACAGATGTCTGGTCTAGAGTTGAGTCCTTCATGTCTGCGAACAGAGCGCTTGATGGAAGCGCTTATGTGCCTTTCTGGGGAGGACTTGTTGGTTTCGTGTCCTATGAAGCTGGGTTGGAGACAATCGATGTTGCTCAACCAACAAACAATGATCGCCCGGATGTTTGGTTTGTCTTCGTGTCACGCAGCATTGTTGTCGATCACGTTGACCGAAAGGTCTATGTTCAAAGTCTGGAAGACAATGATGATTTGTGGTTCGAAAAGGCCGAAAAGACCGTAAAGGAGCTCACTGGAAAGTCCAATACTACCCAGTGTGTGAAGGATGACCAATTACAGCCAATAATACCCACCATCGCTGCTCCACAGGAAGTGGAATACGTGCAAAGGGTCGAGACTTGCCAGGATCATATTCGCGCTGGAGACTCTTACGAACTCTGCTTGACCGACCAGAGCATCGTGTCGTACAATGGTAGCTGTCAGCCAAGATCTTTCGAGCTCTATCAACGGCTACGGACCTTCAATCCAGCACCCTTTGGTGCTTATCTACGATTGAAGGACGAGAATGANAAAAAGAACGACGGAGTCACCATCTTATCTTCTAGCCCAGAACGGTTCTTATCATGGTCGAGAACTGGAAAGTGTCAATTTAGGCCCATCAAAGGCACTGTCGAGAAGAAGAACGGCCTCACAAGAGAAGACGCAGAAGCATTGTTGAATGTTGACAAAGAAAGAGCCGAGAACTTGATGATTGTCGATTTGATCAGGCACGATTTGCATGGTGTTGTGGGATCTGGAAACGTCAGGGTCGAGAAGCTGATGGCCGTCGAAGAGTATCAGACTGTCTTCCAGCTTGTATCAGTCATTGAGGGACAGTTGCCTGAAGGGTCGAGACATACCGGCATCGATGTGCTAGCAGCTTCACTTCCTCCGGGTTCCATGACTGGCGCGCCCAAAAAACGATCGTGCGAACTCTTGACAGAAATAGAAGGAAAAGCCAGAGGAATCTACAGCGGTGTGCTTGGATACTTTGACGTTGGGGGCGGTGGAGACTTCTCAGTTGTGATTCGGACAGCCTTCCAATGGGACGATGAGGGCGTGTGGCGAGTCGGTGCTGGTGGGGCGGTTACCGTGCTGTCTTCGCCGACGGCTGAGTTTGAAGAGATGGATCTGAAGAGACAGAGTTGTTTGCCGCTGTTTGGACATCTTCGGGACTCTGTGAAATAATTGGTTGCTAGCTCCGGGTCTTGACCGCTTGAAAAAGCTTGACTCGCTCTCATCAGACGTGCTTCTAGTCCAGGAAAGTTTGTGTGTCCTTGCAGCTCGGGGTGTTATGCTGCCTTGTTGACAATATACATTGATGGCTCCTGCCTTCCTTGGCTCTCGTCTACGTCTTCATTCTTGATCACTAAGCCGTCACTGCTTCAACCAAACATCTCTTTGCACCTCCAGTCTCTTCCGCTCGAGGATCTCCTTTCGTTCGTCAAAACCGACGAGAGCGACTAAGACTTCCACATTGCATACATCTAAGAATCTCAGGAACCTGGTCGTAACAAACTCAGACCATTTACTTCAAGACTCGGATAGCCGGCATCGCAATCAGGATGCACGAGTTCGGCTGTCATTACTGATACAGTGTCTCATGTCATCAGAAAACTGCACCCACTGGTCTACAAGTCAGACGGAGAATCACATCCTCGGCCCGGACGAAGACGCCATCCTCAAGTCAACATCCTATCACCAAACTCACTTCACGAAGAAGCAAGACGTTCTTGCACACCTTTCGAGAAGAACTTTGATAGCAGCCAGGTGATGGTAGCGAGTTAGACCCATTACCCAGCTATCACGCAGATACATAACTCGCGCTGCCTGTCACATGGTCAGCCAACACCTAATCACTTAATGGTCCGCATGTAGGTACCGTAGTCTACAATGACAGGCTCCATGCCCGCCGTTTCCATCGTCACATTCTCTCGGATACCAACATTATTAAAAACTCTCTGTGGGTTACCGATCGAGATACTCAATCCCTCATGCACTCTAGTCATATCTTTCCGTATCACATTTCTCTTTTCTGACTCAGCTACAGGAGAGTGAAGCATTTGTTATGAGCACTCCCTCTCTCCACCTCGAGCGACAGTATTGATCTAATGGCTTGGACCAAAACAAGAACATGCAGTGACGCAAACAAAACCCAATTCAGTCCTTACTTCCTCCCTCTTTTGGCGTGATTTGGTTTGACCGAAGTCGATACAGACTCTATCCTCGACCGTCAATGGACGATTGAACATTTGACACAGAGACTGTCGGGTGCTCGGATGCCCGGGAAGCCCGACCATTCCAGGCACAATCGAGAACATGTGCGCCACGTTCAATCTCACAGGAGATTCGATTTGTGGATCACATATACATAGCGACACAAGACATGACCACTTGGTGCCTGATGAGTTCAATACTCTATTGCATACAGGAACCGAAAGCCACTGTCGCATTTTATTCGACATACATGCAAGGTTTCAAAGTCAGATCCGCAGTATCGTAAGTGAACAAGGATGATCTCAGCCGTTCTAATGGGTTTCGTGTAAGGTTGGGAGCGTCCAAAGGTTCGATCATTTNTTGCGTCCTACTCGCCAACACATCATCTCCCGGCCGCTCTCCGTCGCTTGCTGATGGCCATGCTCTAAACCAATGAAGCTCGGGATGATCCACGATAGGTGGCCGGTCCTGCGGACCCTTCATGGGACTTGTAGAAGCAGCTCTGAACCATTGAATTGCTGGTTCAGCGTTGCTCAGCTCTCTCCAGCTTCTAAAGATGAATGGCTCGTGTCCACCAAACTCCTCTTTTCGAAGCGCAATCGATTCCTTGAACGCACCCATGCGAGGGTCACTGAGGATCTTGATGGGTAGAGGAGGCAGCCCAGCCTGAGATGCAAGCCGGTATCGGGTGAGTTCGCAGGCGACGTAGTAACTGGCATAAGTACGCCAGCACAGATTCCAGGTCCAGCGAAGATATAGACCACGGTTCCAGAGACTGCGTACTCTTGGTACGTTGAAAGTGATGACCAATCCTGTCAGAATACCGGTCGAAGATCCAAGAGTCTTGGTCCGGGATTGAGTGGCAATCAGCCGCCCTTTATACTCGAGCAAGACATTGCGTTCTGTGTCTGACAATTGACGCCCAATTGCTTTGCTTGCGTCGGGTTCGAGTCGTCTCAGTGTGTCCAGCTCGCGACGGGTGTAATCGCGCTTTCTGTAGAAGCTGTTGACGGGTCTACGGACTGTCCTTTGGTTTATCAAGGTTTCAAGGTTTGGTATGTTTGTAGGAAGCATTTTGCTGAGAGCTTGAGAAATCGACAAGATGAGATGATACGCATCTATGTCTCTCGCCAATTTTTCGGNCAGATTGTCTTGTGCGGCGCGTACTTGCATGCTGTGCCGCAATAATAACACATATAGTTGCCTCACCGCATACCGACACATCCCTTGCATGCTTCGTACTCTGGCCCGAAAATCTCCAATTCCACGGAATTGTGCGTTCATAAGTAAGCTTGGAGGGTGCCCTCTTCGGTCTACTACTACGATGTTGATATAGGAAAGAAGCCTGCAACATTCGTCGCCATATAATGTTCAGATCTGGCATGGTAGCACAAATAGTGGTATTTTATTCAGAAAGAGCAGCATGGCCATTCTGGATCTGAAACCTCCTAGTCATGCAAGATTCCTTTTGCTCAGGCAAGTCTATCAAGACTGCTCCGAGATCGAGACATATTCGACTCTCGATGTACCCGCAATTTTTTCAGTCTTGTCGATAAATGTGAGCTTGCATTGATAGTACTGGCTACCACCACGAGTCAATGCATGATTGGCCTCATTCAATACCTGCTACGATCTCAGGCATCACAAGGACATCCACACTGAGGAATCTATAGATCAATCACGCTCTCAGATCTGGTGATCGCGTCTTTGAACAAAAACGTCGAATACAATAGGAACTTTTGACTTGTTCACGAGTCACTACTATTCTCCATCATCTTTTCGTTGGCCTCAAGTTCGGCCAAATTTTCGATGAAGAGACAAGCGTGTTACCAAGAAGTTCAAACTTTGCGAAGCCAAGGGCGCTGGAAGAAAGTTGGGTGCAGAAAAAATTCGATACTGGCAATTATGTTTTGAGGAGAACAAGATCGAAGACAGTCAAGGCAAGTGCGATGCATAAAGACAACGGAAGAGGCTTCAGGATGTTACAGGTTAGGAAGGTACTTTTGAGTTCAATTACTGAAGCTCAAGGAGTTTTGCTTCCATCTTAATCACTTACTCAACAACAATACATGGCAATAGATATTGCAGTATTCTGATCTCTCAGAGATCTTGCACCCAAAAACTCGTGCACGCCTCACTCATTCTCATGCCAGTGAATTCCAATTAGTAAGCAAAGATCACTAACAGCTTCACTTTTCCACTATAAAACAAGCACGTCGGCGCTCCTCTGACCATACCAAATCCAGACCACTCCAACCCACTGGGTGGTCGTGGAAGTCGGGGACATTCTGAAGCGCTTAGGCCTAAGCGGCGCCATCATCCGATACGGCGAGCAGTGGAAGCAAGACCCGGTCAACAGGTAGCCACCGCAAGCATACTACGAGCTCTAGGTTACATCACGAGAGAACACCAGGTCATCGACAAAACCGCTCCCGGGTACACTTGATCCGACATTCCGGGTGTCGAGCCGGGGTTCGCACATTTATATTCTGACGCATTTTCGTGAGGCTGGTCATATTTTTTCTCCTTTTTTCTTATGTTGGAGACATTTCAGGGATAATTCCAGGGGTGGAATATAGGGCAGTAATGGTTTCAGAAGTCTGAATAGGACAGTGAGGGTACAAGAAGTTGACTGTGACAACACAACTTCTCGGTGGTGTGAAATGAAGTTTCAGACAGAAGAGTTGTATGAAAATCTCCTTAGGATGAGAGAAGGCTTCTGTGGTTTTGTGGTATCCCATGTCGATGTTCGAGTTGTCCGAAATCATGCTTCTCAAAGATTCGCAAATGTCGGATGTGTCGATCACAATTCCCATCTCAAGAGCAGCAACATGAGCGATGCAGGCAAAAAGAGAAGAGAAGGCTAAACAGGATACTCACGAAATTTTTTTTTGGCTGATGGACGAGTTGGCTTCGAGAACTACATCCATAAAATGGCGATATTCTTAGATGAAGCATGTTTTGTTTCCTTCGACATGTATATCTTTCAAGGATTCAGAACTTATAGTCAAAATCTTTTAGTCTGTAGGGCCTCGGATGCAGTCGTTTCCATGTGGTATACAGCTGAAATGCGTTTCTCGGGCCATGATTCTGGTTCTGAAGACAACTGTTCATTTGCATAGCTTATGATATTGTGACGTGTACATGCTAGAAAAAGATCAACGATGAGACTATGACACTTGTAAGCACACAGATGTGTGGAGTCGTCTATCATACATGCTTGTCACCAGTCAACTGTAAACAACTGCCCCTACCAGTCGAAGAGACTGAGTAACTGCAAGTCATACGTGGAGGAGACCAGCATCTGATACCACGGTTGTTCGAGAACACAAGGCCGAGAAGATACTCCGGTCCACGCACGCCCATTTCCTGGACTAGAGTTTCTAAGGTCTGAGGTGATCTGAAGAGAAAGCTGAATATATTCACGGGAAGCAGAACCACGAGTACGCGAGTTAAGAAAGTCAAGCCTTCCGTTTTGAGTGCTATATTGTATTGCAACAATTGAGCAGATAAAGCAATTGTCACGGCCTTTGTCATTGAGCAAGCAGAATATCAACCAGGTCCACAAGAACGCAGAATCCGGGTAGTCATCGACATCTTGATAACTCCCTCTCCATAGTAGCGAGTGAGCAACTGCTCGGATCGTGATGAGTGACAAATGTCGTGTTTCGTCGATGTTGTATCCAGGAATGGAAGCAGCGAATGAGAACGCTCAAATGAGAGAACCACAAACAGAAGCAGCACGCAACAGGCCTTCGAGCACCACATCAAGCCCAGCGCAATCGCACCACAAACACCAAACAGACCAAAATCTCTTTGACTCTCAACATCATGCCAACATCGCCTGGCGACCCCCGAGACTGGGAAGACTTCACCTGGACCCACGAAGAAGAGCCCACGGCCGCAGGCAACACTTCTTCAAGCAACTCATCTGTTTCTTCCTTGTCCGATGGCTTCTCTGGTCAGAGAGAGGACCCTTACGATCTACTCTCGATGGCTCCACTCATCGCAGAGAACTTGAGACTCCGTGATAAACTCGAAGCCGTCCAGAGAGCCAGTGGCAAGATCTCGCACCACGAGTGGCTGCTTCGCCATCCTAATATGCCTCGTCGTCCACAATATGGCCTCATAAGAATGATCGTTATGCGTGTTTGGGGCTGGCTGGAAAGAGCTACGCAGAAAGTCATCGACACCTACAGATGGCTGAGAGGTTGAAGACAAGGTATGTTTGTGGCAGTGCATCGATGATCCGGGCAACGCTGACACAACGAACCAGGCCACACTCATTCAATATCTAATCACCAGACTCACCACCGCCCTCAAATCAAGAAGAACTTCGCGAGCCGACACAGCCACTGCCGTCGCAGCTCTCGCCTGTAACGAGCTTCAGCAAGAAGTACAGAACAACGCAGAAGCAAAACTTAGATGTGGGCGAAGAAAAGGAAGCACAGCAGGAGCGGAGCGTCGGAAAGGACAAGAGTATACTCTACGGCCCGAAGAAGCTGCTTCCCATCCAATGCACAGGTGGATAGCTAGCCATAAAAATGCAGAATGAAGATGATTGGAGCATATTCGACCATTGAGCACCCTTCAGTCTTCCAATAAGAACATCTCGGAAGTCGCACAAGCCCCTCGAAATTCTTTGCGAAGATCGTCCATCCCGGTTGTGATGCCTGTCAGAGTTGTCGAATCCCACGTTGCGAGAAGGTGCTGCAAGAGTAGGGTATCAGGCTCTGTAGCAATACTGGCTGGTTACTCCTCTTCGTACCGCTGTATTGCAATACTCTTTTCTGCGTTGCGTTGGGCCATGTTACAGTATGCAATACAAGTAATATGTCCCGGGCTCGAACACGTAGTATTCACATGCTTCCCTGTGAAGATAATTGGCGTAGTGCCGTTGTTCCGAAGCACTAGATGCAAGCAAGCTGTAGAATGGCTAGGGGAGTAGTAGTGTCCTGGTAGGGTATCTGCCTTGTGATTGACGCTCGGTCCTGCCGCCTAGCATGGTAGACATAAAGTGCGCACACTAAGCGGACTTCTTTAGATCAACAACCACAACCACATCTCCATGTAAGTTTCTCGCTATGCGCACTGCCTTTGCAATGCTACACGGTGTCAATTATCGTCGATGGTGCAGGAAGCTGCAGGAGCAGCACCGAAGACAACTCGACTGACCAGGCACGAGCAGATTCAATCACCATGTCTACCAACAAGGAGACAGAGACCTCCGCTACCGCTCCCACCACCTCCAACAAGGGATCTGCTCCTACGAGCACCGCTCCTGGCTCTATCGCCAGCATATGGCTGGCCACCAAGGCCAAGATCACCAAAGACCCCACCACGGGCAACCTCATCAAGAAGGCCAATGGTCACAAGCTCGTCTCTGCGCCTTCGGGCTTCAGATTCATCTTCGAAGATGAGATGCTGCAGCATCTCATGCTGCTCAACGCTTGAGACGGCAAGGTTTGATCTCCAATGGATCGCTTATGATTGCCCAAAGCTGATCCATGGCAAGAAGTAAACATCGAGGGTGTGGCGCACCGACGAGAGCCAACAATGGCGTGTTTTTGCGGCCTGGAGGGTCTAGCGTGCGGGTATGTCTCATACACACATCAATCGCATATCCAAAGACTGATACACGTAAGAAAAATCTCCGTAGTGAGAATTGATGACTTCGTTGCAGACTTGACTTGCGCCATGTGCATGTGACTAAACCCTGTGTATATGTGATAGCTGGCCAGCTGATCGACACCTCAACACCGGTCGTTGATCCGGAACTACATACAACAACGTTTCAGAGAGCCTTGGTGAGAACAAGAACTTTGCTGACGGGTTACACAGCTCCGCACAGATCTGGAGCGAATTGTTTCGCCATGAACCCGGCTCGTTCTTCTGTCAGACATGAACATGCGTACAGAGATCCAGAGCGTAGTTGTCTTGTTGCTATAGCTGACGGATACCAGGATCGAATTCAGGAAAGAAGAAGGCGGATCAGAAAGTGCTGAATCGTCCATTGATCTGAGCTCATGAGGCCCACACAGCAGATGTGTGAGCGAAAAACATGTTGAAGCAAGTGCTGACACTCCAAAGCAGACCTGGGCAGTAGCCAGATCTATCGTGACACACAATGTCCCGACTAGATATGAGCTGTCCACTGAGAGCTCTCAATAATTCGTCTCTCTGGAGGACGTTCTATGTCCAATTGACTTGGTATGTTCTAATGATTAAGCAACATCGATGCTTGGTCCAGAGGAGACCGCAAAGGCAGCGCGTCTTGATGCTTCAAGCTCTCTTTCTTGGGCAAATGGAAAGAAAATGCAACCAGCTCTCGTTTTTTGAGTCTAGGAAGGCTGGAAAACACAAAATCACACTGTTGGATGGTCCTACAATAAGAGACAAGCTCCACTCAGCCGAGTCTGAAATTCACCACCAAGTATCCTCGATTAGCCCGGCGGACATGACCATCACGCGACAAGATAAGCTGATCACTCGGGAGTGGGACTTGGAAGAGCTTCGCCAGCCGCGCGACAGGCGGCTTTCTGGTCTGGTATCGCAATAGGGGTATATCAAAAGGTTGCCAGTATCACCAACGCCGTACATGCATTCTTTTCGCTGGATCGTCAAAGGCATCAACTCATCAAGACCGTGCTGTCGGAGACGTTTACCAAAATCGCCAGATAATGAAGAACAGGATAATCGCACCAAGAGCGGCAAAGGGGCCGTNACTACAGTATTCGGTCAGCGGAGGCCGAGATGGCTCATGGTGCTGAGAACGTACCTGCTTCAAGAGCAACTCCCAGTTGATTCTCACGGCGGCACGTTTGTACTTTTTGCTTGATTCTCTCAGGTCGGAACTCATCTGGCCCATTCTGTCCAAGCTGTCGCCACGGTAGAGCAGATCCTCCAGGTTCTTGGACATGATCTGAGTCGTCTCTTTCAGCTGAGCTTGCACCTTGTCGAGATTGTTCGAAGCCCTCGGGTTCTCGTATGACTTTTTCGTGCGTTGCATGAAGGTATCGAAGTCGTTGAAAGCATACGGGCGCAATGCTGGCGAACGGTATTCGGTGTCTCTGTGGGTGCTCAAGAATTCTGCTGAGACGTCGTCCAGGTACATGGCGGCAAGCTCCTTGGGGAAAGAACGTTCGGTGATGGCGAAGAAGATGAGTTCCTCGTGACGGTAGTNAGCTGTGAAACTTCAGTCAGACATTGGAGGGCATGGACGATCCCGATCTGCATACTGAAGCTTGTATTCGCCAGACTCGATAGCAGCTCGTGGTTCGGAAGTATTGTTCATCTTGCGGACGAGCGTTCGCTGTTGGTTCTTCAGATTGGAGATGGTGTCATCGTGNNCTGCAGGCCATGAGTATTCCTTCGTTACTGCGACTTGTCTTGCACTCACTGGGGAGTTCTCG
Source organism: Aureobasidium uvarum (assembly GCA_903853725.1). Lineage (NCBI taxonomy): Eukaryota > Fungi > Ascomycota > Dothideomycetes > Dothideales > Saccotheciaceae > Aureobasidium > Aureobasidium uvarum. The sequence continues at coordinate 1,886,609 of CAINUL010000015.1, forward strand.
ATGGATGCAGCGAGCATCAAGCCGTCCAGGCGGACGATTTGCGTCGAGTAGATGGGCATTGTGGTGTTTCTTCTTCTGGATGCTGGAATCAGCTTGGCTGTTACGTTGCTTGAGGTCTTGTCACAATGTGAAAACGGTATCTTGGTCTCGTCGAGTACAGGATCGCGAGACACAATAGTCGCGACTGGTTGACAGCTGTTGACTGGCAACTTTGCGCAAGGCAGTCGCACCCTGATGGCGTCATAGCAACTTTCGCTGGACATGGAAGGTGCACTCACTTTGTGAAATGAATCTGCTGGAATTACAGTGTCTTGCTTACAAGATTTCTCGCAAGATAGAAGGCACAAGTGTTATGGTCGGAAATGTTGTCAGTTGGTGCAAGACAAAGATGCAGCTTGCCAGTTCAAACATCCCACGCTGGCAAGGGGTCAAGAAAGTCCGACTCCCGAGGGCGGTAAGCCTCTGCCCTGAACCAAAACATAAGCTCTCCAACAAGGTTGCCTCTTGCAACCTATTCGACTCGACGTTTCGACTGATCTATGGCACAGAGCATTGGCACGAAGTAGTAGCTGTACTACTCAAGCAGGACACTATGTAACACGACAAGCCACGTAGGGCATGAATAGCCTCACACTGGAAGCCATCAAGCCTATCCGATGACAGTGATATCTTTACATTGGACAGGCGGCATTGCATAGCCTTCGGCATGCACAAAGTCTTTTGAACAGCTTGAACGTTCACCGAGAGTCTTCATCTCTGGGTCTCTCAAAAGTCAATTGCAGTTTTGGCTGAATTTTCTGTCTCTCAACAGTAGATCAAGGTGGCTGCTGCCGATACTGGGAGAGAACACCACTTGCTCGCGAGGGATCTTCTCGCATGGTATCGTAGGTATCTAGCCCAGACACATCTGTTACTTCTGAACATATCACAAGGCAGTCACGACTGCTCTATTCATCACGCACGGACCCTCAAGTTCCTTCCTCATCACATTGCATGCTCCAACACTCTTTCCTCTTACAAGTCACCGACACCAAAAACAATCTCAACATCAACTCACTCCGTTTTCTCTTGCCGTCACTCACACGTCCGCATCAAAACAAATTCGATTCATCACATCGCAAAATCCGTGCTGTCGTTTCTCAACCTGGAGCTCCTCCTTCCATCAACCACTTCTACTCTCCAAGTCAAAGAAGAGGACAAGACCACTTCAGCCCGGCTCACAATCACCAAACTTTCTTACAACATAAGCCCGATACCATGTCAGACCGCCTCATCACCCAAGCCAACTCAAGACTTACCAAGGCCAACCTTGTCGTACGTAGATCATCTACATACGGATAGATCAAAAGCTGACTTGTCTTATAGAGCCTGCTAGCCAGGGAGGAGGCCTGGTCCTCGCTGGACTTGGAAGTCAAACGCGAGCTGTATCGAATGCTCCCAATACCCCTGAATGGCACCAACCCTAATCCCGATCCTGACGTGCACCCGCTCAAGACAAGCTTTGCGAAGTACATCAAGCACTTCATCTACGAGTGGGAGCAGGACCTTGCTGCCGGACGCAACACTGCAAAGTGGCAGAGAGAAGCCAAGCAAGCCGCAGGAGAGCGTATGTCAGGGGCATATGACGGCTGGAAGGAGAAGGAGCGTGAAGAGCACTGGGGTCAGAAGTACGATCCAGACCATTTCAAGAGGGTTTAGACGTTAAGACGACACTACTGTGTAACGATGAAATGATACTAATGATCACGGATGAGGAGACTACTCTACATAATTATATCATATGAAAACCACTCGCGAATTTCCAATATTCCGACTTGCCGAGAATCCCTGTGGAAATGCACAAATCAATGCTAGATAGCGAATTGGCTATCGTGACAAGATGGCTCAAGTGTTTAATGCTCACCATTGCTTGGTGAAGACCTTGACCACTTTCTATATGGAAGCCAAACCTGCAAGTTGGAAGCAACTTCAGATGTCGATGTGGAATGTGTGAGTGTTGGGAACATATCTCCATGTTTGGAACGCCCAGCGAACGAATCGAAGTAGAATCCGAAATCAAGCCTGGATTTTAAGTGCGCTTTTGCTCGACCATCAAGAAAAGTTATCCTGTACTCGAGCTCTCACATATTCAGAACCGCTGGTTATCAGATATCGTACAATACCCTACTAGCTCTGACTCGGAACTGGACCTCAAGCAATAACCTGGTATCATAGAAAAACTCTTCAATATGGCACCAACAACATTGCAACATCGTCGCACGCATAACTTGCTCCTGATCTCCAAACTTCTATCACAACGCGAAAATGTGTCGCCGTTCACCTTGATTGTGGATAATTTGGAACAATCTGGAAAACCTGTGCTGAGAGAATATATCCGACGGGCCACAGTAAGCCTCCACCGGGTGTTTTCTTTTCATCTGATCTCAAGACTAATAACTTGGGCANNGGCAGCGAAGACTGAAGTCATTTTTGTATCATTCGAGTCCTTGAAGAAGCCAAAGGATGTTGGTGTCTTTGTGAAGGCGTGGGAGAATGGTGTGCAGCAGGTTCAGAAAGAAGTCAGCGCATTGATTGCGAAAGCAACTCAGACACAACAGCGTAAGCTTTATGGTATGGTGATAGCAAGGAACGAATACTGATGATAATCAAACAGGNNCAAGCTACTGATCATCGATAATTTGAACACATTGGCCTCGGATCCATCAACGGCAGCAAACCTCCCAGCACTTCTATCTTCTTTCCTCTCACCTACAGTATCACTGGTTGCTGTCTACCATGCTGATATCCCTATTCCACCGAGCATATCATTTGCTTCGCCTTATACGCCCCAACCACTGACAGTCCTCAAGTACTTAGCTACTACTATTCTAACCACTCATGCGCTCAACCACATCCTTGCCGCGAAGGCAGCTCGCGAACGCAGTGTCGCCGAACCTGTCTTTGGCCTCGCCGAAGAAACTGAAGGTGTACTTCTCGGTCTCGGCGGTAATGCACCTTCTGGTCTGGTGCTCGAGATGGAGTACCGCCGTAAGTCCGGACGCGGCGTGCGAGAATGGTACTTCCTACCTCATCCTGCATTACAGAAGCAGGAGGCTGTTGGAATCAGAAACAGATTCAGCGAGACGGTCATGTTGTTGGAGGATCATGTGCTATATCGCAGACCTGCTGAGGAGAAGGAACAGGCTGCAGATGATATGGATGTCACGTTTGAGTTGGGTCTGACGGATAGGCAGAGGCAGGCCAGAGAGGGTGTTGTGTTGCCATACTTTGATGCTCAGAAAGGTGGCGGCGATGGTGGCAGGATTCTGTATGACATGGGCGAGGAGGATGACTTTGATGAGGAAGAAGACGAGATCTAGGATCTTCAAATGAATCAAGATCTAATAGTTTCAATCAAGCCATCGATCGGAGCTGTTATAAATTTCGATGTTCGAGAGTGACCCTGTCCTTCGTGCTCTAGACTTCGAAAGCTCTTGTGACATCAACCTTGACTCTCGCAACTCAAAGCATTTTGCGCAACAGTCACTCTACCACCATCTCAGCAGTCACAAACCGTCGCTCCATCCATCACACGATCTCGCCTATAGTGCTTTCGCTCTTGTTAAATCACAAGCACCATGGCGCCTCGCGACCAGAGTCCTCGCGCAAGCGACCATCGCCGCCCATACTCAGACCGTCGCGACCACAACCCAAGAGACACACGCGACCAACGACCACGCCGCGATCGCAGCAAGTCTCGCGACCGTGCCCTCACTCTGCTCGAGGCGGCGGACGCGGCGGCAACGCAAACCACAGAACCTCCGACCGCGACCACCGACAAGCTCGCTCGCGCTCTCCCAACCGCTCTTCGCATCCTAGTCACAACAACTCTGCACGCCAGCGCTCTCCTCCCCGTGCACCGCGCGGCGCACCTAACGCTCGCGATCACCGCAAATCCAATGTCAAGGCCGAGGAAGCTCCTGCGCGGATAGATCCTGATGAGGATGAGGAGACGGCCATGAAGAGGTTGATGGGCTTTGTCGGTTTCAGAAGCACCAAGAACACAAAAGTGCCTGGCAACGACAAGTTGTACGGTGTGAGAAAGGACAAGAAGACCGAATACAGACAGTACATGAATCGTGTTGGTGGATTCAACAGACCACTCAGTCCCACGAGGATGTGAGAGCTTTTCAGGATACGAAAGGAAAAGAGAATTGCGGTTTCAGCGATGGCGTTACTGGGGAAGCATTCTGGGTTGCATCAAGATCGAAGACCGACTTGGTCAAGGACAGGTCTCGATTATGGTCATGGGAGAAACAAGGGTATCAGTATCGAAGAAGCAGTCTTTACTGTCAAGCCAAATCAACAGAATCATTCTCGGATTACTGGCTACTTTGCGACCTAAGTCTCCTCTGCAAGATACAAACAACGCTGCCCGGGAAAGAACAAAGCAGAAATAACAAAGCCACTTGGAAACAGGAAAGCCTTTCGGAGAACACCAGGAAAGAGTTGTTCCAGTACAAGAGTATCTTGCTCAAAGACCGAAGTTCAATGATGATCTCCAACGGCATGAGCAATGCTCCTCTTCAATCTCAATGTAGGATCTTGCAACGCCGGTCGGACGAACGAGTAAATGCCAAAGCTGAGGGAGAAGCCCATAACCACGANCTATCCCCAGTCAGCAATCTCTCTATCAAGAATGTCCGGTCAATACTTACACAACGGATATGTTTCTATAGGTAGAGACTTGATCCAATACCTCACTCGTTGAGTGGCTGTATGGGCGGCTTGTTCTTCTCTGGCTGCCGCTTGAAAGAGTCTAGGTGTGGAGTGTATGCATCGTCTTGATGTCGCTGCTCGTGTGGCTTGGAAGAGTGTGCATGTTGAGAGCATATTGAGATGAGCAGTTGGTATGAGTCAAGGAAGGGTGATGGATGAAAGTTCCTTCGGTGTCCAAATATCAATAAAGATGAAAATGTCTCAGAAGAGGTGCTGCCGAGTGCGACGGATTGTTTGAAATGTGATAATGACACTGAAAGGCAAATGGCATGGTACACTCAAAGACGAACCTATATATTCCTTCCACAGATTACATATTGCTCACGTCCAACCGACTTGTCCCATCTTGATATACGACATCGGGTTCTCTAAGGGTTCTCAGGGCCACGGGGCCTTGAGTGTCTGCTCATCACGCCTTCGCAGGATTCACCTTTGCCGTTCCACGCCGATGTCCACCTAGATATACGGTGCAGCAGAACATATACAGTTTTGATCAACGAACCACCGTTCGCATGATCCAACATCTGTCGTGGAAACCCTCGGAAAAGACAGCCGCGCGGTAAAGTCGATATCAGTGCAACATGGTGACCTGAGGTGAGTGGTGTTGCAAACAGCAGGAGATGTCACACCACGGGCTTCATCCGTCGTGCACCGGCAGCTCGGTTCGGGAGAGACCAACTTCGTCTCCAACCTTTCTTTCACAAAGAATTCTGTTTTTCGTCTGGTACAATCACCTTGATAATTTGGGTCCGCGCATCTGCAGACGAGAAACAGAACGAAGGTATATTTGTGAGGACGAGGTTAACGCGGGAATTTCAGGCAATTGCAACACTCACAGCGCGATCGCCTATCGTCTTCGAAGAAGAAGAAAAGGTCATAACACATATTGACATACATAACTGACTTTCTCACATCACTCGGCACTGCCGGTATCCACCGACATCCTCAATCGCTGCAATGAAAGATCCATACTATCCTACACCAACTTCCTACATGGCCTTCGTCTTGATCAGATGCTGGTATTGGGAGGTAGTCCACTTTCGCATCTTCTTTCCGAACATGATGAAGAAGATTGCGAATATGGTAACGGCGAAGCTCAAGCAGCCGATTACCACGAAAGCATTCTGCAGTCCCATGCCTTGGATCCATGACTGTATGCCGAAAGATACTCCGAAACCGATGATGTTTCTGATGAGGATGATTGTGGTCACAACCTGCGTGTCAATCTCTTTGTACGAGTCGAGGATGTAACTTATGGTCACCGTGCCGCCGACACTGAGACCGAACCCGACGAGGCCCATGCCAAAGACTGGGGCAATCCAGTGCAGCCCGTGAGCAGCGGTGGCGCCATAGATGATCAACCCTCCTGGCATGATGAACGCACTGGATATGAAAGCCCACAGGCGGTACTCTGGCTCTCTCCAACCTCTGTTGCGGTTGCTGAGGTATACTGTAAGCCGATCGTTCAGCGGACCCGAAAAGTACGCGCCGATCAAAGAACCGATGAGTGGTGCGAACCAGACCAGGCCCAAGGCACTGTTGGAGAACAGGTAAGGGGGTGGCGCAAAGATCAGAGCGACGGTTGTGCCCATGACCGCTAGCCAGCTGACACAAGTACCATAGTTGATGCCGCNACTGATAAAGGTCAGTGACATTCTCATAAGCATCGACGGGGGACTTACCCAGACAACCGCTGGAAGCCCGAGACACTTGAGTGGCATCCACCATTCTGTGAAAACTGCAGTCCATGTTGTAGGATATGTCTTCCATAGACTGTATTGGATCTTGAATCCTTCCGCATCGAAGACTTCCCCAACAATGGCTTCAGAGTGTTGGTGTGTGCTCTGGCTGTCCGGCTCTTTGTAAATGGACTGGTTCGTCAACTTTTTGTCAAGCTCGGGCATGTCGGCAATGCTGACCAGAGCTTCGTCGTGCGAGTCTAGAGGCCGGATGAAGTGTGTTTCTTCGAATGTGAAGAAGAACAGCACGAGCAAGACGCCCAGGAACAAAACGCCCCACCAGTACATCCACCTGACACTTTGTCCAGTGACCATGTAGCCGCCACAAACTGGACCGACAAAGCTTCCGAAAGCCAAGCCAAAGACGTAGGCTCCGAGCTTGCCGCCGCGTTCATGGGCGAAGTAGATGTCCGCGATGGAAATGGCTGGCAGTGCTTCGAATGGCGAAGATCCCAAGCCTCGCANCTGCTGAAGATGAGCGTCACTCTCATAAGCACTGACGAGAGACTTACGTATATTCACGCCCCAATATTCGCCGTACTCTTTCGAGACAGCCATCCAAATCTCGGACACCAAGACCAAAACGAGTGTCCAGACATATACGGATCGTCGACCGAANNCTCTTTCTGGAAGTTAGCAAGGAGCTCTTATTCAGTGATGTGGACACATACTATTAGACATGGGAACTAGGAAGACGTTTCCGACTCCGAGCAGCAACAACATCACAGCTCCAGCATAGTTCAGACTGTTGATGTCGGTGCGATAGATCTGTACCAGATTGAGATACACGACAGAGTCGCAGTTGGTGACGGCTCCAAGAGTCGCACTATAGAATCTGACGAATTGTTAGTCAACTTTGTACTAGTCCAGGTCAACCGAAGCAACAAACACGAGGAGGAAGAGGTGATAGCTCTTTCGCCACTTCGACCAACGAAGAGGATCTCGAGGGTCACTCGATGGTGTGGGCATCAAGATGATGTCTTTCGAGGAGAAGCCGTCTTGGTGTGCACCTTGCACCAGATAGACAGTGCCAGGGACGACATCATAGTCTGGGATATCTTGTCGAACAGACTCCATGGCAAGAAAGGAGGTGGAACTTTGGAAGCGTAGAGCAGTAAGGTATCAGCAAGAAGCTCAAACAGATGGATGATTTGTAACGACGATCCAGTGGCCTTTATGTACAGCCCAGGTGGTGACTCCAGCGATTGATAGAGTGTATCAAGCCCTAGGTCAACGGCACTTATCAAAGAGGATGATGGTTCCTGGACGCATGTCCTTCGTCGCAGCTGATCGACCCTGCATCCTGTCAGGGTGTGGGAGTATCGCAAAGATGGACATGGTGGCTTGTCGAATTCGAGGCCGAGCCTGATAACAGTCTCAATGCCTAATCGAGATATACCGCTTTGTGGATCCAACTACGGAGGACAGCTCGGGGGTCGAGGTCCCAGTTTTTGTGGGGAGTCCCTGATCGTCGTTAGCAGTCACTCCGGTCGAACCTTCTCCTTAGCGACCACCGCTCATTAGCGTGCCGGTATCTGGCACCCCCGCATTTGACCACCACGCGTGGCACAAACCTCTCTGATAAACCTTCGTCCTCGAAGGCTGATTGACGCGAGGGCGGAGGTTCTGATATCAGACAAAGCCGCCTTTTAGCCTCGTTATAGGACCGCCTTTTGGTCTTGCTCGTATGGTAAGTCAGCCCCTCACTCGAGAGATACATGGACGTCCGGGGTTCAAACGATCAATTGCCGTAGATCTGGAGCAAGATCGCTGTCAACAGATAATGCTTACAGCCGTGTCTGGTCCCCTCATAGTCTCAATAAAAGGCTAGCTTTCGCCTTTCTTTGCTTTCCGCCGAACACTCCTTTTTATCACTTTCAGTGTATCATACATACTTGTGGATTATAACATGGCAGGGGACAAGACCTATATCGACATCTCTCGGGCCAAGTGTGAGCAGAGAGATCGACTCATCAGAGACGAATGGAAGATCTCGAAGAAGCTAGCGATTGAAAATAATGTCCTCGAGGTGCCAAAAACATGTGGCATTCTCACGAACCGAGAGATCATAATGACCGAGGAAAATGACGCTGTCGACATTGTCGAGAAAATACGTCAGCAAGAATACACCGCAGAAGAAGTCGCCGTAGCCTTTTGCAAGCGAGCTGCAGTTGCACAACAACTGGTACGTCTTCCTTGACCTGATGAAGATCCTTAGCTGATTGTCTTCTAGACAAACTGCCTCACAGAGATCTTCTTCGAGGAAGCTATTGATAGGGCTCGCCACCTTGACCAAGAGCGCGCCGCCAACCCTTCGGCACCATGGAAACCTCTACATGGACTTCCCATCTCGCTCAAAGACTCGTTCAACGTTCCGGGTTTTGACTCGACGATCGGCATGACATACTTCGCAAACAAGCCAGCCACAGAGTATTCGGCTCTGCCCAAACTGCTATTGGATCTTGGAGCTGTGCTCTACTGTAAAACAAATGTCCCACAGACTATGATGACAGCAGACTCTGACAACAATATCTTTGGCCGAACACTCAATCCTTCCAACCTGAAGTTGACCGCAGGCGGCTCTTCAGGAGGCGAGGGCTCTCTCATCGCAATGCGAGGCAGTGTGCTGGGAATTGGTACCGACATTGCAGGCAGTATTCGAATCCCCTCGATCTGTAATGGCATTTACGGTGCCCGTCCGAGCTCCGGCATCGTCCCCTTCGATGGCCAGCAGTCGCCGGAAGATCCAGGGATGGTTGGTATTGAGGTTGTGGCAGGTCCTATGGCAACATCGTCGAGGGCTTGCTCATTCTTTATGAAGACAATCATGAGCGCTCAGGCGTGGCGCTACGACTCGTCATGCCTGCATCTCCGATGGCAGGGCCATCAATGCAGTCGTAAGCCCCGTATTGGTCTTGTCCTCGACGATGGAGTCTATACACCCTTCCCTCCCGTACGCCGTACTATCAGAGAGGCAGCACAGAAGCTACGAGATGCAGGTGTTGATGTAGTGGAGATTAGGCTACCTCATGTTGCCGATGCTGTTGGTATGACTTACGGCATGTTTGCCCTCGATGGATGCNNCAGGTAAGCAATATCAGCTTCTCTAGTACGTCTGTCTAATGTGTCACTACAGTTCGTCCAAAATCTCATCAAGGAAGGAAATGAGCCTCAAGTCGAGTCTGTGAAAAGAGTCAACCTCGCCGCTATTCCCAAGAGCAGCATGCAGGGCTACATGGACTTGACTGCTGGGAGACGTAAGCTACAGGCTGCCTACCACGAATTCTGGTTCGAGAACGAATTAGATGCTATCATGCTGCCTGGAGCACCACAGACAGCAACACGCTTTGATGAATGGGGACCGATCAATTACACTATGCTCTGGAACTTCCTGGACTATCCGGCAACTATCGTTCCCACTGGTAGAGTTCGCGAGTCCGATGCCGCCGATGGTGGAGACTTCGCCTTGTACGGGGAACAAGATAAGAAACATTACAAACTATGTGAGTGGTCACGCGCTTTCTGTTCTAGGCTTACCACTGACAGTCTTCTTCTAGATGATTCTCCCGAGACATACATAGACGCGCCGCTGTCTGTGCAAGTTGTCGGAATGAGACAAGAAGATGAAGCATTGGCAGAAGTTGTTGGTCTTGTGGACCAGATTCTCAACTCGTCATAAAGTATCAAGCTCTTCCCTTTTCCACTCTTGTATGCTACAGCTTTTCTTGCCTCTTTCCAGAAACAAGGAAACTTTTCTCGCCAGCCGTCGTTACATGTGCTCTTCTTGAGACGTCTTGAACGGATGACGACTGTGTCTGTCTACAGCTACGTGTAAGTCAGACTGATGCGCACAGAGAGATCATGTTCTCATTCACATAAAGTTCGTCAGCTCGTAAGCATCTATCAAGATCTTGCTCTCGTCCATCGCCAACACTCCAATTCCGAAGACACTGTTCATCCAATCGTATGGTCCAGAAGCCTCAAACTGCAATCGGGTAAACCATTCCACCTCATCTTGGGTCATGCGAGTACGGGTTTCAGGATCGATATTCACACCGGGGCCGGGCTTAAAGATGCCCTTGGAGCGGATGTAAATGTAGTGTCCATCGTCGGTCTTCAGAGTATATCGCGCATCCAGACGCATCAACTGCAATATGGTTTCAGTAAGAGACGAGATGTCAAAGCTGTTATAGCTTACGCCTGTTCCGCCAATAGCAAGACCCCAATCTGCTCCGCTCATGTGCTCTATGATTGCCGAGATCTGAGGTCCCTTCACTGTGCCACCGACGATGGGCATGATAACTCTTGCATTGCTTGTGCCAGACTGAGCTCCAACGACGTGATTGTCTTTTGCCATCTCGCACTCGAGGCGGTATATGAACTTCAAAGACGGTGTTCGCATCTCGATCGATCTGTCGGAGTAGGCGCTGCCAGGGAGGCCGCAGGTACTTTTGGTGTGGACATTCTTGGAGAAAGTGGAGGGATGCTGTGTTTCGAGATCGGAGGGGACATATGCCAGATTTATATATCGGTCTGGAGCACAGGACTACCGCCGATGATTCGTCACGGGTATGCCTTCTGGATTCGGGTAACCGAGGTGGTCCTTCGGTAGAGTTCAATTGATCAGGGTCCTTCCCACAACGAGACATCCCATCTTTGGGGCAAGATCGATCTTCAAGCTTCTCTTTCCTATGTTGTACACATGCTTTCGAATTCTTTTTTCCACAAGAGAACAACATGACTAGATAATGGTTACTTGTTTGATGAGTCTTTCCTGCCTCAAACATCCCCGATTGTGCGCCCCGCGCTCATCTTGTTCAACGGGTACGCTGACCGGACAAGGCCGATAACGTTGTTTCCTTGGAGTCTTCTTTTTGACATACCGCATCATCTAAAATCTATGTTTACCAACTTCTCAAACACAAGCCAAGGTCTCGTGGAGTCGAAATCTCGGCCAAGGTCGAGTGGATTGAATATAAGTTGCCTACCGTGTAAGTCTCACTCACGAGGCTCTTTGCCATCATATCATTGACATGTGGCGGTCTCAAGGNNTCGACGGAAGAAGAAGAAATGCGATTTAACAAAACCGACATGCGAAAGATGTCGAAATAGCTACGGCCAAGACCAGTGCGTATGGTCAGATGGGCAGAGACGACAGCGAGCTCGACGAGAGATAAAGTCAATTCAGGAGCCTGAAATACAGCCTTTGCCAAGTTCACCTGCCAGTTCTACAAATAAATCCTGGAGCTCATCCAGGCTGGAGACGACGACAGACCCGATTTCAACTCCTGACACAAACTATGCGATGGATCTTGGATTCGAAAACTTCTGCTCCTGGCGCATACCAGATGTCGTGGCACATATCTCTCCGTAGGGACAAAAGAAAGCTTCTTAAGGAGTAGACAAGTACTGACACCTTGTAGCNGACTTATCACCTCAAGTCTTTCTCAACATATCTGCAGCCTTCCAAAATCAGATTCTCTGTCTTGACAGCGACTTCAAAGACTCAATCGTTGTTCACAGTCTCCCTCTGGCCCTTGAGCATCCAACCCTCCTACACGCTTGGGTCGCGTGCAGCATCATAGCACTTTCACGTTCAATGCCATACTGGCATGAGAAGGCTATCAGACACTATGATAGTGCTGTCAGCGGACTGAGTCAAGCTCTGCAAGATAGGTCACAGACCAACGACAAGTGGAAGAGAGAAACAGTCTTGCTATTGCATCTGTTCGAGGTGAGCTTTTCATAGAAACTAAAGATCAATCGCTGACTTTTGATATAGGGCTTCCAGTCTAAGGACGAAGAATCTACACTTGGAAAGGCTCATCTACGTGGAGCGCACGAGCTCTTCATTCCGACCGTCAAGGACCAGTCCCCCATGAGCTACCATGACGTTTTGGTGCTGGAAGCTTATATCATGCATACTGCCAACAATCACCTCTTCCAACCTGACTCACAACTACCAATCACACATATCACTGAGGCACTTGGAACACTTACATCGGCTCTAAATCAGCTGAAGATGGATTGCGATTGGCGTAGCAGCCCTTGGATCGGATTTGGCGGCCCGGAGCTAGCGGATATGACTTACAGAGTTTCATGGCTCGCCCATAAGCCATCCTTAGACGACAAAGATCAAGAAGAAGTGGAGAAGATCATTGCTCGTCTTTCATCATGGACCGCTCCAGCATGTCGGGAAGAATCGCTGTCGACACAACTTGACTTGCCACCGAGGCGCCTGGTGTTACTTGCTCAAGCTTATTGGTGTGCATGTTCGTACCTCACAACACATCTTGCGCAAGAACAAAGCTGTATCCTACCCTTCGACGCTGACGCTTTCGTCACTGAGATTCTACAACTTTTAGACCAGCTCATCGAGCACGAACACACAATCAACAATCACTTATGGCCGTTGGTTGTCATCGGCACAGCGGCAACAGATCTAGCAACACAAGAGCATATCAAATCGCTTCTGCCGCAGTTTCATCAAGGCCTGGGTCCAGCGTCTCTGAGAAGAGCCGAACGTTTTTTGACAGTCGCTTGGAAGACTGACTCGCAAGGCATCATGTATGGCAGGAAAATTTTCAAGAACAGAGAAGCATTGTATCAGATGTTCTTCTGATGAAACATTTCATACTGACGAGGAGACGTCAAGCATACGAAAATATAAATGTATCGAGGATAACAGCAATATCTGGGTTTGAGCTCTTTACTGCGAGCGATTGAGGTCGTTAAGTTAAAGACCTCAGAAACAGGTCGGCTTGTGACCAACGAACGTCCTTCCCTCTATGGCCAGGAGTTTGCGAAACTGAAGCTTCACACGTGGATTTTGAGTCAGCCCTGGCCTTTGAGTCACTCCCAAGATATCATCTTGGTGTTAAAAAATCCATTCTAGCTTGCAAGCTTTGATAACGAAGCTTTGCTTGAACACACCTTCCGTCAACCCAGACCCCCTCCAAAGATATTCCGTGGTATCCCACACACCCAACAACCCACGTCAAGACCATCAAATATGTCTGCCGGACGATATGCCGGTAGGAGCGATTTTGGCAACCTTCCACTGGAACTGGTACGAAAGATCCCGACATATCTTCCTGCATGTAATATCGCAGCGCTCAGTTTGACATGCAAAGATTTATACTACGACGAGGTGTTATCTAAGTCGTGGACTCGAGGGTTCTCAAAAGCCGAAGAGAGACTAAGATCCCGCATTGGTTCGTCGATACCTTACATCAGAGGTCGCGAAGTTTTGTCTCTTCTGAGCTTGCTGGAGAGGGATCTGCCTCATATGTCACTCTGTGAGCATTGTAAGAGATTACATCCGCGACGCGAAGTACCCTTCCGGATGAGCAGAAACGACTGTGAATGTTGGTCTCCTTGCTCGAAAGCTCTAGAATCAGGAACATGGCTGCACTTTGGCGATTGGAATCTCAACCTCTCCTATGAGCATTTGCACGGCATCATGCGATACCGGTTGATGGGGCCAGCTTATGGAATCTCAACAGAGAAGATCTCTCGCGAAATACCCTGGCATGCGCATTGGTACTCTGACACATACCGCGCTCGGTGGATGAGGAAGATGTATCTGTGTCCCGCTATTGCCAAAAACCGTCTCATCATATATACAAGTCAACGTATCATGATCAGCCATCGGTACTTGCAGTCTCTCATGGACGATGGTGAAGATTGCACACGTATCGTTGCAAGTCTGGCAAGTTGTTCGCTCAGGACATGCCAGTGCTACACAGCACCTAAAGCAACACCACTCTTTCACGGCATCAAACAGCAGCTGAGCGTGCTCTTGCATAGGGAGTGCCGACCTACTTCATCTTCAGATCTTCAATCGCACATTCACAAGTGTCCTACCTGTCTCACAGAGTACGTCATTAGGCTCGTAAAGTACGACTCTCAAGGACTCTACGAACTTATCCTGCACACTTGGACGAACGTGGGATCATGCTCTTCTCCTTATAACCCGACCTGGGTACTGGCCGCCTCGTCTTCTATGCACAAAGACCCAGCCAGAAAAATCAGGCAGATGATGCTCGACGACGAGTACCCAAGCGAATATATGGATTTGTGGTCATACTCGAGCACTGTCGACAAGGACTCTCTACAAAGCTTGCTAGAACGAGATGCGGCAATCTTTGAATCCCCATCCACCTCGAGCAGTGATGTTTTCCTGGAAGATCTCTTGAGCGACCAACAAGATATTCTGGAAAGGCAGAGAGATGCTCTAGCCTTGGAGCAGGACGCCCTAATAAAACAGCAAGATGCTCTAGCTAAACAGCAAGATGTTTTAGCAAAACAGAGGGATGTTCTAGCAAGACAGCAAGATGTTCTAGCAAAACAACAAGACATTTTGGCAAGGCAGCGAGACCTTCTAGAAGACTGCGAGATCGTCTAGCATAGTGGTCGGACCAAGCAGGGCAGCGAATGAGAGCCAGTTCACCTGGATAGGAAGGACGATTGACGTTCTGGCTAGCGGATGTCAAGGCTTGTAATGATCGAAGGAACGCAGTGAGGTGGAGAGGAGAAGTCAGACTAGCCATACACATGGACATACACAGAATCACAGTGGCTGGGAAGAGAAGAAGCAGGAGCGCTAGATACACCAGGGCCACGTTGCGTACCATACATATCCAAGTGCTATCTTCTCTCGAATCCGAAAAGATGTGACCAACATCGTCGCTATACACTTTGACTGCCGAAGCGTGTCCTTGCTATCCCATTTTCAATAATTCCAAATCCTAGTCGTAAGACATCCAAACAACGGTAGAATGCCAACCCGAGCAACGGAATTCAATCATCAATCTTACGCCTGAGCCATCCCATCCATGCAAAAGCTACTTTGCGTATTCCTCCGTTGCCATCAGATTGAGTAGCCGCGATACCAAACTCATTGCCAAATGTTGCCAACCACATGGACAGAAAACTCTTGATGTCGACCTCGCTCTCGATTGTGGGTCGTACAAGCTGGAGCCAAAGTCTCTGCTCTTTATCAAGAGTATATTGGCTGGCGATATTATTAATGTCAGAAAAAGTGTGTAGAGAAGGCAGTCGGGTCTGGAACGAGCAAGTACTGCACTCATAATGCATACTCTGTTCATCAATTCCGCAGCGGAGTATCTACCTAAGCTAAAACAAAGTCATTCAAATCAGCAAATCTGTCTTCTTGCAACAGTTTCGTAAACGCCCGACACCGATATGCTCTTTCCCTGTCCCTTTCCTCCAAATTCAAAGACACGCTTGTAACAAGGGGAATAATCGTCAGAAATAGAAAAAACATCAACCCTGCGAGGTCTGCGAAGGTCCGTCCACGCCCATATCTCCATTCTGGAACTTGTTCAAGTTTTTCAGCATGAAACTGCGCTTGAAATAAGTGTTGGGATGTGTGATGGTGTCGAGTTCACTCTGCGGCCACAGCGAAGCATCCTTGACCTTTTTGATTTCGTTCTTGTGCTGGTGTTCAAAGACTCGGTTGCAGGCAATGTGGTAACGCTGCTTTGCATTATCCTCCTTGATGCTCTTGAGAACTTCACGATCTGTGACTCCGGTGGATTGGAGGAGACCCATGAGGTTGTCTTGACTGAACCAGCGGTATGGGCAGCCGTGACTTTGTCCACTACTTGGGACGTCGGTGATGAGCTTTTGGCATGAGTAGGGAGTGTATCCTCTGCCGCGTCTGTTGGAGTCACCTCCGACGTCGCCGTATGCGTGACGGATGTTGTAGAGGTACTCTTTCTTGAACTTGTCGTCGGTCATGAGTTTGAAGCTCTTCCTCCAGAAGACGATACACTCATTCATGTCGAGACCAATGCCTTTGAGGAAGAGAGTGTATTGTAAACGCGCGAAATGCTTCAAGTGGCTGTTCTTGCGCAGTTCGTGGTGAAGGCTTTGCATGCAGAGAGGGAAGTGCGAAGCTAGAGCGTCAATCATGTTGGCTGTGATGACGGTCGTGTCGGAGATGGAGGAAGCGTCGGCATTGTATTGGGAGTCGGGAGAGGCGAAAGACTTGGAGAGATGGGTGAGGATGGGGGATAGGCGGTTGTCTTCGTCCATACGTGGCAGAGCGCGAGCAGCCAGTTCCAGGCCAGCCTCGAGCTGTCTGCTGAACTCTCCAACAACCATACTCGTCTGCTCGCGCATGTGGACAAAAGCCTTGCCCATCTTGAGGAGGACCTTTCGTTGTTCGACAAGCTCGGGCACGTTCTCCCAGTCGACCTTGAACCATGATTCTTCCTCATTCTTGTAAACACCAGTGGCACTCTTCAGCTCGTCTAGCAAGCGAGCCTTTTCGTCGTCTAACACAGTCTCCCAGCTCATGTCGAGGCTCTGAATGAAATCCTTGCGCTCTCGTGCATCGTTCTGGTTGAGTCTGAGGCGGAAGAGTTGAGTCTCGAGTCTGGCGAAGCGCTTGCGAAGTTCGTCGGTTGCGGAAAAGGCAAGGCGGAGAGTCCAGTGTGAGTAGTGATCGCGCTTGCGTTGGATTTCGTGCTCGGTGGATCTCGAAGAGTTCTGATCTAGGCGGAGGTACTTGTCCAGGATAGGCTTCATGTATGTTGATGTTTCTTCGGCGCTGCGGTTGCGGAACTGGCATGATTCGAGCTCGGCAAGGANCTGGGATGCGTCAGTTGATGAGAAGCTGGCGGTGAAGACAGGATAGGTACCCTTCAGTCTGGCAATGCCCCACTCCTCAAACTGCTCGAGGGCAATGTCGCCGGTGGGAGGGAGATTGTAAAAGTTCATGGCGTACTCGTAAGCCTGCTCCTGCCATTGTGACTTTGCGAATTGCCTCTTGCGAGGATCGAGCACCGCCCTTCGCTTGTTGTCGAGCCGTGCAACAGGTCTGGCTGCCAACATTGTGAACGTCTGTGTAATATGATTGTACTTGTGATTGCCAAAAAGATGGTCGCTCTCCATGGGACGCGACTGCTTCGCATGTACCGCGACGCGTTGTGCCAAGAATTCAATCAATCGAGAAGGCGCCTCATGCGCTTGTTGCATTACTCTGCATAATTTAATGCTCGCCCTCTATACAATCTATCATCTATTATCCATCTATCCCCAGCAAGTCACCAAGCTTGTTGACATATGCTGATGGAACCACAGGAGCGTCTTCGGCCAGGAACTCTTCCTTCTTGCTAACACCAGTCAAGACGGCCAGTGTGCCTCCAAGCTTGCCTTCAATGCCAAACTGAATGTCTGTGTTGAGACGGTCTCCAATCATGCAGACACGGCTGCGGTCGAACTTGAACTTGCCCTCGACTGCATCCATCATGGCCTGACTGGGCTTGCCCAATGCCAGAGGCTCCTTGCCCCATGCCTTGACGAGAGGTGCGCCGACTGAGCCAGCACCAGGGAAGAGAGTGTGTGAGTTGGGCAGAGTCGAGTCGGTGTTGGTTGCCAGGAAGACGGCTCCTCTGCGGAGGTAGTGGTATGCCATGCTCAACTTGAGGTAGTTGACGTTGAAGTCAAGACCAGCCAGCACAACGCCGACATCAGGGTCGAGAGCACTGCCGTTGGCAATGTTTGTGAAATCTTCTGGCTTCATCTCGCGACGAAGGTTGGGGTCTGTACCTCCGCAGTACGGCACATTCTCCGATGCCAGCTCGGCTTCAATGCCCGACTCACCAAGCACAAAGACCTTGTTCTTGGGCGCCTCAAGCTTGAGGATGCGGGCAATGTAGATGGCTGCACTGTAGGCAGAGCCAAAGACTTCTTCCACTTTGCAAGGGATGCCCATGCTGTCAAACTTCTTCTTGTAGTCTGCACGCGATTTGGTGCTGTTGTTGGTCACGAAGACCAGTTGCTTTCCNNTGTGCTTCTTGTTCAGCATGGCTGTCTCTTGTTCTTGTGACCCAGGAGGGTACCAACCCTTGCTTCTGAGCATCTCGATAGTCTCCTTGGTGCCTTCGAAGAGATGATCGCCCGACCACAGGACGCCNNTATCCTTCTCGTATCGTCAGTCTCGACGGTTCGTATGATTGTGTTTGTTCGCGAGCCGTCGTATCGCATTGATGTATGATCGGGGTTGCGTACCATCGCAGTCGAACAAGAAGACNNCTGCGACCAGTCAGTATACCTTCATCAATGGACAAGACTCTGAACATACATCAAACTTGTTAAGGAACTCGTCGATGCCGGCCTGGTCGCCAGTCAAGAATTTAGGAGCCATGATGGTTGCGTGTTTGTGACAAGATCAGGTCAACAACTTTTGTTGAAAGCGGCTGCCCCTCCAAGCATCATCATCATCGCCGGCTTCCAACTCCGCTCTCCGAATCCGGCCCGCATCTCGGCTGCCGACACCTCTCCAACAACTCGTCCGTCTCTCACTCTATTTTCCTCCTCAACTCTGGTCATCAAGTGCATCCGATTGATTTTAGTTCTCACTGAAGGAATTGGAGATATACGTCAAACCTAGAGCTTTGTATCTCTCTACGGTGAATTTTGTACCTGGCAAACATTGCTTCCTCTTCCTCTTGCAGTTTAGTATTATGGCATTCTCAGCATCAGCAGAACAAGGAGTGCATCTTGGCTCAGCCTAGTCACACCAGAAGGTGTAAGCATGGCTTCCAATCACATTACATGTACAAGTATGGCCTGTTTTTACAAGTTGACAAGACCAAGCATTTGCTCTTACCTCCTCATTCTTAATTTAAATATCTAGTACCACATTCAGAAAGAAGAAGCAGCAGGTTTTGCCTTCACTATACTGGTTTTTCACCTTATCATGAGAATGTCCAAAGTGCCATAAAAGACCTAGGCTTTAGTAGCTTGTTGTCTTCACTACCGTGACAAAAACTGACAAATTCAACATCTACCTACACCACCACAATCTCTCAGACAATAGTCACGTTCTCTATCGTACAAAGCCCAACATGGTCGTGATCAAGGCCATCGCACACAGAAACACCGCCGAGCTAGCTTCGCACCTCCACGACCAAAGACCCCACCCACCACGAAATTTCGTTCCCGAACTCGTCGAAGGAGCCCAGGTCAAGCCATGCACCGGCTGGATGAACCTCACAAAGCCACCTCCGGACGGCTGGTGGGCAGACAGACAATCTTGCCAGTGCCCACCTTGCTACTTTTACAAACTCACCGATCAGATTAACAGTGGCATCTTGCCTTTCGCCGTTGCTGTTCCACTAGCTCAACTCATCAATGTGGGATTGATCAGGCTCAACTTCCGCCATGCTGAACATACCTGCATCTTCACTGCCGAAGACAAAGACTATGCTTTGTCTCTACACCGCGATGTCTGCTATGGCATCAACTCGGGCCAGTCACCTCTTCAGCTACTCGAGATTCTCTTGGTTGCATCTCGCAAGGCTGTGCTCAAGCCGTTGGATCCTCAGGACCCAGAGTACCATCACAAAGAGTTTGAGATGTGTCTCAAGCGCGCCGTCAGAAGATGCAAAGAAGATATAAGTAATGGCCAAGGCCACGCAGAAGACGAGGAGCAAACACAGGAGGGCGCTCATCAAGACGACGACGACGACGATCAAAACTCTGGTGCTTTGACATCAGATGGAGCTGAGTGCGAGAACGTCGAACATGATGACGCTGACAAAGAGACGTATGTAAAATCGCTTTCCAACCTCAGACGGTCGCAGATACTGACTTGCTTACAGTGCTATCTTATGGACGGCCCCTTCCAAATGATCTCACCTTTGAAGTAGTGGTCACAAGTCTTCTTTGCAAAACCACAATCGCCCGTATGAATGTATAAGGAGAAGAAAGAATCTATCTCTCATGCTGCGAATTGCAAAGAAGCAAAGAATATCTCACAGGCAGAAAAACGAAGTGAGACATTTGGCAGGAGAAAGCTTTAGGAAAGGGCAAACATAGAATCTCAATGATCAACTTCCATATTCAAACATGCAAATTTCTACACTCTCACATAGCGCTACTCAGTGATGCATAGCTATGGAAATGCACAGTGTTTTCCACAAATAGAGTCATGTCCAGAGAGAGCATAGTGTTAAGCATGCCTTCTCTAGACATACTCTTGTTTCTTGATTGCATTATGCATTTATATAGTACCTTTTTGTTGTAGTGATCTTTCGTGAGATGTCCCTATTTCTATATCATGGTGAAGAACCTCATACATCCACATCCAAGCTCTCATGAGAGCATCTCAATGTATGAGTATCTATAAAAAGTCAGGATTACGTTCGAAGCAAAATCATGTCCAGAGAGAGCCTAGTTGAAAGCATGCTCTCTATGGACAGACTACAGTTCCTTGATTGCTTTCTGCTTTTGTACAGTCCTTTTTGCAATAGTCGTCCCTCCAGGAGATAGAGCTTGGTCGACAACGAGAACTATACCGGGTTCAGATCGCTGCCTGTACCAGTTGGTCGACATGGTTTGCTTCCAGTAGTTTTCGACATGAGTGAACAAGAATCCTGCAGTCGAACGAATGCAAAGCAGGGGTCGACGAGAGAATTTAGGCAACGGTGGTATCGCCGAACAAGCCCGTACAGTAGTGAACGCGTCTCATAGTGTCTTCACCTCCGGCTTGTCTCTCACACAAACACTCTTCGTTGTGAGACCCGGGTACCTGAACAAGCACCCTACCTTTAATACTCCCGACGCGCCACCCTACCATGGAAGAAGACCCCTCGCCTACCACAGGGCTATCTTGAAAGAGGAAATGCTAGCCCGAAGACTCCGACAAGCAGGAGATCTCCGCAGAATCTCCCAGTCGCGCGAGCAACTCGTGCAAGAATTCACCAATGTAAGCAAAAGACTGAGATATGCTTTGCAATCAGCTCGATATTGACCCGTGCGTCGTAGCGACCTCTGCCCTCTTGTCCCGTCGCAAGACAGATTACTCGTCCTGTGCCCGGGGACTTTTACAGGCCTTGCTACCTGCCCCTCGCTCAGCTCAAGAAGATCTTCTTGAAAGATCTCAAGTTTGAGACGCACCATCGTGGCAGCTTTTTGCTGCTGCGCGTGTTCTGCCAGCCGTTCCGCAGGTCGGGCGTCAGGGCTGCAGTCGAGGACGAGACCAGGGACGTCGATAGCATGGCACTCTACCATACCAAGGAGGCCCTTCGCGCCTGCGAGGTTGTGCCAGAAGGTACTGTGGTTACCGTCAAGGAGCCATTCTACCACATGGAGGACGACGGCCGCTACGTTCTTCGGGTCGATCATCCGTCCGACATGGTGGTCCTGGGTCAAAGCCACAAGCTATATCCCGAACAGTGGAGAGATCGTGAGGAGACTCAGATGACGGCTCTGGATTGGAAGTTGGAAGGAGACAAAGCCTTCGACCGGGACGAGTACCCGGAAGCACACCGATGGTAAGTACTACTCAGCCGCTCCAAACTTTACACCCGACTCTCGTAAAGCTATGAAAATGCACGATTGTTTTGGGAAACAAAGTCAAATCCAAAGAGAGCGAGCTTTTGATGCACTCTCTCTGGACTACTAGACGGATCTCAATCACATCGTGCCTTTTTATAGCTGCTTGTCGTACACCCACCTCCTGAAGGAGATTGCTGACTTGGATTTCCAGCTTTACCCGTGGTGTTTCTTGCCTGGACCTGGATGACGACGGTGTTATGCGGGACTTGATGTGCGCCCTCTATCGCAATCGCTCGCTGGCCGATCTCCATCTGAACCGCTATGATGCCACGGTTCTGGATGCTTTCATGTCGACGACAAACGGCAGGGATGACACATCTAAAGTCAAAGACGCAGAAGCCTGGTTCCATCGCGGTCGTGCTAACTATCAGCTTGGCCACTACGCTGACGCTCTCAAGGCTTTTGAGCGTGTGATCATCCTTGCTCCACTAGACCTGGAAGGCTACAAAGAGCTCAAAAAGACAAAAGTGCGTCTCTTGGAGCAGCAGGAAGGAGCATTCGACTTTGCAGAGATGATCGGCGAAGTCTCAAATAACGGCTGCTATGCCGACCGCGCCGGCTTCACTTCAAGAACAGAAGTGCGCCAGACGCAAGACCGTGGCCGTGGACTATTCGCTGCCAAGGACATCCGCATGGGCGACTTGATTCTGTGCGAAAAGGCTTTCTCGGCCGCACATCCAGATGAACACACACCAAAGTCGACTTTGCCAGTGTGGCTTGACAGCGTTCAAAAGGCAATCGACAACCCGTCGCAGAGCAAACACCTTCTTGGTCTATACGCAGGACAACCCAGTACCTCGCTGATCTCTGCTCCAGTCATCGATGGCAATCCTGTGGTCGACACTTTCAAGGTCTCCAAGATTCTCGACCTGAACGGCTTCAGCTATACTGTGGGTCGCGAATCGCAGGCGTACGGCACCTCGGCAACGATGACCAAAACAAGTCCCAAATCGACTGGCTTGTGGATACACATCGCCAACGCCAATCATGCTTGCTTGGCGAATGCTGTGAGAAGTTTCGTTGGTGATATGATCATTCTCAGAGCCGCCGAAGACATCAACAAAGGCGAAGAGATCACCATCTCCTATCAAATACCAGCACCACTTCTAGGAGAACGTCAAAAGGTTCTTTTCGGCTCCTGGGGCTTCCATTGCAATTGTCTTCTCTGTACATCGGAGGCGAGATTTGCGGTCGAAATGCAGACTCTCGCTGAGCATATCGAGACTTGTATGGCATTCATGGGAGACAGAACCTTGACCGATATTCTTGCTGTCGATGTAGAACTGATTGCAATGGCTGAGATTGTGGCGGAGGACCTCGAAGACGTCTATGCTGAAAACTTGGCGCGTCGGCTGCCGTGCTTGGGAATGGTTGACGTCTGGCAGTGGCTTTCTCAGACATACTGCCAGAAACGCAACAGAAGCCAGCTCAAGCGCAGTGCCACCAAAATCCTTGAGAGCTACGGCTATTGGACCACCGTGCAAGGCTCTCACGTGAGCATGGACGCTACGCATGGTATCCCCATGGTTGGAGTTGTGGACGGCTTGATATATCTGTCTATTGTGGCCGAAGGAGAGCAGAAGATTGAACTCAGCCAAGAGTTCAAGGCCTGGGCCAGGAAGATCTACGAGATCGTTAACGGAAACATGATGGGCTTCGAATTGAAGTACTGAGGAGCAGCAAGGTGGGTGACTGTATGTATCCAGCTAGCCCGTGCCTAGACAGATTTTCTCGCTCGATCAGATCAATCATGTGCGAAAGGAGTGTTGTAATGCCCTCCACATGTGATGAATTAGTGCATACTTGCCCTTGTGAATTATGTTGGTTGTCGACATGGAATAATGTCAAGCACAAGAAAAGAGAATAACCGAGCTCTTTGGTACGTATACATGGTGACTCGAGTGCAGCGAGGACGAAGATGTCCTGCCGACACCGGCCATCGTCCATGAACTGACATCTCCGATGAGTGAACCATCAACGACGATAAGTTGCAAAATCTCCGCATTGATTACTGGTCAAACGAGGGGAAGTTGACGTTGCGGATCGAGTCGGGTATGTTTATGCGAGCCATGGTGTGGACTAGACAGAGTCCAGATCGTTGAAACAGGATTGGTATCAGTAGACAGCAGGTGATTCGTGAGCCGGAGTGGCAGACGTGTCAGATGCTCCGTAGTATCACGCTTGATCGAGCGTCAAATATGGTCGCGGCTAGATAGATGAAAACGGAAGGCGCCCACTCGAAACAGGAGACAGAACAGAGCGGGGTTGGCGTGTTGAACGAGTCCAGCGATTGGGTATATTGAACCCTTTATCCATGGAGATTGTATAGCCCCACTGTGCGTCGTCTGCATGCTGCAAGTAACAGCATCCAAGCTTGTGTCCGAGGTACTGGGTACATGTATTCAAGTTGAGGTTGGGGAGCGGCATTTTACTGGAGAGCCGCCAATATTGGAATTGCGAAGAGAACTCGGAGAATTACCTACTCGTACCAACAGTGGCTGACATCGTGTGTCGCCCTCTACTGAACGAGACTGCAGCCATGATCTGCTGTAACACGCGCAAAAGGAGGGCCTGTAGAGCGGTGAAGAGTCTAGTCGCAAGTTGCAACGAACTGTACGAGGGATCCCAAAGCGACGTTTACGTGGATGCATGGCGTTGCTACACCTGCAGCAAAAAGCGCCTGGCGCAGTGCAAAAATGCCGCAGGGCTCATACTCGCGACTCGTCGTCGTTGCATCCTGCGAAGCATTTGCCGGTGTCAGTCACGGATTTGTCTTGAGATCGGCAGAGAGCAATGCAAGCGAGAGAGAGACAGAGCACAAACGCAGTGACATGCCCACGCAAGACAGAATTGTCACGGGTTTTGAGTTTGACAAAGAGACTGTCGAAATCGCGAATAGCCGGGAGTTGAGGAGAAAAAATCACAGCAGTGGCAGACCAACGCGGGACACCCGCTTTTCCTGGCGGGAATGAATAAAGGTATTCACTACGTCAACGTGAGGCATTTGTGGCCTGTCGCAACGCCGACAATTTCACAGCATCAACATGGCAACAAGAGGTGGGCTGCATTCTTAGAAGAGCAACACGTGCCAGATGTAACTGCAGCTGGCGGACGAGCGAGCGAGCGACGAAACGGCGGCTCTTGGGAGAACTGCAAAGCGGTGTGCAGCATGGATCGCATCGAAAAGGAAGAGGGGGTGGAAGGAGCACGAGCGGTTTTTAGGCTCGGCCGCTCGATTGTTGTTGGTTGGGTTGGTGGACGGACTGTGGGCGGGCCTCGGAGCCCACACAAATGGCAGCGACCTCTGGGGGCCTTTTAGTTTCTGGCTGCAAGCAGCAATTTGCGCCTGCTCTCTTCCTGCACTTTATCAACTCGCCCTCTCGTCCTCTCGCCCCTCCCTGGGTCGCGTGCGGTGCGTTTGTGAAGTTGCAGCTGACCTAACCACCCTCTCCTGCTCTTTCCTGCTGTCTTCACCTCTTGCTCCCGACAATCCGAGCGATCTGCAAGTGAGCGTCATCCTTGGATCCTTGGCCACCACCCAAGCAAGCAGTATGGCTATGCTGTGCCTGCGCATTGCCGAACGCTGTCAAGACTAACACTCGCGCAGGCGCTTGTCTTATTATCGCATCGGCCTCGTCGTTGTATTCTTGTATCCAGATATCATGTTCGTTCTGGATTTATAACAACAGCTGCGGCTACTCAGCGCGTCGTCCTACCAAAGGAGTCTCTGTCCTGCGGTTTGCGCCACACTCTATACATAAATCGAGTCCACCCTCATACAGCCTTCTGCGCCGTCGACTGAGCCACCACACGACTACCACCGCTTACATCATCCATGCCTACTTCAAATAGGCCCCTACCTTGAACATGGCACATATCGCTCCATTCCAACGAAGCACATCAGCCATGGGACACATCGACTCGGAACTCCTCGCCGAAGCAGACGAACCACCGGAAAGAAAAGACCAATTGCTTGTTGACTCTCCCCGCCTTGACGCTGCTTTTATCAAATCACTNCCCCCGGCTTTCACCCGCAGAGAGTCTCTACTTACCCGCCAACTACACTCACCAGAGCCCGAACACCTAAATGAGGACGAACACCAACGTGCCAGGGCCATCGTGCGTGGCATGTCAGCATGGAGTAACCATAGCGTCGCCTCCACAGCTGAGCTCACCAGCGATAATGATCTGACCAGCCCCGGAACTCGTGAAAGCACCCCAAGCCCTCCGTTACCTCCGACCTTGATCAGAGAATCTATCCCGGCACTGGAAAAATCTCTCTACAAGGAGCCGGTCATCCTTGAGGACAGCAAATCTCAGCCCGAGAAGTCTGTAGAGGCCGGGTTAGGTCGTCCAAGGTGCATCACTTTTGCTTGTGGTGGTCAGAAGCCTGTTTCGAACCATGTTGCTTCCGAGAGTGAGCAGGAAAAGAAGGATGCACCAACTCCGGCCCCTACGGAACCCCTGAAGCGTAAGACATGCATTACTTTTGCTTGTCCATCCAAGCCCACTGTTCAACCATCACCTGCCAAGGAAAAGACTAAGGCTATTACTCTGGCTCCAACTCAAGGACCCAAAACGAGAATTGTCAGTCCAGGACCAAAGGCTTCAAGAACTCAAGCATCCCCGAAACATTTCCCCAGAAACCATCGCGGATCTGATTCGACAGTCAAAAACGATTCACCAAAGAGTCTCCGTAAAACACCAATGCTGCCCGTCCGAAGACGTAAATACAGCATGGATAACGATGACGTGCCCGGTGAGGAAAGACGATTCCACGAGTTCGGACCTTCGGAGGAAGAAAACGAACAGTGGCTGGAAGAATCTGGCTGCTACCGCCAGCGCCTAACTGTCAATGACACTCTGTACAAGGAAAATATCATCAGACAGATCGGCGAAGAGGTCGAGGAAGAGGCTATTGAAGAAGACGAAGACGATGAAGATGAAGAGATTGAAGAAGACGAGGACGAGGATGACGAAGACCTCGAAGACCTCGACACCCAACAAGTCGTCTCAGACGATGAAGTATCCGATGCTGGTTTCCAAACAGACGATGAAGACGGCTTTGCCGTATCCGACAGTGAAGGAGATGACAGCGAAAATGAATGGTGGGCGCCTGGAGGCCGCTCAACCGCGGCCACTTCTATCGAACACCTGGAAACTGTGCGTCCCACTCGTAGAAGAACCAATTCGGACTCGTCTCTGGGCTCGGCGCATGGTGAAAACAAAACTGCATCGGCACCTTATGGCATGGTCAAGCGCAGAAGCCGCGCAGTCAAGATCAACCGTCCTCAGACGCCCGATCTTCCTGACAGTACTGACTTCGTCTGCGGCACCCTCGACGAAGACCGTCCTCTTGAGCAAGCATACATACAGAGTCTCGAGAGAAGAAAGGCTGCCAAGCACAAGGCTAAGCCGCAAGATATTGATCCTACCTTCCCTACTTCTGATCCGGACATGGACGAGGAAGACGACGATGAGGACGACGAAGACGTTGAGGAGAGTGACCAGCCTCTCTTCATGCACGGCAAAATCGAGATGAACGAAGACATGGGCCACCGTGGTCGTCACAAGTCCAAACCCGCGTCCAAGAAGAAGTCCATCTCGCCTCCCCATCAGCGACTTCGTTCCCCTCCTCCTCCCAAGCACCGCTCCCACCGCTCTCCTCCACCGTCAGCCAAGCGTCTGCGATCGCCTGCTCCGATCAAGCGCACTGCCCACAAATCACCACCGCCTCGCAAGCTCTTTGGTCAGTCACCAAGACGTCTGAGGTCACCTCCACCTCCGCCTCGCCGTCCTACATCTCCACCACCGTCTCTACGCAGTTCTGTTGAAGGAGTTGCCCCCATCAGTTTCACGCCAAGAGCCACTCTTGCCCGTCGTCCTCAGCCTACTCACAC
Source organism: Aureobasidium uvarum (assembly GCA_903853725.1). Taxonomy (NCBI): domain Eukaryota; kingdom Fungi; phylum Ascomycota; class Dothideomycetes; order Dothideales; family Saccotheciaceae; genus Aureobasidium; species Aureobasidium uvarum. The sequence goes on from CAINUL010000015.1 coordinate 1,914,381, forward strand.
GGCATCATTGCCCCGAGTCCAGAGTCAGGTCAAGATTGGCAAGAACGCCATGACGCCTTCGCTCGACGAACATGATGATCCCTTGTCGGGTATGAGGACAGCACGTGGTGCAATTGACATTGTCAAGGGTCTGGAGAAGAAACGCCAACGTCGCAAAGAAAAGCTTTACCAGAAGCACTGCCAAAAGGGCAAAAAGGACCACGAACGCAAACCAAAACCGGGCAAGGGCGCAGAAAGAATGAGAGAAGTCGGGCTTGAGCTGGCTGCCTACAAAGGCAAGAAGCAGCACGTCCTCTCCTACTAAAAAGACGTCGTCTTGATCACGGACTTGCGACGCCGTCCACACGGTTGGCACATTCCAGATTCGTTGTACGAGTCTGCTGGTCGTTGCAGGTACCCGGATGATCGACGAACAGAGCATCTTTACGGACGCGAGTCTTTTTCCAGCTGCGCACATTTCGCCCACTGGAAGCTCGTAGTCAAGTTATTTCCTTAAGTCAAATACCGAGTCGCGCAGCTCCAGTCACAGAAGATCCCTCGGCTGGCCGATGCGTTACATCAATACATAAGTTAATGATCCTTTTCTCTGTATATACATATACCCCTTTTCTCTCGATTCCTTATGGGTCGAGGGATTTTTCTTTTTCTAGACAGCAGTTTTTTGGAGGCCCAAGATACCACATTTGCTTGCATGAACGGGCATCAGAATTGGCGTTTGACTTTTCCAATGAGGTTTTGGGGAGGAAAGCAGATTGATCCGTAATCAGGATGAAGTGTCTTCTCTCGTTTTGGACCTAGCCAGGATTGCAGATAGAAGTAACCACAGTCGCTATCGGCTCTTTATATGACCCTAATTCTCCTAGTAGCTCTGAATGTTCAATGTGATTGGTGATGTTGGAGGCTGATGGATGCTAAATGCTGGTTGCTGGATGCTGGATGCTGATGGTTGATGGGGCTCTTGGCACAAGTGGCAGCTTCTCAGATGACGGCGGCGACGCCTCCAACGTGGACATTAGTTGGTGGTGATAGTTGTCAACACTTGCACTTCCAATCACCTCAGCCCCGTGCTATCGCGACGTCCTCTTCTACACATCACCTCACTATCACAAGCAACCCGACAACATGTGGATCGTTGACTGGTGTAAGTGACGGCTATCGCGACAGGGTCCGGCTGCGAGAGGGAGACAAGCGCTGACTAGGAGCCATTGCAGTCTGGGATGTTCTCGCCAATCTTGGCCTGATGAACAAGCACGCCGTATGCAACATGGAAAAACTCGACTATCTGCGACAACAGTACTGATGCCGACCATTACAGAAACTGCTGTTCCTTGGTCTTGACAATGCCGGAAAGACCACGGTGCGTTCGACATGCGTTGCCTTACCCCCTGCCTAGGCCGGACAGCTAATTTGAACACGCGAACAGCTTCTTCACATGCTCAAGGTACGTCTTCTCCCTATCCTTGCGCCTCGCGTGCTCATTGATTGCTGACTCCTCCCAGAACGACAGAGTGTATGCCTACCTTGCCCACGAGACCCGGACACAGTCGAGCTTACAATCAACAGCGCCGTCTTGAACCCCACCCTCCATCCCAGTACGCCTTCGACACACGAACATGTCACAACATATATGACTGACATGGCACGCAGCCTCCGAGGAGCTGAGCATCGGCAACGTCCGCTTCACCACCTTCGACTTGGGCGGTATGAACAATTGAATGAAAGAGACACGGGAACACACAGCTGAAAATGAGGACAGGTCACCAACAGGCAAGACGTTTGTGGAAGGACGTGAGTTGCTATCAGAATATACTTGTCGGCACCAGAGGCTGACCCACGCTTCACAGTACTTCCCCGAGGTTTCCGGTACATGAGAGCAGCTCCGCTCCATCTGTAAGTATAGTAGCTGATATCGTTTAGGCATTGTCTTCCTTGTCGACGCCAAGGATCCCGAGCGTTTCATTGAGAGCAAGGCTGAGCTCGATGCTCGTACGTTACACAGATATGGAACACAAGGATTTCGTGCTGACAAGATATCTTACAGTCCTCTCCATGGAGGACCTCTCCAAGACTCCCTTCCTGATTCTCGGCAACAAGATTGACCGTAAGTTTTACCGCCATCTTAAGATTACAGGATATGTGTACTAACTTGGTGCAGACCCCAGCGCCGTCAGCGAGGACCAACTCGTACGTTATATTTGACCGCTAACCTACAGTACCATCGAGCTAACAGAGTTGATAGCGACACGAGCTGGGTCTCTACCAGACCACTGGCAAGGGCAAGATCCCTCTCGAGGGCATCCGTCCCATCGAAGTCTTCATGTGCAGTGTTGTCATGAGACAGGGCTACGGCGAGGGTATCCGCTGGTTGTCACAATACGTCTAAGCAAACATGTCGACGCCTTCTTGGTACTACTAACCCAGCATTTTGGCATACAAAGCCACCCAGCACATTCTTCGACTCTACAGAACCCCAACGTGAGCATTTCAAAATCTCATTGCGTCGGCACGGTTAGGCTGGAGCAAAAGGGAAAAGGACGTTAACAGATTTCCGGTGCACTTTTGAAAACACACGATCCTGGCGGTGTTTCTTTTTCGATTTCGATTTCATGGAGGCGTCAACAGTGGTCTTGAACAAGTCTGCTTTTTCTTTTACAAACCCTTACTTATTTCGACCACGAATATGCAGCGTGTCTTCTCCGAGCCAGATCCGTTCTTCTGAGTCGTCTCCTCTGAGCAATTTTGAAGCTATGTGATCTCTCTTCATCTTGTGTCTTTGATCTCATCCACTATTAGCCTGCACATCCATCCGCTTGTGGGCCCTCGTCGACCACCTCCGTGCCACTGCTGATGCCAGACTCGTTCAGTCAACCTCTTGTTGATTTCTGGGGCTCCTGCTCTGCCTCTCTCGAACCAAAAGACTGGACTGTTGCTCTCACGACCTTTGGAGAATCTCTCTCTCATCAGGCGCTTCACGCCATCCTGTTGGTCCTTGTACTCCAGGCACAAGCCATATCCTGGAACAACCGTTCCCATCGAGTCATTCTTGCTGAGTCTGTCGTAGAAATCACTGAACCCCATCATCCGGCGACCCACGAGCAGGTGGTAAGTGCTTGTAGTGTACATCTCCGGCATCGTATTCAGGGGCTTCTCGCTCATGTTGGTCAGGCGCATTCTCCAGATTCTTTTGCGTGGCCGGATAGCCATATACCACTCTTCGTCACAAGGAATTGCTGTCCAGAAGTAACCTGAGTTGAGGCGCAACAAGATGGGCATGACTTCTTCGCTGACTTGTTCCGATACAAATGTGAGTGAATGCGATAGGGATGTTGCGTCCGGGTTGTCGAAAGAGTGTTCGTAGGTCATTAGGCGAAGTTCAATGGGTAGTCGAAGGAAGTGGGAAGATTGAATAGACATGGTCGGTGAGGCGTGAAACGAGACGAGATGTGAAAGAGGTGGCAACTTTAGTCTGTGATCATTCTCCGGACAGCAGGAGCGATGAGAGGAATCGAGAAGATTGGATGCTGCACTGTGGGCTATGGTTGAGTATCAGCATGGAGGTGTTCATGGGACCTAGTGGGTGGTGGTGGAACATGCATCGGTACAGAGAGGGACACGAACTATGCCATGATCAAGACAACAGGTCGAGGTGTCAGATGGTCTGAATGTGTTTGGTGGGATATTCAGGTTGAAGGTGAGGATTGGAAATGAGGACGATGAGGTTTCAGATACTCTATCTACGCAGCGGAGGAAGCCGCTACTTCCATCCTTGTTCCAACATCACATGCGGACGGTTCTTCTTTGGATGGAAGTCGTGACCGCTTCAAGCCTTCTCCAGGAAGCCACGGATTGCTTTTGCAGTTTCGGCAGGCATGCTCAAGAACGGACTGTGACTAGCCTTCAGATAAGTCGTTTTGACGTCCACGCCCTCGGCCTTGACAGCATTGATCATCAGCTCTTGACCGGCTTTTGTGAGTGCTCTGTCGTCTTCGCAGACGATATAAGCAGTTGGTATTTCCCGCCAAGCGACTTTCGAAGGGGAATTCATCACATGAGGGAGCGGGCATCCGCCTAGATTGTCGATTGCACGCTGGCTCATTTGTTCTGGCACGTCGTGGTAGAAGAAGTGCATCGGCTCTAGGGGTATAAGAGCCTTGGGGTTCTNGCGACAAGACGCATTGGTTCAGCTCGCAACAATGGTGGACATGGAAGATTGACATACCTGTTCATCGTCGACGCGAGCAATGTTTGGCCAATCCGGGAAGTCTGAGCGGCGTTGGCCCTCTTNTAACATGAATGAAGTCATGTAAATAAGTTTGATGACAGAGCCAGATGTCTCGGTCTCCTTCTTTCCCAAGCCGCAAGCTGCTTCCGAACCCATCATGCCGCCAAACGAGTGCATCACAATTGCTACATCTCTGCCAGCGTCGGTGTGTGAAGTAATAGCATTGCGGATGATCGCGATGTCCTCTTTCCATGTATCTTCAGGCAAGTCTTTCTCATCGTTGGTAGAGGACATTTCGAGGCAGTCTACAGTGTAGCCACTGGAGTTGAGCTTTAGTGCAAGGTGTGCATAATGGGCTGGGACATGCCAAGCACCAGGTATGATAACAATGACTGGTTTTGAGTCGGGAGAAGTCATGTTTGTGGTTATCTCTGATCCAAGGTGTTCGTTGTGTTATACAATCAAAGTCGAAGTCAACAACTTCGATCTCTGGCTTTCCCCCATCTCAATCATGATCCTTCTCGTCTGCGACGCCGAGCCGAGGTCAGGGTGCCTCCTGATCTTCACTTGCCACTCCAGTCACCTCATCACTCATCGGCTATACTCCCCATAATTGCTATAACGGCTTGTTGTTTCGAGGTAGTCTCATCTAGAATCACTGGAGCGAAGACACAGGAATAGGCACGAGTAAGGTCAATCGCGTCGTTCCCACCCAGTTGTTGCTGCCTGGTCGACCGCTTCCTACTGCATTTACCATTTCCGATACCAGCCTTGGACTCTTAATTCATCCCTTCATCAACACCTACTACTCTGTCTAACGCAATGGCTCCACCGTCTTCAGTAGGTAGCAAGTCAAATGTACCTGCATCACTTCAACTGACCACACATCAGACACCTTCACCGCGTCGGTTTTTGCTGAACAAAAGACCTCAGAACCATGCCACGCCGACACCATCAAAATTATCGAAACAGGTGCTGCAAGATGGCACCGACTCTAGTGCTTCTCGACCGACATCTGGTCCGACACCCTCACAGTTTGCGAAAGTGCCTCGATTTGCCATGTCCACTGCAAGGCGGGCATCTTTTCCTCCACGTTCACCATCGCCTGCAAAACCTCAGTTCTCCACCACAGGTCCCGGTATCGCCTTTGGCAATGAACGTGACAAGGCGAGAGAGACCATCACCGTATCCGACGATGATGAAGAAATGCTCGACAATGATAACAGTCATCTCGCTTTCACACCTTTGACACAGCCCGAGTCTCAGGATTCGGTACCAGAGCCTGAGAAAGCAGCATATCTCGCACCCTACTTACCACCATCGCCAAAACGACGAAGGGTCGATGATGGCGATCCAACGTCGACCCCACAGCCGACCCCAGCCCGTTTCATCTTACCGTCCACAGGCATGAGCCGGTCACCACTCACTCAGGCAGACAGAAGTATACCCGCGAGTAGTAGACCAGCCTTCTTGATGGCATCGCTTCCACCACCAGAGACTGTTGCGCCGTTGCCTGATGCCTTCTCACCTCGAAGAAGAGGACAGAAGTTCTTGCCTGGTGGTCTAGCATCGGAGCTACAATCATGGGTTATCGAGGCAGCGCAAACTGCATCTCAAGGTAGACCCCGTAGTTCTTTATCAGGCGATGATCCGGTGCACGTTATCGACATCAATGAAGTCAACGGAGATGGCCCAGTATTCGCACATGGCACAATGCCTGGAAAGGAGATTGCTAATGTGCTGCTTGTTGATGGTCAAGCGAACCGAAATGTAAAAAGGGTACAAGCAGGGGACAGGGTGAGCATCCGGTCGCCAACTTGGGATGTTCAGGTGTCAGGTGAAGCATGGACAGTCGGCGTTGACTGGAGAACTCTGAAGCTGTGAGAAGCTCATTTCGGTATTTTGCTGGCTGAAGTATGTCATAAGCAATGGCAGAGCCATGTTGTGGTGTGGGCGGCGGTAGCGATTCACGGCGGGAAGGGCACGAGCAGAGATGCTCAGGCAGAATAGACGTCACACAAGAAGAGTGCGATCAGGACGAGGTGCCATCACAGATAAGGCCTAGTAATACAACGAACCACAGAAGGACAAGGATACAGGTAATGGATTGAGAGTCATGAGTGGAAGTTGAAGAACCAAGGCGATACGGGCGATACGACGCGTGTTTGTTACCAGCCACCTCATACTCCAACCCGCCTTGGGATTTTTTTTTAAGTTGACGGGCTGCAACAGCTCAACAGGGTTTTGGCTTGCTTGCTCAAGGTGCTGCAGCTGTCATTTCAACTCTCTTCCCTTTAACGATTTCTGCAGGCTCTCTTGTTCAGGTACACCGCTCGTTTGTCCTGTTCATTGGGAGACGCCAACGCCAAAGCAAAACGGTTATTCTGACATAACAATAGCAACGGCTACGTCACAATAATCACACCACGCTACGGAGACAGAATACTGCAGAAAGGTCGAGCACAGCAGGGACGAAAGCAGTCTTGCTGCAACACGCTCTCTTGACCATCACTCGCCGTCGCATCTCGATCATCGCAACGGCACGCAGCAGTCCACGACAGCTTCCAAGCAATTGTACCCCGGCTTTCATCGCAAACTGCCAAACACAGCCCCTCGACCTCGTCCACCCAGGCGCCGGCTTTCCACTCGTTTAACTGTTGCCTGGATATTGGCCTTGGCCATCTTCGGCCACTTTTTCTCTCCCAAACAAGACGCTGCCCCGGCACACTCGGAAGCATGGCGACAGCATTGATGAACGGCATGCATACAGCAGGCATCTACTCGGACATGACGGTCGATGGCCCCGAGATTGGTACCTTGGTGGCCATTGTCGATCGCGCAAAGAATCTACCCAATGTTAAGCGCATGGGCAAGCAAAACCCATACTGCGCCGCGAGGCTGGGCAAAGAAGCAAAAAAGACCGAGACGGACAAACGTGGAGGCCAGACACCCAGATGGTGAGCAGGAATGAAATGCGGCATAATCAGGCACCCTTCTGACACAAGACAACAGNNGGACCAGGAGCTTCGATTCACCGTTCACGATTCGCCCGACTACCACAATCTCAAAGTCTCCATCTTCAACGATGACAAGAAGACGGATCTGATCGGAGAGGCCTACATCGGTCTGCAAGATGTCTGTATACCGGGAGGAGGCAAGCATGACGGATGGCACGCTCTCAACTTCAAAGGCAAATACGCGGGTGAGATCAATTTGGAATTGACCTACTACGATACGCGACCACCGTCTGAGACCAAGAGGAGGGTGAGCGGCATGAGTGCTGCCGACAACGGACCACGAAAGGCTGCCATCAAACGTCGTCCACTGCCTGCCGAGTTGAACGGACCCCCAGCACCAGGCTCGGTTGTGCCAGACCACGCCAGAGGTCCACGACAACTACCCGGACGACCGACAGAAGATTGGACCCCTCATGGCCTAAGACCACGGCCCCTACATCACGCCCAATCTGCCCCTGCCGTTCCGGAAGCACACGACTATGACCATGGTGAACTTGATCTAGACTACCATCCTGGCTACCATCAACCCGTCATGCCCGAACTACCGCAGCTTCCCCCTGCTCGAAGACCTCGTGGCTCTGTGCCTGCTCAGCCTTCTGCGTCTCACGACTACCAGAACTACGAAAACTACGGCCATAGCCGTTCTCAGAGCATTCCAACTCTTCCTCATTCTTTCTCGTCTCCCAGTGTTGTGAACTCCGATCAAGGATGGCAAGAGCCTTTGCCACGCTGCTTGCAACCTACGGTCGAGGACATTGACGAGTATGACTACGGAAGAGAAATGCCTCCGGTGCCTCCTTCACACACCAGAAGCCCTTCTCACACCAGAAGCCCATCACACACCAGAAACGCTCGTTCCACGTCACGAGGTCCACCACCAAGGAGCATGTCCGTAGACGACTACGCACCTCCACCAGCCCCTGGCTCATACTACGGCTCATCACCCAACTTCAGGGCTTCGTACTCTGGATTCCCACCTCCGGCTCCCTCTTCGGTGGCAGCATCATCGCATTATCGCAGTCACTCGCGTGTGGCTAGTCGCCAAAGCGTACCTGATGCATATGCCATGACTCCACCCCGAGCACATCCTCTTGCCAACCAGATTCGTCGATCCATGAGCCCTGCGCCTTCGGCATACACAGAGGATTACGGCCAGTACCGACGATACAGCAACGAGCCGAGTCCCATCATGGCACGCCCTCCTTCTCGTAATGTCTCTCCTCTTCCTCCACGCAATGTCTCTCCGCTGCCACCACGTAACAACATTGACGCCATCCGCCATCCTGTCCGTACTTTCGCCACCGGCAGCGCTTCTCCCTCACCTACTCGCAAAGATGTTCCACGTCCTTCTACTTCTAATGGCAACTTCTTCTCGCCCGATGACTTCGATTCTCTCAACCCCAATGCTTCTTCGAACTCGCCCTTCGCGTCGGGATCAAATCCGCACTCACCTTACCACATTCAAAACTCGCCCGGCGGCGACGATGAAGAAGGTGCTCGTCCTCTACCAGACCCCAACGCCAAAATCGTCGGCTTCGATGGCAGGGTGATCGACCCCAGCGATCACTTGCCTGTACACAGCTGGGCACCCGAGCCCGAGAAGAAGACGCCGACCAAGATTTATGGTTCGAATGGACAAATCTATGCAAGTGGTCTGGCAGGTCCCCGTGGGGCAGTCGCAAACAGAACACCTTCTCGTGTGAGTATGGGCCGAGATGTAGTTGTCAACGTGCGCACAAGAGGTTCACCACCCAAGCGGCCGATGTCGTCCGCGTCACACCACAGCCATATGACGGGCTCACCTGGTCCACTCTCTGAGATTGACGTGCCCAACCCTTATGCTGGACACGCAGGTTACAGTTCGAATTTCTCAGACGGACGACCTGGTATTTACGAAGGACATCACTCCGCATACTCGACTCCTCCGCCCGCAAGCCAACCGCCTCATTATGGCGACATGTTCGGCAAGTACACTGCACCAAGTGGTGGGGACCAACATGGATATGAGAACCAGATGGTCCAGCACCAAGGTCCGGTGTATGAGCAACATGGCTATGGGGCTTCGGCGTTGAGCAAGGAAATGGCAAAGATTGATATTGGAGGCTCGAGGAGACCACTCAGCAGGGGCACTGTGAGAAGAGGTGCTTGGCCTTGATTGTTCTTGTCGCACATACATGCTGGGCTGCGCCGACCCCTTCCTCCTAGCGATTGTTTCATTCTGCTTTTTGTGCAAATGCATATTAGGGCATTTTTTCTTTTCGATTCTCACACGGCACATAGGGTATTGTCGAGTTTAATGCTGGAGAACCAACACTGGTCTATAGAGGTGGATGGCATATGGTATAGAAGAATACAAAGAGTGGCTACAGGCAGACGTTGTCATAGAGTTGTAGTCAGAATGATTGTTCCAATACGAGATCGCAAAGTATATGGCAAAGACATTCGTACTCGAGAAGCTCTGTCTCAATCTTCTGTGGATCTCTGAAGATAAGAATATAAAAATGGCAGACAATTACGTAGACTTGTCGGCTAGGGTTCGAGTAAGCGGGGCGGTGAGGGCTGACGGTTGAGAAGCGACCGAGGAGCAGAGGGGCACCGTAAGGCTGGCGCTTACGGCAAAACAAGTGGGGTGGGGTGTAGCAGCCAATCAGGGCATGAGGAGGGTAGTTGGGCAAGCTCCAGGGACCATTTGCCAGTTCGGTGCAGACAGGATATAACTCTTGCTCTATAATCTTTACGAGAGAGCGTTGGACTTTTTGTTGCAAGCTTGCATACAGACTTGTCGGCCCTGCAAAACTCCTTCAACGACACGCTCAAAGCAGAAGCGGGAAAGCACGAACAAGCCGCGCCTGCCTGATTACGTCCTCCCCGCGCTATTTGCATCAACAAGAGCAGCGAGCGCCGCGTCTCACGACGGATCCTCGACACCATCCCTACCAATCCCTAACGCCGCAAACATGACCGAAGTCGCCGGACGCAGAAGCTTCAAGGTGTTTGGCCAAGAGTTCATTGTCGACGCGCGATACAATGTCACCAAGGAGCTGGGCCAGGGCGCCTACGGTATCGTGTGGTAGGTGTCTCTTCGCAGCAGAGTACCAGACGCTCGACTGACCAAGACGGCTGTAGCNGCAGCACAAGCAGGTCACGATCCGAAAGAGCAGGTAGCCGTCAAGAAGATCACCAACGTCTTCAGCAAGCAGATCCTGGCCAAGCGCGCCCTTCGCGAGATCAAGCTACTGCAACACTTCAGAGGCCACCGCAACGTCAGTCCCGCCCTCTCGACATGCCTCTGTTCAGCACGAGCTGACACGTAACCANNGATCACATGTCTCTTCGACATGGACATCCCCGGCGGCCCCGCCAGCTACAACGAGGTCTACCTGTACGAAGAACTGATGGAGTGTGATCTGGCCGCCATCATTCGCAGCGGCCAGCCATTGACCGACGCCCACTTCCAGTCCTTCATCTACCAGATTCTCTGCGGTCTCAAGTACATTCACTCGGCCAATGTCCTGCATCGCGACCTCAAGCCCGGCAACCTGCTCGTCAATGCCGACTGCGAGTTGAAGATCTGTGACTTTGGTCTTGCCCGTGGCTTCAGCAACGAGCCCGACAATGTTGCTGCCGGCTTCCAGACCGAGTACGTCGCTACAAGATGGTACAGAGCTCCTGAGATCATGCTCAGTTTCGCAGAGTACACAAAAGCCAGTATGTCGCACCAGTCGCACAACCATTGTCTGACCACTCATGCTGACCACCCCTCCTANGTCGACGTGTGGTCTGTTGGATGTATCCTTGCCGAACTTCTGGGAGGTAAGCCCTTCCTCAAGGGCAAGGACTACGTCGACCAGCTCAACCAGATTCTCCACGTCCTCGGTACTCCGGATGAGAGCACTCTCCAGCTCATTGGCTCCCCTCGCGCTCGCGAGTATGTCCGCGGGCTGCCTTATATGCCTCGCATCCCCTACCAGCAGTTCTTCCCCCGTGCCAACCCCGACGCCCTGGACCTGTTGGAGAAGATGCTCGCTTTCGTCCCCGCAAAGCGCATCACCACCGAAGAAGCTCTCGAGCACCCATACCTTGCCATCTGGCACGACCCCAGCGATGAACCCGCCTGTCCCACCAAGTTCGATTTCCGCTTCGAGGTTGTCAAGGAGATCCCCGAGCTTCGAACAATCATCTTTGACGAGGTCAGACGCTTCAGAGGTGAAGTGCGCGCTCCTCTCCAGCAGCAACAGCAGCAGCAGCAGCAGCACTATGGCGACTACCAACAACAGGCTGGCCAAGTGCCTATGCCCGATCAATGGAACCCTCGCCAAGCCGAGGACCCGCGTCCGCAGGCCCTGGGTGAGAGCACGACCGAAGGTCTCGAGAGGGAATTGGAGTACGGTCTGGACGCTCAATACGGCCAGCAGCAAATGCGATAAGCGCCTGCAGACGTTCCTCCTCCTGCCAAAGTCATTCTCCCATCCATCATGTTATTTTTCTTGCGCGCTGGCAGCGCAGTCTTCTCTAATCCACAGCCATTATCATCTCTGAGCACATCATGTTTCGTCCACTTCTTTTTACCATCTAGCGCGAGGACATGAACCAGATCAAACGCAGCTACGGGATTGCACATCTGCTCTTTTTCTGATTGCGTTGCCTGGAAAATATCAAGGCTTAATGAAGATCATTTTACACTTAGCGAATCTGATTGTCGTGATATCTCGAGTCAAATGTGCGTCGGAAGGCATCGTAAATCCAGGTGGAGCTTGGTGGCTCATGAAGTACACCATAGGTAAGTTCAAACAGTAAGGCAACATGCCTGACTCTGTAAATCCCTAGGCACCCTCTTCCGATTCCATCAAAGACTCGAGCTCGAACTCAAATCGCTGTCGGAAGCTCTGCTTAGTGAGATAACCTCACGACCAGCATCCATATTCTTAGCCCTCGAAACATCCTTCTTGCTCAAAACGATCCTCGCACACCAAGAACACCAACTCCTATCCACGCCTTCCTGCTCCCTTTCCAAATACTTGCCACCCTCCCTCTCATCTTCAAACTCTTGCACGACAGCACCCACCAACAACCTCCTCTTGACTTTTTTNNTCTTGACCACACCCCCTATCCCCTCGATCTCTTGCAAAAAGTAGCCACCGGTCCTCGTGTCTGCGGCATCACACTCTATCTCTTTGAATATTGTGCGGGCGCAGAGGCAGAGGGATTCGCGGCCGCATTGGACGCCTTCGATGCCAGTGCCGAGACCTGTGCCGATGCCGTGGAGATGGGTGCTGTAGCGGGAGCGCCAGGTCCAGGCACGCATGTATGAGGTATCGAGGGTGCGGAGGGTGGTAGAGCACGGTGTGCATATCCAGACTTGGGAGGTGCAGGTGCATGGGCTGCGGTAAAGGGGCGGGTGGGGCGAGAAGAAATACGAGTTGTCGTTGTAGTCCCCAGTGTCGGTGTCTGGGTGTGTGACTCTGGTGTGCAGAGGTAGTGGTGCTCTGATGCACGTGCGGCATAGTCTTCGATGGCGAGACTTGAGTGCGGAGGTTGATGGAGCTTTCATGGTGCAGTTNNCTGGACATTGGCTTAGCAGCTGCCTCGTTGTACACTCTTACCCTCGTGCAGCACTTACCCGACAAACGACAGTCCCACACCGTCGACACTCTCCAACCATATCCCTAGCACATGCACCAACTCTCCCACTGGTCAATCTAGGAACTCGAATTCCGTCAGGTCCATGTATGGTCCACAGTTCATCCGCCTCTTCCCTCCGTACACCCCCTGATCTCTCTTTGGACGTCGGGGTATCGGACACACATCGCAATGTCTGTGGGATCAGTTGCCTGCGGTGCTGGAGCAAATTGGCGCGGAACTGGCGACAAGTACGCGATAGATCGTGCAAGGAGTTGAGATCTAAATGTTTCGCAATCTCCGAGATGACACTATCACCAAGCATCAGTTGAAACTTCCCTTATCGGCTCTGGAGCCAGAAGAGGGGGACGAACGGGTAGTTTCCCAGTACTGCAGATAAAGCATTCAGATTCGGGTGTTCCCTGCCATCTTCCTCTTCATCTTCGATGATATCTTCCCCGGTAGGACGTTGTAATGACCTCGTAGCATGTGCATTGATCAACTCTCGCATGTCGAATGGCGTGTTGTATCCATGTTGATGCTGATGCTCGACCTCATCCGGGTCGTCCAAGTCGACAAAGACAACCATCAATCATGTGTGGAGTGAGCGTCTCATAAGAACGCTCTCTAAGACCTCCCTTCTGGCGCCGGCTAATGATGTACAGAAGCTTCTTCTGTGATAATAATATCAGTGTGTTGTTGTCATCAGAAGGATGCACCACGCTCCCTTGCCCCTCTCTCGTCATCCTTCGGGAAGGTGGGGTACGGCTCTTGGATCTGATAACGACGGTCTGGATCTATGCGATCTTTGCCCATCCGGCCATCAAGCAATGAGCAGGCATCGTGCTTATGCTTGATGAAATATGTTGATAAGTAGAAGTTATGGGCCCTACTCGAATGATTATGAGATGTCTGTTGTCGTTGATGATTCTACTCCAGTCCAACGATGCAATGATTCTCCGCATATTATTAACAGGTATCTATATTACGAGATCACAAAATATATTGATGAACAACGGCAACACAATCTAGAGATCGGGAGAAGCGTACGCGGTAATGATGGGGGAACTAAGAGAGTAGCCGAAATTGACGTCTATTTGGTCCACGATGCATGGTAGTATAAGATCGCAAAGCGCACATACTAATGCCAGGGTTATCATCTCAGCAAATGCGACGTCAAGTCAATGAGTCGCTAATCATGCTCCTTCATCTGACCATCTGGCCAAGTGCTACAAACCCAGATTGGCAGGTGACTGACTTCGCAGAGAGCCGAAGTTTCCTGTTTGATGCGTCTGAGGCAAAGGTTCATCTTGGAGTACATGTGAATGATCTGCCTGAGAGCCCTGCCTCGGATAGGTATCCTCGTACATCGTTGAATGTCTCGTGCCTTCCAATATAGGACAGAAGATCTCCGGATGGCCTCTTAGCAGTGCGAATGAACTTGGATCATAGTGCTCATGTATGTCGCTGGTCAGCCATGAGATGTGCAAGTCTGTGTCTCCGAAAGATGCGTCGTGTTGAGTGGAGAGGGAACTGTAACATGGGTCTCCATGCTGGTCAGGAACCAGATCACCCAGATCGGCTGGGCAAAAATTCGACTCTACCATGTCATAAGATCTCTCAGGTCGTGGGTCCAGAACTGATGCAGGGCCCGTACCGGAAACATGGTCGTAGAGATTGTCATGTACTGGGTGCTCACGAAGTGAATGTTCAAAGTCGGATATCCAGCTTGGTGTTCGGTCGTCATGTTCGCTCTGCATTACAGCTGGAGAGCTATTTCCTGATACTGCCATGGGTCGACGTGGAACATCTCTACCACTTCTATTACTGAAAGTGAAACCATTTGGTACTTCGAGGTATTGGGGTCTTGGTGAGAAGTTCGCAAGGTTAAAGATGGGCTCGGAGCCTAAGGGCAACTGTGTGTATGACGGTGTTGGACTGTATGTGACATGACCTTCATTGTCTGTCACTATTCCATCGTCAGAAGGGGTGACTGGCGTAGCTGATGTTGAGCGACGATCAAAAACATGAGACCCATGAGCAGGCTCAGGTTTGGATGGACAGCGGAAGAGGTATGTCTCCGGAAGCTGGAAGGGAAAACACCANNACTGCAAATGCGAGTAAGCATAACTCAGAGGAACTAATCAGAAGGCGACATACTCGTGGCGCTCATGTCGATCAAGCAGAACAGGATTGTGGAAAGTACATGTACAGCCAGGAGAAATACATGGGTAGGCACCTTTTTTGTGCTTGCTTTGATGTCGCCTAGTCGAATCATCAGCATGTTCAAGGAGCGGCAATAGTAAATTAGAAACTACCTCAANGTGTTCTCTACGAGAGTATACCTGATGCACGTAAGCAGTGATGCTTGATCGAACGAAGCATTATTGAAATCACCTTTCCACAGAAGACGCATCCATGTTCCAGTCTCCCTTTTGTTCCTTTTCTAATTCTTCCCGTCGACGTCAAATCAGGCAGTGTGATTGAGTGTTTGTAACGAGGACGACCTCTACCCGCAGTATGAGGCTCGAAGGACATCGCTCAGGAAGGAGTCGCAAGAACTAGATTGTGTCTTCAGATCATGTAAATCCCGGCGGTGAAGAGGGATGCAACAGACGGTGCAGGTCTGGTTAAGCGCAATTTATATGTGAGTGATGGAGAGAAGCGACAATCCCGACTTGAACTCAGGCTTGTTCATGGCAAGTCAACGATTCATAGCTCATCACAAACTACCGGCTGCTTCTGGAAAGAGGGAACAGGGCGTGGTAACAGCAGGTCGAGGGATCGACAAGGCAACCTTTTCCTTGTTGTCGAAGATCCAGTGTCAATCAAACCATTTTCTTCGAGATTTCGGTGACTCCGAGCTGGCACCATGGCCTCGGTTGGCCCATTCCGAACAGAGTAAACCTCTGCATGCCTGAGGATCATCGAACGAAGCCGACAAAGCGATGCACGCTTCCACCTCTACATATCCTATGGTCTGTCGTTGGAATAGCTGCAGAGATGGACAGTATTTTCCAGACACGGTTGTGAAGGGCATCGACCAGGTCCCTCGGCCTGGAACCGGCTTGTGATGACAGACATATGTCTCGATGGATCCAATTATTGCAAAATGGCCAAAGTGCTCGGCATGAGCAAAGATAAAGGCAAGTGACAGTGGTAGTCTCGGATCGAATTCCTATCGAGACAAACGGGATAGAACATATCCGAAAACTCTAGGGGCTCCTACAGAACCAGGGCAGACCTTTGACGTTGCTTGATTATCATTCGACAAGTAACCTGCACTTTGCTGAAGTACTCTGCATGTACTTATGTCGCCCTCAAGAGACAGGTTCAGGAAGTAGGGTTGGGATGATGACCATTATCCACTTCTGGAAAGCGGTTCTCCTCACAACTCTGGTTGCCAAAGTCGACAGTTGGGCTTTGTCGACCTGGAGGTTCACTATTCTCAAGTAGCTTGATATTAGCCAGATAATACATACCTTTCTACATTACATCTAGGACTAAAACAACAAATCTCTCCTCTCGGCATGAGGTGGTTGAAGATATCAAATTGATGGTGGTTGGCAAGCCAGAAGGGAATCCGAGTTCCGGGTCTCGGCAAATTGAATCGTCATGCAGTACTCCGAGTGATTACGGAGCAGGAAGGAGCAAGGCGGTTCCAACAACCAAACCCCAAACGCGGAAAGTGCAGCATGTCTCGGTTGATGATTTGCAGTCCCATGATGCTTGACTTCACGGACCATGCATGTCAACGTGACTTCTTGTTCGTCTGCTGTCCCGAGACAATCTGCACATTCGGCATCCAGACGTTCTAGTTCCGAATTAGATAGCTTCGACAAGGACCATTTATCTCTTTCGTTCAATAGGTAACATGCTTGCCGCTAGCCTCGTGCATCAGGCTCACCGATTAATACACCACCAAGGAAACGTCGAGGGGACATAGAGACAGAGGATTGGAGTAGCAACATGCAGTTGCGTGGCCTTGCATTATAAGCTATGAAAGGAGGAAGGCAAAAAGCTCTTCTGATGTCGGAAAGTCGGAAACAGACCGAACCAACCCTTCCATGTCCCATAGCCATAACCCCTTATTGAACCGATGTATATCAATCTTGATCCATATTTCTTTGTGCCGTCATGAATTCCTGTTCATCATTATGGAACGCCCGCTCGTGATTGAACCAACAAAAATGGACCAGGCGATGCAAATGGTGTTATTGCATGCCCATGAAACGCTCTCTTCCCCAAATGCGAAGCTTTGAGCTCGTGATGCAGTTGTCCTGGCGTAGGACGGCGAAGAAGGATGAAAAAGCAAGCAGAATCGTTCTGTGCCTGGATGCGTTTACTTCTTCTTGGGGCCGAACATGGGGGCACCAATGTTGGAGCCGGTGAGGCGGACGTTGGCGGCCTTCTGGATCTTCTGGACAAAGTCCATGCCTGGCCAGTCGGCACCGGGACGCTCGAGAGCGGCGACGTAGGCGACATCGACTGAGGCCTTGGAGGCAAGATCCTTCTGGGTCATGGTGGCACCCTTAGGGTTCTTGAGGAGCTGGCGGGCCTGCTGGAGAGCCTTGGCGACATCATCCGGCACCTTCTTGGTTGCGACAATGTCCTCGCTGCGATCGACCTTGGTCAAATGCTGGCCCTCGATACCCTTGCTGGATGNCCTGTGTCGCGTGTTAGCTGGTTCCAGCGACTGGGAGCTGAGTGAGGGTGCTCGACGTACGTTGGCGGTAGCGAACTTCTTCTCAGTGGCAACGATGCCACCGCTACGCTGGGCGGCGTTCAAAGCGCTCTTTCCCTTGATGACGGTCTCGCGTGGGCCGGCGGCACCGCCGCGGGCCTTGCTGCCAATCTTGGTGACTTGGTCCCAGTCAGACATGGTGTACGTGAGATGTGTGTTGTATGTGTTTAGAGGTTGTGAGGAGAGGTGTGTGGTGGTGAGAGTACGAAGGCGATTGATGAAGGTGGATTGAATTGTATGAGGCAAAGAAGAGACGTCTGAGCAGTTGTGCGATGTTAACTCTCTGATGTTTCTCGGCGGCGATATGACATCGATTCTGGTCCCTCAGTGCACGGGCCAAAGAACGTGATCGAAGAAAATCGACACCGACATTGCCATCAACGACACCGTTGGTAATCGCAATGACTCTCACAAGTCACGGTATTATGTCCTCCCCATGTACTAAAGCATGTAACACGTATAGCCATAGAGACTCACAATAGTGTCGAGAAGCGGGACAGTACCCACTGAGACACAAAATCTCGTCAGCTCTCTGTGGCTGTACCTTCGATGTTGGGAAAAACTGTGTCTTTCTATAGTCCAAAAGTGCTTTCATGTTGCTGTGAGAGCAGGCAAGGTCACAGACTTTTGTACACGAGGAAGTTGTATAACTCACTTCTCGTCATCACATGAAACAAGTTTGGTCATCTCTTGTACACTGTTTGCACGCACATGAGATATTGAAGTTGAGGCATGTCATTAAGAGACTCGTCTATACAATAAGTCCAGCAACCCAGCAATGCGACAATCAAGCGACGAAGCGTCGTTCATTCTTCGCACCCATGCTATTCAAAATGTCAGAGCCAAGACCTGATATCTTGACTGTAGCCTCGACAGTGTGATTCAGGACTTCTCCGACACCCCCAAGAACACTGCCAGTTGCGTTTTGTAGCACATGACCTGCCTGATTAACAACACTGTCGACAGTGCGTATGAGACCTTCCAGAGGATCAACAACGAGGCCATTGATAAGACAGTCTGCCCACTCTAGTGCAGCTCCGACAGGAAGACCAATCGAAGCTGGACGATCAGACGCTAGAATGTCGAAGCCTTTGGTTCCTGAAGGATTGTAATTAGGATATCCAACGGCAGGGAATCCTCCGACCATACCGACGGGTCCATCACCTGAAACTTCTGAATGTCCAGAGAGATCGGGCACACTTGACGAGCTGTCGTACGATCCGGCGCTATTGCTTGAATCAGAGGCGGAGCTGGAGTATGATGACGACGACGATGATGCAGAATATGAAGCCGTGACAGAACTATACGCCTCGGGCTGATCAATGTGCACTGCACGTTTAGTGTTGCCTTTGGATGCTGTGGTACAATGCGTCTGATCGAGAGGCAGATAAGGAACATTGCCCTTCTCGTCAGACTTCTTGATCAAGTCTGCAGCCTTTTCGGCAACAGCATAGATGACAGACTCGAGGTGAGCAGCAGGAACGATTGGGAAAATGCTGGCGTCTACCACACGGATGTTTTGTGTTCCGTATACCAGCAAATTAGAGTCGACGACACCACCATCTTCTCTAGGCATCATGGCTGCCGTACACGATGGGTGAAACTCAGTACCCAGAGCTCGATTCAGGAACTCCTGGAGTTGAGCAACACTAGCCGCGTGCGGAGGGTCTTNTTGAACTGGCTGAAGAATCTGAAGCTCTGGCTGTTGGAACAACTCGTCATTGAAACGCAATGCGTCCATCATGACAGCCATATCAACAGGATTGCTGCCATAACGGAAATCGAGAGTAGGATAATTGAAGGGGTCCGTCCCGTTGATGTGAACGTTACCACGGGTGAGAGGGCGCTGGTTGGATATCTGGGTATTGCCTGCGTTATCCTGCAGGAACTCGATGACAGCACGCTTGCTGTTGTTCAAAGCAGGAATGAGAAGAGCACGTTGACGAGCGTAGCCACGGATGACACTCTCGTCCAGCCCATCAGCCAGATAGTCTTCGTCGGCGAATGATGAGGCGTTCTGAGCAATCTCCTGTGCGCGGTCCGAGATTTGAGGGAGCGAAAAGAAGCCGTTGCCATCTGGAGGTCCAAAGGTAAAAGGCCCAGTGCGGTTCTTGTAGTACACTGATCTTGCCCAGTCGTTGATGGTTGAATTCTGCATGATGTTCGGGTACACGTAGCTCTGGTTGTTGAAGCCTTGTGTCATATGCATAAGCATGTGGTCCTGCAAATTATTGCCTACTCCGGGTAGATTGATGCGGCTTTGTACACCAGCCTTAGCGAGAACAGTCTTATCTCCAACACCAGAGAGCTCCAAAAGCTGAGGAGTACGGAGAGCACCAGCAGCGAGGATCACTTCTCGAGCGGCCACTGCAGTCCACAGCCTGCCATTGTTCCCAGCTGAGATCTCAACTCCCACAGCTCGGGCGTCCTTATTTCCAGCAGCACCGCAGCCGCCATCAAACAGAATACGGCGTACGTGTTGGCCAGTGGAGACATAGAAGTTCTCACGACCAGCGACTGGATCCCATCGGGCGCGACGTGCGTCTGCACGAGATTGATTCACTTGAGAAATGCCTTGAGGGAGGTACATGGCTCCCTTCTCGGTCGGTGCCGCAGGATCAGGCTGTGTCGGTACTCCTATGCGGTTCAAAGCAGCAAAGAAATGCTGGCTTGCCGGGTACTGAAATGCCGGAAAGGAAACATTCTGCGGACCAGACTCGCCATGCTGAGAAGCATCGTACCCTTGGCCATAGGTCGTTGCGACCTCATCTGAGGACTGTTGATTGAAAGTCTCACTNNCTGTTGATTGTTAGCAGATGGATTCCATTAAGCATAACATCGCACTTGCCCTCTGAAAGAACTCAAGAAGTGAATCGTAGTCCCATCCGTCGTTTCCAAGTTTCGACCAAGTATCATAATCTTCTCGGTCGCCACGATTCCATAGCATAGCATTGATGAGCGTACCACCGCCCAAGCCTTTGCCCTGTGGTATCGTCCTGCTGCCACCATCAAGGTAGGTTTGTGCAACAGTCTGGTCACANNCCTGCGCTTTCGTCAGTGATGTGTCTAGCCGTGTCCATGTGCATCATGCTTCTTACCAATTGAATCCACCACATTTTCCGTTGTCGGATCCAGCTGCACCTTGATAGTATGGGATCATGATGCTCTCGGGATAGTTATCGGCATCCCCAGACTCCAGTAGTAGGACCTGGACGTTGGCGTTTTCACTAAGACGGTTCGCAACTGTGAGGCCTGCCGGACCACCACCAACCACGATGTAGTCAAAAACATTGTTGTCCGGTAGAGGAACGTTGAGACCCCCAGCGATGGCCTGGACTGCAAAAAGTCCAGTGATGGCTGTCAAGTGGTATCTGGCCATCTTGATTTTCTAGGTTGTTGCCAGTGCTCGGTAGGCTCTGACAGTGGAAAGGCTCTGGCAGTGGAAAAGAGATGATATAATGATGGGTTTCAAAGAGAGAGTGATTTGAACGGTAGTAAAACGATTGAATGAAAGATAGAACGAGAGGCACTAAAGCTCATGGGGTCTGAATGGGCATGAGAACCTACCTTTTAAGTCTCGAATTTCGGCTGAAAGAATTATCTGGATACGATTGCTGATCACCAAACACGAGCAGTCCTACCAGATGGAGGCCGCCAATGCCTGTATCAAGACGGCTGACGAGGACACTTCGGGACGCGGCTGTGTGTGCCTCTGCACGACCCCGGTTTCCAATGGGCAAAGATCGCCCATTGTGGTATGCCCAAGACCGGCAAGATGCGTGGAAAGATGCCACACAGAACATGCATATCTAAAGTTGTATCATAGAGCTATTGGTTGCTCAATTAAGTGCTAGACCAATTGTTGAGAGATCCTTGCAACAGACTGGTGATGAGCGATGAAGAATTGATTCCTTTGACCAAGGCCATGTAACCGGGACATCCAATGTTTGCTACACAGAGGCTTCATGACTTGCGGCCAAGTCCAAGTTCGTAAACGAGCCCACGCGGGATCGTCACCGGGGATAGCACGCGGCCCTTGTTTCAGTATGAAACTGAGACAGCGAACTGCTCGGTCAGCCTTAAGATCTGCCATATTTGACGGGTCAGTGTCGATGCCTATTTTGTCCAAATTGATTGCGTCTGTTTTCGAAGCAAAAATTCACAAAGATCTTGCCGTGATGACGCGATTCAAATGACGCAGCGTCATTCACAGCCAGAGATCCACCTGTGATACTTAGTGCTTGTTCAAGGCCTCATAGGCATATTGATGTTGGTCTTCCAATACGATGTGATAACGACAACTTGCCTTCTTAGATCCTTGCTAGCAGAGTGTTATTGCATTCCTCTAGAATTTGTGTCCAAGTTTCACCGACGCTTAAGGCTCCGCGATTCCGAATTGTGTGCGAACGGTTGTTTTGTCGTATGCATCAAGAGTCAGGCCGCAGAGCTCGAGCTCGAACTCTCCCCAGCCAGAAGAGTAGGGATATCTTTGCGTCTGTCGCGGGCTGCTGCAAAGTGCCGCAAGCAGCGCGAGGTATTTCTGGCGCCATCGTACACAAGGCAAGTGGCACTTTGGTAGTCTTGTCGTAGTGACAGCATCTTATGTGCTCGAGTCTGTGGCTCGCAGAAACATGGACACTTAAGCACTAGAGGATGTTCATCTCCATCGTGGCGTGTCAAGCCGGGTGGTTTATTATGTTGTTGAACACAGCTGAGGACCAAGGTGTTTGGTGTTGTTAGAGGAAAGAGAAGTCTGACAAAGAACGTGGATATCGTAGGACATCGTGCGACCGGTCCTGTTGTCCGACTGCAGGCGTGCTTGTTAAAGTCCAACCACCTCAACGTCGTTACCTCACCGATGTCGACCACATCGATGCCGTTGATCGCTGGAGCGTACACAATATCTAATGCAGACATGCCGTTTTCAAAGTAGCTCTCCATGAACTTGATTCCGCGGACCCAATCGGTCCTGCATATAGATCAGTAGCTTAACCAGCCACCTACGCTTGCACAACAACCGAGACCTCTATACACATGCAGCCATTCCTCGAACAATTCTGATGAGTACCTCCTGTTCATGTCTGATCTGACTGTTTGCACATGTTTTCACAGAGGCCATGGCTCTCGAGGTGTCAGAAACGAAGGTGCATGAACGGAACTCGCAACGAACCTCGGCATCTTTCGGCTCCATCAAGCTCCTCCTTTGCGGCCGTACGCAGCAATCATTGATACCAACACCAAGACGCGCAGAGGGTTAATCGAAACGAAAGTCTTGGTAGAGCCTCATAAAGGAAGGAAGTGTGTATGGTACTTAAGCCAAGTGTGGGACTGTTTCCGCGAGAAGGTGACATATCTTTCTTTCTCTTTCGCTCTTTCTGGTTTACTTCATCGCAACCAAATACAACATCTTGACAACTCTGCAATTATGGCACCAACATACGACTACGAGTATTTCAACGTCACGTTCCCCGGAGAGTATGTCGCACAGGTCGAGATCAACAGGCCGGAGAAGATGAATGCCTTCAACGAAACGTACGTAAGGATCTCTTCTTGACCATCACCTCCTTGCACGAGTCATTTATCAAGCTGTCCAATGACCCTCGACTGCTTGTGTTTACGGCCGGTATGACCTAGAAGCTAATGGTGGATCAGTATGTGGAAGGGTATTGGCCACATCTTTGAACGCCTATCCCACGACCAAGACGTACGCTGCGTGATCTTGACCAGCGCAGGCGACAAGGCCTTCTCGGCAGGTCTCGACGTGCAATCGGCATCGGAGAGCGGAGTCTTGTCAGGGAACAGTGGACTCGATGCTGCAAGAGTAGCACAGCGCCTTCGCCACCACATTGACGAGTTCCAAGCAAGCATCAGCCAGATTGAGAAATGCGAGAAGCGTGAGTCGCACCATACCGTCCAGGTTATCGAGACCAGAATCTGACAATTGTTGGAACAGCCNGTGATCGCTGTGCTACATGGAGTCTCGTTTGGCCTGGCACTAGACATGACCCTCTGCGCCGACATTCGCATCTGCGTGTCTACCACCCGATTTGCAGTCAAGGAAGTCGACATCGGACTTGCAGCAGACATTGGCACTCTGTCTCGTCTGCCCAAAGCCAACGTTCCCATGTCATTCATCAAAGACGTTGCTCTGACAGCAAGAATATTCACTGCAAAGGAGGCTCTTACTGTTGGAATTGTGTCTGCTGTCTTTGACACCAAGGCCGAGGCTCTGGCAGCAGCAGTCGAGAAAGCGAAGCTGATTACCAGCAAAAGTCCAGTGGCTGTCATGGGCACGAAAGAAGTCTTGAACTACTCGAGGGACCACTCGGTGCAGGATGGTAAGTCTGATGTATTTTCACTTACTCCTCCCCTTGTGCTGACGATGCGTGCTTCTNNAGGCTTGAGATATGTGTCAGTCTGGAACGCAGCATATTGCAATACTTCAGACGTGACCGACTCGTTGACAGCAGGCATAAAGAAAACGAAGCCTGTGTATGCGAAGCTCTAAGCGTTTACACGACAAAGGGAGACGTAATGCAGGAAGTGGACACAGAATTTGCTGTTCAGATGTGTATGACCCAAGGTCTTAGTTCGACATGACGAGTTGAAGTGTATGTATAATAGTCCTTTTCCCAAGATCTCGCAGCACAGGGTATCAAAGTAGAGTGAGAAAGCGCAAAGGAACAGTAATCTATGATAGTCGCCTAAGCGCAGCCGAGCTGTTCTCAAGACCATCCTCGAAGTCAATGGCTCTGGCAAGGCTGATGGCTTCCTTGTAGCGCTTCTTGGCTTCGACGATGTCCTTGTTCATTTCAGCAAACTCACCNNTAGAAAGGATCAGCAATTTGTATACGGCAAGCAATGTCTAGATAGAGGACGTACCAAGATTGTGTAGTGCAACAGCACAGCCTATATCGCACTCCTCATCGCGGGTCGGCGGCTGAATATCAGCAGCAAGGTCGAGGGCCTTTTGAGCCCACTGCTTGGCATTCTCGACTAGAACAGCCTGTGGCGAAGGCTTTGTCCCATCAGTTCGAGGAGGGTCCTGCTGGGCTATGGAGATGGCAAGATTGTTCATCAGAATCACGGAATGGCAATCTCTGTCAGACTTGAAGTTCAGAGCTTGCAGGAAGAGTGGAGTGGCCAAGTAGTGCTTGTTTTGATCTTCGTAGTTGTGGGCGAGGGCCTCCATGGAGGCGCCCATCTCGTTGTCGGACATCCACTCGCCCTCTTTCTCCAAAACACCAGGCTCTTGTCTCCGTTGCTTCTCCCGTAGCGACGTCTCCAAAGCCCAAACCAGTCTCTCCTCGGCTGACTTTGCGTCCTGGACGTATTGGTTCGAGTACAGGTCGCCGAGCTTGACGGACATGGCAACAAGCTGCTTCATGATGCGTGTGCGCTTTTCCTTGTGGTCGTCGAGCTGGCCGAACTTCTCTTCCCAAGCCAGACAGTCGTTTCTAAGGATCTCGAGGACTTGAATGGCCTTGGGGTAGTTCTGGATCTTTTCCATCAGGGCCGAGACCTGGATCTTGACGCCGATGATCTCGTTGGAGAAGGGGTCCATGCCGAGGTCATTGGCAAGCTCGAGACCTTGCTTGTAGTACTTGAGAGCATTCTTGGGGTCCAGATCGATGTTTGTGTAGTAGATGGCTCGACGGAGTTTCTGGGCGACAGGCTCGGGGTAGTTGTGGAACGAGGCGATGATGTAGGACGAGTAGAGGTAGTTGGCGTAGGCGATACCAGCAGAGCCGGCGAGAATGGCAGCAGCTGCCAACGAGACCAGGTAGGGGTGGGCAGCCCAGAGTTCTTTGGCGCCGCGAGAGAAGGAGGCTTTGGCACGAGACTGTTGCCATCCATGTGATGTTTTGGTGTGGAGGCTGATACGAGGCCGTGGTTTGGGCTGGCCAAAGGACGAGAGGCAGCGTCTGCTACCAGTCCGGAGGCTCAGGCCGCTCCGTAAGGCGTGTGTTGCTGGTCGTGAGAACATGGCGCCGATGGGTGTGTGTAACTAACAGTTCAGAAGCTTCGGACTGGCCATTGGAGAAACACAAAGTGCTTTGCTTTCCGACGTCATCGATTCCATGTCCATCGCGCATCACGCATCTCCACCGCCACCGCCCCTCGACTTGTACCATCCAATCCACCTCCTGATCAGGACATCTCCAACATGTGTGGCCGATACGCACTGTCGCTGCGCCCATCAGCCGTGCGCCGTAGACTGCAAGACGAGAACATGCCCGCCGACGACGCGCCTGACGACGACGACCACGACACTCGCCAAACATACAACTTTGCTCCTGGAAATCACGGCTTGGTCTATCGCGCTGACGTCCCCGATGCGGGCGCCGGCACCCAGCCACAAGACAAAGGCAACCCTGACACTGTCGACGGAGCTGCCACCAAAGAGACTCGCTACAAGCTCCAGTCCATGAAGTGGGGCCTCATACCATTCTGGACCAAGAGAGCACCCGACTATTCCAACATGATGCGAACCATCAACTGCAGAGACGATTCGCTCGCCACTCAAGGTGGTCTCTGGAACACCATGAAGCAACGCAAGAGGTGTATCGTTGTGTGCGAGGGCTTCTACGAATGGCTCAAGAAGAACAATGGAAAGGATCGAGTCCCGCATTTTGTCAAGAGAAAGGACGGCCAGCTCATGTGCTTTGCTGGCCTTTGGGACTGCGTTCAGTATGAGGGCCAGTCCGACAAGCTCTACACCTACACCATCATCACAACTGACTCGAACAATCAACTCAAGTTCCTCCATGACCGCATGCCTGTCATCTTCAACAATGGCTCGGACGCCCTCAAGACCTGGCTCGATCCTGCGAGATCGGAATGGTCGCCCGAATTGCAATCGCTCCTCAAGCCCTACGACGGTGAACTCGAGTGCTATCAAGTCGACAAGGCTGTCGGCAAAGTCGGTAACAACTCTCCATCCTTTATCATCCCTATTGACAGCAAAGAGAACAAGAACAACATTGCCAACTTCTTTGGCAATCAGAAGAAGCAACCTAGTACTGCCAACGAAGAGGGCGCAGCAAAGAAAGAGGAAGTCGACCTTCAGTCAACCAACAGCAAAGTCAAACAAGAACCTGACGAAGATCGCGCTACCGTTCTTGATCCTCAGAATACCGAGGACAATGCTCCGCGTCCTCAGGCCGGTCACGCTGTGCAAAACAGCGAGTCGATCGCACTTAAACGTGAGCATTCGCCTGACATTGTCGATGATCAAGAACCATCCCAGAAAGCTCAGAAGGCCGCCGACGGCCAAAGATCCGCTAGTCGCTCTGTTCACGGCCGTACTATGAGGAGCTCTATCACCAACAACACTCAAGCTAAGTCACCACCCAAAGCCAAGGATGGCTCTCAAAAAATCACAAACTTCTTCGCCAAGTGAATTGATATTGGATTGCTTGCCACCTCAATATCCAGCATTCATCTGTCCTGACATATGCTCTCTTGACTCACGCTATACAATGCCTGGCGTTCGAGCGGCTGTCGAGTCGGCTACGCAAGGGCTAGGCCATGTCGTACTAGAAGCCTACATATATCTCCGATCGTGATGACACAAGGGGCATGCTGTCAACGGAGAAAACAGATGGGGCTTAGGGCTGAATGGTTCGTGACATGTTGCCCTACATGCAGTGCGTTCGAGTCCGAGGACGTCAGGTCAGGCCATGTTGTCGGTCAGAGGCTCAAGCAGCCCAAGCCCCTTGCCTCCGGATCAGGGGTCGTCATGAATTAGATCAACCTTTCGGCGAAAAGGATAGATTGACACTACTCAATCCCACGTGTCTGCCATGGGCTGAGTGGGCCAGACACTAAATCGATCCACTCTAGCCTGATTAGGCTCACGCCCGTATCGATCCTGCAGCGCTCTAGTTTTGCGCCCAAGTGTCTCCTTCCTTGGTCGTCTATCACAGAGCTCGTGAATTCGCTCAATTGTTTCTGTTTGATATGTCACAGTGGGACCCGAAACTTAACAAGAGCTTGAGAGGGGCTCTTCGACGTGTGCTTGGCGACAGGCATGAGAGACTCCGTGTCATGGTGGCCTCTTTCGGACCGCAAGCGACTGCCGAGCGACTGGTGGGTTTCTCGAATGCTTCTCCCGCAGCCCGCTCTTCTCCAGAAAGCGCTTATGCCTGCTTCTATTGGCCCTGAAACAAACGACTAACAACACGCGACCAGCTCAGGCGCGGCCGTTTCATGCATTAAGGTGGGAGCGCTGATGAGCCTCCATCCTCAGAAAATGATTGGCGTAAAGGTTACAAGTTCGATGTGGCTGCAGTGTCGGCCAGTCCGAGAGAGCGCCTTTTGTTTCCAAATCTCCCTGACATACTGCAACTCATCCTGTAGCACAGCTGTCCTTGACAAAGACGAGTCTAGACGGTCACTTCAGACAGAGGCTCGATGAAACATCGACGGCTCTCTTAAGTAGCTATGTATGTGATCATAGCATTGAGCAAGGTCAAAGAACATTTGACACACTACTCCAGAACGGCATTTGTACCGACTCTGTTCGGAACAGCGGCACTTCGTCAAACATGTCGGCCTCGCACCGACAGGGCTGCAGAATCAGCGATTTGTTGCTTCACGAGCGCTTGAAACCACAAGCGACTCACTACGTTGTGGAATGAACTGTCTTGAACCGACGACGAGTTTGCTGTGCCTTCCGGACAAGGCCGAGAGCATGATTTGATAACCGGGCCCTGTGAGTATGTCTTTCGTACCTGGCTGCATGCTCTTGGCCCGTGCACATAGACCAGATGTCCCTGCGCCTGTCTCTTCCATGTCCTCTTGAATTCCAAACCCATGAATACCAACTTTCTTCCAGCCTCATCGCTTGTGCATGCAGTCATCGCCTGCTACTTGCGCCTTGTCGTCTACTCTGTCGGGCTCTCGCCGTGCCCAGACCTTGCTCAAATCAAATCGCGGCGACACAGATATTGTGACTAGGATGAACTGATTAGAGGTTCCGTTCCTTTGGGTCGCTCGTTCGGAGGTGCTGTGTGTTATTATCTGCCCTACCGGTCGTTGAATCACTCTTTTTCAAACCACCATCTGTCTGTCCTTTTTACTTTGCTTCTATACTTCTACCTTCCCCACCGCAGCACAGACAAGCAAACGAACCTTCTTTCGTCACACCATCCATTTCCATGTCCACGTTGTCTTGACCAGCTTCACCTTTCCTGTCATCTCTTCGAAAATAAACCCTCTTGGGTCATGTCCTTCCTGTCGGCCCTCCTCTCGGGGAGCCAGAACCAGATATCGACTCGACAAGCGCTGTTGGTCGTCGGCCTGCAGAACGATTTCACATCCCCCAATGGCAAACTTCCTGTCAACACGACTACAGGATATCTAGAGAGGATCAAACAGCTCGTCCCTGCCTTTCGCGAATATGGAGAGATCTTCTGGATCACAACCGAGTATCGCGGCAAGCGCATTGTCAACCACCCCTCAGGTTCTGGCTGTATGGTAATCGCAGATGATGGGTTTGTGCTACCAATGGTCAGCAGCGACGATGAATTGAACGACTACCCTTCCCGTCCATCGGCAAGATCGAACCGTCGCATCAACCAGCTTGTCCAACGAACCATGAACAGAGCAGCAGAACTCGAAGCAGACTCTGCATCCTCCTCGACCGTCGACCAAGATCTCTTCCTCTCGCAGGATAACCCAGAAGACAATTGCTGTCTGCCAGGAAGTTGGGGCGCTGAACTATCACCAGAAGTCAAGGACTTGGTGTCGCCTAGAGACGTCAAAGTCATCAAGTCGTACTACTCGGCCTTCACATCCTCGTCTCTACTACTCATGCTGCGCGCCAAGCTCATCACCGAAGTCTACGTCGTCGGATGCACCACAAATCTTTCCGTCTACGCTACGGCTCTGGATGCCGCGCAGCACGGTCTGTCGATCAATCTCGTCGAAGACTGCCTCAACTACAGACTCAAAGACAGACACGACCGGGCTGTGCAGAAACTGGTGGAGATCATGGGAGCATCCGTAACAACCTCGGCGTCTGTCCTGTCCAGACTGAGAGGCGAGACACATACAGATGAGTCTGGCAACGAGAATGGGACAGGGCAATCTGATGTTGACATGGAAGACCAGCCTGGAACCGTACGTGAACTCTCCTCATCCAGCGGTCTTGAGCGCTACCTCGAGAGCCTGAAATTGAGCGATGACCAACCTTGTGTAACAGGCGGCGCAAAACACACTCCCTTTGAGCATGCAAAACCTACAAGCTCTCAACTTCCAGACACAGCAAACCATCGACGCCAGCCAAACACAAGGCTTGCTGGAGCCCGACAACAACATGATGACACGCAGAACGGAAGGATCCAGAGAAAGTCGCGCATGATACAGGATGAACATGCTGACACGATATCGTATGAAACATCTCGAGGCGCTTCCGAAGATGTATTGTCGAACGGTCAAGGACATTTCCACAAGGACTTGAGTTCGCTAAAGTCTCAAATGGTGCATGACTCACACTCAAAGGCAACCTCAAACGATCCGATCGAGGCAGAACTCACTCCTGGACACACTGACACATGCAAAAGAACTACAATGGACACTGCTCCCGCACCACCTAGGCGTGTGTCGCGCAAGTTGCAAATGAGACAGAAGAGCACCACTCTACTTGGTGCTGACGACAAGGTTGGAAGCGGCGATTCGAAGATACTCTACAACCTGCTCGAGCCCGAAGCTACCAAGGTAGCGTTTCAGGACTTGTTCACCGAAGTCCACTGGCAGCGCATGTACCATGCTGCTGGCGAGGTGCCACGACTAGTATGCTGCCAAGGCGACATCGATGATGCGGATGGTAGCATGCCTGTATACCGACATCCCTCAGATCAATCGCTCCCTCTCCTCCGCTGGAGTCCGACCGTCACCAAGATCCGAGAGAAAGCTGAAGAAAGAGTTGGACATAAGTTGAATCATGCTTTGATACAGCTGTACCGAAGCGGGCAAGACCACATCTCTGAGCACTCGGACAAGACACTGGACATCCTGCATGGTAGCAAGATCGTCAATGTTTCGCTCGGTGCTCAACGCACTATGAGGCTCCGCACTAAGCGTCCCACTACCTCGCAGGATTCAGGATTGATTTCTGACAAACAGAGAGTTGGCCATGCAGCCCTCACAGCCGATGTGCAGATGAAACCGGAAGACGACCGCTCTCGTGTCACACAACGCATCCCTATGCCCCACAACAGCATGTTCGTTATGGGTCTGGAGACAAATGGATCTTGGCTGCATGGCATTATGCCGGACAAGCGTCCAGCTGTAGAACACATCCCTGCCGAGTCGGCCTATGGCAACATGCGCATCTCGATTACCTTTCGGCTTATTGGCACCTTCCTATCAGCCGACTCGAAACTTATCTGGGGTCAGGGTGCTGTTGCGAAAGAAAAGTCACAAGCGAGACCAACCATCAATGGACACCCCGAGGAAAGTCAGAAACTTATTAACGCGTTCGGAGTCGAGAATCAAGTTACAGCTCCCGAATGGAACAGCATCTATGGAACAGGCTTCGATGTGCTGCACCTCAAGTCCGAGCTGCCCGAACACGAAAAGCCCATGCTGTTTCTGTCTGGCGACGAGACTACAGATGCTGCTGTTACAGCTCATCTCTCCGAGCTCAACGTCGATGTCGAGACCATCCCACCTCCGATGGAGCAGTTGAACGATGGCCTTACAGATGCAAATGGGGACCCTTTGACCGTGACAGTGGCGCACCAACGTATCATATGCTTTAGGCAAGCAGGAGGTATGCACGTTGAGGTACAAGGCAAGAATGCCATCATAAAGTTCTTGGAGGAACGTTATATGGCGAACAAAAGACCGCAGGTCTAAGAGGAAAGGCTGAGAGACAGAAAGTAGACAAGATAAATAGATGGTTCTGCAGACGTTCCCAGCATTGGTCTACCCATATCAACCAACCCTCCACCTTCGAATTCATAGCAAAGGTGCCAACGTACTGAGTGGAAAGGAACAAAGTGTGCATCGTCCGATCTCCGAAAAAATCTGTCACTAGAGCGCCTTGACAGTTGTGATCAACATATCTCTCTCGAGCCATCTCTTTTCCATACTGACACCCTCAGTTGTATACCAACACAGGCCATCCTTGAACATAGTTGATGTAGTTCCATCCAAGCAATTTGAGCTCGTCGAGATACAAGGGATTCTGGATGGTGTTGACGTAGTGATAGTACAAGACATCACGTCCATGGTAGTTCGCCAGAACAGCCTGACCACCTGGACCGTAGACGTAATCATGGCTGCCATAAACAATGTATCCGCCACCATTCTTGAGATCTACACCGTTGCGATCAACAAAAGGTCCGGTGGCTGATCTGGAGCGTCCAACGCGGATGGAGTATCTAATGCAAATCAGAACAAGGTAAGGATGGTGTGAAATGTGGAAAAGAACTCACTCCTGACCAGGTGCAGGTAGGGCAGAGACATTGTAGCCACAGCATGAACCGTGACTGTACCAGAGATAATACCAACTATCATGGCGACTCAGGTACGCGCCCTCCTCCGCCTGTGGGCTTACGGGATCTAAGCTCAGCTGTGTAGGTGAGGGAGACCAGACCACGCTAAGCAAGTCTTGAGCCAGCTGGAATTGCCATATATCGCTCCAGAAGCTGCCGTATGTGAGGTAAGGGATCTTGGTCTTCGGATCGATGAAAAGGTTCGCATCGATTGCGTTGGTGATGTTCAATGGCGAAGGTGCAGTAGTGTTCGAAGTGAGGACAGCGCCGTGATCAGTCCAACTGCCAGGTCTCAGTGTCTTTGAAGTAGCGAGTCCAATGCTAGAAAATTGGCTGCCGAATTGCGAGACGGCGTAGTAGCAATAATATGTATCGCCAACCTTGTGTACATCNNTGAAGGTAAAAGTACAATTAGCATGTTTCTTATGCTTGAGCTTGGAGCACATAGCAGCCGAAACCCCATCGGATGGGACTTGGTTTGTGCTTTCTGTACCATTTCCTTACGTACCAGGAGCCCAAGGATCAGTGCTTCCGGTGTTGTTGATAACACTGGAGCCCTCGAGAACCGAACCAATAGGTTCCCAGTAGCCATCCAAAGAGTTAGACTGTGAAGCTCGGCTGATGACAACTAACCCATGGGTTGAGAACGAGTAATAATGGCCATCAGGACCCATCACGATCTAGTAACGATTAGTCTGATGTCGGAAGGACAACCACTGATCTATGTAGCACACCGATGGGTCGTGTAGATGAACACCACCCCAACCACCATAACTCTGGTTAGCTCCAGGATTGGACACGCCAGTTATGTTATGAGGCAGAGGCCATGAAGCATTCGAGAAAGGATCAGGCTTGTTGTTTGAGGGCAAGGCCGCTGCTTGGGTTGCTAGCGAAGCCACAGCAAAGGCGCCGATCTTGGCGAT
Organism: Aureobasidium uvarum; assembly: GCA_903853725.1. NCBI lineage: Eukaryota > Fungi > Ascomycota > Dothideomycetes > Dothideales > Saccotheciaceae > Aureobasidium > Aureobasidium uvarum. Next base: position 1,947,413 of record CAINUL010000015.1, read on the forward strand.
CAGAGAATACATATAGAGAAATTGTCGCGTGGTTGGTATTGCTGATATGCTGTGATGGAACACAGGCACCTGGTCTCTTTAAATATCGTCAGCAGCCCTGTGCCAGGCATATGGAAATGGATCAGGCACCATTTCCCGCCGGAGGGTCCTGACATGCCGCATGAATACGTGATTCTTTTCGACTTGCACTCAACTGCTCGGACAAGTGTAGCCTTCCCATGCAGTTGCTGGATGAATGTGTAGGTGTGTGGGGCCCCAGAGGCGGGGTAGTTGCATGGGGATGTCTTGATTTCTCCGTGTAAGGCAGGGCAAGAACAGAGGAAGACGTCAATCCTGGTCAAATAATACCGATGACTGACCATCCGAGGCTCGAAGGCGGCTTTCGACGGCAGGATCGACGCATAAACCCAGGCGTTGTGCAGTTGTCAAACGAGCTGTTCCTACTTGGAAGGTCCGTTCGGTTGAATCGATGGCTACTTCCATCATCAGGATCGGCTGAATCTGGTCTTGTATCCGTAGATTTTGTGGTTTTACACATGGCGCACAAGAATCGCCTAGGTGACATTCGAAGTTGTCGAAACTAAGGCCAACACGGTCGGTACCTACGTCTTCCCAAGGCCGTTCGATTTCGCTTCGCGTCCCAATGAATCGACAGACCGAGCTATTAACATCCATGGAATCCGGTTCTCCAAGGTCGATGTGGAGAGCCAACGCATCGTAAATCCTCAAGCTTGCTTATCTCCAGAGGAGCGTTCGTCAGTTTACTACAGACAGCCTCCGAGCCCCACCAAGGAGATGCAAATGTGCAACAGCCCGAGCTTCCGGACCAGGGGCTTCTGGCATCCCACCAGAACTCAATCTTCCAGAAATCGAACATCTTCTAAAGCTTCTCACAAGTACCCACTTGTCTGATGACGACAAAGACAATCTGGACTTTGTACACTTCATCACTCACTACATCAACCCAAACAAGTATGATGTCACCTTCGATATGGCCATTGATGACTTCGAGCAGACTGACTTTACTTGCGGGCTTCGCATGATCGGCCAGAATTTGACAACAGCTCTGTTTACAAGACCTATTTTCGAAGACTTTAACTCTCTTACCACTACCTCTGTCAACTTCGAATGAGCTTCTCTTGATGCTCTTCTTGACTGGATAAAGCTCTTCATCGGTGGTCGCATGAACCCAAACAATCTCATGGAGCGTGGCAGCGCCGCCAACTGGAACTTCAAAATGGGGCCGAAGCCTATCTATCTGGCCGTGGCAGGAGAACTCGGAGCCCTAATACGTGGTCTTCAGCAACTTGGCATCCAGATTGCCAATCGTCCTTGCACGAAAAGGGATAAGATTAACTCCCAAGTGTCAAAGTAGCTCGCAGATTATGAGGAGGTTGGGGCAGCTCCCGTCCCAAGGGGAAAACTTAGCCTTCAGTGTGCTACAAGACCTTGAGCCAATGTTCAGCCCTCTTCTAATATAGAGACCGTACATACATGTAAGGATACCTCTGCCATGAGTGGTGTGGTGTCTGCCACAGGTCACGACAGTGCCCCTACAAGGAGAAGATGCATCCAGAAGTAAACCACAACCGAAGACTTCTTTAATATAAGGATACGCCTGGCTGTGAAGGTAGGCAAAAGTCTGCTCCGCAAGCTCTTCGACTTTAGGGAAAGGAGAATGAGCACGGAGTGCCAGAATCCTCTCGAACACGTACGATACTGCACATTCGCAGCTGAACACTTTGGCGACCTCGTCGAATGCAAACCAGCTGATAACGTTTTTGTTTTCACATACCTCAAGGAAGCGACCGTATCAGTATGAGAGCCGAACAAGTGCTTGGGAATATGGCTTGTGCCAACCAACGATCTTGGAGTTGTTGTATGGAGATTTCTTGACAGAATCGAGGAGGAATGCGTGTCGGCGTATGTACATAACGGCGTCGAACATGGTGGTAGATAGGACCGAGACATCGACCTCGACTGTGGCGTGCATGATTGGTCCGAGTGAGAAGAACATGTTGGTCATATTGGTGAGTGCAAGGGATGGGCCATCTACAATGATGAGCTTGTCCTCTGCAACGGCGCGGATAGTGAATATCTTCTGCCCGTCTGGTATGCCAGCCAGGACTTCTTGTGTAATCTGCAGCTGTGTGACATTCCAAAGCTAATCCCATCGAGCTCATAGCACTTATCGGGACATAGGAAGACACTATCTGTTGTCCAGGACGGTGTCGTTGTGTTTGTCACATAGTTGGCCGAGGGATATCTCAATCATGCCCACTAGAAGATACATACCCCTGTCACCAATATTCTTATCTTAGCACATGTGCTCGGCCTGATGCTTAGGCTCTTCCTTCGTGATGGTAATCTGGAGGTAATCAAGCTGTGGGGATACACAAGTTGTTCGACGAGAAGGTCGCGTGCAAGGGAAGCTACCGAGTGGCTGACCGTCATGTATAGTTTCCTCATTTCGAAAAAACCCGAATGTTTCAAGAGCCTCCCAAAGTCATATCTGACAGACTTCGAAGGTGAGGAAACAACTGACGTTTATAGTGGTCGGCTATCATTGCCGAACGTCTATCCAGGGCATGGAGCTGAAGCATGACGCTGTACTCCACTCCCAATATCAAAGCTTGGCCGAACTTCTTTCTCCGACTACTGTACAACAACCGCAGCCCATGAATACCTTTCTTCGCTCGAGAGTCACCTGCATCAAGACATTGTCACACAACAGCGTCAGAATAATGACGATGGCAAATTCAACATCGACAAGACGCTTTGCACCTTTGAGCAAAGTCAAAGGTCATGACGCCATTGACGGCAACATGGTGCTCAAGGGCATTGTCTTCGATGTCGATGGAACTCTTTGCGAGCCACAAAACTATATGTTCACAGAGATGAGGAGCAAGCTGGGAATAACCAAAGGAGAAGACATTCTGGACCATGTTTACAGCCTTTCAGGAGACGAGCAGAAAGAAGCCCACAAGATTATCGAGGATGTCGAGCGCGAGGCGATGGCAAAACAAATACCACAAGGTAACCCGACTCGTCGAAGTAGAACTTGCCTTCGCTAGTGTTCTGACACTTGCTATAAAGGTGGACTTTTTGAACTGATTTCACATCTCCATACCCGGGAGCTCAAATTGGGTATCTGCACGAGAAACTTCAACACCCCTGTCGAACACCTCTTGAACAACCACCTGCCAGATCATGTTAACGCTTTTACGCCTATTATCACGAGGGACTTCCGTCCTCCAAAGCCATCACCTGCCGGTATCTTGCATATCGCAAAGCAATGGGGCATTATCAGTGAAGCGGACGTATCAGACGACGGTCGACCCATCTCGAAGCGACCCCTTCCTTTGATTATGGTTGGCGATTCGATTGACGATATCATCGCAGGCCACGACGCTGGGGCCGCCACTGTGTTACTTAGGAGTGAAGGCAAAGAAGAGCTTGAGAAGGACCCCAGAACGGATCTGGTCATCAGCCGGTAGGTGTCTAAAGATTCCACATTAATTTGTCTATCCACTGACGTTAGTTCTTCCAACAGATTGGACGAACTCATTGATATACTAGAAGAAGGCTTCCAGAGCAAGCAGTCATGAATAATGCCACTATGCAATCAACATGCTCACAACTGGACAGCGCTGGGAGTGAAGTGAACTGGCGTCAATCATAAATGGTCATCAGGACCTAGTTTACACATGGACAGATGGAACTACACTATACACAGACTCGAGATGACGCGCATCAGTTCATGAACTCCTGAAAGAATCCTGGCAGCGACCGTCCTGCTCCAAACCCTGGATATCGCCGAAACAGAGGTCGCAACAAATAAACAAGAAAGCAATGCTGGTTCCTGCTATGCTTGGGGTATCTGAAAAACAACCAAATCGAAAAACAAGCAAAAAAAAATACTCCTGTGGAACCATGTCCTGCATATGCAAAANNGAACCAAACTCGTGTCGGTCGTGATAATCATCAGAGAAAATTGTCAAGGTCGAGATGACGCACTCAAAGGGTGTTGTCTAGCCGTAACGTCGAGCGCATGGCCAGTCTGCGCGATTGCAAAGTCGAAGTTTGAATAGGGGCAACTAAAATGNNGAAGAATTAGCACAGATTCAAGTTGTTTCATTGCAATTANAGTCTCACGTTTGAAAGATGGCTTGCGGTCGGACTTGGGACGAGTCGGCAAGGCAGTAAATGTGATGGTGGATTTCTGAAACTCGGCCGAAGGAGCGACCATGACCGAGCCTGNAGAGGAATGACTTCAGACTGGCAAATGTTTTTGTGCTTTGCTGCTTGGTGATGCTCTTGTGCTCTGGTTGCTCGTCGTCTTCATCGGAAATGTCGTCTTCGTCCAGAATTTCTCTCTCTTCGATCGTGACGTTGGGAGGCAGTGCGATTTCTTNNCGTATGCCGGAAGCTCATCGTCGGAAAACGTAGAGTGTATCGAGGATGTTGAAGACATGTTTGTCGGTGTCCAAGGATCGGGCGTGATGGTAGAGAGACAAGATAGTCCGATCTCGAGGTATTGTAGAGTTGGGATTTGCTTTGTATGTTTGCTGGTGGAGATAGGATGGCTGCGGAAAAGTTGCTGACCGCAGCAGATGGTCACGCAGGTCACGCATATATATGTATTGATGTACACGGGAATGCGGAGAGTCAAGCACCTTGGAAAGAACTAGTGTCTCGGTCAAAACATTGCAGATCCAAGACGAACGTCACAGCGTAGTCGTAAGCGCAAGAGCAAGGGCATCCACTCAGCCACCACGCCGCCTGGCAGCCTTTACGAAACACGAGCGGTCGGGCAGACATTCGAATAAATGAGCTAGTGCGAGCCCAAAACAATGACGAGAAGGAGTCCTAACAGAGACACTGTGACCGCCTAGCGATCGGAACTCGGTGACACACTGACAGGTAGATGGCGCTAGCATCAGATGGCGGGGGTTGCATGCAGAACATGATTACACCCGGATATCCTTGGTGGTGACGATTCTCGGCATCCGGCATGACAGTTTTCGTTGGCCGTTAGATTTGAACTGGAGACTTTGGCGGAGAGACAAGCCGGAGAACAGGAAGAGGAGAAGAGCAGCTTACGAATGATCGACCTGATTCAGCCACACACGAGCATCATCAACGGTCTTTTATGGTGGCCCTTCAGGCGACGAGACCTTAGGGCACTTGCGGACGTGATTCGGGCACCAAGGCGTATCTGCAATTTCAAGAGGTACATGTTGGATGATTTTCAGCGGTCAGAGATAAAGTTAGCGGTGTTCGAACTTGGGTCAAGCATAAATTACTAGCGCCAGGGTCTCTGGACATGATTAAGGAGTGTTTTGTTCGTGCTCTGCGCTCTGTTTGCAAGAAATTAGGCCTGACCTAGTGTCCGGCTTGACATTCTTCTGGAAGAAACTGAAACCAGAGGCAAGGCGTCCATGGGCCTAGCAGTCCTGGCAGGGAGGTATGAGGATTGTACGAGCTCACGTGTATGCAATACACTGTAGACGGGTTGTGTAAGTTATCGCTTCTTTCATAGCGACGCATACAAACCTTTGAGCGACAACCACTCCACACCTCTATTAACCAACATTAGCTGCGGGCAGAGGGCGGAAAGCAGAGAATATCGGAATCAACATTTACTATGAAGTCCTTGCTCCATGCGAGTTGAACACGGATTAGAGTGTCGAGTGCTGTGCTGCGTGGACCTGCACCCAGAAATCCACTTTAACGTCTGGTCCTTTCTCGCGCGTCGTTCGTGTCTGCAACAGCTCCCATTCCTCTCCCATCAATTCTATAGCGAACAATGGAAACTCCAGCCATCGAACACGATCCTCCATCTGTGCCCGCCTCGCCTTCACCAAAGCGCTTCAAATCAGTCGTCGCATGTAAGTTGATAGCTGTGAAGCGTGATCGATGGTCTGGCACTAACTTGTTGACAGCGCCAGCGCCAGCACCAGAAGCCATGTCTACCGCCGCTACTCATCTCCCCCCAATGAACCTCGAACCTCCGCCACCAGCCCTGCAGATCAAGCTCCTCTCAGCGACAGCACGCGCTCCCACTCGCGGCAGTGAATTTGCTGCCGGCTACGATCTCTACGCATCAAAGAGCACCACTGTGCCAGCTAGAGGAAAAGTGCTTGCCGACACTGACATCTCCATTGCTGTACCCGCCGACACCNNTGTATGTCTCGACCATTTGCTACACATCCGTCCAGCCTGTCTAACGCTACACGCAGATGGCAGAGTAGCCCCTCGTTCTGGACTTGCCGCTAAACACTCGATCGATGTTGGTGCTGGTGTCATTGACGCTGACTACCGCGGTCCGCTTAAGGTCCTGCTGTTCAACCTTGGCGAGACCGACTTTGCCATCAATGAAGGCGACAGAATTGCACAGCTGATTATCGAGAGGGTAAGCTGTGGAGTCTGTTATCCAATGCACACCACTAACACAAGCCAGATCTACACTCCTGAGGTTGTCGTGGTCGAGCAGCTTCCCGAAAGTGTACGCGGTGCTGGAGGCTTCGGCTCGACTGGCGGTTTTGCCAACATGATCCCTCCTGTCAACCCCTCTGCCAATGGAGGCTCACCAATCAACGGCCACTAGATGGGATTGGCATATGGGAGAAAGCAGGAGTTGCAGAAGTGTGATATTTTCAAACGATCAGGGGTATGTGACGCGAGATGGTCATGATGCAGAAAAAGCACAAGTCAAATCTTCATACTCAAGTTTGGTGCACCGCGCCTTGGCCAACCTCGTGGCCAGTGCCCATGTTGACAACTCCAAGCTCGTCTGGCTTGATCGACACGTCAGGATCAAGCTCGACTTCGACAGCATGCGCCTTGAAGGCCTCGATGTCTGGGGGATAGACCAAGTCTTTCCAGTTCCTGACAACCCTGACCTCGGCTGCTTTGGTCAAGCGTAGATACTTGTCACGCTCATTGTCCTTGTCGGCCTCGTTGCCAATGCCAGTGTTGAATTCTGGAGCATCTTCCATCTTTTTCAGTTCTTCCTGCCGTGAATTCATAGTCTTCTTGAGCACCAAGTGCATGCTTGCGAGCACCTTTTCCGCAGCTTTTGCCAAGGGCAGTTCGATTGCTACAACTTCGTCGGGCGATTGCCAATGCGCTGTGGTCAAGAGATTCGCAGCAAGACATGCTTCGCGTAACCTTGCCACCATCAAGGCGGCAAACATGTCGCCAGTGCCTGAGAAGAAGACAGGGAATGCGGGCACTTTGAGGCGGAACAAGCGAGGGTTGAAGTCTGAATCGGCAGTGGATCCCACGATCGAAAGCTCTGGTTCTTGTCCTTGCGCATTGTCGTGAGGGAGACGGACTGAGGTGATGATGATATGCGGTACACGATGCGAGCGGTGGAGGACGCGGATGGCCTCAGCAAGAGACTTGAAGTCCGTGATGGAGACGCCCGAGAGAAGNNTCTAGAGCACGTTAGGAATCCACCAGGTAGGTCAAGGGCGGCTTGCAAGGGGGACATACTCTGCTTCAAACTGGTTGGGCAAGATGAGATCGGCGTCTCGCAGAAGGCTCTTGTATGCCGGCACTACTTCCTCGCTGACGTAGATCTTGCCCTCGTCGCCCATGACAGGGTCGAGCANCTGTGGTCCTTAGCTTTCACTCTTTCTCGATAGCTTCTTCCTCTTTCACGTACCCCAGAAGAAGGCACCCGGCTTGGTGGTCGATGCAAACCTGGTCTCGCGTGCTATCTTGCCAACCTGTTGCACAACACCGGCACTGGGACAGTAGCCAGACAACAGCACATCAAAGTCATTGAGGCGCGACTGCTTCAAACCCTCGTACAGTTCGGCGATCTCTTCGGCAGGAGTTTTACGTCCCTTGAATTGCTTGTATCCGGTATGGTNTGCCTGATCATGTGTCAGAGGTGTGCACTGTGGTGTGGTAGATTCTGGCGCAAACGCACTGAATTGGACCGTGTTGATGGCCGACACCTCGCAGCCAAGTGCTTGCATGACAAAGGTGGCCATGGTGTTGCCCACGTAGCTGTCGATACATGAGATGTCTTATCGCATGTATCCTGGTCGAGAGGCCTCTTACCCGTATGCTANCCTTTGCTTGCCGTCAGTCATCGTGTGTGGCCTTCTGACATGGTGCCTCTCTCGGTCTCTTACATGGCTGGCGACGGCTAGTACATGCGTCTCTGGGACTTCGGCCATGTTTGGGTTTCGACAGACGAACGAGCTGTCTCTTGTCTATCTATCTTCCATGCTAGCACGACACAGAAACATATGAGCGATAGGACCTCGGGAGATAAGCGATAACGCCGGTCGGTGCTCGGCCAGGGTCGTCAAAATCAACTCGGTGAATTGGAAAGCGCAACTAGTGTGGTATATCTTGTTCGACTTGGTATAATAACATTCATCATCCTCAAGTCACGGTGCATGCTCTGTGAAAGCGCCGTCCTTCTCTTTAAGCAAATCATTACAACGCCAGAAACGCCTTTTCATGCCAGAATCATGCTCTCTATGCCTTTGCAGCCCAGGTTCACTCCTCATCACCAATCTGTCATGTATTAGCTTATGTTTGTGGTGAAAGTCGGTCCGCTGGCTTACCTTGGGGGCGAGGTAGAATCTGAGGTAGCTGTTGTTTGCAAGCGAGTACTCGACCATGAGCGGCACATCGGTAGACAGGCACAACTTGACTCTGCTTGAAAGACCGCTAGCCTTGCAGAAGTTGACAAGGTACTTGAGCGAGAAGGTGAGCGAAACGGGCTCTGACAGCTGGATGTCCACATTGAGGTCCTCCTTGTCGACGTTGGTGTGCTGGCGGAGAGTGACGGACCCCGAACCGATGTCGCCAGTGCAGCCGAACTTGACGCCTTCTTTTGTGCACTCGATGTTGANCTGGGTGCACCTTGTCAGTTGTCTGCAGCCATGTTGCGACGATTCGAGAAACGTACCAGACTCTGAGAGGGCAGACAGATCTCTGCAAATGCGCTGGAGCTCGGCCGAGGGCAGAGTGATGGAAGCGGCGTAGTCGGTGTCAGGAATACCAAGGTGCTCCTGGTCAATGTCCATCAACTTGATGTCGTACTCGCTAATTCTGTCGCTCTCGGAGCTCTCGAAGACGAGGTTGACAACATCGGGCGAGTCCTCGGCCTTGAGGGTCAGGATGTCCTTGTCCTGGGCGGCGCGGAGAACCTTCTGCAGAGAGACGAGGTTGATGCCGAGGGCAATGTTGCGATCACATCTGAAGGGCGAGAACGAGTCGGCCTTGAGCAGCATGGAAACGAGGGCGACGTGAGAGTTATCCATGGCCTGGAGGCCGACACCGGAGTCGTTACATTCGAAGTTGCAGTCCTGGACGAGGTCCTTGATGGCTTCGACGACCTTCTTGAGAAGGTTGGCCTGTTCGAGACGTGCCTCAAGCACTGTGCGGACGTCAGTTTGTGGTGGTCATGATGCGTGACTGGAGGTTTGCTTACTGTTGATGTGTGATGGGTAGGAAGAGGTTTGAGGGTGAGGCGAGAGAATGAGTGATAGATGATGGATATCTCCAAGTGAATTGGATAGACGGAATTGCAAGTTTGTTTGCGAGAGGAAGACGGTAGAGAAGGCAGTGGCTTTGTTTAAGAAAGCGCCGACGCGTTCGCAGCGCGTGAGACGCGTCTAACAGATTTTGGCCTCATCGGGACTCTCGCGACATGATATCTGGCCATATCGACCTCACCGTAATCACTTTTGCAAATCACAATCACTATCGCAGTCACATCCATTTGGAACGCAGTATGTCATCAATGTTGTGATTGTGGAAAGAACAGGTTGTACTTCATATAAATGACAGCATCTGGAATCTTAAGCCCCATTTGCCTCAACGTCGAATCTAGACGTGCTCGTCCTGTTCAATCTCACAGGTCCTCTCTGTCCCACAGCTAGACTGCGGATCTAAAGCGCTATTGCTTGCGACGTCTTCTGTCAACACGACGTCTTCAACAACTTCTCCTTGCCAGCAGTTTCAGTTTATAGGTTTTGAACAGTCAGGCGTCTCTGCTGCACTGTACGATGACGACGACCGCATGCGTTGACATAGATCCCGTCATTAAACGTAATGCAAAGCCCGATCTCGGGGATTGCTCTAGCTGAGCGAGTGTGTTGCAGGAAGACAGCCATTGCTTCATGACCAAGAGTGTATGGCGAGCGAGGCCGGACACTTGGGTCGTGTTGTCTGGTAGAGGGTTGACTCTCTAGTAAAGGTATAGACTGTCGCCCATGGCCTTGGAGGAGTCGTGGAGAATTGGGCGATGCAGTATGACGGGGAGATCATGCGCGTACGAGACCATAGAAGAGAGTCCAGGTAAGGACAAAGCTCATCAGACCTCCAAACAGGTCACCGATCCACAAGTCGGCGATGGGCGAGTGGAAGTAGGATTTGGCTTGGACGTCGGCGCGAAGGGAGAAGATGAGCAGAGAGACGACTAGGGAGCCCAGGGCGTAGAACAGGAAGCCGGGGAAGGACTCGAGGCCAAGGGTACCGGCAGCAACACCAAAGAGGGAGGCAGTCAGGGAACGGATGTTGGAGACAGNTCTGCTATGGGTTAGCCGAAGCGGTCGGAGGTTGGGAGGTGCGAGGTGTATTACCCTGGCATTGTGCATCATGCTCTCCTGCACGACAGGGTTGATGGCCAGCTCGCGTTCGTCCAGCATGTTTAAGTGCGTGTGATGTGGAGTGATGGGTGTCAAATGGGTTGGAGTGTCACAATCAGGTGGTTAGAGAGAGCTTGAATTGGTGGTCCTGGAGTGCTCCTGTCCTTCTCCGCATTTTTACACACGGGGCATCGGTTTTCGCTGACGCCAATTACCGAAACCTCTACGGATACCTAGCACGAGACCTTTAGAGCAGCAGGCCCAAGTCATGAGACAATCCATGTCGTGGGATGCTATGGCACGCCTTTCACATGCGTGCGTTATTGCGCGACTGCCGGTGGAGCGCCAGCTGAATTTACAGTAACTTCCTCTTTGTGGGCTCATGGGCACAGTACTGAGTACAGGGTACTAAGCAGTCATGCAGGTCTATGTACAATTTCTGTCGCCAGTGGCTAGATCGACAGACAGGTGCATTTTTACTAGATGATATAGAAAGTGCTTGAATGGAGCAAAACAACAGAATGGGTTCAAGGAACTATGACGAAAGCTCCAAGCAACAAGACGGCAGCGGTTCCCTGGGTTGCAGTTCCTGGGGTTGCAACTCTCGGAGCAAATCTTGAAACCGCCCGTTGGACCTGCCTGCACTTTTCATCATCATCACTCGACCTGCAAGCGTAAACAAGCCTGTACCGCCATCACCATCTGCATCCATCCCCTCTGCGCTCTGCCATATACCACCTCTCCTCACCCCCGGCGCCCACGACACACCCGCAGCCTCCTTCCGCCATTTGCATCCCTGCCCTGCCCTTCGATGCGCCGGCACGCGACCACGACCTTGCACTAACATGGCCTTCAACTTCAACTGGTCTCCGCTCATCGGCGACACGTCGCGCGCCCGCGACATGCTCACCGCCGCCCTGAACAAGTCTCCGAAGCCGCCCATCATCGTTGACGACATCATCGTCAACGAGCTGAACNNTCTGGGCTCCGTCCCGCCCGAGCTCGAGATCCTCGAGATTGGCGACCTGGCCGAAGACCGCTTCCGCGGCATCTTCAAAATGTCCTACGCCGGCGACGCCTATCTCACCCTCAAGACCCGCGTCCAGGCAAATCCTCTCAACACCTCGCTGTCGACCAAGCCCGCCTTTGCCTCTCCCCAGCCCTTGGCCGCTGCCTCGGGCCTTACCATCCCCATCCAGATCACCCTCTCCGACATCCGCCTATCGGGCTTCGTCATCCTGGTCTTCTCGCGTCAAAAGGGCATCACTCTCGTCTTCCGCAACGATCCTCTCGAGTCTCTCAAGGTCTCGTCCACGTTCGACTCCATCCCTTTCGTCCGCAACTACCTACAAAAAGAGATCGAGGCTCAACTGCGTGTCTTGTTCATGGACGACCTCCCTGCCATCATCCACCGTCTCTCCTTGCGAGCCTTCGTCCCCGAGTACCGACAAGCTCAAGATGACGAATCCAAGGAGCCTGTGCATGCTTCAGAGCGGCCTATCGACCCTCTAGCAAGCCCTCCACAGGATCCTGTCGATGACGGCTTCGATCCCTCCCCCTTCTCTCTGGACTCGTCTTCCGAGACATACGCCTCTTTCTCCCAGAAGAATCTCCTCCGCCTTGCTGCCCTGAGCGAGTCACAACAAACCCTCTCCCTCTTTACTCCTGCCATCCGTGACACCGTTTTTCGTGCTTGGGCCAGCTCCAAAGACTCTCAAGACTCCTCCACGGTTGCGACGCCACTCGCCCGTCCAAACCCCTTGTCTCGGATACACTCGTCCATCGGCACACCCAAGTCATGGTCTTCGGCATCATCTGATGTATCGGATGCTCCGACACACTCTAGTAGACCTTCTCTGGCTAGTCACTCTACGTCTTCAACCGTCTACTCCATGGGAACTAGCAGATCAAGAGCGCATGCAGCCAAGAAGAGAAAGAACAGGGTTGTCAATCTGCGCAAGACTGCCCCGGAGGAGAACCTCACCGATGCTGACAGTGTCATGACCAATGTCAGCGAAGAGGCCCCCGCCCCTAGCATCACGCTCACTGAACCTCCCCAATCGCCCCGCCGAGTTCCAAAAGCTGAACTTGAGGCTGCGCANAAGGCACCGGCGTCAAACGTCAGATTCTCCGCCTCACAGGAGCATTCGAGGCCGACTTCCGGAAATCAAACTCCGACAACGACACCTAAACCTCAACGTCCTGCCTTATCTACCGTCCAGACCCAACCTGTATTTAAAGACAAGAAGGTGGACCCCGTGACCCGCTCCTCGTCCGCCTCACGTCTACGCTTCAACTCTGAGGGCTCTACTGGTGGCATCCTAGAGCAAGCCTGGATGATGAAGATGGCTGCCGAGGTGACTCGACGCGTTCAAGAAGAAAAGGCTACAGGCGGTGGCTTTTGGCACCAATCCGAGGAGCCTGAGCACCCACCNCCAGCTTACGCTGCATGATCATTTTCATTTTTCGCTCTCTGAACATTCATCAGAAGCCAACTGTATTTTTAGTATGACGAAGCGTGGAGTACCGGAGTGTTATTGGTTCATGGTTTTACGACATTTTGTTTCGCGATGTTGGTCGGTTCACACGATTCACAGCCAGTGTGTATTAAAAGCTTTCCGTTTGAGTTCTTGGTAGCAAGTCCTATGGTATTTTTCTTCCAACATTTAAGCCTCAATCCTGTAGTGATTGGGTTGTATCGTGATATCTAGGCCTGTTCATCCTTGTCCAAGATAGCCCTGACTGCAGCAACCTTGTCCTCGGCCGTCTGCGTCTTGTCTGTTCTCGATCCAACTCTGATATCGCTTTGGATCCTGACAACACCATTCTCGTGTAGCAACGAGTGGGCCTGACCAATCACACGCATAACGTCATCCCAGGGGCCCTCTGCGTTTCACACTTCTCAGCTCTCGGGATGTACATGTTTTGGATAAGACGAACACGGCTTACCAACTGTTGTTCCAGCAGAGTGCATATGGTACACAAGGCCGCTCTTCTTGAGCAGTCGCTGCACCTGCGAGACCTCTTTGGACACGGACGCGGTAGGTGTGCCGAGCGGTATCAAGCAGAAGTCTTTGACCTAGTTAGTTCTCTGCTCGTCTGCATCATCGGTATCAGAACCCACTCACCTGCGATACATGCCGGGGGGAGTAGCAAGGTCTAGTAGCTGATTGTCTGTCATGTTTCTGGTTTGTGGTTGGTGTGTAGCAGAAGTAGAAGCTTCGGCTGGATGACGATATTTAGTCGCGCGCAGCACGTCGGGGTCACCCTGTCCTGTATTTACTCCAATTCATCTGTAACTTTATCTCTAGCAAATCCCTCCACTCCCTCCACTGCCGTGGACAAGTTGGTGCTGACATAATAATAACCTTTCATATGCTCTGACATCTTTGTTTCTCGACCACGGAGCGTTACAAATGTCTTTCCTCGTACTATTGTGATAAGTCAGGTATCGACACATCAACAATACGCACCAACCATAAGCCACTAGTCTATTCCTCGACTCTGAGCTTCAATCATTTCGGCCAGTTGCTTCAGAGCAGACCCGATCTGACTTATGATAGCCCACATGGTATTCCCGCCAAAAACCCGAGCCCAGATTCGCAATACGATCGTGCATAATTGAGAAGGGTCCAAGGCAGACACCTCCACTTGAGACGTAACTCCCAGCTCTTCTAGGTCGATTGACTCACGAGTCTCCTTAACGAGCATACGCACCCAGTCCAGAATGGTGGTTTCATGAGCNNTATGCGGATTAGCTTGCATACTTGTGTCAGGATTAATGGATACAGGATTGATACCTGTAAGTGACTCATCCTCCAAAGTAGTGGACACGGCCTGTAACCATTTGCACAAGAAGACCGCGCATTCTAGACCACAGAGAGAATGCTGACAACTCCAGAAGAACATTTGGCTGCGTGAAACGTACTCGACACCCATGTTGACAGGTAGGCTGAGCGCATGTGTTACATGCAATAACGTTGAGGTCAGACGAGGGCTGCGAATCAGGGGCGGAGTGTTAAACAGCGCTGCAGCAATTTGAGCCGGGTCGCGTGCATCAAGTCTTCGATGTTTACCAAGGTCCAAGTGCATGCGGACAGAGGCGAGTGAGAAGAATGCAACAGAAGTAAAGGGGAGCGGCCCATCGGGATTCTGAGGGTCGAGAGTCGAGCCTGGTGCTCGTTGCCAGACGTTTTTCCACCTCTGTAGCGCACCCCTGGGAAAATCATATCAGCCACTGTGCTATCTACCTCGACACAAGAAGAGAGAAAAAAATACACCGTGGTAAACAGATGCGCATAAACGGACTTACTCCATCTCTTCCAAATCAGCCTCACGAAGAGTGGCGTCCTTGGTAATACTCGGTTGACGAATGAGACATGTTCTTTGTATCAGAGCCTGTAATAGAATGAAATTTGCCAGAGGCGACAAGTGTGAAAGCAAATGCTGATTTTCCGGAGTGTGGTCCTTGTCTAGAAGCATGTTGATGGCATCTTGGAACCCGATCTTGGGATGCTGTAGACGATCCCGGATGATTTGCCACTCTTTAGCATCGGACGCATCCCATTCCGCAGTCGAGCAGGGCAGTCCAAGCTCGACCTCGCTGTTGAGCATGACGGGCGGAAGGTTGTAGGCCATTGTCTGTACATTGAAGTAAGTGAAGGCGATCATCTTGGCACGCCGGACGCCCTCGATGATGATCCAGTCGTGCCAATCTTCGCTGCTCGCTCCGAACTTTTCTTGCATACTGTCCTCACGCAAACAGCGTGCAAGGATACTTTGTAATCCAAATGCATCGCGTAACAGGTCGGATTCCCAATCCCACGACGAGAAGGCAATCAACATGACCAATGTTCGAATCATGTCAGTACGTTGTGATTGCTGGGTCATCTCTGCTCGATGGGAAGAAGAATCGTTCGAGACATGCTCTTGTTCAAGTGACCTCAATCGCTCAAATGTGATCACTTTAGAGGCCTTGTAAAGTGCCATTCCGTTCCTGAATTCAAAACGATACTGTGCTCCAATAGCAGCAATGATAAGCCCTAGCTCTGGAGGGGATTGTTCGATGCGTAGAGTCGGTGTATGCACAAGAGGGTAGTGCTTATGGAACTGCTCCACAAAGCTTTTGTAATATCGTGAGAGAGTATAGTCAGATGGCAGAGTGAACCCAGAGAGGACGGCGTCGAAAGGCTCTAGCGTGTGTCCAAAGACCTTCCTCCGAGCCGGAGTTATAGTCCAGAATGGTTGTGGTGGGCAGGGGTTGCTGATGATCTCTGGNNAATCGTGAGAGAAAATAGTCTTATAGTGGCTCACTATCCTCGAACCTGGGTGGTTGGCTCCTGCTATCGATGGAGCAAGAGCATCGGGCATCGCAATCTCAACCGGTGGAGGGGTGACTGTGGTGGCTGTGGCTATATTGTCTGCAGCTATACCTCCATTGCCAGAGTTGAGTAGATGTGTGTTGTAACCCATCAAATCTGAGCCGAAAGGTAGATTTAATATGTTTGAACCATTGGAGTCTAGAGTCAATCCTACATTGTCGATGAAGTTTGTAAAGTCCTGCAGAGGATCATACAAATCATGCTGAAAGTACTGCGGCACGGACGTGGGATTTAGCAGACTTAGATGGTTTACGGCCAACGGTTGGGACTGGATAGGTTCGATATCAGAGTTTGGAAAATAAGCTGGATCGTATCTGTGGCCGGATTCCACCGTGACATCGGACGGAGAGGTGTTTTGTCCGGCGATCTGAGCTGTCTCTGAGCGTGCTTCGCGGTGAACGGGGCATGTAGAGGACTGTCTCGATCGTCGGAAGTTCTCGTAGTTTTCTGGCTCGTTCTCATTGTCCTGCTGCGTAGGTGTGAGTGTAGGTGTAGTCGGCAACGAAGGTCGTCCAGCATGCGACAGTCGATTGTGTCGTTTCAGAAGATCGACCCGTGTAAAAGAGCGACCACAAGAGCATGCGAACGGTTTCTCCTTGGNTGTCTTCCAGTTTACAGTCAGAGATGACTATAGTGGATTTCGAGTTCTGATAGCATGCTTACGAGTTCGGATATGGCGTTGGAGATGTTCAAGTCGGGCGAATTTTCTGTCGCAGAACGTGCATCCGAAGCTCTTACCAGGATCTCCATTACCTGCACGCATCGTAGCTCATCTTGATCTCTACAAGTCTTATTACTGATGGGCGGGTCACAAATGCCAACAAATGTAAAAGCGTAACTTTGGAGTAAGATTTGGAGAAGTTGGAGACTTGGAGATTCAGAACATCGTCATCGGTCGGTCATTCCAAAAGACCCGAAACACCACTCACTGCTTGCCTCGGTATGCTTCAACCTCGATCTCGACCAACATGGTAGGGAATGCAAGCTTTGGAACACCCAGAGCAGTCCAGATGGGACGGTGTCCAGGGATGCGAGTCTTGAGCTTCTGCACGAAGTAGTCGAAGTGCATGGTAATGTCCGTCATGTAGCTTCGAATGAGGTAGACGTCTTCCCAGCCACGAAGTCCGGCTGCTTGGAGAACGCGATCGACGTTGGCAAAAGCATAGTCGATCTGTCCTTGCCAATCGTCGCCGTCCAGACTCCCTTCCTCGTCCCAACCACCTTGTCCTGAGCATTTGACAACATCTCCGACCACAACAGCCTGGGAGTAGTGACACTCATCGCTGAACTTTTGGCCAGCACCTTTTTCGTTGAAGTACTGGAGAGATGACATAATATCGATTTGTGTGTCCTATGTGTATAGGCCACGTTAATAGAAATACAATGATAGATTGGGATGGAACTGACACTATTTTAGCAATTATCGGAGGCTTGTGTGATCTTGCGATTGTCTGGACGATATGCACCAATTGACTGAGTTGGCATCTAGAAACAGATGAGGAACCAATGATTATTATTATATACATGCTTGACTAGAGTCCTTAATTCAGCGCTGCGCTACCTGCAAACAGTCATCGATCCAGTGTTCTCACGCATTCACATTCCTTGAAAAAGAAACATATTGCATGTTTTCCGCAATTATGATTCTCATGTAAGACAAGTTACCTATTAGCTGCGCACCCTCTTAGCCGCGCAGCTGCACAACGCGCAGCAGCTAAGAGGCTTCAATTGCATTCGTTATATCTACATCAATAATCATCTAGATAACTGCCACTTAGATTGTAGCGATCCGAAGCTCTATTAAGCGACTAAACGCGCAGCAGCAGAAGCGTCGTATCTGGTGGATAGAGGCCTGCTACTTACTAGCCTATACACAACAAGCAAGGTGTGATTGTCTCTATTTAAGCTAAAAATTATAGTAGGTAACAAAGCGTTGCTTTTTAAAAGGTAAGGCATCATCTAGCGAAGTTTAGGCTGCAATTTAAGACTAATATCTTAATTTTTTAAAGGCGCAGAAACACCGAGATTAAGAGGTTATGATACATAATCATATAACGGATAAATACACCGAGAAGACACTTAACTGTAGTAACTAAGACCCATTTGCATAATTCTAGTAATTTGACGTATAAGCGCCTCTTCTATAACGATCTAAGTACATATAAGTTACTATATATACCTAAAGCAATGCTATGTTTACCCGATTTCCATGTGGTATATGGCTAAATATTGTAGTAGCGGACGATGTCTCTATACGCGGTGTAGACCTCTTATATCACTTTGAGGTGTGTTCCATTGATACGATCTTAATCGATAGGCCTTCTAATAACAAAGGCCATACGTAGATGGTCTGCATAAGTGTTATAACAAGTCTCTTTTTGAGTAGCTAGGTATCGCCATTCATCGCTAGAATCTAGCCGGCTATTTTACGACAACGAGCGTGCAAGGGGGCAAAGCCTTATAAATCCTATTCGAGTACCTATGTGATAAGGAACTCCTCTTGTCAAATCGGCAATCTCTCACGGTATCAGTATGCCGTTCGTCGATTTGTTGTGCTGGCGAGACGCGACCGAAAGATCGATTTAGAGATACCATGCGCGCGCGTAGTCGCGCGGATTCTTAAAAACACACTATCGTTAAAATTGTTAATGACTAGTTGAAAAGTTATCTTGTGTTAATCCATTGCGACGACGTGGTCGTTAGTTGGGTTAGAGAAGAAGTGGTTGTGTTGATTAAGCGTGGAAATCGCGAAATGCGTAGCTGAGAGGGGTACGTAGCTAATAGGTAACTCAGCTCAGCCAGCTTTCGCAAGCGCGATACGAGAAGCTGATGTCCTCAATCAGGCTAGCCTCAGCCAGATATCACGGGATTCTCTGGGCTGGCGATTTTTGGCCTCCGACATTCAAGCTCGTGCAGGACGACGGGCAGCTAGGCTCCTTTTGAAGTACTAGTGTGATTAAAGACATGCAAGCTGATAGACATACTCTGTGCCTAGGCACTGTACCCAGCATGCGGAATTTGTAAGATACGACATGCATAGTCGAGAGCAGATTGATTGTCTGTGACGGCTCATTGCAGTCCCACTGTGTGTTTGAGCACTTCCAACCTAGATGCTCTTAGAGAACGACAGAAAGCATACCAGTCTTCGAAGCATAGATCGATTCAATGACACGGAACGCCATTGTGCGCTGTGATTCCAAAGTCAGGGATAAACAGGAATTGGATGGAATTCGTTTTGATCTCGTGTACATTGCGGCACTGGCTAATCACCACTTGAAGCTCATAAGAATAGCAATTCCGGGAGTGTTTCTCAAAACTAATCGACCTGTTCGGAGGAGCTGTTAAACAGACACTGCTAACAAACTATAACGGAGCAACTTAGGCCATAGCTGCTTGACTTGTTGAACGCCGTGCTCCACATGCGTGTTTAAAATCAGCCATTACTAAGGGAGCAACCCTGTTCCTATGATCTATATAGAGACAGCTTTATACTATGTAGACCAATCAACCTTCAAGTCACTACCTCATATACTTTCAACAATGCGCTCCCCTCTTGGGTAAGCGATAGAAGAAATCTGATAGAAGATCCCGAGACGGAAAAGGGGATACGGAGAAGCGACTACAGGCGTGGGTGTGCGCAATGCCATCGGTGGGAGAGAGAGGCATGTAAGATGGTATGAGAAGAAGAAGAAGAGGAGAAGAGAAACAATACTTGTTATGATATCGTAGCTTGAAGATTCCCGGTTTCTAGGTGCTAGAGACACCCTGCCCCACCCTTACGAATTATCCCTGGCCGCACACAGTATTCTTAAGAAAACTTCCATCTGTTTCCGCACACAATTCTATTCTAACAGACCGAAGTGTGTTTAGCTTTCATTTCGTAAGTCATCAAGGAGGGAAGGAGCGATACACCAAAATTTGTGGAAAGCGACTGCCCATACCGCAGATCACTTTCAAGGGAATCTCAGAACACCCCATGCTATTCTTAAGAGAACTTCAAGAAAACTTCCACCTATTACCACACACCGTACATTCGCAAAATGTAGTCATAGGTTCATCGGCAGATCTGGTCTGGGCCTGGCTGTAACTGACCTTCTTCTGACCGCACTTGCCGCAGGTCAAGCTGGCACTGATACTCCTCTCTGCCTGGGCGACCATGGCCTTGTCCATGTTTTCCTTTTGCAGTCTCTCGTCCTCGGCACGCTGTTCGTCGCTCTTCAATTCCTGGTGGGTCATGCGCACAAAGCGATCGGGCTTGATGAAGCCAGACAGCACCTGACTACGGAGCTTTGGATTGCCCTTGTTTTTAAGATTTTGGTAGAGTGATCGTATGCGCTGGCGGTATTCGGGGCTGCCCTCGGGTTGGTAGGCGTTGTAAGCAGCAAGCTCGACGGAACGAGCAACAGCCAGAATGTCCTGTGAAGNCTACCGAGGCATGAGAGTTAGTCACAGGATCAAGAGAGTCGGTGGGCGGCGGTGGATACCATCAGACGACATGAAGGCCAAGCCATCGTACATCAGCTTGATGCAGGCGTCGCGAGTCTGGTTCCCAGTGACTCCACAGTCGACCTTGTCCGACACACTGTTGCGCTTTTCAGGATCGCCATGAGGTTCAGACTTTGGCTTGTTGGCAGCGGGAGCGGGCGAGGATTTTGCAGGAGCAGGCGAGTTTGTGCCGCTCGAGGCAGCTGTGGCAGGAGACCTCTTGACGTCCGTCTTCCACTTGTTGACCAGGGTGGCGGCGGTGCGGGCTACTTGGGCATCGCTGTTCTGGCGCAGCTTGTTGACGTGCACACCAATCTTTGTCTGGCGCAGCAGCTTCTCGGTCGCTGTCCATGCCTTGAGACCGTCCAGAAGGGCTAGCAGGGTTGCTGGAGGGTCGCCGCCCGATGCTGCCTTGGCCAGCTGTTTACCGCGCTCTTCAATGTCTTTTGCTTCCATGGTTGCCATGATGTGTGGTTGCGCGACCGCTCGCGGGGCTGCCTGATTGGTCCAGTCGCTGTCGCAAGTCGTTCGAGATCCAGATGCGCGTCTCTCTGGTCGATGAATGCAAGCTGAGGTTGTGAGTGGAGAAACGAGAAGGTGACAAACACCAAAGCGACTGGAAGCAGCTTCGAGGCACGCGAATCCGACGACCAAACCGAGGCGTGTTGGCGGGGCACTTTCCACCACACGCCGAGACTGCTCTCACTACATTGTGATGCATGCCACATTGACCACTGCCTTCACCCAGCTTCCACTCTGCTTGTCAACCAAGTGCCGTCATTCTTGTAATGCCTGTGATGACAAATGTCCAGCCCCACCCGCCTGCATCTATTCACTCCCTGAAGAACCCATCCAACTCCCATCTCAATCCCAGCTGATTCCCTGAACCACTCTCCACAATTCAATCCACTTGCAACCATGTTGGCCATCATCGGAGCTTCTGGCAAGCTCGGCGGCGCTACACTGAAAGCCCTCCTTGCTCACAACCTCCTTCCGAAAGATCAGATAGTATGCTGTACCTCATCTAAACCTGGCAGTGATACTTGGTCCTCGCTGGAGCAGCAGCGTGTGCAGGTCCGTCACGCCTCATTTGACGACAAGGCTTCTCTCCAAGACGCCCTTTCCGGATGCGACAAGTTCTTCCTCGTCTCTACACCAAAGATCGACATGGACTACAATGACGCTCCTCATGGCGAGGGTCGCGAGAAGCATCACTTTACTGCCATTGATGCTGCCCAAGCTGCCGGCGTCAAGCACATCTATTACAGCTCTCTGGCTTTCCAGAACCCATCCAAGTCTCGCGTCATGCAGGCCCATATCCGTACAGAGGCCTATCTTGCAAACCTACAAAACATCAACTACACTGTCCTACGTGAGGGTCTATACAATGAGAGTTGGCCGCTCTATGCAAGCTACTACGATCTCAAGAACGATAAGAGACCCGAAGTGCCTGTCGCCGGCGATTCTCCCATTAGCTGGACTGCCATCTCTGATCTCGGCCTCGCTAGTGCTCTGGTCATTGTTGCACCCTCATCCGAATACGCTGCCAAAACCTTCTACCTTTCCGCTACTCAAGGCGCCAGAACCATCAACCAAGTCCTCAGAAAGGTCTCTGCAGTAAGGTCCAAGCAAGTTTCAACAAAGATTGTCTCACGGGAAGAGCTTGAGAGCTATTACGTTCGAGACATAGGACTCTCGGAGCCTGCTGCTAAATGGTGGGCCGCAACCTATGACGCTCTGGGGGACCAAGAATGCCTGATCAACGACCCGACATTGGAGCAACTCTTGGCCACCAAGGGCCAGAAGCCAAAGCCTGTCGAAGAGACGATAGAGGAGATGCTTCGCGCTTGACATTGAGAAGATGGTGTATCAGCTTAATAAGCCAGATCCGCGTCTTCGTCCTTTTCTGCAACCCAGTCGTAGACCAACCGAATTCTATGCTCTTCCTTGCCCTTTCTGACGATGATACGTCTCGTGTGATGCTTCTGACCGTCCACGACTTCAAATCCCCAGACCTGTTCTGCTTCCCAATTTGGCTTCTTGCCTACACTATTCACAAAGACTTGGACAACTTCACAGTTCCCTTGGGCCAGAAACTGCTCATCCCACCCTTGCTTGAGGTACTCAGTCTCGACTTCATCCAACTTGACGTAACGCGAGCGGCCGTTGACTTTGCCAAAGATCCTGTCATCCTTTTCACGCCACTGGTAATCCACTATACGTTCCTCAAGGTTGCGAATGTTTCCGGTGGTGATCTGTTCGTTGTCTATGTGCATGAGGCCGTCCTCATCAACAAACTGTCATTCCGTTAGTTACTGCGTGTGTCAGGCCATTGCTGTTTGTTGTACCTGCTTGACGTGGAGTGTGACATTCGAGAATTTGACAGCTTGACGCACGAGCCAGCCTATGCCTTGCTACACAACAGATGACGATGAGAGACTGAGAGCGCAGCAATGCACGAGAGCGTTCGTTACCATCTGTAGAGCAGCGTCGGTTGAATCTGACAGACTCTTGTTCTGGTTGACGTTAGCGTATACTCACTATGATATTTATCTGGTATGTGGTTTTAAGGAAGTCAGAAACAGTACTCACAANNGATTATATGTCCCTGCGAGGTTACGCAGGTTCACGGAGTCAGGCACAGCCATTTCTAGGTTGTAAGATGCAACCGAAAGTGAAAAGATATGAGTAGCTCGGTTGGAGAGCAGACTCGGGGTCCTATTTACCTGACTGTAAGCGTGCGGGGTGGAGATTAAGCGCCGGCCAATTTGGCAAGGTGTGCTGCTGAGACGATGTAGCTGAGGATCATATAGCATACGTTGGATACCCATACCATCAAGCCCCTTTAGCTCAGTTGGTAGAGCGCGGCACTAGTATCGCTCTAGATCATGCCGAGGTCGCCGGTTCGACTCCGTCAGGGGGCATTCGTTTTGCTGATCATCTACAGATTACTCCACACCGAGTATCTCTTTTGTTCGTGGTTGTTCTGGTGAGATACGGTTTTTGATGTTGAATTTTTGCGGCTGGTGAAGCCTGCATAAATTATGTATGATACGGTCTTGGCGTGGGGATTTGTGCGGAGATGTGCAGCATGAATGCTCTTTCCTTCCATGTGCTACGCATGGAGTCTTACTTATACAACAGCATGCAACAACGAGGAAGTTCTAATGCGCAGGTTCGTTCGGAGAAGACTGAACAACCACTCAGTAAATATACTCATCTCCTTGCTCTCTTTGGGATGTGTCCACCCGAATAAATGGTCATGTACAGCGACAGACTTTTGCAAATGAATATAGATACAAGGTCTTGAGAAAGCAACAAGAAATCAATAATACATCAGTTGCATACCAAGTAGAGCAAGAAACAAGAACCCATGCTATGCTCTCTCCTTTTTCTCCTTCCTCCACTCTTCATCTAATCTACAAATCTCCATATCTCCATCTCAATCACTACTCCTCCCTAGGGAACTCATCCGTCAACTTGAGCGCAGCCTTCACGTTCATACTCAACAACTCCTGAATGAGCAATTTGGCCGCATACGGCAGCGTCATCCTCACAACACCCCTCGAGCTCTCGCAACTCTGACACCAATTCTGGTATCCCATCATACCGCAAGTCTCGCAGACATCAACCTCATGGGCATCGGAGCTCAACATGAGACGTTCCAGCAGCAACTGGGAAGCTCCGTACGCAATCAAGCAATCACGTTCCATTTCTCCCAAGCGCAGACCTCCTTGGCGGGAACGACCTTCGGTGGGTTGGCGGGTGAGAATGGCGCGGGGACCAGTGGCACGAGAGTGCATCTTGTCTTGCACCATATGCTTGAGTTTCTGGTAGTAGATGGGGCCCATAAAGACATATGCAGGTAGAGACTCGCCAGTGATACCAGAGGTAAGGTGATCTTTACCCGAGTAGCTGAAGCCATGGGAAATCAAGATATCGCCCATGTCTTCGACTTTGGAGCCGCCGAATGCAGTACCGTATTCGTGGCCACCGCGCAAGATGCCTGCTTTTCCGGACAGCAGTTCCAACATTTTGCCCACGGTCATACGACTAGGAAAACCGTGGGGGTTCATGATGATGTCTGGACAGATACCCATGTCATTGAAGGGCATATCTGTCTGTTCGGCGAGAAGGCCAGTGACACCTTTCTGTCCGTGACGAGACGAGAACTTGTCTCCGATTTCAGGACGGCGGGTCTGGCGTGTTTGGATTTTGATGATGGGGGTGTTTGATTCGTTTGCGCTGATCATGACTTTGTCGGCGTAGGCTGGGTCGGGAAGTTTGTATGACATGTGCTGGGGTGCCCAGCCGGCGTTTTGCGTGTTCATGCCTTGATTGACAGGCGTCTCCTTGAGCATGTAGCACTCGCCCGCTTCCATCTCGGCGCCGACTTCGACGAGACCGTCGTTGCCGATCTTCTTGTGGCGAGGGTTGGAAGGGTCGCGGTCGCCGATACGATCGGTCTGACCATTCTGGTATTGCTTCAATGGCATGCTAACCTTCTTGAAGACTTGACAACGTCCAAAACCACGATCGCAAGAAGCCTTGTTCAGGACCAGAGCATCCTCGATATCGTAACCAGAGTATGACATGACAGCAACCATGGCATTCTGACCTGCAGGAAGCTTGTCATATTTGATAAGCTCGATTGTCCTGCTCTTGACCATGGGCTTTTGCGGGTAGACCATGAGGTAAAGAAGAGTGTCGATACGAGTGAGCTGGTTGTACGCGATAGCACCGATGGCTTGTTTACCCATAGCGCATTGATAGGTGTTACGAGGAGATTGGTTGTGGTGGGGGTAGGGAATGAGACCGGCGACAGCACCTAAAATGGTAAAAGGCTCGATTTCGAGATGTGTGGTGTGTTGGTTGATGTCGTGTTCGTAGACTGCAATGTTACAGTCGTTTTCTTCGTTGACGTCGAGATATTCCACCAGTCCACGAGAGAGGAAGTCGTCGAACTCTAGCGTGCCCTTACGGAGGGACTCAAGGTAGCGTGTTGTCACCTTTGATTTGCCCTTCTCGACAATGATGAGCGGTCTGACAATGCGACCTTCATCGGTTGCGATATGCACACCGTTGTGGTGGTGGTTGATATAGATGCTGACAAATTCAGAGATTCTTCCCATGCGGCGGAATCTGCGGAAAGCAATGAGAAATCGCTTGGGTTCGCGAGTCAAGGCCACAGGTGTACCGTTGAGGAAGATGATGTAGGCTCCGTCAGCATAAAGTTCAGTACCGCTTGCAGATGTTACGTCCTCAGCACCAAGCACGAAAATCATCTTGCGCACAGGATCTTCTTCGTCCATGGTAGTGATATGTGTCATCAGTGCCAAGTTCTTGACCAGACCACAAGCCTCGCCTTCAGGAGTATCTGAAGTGCAAAGCATGCCGAATTGAGATGGTTGAAGCGCACGAGGACCAGATACCTTTCTAGTCTTCTCGAACTGAGATGAAATTCTGGTCATCATACCAAGAGCAGCGATGAAACTCAAGCGACTCAGAACGTGGGTGACACCAGCTCTGTCCATACGGAAACGCTTCAGAGTCCAGTTACCAGTTGAGATTGCACGTTCTAGACCTTGCGTAATGCGAGATTCGTGCATAGTAATGTAATCTGCCGGATTGAAGGCACGAGTCCTGTTTGGTTTCCTCAGAACCTTATCCCAGCTTTGCTTGATGAGCTTGTTGAAGTCCTTGAACAGATCTTCAAACAGCAGGGCCATCATCGATCCTGATAATTCCAAACGCTTGTTACCGAGGTAGTCTCGGTCATCAATCAACTTTGGATCGTGCATACACATGAGCACTCTGCGGACCATAAATGCAATGTAGAGAGCCTTTGGTCGGAAGTTCATAGCGGTGACACCAACGTGGGGAATGATCGTGTTAGACAACTTCTCAACGGCATTTTGCTTGTTAGTCTTCTTAGGCACACCGTATTGACCGAATCTCTCGGGTCGTAAACGAGCTCCAACATATTCCAGAGCTTGTTCTTGTGTGGACACTCCTGAGCGCGCGGCCTCCTCAAGGTTGACGGAGAACTCATCTTGATATACGGCATCGTCGCCAGCAACCAGAAGCATGATCTCGTGGTCTGATTGAACACCCATAGCTCTTAGAGCAATCGCGACAGGAATATCTTCAGTAAGAGAGTTGTGCTTGAGAACGATCAGTCCCTTTTTGAGCAAAACATACGTCTTGGTCTTGACGTTGGCAGTGTGACTGGTGACTGAGGCCTGGATGATTCCCTTGAACATTTCCACAATGACACGGTTCTTGCTCAACTGTTCCTGGACCAGAATGACTTTTTCCTGACCACGGACAACAAAGTAGCCGCCGGGATCGACTGCGCACTCGTTGAGGAGACCCATTTCCTTCTCTGAACGGCCAGACAAGACACACTTGTTACTCCGAAGCATGACAGGCATTCTGCCAATGTACACGTTACGTTCCATCTTGAGACCACTCTGCGATCTAGATTCGAAGTTGACGTAGATAGGAGCCGAGTATGTCAAGTCACGAAGACGACATTCGTTAGGGGTGATACCAGGACCAGAGAGACCAGGCACAGTGCTATGGCGATCCTCGACACGTTCTGGCTTGCCAATTCGGATGTCCGTGTATCTGATGAACATGTTAGGGTCCACATCACTGTGGACTGTAGCGTTGGCACGGAGGATTGTCTTGAGCTCGGTGTCGACAAAGAAGTTGTAGGAGTCGATATGTTGTTTCACCAGACCCTTGACTTTGAGAAAAGCTGGTAGGAGATTCCATTTGTCCTGCTCGCGTCAGCTCTCATCACGTCGAGGCTTTGAAATCATAGAACAACTCACCCTTGCAGTGTTGATGGGATCGGTCAAGCCTTTACCATAGTAGAAAGGTTCGAGGAGCGTATCGGANNCTGCACAAGGTCAGTATTTTCCAATCAGACCGATAGAAAACATCCTTACAGGATCAGTCGAATGAGAATGCCGCCTCTTTCTCGCTGGCGGTGGCATAGTTGAGACATCCTGAGTATCTCCGTCTACAGGCGCCTGTGGTTGCGAGTTTACATCAGGAGTAGCTGGTGTAATGTTTGCCGCAGCCGATACCTTTCTCGTCTGAGCCTGCAGATCGTCAGCTTTGAATCGATAGAATAGCTAGATCTTGGTATGATGTTACCTTGGGCGCAGCAACGCGAGCCTTGGGAGGCATTTTCGCCGTTAACGTCAAGACCTAATGCGCCGACCGCAAAGAGATGATCACGGAGCCTAGTATGCTCTCGCCAAAGCACGACGTGCTCACTTGGCGGATGCAAAGCTTTCGATGCGATAGACCAGTCACGGAAAAAAAGTGGCGGGGTCAAAAAGTTGTATGCGCCACTGTCAGGAACGCGGTGACTGCGCTACTGCGGCGCTATGTATGGCTTTGTCACTCGCAGCGCCTCGAATGTACAGTATTCTTCTTTTTCAGAAGATACGAGGGTTATTTCACAGCAGTACGCGCCTTTCAGAAGAATGTTTTGGAGGGTTGTCTTCTCTAGATTCTTCTCGGGTCAAAGCTGCCAGGACGGAAGACGGGAGCCAGCTCTCTCGGCAAAGCATCCGAAAGACTCCCGGACAGGGTCTCACCAATCACCTGGAAGCAAGTCCGCTTACTTGTCAAGTAGCTTTCAAAAGCCTTTTTGGACTTGTATAAGGACAACGAAACTAGCCGGTGTGCAACCTACGGTTCTGCTATTGGCTATACAAGTACTCACCGTCCAGCGATGTCAAGAAGGATTGCAGTTGACTATTGACCTGTATATCGCGCTTGCCGATCAAGAGCCCAACCCAGCCAAACCAATCTTTAGTTCTGACGGACAGCTTAGCTCTTTGATGTCTGCGTTCTGACCTGCCGAATTCAGTAAGAGTTATTAATGAACAGAGGGCCTCGAGGATCAATGTGCTGCATCACTTGAGAGGAAGTCGTGGCCACAGGAAGCTCCAAGAAGCAGATCGAGTCTAGACGGCTCGCGATGCAGCACATGTACAGACAGCAAACACTTGACGACGATAACGAAACGAGCACGCACGGCCTCGTTCCTGATAGGCAGCGGAGCATGGCGAAAAGCAAGTCAGCAAGCTGGTGGGTGGGTGCCCTGCATGAAGGGGGCAGAAGAGGCAAAGAGCAGATGGTGATGGCTCGGAGCAGCCCCTCATGTGGCATGGTCCGAGGTCGTGGCATCGCAGGACATGTTGCTGCTGGAGCTGCACAGGCACGCTTGGGCCTTGAGCGCGGCGTGAAACTCAACCGGCGGCGAGGCTTGATGCTTTCTCCACAGTTGGCTGGCAGCGTGCAGTGGACCTGAGCCTTCGGAGTCTTTGAGCTTCTTCTTTCTCTCCGTGTCGCTCATTCTTACTGCGCGTGTTGTATGATTGGAAGTGCGGGTTTTGTATTCTACTGCTGAGCGCGAGGCTTGCCTTTGATGTACGCTTCGAGACAGCACCGCCCTCTCTGTTCTCGCTGCTCTTCTGCCTGGACCCCTTGATCCAAAGCGCCTACTGCGTGCCCCCACATTCAAGTCACCGCCTGTTCGAGTAGCAGCAATAGGTGCGTGCTCTGCCCTGTCGTCTGCCTGCGAGTCGCATCGTTAACCAGCGCCGTAGGAGTCTTCGTATTTGTATCAGCATGGCCTTCTCCAAAGGTCTGTCAGACCGACCCGACAGCGGTCTCTTGTACCGTCCGCAACTGTCCCCACGAGAAGATGCGCCCTACCCGACATCCACCACGACGTTTCCCTCGCCACTGTCGCCCTTGAGGAACCTCAGCCTGGCTGCTACTGCTGCCGAGGGTCGCGGAAGTCTACAACGTCGTTTTACCACGAATGCGCTGCCCACGCTATCACCCATCGCTCAGCAGAGACGCCAGGCTGCCGATCCCGCCATGACGGTGAGCCTATCTCTCATAATTCCCATGTTGAAAGAGAAGGAACCATATATACTTGGGTGTAGAGCTGTGTCAACATATACTGTGCCGTAGTAGCCGTGTTGGTTGACCTGCTGCTATGCATAACGCTTGCGACAGCATGGTCGCGAAGATATTCTTGGTCAAAGAACATATGCTGACATACCACTTTTGCTGCAGGCGTTCAACAAGATTACTCCCGTAAGTCTACTCCGCTTCTTCGTCCTGGTCCACCCTGCTGTCGTGACTTGCGGCTTGTCCTTGGCCAGTCTCGTGTCTTGGTCGAGCAATTCGTCCTGGGCTTTGATCGTGGACTTTCGTTGTTTTTCTTTCGTCCTTCTGAGACACATAGCACTCCTTCTGTGTTTGAGACAAGTCTTTATTCTGCATTTTTGCTGTTCCTGTTGCTTTCTCTCGTCTTGCTTCTAAACACAGTGCCTCGCTGTTGTGCTCGCACATTCTAAAACCTACATTCCTCTCACAACGGGTGCTAACACATCCTAGTCCGAGAGAAAAGCTCGTCAGTACGAGGAGCTCCTTGCCCAGCAGCGCCGTATTCAGGCTCAAATGGCCATGATTGACCCGGAGACTCGTCGTGAAGTCGACGAACATCAAAGATTGGAGCAGGATATCACCATGTTCACTGCAGGACATTTGAGCGAGCCCACCACGCCGCCCGAGTACTACAGCTCTGTCAACCGTGCCCACAGCGCTCGTTTGTCCACTGCCAGTTTGGCTTCTCCTCCTGGATTCCCGGCTCGCCCCAATCGTTCGGGCTCTCAGCTTGCATCCCCTCAGACAACATTCTCGAGACCAGTCACTTCGCACGTCCACTCAGCGTCTATCCCATCTAGATCGGTTCCTGCCTCGCGCCGTGGCTCTGACGAAGATGAGGAGGATACTTCATTGTCACTTGCGGACATCAATCATCGCGCTGCAGCCAAGTATGTTCAAATGTTCTTATCCAATTGCTATTATCTTGTCATTTTCCGTTGCCCTTCGATCCCGTTTTGTCGTTTCACTCGGGCTTGACATCCGGGCAAGATCTCAATGATTGGCTTCAATACGCGTGGTCAATTGTCTTATTAGAAGCTTGACAATACGCTGCGTCCTATTCACCGCCCCTTTCCAGCAACTACATAACCACTCATCCACTTGCTCTCCTCTTCCTCAGTCCTTCTTCAGATTCCACTTCACCCTTCACACAGACCTTGGACTACTTGAGGTAGTTCATCATCTGTCTCTCACCTTCGTCTGTGCCGGTCATCAAACACTTCCACGATCTCATACTCCATACACTTCCACGATCTCATCTTTCCAGTTCTAACAACAGCCACCTTCAGCCTCAATCGCAACTCTATGCCTGTCAAGATGGCCGAACTGTCTACCATTCTCGGATCTGTCAACACCACCGGTTTCCTGTTTGGTGATGAGGACGATCACAAGTCTACTCGTATCCAGAATCCGGCCGCATCCCCTGATGCCAAGCAGTTCCTTCAGTACCAAGCCAGCGACGACAAGTTCCCCATCCTCGTTCGTCGTGAGGGTGAGGGCATGCAGCTTTCCGCTTCTGCTGCAGCCGTGGAGATGGCCAAGTCCCAGCAGAACGGTATCGACAATCAAGATCGTGCCACCACTACCCGCACCAACAGACAGTCGCTTCCTCCCAGTGCAATGCGCCAGTCTGGTTACGGCGATGCTCCCATGTCTCCTCTCAATGGTATTCTGACCGAGATCAACACCGCAAAAACACTGCCGCCAACAGAAGATCCATGGAAGTCAAGTTCAGTGGTCTTGCCACGCCTAAGCGCCCTGGCCTGTTGGCCTCACCCAAGAGTGTCGGCTCGAACGGTGTGCCCAAGTTGCAGGGTTCTTACTCGACCAACGACATTCCCACCCTGAAGAGTACGAATTCTGCCAACTTCTCTGAGAGCTCGGGTGCTGTTCAGAGCCCTCGTCCTGAATTTGCTTCGCCTGCTCGCCAGTCCAACATCCTCGGCAACGGTCATCAGAACGGCTTCCACACTCCTGCTCGTCAGATTCAGGAACAGCCCAAGCCCGAGGAACTTAACAGCGGAGCTCCATCTCAGAGATCTGCTCTTCAAGCTAGTGCCGCACCCTTTGGACCTACTGTCACCTCTCCCTCTTTCGAACCTGCTCGCGTCATCACCAACAACAACTCGAACGGCATCAGCAACGGTCATATAAGTCCTCCTTCGATGCAGACTTACGGCAATGGAGCCTACTATGGTGGCTATGGCATGCACATGCTGGGCAATGGCTTCAACCAAATGTATCTTGGCAACCAGGGCGGTGGCCAATGGGGTCACATGGCCGGCTTCCAACACGGATTTGGCGGTGGTTACCCTCAGCAGCCCTCCCAGCAGCAGCAGAGCCCCGCGCGCTACAACGACAGCCAGCCCCGCGTCATGCAGCAGCCACGCCGCAACACTAACGGAGATGGTAATCTTTCAATCCTTCTTTCTCATTACACCCATTGCTAACATGGATTCAGACAACTCGCGTTACTCCAACGTCAAGTTGCAGGAGCTCATCGGCGAGATCTATGGTCTTTGCAAGGATCAGCACGGCTGCCGCTACTTGCAGAAGAAGTTGGAAGAAAATGATGATGAGAACATCAGGCTCATCTTTGAGGAGACCAACCCTCACATGATTGAGTTAATGACTGGTAAGCTGCTTGGCTTTTCACTCTGCGTTTCGTGACATCTTGCTAACCAATATCTTTGGCAGATCCCTTTGGTAACTACCTCTGCCAGAAGCTGCTTGAATACGCCAACGATGACCAGCGCACTGTTCTCATTCGCGCTGCTGCCCCCTCGATGGTCAAGATTGCTCTCAACCAGCACGGTACCCGCGCTCTGCAGAAGATGATTGAGTTCATCTCAACCCCTGAGCAGATCCAGATTATCACCGAGGCTCTGAGATATGAAGTTGTCCCTCTCATTCAAGATCTCAACGGCAACCACGTTATCCAGAAGTGTCTCAACCACTTGTCTCCCGAGGACGCCCAGTTCATTTTCGACGCTGTTGGCACTAGCTGTGTCATCGTTGGCACCCATCGTCATGGCTGTTGCGTCCTGCAGCGTTGCATCGACCACGCCTCTGGTCACCAGAAGGGTCAGCTCGTCCACCACATCACCATGAACGCCTTTACTCTTGTTCAGGACCCCTTCGGCAACTACGTTGTTCAGTACATCCTCGATCTCGGCGAACCTGCCTTCTCTCAGCCTCTGGCCGAGAGCTTCCTCGGCAATATTGCCGCTCTCTCCAGACAGAAGTTCAGCTCCAACGTCATTGAGAAGTCGATTCGCACTGGCGACGAGACCACCAGACGCGCTCTCATCGATGAGATTATGAACCCTGTCGATCTTGAGAAGCTGCTTCGCGACTCATACGCCAACTATGTTGTCCAGACCGCCATGGACTACGCCGACCCTGAGACCAAGGCTCGTCTCATTGACAACATCCGTCCTATCCTTCTGTCAATCCGCCACACTCCTTACGGCCGTCGCATTTCCAGCAAGATCCAGGACTACGACAACCAGCTCAACGGCATGCCTGGTTCCATCTCTCCTCCTGGTGTCATGTCGCCTGGTCAGCTCAACTCCACCCCTTTCCGTACCAGCAGATCCAATACCATGACCTCCTACACCAGCGCCAACAGCCCTGGTGGTCATCAAGCCGGTAACTACGGTGCTGCCAGCATGGGCTCTCCTAACGGTCACAACCACCACCACGGATCTCTCAACACCATGCTCGCCCAGGCCCCTCAGCAGCAAACCAATGGCAATGGCTTTGGCCAGGGCTACCAGCAATTCGGTCATGCTTCTCACGGCTCTCGCTCTTCCAACATGGGACACTACTGATCGCATTCTGCTTTCTCGAGCCAACAACACTGTACTTTATCATGGGATCAGTTCTCCAGCATTTGATTGCATAGCGCCAACGCACACAAGGCAAGGCGCGCAAGAAAAAAGGGGTTGAACATATGGACTCGCACCTTTTTTCCACGAAGATAACGACACAAGATTACGGACAACGCGCACAATAGAAGGCGAAAGCGAAGGGCACATGAAATTTTCTGTTTCTCTATTTTCTTTTGGTTCTTTTCTCTATTTTCGATTCTGCTACCACCACAAGCATCAGCGAAGGGGAAGTGAGCGAAGGAAGAAGCAGGGTTAGCCTTGGCTTTGCCTGCATTTCGGGGGCGATGTGTAACTAGTTCTTTCCTTTGATACAATTGAAGCTCGACGTCCAATATTCTGTGCCTTGTCTATCTCGATATTCTGCTACTGCATTCGAGCTGCCTCTGAGAATAGGACGTCGCCCGAGAGTAAGCATTCGCTCTCAAGATGGTAGATAGGGAGCCAGCAGTAGTCACATGAGCCAAAGGACACAACCACAGGCTGTCCTTGGACGATGGCGAGTTATGCAGTAAGACGAAAGAGATGGGACTGGGGAGGACGAAGCAAGGGGAGTCTGTTCCACATGGAACAAGGCACGCATGAGGACGACGGATGCAGACAAAGGACATGATGAGCAAATGAGCAAATCTCAGTAGATACTCGGAGCAGATTTCTTTCTCCAGCAACCCGAAAGATCCACTAGCAATGTGCAGCAGAATCATCGTCAGGAACGAGGGCTGCAATCACAAGTACGAGTACAAGACAGAAGCGTGTGCAGCACGCAAACTGGGATTGTGCAAGAGGACGCAAGACAAGGTTCGCATTGACTCGAAGTGGGTCTGCAGCAGGTGTGTCACGGCCCTGAGGAGAGCAGTGGAGAGCATGAGCAACAAGACTGGCATGTCGATTGCGTATTAGTATTGACGGGCCTGTTGACGACTTGTTGGAGCGGTGGAAGCGTGAAAGCCGAAGAGAATCCGGAGCGCGCAGCTGCATCTTGACGCTTCGTCGCCGAACTCTTGCAAGTCATCCATCTCCACCAGCCGCTCGACAAATTGGACCTCGCTGCTTGTGGCTCGAGTTGCACCTCAGGAATCAACCACCATACAACAGATCCGCGCCTCTCACTTCCGAAACACACCAACAACAGAAAGCAATCTGCCAAGATGGCAGCCGTAGCTGTCAATGGCGGCGCTGGCGCAAAGAAGCTCAGCAAGAACGCCTTCCGCAGACAACAGAAGAAGGCGCAAAAGGACCGTTCGGTAGGCCTTCTCCTCGCCCGCCTTGCTTGGAACTCGACTAACCATGACATGGTACAGGCTTCCGTCACTCCCTCCATCGCCGAGTCGACCGACCTGTCCGAAGCAGAAACCCCCAAGCCAGAGACTGGCCGCCAACCTGATGCTCAGATCAACACTCGCGATGACCCTATGCAAAACAGCGACCCCCTCAACGACGACTTTACCATTGCCGAAGACGACCCTCTATATGCCGAATTCCAGAATGTCCTATCCAAGTTCAACAACCGCGACAAATTGCAAACAAAAGAAGAGGAAAAGCCCGAGATTTACTACGACGACGACAATGACGATATCCCTGATGAGGAGGATGAGAACCAGCCGAAACTTTCAAAGAAGGCGCGCAAGGCCGCTAGCAAACTGACCATTGCTGAGCTCAAGCGTCTGGTGCGTAAGCCTGAGCTGGTTGAGTGGACAGACATCGACGCCTCAGACCCGCTCTTGCTTGTGCGCATCAAGTCGCAGCGCAATGTTGTCCCCGTGCCATCACACTGGGCTTTGAAGCGCGAATATCTCTCTTCCAAGCGTGGTATCGAAAAGACGCACTTCAACCTACCCAAGTTCATCGCAGATACTGGTATCGCTGAGATGCGTGACGCCGTGCTCGAGAAGCAGGCCGAGGCAACTCTGAAACAAAAGCAGCGTGAGAGAGTACAAGGAAAGCTCGGCAAGCTCGACATCGACTACCAGAAGCTTTACGAAGCCTTCTTCCGCCACCAAACAAAGCCTCCGCTTACTCGCTATGGTGAGGTCTACTATGAGGGTAAGGAATACGAGACCAACCTCCGTCATCTACGACCTGGCGAGTTGAGCGACGAGCTGAGGGAAGCACTTAACATGCCACCTGGTGCTCCTCCGCCATGGCTCATCAACCAGCAACGTTTTGGTCCCCCTCCTTCATACCCTGGCCTCAAGATCCCTGGTTTGAACGCTCCTCCGCCACCAGGCGCATCATGGGGTTTCCATCCTGGTGGTTATGGTAAGCCTCCTGTCGACGAATACACAAACCGACCCTTGTTCGGTGGCGACATCTTCGGTGTTAGCAACGCAGAGGACGAGGAAGCACCAACTGGAGCACCGGTGGAAAAGACACTGTGGGGTGAACTTCAAGAGCGCGAAGAGGAAGAGGAAGAAGAGGAGGATGATGAGGATGAGGAGGAGGAGGAAGATGGTGACGAAGCTATGGACGAGGAGGACGTTGGTGCAGGACTCGAAACACCAAGCGGATTGGCTTCTGCTGTTCCTACCGAAATCGGTATCGAGAGCGTTGGAGGCGATTTCGAACTACGCAAGAACGCAAGAGCTCCCGAACCCGAAGACAATGGCGCTCCCCGATCAGCGTACCAGGTCCTTCCGGAACAGAACATCCGTGCCCAAGGTTTCTTTGGAGGCGAAAGAGCATACGACTTGCGGGCGGCGCAGCAAAATCTTCCCGTGCTTGGACAAGAAAGCCGAGGCAGCAAACGCAAGGTCGGCGATATCGATGTCAGCGTAGACGTCGATGCGCTTGAAAGAGATGATCGCCTGAGCAAGGACGAGATCGCCAGACAGTTCGAGGCTCAAAGACAGGCACAGGCTGATGGACAGTGGAAGGGAAGAGTGGATCAGGAAGATTTGAGCCAGATGATTGCCGAGGAGAGCAACAAAAGGTTGAAACAAGACAAGGAGAGGAACGAGCGCAGAAGAGGAGGCGGCGACAGCAGGAGCAGCAGGAGATGAGACATGGTTACTGGAGCCACCTTCACGTCATCACCTTGCACCGGGACCGAGTCTTATGGATGGAGCGCCGCATTACCCAGCTAAGAAAGCAAGACCAATATGAAGCACACGCATTAATAAGTCAGTCTCAATTGCCAGCAACAGACGTGCACCTGGATGAGAAAAGCACTGCCTGGGCGAATATGCCTCACGTTTAGGAACCAGGTGTGTTCTGGGAACAGCTAACACCAACACCATAGAAAGCAGCAGTCGCGTGAGAGAACTATTCCTTCTGGCCTTGCCTTGCATTTAGTCGATGAGGACGGAGGACGTCAATTTAGCAGGGTCGGACACAAGACTATATCACGCGGGCAAGGTCAAGTCTGGGGAAGCAAGCTTGGCTTTGTCTGCGCATGCTCATTTGTTTGTCCCTTTGGCAAGCGCAGACACGGCACAGCAGCCTCATCAGAGCTTCGTCGTAAGATCTCGACAAATACGCCCCGCCTGGAGGCAGCAAACATGGACAGAGATCGCGATCGGGATAGAAGGTAACATCACTCTGGCCTTGCTGCCAGGCGCCAGGTTCACTGACTTGTTCAGACCCTTTCCTCGCGAAGACCAATACGGTGATGGCCGCGGTCAATCCTACCGTCCTCCTCGTTCTCCTGTTCCCCGATCAGACACATACCGCGCTCCTCGCTCACCGCCGAGAGGAAATGCATACGTCGATTCCTACCGCGCTCCACCAAGAAATCGTAGCCGCTCACCCTTGCCATTCCGTCGTCGCTCACGAAGCCCTCCGTCCTTCCGACCAAGAGATGGAGGCGACTCCTACAGGGGAAGAGCTCGCTCACCACCACCTAGAAGGGGCGGCTTTATGAGGGATGAAAGCTATCGTCCACCTCCTGCTTCTCGCTTCCACAGAGATCCGCTACCATACAATACCCGCTCACCAGTGCGTGCGCCTCGCGATCGGTCTCCTCTCCCTCTGAAGCGTGGTCGTGATGTTTCACCTGCGGGTAGNTCGCGGCAGAAGATCACCTCCCCAGCCAAGCGAGAGAGGCTAGATTCGCCGCCTCGCTCAAGATACAATGCATACCCTCCTTCAAGAGACGTTAGCCCTGGGCCTGGACGTGACAGACGAGAGATGCGCTTGACTCCTCCTCGTGGTGTCACCCGCGGATATCGTCTCCTGTCTCGCTCGCCAATGCAACACAATGAAAACATCAACCCTCGCAAGGTTGATTGGAGACGTCGTTCGCCGTCACCACCGAGACCCCGCCCTGATCTCATTTCGAATGAACACTCCGGCGCTGCTAGTGTGACTAGCTCGAGACGCTCATCTCCGCCGATCCATCCCAGCAGACTCGCCGCCATCGATCCCTTGCCCAAGGAAGATTTGTTCGCCAACCGCGCTCCTCGCCCTGTCTCGCCAGCTCTTGTCCCTAAGAGATCACCTGTTGTTTCCAGACCTCGTTCGCCCATCCTTTCACGACCTAGATCGCCCATACCCTCCAGACCAAGATCACCAGTCGTACCTCCAGTAGATGTCCGCTCACCTATTCGTAAGCGCGAGCCCACACCTCCTCGTGAGCGTGATATTCCTACTGGTCCAGCTATCCGTGCTCCTCCAACAGGGCCTGCGAGACAAGATGAAGCGCCGCAAGTAAGAGCGCCTCCGACAGGACCTGGTGCTTCCAGATCATACGCTCAGGCTGCTGGTGATGTTCCTATCCCTACTGGGCCCCGAATGAGAGCCAACTCACCTCCCACACACCCAAGAGGAGGCATAATGTCAAGAGGAGGATTCTCTCGAGAACTCCGAGACTTTGGCTCACGTGGAGACTACCATGGGCTGCGTGGAAGAGGAGGACCTTATGGAGGACCATCATACCGTGGAGGCCGTGGCGGTGGCTATGCTACACAACATAATAGAGACGCAGACTTTGCCTCGGCACCGCCTTCAGGTCCTCGTGGCTCAATCAGTACACACGCTCCCCCACCTCCTTTCAGAGGTGGCGCGCACACTTCAGGGACATACCCACGCACCACACGCTTTGCCCCAAATGGAGCACCACTGCCCTCCGGACCCAAAGCAGACGTAGTCATGGGCGGCATGGGCGAGTTTGACAGAGGACCCAAGCCTGGCAATGCCTACCTTGCAGACCTGCCTCGAATCGTTGACGGCGGAGTCAAGGCACCCGAACTTTACGACAGAGGACGCTTGAACAAGCTAGAGGACGAGGCAGAAAAGCTGCGACAAGTCATAGAAGACAAGCAAGCACGGAAGCGCAAAGGGTTAAAAGAATGGGCCAAGCTCAGCCGTGAGAGCGAGACTGCGAGTTTTAGAGCGCAGTTGGCCGATGAGAACGTGAGAGCGCTTGCTGGAGAGACTGATGGCGGCGCTGCGTTTTAGTAAGATGATGACACACCGTCCTTTTGCTTTGGAGAGACACAAGAAAGCACTAAGAAGCAACCTTGGAGAAGAATGAGGATGAGGAAAATGGCTTATTATGAGAACGCAGAGAGATGTTGATGAGACGATATACCACCCAGAACGAGGAAAAATATTTGCTGATGCTGTGAATGAGGAATATGCTTGACGGTGTCTGATGTTGATGCGAGAACGACGATGTCTAACAGATGGACTTTCTCTTTGCGCTTCGTTGTTGAACAATACTGCGGCGAGACAGGAGCCTGCTAAAAAGTGAAGAGAATGGCCTGAAGCCTCACATCGGCACAACCGACAGCGCTGAAACTACAAGAGGATGGTATGACTCTCGACGATTTTCGACGACTCTCGACAAACACTCGACAAAGGCCTCGACAAACTCTTGAAGTGACCCCCCACCTGCTCGTTCTGGATGGCCGAGGCGTTTGAGCGGTTCAAAAGCGAAAGGCGGGCCAAGCTTTGATCCCACACTTGCGAGCCGTCGGAGTTGAGATTCTCGCTCTTGCCTCGCCTCTTCTACTTTCCACCATCCTTCAACCACAACCAAAACTTGCCAGCTCTTTGCAACCACTACAACTTCTCAATCAATCACCGAGATCTTCTCACAACACAAACCTTCAACATGCAGAACTTTGGTGCCCCCGCTCCTCCCATGACTGGCCGCGCTTGCTACAACTGTACGTTTTCTTCACTCGACTCTAGCGCGTAGTTTTGCGCAGTTGCCATTTGTCCGTTCGACAATCGCAATACACGATGCGCGCCATGCCGTTGCAGGCTTCAACCAGACACTACAAGATCCCGGACTGACATGCTTCACCACAGGCGGCGACGTTACCCACCAGGCCCGCGACTGCCCCACCAAGGGCAACCCCACCTGCTACAACTGCGGTGGCCAGGGCCATCTCTCTCGCGAGTGCACCAACCCCCAGAAGGAGAAGTCCTGCTACGGATGCGGTGAGACTGGCCACATCTCTCGCGAGTGCCCCAAGGGCGGCGCTCCCCGCGGTGGTGCCGGTATGGGCGGTGGCCAGGAGTGCTACAAGTGCGGCCAGGTCGGCCACATTGCCCGCAATTGCTCCCAGGGCGGCGGCTTCCAGCAGCAGGGTGGCTACCAGAGCCAGGGCTACGGCGCTCCCCGCGGCCAGACCTGCTACTCCTGCGGCGGTTTCGGCCACATGTCTCGCGACTGCACCCAGGGCCAGAAGTGCTACAACTGTTTGTCTACCCAGGCCGTTTTCTCCCTTCAAGCATAAGCTAATCCAATCATCACAGGCGGTGAGGTCGGTCACCTTTCTCGCGACTGCTCTGCTGAGATCAGCCACGACCGCGTCTGCTACAAGTGCAAGCAGCCCGGCCACGTCCAGGCCGCTTGCCCCAACTAAGGGCTTGCTCGTCTGCTCTTGACGACAATCTCTTTTTCTTGACCAGCATTGCGCATTGACATCCATTCTGCTACTTTTTTTTTCACGACCGTCATGACCTTTGATCGCAACGGCCAGTCTCCAACAACAAAAGCTTTCTTGTATTCACCTTTTTATCATCTAGGGGTTGTTTACTAGAGATGGTGGGGACAAGCTGAGCTTTCCTTACTGCTGAGGACGAGGGAAAAAAAAACACCATGAACGGACACGAAGGGCACTTGATGTGATGAGGGAGAGAGACCGAGCATGCATTTTCTTTTTTTCCATCTTATTTTCCTTTGTTGTTTGATGCCAACCATCTTGGACAACAAGACAAGCCCTTGGTTGTTTTTCTCATTTGGTACGTTACTGAGGGCTTGTCTTTGTTAAAAAGCCATGCCACCGACTGAGAGTTGAGAGAGGAGACGAGAACGAAGAGGGAGAGCTTTACGGATTTTTTCTTCACGACAACCTATACCCAATCCACTGCAATATCAAAGGACGACGTTTTCTGGCGGTTTCCAGCTTTACATCTTTATGCTCATCTGTCTACCATTTGTGAATGTGCTATTTGCGTTGCTCTTTCTGATATAGAGTTGCCGGGTTGAGCTCTCCGCCTGGCTCTCTATTTCGCCGTGTGCTGTTCTCAGTGGGGCGCCCGCAATCAGCCGAAAAGGCTGATCCGCTCAAAGATCGTCTATACCAGCCTCTGACGTCGGCGAGAGTACTTTGATACAATTGAGGCTGTGGATGATTAGAGTTTCGAAATAACCTGTTGCAGAATGCTGCGGGACAAGGCGAGCAAGCATGAGATCTTGCATTGAGGATGTCGGCACGCGACACTACCCTGAGAAGCACAACAATTGCATCTCAAGAGCTTTGCGCGTGGCAGCAGTGTATGGGTGCCAAGCTGTTAGGCACGGGAGGCAGCAGAATAGCAGCTTGGAGTTTGCAGCGACGTTGTTCATGTGGTACAGACACGTTGTCGACTGCTTCTCTCTCTGCCACGTTATTTGCAAGCAGCGATGTTTGTCATGTACCTGCATGCCGGATCAAGCGGTCCACGAGATGGATATGCCGCGTAGTCCATGACGAAGTGCCTTGTCGCAGAAGAACTCCGATGGCCCATGATCGACGTATCATAATATGCGGCTTCGAGATCAAGGCATTCTCGACATGGGGCGGACAAGAAAAGCAGGAACAAAGTGCTTGTCTCTTGCCGTGGTCATGTCCTGCAAGGAAAGAAGAAGAAGAAGAAGAAGAAGAAGAAGAAGAAGAAGAAGAAGAAGAAGAAGAAGAAGAAGAAGAAGAAGAAGAAGAAGAAGAAGAAGAAGAAGAAGAAGAAGAAGAAGAAGAAGAAGAAGAAGAAGAAGAAGAGGTCTGGTCTCACAGCTCCCCTCTGCCTACGCTGTTAACTCTAACTCTCTTTCTTTTCCACCTTGACTTTTTGTTCTGTCTCGAGACAACCAACTTTCTTCTGTTTGCTGACTTTGCCAACATTTTCTAATCAATTCCTACGGCCCTGTCTCCTTGGACCACTGTTCCTAACATGCGCTTCACTCCATGGACCTACGCGGCATTGGCCTTTGTGCCCAATGTTGTTGCACAGAGCAGTGCTGAAGACAACACAACACAGCCCGTCTCTTTCTTCTACACTCGACCTCTGTCTCAAGCTCCTGCTCTGAACGTCACACTCCAAGCAGACTTTTCCCCTGGCTATGTCTTCATGTCGCCCTACAAGTCCATCAAACCCGCTCCCTACATCTACGACAAATTTGGAAACCTCATCTGGGATGGCTACGGTGTGACTGGATCTGCGAATGCGCACAACTTCAAGCCTTGCCAGTATCAGGGTGCTCCTCACCTCTGCTTCAATCAAGTCAATCAGCAGGACGGATATGGAATTGGGCAGGGTGTCATCGTAGATCAGAATTACGAGGTTGTGGCTACAGCGCAGACGGGAGGAAATGCCGAGCCTGTGGATATGCATGAGTTTCAGCTACTCAATGATGGAGAGACAGCTATCCTTAGCGCTTATCAGATTGTTCCGTTCGATCTGTCGTACTTCAACATCACGACTGGTTTGTGATATTTATCGGAAGGCGTGTTCCAAGAGGTCAACGTAACCACTGGAGAGGTTCTTTTCGAATGGTTCTCGACCAACCATGTTGACCCTAGCGAGAGTCAGATTACGCCAAACAGCACTGAGTAAGTAAAGCGGAGGTACATATAGCATGAACCAGAACCCATCAGATGGTGTTTGGACTGTTATTTGTTCCATGCTCAAACACAAGAAACATGCTAATAGTACCTTCACCTTCAGNNCACGGGAGGTGATGGCTTTGGTCCTCAAAGCGCATTCGACTACTTCCATATCAACGCCGTTGACAAGTCGACATTTTCAGGTAACTATCTTGTTTCTGCCAGACATACCAGCACGCTATACTACGTCAATGCCACCGATCGCGATATCATCTGGAAGTTGAGCTACCAAGGACATTCCGACTTCTCGTGCTCAAACTTCAACTTCAGCTTCCAACACGATGCACGTTTGCTATCAGAGAACGACACGACCACTGTTCTCTCCATCTTTGACAATGCATCAAACGGCTACACGACTACCACTTCTCAGTCTTCAGGCAAAGTCATCGCTGTCGACCACAACTCTGGCGTCGCAACTATGCTCTCCAACACCACGTTTCCCTCTATTGAAGGCCTTCTCAGCACCTCTCAAGGAAACACGCAAACCCTCTCCAACGGCGGCTTCTTTCACAGCTGGGGCAACAACCCATATCTCTCCGAACACTCTGCAAATGGCACTGCTGTACTCGCTGCGTCCTTCGCCGCCGAGGACTCTGCACAGAACTACCGCGCCTTTTCTGCTGATTGGACGAGCACACCTGTAACTACTGTCCCTGACGTTTATGTCTATGCTGTCAATTCTTCCGCGCCTACTCGTATCTATGTGTCTTGGAATGGCTGCACTACAGTTTCCTCATGGCAGTTCTACGGTGGTGGCTACGTGGGAGAAGACTTCCTGGTCATTGGACAAGCAGACAAAGAGGGCTTCGAGACTTTCTGGGAGGCGGATAAATTTTACCAGTGGGTGAGAGTTGAGGCTATTGATGCGGATGGCAATGCGCTGCGCAACTCGAGTTACACGGGTTCTTTTGTGCCGTCCGCTATGCTGGCTGGTGCTTGTGATGAAAGTGGATGCGGTGTCGCGACCTCTTACTCTTCTTAGTGGAGAAGATTGATGAGAACGATGATGGGAGCAGGGATTGCTTTTTGCTGTTACTCTGCTACGAATGTCATGAAGAATGAGATATGCCTTTTATTTGCTCGAGGTGCTTCATTCCTTCCGTTGTAAGTAGTGGTGAAACACATTGATGCACTTTCGATGATAATCGTCGGAAGCCCGCTTTCTCGTCGTCGCTTCCTCTTCTTGAACGTTGCTGCTGACATTTCTCCCCAACAAGGATACATGGTCGTCACGAAAAGCTCTCGACACGAGAATCCAGGGCACATCTAACTGCCTTCCAGTATCGGCATTCACAACTCCAACATAATTTCGGTTGGAGTCCTGATGAGACGGATACCCGCAGATAAGAACCAAGTATATCTTGACCGACATTTCCGCCAACTCAACGAAGAACGATGACCGGCCATCGAAATTCAGGCTGCTTCTCATTTCTCTCTATTCGGAATTTCTTTCGTCTTCTTGTCGATGTTGGTCTCCTTCCATCTATTCGCATCTCTCCCGGCCACGCATACTGACAGATGAGCTATCAAAAGACTGGAACAACATTCACAACAAGCCTGGTTGTCGTCTCCTGTGAGGTTTGGACTCAGGTTCCAATCGCACCTCATTCACCGATATCTGGTTTTGGCCAAGTTCAACAGACATGGGATAAACGTTTGGTAACGCCTGGCACTCTGCAGAGATCTTGATGAGTTCCAGCATGCGCCATGTTGAGGTCTT
The DNA here is from genome assembly GCA_903853725.1 of Aureobasidium uvarum. Lineage (NCBI taxonomy): Eukaryota > Fungi > Ascomycota > Dothideomycetes > Dothideales > Saccotheciaceae > Aureobasidium > Aureobasidium uvarum. The sequence goes on from CAINUL010000015.1 coordinate 1,991,588, forward strand.
CCTCAAGATGCAGCTCTGGAATCGTCGGACCATGCAACCAAGACATCCTAAAGGAGATTCGAGACGACTTTTGCAAGGGGTCATGGCAGAGAGCTCTTGTGACTTCGAGTAAACTCCAGTCCATCATTCGAACAGGATCTCTCTCAGCGCAGGAAGTGTAAAGGTTAATCTATACAATACATTAGGAGTCGAGTGTGACATCAGCAACAAACGCAATCCCGTCTCTCAAAGCCGAATAGGTGCATGAAGCTTCTTCATCGTCGCATCCTCAGCTGTTTCTTGGTTTCTTCGCCTGGAAAATTTAGTCTACACTTCCATCATTCATCTCGAGCCGAGAAGTCTGATCGACATTAAAGTTGCTGTTCTACAACGTACTACAGCAATACACGGCTTTGTGGTTTCGACAAAATTCTGATCAAGTTACCATCTCTCCTCACATTAAGTTGAGAAAGGAGGCTTTCACAGCAGCAACTTCACTTCCTCTTGGAGTTATCTCTTGAGATACCATTGGCACGGCAAATCACTCACTATTGTCCTCCCTCTCGCATCATTCATTTGTGTGAGTGTGGCTGCCTTGAGTTTGCTCTCTCAGCTTCCTCTTCTTCGATAACAACACTTCCAATTGTCACTCTCACTCGCATCGGAGACCCTTCGCTGCTGCCTCGAGATCCTACTTAAGCGGCTCCCACCTCATCACCCAACTCAACTTTTCCCTCTCCCTCCACCATCTCCACCACCTTTGACCTTCGGTCTTCTTGGTTCCCCTGTCCATAATTCACCTTTACCCTCTTATTCCTTCATACATCTCTACTGCATCAAGTCACTTCAACCTTATACAACTGCATCAGACTTCTACCATTCCGACCTCTGCGCTGGCTGCGGTGTGTCGGCTGCTTCTTCGGCATTCCAGAGATCTTTGCTCTAGGTCCCTCTCCCGTAGATCTTCGTAACAGATCTTCACAACAACCCCTCAACAACGGGTCTCGCCTGTGCTCGAACCACGACAGTTGACATCACTTTTGGTCATCCACTTGGAAGATCTTTTCACTTGGTATGTTCTCTATGAGATCGTCTCTTGGAACCCCATGCTGACACATCTGACGCAGATCAGCAACATGTCTGAGCCATTCTCGGACAGAGAAAAGTCCAGGATGGGACTGGTTGTGCACTCTTCTCGTCCTTCCATGCCGTTCATTGAGGAAGACTCCGAGATCAAGTCCGAAGTCAAAACTGAGGATAGCGAGCGCCAATCACCTCTATTCGAGCCACAGGATGTGTTAAAGAGAAGCATCGAGGATGAACCTCTGGAAGTCAAGAGACCAAAGCTGTCTACTGATTCCGGTCCCCTCGCATATGGTGGAGGCCCAGCCCGCCCGTACGTTCTAGGAAGGCCGTACAACTACTCAAGACATGAGATTGTTCCGCAGCTTGAGGTCAACAGCCAACATCACAAGATGGCTATCGAACATTTTCTCTTCAACGTCAAGGAAGTCGTGCTCCCTGCGCTTTCACCTTACAGAGATGAAGACAAGTCAATCAATGACACTTTCATGTGGTTCGAAAACGGCAAAAACTTGAACATTCCCGCGATACCGCCGACATCCTTCGCTTTCAGTGGTAACAGTGGCTCGGGAAAGACTAGCACACTCAACAATGTCCTCGGCATGTCTGGTCTTGCTAATGCTGACGCTGCGATGGAGAGTGTCACCCAGAACCCACAACTCTTCAATCATGGCAATCGCCAGCAGACCATGTTCGTGGTTGAGGTTTTGTTTCTCAATGCGCGAGCTATTGAGAGCTTGATCAAGAGATGTGTGACTGATCTGGTCATCTATGTCAGATCTATGTCGGATGATGAAGCTGAAGAAGAGAACGACTACATTCGCGATTCGGCCGAGTCGAGCAGACAAGTATTCGACGATCTCTTTTCCCATCAGGACGGATTGAAAAGCTTAGATGATGTCGAAGACTTTCTGGAGACCAAAACCCTTCTTTCTCACGAGAACGAACCAATCTCGGAGTCAGCTGTTGATCGTCTATATCAGCAGATCAAGGACCGCGCTTCTTCTGAAGGCATCAACCTAGACTCCCGCGCACTCAAGCTTACTGCCGGTAACGTCGGAGAACTTCGCGCAAAGACTGCCACATTTTCCGAGCGCGGTGCCTTTGCACCTCTTATCAGCAGTATTCGTACCAAGTTCCACTCGCCCTTGCTCGCGATGGGTATCGAGCTTGCTGACTTGCCTGGATACACGGACACGAACATCCATCTGCGCAAGACATCAATGGCATATTCAGTCAACTGCCCAAAGGCTATCTTCGTGGCTGATCTTTCAAGATGTCTGACCACTCCCGAGTTGAAGAGAAGCTTGAAGGAAACCATCAAGCTTAAGGGCGCAGAAAATGTTTGCTTGGTTCTCCGCGGAAAAGAGGTATGGATTGCATATCGAGAGATACGCCTGAGATATGTATACTAACGGCGTTCGCAGGTTGTTGAGAAAACCAAGAGCAGCAAGTGGAACAAGGTTGAGTCTACTCATCTCGAGACTTTGGAAAGATCTTTGGAGAACGCAAACTTTCAGCTGAACGGCAATGACGATCAGAGCATCACAGCCCAAGTCACAGCTGATATCCAGACTATCGAACGCCAGATTCTCGAGCATAAGATCGCCGTCCGCGATCGTATTATCACCGATCACTTCTCGCAGAAGGAGTACCAGAACAAGCACAATGCTGGTAAGATACGGGTCATCACAGTTGCCAACAAGTGCCATGAGTACTACATGGCTGGCTCCCAATCTCACAAGGCCGTGCTTTCGTTTGACAAGACTGGTATCCAGGAGTTGCGGGCCTATATGTGTGAGACGCCCAGCAGGGACCGCGTTCGAGCTTTTGCGCGTCACTCTGCAAACTGCATTACCAAGATACGCCGCGTTGCTATCTGGGCTGACGGACCCAAGATGCCTCCTCGCGACGCTGCCATGGCGCTCTTCGAGCAGCATGCACGTTGGGGCGTTGAAGGCGATAGGGTCTTGTTGGTCAAATCCTCCACGCAGTACAAGAAGCTCTTGAACACGCGCTTCTCCAGTACATGGGCGGACGCCGCTCAGAAAACAATGGATGCCTGGACCGCTAAGTATGCTGCTCGTACCCAAGGTGTCTTCATTCGTCAAGGTGGTAGACACAGTCCTGTTCTTAGGGGCATGAAGACCAAGAAGCCACAGCTTGTCTCTTGGGTTGAAGACCTTCTGCTCGTTGTTGAAGACGATATCTTCAATCTTCTCAAATCAACTTGGGATGTTATTAACGAGGTCGACGGTAGCATCTGCGAGAACATCTCTAACGTTGTGGAAAAGATTCGTCATGGTCTTGAGATCCAGGACGAGATCGGAGGCGCCAACCTGGAAGGTGTCTTCGAGCTTTTTGAAGAAGAGAGAAAGTTTTGCATCCGTGATATTAGAGATGGCATCATTGAGCTTAAGACGAACCTGAGGCGAGTTCCATGTATCCTCGTCACGCTGAGCTACTCAAATACTGACATGAACAGATCAACCGCCATGAAGTCTATCGCCGACGAGCCGTGTGACGAAGACTCGCCAGTTTTTGTCAGGGAGATGTTCAAGATCTTCACAACGACTTTCACAAAGTTTCCACCCAAGACCAAGAACGTTACAAAGGAGCGCATGAAGTGTATCAGAGAGCAGGTCCTCAGCGGTAAGGGACCTTACAACATGATGACCAACGAGATCTCTGCTCAGATGGTTCCGGTCATCAATTCATGGGCTGACAAGGCCACTACGCGTATCGAAACGATGCACGCAGACCTTCGCGATGTTCTCTTCAAGTCATTTGAGGGAAAGAAGATGTCAGACCCCAGACGCGAGCAGATTGGTCCTTCCATCGAGGCCGCAATGACGAAGGCTAGAGCTATTCTTCAAGCCGATCTCGATGGCTATCCGGCCGACATCATCTAAGGAAGCGACACACTTCAAAAGCTGCAATCTGATCATATCAGTGAAGAGAAGGACGACCACGATAGGGGATGCATCAGAAAAAGGAGAAAAACAATAAAAAGCGGAGGAGAAACGGCGGTAAAACATTAACGACATTGACGACTTACAATAACGACGCAGAGCTCCCGAGGAGCATTCAAGATATCTTGCGGCAGTGAACCCAGAGGAGAAAGAGGTTTACTTCTCATACAGTGGCTAAAACATACATTAGCCGACCAGAAGGTCTTTCCACGGAAGATCATGTTCTCACAAAAGGAGGACGCGGAGAGTTGGCAGTTTCAGTATTCTAGCCACCAGTACAATCGGTTCTTGACTTTCCTTTTCAACTTGCCATATCTAGTGTCTTCTCTTTGGTGCGTGATTCGCTGAAGCATCGCTGAAGGTAGAAGTGTCTTTGGACGAAGCATTACTACATAACCAAAAGGCAAATTATTATAACGAGATGAAGGTTCCACCAGCTTCAAATGACAAGACCGACAACAAAAACCTCGAGTTCTGTCTACTGAGGAGCATAAGGATTCCATCCACTCTGCACCATTTCGATAGTCTTTCTTGTCGCTTCATCCAGATCCTCTTGCTGCAATCCCAGAGCCTCGTTGTCTAACCCTCTGTTGTGTTCGTAGTCGCCACTGCCGTCTGGGAAGAAGACTCGTGCGTACATTGCTATGGTTTCCAGCGTTAATCGTCTGCCCGGAAGGAAAAGGAAAAGGAAAAACAAGTTACCTTGAGCAAATCCCATCGGGTTTCCATTCGCCGCACTTTCGTTTCCTTGCTCATACCTGTGCTTGGTGGTTTCGTAGTCGATCTTCCAGTCTTCGTCACTCGTGCCCAAGACTCTATGCACCGAATCCAGCATCTCCCTTTGCGAGATACGGAAACTGCTCACATAAAAACTGCTATTCGCATACTTTTGCAGCTCCCCCAACGGCAAAGACAGTATCTTTGCAACAGCTTTACCACACTGTTTCCAAGTGCTGGTGTTGATGACAGTCTCTCCATCATCAAAGAACGTTGCTGTTTTGTCTTTGATGTCGATGCCATACAATGCACCAACACCCAAACTCCACTCGTACCAAAAATTGCAGACCAGAGAAAAGTGCTGCATTCCTAATGTCTCAATTTGGGAAAAGGTTTGCTGGGCCATGCCTGCAACAGGGATATCTTGGATAAGAGCGGCGGAGTTGAAGTTGAAGCCGTAGGCATTGGGCATAACGTACTTGATACCGGCAGCGGCGGCGGCGGAAACGAGGTTGGATTGGATGTAGGGAGGTGCGGTAACGGAAAGGGTGATCATGAGAAAGTCTTGGCCGTGGAGGGCGGCCGTCAGGTCTTCGATGGAGGTGTAGTCTACTTCAATGACAGTGACGCTAGAAGGGAGAGATAGATTGCGGCCTTTGCGGGTGAGAGCGGTGATAGAGTGGCTGTTTGACTTGAGGAGTTCGTCGATTGTGTGTTTGGCCATGTTTCCGGTGGGCTGTGAGATATGTTAGTTACTATAATAAGAAACTATCGTGAACCAAAGTGTAGAGAACTAATACATACGCCCACGATGGCGACTTTCTTGATAGGAAAAGACATGATGACTCGGATTCAAGATTGACTTGGTGAAGTGTACGAAGTTGTGTGGTTTCTATGCAAGTATGGTGGCATCACTGCTTCCTTTTATGTCTCTCGTATTTAGGATGGACATCGCGCGGTCGGACTTATAACTTCCCAATCTGGTAATTCTCGGAGATATGGCGGTTCCGACACAGCATCGGACACAATTCCACCGACTCGCATGAGGCTACACGAGATCTGTTGTCTGACGGAACATGACAAAGCACCATCGGAGAGCGAGAAGAGCGACCGTGACGGAAGAACATATCTCGAGAATTAGGTGATAATAATCCTACATGGCTCTTCACCCCGCCAAACCCTTCGCTCCTTCCTAGCAAGCCCTTCTTTGCCGGCTTCGAAGTCTTCAGTCTCAACTCCACCAATCTCTTTTACTTCAGACACCGACAGTGCGACTTCCTCGACCATTGAGCTAACCTCAAATTCGCCATGAACAAGGGGACATATCCCAAGCTCAACAGTGATGGAGCTGTGCGGAGAGAGCGTAGGTAAGCATTGTTGTAAAACACCGCTAACCAGCAATCGGCGAGAAATATCCAGACTACTTTCTGCAAAACCCTGGTCTGCGAGTGTCGGTTGAAGGCGTAAGAGTGCTTTTATGGTGGCACTACTCTTGTTGTGTACAGTCGTGCGTAACGTCAACAAACTCTCTGCTTGGACGGCAAACCTGCTGCGGCCAGTTTGTTGAACGCCTTCGTTTTCAGTCGATGCGACAGACATTGTGACGGCAACATCTTGGAGACGTATCGTTTCAATCATTTTGGAACTCAATCTCAGACCGCGGAGATCAATGTTGCCGTTTCTGTCGGAGCCCTTCTCTTCCCATGTGCCACGAAGGTACTTGAGCACTTCCTCTCTGGACCAAAATTGCTCTCGTGTTGCGCGCTCAAGGTCGGCAGAAACAGGTCCATCAGCAGAAACAACAAATTGTCTTTGGTTTTGCTGCGACAAGATTGGAATGGGTGCATAAGGGTTGGCGATATGGAGACGAGGAAGAAGCAGCACAAGACGCGCTATATGGCCTGGATGGATCACCTCATGAACAGTATAGGCGCGGTCCCAGCTTTCGTCGGAAGACGAGGAGCGCACCTGGACGGATACGGTCAATGGGTTTGGCCATGAATTGCGCAAATCGAGAAGAAGCAGACAGTGTTCTTCGTTGCTTGACTCCAACCCCACACGATCCAACAACGTTCGGAAACGATTGCTGCCCTTCTCCACTGGATGTGACGGCGATCTAGGTGATTTCGGCCGTTGGCCTTGTTCCTGCAGCCCTCGGTTCGTCCAGGCAAAGTCGGCAGGGAATTCGCTGAAGTCGACGCGGTGGAGCTGAATGCTTGCGTTGACAGTTATGTCAATTGGTACCGCAACCTGACGAGTGAACGCCCGACCTTCGAGCTCCGAGAAAGGTTTTCCCAAATACGCATAATCAAACATGATCTTCGCAGCTGCCAGACCTGGCTTTCCGAGCACGGTAATCTCAAACGTTGCCTTTTCTCCTGGCAGGATTGTCATATCTTGGCCACCGCTTGATCGAGCCCATGTGAATGTAGGGTTGTGAGATAACTCAAGTTCGAGTCCGTACATATCTGGCTTGGTCAATTCTTTGGCTGCCAAAGCTGTGTGGATGGACGATGTAAGAGAGTCGTCGAATGAGATGTGAAGAAAATCAACAGTGACGTGTGATGATGTGTTTCGTAGAGTGATTGAGAATGTTTTCTGCTGTCCTTCCAGAACCATCAAGGCAGATTCGGAGAGGTCAAGGCTGTCGACTATGACATGTGGTTGGGCTTGAATGGTAACAGCTGAAACGGTCGTGAGTTGAGGAAGGAGAGGTTTCAATGACCGACCCTTGGAATTCCTGGATTGTGTTGTGGCAGACGCAGAATCACGAGCTGAGAGGCCAAACTCCTTCAGTTTGATAGGAAGATCTGGTCTCCAAGCTGACTGATGAATTGGAAAGATCTGATCTTTGCAGCCGAACATTCGAATAGTACAGCCGACAATGCGGATCTGACCCTCTTCCTTAGCGCGTGCAGTGATCACAGCATCTTGAAGTCTAGCAGGTCCCAAAATGATGGAATGGTCCTCGACCTCGATCGCTGGACCATCAGTAACAAGTGACATATGTTCGATCCTGATCTCAAAGTCATAGGGGTTTTGTAGAGTGACAACAAGCTCGACTGATTCGCCAACGACAACAATCTTATCTTGCGTCTTGTGTGTCTCCTTGACGAAAGGGTTGTATAGGAATGGCGACTTTCCAGGCTTGTTGTCCGAATCAAACAAGAGATCGGACTTGTGACGCTCTTGCAGCTTCTCATTATTTGGATCATCGACCCATTGAACATCGCGAACTAGAAAGTCATCCCAGTACAAAGCTCGGACATCTGGCAGGCCGATTTTGGCTGCAGCATTGATCGTTCTTGCCATGTTAGATATCAACCTGAGTTGTTCCTCCGTAGCCATCGTGACACGGCGATTATGTTCGTGCACAGTCATAGTTCCTTGTGGACCGACAACTCGCAGCAACAGAGCGGAAAAATGCACAACGCCTGCTAGGTCTGGCAGTGCCTCACAAAAGTCGATACACGCCCTAAGTATATCAATCTTGAGGTTGATGCTGCCGAATGACTTTGTCCCAGCTGATTGTGTAGCCAACGCGATTGTGGCATTGATCATAACATCCAGAACATTTTCCTGTTCGCTTTCTGGTGTTTCTTTCCTCGAGTCGAGATGATTTCGATCACAAGCACCATAAGTAGAGTGTAGATCTCTAAGGATGTTCCCCAGATCTACTTGTTCATCGTTGTTCTCTATAGATGCACCAAAAGCAGCAGACAAGCTTGCAGCAGGATGTATACCCATTTCAGCAGCACCTACTTTTCTGGCTTGCACTAGGGCTGGTACGAGAAGTGTAATCATTTCTTTCACGATGACAGCTTTCTTTCGCTCGAGACCCAGCATGGAAAGGACCGAGACTATGCCTGACTGAATGGCTATTGTATCGGCAAGAGGGACGCCAGCACTTGGCGGTGGGTATGCACGAAGAGCAATATCAGCGATAGTATGCTTTGAGAGGCCACCAGAGAAGCCCGCATTAACCTTTGGTTGATACAAGGAGCGACTTGATGTGGATGCAATCTTTGATAGGATGGTAGAGTCCAGCTCACCACCTGCATTCTGTAGGAAGGCGAGTAACTTTGAAAGCCTCAAGACGCTTTCCGAATAGGCCACAGGAGATATTGGCTCACCAGCCAATGTACTCGTTCTTTCATAAACAGAAATGATCATGGGTATAAGGTCAGGAAGAAGTCTGGAAGCTCTTATGGCGGCTTGCTTTGCAGCAGCAGGGTCCTGCTGACCTATGGGTGGTACACCATCTCTGGTAATAGCAGATGAGATGAGAGATGAAGACCTGTCAGGACCAGAATTGCAGATGGCAGGGATGGGAAAGTCAAAGCCAGACCAGATGAGCAGAAGCATACAGACTACTATGCTCTCCAACCCCTTTGCGTACCACAGATAGTCGGAGGCAGAGCGAGCCTTGTTTGTGTTTTCTACGAGTTCTCGCCAAGCATCGTTCCAGCGTCCAGCTAGCATGTAGAGATTACCGACAACGATGCCGACTCTTGCTTTGCCTTTGTTCTTTGCTCTTTCTTGTGCACTGGTAGAAGCGAAAGTCTGGACCGACATGCGGTCTCTATTCGCAATCTTGCCGCTATCGGATCTTGTGTGTGCTCCCATGTCATCGAAATTTGTGGGTGGGCCTTTGGGAGGAGGGGTTTCCGAGGGAGAAAGAACGGCGGAAGAATCGGCGGGCGAGGCGGGACGTGGAGAATCCATACGTAGCGACAAGGAGCGGTCTAGCTGGGGACGAGAGGCGGGGGCGCCTGGCGACTGGACACTTGGGAGGGCTTGTACAGCAGTGGCATATGTACCCATCTCTGACAGGAGTTTGGCCGAGATATCGCACATGATGGTATTCATGGTGGTCGTCTTGGTGGCATGCGAGGNGGGCACGCAGATTGCCTTGTCCAGATTCCAACTGTCTTGCTGCTCTTGGGTACAATCCATGACCAGGAGTTGCGAAAGCAGTATCTTGGGATGCTGTTCGTCCAAGCTGTCCGAGACTCGCTGCAGTTCCTCTTTGGGCGAGGCTTCGTACTCTTNTGCATCTGCGATGCCCAGAACCATCATGTGCTCTCTAAACAGGTCGAAAGGGGCCAGTTGAGTATGCGACGGCGGCGGCATTGACGTCGAGAAGTTGTACAGAAGAGAGCCATTGGGAAAGGCTTGAGGGGAAAAGAGGTTGTTGTTGGCTTTGGCATCGGGACTGATGTCTCCCAGGCGTACGCTGTCGTGCTGGTCTAGTCGTTGCAAGAAGGTGGTGAAGCGGTGCTTCTTGATGCGCCCGGCGGGTAGGACAAGCACCCGCACGCGCGCCGGCGCGATGGGCGAGAGGTGGTCGTTTGCCATTTGCTCATGACAGTCTTGTCTGGCTGTTTCTGGCAGGGAGCCAAACATGTAATTACTACGAGGATGCCTGTTGTCGCTCCTGGCCAATCAGAGCGCCGAGTGTCCGCTTCTCCTCCGCACCTTCTCCGCATCCTCGAGGCTACCGTATCTCACACAAATCCCTATGACACTCTGTCGGAGCAGAGATATCAACCATCGCACACTTCTAGCTTCGTATCAGCATGAGAGTTCTTCCATCTAGACAATTGATACACTGCACGTTGGAGCCACTTCTTGCATTCCCTACATTGCACGCCGTTCGCCCAACCCTGGTGCCGTCAGTCACCTTATCTCATGGAGGAGCCGTGACGTGAACAACCTAGGTAACAAACATGGCTCTTCTGAGAGGCCTGAGAGACCCCTACGAGCGAAATTTCCTGGCCGCTCCGAGACCTAGGTTCAACAGGAGGTAGGTAGCCAAACACCTCCCCATGTCCTACCGTTCGCACTCGTGCCACTCAAAGCCGGGGCCATGTCGCGTCAAAGCGGCTAACCGCGGGGCACCAATTCATGCCCGACACTCATCGTCGCTGATATCGAATGCTCCGTCATCCATACTAAACATGCCCATGCTAAGCAAGATATACAGCGCCTCATCAAAGCTTTCCATTCCAATTTCCCTGGCCTCGTCAAAATCAGAGAAGCCGCAATACCACCTCAAAAACTTGCTACGAGACATAGATGCCGATGATCCGGAAAAAGATCTCGTCCAGCTTCAACAAAGGATATGCAGCTCGATAGACGACTTTCCAGTTCCCGATGTCGAAAAAGTCTTTCGTTCTGCTGAGAAACTTCTCCGTGAGCAGGATCTTATCAAAACAGACCTTGGCTTGGGAATAATCGCGAAACTCGCCTTTAAACCAGAGTGCACGCCCGCAAACCGCCTACATTTCTTTTACACCTTGTATCAAGATGGGACCACGAATCGCTATACCGATTTCCCTTCCTATCTCCTCACCATACTCACAGACAATGGCCGTCAACTTGAAGGCTTTGAGCCTTTACTGACAGGCTTGATACCCGCTCTTCTGCACGAAGTCGATTTTGAATTCGCCGACAAAGACATCAAGAGGCTAGAAGCACGCGAAACCGGTTCGCCTGTGTTGACCTCACTTGACCTCATCAACAACCTTGTCAAGTACAACGCGAGGTTCTTCAGCGATTCTGACATAATCTTGTTGGTCCAGGGAATGTTTGATCTGCGGCATCGACTGGCTTTTGAAGATCCTGAGAGAATCTGTGATGTCCTAGGCACCTTGATCATTTATACCCACATCCCAAAGGAGGCAGTGTTGATTGCTACGAGGACTCTTTGTTTTCTGAGAGAACGAAACGGCCTCGAAGAGAACACAAGCAAGACCTTCTCGTATTTCATGAATACCCATTTGAAGGATGAGACTATCGAGAGTCTTCTTCGCAGGTTCGAAGATGATGATACCTGCCCCATGGAAGCTGCTGGAGCCGCTGCCTTACTCGAGCTGTCGCTTGTAAATGCAACAACACGACATTCGATAGACTTGGACATCATGCGTCTGATGGATGCACTGGCAAGACCTGTATCCGACGAAACTGCCTCGGCGTATGCCAGGCTACGCTTGGAACTGGTCAAAGTTCTTGTTCAAGATGGCGAGATGCAACAGAAGCTACTCGCGGCTCCAGATTGGATACACATACAGGAAGCCATTATACGAAACGCGAAAGCTCCGCTCGAATATCTCACCGTCGGGTTGAACAAAGAGGATGGCACTCTCGAACGTTTCATGAATGACCGCGAAAACAGGAGAGAAACCGTTCGTGCTATCATTTCATGTCTTGAACATCTTGATGGCATCAGTCTTCAGCAGTCGAGGACACTACGGAGAACTGCCCTCTATGTGGCGCCATGGTTGACAGAACAGCAGTCAATGAAGCTGATTTCTGCCTATCAACCATCTTCTTTCCGTATCTCAATTGGCAATTGGCTTGGTGAGATTAAGGAGCTTGCCACTCACTTCATCTTTAACACTGCTTGTCATCTTACACTTCGCCAAAAAGCCTTGAGAGTCATCAAATCCGCGTGGCGCACAGCCCAACAGCTCGGTGAAGAGGAGGCCACCAACACATGTCGCAACTTGATTGTGGATGCTCTCGACAACGAAACAAACTATGCATTCAGAGGCAACTTGGTGCATGTTTTGCTCCATTTCACCGTCGGTGTAAGCGACTCAGTCTTCTATCGGACCTTGGAGGTGTTTGTCAAGTCTGCACGTACTGGCTGTTATCATGAGCTCATTGAAGTACCATTCTTTGCTGAGCCCAAAGTGTCTAAGGAAGCAAGACCCGAGGATGATTCTCGAAACCAGCCACAAGACGAAGAATTGCCATCCATCCTACCTGACGCCGGTTTAGTGGCGTTACTGATGAGAAGCAGTGTTGATCAACTCGAACGATCGCGAAAAGTGTATGATGAGATGCTCCAACTCATTGCAATACCCGAACGGCCCGCTGAAGCCACCGTCATGCTACTCAGAGGCCTATTCCGAATTCGAAGTGATCTAGACCACCGCATCTTCTTCCTTGCGAACTCGGAAGGCGAGAGTCTTGCAAAGGTGCTTCACAGAAACTCTGACTCTCCGTTCTTGCAATCCCGCAGATCTTCACTGCAGTCGGGAGTATCAATCATGCCACCTGTCTGGAAGTATGGTGACATCCACGGGTTGCCCGAGTCTCCTCCAACGACAGTAAGCGCTGTACTCCGGTCAGAGTCAAAACCTGTTGATGGTGTTGACTGTAGTCTTGACATGCGATCCTGGCTCGAGACAGTCATCCAAATGTTGGAGTCTGCGAGCTGTGATTGGGAGGTATACAGCTACATTATCGTTCACGTTGGTCCACAGGTTTCCAACCAGTCATTGTTTGCCGAGAACATCTACGAGATCAGGTTATTGAGAAATCTGGTTTGCAACAAGATACAGTCTCAAGCGATATTCAGACCACCAGAAACATCGAATATACGACAAGGCGACGTGGCTTTGTGCCTGTACCACATTCTCACCACCTGTATTGGATACCATTGGCGCTTCCCCCGAAAGGAGAACGTCGACACTGTCACCACTCTTGTCAAAGGTCTGACATTGTGGGATCGCACAACTATAGCTTGCGTCAACGCGCTAACCTTGAGTTGTTATGAGCTGCCGATATCCTTGAGTCGAGATCTCGTACGTATTGTGGCGCAGATGTCCACTATCGTCACCAAATCAGACTCAGCAATCCACGTACTTGAGTTCTTGGCAGGATTGTCTCGTATCAATGAGCTGGTTAACCAGTTCCATGGTGACGAGATCAAGACAGTGTTCGGTGTATGCTTCAGTTACATTGATTACGCCAGAGGCAAGAAGTTTGATGAACAGAACCGTTCGAGACCAACAGGGCCACCTACTAGAAACTCGTCAGTCGTGGATAGCAATTATCGTCCATCTACCGAAGACATACCACAATACGTCTTTGCGCTCAGTTACCATGTCATCACTTTCTGGTTCCTTGCCCTGAGCAAAGAGGATCAGAAGCGGCACTTCCCATGGATGGAGCAAAGACTGCTATCCCCCGACCAATCTGGACAAGTGCTTGATGAAGCCATCGTCACTGTTGACCATATCTGGCGAGTTACAGAAGGCAAAGATGTCGTGAAACCACTCGCTCTGGAAGTCGGTACTACAAGCGAATCATCAGCATATCCAATTACGCAAACATGGGTTTCAGAGTTTTGTATCCTGACAATAAAGTGCTACCTCGACAACGGACTGGTCGAGATCACCGAACGAAGGAGCTCAGGTACAGATGAGAGCTGTTTTGTCTATGCCACCGACGAACCTCTAACACCAGACATGATTTACCAAGAGCGTTTTGCTTCATCCATCAACGGTAACTTCACGAGCGATTTGGAGGTTGTCATTCTCCCCACCAATGATGCCACTCGTCGTGCACTGGGTATCTTTGACCGCATTTCGCCCATTGACTTTTTCAAAGCTGGTGTCATCTACATTGGCGAGAACCAAACCCACGAGCACGAGATCCTGGCCAACGTCTCTGGCTCCCCAGACTACAATCTCTTCATCTCCGGACTGGGCGAACGTGTTTCCCTCGCCAACAACCGCGAAAATATGGCCGGACTCGACACCAGTGAAGGCATGTTTGACGGCCGGAGCACGTTGAGGCACAGTGACACCATCACCACTCTCAACTACCACGTCACGACCATGATGCCCACGAACCGCGACACTGATCCGCAATGCACGCGCAAGAAATCGCATATCGGCAATGACTACGTCAATATAATTTTCAACAATTCGGGCCTCGAGTTTGACTTTGACACATTTCCGTCTGCATTCAACTACGTCTATATCCTGGTAGTGCCCGAGGCGCGTCAAACATTCATCCAAACCCGCACGAGGCTGCACAATCCTGGCTGGTATGAAGACAGTTGGTTCAAAGTGCGCGTGTTGACGAGGCAAGACTTTCCGGACATTTCTTCAGCAGCGGAGACAGTGGTTGTAAGTGGAGCTGCATTGAGTGCATATGTAAGAAATCTGGCGCTGAATGCCGAGGAGTTCTGTAGGGTTTGGAGTAACAGGGGGATGGGAGAGTTGCCGAGTACGTGGAGGAGTAGATTGCAGCAGATCAGGATGTTGAGGGAGAGAAACGTAGCTAAGAAAGAGTGAGCAAGTGGGGACGAATGAGGCGGTTGCGTAGGATATCTGTATGCTAGTATCGTTTTTGTTTGTGGCGCGCTATTAGTTCATCAACTCCACATGGTTCCAGGTTGCAAGACAAAATGCGAAGAGAGAGATCAAGCAATGGCAGGAATGTCTTCTCTGAGCCTCTACCAGCTATGAGACAAAAGGAAAGATACCTTGACATGATGGCTGTAACGTTCTTCCCGTCGTTGACTGTTGTCATGGTGAGAGACTATCAGGGCTTTCTGAACTGTGCAGCTGCAACATGGAAAAAGCGAACACCTATGCATGCCACGCCTTCCTATCATACAGCTGCTAACAACAGCACTATGCGGTAAATTCTGCTCCTAGCCGCCGTGATGCTAGGAGGGGAAGAGAAAGTGCAATGCATTGCTTTCATCATTATTGTTGTCGAAGTGAGGATTACTGGGACCTCTGGCATAAATAAAGGGGATTTACGAACGACCCGGAGGAAAACCGAACCAGTGGGCTTTCGTAGATGTGAAATACCAACTCCTCGACCCTGCATCGCAGTCATAGAACTGGGAGTAAAAGACGTGTTCCAAGGTTGACTCTTGGTCCCACTCTTTACTAGGTACTTCTCCAGATCGTAGCCAAAAGCAACTCGAAGATACAGGCCGCGGGGTTTCGTCGTCGACATGGTTTTGGTGATAATATGTCTCAGATGTTCCATAACTTGTTGCGTGACAATCGCACGAAGCTCACGTTTGCAATTCAGCCACCATCATGCCATGATAGATTCCTCAAATCTGAGACTCACTCTTACCTAGCGTTAGACTGTGCTTCTCTCAACAGTCTTCATCTTCGAGATGGAGAGGGCTCTCGTGGTCAGAGTCTCTGCTCGCATGCTTTTCTTGTGACTTTTGGGGGAACAATGTTCCTTGTCATACCCAGAGGCGTCTGCGCACTTTTCCGCAACCTGCAAGGTTCGCCTGGAAGTCGTGCAGTTTTGTTCACATTGCAACTGCCTGCGCTAATAACGGAGCCAATGCAGCACGACAAGCAGCCAT
The DNA here is from genome assembly GCA_903853725.1 of Aureobasidium uvarum. NCBI lineage: Eukaryota > Fungi > Ascomycota > Dothideomycetes > Dothideales > Saccotheciaceae > Aureobasidium > Aureobasidium uvarum. The sequence goes on from CAINUL010000015.1 coordinate 2,007,479, forward strand.
GTTTTCACTTTCTTCCTCTGTCAGGGCATTGCAGGAAATGCGCCATCGTGGTTGCAATCAGTCACCGATAGCGTCCAGTATCGGTACGATACGACTGAAGTGGAAACACCAAGACATGGGTGGTTGTGCGGACGAGGGCAGTACATAATCGCGCAATCAGGTCGCACCAGGAATGCAGGCTCCCGAAACGTAATACCAGATCTCCAGAGCTTTACCTGGTTATGAGGAGTGGTGTTCTGCGGGAGGCTCTGTAGACATCCGTTCCCACATGCAACAGAGCGACGCGATGAGTCGTGTTGCTATGCAAATACTGGACCAGGTGGGTGGACGTAAGTCGTACTCGGTGCCCGGGCCGTCGACGTTCAGCAGTCGATGGGTTATATTTTGTTTGCGAGGTTTCCCGATCCTCTCAAATTGTGCTTCTGTAACCTGAGAAGCTTTACTCTTGGTCAGAAATGAGGGGTTCGAATGTTGTTGGGTAAGGTNGACAGAGTTGACTTGCGATGATGGAGGTGGCAGTTCGAAAGCCGAAGTTGGAATTCAAGCGCCCGACCAACTTCACGGGATCGTGCCTTTGAAATGACACGCAATTACCTACTCCGTAAGCATGTATACAGATTTTTCAGACGACTAGCATCGGTACTAGAGCACGGTAGAGATGAGACCGTNAGTGTCGTACGAATTGCACGCCATAAGTTCAACATCGGCTTTTCGNNTGCACCACAGATNGTGATGTGACTGCGAGAACCCGTACAACTGTCCTTCTTGAGGTTTCCTGCACAGGGATGCTGCATCTCATCCTGCTTGGCACTTGGNGATGCTCCTAAGACTTTGAACGCTTCNGTACGCGGATACAGCGGCNNTCTGGAAGTGAGAGATCATCTTCAACCGACCGGTAGCTCGATGGGCTGGCGGAACGATGGCGTTCTTGCCTGGCATGGTGTGTGCGTGCTTGAGAATGGGCAAGAACGGGATTTTGAGGTGTCGCATGGCATGGCCACGGTCATATATATCTTGAACGAACCTCATAACCCTGTTACCCTTCTTCCGGTGTCACCACTCGTCGGGCCTTCTGTTATTTGCCGCCTTTCAAGGGATTCCTGCATCTCCTCTTTGCTCGCTGTAATCTCATACTGATACATCAGAGCGCCATGGCTGAGGCTCTGACAGTACCTCTTTCTGTCGAAGACGAGAAAGCTCGCAAGTCGTCTCTGGAGAACTCCCAGAATGATTCACTGGAATCGATAGAGAGGATCAGGGAAATTGATCCTGACATTGAAAGAAGAGTCGTATGCAAGTGTGACTGGTGGGTTGTGCCTGCTCCGACAATCATCTTCATGCTTTCTTTCATCGATCGGTAAGTTCGGTCATCTCGACAGGAAACGATTACCTAACGATGGCACNNCAGAGTCAACATCGCAAACGCTAGGATCGAAGGTATGCTGACAGACCTTCACATGGTCAAGCATGACTACAACATTGCTTTGTTCATCGTCTTTATTCCATTCATCCTGTGCGAAACTCCAAGCAACATGATCCTCAAGCGCATCACCCCACGCGTCTGGTTGAGCTTCTTGCTGTTCGGCTGCGGACTCATGGCGATCTGTCAGGGCGTGACGAAGTCCTTCGCTGGCCTGGTAGTCTGCCGTTTTATCCTGGGAATCTTCGAAGCCGGTATCTCTCCTGGAAGCATCCTTCTCATCACCATGTACTACCGTCGTGAAGAGCTGCCTCGCAGGATCAGCTGGTGGTACATGTCAGGTACCATAGCAGGCGCTTTTGGTGGTCTGCTTGCGTACGCTCTGGCAAACATGTAAGTGTCCATGAGCACATTATGTGTGTACACTAATGCCAGTCAGNNGAGTGGAGTCAGAGGATATGGCGGATGGAGATGGCGAGTCAAGTCGTCCTCTGATGTTCGAGGGGAATTCTAACAGGTTGCATAGNNGATCTTCATCATCGAAGGATGTGTCACTGTGGTCATGAGCATCGTCATGTACTGGTGGCTTGCAGACTGGCCGGCAGACTGTCGCTTTTTGACTCCGGATGAGCACAAAGTACTGATGTGGCGACTGACGGATGACAGTGAGGGCGAAGCCAAGATGGATCGAGTCAACTGGTCCAGATGTGCAAGAGACTGGAAAGTCTGGGTTGCGTGGGTCTTCCTTGTCGTTTCTGGTGTGCAATGGCTGATGATCAAGAACAGAACTGCAATGTACTTTGGTGTTGTAGCACTCAACTACTCGACCAATAATTTCAATCCAACTCTCCTAAAGGAGCTTGGCTATACATCTGCAGCAGCACAGGTCAGTTGTCCTGGATATCCACAATGCAAGCCTAACACAGGTAGNATTCACTCGATTCCTTTGTATGTCGTTGCCAGTGCCTTCTGTCTTGGGTCTTGCTACCTGTCGACATCCATCAACAACAGATTCTGGCCCTTACAATTCGGCGTGCTCCTCGGCAGCGTTGGCTTCATCATTCTTCTGGTCCAGAAATCACCTATAATTGGACCTGGAATTGCATACATGGCGCTCTTCTTCATTACCAGTGCTGGTTACATTGTACAGCCCATGGTCGTGTCGTGGGTCATGAACAATGCATCTGGGCATTACAAGAGGGCGTTTACCTCGGGTACCATGATCGGCTTGGGCAATGCTGGTGGACTGGTATCAAGCAATGTCTTCCTCCAGGAAGAGGCACCATACTACCCGACCGGATACGGGACATCGTTGGCATTGCTGATCCTGACAAGCATCGCGGCAGTAGTGTTCTACCTTGGGCTCAAGAGGGAGAATGCCAAACGAGACGCTGGCAAGCGTGACGACTGGCTTCAGCTGTCGGATGCTGACAATCTTGGGGACGACCATCCCTCTTTTCGCTTCAGTTTCTGAGCATGATGAATGACGTGAACTTTGGAGGTATGAACTTTGTGACTTCTTCTAGAGAAAAGTCTGTCGCAAGGCGTTGATTACGAGACACGATCGGCGTTTTTGGATGAGATTTCCTGGGCGCCAGAGGATAGGTATAGATATTTGTTCCAATTCACCGCATGCTTTCCAATGGCAGTTTTGACACTGGGACAGAATGGCACAATGGAAGAAGAGGCTGGGAGATTGACATCACCACTGGCAGGGTCTGTGCAGAAGCTCATCGACCTCTCTGCGCGTCCCACGCGCTCCTCAAGCTCTCTTCTTTCACCTCAACACGCAATCACTGATTCCAGACGTGAAGAAATCTGAGTTGACATCATCGTGAATATGAAGGAGCGTCAACTGATAGCAGATTCATGATGGTGGTGGACGAAACAGAAGCCTTGAGATTGACCATGTACCGCTGGTTACTTCGGCTGCTTCAAGACTCTGTCTGGCAAGCACGATTGATCTAAAATGTCAATGCTTCGACCTTGTATGTCGGTTCTCGAGGGAATGCGCTTCGGTCTGTCGCTCCTGCCTGCCTCATAAGGTCACGCCCCTCGTTCTGATTGCCGACAGACGCAGCTTCCCGAGTGCCATCAAGTGTGTAACACTCAGTTGTTGGTGCCGACGGGATAAGCGTTTGCGAAAGTGAATCCTTCAAGAGAGAACTGCTGGTTGTCCTCGAGTGCCTACTTGCGTCGAGGACTCACTTTGGTTTGAAGACCCATCATCGTTTGTGAAGATCTATAATGTCAATCGCTGCAACGCATTGTTTGCAGTGCCTTCTCGACTCGACATGACCCTGTTGTTCCTCTGGAAACACTCAAATAATTCGACAACCTCCCACTTGCGCTTTCATCCTTCGACACTTCGCAGTAAGTGGTTTGCATCCGCCGCTATGGCCCCGACTCAACATCCAGCTCTGTGGTCAAATCTTGCCATCCGCGCTCCCGAGGAACCTCACACCAGGGTCCCTCTGATTCAGGGCGTCGCCATTGGCCTCGTCATTCTGGGATTCATCATCTGTACACTGCGCCTCGCCATTCGCCTGAAGAGACGCTCTACGAGTTATGAAGATGGCTTCATTGCAGTCGCCATGGTGAGTCTTTATGTGCGCTTGGATCCGAGTCCTCCACTGACGTTCTTCTTCGAANNGTTGTTTGCGATTCTGGAGAGCGCTGTCGCCTGCTTGGGTACGCTAACGTTCAATCTGACACAAGTATCTTTTCTAATTTTTNNAAAAGCGGCTGCCAATGGCTATGGAGCTCTTATGTCCACTCTTACTGATGAACAGCTTGCCAGAGCTCTTATGGTAACAATCCTCATCTGACTGGTTCGATCATCATACTGACGTTGGCAGTGGTTCTGGTGGGCTCAAGTGTTGTACAAGCTCACAATCTGGCCTACTAAGCTGTCAATCCTCTTTCTCTACCTCCGCGTCTTCGGTGACACACCCACCGTCACGGCTTTCGGGGTCAACTTTCGCAAGTCTGTATACGCACTAATGGTCTTCTCTGCGGTCTTCTGTGTCGTCACGCTCATCGTGAATGTCCTCTCTTGCATTCCCGTCAGCCACTACTGGGACAAGAACTCTCCTGGTCACTGTGGTGTGGATCCCTTCAGCTGGTGGTTGGCACAGTCGCTGCTCAACACCATCTCCGACCTGATAATCCTTGTCATGCCGATGCCTTTGGTCAAGAATTTGCTTCAAATTCCTGCACGTCAGAAGATGGGTCTTTGCTTGGTCTTCTCACTTGGTGGCTTGTAAGACTCTTTCAAATGCCGATACTTGGCTCTGCTGACATGCTTTTCAAGTGTGGTCATTGTGACTATCATGCGCATTACAACCTTCAAGACAGGAGGTCTTGGTGACGATACCACTNNTGTAAGTGACACGTATCTGAGATGCGCAAGCATGACTTGCACTGTTTGCATTAGAGCTGATCACCAAACAGACGACGGTGCCGTTACGCTCTGTTGGACCATAGTCGAAACCAATGTTGCAATCATTTGTGCCTGTCTGCCATTGCTCCGACCGTTCATCGCCCGTATGATTCCTGGGTTCTGCGGCCGCTCTGGCTTGCGCAGCAGCAACAGCTATCCGATGGTTCAGCCTACCACTTCAGATGAATCGCCCAGGAGCAAGCCTCGAAGCAGCCATGTGCCTGAAAGAATGCGCTCTCGTTCTTGGGTCGGTATCGAGACTGTCATAGGTCAAGGTGACGGACAGACCGCATCAGCTGGCATTCACAAGCAGATGGAGGTCGACATTACGACGGAGGCTGTGAGCATCTGTGGTACAGAATCTCTGCTTCATCTCACGTGTCAGGATGATGAAATTACATCTGAGGAAGCCAGAGACTCGGAGTCGTCGAATGAACGCAAGTAGACCATGTCAAGCATGAAAGATATTGGACGGTGGAGAGTTTGCTTTAATTTTAGCAGTAAATGACGACATTAGCCAAATGAATATTTTCGCTTTTAGTCTTCTTGTGCTCTCATCATCGTTTACGATTTCGTGCATACAGACAGATCGTCCCGTTGATGATGGTACACTTTAAGGCGATATCAGGGTCATATGCTCGACAATTGCTGTCGAGGTCGCCCGTGCTGTATCTTCTCAGTCACAGATCGTCTGATTTCCGTTGGTCTCACAAGTACCTTGCAAGACCGAACATGTCCTTCGGATGGTCTAGGTGGTATCCCACTGCTTCGCTGTTCTGTTTTGGCTCAGAATTGTTCACCACGTGTGTTTGAGAACTTTAACCACCCGAACCCTCGAGTGTAAAGGCGAGCTTTTGGGAAAGTATACACGGAACAACATTATCCGCGATGATTTAGCAACGACAACTGATACCACCCTGAAGCGTATACTCCCGGTACCTACATACATGAGAGGCATGTCATGGGTACATAACGAGAAAAACACTACGTTGTTGAAGAGTTATGCTATGGAAGACTGTTGGAAGCATTGTAGAGTGGGTGACCCTGGCATCATGATCATCACTGTGATATGTGGAGAGCAGAGCAACGTGTCTCAAGAGTGTTGGTGACTTGATATGTATGGCATGCAGGACGAAAGGGAAGATTGGGAGACATGCAGCCATACAAGTGCAATGTCGATGATCTGATAGAGAAGAAGGATGGTTAAAAATAGCTGCCAGTTGGCCTCGAAGGTCAGTGGTCGAGGTTGTGCGGGAGCGGAACCCAGGGGGCTTGGCAGCGGGAACGCGTACATTTCCGAAGCTGGGACCTGCGAGCTGTCTCTGGAGGGCAAGGAGGGAGAAAGTAGTGGCCGTTCCATCAGCTCCACGCTGGCATCTTGAAAGGGGTGCATTCTCGCTCTATCTCATCCTTCAGAGACGTTCCTCCTCCTTCTCTTCTTTCTCCCACTCGTTGTAATTCCTTCTTTCTTTTCGTGCATCCGACGACTTTGATTCTTTCCTAGTTGTTGTTGCTTCCTTCTCGTTGCTTGTGCCGACTCGAGCTCAGCTAGCTGGAGTAGGCGCTTCTGAAAAAGCAGGGTCAAGCACAACTGTCCAAACAGTCCGACTTCCACCAAACCGTAACGGCCACGTTTCTTCATCCAACATGGCAGCGACAAATCAAGGATTCGCAACAGGCGCAGACCGCGATGCCGCAGAGTTGAGGAGAAGAGCCGGTGCTCCGGCACAGAATGGCGCTGTCCAACAGCAGCCCATCGTTGATGACAAGAAGAAGCAGCAGGTGAATAAAGCTCTTTGTAGCTCAGTGCGCATCCAGACTGACCTGTAACGCCAGGCTAAGAGCATCGTTAATGTCATCGACGACTTGGAACCCATCTTCGCACCCATCCTCTTCACTGCACTCGCCTTCTTTACCCGTCTATGGAAGATCGGTCTCTCGCCCATTGTCACCTGGGACGAGGCGCATTTCGGCAAGTTCGGATCGCACTACCTGCAACGCGAGTTCTACTTCGATGTTCACCCTCCGCTGGGAAAGATGCTGGTTGGCCTTTCGGGTTATCTGGCTGGATACAACGGTACCTTCGAGTTCAAGTCTGGTGAGACCTACCCCGAGGAGATCAACTACGTCTTTATGCGCCAGTTCAACGCAGCCTTTGGCGCCTTGTGCATTCCCCTGGCCTACTACACGGCAAAGGAGCTCAACTTCCGCAAGACCACGACCTGGTTCGTCACGCTCATGGTTCTGTTCGAGAATTCGTACGCCACCATCAGTCGCTTCATTCTGCTCGACTCCATGCTTCTCTTCTTCACCTTTACCACTGTTCTCTGCTGGGCTCGGTTCCACAGACTGCAAAACCAGTCTTTCTCTGCTCAGTGGCTTCTGTGGCTCTTGCTGAGCGGTCTCTCGATCGGCTGCGTCTGCAGTGTCAAGTGGGTCGGTATGTTCGGAACTGCTTTGGTTGGTCTGTACACCATTGAGGATCTCTGGAACAAGTTCGGCGACCTCAAGATGCCCAAGGTATGCTATAACATCTGGTTGAAACAAGGCAATCCCGCTGACATGACTTTTCAGACTGAGCTCGCAGCTCACCTCGGCTTCCGTGTCGTCGGCCTGATCGTCATCCCCATGATCGTCTACATGTTCTCGTTCTACCTGCACTTCCTGATTCTTGAAAACAGCGGTCCCGGCGATGCCCAGATGAGCTCTCTTTTCCAGGCCAACCTCAAGGGCACCGAAGTCGGAGTCGACAGCCCTCTCGAAATCGCTCTCGGCTCCCGTGCCACCCTCAAGAACATGGGCTATGGTGGTGGTCTCCTGCACTCGCACGTTCAGACCTTCCCTGAAGGCTCGCAGCAACAGCAGATCACTTGCTACCACCACAAGGATGCCAACAACGACTGGTTCTTCTACCCCAACCGTCACGAGCCCGAGTTGGATGCCGAGGCTCCTCTCAAGTATGTCGGAAATGGCGATGTCATTCGTCTGATCCATGCTCAGACTGGTCGCAACCTGCACTCTCACTCAATCGCCGCTCCTGTTACCAAGGCCGACTACGAAGTTTCATGCTACGGCAACACTACCGTTGGTGACACCAAGGATCACTGGGTTGTTGAGGTTGTCAACGACGCTTCTTCGCGCGACTTCTCCAAGATCCGTACCCTGACCACCGCTTTCCGTCTCAGACACGTCGATCTCAACTGCTACCTCCGTGCTGGCAACGTCAACCTGCCTCAGTGGGGTTTCAAGCAGATCGAGACCACTTGTGTCAAGGAGAACCACCCTCGCGATGTCTACACTCACTGGAACGTCGAGTCCCATTGGAACGACAAGCTTCCTGCCGCTGACACCGGAGCATACAAGTCTCCTTTCCTTCGTGACTTCATCCACCTGAACGTTGCCATGATGACCTCAAACAACGCCCTTGTCCCTGACCCCGACAAGCAGGACGATCTGGCCTCCTCTCCCTGGCAGTGGCCCCTTCTCAATGTTGGTCTCCGCATGTGCGGCTGGGATGACCACATTGTCAAGTACTTCCTCCTCGGCAACCCCTTCGTGTACTGGGCCAGTACTGCTTCTCTCCCCGCTTTCGGTCTTCTCGTCGCCTACTACCTAATTCGCTGGCAGCGCGGCTACAACGAGCTGTCGCANAAGGACATCGATCAGATCCACTATGCCGGTATCTACCCCGTCATTGGTTGGGTTCTGCACTACGGACCTTTCATGGCCATGGGACGTGTCACTTACGTTCATCACTACTACCCTGCTCTTTACTTTGCCATCCTCTGCCTTGCTTTCTGCACCGACTGGGTCACAAGCCGTCTTCCTCGCGCTGTTCAATATGGCGTCTACGCTGTTCTCTACACTGTTGTCATTGCTCTGTTCTGGATGTTCAGAGCCATCACGTTCGGTATGGAGGGAAGCCACACCCAATGGGCTCACCTCAAGTGGCTCGACTCATGGCGCATGACCGATTAGAGGACGGCTCGATGAGAAGAGTGGCTTAAAGATGAAGCCTGTGTATCAGGGGAAAAAGAAAAGGAGTACGGAAAACACATCAGTCTCGACACAAGCCAAGTGTGGAGTTTTCAAGGTCGTGTGCTACGCAATAGGCAAGATGGAACATTTTCCTTAGTATAATTTTCCTTTTACAAGTCAAACAGAATATCTTTTCCTTTTTTGCTCCTTAACACTCCCCTCCTCGTCGAAACCGAAGTGTAAAGCGTGACGTATGAGATATATCTCGTGGTGTTCTGAATAGCTCAAGTGTCCAGCATCTTGCCCTCGACATACAGAATACCGACTATCCGCGGGTCTTGTCCGCGTAGCATTAAAAGCCTATTTGCTGCATTGCCCAAATATGGATGGGCTGACCTCCTTGCAACTTCATGTCTCTATGATGTTTCCAACCTGGCGGTCCTGTAGCTATACAAGAGTGTCGCGTGATGAAGGGAAATACTGTACAAGCTTCTACATGAATTCTCGAGGGACGTGATTGTCTGAGACAAAGACGGCGAGCAGATGGTGCAGGATACTCGTTGAAACACAAACGGAAAGCACGGACGAAACGGTTGCGGCCAAAAATGTGGGGAAGGGAGGTCGGCAAGTTTGATGAATGTCGACCCCGTCGCCCTCGACCCTTGTGAGCTGGATGCTGTAAAGAGAGCCCGTGACAGTAGCAGAGACAGCGAGCGATAGGCATCTGGACAGGCCGACCGACTTGACGTGGCAAGAGCGTGGGAAATCAAGAAATAAGAGACCGTCTCGTTCTCAGTGACAATCCGGGCAGTCGCAGTCAGCCGCCTTTGTGCTTCTTTCCCTTTCGACCCGAGATTGGATTCAGAGGCATACGACGCCGCCAATCTTTTTGTTCCTTCCTCGAAAGATTCCATACCTCATTGATACCGCCAAACTCACCTACACGGCCTCTCTGTTCGCTACGGCATCCGTTTGTTGGAGAAGCTTGTCGAGGACGAAGCTCTTTTGGACAGCCACACGACACGGACGGTGCACCTGACATGAACATCTCATACTAGAGCGGTCATGTTTTCTTCGGGCTCGGGTGATGCCAAAGGGCGGCAGACGTCGGGCGGCAAGTCGTCGTTCTTCTCGCGCCGTCACCACAAGGACAAGCACAATGAACACGTGCCCGACAGTCCCTCGCTGCCTTCGGAATGGTCGCAAAACCCTCTACCACCTGTGCCTCCTCCGCACCAACAACACCAATACCACCAGCAGCCTCCTTCATCGTCGCACTCGCACTCGCACTCTTCGCGCCGTTCTGTCGACCATGGCGGCGGCCTCATGACAGCCATCCCCTACGACAGCGTACCGCGAGATACCAGGTCGCCAGTACGTGTCGATTATCTACCAGAGAACAGTTCGCAGCTGCCTGCTCCGCCGCGGCCGCCGCAGCATGCATCGCAATACTCGCTGGCCAGCACGGGCCGAACAAGCTCCTATGAGAACTCAATACACTCGCAATATGACCAATATCCTGCCTCGGATAGGGCCAGCGTACGCTCTAGTCACAGCCATCGCACGTCGATATCCATGCACCCGCAACATTCGCCGTCTTCGTTCCCCAATATGTCGCTCGATTCAACCACCCTCCTCCCCCAACTAGCTCCCTCGTCCACTCGTGGATCTCAACAGAATGGCTTCCTTAGCGCCAACCAGCCTTCAGCCTTCAGTTCTACAGCATCTTTTACTCCTGACGGATTCAATCTACAACGACCGTCCGACGACCGCGTTATCGAGAAGGAATTTTTGGAACTCATGCACAAGCGTGGGTGGAAGAGTTTGCCTGAACAGGCCCGGAGGCAGATGGAAGCATATCCCATAAACAAGAAATGGACTCTGGTACATCAGGACAGATTGGCCGAATGGCAGGGCGAACAAAAGAGACGTGCGCATGCGAGGACAACAATAAATGCGGACACGGGTCTGGGCTTACTGGGCCGTGCCGATGAAGAAGGGAGTCCCGAATGGTATGTTCGCAAAGTCCTCGACAATTCGATCAGCGCAAAGCAGTTGCAAAGTTTGGCCGTCAGTCTGCGTACTCAGCCTATCGGATGGGTAAAGGCATTCGTGGAAGCACAAGGTCAGGTCGCTTTGGCGAATGTGCTCGGCAAGTATAATCGCAAGCAGACCACAGGTCCGCAAAACCCTTCTGTTAACGAAAGAGACTTGGACCGCGAGTACGATATCGTCAAATGTCTGAAGGCGTTGATGAACAACAAGTACGGTGCGGATGATGCTCTTGAACACGCCCCTATCGTTAACGCTCTCGGGGCATCTCTTATTTCACCTCGCCTCAACACCAGGAAACTCGTCAGCGAAGTACTCACTTTTTTGTGTCACTGGGCAGAAGGACGAGGCCATCAAAAGGTTCTTCAAGCTCTGGACTCTCTCAAATCTTCGCAAGGAGAAAATGGCCGCTTCGATGCTTGGATGCGCATTGTCGAGGTCACTGTTGACGGTAGAGGCAAGATGGGTAGCTTGGTTGGAGCTAGTGATGAGGTCCGCAGTGGTGGCATTGGTATGGAGAACCTGCTCATGGAATATGCTGTTGCTTCTCTTTTCCTCGTCAACATGATTGTCGATGCGCCGGAACGAGACCTGCACTTACGATGCCATATCCGTGCCCAGTTCACAGCATGCGGTATCAAGCGTATTCTCAACAAGATGGAGCAATTCCAGTACGATATCATCGACAAGCAAGTTGAGAGATATCGAGCGAACGAGATTATCGACTATGAAGATCTGCTTGAGAAAGAGAACCAGGTCGATGGTCAAGAGCCAGAGCCCCAGGATCTGAGCGACCCTGTGCAGATTGTCCAAGCAATTATGTCCAAGGTGAACGGAAGTCATTCGGCAGATTACTTCGTATCTTCTCTGCAGCATCTGTTGCTCATTAGAGACAATGAGGCCGAGGACAGGCTTCGCATGTTCCAGCTTGTGGACGCCATGTTGAGTTATGTGGCCATGGACAGACGATTGCCCGACATGGACCTCAAGCAGAGTCTCAACTTTACTGTCCAGAGTTTGATGGACAAGCTTTATACAGACTCCGAAGCGCGACAAGCGAGAGACGAAGCCTTGGAAGCTCGCCAAATTGCCGAATCAGCACTGGCAGAGCGTGATGAATTAAGAGCTCAACTCGAGCTTGGTGCCGATGGACTAGTCAAGAAGCTTACACGTCAGCTTGAAGAGCGCGATTCGGTTGTCCAGATCCAACAACGCCAGATCGAGGGCCTCAAAGCAGAACTTGCAGAAGTTCAACGTGTGAGAGCTTTGGAGCTGCAACGCAACGAACTCGAAACCAGAGAGCTATACCTTATGCTGCGTGATGCTCAGGACATTGCAGCTTCTTCGGCAAAGAATGGTAACAAGAGTGGCGCTGCTGTTGATCCGACTCAGATGCAAGGTATCCTGGATCGTGAAAGGCTCATGGACCGTCTGGAAATGCAGCTTGAAAGAGCAAAGACGCAGGCGAAACTCGAAGGTAGAGTTTGGCAGCAAGTCGACCCCTCGGATAAGCTTCGTGAGTTGCGTGAGAAGATGGATGGCCCCGGTGGAACGACTGGTGCAATTCCTGACAGCTTGCCCGACGGCTATATTGGAAGTGTTTCGAGGACACAAAGAGGCGGGATCACTCGCAAACCACTTCCTAGTCAATCTCAGAAAGACAGTGACGAGTCTCAGGACGAAGACGACGAAGAGGCTACCGTTTATGAGAAGCCTCGTATTGTCGAGATGAAGCGACCCAAGATCAGCTCTGCTCATGCTCAAGCTGGTTATCTCAATGACATTGTCAACAAGGTCCGCCGTATCGACGCGAGCGACGACGAAGAAAACGGCACCGTTACTGGATCTACACACTCTAGGAATGTTTCCTCCCAGTCTAGACATGTGTCGTCGCACTCCAGGCATGTTTCCTCACACTCGAGGAACGGTTCCGCTCAGCATGCCAGAAACCCTTCTGCTCAACACGTCAGGAATCCTTCTGCTCAGCTCAAGGCAGATGGCGAGCCCAAATTTGATGGCGCGATGCCNACCCCTCCTCCACCCATGCCTGGCTTTAATGGAGCTTCTGCTCCGCCGCCGCCGCCACCGTCTATGCCCGGTTTCAATGGTGGAGCTCCTCCTCCTCCGCCTCCGATGATGCCAGGCTTCAACGGAGCCGCGCCTCCTCCGCCGCCTCCACCACCAGGTATGGCTGGTTTCTCTTCCGGTGGCCCGCCACCACCACCTATGCCTGGATTCTCCGGCCCGCCACCTCCGCCCCCGCCAGGAATGCCCGGTTTCTCTACTGGGGCCCCTCCTCCGCCTCCACCTATGCCCGGCTCTCCTATGCCTGGATTTGGTGGTCCACCACCTCCCCCTCCACCAGGCATGCCAGGTATGAAGGCAGGAGGACCACCCCTCCGCCTCCCCCCACCAGGAGCACCTCCTATGCCTGGAGCCAGAAGGGGTGGATTCTTGCCCCAAGCTCAGTATGCAGCTACTTCCACTGGTGCAATGGGTGTGGCGAGGCCCAAGAAGAAGCTCAAGGCTTTGCATTGGGAGAAGGTCGATTCCTCCGAGTTTACCATGTGGGCTTCGCATGCACCTACACATGAAGCGAAGGAGGAGAAGTACGCCGAACTTAGCAAGAAGGGTATTCTTGATGAAATCGAGCGTCTCTTCATGGCCAAGGAGATCAAGGCAATTGGCAAGAAGGAGAAGAAGAGCGACAAGAAACAGATCATGCCTAGTAACTTGATGCAGACCTTCCAAATCTCTTTGGCAGTATTCTCGCAACGGCCGTTGGAGGATGTTGTCCGCATGGTTATACACTGCGACAAGGAAGTGTTAGACAGTCCTGTCGTCATGGACTTCTTGCAAAGAGAGGACATGTGTACCATCCCCGACAACACCTCCAAGCTTATGGCACCTTACAGTAGAGACTGGACTGGCCCGGATGCACTGAAATCAGCTAGAGAGCAGGATCCTTCTGAGTTGACTCGCGAGGATCAGATCTACCTTTACACAGCCTTCGAATTGCACCACTACTGGAAGGCCAGAATGAGGGCATTGGCTTTGACCAAGAGCTTCGAGCAAGAATACGACGAGGTCTCGGACAAGCTGAAGATGGTTTGCAACGTTTCAGAATCACTTCGCGACTCTGTCCGCTTGATGCCAGTCTTTGGTCTCATTCTCGACATTGGTAATTACATGAACGACTCCAACAAACAAGCCATTGGTTTCAAGCTTAGTTCGCTCGCCCGTCTTGGTATGGTCAAGGATGATAAGAACGAATCTACCCTGATGGATTATGTTGAGCGTGTCGTACGCAGACAGTATCCCCAATGGGAAGGCTTCACTGAAGACATTGGTGGCGTTGTTGTGGCTGCCAAGTTGAATGTTGATCAGCTGATGGTCGATGCTAAGAAGTATGTTGACAACATCAAGAATGTGCAAATGTCCTTGGATGCTGGTAATCTCAGCGACCCACGCAAGTTCCACCCTGAGGACAGGGTCAGTCAAGTGGTTCAGAGATCAATGAAGGAGGCAAGAAGAAAGGCAGAACAGATGGAGCTGTACCTCGAGGAGATGAAGAGAACGTACAACGACATTATGACCTTCTTTGGCGATGACAACCAAGACGAATCGGCGAGGAGAGAATTCTTTTCCAAGCTGGCCAATTTCGTCAACGAGTATAAGGTGAGCTTGATCGAATATGTCATGACTGCTGAAGTTTTTACTAATGTCTACACCAGNAAATCGCACGAGAAGAACACATCTCAAGAAGAAACACAGCGTCGCAACGAAGTTTCAATGCGTCGCAAGGCACAAGCGAGTCAATCTGCCCTTGAGAAGGCCACTTCAGATCCTGCCGGTCCTCCTTCACCTGCTTCACAGGGCGCCATGGATACATTATTAGAGAAGCTTCGCGCCGCCGCTCCTGCTACTAGAGACACTAGAGATCGCCGACGACGAGCCCGCCTCAATGAACGTCACCAACGCCGTGTGGCTTCTGGTCAGCAGATGCCGGAGATTGTTGGTGTAACATCACCTACAGACGATTCGGCTTTCCTCTCTCCAACTTCTGATATTGCGCCTGAGCGCCCATCAACATCCGACAGCACAACACTGTCTCCTCATGTCGAAGAGCATGACAAAGGTGCCATCAGCGAAGGAGAAGATGTGGCAGATCGAGCAGCTAGTCTTCTACTCGGCCTTCGTGGTAGTACTGGCGATAACGACGAACCGCCTCTTTCCCGCGATAGTGAGAACCTCCGCGTCCGTCGACGTCGTGATCACGCAGATAGCGAACGTGAGCGCCGCCGCCGGAGACGCGCACCGGGCACCAGCACCGCCTCTACTGACGGGCGCCCCCAAACAGGCATCAGCGACGCCAGTGCCGACCATCATGACGACGATACCAAGTCCGAAATTGGCGACACCAGATCAGATGCCGGAAACGGTGATGTTGGAGATGGATTGAAGATCGATCTTCAACTCATGACACCGTTAATGAGTCCGGTGTTGGCTTCTCCACCCATCACTATTGTTAGCCCGCCTTCACCCACCGCCACAGCAGAGAAACGAGATTTCAGCGCGCCGAATGGTAGTCCCAGATTATCATGATCGCAACTAGAAAAGCTAGGAAGGGATTGTGCTTGGGTCTCTAGGTGTTTGGATTGTCTCTTTTGCATACAGCAAGGCCTCCTATTGTAATTTGTGTTTGTCGTTCTTGTTTTATTATCGCACCAATACCTAAGCGCTTTTTGTTTTTGCACCATCCTTTCAGTCTTCAGCATAGTAGGCGTTTTTGAGGGCATGTTGCATCTAGAAAGCAGAGGAAGGAATAGGATAGTAGACGGTGTCCCGTCTTGAGAAGTATCGATTCTCAAGTCTCTCTTTTCTTCGCGCCTTCCATCCATCAGAATTTCCTGTATTGACCCTGTCTGGTCATGGTCACTTGAGTTCCTGATGTGAGATCTTCTTTGGTTTCGCGACAAAGTGTTGCCTGATCTTCAACGTGATTTTGACATTCCCTGTTCAATACGTAAATGCCGTCACTAATCGACCCCAAAATCCTTATCAGCACGGAGAACCATCATGATGCCCTCTTACGATAAGCACCGAACCTTGATTTACGCACCACAGCACCTTCCTCCCAAGCAAGACTGGATTCGAACTACTCCGATATCGTGGCCAATTTCGCTCCGTCTTCCTAACAGGGGCTGCAAAGTGAAGCCATCACGGTAAATCGCGATAGATCTTGGCACTACCGTCCCTCACGTCATCGCTTTCACATGAGCAGAGGTCAACAAATAGTCGCGCATTCCTCTCTTTGATATCAAACCTCTAATCTCGAGCCGAGAGTTGCGATTTTACATTTCTGATTCTACGGACATCGCCTTTAACGATTTCACAAAACGTCAAGAACAGTATGGCAGACGGGATTCATTCTACAGGCCGTGGAGGTATGCTCGTCAACTGCACCATGGTAAAGTGTCGGCGTGGCTAACCACATGTCCAANNAGGCGCTGGCAACATCGGTCGTGATGACACGATGTGAGCAGATATCTCGACAATGCAGGTCGATCCGACTCTGACCAAGACACCACAGNNCTACACCGACGGCAACATCGTGCGTGAAGGCTACGTTGGCGAGTCCTCGAAGCCCGAGTACTCCTCCGGACGTGGAGGCATGTGGATTATACAACAGGAAATACAACAAAACGCAAAGACTGACCGAAAACCANNAGGTGCCGGCAACATTGTCGATTCGCCAAAAGTCAGACCAGTTGGCGACAAGAGCTCTGCCTCCGAAGACGTGATTCCCGAACCAGCCATGCGCAACTCTGCTGGCTACGACAACTTCCACACTGGCGTAAGTGATTTTCCAGAAATCATCTGCAGCACCCGTGTCTGATTGTAACATCTANNGCGTGGTGGTGAAGGAAACATCTACAAGGAAAAATACGGAGGCCACAGCAGCGCACCCGTCCCGGAAAAGGAAGAGAAGCCGCACGAAAAGGAAAGCTTGGGCGACAAGGTCAAGCACCTTTTCGGCAAGAAGGACTAGGTTGCACATTCAGTCGCGGTAATGAGTGATGGATTGCGCAGTGGCAACAAGGCATGAAATAATAGAGATACCCCATGTCTAGGTCGCACAATAGCAGCAATCAGAACGATCACCCGTCAGTCAGCGCACTTTTCCTTCTTTCAGATGTGATCAGGATGACATGCACCAGTGAGCCGTGCCAGTATCGAATCGTTACGATACACTTTGCCTTTCCCGCTCAAAGTCGTCCAAAACACTCTTGGCCACAGCGATTGCCGTATCCGGCAAACCTGGTAACATTAGCATCACGACAGAAGTTGCAATTATCACTCTAGACTCACCAGCAAGTTTTGCAACTTTAAGCGCATGCGAGCTTCTGTTCATACCTTCTCGAAGTTTGTGTACATAGACCCATGAGCCATCCTCTTCTTCTGCAACATCTGTACAGTAACAAGCCAGGCGATCGAAACTTGTCGTCATGTCGACTAGAGAGTGGAAGTGTGTTGCGAACAGTGTGCGGCATTGGGCTGTGTTGTGCAGATGATGCAGACAGGCATATCCCACAGCTACGCCGTCTTCTGGAGTTGTTCCTCTACCGACTTCGTCCATGATGATCTGGTTTACGTGTGAGTCAGTGGCTACATTAGTCTGGATCGATTCCCCACTTACAAACGAGTGCGAAGTGGCTTGATTGAGTATGTCGGCCACCTCGAGCATCTCCACCATGAAGGTCGACTGATGGTTGTACAGGTTGTCCGCAGAGCCTATCTGTAAAAAAAATGTCAGCATCGTCTCTGATATCATACATCTTTCCTGCCGGCTCACTCTGCTGAATATCTTATCCACAAGCCCTATTTCTGCATAATCTGCAGGAACGAAGCAACCAGTCTGTGCTAGAATGGTGATCAGGGCGTTCTGCCTGAGATAGGTACTCTTTCCTGCCATATTAGGCCTGTGAAGCAAGTCAGTATACTGGTCAATGCTTACGAGCGAAACATACCCTGTGATTAACAAGATGCTCTCGTCTCCGCCCACATTACAATTGTTGGCAGTAAATAGCCGACCTTGCTCTTGAAGACCTATGTCTACCATAGGATGGCGACCGCCAACAATCTTGTGTGTTGTGCTACACCCGATTTAGCAGAGAGACGTGTTATGAAGCAGAGTGAACTTACCNNCAGAGTGCAGCACCGGCCTGACTAAGTTTCTTTCTCTTGCCAGAACCGCAGATGAACACCCAACGTCCAACTCGTCAAGGATATTAGCATTACGCCTCAGCTTGACCAGGTTTTCGATCANCCTGGCTTCTTATCAGCACTATTAAGTCAACGCGCTTCTCTCGAGACTTACCCGCTTGCGAAGATCGTTGAGGACCCTTTGCTCCTCGGTGCGGATACGTAGCTTTGCGTCTTCCAATCGTGATCCCAAGTGTGACCAATCTGGAAGGTAAAAGGCTCTAGTATTTTTGGTAGAGCTGACATTTCTTGCATCCGGAATCTCTGCTCGAACATCTTTGCCTTTGACATGACAAAAATGTCCTAGCTGTGGAGTCCACTTAAGTGTTAATGTGTTACNCTGCTGTGTCAGTCTATACACGTCACGTTTTAGATGTCAGGCCATACCTATTTCTGCTCGCAAACGTTCAAAGAGTTGCGCCTTTTCCTGCATAATGTTGTCTAGATTCTGATGCCCTTGTTTCAAGGTTGTGCTGGCACTGGTCGTTGTCAAAAAGATATTCATTCGCTAGAGACCAGTAACATGGACTTACCTCCTGCGCATGATCCAAAACTCTCCGGCATTGAGGTCTGTAATTACTGCAGCCTTCTTAGCACTGGCCTTGCCACGTTTCGTTGATTTGGTCGACGGTTCCTCTGCTTCAACGATCTGTTCTGCAAGTTCTGCAACACCCACCGCTTCTGCCTCTTCGGCGAGATGCTGTTGAGAGAGGCCTTCCTCATCGATTGCCTCCAAGATGCGAGTTGCAAGTTTCGAGGGACCATCCAGATCAAGACGACCTACCAATGCTCTCAATGGCAAAGACGAAGGAGGCGGGTCGATAGCACTTTNTTGAGAGGGTAGATGTGTATTCATCATGTTGACAATATGGTTGACGATCCGTATTGTTTTGGCAAGAGCAAGGAGATCATCGGCATCTCCTTTACCGATTGAGAATCTTTGCAGCAAGCGCAGAACATCCGTTGTTCTTTGTAGCGCAGACATGGTCTCTTCACGCAACTGATCGTGCTCAAGCAGCTCTGAAATCAAGTTCAAGCGGCTGTTGATCTCTGTAAGTGACATGGATGGCGATANCTGTTTGGGGATAACATGGTTAGTACTCGCAGATTACACGAACAAAAGATATGTTGTACCTAGTCTCTGACTTAACAATCTAGCACCGCTCTTGGTCGTTGTTCTTCGGATTGCATGCAGCAGACTGCCTTGAAAGAGTCCGTCACGGAGAGTGGATCTGATCTCCAGAGCTTTCAAGGTCTGCTTGTCGATGCTCATATAATCGCCCTGATTGCGACGGATAGGAGATCTCAAAGAAACATTCAGCTCGAGCAACCTGCCTTTGACATAATCTAATAGCAATGAGCCCGCAAGTACCTCTTGGGTGGAGAAGGAACGCGATTCTTTTCTTGAGACAGGCTTTTCTAGCATAGGAGCCCAATGTTCGGTGGAGGCAAAATTCGGGTCTGGACTGTGGTATGTCACAGCATGTCCCCCATCGCCCAAAAGTCGATCTAGCTGAGTTCGGTCAATTCGTTCAAAGCTAGAATCGAGGACAATCTCGCGGGCTCCTATGCGAGCAATGACGGAGCCGAGAGAGGCTATCTCGGTGCGCTGAGTGAAGAAGTCACCACTTGAGAGGTCTACCCATGTCAGGCCCACGTCTGTCTCGTGCGATATAGAGACAGTGTCTGTTGTGTCAAGATTGGCATGTATGCTTAGTAAGAAGTTGTTTTCGAAAGGGTCCATGAAGGTTTCATCGACCAAGGTGCCGGCGGTAACAATACGGGAGACTTTTCGATTATAGAGGAGACCGCCATTTTTGACCTGGTCAGCAGCAGAATTTCGAAGCTCCTCGCTGATGGCGACGTGTTTGTTTAGTCCTTGGACAAGAGATTTGAGGAAGCGATCCAATTGAGTGTATTGGAAACCTGCCATGGCTATTGGACCAAGGGCAGTCTTCCTCTGTGCTACCTTGAGATTGAGGAGAGGGCCATATTGATCGGCCTGCTCGCCATACAGCTCGTAAAAATTGCCTATACGAGTAAGTACAACACAATCGCTGAATTTGCTGACATTGTTCAGGTGTTGTTGTATGACACGCGGATAGGCTTGAACTTGATCGTCCGGATGTTCTTCGATGGCAGGCAGCGGGGCAGGAGCGAGGGGACCTTGTGGTAGTTCCTGAACTTTGATAGTACTCTCGGTTTTGGCCCCACGAGTAGCATAGTAAGGAGGGTTCGGCCTCCGGGCTGCAAGAGAGTATGCCAGACGAGTCAAGGGCAGACGAGCCCGGCAGAACATTCTCAGAGTCGAAGAACAATCATGTGCAATGTTTGTCGAGCGAGTCAGAAAAAAAGGGTCGCTTGCATGATGTCGGCGGAGAAGGTCGTCGCGATGATGCGGGGCGGACGAGTGTTTGAGCAGCAGTCCACTCTTCGACTCTGCCTGACACCAACACACATATTGCAACATCGACATGGCTCAATTCCCACCCATGAAGAACGACCTTCTGCTGCGCGCTGCGCGTGGTGAGAAGGTCGAGCGCCCGCCCATGTGGGTCATGCGCCAGGCCGGTCGTTACCTGCCCGAGTACCACGAGGCCAAAGGCTCGCACGACTTCTTCGAGTGCTGTCGTTCGCCCGAGATCGCCTCGACCCTGACCCTGCAACCCATTGATCGCTACGCTGGCCTCATCGATGGCTCCATCATCTTCTCCGACATCCTCGTCATCCCTCAGGCCATGGGCATGGAGGTCATCATGGTCGACAAGAAGGGTCCCCATTTCCCCGATCCGCTCATGTCGCCCGACGACAAGCAGTACCAGGAAATCATGGAAAGAGACGTTGATGTCAAGGAGAGTCTGGACTACGTCTACAAGGCCATTACTCTGACCAGACAGAAGCTCGATGGCCGCGTGCCTCTGTACGGCTTCTGTGGCGCTCCATGGACACTGCTCAGCTACATGGTTGAGGGAGGTGGTACCAAGATGTTCAAGCAGGTCAAGACCTGGATCTTCAAGTACCCCGAAGAGAGCAAGAAGTTGCTGCAAAAGATTGCCGAGCTTTGTGTTGAATACCTCGCTCTGCAAGTCGTCGCTGGTGCCCAGGTACACCTCACCCATTCATATAATCTTTTCCTGAGCTAACTGGTTTCGCAGATTGTCCAGGTCTTCGACTCATGGGCTGGCGAACTGTCCCCTACCTCCTTCAAGGAGTTCTCCTTGCCCTACTTGACCTACATCGCAGACCACTTGCCCAACCGTCTCAGAGAGCTCGATCAAGAAGTTGTCCCCATGACAGTCTTCGCCAAGGGTGCGTGGTATGCTCTCGACGACCTCTGTGATACTGCCTACAACGTCATCGGTTTGGACTGGCTGCACTCGCCCAAGGAGGCTTATGCTATTGCTCAGAAGAAGGGCAAGGTTCTTCAAGGAAATGCCGACCCTGGTGTTCTATACGGTGGTAAAGAGGCCATTACCGCAGTCGTCAAAGAGATGGTTGAGGGCTTCGGTGGTGGCAAGCAAGGATGGATCGCCAACCTTGGTCATGGTATGTACAGTATCATTTGTCTCAATTTACATGCTAATAATCCCNNAGGAATCACGCCGTTCGTCAACCCCGATGACCTCAAATTCTTCTTTGAAGAAATCCACAGGCTTTCAGGTAGATGAAGATTCGGCCATTCCAATTCTTTACCGTTGCGAATGATGCTCTANGGAATCCAAGATACAACAAAATCTTCTGCCCTAGAGGCCGCCGAACAAAAGATGCACGACAGGAACATGATGACAAGTGACTGGTGAATCAGGGCTGTGAAGCCTACTGCTCACCAATGTCCTCATTCCTACATCGACGCGTGTCAGGCATGGGGATATGGATATTGGCTGGTTAAGACACTTACCACTCCTCAGGGTGCTCTTTGATAAACT
Organism: Aureobasidium uvarum; assembly: GCA_903853725.1. Taxonomy (NCBI): domain Eukaryota; kingdom Fungi; phylum Ascomycota; class Dothideomycetes; order Dothideales; family Saccotheciaceae; genus Aureobasidium; species Aureobasidium uvarum. Next base: position 2,029,563 of record CAINUL010000015.1, read on the forward strand.
TCTTCATCAAATCTTCACATTCGGCGGAATTGACATTGACAACCTCAATGCCTCTCTGCTTGAGGTAATCTTCGCCACCAACAAAAGTCTTGTTCTCGCCGAGCACAACACGCTTGACCTTGTAGAGGATACAAGCACCGGTGCACATGTCGCAGGGTGAGAGAGTAGTGTACATAGTAGCGCCTTGGTAGGCAGAAGCTGGAAGCCGACCAGCGTTCTCAAGAGCACCGATTTCTGNCCTATTGTGTTTCTCAGCATCATGCAACGTCTCCTGTGAGACTCGAGTACCGACGTGAATCGTGGGAGATCCCTTTTGCATTCTCAGGTTGTGTCCACGGCCCTGGGTAGTCAAGGTCAATGGAGCCGCTGCAATGCGACATATTGAAGACCTACCAANGATCTTGCCATCTGNCCTACAAAGAAGGTACAATCAGCACGGCTATAAAAGTGTCAAGAATAGGTACAGCTCGAGTTGCCGGAGAATGGGTTGAGACTGCCATATTGCTATCTCAGACAGCAGACTGCAAAGCTGGATGACTCTTGAGCTGTACCTTCAATTTGGACATACAGAAACGAGACAAGCACCAATGGGCACACCACCTTCAGAGGCGCCCTTTCTGGCTTCCTCAAGAGCAGCCTGGAATCCAATGTCGCTCTCCATGTTGATATTACGTGTTGGCACTCAAGTAGTTGTTGGAGATGTTGCAACTTGCAAGAAAGAGCAGAACCCCAGACGAGACAGATTTTTGGTTTGACTAGTCGCGGCTCACAAGCCGTCTCTTTAAGCCGATCAGAAATCTATCGATGGACTGGGCTTTTCGATGGCCAGTCGACGTTCCAAAATAAATTCACTGGTCATTGAATTTATTGATTTGTTTGGGTATGAAGTGTCACAGCTACATGTCGTTGCAAAGCTGTAGTCTTGTCTAGCAATACGACACAGTCAAGGCAGATGGCGGAAGTCAGAATTGCCCCAGGTTAGAAGACAGTCACTGCGTACTACTGATATGATGTATCTCATGCTTGTTTGTCTTGTAATTGCTGTCTGAGGCCAAGTGAGAGAGTTAGTGTAGGCGAGTGAGAGGGTTGAGACGGCTTGGCATGCTCGCGGCGTTCGGCAGAAAATCATCGAAGGCTCTAGAAAGACTATCCGAGCCAAATCAATCGCCTTCCCAAGCCTTCCTGTCCCTCTCAGAGCCTGCGCTTACTACGCTTCAACTATAGTCCTTGGCTTCTTATCTGTTGATTTGATACCCCTTTCGGTTTTTTCCTACACTCGCTCTCGTCCCCGCGCCTTTCAGACTATCACAGCGACCTCACCCTATCGCCAACATGGTCAAGGACACGAAATTCTACGAGACTCTGGGCGTCGCTCCTGACGCATCTGAGGCTCAACTCAAGTCGGCATACCGCAAGGGCGCGCTCAAGTTCCANCCCTGGTATGTAGCTGTCTTGTTCAAGCTGGACAACACCCGGCTGACCTGCTCACTAGACAAGAACCCCTCGCCAGAAGCCGCCGAAAAGTTTAAGGAACTGTCACACGCATACGAAGTCCTGTCCGACTCAGAAAAGCGCCAACTTTACGATCAATATGGTGAAGAAGGTCTCGAGCAAGGCGGTATGGGCGGCGGCATGAACGCTGAGGATCTCTTCTCGCAGTTCTTCGGCGGCGGTGGTGGTGGCTTCGGCGGCATGTTCGGTGGTGGCATGGGTCGTGAGACCGGCCCCAAGAAGGCTCGCACCATTCACCACGTCCACAAGGTTTCGCTCGAGGACATGTACAAGGGCAAGATCTCCAAGCTCGCCCTGCAAAAGTCCGTCTTGTGTCCCAAGTGCGACGGTCGTGGCGGCAAGGAGGGTGCTGTCAAGCAGTGCGCAGGCTGCAACGGTCAGGGTATGAAGATGATGATGCGCCAGATGGGTCCTATGATCCAGCGCTTCCAGACTGTTTGCCCCGACTGCAACGGAGAGGGCGAGATTGTCCGCGAGAAGGACCGCTGCAAGCAGTGCCACGGAAAGAAGACCACAGTCGAGCGCAAGGTCCTGCACGTCCACGTCGACAAGGGTGTTCAGAGCGGTACCAAGATCGACTTCCGCGGCGAGGGTGACCAGATGCCTGGCGTCGAGCCCGGTGACGTTCAGTTCGAGATTGAGCAGAAGCCTCACCCTCGCTTCCAGCGCAAGGGTGACGACCTCTTCTTCCAGGCTGAGATTGATCTTTTGACCGCTCTTGCTGGCGGTGCCATCTACGTTGAGCACCTCGACGAGAGATGGCTCACTGTTGAGATCAAGCCCGGCGAGGTTATCTCTCCAGGTATGTTGTCATGATTACGATTTGCTCATCAGCACGCTAACAATCCGAACNNAGGAGAGATCAAGGTCATCAGAGGCCAGGGTATGCCTTCCTACAGACACCACGACTTCGGCAACCTGTACATTCAGTTCGACGTCAAGTTCCCCGATGTCTTGCCCGGCCCTGACGGAGGTGCCATGACCGATGAGCAAAAGGCCGCTCTCGAGAGTGTCTTGCCTCCTCGCTCGCCCCAAAACGTTCCTCCTCCGGATGCCATGACCGAAGACTTCTCGCTCGACAAGGTCGATTCGAACCGCGAGGGCGCCCGCGCACAACGCGCCGCCATGGGCGAAGACGACGACGATGAGATGCACGGTGCAGGTGGTGAGAGAGTCCAGTGTGCCTCTCAGTAAACGACGGTTATGACATGAAACAATGAAGGCCCAGGCAAAGGTGTCTATACCACGGCTCCTGGGGAGCTCCGCCCTTGCGATTTTCCTTTTTCTCTTTATGCTTGTGGGTAGCGTTTGCGGCATTCTATAGAACTGCACGAGATTTCCTCGTCTTCAAGTCCACGATTTCGTTTTTTCCTGTATGCTACGGCGGGCTCTTGTTCCAGTCCAAAAAGGAGGCGTTGGGCGCTGAGCAAGCGGAAGACACGGGCAGGCTAGATTTTTAATTGATCAAAGCACGAGATTGATAATTTATTGCTTCCTCCACTTCTCTTCCTTTCTTCTGCACTGTGACTAATGCCAATACCTACAACTGAACTTGCATGAAGCATGGCAACCGACACCGAGATGTTCGACGTGTCCAGTGATTCACGACCGGACCTAATTAGATGGCTGGCTCCATATATGCCTACATGTATCGCCCTTTATCGGCGCATACAATTCGGACACTTCAAACCCGGCTCCCACCTGTTCAGCTCTATCAACTTTGATAGTCCTGCTCGTGGAACGAGCGTCAGCCGTCCGTGGATAGCCGCATTTGTCGACCGCTCATGTAGACCCGAGACCGAGGTCTGGCTGGCCGCCAGTTGGGAACACGACACGCCAGCGGACGACACATGGCTCCCGTATGCTGATGAGCTTGTCAAATCCATGATCAAGAAGATCAAAGAAGTCGGAGTCGATCCCTCGGAAGCTGAATCTATCGTCAGTTCGGAAAAATCTACAGGTCTCTCCTCGACTATCAACGGCAGTGCGAGTGTTGACAGAGATCACTATCTACAGCACATGCAGAACGAACAAGTTGTCCTGTTTGGTTCTGTACACAGCTCCACACTCAAGATACTAAACAGGCTGGGCTTTGTCGACCCAACTTCCGCCGAAGTATCAAATATACCATATAGGAAGTACCTCTTTGATCTCAGGGACAAGTGAGTGTTTTGAATTCACACTCCAGTGATGTCCTTGCTCACAAGAACANNCAGTGTCGAGTGTCGAAGCCTGCCTGCTGGCTTCGTATACGGCAGGGTCAACCCTAAAGACTATCCGCTGGTCAAGTCACGCACGCAGATTCCTCGACAAGACAGAACTCTAGTCAAGCTCCCCAGTGTTGCGATATATCCTACAGACTCCTCGTCCACTACGCCATCGCCAATCGCCTGGGCTTTCCTCGGACTGGACGCTTCACTCACAACCTTACATGTCGAAACAGCATGCAGAGGTTTTGGACTGGCCAAAAGCCTTAGTCTCAAGTTGTTCTCCGAAGAAATGGAGACATATTGCCAACATAACCCGGCTTCGACGGACTATAACAGTGTTCAAGAAAGATACGCTCACGCAGATGTGGCAATAGATAACAAAGCAAGTCAAGGGGTGTGCGAAAGTTTGGGAGGAAGATGGTATTTTGAAGTGTTTTGGATACGAGTTGTTTTGGTATAGACTGTGTCACGATAGACTGGCACATCGATAAAGCTTTTCACGCCAGATCTCGAATCTGTCATCTCAGTCAGCCTTGTTCAACAAAAGTATTGTGGTAAAGAAGTGAGAGATGATAATGTGCGTCATGAAAAAATTAGAGTGTTGTTGTTGCGTTTTAATCTTCATTGAAGATCTCGGGGTTAAAAATGTATAATCATCCGCGAAGGTGCATGAAGGAGGTGAAAGAAATGGCACTAACCTTTCGACAGAAGATGTTGACAGTGAACAACTTTCACTAACAGTCTGAAGGTACCACAACGATTTGGGGACGAGGTAAGATTTCTGTTTCTAGAAAATCTATGGCAAGCGACACGCTTAGTCGAAGAGACCGAAGCCCATGTCGTCGTCCTCCTCGGACTCTGTAACAAATGTGTTAGCATACTGAATCTTGGGCATGACCGAAGCAGATTGTTCTTACCNCTCCTTCTCAGCCTCCTTCTCGGCGGCAGGGGCGTCACCAGCAGCGGGAGCAGAGCCGGCAGCGGGGGCGGCAGCGGCGTAAGCGTCGGGGTTGGCGATGCGGTCCTTGAGCTCGTGGATGGCGTCCCACTCGTAGTCAATCTCGATGGCGACCGAGATGGCGTTCTTGTAGGAGTTGACCAGCGAGTGCATGACCGAAGGAAGGGTGGGGTAGTTGACAGCCAGGGAGATGGTGGCAATGGTGGTGATGGCGCTGGTGAAGGCCTTGAGGAGCTGGCTCTCCTCAATGTCGAGGACGCTGGCATCGAAGGTCTGGCCCTGGTCGTAGATCTGAGCAATGCCCATACCGTAGGTGAAGGGCGAGATGTTCAGCATGTTGAGCAGGGTGGCCTCGGAGGCACCGACCTTGGAGCCGGCCTCGACGAGCTTCAAGTCAGTGGTAATTTCAATGGTACCACGGGCAATCTTGGTGGGGACACCGAGAGCCTGGAAGAACGAGGTCTTTCCGGGCTCCATACCAGTGTTACCAGCGGGGACGAAAACGTCGGCGGGGGCGACGGCACCGGCACGAGCAGGGGCGGCGACGCGGTTGGAGAGAATCTTCTCACGGGTGTCCTTGAGGTCGGAGTTGGTGAAGATGAAACCAACGTTACCTGTGAGCGCAGCGGGTTAGCCGGGCGCATCTCTGCGAGTGCGCAATTGCGCCAGGCGCACAAACTCACCCTTGACGTGAGGAAGGAGACGCTCGTACTCGGGAGCCTCGGTGATGAAGCCCTTGAGAGCACGGCGAACCATGGTGTTCTTGCCCATCAGGACGACCGAGTCGCCACGGAGAGCGTGACGGATCTCGTGCATCTGCTGGGACGAGACATTGTCGACGGTGACGATGAAGATGGACTTGTAAGTCTCAAGAAGAGACTTCAGCTTGTCGAAGTAGACGGCCTTGGTTGCTGACTTGCCCCCATTTCTGCTATCTTGCGATGAGTTAGGGATGTTTCAGGCGAAGTCTGGAAAATGTCCCTTAGATGGTTGTTGTAGAGGTTCAAAGGCTCTTCGAATATTGAGCTTTTGCCAGACCGCGAGCGAATTTGCGCTTGTGGGTGTCGGCCTTGGCGTCGCCAACTTCCGCCCTGTCCGATCCGGAAGCATCGACCATGGCTTTTTCTGGGCCAGCATTCTGCATGCTCGAGCGAATGTCATCTGCTCCCATTCACTTTTGTCTGGTCGCCGATCTCAATCATGAATCACCCTTACCAGATCACAGCTCTGTGCAATTCTCAGACTTTTGCGCCTGAGGGTCTGTTGTTGGCCGCCTATGGTGCCAAAATCGTCTCTGTAAAACTTGCAGATGGTTCAGTTGTCTCTCAGTGGCCAGAGCAAAAGGACAGCAGCTCGGTGAGTATTCCATCATGGGCACCCCCGCAGTGGCATGACTGATTGGAGACCATAGTCAGCTCCAGCCCGCTGAACGCCTGCTGAATCAACTTTTAGGTCGAAGCCGCTTCGGATGGTGGTCCTCCGGGCAAGAAGCGCAAACTTGAGTCCGAGGCGGCAGCTGCTCCGAATGTCATCAAACTAGCAGTCGCTGCCGATAATCAACACATTGTTGCTGTGACCGACGACAAGTCTGTCAGAGTCCTCGAGGTGACTGAGAGTGGTAAGCTGAATGAATTGAGCGAAAGGTAGGGAAACGAAAGTTCCTTTTTCTCGAGTCTCCAATTGACTTTGAAGNNAAGAAACATGCCCAAACGTCCTTGTGCGGTTTTGGTAACTCCAGACAATCAAACCATCCTGTGCGGTGACAAGTTTGGAGATGTGTACTCCCTACCTTTGTTCCCATCTGCCATGGTAGACAAGGTCGAAGAGAGCTCCAAGGTAGAGACCAAGGACGATGCGGGTCCCAAGAAGTACGTCCCTGCGGCTACTACTTTGACTGTTCATTCTGGCCGCAACCGAAGGGCCCTGGAGAATCAGATGAAGCAGAAGGATCTGCAGGCCAAAGCCAGAGAGGGACCTAAATTCGAGTATCAACTCCTTCTGGGACATGTCTCCATGCTGACAGATGTCCAATTTGCGACTGAGGAGGTCGATGGCAAAACTCGTGGCTACATCATCACAGCCGACAGAGACGAACACATCCGAATCTCTCGGGGTCCTCCTCAAGCACATATTATTGAGGGCTTCTGCCTCGGACACAGGGACTTCATCAGTAAGATCTGCCTAATGCCTGGTACGGATCTCCTGGTAAGTGGCGGTGGGGACGATTGGCTGGGAATGTGGGACTGGCGAACCGGCAACCTCAGAGAAAAGTGTGACATGAGATCTGCTCTTTCTGCTCTCTTCTCTTCTCAATCCTCCGCCATCACATTCGGACCTGAAAGCTCAATCGCAGTGTCCGGACTTTGGACTGTACCTGCTGGTACGGACAACAGGGAAACTGCAATTTTGGTCGCTTGTGAGAAGCTGCCATGTCTTTTGGTGTCACAACAGGGCTCAGCCTCCCGCATGGTTGCTATTTCTCTACCAGGAGTGCCCTTGGATGTTACCGTGGTTGGCGGCACTGTCCTTGTCTCTTTGGATGCCACAGAGGTACGTCAATTTCCCAGTAGTCGATTGACTTCGCGATCTAATCAGGCAAAGGCATCGACTCCGCGACTCCAGGCTTACCGAGTACGCAACACCGGATCCGAGACAAACTTAGAGCTCGACGAGGGATTCAGTGCAAAACTGCATGCTGCTAACCACCTCATGCTTCCTGCGCCAGAGCGGAAGCAACTTGACAACTTGCTGTATGGAATTGAGAACCTGAGAAAGAGGGGCGCTCCAGAGGAAGCACAAGACACTGCAGCAGAACAGGCAACCGATGGCGCCACTAGCGAGTTACCAGAGGACGCTCCGATGGAGGAATAGACGTCATGTGGGAGTAGCTGTTGTTTATATCAGATAAGATTTATGGTGGCACATCAAGCCCGCCGAGGCACGTGGGAAGCGGGCCGACCGAGTGTCTGCCGAAGAACGATTTTCTGAGATTACGAATGTTCAAAGCGCCCGGCCTCTAGAAGATAAAATCATATCCACGGAACCAGCCGTACCCGGATGGTCTGAGTAGAGCATTGCTAAGCAAGTCTAGCCATCTTATATACAATCGAACCTCTTCCGCAAAGCAATCACAAATCACCGTCAAAGTGTTCGCCTCGACTCTCCGCCGTGTAGGCATTACTCCTTTCCGCGCCTCTCTCGCTCTCCCCTTTGCATCTCTCCCCTTCGTAGCACGCGAAGCCAGCGCACTCGCTCCCCCCTCCAGCCCGCAACATGCACTCCAAAGTTGTCATCATCGGCTCAGGCCCCGCCGGCCACACCGCCGCCATCTATGCCGCTCGTGCAGACCTGCAGCCTGTCTTGTACGAGGGTTTCCTCGCTCTCGGAATTGCAGCTGGTGGCCAGTTGACCACCACTGACGAGGTCGAGAACTTCCCTGGCTTCATGAACATCCAGGGTGCCACCTTGATGGTGAGTCGCACTCGAATCTCTGCTCACTGTGGACAGCCTTCTAACCAGTACTCANNGGACAACATGCGCGCACAATCCGAGGCTTGCGGTACTCAAATCGTTACCCAGACTGTTGGAAAGGTCGACTTCTCCCAGAGACCCTTCAAGTTCTGGCTCCACCCCCTGGGCGACGACGAGAACCTCGAGGAAGAGACACACACTGCCGACAGTATTATCATTGCAACCGGTGCTAAGGCAAGAAGATTGGACCTTCCTGGAGAGGAGCAATACTGGGGTAACGGCGTCAGTGCATGCGCTGTGTGCGACGGTTCGCTTCCCATCTTCAGACAAAAGCCTTTGGTTGTCATCGGAGGTGGTGATTCGGCGGTTGAGGAGGCCATCTACCTCACCAAGAAGGCTTCCAAGGTCACCGTGCTCGTCCGCAAGGACCAGCTCCGTGCTAGCAAGGCCAACGCCCGTAGACTGAGCACCAACCCCAAGGTCGAGATCAAGTACAACACCGTTGCTACCCAGATCACTGGCGAGGACAAGCCCCGTGGTCTCATGACGGGCCTTACCATCAAGAACATCAAGTCCGGAGAGGAAGAGAGCATTGAGGCCAACGGTCTCTTCTACGCTGTTGGTCACGAGCCTGCCACTACCCTCTTCAAGGGTCAATTGAAGATGGACGAGGACGGTTACCTAATCACCGAGCCCGGAACCACACACACCAACGTCGAGGGCATCTTTGCCGCAGGAGATGTTCAGGACAAGAAGTATCGCCAAGCAATCACCAGTGCAGGTATGTATCGTGAAACAACTAGTGCAGCGCCGTCGCTAACGACTGCATCAGGTTCTGGCTGCATCGCAGCTCTCGAGGCCGAGAAGTTCCTCGCCGAGACCGATGCCGACGTCGAGAAGTCGATCGAGAACCAGGAGGTCAAGAAAAGTCAGACCGACAGCGATGTTCCCGAATACAAACAAAACCCTCTGCTTTAAGCTGGGCATGCCTCAAGTCCGATGTGGTGTTTGTAAAAAGATAGATTTCAATTTTTCGAAGACCTAGTACGATTTGTATAGAACCTAGGCTTATGAGCTCACCATTTGAACTCCGTAACATCCCTCAGTTTGCATACTCGGGCGAGAGGGTATAGCGCGATTCGACAAAGCAAGAAAGCAACAACGCGAGAACAACCTCATGCTCTTCCCTTCAATATGACGCAAAAAGCAGATCCGAGCCAGGGGACTCATCATCACACGCACAGCGAACTCCGGAACAAAGAAGGGTACATGCATACTTCCTGAGCTGACAGTAGCGTGTCGGAGGAGCTCAACCATTGAGCATAGAAAGGGCCTTACGAAATGCCTCGACGACTTGCACATCTGCAATCCAAGTCGTTAGGAATACTCCCAAAAACAATTCCCTGGCTAGATCTTACANGTGTGTTCTGCGCTCTTCGAGCTCATTTTCCTTCTTCTTGACAAGGGTGCTTTGTGTTCTCANGACTAGAAGGTGAAGGATTAGGCCGATGTCATGTCTCGCTCGTAGAAAAATATACCGTTGGTGGCTTCTTTTCTGTTCGTGACCGGAAATGGTTTCTGCCCAGACGGCAAAGAACTGCGACAAAGAAGCGAAATCTTGAAGGTGGGCGTCTTCTTCTGCCTTGCAGTCGGCCATTGCGGCGAGGTAGTCCATCTCTAGTGCTTGCCAATCGAATGGTTCCATGTGATCCTTAGGATCAATGACATCCTCCTCATCGTGCTCGTCTGGTGCAGGATTGTTCTGGTCGTGGGGAGTGGTGTTGCCAGATTCCATGTTGTAATGTGTAAAAAGCTGTGTGTTTTCACGAGCATATATCAAGGTGTTGGAAACTTTGGTGATAGGCAAGCACAGATGACGCGACGCGTGACTGTTGTAAATGGGTCAGCAGTCAACAAGGGTTGGTCTCCTCCAGAACACAACCAACAGACCAATTTTTAGAGCTTTGATGATCACTTGCAGACTCAAGTTCTAGAGCTGCCTGGGATCCACAAACTTGTACGTTTCCAAAATATCGATTGAGTGCTCTGCTAAATTGTTAGGGGGCTTCATTACCAGGCTCTGACGTGCGCGTGGAGGCGTCACTGCCATCCATGAACCACTCCAATATTTCCACCTGCACTTGTGACTTGGGATCTGGGTGCTATGCGAACGAGCACGCTTCAGAACGCTTCATGTCTGTGTGAAGCCATAAAGTTTTGATAACAGTAGCCGCCAGAGACTCTCACAACCTTGTCTACAATACCATCCGAGAAAACAAAGGGATCAACCGATGCACGAGTGGTAACTACACAACCATCGGCCAAGCGATGGAATGCCCTGTATGCTCTACAGTGTTCCCTTCTCGTGGACAACCGACATGCGTCTCGTGTGCCCGAGCGCTTGTGTACAAGGCTCGCCTGGACAGATTGGCAGATCTGCTGAACATCGAGGCCTTTCGCAAACAAGTAAACTCTGTCATCTCGCCACGCTCAGATCTCACGGTGTCTCTATCATCTTCCGGCCCGGAGGTGGTAGAGATCACGGAGAGTGCCAAAAAGCATGCTCATATCCAGGTTCTGCAAGAAATCCAGGTTATCCGCTCGCGCTGCACCATTATCAATGAGCAGGCCGACCTACTCAGACAGCAGGTAGAACAAGCTCGTAGAGAAAAGAGCTCACGCCACCTCGATATCAAACGGCGACATGCCGAGATAATACGCGAGAGGGCCGAGATGACCAGCCGTGTGCCTCAGTTGCTCGAACCACTGCATGCAACTATTCGCCGGAGTCAGCGACGACTCGACAAGGTACAAGCACGCACGCTCGAGGGTAGAACCAAACTATGTCAAGAGACGGCAAGGCTGGCGGGATTGCAGCAGAAACGACGACGTATGCCAGATGGTAGCATCGTGCACGACTATACCATCGGGAGCATCTCCATCGTTGACCTGCGCCATCTCAATTCTGCACAACCTCAACTTATCAATGCCTCGCTCGCCAACATATGCCGCCTGTTGGTTACATGTTGTCACTATCTTTCTGTCCGCCTTCCGGCTGAGATCACTCCTCCTCATGCAAGCTATCCTCATCCCACTATCTTCTCTTTGCAGTCTTCGTATCAAGGCTTTCAGCTTCCTTTCCCGGGCTCTTCATCGACTTCATCATCATCGCGTACCTTGGACCACCGCACATTGCCCAAACCACGTCTCCTCCATCTGGACCGTCCATTAGTCGTTCTTGCCAAGGAGGATGCCGCTAGATACAACCTTTTCATTGAAGGTATCTCATTACTGGCCTGGAACGTCGCATGGCTCTGCACTTCTCAGGGTCTCAATCTCTCTAGCGCACATCAAGCTGTTTGTCCCATGGGCATGAACCTCTTCACACTGTTCCGCGAACATACCAGTAGAGACTCGACTCCTCAATCAACCAACCCAGATCAAGCCACGCACAACAACCAGCCGTTTGGTCAATTCTCTCATGCTAGCGCACGTCAAGTTCCTGTTTCGGCCGAAGGTCTGGATGCAATGCGAAGTTGGCGAGCTGCGTCNTTTGCTCGATTCCTTGACAAGATTAAGCAGATTCTTCTACAAGACATGTCGGGCGCAGAGTGGGAAGTAATATCTGGAGACGACTTCGAACAAGAGGAGGCGGTGCTCGTGGGTGGGTCCAGAGGTTCTCGTGCAGCTGCTTCGGTCGGCTCATCTTCGACAAAGCGAGTCGTTGAGTCTGAGGACGTGCTTGGAGAAGATGGCAATAAAGGGTACCTGAAGTTGAAGAGCCGCACAGGAGATGGTGGCCGATTATAAGATGACCACTCACACGAAAGCGAATTTCACAGGATCGCATGGATTGGCCACAAGACAGTTTCGATCACGAGCCTCAGAACCCATTATCCATCTGCAGCATGTAACTTGCTCGATCCAATCCGGATATATCCACAGCGGATTGATATTGAGAGTGCGTTGAGCAGGATCAGGAAAGGATTTGTATGAATATAAATATAGCAATTTCTTTGTTGTTGTAGCTATCTTGAACTGTGGTTCGTTTCGTCGTGTTTCATCTGTTTACATGAATTTGCTCATGAGGCCCATAAGACCACCGCCGCTGCTGTTACCGCCACCGCCCTGGCTCTTCATGTACATCTTGAGGGCCATCTGAGCAGCAGATGAGACAGCATCCTGCTTTGAAGCTTGCTGGTGCACGTTGCCTTGGGAGCTTTGCTGGTCTGAAGAAGAGTTAGCAGGATCTCTTCCAAGCCACGTTTAGTATACATACCGAAAAGCTTAGCAGCTTGGGACATGGCAAGACCGATAAAGTCGTTCTGGCTCTTGGGTCCGTTTCCAGACGAGCTGCCTCCCTGGTTGAACATCTTGAGAGCCTGCATAGCGGCGGCCGAGCCCATGCTGCCAGAGCTGGCTGGGTGAGGCTGACCAGCTCCACCGTAGAATTGCTGGTGCTGTCTGATGGCATCATCTTCATCAACGTCTTCCTGCTGTGCCTTGTGACCTGAGAGCATGCCAAGGGCAGCGCTGAACAGGTTCGAATCGCCGGAGTTGCCAGCATGCTGGGCTGCGGTGTGAGCTGCAGACGAGTAGTCGTCGGATCCACCAGGCACGCCGCCATAGGAGGTACCACTCGAGTGTACCTGGCCACCGGTGCCGCCGCCGTAACCTCCATCGTTGCGGCCGTTGTAGCGATCGCCGTCGTCGTTACCCGAGCCATATCTGCTTTCGGGGTTGTTGGAGTGGACTCTGTCGCCGGGGCCGCCATATCCTTCCTGTCCTCTTCCGTAGCCTCCAGGTCCGGCGACCGAGCTAAGTGGTAAAGTCAGTCGTGGTCTAGTCATTCGAGGAAGTGATGGATACGAACCCGTAGCCTGATTGTGCGTGGTTTCTCAGCTCGTCTCTGCGCTGATCATAGCCAGAGTCCTCGTCGCGACGGTTCTGGCCGCCATATTCGGAGTTTCCTTGACCGTAGCCATCGTTCTGACCGCCGTGTCTTTGTCCACCGAATTCTCCTTGAGAGTTGCCATACTCCTGACGACCGCCACCGCCGTACCCACCTCTGTTGTTGTTGTTGTTGTTGTTGTTGTTGTTGTTGTTGTTGCCGCCATACTCATCACGGCCACCGTAGTTGCCTTCGTTACGGCCGGAGTAGTTGCCGTCGTCACCACCGTAGCGATCGTTTCCGTATGACATGATTGAGGTGCTGCAAGACGTGTGGTCAGCTCGACTCTCCTCAATCTAGAGCTCAGTTTGTATACATACCTTGTGTATGTACTGGTTTTTCCTTACTGCAGGTTCGATCAAAGGTTTGAGTTTGTAGGGATGGAAAGAGGGAACCTTGGAGTGCTTGGATCCTACGAGCTTGCTTCACGTTCTATGATGTCAAGAGCGGGGCTCCAGCTCAGGCCAACACCGTCATGCTAGTGGTACGACCCTGTCCCCAACTATACCAGCACCTCGATTTTCTCTTTACATCACTCATGGTCATTCACTTATGCGTGATGGGTGACTTGACCTGATAGATTAGCCGAGTCGTTTGCCAGAGCCAGCTCTCCATGTCTTCGCGAAATTTGATATTACTTAGCACAGGCGTTTCACATTTCGCAGAGACCGAAACTTCTACACCACGTCAACCTATCAGCTCAGCACTTTTGGACTCAAAACTTATACAACACTTTGCACAACAGCTCGCTCTTCACCGGTTTGTTCTTAGTTCCACGACCAGCGACCCAACCACAATTAATCTGCCCCAAAAAGATGGCAACACCGGCATCGCCCAACCCTGTAGTATTCTTCGACATCACCCTTGGCGGCGAGCCCTTGGGTCGAGTCAAGATGGAGCTCTTCCAAGATGTCGTGCCAAAGACTGCCGAGAACTTCCGCCAATACTGCACGGGTGAGACAAAGAACCACCTAGGACATCCCCAAGGCTACAAGGGATGCAAGTTCCACCGCGTGGTGAGTATCGCGATACTCCGACATGAGCATGCAAAAGACTGACAGACGAAAAGNATCCCGAATTTCATGATCCAAGGAGGCGACTTCCTCAATGGCGATGGCACTGGCTCTGCTTCGATCTACGGTACCAAGGCCTTTGCTGACGAGAACTTCAACCTGAGACACGACGTTGCTGGCTTGCTCTCCATGGCCGTGAGTCTTGCGTGTTGCCAATACATACATACATACATACAAAAGACTAACGTGAATCGCTACTAGAACTCTGGTCCAAACACAAATGGCTGCCAGTTCTTCATTACCACTGTACCGCTGCCCCATCTAAACAACAAGCATGTAGTCTTTGGAAAGATTGTTGACGGCATGGATGTCGTACGAAAGATCGAGAACGTCAGGACCAACGTGACAGACAAGCCCATTCAAGACGTCGCTATCGCTCAATGCGGAGAGATGTAGGCCGAAGAGTTGTCACAAGTCTATAAGTTAGATAGGCGCAGGGGTCACAATAGGTCTGTAAAACCAAGACAAGATTGAGATCAGAGATGCAAATAGCTTGGATAATGCAACCATAAAATTTCGAGGCAAATGAGAAAACGCCCAAACCGAGGCGCCTGAAAACCCCATAAGTCCCAACCAACCATCGCCGTAACCCTATCGCTTACCCGGATCTCTGGCCAAGAATAAACACCAATCCCTAGACCCGAACCGTCGCTGTTATACCGGAGGGATCCAGATACATCCCGCTCCAAAAAGACAAAGACCAATAGGATGTTTCACCTTTCCGCAAAACTATCTTGAAGTTCCAGCTTCAAGATCGCTTGGTGTAGTAGTTGTATTGTTGCCCTGCGTCGAACCATTTCCGCGTCGAAGAGGGTTCGAAAAACGGGTCAATCCACTGAACCAACCACCTTGAGTCTCACGTGCGTTGCCGGGGTCCGGACCTCTTTGCACGACTTGTGGGAAGCCATGCTGGTCGGTGTGAGATTCGGCTACCAGGAATCTCGGACCACCCAGCATCATGCGCCTCCTGCCCGTGGTACCTGATCTACGAGCACCAATCCAAGCAGCGGCAGGGCTTGAGGGTAAACGCATGCCGCGCTCCCTACGACCAGTTTCGTCGACATCATCTGCACCACGAGGCTTTGGAACATAGTAGTCGGCCTTGCACAGGGGGCAGCATGCACGACGAGAGGTGAGCCATGGGTCGAGACAGGCTGCATGGAAAGCGTGACCACAAGTGAGACCGCGAACGTCGTCATCATCTTCGAGGTTATCCAGACAGATGGCGCAAGTGTCTCCNNCAGGGGGCGCAACCATTTCAGGTGGCGCGGCAGTACGGATGGGGTCGTCTTCGTCGTCAGACTCGTGGTCATGTTCGTGTATAGAGGACGCAACGGTCTCTGTCTTTTCCAATGGCACTTTGTCATAAGTAGTGATGGGGGCAGTCGACGAGGCAGCGGTAATGGTGGTGGCATGGTATTGTTGGGCAATTTCTAGAGTGGTACGAGGAGATTGAGGTGGGTCTTGCAGGGTTGGCGGATCGGAGTGTCGAATGCTTGGAGCGCGACTCGGGGCAGCGCTGACACCGCCGGCGGCAGGCAGTCCATGGGCCTCGCGTGAGGCTCTCCAGACCTTGTACTTTGCAAGAGGGAAGCGCTCGTTCACATCGTCCATGGTCATGAGCTTCTTTTCCTTGCGACGCCTGTGAGGGCGAGGCATGGCCATGAGGTCAATGGGGTTGCCATCTTCGCCGAGAGCGCGCTGGCGGTTGCGCTGGTTGTAGCGGAAGCAGTACTTCACACCGACAATAATCCTNNGGAGGCAGGGGTCAGGAACGGGGGCTAGGCATGAAAGNNACGAGAGTACATATATACCATAAGTTGGTGAAGACGACACCGAACCCAAGGGCGACAAAGAACAGAAGCGGTGAGCTGGTTGGACCGCTGCCTCCATTCGAAGAGCCGGTGCTGGTCGCCGAGGGAGAGACGGCGCTCGGCGCAGTAGACGTCGTGGCAGACATTGGAATCTTGTCGCTAAACCGGCATACCACTGCTCACTGACAAGCCTGACCAGGTGACGACCGTGGTTGTTTAGCAGAAGGATGAGTGGCGTAGTCGTGAGAGCGATAAGAGGGCGTCGACGGCAGGCGGAAAGAAACGGCTCGTGTGTTGCGCTTGTTCCAGAGAGCAATGGCTTCGAACGACGACAAAAACAACACGCAGCCGCGAGAATCTGCTTGTGAGACGACGAGTTGGAACGCCTGGTGAAGAGCAATATCTTGTTCTTGTCGACTTCGGTTTGCGACACGGACTCCTCATCTTTAGAGGTACCTAGTAGATCACTCATTTGTCACCATCATACATCCCCCGATTCTCCGATCCTACCTAATTAGTCGTTCTGGCCGAGCGATCCCTGGTCTTTGCTTTGCTCTCACTGTCTTCCATCGATGTTTCTTCACACGAACATCAACTGCCTGCTTCACTGCGCAACGAGGACGAAGATGAGTCGTCTTCCGACCTGATGTTCTTACAGACGTACTTTGCACACGTTATCCGGTCTGAGACATGTTTAAAACCATGTGTCTCTCATGCTTTTGAATTCTAAGCCCATGCACCAACCAACGCCATTAGTAGACTTCCAGCAACCACAGCACCGCAAGCCTCAAGTCGTTTTCGCCCTTTGAGCATCACGTAACTCTCGTCGCTCAAAAAGTCCTCTGCCAACAATTCAACCAATCCAGCGAACAACAACAACCCACTGCTGATCGCATTCATGATTCCTACCATGAGTAGACCTGTTTGGCTGAATGGGTCGTAGAGATTGTGTACCATAAGTCCGATGGCCTGTCCTATGGGTGTAGTCGCTCCATAGGCCAGTGCCATCAGCCACGGCCGTGGTGATCGCTTCGGAAATATTGTGATAGCGGCAATGCGGGAACCCAGAGCCAGCCCTTCAAAGGTTTGATGGAATGAGATGGCTACGAGCAAGACGATGAATGATGTGCCTGTCGCCACAGATACAGCCATGCCTATGAAGACACTGTGAAAGAGGATACCAGCTTCCAGGAGTANGCATTGTAGCAGCATCTTTTGTTGCTGCTGTTGTTCGGACGGCGAGTCAGCGCGCTCCAGACTCGGCTCGGCGACATGCCCGTGGCTATGTCCATTACCAATGCCATTGCCATTGATGTGAGGATCCAATTCATCCAAATCAAGATCCGAGTTGCTGCCTGTGTCATCTAGACTGGCACGACCCTTGTGAGCCAGGGGTTCCGTATCTTCGTAATTCCCGTTCTCTTGCCACGGCGAAGTGTTTTGCAAGGCCATGTCCTCAGTACTATCTTCCTCGGCTCCTATCTTCCCCTGACTGAATGGCCGGTAACTATCACTCCGTCGGTGCAGAGGTCTTGAGAAGCCCTCGCGATTACTGCTTCTCAAAGGGGCCATGTCTTCGTATTGCTCTCTGGGGGTCACGTAGTCGCTCGAGTGAGAATGTCCAGCTCCTTTGGTAGCAAAGAACATCTCTACGCCCACAACCACCATGACTGAAATCATGGCGATGAGGCCAGCCATGGCGGGGTATCCTTGATTCCAGAAAGGCGGGAGACACGGATCGGTGAGCGAGTTGAATGCGGTGGGCAGGAGATGTACAAAGGCGGTTGCAATCAATACACCAGTGCCAAAGTGCCTCGAGAGGAACAGGAATTGACGGGGTACGGGCATTCGAGGAAGGCGTCGAACAAGAATTGGGAACGAGCATGCNNTGCGCGGCATGGTCAGCGAGAAGAAGCAGTGTGCAGTGTGATGGCAAGACCAACCCAGTGTGCTGAGGACGAGAATCAGGACCAGAGCAAAGACATGCAGAGGCATGTTGTAGTCCTTGGTGGTACGGGCGGTGCCACAGGCAGGGCGGCCGTCATGGTTTGTTGTTTGACGGCGTAGCAGTTCGGCTCGCAGCACAGAAGTCGGGATGTCGCTCCATGAGGCCGCCTTCTCTTGTCGCATGTCGACAGATGAGCGCGTCTAGACAATCAGGACCTCGACATTGGATGGAAGAGAGGGCTTCCCCTTACTCCTGCACTCGAACAGTTACAAGAATCGTCTCGTCCACCTCCGCACCGTTGCACTGTACGGAACTTGTACACGAAGCTCCGGTTCGTCCCGCAGCCACCCTGTGCCGATCGACGAACCTTCCACGCAGCTGGCACTGGTTCCTGCATCCTGCCTGGATGTTCTGACACCTTCCAGTTGACATCGGGTAATTGCTGACCATGCATTCAACTACACGCCATCTACTCTCTACATCTACCACGACCTTATCGCTCACAGGTCTCACTTCTCAATCTCCTCTTGTTCAGCCGTGCTTCCCACTCTCTTCAGCTCGGATCCAATGACGCTGCTGTCTGCTTGCTTGCTAACATCCTTTGACGCTCTGCACTCAATCTCCCGGCAGCGCCTGGCCAGGTCATGGACATGCTCGTCTTCGCTGCCGTCTCCAAGTTCCATCAGAGCTTGGTCGAGCCCATAAAGATAGTCTTTGTTTTCTCCACTAGGCCCTCTGCTCCTGACAATGTGTTCTGCAAGCGATTCAAGATCCTGTGGACCCATGAATTGCGGATTGTCAGGAA
Organism: Aureobasidium uvarum; assembly: GCA_903853725.1. Taxonomy (NCBI): domain Eukaryota; kingdom Fungi; phylum Ascomycota; class Dothideomycetes; order Dothideales; family Saccotheciaceae; genus Aureobasidium; species Aureobasidium uvarum. The sequence continues at coordinate 2,048,305 of CAINUL010000015.1, forward strand.
GTCCTACGTAGACCAAGCAGTTGATAGGTGCTGGTAGATTGTGTGAAGCCGCAAAAGCCGATGACACGTGAAATGGTGTGTACTGGATACTGTATCCATTAATCTCACGAATGTCGAGATATTCTCGCACTTCTGCCACATGCGGTCCTGGTATCTAACACCAACGTGAGTCGTGGTTAGCATTGACCTCGAAGCGTTGGCATTGGCCCATCGTGATGGCCGCTCATTTGAGCTAACATCTTGCTTGATGCATGAACACTGCTCGGCAAAGCACTTGATCCTGATGCACTCATCCCAAGGACCATCGACGACACAGTTCGCTCGGACGACGTACCCTATAAGCGGCACCCCATGTCGTTGGAGGAGCATCCGAATGTTGATCGGTCAAAGTATCCCAATGCGATCTGTCAATCAGGGTGACAACCCGGCCAGGTGCTTCGGGAGTTCCACGATGATCTTCACTGTTGTCCTCCTATTACTGGATTGTCCCGGCTTGATCGGGTCAAGTTACTCACCTTGCCTGCCAGAAGCGTCGTACGTATCCGTCGACGTAGCCCGGTACTCTCAAGTCTGGTGGTGGTCAATGTATATATCAAGCGTGCAGAGGTCACCGAGGTACTCACCGAANATGTGGTGGTGGTTTCCAAATCAGACTGCCATAACCAAAAAGCCACAAATCTTCTATGACTTCCGAAGTCATAGCTATGCGACCGGTAATGAGCTACTATCAAAGATACAACTTAGTGGTACAAGATGGAGACTGGGCTTGGTTCGAAGATGGATCGCCATCCAGATGAGCAAACACAAGCAAACACCAGGCTCATACACATAAAGTCAACTCTTGCAAAGCACGTTCACAGGCATCGAAGATAAAGTACTTCAGGATGTACTCTCTCTCGAAAAGACACGAGAGTTCTGTATTCTATCTCGGCGATAGCTTCAATCGTGGTCCCATGTGCATATTCTTACATAACTTCCCCAGAACGACCTCAGTCCGAACGCCTGATCTTGACCCTTGACCGATGCATGTCCCATGCCCCAACTCCCGCTTGAACGCAGCAAATTATGATGTTTAGGATGTTATTCGCGGCCGTAGGTAATCTTCAGTCTTTTGGCCGGCTTATTGTCTTCGTCATCCTCCTTGTCGGCGGCTTTCTTTTTCTTGCTGTTGGCCTTTGAGACGGTACTGCTAGGAGTGGCATGGTTGCTGTCCCTCGAGGTCAATTGAGGAGGCACCGACGAGGCTGGTGTGGGTGCATGGGAGGGAGTATTGGTAGCCGAGGTGGGCATGTCCGAGTCTTGGGNCCTGCAAACCATATGTCAGTGGTTTGGACAGCAATAAAGACACGTAGCGAGGGCTAGACATACCCTGATCCAGGACATGGAGCTCCGTGAAAAGACGCGGTCTTCGTCACGAACTCTGACTCTGGCCTTGCGGTCCTCGACGGCTTNTTTGTCTCCTCCTACCACGACGCCCTTGACCCATCCGTCAAAGCCGCGCACGATATTGCCAGCACCATTGGTTTCCTCGAGATAGCTGCTCTCCATTTTGTAAATGTTGTCCTCAAGCGCTTGCATTTGCTCGTCGAGCTGTCGCTTCTTGGTTAATGTGTTTTTGAGCGTGTTTCGCAGACTCTCGTAGTAGGGGCGACCTGGCTGGTCCGTGTTGGCTGCGCTCGCCGGCGCATTATCAACCATACTGGAGTGCAGATGAGAAGAATCGCGAGATGATGCAGTCGATTGTAGCACCGTAGAATGAAAGAGCGCTCCAAGGAAATCTATATTTCGTGTTCGCGTCACGCATTCACTTCCCCACGCGATTGAGAGCTGATCTTCTCCACACTTCCTCGCCGAAAGGAACATAACATGATGGCTTCATTATCACTTCGAACCCCTCCACCTGCCCTACGCATAGCCATGATCTTGCTTTTGAGTAGTCTTTCTCTCAATTCACTTGCGGTGGGCCTCTTACCGCTATGCTTTGCGAGGGCTGCCGAGGGCCTTTCTAACCTATGATGGATCTACCGTCATTAGCATCCACCTTGATGTCAAAACGTGCAGAGAGCCTTTGTGAGGATAGGTCGAAGCTCATAAATATATAGTATACCGACTACTGTTAAGTTCATCTTTGCTTATACCCTGTGAGTAGTAGTATCGACGCAAGAGAAGGATGTGTTCGAATAAAGTGTCTGGGACATTAAGAATCGATACCCACCTCCTCTGCTGCGCCAGCGCTACTCTCCCCTTGTTGGTCGTGCTTCTTGTTCTGCGCGACCTCGTGAGTCTCGAATGCGTATCGGTCGCTCTGACGTGCTTTGTTCGGAGATGTCGCACGCTTTCGATCATCCCGAGAGCGGCTTCGAGAACGTTGTCCACTGCGACTGCGACGGGATCCGTGTGTTTTAGCGGTGTGACGATCCTTGACAACATTAGCACGCTTTGTCTGCCTATCTTCAGAGATTGAACGGGAACGTCGGCGGAGGGGCGGAGACACGCTACTCTTGCCATCTCGGTCGTTGTGTCTAAGTCGAGTTCTAGAAGGTGTACGTGAGCGAAAGCGTCTTGGTTTGGGGGAAGAGCTTGAGTCTCTTCTACGCTTTGGAGGGGGTGAGCGTCTTCGCGTATAAGGTGACGGATCTCGGTGCCGGCGTTCTCCTCGTGCTAGATCGGCGGGTCGCTTGGAATACCGATGCTCTGCAGAACGGCTGCGGCTGCGCTCACTCGAGGTGTTGCGCCGTGCAGTCCTTCGCGAGCGAACGGGTGATGTACGGCGAGGTGATGCGGAGACAGGACTACCGCGAGTGATAGAGGGGGACCGCTGGCGTCTTCCACCTCTTCGGCCACTGTTCTCTCCTATGGGAACATACGAATCCGTCTCCCTAGGTAAAGCTCTGTTGCGATGGAAGTCACCTGAGCCATAACCCTGTCTGGATGGTGGTGATTGCGACCTGGAGTGGTCTCTGAGAACCCGACTGTCGAATTCGCGACCTCCACCACGGCCGCGTCCTCGTCCACCTCGATCTCTGCGATCACGGTCTCGGTTGCGAATGTTGTCTAAATCTCTCTCACGGATCCTTTCGTCGTCCCTGCGCTGACGGGCTGCTTCAATGGCTCTTTCCTGCTCGACNNCTGATAAAATGGTTAGAACCAACACTTTACTGTTAGAGCATGATGGGTCTACCTTTTCTTGAATGAGCTCCAACTTCTTTGCCTCAACAAGCTGCTGCGGGATTCCGGTGTCGCTCTTTTGTGCGCTCAAACAAAGATTCCAGAGTTCCTTGCAGAAGAGAGCCGCATCTTTCTCGAGAAAGCCAGTAAGTTGGATCTGCAGTGATTTGACGTCGGGNNCTGAATGAATTAGCTCATTGTTTGGCGGTACATATAAGACTCAGCTTACGTTCTTGGAACCCTCTAGAAGATCGAAGAGAAGATTAATAACAACATCATCTTCGTATCCCAGAATTCTTGACAGTTCGCTAGCAGCCCAGCNTTCAACACCATCAGTCTGGGATAACAACAAGACAGGCATATGCTCAAAGTATTTGAGACAACTAGGTATGACTTACTTTTTGATGACCGGGATATTGATCTTGGTTGTGTCGACTTTCTGATTGAATTCGGGCGGAAACTTCGTGGTACGCAATAGTTTCTGGTCCACGTTTGTGGTGATACGATTCATGATGTTGTGGCCAGTGTCGTATCTGGCTCTGTTCAGGTGGAAATGATTTGTGGAGTTGACAATGGATGGTACAGAGATGGTTTGGATGATGGTGACAACCGCAAGTTTGTTTGATCTGCGCGGCGGCGCACGGACACTTCTTGGATTTGGTCTGCCTCACTCAGTCCGTTTACACGCTACATCTCTTGAACAAGAACCATATTGTTGGCTGATCGAGACTGCGTGATCCCTTTCTTGATACATAGCTATCGGGTCGCTTACACCTTATCTATGCGATCTCGATGTGATGTGGAACTCTATGTAGGTCAACATCAAAGCCACACCATAGGCTTGAACCTCTAGTATTCTGTTCTTGATTGATTATTTCATGTGCAAGAGATCAAGAGTAGACGATGCCAATAGCACCAGTCGGCTCAGGTGGGATCTATGCCATCCTGTTCAAAGACCTGACAATACAGCTCTTCTTACATCGAGCAAGTTGCAAGATTTGGGCAAGAACGAAAGCCTCGTCATGCTAAGCAACTTCCCTTTCCAGGGCCAGCATTCTGCGAAAGAGGGAGACTCAGGAGAAAGGAAAGCGCCGATAGGCAGTAACTGCTAAACTTCGCTGGACCAATTCACTCCTCCATCTCTTTCTCATTCTCTTCTTTACAACCACGCTTCATCATCAGTCCAGTTTCTTTACGCAGCCATCTTGCTCTTCTTCTTCCAGTCTCTTATTTGTTCTCTGCTGTCACGACGTTATTGGTCTCATCATCATCGCAATGGACAACCCTCCTGAGCCTATGCCCAAGGTCTCGGTCGACCCTCTTCCTCCAGCAGCATCCCCATCGCCTTCTTCACCACCATCTCCACCTCTTTCTCCACCACCGCAAGAGCGTAAGTGGGTACTTTTTGATATTCTGTGTTCTACATCGCTGACCCACCAAACAGATATCGTCGTAACCAGTCATGAAGGCTCGGTCGTTGCGGTTCCAGCAGCAGACCCAACACTCCAGAAGGCTGTACTGCCACCACCATCTGACCCCAAACCCCCATCGCCGCCTCCAGCACCTCCAGTTGTCGTTGCCATCACTGAACCTGTTCCACCACCAGCTTCTCCTGTCGTTTCACCAGCTCCAGTCATCGTTGAGAAGGTCAAGGAGAGCCCATCAGCTGTTTCTGTTCCAACTCCAGTACCAGCTCCGGCGCCATCGCCTGCTCCTGCTTCAGCACCTGCTTCACCTACTACGATTGTCGTCGAAAAGGTCAAGACGCCACCCCTCCTCCACCAACTGCACCTGCAGTAGTGGTCGTGGAGTCAGCAGCTGCTTCATCGCCCGTCGTCGTCACTGCAGATNGCGGCCATCGGGAGAAGCGACACAGCCACTCATGAGCCACAGAAGAAGTCCGACAAGGTTCCTGTCCTCATTGCAACAAGATCAGCCCCTGAACTACAACAAGATTCACACGAATTACAGGCCAGACCATCGGTATTGAGCTTCCGTTCGGCGCCTCCTGACACCTTCGTCAGACGTGATACACACGTTGTGGTCATTGATCCCGCTGTCAACGAACAGCCGAAGAGACACTGGAGAGACAAGGTCAGAAAGTTTTGGGTCTCCAAGCTTGGTGGCCGATTCTTTTTGCGTTTGCTATTGGGCGAACAGGGAAGCAACGTTGCAACTGCTGTGGTTTCAAGATATTGATATACCGCCTGCCATAACCGTTCCTAATCCTAAGTGATGCAATTCCCTATGCTTGAACAGAACCGTCGTGACTGTGTGCACAAACTTCTTGTTCGAAGCCTCTTGACAGATCTTGTGTTGCATGGTTGAGTGATAGTGGAAGCAGCCTGACCATGGAAGCTTCAGCCAATCACTTCGTAGGGCTAGGCAATATCACAATCTCCTGCCATGGAGGTTTGTCGTAGGCGAGAAAGAAGAGATGTCAGACGGTCCTCAGAACCATGTCGACTTGCTGACGAGCTTCCAACAAGGCGTGGTCGAGACCGTCGCGATGAGCCAGCTTGACGTTGGCATGGAGGTCAAGCAAATCTTGAGCGCGCGCGAGGTCAACGTCTGAGTTGGTGGCATTTTGCGCTCTCTGCAGTTGAGTCGACAGAGAAGTAACACTGCTTGGTGGGCGAGCGAGGACGAGATCCAAGGCAGCAGCCGGATCNNCTTAGTCAAGGTCAGTCGTTTCTGGTCTGAGCCAAACTTGTCCTTTACAACATACACCAACGCGAAGAGAAGTCAGGTCGGACAGGATGTCGGCGATTTTGAGCATGATTCATTTGTCTGGTGCGTGGAATGTGTATGGAGGTGGAGAGGTTTGGGTTGTGCGTAGTTCTTGATCAAGGGTCCTGTCTCTGGAAGTGTTCTGAAGATATGGAGATTACATTGTGATACAACAAAACATCTTGAAGGAAGGGCTTAATCTACTTTGCTACTAATAGACACCCGATTTATAGATACGTCGATGATGAACGTCGCTCCATGTAGTTGTCAAGCAAGTCCTCTCATGGACCTTGTCGCCGTATTGCGAACTCTCCACTCGCGCGCAGCTTCTATGTACAATCTCTCAGTTGGAGGTCCAAGGGAAAGCATGCGATGCCGAATTGGCAGGCTGTTGCTCCTATATGTAGACAGTACTCTGTCTCAAGACTCTCCGAGCGCCGCACATTGGCAGGCAGGATTGTGCGACTTGATCTTCCATCTGCTTGTCGGACGTATTTCCTTGCAGCGAGAGAGAGAGAGAGAGAGAGAGAGAGAGAGAGACGGCGAACTCTGCTTGAGGGTTCAGGCAAGCACGAGGGCCAGTGGTTTATGGTGCGTGTGTTTTGAGAGGATCGATCAGCCTCCGCGGCCTCTCCAGCCGCCTCTTCCTCTGCCTCTACGCTTGCCCCAGCCACGACCACCACCGCTTTCACCTCGTTCGAATCTTTCGCGGCGCTTCTCTTCCTCGGCAAAGAATTCTTCTTCACGCTCCTCTTGCTCCCTTCGGAGCTCTTCCTCCGGCTTGACACGACGAGGCTCCGGCTTCTTTAGATCTTTCCCGTCGATCCATTTGGGGTGAGCGCCGTGTTCGCAAGAGACGACATTATCCCTGTCGGGAGGGCCAGAACGGCCGTTTGGACAGAAGCCAGCAAGGTAGAAAGGACAGAGGGTGGTATGTTTGATGTGTCGTAGGCTGCAGTATGGGCCAAGGGGACAGAAGCCCCGGGCGAAATGAGGGCAGGGAGCATTGCGCAACGATGAGGTGGGAGCGATGTGGAGATAGGTGCCTTGTGGATGGTCAGCAAAGTGCAAGATNNATGGTGAGAAGACGATATACGCACACTCGTCGCCCTGAGGGCAGAGTCCGAAGCGGCTGAACTCCTTACACTCTCTTTCCCCACGCAGGTCGAAGGTGTGGGCAAACTCGCATTGGTCGCCTTTCTTGCAGAGACCGCGCTGGTAATGCTTGCAAATAAGATGGCCGATTCCCGAGCGTTCGTTTGGCGGAGTGTAGTGTCGATCAGGACAGGCAGGACCAAGAGGACAGTGCCCGTTCTTGTAGGCGGCGCATGTCGGACGGTTGTGCTTGTTGGGGAAGCCGAAGGGAGGAAAAGCAGTCTTGAGATAGGGCAGGAAGGAGAGATCGGGGAGTGGGGCGCTGGCGGGGTTGAGGATGCGGTCAGCGATGGCGGCGGCCATGTCGGGCGAGGATGAGTAGAGCAGAGATGGCTCTTGTTTGCACATGAACGATGGGCGTCGACGAAGCTTTATTAGCCGGTCAGGTCATGGAGCTACGGTAGCTCGACGCTCGACGAACGCGCCCAACCGACGTCAATTGTGGAGAGCGGCCGAGCTTGTCGCAATAGACGTTGTGCCAACCGCAACTTGCACGCTGCATCTCGTCCGTCCACTCGCTCGCGTCTCCGTCCTCGACTCTCCTCGCCTGCGCCTGCCTTCACTCGTCGTAGTGACCCTCCTCTAGTTCTTGCACCATCTCGATGCAACAGGCATAACACGACCATGGTGCCGGACACGGTCTACGAGATATGCCTGCCCGTACTGCAGGACCCCGCCCTGCCCGAAGATGAGAAGGCCGATCGCGTCGAGGACGTCCTCCGCCAAGAGGCTCGTCTGACGGGCAAGGCTCTCGAGGATGCCGTCCTGGGTGTGCTGTGGCGCCATCGCGACTCGACCCAGGACCCGACCTCTCCGCCGCCCTTACGCGCCACTGTCATCCGCCGTCCATCGCCCGCCCCGTGGCAGCCGCGCTCCGTCTCTGCCACANNAACTCGCCGCGTTCTCAGAGCGCAACCATCCACCCTCCTCCTGGCTTTGGTCCTACCCCGCCTCACTTCACCCGCACAAAGTCCTCGACTGCCTCTCCCTTTTCCTCGCCGCGTCCTTCACCGCGCCTTGCCTTTGCGACTCCCCAGATCCCCCACAGCCCTAGCCTGAGCGCCTATCAGTTCAGTGAACCCNACCTCCTCGACCGAACAATATGGCGACTATGGAAGCGACAACGTCGACTGGATCGTCAACGACGATGCCAGTAGCAATGCTTCTTTTGGTTCCCATCCGTCAGACTGGATTCAACCTTCCATGGTAGAAATGTCGACCTATGACATGCTGCGTTCTGTTTTGCGTGACGAGAAATCTGACGAAGAGCTCGAGCACGTCCTCCAGTTGAATGGCTACGACTTCAGCCAGACCATCATGGCCTTGGCCGATCCCCAGGCCTTGAGCGCAACAGAGGCTCAGAACCGGACATATCTCGTGGGAAAGTCCATGAGTCCTACATCCAGACCTCTCACTCCTTCTGCCCAGTCGAAAAGTGGCATCGTGTGCAAATATTGGCTCTCTTCGGGTCATTGCGCCAGGGCCGATTGCCGCTTCAGCCATGATCTGAGTAATCATCTGTGCAAGTATGTTGATTGCGTCTTGTGTATGCTGCTTGCTTGGTTCGTATTCTAACATGTTCTCTTTAGGTACTGGCTGGCTGGCACCTGCCTCGCTGGCGAATCTTGCATCTTCTCACACGACCCCTCCGCCCTCATGACCAGATTGACCATGGATGAGAATGCTACACCGCCTACTCAATCTCTCCAGCCAAATTTCCAGCTGCAAGACTACGACTCTTTCCCTGCTCTGCAACCCACTAATTCTAACCCGTATGACCAATCTTATGACCCTTCTCTTCTCAACTCCTTCCAATCACAGCCACCTACTGTGTCCACCTTGAACCCCTTTGCCATGTTTGTCCCCTCAAGCAATGCAAGCGTTCAGTCTTCGTCGCGACCCAACAGTCGTCATCAATCTCGTACTGCGACTCCGTCAACCTTGGCCGTCAATGATGATGAAGCATTTCCTACCCTGGGTTCCGCTGCGGCCTCACGATCTTCTCGACGCCATGGCAAGAGAGGCCATGGCAACGCTGCTAACAAGGAAAGCCCGGTGCCTACACCTTCGTCGCTGGCTGATGTTGTTCGCATGACGCCTTCACCTTCTCCTCAAATCCAGTCTCGAAGAGGACTGAGACCTACCAAGTCGAGCATTGGGTCTCGTGAGAACAGTGCAGCTGCCATGGCGATAGCCGCGCCTGAACATATCCCTTGGCTAGAGACTGGAGACTCTGCCAACAAAGCTTACCTTAAGGCTAGAGCTGAAGCCTTCAGACACGGTGGATTGAGGAACAAATTGCTTCAGGCTGCTGCCAACAGCTGGAACAGGAATGATGCCCGTGGTGCCAAAACTCTCAGTCTCAGAGGTCATAACGAAAATCTGGCAATGAAGGAGGCCCACCGTGAGGCTGCTCGATGCTTGTACGAGGAACGCAACAAGGGCACTGGGGTTGGCGAGCTCTTCGTCGACTTGCATGGTGAGTTTGTGAGTGGTTTAATATCGTTGATCTTNATGTTAATCACATTGGCAGGTCTACATCCCGAAGAGGCAGTTCAATACTTGACATCGTGCCTGCTCGACCACAGCTCGTCCAGCAAACCCGTCTACGCCATCTGCGGCACTGGACATCACTCGAAGAACGGCAAAGACAAGGTCGGTAAGGCCGTCCGCCAGTTCTTGAATGAGTGGCGTTATGCATTCCGCGAGTTCAGCGTGCCCGGCGACCGCAACAACGTTGGCGGTATCCTCGGTATCGACCCCAGTAGCTACGACAAAGAGTGTGCAAAGAAGATGCAAGAAGGAGGGCCCATATCCGAGGCCGACAGTGGAATCGGATTTCTAAGTAGCAGTGCCGAAGACACCAAAGTTCGTATCCTAAGAAGGGAGGAATAGTAATAATGGTAGTATGAATTCTCCGAACGAAATGAAATGATGAATTATGCTCGATACAAGAGGTCTCACCGTATACATCGAAACTCGTAAGCGACGTCCATGAGAGACAGGTAGTTTTTGGGATCTCTATGGCCACACCTCTTATCTCATTGAATCTGTGCATCTTTATTATCTCTTGTTGATATGATGAGCACAGACTTCTTCTGCAAGTGATCGTATAGAATATCCGCCTTGATTCTTGATACTGTAGCACACAGGAGGTGCGGGTGTCACAGCAGACCTCTCCACGAACATTGTTTCTACCACGCTCATCTCCGTAGCGTTCTATCTGACCTCCGCCAGCTTCCTGCTCTCAAGAATCGAGTTTCCAGCCACAACTGAACTTGAATGCCATCTCGAGCCACGACCTAGATGATTCTATGAACTCATACCTCGTGCTGCCATGCTCTCTTATGACCATCGCGCTGTTGCAATCATGCAAGGTGTCGCTCGCACATGTCAATGCGTGAATGGATTTTAAGAACTCGAGTGTTCTCGCAAGCCTAATCACGTATTCGTTTGATGTCGCAACAATCGAAAAAAACAGTAGTATCATGCGTTGTCCCACCGACTGGCTTCTTGAGCTCCTGGTTTCTCTTGTAGCTTCTCGTTCTCGAGTCTTACAGACTAATTAGGCTAGCCCCTTGACGTCATGTGACGCGAGTCTGCCCGCCGCGTAAGTAATCTCGATCGATCAATCTGGTCTGTGGTGTGCTGGAGGATCTTGTTATGGACAGAGCGCTGAGATTCGCGAGCCATAGACAGCCACGTTGTAGCTATGCAGATACGCAATTGTTCCTCAGACAGGACACGGAACACAAAGAGAGCTCTGGTAATCAAAATTCTCAGTGGGAAGTACTGTTTTCTCAAAGCATATCGAGTATTTCTGTGGCTCTCGACAATGATGTGCCTGACCTTGAGAAGAGGATTGATGGTGGATTCGTGACTGTCCATGGATCTGCGCAGATGAGTGAGACATGCATGCCTACAGTTTCACGATAAGACGTTGGGATATGTTCGTTCAATACTAGTGGCGACCACTCCCTCTAGCCGTACGTGCATGCCTCGTGTGGTCCAATTTGAATTCTGCTTTGTATTATGTGTACTCGGAGGAGAATGTGATATTCGTTCTGTCTAGAAAAGAATGGGCCATATCAACCAAGTTGTTGAATGCGCTTGAAAAACCATAATGCCCACCTCGAAATCGCCGTAGAACGCCAAACTCTTAGTAGTGATCGCCTCTGAACACCTGGGTATCAGGAAGGGGATGTGTCAGGAGACGTTTCAGGAGACGCGTCGGACACTGATTCATCCTCAACACTCTCACATAGGGTATCAGTGGTAGCGACGGAATCCGCGTCCTAATACTCTCCCGTTGCTCCCTGACCGACGCCATAAGCGAACTCGTTGCTGGAACTCTCGTTTGGCTCCATCGCACTGCTCAGAACAGCTCCGCCATTGTTGCTTCCTTCGAAAGGCGACGTCTCTTGGGCACCGCCAGCAGAGTTGAGAGTGGTGCTTCCGCCAGTCATCGGTCTCTGGTGTTCGCCTCGAGCGACGAGTGTCTACGAACATGAGTTAGCACAGGTGTCTATCTTGCTGTAGACGCAAGCACTTACCTCGCGGTATCTGGCAAGATAGATCTTGAGTGCTTCAGCATAGTTCTCGAAACCTAGAGAGGTCATGGCGAAGAGAATGTCTTCACCATTGACGGTCTTGCGCTTCTCCTGTTGACATTTCTCCGAAGCTACAAGACGTCAGCTCGCAGCCTAGAAGCATGGCGAGGTACTTTGATAGCAGCAGACGTACCTTCGCTAGTGATGAAGGAGATGAATTCGCTGACGCATTCCTGCATGCATTCCTTGGCTTCTTTGGCGATTTTGGCGTTGTCTGGAAGTGCTCCTTTCATGATTCGAGCGACTGGTGCAAAATTGCGTATGTTAGCATCGGAAGCGACATCGTTCTTAGTGTTCCGGGGACGCAGTGGCTGTGATCGAGATGGCACTCGGGATGCAGAAGACATGACTGTTCGGCAATCCGCGCGCTGTCAAAAGTCAAAGCTGCAGATCTGGGCTGGCAGGAGCAGCTCTGATTCGACAGTCAGGATGTCGAGACGCGCGATTGGGCTGTATATGGGGGATGTGAAGGGTAGGGCCATTGATGGCATTGGTCGATAGGCAGGTGGTGGTGCAAAGGTGGTACAGACTCAGCAAGCTCCCTTGTCGGTCGCACTGTGTCCGACCCAGAGATGGAAGAAGAACCGAAAGGACATACCGTTAGCGATGGGTAACCATCGGTCTTGCTCCTTGACCTCAAAGTCATAAACACCCATACCATGATCACCGGGATCGTCAGGGCCTCTGCTCATTTCTTGCTGCTCATGCTCGTCAGGTGACGGCTGGTTTGCGTCTGCTTGCAATGCTGCTGAGCTTGACACCTGCTGTCCCTCGACATCCGTTGTTCGTGGGCTTTGTGACATATTGTATTCGGCGACTTGCAGAAAAGGCCCCACACCCTTTCACTCTGACGTTTGTTGCGCTGGCAAACTGATTCGCTGTCGCGATACGTCACGATCGTGTTGGATCCAGATAGTCTGCGGCCCAAGACACTATGCTTTGCGTTGTGTTACGATGACCGGAAGCTGGGGATTGATGCAAGGCACTGAACAACAACGACGGTGTAACAAATCAAAAGGGAGCCCTCAGAAGAAACTTCCGTGGCCAGTCAAATTTCAACACAACAGAACCTGAACGAGCGTTAGTGGACAGTTCTGATGACAGGGGCTTCGAGTTCGGGTGTTCACGATCCAGAATACGGGCGACAGTCGCGGGACCTGATGGGTAAACTCACTAACGAAGCAGCCGCTGTGATGATCCTGCGGGTATTACGTGGATGTAGATGCTGTCAGGGCGGACTGCTTTGGAGCCCAATGAACCGAGGAAAGTCTGAAGATGACGGTTGGATGCACGCGGGATCGCAACGTAGCGTCGTTGCTTCGAGGTTGAAGTTGGACGATAAAGCGGGACCAGCAAGAAGGTGAGAATACCAAATTTGACGAAAGCGCTCGAGGTTCGGCGCGTAAATCTGATGTTTATTCTTAAAGCTGAGAGTGTGATACGGTACGGAGGAGGAACGAACCTGGTGCGCGCGTTCTGTGACGGGCAGTGGTGGGGGCACTGGACTTGCTGGACAAAGTGCCAAGCTTTGGTTCACTTTCCCTTTTCGGCTTCCTCAGGCCGTGAGTTCGCAGGCATATACCAATCTGTAGAACACATAGCATCACTTACAAGCTCCAGACAGCGACATGGTGACGAGTCACTCTACAACCGAGACTGACATTACAAGACTTGTATTGATGATTTATCCACACTCAGCGTGGCTACCCCTGCTTAGCTATATAGATCTCGTCCACCACGCAACATATCGACTGCTGGTTCGCTGCTGAATACAAGCCTCTGCAGACCACTCTACCAAATCGACGATACGGCGTCTTGACTCGAAGCAACGATTTCGAGCCAGGCAGTGGCGAGTTCGTGGTATCTGGTTCTGCCTTCGCGCCAAGTCTTACTGTTAGTGGGCGAATCTGTGAGATCAGATGCCGTGCCAGCGCGTTGGTATCTGACATGTCCATGCTCGAATTGACGCGAACGATCTTGTTTTTGAGCGTTGTTCGCTGCTTTGGTGGGAATAAGGACGGAGCGGCAGGACAGCCTCGACGTGCAGCGTGAGCAGCCGTAAAGGTGACTGTGACGGCGAGCTCATTGTGTGACAACCTGAATCTTGTTTTGGCGNNCTGTAATTGTGTTAGCGGACCGGGCCAATATAAATTTCGTACATGCAGATTCACATACCTTCCACTTCTCGAGTTCCTCTTGCTTGGTAGTGTATTGTTTCAGCAGATCTTCGAGCACCTTTTTAAGGCCGTCTGCATTGGTCTTGAGCTGTGGCAAGACATCTTGTACAGTTCGTTCCACAAGAACACCGTTGATCATACGGAAACACTTGCGATCGCCTGGCAGTGGTTCGAGTGTTTCTAACACAANGCCTTTTTCTGTGTTAGTGATGCTGGCCACGCTGTAGACGCTCCAATGTTCGTTGAAATCTTTTTCCAGGTAAAGAAACAACAGAACGGGAAGAGAAAGTCAGACTTACTTGTGCTCCTCAGCTTCAGTCTCAACATCACCAATCTTTTGTGCGATGGCCTGAAGGGTTTCTTTGTAACTTGAATATTGCGTCTGCAGCTNCTGATCTCCGGATTAACAGAGGAAAAAGAGAGCCGAGGATCAACACATACCCTGCTGCTTCTTCGCAGAAACCTGTTGCGACATTTGAGTTGTGTGATTCGAGAAGGTGGTGATGACCAAAACACAAGGCAGGCATCTGCTTGATGGAGCGGCGTTCGGGAAAGCCAAGACACGCTAGCGTCGTTCGACTGATGATTTGCCTCCAGTCTCGAGACATGGAATCAAGATCAGGAACTTAAGAACTGAGGTCGGCCATCTCGAAGAAACACGTAGATCTGTCTCAAGACACTAGCGAGTGCAACAACAGCGACCATGCATCCCCATCTTCACACCAAAGACAACAAGAGTATGTCGCACGGCTACGTCTATTACCTGGTCTCAACCTTCTAACCACGGTCAGACTGCGAAGAGGTCATGAATGCGCTCGAAGAATGCCATGCGCGCGGCTTTCTCTGGAAGTCGATGGGCATGTGTACCAAGGCAAAGCATCAAGTCAACATGTGTCTGCGCGCCGAGCGCCTCGAACGCACTCGCCAGAATCGAGAAGTGGCCAAGGAGAAGCGAGCAAAGGTCGAATCTGTATGGGCTGAAATCGACGCCAACTCATGAGACACGACACAACCATTTGGACTTCTTTTGTTCAATTGAGCAATTACACAGCGAGGCGCTAGGCGTTACGGACGATTCATTACAACAAACGGACATCTCCACTCTTCGAAAGGTACCATCTTCTTCGAATTGTCGCATGCAAGGAGCACCTATGATACAACTACATACCCCATTCTGACAGGTCTCGACGCATTCCACTGCCTAGACCGGATGTTCCGAGGCCTGGTCTTCCATCCTCTTCATCCTCGTCGCTGTCCTCACTGTCTTCCGTTCGGTTGATTGTAGGCCTCTGTTCTGTTGCATCTTCCGTGGTCATTTGTTTATCATCCTTGGCCTGCAAGCCCATGTCCTCTCTCAACTTCTGATACTTCTCGCCCGTCTCTCTCAGAGCTGCTTGAACTCTCACTTCTTCTTCGCCGATTCTCGACTTTTCGTCCACTAGGCTTTGCATTTCGTTCGCTTTGTTGGCGCGAACTACTTCCATTTCCTCCAGTCGCTTGCGAAGTCTTTCAACCACGTTATCCATTGTTGGTAGAGGTACAACCCTGGGCGGTGTTTGGGGTCTTGTCGAGTCGGCGTCCTGTTCGCGTGCAGCATAGGTACCGTGGCGTGTTTGCGCGACTTCAAAAGCAGCATTTCGTTCGGCCTCGCTCTCATCGTCTTCGTTGTCGTCATCTGCACTTTGACCCTCGGCATCAGCGATCATAGAGGCCATGTCGGCTCTGCGCTTCTGATCCTCCTCTCTCTGTGCCTTGCGTCCAAACGTAATCTTGCCATCTGTCGTGAAATCGTCGAAACCTTCGAGCACGTCCTCATCGTCGTGTACCAGGCGGGTCTCTGGATATTTTTCCTTGGGCTTGAGGATCAAGCGACCCCGATCATCCCGTGTGACTGCGTCGTCTTCTTCCTCGTCGTCACCATCGTCTTCTAGCGATATGAAGTCGTTCTCCTTGGCTAAGCGTGCGCGACGTGCTTTCTTTTCCTGAATCTCGGCGGCGGTGGGTATAGCTGTGGGAGGTTGGTAACTGGAAAGGTCTGATCCGAACTTTGATTTGACGTCGATAACAGCACCAGGGGCAGGAGCAACATCCTCGTTGTCGGTTGTCGAGGTGGATGCGATGTCCTTGGGTGTGGCTGGTGTGCTCTGTTTCAGCTCGTCAAGGTAGTTTTTGTTGTAAGTTGGACGGTCCGAGGTCGAGTCGAGACCTGGGCGGAAGGCGACGTCTGAACGCTTTTCGGCATTCCGTTGAATGGCAAGGCGGGAGAGGTTTGCGCGTTTGGGAGTGACCAGAGTAGAAGAGTGGTCGTTGTCGTCATCTGAAGCGAACGAGGGCCGGAGCGCGGAAGATTTACGGTGCTTTGCAGCAGGTCGCTTGACTATGGAAGAGGTAGTGGAGGTGGANNGTCTGCGGAAGGCGTCAACCAACTGCCACGACGAGCTTTGTCAGAGCTGGCAATCATCACATCGAGGGAGTGTAGACGTACCATTGTTGCTGGAGGCATCCGTCGGCGCATCTTGGTCATCGTGGCCAATCTTGCGTGGTACGCGACGAGCGGCGAACGACTTCTTCATGATGCATGTGAATGTGTCGATAGGTGAGTGGTAGCGGTTGTCGAGGGACTGGAGCTTTGATGAGGGATCCAATGGTGATTTTCAGAATGACGCGCGGGGGACTGCTGTCGCAAAGCGGCTGCGCTCTCGACCGAGGACTTTCCTTGTCCAGCACCACAACCATCTCCTGCTCACAAACCCAAGCGCAATCATGCCTCAAGCACAGCCAGAGTTGAAGAAGGCAAGCACTTCGTAGTCTTTTTCTTTTCCTTGCGCCCGAGCTGACCATTCTGCANNGTACCTCGACCGTCGCCTGTTCGTCCAGCTTAACGGCAGTCGCAAGGTCATTGGCGTCCTTCGTGGCTACGATGTGCGTTATCTGTTGCTTGCATTCATTGCGCTTACATACTGACCAATCTCANNGGTCTTCCTGAACATCGTCCTGGATGATGCTGTCGAGGAAAAGGCTGGCGGCGAGAAGGTCAGAATCGGCCAGGTCGTACGTTCATCCACACCCTCTGCACACTCTCGCACCGTACTGACCCCGTCTAGNGTCATCCGCGGCAACTCGGTTGTCATGCTGGAAGCACTCGAACGCATGGACGAACACGACCGACGATGAGCACATACTCCTACCCACCCATTTGCAGCCACCGACAGTGATTCGACCACCACCAGCGTCCGCCATCACGTCGTAGCCTTCCGTCGCGCTAGCCGACATCCAACCCACTCGAAATCACAGGTCCATCATCTCGAGTCCTTGTCTTGTCCGAGAAGGCACGTCACATCCGTGTCACAGAATTATCATGGCCTTCCTCAAGAGCGTACCAACCAGCGACGCCTTGGTTCAATGAATCAAAATACTCTTTACCTTCCTCTCTCCAGCATTGTATGTGCACTGAACTTCTGCCCTTCGTGAGACGCGCTCGTAACGGCCAATCTGTCTCCGCGCAGAGTGCTACTAGTCCCTGGAGAAGTTCTGCACCGCGTAGCACATTTCTCAAACACACTCGCCCTCGTTTTATGAGTAAACGACAGATCTGACAGCACCACAAAGTCGTTTGGCCTTGCCAAATCCTACCGCTGACGTTCTACAGATTGCCCGTCGGATATGATCAAGTAAAATGGAACTCCGGCCGTGGCATACTTCTTGACTATTTGTTACAGCTTAGCCTTGCTACCCTGTTTGACTCGTTCCCTCTGGCATTGCTGAACCAAATCCCAACCAACTGTGGCAAAGGGCCTCATCTGTACTGCGTACTCCTGTGCCCGAGCACTACTTGCCTGCCGGAGTGCATATCTAGCTGCAATGCCTTGCATGATGATACTACCACGATAGATGCCAAATGCTTCACCCCATGTCATATCTGGTCGCGGATCCCACCCGGCTACTTTNNTTCTGTACCATTCAATACACTGCTGCTTCGTCGGCAGACCAGGTGTATTGCCAGGGAGAAATGTTTCACTGCCCCTTCCGATTGACCGAGCAACTGGTGAATCGGCAGTAGTAAATGGGGTGAGCAAATTGCTCAGGTCGGAAAGTGGATGTCCTATTGTTGACATCTCCCAGCTAAATCTGTCAGTCGCCATTCATTATCACATTGCCTTGTCGACTTACTCCAGGATTCCTATGACTTTTGGCTCTGTCTTGTGGAAGACCACATTGTCGATCTTGTAGTCACCATGGACGAAGGTGCTGCGATCCTGAGGCTGGCTGTCTTTGTTGCCAAAGAAAGCAACCATCTCATCGAAATGTGGAATTTTGCCCACTGGCTCGTTTGATTCGACATCAACAGCTTTGGCTTGGGCATCCTGAATGGTGTTGAAAGTTGCAAGTTGACGATCGTAGAAGCCGTTCGCTTTTCCATAAGATGTGAGATTCACTGAAGCTGGAGCCACGCGATGGAACTTGGCCAGAGTTGTTACTGCAGACCGCCACATCTCCTTCCTGTCCTCAGGACTGACATCCGGCAGACATGGATCTTCAATGATCCTGCCGTCCAGAAACTCCATAATGTAGAAAGCAGTGCCGATTACCGCATCATCCTCGCACAAGCAATATGTCTTGGGTACCGGGACGTCTGTTGTCTCGAGGGCATGCAGAATCCTGTATTCTCGTTCGACTTTATGTGCAGTTTTTGATAGCAGCTTTCCTGGAGGCTTCTTGCGTAGAACATATTGCTGTTTGTCCAAGGACGTCAAGAGATAGGTAGGGTTGGATTGTCCATACCCAAACTGNNTTCATTGAGGTCAACAACACGGAAGGGCACATAGTAAGATGTATTGATTTACCTGTTTGACATCGAGTGGTGTCTTGATTTCTGGGACCTGTTTCTCCAGGTAACTTTCGAGTGACTTGATGTCTATGGGTTGTCGGATCGGGCCTGCCATTGCACGACTTGATAGACTGGGTGGAGAGACACGAGACACTGGTACAGTAAGAGACCTGCAAGAAAGTAATGATAGCTAGGTGAATGTAGAGTATCCCCAGAAGAACCCTCGATGCGGCGTGGGGTATCCTACGATGGGGACCGAACAACCTCGGCACGATTCAAAGTAGCAATTTATGCCATCATGTTGCCGAGTCATGTCAGAATACGGTTAACTGTTTGGAAGTAAACAGTGAGAATGAGAAGCGGACAGCAACAGTTTCTTCTTGTGATTGTCGGTGGCTACAAGGTCTTGTCGAGTGTATAGGCAAGACATTCTGGCTTGGTGGTTGATTGCCCCTTTCGTGCCTAATGAAATGAGAGGAGGTCCAATGATTGGGCAGCTTCTTAGGTCGCGACTCGCAAGTGCCATGTGGTTGCATGGGTAGTCGAGCACTGTTGGGGCCTGACGTGTCTTTGTTTTTGTCTTGCGTCTTGTCTTGGAGCTGGACTGGTGGCGGTAGAGAAGTTGTTTATATTCTCTCGCCTTGTCCTTGAGATTATCGAAATCATGTCAACACCACGACAGCGAGTGCGGCCGTCCAATTCGCCCATGCACACCAACGAAGCTCATCGCAAAGCTTCTCTTGCCGCCTTGACTGGAAACACTCCTGGATCCCCTGCACACACACCAACAATGGCCGACTCGTCCATCGCCCTGGGCGACATGGTCAACGTACCTGGCGACATGTACGGCACTGTCAAGTTCGTCGGCCCAGTCAGGGGCAAGCAGGGCAAATTCATCGGTGTCGAACTGGCCAGTGAATTTGCTGCCAGAGGGAAAAACGACGGCGATGTTGATGGCATTCGCTACTTCGATACCGATATCCCTGGCGCAGGCATCTTTCTGCCTGTCCATCGTGCAGAGAAGCGCCAATCGCCCGCGCGCCCTCGCCCAGCACATCCTGGCACCCCTACTACGCCCTCACACTACCGCCTGGACACATACACTCCTCCGGCAGCCGCCATGCCCAAGTTCTCCCAATCCATGGGTCCTGGTGCCCGTCCTCCCAGTCCACTCTCCAAACTCAAATCCCGCCGGCCATCGCTGCCACGTCCTGAATCTCCCTTCCGCAAACAGCCCAATCTAGTTCCTACTCCGGCACGCAACTTTTCCATGAGCCAGAGATCTGCCGTTCCTCCACGCTTCACTTCAAGTCCTGCACCGCCCCTGTCTACGACTCCCCGCGCTGCCAGTCGATCTGCTGTTCCTTCGCGTCCGTATTCACGCACCGGCTCTCGTGTAGGAAATCGCTCCGACACACAGCGTCCATCCACTAGCTCTGCCGCCTCGATTGCTAGGCGTTCTCCGTCCCGACAGGTCACCGTGGATCAGGATGGCGAGGTGCAGAGACTATTGGCCCAGCTGGAAGAAAAAGACAGACAATTGCAAGAACAGGCTGGATCACTTGCCGAGATGGAGACCAGTCTGAAGGAAATCCAAGACCTCATACCTGCCGATGGCAACGACGAAGACAGCGCTGACGTTTTTGAACTGCGTCAAGCCGTACACGATAGAGAAGACAAGATTCAGTCCCTCATCGACGAGTTCGATGCTCACCGTGCAGATTTCCGCAGTACGATTGACACTCTGGAGCTTGCATCAGCCGAAACTGAACGTGTCTACGAGGCTAAGATTGCCGACCTACTTGCTGAGATACAAGAATTGCGCGAGCTCGGTCACAGTCGTGAAGATGTCGAGAATGTCGCTCGCCAGCTTAAGGGGTTGGAAGAGCTTGTTGCTGAGCTCGAAGAAGGTCTAGAAGACGCACGTCGCGGTGAAGCAGAGGCTCGAGGAGAGGTTGAGTTCTTGCGAGGAGAAGTCGAAAGAGGACGTAGCGAGCTGAGACGTGAAAGAGAGAAGGCCGCTAAAGCATTGCAGGGAGCTAAGGAGGCAGAAGGTCAAACTTCTAGAGACAAGGATGTCGAGTTGAAGGATGATGAGATTAGGGGTCTCAAAGCCATCATACACTCTCTCAGTTCTGGACCCGAAGCGAGTCCGATGGCACGACAAAGCCCTGCATCTGGACGGTTTGCAGATCCAGAGGAGCTGAAGAAGACCCAGGCAACTGTACAACAACTCGAGCGTGAGAAGTCGGAACTTCAAGGATTAATCGATCGAAAGGCGTTCAGGGAAGAGGAACTGGAGCGCGCAGTCGAGCAATTGAGACGAGCAGCAGAGCAGGAGAGGGACAGCATTATGAACACTGAAGCAGCTGCAGAGGAGATGCCACGCCAACATCTGTCGAAATCGCCCGAGGCCGTCAGGTCCCCTACACGATACAGATCACCACGAAAGGACGAACAGAGAACGTGGTGCGAAGTATGCGATACACCTGGACACGACATCTTGACCTGTCCCAACGTTGAAGGTGCCAATGATCACGAAATGAACAATGGTCATGAACATCAAGCGGAGCATAACGAGTCAGAAGACGAACTATCCAGCCATGTGCGGAACTTGAACGTTTCTGCATCTACCAAGGACAGATATAACGACAAGCTCGATGCTCCTGCACCGCTCTCGTTGAGAAAAACTTTGAGTAACAACAGTAACAATGCAGAAAAGAGCAAGGAAACTCATAATGCACCTGCAGCTGAGACGGACGCTGACAAATGGTGCGCACTATGCGAAAAGGATGGCCATCTAGCATTCGACTGTCCCGATGAGCAGTATTAGAGAGTAGGGTTGAATGAATAACAATATCGTGTATTGATAAGAATATATTGGATATAGGCCTCATGACTATGTGTCGTTCATGCCTTCCATATCACTTGTTTGTGCGTTCATGATGCCGCTTACTAGAAATCCCACTTAATGTCGTGCCGAGACATAGATCCTTTGAGTCTGGCTGCACCAAAGTGGATGTCTTGAGGATTTTAATTTCCCCAGAGGACTGACTGAAGTGGCAGATATACGAATTACTTTCCGGGGTCTTACGTTCAAAAAAGCGCGTGGCGAGCGTATCTACGGCACCTCTTCATCGTCGTCTCCGCCGAACCCGAACGAGAAACCACCTTCGTTACTGACATCTTCGGTCGTCTTTGTTAGCTCTGCCCACTTGCCTTTGGGACCCTTGCTCATCTTTTCTAGTCTCGGCAGTGCCTCTTGCAGAGCTTCTGGTTCCTGTTCCTCGAGTTTTGCAACGAACAGTTTGTATGGATCTTGCACGTCTTTTGCAAATCCACTGACTTGATCAGACTTGTCTCTGAGGAAGTGCAGTACTGAAGCAAGTCTTTGGCGTGGAACGAAGTTTTGTGTCAACGCAATCGAGTCTTCGAGGTTGACGACCAAGTGATACCAGCCAGCGGGAACATATAGAAGTTCACCAGCCTCGCAGATACCTTCAACACAACCTTCTGTGCGGCGTGCTTCGGCGTGAAAGCCAAGAAACCATTCAGCAATACTCAGAGGAGATGTCACCTCGCTTTGATCAGCTGATACGAAGACACCAGGTGGTGGTGGAAGGGATGATGAGGAAGGAAACATGATCCAGTACTTGCGCCCAGTCAAGACGGCATTCCACGCGCAGGTCGCATTTGGGTCCTTGTGGAAAGTCGAGCCACTGCGAGATGGGCCGATGATCAACCAGCGGTGATCGGGTCGTTGAGTCCCGAGGACGCTGAACAGATCAGGACCGAAGAAGGAAGGTGCCCAGTATGCGACTTTACGCTCGTCTTCGACGCCGAGCGTGTCTGGGGAAGTGCCGTCATACAAGTGAGCAGCAGAGCTGTCGGCTACTTGAATGTTCATCTTCTCTGCGAAAGAACGGTCGAAGAGATATAAAGGACTCTCGTCATGGTTATCCTTCATGTAGTCAACATATACATCGAAAGGCCAATCCACGGCTTCTGCTCTGAACTTGACCTTGGAATATTGCTTGAGCAACGACTTAGCAGACCAAGATCCGAATACAGGCCAGCGTTGCGTAGGCTCAGAGATGATGAAAGGTTTATTGGTAAAAGATTCAGTAAACTCGTCAAATGTCAATGATGTGAGGCGGTGAATCTGATTGCGGGCAGGAATGTTGGTTACAAAAGGCTCCAGGGGCACGTGAGCACAGAAATATGGTCGATGAAGGGCATCAGAAAAGAGGTTGCTGCAATCCACCTCAGGTTCTTGAGAACGCGGCTGGGATAGGACAGTTGATCTCCATGTGCCGCGCCAGTTGAAGTTTTCTGGTTGCGANNTCTTGGAAATGTTAGACTGGCATATACTGTAGCAAGAAGGAAATATGAAAACCTACTCTATGAAAAGAGCTTTCCAGAGCTCCTCGGACCTAGTAAAGGCATGTAGAGCACGGCAAGTGGCACCCAATCGGAGCAAATCCTGCACGTCGAGGTATTCCAGAAACTGAGTCAGAAGCTCATCAGGCAGCAAAGCAAACGTTCCAATGGCTGCTTTCAAATTGGTAGTAGCTGTAAATACATTCCCAGAAGGACGAATTCCAAGAGGATGTCGCCAGATGGCGGCAGCTTCGTCGGTATTGGCTGCTTTGTCGGCCTCGGGATTGAGTCTCTGTTNTTTAAGTGGTCTATGTTCGAAATCCTGGTCTATCAGAGCCGCTGGAGGAGTCATATCGAGAGGTGGGAAAAATGTGATATCCAATGAGATTTGTCGTCCGAGGAAACAGGTAAAATCCTTCAGGTGACTGTTGAAAACCGACGAGCTGTCAGTGGCCAGAGAAAGACAGTCATAAAAAAAATGACTGACTTTCAGTGAGCACAACGGATGATGTTGGTGGTTGGTCGCAGGCGAGAGGCGGGTGCGGGTGCGCACGGACGATTTGTGCAGCACGACGAAAAAATCTGGTGTTCATTATATTCGTCCGCGCCCCTCTTTTCCTCCAGCCATTTTCATCACTCCCAACAAACTAGATATCCTTGCACACTCTCACCTCTGAGAGTTCGGTTTCTAGTCTTTCTTGAAATACCCAGCGGCGCCCTTTCGCCCACCGATCCAGCTTTCACCCACAACCCACCCACAAACCAGCCCAAACCGCAATCATGGCTTCCGGTCTTGAAGAGGTCCCCGAGGGTAGGTCTATCTTGTTCGCCGTCGCGCATGCTTTCGCCCTGCAAAATTGCGATCCCTGCGACGACAGACTCTGCCGCCGCTTGCTGTGTCTTTCTGGAATGAGCCGCGCTGACCAAAATCCGCGCTGCAGGACAGATCGAGTCCAACTACGATGAGACCACCGACTCCTTCGACGCCATGAACCTCAAGGCCGAGCTCCTCCGTGGTGTCTACGCCTACGGTTTCGAGCGCCCCTCTGCTATCCAGCAGCGCGCCATCATGCCCGTCATCAAGGGTAAGCTTGTCCGAGCATCCCGTTTGCTCCTTCTCCCAGCTCACTCTTTGTCCTCCNNAGGTCACGATGTCATTGCCCAGGCCCAGTCCGGTACTGGCAAGACCGCTACTTTCTCCATCTCGGTCCTCCAGAAGCTTGACCCCAACGTCAAGGCTTGCCAGGCCCTGATCCTCGCCCCCACTCGCGAGCTCGCCCAGCAGATCCAGAAGGTCGTTGTCGCCATCGGTGACTTCATGAACGTCGAGTGCCACGCCTGTATCGGTGGTACCAGCGTCCGTGACGACATGAAGGCCCTCCAGGACGGCCCCCAGGTCGTCGTCGGTACNCCCGGCCGTGTCCACGACATGATCCAGCGTCGCGTCCTCAAGACCGACTCCATGAAGATGTTCGTCCTCGACGAGGCCGATGAGATGCTGTCTCGCGGTTTCACCGAGCAGATCTACGACATCTTCCAGCTCCTTCCCCAGTCCACCCAGGTTGTCCTCCTTTCCGCCACCATGCCCCAGGACGTCCTCGAGGTCACCACCAAGTTCATGCGCGACCCCGTCCGTATTCTCGTCAAGAAGGACGAGCTTACCCTCGAAGGTATCAAGCAGTTCTACATTGCCGTCGAGAAGGAGGAGTGGAAGCTCGACACCCTCTCCGACTTGTACGAGACCGTTACCATCACCCAAGCTGTCATCTTCTGCAACACCCGCAGAAAGGTCGACTGGCTCACCGACAAGTTGACTGCCCGTGACTTCACCGTTTCTGCCATGCACGGTGACATGGACCAGGCCCAGCGTGATGTTATCATGAAGGAGTTCCGTTCCGGTTCTTCTCGTGTCCTGATCGCCACTGACCTTTTGGCCCGTGGTATCGACGTCCAGCAGGTCTCGCTGGTCATCAACTACGACCTTCCCGCCAACCGCGAGAACTACATCCACCGCATCGGTCGTGGTGGTCGTTTCGGTCGTAAGGGTGTTGCCATCAACTTCGTCACCGCTGATGATGTGCGCATGATGAGAGAGATTGAGCAGTTCTACTCGACTCAAATTGAGGAGATGCCCATGAACGTTGCTGGTATGTGGATTGCGACTGACCCTACTTGACAAGCAATGAGCTAACACGCGCGCAGACCTTATCTAAACGAATTTCAAGCCAAAAACAAGAAAGGGACTGCAGCAGTGCATGTCTGCGGCAGGCCAATGTTTAACGAGGGATCTACGGCTGGTCTTACCTAGAATGTGATACCATGGCTGGGACGGATCCCACTTCTCATGCATTTGGGCGTTTGTCTTTATGGTTGAAGTTTTTCAAAATGCGAATACATGCCCTGTTCTAGATGCTAGGTTGGGGCGAGTTTCTTGTCTCTTTTTCAAAAGAATGTTATCCTTTTCAACTCAACCCGTCTTGGCTTTTTTCTTTTGCATGTGATTGAGCTCGCTGTCGCGGCTGCCTCGATGGACAATCCGGGCGAAGAAGGTGCGTTCCTGTCAAGTTGCACCTTCCCTCGCAAATGGCGCGTCCCTCGTCCTTCTCATCTCGCAACCTATCCGCCATACGATCTTCTGAGCCTTGCAATCAAACACCGTCACCATACCCATCGGCCAATAGTCCCGACACACAAAGACAATAACGTATACTTTACCACCCATTGAAGGTTCACTATCACTCACTTGCCTTTCGACTACACAACATGCCGCCTGCTTCTGGATCGCCACGCGAGCTGCTCTGGTATCATCAGATCCGGAGAGAAAATCGCCATCTTCTCGAGCAAATCAACAAACAACAGGTTGACCTGGACAAGGTCAGAAGCCAGTCATCTGCCGACCAGAAACAAAGAGAACAGGTCCAGCAGCTTCTCTTGGACCTCGAAACAAAGCAAGCCACAGCCACCGAGCGCAGAAGGGAAGATTTCGAGCGAGAGAAGGAGATATTGAAACGGATTGGCAGACTCGAAGAGTCTGTCGAGATGCTTCGAAGAGCGCACGATAGTCAACCGATGGTCACAGGAGCTGGCAGTCAGTGGCAGGTGCTTGAGCAGAGACTTGACATGCTTGAACAACGCCAGACCACGGTCTCCGGGCAGGACATGCAACAACTCAACTTGAGACCCGGTACTTTGTCAAGAGCGATAAACACCCCCATCAAGGATCCTATTACCATTGTCAGCCCGCATGTCAATCACGGAAACAACGGAAACCGAGTAACAGAA
The DNA here is from genome assembly GCA_903853725.1 of Aureobasidium uvarum. Lineage (NCBI taxonomy): Eukaryota > Fungi > Ascomycota > Dothideomycetes > Dothideales > Saccotheciaceae > Aureobasidium > Aureobasidium uvarum. The sequence goes on from CAINUL010000015.1 coordinate 2,074,635, forward strand.
GGCGGCACAGACGTTAGACAGGTATCTGCAGCAGAGCAAGTTAGGGAGGGAAAGGGCAAAGAGAAGATGCAAGCTGAACGAGAGACGTCAAGAGAGAGACGGTCAGACTTTGTTCAGAAGAAGAGGCGTCCTGGAGACAGACGTATCCCGTTCAGGCCAACTCCTGCAGACCTGGGTTGGTAAATGAGCAAGGAAGGGGCAACAAGAGACGTTGCAGTACGGTGATGCGGCTTTCGTGGGTTTATGAACAGGAGGATTATGTACAAGGGTCTAGCTCTTATGTCTCGCTGAACTCGTAGGGACCTTCGCGATCCTTGACCTCGACTTCAATGCTAGCTTCTTCAACCTCCTTGCCGTCGATGCGCATGCCAGCTCTGATAACATCACCCGTCTTTACAGAACCAACACCCTTGGGGGTACCAGTCAAGATGATATCGCCCTTCTCGAGAGTCATGACTCTGCTGATGTCGGCCAATTGTCTGGGAATTTGGAAGAGCATAAGGTTGGTGTTGTCGTTTTGCTTCATCTCGCCATTGACACTCAAGAACAACTCGATGTTGTGAGGGTCAGGGATCTTTGACTTGGCAATGGGACCGGCGATAGGAAGGAAGGTGTCGAAACCCTTTGCAATGCTCCAAGGGAGACCCTTCTTCTTTGCTTCGTCTTGGACGTTGCGGCCAGTCATGTCAATGGTGAGAAGGTAACTCTCAATGGAGTCGTAAGCAGCCTGGGTGTCGTTGGGGTCGAGGTCTCTGACTTTGCGGCCCATGACAAGGCCCAGCTCGACCTCGTAATGAACATTGACACCTCTAGGACGCAGGACAGGACCATCGCCCTTGAGAAGAATGGATGATGGCGGCTTCAGGAAGAAGAAAGGGTTTGCTGGCTTCTTGTTACCCAACTCGGTAACGTGGTNCCTTTGGACAGTCAGCCAGGTTTTGATGTCAACTTTGCCAGTCCAGGTCGACAAGGACGATGTTTGAAGATTTCATACCATGTAGTTTCGGCCAATGCACATGATCTTGGATATAATGTCAGCATGTTTAGTTATATTGTTACGATGGTTATGATAAGGAGTATATAGAGTGCAGTTGATTGACCACGTGAGACTTACTTTGCGGCATTGCGAGGCAACATTACGAAGAGCAGGAGAAGCCATGGTGGGAGAGTGTGCAGAGTGACAGCAAGGCAAGGAGAGAAACAGAGCAGCTGTGGTGTGGTGTAGTCGGGAGGTCAGGGTGCGACACCGGCGCTAGGGCAAGACGTGGCCGTGACTTGGTACGGAGCTCCACGAACAGCAATCCATCGACATGGACGCCAGTACGTTCCTGCTGCTGCCCATTGCCGTGGCAAACACTGACGAAACATGCAGTCGAGTACGATCCGATCACACATCTGAACGCCCTCTTTGGCCATCCGTCGACCCTGGACCAAGCTGCTGCCGTGTCACAGCAGCTACACAAACAGCAGAATGACCTTCATCAACACGTGCGCCGCATGGTCGCGCGACAAGCAGAGAGCGATGCCGACAGCGTGCGGCGAATCACGCAAGCAAAAGAAGAGCTGGGCCATGTCTTTGGTCGCATTGAGCGAGTGCGCGCAAGAGCGCTGCACACCGAGAGAGCCATCACCGACATGACGGCCGACATCAAGCGTCTCGACCAGACCAAAAGGAACCTGACTCTGTCCATGACCGCTCTCAAGCGCTTGCAGATGCTGACAACGGCATACGAGCAGCTGCGTCTGCTTGCCTCGACCCGCCAATACCGCGACTGTGCCCACCTAGTCTCGGCCGTCGTCCAACTCATGGCCCACTTCAAGACATACCGCAGCATCCACCAGATTGCTCAACTCAGCCAAAACGTCGCCGACCTGCAGCGTCAGTTGCTGGACCAGATCTCGGAAGACTTTGAGCTCGCCTTTGCTAGAGAATCCGTTGCTTCCAGCCGCAACATGCTGGCCGATGCCTGTCATGTCATGGATGCTCTGGGCGACCATGCCCGCGCTCGTTTGACCACTTGGTACTGCAACACCATGTTGCGTGAGTATCGTCAAGTCTTCCGTTCTTCCGACGAGGCTGCCTCGCTCGATAACATATCCCGTCGCTATTCGTGGTTCAACCGTATGATCAAAACACATGACTCCGACCATGCTTCCCTGTTCCCTTCCTCCTGGCGCGTTGGTGACATGCTGGCAAACGCCTTCTGCGAAACCACTCGTGAGGACTACAAGCAAATCTTACAACGATCCATGCGCCGTGCAGACGGCCAGCCACCCGATGTCAACCTACTACTCTCATGCTTGCAAGAGACACTCGACTTTGAGCACTCCCTCGAGCGTCGTTTCTCTTCTGCCGAGTCTCGTTCTTCGCTAGACACACTTGACGACAAGCCTCGTGCTTTCAGTCAGGCCATCTCTGAAGCCTTCGAACCATATCTTAGTATATGGGTCGAGTCACAGGACAAGCAGCTGGCTCTGCTCATCCCAAAGTACCGCCAGCAACCCATCCGAAACGAGGAAGACGAGTTCCATGCCCATACTGTTATGCCCTCTTCCACTGAGCTCTTCCACTCTTATCGCATCACGTTTGCCCAATGCGCAAAACTCTCGACCGGCTCCCGACTCCTGGATCTGTCAAAAACCTTTGCCAAATATCTCGACGTCTACTGTCAGCAAGTCTTGTTCCACGCTTTGTCCGAGCGATCGGCATCCATCGAGGATATAGTCACTGTTTTGAACACCGCAGACTATTGCTATCAGACTACCAATCAGCTAGAGGAGCGCATAAAATCGCGTGTAGACTCTGAGCTGCGTGCTCAAATCGATTTGCAGTCTCAAGCCGACTCTTTTATGGGTATCGCCTCAGCCTCTGTAAAAGCCCTGGTGAGGAGGGTTGAACTAGACTGCGATGCGCCGTGGAGAGAGATGCGCAATGTCCCTTGGAGCAAGATGGACAATGTCGGTGACCAGAGTCCATATGTTGCTCCATTGGTGCAGCGTGTCAAGGAGAAAACATCCGAAGTACTCAATTACCTGCAAAAGCAGCACTACGCTCGCGCATTCTGTGATAACCTAGTCGACGCCCTTGCCAGTTCAATTCTGACTAACTTGGTAGTCTGTCGGCCCATATCAGAGACTGGTGCCGAACAGATGTTGCTCGACTCTTACGTTTTGAAGAAGGCGTTCACCGAGCTGTCTACAGTCAACGCCGAAGCGGGCACTACACCGAATCCCAACTTCGTCAGGCGAGTTAACCAGAGTATGGCCAAGCTAGACCCCCTGTTGAAAACGTTACAAGTACGCGCCTCGCCGCCCGAAGGATTGGTCCAGGCATACCTGATACACATGCAAGATCGCTCCGAGCCAAACTTCCGCAAAATACTCGAACTCAAGGGCATTACCCGTAAACAAGAACAAGCTCATCTGACAGAGCTGTTCAATGCACACAAGGCGTCACCGGCGAATGAAACCTTGCAGCTGTCCAACCCTTTGATCGCCAACATCTCGCTGCAAGCGGCAGGTGCGACCGTGCCAGGTATCGCCGCTCTCAAGGATAGCGCCGCGTCACACTCTGCACCGGCTTTGGCAGGAACAACCGCCCGTTTTGACCCTTCCACGTTCGGTTCTGCCCTCATGAACGCCGCTCGTGATGGCGTTGACCGGTTTGGTTCACCAGCCCTAGGTGGTACAGCGTCGGCCACAAACGCCAGTAGAGCAACCAGTCCGCCACCGGTGGGCGCTCTGGGACTAAATGCCGAGAGCGCCCATGCTAGTATCAACGAAAATCTCAAGAATATCGGCAAGTTCTTCCGTCGTGATGTTAGCAGCTTTGGAGGATTTGGAAAAAAAGAGGAAGGAAGGAGGAGCATGGAGAAGAGATAGACATTGGTATGGTCTCGTTGAATTCCCAAATAGATCGTTCTGCATAATACATTTCTTCGTAACTGTCGTTTCCCGTGTCTTATACCTTACAACATCAAATCGTCAAAGCTCGGTACTTGTCCACTCGAGTATTGCACTCTTGGAGGACGGTCGTCGTCATCATCAGACTCGTCGAACTCATCCGGCTCCTCGGGTATGTGTGGTCTCCTCTCGAACACCATCAACCCGCCGACCGTCTCGTCACCATTGGCCACGATCAACTCTTCGCCGTCCTCCACCGACACTGCTCCAACCACCGACCCAAAGAAATCGATTGTCTGCTTGTCGTTCCAATCCGTGGCATCATACACGCTGACAATATCGTCTGACTCGGCCACCACCAGCGATGCTCCTCCACGATTCGAGGTGGTAAAGTGCAGTGATCTGGCACAGCTCATCTCGCATGCGAGGGCCGCCAATGGCATGTCCCACCTCCGAGCATCGTATACCACCACCTTACCGTCCTCACTGCCCGTTGCCACGTGCCACCCGTCGGCAGCCCATGCACATGCAAATCCATAGCCTGTATGTTGTCGCATGCGGAACAGCACGTTCCCTCTTTCAGCGTCAGTGATGAGCGACTCGCAAGTGTCGCCAACAATCATCCTGAGACGGCCGTCTGGTGATGTGGCGGCGCAATTGATTTGGTGCCCATATTCGAACTCGGCGGACCAGGAGTTGGTACCAATATCGAGTATTCGGACTTTGCTGTCGTTGGAGCAAAAGGCGGCCCCCAGAGCACCTGTGCGGCGATGACTGAGTATGTGTACGTGTGTGGTTTCTTTCTGCTCTGCGACGGTGACAAAGCCTTCGGTCGGACGATCGCCCAGCGTAGAGTTGAGGTTAAGCAGAGCATACTCACCCTCCAGTCCGCCAGTGACCAACACAGCGTCCGAGCAATATCCGTCAAAGTCCGTGGCAGGTGAAACAGCAATGGTAGTGATATGGGTGTCTCCGGCTTGATTCGGGTTTGTCGACGCGCCACTGAAGTTCATGACTACCTCGGTGTACGCAGGACAACTCAGTGAAGTGTGCATGACTTTACTCTTGGAGGCATAAAAGACGTCATTCCTACTTCGCGCTGCGAGCACATTTCGAAGTTGACCGTGCGAATGGCTGGCCTTGTGATGAGGGTAGAAATCCTTCGAGGCATACATGCGCTGTTGCCGGCATATCGAGTCTTCATCATAGGTGGCCTGCGGGGTCCAAGAATAGCGAAGGGGATAGAGCATTTTTCGCGCCAGTCGGGCTTGGCTTCTGCTCGTGTTTAATGCTGTCCAATTCAATCCTTGCAAGTCATATGCCCCAAAGGGCATTCTGTTGGCCGGTCGCCATCGCCTCTTACGTTCATCATCCACATGCATAAGCCCCGCCTCTCCCATATGGTATTGGATGTCCCAGTGATCGAGAAACTCGGCAACATTAAAATCAACCCAGGTAGAGGCGTCATAGTGGAGCTCCTGGGTAGGCTGGATTGAAGGGTTGGTCAGTGTCGCATCAGTGGTTGGCCAACGAGTACTTGAAGTCTCTGTGGGCGAAGATGGAAAGACGCTCGGTGTTGTCGAGTGAGGGGTGAGGTGTACATCGATAGCTATATTTCCTGACAATCCGCTTGGCGCCGATGTATATGGTGCTCTGGAGGTGACAGTTGCATGTTGATACCGTGTTGTCATGAACTCGTTGTTGACGAAATGTCCTGGTGGTCTGTCGTAGGTACTGAAATGTTGGTCCGGGCGGTTCTCATGAAAGTCGGCCTGGGTTGCGATACCGACGCCGCCCTCGGTGAGGTTCCATGAAGACTCTGTCGTCTCTTGCAATGGCATATACTGGCGACTATAACGGCCAGAACCTGGGAAAGAGTCGATGTTGGCCCACGTCAAGGACGCTCCACCATGGTCAGGGTCTTCAAGGTGGCCGGGTAGGTGATAAGCAGAGTCGTCACATGGATGTGGTGTCTGGCTCAGGGATGATATAGCAGATCCTCGTCTCGACCGAATCATTCTGCTGTCGAATCGAAGACCCTGTAGCGTCGAGCCACGCCGCAGCGAGTGCCCTGGGTATGAAGAGAGATGGTCGCGAAGGTCAGGATCCGACATGGCGCAAGAGGCCAATCGGTATTTTAGACAGGAATCACGGGCGCCAAGCTCGGCAGTGAAGAATTAGCCAGTGACCTTGTTCTCGTTTCGACGTGACGGCGGGTGATCAAGAAGGCAGTCGGTAACTGCGCTATTGGCACTCTTACGCGTGTCGCAGGAGACCAGTCAAGTACGTAGCGCAATGCTAACAATATGATCAAATGAGGAAAAGGATATAGTGGCAACAGGCTGATCTGCCAACCGCAGTCGCCGCAATCCCACGACAGCACCCACTCCAAAAAGATGAATCGTATTGGTTATCGAAAAGTAGAAGGAAGCGCTCTGGCGGAAGAGAGACAGGCGCACTTCGGGCCGTTGCTAATTGTAAAGTGACAGCTCCGGAAGCGAGCGAGTCTCGTGCAACGGCTTAAGGACGAATTGACAGGAGGTCAAGGCCTCGTTCGCGTGGTTGTCACGTCGTCTCATCGTCTGCTGCAGTGCAACATCGGTTACGCCTTGAAGATGTATATCCCGAATCTTCCCTTTTCCGTAAAGCATTGCATGGGCTTCATCTGTCACCTGCGCCCCCTGACCGAAGCAAGCCAATCACAAAACACCTGTGCCGTGATACTGCATATATTCATTAGATAGCTCAGGGATCCATACTTCTTGTTATCACGTTCCGGCGCCAATATTTAATTATCATACAATTCATGCAGTCCGGCTCGACCATCTTTCCCTTTTCCTCCTCTGTGAAGAAGCGAACGCCGAGATCAGACAAACTTCGCCTCCTCTTCCTCAAAAAGAATATTGACCGCTTTTTCTAGTTCAATATTCGTAACCAGACTCATAGGGATACGATCCCTGTGCTGACGAGTTGTAGTTGGTTCCACCAGACTTCATGCGCCGCTCATGCTCGAAATCAGCCCATCTCTTCATGGTAATCTTGCTGCTATCAAATTCGCCCTCGACATCGTCGTGACCTCCCTTGGTCTGCTCACCAGCCGTCTTGCGAGTGTCACCCCAAGAGAAGTCGTCGAACTTCCAATAAGCGTAAGTTGGAAGAACGAAGTTCCAGATTGGGAGGGAGAGGAGGTAAATGAGCATCCACGCAACATACGAGACGCGATGGGCGGTCAGAACGATAAGAACACCAGGGAGACCAAGGATGAGCGCCAAGAGCACCAGCGACATGACCGGGATAGTCGTATGTAGAATGGCGGCCTTGATAGCAATAGCGACNNTGCGGTTTGGTCAGCTTGAAGTTCGTGAGAAAGCCGTAGAATAATACTTACCAACATAAAAGGTGAAAGCGATGGCAGCCGGAAGCACGAGTGTACCGACCAATTCGACAAAGACAACGAACTGCATACTGAAGCAGAAGGTTCCGCAAAGATCACGAACCAGGACCAACTCCATGAGATTGTGGACCGTACTGTTGATCCATCTTCTTCTTTGGGAGAGAAGAACCTTGAACTCGTCGGGTACAGTGGTCTTGCACACAGCTTGTGGGATGAAGACCTGCTTTCGCTTGGGGAAAGTCCTCAGCATCAAAGTCGAGAGGTAACGATCTTCACCAAGAAGGAGCAAGTTTTTCTTGTGCAAGGTGTCGACAACGTTTTCGGAATAATGCTCCACGATGTCGGGATTGGCCAAGATTGGCACCCAATAGTTTTGATCACCCTTTGGTGCCTTGATTCTGTACATGCAGAAACATCCGGGAAGACAGGTGACACCACCGAAAACAGACTCGAAGGATTTGGACATATGATGTGAGATGAAATNATCTGGGATTTTTTGTCAGTAAGACTCGAGATTTTTGATAAATGGGTCGACTTACTCGAAAACTTGAATCATCGACACCCAACTGGCCCTCTTGTTGGCGATCTTTGTTTCACCACACAGACCCATGATTTCAGGATCCTTAACCATGGCGCTGATCATATGGGTCAGACTGTCAGGGAAGACCTTGGTATCGGCATCAACCATGAGTACAATCTCATAAAAGTCGGGAGAAATGCCAGTGATCTTCCAGACACCGTTGAAAAACTCATATTCGAGCTCAGTCATACGCTCGTCAAACATGACCTTCTGCAAGAAAGACATGAGGATGATTTGACTGTCGCGTTTACCACGGTTACCAGGCTTCGATTGTGTCGCTTCCTCGGGAGTGCCGCACTTGACGATGATTACCATGGGCACGCGTTCCTGCTTTTCGGCAGGGATGATGGAATCCTCGCCATAGTCGTAGAATCCAGAGTAGATCTTGGCCATGTTGTGTCGTTTGGATCCACTAGCCACGGCGACGTACGAATAAGGCTTGACTTCATCAGGAAGGATGGTGTGTTCCTTCATCATGCTCAGCGCGACTTCGGGGGTAGTCATGGTCTCACCATGACCCTTGATGATACCGTCGCAAATGACAAGGATTAGCTTGTGGCTGTTGGGGTATTCGGTTGTGGCGACGGAATCAAGAGTGGTACGCATTCCTTCGGGCCCTTCGGAGTAAGCAGTGACCAAGCAAATAGCATGTGCGAGAGGGAATCCAAACGGCTGCCACTCAGGAGGAGGCTGGGGCACAACGGCTTCGTGAATGAAGCCGTGAGGACCAGGTCCATCCGATTCCATAACGCTGGAGTACCTCTTCTCACTGCTGTTGGGAACCATGAGGCTTGCGCGGCTCTCTTGCAACGTGTTCTCGCTACGGTTGCCTTGACCATACACACTTGCACCAGGAATCAAACGTGCTGTTGAGCTTTGGCTGGCCATCGTGGTATATGCTGGGCGTGATCGCGCCATGGAGCGTTCAATGGCATAAGGACTGGTGAATCTGGAAGTGGTGGGAAGGAAACTACCTCTCCTGTTGGCACGGTCACTGCTGTTAGCGACAGAGTCGGCGATCTTGGGAGCTGGACGATAGATATCGTCAGCCCATTCCTCAATCTGCTGTTTCCTCTTCTTCTCATCGCCGCTGAAGGCAGTCTTGTCGGCGGCATACTTGCGGCAAAGGAACCATTGGAAAGCGAGAGCAAGCACGAACTTGGCTGCAACAATCGACAGGATGAAGACAAGTGCAACGTAGAGGACAATCTTGGAGGCGATGCAGCCAACGGTTTCCGTGTCGATTGATCCGACCTTGATGATTTCCTGGAAACACTTTGCGATCTTCTTGTCTTGGCCTGAAGAAAAGGCTAGACTCATATCAGTGCCTCGGACATTGGCATTTTCACGAATGTCATCGAATCGAGAGGGGTATGAGACTTGGGAAGTGTTGAACCATCTAAGGAGGTTGAGATCAAGAACGTCGCCACCGTAGACCATGAGATTGCGGCTTGAGTTCTTGATATCGTCCCAAGTAAAGTATACGTCTCCTCCAGACTTGAGGTCGTAGAAGTTCGTGCGGGCAAGCTTCGAAGTGTGGCAAGCATAGCCGAGATAGTAGGGAATGGTCAAGTTTGGTTCACTAGATCCGTCCTGGTTGAAGGCGTTGCACGGGAAATACCATGCCAGGTTGCCTTCGCTGTCAGTTTTGACGTCGGAGCCCTTGGAAGCGGTGATGAGTCCCTTGCAAGCTCCGTTGACATTCTGGAACATGAAGCTGCCGTCCTTGCCTCCATATGGTACATCGAGATCCCAAAGAACATTCTGGTTTCGCAGTATACCTCTAGCCTGTGGGTGTTGCGATCTTGTCAGGTCGTAAGCCTTACCGTGAAAGATCATATAGCCGGAATCGACCTTGTTGACACGGAAGCGTGAAGACGAGCCGGAAGGGCAAACAGTGGCAGTGAAACCAAAGGTAATAAAGCCAACAAATGCAGCGATCATAAGAATGATGCTGATCAAGCCCATTTTCTCCCTCCAGGCCTGCTGCTGGGCCTTTTCGGGCATGCCGAAGCATTTGAGAACAGGATTCGGACACCAGAAAGTGACTAGATGACAGTAAGTGCCCCAGAGCGTGGGCGGGCTGGCACCGGCTTGCTTTTGTCTCTTTTTCTTCTCTTCAGCAGTTTCGAGAGTAGCCTTGCGGTGCAACTTGCGGCTTCCGCTTCTTGCTACGGCCATATCGGCGGAACGACCCTTCTGACTGAGCTGCTTCAATTCGATATCATCGGAACTGAGAGTAGCGGCCTCTGCCTCTGCCTCTTCCAGCATTGGGTCGTGACCAGTAGTCGAGGGCATGACTGACATGTTCTGGGCGTGCTTGCGGTAATGGTATTGCGGATGGTCTCTGTCAACCTTGGTGCGCTCGGGACGGATCAGACTCTTCTTGCGGCCCAGGTCGGAGGCGCCCATCATAGGCTCATAGTCGTCAGGCGATGTGATTCGAGGAATGGGGGATGCGATGCGAGACACATAGGGATCCGGCTCAGGCTTAGTATGGCTGCTGGTTCTCCGGTGGTGCATGGGTCGAGGCGACTCGAGATCAGAGGGTCGCCGCCTACGCGAGTCTGATTCGCGATGCATTCGCGATCGGGAATCCCGACGCCTGGGCGATGTAGGGTAATTGGATGACATGATGTCGATCGTCAGATGTAGAGCGTGCGAAGGTGATGAGTTTGTGCCACTGCTCACGGGCACGGCGTCCGAGAGGCCTCAAGCGCGTTCAAGCAAAGAAAAACAAGGGGAGAAGTGTGGCGGCGTAGCGACTGTTGTGGGCAAACAAAATGTCGTGGAAATGAGTGCCTGCTGTCTAGTAGACAGCCTGAGAGAGAGGCAGAAGTGAGCGACGGAGATATCGAGTGCACTCTGGTTGAGGCAAAAGTCAAGTCTCACGATACCTACGAGTACATAAGAAGTTTGAGAGTTGTTGTCATGCCCCTAGAGCCACACCTCCACCAGCGTCAAAGCGTCAATTTTAGTCTTCCTCGGCGGCTCGGACCTGCATCGCCGCGATGGATCTACAGTTCGCTCCCTTCCCAAAATAAAATCTGCCTAGTGTCTATACGATGCTTCTTGTCTGCCTTCTCAAGGATGTTGAGGTTTTTTGTTATACTGCAGTAAACATCTATGGCCATGCAGAGTATTTGTCAATAGCCCATCTTCACTCGACATCCATAGAGAGGGCTAATGCAAACTGTCGGGTGTTTCCCCTTGTTCAAGCCTTGTCTCATCTCAAAGCCACATCCATCCCCACGAATTGCAGAGATGGAGAGAACCAAGCAGCACGCCTCGTCCTGTGTGCATCATCTTGGGTCCGATCAAACGTTGGTCTTTGGACACTCCAACTACCTCTCGCACTCACACTTCGACATAGAGTATGGTAGCCGGAGCAGCGACCGTTGAGCGGCCGACAACAACAAGAGGGTTCGTACTCAGGTATATTCGCCTCCCTGTCTTTCCGTTCTTTAAATAGGCTCAAGATGGTAAGGAATAATAATGGGTATATGCTAAACATCGTTAGTCGGGTCGATGGCGTACCCTTGATCATGCGGTAGAGTATCTGGTTCAATAATGCGACTCGCAATTCTGCACGGAGCCCAAGCTAGATGCTGGAGTGTGCTGATGGGGTGGGTAGGTGTTCATCGTGGATGCCGATGATGGTGAGCTGCCTCCATCTTTGGTAGCTGCAGAGTTAAGGTTCGGGGCCGCATGTGAAAGACTCTTCCAGCATAACTTTGCTTTCTCTTGGACCCTTGTCGGAGGCTCTGCTGGCGCACGAGATGAGGATTTTTGGTGCAAAACACGTGGGATGTAAAAGATGTACAGATGACCATATAGACTCTCAGGAGTCATGACTACTACTGCTCCGTGGACGCACTTCAGGTGACCTCCACAAAACTCTTTGCATCGATCAACGGCGTTGCCGCTACCCAATAAATTTAGGCACGCGCACGCGCAGCGGAAAGGAAGGAGCGCGGACCGGGAAGTTGCAGATTACACCCTCGTCAGCCCCTCTGCTGTTTCGATTCTGCTTTCTCATTCATCCATCCATCCACCCCATTCCATTCTATTAGCAAGAGCTGACTTGTCTTCGTTTCACTTGTATATCTATTAATCCGGTACGAAACCGTGCAATTTGCCCTCGTGAAAAGATCGCTGTTGCTTACACCTACATAGACAAAAATCCACCTTCATTACGAATATATCCGCGTCACCAGTCGATCCCGTTATTCTTGCGCGACTGTCAACCTCTCGCGCTTCCCTCGTTGTTCCAGGTCACATCCTTCGTCTTCTTCGACCTTGGACGAACAGAGAGAATTGCGTTCCCAAGCGCATATATACACACATTACTTCAAAAACATGGCCGAGGTACAAAGGAACCAGACACTGGCCTTTGGTAGCGCGCAAGATCAGAGACGAGCTTCTTTCTCGCCTAGAAAGAGTAGCATGGCACGACCGACCATTCGCATGCAAGAAGCACCTTCGAGCCCGGACACGTCAGAGTCGCCACGACCAGGCATGTCCAGACCTTCATCTGGTCAGGCGGATCACCCTTCGAGCTCTCATTCCAGATCTGCTTCCCAACAATCATCCATCAAACATCTCAATTCTATCAAGCACCTTGATTCTATAGGACAACTTTCTTTGAGCGATCTTCCGACTACCGGTGCTGAGGAAGTAGACCCAGAACCACTGCCCATGCTGCAATACCACCACAAGGGTCCTGACGAATCCCCGGTCAAGAGAAACAATCCCAATCGCATGTCTCAAGCAACTCTGAACAGTGTTGGCTCTTCTTCAAGTGGTGGCGCACTAAAGCCGCCGAGGACGTCAGGTCCTCGTGTCGCCTCGCAAACCTCATTGGGCGCTGACCTCCGGGCGAGCACATATTCGCCATTGTCTGCAGACGACAGCTTGTCGGTGAGCGGTTCGCCTAGAATCTATGCTCGCAATCAGGCTGGCAACCGACGTTCGCCTGACACCAGACCGATGTCGTATATTGACCTGCTGAACGAAGTGCCATACTCGCAACAAGTGGCGCCGGCTCCAACTATGAACAACACTAGTCTTCAGTCTGTCGTTGGCAATAATGCGTCATTGCTTGATAACAAGAAGACTCTCGACATGTACCGTGCAAACGTCAAGAAGACCAACGATCCCAGCATTCAGTACGAATTCGCCATCTTCATGATTAATGCAGCCAGAGATCACGCTGAGGATACGGAATCTGCTGCAGATCTGATCAAGGAAGCCCGCGGCATCCTCCAACGTCTCTCGGATCGCGCCTACCCTTTTGCGCAATATTATCTTGCCGATGGTTATTTCTCTGGATTGTTCAACAAGGACAAGCCGGATTACGACAAGGCTCTGCCGCTTTTTGTTGCGGCAAGTAAGCATGGTCATGCAGAATCAGGATATCGTGCCGCACTGTGCTACGAGTTTGGATGGGGCTGCGCTAAAAACTACCCGAAGGCTGTGCAGTTCTTCCGCGCTGCTGCGTCAAAGGGTCATCCAGGAGCAGCAATAAGACTTGGCAAAGCATGTCTTACTGGTGACATGGGGCTCGTGAATCGATATCGGGAGGGTGTCAAATGGCTGAAGCGTGCTACGGACTCTGCCGACTACCAATATAACAGCGGTCCTTATGAGCTTGGATTGTTACACCTCACTGGTTTCGGCGAGGATATATTCAAGGACGAAGCATACGCCGCTCAGCTCATGACCAAATCGGCCGAGCTGGGTCATCCAGAGGCGAATTACCGGATGGGCCAAGCATACGAGAATGGAACATTTGGATGTCCCAAGGATGCTGCACTGAGTGTTCATTTCTACAACGGCGCGGCGTCAAAAGGGTTGCCCGAAGCTATGATGGCATTGTGTGCTTGGTACATGGTTGGAGCTGAGCCTGTGCTCGAGAAGGATGAAGTTGAAGCTTACGAATGGTCAAAGAGAGCTGCTGAAATGGGTAAGAGATTTGTTTCTGAGATTCTTAGGGAAGCAATGCTAACATGCGCAGGACTTGCAAAGGCTGAATACGCCGTGGGTTACTTCACGGAGATGGGCATCGGTTGTCGTCGCGACCCCTTGGAAGCCAACGTGTGGTATGTTAGGGCTGCCGACAAGGGCAACGAGACTGCCAAACAAAGACTCGACATTATTAGAGCAGCAGCCTCTGGCGAATCAGGTGTACCTATGGCCAAGGGCAAGGCAAAGACGAAAGAACTCGGCGGTAGCAAAGAAAAGGAGTGTCTTGTCATGTAACATTAATGAGGTGAAGCATCGAATGAGGAGTCTTTGGATTTCTGGCATTTTGTTGATGAAGCATTCTGGAGCATATACCACGGGCAGGCATCTGGAGGAAGAATTTCATGGCACATACACAAAGAATGACGGCAGGAACGTAGGCTCATGATTAGCGGATGCTGTTCATAATCAACTTTAGAGACGGGACCCCGTCATCCAAAGACCCGAGGTTCCTTGAAAGGGTCCGAGCTTCCATTCGAGGATGGAGCTCACGGTCACAATCGATTCTTACCAAAGGCACTATCCATGTCCTTTGCAAAACGCCGACTCTTTGCAGCTGTGATACGTTCAAACATCGAATACTCCCTGCCTTCTCGTGTGACCGAGTACTACAGCAGAAGCATAGCAACCATGGCCAAACAAGCATCGCTCAAGCCGGCTGAGGACTTCATCGAGTTCGTCAATGCCTCTCCAACACGTATGCCACTCCTGCATGGCAAGCCATGAAGCAGATACTGATGCGATCTGNNAACAGCCTTCCACGCCGTACACACGGCCACGCAACGGCTTGAAGCTGCTGGCTATACCAAGATCAAGGAGCGTGACGCCTGGGCCCATTCTCTCGTTCCCGGCGGAAAGTACTACCTCACCCGCAACTCGTCTACCATCATCGCCTTCGCCATCGGTAACAAATGGAAGTCTGGTAATCCCATTGCCATGGTCGGTGCCCACACCGACTCGTGCTGCCTTCGACTCAAGCCCGTGTCGAAGCGTCAGTCTGAAGGCTTTATCCAGATTGGTGTAGAGGCGTATGGAGGCGGCCATTGGGCAACTTGGTTCGACCGCGACCTTAGTTTTGCTGGGCGTGTCATGTGCAAGCGTGCTGACGGCGGCATGGAACAAAAGCTGGTCAAGGTCGACCGACCCATTTGCCGTATCCCCAACTTGGCTGTACACTTTGGCGGTTCTGTCCCCTTCGAGTTCAACAAGGAAAACCAGCTCTTCCCTATCGCAGGCTTGGTTGAGGCCGAGCTGAACAGACAAGGCAAGACAACGGAGGATGCTCAGAAAGAGAAGGACCAGGAGTCAGAGAGCGCCGACTTCAGCCCTTTGAAGAACCCAACTGAACGCCATCATCCCTATGTCGTTGAAATCCTCGCTAAAGAAGCTGGCGTCAAGCCTGAGGACATTCTCGACTTCGAAATCGTCCTATACGATACGCAGAAGTCATGCCTTGGAGGTCTCAACAACGAGCTCATCTTCTCTGCCCGTCTGGACAACCTCATGATGACATATTGTGCTGTACAGGGCTTGATCAACTCCACATCGTCCCACGGCAAGCCTCTGACTGATGAGAACACAATCCGTCTCATTGCATGCTTCGACCACGAAGAGATTGGCAGTACCTCGGCTCAAGGCGCCGACTCCAACATTCTGCCATCAGTACTTCGTCGTCTGTCAGTGCTCCCTTCTTCGCAGGAAACCGAGAGCGACAGTTCCTACGACCGAGCCGATCAGCCCACCCATAAGGACGCTGATCTGAGCACCGCTTTTGAGCAGTCGCTGTCAAGCAGTTTCCTGATCAGTGCAGACATGGCTCACAGTGTCAACCCAAATTACGGAGCCAAGTACGAAAGTGAACACAAGCCGCAGATGAACAAGGGTACAGTCATCAAAATTAATGCTAACGTTCGTTATGCAACCAACTCTCCCGGTATCGTCCTCCTGCAGGAGCTTGCGAAGAGGGCAAAGAAGAGCAGTGGCGATGTCCGCAGCAGCGGCCAAGGAGTACCGCTGCAAATGTTTGTTGTTCGCAACGACATGCCCTGTGGAAGCACAATTGGACCCATGCTTTCAGCCAACACTGGCGTCCGAACCTTGGATCTTGGGAACGCGCAGCTCTCGATGCACAGCATTCGGNNGGAGACTGGTGGAGCTTATGATGTCGAGTATTCGATCAACTTGTTTGAGAGTTTCTTTGAGCATTACGGCGAGTTGGAAAGTAAGATCTTTGTTGATTAGGTGATGACGAGTGTGTCGATCAGATATTGGAAAGTATCATTGGTTTAGAGAATTGCAGAGTGTTGGATAGATAGGCTGATTGGGCTACAATACCGCATAAATTCAAGACTTGCGATTGATATGGATAATCGTCGGTGTCAGAAGGAGGCTCAGCATACCTAACGCTTGATTCAAGGTTGTGGAGAGAGGAGAATGGGGAAGGCGCGTGCTCTCGGAGACCCTTGACCTGGCAACCACGGTGCTAGAGTCGGTAGGGCTTTCCTGTCTTTGCTCGTGGAGCAGAAGTCATTGACTCTCACAAGACATTGTTCACGAAGCGGCATCTGATCACTTGATTGACTAGGTATTCTTCACTTTGGCTGCGCTCTCCCTGCCCTCTCCCTACGCCTCCCCCCTCTGGTGGTTCGTTCACGTGCGATTGTCCAGGCACAACAATAGAGACTGCACGGACCAAGGAAGCAGGCGCGCGGAGGCTGGCAAGTTGCGAGTGCAGAGCACCCTGGCACCCTGGCCTTGACCAACGTTTCAACCGTCAATCCAAACACATACCGCCATCGCTAGTCGCTAGACGCACTATCCCTACCCCTCTGTCGCATTGCGTCGCCGCCACTATCGCTCCACCGACCATCGCTGTGCCCGCCTCGCCGCCCTTCTAGTGTCGCCAGTGGGCTTCTTCCGTCATCTCCGTCCGAGGCGCCGCCTCCACCACGACAATCTCTCCATATCACGACGACGATGCGCTCCGCTCGTTTGGAGGCCAAGTTTGGCGCAAACTCCGAACCCGACCATGTACATACACCGAAGCTCCCGTCTCCTCCCGGCACAAAGACCCCTCCGACAGTGTCGCATACTCGTGCAAACGTCAACAATGACATCGACAACGACAACATTGCCAACCAAAAGAATGCAACATCAACTTCGCGCAAAACATCCGAAGCCGTCGACCCGGATGCCTTGAGCAAAGCACTTCAGCAATTCGAGGAGGCCGGCCGCAATAGGGAACATACTCCTGGAGAAAGTCCCAAGCGCAAAAGGCAGCGCGTCTACACAGACCGCTTTATACCCAACAGAGCTGGCCAGGACCTCCACGCCAGCTACAACCTGCTGCACGACCAAGGCTCTCCGGCCACACCACATCGAGCTATCAAGAAGCCGCCTGCCAACGAGCTCCACGTCCAANNAAAGACCGACGAGGCCAATCGAACCTATTCATCCATACTCCGCTCCGAGATGTTCAACGACGAGATACCCCAATCCATCCCGCAGCACGACAAGTCACTGACACCTCCCGCCAACTCCAATCTTACCCCTTCCACGCCGCACAAGAACCTCTTCTCGTACAAGTCTACACATCCTACACCTTCGTTGACACCACGCTCGCATTCACGTACCGAACGNGGGCCCAACATCAATGCTCGCTCCGACATCTACAGCTTGTCACCCGTCAAATACTCGTCACAATCCATGCTACTCTCGCCGCGCAAGACGCCTAGAGCTGTCAGCAAGGTTCCCTACAAAGTCCTTGATGCCCCCGAACTGGCCGATGACTTCTATCTCAATCTTGTCGATTGGGGTTCAAGCGGTGTGCTGGCCGTTGGTCTGGGTGACAGTGTTTACCTATGGAACAGCGAGTCCGGAAAAGTCGAACAGCTGTGCAAGTTGACGGCCGATACCGTTACTAGCGTTGGTTGGATACAAAGGGTGCGTCTCACCGCGGTACTGTCTCGTACAATTGATGCTGACGTTAATAGNGGCTCACATTTAGCGATTGGCACGGGTAGGGGACATGTCCTCATCTTCGATACAGTCACGCAACGGAGGTTGAGAACCATGATAGGCCATTCGGCTCGTGTCTCTTCGCTTGCCTGGAACGCTCACATCCTCTCCACAGGCAGTCGCGACCGTACCATCCTCCATCGCGATGTGCGTTCACCGCAACAATACCTTACGAAGCTTGTGGGTCACAAGCAAGAAGTTTGTGGCCTGCGTTGGAACAGTGACACAAACCAGTTGGCATCTGGTGGTAACGACAACAAAATCTTCATCTGGGATGGTCTAGGCGATCGCTGGTTGCATCGCTGGGGCGAACAAGAAGGGGGTCACAAGGCTGCAGTAAAGGCCATTGCATGGTCTCCACATCAACGTGGCTTGCTCGCGAGTGGAGGCGGTACGGCAGATCGCTGTATCAAGTTCTGGAACACAATTTCCACAGCTCAGCATTCTGCAAACGCCGCTCTGACGAGCGCAAATTCGACACATGCGCATTTGGACCTTACATCCGCCTCTTTGTCGGCATTGCCGCATCACGCCTCTCCTGACCCAATGGCCTCAACACCTCAAAATCCCCATCTTTTGCGCACTCATGACACCGGCTCGCAGGTCTGTAATCTCCTCTTCTCGACTCTGACTTCGGAGCTCGTCTCGACCCACGGTTTCTCCCAGCATGCCATCAACATCTGGAAATATCCATCCATGTCACAAGTGGTCAGCTTGACCGGTCACACATATCGTGTACTCTACCTCAGCATGAGCCCCGATGGCAGTGTGATTGTTACTGGAGCTGGAGACGAAACACTACGCTTCTGGGACGCTTTTGGCGGCGTTGGCAAAGCCAACAGGAACGATAACAGCGTGACAGGCAAGGGAAGTCTTGTCAAGGAGTGGAACGTGATTCGGTAACGAACTGGGCTCTGTCTGGCGAGCTTTGCATTTTCTTTCATCTCAAGGTCTCGGCTTTTTCCCCCATTTTCTTTTTTTTCTTCTTTCTTTAACAGTCTACCCACATTAACGATCTGAACGAACTTGGGATGAACGGGGAAAGGGCGGAAATCCACACATGGGCAATAACAGGACGACTCATCTTATGCAGGAAATTGGCAGGCATGGCATGGCATGGGACTGGGTTCATGGAGAGCATAGGCGTTTAGTGTTCTTCTTCATCAAACAGGCAGGGCGGAGTGCTTTGATGCGATTCTGTTTCCAAGGACGGCATGGGACTTATATCAGATGGTCTAATATGAGTTTTGCGGACATCGGTCAACGGCTGTCCTGTCTCAAACAGCACGGTTCTATTTTCCAATTTCCACCTTTCTCATACCCACATTCTCATCCGGGTGAACATGGCATATGTTCTGCCAGTCGAGTGTTGGGGGCAGTCTTCTTGCTTCGGTCAGACGGTCTTTTGCTTTCTTACTTGCTGTACAGACTTCTGAATGCCCTTTGCATAGGGATAGAGATGCTTCGATATCGCGGCCAGAGTTGTCGACCACTTGCCTGGAACGAATACTGCTGAACTTCTGTCTATGGGTCATAGTCACTTTGATGCAACTGTGTCTCAAGTGAGATTCCAGTGCTGGAGGGGTAATAATCTTAGTGGTCTTGTGCGAAGCGAGAAAGGATTCGATGACAACGATACTACAACGACCCTGAGGCCATCATACAGCTATATATAAGTCCGGCAATACGACTAAGTCCATGATAAGGCCTGGTTTACTGGATGTAGACATTTATGGCACCACATCGTCGTTGGGTAGATGTGTGCTGAAAATGCCAGGGTGTCCCGCTTAGCCAGCGATTTTGGTCGGTCATACGAAAGCGTTGACTGTTCACAAACATCTTCTCGTTACACTCCTGTGAAGCTTGTTCCTGACAGCCGTATGATATAAAAAAAGACATCAGTGCATTATACATACTTCTTTTGCTACACGATATCCTAAACCATGTCTATGCTTCGCTCTCAACCTCTGTAGCTGCAGGGGCAAGCTCAGAGTGTTGTTCCTCGGTATCACTTGTTTCACCAACAGCACCCGCTGCAGGTGCCTCTCCGCCTTCCGTCACATCTCTATGCGAAGCATCCTGGTCTGCATTGCGATCGCTGGCATTGACACCGGCGGCAAAGTACGGTGTCGACTCGTCGTCGTCGGCGTCAAGTTGTAGCAAGTATGTCTCCCAAAGCTCGATGAGTTCCTTTTGCGCCTCGACTGCCGACTCGAGGAAGGTTTCGACACCACTCTTAAAGTCGTCGACTTTCTCGCGCTCGAAGCGGTCCAGCTCGCTGCGCATCAGACGACCCATGTCTTCGAACAGCAGACGTGCTTGGTGTACACGTCGCTCGGCATCTGCAACATCTGCCTGCATCTGAGAAAGACGATCTTGCTGAGTACGGCCGGCTCGCAAGAGCTTGTCGTGAGTATTCTTGAGCTTCTGCAAGGCAGCTTCGGCCGTGTGCCAGTTGTGATAAGCCTTCTGGCGTTGCTGAAAGGCTGTCTTGATACTGCCAATCAAGCGAATGTACTCGTCAATAACAATACCCAGTGTCAAGACGTCCTGCTGAGCCTGGCGATCGTTGAGGTCACGGATACGCATTTGAATGTCGGACAGGGCATCAAGAGGAGCAGAGAGTTCGGGCGACAGCTCGACCGAGGCAAGCTGGTGCAACGAAGCAGAGAAGTCCTGGCAGCTCTCGGCCAATGATTTACGCTGAGCAACAACCGTGTCGGTAGATTTGAGGAGAGCCTTGAGTTGAGTTTCGAGGGCATCAAGGTAGATCCTACGGTCATGGAACCACTGCGACATAATAGTGTAAGTGTGGTAACTAGGGACGACGGGTTCGGGAAGCGCGGGAGATGGAGGGAGAGCATCGATATAGGAAGAATAGGCGGCACTTACGTCGTCGTGTTCGACAAACTTAGTGCTGGACCCGACCGACAGGCCAATGGCGCCCAGCATGCCGCCGCCCGACTTTGTCTCGGGCAAGCCGACGTCCTTGCGCTCTTTGTGCTTGATGTCGACATTGAAGGCCTCACTTTCGAGGAACAACTTGAGATCGCCATCGTGCTGCAGGACGGGATGAGCAGCCGACTTGTTGAGCATGCGTTCCAGAGCGGCGCGGCGGCTCTCGACAAAGTTCTGGTCGAAGCGATTCATGGCCTGCTTCTCTGGCGGCGGCGGCACCACGACTCCTGGATTGTTGTTGTGCAGTTGGTTGTACAGCCATAAGAAGTCACGGTAGCGACGTGAGACGGTGAATTCGGGGGTTCGGTAAGCCTTGCTGGTCGTCTTTGTGCGGACTTGATAGACGGTGTGCGAGCTGGTCAAGTCTCCGACCTTGTGTGGATCGCCAACGCTGATGTCGAAAGAAGGTTTGGCAGCTTGTTCGATGCTGACGCTGGGCTGCACCTGGCGCTTAGGAGCGTCGGCTACCGGCGCAGGCTGGACAGGCGGAGGAGCGCGTCCCGAGATGGTCGAAGTGCCGTCATCGTCTAGGGTAGTGCTCTCCATTAGGGCGGTCGGAGGAGCATTGCGGACATTCTGCTCCTTTTGCGGTGGTGCAGGGCGTTCCTCGACAGGAGCAGCTTCTGCAGGTACATCGCCCAGGGGGCCGAGCGGGCCCAGCGAGTCGTCGAGTGCTTCGAGAGTGGTGGATTGTGTGCCGAAGCGGCGCGATGGACGTGTCTTGGATGGCGGGCTCTTGACTTTGGATCGAGTGGTGTCCGAGGCGGCAGGAGTGTCTGTTTCTGCCGTCGATGGCGTCGCCTTGGTCGTCGATGCCGTCGGCTCGTCTTCTGTAGCTTGGGCGGCCAGGTTGCTGTTGGAATGCGATCGTGACGGGACGTCTGTAGTGTCTGGATGAGCAACTTTCGAGACGATGGACTGCGACCTCACTCACCACCCCAGGGCGAATCTTCTTCCATGATTGCTTTGTCTGTCTGCTGCCTATGAGTGTCTAGGTTGTTTGGCGCATGCGTGCTGCCTCGCGCACCTTCCCCACGTAATATGCCAAGTCTCGCCGGCGCCGTCACTGGGCTTCCGTCCACTGCCGTCGTGACTGACTGCCAACCCCGATCTACTTGGCATCATCTTCTGCCTCTTCCGTGTCCTCCATGTCCTTTGTCAGATCCAGCTCACAACATCTCTCGGCTTTCTTACAATCTTCGACTTGGAGCAAAACTGTCATCCGACCCATCCAACCATCTCATGCCTTGCCGCTCTACTCCAGGTCTCTGCTGGCCTCAGACACGTTTCGCCTCATCATCTGGTTAATGGTGACCTAGGCGATTGGGATTGGATGAATCATATACGACACACCACGGCCAAACTTGCACACGAGAAACCAATTTCAGCTCAGCTGGCCTCATCTTCATTGGTCTAGTGGTCATGATTTCCGCTTGTCAAGAGTAACATCTCGTCAAGCGCGGGAGACCAGGGTTCGATTCCCTGATGGAGAGACTGTTTTTGTGTCTCGTTGTTATTTTGCTAGGCTACGCCGTGATCCTGGAACGGCTAGAAATCGTTATACGATAGGTACAGAAATGCACAATACCCTCGACGCAAGAAGCGTGGCCAGATAACACTCTGAAAGAATCTAGTTATCATGGGCATCATCCCCTTCTAGTCTCTAGGGTGTCGAGATAGACGGCAGTAGTGCTCCTAGATGACAGAGGTAGTTGTCAATGAGTGAATAGAAGTGACATTAGCACATTGACCGTGCGTGCAAGAATATCCAGAAGCCTTTTTGGCCATGCCCTTTAACGCCCGCTATGCTCCATGATTAGTAGCTCCAAGCGCCAAATTCACAACAGGATCAACAACATCCACCCTGCTTGGCGCGTTTTTGTACAGAGGCAGCATCGTTCATGCCCAGATTGATGGTTCTCGCAGTGTTCCCGCCAGCAGATGCGCCAGGGCCCTTGACTCCGGACCGTCGGTCATTCAAATCGTACTTGCCGGCTTCGATGTTCTGGTATATTCTCTCAGCGACCTCGCGGAAGGCTCGTTCGACGTTGTCGCCACTTTTGGCCGAGGTCTCGACATATTCCATGACCTTGTTCTCTTTGCACCATGCTTCGGCCTCTTCCTGTGTGACTTGTCGTTTGTTCTCGGAGGCGCTACCTTCGGAAATAGTTGTTGCAGGAGCGAGATCACTCTTGTTGCCGACGAGCACAACAATGATGTTCTCCTCTGCTATCTGGCGAAGGTCGTTCAACCATGCAGTCACAGCGTCAAAGGTTGCGCGGCGGGTGATGTCGAAAACCAGTAAAGCACCGCTAGCACCTCTAAAGTAGGATCGGGTGATTGACTTGTATGTCTCTTGGCCGGCCGTATCCCATAACGAAAGTTTCATGTGCCTTTGGTTCTGCAAGTCGGCGTTGGATGATGTCTCGATGGGGGTCGGGTTGGCGGAAGGGTTGTTGACTTTGAGGGTTAATGAGGCAGGTGGACCAACAGGCACTATGCGGCTGCCGAACTCGACTCCGATGGTCACATCATGATGAGGAGAAAAGCGTCCTTCACACAGTCTTATCGTGANGCTGCAACCAGCGAGGCCGAGTTAGTGGTGGACGTGGGCTCTGGACAATCGACAACGTACACTGGACTTTCCGCAGCCAGAGTCACCAAGCGAGACGATTTTGGCAATGTAGTCCCAACTTTGCGCCATACTTTGAGATGGTGTAATATGTTGGAAGAGAAGACCAGAGCGAACGAATCAAGAAGGAGCAACAATCAATCGTCTGGATCCGCCTCGGTCGTTCCTGCGGCCGCCGACTCCGCAGATCTGGAGAAGGATTGGCCTGTGCGTCAGCCCACTCGTCATGACCGGCCAGGTGCTCTTCGTTACTCTGGCCCTCTTGCACAGCGCATACCTACCTTGCTGTGTCGGTCGTGAAACCCTCTGGCTTGGTGCATCACATCTGTCTACTCGTAGTCAGGCCGTCTCGACCACCGAACTGCAGCATCTCAAGCGCTTATTAGCATGGCCATCATGTCCGTCCGCGGACGACCGTTGAGAAGCCGGGGCCGAATGACCATGCGCCAATGATCGCAAACATGTGCTAATACATGATCAATACTGTAGACCTGTCATCCACTCTTCTCTCCTTGACTCTCGCCTCGCCTCTCCCCTTGCTCTCGTAGACTCTCATAGACCCTCATAGACCACACACTCACACCCATACCTACACTTTCAACATGGCAATCAACGGCAAGATGGAACCCAAGGCAGGACAGGCGATAGCCCCGTCGTC
The DNA here is from genome assembly GCA_903853725.1 of Aureobasidium uvarum. Taxonomy (NCBI): domain Eukaryota; kingdom Fungi; phylum Ascomycota; class Dothideomycetes; order Dothideales; family Saccotheciaceae; genus Aureobasidium; species Aureobasidium uvarum. The sequence goes on from CAINUL010000015.1 coordinate 2,098,801, forward strand.
CGCCACCTCAAACAAGCCAGTTGTCTGTGTCTTGTAGGTCATGCCCCCCTTTGGAGCCCAGAGCCATGTTTGACACTCTCCGAACAGCTGTGGTGCCTCTGGAGGCAACTCGCCCGCTCACCTCGCTGCCGCCCGCGAACTGGCCAACGCTCTCCACGAAAACAACATGAAGCTGGTGTACGGCGGTGGCACCGTGGGCATCATGGGCGAGGTCGCAAAGACACTGGTCTCCTTGGCCGGTCCGGACGCTGTTCACGGCATTATTCCTGAAGCCCTCGTGAAATACGAACGCGACTATAAGGAAGGCGCTCCTCTAGACTCTGTCATCGACGAATCCACTTTTGGCCGTACCACTATAGTCGCAGACATGCACACGCGGAAGCAAGCAATGGCCCGTGAGGTTATCGATGGCGGTGAAGGCGGCGGCTTTGTCGCCTTGTCGGGCGGCTACGGGACCATGGAAGAGCTTATGGAGGTCACAACCTGGAACCAGCTGGGCATCCACGCGCGTGGTGTTGTCATCTTCAATGTCGAAGGTTACTACGACGGCCTGCTGCAGTGGGTACGCACCGCCGTCAAGAGCGGCTTCATCGCCAACAACAACGCCAACATCATGATCGAAGCCAAGACTGGCGAGCAATGTGTGCAAGAATTGAAGAATTACCAGAACACAGAGGGTAGAATGAAGCTGGACTGGGACCAGAAATGAGTCTCCAGTTACTGACATTTCGCTACTGTCGGCCAACCATATCAGCCTAGGATGGGCTGTCACATGTAGCCCGTTGAGTTTGTTCTCATCACCGAAGACCATGCCGCCATCTTCGCGTCCCCGTCAAGGTGGCATCAATGCCATGCAGCCAGTCCAAACACCATCCGAAGGCCACGGTGTCAAATCATGTCTAGACTCGACTAGACTCGAGAGATCCTGGAAGTCAACGTCATGGATAGATATCGAGACGCATTTAGAAGCCACACATAGACGCCACGAAATATACAACATCCTGATATACTGAGCCATAACGTAAAATAGCTTGAACAAGCATAAGGTCTTAATTGAAGCGATTAGTCCAAGACACGTATTCGATGCAGGTATTACACATGTGGATACACAACGACATCGCCTCATGCATACGCCCGCAACGAGATCCCGTCGATTTCCGCATCGCGATAGAGTAATTACCATCTTGCATAATCATCTTGCATACTGACTGACAATTGCAGTCAACCGGTGAAGCGCAATGACTATGTTGCGGGAGCGGTCTGGTCGCATTGTACTGCGTCCTCGCTGTGAGCGTGAAGACAATCGTTACTGCGGCCAATATCTCACGTTTCGACTTATCCTCTATTTACGAGATAGGTAATCATGGGCGTACGATGTACGTATATGTCAACATTCCGTCTACACCTTCCTCCTCGGCACAACGAGCTCGCAAACGAGCTCGCAACGATCAAGCCCACTGTGCATATGGATACCTGCGGTCAATCGGATCCGAACAGAGAAACACTCATGAATGGCCACACAACTTCATGCGTGATTCAATCTCTCGAATGAAAGAAACATGAACGGTGATCTCTGATATACCTTTTCCTCGGCCGGCGGGGAGGGTGCCGTGGGTGTCTGCTTTCCTCGCTCGTCTGTGCTTGCTAATTTGCGTCGAACATGCACTTCGAAAGGCCCACATACATATGTGCATGCCCCTCCGGAACGTCTCCTTGCTCCCTACCAACTTTTGAAATGGCATGGGATTTGTCAAGGTCAAAGAGGGGTTCGCATGGAAGAATGCATGGACGAGCCTAGATATCGCAATCTATGCAGGTCACCTCAATGCATGGTAGAAAGCAGCAGCGTAGTCACTATTTGCGACGACCAAAACTTTACAAGGAGAACACTCCGCTACACGAGATGCTGGTGCTGTCACGATGGTGGGTGAGATATAAATGATTTCTTCTTGGACATTGATCGATTTACAGACAAGGACTGAATGTTGAAACACAAAAACAGACTGCATGATTTCCCAGCTCAAAAATCACGGCCTGTTAGCCGTTCATCACTCTTCCCGAAACTCGCGCATCTGCCACCATTACGAGATGGTGTGCCCAAGCTTGATGGGAATGCAACATGTCGCACCACCAATCAGCCGTTTGCAATGATCTTGTCAAGACGAAGTTGCAGCTTGCAAGCAGGCCTTAACCATGCTTTCGGGCCATGAGCATTCATTGGCACATCAACATTGATGCGGCCTTCTCCATGGTGGCCGCCGAGTAAGAAGAGCACACGACCACGTTGTCGTAGCTACTTGTATCTGATGGCGACGCAACCGAAGTGCTAATATAAACACCGGACAGCGGCACCTGCGACCCGCCACGAGTGTTGTGCAGTATCTCCACTACTTGCGAGGCAAACTTGGTTTGGCAAGGCATGTTGCTGTTCGCCTTTGTGTCGATCAGCAGGGTTGGGTCGCAATTGACGACGACGATAGCTCCTGCTTTTCGTATCCACGCGGCATGGAGGTCTGTCAGACCGACTTTTGCAACGAATGGCACATGTCGGATCCGAGCGTGCCACTTGCTGAGAGAGCGGCCCAAACACTCGAAAGGATCTTCGTGACCATCAGCCGAGGGGATTGCTGGCGTGAACAGAACAATGAGTTGGTCCGTTGGGAGGAGGTTGAGCGTCTCCAGGCTGGAGGAAGAAGACCGCATAAAGCGGACGTTGGAGGAATTGACCTCGGTATTTGTATATGTTGGTGATGGTTTAATATCAGCCATGATTGCGATTGGGAGATCGACAGGGCGATGGTGACAAGTCAGGGACATTGAGGTCCAATGTTACTTCATTAGAGCAAGATAGAGTTTAGATCTTGGACTGTACGATGGTGTTGCGGAGAAAACAAAGGGTCTGACAAGGGGAAGTGTTCAAGGACTTATAACTCGAAGCTCGAATAGAGCCTCACATTCTCACCCAGATACTCGCCAAGTATCATAACGGCCTGTTGTAATGATAGGCCGCTGGGAAAACTCTGCTCGGGCAATCATTCATGCATCGAATGCATAGTCGATGGACAACCCACATACCCTTTGTCGTATCGATATATGGAATTTCAGATAATGTGGCTGAGATCGAGATGACGGCCTGACGACTGTGTGCTGCCCTGCAGACTAGAAAGCGAGCAGAACTAGGGGTTTTCGGTCTCGCGAATAATATGCAGCATTACGATCATGTCTATCATCTTCAGGTTAAGGAGTCACCTTTGGGGGTGACATACCTGATCCTGATCCTCTAGGCGCTCGGAACGGATTGCCTGGTCTTACTGAACAGACTGAAGAGGCGCACAAGTACATCTCGCGAGTGTATTTTTCAACATGTCACAAAGTGAGAACGTAATCATCAGACTTGAACCGATCCGCCGACGGGCAGACAAGCAACCCATGACACTAAAAGCAATGGCATTTGATGTATGATGACGAGTTCTGTGCCTTTGACAGTATTTCCCGTTGTTGGCCTTTAGGCATGGGCTGCGACATTCCACACGCTTTATGCACGAAGGTAGTCGGGTTTTGACTCCGACAGAGAGACGGCGCACCGAGCATTGTCGGAGTTCAAGGCCGGCAAGGACGCTGTGGCTAGTACACCTCATGTTGTGCGATATCGCCGATGCATTAAACCATTTGCGTCGCTTCGAGAAGACAAGTCTTTGACGGTGGCTTTGCTGCAGCGTCAAGCAGCTAACTACAGTACAGCGCCATGCGCAACAGGGTGAAGCATTGCATGTGCCTGAGCGTGTACAGCAAATCAGTCGGTCTACATACGCATCTGCAAGCAGCCATGTTGATGACTTGCATGGGGTTGGAGCTTTGTGGCTTAGAGACCGCGCTGGCAGTCCGAACTGAGGCCTATTGGCTGGACTGAGATGATATAGTCCTGTAGCGAATAACGGATAGTGCGTGCAGTAGTAAGAGCCCGAATATAGACCGCTCGGGCGTGGTGGAGCACCCGTGTGACAAGGTTGGTGAACATGGACGGCAAGAGCAATACGGTAATAAATGCTGTCTTTGATGGTGCTTTAACGCGCTGGGCGTCGGCAGCGCGCCTTCCGCGTTGACAACGCCACGAGCATGTGTCAGCAACAGCAGTCTGCGAAACTTCGAGCATCCGTCGACCCAACCCCGTTCACTCAGCAGAGAGTGGCAGCGATCTGTGCGTACGACAAGGTCTCCAGCGAGGATAGGGCAAGGGAATTTGCTCGAAAGATTCCCAGGTCAATAGACCTTTTCGTCGCGGTCTTGTAGGTCGGCATCAGCACATTGCAGCTAAGCACCCATCACCTTATCCGTTTCGATTTGCCAGCTCGGCGCTTAACTCGCCTCTCGTTTCTTGGTTCAAGGCGCAGCATGTTGATTAACTGAACCAACATGTCGCAAGGTAATCGGCCGTTCAGGGAGGTCAGCCTCACCGTTACAGGCGCACAATTCTTCAAAGATCGCTTTTCGAACAGCAGACGGCGTGACGAGAACGTGCCAGCATGCNNTTCGAGGCATCGTCGGCTTTCAAGATACCATGCAACGCGGTGCGTAACACGGCCAGGACACGACAAGACTCTTCGCTCATGAATTGGCCAGACCGGTCTTTCTCATGTATACGACCTCTACTTCGTTGCCTATGTTGACAAGATTTACGTTTATGAGCCACAATTTCCCTCTCAGAGTATTGAACAGGAACCGGCTATGGTTGTACATACAGAGCAAAAATCAAAAACTCCTGAAGAACAAAGGCTTTATGGACACTACGCAGGTCACGGCACCCGCGCCATCAACAAGTTGCTGGTACAGTCGCTAGGCAATGAAGAAGTGCTTGCGGTCGTTAGAGATGATGGCGATGTCGAGGCGTACTACACGCGGCACATCTACAACGCCATCGAGAAGCGAACTTATCATGATAGCACCCTGGGTATCCTATCTACCGACATCAGGCCATTCTTCCAAAGAAGCGTTGGACTTAGTGCTTGGGGATTGGCTATACACAGCACTGCTCGCATGATCGCCGTGAGCGCCAACACACATACTACCACAGTTTTTACCTTTGCTCTCACCGACGGTGTGTCAGATGACGAGAATGACTTTCCTGACGAAGACGAGGTGTACTATTACGGAATGAGCGGAGTGGTGCCGCCAAACGACAGGCGCAAGAACGATGTACGTATCTTGGCCCATTCGGGAGGAATAGAAAACTTGCCGGATATTGCTTTTTGCAATACTGGGCATGATCCTGCCGGTAGATGGCTGTTGACTGCGGATCTTCTGGGACAAGTCGCCGCGTGGGACGTACACAGCCTACAGTTGAACCAGCTCGTCAATACCGCTCTCAGCCCCCCTATTTTTCGAATACCCAAAGACCATATCGATAGTCGCAATGGTGTATGGGGTCTATTGTTTCTCGATCCACTTTCCTTTCGTACCACGACTACGATAGAGGAAGCTTTGGGTGTTTCTTCAAGCCAAATTGGCGTGGACTTGCAAAGAGAGAAGGACAATGCCATTTGGGATCTAGGAAAGACGGTGGACTGTATCAGTCATGTCCGTCGTCCTTTCAGAGATGTGGGGAATCCGGTCGTGGTAAGGAATGGCAACTACGCCCATCCCTTGGAGCTATCTCGGCATGGAACTCCCGGGCCTTCGACCCCGACTCCTCTTCGACGGGCCAATGTCGACGCCGACAGAAGCAGCGAAGAGGAGGTGGAAGAGGAATCAGAAGAGAGTAACGATGAAGACCACGCCTGGGACAGCGATGATAGTTACGACGGAACTGGGTACGATTCCGCCGAGGACACGCATGTTGCCTTTCCGAGACCAGATGGGACCATGTGGCAGATTGCAAAGCCNAAAGTAAGTTTACGTTCATCTTGTACGGCAACTTTGCTGATACGATCACTTAGACCTGGAGCTCGGTTCAAACGTGGTGAGAGCATGTGTGGCGATCTCCCCTGCCCTATATTACAGCTCTCTTTCAAGGACATCTACCTTTATCAGCCAGCAACAAGCAGCAAGGCTTGGGACCACTTACCCATACCGTCTACACGACGTCTGTTCCAGCAAGAAGTACCTATCCCCTTCGATTCTGGATCCACAAAATTTGGCCGCATTAATATGTATGCACAAATACCGAGTTTAGGGGTTGTCATCATCGCGACGCAACAAGGTCGTGTTGCCATCTTATCACTCACACAGACGGTCACTCGTATGCTTGATTACGAAAAGGTCGAAGTCAACCAAACACCGCTGGAAAGACCGCGAATGGAAAAACGCGTTTATGGATACAGGGTAGACCATATCCTACCGTTGGCCAGTCAGGAGGAAGCCGGCCACCGACCTAAAGCCGGCATTCATGGTATTGCCGTGGGACCTATTCAGGGAACCGAGCACCTCGAAGATGATCTTAAAAGGTGGCGTCTACTGGTCCATTATCAAGACCTCTCCATTCTAGCCTATGAGATTGGCAAGCCGAGCAGAGATCAACTCGACTTGAGTTTGATGGCCATCTAAAGGGTTAGACCACAAGTTTCCTAGAAGCCTGCTCTCTTGTCAAAAGACAAGCTTGAAAAGCACGTTCGTCTCACAATGTGCCGCTCCAGCCAGAACGTCGGGACATCAGATCACGACATCACGAAATAAGCAACTTTTGTCTGTATTTGTATTCGAGTCGACATAGATTTTGGTTTCACCCCACCCCTGTTGATTATATTATTTTGTTCTCGTCGTGCTGTGGATGATCTTCTTGTTCGAGTTCACTTCTACCATATGTGCCTTTACATCACTCCTCGTGTCCCTATTATCAGATACTTCTTTTGTCTGTGGTTTAGTTCATCGTCGCCTTCCGAGTTGGCGCCATCAGACGCTCTTTTCCTTCATCCTACATTCTAGAGCGAACCGTCTTTCAATTCTGCACGAAAGGATTCAGAAGAATCCGCGAGAAGACCAGCATGTATGCTAAGAGGAGCAAGGAGTGGCGTGAGCCGTGGGTGTTGACAAGGCAATCTTGCCATAGGGTGAGATCAAGGACGAGGAGGCATGCTTTTGCCAAAACGCTCATATAGTAGTGTCGTTGATTAAAAAGGCGTATGAAAAGAAGTAGAAGGGAAAAGTGGCCGCAGCACTTCAATATGCGTGTCCAGATATCGTTCGAGTGTCTTTCCTTCCTCCCGGTCAACATGCTGTGTTCTTCCAACTCCTGTCCAAAGAGGCTAGCGAGAAGCGGTTGGCACAGATTGAATGAACGTCGACGGTCAAGCACTGCCAGCAGCCTCAGCAACCGTAGTGGGTGTCAAGATGTCGGCTGTCGTGCCCAGGACGCCACTGGTTGTGCCATTCTTTACCAGATCTCCCGAGACGTAGTAATAGGCACGGTGTGCAATGATTCTGACATGACGGGGCAGATATAATGCGACGGCGATCGAGACCATGGCTAGGAAGAGGAAGAGGATTGAGTCNNTAAAGCCGGACATTGATTAGCAACGACTCCAGAGTCGCATGGAGCAGCAGGTGGACTCACTGAAGATGAACTTCTCGGTGGGGGTCAGCATGTACAGCGAAAAGGTAACTTCATATTGATAGCGCTTGCGCTGGAACCAGCGCAACAGTGAGGAAGGGTACAGAGCGAGAGCGAAGAGGAAGATGACGGCAGCGCCTGCGAAGACGGTAGGGAGACTGATGGGTGCGGACAACATGACGGTGGTTGTCGCGGGGTTCAAAAGTTGGTGGACGGAAGTGGACATTCAATTGTGGTATGCGTTTCTGCCGTGTTTGTCTTGTGTTTTCGGGAGATTGGCGATGGACCGACTTGGGGACAAGGGCAGCGGATGTAGGCGGAAGTGGTATCGGTGTGAAGGAACAGACGCCGCGACTGGCAGACAGCAAGGGCGAAAGAGGTCGGAACAAGCGTGGAAGGTGCGATTGATTTCCCGACAGCGTCGATAGGTACATGGATGGAAGGCCTTCGCTTTCGGGGAGAAGCGCCGGCCCGCGATGCGACTCCGGGCCGGCTGCTTCACGAAATGACGTCTATCTCAGTCGTGCTTTCCTCAATTATCTTCACCAAGACACGGGACCTTGAAAAGATTCAATGCTACCGCTACGCTGCCTCTTCCTCTCGACAAGGCCGGCTAAAGCCTCTCGTGCCCCCACACTCCGTGTCCTCTTCACCACAACAACCACGCTACTTCAGAAACCACTTCCACCACGACCCACCATCCTCGAAAGCGACATCACAGAAGCCTTCCTCAAAGGCACCGGCCCCGGTGGCCAAAAGATCAACAAAACCTCGTCTGCAGTGCAGCTGAAACACCTGCCCACCGGTCTCGTCATCAAATGCCAGGAGACCCGTTCGAGGAGTCAGAATCGCAAGATCGCTCGACGGATATTGGCAGAGAGGATCGAGCTGCTGCTTATGGGAGATGACAGTCGCGCCGCCTTGAAAGCCNNGAGCGAGAAAAGAAGAAAAAGGCTAGTAAGAACAAAAAGGCCAGGAGAAAGTATCGCAGACTCGAAGATGGTAAGGAGGTCGAGATTGACGACGACGAAGCCAACGAGAACGAGACCGAGACCGATGAGGGCCAGCATCAGGAGGAGNCATGAGACACGCGACATGAAAGTGCAACCGGACAGCGTCGAAGAGTCAGCTGCACCCACTCCACATGCAGCTCAGTCGCACCACAAGCCCTGAGGAAAACACATGCCCAGTCTTGCACCAACTTCAAACCTTGACTGCATGGTCCAATCCTGCCAGTTTATACTCGCATTCGCGTTCTCTCCTAGACTGCCTAGCAAAGCATGGCCTTCCTCCAGAGCAATGTCCAAAACTAGTGCTTCCTGCCTGCAGCCCACAACGATCAAGCATTGCCCCTGCACGTTGCATGACTTGGAAGCCACATGGAACAAGCCTCCCCACCTCTTCCTCCATGCAATGGCGTTTTCTCGTTGCCCGAATTGCTGACATGCATTCTGTGATATGTTGCCTTGCATGCACTTCCGAAACACGGTCTCGGGCTCATGTAGACCATGACGCTTGTCCCATACTTGGCATATTCCGTGACACTTGAGAGTCTGGACTTGCCATTTATAGATTTTCTATACATCTGTACCACCGGAGCAAAGTAGAACGAGAAACCAGAAAAGGATTGAGAGAATATTGGTTGATAAAGATAGAGCATTACGATTAGACGGTAAGGATGTCGAAAAACTGACTTCTTGCCGTCTGGCTTCGGCTCATGAAAGAGAAATAAAGAAAGCGAGAGAGCAAAAAGACATTCCAGAATGTGAAATGCAAGAAAGAAGAGAAGGGGATATAGTGAGAGAACAGACAAAACCATCAAATCAAGGTCGTCAAATCGGACCCTCGCAAACATATGGAACAGCAAACAGAAAGACACAACCACTCCAAAAACCTTTCCTTAATGACAGTACAGAAAAGACGTGTATACTTCCATCTTTTTCCGCCTTCAACTCCCCTTCCCAAAAAGAAAAACTCCACAGGCATGTTAGAAATAAATGATCCAGCCGTCAAAGTTGATGATGTAAATGGCGTGCACAAATGTTGATGATATGCAAATGGAAACGTCGAAATGCCTTTGCCCACCGCCACCGCGGTAATCCACCGGCCGTAATCATGAATGGAACAGATCCCACGCGCGCGAACACAGGCGCAAGAATTCGTCTCTCTTCTCTTGGTTGCTCATGCCCGAACGCCAGTCGGCGCTAGCATCGGGATGATATGTGGCCCGTTTGGCTTCCTGCTGTCCTAGGGGACTGCCGTGTTCGCGCTCGTATTCGTCGCGGGGGCGTCTTCTACCGGCCATTTGAGATTGGCTATGCTCCGACCTGAGGGCGTCTACTCGTGCGGCTCCAGACGCGTGGGGCGATTGACGCTGGGGAGGGTGAGGATATGACTGAGGGTGGCCGGGATGTTGAGCTTGCTGACTTGGAGGCATAGGCGATGGAGGTGTGGGTGGTTGCGCACCGCCATAGTGGACAATCTTGGGTAGTAGATCTTCACGTCCACGGGACATCTCTTGTACAGCTTCTTCTGCGCTTTTGAACTCTCTGCTGCGCCCCGTGAGCGGTCCCTGACTGTGTTGGTGCTGCTCTCGATGTTGCTGCTGCTGCTGCTGCATCATGCCGGGACTCTGGAGGGGAGGAGGGCCAATGCTAGGTGAGTGACCAGTTGCGAACATAGCGGTTGGCGGGCGGGCGGACGGAGGGGCTTGAAGACTGTCGTGGGCAAAGACGTCCGAGATTGGAGGAAGGCGGTTGGCTGTTTGTGTGGCAGGGACATGGTGGATGTGGCTCGTTTGACTGAGACCGCTAGGCTGGTGAGCATGTGGGCGCAAGCCTGTGAAAGAGTGGTGCAGTGGAGCGGACTGGATGACGCGCTCGTTCGAAAAGGTAGCTGCCGAGGGAGCTGTGATTGACAAGCCGGNGGGAGGGCCCTTTCTACGCGACGTTGAGGGTGTCCTTTGAGGCATGCCGAATTGTGATGATTCAGCGCCAGGTCCAGCGCCAAGGATATCGACTGGAGGCTTCACGCCCTTTTGGCGCGCTTCAATGATCTGACGCTGCTGCTCTCTCACATCCAGACTGCGCTGGAGCTGCGAGCGCATGGTTGGATCTTGGGTCTGGAAGCCTGGCGAGAGGCATGCAACCCCAAGGTCATGGATAGCAAGCCCCGCCGAGTCTCTGGCTGTCAAAGGAGCCGGACGGGCAGTCTGAGGACCACGACCAGTGGCTCCGTGGACTGACAGGTCGAGTCGTCTCGGTCGGGGTTTTGCCGAGGGGTTGGGAGACGCTGGCGGCTCCTTCTTGATCTTTGTGACGGATCGCAAACCAGCAGCGCGAGCACNTGTCGGGCATGATGAGTATACAGATGTCGGAGGCATGGGGGAGCAGGACACATACCTTTTGGGAGAGACGTTGTCTTCGGCGCTGTGCCTCGGGGCAGATCTGGGAGAGTGGTCGGTCGAGACAGGCGCGTTAGTACCGGGAGGAGTGGTTCTGGTGGCCATGGGAGGAGCAGAGGCAGCGAGGTGGGCAAGGCTGGAAAGACCTTGGTCTCGGGGAACGGCGTGAGCAGCAGGAGCGGCAACAATGGTCGTCATGGCGCCGGAGAGAGGGAGCGGCGGCGGCGACGATGATGTTGATAATGTCAATTGACGGGCAGCTGCAGGGTCAGAAGAGGATCACGAGCAGTGGACTCGAGAGCACACACTATTGACGGAAGAGATGCGGCGATCGGCAGTCAGCGTTTCCTCTGCAAGCGCTGGTTATCGGACAGGCGGCTAGGATACGAGTATTGGCACGATTGCTGGGAAGGCTTTGAGCGAACGAGAGCCCTGCGGTAATGGGGTGGGCGCAATGGACAGGCAGTTGCAGCAAGAGACAGAAAGACGCCGGAAAAAGTCGGTCGGTCTGGGTCAAACCAATACAAAAGGGTTGACAGCCACGCGCGAGGGGCACGGCGGACGACGTCTGCTAAATCTACGTTGAAGAAGGCAAGCGAGACGGCCGCTGTACGATTTAACCTGTGACAACCAGTGCTTTAACCTGTGACAAAAGCAGACTTAGCTCCCCCAAACCCAGCTGTTCCCCATATCCCTTACCCTAAACGGAACCCCCTGTGAACCAAAAGAGCATCATGATGGCCATGTCAGTGGGAGCTTGGCGCCGTTTCACTCTTGTCCGCGGACCGTCTGCCAGCGAGCAAAACAACGTCCATCTCTTGTCGACCTTGACATTCGTCTCTGAACATGTACCGCTTCGCCAATCGACGAGTGCCAACAGACCAGCCAACAGGGCCTCGTCGTCTCACGTCCGCGCAACACGGTGCAAAGCGTGTTTCGACCAATGGCAATCTTGCAACATGCGCTGCTGCAGGCGCACGCCCCCTGCAAAGGTGAAGTGAAACAATCCGGCTAGCGGGAGATCCCATCGTTTGTGTGCCCGGAAGCCTGGATCTAAGCTAACTCTGTTGAACACTGTCGTTGACTCTCCTTTTTCTCCTTGAGCAGTCGCGTCCCTGATGACTCTACCATAGAATTGATTCCATATGGGCCATGGCAAGCTCTTTGTCCTCACCAAAAGAGGGCTGTATTTTGTTCGACTTACGTGCAAGTACTCTGATCCAAGATGACAACGATGCAATTCGGGCGGCCTGCACCCTGATTTCTCGAACGTATTTGTCGAAACGTCACGAATCCGTCCGTGGGTTTTTATTGCAGCCAAGGTACTTACTGTATCATACATCATGTTTCGCTTTCTCCAATCAACACAATATCAATCATCGATTTCGTGTTTGCTTTTCAGGCTGTATGGGCACCTCCTTGAAATTCGGGCCGCCAGCCCTGTCTAAGAGGTGATGGTTCAAGTGTTGTTCTCTTCGTCGGCATGACTTGTCTTGGACGTGATGCACAATCCAACCTCCCAAACGTTCCTCAAACGTTCTTCGCTGGACATCGACGCGCCCAAACCGGTTTCCACCACCTGCAGCCTTCACCGTCTAGACACGCCTGAACGCCGCGCGTCTCACTGACAGCCATATGCCTTCTCTGCATGTCCTAGCAAGCATTGTATGGGTGGGCCTGTATTCAAGACTTTATACTCAGGTTGAGTCGTGGCTTTAGGGCTCGATTGCGTCTGCGTTACCCCTCGTAATTGAAGCTCACTCAACCACACGCGTAGCTGGCGTGGGTGTGCCATCTGCCGAGGTGCGCTGTCAGAAGTTGCAGTCCCCACCACTATTTTGCAAGATCGTTCATCTACTCGATAATTGCAGCTGTCTGGCCTCCATTGGTAGCGCATCCTACTCGCTCCGGCCAAGAGTCCGCATTCAGCAGGTGATGGGCAGACAACTGCATCTGATCCAACAAAAATCCTTCACCAAATGCAGCACGAGTTGATGAGTTGATATTGTGATTCCCGCGCGTCTCCTCTCCTTTGGGTCCACCGACTAACACATCATAAGCAATACTTGCTCATCCAATCTACTCACACTGTACCCTACCTTGGCGGCGCCTGACGCTTGTTGCGCACACGTATTTTCTACATATCGCTTGCGGCAATCTTCACCGTCCTGGTCGTCGCGTCACCCGCAGTGTGTGTTGTTGATCCGGTTTGCCGACAGTTTTGCGGCTCAATATGAATGTTGGTGTGATCGACGACAGGCCGTAATCGTTTCAGTATCGTGTGGCTGCTTGTATATTGTGGGGACGTTATTGATCCACTCTAGAAGAGATACGAGACGTCTACTACAGAGCACGTTGGAGACTGAAGACACTTGTTGTTGCTCACAGACACATTTGCAACCTTGGGCAAAACGATAGTGTGTCAGAAGACATGATCGAAGGTGCGCCTCATCTTCGTGGCTTCTCCGGCGTGTCACGATAGTATTGGTACAAAGTCCGAGGCGTGTATCACTCATTACACTCACGCAAATGCCAATCTCGAAATCAAGATTGATGAGATCCTTCAAGAGGATCCGAAATGTTTAGTGGTGATCAATGAGGTTATTGGAGTCATAGTGATTGCATGACGAACATTTATGGGGTCGACTGAGAACATCAGCGACATCGTCGGCCGATGAACTTCCCTCTCAGTAGGCAGACGCCAAGCCTTGAGTATCTATATCATGCACATCTGCGCTCTCAGTTTCATGTTACCTTTCAGTCGGTGTGTGACTTTGAATACCTGAGCACCTCTGCATCGTTCAAGCTGCTAAGAGGATAGAGCTGTGGTTGGCGAACTGAACAACTGGTCCGACAGACGGGTACTGTTAGTCCGAAGCAACCAAGCAATCTCTATCTCTATTCACGAGAAGAAAAGTCAAGCACTAGGTACGCACCCATGCGTGCCATTCGGTGGAGGTACACTCACCTGAGAAAAGTGGCGTGTCCATGAGTATGCTTGGTCGTCCAGGATATTGGTTTACGAGTTGTCGAATTATCGGTGATCGCTCTCGCACGAACTCACCACTCCTCCATAGGAAAGAGAAGAGAGAGGAGTACAGCTAAAAGATACTCGTTCCATTCACAACTTTTTCCCTTGACAGCACAACTTGAAGATTGGGTTGTGCAAGTTGCCAACCCTTACACAACACAACCTCTTTGACGTTTGGCCGGCAAGCTCCGCAGAGAATAGACACTTTCCTTCGTACGCTTGGACCCTGAACAATCTACCCTATCAACCCTATCTACTGGAGTACGCATGCATATACTGAGAACCTGAGGCGCGCGCCGCTCAACCCGCGTCTTTCCATCTATCATTGCATGAATATTTGCGCCCATCGAACACTACATGAGTTCTGATGTTCAAGCCAAGTCAGGAACGAGAAGCGTGGTTACACTTAGCCTTGCTTGTCTACACAACAAGACATGCGCCACTGTCAAACAAGAACCGTGAGGAGTCTCTTCCACCACCACTATCTCTTGGCGAGCTCATGCATTATCTGTCATTGGAGGCGAATTGAGCCGGCAACCCTTAATATGACTTGGCGGCTCCTTCGTTCGAATGTACTGGAGCACTACCTGTATATTCAGGCTATTTGGCCTATCTCTGGAAGGTCGGCAATCCTAGACGTAACAAGACATTCTTTGTTATCATCGATTGGATGTCGGTTTCTCAATAATCATCAGTCAAGATGGCTCATATCGAGACTCGATCTCTAGTGCATTTGCGTGCCCCAGAGGCTCAAGTGTGAGAAGTCGGAGCTAACTCTCTTCTACACGCGACAGTTCCCCCCAAATCGTCAGTGGACGTTCGGCACAGATGTCTTGATGTATGCATACATGTAGGTCATATGTGATGATCGTAGAAATCCAACGGCAAACTATCGCGCTCCATCGGCCAGTCTCACTCGGCAGATCTTTGGTGTCAAGCAGTGGAAATGGCCCCGGTAGCGAATCGCAAGCAGACCCGCTATCAATGTACGACGTTGACCTGCTTGTGGGTATACCAAGATAGGGTACATTGCCATTCCTGCACGCCTTTACGAGCAGTTCACGGATGCGACATGCCATACGAATGTTACCTGCCATATACGTTAAGTTGTTTTTGCCTCCACAATCTTTCTGTCGCGGCTCTCGATGCTTCTTCTCACCTCGCTTGTTGGCTTATCAGTATGGCTACGAAAGCCAATCACAAGTCGATTCCCTTGATGAATCCAGAATACGTCAATCAATTGACCTTCTAATTAAGGCCGTCTGGCTTCTGGCTATCTTCTAGGGGGTGTGGTCCGTCAAGGCATATATAAGTATGACCTTTGTCTGACTTGCACTGGACGACCATACACCTCCGACAGTCTTCTTGTCCTCCATCCTTCTCGCCAACATGCCTAGCTTCCTCAAAAAGCTGGGACTCGGCTCACCAGAGATCAGCGAAGGTGTCGCTCTCGATGAAATAGAGAGCCCAGGCACTTCCAGCCCCAAGGACGGGAAAAATGAGAAGGACATCGGTGTCTCGTCAGCACATGAACTGTCTGAAGCAGAGGCTGCTAGACGTCTCAAAGGTGAGTGTCTCTCGAATGCACTTTGACAACCTTGATATTGACTGTTTTCGCAAGTCTTCAAGCACAATGCAGACGCCCTTTGGGATCCTAACCTTGAAAGGGATGATCTTCAGGCAGTTGACGAAGCTGTTGAGCATCACGACAAGGATGGCGAGAACCATCTTGTGAACGAACTCTTCGACAATAGCCCTTACCCAGAAGTTAGGGCTGCTGTTAGGAACTACGACGTTGATCTGTGAGCCCGTCTGACCCTGCTCTCGGTCTTTTCCCTCTAGCTGACCAGATGATAGNNCCCTTGCAACACTATCCGTATGTGGGTCATCTCACTTCTGATGACAACCATCGGTTCGGGTCTCAATATGCTTTTCTCTCTACGTTCGCCTTCGATCACGATAACCTCCTACGTTGCGCAACTCATCGTCTATCCGGTAGGTCTTGGCTGGGACAAAGTCATGCCGAATCGTGAGCACACGACCTTTGGTGTCAAATGGAATCTGAACCCTGGCCCTTTCAACTTCAGNGAACACGCCATGATCGTGATCATGGCCAATGCCTCATTCGGAACCGGTGTTGGATACTTCACCGACATCCTCCAGGCTCAGCGTGGATTCTACAAGTTTAACTGGGGATGGGGTTTCGGCGTACTCGTTGCTTTGAGTACTCAATGTGTTGGCTTTGGCCTCGCAGGCCTCTTCTCTCGCTGGCTGGTAGAGCCAGCTCCCATGATTTGGCCCCAGGACCTCGTCAACTGCGCTTTCATGTACACTCTCCACGACAATTCAAAAACGGACCCCGCCAAGACAAACGGCTGGCGTATTAGCAGATACCGCTGGTTCTTCTATGTCTTTGTGGGCTCATTTGTCTACTACTGGTTTCCCGGCTACATTGCTCAGTTCTTGAGTGTCTTCGCATTCCCTACCTGGATCGCGCCTAACAATATCACTGTCAACAAAGTTTTTGGAGGCTACAGTGGTATGGCACTNTTGCCTCTCACCTTTGACTGGACTCAGATCACCGGATACGTTTTCAGTCCTCTGATTCCTCCTTGGCATGCCATTGGAAACACCATGATCGGTCTTGTTCTCTTTTATTGGATCACCGCATCGGCTATTCACTTTAGTGGAACCTGGTACGCCGACTACCTCCCTTTCAGCGATTCCAGCTCCTACGATAATTCTGCTAGCGTTTATAATGTCTCTCGTATACTCACCCCGGAGATCACTTTGGACCTTAAGAAATACAAAGAGTACTCGCCTCTCTTCCTGTCTACTACTTTTGCACTCTGCTATGGTCTTTCGTTCGCCGCCATCTCTGCCGTCGTCACTCACACTATCCTCTTCCATGGGAAATTCATTCTTGATAGATGGCGACGTTCGCGTGATGACATGCGCGATGTGCATCAAGAGATGATGGACAAATACCCCAAAGTACCTGCTTGGTGGTACATAAGCTTACTTGTTATCTGTATTGGGCTTTCGTTCGCCACCATCTACGCATACCCTACAGAGATGAGTTGGTGGGCTCTGATTTTGGCCTTCATCATTTCGTTTGTGTAAGTCATCTGTGTCTTGATCACTTTTCAGTAATGCCTGTCTAAGAAGCATGCTGACATATCGATAAATAGTTGGTTCTTGCCCATTGGATTCATCCAAGCAATCACCAATGTACAGCTTGGTCTCAATGTTTTTACCGAGTTCCTCATCGGATACATGCAGCCCGGCAGACCTAATGCCATGATGTTGTTCAAGACTTATGGCTACATCACCATGACACAGGGTCTTGCCTTTACTCAAGACATGAAGCTTGGTAAGCATGTTCATCATTACCACATTATGAACGCAATACTGATGATACGTTTTCANGGTCATTATCTTAAGGTCCCTCCCAGAACGATGTTCCTTGGCCAGTTGATTGCTACCGTCTGGTCTTGCATTGTTCAGCTCGCAGTCTTTGAATGGGCTTTCGGTGGTGGTATCGAGAACCTGTGCGCTTTGCATCAGGCCAACCATTTCACCTGCCCTGGAGGAAGAGTCTTTTACAATGCTAGTGTAATCTGGGGAGTCATTGGTCCTGCACGCATGTTCAGTGGCGATTCTACCTATAAGAACCTTCAGTGGTTCTGGCTAGCTGGTGCTGCTGCTCCCGTCCTCATTTACTTCGCCGCGAAGCAGTGGCCGAAGTCACCCATTCGCTTCCTCAGCGCTCCCCTGATCTTCGGCGGTACTGGACAGATTCCTCCTGCTACCCCGTTGAACTACTTGTCGTGGGGTGTTGTTGGCTTCATCTTCAACAAGTGGATTCGCAACAGCTACAGAGGCTGGTGGATGCGTTTCAACTACATCACGTCAGCTGCCCTCGATTCTGGTCTGGCCATCTCGACCATCCTGCTTGTATTGACCATCAGTTTGACCAACACCGATGCACCTAACTGGTGGGGTAACGTTGGCATCTACAACACTATGGACTATCTGGGCACGGCGGTAGCCAAAGTCTTGCCCGAAGGTGCTACCTTTGGTCCTTCTAGCTGGTAGAGGGTCCATAGACTGTGCTCTACAGTAATAATGGTAGTTCGGGAAGGAAAGAAATTCCAAGGTTGAGATGCTTCTTTCTGTTTAGACTGCACGGGAGATTGATTGTCTATGCTTATTACTTGTTAATCGTAGTTGCAGTAACATAACTGTATGATGCATTCGCTATCCTGTTGGTACCTTAGTAGAGCTTCACTCTTCTTGCTTGTCCATCTGTTACCATTCAGAAGTTGCTTGTTTTCCATCACCTCTGCGCGATTGTCCTGCAGTTTACGACTCCCCAGCATGGCGTGGTCCGCGAGCTTACCACAGCTATCAACTTGTACAATGAAGACCGGTTTGAAGAATGTGTTACACACATCAGAACCGTGCTTCGAGACAACAGCCTGAACTATGCTCGCACACGCTACTACATGCTTCTCGCATACTGTTTGACTGGTACGCAACACTGGGTCAGAGGTCTATTCCTGTACTAATGACAGGCTCAGAACATGCGCTTTTACGCCGAGAACACATATGCACATTGGTGTCTCTTCAATCCGGATGGCAGCTTTCCCGACGCAGGCAGAGTTCGAGGACATTTGCGCACTGAGCTTGACAAGGTTGCCAAATACTTGAAGACTTTCAGACCTGACGACTGGAAGGATGCTCAACGGTTTTGGACCAATGCCGAGACTGCTGAGGCTAAGGCAGAGTATGCCGCGGAGTTCGCTGAAGGAGAAGAGGAAGAGGGAGCCGAATGTGCTGAAGCTGAGGCCGAGCAGCTTGTCACCCAGATCGAGGGACAGGAAGAGCAGGACGCCGAACATGCTGAAGCTGAGCTAGAAGAATGAGCCGACCTGTCTCCTAAAACACAGGCTGCCGCGATTGCAGCCGCTGATGCAGAGTACGATGCTCCTGCTCACGCTCTTGCTCGCGCTCGTACTCGCTCTCGCCATCTCGACGAGCGTGCAGACTCTCTCGATGATATTCTTGAAATCAGTAGAGCACCAGTCAAGACCAAGTCAAGACGACCTCTGGCACCCGTCACCGCTGCATCGACCCGCTCTCCACGCGCTTCCAAACCTCCAGCTCGATTCGCGTAAGCAACTCAGACTCCTTGACCTTGTGCAAGGGAACGTTCAGCACTTTTGTTTAACAAGAGGCGGCATATTCATGAAGCATCTTTACGTTGTGAGGGGCGATGGCAACAAAAGGAGTTGGGTACTCGGTCGCATTCGAGAAGCATTGATGCCGATTGTGTTGACAATCAGTTTGACCAATACTGATCCACCTAACTGGGTAACGTTGGCATCTACAACACATCTAGGTACGGCGCGATCCATGACGTGGACCAGCGCTTGACTTGCCATGAGGTGAAGTGCAACTTTCGTACCTTTTTCTTGGTACGGAGACCCTTAGGTGAGCAACACTTGATACGCTAAGCAGAGACAGCACAGTTTGCAAGATCGGCCATCGTATGATTGACTCCGATCGACATTCTCGATTCCTCGTACAACCTAAATGCTCTGTACGTGTGTTTGCGCCTGTCTGTTGATATTATGACTGAGTGATCTGCTTCTTCTCGCCTGGCTTCAATCCCTTGGCCAGATCCAACTTCCATGGCGGATTGATACCATCGTTGAACATGGCATCGGTAACGTCCTGGCACCAACCCTGTTGCGCCTTCATTCCACGCGCTTCGAAGTATTTGAGAGCAAACACCAACGGCATAAAGGTGGCAAAGCGGCCCATTGACGAAGCATCCGGATCGCAGAAATATGGCATCATCTGACACATGTAGATGGCGATTTGAAGGATTCGCTTATTCAATTCGTCCAGCGAGAAGGTGCATTTGCTACCAGGGTACTTTATCAAGATGTCCTGAAGCGTGCGCTCAATGGTAAAGAGATAGAGCCAATATATCGACTGTAGATATCCGGTAAGGAAATCAGGGAAGTCGATGGCCAGTGGGAAGGTCTTGTTGTGGCATAATCGTGTGAACCTTTTGAACCTCGATATGTCAACGTTCGTAAAGGCAGGATGCTTTAGCTCGGCGTGCGACTCGATTTCCCACTCTTGGAGTTGCTCGATGGCAGTGACCAAATCTGCAACCACACCGTTGAGATAGGTAGGTTTACCACTTGCAATCAAGTTGTCAGCCCGCTCGAAAAGCCCTGGTATGTGTATTAAAACGTCGAATAGACGAGGGGACGAATCTGTGTAAGGCGTATTCCGAGTGACCTCCATCCACCTTGGCTCCGCAAAGATGATAGCCTTGCGTTTGAGAACACCTTGGAGAATCTTGCACCCGTCAGTAACAGCAATAGAGGTATCGTCGAGGACGCTTACGGAAGAGTGTCTAGCGTGGAAGAACAGCATGTTGTCAAGTTCTGTTACCAGTGGAACAGGTCCTCGCTGCAATAAGAAGTTCTCCACTCCGTTCACATGGCTGATCCAGCTTCCTTGCTGTGCTACAGGATGGAACAGCTTAACATTTGTGTCAGCGAAATCCCCATCATTGCGGACCGAGATGAGATGATTTACCTCGCAAAATTCGAGTAGCTTCATGGCACCCAAAACATCGTTGTTGCCAAGCACATTTGGCTTGTTGAGTGCAACCACCAATGCTGTCAGCGCCTGCCCATACCTCCGACGAGCGTGTTCGAAGAAAGCCTTGTCCTGATAAGACACACCAAGTTGCAACAAACTGATCGTATCAACAGCTGCAAGCAATGCCGGTGAAGACTTGGAAGTGATGGTCTTCTGCAAACATGAAAAGTCGGATATGTGAGCACGCAGTGGCTGATCGACCAGTGTCGTAGGTCGGTACAACCTCATACTGACATCAAACATTTGCGAGCGATTGGTTGCAGCACTGAAGACAGCCTGTGGTATAACCGTATATTCGGTTGCAACAGGCTTCTCGACCAGACTCAACTCCTCGACTCTTTTGGTAGGCGGAGCACCGTCGTCGGACTCGCTATTGCGTTCAGGACTGCTGCTGCCCGAACCGGTCTTCAATCCCATGCCTACACGTCTCGCCACAGCCTGAGTTTCGTCGCGCCATTCCAGTCCGTCAGGTTTAATGCCTCGGTATCCTGGGCATGGTGTGTTGTGAATCTGACACTTCTTGCAGCCTGGACGGCCTTCGTCGCACTTGATCTTTCGTTTACGACAATTGGCACAGCCGGTCGACCGTGGCGCCATTATAACAAGTCCATTGAAGATTAAAAAAGGAATGAATGATTCGTCTGTCGGCCCCTTCTAATACGATATGCGAGTTGGAGTGATCCGGCACTGTGGATCGGCCGTATTGATTGGACTAATCTAGCTGTTCTAGGGTCCACAATCGCCACGTAACTCGACATGCCAACAAAGATTTGCTATTGATATATTTGTCGCTTGGCCTTGGTTCCATCAACAGGTCGGTTAGCTCAGTTGGTTAGAGCGTGGTGCTAATATCTGACGATACATGGCACGCCAAGGTCGCGGGTTCGACCCCCGTACTGACCAAATAAATTTTTTTCCCGATATCTGTCTATCTCGAAATGCTTGGAGTGTCTTTTTGTCAAGTGGACAACATCTGAACAAGCCAAAAGCAAAATAGTGCGACCTAGCCGCGCCATTTATCGTCAGATATTAGCACCACGCTCTAACCAACTGAGCTAACCGACCTGTTGATGGAACCAAGGCCATTGGGATTCATATAGAGAACCATTGACCTCTTTATATTGATGGTGTGCTTGTGGGTATCACGGCTCTCAATGGACATTGACTTGTTCTTGAAGACCACTGTGCATTTTTATAACTACTTACGACAGGATCCTAGCACATGGGAAAGCTGAAGAATGACCACCCCTATAGTTGGCCTCAATCAGACTCAGTATATGTAAAGGCTGAAAAGGCAATTTTTGGATCAAGGCTGTGCTTGAATTTTATGGCTCTCACTGGTACTCACTTGTTCTTGAAAGGTATTGTGCATTTCTATAGCTGCTTACGAGAGGATGCCTAGAAGATGAGAGTGGTGAAGAATCGTCACTCATGGTCGAATGTCTGCTGATAGTAATTGGTCTGGCTCGGGTAAGTCAAGCACATTTCGAATATAGATATAAACATGACTCTCTCTGGACACATATCATGATATCTATACCACTCTGTAACTCAACAGCACTAATGGAAGATTCACGCAAATTGAGAGAGCCTTTACGTCTGCAACCCACGAGTCTGACCTGCAACTCTTGGTGCACCACACCCTGTGTCTGTGCCCCTGAGACCTTTTTTGCGATCTCATCAAAATGCAAACAAGCCTTGAGCTACGACTCGATCATACTCCAATCACAACTAAGCAATCTATCATCTTACAAGACTGTAAGATGGCAGTGAAAAGTTCTACTCGATGGCAGCTCTCTGATGGTATTGTGCAAGAGATAATTGGTCATTCGGGTATGAGTTTATGTGTATTGTTCATAAAGCAAGGCCTGGAACATCGGAAGTAGCTACGGGTATGACTATCAAGGAGATGAGAAATCACCGTCCCATCCGTCGACGAAATCAAAAAGTAGAAGCAAACGCAAAAGATCAAGTCTCCGAGCCCCAAGCAGGGAATCTGGCTCCCAAAGCACTGTTGCAAGGAAACTGTACAATATCGATCGACGAGGTTCCCGTACCCAACCCTCTGTTGGATGCTAATACAACACTGCCATCTGGAGCATAGATATTGAAGTCCAGCTCTCCAGCACCTCCTCCGTTTGCGAACATGACTCTGATGGGTAGATAGCTTCCAGTGGTAAGGTAGACGGCAATGGTCTGAGGCGTCTGCGTGGCAATCTGGCTGCTCCAGAATTGAACAATATCGGCATTGCCTCTGGTCCACCCGGATACTGCCTTGTCGCCATACCACACCATTTGGATATCATCCGTGTAAGGAATGTTGAAACTGTAGTATCCATCTTGACGAGCAAACACGTAAAAAGTGTGATCGATGACCCAGTTTTGGGTAGAGGTTTGTTGGCCGTAGTATGCCACATTGTTGCTGCCGCTGTTGACTTCGGCAATGTAGTTTGTCACGCCGGTTTGCGAGGGTTTGGCGGATTTGTAGACGGTGGGGTTGAATTTAGGATAGCCCGAGGTGGCTTGGCCGCCAGCGAAGGAATTTGTGTAGCCGGCGTAGGCAATTCCGACATTACCACAAGTGGTGACGGGCGTAGGATAGACGATTTGGACAGTGGCTACTGTGCCTATGGTAGGAAGGAAAGTCTTGGTCTGAACCGCAGTAAAGGTTCCCGAATCAGTGGTCGAAGTCATGTAGACGTATCCGCCTGAGCTGGACGTAGGAGCAGCAGTGGTTTGGACCACGCCAGGAGTGAGGATGATGACGGTAGCAGATAAGCCATTGAGTTGAGTTGTTGTTGATGTAGTCTTGCCTGTCCAAGCTGAGTTGATGGTCGTGAAAGAGACAGTGGCCTGAGCAGAAAGTGAAGGAGCCTGAGTGGAGGTAGTAAGGGTTGTAGGAGTGGGCGTTGGGATGATTGATGAACTCGAGCTTGAGCTGACAAGACCACCCAGAACAGCAGGACTTGTACCCGTCACGGCTCCAACAGCACTGGTGGCAGCACCGACAGCAGACGCAGCACCAGTAGCAACACTGACTTCCTTGCAGATAGCATTCCCACTAGCGATATCTGTGTTGACTGATGTTCGATTGAAGTAAGCATCGATACTGCGTATCTGAAAGACAGAGTCGTCATTGCCATCTGACCAAGCATTCCACAGCCAAAGACCAGGGCTCGCCTCACTAGCTGTACTATCAACAAGCTGACCGTCAATGTAATAGCTGGTGGCCCCCGGGAGCCAGTCGACGCGATACTCGTGCCATGCTGTAGATGCATCAGGGACTACAGAGGTATCGTAGCTAGAGTGATAGTCCAACCAGTTGAGGTCGATCTCCATGGTGTCGCTTCTGTACGATGTGAAGCCAGTAGCGTTACTCAACAAAACTACAGCTCTGACACTGCCGTACAATATATCGTTGTAGGAGGTGTAGAGCTGGGTGCTAGAACTAACTGTCGCTTGTACGGACGACACTGCTGCGCCAGTTCCGGAGACGATCGCTGCGGCCGCGCTCATAGCATTACTTGCTTGTGATACCACCGACTTTCCCATTGAGGAGGGCACAATCCTGAAGAAGAGAGAATTGGAAAACAGAGAGAAGAAGTTGTCCAGACCTCTCTTGACTTTGCTGCTTGTTGTGGTAGTGGATATGCTAGCAGTTCCGACAGTATAAGCAGAGGACACGATGCCAGTCAGATCTTGAGTGGCTCCAGTTGTCCAATCTGCAACCCATCTGGTGTTGAACTCTCCCACTCCATCAACATTGTAGTAGCAGTTTGAGTAAACACCAGCCTTCGATGATTTGAGCGTGGAACTTGCTGCTGCGGGGGCAGTAGATGATGAGACCACCGCAGATGATTTTGATGGTGATGATGATGATGATGAAAGAATAATCGAACTCGTCGAGTAAGGGATGACGGATGAAGTTGAAGTTGCAGTCGTAGAGGTTGATGTGACTGTGCTAGTGCTTGCGCAGAAGAGGCCGAAAAAGCAGCCCGCCGGAGCCATGCTATAAAAAGAGTGTATAGTATTCAGAGAATTTGAAGGAGTGTTGAGCCCTTGGGCAGTATGAAAGGAGTGTGTGAATTGAATAAGGTATAGAGAGGCAAAAGCAGAATTGAACCACAGAGGAGACCTTCTCAACTTACATACTTATGAGCACTCTTCAAAATCCTTAGACGACTCATATGAGGAGTATCAATACACAGAGCTTTGGTTAGGGCTACTCAGACATCGCAACGGTATAACTGAAAAGGCAACCGTCGGCACTTGGCGAGACCTTGATGAGAAGAAGCCGTGGGTTCACGATTCATAGGCAAGTAAGCCGCTGCCACTTTGTAACGACGGTTCGGTGCACTCACGGCACAAGGGTTGCAGTACTTAGAGTGCTCTTCCATTCGATATCATTGAGCAGGATTCTCGGGCCTGCAGATCAAGTACAGAGATGCTACTGTTCACGATGCGAAAAGGTTTGCGGCGTGGCCTGCCGAAACAGGTTGTAGGGCTTAGGGTGAGTTTCCGGAACGATGGGTGAGACGTGATCGGCAAACCTCTTTTGTGTTGCTATGGTCGTAGAATATCCGAGACAGATCTGAGGGACCACGGCATCACTGTATAGTCGGCAAGTTCTATTACCTGCCTATTGAGCGTTGTGTACAGTAGCAACGGCGAAGCAAGTTCGCATTCACAGACGAGAAGTGCCGATTCAACGCAAAGCCCGGCCTCCGACCAACGTTTTGGGAGCCACAGCATCCAAATTTGTACACTTCACGACTCAAGTGAGACCGACTGGTAAGTTCGGTTGTTGTGTAAGCCACAAACTGACTCGATGTCATTGTTCTAGGGCTCATGGCCTTTTGTGAGTAGAACATGGTCTTGGACGAATCTCAAGAAAGAGATCAAAGCACTAGATAGCAGTTTTTGATCAAACAGAATATCATGTCTATAAGGGCAGCCGTAGCTAAGCCTTGTCTAGTATCTATCCCAAAGTCCCACCTAAACGCCAAACGATAATAGTTCCTCGCGCAGGCCATCGTCGCTTCCAAGAGTAGAGAGAGCCTCATTTCGTTCAAATATTGTATACCTCCTCAAAAATTGTAGATAGACTTGGGGTTGGCATCAAGCATCGGTTTGAGCGTCGTCTCGCCCTTTTCGAAGGCTTTTTGGTATGCAGGTCTCTCTCCAATCTCTTTCAAGTACCTTAAAATGTTGGGGTAGGCGCTGAGGTCCATTGGTAAGAAGGACCTCTGTGTTGTAAGTGGAAAGACCATCTGAATATCGGCGGCCGTGAGCTCATCGCCAACGAGGAATTTCGATTGGCTTAAGCGTTGCTCAATCAAATCAAGATAGTGGGCAATTCTTGAGTTGGTGACCTTGAGGCCAGGGTGGTCCTCTGGAAGCGCTCCAGTAAGTAACTTCATTTGACATGCGGGTTGGAACGAGCCGTGTGTAAAGTGCCANNCCTGGGAGCAGAGTTAGGAGTTGTCCCTTAGGGAACCGACAGGATATTCTGCTTACCAGAACAGCCACTCCTTCCAGTTGGGGTCCCAAGGCTTGTTCAATAAGCGTCCTTGGCCATGTTTTCTGCAGATCCATTCGATGCACGCTTGAGACTCTGCTAGACGGATGTGATCATGGTTTGGTGTATAAGTGTCGACATCTTCAATTACGGGGGCAGTTTTGAGAGGACTGAGTCCCTTGTAGGCATCGGGAGCTAGGAGCGTCTGCTGGTCGCGGTCGTGGCATACTAGCTTGTAATCGATACCAAGCTCTTCGCAAAGCCAGACGATTGATTCAGATTGACTGACACGCAGGTGGTGGACAACAAGGGTCGACGACATTGTTGCAGCGAGTAGATGGAAGAAAGCGGTGTTGTATATGTTGTGCAAAAGCTAGAAAAGGTACAGGAAGAGCTCTAATCGCTCCACGGCAGGACAGGGATATATATACCTTGTACGGACTTACGGTGATAGCATCGCCATCCCAAACCCTAAACACAGCGAAATGGTGATTGACTCGATCGTGTCAGGTGGTTGAGCAGCAGGCCGATGCGTCACTTGTTCAGCAGTCGCGAGGTGGCTATTCTCCAACAAAGCGCGAGGAGTCGTGATCACGGGCAAATCGATCGACTGGCGAGTCACGGCGACGAAACAAGAGCCCCTTCAGATTCTCATTCAATGTGCGCGTGGGTCGGTGATGAACAATCGTGGCTCCTTCGGCGAACGGAACAAGGACCGAGAATTGAGGCTTTAACTTGAAACGAGATGGCCGAAACGTCATTGCTGCAGCGCACGGACTGAAAGGCACATGTCAATCCCACTTGCCCGCCCCCATTGCTACTTCAACTTCTTCTCGGAAGTGTCGACATCCGCTCTATAACAGCGACTGACTCTTTGAAATCTCTGGTGGAGAACGTGTAGGCTTTGTAATCCGCTGTTGTACATTTGGACACCGTGAGAAACTTTCTTCCAAAGTCTTTTCTCAGACGTCGCGAGGACCTTGTAAAACACCCAGTCATAATGTCGTGAATTTCTCCCTTCCCCTCATCCATGCAGATCAAACTCCACAGCGCAAAGCAGTCAAACCCAATACGCGAAAAGGGGTCTACGACTCTTCGAAGTCAGGGTTGGCGATGATCTCCCTAGCCTCACGCGCACCAGCAACAGCAAGCTCGTCGGCCGCAATGTTACCCTCGTTGGTGGCATGTCCCTTGACCCATACGAACTCGACCTTGTTGACGCTGCTGATTTCTTGAGACATGTTTCTTCGCTGCTCGATTAGAGTCAGAATCTTCTCAATCAGATCCTTGTTCTCCACGGGCTTCTTAGACGCATTGAGCCAGCCATTGGCCCGCCATTTGACAAACCACTCGGTCACGCACTTGATCGAGTAGTTGCTGTCAGTGTAGATGGTAACAGGGCGATTGCGTGGGGCAATCTCAAGAGCACGTTGGATGGCGGTGAGTTCGGCGCGTTGATTCGTTTGACGAGTACCGGATAGTGGCTCGGACAGATNTGCTGCAGACTGTGTTAGTGGTGGATAGTAGTAGAGCTAGGAATGCATGCCATACCGCTTGTCCTTGGGACCAAAGTAGACGCCAACTCCTGCGACGGCTCCGTGAGCTCCATTACCAAGCGAACTGCCGTCTGTGTAGATGATTACTGGTTTGCTTTCTTGCAGGTTGACAGCCTGCCACTTGGTAGTGGGCTCTTTGTACTCGATCTTGCCGGTCAGGGGATTCAGTTTGATGCGCGGATCAAAGCCGTCTTCGGTGCCTTCGGGCAAGGGGCCTTCTCCAGCACTGTGTTCGACCAAGTCCTCGGTTTCTTCTGTGTCCGTCTTCTGCTTTTTNNTGGCGGGTGGGCTTGCTTGCGAAGGCTCCTCGGATGGTCTCTTTGGCGGATGACCGTTCTTGAAGAAGGTTTGTGCCTCTTCACGGGTCTTGAACGATTTGTAGACAGCGCCCTTGAAGTCCGTTGTTGTGTTCTGAGCTTCTGCCCACGAAGTATAGACGCCCGGCTTGTGGCCCTTGTGTACACCATAGAACTTGGTGGGTTTGGTAGATACTGTCGATGTTGAGGAATTGGTCGTGTCGGCGCCGTTCAGCCAGGCTTTGGCCTCATTGAGTAGGGGGAATGACTTGACTGGGTTGAGTCAGTCGTGTTTGACCCGTCACACTGGTGGTTACTCACAAGCGGCGCCCTTGTAACCTCTGACCTGTGCCAGACACTCATCCCAGCTGTGATAGATGCCAGGCTTTCGGCCGGCTTTGACGACGTAGAATTTGGCGGGCATGTTGCGATTAAAGATGTCGAATAAGGATCGGAAGGATAAATATCTGGTTTGAACCGCTTGTTGCACCCTTGGTGAGCGCAGCGTCACGACAAAGTCGAATGCTCGTGTTCGGTGAATGGCGACTTGTGTGCTTCGGTTCGAGTTATAAATTAAGGTGGACGCGATAACGCAAAGTTCGGTCTGATGATGGTGTTTGCAGTGTTGATGGATTGCCAAACGCGGAATTCATTGATGGCAGCTCCTCACCGCCTTTTGCGTCATGCGCTTTGTATGTGGTGTGACCCTGTCTGCAATACTACACCAATAATGCTTAGGCCTAATCATAGCCTTGACGATATAGTGTTGCCAGTTGAGTCGTGAGAGATACCGCGTATCAATTCGCCATACTCTACGGCGCTGGAATATGTGTGATGTTGGTGATGTCCATTTATTCTACACTTGTGACCTTGTTCAACAACTCACCCGTACATCGTCATGGAGGGTGGTCGCAGACCGCGAAGAATCATACACAGTAATCTCTGACCATCTGCAGGTTCCACATCCAAGTGAACAGGCGATGAGACGAGTTTACTTGAATTCATCAAGTCAGCACAATGCAGTTGACCTGCGACAAGATAGACGAGGGTCAGATGGTATGGAACTTCACACGAAACTCTGCGGGATTGTGTCAAGAATTACAGAAACGATGCTATCCAGTAGTATCCAAGTAGTACAACAATAGCTATCCAGATGCATACAGCCTACTACAGCTGCAGATTGTAGGTGTAGTCGTCCTCCATGTTCTGCGAGACCCAAAGGACAACAGAACTAGAGGCATGGTCAGCAGCGTTCTACGGCAAAGAGCAACGAGTGGCATACCTAAGAGAAACCAGGAAGTTGGCGATGACGTTGGCGACACCGAACCAAAGGGTAGGGAAGGTGTATTGCGGAACAATGTACTTCAGCACCATGACGGTAACGCCGCCAGCGAGACCACCAGCCATAGCAGCAAAGCCCATGAACAAGACGACACGAGCCTTCCAGGCGATGCCATCACCGCTGTAGCTGAAGTTATCGGCAGAGAGGCGCGTCTTGTCGATCGAGTTGACGATGAGCATGCCGAGGGCGCTGAAGATGACGGGGATCCAATCGATGAAGGTCATGTGGACGTCGGAGCCATTGAGAGCGGACTTGGAGTAGATGGCGGCATCAAGGAAGACGAACAGGGCGATGGCAAACTGCACCGAGTGTGTTAGCTATGACTCTCGCAGCAGCGTCGAGGTCGGCGTACCAANGGCTCCAGCAAAGTAGACGCCGGCTATGCGGGTGGTGGCGCTATTCATCCATTGCGGCTTGCGGAATGGCAGGCGGAAAACACGTTCACTGGACATGGCGATAGGTAGATGCAGAGAGCGACGGTGAGGTGGTATAGCAGTCGGTCGTGCGAGTGACGGCGTCGCAACTCGCAAGACACGGCGGGAGTCGGCGCTTGCTTGCTGCTCGAGCCTCGGCGTCGGATCGCGCCGCTCACCGCCCGCTCCCCGATATCTTGGCAACCTTTTGTTCTGCCAACCCAAGTCTGGAAATTCTCGACTCGCCGATACTTGTAAGTTTTGTCAGCATACCCGGCACACTCCACGTACACAATGGCACCTACGAAATCGACAAAGGGAGCTCCTGCAAAGGGCGCCAAGTCCGCGTCCAAGTCGGGCGATCGCCCTAGACCGAAGAAGCCTGCTGGTCCCAAGCCGAAGACTGTCGAGCAAAAGTCAAAGTCGACCTCCCACGGCCCTGCAAAGAAGAAGAAGCGCGTCTACACCGAAAAGGAGCTTAACATCCCCACGCTCAACGGCATCCGCCCTGCTGGAATCCAGAAGCCCAATGGTGTCAAGAAGGGAAAGACCTTTGTCGACGACAAGGAGTCCTTGATGACCATCCTCGCCATGGTCCAGGCCGAGAAGGAGGGAAACATTGAGAGCAAGATGATCCGCGCTCGCCAGATGGAGGAGATCCGCGAGGCCAGAAAGGCCGAGGCTGAGAAGAGAGAGGCTGGTCGCAAGGAGAAGCTGGTAAGAACTTCAGACGCATGCATCCACACAACAAGACACACCGCTCACACCATTACAGGAGGGAGTCAAGGATGAGCTCCGTAAGAAGAAGAACAAGAAGGGTTCCAAGTCCGATGCCGACATGGACGTCGAGCCTGCTGCCGAGAAGCCCAAGAAGAAGAGAGTCTCTTTCGGTTGATTTTTGATTGCGCCCTTGCCTGCATTTTGTCTTATTTCGCGCACGATACCCACGTCTATGCATCTATCTCCATCTTCTACTCCGGAAGGTACATCTTTCTACGCATCGGCTCAAATGCAAACGGACTCTTGAATCCAGTGTTGGACGTGGCGGTTCTGGTCATCTCCGACAAAGTGCCTGTGGGGCCGTCTTTTCTACCCGTTTCATACTCGCGCGCCATCTTCTGGAGGAAGTTTACTGNCCTGTCAAAGTGTCAGCACTCAATCGAGTGACGGAGTAAAAAACATACCGGCTTGGAGAACCATCTCGTTCCACCAACCTCGAACCAACTCAAGTGGCCACCAGTCGAGGTTGAGCACATGACAACATACGGATTTTGCTTGATTTCCTCATAAGGAACAGCTTCGTCCACAGCGATCTGAGAAACATGAGCCATCAATCGGTATCAACCAACAAGAAGGTGGTAACTTACAGGATCGTCTTCAGCATGGATGGCGAATGTGGGAATGCGAATGGCAGTCACTGAATCTGCCGAAGATGCGTCGCGATAATATGCGTATTCTGTCGGATATCCCCAAGTCGGGCACTGAATCTCGCGGTCGAACTCGTGTAGATATGTTACCCTCGCAACCCTCTCGGGGTCAATATTACCGTTCTTGACCACTTGATCCGCGTGTCTGTATGATTTCTTAGCCTTGTATCACTCCCGTGGCTTCGTAGCAACTTACTGTGCGAAAAGCTTCTTCATGCTGGTTCCCATTGTCTTGGAATAGACGTTGAGACCGAGCCAAGTGCGCTGCAGGGCAAGACTGGCAACCTCAAGTTTCCAGGGGTTGGAACAGACTACAGCCGCCTGCAGCTCGCACGCATCTCCTTCTTCACCAAGATANNCTAGAGAACATAAAAACATTAGAATGGACATCTTCAAATTGAGAGACTGACTGAATCTACGTACGTTTGTGAGAATATTGGCACCCAAGGAGTATCCAATAGCGTACAGAGGACGGTTCGGGTACATCTCTCTGCACCATTTGACCGTCTGTCGCAAGTCCCAAGTGGCTCTTGCATTATACAAGATACCGGTAGTGATCTTGCTCATAGCGCAGCCGCGGCTATTGACAACAATGGCCTCCCAGTCGCCTTGCTCACTCTGGTCCACCAATGGCTCCAACACATGCCGGAGATAGATCTCGTGCGATCCACCACTCAATCCATGCAGCGTGATCAACATAGGCTTGGTGTCATCACTGCCAATGTTCGAAAACTCATCCTCAGTGAAGTAGTTTGTACGAGGAGGAAGGCTAGAGTCTTCTGTAGGTGCCGGCTTGTGGGTTACAAAGTCTACAGCAAAAGTGCCTGCGAATCGAGGGTCATCAGACTCAAAGATCTGACGCTTGTACATGATGGGAGGTCCAGCGGCCTTTACGGCTGTCCAGGCAGTATGAAGATGGCCATTGAAGAGTAGAGGATTCAGCTTGCAGGGGGGCGTGGAGGCTTTGCATATGTCGGACAAGGTCGTCTTTCCAGATTTTGAGGCGAGGGATATAGTGTTCTTGGAGTGATGAAACGAAACACGGGCGTGCCCGAGTATCCACGAAAGGTCCATGACTTTCCTGCGTCCGGAAGGAATGAAATACTTGCACCTTGATCCGGGGGACAGCAAGTCGACCAAGTGCTTTTTGGGTTACGAGTGTCCTGATAGGGCTGGCAGCGAGTGTTGCAAGACGAACAAGGAGCAGTTCCAAGTCTAGGGGACGTTTGATATATTTATACAGTTTTACGATCCGATAGAACGCTCACGGCCCGGCGTCATACCGCACCGTGAAGTTCTGGCGGGCCCGGCACTCCCGATCAATCTCGGCTATCTCGACTGCATTGAGGAATCTTCGCGAAGCATGTGAATTCACGGCCAAGTGTATAGGGCTGTTTGTCACTTTTGAGGTTCGAGGGACAGAGTCAGAAATCCGTGCACAATTTCTTCTTATGTTCGTGTTGACAGTTAGGAGATTGCTGCCTCGGCTGCCAAGACTGATTTTCTTACCACGCGTACTTCTCCAGATAGCGCGTTCTTTAATTGATTTTTGACCGTCTTCATGTGATTGTTCGAGAGCGAATAGGCATCGTCGAGAAAGGGCGGGCATGGACAATACGAATAACAACAATAGTGGCTTCGATGCCCGGCGAGGGTATGGAGTGCCTCCACAGCAGCAACAGGCCATGTACGGCTATCAACCGTCGCCTGCAGGAAGTGGATATCAACAGCATCCCATAAATGTGATGCCCGCAACATCAACACCGGGACAAGGCTATAACATGCAAGCACAGTACCCTATGAATGGAATTTCCGGGCGAGCACAACCGCAGACTTACATGGCATCTCCTGGCGTATCAACCATGGGCCAGGTAATGCAGCAATCACATTATCCCATGTCTCAAGCACAATATCAGCCGCAGACACTTTCCTATCAGAGTCTTGCGCAAAACTCACAGTCACTACCACAGCTTCTGGTACACCCACAGTATCAAGCCCAACAACATCAACCACAACAATACATGCGTCCGCAAGCTATGCAAGCCTACCAGATGGATGGTGCTTACTCTCCTCCGGGAATGCGCCAACCACAAGGAAACCAAAACCAACATGCGCCATCAAGCCAGCAGCGACCGCGTCACCGACCAAACCCTAACGAGACTGCTACTACTGGAGTTGCTTCAGAAGCGCGACCTACATCAAACACTCCTTCAAGGCCGCATCAACAGTCACAACCGAAGCCTCGAGAAAGTCATGGTCCCTTACCCTCACAGTCACACCCTCAACCTATCGCATCGCCATCGCAGTCGCATCATAGGACGCCCAGCCAGCCTCAGCCTCGAGCAGCTCCTCAAACGCATAAGCATGCCATGTCTCCACCCCAACCGCAATCACGACCTAAGCCGTTGTCCAATTCTCAACCCCACCCAACATCACAGCAACGACCAACATCGCAAATGCGATCTCCGCAGGTAATCATCGAAACGAGACGACCGTCTTCGCAAAACGCAACAGTTCCAGCGCCTTCACGGATGTCTGCTCCTCTGCCTCGGGAATCGCCTATAGATTTGCAGCCAGTGCTTCTAGGACTAGCTGACCAGTATATCAGCAAAGCTCACGGAATTTCCTCATACCTAGCGCGTGCTCCCCAAGAAGCGGACGTTGATCAATACTATAGCCTCATATCTGCCGGTCTCGGCTGCATGGAGTCTGTATTGAAAAACTGGAAGTTTTCGGACCCAAAGTCTGAGGCGCGATTACAGCTACGATATGCGAATCTCCTATTCGAAGAGACTGAAAACGATGGAGAGCTTCAGGATCTGCTTACTAGGGGTATCGCATTATGCGAGCGGAACCGCCTTGTCGATTTGAAGTACAGCATGAAGCATGTTCAAAGTCGGTCCTTGTTTCGCACACATCCTCGGTCTGCTTTCAAGATGGTGGATCAGATGATTGAGCTCACCGAGACGTATGCGCATTATTCCTGGATGTATGTCTTTCGATTCTTGCGCGTATCCTTCTCCTTCCAGATGTCGCATCCGGATTTATTAGCAGCTTTGCAACAGCTACGCCGGATCTCTCAACACGCGGAGAAGCAAAGACAATATCCCATACTCACTACGTGCTCGGCTCTTGAAGCACTAGTCCATCTGAGAAGTGGCCAAGCCGATTCAGTGGATAACTTCCAAAGATCGTTAGCAGCAGCGCGTACTCACCAGTTGAATCGCGAGGTCACTGACATTTCTCAAATCGCGACCTTGTTAGACTGCCTGGATCTGTGTAGTGATCTCATCAATGCTAAGCCGGACCAGCTTCTTGACAAGATGACTGTCATGCAAAGAGCACTGGATGGCGGTAAGAGGAAGACTTCCCCGGACGGGAGTTTCTACGTACCGACTGCAGACACGGCACCCGACGATGTTTCCCTGGATACATGTGGTATCATGGAGAAAACGGCGGATGGGAAACGCGCTATTGTCTTCCAGTGGTTGCGCAGGAGTGAGTTGTTTGCTCTAGGATACATCCTCAGCGGTCTGGCCAGCTCCACTAGGAATGCCGTTGATCACAAGTCTGAGAAGTATGTGGTCGAGGGCGACAAACTCACACAAAGTAAGCCTTATCTTCACTCTGTGCCATTGAGTGAAACATGCTAACCACACTTAGACGACTACAATCCCGAAAACGAGCGTAAAATCCAATCACTCCAGTCCTCGTCGGCTCACTTGGATCGACGCATGTTTTATCATAAACTGTGCCTGCACCTGCTCGCTTCGCTCAGGTGTGAGCGCGCTGACTGGAAAGGAGCACAAGAAGTGCTGGAACGGCTGACCGAGGGACTGACAGTGGAAGACGTTGACGAACAAGACTTTGTCCGAGTGTCAGCGCTCTACCTGACAGGCACAGTCAAGCAGGCGACAGGAGATCTGGAAGGTGCCTTGGAATGCTACAGAAGCCCAGCTTTGACGTTACAAGCTGGGCAGAAAGCAACGATAAACCAAGATCTTCGCATCTTGGCCACGCTCAACATGGTCCTGATTCTAAGGCCTCGCTCGGGATCGCAGGACCACATCAAGCATCTCATGGACCTTGCGGAACCGCTATGCGAAAACCACGCGAACGTCAATTTCAAGTCTGCAATGTACATTGTCAGAGCGTCGTCGACAAACACCCTGCCCATCCTCAAGATGAAGCACTACCTATCAACGTCGGCCAACATTGCCAAAACCCAGGGAAACGCACTGCTACTCTGTGCAGCAATCAACCTGATGACGTCGAACTTCTTCACGAGCATCATGGGAGAGAAGGCAGAGTTGTCGGCAGGATCAGGAAAGAGGCTGGCCGATAGAACACAAGTTCCACTGTGGCAGGCTGTTGCTACCCAGCTGTTGGGCAATACCTTCCATTTCAGTGGCAAGAGCGCAGAGGGTAGCGCAGCACGTGTCGAAGCAGAGAGATGGATGCAGATGGCGCCCGAAAGTATAAAACAGAAGTTCGAGGTGAAGAGGTAGAAGGAGAGCATGATTGCGGCTTAACGATACGACAAAGACGGCGTTGCTTGTAAGGAACTGAGGGAATGATCAGAGCGCAGTGTGCTGGCTGGGCGAGGGATTTGGCTGCATCGCAACATTGCTCTGCGACAAGGGGATTCTGCTTCTGTATCTCAAAGAAGGACATATTTAGCTGTCATCAGAAGCTCCGAGATGACGGGGCTCATAATATTGTAGCAATAAAGAGACGGTTGATACATGACGATAAATGCTCGAGAAGAATACTTGGCTCACGGATGAGCAGGTATCGGTATGGATATGATAGACTAGATATAGGTAACGTGAGGGACAAACTAGAATTCTTCGTCTTCGCGGAAGGAAAGCGAGAAGCTGATGATGGTCGAGTAGATAAGGAGACCGCCTGCTATCGACATGGCGGCAGCAGGGACGTTGATGTGGCCGGTATGGGCAAGGACGACGGGGAGGGCNNTGACGGACTTGTGTAAGCATGTCGAAGGTGGACGCTTGATGTTGGGACAGAAGGACATACCAACACCCATGACGACCAGGAACCCGGTGATGAAGCGGCCAAGCTCGACGACGGCACTGCTGCCTCCGTCCATAAAGTCGTCCGAGGATTGGGCGCGTGAGCAGAGCCAGTTAGGCACGGGCGCAATAACGTAGGTCGCGACGACTAGCAGGGGCAGGTAGTTGTGCCATAATGCCGACGAGAGAATGACGAGCAGGAAGCCAATGGCGAGCACNNCTTGTCGGGCGTGTTAGCTCGTGTGCATCAAGGTGGTGATTAGGCAGGAGGGGAAGGTGGGGAAGCGTACAAAGGAAAGAGCGATGATGGTTTTGAGGCCGGCCATGTCGAGACTGCGCGAGGAAGGAGAGGTCGAGTGTGGGATGTGATGGTCGTCGTTGGTCTGTCGCAAGTCGTCGTCGGCGGTGCATCCAAGTCGCGGGCCGGAGGTCGCAGGTGCAGGCGGGTCGGCGGCGCGGTCGCGGTCGCGGATCGCCAAGCCAAAGTCTGGGGAGCTTTGGCCCTTACAGGCGCCATCTCATTCCATCATCGCTGCAAGTGCAGCAACACCAGCCAGACATATTCACTCGCCTTGTCTTGTTTGTACTGCACACCCATCTCTCGCTGACCGTCTTCTTTTCTACGCCCATCTCCTCTCATCCTCGCATCCTCCACATCACACCACCGCCATGTTCCGCAATAACTACGACAACGACTCGGTCACCTTGTATGTGCCAACCTAAACCGCCCTCTGCCATCCACCGCTAAACTCGTGCCTCTCCAGCTCGCCGCAGGGCCGCATCTTCCAGGTCGAATATGCCCAAGAAGCCGTCAAGCAAGGTTCCGTCGTCGTTGGCATCGTCAGCAAGACCCACGCCGTCCTCGCTGCAGTGAAGGTCCGCCCAAGTCCACTCCCTCCTGCGCCACGACTATCACTGACACTACCGCCAACANNGAGAAACGCCGAGGAGCTTTCATCCTACCAAAAGAAGATCATCCCTGTAGACTCACACTACGGCCTTGCCCTGGCCGGTCTCGCCTCCGACGCCCGCGTACTCAGCAACTTCATGAAACAGCAATCCCTCTCGTCGCGCCTGACCTACGGTCGCCCCATCCTGCTTTCAGAAATCACCTCGCGCGTCGCCGACCGCGCCCAGACAAACACTCAGCAATACGGTCGCCGCCCCTACGGTGTCGGCTTGCTGGTCGCCGGTGTGGACGCAAAGGGCCCTCATCTCTTTGAATTCCAGCCTTCGGGCATCACCCAGGAAATGGTCGCTTGTGGTATCGGCGCCAGATCACAGATGGCAAGAACCTATCTCGAGCGCAACCTCGACCAGTTCGAGGGCAGCAGCCGTGAGGAGCTGATCAAGCATGCTCTGCGCGCTCTGAACGAGTCCCTTCCCCAGGACAAGGAGCTTACTGTCGACAACACTTCGCTGGGTGTCAGTGGATTGGAGGAGAACTTCACCATGTACGAGGGTCAGCAGGTTGCTCAGTGGTTGGACACGACGTTTGAGAACAGAAACGACGATGCTGGTGATGCTGCTGCTGCTCCTGCCACCGATGCGCCAGCACAACAAGAGGGTGCCGGAGAGTCGATGGAGGTTGACTCATGATCATGATTCGCAAGAGAAGCAAGCAGCAGAGAAAGCAGAAGCAGATTCCGAGAGACCATTACAATTGACGTCCTGACATGATGTGTATCAAATAAACCACTTTTCAACATCCATGAATGACATTGCATAGACAGACACTAAGTGAACAGTGTCATAGTCAGACAGCTCGAGGAGTTAATTCATCTGCCTTTGGCCATAATCTTGCATTCTACACATGTACAGACGGCACTTTTGAACCCTAGAGGAAGGGACAAGCACACTTGCTTACTTTTTCCCTGCCATCCAACCAGCAAGATCGAAATTCTGGATCTGCTGTGCTGTGTTTTGGCCCGGTCCTCCAGCTGCACCAGTGGCCATACCCAGGGGACCCTGTTTCTGAATTTCCGCAAACTCGGCCTTTGTCTCTTCGTCCACTGTGTATAGCAAATCAGCAAACACGCCATAGATGTAGTCAGAAGAAGAAATGGAGAGTTTGAACAACTTACTGTTTTCCATCAAATACGGCATTCCAAACACCAAGCCCATGGACAGCACACCCATCAAAATCATGGGATTCTTGAAAAAGGACAAGAGATCAAACCCTTGTCTCTGTTCATAGAATGTTCTTCTTGCCAATGCAGAAACGGAGAGTTTGACTTGTTCGGCCGACGACAAGGATGCAGTAGAAGCGGCAATCTTGGCACCCAGATGGCCCCATTTATTGGACGGATGCGTGAGATAGACGACTACTGTTTCCGGAGTCGAAGCCACGGGTGCAGCTTCTCCATCGCCCTCTTGCTTGATGGGGAGTATAGAGACTGGGTCTACGACATCGACTCTCAAGCTGGGGAACACGTAGTCTCTGGAGTGTATGTCGAGTAGCCATTCTCCTTCTTCGAGGTTGGCGAAGATGAACGAGTTGTCGGTGCGTAGGGGTGCAGTGGCGCGTTTGCCGGAGGGTCCGTAGAGGGTTGCGTGGGTTGAGGAGGGGAGATTGCTGAGGTCCAGCAGCGAGGAGGAGGGAGAGATGCTGAGGTGGAGGGATGTTGCTGCGCAGGTGCCGAGCAGCGCTGATAGCGTTGGGAGGAGTTTCATGGTTGTGCGAAGTGCCCTGAGTCTGTTGCGTCCGAGCGAGGAGGTTGTTGGAGATGTTGCGACGGTCAGTCAGTTCGAATGATGCTGTCGCGAAACGACGGAGTTGCGGGTTGGAAAGAGGCCGAGCTTGTTTGGAGCTACCCCGGAAGCACTTGCACAAAATTCATGCCAAGCTTTTATGCAGGCTTCACCAGCGGCGAAAAAATTCAATACCAAAAATCGAATCTCGCCAGAACAACCACGAACAAAAGAGATACTTCTAGATATGATCAGCCAAATAACTGCCCCTGACGGAGTCGAACCGGCGACCTCGGCATGATCTAGAGCGATACTAGTGCCGCGCTCTACCAACTGAGCTAAAGGGGCTTGATGATATATGTCTCTATCTTTGTGAGTATCATTTACCACAAACTAGTGAATGCCAACGGCCATCGAGCAATCCTCTTGAATAGCCTCTCCAATTGTCATGGACTGTGGTAGTGTAGCTATCTAGATACACAGTTGTCCCATAAGAGAGACGGATTCCAGAAAGAGCCGATAGAACCACGAATCTCAGCGCACACTACTCCTTCCTGTTAAAGCTTGTGCATTTATGTAGCTTACCTTATTGCTAAGCATCGACATGAGAGAGGAGTTGGTTGTGATGTTATGATGTTTCAAGGAATGCGAGAGGAATAAACATTTGTGATACTCTTGTATTGAGCTTGACCAATTCTCTTATTACCTTTCCCAATTCTCTTACCTTTTCCAGTGTGCCTTGGAGATCAGAAGATGGCGGTACCGTTCACATGGGTGCTTACACCACCTAGGTTCAATGTTAGCAACAGGATCCATAGACAGACTCGTGTGTGACTCATACCTTGCACATTCGCAGGCGCAGCAGTAAAGAAGAACGTCCACCTATTCTTCTCGCGGCACGTCTGCGATAGTTTCTCGAGGTCCAGCATTTCTCCCAAAGGCATACCCCAAAGCGCAAGGATGTATTCGTGTAGATGGTACTCTGTATGACCATAAGTATCTGCTTGAGGTTAGGGTGGAGTGAAGACAGAAAACGCACCTTCATGTGTTGGCCAGGCTTCGAACGCAGGGGCATCACCAGCTACAGCAGAAAAGTAAGAGTCGTGGAGCCAGTCCAGCATTCGCTCTTCTTGACTCAATCCTGCAAATCTTTGTCCATCGTCCTTGCCCAATGCATGTGGTCTGACGGCCAACTCGTTTCGTTCAGAAGGTGACTTGCTGTGATAAGCCTCTACCCAACCAGTCCTTACAAAGAGAATGTCACCGATCTTGATATCACCGCCCTGAGCAGCTGGACGAATGTCGATACCCTGGTCTGCAGCGCAGTGCTTGAGCTCCTCGAAGGAGATGGGATAGTACTCGTAAGGATCGTAGTTGATGCCCTTCTTGTGGGCGTAGCCGCGGTAGTCGAGGAGGATGCCACGGCCAGCAATACCATGCACAGCCCAATGATGGATCGAGCATTTATGATTTGCGTTGGGACCCACAATATCCGAGCCTTTGGTGTTGTTATAAAATGTGCCAGAGGGCATGTGAGCAAAATGACGGAAGCCATCGAACTGAGTGCCCGATTGAGTGTTTAGATGGTAGACATCATCATAGGCAAGATCTTCTGCGAGTGTCTTGATCTCGTGCTTGAATACCTCACGGTTGAATGCAGGAACTTCGGGAGTGTTGAGAGGGAGATTGACGGGAACAATCTCTCCACTTCTGATCTCCTTTCCGGCGGCAGCAACTCGGGTTGGTGTCAAGAGGTTGAGACGGCCGATATTGTCGTTGTCTCCCCAGACCCATGCAGCACCTTCGGGAGCACCTGGAATGGTGGGCAACTCTTTGCGAGTGGGAAAGATGGTCGAGTCAGGATCAANAGGCATGGACAGACTTGCAGTCTTGTTCATGGTCAGAAAGTCCTTGATCTGNNGAGTCAAGCGCGTGCTTGTTGTACTTTTGGGGTGGCCATGATGGTGTGTGTGTCAAGTTTGAGAGTGAGGGGCAGACCTACCTTGTGAGAACAGATACGGCATGACTTATAGTGAGTTGGTCGATGGAAGATGTCCCTCGGTCTCTGCCCCTCCTCGGTCGCATCTGGTAGTTTCCCCGCATTGCAAACGTCATTGATATACTTCGGGATGCACAAGCGTTGCTTATGCCAGCAGAGTCAGAATAGGCTCGCAGTGTCAAGAAGCTGTTTTAAGGGTGTGGTTTATGTTGACCTGACAATTCTTTGGTCGGTCGAAAGACAAATCGGCTGCCTCGGTATAGAATTCAGGCTCGTTTGTCTTGCTTTGTAACATTCTGTCAAGCGGCGGTCTCAGTTCAACCTCCTTCCAGGAGTGCACAAGATCATGTCACAAGCTGTCAGAGATGGCAGCTCACTTGTTTGATGTGATGTGATAGACGTTGAAGGGTTGACGCAGATGCAGGTGGGTCAAAAGGTGGAGGGAGGGTGCGGCTTATCGATAAGATGCTATGACGAAAACCAAGTCGGCGTGACAAGGTTAACAAGCTAGAAATCAACACACGTTCAACCATGTTCAAGAAAAAGCCGACAGTCAAGCCTCTGGCGCCTCTGCGTTCGTCGGACCGCCGCAAGACAGCCGACAGCATCATCGCCGAGTATGGCCTGCAACCAAAAGCCCAGGACGACACCAAAGTCGAGGACAAAGCAGCCGCCACGCAAGAAACAACAGCGCTGAGAAACGCTCTACTGCCCGATGGCGTCCAGACCGCTCGATTCACAACCACTCACGGTCCTGACCTCAAACAAGTCTCTGGCACCGTCTATGTTGGAGCATACCCTGGAGACGATGCCCGAGTGCTCTGGTTCAAGATTGAGGATCGCATGTATCCCACAGTATACACGCTCTGGAAACAACCCGGCATTGTGCCTCTTCTACACACACCCGGCTTTGTCGTCCAGAAGCTACAAGGTGGTGCAGACCTCATGACTCCAGGTCTGGCCAATGGTCCTCCTTTCCACCCCAAGGCCACCAAAGGTGCTGTTGTCGCCATTGCAAGCCTCGAACAGCCTTCGGTACCTGTCGCGGTTGGTGCTTGTCTGATCGACGTCAGCTCACTTGGGGCCGTCCAAGGTTCTCGTGGTCATGCCGTGCAGACGATGCATTGGTCTGGTGATGAAATCTGGTCCTACAGTAATTCCAACAAGCCTGGTCTCAATGCTCCAGAGTCTATTGAAGGCTGGCTCGCAACCAAAGACGACGAGGGAAAGCTGGCCGAGCAGGCTGCCGACCTAAACATCGATGAAGATGAGGAAGAGCAAGGAGGGGTCAACCTGGACAAGTCTCCTTCTGACCAGCCTGACCCATCAGAAGGCCTGGGAGAGGATGCTCCCGCAGATGGCGGTCTTGTCGAGAAGGTGGATGTCCAAGAAATGACCACCAANGGGTACGTCACTTCCTCCATGGCCTTCTTGTCAAGCATGGACTAACGATAACCAGAAATTGATGACGCCTTCCGCAAAGCCTTCATCTACGGCGTATATCACTACAAAGAGACCAACTCCGGCCAACCAAACTTCGGTCTCGAGTATCCTTTGACTCAATCATTCGTCATGTCCAATCTCGTCCAGCCCTTCCTTCCCGCCCACACTCCAGAACAAGCAAACTCGCTACAAATCAAAAAGTCGAGTTACAAGAATATCAAAAAGTTCATCAAGTCGCTAGACAAGGCAAAGATTGTCAAGACGAAAGAGAGGGACCAACACGAGACTGTCATCCTCGACATTGACTTCAACGACGCTGCCATTGCCGACTTCAAGCCCTACCGTCTACCTAANAAGGAAACAGCAGCCGGCACAAGTCTCGGCCGCGGTGCCAAAGCGACAGTTGAAATCGACACAGCCGATAGTTCAATCGGCCAGAAACTCGAAAAGCAACAATACTACAAGCTAAAAGATAGACTACTGCCCCTCTTCGAGTCAGCAGATGCGTCCTCCCAATCAC
Source organism: Aureobasidium uvarum (assembly GCA_903853725.1). Classification (NCBI taxonomy): domain Eukaryota; kingdom Fungi; phylum Ascomycota; class Dothideomycetes; order Dothideales; family Saccotheciaceae; genus Aureobasidium; species Aureobasidium uvarum. The sequence goes on from CAINUL010000015.1 coordinate 2,141,703, forward strand.
TCTTCACTGCTTCAGAGATCAAACCTATTATAACCGCCTACATCGAATCTGAGAACCTCGTCAACCCAAAGAACAAACGCCTCGTCACCCTCAACCCAACACTCGCAAATGCAGTCTTCGACGGCTCAACTCCTCTGGATAAGGAAGTTCTTGCCAAGGGTTCTGTTCCCAGAGATGCCCTCACCGAACGCATCCTCCAAGCCTGCACACCTCACTACGCCATCGCCCGCACTTCCTCTTCCTCCACACCAACACCGAAGCCCAAATCCGGCGCAGCACCAAAGATCAAAGTCACACTCGAGACACGCTCAGGCAACAAGACTGTGACCAAAGTCTCGGGAGTGGAAGCTTACTTTATACCTCCCCAGCCGCTGGCCGACGAATTAAGGAAAATGTGTGCGGGTAGCAGTAGCGTCGAGCAATTGCACGGAAGTAGCCCCAAAGCCCCTGTCATGGAGATCATGATTCAAGGGCCACAGAAGGATGCTGTCATGAAGGCACTGGAGAAGAGGGGTGTGAGACCTGCATGGGTAGAATATCTAGACAAGACCAAGGGAAAGAAGAAGTAGATGTGAATCAGCACAATTTTGCGTTTTCCAGAGCTTCTCTAGACAGCCGACTCATAGTATATAGAAAGATCGAGCCGACACAAAGATTCCATGGAGCTTTCTCTCTTGTTATCGGTCAGTACCAGTGAGCGTTCGCTGGCTCTTGCGGAGGCTTTCAGAATCGAAAATCCAAGTTTCGAAAATGTACCAACATCTGCGATATATTCTTCACGGTAACTATCATCAGATATGTGTTTAGCGTAGTGCCAGTTTTGCCAACAGACATGCACAAAAACTCTGATCTATCATGCTTGCTTGTCAGCTTTATATGTATACACATGTGTAGCCAGGGTGATACTGCAAGCATTGGTCTTGGCCAGTTTGTTCTCTGTTTGCACGTGGAAGTAACGCGTTCGACCTCCACTCCATCAGCAACAACTGACACTAACACCATCACCAACACGATAGCAACACTCTCGATACCATCGACTGGACATCAGTCGCCTTTTCTTCACGCGCAGATCAAAGGTTGATAACGATAGCTTCTCATCAGTCGTCCAGAGAGAGGTTCAAGGACGCGTCGTACTGGGTTCCAGACATATTTTGCCCGATTGTGTATAAGCTTTGAGAACTTCAAACTGTTATCATCATCCAAGGAAGAAGACATCAGAATCAATTCAAGACTGCCTTCTGGACAGGGCTTTTGGGACTGCTGAGCGTTTGGGCAGATTTACGAAGGAGCCATCGAGACTTGTCATCTCTGAACAAGATCTCAATAGAACGATCCAATCCGATCAAGAACCTTCTTGTACAGCTTGATACATTTGTAACCCCAAGCCCTCTTCCAAGTCCAAAGCCTCACTTCGATACGCAAAGACAAAGAGAATACGCCGAGAATCAACAAAAATGCCTCCTATTCCCTCTCTCGTCTCTGCGCAATACACGTCCATCCCCGCCAGCGGCAACACTCCTATGGTCATCTGCTCGCACTGTCAAACCTTCCAGCTGCCTCGAAACTCGCTACGTAGAAAGGAAGAACACCTCCGTACCTGTGCCTCTTTTGCTCTCTCTCCATTGGCTACCCAACGGGACATCAATGGCAGAACTATGCTGGAGGACTCCATCGCTAGAAGGGCCGGAAGAACGAAACCAGGAAACTCGAACAAAACAGAGGAAGAAAGGGAGGTGCTCAGGCTTAGGAGATTGGGTGCTGTGCTCGCTTATGGAAATGTCGGAAGTGAGCTGCAGGAAGGGATTCAAGAGCGTGTTGAACGTATCCTCAGAGGGGAGAGTTCGATGCTTGGGCCACGAAGTATCGGAAACGCTGGTGAGCAAAGAAGGGCACCAACGTGGCAACCATCAAACTACGACAACGAAGGCAACAATAACAACAACGATGATGGCTTGGACGCTTTCGGCACTCCGGACTTCGAAACCCCTACTACCACCGTTAACAACACACATCAAACCATGGCTGCACTACTAGAATCGGCAACAAGGAACTCGCACACACCACTCCCTCCCGCGTCCATGGAAAACTCGAGGAAGAGACCACTACCAACTGACCTCGATAGCACTTCCACGCCACAACAAGGCAACACGAAACGCTTCAAACACGCAGAACTCTACCTCGACGAAGAAGACCTAGCCTTCATTACCTCTGCTCAAACGGCTAGAGAAGAGAGATTCGCTGCCATGGTGGAGAGGCTTGCTAGACTCGTCAGACTTAGAGATATGAGATGAGAGACGATGTGATTAGGATAATGCGAGAGAGGATCATCGCTTGTATTAAAGGGCTCATACATAAGTAGGCTTTGCAGATTGTAAGATAGCATCACCATAGCTATAAGAGTAACTGACAGCGTTTCTAAAATTCACAGCTTTTTTCATCTGTGGCAGAGATGCACTAAACCGTCAAACTTTGCTGTTCACATGTTTCCACAGCCTATCTTTCTAATGCACTTTTGTTTCCCGATCCAATATATAACTTGCTATATTTCATTTGTTTATCACAAGTCAGTCTGACAGAACGATGCCATGCTAACTATATACTGCTAATCCTGCAGTTAGTGATGTAGTAACAAGAATCAACAAAAGATTCTTAAACAAGGCATAAGTTTGAGAGGAACAGGTAAAAGACAATTTTACTACTACTCTCATACCTCGTTATAATAAACATGGCAGAAAAGAAGAGCTCAAGGACAGTCAACTCCCTTCTCGTGCCGTACTAATTTCATGCCATTCCAATTCCATGTCATGCCATTCCAAAATTCCATATTGTTTTTACTTTTGTACCATTTCGAGTTAATGCTATTCTAATTCTATACCATTTCAATTCCAATGCCATAAAACTATGCAGTCAATAAATAGTCTAAGACGAGAAAACACATGTACACGAGGTATAAGGGAAGTATGAGCAGGAGACTGTTACTACGGTTCTTCCGCCTCATTGCCACAGACACAGCAGGAGAAAAGAGCTTTGGTGGTCTGTCTCGACTTCGGGATGCTCGAAAATCATAACTCAATATGGACGTGAAGTCGAGCGGACAGCACCCATTGTAATCTTCGAGGCAAGAAGCAGTAATAAAAAGTAATAGGTAGAAGGCCAAGCATACGAAGCCATGGTAATACAACAGGGAAAAAAACGTCCACGAAGGACGCAAACTGAAGAGAACGAAAAAAGACAAAAACGCCGTCCAAAGGCCCTCAAGCCCCCATTTCCCCTCCTGATTTTGATCAGTGCTAATGCACACCCTGTGTAGACACATTCATAGTAGTAGAGAAAAAGGAAAAGAATATTGTCATGTCTTCGTCTCCTCTTTCCGTCATGATCATGCCTTGCGTTACCAATCACCCTCTCACAGCCCTGGCCAGTGCTACTGTTGAGAGGCTGGAGGATGAGTGGCTGAAGCAAACGGCCCTTCTTGAGTCATGGATTGCAGCGACGGCAAAGTGTTGTTCAAAGCAGACATTGGGTTGTGCAAAGATGGATGCTGTGGTGGACCGCCCCATGTCATTCCCTGACTGCGAGAGTTCATGCCAGGACTAGGTGCGCGAGGTGTCTGTGTGTCGCTCAACGGACTGGCTGTAGGAGCTTTGGGGCTGGGATATGTTGTAGGGATGGAGAAGCCGTTAGGTGCGCCACCAGCTGTTGTCGTTGACATGGCGTAAGGGTTGGATGGATGCGGCAATGTTGATTGTGCGCTAGCAGCGTCTCTCAGCATGCGATCGTATGCTCCCCAGCGATTCGAGACACTTGGCTGACGAGCTTGTATGCCAATCTGCTGCTGGAACTCTTGTGGCGTCTGGTATGTGGGCTGCGGGCGATAAGTGTTGTTGGGAGGAAACTGTGAATGAGCGCGATCGTATGCATGGTAGATCTGCGAAGGTGGAGTCCATTGTCCGTTGGCAGGGCGAACGCTGGCTGTCGTTGGTGACTGAGCCGTGGGTCTACTACCAGGAGGATTCTGCATGTTCTGCATGGGAAGCTGAGCAGCAGGTCCACTCTTGTTGACCAAGTCGCTGATTATATTGCTGTAGGGCTGTAGAGAAGCGCGACTGGCACCTTGCTGCTGAGCATACCCAGAGCCGGTCTGGGGACTGCCCGCACTTGACTGGGGCATCTGGGAAGGGGTTCCGTAAGGCTGTGTCTGGTAAGGTTGCGTTGTAAGAGGACTGCCCGATGTACGGCGCACCTGTTGATGGAACTGCGAGTATTCACCGGGAATAGCAGCAGGAAGAGTTCTTGACGAGTAATAGCCCTCTGAGAAAGGACGAAGAGGAGCCGCAGGTGGCCTTGTTGGTTCACTATGCTGCTGACGAAGCGAAGGAATGGGCGGCTGAGAAGAGTAGAGCCCTGTAGCGTACGAGGCTCTTCTAGGATCAGCTTGCTGAATGAACTGTTTCTGCGAGGCCAGCGCTCGTTGGTCCAGGCCATAGCTCCCTGTAGGATAAGCGGGAGTTTTGGGTTTGTACATGTATGGCCGCTCACTGTTTTGTACTTGTACAGGTCGCGAGACTTGGGGCATGGTGTAACCACCAGTGTAGCCACCAGTGTATGATGGTGCCACAGGTCTAAAAGGTTTAGCAGGCTTGACGCGCTCCATAAAGTCGCCCATGAAGACGTGGTTCTGACCCTTGGGGTCGTCAGTAAACCTGCCTTTAGCCTCTGTCGACTTCTTCGGCAAATAGTAATACAGCTGATCTGGCTTGTTCAGATCGATCTTGACCTGATCAGGATTCTTGATGACGGCTGTGCTATAGCCTTGAGGAGGGTCCTGCAGATTACGGAAATCGGCCCATTTCCAAGTTGGGTCCTCGTGGAAAGGTGTATCAACAAGGGGAACACCATCTTGGCGGTTTCCAATCGACACAGACAGCTTGCTCATACCCTCTGGCATGGGAATAGCAGTTGAAGAGGGCTTAGGACGTTCAGAGTCAATCGGGTCCAGCACCAAGATCCATTTCCATTCGACTTCGACTTGATCACCACTGGGAAGCACGCTGATAAGAACAGTATTTTCACCTGGGCGGTTCTCCTCGACAATGCCTGCGAAGATGTCGCCACTAAGGAACTGAGCCTGGATAGCATCGCCTTGCTTGAGAGACTTGGCAAAGGTGGTGATGAGTTTGCTGGTTTCCAAAGCATTAGCATCCACGTTCTTTGCACGCTTGGCTCGATGGAAACGGCATCTCAAGTCAATGCCCTCTTCGAAGTACTCCGTTCCATCCTCGCCAAAGGTTGGCACGGGGCCGACATCGATTTGTACACCAGCAGCGAGAGCGCAGGTTGCATGGTACGCTCTGGTGCACTTCTTGGCTTGACATTGAAAGCAAGCACCACGCTTGGAGCGACAGAAGTTGCACTTGAGATCGAGGCGTGCCTTGTCGATACCAGCAACGCCAATGACCTTGTCGATGCCATCCTCGCTGTTAATCCATGTTTCGGGAGTGTAAAGTGCGCAGCAGCGATGCGCTTGCTGGCCGTTGTCTGTAGGTAGCAGAGGCTCGTTAGGAGGGTCGTTTGGACAGAGGACACAAGGCTCCCTGTGAGGACCCTTGATAAGGATTCTGATACGCTTCTTCTTCTTCTTGCCTGCATCCTTGTCCTTGGGATCCCGCTTACGCTTACGGGCTTGCGACTGCGGCTTACCTGCGACACTTGCAGGAGGACTAGGGAGATCGGTTGCAGCATCCAGATCCATGTCATCGTCATCATCATCAGTCTCTTCGTAGAACTCAGGAGTGGGTTCGCCTCTGAGTTTACGCTCAATCTCACCAACATCGACCCAGACACTGTCGGCCTCGCACTCGCACTTCTTTGCGATACGTCCGTAATCCAGCCAGGACTCTGTGGCAAAGTTGACAGATTCTGCACAGTTGTAGCCGATGTTGTATCCAGAGTGATAACCGTAAGGGTAAGTGATGACGAATTCACCTTCGTAATGAACAAGCTTGTTGACTTTGATACCGAATTGCTTCTGCAAAATTTCCGGAGAGATGAGGTATGTCTTGTGGCGCAAGAACTGATCACAAGCTTTCGAGTCGTTGGGCCAGATGCTCTTCATGGCCTTTTCGAACTTTCTGGCGTCTTCCTGGGAGATACTGTACCACTGCTTGGGCGCTCCGAAATGGATGTAGTTGATGCTGTAGAGATCAACATCCTCCAGATGCCATGCGAAAGTAGCTTTCCACATTCCCATGTACAGATAAGCAGTATTGACACCAGGCACCTTTGTTCCAAGAACATCCAGCAAATTGGGCAGTTTTGCGACATTCCAGATATCACACTCGTCCTTGAACAACGAACCGGGCATGTCAGCAGCATACATGGGCTGAGCAAAGGTCAAACTCTTCCAGTAAGCAGTTTCCAATTCAGCGCATCGCTCAGGAGTGAATTCTTCCAGGTCGTCCATGTGATAGTCGAAATCTTTAAAGGCGGCCTCGTCGTAGACGTCGTTGGTTTCGGTAGTGTTGTTCATTCTGCGAGAGGATACAGACTTCTGCTGGCCTGCTTTGGGTTGACGACCTCTCGGTTTCGGCTTCGGCTTGCTTGGGGTTGTGTGTTCAAGAGGCTCGGTGGACTTGAGTACAGGAGAGGTAGGCGTTGGTGGTACTTGGCTGGCTCTTGACGATGAGTCCTCATCATCATCGGCCTCGTTCTTCAGAGGGTTCTTGCGAGGCCTACCAGGCTTCCTCTTGTTGGTAGCATCTTTGGGAGCTGAAGTCCTAGCTGAGGTACGGGTCTTAGCCGCAGCACTCCTGGAGACTTGTCCTTGATTTCTACGGCGTTCTCCTCTTCTGGCAGGGGGCTGGTATTGGGTTTCTTCTGTAAGCGCCTTCCATTCGGGGAGGTTGTAAGAGCGTTGCTTCTCGATGTTGGCCTGGGTGTAGATTCCGTGGGTGCCCATGAATTCTTGCGAGATTGGGTTCTTGATTTTAATGGTCTTGACGAGTTCATCGAGAGGAGGTTGCTCGGCTTTCCATTCTGGAGGTGGAATGACTTTTACAATACCAGATTTCATGCCGTACTTGTCGATCTTGTCAATGTACTTTTTGAAGTCGCGGAACTGAGCCATTGNTCTGTAGCGAAAATGTGAGTACATGTAGTTTCTGTCAGTGGTGATGTGACGTACTGGCTTGAAGACGGGCACTTTGCCGTCGTCCCAGTAATGGTCTGGTTCGACTTCTTCCTCATCTTCCATGTCGAGGTCCAATTCAGACAAGTCAGAAGAAGCGTCATCGTCGACTCTAATGTTGTTGTCCTCGGACGTGGGTGGCGTCAATGCGTGAGCGGGTTCGGGGTGCTTGGACAAGTTGGAAGCTTCGGGCAAGGCAGCGTCGGAGGAGACGTTCGAGGGCTCGGTCGCAACGGCAAGCGAAGGCATGGATGCATCCATGATGGTGGTTGAGATGATCGAATACTGCCACAAAGGGCTTAACTAATCTTCGAAGGCGACAAAACTCCAAGGGGAAGCAGCAAGGTGGTTGCTTGTGCCGGTGGCTTGCTGGGACCCGGGTGGGCTATACGGCAAGCGACAGCAGATGGCGGCAAAGGGAAGGAGAGACAGTCTGTGTCGACTGCTCACGGGCGTCGCGGCAGAGCGGAGGATAGTTGTCGCATGCGCAAGGCAGTTGTAGTCCAGGACGTTTCGCTATCGTCGTCGTTGTGTGTGGAATGCGAGCAGTTGCGCAAAACCGACAGTCGTCGCTGCCGTCCCTCACCCCATGGATCAGGTGCTTTCACTCAGAAGCCTTGGCACACGCTTCACGCCGTGCCGCACGGACATTTCTTGCCCAGAGCCTCACTCGCCAACCTCGAACCGTGAAGCCAGACAGAATGACATTTGGTCAGTCATTGTTGTGTATTTAGAAAACAAAGAGGCATAGGAGAAGGCAAAATCAATATCATATTGCATGCATGCGGTCTATCCAATGTGTTGCTGCATGGTCTGACCAACACGCAAATCTTCTGCACATCCTCACCGGAGTCCTCTCCTTGATTAGATCCGTCGTGCACCCCTGATCGACCCCAGCCCTTCTGCTCGAGTCTCCAGCAGGTGATCTGACAGGGCTGACATTATTGCCCAAGCTTCGCGGACATGTTGATCTTCGTATACACTTTACGTAGCCAAGATGCCAGAGGCTCATCAGCATCGCGAACCAAGACCGGTCCTCCAAACTTCTGTAGCCCTTGAGATCCACACCTCCTTGGCGAACCATGGTTTGGCGCTATTGAATAGGCATCGCTGCGGTCGACATGCATAAAGTGCAGCCACCGGAAGACAGATCACGCCCATCGATGCCTCGTGCGGCACTGCGATAGGTCCAGCAAGCCTAGAGAGACGGTGGTACAGTCGATCAAGAAGAAAAAAAGAGATGGTCATCAATATTTCTGTCGCTTCAGTCGTCGTAACGCTCAAACGCATGTTATACAAAACATTTTCTTTCTCCTTTCCCGTTTCCAACTATCAGAAAACAGAAAACACGAGACAAGACTCAGAGATCCAGAATAGACTGCACACCCCAGAGCTCCGATAGCTATGCAGCAAGGGAGACAAGAAGCAGAACGCCAAAGAAGGAAAGGGAACAACATGACGCTCCAGCGCTCCGGTGTACATGACAGAAAGAAGCAGGTTCTCAAAGAAAAAAGAGGTGGGTAAAAAAGAAGTGCGTGGTATGCAGAAACAAGAAAACGCCGTCGTGATCAAATGTCAGTCATTTCTCCATTGATAGCGCCCCCTTTCCCTGTCCGTTTTTGCTTTGTTTCAATCGTCTGTTCCTCTTTGCAGCACGCTGAGTGTTTGCGCTGCTACGAGATCCCTAACGCTGTACCTCAAGGCGACTTCCTATGCCTGAGGCTGAGGGGCTCCGCCACGGCCACGACCGCGACCGTCACCACGGCCTCCTCTGAAGCTGCCGCGGTGTCCGCCTCTAGGGCCACCACGGCTGCCACGTCCACGGCCTCCGCGGCCTTGTCCTCCTCTTCCTCCGCGTCTCTCGACAGATTGGTATCCCTCGGCATCGGTCGAGGCAAGACCGTTGGTGGTGTTGTTGTTCTCGGCAGCAGCCTCGGTAGCGGTGGCGTTTGCAGATGTCTGATCGGCCCAAGAGCTGGTCGATTGGGGCTGGGCGGGTTCGTGGACAGCCTCGGTCTCGTCGGCGGGACGGGGAACCATCTCGTATGAGTCGTCAAGCTGCTCTTCGGTGCCGGCGGTGGCAGCAGCGTTGTCCCACTGTGTCTCGGCGGACTTGTTGGCAGAGCCGTCATCAATGGAGGCTTCAGCGATTTGATCGTCTGCAACGACGATCGGCTTCTCCTCCTCTGCGGGCTGATTCAGACCAAGCTCGGTGAGGCCGGCGTGTGCAATGGTGGGATCGCTCGAAGGGATGGTGTCCTCAGGCTGGACAGTGGTAGCGTCAGTGGACTCGGTAGAGGCCTCCTCTTGAGCAGCCTCCTCGCCAGGGAATGCGCCGAAACCAACGGCAGCCTGCTTGACTTGCGAATCTAGAACAGAGTCAGTACTGATATGGCCAAGCAGAATCTACACAATCTTACACTTGACAGGCAGAAGCTCGCCCTCAACCGAGGGCACCTGCTCGTCAGAACCCTGAATCAAGTTCATGACAGCATCGACGGCCTTGTCGTCACCTCCGTAGACCAGCAGCAGGGCACCCTCGAATGCCTTTGACTCATCAGTGTCGGCCTCCTCTTCAACGACACGCTTGGCGGCAGCAGCTCTGAGGAACTGGCTGAAGGTAAGTAGCTTCTGGCGCAGAGCAGAGTTGAGTTGGTCCTCGAGCTGCTCCTTCAGAGAGGCCTTTAGCTTCTCAATTTCGGCCTGGTGGGTTGAGGTCAGGTGCGAGTGCTGAGCGGACATGCGCGACTGGTAGTCGGCATCGACCTTCTTGTACTGAGCGATCTGTTCCTCGAGTTGAGCGAGCGAAGCCTGGAGAGCGGGCTTCTTGGATGCTTGGGCCTTCTGGTCGGCGTTGATCTTGCGGGCAGCGAGGAGTTCGTCAAGAGACTTGCCAGGGTTCTCGGCGAGGATAAAGTCCAGTCTGGTCATGGCATTCTGTGTTCGGTTAGTGTTGTGTGGTAGCGATGAGTAGGCGGGTGACCAACAAGCTTCTTGTTCACATTGCGGATGTTCCTGTGAGAGGGTCAGCACTGACGATCTATGAGATAGAAAAGCACGCAACACACTTCTGCAACTCCTTGACGTAGGAGCTCTCAAAGGCATCGCCGTTGGTGTCTGCGAGGTCGGGCGTCTTCTGGCCGTCGCTGTCCTGCTGAGGCTGGCTGGCGGCTTGAGCAGCAGCAGCGGCTTCGGCCTTCTCACGCTTCTTGCGAGCGCTCTTGGACTCGCCGGCGGGCTGAGGGGGTTGCTGATTGTGTCGGCGGACATTGTGTGTGGTAGATAGATGCTTCCGAGCTGAAGATACAAGAAAGAATCAAAGTCGCGTGCTGGTGGATACAGAAATGCGACTTCTTGTCACACGCCAGCTCCAAACACCTCCGGAAACGTCCGTGCACAAGCTCTCGCCAACACTCACTCCGCATTTCGTTCTAGAGCCTTCGATTAACTCCCACTCCAACAGCACAAGACAGGAAGATTGATACAGCTGGTACATTGCAGGAGGTTTGATGTTGTGGAAATGTTCGTTTTAGTGCATGGCACTGTGAAGGTCTATCTACAAAATCTACACAAAAATCGAATCGAAGTCTAAAGTCCATTGAATCATGGAAGGGGTATATCGCGGTCCTAACTTTTTCATCGGCGTCCAGCGCCTTCTCAATCTCTCTTCTTCCTCCTTGCTTATGAGCTGCACTGACCAGGGTACTTTCTGTCTGTGATCTTGTCTCCAATCAAGCCATACTTGACGGCGTTCTGGTAGCCCCAAGCACCGGCACCCTTGAAGTTCCACATGAAGTAGCCGCGAGCATGTGCCTCGAATGTGTCGAGCTCGGCTTCAAGGAACTTGCGCGTGGCTTGGATAAGAGGCTGGTTCCAGTTCTCGATGGGGACGTTGGCCGAGCATTGGCAGCCGTCAGTCCAGCAGACGCTGCCAGCAACAGTGGAACCATCAGGGTTGGCGCAGATGTTGGTGGCGGCGCTGAACTCGCCAACAATCACAGGCAGCTTCGAAGATGAAGGTAGTAATTCGGTCGACTGCCAGTTGCAAGCCTTGGCGACATGTTGATCTTGGGTGAGCAGAGAGTCAGCTGAAACCTGGTTCTGGTAGAGATGGGTGTCGATCCAGAACTTGGCATCAGAAAGAGAAGCGTCTCCGTTGACAGCAGAGCCGACCTCTTCCCAGTCAGAAGGTCCCATGAAGCCATCGTGCATGATAACAGCAAGGTCTTGGTTGGTCGATGCAGACTTGACAGCTGCATAAGCCTTCTTCGCCCATTCCTTGGTCGTGTCGATGTTGTTCTGGTCCCACGAGATGGGTTCGTTGACAAGCTGGATTCCGAACACCACGTCAGCGTACTCCTGAGCACCGTACTTCTTGGCGATGGTCTCGAGGATGCTGATGCTCTGCTCCATGTTGTCCTCTTGCTGCCAGGCAACGTTGCCTGAGCGGCCAGAGTTGTCGAATCCGTTCTGCGAGCCAGGCGAGCCGTGGCAGTCGACGAGAACCTTGATGCCGTGGTTGCGACACCAGCCAATGGCCTTCTCCAGGTAAGCATCGGCGCCCATGAGGTAGGGTGCAGACTCAACATAGGACCAGAAACCGATGGGGATACGCACAGCGTTAATCCCTGCGGCAGCCAGTCCCACAACGTCGGACTCGGTGAAGTAGGTTGACCAGTGTTGCTCCAACTTGTCTTTGGCGCCGTCACAGCTGTCGAAAGAGTACTGGTCCTTGGCGTCAGTGTTGGCAAAGACGTCCCCGTTCATCCAAGACTCGAGAATAAGCCAGCCGCCAATGTTCACTCCGCGAAGAACGTCGGGGAGAACGGCAGGTGCGGTGGAGGTAGTTGCAGAGCTAGAAGCAACGACTGATGTTGACGAGGCGAGGGTGCTGTTAGCAGAAGCCGAGGCGGTGCTGTTGTATGAAGCGGTAGAGTAGAGAGATTGAGAAGAAGATTGACGATATGATGTCCACCATTTAGCAAAGGCGGTGGCATTGAGTTGTCCAGTTCCAGTAGGTTGAGGGTATCCAGTTACTCCAGAAGGGAATCCAGTTCCAGTAGGCCAAGCATATCCAGATGCGGTTGGGTAAAATCCAGAGCCAGAGGCGAGATATCCAGAGGGACAATTCCAGAAGGTGCGATGTGTTGTGATCCGATAGAGAGGGTCGGGAAGGTCGAAGTCGATTCGTACGTGGCCGAGGGGCTCCAGGCTGGCGGTCCGTGGTAATAAGATTGGAGCGAAAACGATGGTGCAGATGGGGCAGGTGCAGGCAAAGCTTCCGCAACGAGAGAAGAGAACGCAAAATAAGCAAACGCAAAAGAGGTTGAGCTGAACATTTCTGCTACAGCACTACTTTTTCAGAATGAGTGTGAGAAGTGTGCTTTGATATATGTCGTCAAATGTCTGACGTGGCTGCGGCTGTGGCTATTGGAAATCTATTGGGCAGATTGTATCCTGGGAGACGTAGCAGAGTTGAAGAGACCGTTGAGTTCGCCGGTAGTGATCGTGAGGAGTGATAGACTCGAAAAGAAAGGACGTAAGCAGCGTAAAGGCTTCTCACAGAGAGCGCAGATAAAGAATGACAGCACTAGGCTGGGGGATAGAGAACTCGAACAGAATGTTGAAATAAAGAATAGAGAGACACAGGGAGCCAGGGCTGTCTTATCGTGGCCGTACATGCAGCCCCCTGTGTAAGTGTTCCCCCTGATAGAACGAACCTACCGACTCAGTATGTTGTGGACCAGGACGTTTTGAAACCGTGGTTGCCGCCTGGCTGACCAGTAAGGAATGCCGTTAGCCGCGACAGCACGTCCTGATCACAGTCAAATTCTCCGTATAGCTCACGGCAAGACAGAGCCTTGCAATCAAGCTTTTCCCGACCATCCTTGAAGGGTGTTGTGTGTGGATCATTTTTCATGTCTTTGTGCTGGACAGGCGGCGGAAAGAGGAAAGGGAAGTTTCAGGAAGATGGTGAAACGTCCGTGCTCCTCTCCCTGAAGAACACTGCCAGCGTTCTCTCTCTCTCCACCGCTCACTCGGCCCGTTGATACTGGCCATGCATCTGAGTTTCTATTGGTCTGTCACGTCGCGACTTAGGAGAGCCGCGTCTTTCAGAGGCGCGGCGGAGTCAGTCGTTGTTGGCACAGAGCCCCACAAGCCGATGCTCCTGATTATTGCAGATACTCTAAAAAGACACGAACTTTCTGCACAAAGAAGCAGTTGGGCGCCTACGACGAGCTGAATCGACCTCTTTCGTCGTCAGTTGCATGTGGAAGTCGCGGCCGTGGGGTCGAGGTGAAGCATGGAGCAATGTGATTATATTGAGCTTGGATCCACTTGGTGGATGGCGCGTTCTTCATGGCCATGGCGCCATGGTCTGTACGACTTGTGGCAGTGAGATGGTCAAGGCGTGCATAAGGGGGCGATGCATGGAACCTGACATCTTGTCACTGACTACTACATATCACTGAGTGGTTTGTCTAGACCTTGACTGCCACGATTGTTGAATCGATCAACTCGAGTATAGTCATACCTCTACTATATCGTTGAGAATCCTTGCAATAAGGGAGGCATCTGGATCTGGGGCCTGATACTGCCGCATTTCCAGCAAGTGAGACAGGCGATCCGGTCCTCCAATATTTCCTGCTGACGAGGCGAACTTGATGCAGCACATGCAAATCAGGGCAACTACAAGTATGTCCTTTGACTAGCTATTCATAGGGTATTCTGTCGCTATGGTATTTCTTCGAGACAAACTTGGGAAACGCTCACGCTGATCGTAGTCTTGCGACAAGCATCTCACATGAAAACTCTTAGAGTGGTGTCCCGACTTGATGATTTACAGTGACCGTTGATACTCTGTAATTTCTCGCTTGTCTAGTGACATCTTTGCTTCTGTTCCGACTTGTGTTACGCAGGATAAATGGTTGTTGTCGTCCTCTGTCCGAAGTATGCGGAACATTGAGTACTTGTAAAGATAATCTCTGATCTCGATCTGACCGACCATTCCTAATACGCCTGGCATGTTTGATGAAATCAATGCTGCCGTGAAAGCGGTGTCTGGCAGGGTCAGGATGAATCTTTACTCTCGTCCGGCTCAAGTGCTGCGGCTGTTTGGACGAAGTGTTGTAGATCACATCCTCACATCTCCTGATCATCAAGAGGCCTGCGGGAAGAATGGTCAAGACATAGTGATGTGTGATATACGAGACGGGGACCGAATTATGCATGTCATGAGAATGCAAAGAATCGGGTTCATGGCTCCAGACCTCGAGAATAACAGAAGAGTGAAAGTGGCACTGCCCCATCTGTCCCGAGCTTGAACAAAGAGATGGTTCAGGTCATTGTACCAAGTGCACATGACCCGGTATGCTTGAATGGGCGTCGCAGATAAGCAGGGTGGATGCATGAAAAGAAGTCGGAAGAGTCGAGCATTTCAACCGCGTTAGCCTGTTGTGGACGTGACCAATGAAGTGCAGCAGAGGTGCGCGTGTGGCATCAACATGATAGATAAGACATTGTTGCAGGTGCTTTCGAGATGAAACAGATTGTAGAAAGTCGAGTTGTTTTCAATATTAGACAGTAACGTGAAGAAAACCAAGCTGGAGGGATACAAGAAAGAAAAAGATAGCAGAAGCCGGTGCTATGCAGGTTGATGGGAAAGGCTGAAGGATGGCCTTGGTGAAGTCGGGTGGTCGCGTCGGCGCACGGAAGTTGAGTTCGTGTCTGCCGGCGCGACTGAAAGTCGGGGGTTCTTGGACCACCTTCCTCCTCTCCATCCCATGTGATCTTTCAACGTGACCTCGAATACTCCCTCTCCTGCTCGTTGACTGTCTCGACGATTAATATCACAAATTGCCCAGGCCTAGCTGCGCCGCGCAGAGCTAAAGGATTCACTTCTCGACCGTCGATTTTCTGATACCGAAGTTGGCCGTCTTGTCGCGTTCGAAGCAGATTAAAGCGCCCGGCTTCCAGCGAACTCGTGACTTGTCACGGGATCTCCAAACGACGTCGACTCTCGAACTCGGTGAGTGCATCCATGTTNGTGATCCATGCAACCGGCAATTCGTCTAGGTTCGCTCTTCGCAACCAACAAGGCATGACTCTTGGTCGGCCTCGCTTCCTCGTCGTCGCTGTGCCCGCGCGACTCCTTGCCTCCGCACGCGTCGCGCCCTCGACCTCGACCTTGACCGCCAGCGTGCCATGCCTCGGCGACGCTCAANNGGACTTGAAGGTCGGACATTTGTCGCAGAGTCATGCTGATGCCGGTCGCGTCTGGTCTTAGTCAAATCTGAAGACATGCCGTATACACATTCGACGCGATGCGACGCTAGAAGTTGCGTCTGTAGCGAACCTTGACAGCTTGCCGGCTGCCAGTGATGACCCGCGACCACTTTGTGACCTACCCATGACTGACCAAACTCGACAGCTTAGTTTTCGCCAATACACGTACTCGAACGTGATCCTCAAACGAACACAAAATCGGGACCGAGTAGACGCTGTTGAACTCTACATCAGGTCAATCTGCAGTCAAATATAGTGCAAATACATACGCCAACCATGGCATCTCTGGCTCACAAGCGCAAGCGTGACTCGCTCGATCACGACGTCGTCCACGCACCTGTGCCTAGCGAGTTCAAGGAGTTCAGAGGCTCGCCGAGTGGCCAGGTCGAGTACGAAACGCCCTTTCTAAACCACGAAAACGACATGCCGCCGCATTTCGCCGATGCTTTGGTTCAACACAATGCTGGCGACCACGGTGTCCATGATCACTCCATCCACGACCACAACGTCCACCCCCAAGATCCCACCAATGGACAAAGCGCTAGCGAGACGGCCAACGCTGCTTTACAATACTCCATGGGCGTTCCGCAGAATCACGACGAAGCTTTCCTCACTCACACCGATGGCCATCGCGAGTCAAGCGCTACCTTCTCCCTTGACGCCGGTGCTGGCCAGCCGAATCCAGAGTCATATGGGGAGTTCGCTGGTCTCGAGCAGTTAAAGGAGAACGCACAGCCTCAACAGCAACAGCAACAAGCCCCTCCACAGAGTTCGGTCCTGGGTCCCAGTGAAGGCTCGCCATCGGCAACTCCTTCCGGTAGTAAACCTGCAGTGGGTACTGACGAATGGCATAAGGTGCGCCGCGACAATCACAAAGAGGGTTAGATATCACCACAAATGTTGGCCGTCACGCCTTTTGACCGTATACTGATCGTCAACACAGTCGAACGCCGTCGCCGTGAAACCATCAACGAGGGTATCAACGAGCTCGCTAAGATTGTCCCTGGTTGCGAAAAGAACAAGGGAAGCATTCTTCAGCGTGCAGTTCAGTTCATCACACAACTCAAGGAGAACGAAGCTCAGAACATCGAGAAATGGACACTGGAGAAGCTTTTGGCCGAGCAGGTCATTTCTGAACTCAGCAAATCCTGCGATAGACTGAAGGCCGAATTGAACCAGGTCTACGAGGACCTAGACGCGTGGAAGATGTGTGCCCAGCGCTCAGGGCTTGAACCTTCGGACGAAGACCGCGCAAACGCTGCTGGCAACCGGGACGATGATGCTTAGTGTGCATCACACACCACACCAGGAGTTGCAGCATGGCGAGCAGCAGCAAACGACCAGGCTCAACCCGTCGAGGAAATACCATCACAACCTACTAAGAGCCAGAAGAAGACGCGCAAGGGTGACACTCATCCTGCTGAGATCAATGTCTCGCGCTCTTACCATATTCTTGCCGCGGCCACCCCTGAAAACAACCCTTTCATGCCTCAAGCTCCATCCGGCGGTCCTCCAGGTGCCGCACAGTGGTAGCCGGGTGCTCATCACGATCTGACTTTGTCAGGCCGCTACACTCTCAACTTGCGCAACTTGTTTTGTTGCTTTTCTTCAACCTTCATCAGATTCGACTTGCTCTACCATGAGCTTTTGCATTTCTGGTTCTCATTGCTTCCGGACTTCAATCATACGAGAAAGAGTAATGGACGATTATGGCTCGTGGCGTTGTTTTTACAATGGAAAGGCGTCCTGGGAGGGTTCCATCTGCTTTTTGTTTCTTATAATCACTAACATCCCATACCATCTCTGTCCACTAAAGACAGTATGCTGTAGTGTCAGTCATCATCCCTTCTTGCTTTCCTTCTTGCTTGCCTTTGTTCCTCGTGTACGATTGTCTTTTGAGATAACACTCTGGGCAAACGCGCCAAGACGGCATTGTTGCGTATATCACCCTGTCTCTAGGATATTCCAGCGGTATCGAGCCATTGTGCTTGGGTTGAAGGTGTCTATGGACTTGTTTGTTAACAATAGTACTCTCTGTGTCATATATTGACGACTGAAACTTGTTGCTGAAGTATAGAATCCATTGGTGTCGCTACTTGACATATGCAGATTTCCAACCAATGCTGAGACCAAATCTCTGTACATTTGACCAGGTGATTGATACCATAATGTTTCAGAGGTCCAGAACATATATCACGACACAAGAGATAGATTTTCAATACAAGATACAAGAGCGCTCTTCCATACCACAGCAAAGACGTGAGTTATACTACACAACAGCACATTTCCTCTGATGTTTCCATGCAGCGGATATAATTCGGAATCCCAAGGTGAAGACGCTCACAGTCGGCACTTTGCTTGGCGCAAATTAGCGATCTGTCGTTTTTTGCATCTCCAAGATTTGTTCATCGTTCCAACCCGAGCACCGTCGAACTGTCCATGAAGCAGACATGCAAAGAAGCGATATGGAGAGGACAGACTGCAAGACAGACTTCCTGACAAACAGGTGTTCAAGAGCAGAAGCTTGTCGATCGATATTGAGGCTCAAGTAAACTCCTGAAAACAATGACGAAGTCGACCTCCAGGTCCGAGAAAGCTGCTCCGAAACGGCCCGGTGTGGGTGTTAGTGAGTTCTCAAGAAGCGAGCTCATCTGCCGAATTTGCATTGTTGAACTGTCTACGACGCAACATGAAGACCTTTGAAGCCCCGTGATGAAGTGAAAGAAAGTGTCGATATAGAGACAAATGTAGCAATCGATGATAAGGCAAACAATGCCCAGAAGAGACAACATACCCCAGCTATCCGACTGCAAAGATAGACGGTGCTATCTCGGAGCAACGATATCTAGCTGGGAGGCGCCGTTTGTTTAGATTAGCAAAGAAGCAGGCAATGGATACCAGGAGAATGACGAGACAAATCCGAGCCAGACCCGGAGTTTGACAGCAGAATGGGCAGAAAACTCGAATGGAGGGGCGCCTGCTGCGGTATAGACTCATACATGCAGTCATTGACCTCTTGTCACACGATATCTTGCCTGTCTTGCTCTCTGGCGGTTGTTTGCGTTGAACCCAGAGACTCTTTGCTCCTCCCGACCTGTCGCAAGCGTGAATGCGTATCACATTTTGGCTGGTAGAGAACTTGTTCGGACGCGCTGGCCGCTTCGCCTCTTGCACACTTCGATCAGGCATGCCCAACAGCCTGAGCGAAACCACTCTTGCTGTCACGCAGCCCCCTTCTGGGGTGATGACCCCGGTCAACCCGTCGGAGTTTCCAGATGCACAGTTTGGAGATCTCGAGAAGGGGCTGTCAGACAAAACCGAGATTGACCTTCCTAAGCAAGATGACCATGGTTGGCGACGAATTGTCCGTGGTTTTACTCCTTCGTGTGTTTTGAGATCCAGAGTGTGTTGCAGGCGATAGCTGACTGATTTTCTCNNCAGTATGTTCTCCATAACTATGGGCACTGGTGTCGTGGCGATCCTGCTGCATCAAATGCCGTACAACAGCAGCTGGACAAATTACCCTTGCTACATCATATTCGGACTCAACGTCCTGACATTCATTGGCGCTTTGTTGGTCTCCATCCTGCGGTATACTCTGTGGCCTGAGTTATGGCCAGCGATGATACACCATCCGACTCACTCTCTGTTCTTGGGTTGTTTTCCAATGGGTCTCGGGACTATCGTCAACCTGATCGTGTTGGTCTGCGTTCCAGCGTGGGGTCCTTGGGCAGCGACAATGGCGTGGGCTCTGTGGTGGATTGATGCTGCTCTTGCTGTGACTATTTGCTGTTCAGTCGCCTTCCTGATGTACGTTGCTACGCATGGCTTCCAAATTGCAAAGTGCTGCCAGACTGACATTGTGATTTCTAGGATCTCGGTCCATGATGTGACGCCTGAGAAACTGACTGCTGCATGTTTGTTGCCTGCCGTCAGCTGTATCGTTGCTGCATCGACTGGCGGCCAAGTCGCGCAGATGGAGGCACTTGAAGCCCATGAAGCACTCTGGACACTACTCACCTGTTATTGCTGTTGGGCAATTGGCTTCTTTGTTGGGTTGATGATTCTATGCATATACTTTTACAGACTGTTGTTGTTCAAGCTTCCTTCTCAGGAAGTTGTTGTTAGCGTGTTCTTGTCTTTGGGGCCTCTTGGACAAGGAAGCTTTNNGGGTGAGTGTTCCTGCCATTTCTGCACTGAACTCGACGCTGACTCTCCTTCCAGAATCTTGCAATGCGGGAAGGCTGCAAGGATGATATTTCCAAAACTTACTCTACTGCCACCGGAGGCAGGCACCATACTTTACGTCATGGGAATCATCATGGGTCTTGTCATCTGGGCGATGGCCATCCCGTGGATGTGTTTCGCAGTGGGATCAGTCCTGCGTCTGAGATTGAGGTTCCCTTTCAACATCGGCTGGTGGGCCTTTTTGTATCCAGTTGGTACGTATCCCTTGCTTGCAATCTATACTTGCGATCGATATGCTGACTTGGTGTTTCTTNNAGGTGGTGTCGCTTCAGCAACCATTACACTGAGTGCCGAGCTGGACTCTGCGTTCTTTGGTGTGATTGCAGAGGTTCTTACCGCCATCATCGTACTCGTATGGATTATCTGCTTTGTGAGAACCGTCAGAGGAGCCTTTTCCGGCGAGCTCTTCCCAAAGCCGGGTGTTTGTGAACTTCGTCCAGACTCAGGAGCAAAGGTAAGACTAGCCGTCATCTGATGCCTTGGGACAAGAAGAAGAAATACTAATATTCCACGAACAGACTCCTTGAGACATTGCACAAATGAACATGAACAAAACCTGACACAGACTTCGAGCCACTTCGACTGCTCAGGCAGACATTTGACTACTTTATGAGACCCTTGCTAGTTGCGGCTCGCTCGGTTATCATGTTCTTGATATTGCGGAGTCGTCCCGTACATCCGACACCCGCAGCACAACATCTCCCCTCACCTCAAGGTATTCGTTCCTGCACATCGAACGAACACCAAGCCGATGACAGGCCGGTTGATCCGGAGCCCTCTATCTGCAGTCGCAATATAAGCTTATTGCGACATGTCCGTCGTTTCGACTGACCTACATTCAGCTCCAGACGCTCAGCCGCTTAACAGATGCCAGTTAATCCCGGTCCGGATCTAAATCTGCAACAAACGCATCCTTCCCAGGATTGCATCCAACCATTGCGCGAACGACTAGCAGGATTCTACGATTTACGAAGCGCGTGGTGCCTGCTTTTGTTTTCGGTACAGCTGATACCTCGAGAACGTCTTCGTCGCGTAAATATGATGACGATTGCGTTACTCCACTGTCTACTTTTTTTTTTTTTTCGATGTTCGGACTTGGTTCGGGCAACAGATGACGATAATGTCTTTGCTTAGCATCTTTGCCTATCTTTGTTGCTCTTTGCGTTTCTGAACGAGTGCATCTTTACTGTCTTTTTCAGCATACTGCATTGATACCCCACTGCCTTTGCAAAACCAATTAGATTTAGATTAGATTAGAATGTTTGAACCATCTCTCCTCCCGAGAACGACAACGAAGCGATACCGAAAGCCCTACATGCACCTTCCCGCACGAGCGAACTGTCTCAACAAAGCATACTCGGGACAGCGAACGACAGCGGTAAACGAGCAAAGCAACGGGCCCAGACCACTCGAAGATCAGCCGTGGCTTACGTGACAGGTTGACAGACATGTACCTCAGATCCACACTCGCAACAACTGGGCAATAACATCAACTGAACAATTGGCAACGCTCGCCAGGTCTCGCGCTTCCCCAACACAGTAGTGTATCTGTCCAGTCCATTTAGCAAAGAAGACAAAGATAGAACATCTCAGCGGACCCATGATCGAGCGCACAAGTCCAGATAGCCTAGACCTCTTACTCTTTGCAGCACGATCGAGGGAAACAAGACCCCAACAAACACCAAGGAAACGTTGCAAGCGAACCATACAAAAGAGTCCACAGTGATTCGGACCGTAGGGTTTCCGCCGCCGCCGAGTCCGCAGACTATTCTGGGGCAGGAAGGCGCAAATAAGCCAGGTCCTTGGAGCCCAAGGCATGCAAGACGGATACCATGTGGGCAGAAAACAGCCGTTAGACACAAGTCATGGAAAGCAAGAACGAAAACAAAGAAAAAATGCACCATTGACAACCATGCCAAACCACATTGAGTATGAGGTCGAGTACTCAAATGGTCCAACGGCCGCTGAAGAACCCAGCATTTATTCGCGCGGAGAAGATAAAAGAGCGGAACACATCAGCACAAATCGCGAACGGTCTCGGTAGTACGTCCGTGAAAAAGAACGCCATCGAGATTGCATCTGCATAAACGTGTTTCGAGCTACTGTGGGATCATTGTTGTCTTGCTCTTAGCTAGCCAGCCCCTTGGAGGTACAGACACAGCGGCGGCGATGTATACATGACTCGTGCCGGATCACGGGGCGAGCAGTTATTGTCGATAGTTGTATGTAGCAGAAACTCGGAAAGGAGCGGCTAGATACGGACTGGTTTTTATATATACATACAAAGGGAGCCTAGTGTTATGATGTTAGTTCAAGGGGTGATGTGATGCTCGGTCCAGGCGAGGGCTGGCCAGATCGACCTGTTCAATTCAGCTCAAGAAGAGTTGGCAACACTGGGGTTCTCATCCGGGAACCGAATGGTCCTGTTCAGAGGTGCAGGTGATTCGGAGGGAGTGACGGCGCCCGAACGGCCTGCGGTAGGGGTAGCACCAAGTGGAGAATCGCGGTTCATGTCTTTCACGATGGCTTTACCAAGCGGGCGCGGGTTCGATGGTCCGGAAATGTGCCTGTTGGCCATGTCGTTTGTGGATTCCGAGGCGTCCTTCGAGCCAGTGGCCTGCTGATGGCCTTTGTGCACGTCCGATACCATGCTCCTGCCCAGACGCCAGAATGTTCGGGGTAGAGAGGAACTGCTACCGGAAGTGTCTTCTCTGTAGCGACGGAATCGACTCGCCAGAGCGGATCCACCAGACAGAGTTTCCTCACCAATAGACCTAGGCTCTTCAGACGATCTACGAGGGAGACGCTCTGTCGAGACTGCGGCCGATATGGTCCTTGGGAGGTAGAAACCGAGTTTTCCAAGAGGTATACTGATGCCGTGCACGATNNCTACGATAGATCAGTATCATGTAGCTTCGACAGCGGAACCCTGAATACTTACAATACTGCAAATTGCCAAAAACCAAATTACTACCAACATGATTTCGGACAGGCGTTCTGCGTCTTCTCTGACCACGCCGTTCACCTCGATGCCGCGGAGAAACTCGCGGCTGATGTACAGATAGAAGACTGCACTAACACCAATCGGGCCAAAAAAGCCCACCACGAGAGCCTGGCGAGGTTCTTCAATTTGGCGAATCTTCTTATGCATAGCAAAGACGATAGGGAGTCGACGAAGAAGCAAGACCAATATTCCTAGTGGGATGAGCCGATAGATGGGGATCACATCGTTGTGTGCGAACTTGTACCAAGGTGTGACTGCGCCAAACCATATGAAGATCGAGACATTGAGCAGCATATCAATGGTCGGCTGTAAAGAGTCATCGAGGGTCTCTAAGCGGAACCAGTCACTGTTGTTGATTAGAACTACGCATCTCTTCATCGAGCAGGAGACTTACTCCCAGGTAAAGACGTTTCCAGCAATGAAGCAGGCGAGAACATCATCAGAGCCGATCATGCCGACAGTTCCAACAATGAAGANGCTGTAGAAGTCAGCCATGAGCAGATAGTTATGACAAGGTAGACTTACAGCAAGTGTGATGGCAAAGACAAGGAAGCTTTCTCTATCCACGTACTTCTTCTCTTCTGCCCAGTGCAGTAGTTCTTTGGCGAGATAGCCAACGACAGCTCCATAGATGACGCTCAAGATGATTGTGTAGCCCCATGTCTCACCAAACCACAGGCCCATCGCCTTTGAAGCACCATTGCCTGTCAGTTCAGGATGATCGAGATATTTGATCAGATACAATGGCAAGAACAAGAAAGGGTAGCCAAGACCATCATTGGCTCCAGACTCGGCAATGATGATTCTTTGGAGCTCTCTAGGAATATTCTTGTCGGCGAACTTGCCTTTGACGATGCTGTTGCTCAGCACGGGATCAGTAGGAGTAACGCAAGCTCCTATGGCAAGTGCGAACAAGATGTTGATATTGGGAACCAAGGCCCAAACAAGCAGGCTGGTCACTATCCACATGACGCACATGCCTGGGCCCTATTGTTTACTTAGCGCATAGTCTGTCACTTGGTCAGAGCACTAGCAACATACTAAAAGCAATGACAAAGGTCTCCATTCTTGCTTGAGATATTTGCTAGGTAGCTGAACACCGGCCAGGACCAGTTGTACACCCAACACCAGCCTAGTGAAATAGAGAGTTATTGTCTCGAGGTCTTCCGCATTTCCTTGAGCATAATCAAGTGGACGGATAAGATTGGCCGCGTGAGGCGAAAAAATAAGACCTCCGATCAGAGAAATTACTGGGAATGCGGTCAACATCAGGTTGCCAGAAGTGACGGATGCGAAACACTCACGAGCCTCAGACAAGTAGTATTTTTCCTTGAGCAGGTACGACACCAGGCCAAAGAGCGTAATGAAGCCTCCGAGTGTAGCGCAAACAATGTTGAAATTGACGACAGAGAGCGTAGGCATGCCTTGCGAATTCCGATATGCGACTACGCGATATCAGACTTAGATTAGAAGAGCACGAAGATGTGCAAGTGTTCGTGAAAAGGATGTCATGCGTCGGAGAAGTCGAGGAAGGTTGAGGTGCTCGTCATTACGCCAAGACGGACAGACGGCCAGAACTCGGACCAACAGGCAGTTACATATTTCACATATGTATTGTAGAGCGAACAATGCAACCAAGCTGACAGCACACTAAGTGGCTGGTTGCACTCGTGTATACCAGATATCATGTATAGATCAGCTGTGGGTCGCCGAGAGACGATGCGGCATTTGTTGTGTTTCACGTGCTTCGCTCGATGCTTGTGAGCGCTTGGCTATACCAAGCGCAGAAATTCTATCAGCGAGCCAAGCATACTTGGTATTCTAAGAATCAGCAATGTCATACCAAGTAGCAAATGTCAAAAGCGGATGATGTTATTGGTTTGTCGAACCTCTGCACGACAATTCAGTCTCAGATCGTTGTGCAAGAGTATCGTAGTTCAATCGAGATGGATGTTATACAGTTCGTGATTATATGAATGCTTGTTGGCCAAGACTGAAGGGAACCTTTGTTCGTGTGGGAGTGAAACCGTTTCTGGCTACGCGTAATGCTTTCATAACTCCTAGTCCGTCCCGGTGTTTATACGGGACCATGCAATGCACCTCGAGAATACCACGCCTGAAAGGAAATATGCTTGAACAATAGAAGAAAGAAGAGGAGAAAAAAGAGAACGCCTGTCATGTATGCTGAGCAATTGTGCCCATCTGTGGTATCGAAAGGATGCAAGACTCCACAGAATACTGTTGTCTCCTGTGAAGAAAGTGGAGAGACGATCAATTATCGCTCAATTCGTCTCGCTGTCCGAGACTTTGTCGGCGAAGGGGCTAACATAGCGCTTGTGAATGTGCTGTCGATTTGGTTCAAGAGTTGTTCGCGGTTGGGGAATGACAGAATCGCGTGCACTGTCTGCACGGGTTCTGATGTCTGTACCATTGAGCGAGGTTGCACTGTTTCTGCGCGACCTTGAGCTACCAGGCGAGAGAGGTTGCGACTGGATCATCTGCGGTAGAGTGTGGTTGTAGGTTTGTTGAGCGAAAGTATAAGGAAGCTGGTAGTGACCGTGGGTCGATGTCGTAGGTGAGGTGCTGTTGCTACGGGGCTCACCATGGCCAGCCGAAGCTGAGGTTGAGCTTGATGCAGAGTAGTAATGCTGTGCTCTGGCAGCAGCTGTTTGTGACTGCGTCTGAGATTGCGAAGCGGAACCAGCCAGATGGAAAACGGGAACGTTGGCACGGCTGGCCATCTCGACTTCACCGATTTGCCAGTGCATTGCCTCGGCAGCTCGCCACGGCAAGGCCATCTCTTTGGCAATCTTCTCCCACATGTCCTTCTTGAACCTNNTGAGATGTCTGTTAGTATGTCATGTCAACCAAGAGGAATCAGCATCGTTAACACACCTTTCGTAGAGACGGGCAAGCTTGTTCTTCTTCTCGTCGTCCCACTCAGACCGACGCTCGAGGTAGTTCTGAAAGCGAAGTCTGCAGCTGATGGCACTGCGGCCAGGCAAGTGCTTGGAAATGTCTTCCCACTTCATGCCATTGCCACGAAGCTCAATGATGGCAGCATCCTCCTCGGGGCTCCACTTGGACTGCTTCTTCTTGGCTGGAGATTCAGATGGATGAGGTCCAGAAGGAGCCAATCGCTTGTTAACCGGGCCATTGGCTGTGTAAACATTGACAGGCGGCGGTGGTAGCCTTTGGTCCTGGGTTGTGATGGGAGGTAGCTGACCAAAGTTCTGCTGTTGGTGGTAAGGCGGTAATTGAGGGTTGAAGCTTTGTGATGAGAAAGTAGGTGGTTGGAAGCGGGTAGGCAAGGATTGCTGGATACTTGGTTGGAGAGGCATCAGATTAGGTTGTGTGCTGTGAGTGTAACCCGAGTCCATGTCAAGTCTGGGAAGAGAGTTGCTGGTGGGGTAACGCGAGGACGAGCTAGGCGAAGGTACAGGGGNGTCTCTGGAGCCCTCTAGCAGAGAAGAGATATCCATCTTGAAAGCACTTGAAGGCTTCAGGGCGAGCATGAAGGATGGAGTAATGTAGAAAATCCGGGATGATGTTGTGTTGTTGTGGGGTCGTAGTGTTATAAGGATGGCGAATGAGAGTGGAGAGGATGAGGTGTGATCTTGTGCGAGGAAGGGTGTGATGTTTATATGAAGTGAATGCTTGCGGTGAGTTGTGCGACCCTGTTAGCCAGAGGTGGTACTAAGGAACGGTTCCGAAAAACGAGTTCAGTGCTACCAAATCTTGCGAGTCGCGTGTCCGGCAGATCGGTGCTGGGCGCGGTTTTGATCGGCAGGTAGAGGCGTTTGTGGTGCGAGACAAGAAGAGGTCGGGGCACGGAGGAGTTTATCAGGAGCGAGAGACGGGATGGTCTGGAAATGACTCCACGCGATCGCCTGGAGGGCTATGATAGAGTTAGAGGCGTGACTCGGCTGACATCAGAACTGTCCGTTGCCTTGAGTGGGGAAGTTTTAAGTAGGAGTTTTTAGTGTGATTGAAAAAGAACAGAGGAGGAGGATAGAGTTTTGCTTCGTGCGCAGAATTCGACGCCAGACATGAAGGTACCCCGACAGATTGTGCAGCATGACAAGTTTATATGACGATGCGACCAATCGCCCGGCTGTAAGATGTACATGCGAGTCGAGCACCAGCAGACTTCCAGAGCAAGGGATGAAACAAATGTTAACCAATGGTGGAAACCGGTGCACTAAGGCAAGGAAAGAACATCAACGGCAGTGAGTGTTGCGAACATGCGGATCCTACTTGGTATGGGCGTACGGACTGGCGCTCCCTTGGCCACTATTGGGTGCGCGAGTCGTGACTGGACAGAAGCGCCACAACATGCACTCGAGTGTAAGATTGGGAGCCAGGGCTTAGCGCTGGAGCCACTGGCGAACGGCTGACCGAGAACACACTCTAGCTCATGCGCCGAGGCGAGTGGTGATTTGCTTTTCCCTTCCTGCGGCCCTTGAGGCTCTTCTGAATCGTGCATGCAATGCGACGAAACGTTTCTACAGTGGATATCCTGCGCAGCTGCCTCAACGTCTTTTCTACAGTCGTTGTCATGTTGCCGGCAATCCTAACAGCCAGTCGGACATGCTCATCTGGATACTCACTGGTGTTGTTTTGTCCACACGTCGTCGAGAGCCATGCAGTTGCCCATGAGCGGTGAGCGCAGTGTAATGGGAGCCGCATGTAGCCACAATGAAAGCAGGGGTCGAGGTTCGAGACGAACCATGATCTGCGGGGGTTTGTCATTCTGCATGTCAGACGGAGACAATTATAGCCGAGCCATATCCCATTTGGGTCTCACCGGATCCGGACAAAAGAGCTTGTATCGAGAGACCTTCTAAGCGTTTGTATCGGCCGATGGCAGCTGTAGACGGGTGCGCAAGAGGAAAAGTAATCGGAACATTCAGCAGCGAACTCTTACGCTTCCTGACCCAACCATCATGGCATGATCCGGGTGGGAAGCAGTCTCTGTTGCAGACGCGGACGTCGGACGTAGAGGCCGACAGCAACGCGAACGTACAACAGAGTTGGCAGTGCGTATCTGTGGCAGGCGAGCGTGTTGAATAGAGCTGTTTGTATATGCAGGTATTCTAGCGGTGTGTACTCTAGCGCTTCCAGCCCTGTAGACCCCGACTGGTTAATATAGAACTGCATGTGTTCGATGCAAGTCATGACTGGCATGCTGTATCTGGACTGAGAGCACGGAGCCGCTGTTCTGTGCACCTGCCTTGGCACAGACTTCCGAGATGTTTCGGCTCGTCGCTCGCTCATTAACATGGTGACCAAACACAGTCACCTGCCAGCTCGGGTCTTCTGGATACCTACAGTAATTACTGATGCTGTCGACAAGTGCGAGGCCATCAGACGGTGGCAGGTCACGCGCAATGTTCGTCATGAAGGGCGATTGATGATCTGCCTAGTTATGCTTGTCAGTGACAGCCGATCTTGTTCCGGATAACATGAACTGTTCAGACTAGGCTTGTTCAGGAAAAAAGCACCGCCAAAAGAGTCGAGGAGCTTCCGGTCAAGGTGGCCTTCTGCTCGCGCGGAACCATCCACGAGTGCGCCTGAACGGACATGACAGAAGTTAGTGCTGTCTCGAGGCCGCCAAGGCTGAACTGCGCGTAAGCGGTCAAAGCTGTGAAAAGAACTGCTGCTTCAGCCAATACCATCAGTCGAGACTCTTGTCGTGGAGTTTGACCAACCCGGGTTTCCCAACGTCCATCAGATAGTGCGCAGCCCCTTCCCCATCGCTTGTCTCTCGCTCTCGCTTGTTGCGTCCCGGCAGCTTCTTCCGCAGCAAGATCTTTGTCGAACTCAGCTCCAAGTGTTCGTCATCGGCAAAACACCCGGGACCTATTCACGTCGATTCACATCCAGGACACCAATTCAGCCTGGAGAAGATGGCGACAATGGCTGATGTACCCCTTCTGATTACTTCGGAGAACGCCCGATCTGAACGACGTATTTCGCCTGCTTGGACCATAGCTCAACTGAAAGGACGCTTGGAACCCATCACGGGCATTCCGGCTTCCTCACAGAAATTGACCCTGAAGGTCGCTTCCTGGCCCGATCAGAACTTGCAGACGGTCGATGAAGACAACACTCAGCTTGATGCATTCACCTTGCAAAGCTACGCAGAACTCCATGTAAGTAATTATTCCGACGTTCCACCATATGTGCCGATGAGGCACTGCCGCAGCACGTACATGGCATCCTCTCATCCGGACGCTCGAGCGTAAGTGGTCCGGTGGGCCTCCGTCGCTCTTAGTCTCGCACCGCCATGTCGTTATCTGCTAGGACGTTCGAAGTACTCGTCACTCAGGATTGAGGAGCTAGACAAGCAGATTGTCATGTGCTCTGCATAGGAAATTGTTTGGACCCACACTCTCATACGATACCGAACCGGTTTGGTGGTTTGCCCACTGCTGGCACCGGTACTGAGATGGTCTCGACTGCAGGCTTTCTCCGCATGTTGCTCGACCGGATGTGATCGACAGAGAGAGCCGAACCTGGTGGAGAAGTGGTCGAATAGATACGCAATGCCCAACACTAGCCAACAACAGTATCAACGTCGATCCTTGCTGATGATTTGTCAAGGTAGCAGACACCCGTCCAGCAGGACTACGCGCCAACTACACAGATGTATCGGCAGTCGAAAAATACGAGATGCCGCCGGACGAGTATGAGAATCGCACTGACAGTGTGCTTCACTGGAAGAAGACTCACCAGTTGGGCCGATTCGACCCCAATGCCCCCACCATAGAACAGCAAAAGGTTACTGGCATTGAAAGGGAAATTGAAGAGAGAGGTACTACATATCTTGCGCCTTCAACGGGATTTGCTGACGTCTAGCTTAGGGATCAAATTGGACGCACGCTGCCGTCTATTGGCTGCCAATCAAAGCGAGAGCTCACTCGAACGTCGCGGAACCGTCAAATACATTGGCCCTGTTCCTGTAATCCCTGGTATAGGTGCTTGGGTTGGCATCGCGTTGGACGAACCCACTGGCAAGAACGATGGCACTGTAAAGGGCACCCGCTACTTTCAGTGTGGAGCCAACTGTGGTGTCGTAGTACGACCCGAGAGAGTTGAAATTGGTGACTTCGACGTGATTGATGAGTTCGGTAGCGACGAGGAGTTCTAAGTCTCAAGTAGCGCCAGACATTGAAGATGGAGGCCAACGATCACCATGAGAGGTCGTGTACACTCTGAACTCTAATTTGGGCCATGACTCCGAAAGTATAGAACCCTGAGGGACGGCAATTGGCAGGAACTGAGACCCGATTACCTTTGACCCTTCACTCGATCATCTTCAGGACAGAGATCATAACACAGAGTAGTAACCAAGTACAACTACCTGCAGCTCAGACTCTGGGCTGGAACCAGATAGACACCTCTGCAATGGACCACAAAGCTTCCATGTCAGAGCACATTCTTAAAGTACCGCAAAGAGCGATGGTCCAATGTTCGTCTTGGAGCGCTACAGGTGGCAGTTTCGGGGCGCTCATGGGAAGACATGCTCATACAGGCTGACAACGCAAGCACAGGCGAAGACGCAGACCTTCAATGACGCGGGTGTTTCAACTTCACATCTTCAAATTAAGACCTACGAGATGGTATCATGCAGACCAAGATTGTCTCTCAACAATAGACGGCGATAGAGTTGGGTTCCAAATGCAGACTCGGCCGTAGCCACACGTGGGAAATCGCGTGGGAGACCTAGATATTGGCAACGGGCTGAAACGCAAGTGCAATGGCGCATCTGGTATGAAAAGTTAGAACAAAAAGGCACTCGGAGAGGGCAGCCGCTGTCATCATGAAATGTTGCACGCATTTTGGACGCAAAGTCTCAGTCCTACGTTGCGAGTCACGGCGAGATTTGGATGTGGCTGACGTAAGTTTACGCCTCATCTCGAGCCTGCACGTGGGATGTGCGGATCATTTGTTCGCAACATCTCTTGACTCGCCGCGAACTCGGTCTCCCGTAAATAAATGCTCTCCGAGGATGGAAGGAAGTTGGGCTGACTTCAGCGACTCATGTCCCGTCCTAGACCTGTCGACATCTCCTGATGTACACACACACCTTAAAGCAATGTCCAAGTCCTGGTCATCGGTCAATCTTGCAGGTCCTGCTTTTAGAATGTACAAATCATGCAAGTGAAGGCACATCTGCTAAAGCGAAGTTACGTGCAGTCGTGAAAGCCCTACCCGCCTGCGGCCTACTAACGTTGAACTGCCGGGTTAAAAGGGCCCAGTTCGTCAAACTCGTTCTGCGCAATCTCACGGCGTTGACTAACCATGTACCGGTGGGCGCGTAGCTTTTCGCCAAGGCCCACGGCTTTCAGCCAGTGTGAAGCACCCAGCCAGACCTTTGCTGGCAATGTCGCCATACATGATACAGCGTCCGTTCACAGTTTGCGTGTCGAACTCTAGCATATTGTGCCTGACACGACTCTACAACATCAGGCACATCGAAGTTCGCGTGCCGGTTTCAAGCTTTCACAATTCTCTACTTGGCATCAATACTCAGACCTTGTGTTCATTTAGGACATATTTTGTTACGTTTGGCGGCGCCTGGGGCCAGTGGAAACTCAAATACTCTACAAATGGTTCTTGCAACAACGGGGCCGTGTAATCTTCGGCTTTATCAGATATGTCCAACCCACGAGGCGTGTAGCCTTACGGGCCTCGTGGAAGCCTCTCGAGTCAACCTTATCGTGGAAGCACAACTCAAAATCCGTCCAGCTCAACACAAATGTAATTATTTCGGAAATGAAGTTGACACTCGGGATGGTTTGGTGTTTGACATGAGTTGTACTGTGTCTGATCTCAAGCGGGTGAGTACGGCGGTCCTGCGATAACGCCAAGTCGACCCCCGTTGACGGAGTTCCAGTTCGATGCCACACGTACGGCATCCGCGAGGCAGCTCCACATATCTTTCCTCTCCTGTTCATAGATCTTCGTCGATGCTCACAATGTCAGATCGCATTCGCCATACGCAGATGATCAATTGGACGTGTCTCAATATCTGGTTGATGCGATACAGGCTTTCAGCTTCTAGCTGCTTTGATTGTCCACAGTGTGTCAAAAATAGGCTCGGCTTCAAACATTATTGTCGGCTCCGACTTCGAGAGATAGCGCAGTCTCAACCTGGACTCTTCCGCGGTGATGCATCAAACCTTGTCTGACCTGGTTCCTGTGGATGCTGCCATCAATGCTTTGTGGTCATCATCACCAGAGATTTGACAATCTCGAGCCGATGGCTTGAATCGTTTCTCGTGCAGCTCCTGAATTCTCCAGGATAACTATACGTCTTAAGCCGCCAATTAGCTTTGGCTTTGCAAACTTCTGGGTGAGATACTCCTTTGTACCAGCCACATATCTGACCCTCAAAAACTCCTGCAGCCATAATCGTTTGATTAAGTATCGTATTAGCGCGTTCATGGTGGCTTCAACAAGACTAGCCAGTTGTCTGTTGTACTTACGATGATTCCATGTCCATGAACCAAAAACAGTAACTAGCGTGCGGAGCGGTCGACCTCGGTCGAGATGAACCGCCTCTGAAGCTGCCCTGAGCCGCAAACCCCTGGGTCATAGCTTTGCGAAGATATTGTACACGTACCAGGCAAGTGTACTTCGAAGGAGTCGCGCCTCCTGTTCGAACAAATATTCGGACGTTGTGCCTTGGAAGATTGCTGTCAAGGCTCGACGACACAGTCAGTCACAACATCACAACATCGCGACAGATAAATGTGACGGATGGCTTCTTATGACATGCGAACTTGTCCGTGATTTCAGGATTTATTGGAGCAGCTTGACATAGAAACTGCTCATACTGGCCACATTTGACTATCTGCTAAGAAGAGTAGTATCGAGGTCTCAGCCGCATCAAACCATATCCCAGGTACGTGTATATGCATTGAGCGAGCGAATTACAAACCACGTTGGAGATACATCAGTACGTACAGGCGCCTCTTCCTCCAGAGACCTGGTCATGGATCAGAGATGTTAGGATTATCAGTTTCGGGCAAGATGGTTTCAGCTTGGGGAGTCGCACTTGCAGACCGTTGATACAAGAAGGAATCACCATAGCCTTCGGCGGGTCGCTCGACGAATATACGCATCGCGATGCACTACCTAGGGAGATAATCAAGAAGCTCATCATGGACGATGTGTGCCACCGATCGTTCACGCTACAAACCATTGTAAACTTCCAACTGTTGCTGCATACCTACGTATCCATCACGTCGGAAGACACAACGCGCAGTACTTCTACGCCCTCTTACACGGCAGAGCGGACTTCGCTTGACGGCCCCGTCTCGATGCACACAGCCCAGCTGTTCCTCTAACGTCCTTTGCGAGCTCGCCACGATCCCATCGCTTATGGTCACCTCTAATCGTCCGACACAGCGCAGATGCGTTACTACATATTTCACCCCGCTCGCAAGTCGAGATGACACATCTGCTTGCAAGAATTACGGACGTGTAGTCGTGTTTGGGTTAAAGTTCGGACTCGCACCCTTAAATCGTTTCCTCTGCGTGAACCGCTCGTTCCCGCGGATTCCAACCCTGCTCTTACGGCCAATCACATCGAGTTTTCCATCGCCTTGAGCGCCAAAAAAATAGGCAAAACCGGAGCCTCATCATGCGGAGACGGAAGGATCGACTGCGCCATCTTGGTACCTCCTCCTTGCGGAAAGCGATCCTCTTCTCCGGAGAGCGACCGTAGATCTGCATCGTCATGTGCCCTGAAGTCTGGCCCCTAGGGTTTGGTCGAGGTTTGACTCGTCAAGCTCCTGCTGCTGTCCTCTTCGAGTCACTCGCATAACACGGGTCATGTGAAAAGCGTAATTCACGAGCGCGACATCAAGTTCCCACTTTTCCTCTGCTCATTATCATTGCGAAGATCAGAAGATTGGCTTCTTGATGCTTTTTGTGTTGGCGGTGGTCATCACCGTCGTCTATCATTGCCGACCGCGGCAATCGTCGGCAGTGAAGTCTCCACAGCATACTTTTGGAGAAGAGAAGCATGTTCACCCGACGCCGGTCCGCAAAGTTGCCGAACTAACGTTTGACAGTGGACAAACTACAAGGTTTGCTCACGCAGCGAACGGAACAAGGGACTGACATCGAAAATTCGACGTCAGGCTCTGCCTATCGCTGTGAAACTACATATCTGACTCGAAAACTCTAAAACCGTAAGAGCAATCCATGCTTGGTACCAACCTACAGCACTATTGCGTTTACCAATCAGAAGCAGGGGAACGGCCTTTTCGCGGTGTATCCTTTCGGCCATGCAATAGGGTTGGCGGAGTCTGGAAGGGTTGCGATAGGTTCTGGTTCTTTCTCAAGGTTTGAAGGAAGTATGCAACAGCACCAAGCAGGCAGTACGATACACCCGGTGAGAAGAGCGAAGGAAGGCACGACTCTCTGAAGCTTTCTACTCGAGTCGCGGATTCGATGTCTGTCCCTTGCTCCGAGGACGTGCCTATTGATATACGCTCGAAGGGGACTGTCCAGCTATTGCAAAGCAAGATGTGTGGAGACAGGCTATTGAGTATGCAGATTGGCAATCTCGCCATCATCGGAAGAGAGCAAATACAAACCAAGATCCAATGATGTCTTGGATGGCAAGCACGAGTACCGTAATCACCACTCGAGCTCGATGGTCGAGGAAGCCCTTGCATGCGTTCGACAGTCCTTGATGACTGTTGCTTCTGATGAGGTCTTTTGGACAGACCGCGAGCCGGGACCAATGCTCTGCTCAGTCAGGACTCGATCCTTTGTATCATCCTGCGAAGCAGACCAAAGCTGAACACGACCACCGTAGTGTCGTGATGCTCTGCTATCATCAAAATTACCTACTCTACTGCCTCATATCCTTACCATTTGCCATCATCACGAACATCGCAAATAAGCACTTCACATCTACAAGAAGAAGCTCGAGCTAGATACACATCGCCCAAGGTAGGTGCTATAACCTTCCAAGCATCATATCTACCAACTCCTTCACAATCTGTCATTCACAATTTTTCATATTTATTACTCCTTGCAAGCCAGTGTCAACATTTTCGTGCCCAATGCTACAACAATGTTCTTCAACCCACTACTTCCTGCCCTTCTTCGGAGACATTGTACACACAAAGGCACGAGAGTATAGACAGTTCTGCCACATTTCCAAACATATCCATGTCGCCTCGGCCATCTTTATTGATCCTTTTTACTAGCCTATAATTCACAGAGGACTTTCAGACATTGTCTACCAAGCAAAAAGCATCAACTTAACCACGAGAACCAAGACCAACCTACCCTCCTGTTCCTACCGAAGCTTGAGTGCATCGTTCCTCCCTTTTATTCCTTGCCTGCAATGCTCCTTCTGTTTCTCTCTCAGCTGCATAGCCCCTTCCTTCCCTGTCTTGACCGAATCGTCCTTTCCCAGTATGTGTTGCCTCAATCACGTCTCCCTGTTGTGTATCAGCTCCATCCTTCCTTCCCTGCCGTCATCGTTTCCGCTCATGTCACATGTCCATCGCTTCTGCTTTTCCTAATACTCTGCTCCAACCAGAAATGGCGACAAAAGGCTTTCGCCAATCCCACTTCTCAGAACCGCTTCTTCCACAAAAGCATTTTCCCCTTCGCGATTTGGAGTATGCTGACCGAGGCCTCCTCGTACAGCATACGAACATATCCATAGTGCTCTCACTCGGTTAAGCGGTCATGCGAGCAGCCCTAACCAGAATCATTGAGTCAGTGATCTTGAATAGGGCTTCTGCAGAGTCATTGGCATTACATGCAGCTTCATCCAAAATAAGAAGTAGGGAGCTGCAAGCGAGGCAAACGGGATTCTTCTTTCCAACCATCTACTGCTTCGCCAACGAAGAGGTCTGGAACTGGAGTTGGTGTGTTCTTTTTGTCAGTTGTGCAGTTGTCAGTGCTCAGTGGATTTCCTCCTTTCGGATGCGTGTCTAGATGGTGGATGCTGTAGTGTTCTGGACCTTTCGTGCTTCTCAGACGACGTTGAGGTGAGGATGTGATGTATAGAGCTGCGCTTTCTCCTTTCCTGTACGCTAATGTCCGGAGCTCCTGTTCTTCTTCACAATGACATAGAGCAAAGTGTGCACTACACAAAGACACAATTGTGATCGGAGGCAGAGGAGTATTCAAACATAGGGAACTAACGAGACAACAAGCTCTTGGTGAATACTGCCCAATCTCTTGAAAGACACGCATTACATACTTCGACACACTGGAAAGTTAGAGACGTGAACGTGTCTCTTGTTATGCAGTCTCAATTCAATGCAGTATGATTCTGATGTTTGTGTGTGTCATGTCTGTGAGATCATGCCTTGTGGCAGTGTCTCGGCCTCTGGAAGAAGAACAACGATACCAGATCAAGGAAGAATAGGCCAGCTCCAGCGAGGCATTATTATACAATTGGTCTTGAGAGGACAACCGCAAGATATGCCAACTATCATTCAGTTCAATACTCTCATTACAAGTCTTCGTGTCGCCAAGAAGCTGTTCAATAGCAATCAATATCAGGTGTCTTGGTGAATTGTGCCTTCCCAGACCAGCATGTAAGCGAAGGAGTGGCTGGACTTCTGGCAGCAATGTCAGACGATCATGATATGGAAGCAACCAACCACGTTGCTCCTACCACTTGGACAAGCATGAGTAGTTCCCTCCCAACCAACAGCGGTCCTCACGGCAAGTCTTTCTAGAATCTGGTAAAACACGTAGTTGTTGCGTTGGCGAAACAGTCCAACGATCAGATCAGGTACATAGAAGCATATGACAGCACAGGCAATACAAATGACACCACGTGAGGAGGATATGTTCCCAATAACGGAGAGGGAATAGAAGTTTGTCATGAAGGTCTCGTTAGAAGTGAACTGGCGGATGTCGAACAAGAAGAGAAGAAGAAGAAGGAAGAAAGGCAAAAGACCATCATTCCAACAGTGATGCAAAGAGTTGCAAAGTAAGAACCCCAACAATACCCCAAACCAGAAAGTCGTGATACGAAAAAGAACGCCGAAAGCAGGAGCTGGCGCTTGTTCAAGAAGGGCAAGATTGACCGAAGTGCGAAAAAGACAGGAACATTCCAGGTACGAAGCAGAGGCAAGACTGATTTCAGCCAAGAATTGGGAGCGAGGGAGCTCAAGATTGCGACTCCCTCCCCATGTCTTCAAACTGGTTCGCCGAGGCCTGAATCTCACACCCTTGGGCAAAGAAGATTTTGGCCGGGTGGGTGGAACTCTCATTCATAATGGCGTAGTTATTTCCTGCATCAAACATGACTGTTAGCTTTCATTCTTCAATAACAAAACGATTGACGCAAGAGCAACGGTAAGCAAGCAAAACGGGAAAGTGACACAACAGCAGATCCCTCGAGTCAACAAATGTAACACGAATGTTGGCAACGAGCCGCAACCCGTGGAACAATCTTCAAGGATCATGGTGTTCCAATACCATGGCTCGCATATAGTGCGATTCCCCAGGTTCTTTTGACGTGGCACGGTTCAGGGGTGAACCATGAACTGTGCCACAACAGAGCTCTATTTTGACGTCTGTCCGTATGTCATAAGGGCAAGTGGTCCCGGGTGTCACCTCGACATAGTCGGTGTGTGTTGAGCGTGCATGGGAAATTTGCCGAGCTGCTTGTTGATGCATATTGCGGTGAAGAGAGACTTCTGACCGCTGTTCCTTCGCAAACGCAAAACAAAAGGAAAGAGATAACGCAAACAGCAAAGAGAAGCAGGAGGAAAAGAAGGAAACGGAAGAAACTCACCCCTGGGTACCTGCCAGACTCCACCTTTGGTCATACCAAATTGGACGTCCTCAATATCAACCGTGACTTTACCTTCATGCACGAAAAACACCATTTGCATCTTGCGTGAGTTTTTCATGCGTTTGTAGCCATCCGGAGGAATCTCGACCATGCCAGATCCGAAAAACGGAAGGGTCATAACCTTCGCGTAGCGGAACGACGAGCCATGGACATCTTGGGTTTTGATGGCTGTAGAAGCGAATGCGATATCNNTACAACTTCGTTAGCACAGCTCTGACGGAGCGCCGAAATACAACTTACCATCGTTTACTCCTTCCACTTCAGTACTGCCGGTGCCAGTTCTAGGATCCCACACTCGAACTGTGCTGTTGATAACACCCAGTTCCTGCTCCCAGGCTTCAGGCAATAGATCCTCATCCTCCTCTTCGTCTTCTTTGATCGGACCCAATCGTGTCCCCTTCTTTCTCGATGGAGCAGCTCGCTTTGGTTTCGATTGCTCAACAGGTTCAGCGCGAACAATGCCTTCGACCTCGCCCTGGTTCCAGATGTATGTCTCATTGCACCAGTATTTCAGAGGCTTGATCGAAGTACGGCCAGATCTCGTCGTCTTAGCACCTTCGTCTTCTGCAGGCGTGCCCGCGCGCAAATTGACGATAGACTTAGGACCGGGTTTCTTGAGACCATCAGGACCAACAGATTCACTGTCCCTTGATGCTCTCGGCCGAGGCTCGACGCTTGCAGATTGTTGTTTCTTCTTTCCTTTGGTCTTCGCAGCGCCCTTGCCGCGCCCTCGCTTCTTAGTCGGTTCTGGTTGAGGCTCATGTTCGGATTCATCTTGCACATAGTCCTCGGGCGGTGGGATGAAGTCTTGGGCGGCGTGTGAAGGTGAAGACAAATCAGGTCCTTGATTGGGATCTTTCGCATCGTCCTCGTAAGGCGGCTCTCGGGCGTCTTTTCGTACTTCAAAAGGCCGCTTCTTCTTGGTCGACAGAGGGGCGGATGCTTCGATGATAGGCTCGTCGGGAAGCTCTGTTGTTTCGGCAATGTCTTCTCCTGCGATGGTCGCGTCTGCCATTGTGTGGTCGTAAAGGTGCGTCGCGTCTGTTCTGCCCATGACCGTCTCATCTGCGACTGTCTGCTCGACACTCGTATCGTCCATCAAGGTCTGCTCGTAGGTGGTAGGATCGAGAACAGTCTGATCAACCCAAGTGTATTCAACTCCCGTCTCTTCTGGCGCTTCAGTCTGATCGACCAGTTCCGTCTGGTCAGGCAACTCGGTCGGGTCTGGGAGCTCCGTTTGGTCGGGCAACTCGGTCTGATCTGGCATTTCTGTCTGATCTACCGTAATGTACGTGTACTCGGCGTCGGTCTGGTCAGGCATTTCTGTTTGATCCATGATTGTCTGATCCATGATTGTCTGATCAACAATCGTTTGGTCCACGTTCGTCTGATCTGCGATTGTGTGATCTATGGTCGTCTGGTCTTCCCGATGTTCGAGGCTCGGCCTCTGGCGTTTGTTGGACTTTTGNNGGACCGAAGGAGGCTGCATTGCGACAGGCGAGGGAGGATTCGAGAGTTTGCGCTTTTGTGATCTGGTGCTGCGCGCAGACGAGAGGATGTCTTCGGGCCCATCGTCCCGGAAGAGTTCGTTGACGGCATCTTGAACTTGCTGAACCGAGTTGTCGAGGTCGTCGTCGTCTTGCTGGTTGTACTGTGGCCTGTCGGGAGATTGTTGCAAGTCAAAGACGCTCTTACGCGACTTTCCGAATCGCGGTTTGAAGGGACTCGGGCTGGGAGCGACGACAGGTTGGCCCTTGTTTGCAAAGTCGAGGCGCCTGCTCGTGCGGCTTGTTGAAGGAGCGGCTCGCGGTGATGATTGGGTGTGTACGGGCTTGATGGCCGAGTGACGAACAGGCGAGCCTTGGATGTTTGAACGTCGCGGAGTCTGAGCCTTTGGCGGTAGGTGAGGAGTCTTGCGCAAGTGGAGCGTCTCTGAGATTTCTGGAATGGNAGCCTGAGGGACAGATCAGCACGCGGGTCAGACCGAGGGTGAGGATATGGTTCTCAAAGTACTGTCTTGCAGAACCATAGACGACGATGCTAGCGCCGTGTCGTTACCATTTGCTGCGAGGCGCTGTGGTGAGGGCACGGGTGAGGGTTGCGGCGAGGGCTGTTGTGGTGAAGGCTGTGGTGAGGAGAAGATGCCGCTGACGGGCTCGAAGCCATGTTCGTCGCGCACACCGCTATCTTTCAGGACCAGACCGGTGCGACGGCCTTGCTTGCCGGGCTCGAAGAAGTTGATGTTTTCCTTGAAGTTGTTGTGTCGTCGCGATTGGCGCTGCGGCGTGTGTGAGGCGGCCGACTGAGCAGGCATCTTGTCGCGTGTGTTTCTATGGAAGTACGACAGATGCGCCGGACGGAACAATGAGATTGGGCGGTGGTCGCTGGGAGAGTTGGTGCTTTGTTTTGGGGCCGCGACAAGCTTCGCATGCTGTAAACAGTACGCCAAGCCCATGACTTCTACTCTGGGCTAGCTCCGTTCCCCGCAATTGCGCGTCGCGTGTCTTCGCGTCTCCTGCCAACTCTTTTCCAGCACATCAACACGCTGAGGTATTTCCAACATCACACATAAGGTATTCTATCAGAACATCGATATCATGGATGATCAAATCGAGCAAAACGCAGACTCCCAGGAGCAGGACATGTCTCTTGAAACCCCTCCTGAGGATGTCTTTATGGCCCCTTCAATCGACAAGGTCAACATCGCCAAAGGAGACTCATATTCCTACATCTCGCCTGTACCCAAAATGCTCCAAGACGACATGTCGATAGAGTGTGTCCTGGGAGTCGACGAAGCTGGCAGAGGCCCCGTACTTGGGCCCATGGTCTACGGCCTATACTATCTACCCCTGTCCATGCACCGCTCTCTACTCGCCGACACGCACCACTTTGACGACTCCAAGGTCTTGTCGCCAGCTGTCCGTTCCTCTCTGATGCAGACCATCTGCACTCCTGCTACCGACTTGTACGAATCTTCTGGATGGGCCACGCGTGTCATGTCAGCCAAGGACATTTCTTCCGCGCAAATGAGACCCACAGCTACATACAACCTCAACGCTCAAGCCATGAATGCCACCATCGACTTGATTCATGCCGTCTTCGCCCTTGGCGTCAACCTGAAGGAGATCTACATTGACACCATCGGCCAGCCTGCCGCATACCAGAAGAAGCTGGAGCGCATCTTCCCTACTGTCAACATCACTGTCGCCAAGAAGGCCGATTCACTCTACCCCTGTGTTTCCGCTGCTAGTGTCTGTGCAAAGGTCACAAGAGATGCTGCTCTCGAAGTCTGCTACGACGTCTTCAAGGACGCTGTTTCGAACGACAAGAATGTGCCCGAACAACCTGCCGAAGGCTGGGGATCCGGATACCCCAGTGATGCTCGCTGCTCTACTTGGCTGAAGAAGAACATGGACCCTCTCTTCGGTTGGGGAAACGAGTGCCGTTTCAGTTGGTCGACTGCCAAGGACTTGCTCGAAGTCAAGCCTGCTGCAAAGGTCAACTGGCCTGTCGCAGACGATGAAGACTCTACCAAGCTGACAAACTTNTTTACCTACTCTGCCGAAGAACATGCCCAAGGAGAAGACCAACTCTCTACTTGGTACGGAAGACGTGTCACCGAGGACGTCTTCTAAGTCATGACACTTTTGTCGAACACGCTGTCAACATGAAATTGCCACCCTGTCACATGGCCTTCGTCGAGCCTGCCAGGATATTGTCGAAGTCTGTCGTGGCTGACATGTGCTTCTATAGTTCTATCAGAGCTTACATCATGATTTTGCCGAAGCCTGCCATGAGCCACGTCCGAAGCCTGCCATGAGCAACGTCGAAGCCTGTCGCGGCCGACATGTGTTTCGAGGCGTGCGCTTGCCTGACAGCGCGCATTCGACTACTAAACCGAGCGCTCTATCTACATCTGTCCATCCATTACACCAACAACAATGGCAGACAATCCTGGCCAATCCTTCGTATGGTGGAAGATTTTCTTCCGTAGTGCTCTTGTCTTTGTTGCGACCTGCATCACTATCTGCACGGCTATCGTCGCGATTCCTGTCTTGTTCGTCATGTTCGTCCTTGTGGCGGTCTCGCCCGAGTCTTTCTCCAACCTCAGCTTCGGAGATGGCACAGCACGCATTCGACTTGATCTGAACATCACCTATGGTCAGCCGCGCTCTGCAGGCCAACGTCCTCGTCGAACAACTCCCCGTCCCACAAGCCCTAGGTACGACCCACCTTCAAGCCCACAATCCCCTTCGAGCCCTGCGTACACCTGGGTGCGTCAATACCACGCGCATGAATCAGCCCCTATCGACACGACCTTCGCTGCT
This sequence comes from Aureobasidium uvarum, assembly GCA_903853725.1. Taxonomy (NCBI): domain Eukaryota; kingdom Fungi; phylum Ascomycota; class Dothideomycetes; order Dothideales; family Saccotheciaceae; genus Aureobasidium; species Aureobasidium uvarum. Next base: position 2,183,612 of record CAINUL010000015.1, read on the forward strand.
CACAGACCTTATACATGGCGGGCGTCGTCTGGCAACTTGCCCTCGAACGCGAACATAACAAACTCATTGCCTCCGTATCTCCCGCCCATTTCAGAACCGGAACCCATACCTCAGTCGCTCTTTCCTTCTCCATACGATCCTTACACATCCATGGATCCTTCGCCTCCTACGCAGTCTCTTCCCATAACTTCACCTCCCACCCGTCGTCGTGAGCGTGTCGACTCGGACTTCTCGTGGGCTGCAAGTGAGCGACTGCCTCCAGCTCGCCCAGACGAAGCCTCATCAGGCGCCTCTCGTCCAGAGCCCCTCAGAAGGACTACAGCTGAATCCATGCCCGAGCTAGGTCCTATTGTTGACAGTGAGTCTGATGACGAAGTTCTGCCTGAATACGAGCCCCCCCCGGAGTATGACGACGAAAGACACAGCCAGTCCTCGCCGAGATGAGGCAACTGTCCCGAGTTTGAAGTTTGGTTCTTGGTTAATGTTCTACTTTTGAGCCTGCTCCGGAGCCGCTTGGAGTCGGTGCCAATTTGATATGCTACGCGAGGATATTGAAGCATGGGAATGTCATGTATGGTTGTATGTATTGGATAAAAGCATTCGGAGGTTATCGAGCGGAATCTTGGAGGGTAACTATCAATAAAATCGGGCGTAATGAGACTCTTTATCTTTAAGTATGTTCTGCACAATGGAAGACTACTCTGACGGTAAAACTTCGATAACCCCTTTCACTATGCCTTTGTTTTGCTAGCTCTCGAATCTTGCTCAACACTGCACCGTTCAGATGTTGATACGCTTCCAAACATCTCGTTCGCATGTATTACTGCTTGGAGGACTCCAGCTCATACACAGTGGATATGAGAGTTGAGGCTCAGCCTCGCCAAAGCGGTCCTGCTTCTACTACTGAAATCTTCACGACGGCTATTGATGTGACAGCCACATTCGATGCCACTTGCGTACAAAACAGAGCTGAAGTCTGACTGGCTGACCGTTATATCTGGGATCTCTTTCAGTCCTCACAGAAAAGCACACTTTAATCCCAGGTGAGATTGTGACAGCTTTTGAGACTAACTAGAGGTATCGGTTGAAACTCGGCTGAACCTGCAAGTGCCTGCCAGGCTTGCTTTCTTAATCGTAAAGCGAACATTACCCAGACATTGTTATGCTTTAGCATCTTGCCATCATCTCTGTTTGACTTTTGTTTGCTCTCTGGTAAACCTCCACTCGCGCATTACTCTCTCAGAAGAGGGATGCTCCGGCAGGATTGACTTGCGATACCGACCCTCGTAACCCCCACGTCTCTCGTGAGTCGTGACGGCAGGAAGTCCGGAGTCGAAGGATCTCGCGAAACCACGACCATTAAAGGTTGATCGACACGACCTTCCTTCCAGCGACAGCAAACCGTCCTGGCGATCGCCCTTGGCTAGGCTGGTCCAAAAACTAACATGTCACCGCACCCCTTGGCGACTTATAACTGATCGAAACGACCAGCCCATACCAACCTCGATACTGTATACGAAAACTTATAATGGAACTCTTGGAAGATACATAACTACACCTCGCATCTGAACAATAAACCGAGGCTGTAGGACTAGGTTTTGGAAGGCGTCCGTCCTCTCCTGCACCTGAAGCTTGCCTCATTGCTGGGCGACGCCAACCCGTGGCTTTTCGGACATGCTTACCATACATCCTTGTCACGCGACTACATGACTGTTCGAACAGGGAGCAAAACAAATCTCCCCAGTCTGTTAACGAGCCTCGGTAGGAATTCATGGTAGCAACATTTACTGAGATCAAGCACACGAAGAACTGGATCGAGAGTAAGCCAAGTACCGGCTTGTGAGACTATGGAAGATTTCCCACAGGATGTCCTTCTTGTTGTCGCGAGACAGGGGGATCATCTGACTCATCATAAGGATGTCTTCCGAAAGTGCTGCAGCTGCTACAGCTAGCTTGATCTACCTACGGGATGTTCAAGGTCTTTGACTCTCCGACATTGTCTATGCTCAATTCAAAGTGCCCAATGAATTCAACATCATTCCATTCGATACCTATCCATGTTTCTCCTGAGTTCCAATCTCGACACAAAAGTCAACAAGCCTGCGACCTCCAGCGACCGAGGCAACTATCTTCGTTTTTGTACGTTAACGACTCGCCAAGGTGCACCACCTCGCGGCCAAGGCTCTTGGTATCAATGGTTTGACCGTTCCTAAAGCAAAAGACAACTCCAGCCGCACCTTTTCAGCCCATGAGACAGCCAAGGTCTCCTCCCCACGGAGTACCCCGCACTCAACCCAGCCCCCAGCTTACTTGGCGAACTTGTCCCAGAAACGGCCTATACGATTTGTGCCTTTGATTTCGAAGCATTGCGGCAGGAGCCATCAATGCTCGTCTCTGAAGACATACGCCCTTCAATGTTGATCGTGCCTAGGAGCTGGAAATTGTAGGTGTGAGATGTCAAGGTGTGGTCGATGTACTGTCCGAAAGTATGGTCTAGGGCAGTCTAATCTCTTGGACTAACGTCGGCGTGGGCGATATGCCACACGTGGCGCTTGTCGCTCTCCCGAACCATCTTGGGAGAGAAAGTTTACCTGCAGGCCGCCTCCTTGCGGGGTACACGATGTTTGGCTTGGCCAGGGCCATATATAAACACTGGTCGTTCTTCTGCATGCAATTCTGAAGCTCCTTATCAGCATCTCAATCGTTCTCTTGGCTCACCACATTAGCCCACCATGGCAAACCGAACCGAAGAGAAGGATCTCGCCATCAACTATCTCGAGCAAGTTGAGACTACTGACGATGCAGCATCTGACAAGATCAACGATGCACGCATTGAAGCCTTCACACCAGAAGAACAGAAGAAGATTATCTGGAGAATCGACCGTCGTTTGGTCTTGACTCTTGGTTTCCTCTACTGTGTCAGTCTGATGGACCGTACCAACACTGGTATCGCTGTTGTAGCAGGCATGGGTGTCGACCTTCTTCTCATCAAGGACCGATACTCGATCATCGTTCTCGTCTTCTTTATTCCTTATATTTTCTTCCAACCTCCGGCCACCGTCATCCTTCGCAAGGTTGGCCCCCGCGCCTTNTTGCCTACAATTACCCTTTTCTGGGGCATTACCATGATTGGAATGGCTTTTGTCAAGACCTGGACGACACTGATCCCTCTTCGCATTCTGTTGGGTATCTTTGAGGCTGGCTTCTTCCCCGGCTGTGCTTACCTCTTGTCTACCTGGTATCCCAGATACATGCTTCAGAAGCGCAATGCCGTCTTCTATTTGATTGGCTCGCTCTCATCTGCCTTCTCTGGTATTCTTGCCTATGGGTTCAGCCAAATGGCAGGCTTGGGATCTGGAGACGGTCTTGGTGCTCACTACGGACCCGACAAGCTTCACCCCACCCGTCCCAAGGGCATTGCCCCTGGCCTCGCAGGCTGGCGCTGGATCTTCATCATGCAGTAAGTGTCTGAAATCTTTGCTCTATATCCAGGTGACGCTGACAGGCTTTAGNNAGGACTTATCACCTGCATCCTCGCTCTCGGTGCCTACTTTACCATCGTCAACTTCCCCGAGAAGGCTGCCCACGTCTCTTTCGGACCTAAGTTCTTGACTCAGAAGGAGGTAGACTTTGTCGTCGCAACTATCGAGAAGGATCGTCATGACGCTACCCTCGAAGAGTTCAAAGTTGGCCAATATCTCAAGTGCGCCGCCGATCTCAAAGTTTGGGCCTTTGCAGCCCTGTTTGGCCTCTCTACTACGGTCACTTACGCCATAGCCTACTTCCTTCCAATCATTCTTGAAGTGGGCATGGGATTCAACAAGAGAGATGCGCAATGCCTGATTGCACCTCCCTATGTCCTTGCCGCCATGGTGACCTTTGGCTTTGCTTGGTTCGCCGACAAGTACCGCATTCGCTCCCCCTTCATCATCGCCAACGCCTGCCTCATGATCATCGGCTTGTCCTGCTTGGGTTTTGCAAAGTCCGTCGCTGTCCGCTACTTCGGTGTCTTCCTCGCTACTGCTGGCTGTAATGCCAACGTTCCTGCAGTTTTGACCTGGCAAGCCAACAACATCCGCGGACAGTGGAAGCGCGCACTTACCTCTGCCACTCTCGTCGGTGCCGGAGGGATTGGAGGAATTATTGGGTCCACTGTATTCAGGAAGCAGGACCAAGCCACAGGATACAAGCCTGGTATGTATGCCACCCTCGGTGCTAGCGTGTTGATTATCCTCATCTCTTTGTTGCTGGACGTCAAGTTCCACCGCGCCAACAAGAGAGCCGCTTCCGGCGGCAAGATCATTGAGGGCCTGCATGGATTCAGATATACTCTGTAGAGCTCTGAAAACTGTTCAGATCATGTTGACATCACAAGGGATCATCCCGATACCCTACTTGTATGTAATTACGAATTTCATGTTTTGACAACGATATCATTTTTTTTTTCCTAGCGTGATCTTTGCATATAGACTGGGTCCTTCTCTGGGATCTTGCCTCTGCATGGGCTGTATTCTGTGATGTCTGGCAAGGACTGAGTAGATGTTGTTGGATCAACAAGGTGTGATGTGAGTTCTGAAGCCTAACCTCAGTCAAGGACCACGGTTCAAATCTGTCTGGAATCGTGACTACTCGCTGTAATAGAGATTCATCTCGGAACCTCTCCTGGCGAAGTGGACCGATTTTCAATGTTTCTTGAGGAGCTGCCATCATATAGGCTCTTCTCCGGGCTAGGAACTAGCTAGGATATGGTATAGACTAGATAGATTTCTTTTCTCTTATTACTTTTTCTTTTCTTTTTAATCTTACCCTTTCTTCTCTGTTTTTATATATATATATATATATATATAGAAGGTAGTTAGACGAGCAAGAATAGCTTATATAGAAGCGTATTAAAATGTTACTAACCCTAAAACCCTAAACTCCTCTATTCGTCACATCAGTCCACACCGTTTTAAAATCAAGCCAGGACACTCCTTGATAGACGCCTTGAGTACTGAATGTCTCTTGGCTTCGGACGACTCTCCATGTTGCGACAAAAGGGACCTGCAAGTTTTGCTTAACTATAGACGCTTTGACTTCGTACGAACTGAAAGGATCCATTGAGATGCTGACTGTCTTCTCCAACTTGAGTGATTCGCTCTTGGTTGCACCCCAGGTGATGTTTCGAGTTTGCTCGTGGCCGAGGCGGATGCTGGTGTCGCAGTATTGAGGAATCCCAACCTTGGTAGTCGATTCCCTTTGGAATTTGAGAGCGAACTCGTTGCGCCAGTTTGAGGAGTTCTCTCGGGTGTCTGAAATCTGAAGAGTAGTGGATTGCGGAGTTCCAGTCCTGTTGACAGCCAATTCTTTAGTACAAATGATGCTCCTTGGAGGTGTTGTAGTGCCTTTGTCAAGCTGATACTCGACTTTCACAAGGCTTATTTCCTCGATCTCGATACCGAAGCGATCGATATATGGCCTCTGCGCAGACCCTCCCACTTGGTCTATCTCAGGTATAACGGCCCTGATATAGATACCCTCCTTGAGGAGCTTGTAGCACAGTAAGGCATTTGTTTCGGAAAAGCGTAGCTTGAACTCGTTGCTTCCATCCTCACGCGTCTCGATCGAAAGCCACTGCCTGTTACTTCTCTGCCCTAATTCCTGTCTGATTTGGACTGGGCGTAACGCCGAATACAACGGCTCATCGATAACGTAGCCAGAGTCGCAATGTTGTAGTTTGACCCGGGCGCCGTCTTTATCTGATTCTTGAAGCAATTGCCAATGGTGCTTAGACTCGGCTGAAGCCTCACTACTGACAAAGTCGCGAAAAAACAACGGGCGCTCAACTTTCCAGGTGTGTTTCTTGTCGAGTGTCGTTAGTTGGAACCGGAGGCATGGAGGAGGAACAAAGTCTTGCAGGTGGGTCCCAGACGGATCGATAGGTCTTGCCATTATGATAGTAATGAAAAGTAGTCGAGTGAATGATGGAAAAATCAGCAGCATGGGGTTCTATCATGTATCTTGGAGTAAAGAACATAGAAGAGCTCATACCCACATCTATTCTAATGCGCCTGCGCCCACCATGATGATACAGGTTGCGCCCCACTGTCTGACACGCAGGGCTGTGGAGCGCTATTGATAGGCGAGACTAAGTCGTTAACGTACTTCACGGGGGTCTTTGTCAAGTAAGACCGATCCCCTGACACCACCATTAGATCCTATCTTTAGCATCTTCGACTTTATTATAAGGAAAGACAAATGTTTTGGGCGATAGACTTTTTATTAAGCTTCTAGCTCTATTAGATCGTTGCGATTATCTTTATAGTAATAACGTTAATATTATAGTATAACTAATAGCGTAGTTATATAGGGCAAAGAAAGGACTTAGGTCTAACCCTTATATAAAATAGTATCTAATTAAGATCTTATAGACTAATCCTATAGATTATTATATAGCTTATTCTATTCTCTTCTATATTTTATATACACTTAATTTACTATAGTCCTAAGAGTAATAAGGTAGCTAGGGGTACATTAGTAAGCTATAGTAATTAGGCTATATTAGAGCACTAAATCTTATAGTAGCTATTAGTAATTAGTTAGATCTACTAAATAAGTATTATAGCCTTATAGCTTAATTACAATATGCCTATAACTTACTACTAGTACTTACTTATAGACCTTTTTTACTTTTATTAGTATACCTTAGTTAAGATAGAAAGCGTCTAGATTATTAATTATTCTAAGTATATCTATTATATAAAGTTTCTTATATATAAACTAAAAATACTAAGTTTTATCTACTAGTAGTATTTTATATAGATGTATTAGATTATCTAGCTAATTAATTATATACTAAATTACTTTAGTAAACTAGATCTAGTTCTTAAAACTAATAATAATTATAGACTAGATTAGAAAAAACAGTCTATCTATAGAATAAATTATCTACCGGATTATAAGATTAGTATTAAACCTACTTTTATATAAAAAGATAAGATTAATAAGATTACTTAGTATTCTTTTTTTTTAGTAATAGATAGATTTAATAAACTAAATCTATCTAACCTATTTATAAGTAATACTATTTACTAGGTCTTAACCTATTTTTACTATAGTTCTTATATACTTAATGTATTTATTATAATAATAGTAGCCTAGAGCTTAAAGTAATTTCTTTAAACCTATTAATCTTTAAAAAGTATTATACTACCTATATTAGTAATTCTACTATATTGCTAGAATAGAGTAATAGAACGGAGCTTATTCTATCCGTCTATATCTAAGTAATATAACCTAGCTAGTACTATATCTTACTCTAGTTCTATCTTTAGTAACTCTTATTCTTAATAGGTTTTAAGGCTTAAAGCTAAACATAGTGTATTACGTTAGGTAAGCTAATTCTTAAATGATCTAGGCCGCCGCCACTAACACGACACCTAACATAATAGCAATATGTGTAGTGGAATCTAAGCTACGGTTAATTATTGCTATGTATGTTATAAGAGGAAATGAGATATTGCGCTTTAGCTACTAATGTTTTTTTTTTCCTTTCTTCTTTGTTTTCTTTTCTAAAGTTTGCTTTTTGGTTTCGAAATGTGGTTGCGTGGATATTGTCGTTTGCCTCTTGTTCAATGCCGCAATTGTTCTTGTCACGACACTAAAGATATCGATCATGGATCGTCAATAGCTAAAGCTGAGGACAATGTTCACTGATATGGGTCGTGAAGGCAAACATCAGTATAAGCGTGAGGTGCATTTGCATACAATTTGTATTCTTCTTCGTTAGGGATCAAATCAAGATCACCATTATAGACATTTAAAGCCGCTAGCGCTACTAAGAACAAAGGAGAGGGGTTTGCTAGTATGCTTGGTGGATATCACAATCGGCCCCGTTTGCTTTCCGTCACCTCGACTTTATCGGAGGAATTCAGCCTTAGATATCGATCCTCGTTGCCGAGAATGCAGGTAGTCCAGCAAGAAAAGTGACAGCATTAGAGATGTCTGTCGCACCCTTGAAAAAACACGGAATTTCTGGGCCGATGTGCGTCCAGACCGCGGCCATGCAAGTTTCGGACTCGGCGCTGCAGAAATTGATACACTCGTCCAAGGAGCTCGCGTTCCGGTATTCTGTAGGACCGATATAATCCACTGTACAACTGATTTTGTAGTTGAGCGGCGGAGTGGTCGAGTTATCCGTGTAGGTAGTGTCGCAAACACTTGGTCGGGTCGGAATGGTATCTGTGGCGATGAGGTCAATCGTTTTGTAGAGGGGGAGTCCCGACTTCTGTGATGAGAAGCCGGTCGGTTCCGTTAATGGCAAATTGGGTGAATTCCTTGCCGTTTGGTCCTGGGATGGTACACTGGATTTTGTTGTCGTTTGCGGCCACTGTGCATTGTAAGGGCACATAAACATCCGACAGCCAGCGAGTCTCCATGGAGTACAAGTAGTAAGTACTGCTGGAGTCTTCATACATGCCTACATCAGAGTATCCATCCCTGTTTAGGTAGCATAATGTGTTGCTGCCATCGCCTAGGTGTACGTAAGTCGAGACGGGATCGTACGTGAATTTGAGCGCTTGTAAGCCAAAGTCCTGGGAGCTTATGGATAGCCTGGTATCTACACCACCGAAGGGGTCTCGGAGCGGAAGTCCATCGAGCTCTTTGTCGCCTGAATTCGCTATGCGAATGTAGCCAGAGGATAAAGACGTACTTTGAGAGGTAATAGTAGAGGAGGTCGCTACTATTGCTGACGAGGTTCGGTTGGTAGCTTCAATAGTGGTATTGGAGCCAGATGACGGAGCAGGCGTGGTGTCAGACGGGATTGCAGAATCGATGATCGACGCGCCGCCCACACCCGCGGTTGATGCAGATGTAGACAAGGATGCGATCGTTTCTGGCAAGTCGGTAGTCGTTGGACTTGATTGCGCCGGATCGATCGTAACAGAGATTGGGGTAACATCGACTTCCACCTGCGGAGCAACCACATCAACAGGCGCGAAAGTCGAGAACCCTTCAGGTACCATGATATAAAGGGTATCCACCCAGACAGCAAACCTTGTGAGAACCTCGCCTTGCTTGCCCTTGACAGTGCAAAGAAGTTCGTCATTGTCGTCGATATCGCACAATAGAGGAACCCAGTAATCGTTTGGGTCGATGGTAGATATTGAAGCTAGGCGTACGTAGTCGTTTCGCGCTGTGGAGTTGTATCGATCTTGATTTAATCGCCAATAATCAAGGTAGCAGAGAGTGTTGACGCCACTGCTTCCAAGGTGGATGTATTGTGTGGAGCGGTCATACGTAAATCTCAAGGGTGTTGCGCCCAGACGGTTGTTCACCACTACTGCACTTCTATCTCCGTCGTCCAAGCCATCGATAGTAAGTCCAGCGAGATTGTCTTCAGTACATGCATTTGTTACGTACAGATAGCCAGGGGGGAGTCGAAGTAGCGGTGCTGATGGCGCAGGTGGCTGTCGGGAACACTTCAAGTGTAGATGAAGGTTGAGTGGTTGTTAGGAAAGCGGAAGACTCTGAAGCTGAAGGATGAGCTTCAGGAGTTATTGATGAGGACGAGATATCCGTGGAACTGGAGACTTCGGCTGCAGTAGAGGTAGTTTGTTCTTCGCCGCCGTTCCTTATAACGAACAAATCCAGCTGAAAAATTTGTGAAACGGTATCGAATCCGGGCATTGCGATACAGAGTAAGCTTGTGTCAGGATTGCCACCATACTTATGACTAGCAAACTCGTTGAACGTGACTCCAGTCTGGGTCTTGCCCGAACAACGCAGCTGATTTGTGAACGAGTCAATAATGCATGGTAATGGGAACCACCCGTTATACATGTTACTTGGGTCGAGGAACCCTACGTCGCTGTAGTAGGAAGCCATGCTATAGTAACTGAGGATACTGCTGCGATCTTGGTTGTAGACGAATCCAGTCGACTGATCATATATATACTGAGCGAGAGTCATCAACTCTGGCTGTGTACGATTGATCCAGATGTTTGAGACGAGGCTTCCTTTTTCAACCTCCAAAGGTAGCGACTAAACTCAGTGATGACTGAGTTCTGTATGTAGATGGAGCCGGCGGGTAGTAAAATAGAACTGCTTGCAGAAGGGAAACTTGATGAGTTTATCGTCGCTGTGGTTGACGTGTGGTCTTCCACGGCGGAGGAAGAGGAAGTCGTCAAGACCGAAGCGGTGGTCGAAGATTGCCTGTTAGTGCTAGAAGTCGCAGATTTTGTAGTCCTTGACAGTTCAATCGAGCTAGAAGCTGCCGGAACGGAAGACCTGAATGTGGTGGAAGAGGTGCTGCTCAACGGTCTCTGGCTTGAGATGGTGCTGAGCTTGCTACTGCTTGAAACGCTAGTAGCTGGTCTAGCAGACGACGAAGACGATCGAGTATGAACACTGCTACTAGACGATTTCGGTGTCGACGTCGAGTGAGTCCCACTTGAGGACTTGCTGAGGGTCGACTTGGTGGCGGCCTTGCTCGAGGATGTAGTCTTGGACACAAGCCTTGAAGAGCTGCTTCTAAGTTTGCTTGACGAGGAGAAGGTTTTGGAAATAGGCTTTATTGAGCTGCTCAGGAGCCGTGACGAAGATGAGGCCTTCGTAATCGGTTTGACCGAGGTGCTTCTAGCCTTGCTCGATGATGAAGCCTTCGAGATAGGCTTTGAAGAGCTGCTTGTAAGTTTGCTTGACGTGGATGAAGGTCTGGAGATGGGCTTAATCGAGCTGCTTGAAAGCTTCGACAAAGATGAGACTTTGGTGACCGGTTTGACCAAGGTACTGCTGAATTTACTTGAGGATGAAGCCTTCGAGACTGGTTTACCCGTACGGCTTGTGCTTTTGGTAGATGTCATAGTCTTCTTGGAAAAAGTTGAGACGACGTTTCCGCTAACGCAGCCGCACAGCTTGGTCAATTCTTGAGCAGAGTATCCAGCAAAGGGAGAGGTGGTCCTGGGATATGAGGTATAGAAGACACAGAAGCGCCAAGGCTGGCTGAACTGAATGCTTAGTTCGGCTCTGCAGGTTGCCATGGTTTGTCTTCTCTCAAGACGAGCTTCGACAGTGGCCTCGGTCGTTTCTGCACGCTTATTCTTCGTCGTAGTCTTTGCTGGCGAGATGCATCGGCAAAGGTCGGTCACCTGTAAAGGACTGAACTCCACGAACGGAGATTGTGTGCGGGTTCTGGTTGTAAACAGTCAATAGCCAGTCATGAAGAGATATGTCTTCGAAGCCACTTACTCAGAGAGCCACCAATTGCAGAAGTATGCCTCATCTTTGACTGTACGGCGTACGGTCGCGATGTCTTCTGGCGTACATTTCGAAGTAGCTCGCTCATGCAACACCGGAGACGAGTCAATACCCAAGATGAACGTGAAGAACACGACCAACGACAGTATACTCGGAGGCTGCATGGTGATCGGACAGGAGGTGTTGTTGAGTTATGTGAATTGAGCAGCTATGCAACATTGGCACATCTTATATAGCACTTCCAACCATACTTGCACGGACGAAGAATCACTCGGCTGAGCAGAGGCGATGTCCTAGCCGGTGAGGACTGCACAGCATCTGGTATTTTGGGAACGGTCGATAACTCTCGGCCACGTCCGTAGGATCAGCCTCGCCCCAGCATCTCAGGATCCCATAAGCGTTCGATCGGATGTTCTGGAAGAGAAGTAGAATGTTTCCTCATGCGAAGGTGTAATCTCAGGATGGCGCACTCAGGTCATGCTATGAACCCGACTATTGATTCATTTGTTTGGACTGCTTGGTGAAAATCGCACAAAGGCTTTACACAGATAACACACCATTCTGAAAGGCCTGGTAACCAGCAGTGGCTTGACTAGCACCAATACGATCATGTCCCAAGACCAGTCTGCTCAGCTAGCCACTGTGAAAAACGGGGGTCCCTTGTATAAGGTTACACAATGTGAAGGATGCGACTTGGTAACGGTCGTCAACGTGTGCTCTTGCCACAGTCCTAGTCCTCAGACCACGGTCACCATGGCCATCCACTCTAGGAACCCGTCTGCAAAGAGAGATATACAGTCTATGAGGTTTCGGATGTACTCAATCTCCAAAGGGCCTGATGCGAATGTTCAGATCAACTGCAATCGCGGGGAGCTTCATGTGCTGCGAGCACCAGTCTGCTCGAGAGTGATGGCCATCCGGATGTCTGTCGTTATGGGAGGCACTCTTTGACAGTACACCAATTATCTGTCGGCCACATGGGTTGTTTCATACAGCCATACACCAAGGCATCAACAACGCTCTTTCGGGTTTGTGACATCCAAGTCGAGGCGCATCGAAATTGTCCCGTCTTTCTGCATCGACTTTTGCTTGGCAAACGTCTCGGGCTCGGCGCTCCGCATTGAGATGTTCCACAAACAAGTCGTTGCCGGCGGCAGCGAACGTGTTTCGCTGTCACCACAGACAAGATATGTAACGACTCGTCTCTTCTTTCCTCATCTTTGTCGAACCATTGAAACGGTAGAATTAAGCCCTTTGTCGTTCTAGGCTGAGTAGAGGTTGAGAAAATCTGCTGCTCGAGCATCGGAGCGACGACCTGTTCCGAGCGACCAGTCCAACAACAAAAGCACAGTGTTTTCCAACATCAAAAGATATAGCCGTAGAAAGCTGATGGGATCTTGTCTCTCAGTGAGTGCTGCCCTACTTCTCAAGACTATTGTGCATCTCTATGGCTATACGCGTCACATGCCCTTGTACATGGGGAGGATGGAATATAGAAAGTTATCTGGATGTGGCAGTACTGCGACCATGACTTTTGACCACTCGTGCTCCTTATGTACTCTAGGACATTTACCTCGTTCTTTCTTCTTCCCATCCCATCATACTTCTGAATGTACGGTCCCCAAGAAGGTGACCGCATACACATACACAAGATGACGCCGACATAACATCAGCAATGTCATGCTAGTTCAATTCATTCACAAATGGCCTTGACAGCACTGCCTTGGCACAATCCTGCCGACCTCGGACTAACTTCTTGAAGCAACATCTCAACCTTGTACACGACCATCATACAACAATCGATCTGAGTAATACCAAAAATGTCAAAATCGTTCGGCATGCCTATCATCTTACCAAACGCTACCCAACACGACCTCACAAATCCCAAAACAAACCTCCACTACCGCATCCAGATCTCCTGGCCATTGGACTGGGACCGCACAAAAACACTCAGAGCCTCCAAAGTCCCGGTAATCTACATCCTAGACGGAAATTCGTTGTTTCTCACCGCATCCGAAATCTTGTGGCGGAGTTCGAGCAATACTTTCTATCAAGGCGGGGGCATTATAGTGGGCATAGGATACCAGGACGTCCCTACAGACAGCGGAAGTCTGTATAGCAGCCAGCGCAATACCGATTTGACGCTCAGCGAGCATGAGGTGTATGCTGGACTAGGTGGTGCGGACTCATTCTTGGATTTTGTCGAACAGCAAGTAAGGCCCTTTGTGCGCAATCAATTCCAAGACGTCAGTATCGGCGAGGAAGCAATCTTTGGCCACTCGTTTGGTGGGTTGTGTGTTTTGCATGCGATGTTCAGTAAGCGAGGAGGCTCGTTTGATGCATATTTTGCGGCCAGTCCTTCCGTATGGTGGGATGTGAAGATTGTTGAAGAGGCAGAGAATTTCTGCAGTTGCAAAGATGAGATGGCTTGCTCCTTGCAACTGTCTTATGGGTCTCTGGAAGCAAATCCGAGAAGAGCCACATCCGAGTCTGACATCGAATTCGAGGAGAGGATACAGCGGAGTGCAGAACGTAAGATGGGGGAGAACGCTATTGCTATGGAGAAGACACTGCGCGAGAGCGGGAGATTGAGAGACACGTCCATCATCAATTTTGAGGGCGAAGATCATTGTACCGTGGCGACTTCCGCATTGCTCAGGGCATTGAGTACGTTTCTGGACCACTGAGACTGACGACATCCTTATGGCCATATTTCTCGTTGGACGAGAATGGGAACTCCATACAGTTGTGTTTTACCGACCATTACCCTGTCTCGTCTTTGCTTGTCTTTCCATCAAAGCACCCACACGAGCACAAGCGATCATGAGTCTTCATGTTATCAACAAATATGTGCTTCGTGAGCTCTCCGAACAAATGATACCACCTCACCGGACATCGATATGAAATAGTCGTTTCACCGATGCTGAGAGAGTCGATGGAGGTAAGACACTACGACAGGAGAGAAGGTACGGCGACAAAAGCAGTGCTTTCCTGACAGCAGACCATCAACATAATCCATCATCGCAATGCAGAGTTGCATTCCAGAACCTGAGACGTCCAGTGAGGGCTCCTCTTTCGGTCATGAATTTTGGGCTCTCAATGGAATCATACAGATTTATGAGAATATCATGCATTTCTACAGGCACAGAAACAGAGACAATTGCAAAGGAGATAACATGCTATTGTTATACAATCACTGACTGTACGAACTGATATAGTATGTAATCACCGATTCAGCGCCGCCAGCCTCTTCGTTGGTGAGATAGACGTACAATATCAATGCATGCTCATCGCAAANAGCCTGATATATGTCAGCGTAAGAATACAGTAGACAGCAGAAGTGAGACTTACAAGCAATAACTCTTCCGCCCACCCTTCCAATACCCAAGACTTTACCCCAATCCTTACCATCCAATCTGACCACTGCCCAGCCTTCATCACTGTTGCCTTCGGGATCGCCTCGTGCCCGCATCAGGGTACTCGGATGTTGTGCAATACCCTCCTCACCGCCAGCCACAGTGTTAGGATCGAGTTCTGGATTACTGAGTCCAATCCACCTTGAGCTGATGTCCATGGCATCAGTCTTCAGTCTCAACTTCAAACATCCGTGCATATTTGCGCTCAACTCTAATTTCGGTATCCGCGCTGTATTTCCCCTAAAGCCAGTTGACCCATTTGGTGTCTTCGTGCTCGAGACGGCGAGTTTGGTGAAGCGATCGGAGATGGATTTGAGTTGAAGCAGGGGTGGAAGCACGATATGGACGTCTGGTTCTCTGGCCACTGGCTCAAGCAGGCCAGATACGACGGCTTGAGAGAGGACTTTGATGGGTATGTCTTGGGTAATGATGGTTTCTCTGTTGGGGCGATCGTAAACAGGCTCGTCGACCTCGTCGGTGGGGAACTGGTTGGCAAACTCGTCGCCTGGCGGAAAGCCTGTGTTGTAGCCATAGCCTTCTGAAGCGCCATGCTGTATTGTGGGTTTGGGAGCGCCGGCGAAGATGGCGGTCGTGATGGTCAGAGAGAGGAGCGGGATGTTGTTCTTCTTGGTCAAGCGAATTGATGCATGGCTGGCGTTCTGGGCCGACTTGAGCGCTCGATGGAGATTCTGCAACGGTACCTCGAGATTGATTGTGTTATTTTCTGCTGCGGACTGAATGGTGTATGTTTCGAAGATTTGATCCTTCACAGAGTTAGGNNCTAGTCCACGATCCGAGCGTTTGAAAAACAGTTTACTGACAATCTCAAGTGCACTGCCGAGCAGTCAGTGTATATCCAGATAGTGAGCTCACACATTTACATACGCCCAGACCGACGAGCCTTGATCAGGAATTACGGTAAAGCGAACATCTTCATTGCTTAGTTTGACCCATGCTATCGGACCCAGTGATGCAAGCGAAGCCGTCAATTCTATACAACGTCAGATTGTGTCGATATCCAAGTGTCGCGGATTCCTACTTGTGAATACATTGTTGTTCTGAATGTCTGCTCGAAAACGCATAATGACTGTTCTGGTGTATATTGAAGATGGACGAGAACGGACGCCACATTGATGGTCGAAGATTTGAAGCTTTGGCTGCGGGACGTGTTTCAGGCAGCGTCATCCAGCGCGCGGTCACGTGCGGGCAATCCAAACTGTATTGGGTCATTAACTTTATTTGCTTCTATGTCCAAGTCGTCCCTGTCTTTTCTATACATTAATTCAATCATCGCCGTGTCCATCGTTCCCAGAACTTCCAGTTCAGTTCTTGCTGTCTTCCCTGGCCGCCATTCCTGCCCTTCATCCTCCACCAGTACAGTGGGAACCCGGCAAGGATAAAAGCCACCACCAACAATGTCTGCAGTGGCTGCGCAAACACAGCTCTACTGAGCAAGAACAGACTGACGCAGCAGAAAATGATTGGTGTCGTGATCCAGCACTTGTATGGCCGTTCAAGATCTGGTTCCTTGACGCGGAGAACAATGAGACCGAGCACTGTGAAAAAGTAGAAGGTGTATCCAGCAACTCCATAAAATGTAGTAAGAGTCCCAAAACTGCCAACCACGACATATACCATAGTCAAAGCTGCGTTAAGCATCATGGCATATGCAGGAGTGTAGAATAAGCCGACTCCATCGTCAGCAATAAACCGAGTCAGGCGGGATGCTCGTGAAGGACGATAAGGAAGGCGAACGGCGCTATCCTTAGAGAAACCAATCTGTCCAAATAAGGCGGGGAGATAGCCTTCTTTACCAGCAGCGTATACCAGACGTCCAGATGTAAAAGTGGTAGCGTTCAGACTGCCAAAGCATGACCCGGCCACGATCAATGCAAGAATGAAGGAGCCCACTGGTCCAAGAACAAAGCGACCAAACGCCACTGCCACCGTGTTGGACGAGTTGATGGTGGCCAGAGGGAGGACCAAAAAGTAGGCAACATTGGCAAGCAAATACGACAAGACTACCATCGAAAGGGAAGTATGAATGGTTCGCGGCAGGTCTTTCTGAGGATTGATGAACTCTCCAGCAACATAGTTGACCTACAAAGTCATTAGCACGGTCCTGTCCAAAGTTTGGTGACTGGGAGAGCATACATTGTCCCATCCATCATATGCCCAGAGACCGGCATAGATGGCAACGGCCCAATTGCTCGGGTCATGCTTGGTGCCATCGACCCAGAAAGATGGTTGCTTCCATTCTCTCGAAGCATTTCCTTCGAAGTTCCAACCCGTGATGGCAACAACGATACCTGCTACAGTGACTCCAGCCAATGCGAAGAACTTGAGGAGAACGAAAGCATCAGTGCTGCGCGTGCCGACTTTGGTAGAGACACAATTGAGGGCAGTCACCAGGATGACGCCAGCTATGGCTACAGCCTTGTCGATCCAGATGCTTGCGTCCATGGCGTCGGCACCGACAAAGGCTCTGACAGTGTATTCGCCAAAGATGATGGCGACAATAGCAGCAGAACCAGGCTTCAGCACCACGACGGCGCACCAGGTGAAAAGAAAGCCAGCCCATTCACCATAGATCTTGCTCAGGTAGATCTGCGCTCCGCCGTTGAGTGGCATGGCACTACCCAGCTCGGCATAGCTCGCAGCGCCGGTCCAAGCAAGCAGACCAGCGATAACCCACACGGTCAGGGCTGCGACGGGAGAACCAGCGTTGATGTTGACCTGAGCCGGTGACGAGAAAATGCCCGAGCCGATGATGAGACCAACGACCAGCGACAGACCGCCTTTCCACAGAGTCAACGTCTTGTGTCTTTCCAAGCTTCCTTCTCCTCCCGATGCCAAAGGCTGTCCGCTCGGTGCACCTATAGCGGTATATCCTGCTCCCGAGTTCGACAAGGGAAAGAGTGCGGGAGCAAAGTCGAAGGCCGACGAGACTGAATAGGACCTGTTCATGCGACCGCCATTGCCTCTACTGCTAGGACCAGGAGTTCCAAGATGGTCATCGTCGAAGGAGAGCTTGCGCGACGAAGGCACGCCAGAGGCCGAAGAGTCGATGCTGTCACGCGAGTTGTGGTCGGAAGAAGCGAGGGAAGCCAGCTCCAGCGAGTCGCGCTCGAATTGGCGAGGGGGTGCGAGTCCGGCCATGCGAACAAGCGTTTCGTGTGACTGCTGTGTTATTGTATCATCTGAGACTTCAACTGACAAACAAACAAGTCCAAGCAAAATCCCAACTTTGTTCAGGAGTCGAGCCTCCTCCGCTTTGGGCCTGCACTGCCAGTCTCAGGGTCTTGTGCACGACGTCGCAGCTTTTTTGTCTGACCGCTCAATTACTGCAATCGTCCTTCAATAACATCACACAACAACCGACCCGAGCTTGTGTATACGTTCATCGTGTCAAGTCATGTGCATCCAGTAGAGCATGAGGCACGTCGCGACTCCTGGTTCGTAAAGGTCTCCCAAGCCAGGGGAGCATACAGCTCGCTCTCCGTGCAGCGACAACAATGCGGATTTCCTGCACAGCATCGCAAGTCGTATCAATTCCAAAAAGGACATCCGGAGTAGCATGCATATCGCGAAATGCTATCCATGGCCTTTCTCAGATAAACAAACATGTCACTTTGAGCCGGCGCTGCTTAGGCTGGATCTCTGACGCATGCCACGTCTTCAATCACAGCGACGCCCATCCTGAGGGGAACAGACACAACGATACGTGGCACACGAGCCTGGACTATTATCCGCCTCCCGAAAGGTAATCCTGCCTTCACTCGCTCTTGTAATGCTTATCCGACATATTCGGTCTATCTACTTGTGACCTCTGCTGCCGACGTCCTACTAGCCTACAGGTGAGTTGGGCATCAGAAGTTCAATGTGCCTCTGACCCAATTTGTACTTGCACATGCGAGTGCTTCATATCATTTCGTTTCCGTCGATGGCCGTTTCGATGGGTTTCTATCACTGAAGCTTTGAGTTATTGTGCTCAAGTCCATACCGTTTCTCACCTTCAAAGCGACATGGGCATATCGTCCTCCAAATCAGATGCTATTACCATACGAACGAGTGCTGCTGACGTTGAGCCTCCTGCTGCTGAAGAAGCTGCTGGAGAAGAAGAAGAAGAAGACGAGAATGCCACAGTCATTATACTTGGTCCTCGATGGGTGCGTGACAGAAACACAGGACAACAATATGTCGAGAAGAACCGGCCCAGAGCCGATATGCTCGAACGGCGTGGTGAAGTAACTCATGCTCTACGACAACAGGGAAAGCGTTTCTTTACCAGGCACAAAGACGGGACTATGCAGATGGACCCCAAAAGAGCATCAATTGGTGGGTCTTTGAGGTCAGTGGTAACAACGACGGATTGCTGACTGTAAGCAGATGAGGCTGTTGTCGTCGACGCTCCAGTCGAGGCGCCTGTTGCTGCTGCCCCAGTCCCAGTCGCTGCCTGAGCGTCATCAACTCAGCTGCCATTGGTCTTGTAGGAGACATGTATCATGAGTGCGATAGTCGATTGTCCGTCCGGAGATGCAGATCCATAACGCGTCATAAGATACAAAGAAGGAAAGAGCGCCTGTGTAACGAGCTACAAACGTTTGACGCAAGCTTTTCTTGACAGATCAATACACCCGACCATTACCACCTGACAACAAGATCATCCACCCTATCAATTAATCTCGCCGCTCTGTCCCCAGAGCTCCTAATGCAGTGCTCATCAGCTTCGAACGCAGAGTCCTATCGCTACAAGTCGGCACCTTCACAGGACGTCCGGATGAGCAGACCATCACTAGGCATTGAGGAGTTATGGAACTTGACATCTGGTATGACAGCGCAATGGCTTGCAAAATGGCTTTGACTGAACAGTAACAGCGAACATTCAAGTACTAGACGACCATCTACTATCCGTTCATCCAACATTCGAGACGCCACCTGACCGACAACAACCATGGGTCCGCATGGCCGTCTCCAAAAATTCTGATGGTACTTTTCAAAGCATGCTTCTCGAACGCGGAACGCTTTTCGCCGAAACAAAACGCTGCCCAAGCCCGTACGAAGCAGTTCTGGAGATGTTTGAATGCACATCTTCGCTGGTTGCCAAAACGTTGGCGGGAGAGATACAAGCGTTGAGGATTGGAGGGCAGACGGAGGACAAGACGGTGATCAGACTGGACCTCATGAGACGAAAACCTGGCGAATGCTTCGAGAATGTATGTGACCAATGGACAGACGAAAAGGGAAGAAGACGCTCAAGCGCTCAGGAGCTTGAGAAGGATGTTATGGGCGGTATTTGATTGAAGAGCGAATGGTAGATTGAAGGTAAGCCAAGGCTGATGTGGCTTTCTCATGACACCTGAACTTTGATGGCTACCACTCAGGCTATCTCATTGGGGTCTCCTCAGAACAACTACATCTTCAACACCTAAAACTCTTGAAATGTATGAATTTTGATAAGAAGGTGTTGATAAATTCACATGTCGTGCCGGAGAAGACGGAGCCGAGAGGCCGAGATGTGGATTCGTGCTGACCAGGCCATGACGCTGACCTCTCTTTCGATCATGACCAAAACCATGTTCGCTTTCTTGTTTCTCTCCCAGAATCATAACCACCATACACCATGGGACTAATACTCAGAGGATCCAGGATCGTGTCACGCGCTCCTAGAACATCGTTATGGACGTCACAGTACCGCAGCGCCTCTCGAGCCACATACACAGTGCCCATTGCTCAACCGCCGGCCGAGGACAAGCATTGGCACATCCCTACCCTTGACGAATGTCCTTCACCGACGTGCCAATGCAGAGAGACGCCTCCGGGCTTGGACATTGATCGCGAGAGCAAACTCAACGGGACCATGCCGGCGTATGCTGAGCAGGTCATCATCTCGACAGGCCGAACAGATTGGAAGAGCAGGATACAAGAGGACGAGGATAGCGCGCTTGTGAACCAGCTGGCCAAGTTGACTGGACCCAAGGGCAAGTTCTTCGACGTAAGCGACCGCTACAGAGTGCGGTTGACGACAGTTCGCTGACCTGTTTGCCCTCTANNGCCAACCCATGGTGCCGTATCTGTCATCAACTCGTCAATTCCGCCGACACCCTTCGAAGACGCCGAGCCATCGACACAGTCCGCGCAGAAGGCGAACACAGTGCCCGCCGCCAAACCCGGCTCCGACCCAGACATTGTCCCTCAAGAAGTACCCAAGACAGGTCCCGCGTCTGCCTTCCTCTTCCCCAGCTTCCAATACGTTCCCAGTATCCCTACCGATGACAGCGGCGTCGAAGCATTCGTCAAGGGCTTCGTCCTGCCTGCGTCTCTACAAACATCCAATGAACGTATGAGCAGGGCACAAAAGAACACTATTCTCCATGCACCCGAGGTGCGCAAAGAATTTCCCGGGGCGCGGTCGGTTCACGAGATTGTAGTTTTGATCTGCGGTCATGGTGGGCGCGATGTAAGATGTGGAACCATGGGCCCGATTCTGCAGGCAGAGTTCGAGGACAAGCTGGAGAGACAGAACATTCCCATCATTCGCGACGCACCACCTCACGACACGGTGCAGCCGGATTACTCGATTGAAGAGTACCAGCCTGCAGCAAGAGTCGGGCAGATCTCGCATATTGGAGGACACAAGTGGGCTGGCAACGTGATTGTGTACATCCCGCCTAGCTTCAAGACCAACCCTCTGGCAGGCTGTGGTATTTGGTATGGAAGAGTAGAACCCCAGCATGTCGAGGGTATCGTGGGCAAGACATTGATCGATGGCAAGGTCATAAAGAGCCTCTTCCGAGGCGGAATCCGCGAGGGCGGCGAGATTCTCAGGCTCGACCTGGATTAGAGGGAAGTGTATATGTATATATGCCATGTACTTTGATCGTCTTCAAAAGGACATTGCTAGAAAATGACCATGTTGTCGTCATCGACATGTGAATCTTGGCGGACTTTGACAGGCCTCGAGATTCGAGCAGCCAACGGAACTTTTGACTTGTTGCACAATCAAGTCACGATGGCTTGTACACTTCGCCATCGTCTCCGTTTCTCGCCTAGACCACGAACTTTTTCGTTGAATCAACCTCCGGCCGCCCGCAGACAGTTCGCGCGCAGTCAACACACATCAGCCAACATTCACAATGCTCCCGTCAAGGCGAAACGCAGCTCTCTCCGAGGCATTGCAGCATCGCTCTTCTTCTTTGGCACCGGCTGGGCCATGAACTCGCACTACAAATTCGTCTCCTTCTCGTCGCCGCAGCCCCTCAACGACCTGACCTTTACGCCTTTCGCCCTGAAAAACAAAGAGACCGTTTCGTCCACCAGCGCCATCTTCACTCTGTCGCAATCGCATATTCCGCCTGGCACTTTTGAACATTGGTCGAAGAAAGGAGTCTGGAGTATTGAGATCAAGCAGCCTCAACTTCAGATTGCAAGAGCATACACCCCATTACCGCCACTCGAGGGCTCCGACCCGGATGCTCTGCGTTTGTTGGTACGCCGCGAGCAGAGGGGTGAGGTATCTGGATATCTGCATAGACGCCCTCAGGGCGCTGATGTCGAAGTCAGAGGCCCTTCGGCAGAGTACCAACTGCCAGAGAATGTCGACCAAGTCGTCTTCCTAGCTGGGGGCACAGGCGTTGCGCCTGCTATTCAGGTAGCACACGCTCTGGGCGACAAGGCCCGCATCGCTGTCTTGTGGGCAAGTAGATCGAGAGAAGATTGTTTTGGTGGACAGAGCGACGATCCAGACACACCTGGGTGGTACGCTTCCTTTACCAACCTCTTTTCCAACACTCAACGCCATACTGCTCTGTCTGGCGACGAGAAGGGCCTGATCGTAAGACAATTAGATGCCCTCAAACAGAACAACAAAGCACTCACCGTCGACTATTTCGTCGACGAAGAAGGCACCTATGTTTCTCCGCAGAACGTGCGCAATGCCGTCGCTCAATCCTCAAACCAACCTGCGACTCCTGATCAAGGCAAGAAGATCATCCTTGTGTCGGGGCCCGAGGGCTTCATCAATTACTGGGCTGGCCCCAAGCAGTGGCTGAACGGTCGAGAAGTACAGGGTCCTCTGGGTGGTGCACTTGCACACATGGACCTCAAAGGCTGGCAAGTTGTCAAGCTATAATTGCTCGACTACCATCCCACGTGCATACCTCGCGAATAGGCACAGGAACAAGCTTCGCTTGTAATCACCATATCTACGGCTAAATCTACCCGCTTGGGTGGACGCTCAGCTTGTTCTTGCCGTTTTGGCTTGCCGCATCCCCGCCACATTTGCTTGCCTTTCCCCACGGCACCATTCCGTCAATCTTATCAAGCATTTGCGACAGTTTACGAAACCATCTTGAGCTTTCTGCTCCATGACTCTTTCTTTTCTTCGCCATCAATGCATCAACCCAAGATTCGTTTTCCATCGTCTAGTTGAGCCGTCATGTCGACAGTCGAGATGGCTGCCGCCCCTGTAGCGCCAGCTTCAGCTGCGACCAACGTGGTCGACGANAAAGCTGCTCTCCCTTTCGAGGTCGAGATTCGCAATCCTGATGGTCGTCCACCATGCTTCNNCAAATCGACTACGCAAGAAGTGTTGTTTGTCTTGACGGCAACCATGGCCATAGCGATGGGTGCTTTTCTGAGCGGAGCTGTTTCCGTCATCTCTGCTTCTGTAGGAGCGGACCTGGGTATGACTACGGCTGAGATCACCTGGATGAGCTCGGCAAACACGTTGGCTGGTGGTGCCTTCTTGCTGCTTTTTGGCAGGCTCGCCGACTGTTTTGGACGAAAGTCGATGTTTGTTGGCTCGCTCTTCTTCTTCGCTGTTTTTGCACTTGCCGCAGGCTTCTCGAATACACCAATCGCAATTGATGTGCTCAACGGAATGATGGGCCTGATGACAGCAGCTTCTGTACCTCCGGCCCAAGGACTTCTGGGCACTATATACGAGAAACCATCGCGACGAAAGAATGCAGCGTTCGCTTGCTTCTCTGCTGGTAACCCACTGGGTTTTGTGTTTGGAACCATTTTCTCTGGAATCGCCAGCGATCTGTTTAACTGGCGAGCCAGCTTCTTCCTATTGGCAATAATCTACGTCGTTTTCTCATTACTGGCTGTGTTCACGGTCCCCAAGGATACCGCACCGAAGGAACCCTTCAACTGGGAGACCTTCCAAAAACTCGACCCTGTTGGAGTTATCCTGACTATTGCTGGAGTAGGCATGTTCTGTGCTGCTCTCTCTTCAGGCGATACAGCACCCCAAGGCTGGAAAACGAGCTACATCATCGCCATGTTGATTGTCGGCGCCTTGTTGATCGTCGCATTCGTGTTTTGGGAAAACTACTACCCTCACCCATTAGTTCCCATGTCCATCTGGCTCGACAAGAACTTCTCCCTCCTCATGGCTGTCTTGCTACTCGGCATGATGGCCTTTTCCGTCGCTGAGTTTTTCCTCGCTCTGTATATGCAGGAAGTGTGGAAGTGGTCACCTTTGACTACAGCAGTGCATCTCCTTCCCATGGCCATCATGGGCATCATCGTCAACGTTGTCGCCGCTCTCGTCATGCACAAAATTAGCAACAAAGCTCTCATGCTTATCGGTTGCTCTGGTTATCTTCTGGCGTTCACTCTCATCTCTGTCAACACTATACATTCCTCCTACTGGGCTTTCTGTTTCCCATCCTTCTTGCTTGCAGTCGTGGGCGCTGATCTGGAGTTCAACGTTGCGAACTTGTATGTCGCGAGCTCTATGCCTGTACATCAACAATCCATCGCCGGATCTATTGTCCAGACAATCACCAAGCTGTGTCAGTCTGTGGGTTTTGGCATCGGGACTGCGGTGTTCAATGCTGTGGGTAGAAGTGCAAAGACTGGAGGTTATTGGGATGTGGCTACTAAACCTTATTCTGCGGTGTTCTGGTTCGCGTCTGCGGCGAGCGGAGTGTCTATTATCTTTGCTATGTTCTTGACTATTGGGACACAGGGAGGCACGGAAAAGGAAGTCGAGGACGATGGAGGGGATGCAAGGAGTGGTGAAGTAGCGAGGTAGTGAAAAGGCACTGTATTGAAAAAGGAAGGAATACGGTACAAAATATACATGTGCGATACATAGACCAGCCACTTAACGGGGCTACCTAATTCTTCCCCTCTGCTCTCGATAGCCACTATGCCTCCCTTTGTGCTAGAGACTATTGTAGTATAGCTATATATAAAAATGCACAATACTCTCTAGTACGAGGTAATGTTCAAACAGAGTTGGTACTGTATCCCATGGCCATTGGCTTAGTCATTCATCTAGTATATTGAGGTGTTGTGCATTACTACAGTACTACATACGAACGTAAAATGGAGAACCAACAAGACTTCCTCTCCGGTTGATCCAAAGTGATGCGAGTTCTAGAAGGCGAATAAAAATTCGTCCCTTGCAAAACAATATCATGCAGTTAACGAAGCCTCAGCAAACGTAGTAATAGATCTATACCTTCGAAGCAATATAAATCTGCAGTCTCAAGTCTCAAAAAGAGCAGGGTTATACCAGAAGCCCAAAATAGTCTTTTTGTTCAAATTTCTGGTCTAGAAATATCACAGTCCTTGTCTAGAAACAATACAATACAAGTAAAGTACAAGTAAGGAAGCAAAAGCATATCATGGGTCAAGAGGAGGAGAGGTGGTAGATCAAAAAGGATTTGATGCAGATGAATCGATTCGAATGTCTACTAAACAATGAGAGGGATTTTCGCTTCTACCAAAAACAAGGCGGATAGTTTTTTTGTATATATGTTTTCGAGGTCTTTAAATCTGTTCTCCTGCTGATGAGACAGTGAGGATGCTCCAAAATTATCCTTCCAATCATCTCACCTTCAAAACATCACAAAGCATGCTTCTACCGAGCAGGATTTCTTCCAGCTTCTCAAACCATCGTGGTCGCCTCTTAAGAGGTGGGCTTGAAAGGACTCTGCACACTACCATATCTATACGTGACAGTCAGTAAAGGCCGAACATCGTACGCGGCAGAGAGGAGAAAAGCCACTTACCCTTGAGGACACTTTTGACCCAGAGCCACACTGCCACTACGCATATAGCACGCCTTTGCCTGCGCGCAAGCAATATTCGTGCAATTAGGACTCATGACACTACTCTTGCCTTGATAAGTATTGAAAATACTGGCCAGAGTAGTGTTCTTGGCAATCTGCTCGGAAACCTCATGCCAGAAAGTAGCATTCAGAGGGGCCTCGGCAGGCCAATTGATGCTCGGGCCGTAAGTATCTCTGGTGTTGTATTCGAACTTGAATGTTGGGCCTGTGCTGTTCAAACCGGAGAAGGACTCGACGTCAGAGTAGAATGTGTAGGCTTCGTAGACGTTCCAGTCGCCAGTGTCGACTTCGTAGCTGCGGAAAGCAGAGTTGACGTTTGTAAGTGGGGTGATACTGGGGCCGACCCACGCGGTAGTCAGGGCATTGCCAGCGGACTGGTTGGTGCCATTGTTGGCGTACCAGACGTATGCAAAGTCCTCGTGGGTGTGGCCGAAGAACACGTTGGCAATAACATGAGGTGAGTAGCGGTCGATGATTTGGTAAAAGAGATCGGTAGGGTTGGGCATGGGGTTGGTGCCGTCCCAGCCACTTAGCACGTGTGCGAGAATCCAGACTCGCTCTCCTGCATCTTCAGCAGCTTGAAGTTCTTGGATCATCCATGCGAACATGCCAGACTTGTCCGGGTTCAGTGTGTCAATCAAGTTGAGGAAGTTTGATTTGTACCAGAAGTCAGTGTTGAAGGTGATGACACGGAGACCTTGAGGAGTCTTGACGGAGTAGGCGCCATAGTGGAGACGTGCTTGCTTTGCAGCAGTCGCGTTGAGCCACTCCTCCTCATGCCAGAGTCCAGCGACGTGGTCAAAGTTCCATGACATTTGCATACCAAGATCGCCAGGAAGACTGTGGGGCGCATCGATAGCTTCCGGGTTGGTGTCATGGTTTCCAAGGACAGCATAAACAGGCGCCTTGCCAATAAACTTTTTGAGCATGTCATAGATTGACAGCTCTGCGTACTCGACGTAGGCCCTAGAAAGCTCGTTCTGACTTTCGTGACTGACCAGATCACCAGTGTAGATACTGAAGCCGAATGGGTTTTGTTTGCTGGTGCCGGTGAGAGGAGCAATAGAATCCAAAGCTGAGAGGACCAAGCCGTACGGGCTGTCACACTTGAAGTCGCCGTAGTATGGTGCGGGAAGTGAGATTTCACCATCGGGAAGAGCAGTGTTGAAGTTATTGGCGCGGCAGCACAAACCAGACGTGCAGTTGGCTTCACTTCCGACAGCATAGCGAGGATCCAAGTGGATATCAGACATGTGAAGTACCTTGATGCGGTTACCACAGGGTTTGGGGATAGTGTAGTTGGTGGGCTTTGGCTTGGGGAATAATCCAGTAGTGTTCAGCTGACTGGTTGTCGGCATAGAGCAGAAGTTGCTGGACACTCTGTTACAGATGTATTGTCCGTCTAGACCAGACACATCAGCTAGAGCCAGAATTTGTGTCCAGATAGCGCCAAAAGTGGTTGCCTCGAAGTCTTCNNCCTCACAAGTCTCATTGTTGTGAAGCTTGAATTGCTTGCAGAGAGATACCATGGCGCCAGGCACAAGTTCAGGTGCCAATTGAGCTGCAGTCTTTGCTACTATTAACCCAGCAATACATTTCGAGCAGCTGGTGTTGAATTGATTGCTTGTGACAATTTCCTCAACTTGGGAGACGATGCTCTTGAGTACAGCCTGCTTGCCAGCGAGAGTAAGGTTGGCGATTGGAGCTACGTAGTAGACTGGGTCGTTGTCTTCATCCGGAATCGTGTTAGGAGAGGTCAGATTTAGTGGAAACGTGATGTTCAAGACTGGATCATACAGAGCAGGTTGAGGCTCCGCTGTAGCGACAGGCTTGACCCAGTAGGACGAGAAAACAGAAGTTGGAAAGCCAGAGGAAGCGACATGAGAAGACACTGCTCCAGACGGTATGTTTTGAGCATTGACGGCACCTATACAGAGGGCGGCGGGGAAGAGGAGTTCGCGCAGACCCATGATTAACGATTGTGGTAGAAATAGTGAGAGATAGAACCAAATCCCATACAGAGCTGGGTGAAGGTCCATATGTATCTGAAAGCTTCATCACCAAGGAACATGCAGCAACCTCGACTTAAAAGCCGTCGCTCCCGATGATGAACTCTCTTGTTCACGAGTGTCGCTGCAATTGGCAGGCTTGAAACACGTGGGCTTGGCCTGCGATATACTCCACTTCTTCGGACACCTACATCATGCAACGCGTCCTCCATCAAAGCTGCATTGTCGACTCAAAACGTGAAGCAAGGAAAGGGAGATGCATAGTGTGGAGCTGAAGAGTCGAGTGCTGTTAATCAGACATTTGCCCTATCACAAGCCAGAGCATCGACACGACTTGGCACAGGTTACCATCCTCCTCGTGTGACGCTCATGGCGGAGTGTCGGGACGACATTCCGCTTCAACCATGCCCAAAGTATGAGAGACCAATTGTTGCAGACATTCCCCAGGTGCTTGAATCGTTCTCAACAATGCGCTAGCCCTTAAACTCGGACCGACGTCTACCACCTTCTATAACTCTTGGTATTGCTTCGCCCAAACATCAGCTCGTACAGAAAGAACACGTTGCTAGGTCTTTCTTCTTCAAACTATACACCATCTGTATTTAATCTCGTCTTCCTGCTTAACAGTCGACATTCTATCCCTCACATCTTTCGTCCAAGCTCATCACCAAAATGGAGCCCGCCAAATCGAAGAACGAGGCTATCATCGCTCGTGCCAAAGATCTGGCCAATGTACCATGGTGCGAGGAGTATGAAAAGATGATCTCTGGCATGCTGTAAGATTTTTACCTTCCATTGCATCCGACACGAGTTGTCCATTACACTGGAATCTTGCTTCCAATACAAGCATTCATTCTAGGACCATGTTCATTAATGTCTATAGGTACAATGCCTTTGTTCCAGAACTCTTGACCGGCCGTTTCCGTGCTCGCAAGCTAGCATCACAATTCAATGCACCCATCCCAATCGAGACTACAGAAGAAGATTTGATGTCACAGCGCGCCAAACTCCTCAAACAGTTCTTTGGCTCCCTCGGCAAGAACAGTTTCATCGAGCCACCTCTCAATGTCGACTATGGTTGCAACATCCTCATAGGCGAGGACTTCTACTCAAACTTTGGGTGGGTGTTTATCTCTCTCCACTTTCAAATTCGAGCCAGCTAATGACAGTCTAGCTTGACGGTCCTTGATTGCTGCTTGGTGGAAATCGGCGACAGGGTCTTGTTCGGACCTAATGTCAGCATCTTGAGTGCAACGCATCAGACCGACGTCCAGTCACGCCGCGACGGTGTCGAGTTCGCATTGCCGGTGTTCATTGGAGACGACTGCTGGATTGGCGGAAATGTCAGTATTCTGCCTGGCGTGACCATCGGCAATGGTTGCACTATCGGAGCAGGCTCAGTTGTCACGAAGAGCATTCCGGCATTCTCGGTGGCTGTTGGATCACCTGCAAGAGTCATCAAGAAGGTTGCGGAAGCAGAGCCCGTACCCAAGAACTGAGTATGTCAATGAGCGTGTATCAACCTAGTTATGTATCCATGTACAATGCCTTTGGAACGCAGAAGAGGCCACGAGAAAAGGACAGTAGTGTGTGGTAAATGTGATTATATTATGAACTAATAGTCTAGTCTAGGTAAAAGCAATCATCTTTGGCCTATCATGATCATAAAGTAAGATATATCGCTTAAGCGAGCTGAGCAGTGAGGGGAAGGTTTCTCGAACTGCTACCAACATACACGTTCTTGGTGTAGTTGCTGACGAACCAATCTTGGGCCTCGGGGCTCCAGTTCATTACGTCTCTTCTCATGATGTCGGCCGAGAAAGTGACGGTCTGGTTGGGCTGGATGCTCAATCTCTCGAAACCTCTGAGCATCTTGACAGCATCGTAGGGGCCACCAAGGGAGACGTAGAGCTGAGGAACCTCATCACCGGCGATCTTTCCAACGTTCTTGATCTGGGCAGTGACGCGGTAGATGACATCCCAGAGAGCGGGATTACCACCGGAAGGACCGGAAGCAGGAAGACGGGGCTGAGGAGAAGAGTCGAGAGCGCCCTCAGGGACGAAGCTGTTGTCGCCGTAAGGCGCGTATTGAGACTGGCCAGCAGCGGAGGACAGGTTGGTCGAATTGATCCAGGGGTAGAGGTATAGAGGAACACGCGAGAAGTTGCCGGGAAAAACGTGGTCAGCAGCGTTCATGCTGACGTTACCGTAGGTTTGAGCAGCAGGAGTCATGCCAGTGGTAGGAGCGTAAGCGCTGGTGTTCAACTTTTGAACCTTCAAGTCGCTGTAAGTAAAGTTGGTGTAGGAAAGACCGAAGCCGAACTCGTAGACAGGCTCAATCTCCTGCTTATCGAAGGCTCTGTAATCAATGAAGATACCCTCCTTGAAATTGGTCTGAGGAATCTTGTCGTTGGGAGTGTAAAGAATATCGGTGCCGTAGTCTGATCGCTTGGCAGCCATGGTGAAGGGAAGCTTGGCACCAGGGTTGACGCGACCGTAAAGGATATCAGCA
Source organism: Aureobasidium uvarum (assembly GCA_903853725.1). NCBI lineage: Eukaryota > Fungi > Ascomycota > Dothideomycetes > Dothideales > Saccotheciaceae > Aureobasidium > Aureobasidium uvarum. Next base: position 2,213,877 of record CAINUL010000015.1, read on the forward strand.
ATGGAGTTACCAGACTGTTCACCGGGAACACCAGCCCAAAGAATGGCGGTGATGTTAGGGTTGTTGGCGTATTCCTCGATCAGGACAGGGCCGACTGAATGGATAACGAGAATAGTGTTGTTGCAAGTAGCCGAGACATTGGCAACGAGCTCGTCAGCACCCTGCCAGAAAGTGAGGTTGTTGCGGTCACCGAAGTTGTTGTCAACCTCGAGATAGCCTTCACCAGAATCACTGTTTGCGAAGANCTGGAAATGGAATGTTAGCAAGGGTTTGAAGGCCTATGTGTGTGGATGTAATAGTAGGAAAAAGAAAAACTTACCAATTGCGACTTCAGCTTGCTTAGCCAAAGAGAAGGCCTGATCAAGGTTGGAGTTGTTGCTGAGAGATTGGTAGAGACCGTTGTTCTTTCCAACAACTTCGTTCTGGATGGCAGTATCAGGAGTGACCAAGAAGGGGAAGTTGGCAGATCCAGAGCCCCAGGCCATGCCGAGAGTACCAGAGTCGCCAGCACGGTCGCTGAAGCCGTTGGGACCATTGACGTCTTCGAAAGCATCCTCACCGAGGACGGCAGTGAACTTCTCCTTGCCTGTAAGGGGNNGGAGAGCGTTGTTGACGTTTTTGAGCAGAACAGTAGAGGCAGAGCCGATCTCGCGGATGAGCTTGCTGTGATCAGCACGGACATCGATGTGCTGGTTGATCAAACCGTAGCCTTGACCAACGGCATTGTGCGAATAGCCGTAGGTGTCGAGAGAGTAAGAGTTGAAGGAAACAGGAACCTCGTTCTTGTCACGGCCAACATAGTACCAAGCGGCGAGAATGCGGACAGCAGCATCGTCCAATCTCCACTGGGGAACGGTTCCGTTGACAACAGCGATGGTCAAGTTGGAACCGAACATGGCGCCTCCGTGGTTGCCAAATTCTTGCACGGGGTCACCAGGCATGCTCATATCGAGACCAGCAAGGATACTCGACACGCCAGAGTGCGTACCATACCAGTCACTGACGACGAATCCCTGAAAGCCAAGCTCGTTCTTCAAGACATGGTTGAGGATGTAGCTGTTCTGGCAAGACTGAGATCCATTGACCTGGTTGTAAGAACACATGATTGAAGTAGCACCTGCTCTGATACCGTCGGCGAATGGCCAAAGGTAAAGCTCGTGCAAAGTGACATCGTCCAAGTTGGCAGTGACACTCTCAGTGACGTTGAAGCCCCAGTTCTTGGCCTCCTGCGATTGACGGAAATGCTCCTGCTCATAAGCGATGAAGTGCTTAGCGCTGGTCATGACACCGGCGCTCTGGATACCCTTGATGGATTCGGCGAACATGAGACCAGTAAGGTAAGGGTCTGGCGAAAATCCTTCCCAGTTGCGACCGCCGGCAGGAGCGCGACCAAGGGGACCGGCAACAGGGCCGAGCTGCATGTCAACACCCTTGCCGTAGTGCTCCTGACCCATGCCGCGTCCACGGGCGTAGGCGACTCCACGGTCCCATGTAGCAGCGACATTTACGCCTGCTGGGAAAACGCTGTTTCCATCTGTCAAACGAACACCAACGGGGCTGTCTTGAAGGCAGAGGCCGTTGATTCCATGGCGAGGCACACTTCCGGTTTGGCCGACACAGTTGCCCTGGTNCTAGAAAAGAAGTCAGTACAAAATAAAAATCGAATCGATACCACACTTACTGGTTCCAACACCGCTGGTGAGATTGACCTTCTCTTCGAGGGTCAGTTGTGAAACAAGGGCACGAGCCTTTGCGTAGGACTCTTTCCAGTCACCAGAACCCTCACCCCAGGGACTAGGGTACTTGGGAGGACTCCATTGGAAGCTCTTTGAGCCCTCGATAGTGTAAGGGTTCTCGGATTCGAATCCAGGATATGTTGTGTTTGGGAATGGCGAACCGAAGTTGCCAAACTGTGCATTCACCAGAGAGGCTCCCGCCGAAGCAAGGATATAAGATGTGAGAGAAGGCATGGTTGTGAATGTCCCTCAGAGGCGAGCTGCTGATGAACGATTGAGCAGAGGATCATCACTCCTCTTTATACTTGAATGCTGTGCCTCTGGAAGATCCATGTCTGACCTGCCCGGACACAAGTTGCCTGGCTGACCCACAGTTCGTGCCCTTCGATTTCGAAAACTCAAGCAACAATAATGTGACGTGGGTACCTGACTTTTGGCGTGCACGGGCGTGCTCTCCAGCCTCTGCCCCAGAGTGAAGATCATCTCCCCACTGGAGGCCCCATGGCAGACGCGGGCAAAGTCTGGCAAGGATTCTCGGGATCGGACGTCGTAAGCAAGCAGCGCTGTCGCCAGCCGTTGCGAGAGGAAACTTCACTGATCAAGATAGAGAGAACCACACTCTATTTCGCAATCGATATCATCTCTGGACAAGCATTGTGTAGCAGCAGCAGCAGCAGCAGCAATGATCGTGATTATTGTCGGGCAGGCCACCTACGTAGTATCCCGTTGCGACCCGACGTTGACCCTTGACCGGCCCGTACTAAGCCACCCACTCGGTCGGCTGAGGCGGCAACATGGCCATCCGATAGAGATGCCTTTCCAATCTGCCGACCAATTCTGATGGTGATGATCGTTGCATTTCGGTGATCGTCCGCCGAGTGACTCTGGCTGCGGAAAACTCTGGATATGGCTCTACCGAAACGTCCAAGTCGATTTTCAGTGCTTTGTTGACCTTTCCCGATCTCATTGTTATTGGAGCTATATGAGCGTGTGTTGTTCCAAGCCACCAACTGATCCAAGCACAACAAGAGAGCTTAGCAGTTAACAAGAGGTGGACTTCAACTGATTTAGTGTCGTGAAAGTCAAGGAAACTTGGACAATATCATGATGCTTTCTTGGCCAGCCTCCGCATGAACACCCACGAAGTGACAGCCCCACTTCTGACTCGCCGCCGGATAATAGAGTGGCTAATCCTCGGAAGGTTACGATCTTCATCAATCCGTGGATCCCCACAAACTCGCAGAGACATCGACCCACTCACTTTTGGTCCAGCATGAGAGGCCGTCGGCAAGTCTGATATTACACCTCTGGAGAGCCCCGCCAGTGGGACTCCATGGGGTTGGACTCTGATAGACGGATCCACTATCGTTCCTTGATACTCAATCTTCGACTAATGCCAAGTCATCAAAACAACATGGCTCCTCACGCCGAGCACGATCATCTTGCGATTTATAAAGACCATCGACGGCCGTACTTCGCTCCTGTCTGCATTTTTCCCCAGCCGCGGCGGTCGTCTAAGGCTCACAAGTGTCGTTCCCCATGACAGCTGCAGGCATCTCCTGTGTTGGGTAATTCCGACTTGGAAAGTCCAACCCACAGGCGGCTTCCCCATGTGAGAACAGAATGCGGGTTGTCCGGAGAAGGACCGATTACTACGCAGTTGCCATGCACTCTTCCGACGAAAATTGGAAGGCCTCATACGAGCCCTCACGATCCCCATCAGGAGCATCGCCGACACCTGCTACCGACTTTGCCCTGTTTGCCGAAAGCGGTCAGCAAACGGCAACACGGTCCGGTGGCCGATAGCAGCACCCCAGTAACAATGCTGTGTACAGCGATGGTTGACATTGACCCTCGGAGCATGGACCAGATGGAGCCCTTTGAAAGCGCCAGGATAGCGGGCACTCCAACATCGAATGAAAATCTCCTGCACTTGTCAGATGCCAAGGCGAGAGCACCAGAGGCACTCGAGAAGACTGCATTGCCACATATCACCACGCCTTGTCCTAAAGTCGATGAAGGACTCGAAACCCATCGCTCTGCGATGCTATCCTGTTTGAACCAATCTCAAAGGGAACAACATTACATGGATCGTGTATCGACAAGACTTCGACACACTTCGTCAAGGATCTTTTCCATGGATTTCTCTCAACCAAAAGATGTAGGTAGTTCACAAATTCTTGATCTAATGTTCGAAAGTAGCACATCCAAAACTCAGTCACAATGAACCAGTGAGCTGCAAATCATTCGTGTTTAAAGATTGCGCGAGGCAGCAGCGCTGCAGTCGATACATCGTGGGAATCGAAGAGTTTCTAATTGTGACTAAGCATTGAGACTTCTCGATGGGTTGAATGCTATCTACATTGTACACGTTTCTCTGCGACACACAGTGCTGATTTTGGATGAAGACAACAATGACTTAGTCCGCCCAGCTTTCCACCCATGGTCTAGACCAGCTGAACAAATTCAAGCAGATGTGGGTAAGCAGAATGCAACCCAAGGGAACCAACGACCTTTCGTGTATTGCGGAAAACGCTCGATGTCCAACACATGGCCTAACACGGACTGGGTTTTGTTACTCAAGTACCAAAGATGGTGTGCTAATCAATGATCCAGCCACCTGGCTCCCAGGACGCCTGATCGCAGCTTGAGTAGTGTTTCTGCTCACGACTCTGTGTTCGTTCCCAAAAGCTTGTTACTACGAGTTTCGCAGATGTGCTATACATGTATCTTTCTCTGACTGAAACGTCGCAACAAACGGAAAATTGGTGTGACTTTGGCAGCTAGTGCTATCGAAGCATCGGAAATTGGACGCAAATAGAGAACGCAGATACCTGATACATCTGAGAGTTGTCGAAATTGCTAGACATCAAATAAATACTTCTCAGTCAGCAAGAACAGCCCAAGAAGCCCAGATAGGAAGGTGTGCAACGCAAACCCTGGTTCCTGATCTTGAATGACGATGAACCTCACTCGGGAAGGAAGGTTGGCATCTGGTGCCCGTCGACTTTTCCCCAAAGCCATGCAGTGACGATGATCACTGCATGTCAGACAGACAGTCAGCCACGTGTAGAGTGCATAGGGCTGCATGCGTCCCAAACATAACTTTGCTGTCCCATCCCAAACACCTCGTCAGCTTCGCAAAACTCGTCCTCAAACAGGCAAAGACTTAATGTACCTGCATAAGGCTGATGATGGAAACATATGAAGAAGGACGCGAGAATCCAGTATCAAGATACCTTTGTGCGGAACTTCCCCTTCCCGATGGGGGAAGTCCGATGTCCTCAAAATAGCACTCTTAGTGGTCTTTTTCGTGCCAGTCAGCACCTTACTTATTGCTCGAATTAACAGCCTATCAGATTGCTTCTACAGCAACTTACCTCGAGTTTCCCCTATCTCGCTCACCAGGAGGTCCTGAGGCTGTGAAGGTGCCGGGATGCCATGTCGGAGGCTTCTCTGATGACTGCGTGTATGGCAGAAGAGGCCTTTTTCTTGTTACATACACGGTTCTGGTTTGGGATGTCTGTCGCAGGCAGTGCAGATGAAAGGCGGAGATGCCGATAATCCAAAACAGAACACAGGTTGTGGTTGCTAGTGCCACGNNGGTTGGTATGTTGGACAAAGGTAAAGAANNAGGTATATATGGTCTGCCACTGGCCTTCATCTTCTTCTTGCATCGTCACTATCATCGCACTCAGACTTCAAGAGCATACAGACATCAGCCCATTTCTTCTCTGTCTGCGCAACCTCAGACTACACCTTCATCATCACCGAACCATACCAAATACTCACTTCTACTCAATAATACTATCAGCGACATGTACGCTCAAGCAATCATGGGCCGCGGTGGCTACAACCGCACCTCATCTCCTACACTCGGCCGTGGAGGTTACAACCGCGATGTCAAAGCCAGCGGCATCAGCAGACCCAGCAATCCCTCCAGTTTGACCGTTCGTTCTGCCCGTGCCGCCGATGACGGCAGAGGTGGCTACAACTAGAGATACCGACAAATATATCTCTATCTCAACTCGAGCTTGGTGCTGGTCACTTGACCGAGAAATCGACTTTGCAACATAGACGGCGTTTCGATGGAGCAATCTCAATATTCAACACTCGCTTTTGCATTGGGCGGCGTTCTTTTTGGATATTATGCATCTCGACATACAGGATTCGACATACTGGCATGGTCTTCGACGACACAAACTACAGTATTCCAGCATTTTTCCTATGTTTAGACAGCATGACATCGTGGATATCAGCGGTGGTACAAGAGAGTAATGAGGGGAGAGTCTCCACGGTAATGTAGCATTTCTGGGAGTTGAGAGGATTTAGTCTTCGGGAGGTCATAGGCTCGCTTTGTTTTTCTCACTCGTTTGAAGTATCGCTTTTACAATCATTTTTCTTTCTTTTTGGATCTCGTAGGGTAATTGCTAGATTTTTGGTATATCATCAGCAAAGCAGGATCTTTGCATGTTACAGAGATCTCCAGTCCTTTTCCAAATGAAAAACGATTTCCTTTATTTGCCAACGCAGAATTTCTCAAACACAACTCCGAGCACTTCTTCGACGTCTCCAGCTTCACCCTTGCCAGTGATTCTTGCGAGGCAGTTTGCAGCATCACGTAGATTTTCTGCGGCTAGGACAATGTCAACGTCCATCTCTCCCATGCCAGAGCTTCCACTAGTCTGGGTTCCAGCCTCTACTTGGACAAGAAACTGTTCGAGGTGAAATTGGCATTCATCGAGGAGAAGCCTGTGACGCTCAGTCGCTCCTAAAGACTCTTGCCAGATGGAAGGATCCGTATCGTCATCCGTAGCTGCAACTGCAGAAGTCATGTCTTCGAATTGTCGAATGAGACCTGAGAGGAAAGTCGGAACGTGTCCCGCATCGGCTGAAACTGATGACTCTGCATCCTTGCAGGAGATGGCAAAGATGTTCTCGAGTCTGACATGAGGGAGCGCATCAGCGACTTGTCGTCTAAAGTTCTCCAACCCGGATGCATGACCAGAGAGCAGGTCAATCTTGTTCAGTACGACTAGCACGTTCGACTTTTGTTCTGCAAGCTCGGCAGCAGTGTCGATAACTTCAGGATCTGGTCTAAGGACCACTTTCTTGCCCTCTAATTCTAGCGACAAGACAACGATTACGAGGTCGCTCTCGATGGCTCGTTGCTTGGCACGTCTCATGCCTTCTTTTTCGATCATGCTGATCTTCTCTTGCATGTGCTCTTTCTGGGCTTGAGTAGTCGCGAGGACGGCACTCCGTAAGCCAGCAGTGTCGCCCAAGCGGCAGAGATAGCCACCCAGATCAATTCCTACTTCAACCACATCGCGGGTAGTGCCTGCTTCTTGACTGACAATGGCAGCTTCGCGGCCCACGATACGATTGAGAAGACTGCTTTTGCCAACATTGGGCGCGCCTAGTAGACTGATAGCAATACCGTTCCTGAGCAGCTCTCCACGCATTGCATTGCAACGATGCGTATCAATCAGGAGGACTAGATCTTGAACTTGTTCGGCAACAGAAGAAGCCAGTTCGGCTGGCGACTCATCGAAATGCTGATCTTCGGAAAAGTCGATCAAGGCTTCGAGTTCAGCTCTGGCTGCTAGAAGCATCTGGCGCCATGATTCATAGCGGAGAGAAAGAGTGTTTGTGGTACCACGGACCGACAAACGACGCTGTTGCTCGGTGTTTGCAGAGAGTGTGTCTCCCAGAGCTTCAACCTGTGTCAAGTCTAAACGATCATTCATGAAAGCTCTTCGGGTGAACTCGCCAGCCTCTGCATAGCGGATAGCACCAACGACAGGCGAACATTGAGAAATGGCAGACAGAACAGCTTTCACCACCGCTGTGCCTCCGTGCACATGCAGCTCAAGAAGGTCCTCTCCGGTGACTGTGTTTGGAGCAGGAAAATAGAGAAGCAGAGCGCTTGAGTCCAGGAGATTGTCAGGCGAGACTTTGACTTCAGGACGATACAGGGTTCGTACGGAAGCATAACGAGGCTTCAGTGGCTTCTGTCCGGGGCAAAGGGCCTTGTAGATGTCATTGCATGCTGGACCAGAGATGCGAATGATAGCAATAGCAGCTCGGCCTGGAGCAGTGGACAAGGCATAGATGGTAGGATCACCATAGAACCTGGTCGAGAACGAAGGTACACTACTTTGGTGTCTCAACGATGTGTTCAAAGGACCTATGATGTTTGGCGATCCATGTTTCCGGGTACTGTGCGCAAGGGGTGTGGCTGGTGAGATGGCCGATGGCAAGATTCTAGCCGTCGGAGAAAGACATGACAGACGCGTGACAGCAAGTGACAATGAGCTCCTGGCAAGCCTCATTCGCCGCAAGCATTCGATTATTGTCTAAGATAATTGTGTTTCTGAGCAGGAGGAAAAGCAGGAGGCGAGGGCTTTGCTGACCACGGCGGTTGCTCGGCTGGAGGTGTCGGAGCGGGCCGAAGGCGGTGAACAGCGGCCAAGCATCTCGACGCCGGCAATCAAGTTCTGCTCAGAAAAAAGTCGCTGGGCGCTTGCGACTTGCGGACTGCATTCTAGTTTGCCATTTGATTCTCTACACCTACGACCTTATACCGGCGTAGTCGCATCATCGAGAAATCTTACTTCTCGCCCTTCCATCCGGATCTCCTCCCGAATCACAATAAACGGCCAACAAGATGGCCTCGGACGAAATTGTTTGGCAGGTTATCAACCAGCAGTTCTGTTCTTTCAAACTCAAGTACGACCCAAACGCATACACTGCTTGCTGAACACAACTGACTCGCGACCTTAGGACAACCAAGGAACAGAACTTCTGTCGCAACGAACACAACGTCACTGGTCTCTGCAATCGTCAATCATGCCCCCTCGCCAACTCTCGCTATGCCACCATCCGCGCCGACCCGCAAACCCAGCGCCTCTACCTCTACATCAAGACCATCGAACGCGCACACATGCCCAGCAAATGGTGGGAGAAGATTCGTCTCAGCAGCAACTACTCCAAGGCTCTGGAACAAGTCGACGACCGTCTGAAGTACTGGCCTAAATTCCTGGTCCACAAGAACAAGCAACGTCTTACTCGTTTGACTCAAGTCAGAGTCCGCATGCAAAAACTGGCCCGCGAGGAAGAGAGACTTGGAGAACAGTTGGTGCCTAGACTTGCTCCCAAGATCCGCAGAAGAGAACAGACCCGTGAGCGCAAGGCAGAGTCGGCCGCAAAGATCGAGCGCGCCATCGAGAGAGAGCTGGTCGAGAGATTGCGAAGCGGTGCCTACGGCGAACAACCCCTCAACGTCGACGAGAACATCTGGAAGCGTGTCATGCGCACCCTGGAGCGTGGTGGCGAGGCTACTCGTGACGAGGATCTCGACGAGGACATTGATGAAGATGAAGAGGAATACGAATATGAGCAAGAGGAGGAGGGTCCCGATGTCGAGTATGTCAGTGATGTCGAGGAGAGCGACGACGATATGGACGACCTGGAAGATTGGCTCGGCAGCGAACAGGAGGCCGACTCGGACGACGACGACGAAGACGATGAGGATGAGGACGATGAGAGCGGATCCGAAGCAGACGACAAGGAGCTGGCCAAGAAGCTCGCAGACCTCAAGAAGAAGAAGAGACCCGCTCCGGACACAAAATCAAAGAAGAAGGCAGGCTCAAAGGGTCCCAAGAGAGAGATCGAGTACGAGTACGAACGCCCTGCCCGGGAGATGGTTATTGCGAAATGATCTACAAAAGCATGAGAGACTTCATTCCAGCGCTGGCGTTATGTGGGAAGGCATCCAAAACTTTAGGTATCATCTGTTCTACTACGAGGCTTGAAGCAATTTGCGACGCCATACGAATAAAACATCTTCATCATTCCAGCACTGTTCGGCTTCACATTCGTCTTCAGGTGCTCACAACGACAAAAGCTCTCGACATACTGATGGATAGGTACACGGCAGACTTAGTGCTGCTTCAGCTAAATCACTCGATCAGAGAGAGAGGCTCGATCTTTCTGTTGCACTCCTTCCATGTATACAGGCTCAGACTACGAAACACTGATATAATGGTGTAGCAACGACCCCTTCGAAATAATGCACATGTAGCCCCACAAAAATGGCAGGTGTCGGCGATTGAAGTCAATACCCGACGCCGACTGGATTCATCTTTCCTGCTCTGCAACACCACGTCTCGGAAATAGTTGTCCAGTCATATAATCTGTATCGCCATGTAGGCCTCTACTTACCTCTCATTATCCTCTAAGAGATCTACGTTGTAACGCATCTATAATCATTCGTTCGGAATTCATACCGCAACACACAAGATGTCCTCTAAGCCATATATCCTCCATCTAGGCGATCCACCTCGCTGGCATGCAGATCTTTACAAGAAGCTCGAATCACAATTCACCATTGTTCGCCCTTCAGCAGAAGAACGCGAAAGATCTGCCTTCCTCAAAGCCCTCAAGGAAAGGCGATGGGGCAACTTCGTAGCCATCCTGCGACCATTCTGGAACACAGGAGGAGAGATGGGAAGAATTGACAGAGAACTTATCTCTTTGCTCCCAGATAGTGTCAAGGTGTATGCATCTGCTGGTGCGGGCTTCGACTGGGTAGATACCGATATTCTTGCTGAAAAGGGTACAGACCTATCTTATACGTCTCCTACACAGGCATGTCGTGTGCTAATCTTGACGATAGGAATTATCTACTGTAACGGCGCAGCAGCATCTTCGGACTCCGTGGCCGATTCGGCACTTTTCCTCATCATTTCCACTTTCCGTAACCTGACTTGGTCTCAAATCGCCGCTCGCTCAGGGAACCCAGACGAACTTTTCGATGCCCACAAGAATTCTCCCATAACGGCCATCAACCCTGCTGGCAGGATACTCGGTATTGTTGGTCTGGGCAACATCGGCTACAGAATTGCTCAAAAGGCTTATCTCGGCTTGAATATGAAGATCGCCTACCATGATTTGTTCCGCAAATCAAAATCTGTGGAAGAAGCAGTGGGTGCTACCTTCTACGACACGCTCGACGAGATGTTAGGAGCTGCCGACTGCATCATCGTCGCAACACCGTTCTCCGGGAAACAACTCTTCACTGCTGAGAAGTTCAAACAGTTCAAGCGTGGCAGTCGACTTATCAATATTGCACGTGGTCCTCTGGTCAATGAGGCTGATCTTGTAGAAGCGCTCAAGTCGGGTCAGTTGAGTGCTTGTGGGTTGGACGTGTTCGAGAACGAGCCGCATGTCAACAAAGAGTTGTGTGGGCTCAAGCAAGCGACCTTGACAGCACACACAGCGGGTGGCACCATTGATACACACATCGGATTCGAAGAGTTGTGCTATAAGAACGTGTTGGGAGCTCTGTTGGAGGGTAAGGCTATCAGTCCAGTGAATCTTCATTTGATTAAGGCAGGCAAGAGTAAGCTGTAGGATCTAAACATTGATTAAGATTGTATGACACGCACCAAAGATATCCTACCCCCTAAGATCTCGCCTTGGAGTGATTTGAACGGCTCAAAGCGGATTGAGTCACCATGTGTCCTCATATTGATGCCATTCAGCCTTTTTCCTCATCGAACCGGTGGAATGGCGCAGTGGTAGTAGCTCGTGTCTCCCACACATGCGGCCGGTGTCCACTGGTTCGATTCTCGTCTGGGTCGTTTATAAATCCCCCTCTTCTTTATGCCAGAGGTCCCAGTAATCCTAACCCGACAACAATAATGACGAAAGCCTTGCTTTCTCTTCCCCTCCTAGCTTTCGGCGGCTAGCGAGGGTCTCTGTTTCGCTCATTGTTGCTGTGATACAACTTTCTATACTGCAGCCGATCGCACAGGCCTGGTGACTGCATCAGAGTGACCAGTCAATTGGTTGGGAGAACTCGAGCAGCAGTCATTAAAGCATTCCAGAATCAGAAGGATCGTGGAGGCTGTGATGCAAACATAGACAGTCCATATTCAAGATATCACAAAAGTTGTTTACACTCCAAAACGCCATGTGTATCGAAATCATCATCTCAATTCTTGACCCTCCTCGTCTTCTTGCTGCCTTGCTCTATCTCTAGCTTCATCAGCAGAGCCTCCTCTCATTTTACTCTCGGCAAACCAATGCAAGAGTCCGAGATCATAACCGGCCTTCATGAATCCAGCCATGACGAACGCGACACCGAAATGGTTGTTTTGTGCAAGAACGCCGGTGACCAGAGGTCCTGCGCTCTGCGCTGCCGTCTTGACCGTGTTTAAAGTACCCATCACAGCAGTCCGCTCCGCTGGCAACACGACAGCAGACAAGAATGCAGCTTTAGGCGCCTGGTCCATAGATGCCAGAGTCGCTCTAGCAACAATAAAGAACACGGTCAAGGCCAAAGAGTGTGGTGCCGGCATCATGGCCAGAAACAGGGCAGAAGGCAAGTGCGTGAACACCATTGTGTAAATGAACCCAATGCGCTTGGAAACACTTGAGGCAGCAATGTTGCCAATACTCGACATCAGAGATGCGAATGCCATGATCGTACCCAGAGATGAAGGTGCCGAGCCAAATTTTGTTGCGAGGAAGTAAGTCGTGAGAGATATGGAAGCCATTCCAGAGGCCAGACTGTCGATGCTGAACAGACCTGCGAGCTTGAGGAGTGTTTTGCGAGAGGAAGGACTGATCTGAGTGAATGCCCATTTGCTTGACGGTTTGGGCGTTGAAGCCGCTTGGGGTTGTTGAATGAACGTCTCTGCTTCTTCTGCGTCACCGAATTCTGCGCTGGGCTTCTGTACAACCCTCTCGAGTTCGCAAGCATCACTGAGAAGGAAGGTGATCCCAGCCTTGGCACAGCCCAGCAAAGCGTACAGCCAGAAGACAACTTGGTAGCTGCCCACTGCTTTCCCTTCTTCGGCACCCAGACTTGTGACCAGCCATCCGGATATCAAGGCGCCAACACTGGTGCCGAAAGTGCCGACAACGACATACCAAGCGAAGACGTCGCTACGCTGTGCGGCAGGCACCAGGTGTGCTAGTGTAGATTCCTCGACTGCACGGAAGGGACCAATTTCATTACCGCTTGGCGAGATCACACCGATAATTGCGGCAATCAGAAGGATAGAGAAGCGGGTCTGAGTTGCAAAGACAACACCGCTGAGCGCCATAGTTACGGACCCCAGAAGAATGATATTGCGTCGACCAAGCGAATCGGCCACAAAAGTAAGAAGCAAGGAGATGAAGACATCACCCACAAGTGTCAGTGACATGAAGATTCCGATCAGAGTATCCGAGTTCTTGAGGGTCGAAAGGTGAAGAGCGAGGATCAACGTGGTTGAGCCATAGGCAAACATGCGAAGGGTTCTCATCAGAAGGATGAGATGGACATCTTTAGGAGCGGAGAGCAGCGTCTCGACACCAAACTCTTCTTTGATCTTAGCCAACATTGTCTTTGTATGCTGAGCATGGAGATTTCTGCTCTTGTATGCGCAGGGTCGTTTAGGAGATGTTTCCTTGATGCGTCACTAAATCCGCGTGCTATAACGTGAATCAAGGTGCGAGTGAGCGTCTTGTTCGCAATTCTGTGCTTTGTTGGCAATCGACACGGCCATGCAGGTATACACAGTCAGTGTATGGTAGTGAGTCAGAGTGAGATCGAGGTGTTCGTGGACTGTGGTCGATCTGGTGCCGCCGTTGCCGGGTGGAGTTTGCTCCGAGTTGCTCGGCCGAGCGCCGATGTACAGTACCACCACGAAGCCTTTCTCGCTCCTTCCAACATCACTCAAGACTTCCAAGACTGGACACGAACTTGACTTCTAAATGCTTGATTGACTTCGAATCTTTACTGTTGTATGTTGGATATCTGCTTGCATCAATCCAAAGCCAGGACCGCATTGCAAGTTGTAGCCCCATGGTGGTTCTATTCTTTGCGAATCATTGACATCGACTCACAACCATCGTGGTCAACGATTGAAATCTGATACGACTGTTCGATTTTGTTAGGGCTTCGCTAAATTTCTCGTATCGCACTTGATCTATCGCACTAACGACAACAACCTTCAGCTTCGCAACAACCTTCAGCCTCACAACGACCCTCCGCTTCACAAGAGCTACGGCAAGCATTGCCATGTCCATCGTCATCTTCAGCGTCGCAACAGTTGCGACAAACGTCGCCGTTTCTGTCGCATGATCTGCACCTGTCCCCGGAGCGCTCATATCTGGTCTCGTCGTCTGACACATGCTGTTCTTCGCAGCCATCGTGTGTGACTTCATCTTCTGATACACGCTGGACTTTGGTATTGTGGCTCTCAGTTTCCGAACTGACCTCCACTCCTTTTGCGTTGTGACCCTCGATAGCATTGTCGGCAGCAATTGAGCCTTGTAAGGTTCTCGACTCCGTCCATTGCTGAGGATCATCTGCTTTATCGGAACGAGCAGTGAGTCCATCACCAGAGAGATCGAGACTCAGAGCCGAAACAGATGCGAGACTCAGACGATATTGTTCACGGTAGAGGTAGCCGAACTCGTTGGTCCAGGAGCCTTGTCCATCATCATAGAGTGTGAGAGGTCTGTTCATACTGCTTGGGAGTTTTGCTGTACGGCTTCTACCTCTGTGTTCTGACTCTGCTATTCTTGAGGGCTGGTCTGATTCCTGGTCTGAGAGTTCTGTTGCTGGTACAGCTGTCTGGTTGTATTTCTTCGGGCGATCCAGTCGAAGGAGATGTACGAAGCGCTGCGGCAACTTGGGTCGTCGTAGGTGAAGGCAGGAAGCCTTGGTAGGCTCTCCATAGTCGGTGATCGGAGTTTGAGTCGTTGTTTTTGTGATTGGTGGTGGAAGAGAGCCCTTCGTTGGGAGAGCTGCAGCTTGCGGTGACACATTGCCTGTTTGAGACAATCTGGATGAGGGTCCGGCGATGGGAACTGGAGGTAATGTAGTCGTAGACATCTTTCGTAGGCGATATGGGTGAGTCGAAGGTAATGTTATCGGTTCATGTTGGCAACACTTGTCACCACTTTGTTCACTTTTTGATATTGATAAACGGCTGAGAAGGACAAGTGCACCTTTTATCTGTGAGTGAAAAGTGAAAGTGAACTTACGTGCGCGCGTCTCTAAATTACTTGGTCATATGGCCTGAGCTGAGGCGATTGTCCACGTGCGTTTGAGTAAGATCTATTGGCTTACCAAGTTCTAAGAGCGTGCCCAATTCGAACATTGGTTTTCAGATGTACGGGAAATATCTCAATCTGACTCCTTCTCCCTCTCTCTTATGTCTAACAATCGCAGCCGCCGCCACAATCGCCTGAATCACCGCCGCAGTCTCTAGAAGAGCCACCGATACCTGTACCTCCTCCATGAGACGAAGCCGCAAAGCCAGCGCTCATCATAGGTCCAGGATCGACGTAACTGCCTCCATCACCGCTACCTCTGGTATACGTAGATCTGTCTCTGACTTTGCGGTCCTTGGGCTGCTTGGTATCCTTCTTCGATCCGAACTTCTTGCGACTGCCGCTGTGCAAGCAACTCAGTCTGCTGAGAAGCCTAGATAGCCAGTTGGTCTTTTTGGCACCACGATGAGGGCTTTTAGGAGGAATGGCTGGAGGTGATTGTTGGGCTCGAGACTCTGAAGGCTGCTCTTCCATGGTGACCTTTTGCAGGGGCTCCTGATCGCTCTGGCTTGATTGTGTGAGCGGAGTCTCGTTTGGTGTTGGCGTTGGTGATGGAGGAAGCGAAATGTCGACACGTTCAGGATTTGGTCGGTTCTCAATATGGACGGTATGCATTTTAAGCGGTGATGGCATCATGGGGTATGACTGGCTGAGCATGTTGTCGTTGAAGTTGTTTGGAGTGGAGTGCTTGTTGACTGGTCTTTGGAGGTTGAGAGAAGTCATATTTTTGTCTCTTTACGATGTGTTTTCGAGGTATTTTGAAGGTTCTTGATCCAAGATGGAGGGAAGATGGAGTACGACAATCATAGTTTTCTTTGATAGCCGTGCCCGTCGTAAGTTTGAGGTCATTTGTATGGCTCATCTACGAGTGCAACCATACCAATGAGTCGTCCCAGATTGTGGCTGGGAAGCGTGAGATTTGATTTGCCCTCAGTGCTTCGGCTCTCAGGCTGCTGATCCGATCCCGGGATCGCACAGTATGGATATGAGAGGCATGTATTACGCTTGGTGTCATAAGGCCGCAGGTGATATGACTGTAAAAGACAGCACGTTGGCCCACAACTTGAGCTCACTGGTAGTACTCTCATCGGATTGATAGATGGATGTCTGAACGGATACTAGGTATTATGAGGATGTTATTCAAGAGGCTCAAGAGGTAGACGCCAGCATCTACCCGAGATGCATCTCGTTGTAAGAAAGATTAGGGTAAAGGTGACGAGGGAGCAAAGTCTTTGTTCCACTCGGGCCACTGCTTATCGACAGCCCAATCACCGCAAATGGGCTGACCATTATCTCCCTCAACCAGACGTCTCCAGACAGTGGATATGACCCTCTTGTTGTCCGGATGAGGTCGCACCGAAACATAGATGCCAGTTCCGTGTCTTCCTCTTGCAACCTCCATGTCGATAAAGCCACCGCAGACGTTGCGCAAGATGACGGAAGCGGGACTGGAGTCGTCCCAGACACGGGGATATGAATCGCCACCAGGAAAGTAGATGCGAGCTTCGAGCTTCTCAATGGGGTAGCGTGGACTCTTGCCCAGAGTTGCGGACACGAGATGTGCTAGCTGGTCTAGTTGCGGGGACTGTTTTGTAGTCGTAGGCTTGGGATAGCTGCCGGCGATGTGGATGCTGCGAGCCTGTCGCACAAAGTCGGGGCACTTTGTCTTGAAGACGTGCAGGCCAAGAGGGAACTGTACAAAGAGACTGGTCTTTTTGTTGTTTTTCCGTCGGAAGTG
Source organism: Aureobasidium uvarum (assembly GCA_903853725.1). Taxonomy (NCBI): domain Eukaryota; kingdom Fungi; phylum Ascomycota; class Dothideomycetes; order Dothideales; family Saccotheciaceae; genus Aureobasidium; species Aureobasidium uvarum. The sequence goes on from CAINUL010000015.1 coordinate 2,230,467, forward strand.
GGTGCTGAGTTCGGCATTGATTTGGTGATTGAGCAGCAGGAGCGAAGATAAGGTTGAGTGGTGTGTTGGTGCGACATAATCTGGGGGAGTCGATGATGGAGACGAAACGTCGATGCGGGCGGGCTCTGACACGGAGAGAAGGCGCGAAGAGTAGCTGTCGAGAATGGCGGGCTCGTGCATTGGTGGAAGGCCTGGTAGAGGGGCGCGGTCGTCGCCGTGGACTCGATGGACAAGGTCGGCGCCCTTGCCCGTCAGCTCGCAAGCTCCAATCGTCACGGCTGCTCCCTCGACGGCCGCATGCTCGTAAATGATGAGACGGAGCTCTAGGGGCAGCTCCAAGAAAGACATGCTATTACAAAATCTAGTGTCAAAATCTGTCGAGTGAAAAGGAAGAGGTCAATGTTGATGCTCAGCGGGGCTCACTATCCATCTTATCAACTCTCTATCGCCGTTGAACCGTCGTCCCGTCCGCCTCTATTTACTGTCCGGGGATCCACTTGTAAACACTCTGCACAATGCAACACCCGTTGTTGTATGTCCGCTGAACCTTATGCCCGCTGATTCTTGAGCATGCGCCGCCACTTGTCCGTCTTGCGCCCTTATCACACATGAACAAGGTCATCCAGTCTGACCAATCTGTTTGTTGTGACATGCAAGGCATGACCTGGTCCACGAGACTGCCCGACATCTCGAGGCCCATCTTCGGCAATTTTTTCCCTATTCTGTCAGAGACGCCATCACTCCAAAGTCTCTCTTGTCCGTCTCGCCATGCACAACAATGGTTAACTTGAGGCCAGAGAGCAGCTCAACAGATCTTTGTCAGCACGCATCCCGTCTTTCCAACAACCTTGCAAATGCCTAGTACATCGACTGACTGAGCCCTGGTTCTCATGGCCCGCACTGCAGAATCCCGCTTGCTTCGTCATGTTCCTCAGCTCACGTCTTTCTCCTCTAACCAGCAGCGTCTTTGCATCAACTCCATTCGAACTTCTACGTTCCTTACTCCAAGCGTCGTAGATCTTTGACAATACCCAGCCACTCTGATGCGGCGAGTCTTCCTCCATTCGAACACGTTGCGAACCAAGCATGTCGTGATGATCCTCCAAGCCACAGTAAGACTCGGGCGTTGTCGGCCGTTACCACCGCCTTCTCCGCTTACCGCGAGAATGAATCCCTGAGTTCTTTCTCTTTCCAGTTAGGCAGTGCCAGGCAGCTACATTCGCTGACATTATCAAGTCGTGAGTGATCGAGGTTACAACTCTTTCGCTCACAGGTATATCTTTCTTTCGTGTTCCTGATCGTATGCCAAACCTGACGCTCACGCTTCTCATACCACCATCCTCTTGTCTCTACGTCTAATCAACCCTTATTGAAAAATGAGTCGAACCATTGCTTTCTTGGGTGCGACAGGTGGATGCGCAGGTGCTTGTCTCATCGCCGCACTCAAAGATGGCTACACCTGCCGCGCTCTTGTCCGCACCCCTTCCAAACTCACCACTTCCCTCAACAAACAAGGAGTCCCAGAATCTTCGCTCGCCAACCTCGAAATCTTCGAAGGAAACGCCAAAGACATCAACTCTGTCAAGGAACTGCTCCAAACCTCCTCTGACATTGTAGATACCATCGTCTTTGGCGTAGGCGCAGCACCAAAGCTGAGACTACACATCATGCCCGTAACACTGGATGACCCAGGTCTCTGCCGTACAGCAATGGCAACCCTTCTCTCTGCTATGATTGAGCTCAAAGCTGCGACGAAGCCAAGACTACTTGTTGTTTCTACTACAGGCATCACTCGTGGCCCTAGAGATGTGCCTATCCTCTATATTCCCCTCTATCATTGGTTACTCCATACCCCGCACATTGACAAGCGAATCATGGAACAGCTTGTCTGGGAGCAGNNAAAAGATAAGCCTGATGCTGAGAGAGTGATTGGTGAATTTGCCATCGTACGGCCGACGTTGTTGATGGATGGGAAGGGCGTAGGTGTGGAGAATGTCAGGTACGGGCTTGAGAGCAATCCTGCTTTGGGTTGGACGATCGATCGTAAGGATGTTGGTAATTGGTTGTTTGAGAAGGGAATCAGGTCTTCGGAGTTTGGAGAGTTCAAGGATCAGGCTATCAGTTTGACATCGTGAGTTTTGTTTGTTTGATATCGGCTTTCTTCTCTTGTCTAGACCTTCATTGCTTGTTTGCTGGCGTTATCTCTGGGAGATATCTAATCTTTGTCCAGTTGATTGATAGTTTTGTGCTTCATAATGTCACCACCTCCTGCTCTTCAGTGTCGTCAAGCAGACATATATAATGACGACTAGCCTTCTCTGTGTAAGTCATCTCCTGCTCCATAGTGTTCTTGCTCTGTCTATAGCGTTGTCATGCACTGAACAGCCGCATGTGGGCCCGTCTCATCCGTCCTCTCACCATCTTGATCTCTGTCATTGATGACACTACACGCGAACTGGGCAATCGCATATCTCACCATATCCGGTAGTGAAGGCACCTCGAAGGAATGATTCTTGACTAGCAAGACATCTGTTCTTGAATCGTCTGTCAGAGGCACTTATAGTATGAATTGGACATCACGACTATCACGTCTCACGCTTGCACTTTGGAGCATGGAGCAGTCATTTACTTGATTGTGTGTATAGCTATGGGAAGCTGCTATCGGTACTTCTGGATGTGAAGAGTACTTTCGTCCTGATATCCGTGTTACCAGGATCTTGCCGCTCTCTCTTCCTCACTTGCAGTATCGTGTTAGTCTTTGTGCCGATCGTGATGTCCAGGTAGTTTGGATCAGTCGTCTTCATTCTCGCCTGCATCCTCTTCGCCCTCGCTGTCATCGTCATTTCCATCTTCACTGCCGTTTTCGTTCTCGCTCTCACTTTCGTACCCATTCCAAGGCTCATTAGCAATGCCTTCGTAGTCAGACCAAAGTCCAGGTTGTAGTTGATCTCGAGTGACACCATTGACAAAGAACCCCCGACCTGGGAGGCCGTACTCGCCCCTGCGTGAAAGCCAGTCTGTGTACTGAATCAGAGGCAGCAAACCTCCAGACAAGACGAAACGCTCTGCTTGTAGCTCGGCATCCCTTCTCATCGAATACCTATTCCAGCGGCTTCGGAGAGCCTCGAGCTGGATACATTTCAAGGCCGGGAGCTCGCCAGAGATGCTGCAGAAGACCGGAGCCCAGCCGATATCAGAACTTCCGGTACCAAGAGCAAGTCGCTGCAGTGAAGGAGCATGATGGAGGAGAAAGTCGATCAAAGCATCTCCTTGGACGTGCTTGAAATCCATAAGACAGACTCGAAGACTGGTTGAACGAAACACTTTGATGATCTTTGTGATGTCGCAGGAATCCACCGACAAGCTCAGGGTCTCGAGGCATTTTGTGACACTGAAGAGACATTGCATACAGGAGAGACTAGAGGTGGTTTGCTTTGCCTTGATTCGGAGGTGCTTCAGGTTTTCCAGTACTTGGGCATCTTCGGAGCTGACTCGGCGAGGCAGCTTCACTCCGATCAAGGTTAAGGACTCCAGATTGGTTGTTTCGCGATAGACAATGTCCTGAATATCATTTCTGCGCAGTGCCCATCCAAGACACAAGCTCTCGTGCATGAACACCTGAGCCTTGGCTTTTTTGTTAGGATGGCGCGTTGATAGAATGATGTTTCTAAGACGTTGACATTGCAGTAGTGCATACTCGATCTCGTCGGCGAAGTGATGAAACACACTCGGGTCTTGCTGATACCGGAGCAGATCTTCAAGCAGTCCCAACTGTGCTTTCTTATGTTGTGTCTCCTTCCAGGCGGCTTGATAACTCTTGGTGGCGTCACGCATTAGTCGACTTGTTATCGTAGCGTAACTTTCGTTCAAACCGAGCGACAATGTCTTGGGTCGGAAGTCATCCCAGCACGGATCCTTGACTGTGATAGGAAGTACTTGACTCAAGGTGACGGTGTCGTAAACGATGGTGGTGAGATACTTGCTGAAGATCTCGTGGTCCACAATCTTGCGAAGAGTTGCGAGACTGTTGGGATGGACAAATAGAACGAAGCGATTGATGAAGTAACGTTCAGCTGCCGTGGCGAAGGTTTTGCAAGTGAGTCTGAGTGGCTTGAGGTTTCTCGGTGTGAGGAAGCTACAGATGCGCTGCTTGAGTTCCATAGGTAGCTCATCCATATTGGCGCCGTTAAGAGATGTCATCCAAGATGAAAGCAGAAGTGGAGTTGTGAATAGATCCTGCCTGGCAAGAACGTTGTTGGGCTAAATGCGCCGTGTTCAAGCAGTCAGTCGTGCTGGATGGTGACGATGAGAGAGCAGACAAGAAGTATCACTGGAAGGGGATGGGGTGTGGCTCAGCGTCTGGATTTAGTGGGATGGTTATGCAAAGTGAGGAGGTCGGATGCGCCACACTCTCTTCGAGTGTGTATTGTTGTTGGGGTTCTGGTCTGAAATCACAGTGTCAAGGCGGCGAGAGCCATGGCATAGGAGAAATCGCCCCTTCACTATGTAACAACGCGCTGGGCTACAGCACATGCTCTTCGGAACTGAAGATACTCGAATCTACAACCACAAGGTGAGCTTGTCAGCAAAAAGACACTGAACATAAGCACCAATCTAGTATGATGACTTGGTTTTGCAACTCTTCTCAACTGTAGTGAAAGTTGATCGTTCTATCTCTATGTTCGTAGACCACTAAGTTGGAGCGTTCTGTATGCCATCCAATCGTAATTCGTATCGTGCTGTTCATGTTCTTCATGTTTCATCGGACGTGCCTGTGCTATCTTCTGGTTTCTTCGACCTGATACCTTCCTCGCAAACCTCAAACTCGACACCATCCGTGCCGTTGTCATCACGCGACCAAGCCGAAAAAGCGACCTTGAGGTGGCGCCTCCAGCCAACAATGTCCATGCCTGGTCCCAGCAGATAGTCTTGAGGCTTGAGTATTGGTTGCTTGAGCAGCACAATACGAGCTGACAATTGGTTTGTCCAGGTCAAGCCCAACGAAGGGGTTTTGAGGTCCCGTATGGAACGGTGGTCACCCCACCCTGTGAAGAAACGTTGTTGGTGGTCCAAAGACAAAGGGTCGTTTGTGGAGAGTGCTANGCTGGGGTTGTTGTGAAGGTGGCGGAGGGGCGGAAGTATTGTTATTGTTGTTGTNNTACTCGAGAGTTGCGTGGCGACCGAGTTCTGTGACAGAGGCGTTGCGGTAGCATCGAGAAGAGAGGCGACGGGACCGAAGCGATCGAGGACTTGGTTGGCAACAACGATTGCGACATTATGCGAACGAGCGAGGTCGCGAAGATGAGCGCCAAGTTGGGTCAACTGTAAACTACGGCGAGCCAGAGCATCGGATGAGTTGGCGCCAGCACGGTCAAACTCTGCGCGGAAGTTGGCTGCTACCGAGTCGACAATGATGAGGCCGACATTGGCTCGGGCGATATGTACAGGCACTTGATAGCGGAGGACATGGTCCTGTGACTCGAGGTCTTGGAGTTGGGTACTCTGCACGCGGGAGAGAGAAGGCTTTTCCGAGTCGGACAGAGAGGACAGGTATGGGTGTCTTGTCACAATCTGGTTCAGGCGGGTGGTCGACAGTGGTGCTTCGGTGGATAAGTACAGTGCACTCTTGCCTAGCCCCTTGGGTGGAGCTAGTTGTACAGCAAGGAGCAAGGTCAAGAGTAGCTGGGTCTTGCCTGCCGCACTTTCTCCAGTGATTTCGCAAACTTGGCCAGCAGGGAAGCCTCCTCCAAGCGCTGCGTCAAGGTCGTCGTCCAAAGTGCTTATGTGTGACCATGTCGCGTCTTCCTTCGCTGCTTTGGCAGAGCCATCTTTCTCCTCGTCGTAGCCATTCTCGAGCGTTTCGAAGCCGAGCTGAGCATGGAGCTTGGTGGTCAAAGATGCAGTGAGCTCGCGTACTTGATCAATAGATACGTCGGCGCGGCGGGCGACATCGACGGCGCCAAGGGTCATCAAGTCATTGCTGCTTATGTTTGCCTTTTCCAGGCGTTCCAGCACTTTTTCGAACGGCTCGGTGTCGATGTTCGGAAGGACCTGGATGATGTCGCTCATGTCCAACTTCCTCTTAGACACACGTCGCGAGTCGCACTTGCTTCCAAACTTCTTTGCTTGTTCCAGAAGGCGCGACCTTCACGCGCGCAGTCCGTGCTTCCATTTCCCCGGCGCGACTTCTCCAGGTTTCGAGCCTGGGCGCTGTCATCCGAGGTGTCCCCAAAACCATCTCAAGCCTCTGACCAACTGTCAAAAGCTAGCCGCTCGACTCAGAAGCCACCGCTTGTCGAGAACTTGGGATAGCCGAGCTTAGGAGTCTAGGACCGCTCATTACCATCTTTGGGTTCTTATCGAAAAGCCATCTATCCACTGTCTTCAGCTCATCCTCTTTGCAGCAGCCTCTCTGCAGCAATTGCCATTACCCCACGTCTCGAGTGCAGTGTAGCACAGTACGGGTACATGCATGTACAAGCAACTAACCATCTTCCACTGACCCGCCGTCTCTGTGTCTTTAAGGTGAGTTATAACCGAGAGGCCAGGGCATACAAATAGCCTTGCCATAAATTGCATCGTTCCCAATCCCCTCATGATTCCAAAGAGCCGGAGCAGCGGCTGTCAACACGTGCCCCTCCATTTATCCTCAGGGTCCCTGCATGACGCTGCCGCATGTGATAAGCCTCGATATATTTGTATCAGCCTCTTCAGCTCTCCCTCCCCTTTGGTCTTTTTTCCTTTCACGCCCCCTTCAAATGCCACCTTACTGTCTACAAGACTGCCACTACTTCTTCCGCACCGCTCTTCGTGGCCTTTCCATCTCGACCACTGTCTCACCTCTGTACACCTAAACTGACAAATCATCGTCATGACTGCCAGAAGACTTACCAACACCTCCACTTCTCTAGACCAGGTCGTCTCCTCTTCTAGTCCCCCGAAGTCCACGCCCACCGAGTTCAAGCGATCGAACTCTTCCGCCAAAGAAGCAACAAAGTCCTTGCCAGTCGCAAATCACAAATCCGACAAGTCCGCCATGGCAACTCAGGGAGTCACATTCGCTTCCCAAGAGAAGCTGCCCAAGCTTCCGATCCCGGACCTGGACAAGTCATGTAACAAGTACCTCGCTTCTCTAAGGCCTCTACAGTCTGCAAGAGAACACGCAGAGACCGAGGCCGCTGTACACGAATTCCTGAGAGCTGAGGGTCCTGAGCTTCAAGAAAAGCTCAAGAAGTATGCCACTGGCAGGTCCAGTTACATTGAACAGTTCTGTACGTTTGCGACTGCTCATCGTCCAAACTTCATCCGCTGACCTTTCCCAGGGTACGACTCGTACCTCAACTTCGACAACCCTGTCGTTCTGAACCTCAACCCGTTCTTCTTGCTCGAAGATGACCCCACCCCGGCCAGAAACAACCAGGTCACCCGCGCCGCATCTCTCGTCATATCCGCACTCTCATTCGTGAGAGCTGTGAGAAAGGAAGAGCTCGAGCCCGACACTCTCAGAGGCCAGCCTCTAGACATGTACCAGTATTCACGTCTGTTTGGTACTGCTCGCATCCCTACCGAACATGGTTGTCAGATTGGTCAGGATCCTTCGTCGAAGCACATTGTTGTCTTGGTGCGGGGCCAGTTCTACTGGTTCGACGTCTTGGACGACAACAACGATTTGATCATGACGGAGAAAGACATCACTGTGAACCTCCAAGTCATTGTCGATGATGCGCAGGATATTCCCATCCAAGAGTTTGCACGAAATGCCGTTGGTGTTCTGAGCACTGAGAATCGCAAGATCTGGTCCAGCCTCCGTGATGTCCTCTCCAGAGAGGAAGGTTCAAACAATTCAGACAGTCTTAACATTGTTGACTCGGCCCTGTTCATCCTCTGCCTTGACTACACCGAGCCCAAGTCCGGCGCAGATCTCTGTATGAACATGCTTTGTGGCACCTCGCAGATTGAAGATGGTCTTCAAGTTGGTACGTGTACCAACCGTTGGTACGACAAGCTGCAACTCATCGTCTGCAAGAACGGCAGTGCCGGTATCAACTTTGAACATACCGGAGTCGACGGCCACACAGTCTTGCGTTTCGCATCTGACGTGTACACTGACACGATCCTACGTTTTGCTCGAACCATCAACGGCAAAGCACCCTCATTATGGGCATCAGACTCACCAGATCCTGCCAAGCGTGACCCCAACAGTTTCGGTGATGTTTCGACAACACCGCACAGATTGGAGTGGGACATGCTGCCCGAGGTATCGACGGCCGTGCGATTCGCCGAGACTCGTCTTGCAGACCTCATTCAGCAGAACGAGTTCGCAACTCTCGAGTTCATGCAGTACGGCAAGAACTTTATGACGAGCATGGGCTTCTCGCCCGACGCATTCGTACAGATGGCCTTCCAAGCAGCATACTATGGTCTGTACGGAAGAATGGAGTGTGTTTACGAGCCTGCGATGACCAAGGTCTTCTACCACGGCCGTACCGAAGCCATCCGACCTGTCACTGATGAGTCCACCGAGTTCGTCAAACTCTTCTGGGGTGACAACCCGCCTGCCAAGAAGGTGGAAGCATTGCGCAAAGCATGCCAGAAACATACAGAGATCACAAAAGAGTGTGCCAAAGCCCAAGGACAAGACAGACATTTGTATGCCTTGTTCTGCGTCTGGCAGCGTATGATCGATGGAGATGAAGAAATCTTGAGTCAGAATGGCGATAGTGGTGACAGTGCGCATGATGGTAACTCCTCTGATGTCATGAGCGATGATGGCAGCTCTCGAAGCTCCATGAATCGCGTACAGACCAACACAGGTGTCATGCCTTCGCTCTTCGCCGACGGTGGTTGGGATAGACTGAACACCACCATTCTCTCGACTTCAAACTGTGGTAACCCCTCTCTACGCCAGTTCGGATTCGGACCTACCTCAGGCGATGGTTTTGGTATTGGCTACATCATCAAGGATGGCAGCGTCAGTATCTGTGCATCCTCCAAGCACCGCCAGACCAAGCGTTACATTGACGCCATCGAGAGCTATTTCCTCGAAATGAGAAAGGTCCTGAGGCAGACACAGAGAAGAGGCACCAATACCGATAAGCTTGCCAGTCGAGCAAGAGAAGCAGAAGAGCTGAAAACAAAGGCCAGACCAAAGAATGCCAGGCTAAAGTCGCGAGGCATACTCGTCGATGGCACTAGAACACCTGCAATGGAAAGTGAGCAGGTTAGCGACGATGACGGCTTGGGTGGCNNTGTAAGTTTGATCTCCTGTTTCTTGGTAATCGCAGTACTGACAACCATTACAGATGGCTTCTTCGATGCTGGAATGTTGTTGCAAGCATTAAAGCAAGAGCAGAATGGCAATATCAAGCCCAGCCAGAAAGCTGCGGCAAGGAACAAGGTCGGCAAGAAGTTGCAGTTGATGGATTACTAGCATGTCGTGTCGAATTTGAATCCAATATCTATTGTCCTCAAGTCTTCTTTCTGAACTCTCCATGTGCTAAAGCTTATAGCGCATATGGCTATAGAAACGCATGGTTATAGCGCGGGCGTCAGTGTATCCAATACTCCTCTTGTCCCCTGAATGTTTGCGGGGGCGGATGAAAGCCTTTCCGATAAACCTAACGATAGTAGATTCTTTGTAGGAAGCAAAGCGAGAGGCGGCGGCCCGCGAGACGAGCGGTGCGGTAGAGGTGTGTCGCAAGGTGGTCAGTACTGCTCGCGAGGTGTCGAAGTCCTCGACTAACTCAACTTCGAGCCTGCTTGAACTGGATCCGTCGTGGAGGGCTTGCAAAAAGTCATAGGAATGTCTCTGTGAAGACAATGACAACAGTCCCTCCAAATCTGTACAATTCTTCGGGGTGGAAAAATACCCAACGGGCACTGCTATTTTGGCAGAAATGGGCCATCGCCCCGCAAGATGCCATGTGGCCTTGAAAACACAACGAAGAACGTCCTGTCCTGATTCTCTATCTGTAGGGCCGAGCCCACAGATGTTGTCCTTGATGTGCATGTCCAGCTCGCCATAAGGCGTTTGAGGCATGCGTCTTGAGCCGATGCCGTCACTGTTTATGAATTTGGCCGAACAGAACCCAGCCGACTGGCATGGACTGGTGGTACTTTGCTCCATGGTTGGATAGGGCGGCTTTCCCCTGATGTGCCCTCTGACGATTTCTTCCTGCCACCTCGGTATGCTTCTGGACAATTCAGTAAAGCGGCTTGCGAACCCTCTTCGCATACCGAAGGTCGGCAAGAGAGTTTTCAGCTGCTTGACCAGTATCTGTACTCGTCTTTGGCGGAATTGGATAAACGATACCCGTACTCGAACGAACAGCAGATTATAGTTGCATGAATATGAATAGGCAAGCCATTGCAGACAGCCAACAAGCTGCAGCATACATCACTCTTGCAGCCATTCATAGACGGCAACCAGGTTAGCAATCGCAATGCAGAATTCAAGACAGCCCTCCCTGTCATATCAGTGTTGGTGCACTCACTCGCGTGCTGCATATGCATAAATAGCAGCCTCCACACACAGCTCGAGCGCATCTCCATCCAGCGGCTTACCCGAGATTATCGAAAGCCTGCTATATTAAACAGCAACAACAGCCCGCGCAAGTGGCAGCGACGGCAGCAATATGAATCTGGTGATTGGGTGGAGTTGTTTGCAGAGGGCTGAGTTTCGCGTGGGTACCCACCCCGGACTGTTTTGTGTAGATTGTCTTTGCTGATGCATATCCCGAGATTTTGATTGCATTTCGCCATTTCGATAGGCGAAGGATAGAGAGATGGAAGTCAGACTTTTCGCGATCCGATGACCTGGTTTCTAGTGAGCCATCGATGCGATCGAAAGACGCGATGGAGATCAGCGATGGAAACGTGGTGATGGGAGAGTGAAAGAGTAGATGACGCTGATGGAGTTAGGCAGACGAGGTTGGTCCCAAAGCTTGGCTTTTGCTGCTCTTGCCCTCACTATTGACTGCCCCTTCTTCTCACGCTCAGTTCGCCCACAACTGCCTTCTAGATGCAGCAGTCTTCTGATCACACTAGCTATAAGAGGTTACAGCTGCCGCTGTATCTCTCGTCCACTTCTCATTTCTCTTCGCGTCTTCAAATATAAACACCGTGTTAAATCCGGAGCTGTAGAGCAACGGGAACATTTTTGTGCATTTCTGCCCGCGTGTCTCTAGAGACATCGATGAGTCGCGGAGAGCAGTCAAGCAAGCTGTCGACTGTCATAGCGTAGAACAGAACTATGGTACAGATCAAAGGAGCATTGACAGCATACTTTCACCGCAAGAGATGTCTCACTGCCGCTGAATCTGCTCCATGCCAACCACGCATGGATTCCAGCACAACCATAGAATATTGGAGATGCTCATAGCGGCCACCAGAACACATCCGAAAATTAGTTCACGTCTTAACGTCCGAGCAGAAAGTCGCTGTCAATGCTACGCAAATGCAATGCAACAGCTAAATACACGCTTGTCAACAGCACGGCAAAGACAGCCACAAAACAAAACACAAAACATGACACTCCAGTACCACGGAAACAGCATAAATTTCGCCGTATGAACCTTCATCATCCGTACCGAACACTCTCTGCACAGCAACACGGCGTCAGCTTGGTGTCGAAATTTGACTACGCAAGAACGTTTCTTGTCAGGCGTCCCGAAGTTTAGAGTTTGGGAAACGGTTCGCAAGGTTCAACGGACCGTCAACTTCCAAAACGCACCGCGTGCGCCGGTGCGCCATGCTGCAGGAACAACGAAATTTGGCTTGGGAGGAAGGATTGGCCTTGCATGCGACCATTGAATTCTGTTTGGTACTTTGCGTTATAGGACATGGCGCGTTATAGTAGGAGGAAAAAGGAGTGTAATGGACAGAGGAGCATCGTTTGTAAGAAGACACTAATAATATAGAAAATGAGAACAGAACAAATCGCTCAGGGGATATCGGTAGAATGGGACAAAAGTGAATGTAGAGCATGGAGGTAAGCCCTTGTGAGAGAGCGCGGAAGAAATGACAGAGGAGACGTTATATCGTAAAGAGGCAAGCTCTTGGTGTAAAACAAGAGCGTTGAGTTTAGGCGGATCGTTCGCGCTTGTGTAGTGTCGGCCTGGGTTTCTGAATGGACATGTCACACTCTGCCCTCAAATCTCCAAGACTGGGGCTCAAGACAACGCGAGGTCTCTGTTGTGCTGCGAGACCTCTGATGCTCCGTGAGCTGGCTGGTCTGCTGAGACTCATAGCACTACCAGAGCGAATGAGACTGTTTGGGCTAGATGGTCGTGAACTCAATGCAGAGCCTTTACGGCTACGGGAGCCGAACGCGACATCACTGGGGCTGACGACCTGTCCAGCGAATGGTGAAGAGGTGATAATGGTGCCTGGAGAAGCCGCAGGAGAGGGCAAAGGACTATCGCTGCGGAACAGGGGATGAATATGCGTCTGATCCTGGTTTATCTGTTGGTTTGATGGACGGCGGTGTAAGGATGGAGCAAAAGGAGGAAACTCGGGTGACTCGGGCACTTCATCCGCCTCTTCGTCTTCNNCCTCACATGCCTCTGGGAAAGGTCCATCGAGAGGATGGGCGGGCGATACCGGTCTACTGCCAGGAATAGTCTCGAGTCGGTGTGGTTGTGCGACGCGTAGTGCCGTCAAAGCATCTGTTGCTTCGACTGTGGTAGAATTCCAAGTCTCGAATCCATCAGATGGTCTGCGCTCGGATATCGAATCTGATCGCAGAGTCTCCTTTGACTGCTTGCGAGGGCTCTTCGAACCTTTACGAAGGAACTGTTGCACGGAATTGCGAACACTAGACTTAATGCCGGTTGACTGTTCTTCGGAAGCATCGGAGAATGTGGACACTGGTCGATTGAAGCTCGGTGCGTAAGGTGAGAGAGTGTTCAAGGAGAGGGCTTGAGTCTTGTGTTCTCCCAGGTCCATACAACTTTGTAGTGGGTCTGAGGTGAAAAGAACAGAATCGGGCAACGATGATTTTGATCTCCAGTAGAGCCCACCATAAACACCGAGAGTGATGAGCGATAGGGTCCACATCGCGAGAGCCGCAGCAACCATGGATGCGAGATATTCAGAGTGATAGTGTGTCTCGATGAGTGGTAGATTGTTATACATCCAACCAAGAACGTAGATCGACATGATCATCGCAACTGTAAATGGCAAAAGTACTGCAACTGCTAGAGGCCATTTGTAAGATTGGAGGTTGCGAGCGGTGCAGGTATAAAAGACAACGAAGACGAAAAGGGTGGTGATGGCCAGAATATCGAACACAGCAGCTACCGTAGCTTGCATATGTATGGGGGTGGGTACAAGGACGGACGCGGCGAATAGTGTGATGAAAGTGGCGAGAGCAGTTGTAGAGAAGCAAGCTGCCAGGCAGCTAAGGATGCATCCTGGGCTTCTTTGAATCAGAGCCATGATAGAAGTGTTGATATCCAGTAAATGATTGTGAGTTAGTTGGAAGGAGTGTCGTATGCTTGCGCAAGGTGTATAATGATCGTGGCGAGATGGCAGAGGATCTTCTCGAAGAGTTTTGGAAGACACAGAACAGTCTTGAGAAGTTTCAGAGATACATGAAACTCGAATGCTTCAGAGGATATTCGATGTGGTCCTGGTTCTCAGACTTGATGGTCTTTCAACGTTGTGGATGTACTTCCAAGGTTGTAAGGATCGAGACGGATGAAGGAGAAAAGAAGAGGTGAAACGGGCGATTGTAAGCTGAGCGAGAAACGAAGATGCAGGATGACACGAGTTTGACTGTGTTCGCAAGCCTTGAGCCTCAAGCATGAACGTTGTGTGGTGTATGCAGCCAAGGATTCTCGGTCGTCGGGGATGTGCGCTAGAATATCATACCGAGTCCTTGCACGGTTTCATGCATGAAATCAATAGTGATCCGGGGGAGTGGTGATGATCAGGACGGAAAAAGAAAGACACGAGGCCTAAAAGGCAGAGGACAGAAGGAGTATATGTAAGGGGAGTTGCTACGGGCAAGGGTGAAGATGCTCATCTAAATCTCTTCAAGCATTATCTCATAGCAGGCGGCAGCAAGCCATCAACACACGCCCGGTCGTTGTTTGCGATCATCAACAAGGACTTCCCGGATTGCGCGCCTGTGTAATCCGGGTTCTGGGGGCTGTCCATGCCGTGGTTAGCAATCGGCGGCGGCATCTCGCTACCAAACGCCATGGTTGAGCATGGGGGACGCGCTCGGCCGCGAACTTGACCTCTTCGGGCTGGCGAGCATTGAGCAATTGGCCATCCAAGTCCGGTCCCCAGAATGCAGACGGCGCGAGACAAGTGCAGCTGCGAGTTACCGCGCTCTTATCATCTCTAGCCTGTTGTCGTATGCAGGAGGAGGGGGCAATTCAACATGACACGAGAGGCACTGCTGAAGAGATGTCGTCGAATGTCGGCGACGACGAAGCTTCTGAGCAGTCAGTCAGCTTTGACAGGTCACAGGTGGGGCCGCCTCGAAAAGTCAAATCGCAACTCGCAGCGATTGAAATTGCAACACAAAGGCTTGAGTGGTGCAGAGACACGGAAGGAATAATATCACAGTGTGTACGACAGCATCTGACTATTCTCGTGACGCTCACAAGATCGCTCCCACAGTTTGTTGGGCAAGCATCAACGTCAGAAGACAAGACCCTTAAATTGAGAAGCTTCTTGAAACCGCAAGGCCGTCCATTCCAGAACGAACAGTTAATAAACATGACGCTCAGAAGCGGCGGAACTGGTTGCTGAGAAGCGGCCTGAAGGTAGCACGGAGACTCGGAGAGTTTTTGCTTCCTCGTCGCACGGTGCAGCGGAATGGAGGCCTTGACAAGTCGACACAACTGGCTCGGCTTGCATATAGTCTGCATTCGTCTGCGCGCTGCTGCTCCTGTCGCAATATTGGCGGGGACGATGGACACGAATATTCCATCAACCAGGTTCGGGCATAGTAGACTGTCAAACGACATGTTGCTATAGGAGGACGAGGATCATCTAACAAGAGCAGCAAGTCCAATGAATGGTCTTGAACCAGAAACAAATGCATGTCTGTCGTAGCTGCATGTCAGCAACGGACTAAACTAGGGAGCGCTGTTTTGATCTGCATCGTGTTATGCTGCAGTGGTTGGGTATGATGCAACTAGGTCAGAGATGATAGAAATTTAGAAGC
The DNA here is from genome assembly GCA_903853725.1 of Aureobasidium uvarum. Lineage (NCBI taxonomy): Eukaryota > Fungi > Ascomycota > Dothideomycetes > Dothideales > Saccotheciaceae > Aureobasidium > Aureobasidium uvarum. The sequence goes on from CAINUL010000015.1 coordinate 2,245,648, forward strand.
ATGTTGCCACTTCTAGTGAGAGCCTTCTTCCGCTCTCATCATATTCTCGGATTGCCCGATGCTTGGGGCACCGTGCTGATGAAGACGGGGTGTGGTCGGGTTACACAACTATGCAAGCTCAAGCTGTGTTGGTGACGGCGGCTGAGGGGTTGACAGTGAGGAGAGACATGACGAATTGATGGTGGGAGCAACATGACTGATTCGAACCAAGCAGCTACGATTGAACAGAGACTGTCACAAGTGAGTGAGGAGGAGACAGCCAACTAGGTATGTCTGAGCTATGAGTACTCTAAGTTGGAGGAGTGAAAGTCGTGGACAGCGCCAAGGTGAATCTGTATGACGCTCGCTGGCTTTGCGGGCGGGCGCGCATTCTCGAAGCATGTCCAGCTTGCCACACACTCTCTTCACTCTACAACTCCGCCAACTATCACATCTTGCCAAATCCTCAAACTCGGATCCATCCGTCGCATCCAACCCCATAACAACCACAACCACAACTAGATACCAGCACAACAAGGTCGACACGATGAAGTTGACATTCAGTATGTTCTTTCTGCTCTGCGCTTCGTGGAAGCGCCCCCACTAACAGTTGCTTCAGAGGATCTCAAGCAACAGAAGTTTGTCATCGAGGCCGAGCCCTCAGAGACGGTACGCTCCTCTCATTTCACGACGGCATGTGTCAACGACTAACACTGCATANNGATCGGCGAAGTCAAGTCAAAGATCGCATCCGAGAAGGGCTGGGAGCCGTCGACACAGAAGCTCATCTACTCGGGCAAGATCCTGCAAGACGACAAGACCGTCGAGTCGTACAAGATAGAGGAGAAGGGCTTCATCGTCTGCATGACCTCCAAGGTATATCTTCCTCCCTCCCTGCCGCTCAAAATCAGCCGACTAACACTCGCCNNGAAGCCCAAGGCTGCTCCCTCAAAACCTTCAGCACCCGCGACCCCCGCCCCCGCTGCTCCCGCCACAACTCCTGCTCCTCCCCAAGCACCGACATCCTCTTCAACCTCCGCGTCCGCCCCCGTCCCCGCTACTCCCTCTCCTGCCACGAATGAGAGCAGTCGCTTCAACGATCCCTCGGCACTCACTCTTGGCGATGAGCGCGCTGCGGCCATCTCTAACATGGAGGCCATGGGTTTCCCTCGCGCCGACATCGATCGTGCCATGCGCGCCGCTTTCTTCAACCCCGATCGCGCTGTCGAGTACCTTCTGAACGGCATCCCCGAAAGCGCCCAACGTGANGCAAGAGCAGCAACAGCAGAACCAGGCTGCACCTAGACAACAGAGTCAAGCCCCGCTGCTGCTCCTGCTGCTGCACAATCTACTGGTGCTGACGATGAGGGCCTCAACCTCTTCGAGGCTGCCGCTCAGGCTGCCCAGGGTGGTGGCCGTGGAAGTACTCGTGCAGCTCAGCCCACTCAAGGCGCTGAGGCTGGACTGGGTGCAGGTGGTGANCCCCTGGAGTTCCTCAGAAACAACCCTCAATTCCAGCAACTCCGTCAGCTCGTTCAGGCTCAGCCTCAGATGCTCGAGCCTATCCTTCAGCAGGTTGCCGCTGGTAACCCTCAAATCGCACAGCTTATCGGCCAGAATCCCGAGGCTTTCATGTCTCTTCTTGCTGAGGATGTTGACGATGACGCCGCTCTCCCTGCTGGTGCTCAAGCCATCAGTGTTACCGAAGAGGAGAGAGAAGCCATCGAGAGAGTATGTTCTCTCTGATCCATATCAGTCTATACTTGCTAACAACTTGGTAGNCTTTGCCGTCTCGGTTTCGAGAGAGACCTTGTCATTCAAGCTTACTTCGCATGCGACAAGAACGAGGAGCTTGCAGCCAACTTTCTCTTTGACCAGCCTGAGGATCCCGAGGAGCAATAAATTGCCGTTGAAAGGAAGCAGGAGGGACTGGTTCACAGTGAAGAAGGCTCTACACGATAGTCATGATACTTTGGCTCTTTTTTTCTAATTCGCCATGTCCAAACGGACTCGGTACATAGCGTGGAGAATTGATTTCGCTAATCGCAGGAGCTACCAATGTATTGCGTGTTAATCTTAGCATACTTGAGGCTAGAACGCGGCATGACCCGACTCATGTTTATTCAGAACTTCTTTCGTATTGCGAGAAAGGCGTCTCGAATCTGAAGTATGCAGAGAGCCGTTGTTGCATTTATCTCCACGAATGGTCGAAGCAGGCGAAACCGTGTCTGGTTTTCAGGAAATTCTGCTGTGACATGTGAAGAGCTGTAATACTATGTATACCACTGCTCAGATTACGTTCCCTTGACTGTCTTGTTTCAATAATCTATACCGTTCTCAAATCAACTGCTCTTTTCAATGTGACTGGTATCTGGACGTCTTTGGCCACGTCAAGGAGTTCGGGTGGAGCCGTCGGCTTCCAGATATGGCGCTAACGAGCCAGCCGTTTTCTGATTGGCTGGGCATAACTCGCTTTGGAGGCTCAAGGTGTGTGTGTGTGTCCAGGTGAGAGAAGACTTCGATATGTTGTTCATGATCAAGACCTTTCAAAAGTCGACCGTCCTTACTCCTTCATCCGTCTCGTGTTCTTGCCCATATATGTCCCTTTTGTATTTTCAATACTCTTCTATTCGTTCTTGAGGATTGTCTCTGTTGGGGGCGATCAAGTTTTGCATCAAAGCAACATCATCTCGACCAACTTGACCATTCAAAGTGAGTGAGTCCTTCGATACCTCGATGTCGCTTGATCCAGTCGACTACCCTATCATTTGCGCAATAGTCCGATGGCTTTTCATTCCGGAACATCATTACAACCACTTCATTCACGTTCGTTGATCTCCTTGTTGCTTCGGAGCCAACGAGCTGTAATTTCTTTCAACAGCACAGGACTTTGCCCTTCGTTCAATCCAAATCCATCCGCTCAATGTCTTTCATTCGCCCATAGCAAATTCTGTCATGTTCCAATGTTGACGACATTTCTCATTTACTAATACTGGTCTAGCAAAAGACTTCTGCGTCGCAACAACCCAACATTCGCGAACCAAATCTTTCATATCTTTTTATTCGTAAGTCTTTCCAATCTCATCTGTAGACCATATCAGTAACCCAATATGATGGTAGCCTGCGGCCACAATGGAGCTCAGGCGGAAACGAGCTGCCACGCCGCAGAAGCCATCGCGCCTGCAGCCAACAGAACCTTTACATATGACTACACGTGCCGCGTCCAAGGCTGTCTCTTCAAACGGAGGATCTAGTCGACGTGGTTCTCTTTACTCTAATGGTCAAATCAGTCCAATGGCTGGTCACGAAAATGAAGGCGAGAGATACCCCAAGAGAAGAAGAGTCTCAATGGCTTCCAAGTCGACACCGACCGGAGCTGTCTATACCTCTCAGTCATCCTCGTCCAGACCTTCTACAAGGAGCATGTCTGGTAACAACCTTCATTCAATTGCCGAGTCATCACCTGTGCCTCGGAGAAAAAGGAAACGAACTTCGGATGTCACAGCTGAGAATATTTCGGTAGCTCAGCCTATCAAAAGCAGTGATGAGTTTGAGCGTGCTCTACGCTCACCGGCCACGAAAAGGCAGCCGCCTAGGAAGGTCAAACGGTCGTCTTATTCGTCTCAAGATCAGGACACTGCCGAGGATGATGATGATGATGATTCTGCGGACAGTGACGCAGATGCTGCAGAAGATGTTGCGAAAGACACAGTAGAATCTTTTGATGGCCCACAACCTTCTGCAAATTGTCATGGCGAAGAAACGTTAGCTCATGGTACCAACGGGATCATGCATGGCACATCAGGGAGCCTTGACAAAGACGACAGCATGCACGATGTTGAAGCTTCTTTGCATAGTGAGCAAGATCTATCTGATCAACAACCGACGCAAATTACTGGACTTGATGATGCTGCAGAGCAGTCTGGCGATACCCAGGCCAACGAACCTGCTACACAAGTCTCAGCGGATTCTCAGGAAGAGCTGGGGCCAGCACAAGACGGAGACGATGCAGAGCGCGGCTACGACGAAGATGCAGACTTGGACATTTCCCGTGATGAGATGACCTTTCCTAAGCGATTCGGCATAGAAACTCTTGATCCCACGCCTGTTGTTTCTGCCACAGCATCTCCCGCCGGTTCCAATCAAGACTCAAATGTCGATCAAGAGTCACCAACCAAGCAATTAGCATCAATCCTCGTCGAGGGTGCGCCAACAGCAAGTCAAGATGGTGATAAGCCAGTCAAACGTTTACCAGGGAGGCGCAGAGCTCCTCATGCCAATCCAAAAGTTGAGGCTGCTTTGCGTAGACAGTTGCATCTGCGTATGGCCTATCGAGCAGTGGCCAAGAATTTGAAGCCCATTCTTGCCGAGCTGGCAAAACGAAGTGTCAGCAATATTCATAAAGACTCAGAAGCGTATACGTCTTTCTCGGAATATCCAGTCGTCAAAAGCGGCCTCGATGAGCATTTTGAGAAGCGTCTTGCCTGGATTCAGAAGCAGAAGGACCTCAACAAACAGAGATTGGATGACATACTGGAAGAGCAAACCGCCATGCGGAAGAGAAACCACGAGGTAAGCATCATCGCTCCAGAGCTCTCTTGCTACAAACTGATCAAACGTATANNGCACGTCACCCAGGACATCAAGAACGATATAATTGTACGCTTGCAACACGACTTTCTCAACACACTCCGNTCAACAGCAGCAAGCTGAAGATGATGAATACAGCGATGACGAGGTTCGTACAAGAGAGCTTGACACATAGCATACCCTGCTAACTCTTTACCGCAGGGTGACGATGTCATTCCCTCACTACGGCGGGTCACAGCCAAAGGTGCACTTCGAGGTATACTGGGTCCAGAATATCACTGGCGGAGTCGGCCTGCTCTGGAGACCGAGAGGTTGTTCAATGAGATGTATGAAAGGCACCAACTTGCCCACGATCATCTCGAGCACAACAAAGCATCTGCTCTTGAAGATCCACGACCGTTCACTACCTTTGATCCTGTTGTCAGAGATGCAGCGGATGCTCAGCGAAAGATGAGAGGGCTTCTCGCCGCTCTGGGAGAAGCGGCAGAGGAAGTCGCTAAGCCACCTCCTGTACCGATCTTCAAAGCTCTGCCAGCAATCCCAGTCATACCAAACAACGAGGCACTTGGTCTGTTGATTTTGGCCGAAGCATCGACTACTGTCAACATCACAACGCCTGCACAGTTTGAGAGCATTCCCATGCCTCAAATGGATCCTCCGTCAGATGTACCTTCACGGCAAGATAATCTTAGTGTGCCGAGACCGAGCATGTCTCGCACTGGAAGTGTGGCTCCTTCCACCAGCACTCCAGCAAAATCTCTGGAAGAAGCTGTCCCGGAGCAACGGTTTCAGGCAACTGCCCCTATCAGTTTCAGTCAAGCTGTGCTCGAACCATCGACAACACAAACTGCTCCTCTCTTCCCGCGAAACACACAGCGTGAACAGCAAGAGCAAAGGCCTCAATCGGGACTTCCACAACTCCCTCCAATAGGTCAAGTTGTGGCATCACAGTCACATGCGGAGTCACTACCACAGCCAGTGGCCACATCTTCATCACTACCGACACCATCAAAATCTATTGCTACCGACTTTTGGTCAAGTCTCGCTGTCAGCAACATCAAGACTAACCCACAAGGCAAAGCTGAATATGCTCCCAAAGCAGGGGTTCGTCAGATCTCAGCCACTGAGCAAACTGCTAGCAGCGGTGCGGACAACGCGAAAGTGGAAGAGAGAGAGTCACGGTCATCGTTGCCTGGCTCTTCAACTCCTCTAGAGTCTGTGCATCAGACCCTCAGGAACACGTCGGATTCTTTTGGACCATTGCTTGAACGAGCAGGTGATCTCGATGATACCAAGCCACGCAAGATGCCTGCACCTAAGAAGTCTCTATACGGACCCTGGCCTCGTAGTCGAAACTATAACCCACTGGACCGAAGAGCGAGCACGACAAGCACAGCTCCGCCTCAACCCAGCCTACCAGGCATCCATCCAAGGCCATCGAGTGGACTCGGTGGGACTGGACCTTATAGTACCGCAGAGTCGCGGCACACGAATTATGCACCGGCTCCTCCACCTCAACTGCCAGGCTTTCCTAATTCTGCACCACAATCAGGATCATATGGTCCGGCACCTATATATGGAGCGGCCCCTCCACCTCCGTTCGCCTACGATCAACGAGGCCCATACCCTCCAATCACACCCTACCCACCACCAGCAGGATTTGCAGGTTTGCCTGGAGGACCAATGCAACAAGGCCAAGGGCCGCCTGCGTTCTATGGTGGACCTCACAACCTGCCACCTCCGCCTCAGCAACAAGGTGGGTACGGTCCTCCATCGATAACATCTCGACCTCCGCCAACGCAACCGGCGTATGGGCAACAGTATGGAGGACAACCTATACTTCCGGCCAACCACGATCCCCGATTCGGACCTAATGGACAACCAGTATCGAATAACGCCGGACCGGCGTTTGCACAATATCAACAACACGATGGAAGGAGGAGACGGAACCAGAGTCTTGGGAACAGAGAGTTTCAGCATTATCACGGGCCACGATGATTGACAGAAATGATTGATAGTTGATGGCGTGCCAACTTGGCTTGATGGAATTGGGGATCTTGACTAGAAGCAAAAAATTATTCTCGTTGTGTTCCTCACATCCTCGTCGTGTGCTAAACCTTGTATTTCCGCAGCTGGAGGGGCGTAAAGGGAAGTGTACACTAAAAAGGCACAGTTCTCTTTTGAAGCAGAGGAGTAGCCAAGAGGGCCGCGAAGATATTGCCTCCCAGTAGATACTGCTTTATTCCTCAGTAGCACTGTGCCTCTGTATAACTACATACTTAGCAAATGGAGATAAGGTAGCAGAATACAGAACTCGACATTGAGTACGTGAAAGTTGTGGATCATTGGCTACCAGGACGCAACGAATCATTGTGACGCGCGACTTGGTCCAATAAGATAGTCTGTATAAGCAGATCAACAGCGCCTTGGGGAATGCATCCAATTGGGGCAGGTGTGAGGAAGGGTGAGTCAAGATGGTAGATGAGATGTTGAATGGTGATTGGTGATTGGCCAAAGGGGCCTGAGTCAATGGTGGCGTCCGAAAAGAGGAAGGCGCGGGCGTCGAGCTTTCTGACGTCTCATACAAAAATGCGGGCAAAGAACATGTGAGAATTGCAAGAAACCCACCATCGACTTCGCCTTCCTTCCCATATACCAAACCACTCTTTCGCGCCCCACCGCATCCCTCACTCAAGCAGCATTAACCAACACCGACCAACTCCAACAATCATGGCTGTCCGCGCCCAATTCGAAAACTCCAACGAGTGAGCAGCAAAACGAAAAGATTCGAGGCGCAAGAATACTAATGCCCCGCTCAGGGTTGGTGTCTTCTCCACTCTCACAAACTCGTACGCCCTTGTTGCCGTTGGCGCTTCTGAGAACTTCTACAGGTAAGATGAGAGAAACATGACAGGCCGCGACGACCATGACTGACGAGCGCCCNNAAGTGTCTTCGAGGCCGAACTCCAGGACGTCATTCCCATCTGCCACACCACCATCGCCGGCACACGCATCATTGGTCGTCTCACAGCCGGTAACCGCAGAGGTCTGCTCGTTCCCACCAGCACATCAGACCAGGAGTTGCAGCACTTGCGCAACAGCATACCCGATGATGTAAAGATTCAACGTATCGAGGAGCGCCTCTCTGCACTCGGCAACGTCATTTGCTGCAACGACCACGTCGCCCTTGTTCACCCCGATTTGGAGCGCGAGACTGAGGAGATCATTGCCGATGTTTTGGGCGTCGAGGTTTTCAGACAGACAATTGCCGACAACGTGCTTGTTGGCTCGTACATGAGCTTGAGCAACGCTGGTGGTATTGTCCACCCCAAGACCAGCATCCAGGATCAGGACGAGTTGAGTTCGCTGCTCCAGGTTCCTCTTGTTGCCGGTTCCGTCAACAGAGGTTCGCCCGTTGTCGGTGCCGGTATGGTCGTCAACGATTGGATGGCCGTCACTGGTCTGGATACCACTGCCACTGAGCTTAGCGTTGTCGAGTCCATCTTCAAGCTTGGCGAGGGCATGGGTCCTTCGGCCATCAACACAACCAACAAGGACACCATGGTCGAGTCCTTCTACTAAATGCATACTTGTTCTTGCTGAACCACCAAAGCGAGAGCTTCCCGGGTCCGTTCTCGAATACACATGCCTTCCTGCATTCAGTCGATGCCCGTCGTCTTGGTTGCGCCCAACATGCCTTACACGCGCACGCAATCGACAAGACCGGCCCCCACGCCACCTACGGCCGTCGTACCGAATGGTGCAAAAGTAACATGCCGTGGTGGACGTGGTGGGAAAGAGGACATATATGTGTTGGTCTATATTCGCGGCGGATGCCGTACTGTTGCGTGCCAGATACCCTTTCGAGAACAGATAGAAGTCGGCTTGGTCTCGAGAGACCTTGCATATCTAAACTTTCAATCTGCCGTCAACAAGCTTCCCATGTTCTATGTCCTATTTTAAACTACATTCCGTGTTCAAGTTGAGTCGTCGCAAAGCATGATCAAGGTCGGGTCATCACCCACGATCGGTGTCCGGCTATGAGCATAAGCTCTTGCTGTACCTGCCACCCTGATCTTCTTAGTATGAGATGAATTTCTCTTGATCAAGACTGCTGCAGGCTCCAATGCAGGGGATAACAGGTCTCTCTTGCTCATCTGCAATTCTGTCTCGCTTCCTGATCAATTTCGCTGCGTCGTCGTCGACAAATTACACATCATGAATTCTGATGGACTTCCTTCGTGGAACAACGTCAGCCGCATGTCTTCACATTATTCATAACCAAACCAACTATTTCCAATAAATCAGAAGGCGAAAATAAACTTGATGCTTTTCATAAGACTAAGGTTCTAATGCTAAGTTTGAACAAGTGGAATTAATTCCATGTCTTCCCGATGAGATCCTGCGGTCTCTTGTAAAGTCATTGATCTGTCGAGGCTCGTCAGTATGCTGTTTAGAGGAAGAGTTGGATAGAGTCGGGATCGAGATGGGAATGACAATCAGAGAGAAGATTACAGTCCCCAGCGGCTTCGTGGTGGTCAGAACACTGGTTGTGTCCTTGGAAGACTGAACGCAGCGTCGACCATGGCTTGTCCCACGCAGCCATCGGTCTAAGGATGATGTCTCATCATTTTGAGGAAAAGATGGAAGAGTTGAGGATACTCACATGTTCTTTCTGGTGTTTCAGTCCCCCGAACTATCCTTCGCTTCTAACGTCGGCCACATGAAATTTGGATTGTGAGGGCCTTGTGAGGGTGGCTGCGCTGGTACAGACTCAATCGAGTCACCATATGCGACCTGTTTTCGGCGGTGTTGTGNCGCCGTAGCTGGCCCTGGTTGCTTGTCGACAGCCGGAGAAGTAGATTCTTCTTCATCACCATACGCCAAGTCGATGGAACTTGCCTTTTGCTCATCCAACTCGCGGGCAATCCTGCGGTGAGTCAAGTACTCTGGATTCGTTTCGGACGACTCGATGAACCGTTGCCATTTCCGCTTGCCTACGCCTTGAGAACCCGTGGTGCTTGCAGAGCGCTGCCTGACCGCGTCTTCGGCTGTGTCTGGTTGGCTGATGTCACCTACCGGCTGAGTGGATTTGCTAGGCGCGGCGGGGCTAAGTTCGCCTTCTTCGGTCTCGCGCTTTCTCCTTCGCTCTCGTAGCAGAGTTTGGATTTCACTGTGTCTGAACATGGCAATTTGGTCGTCGGTGAGTGTGCGCTTGACGCCGTCGGGATAGTAGCCGAGACCGTCATCGTCAGTTCTTTCCTCGACTTCTACATGAGCATCATAGGGCCTGTTGGAGGATCCAGAGCTCAGGGAGGAAAAGTGTTTGTCGTGGAAGAGTCGCAAGTCATCCTGCATCGATCAGTTCTTGCCACGACATGATTTGTTTGGTTCATCACTCACTTCTGTTACTGACGGAATCTTCAGTTGTTGAGTGGACATGACGGCCGGACTGATTATATGTAACTGTTGAAAAAGTGGGAGGAAGTTGAGATGGTCACGCGCTTGTCGTCGCACAAAGATGCCAAGCGCTGCGTGAATGTGTGGAGTGCAGCCAGACGAAGCACCTTGATTTCCGTCACCATCTTCTACCACCCTACCCTAACAATCATGAGAGCACGCACAACCTTCGCCTCTTCACTCGTCGCAGCCTGCCTGATCACCGCGACTTCCGCCAAGTTGTTTTCTCCCAACGCGCCAGACGCACAGGCAAAGATCATCGTCCCAGGAACAGGAAGACCACACGACGTCATGTCAGGCAGCGGCGTAACCATTTCCGACGTGCTCAGCAGAGAGCGCAATATCAACATCTTCGCCGGCTTCACTCGTGACATCGAGTCCGTATCGAGACGCCTCGAGGCTGGCTCGCACAACACTACTCTGCTCGCGCCGCTCAACTCGGCCATCACCAGACTGCCCAGGAAGCCGTGGGAGGATCCACAAGACTATGCTGCCCTAGGCCAGAACGCATATGACGGTCAGAGTGGCGAGGACAGAGCGCACAGAAATCTAAGACGTTTCGTTGAGGCACACGTGGTTCCAGAGTCGCCCTGGGCTGAGGGCCACAAGATACAAACGCTGGGCGGAGACACTGTCTGGTGGGAAGAGAAGGATGGAAAGAAACTGGCAAGCCTCATCTTGTTCTTTGCCAGATTTGCACTAACAAAGACACTANNGATCCAGCCTGGAGGCATCGAGGTTTCAAGTATCCCCAACAAGGTCGCTAATGGAGAGGTCTGGGTCCTAGAGGGTGCTCGCAACTATGCTTAGTCGTGTCTCCATAGACACGACACACTTGACGTGTTACGATTGACGTTGCCGAAGTTTGGTTTAGATTTTGGAATATTGATAATGAACCATGCCAACTACAGAGCCTATCCTGTATGTAGCTTTTTGACTCGCTGTGCACCTTCGTACAGCGCTCTGTCAATGGCAGCCGCGACAGTGAGCGTACCGCCAATGACAGCGCAAACGCCGACAAGGAAACCAGTGAAGCTCTTACTGCGAGCTTCACGGTTGATGACCTTCATGGGTGAAATGTCNNCTGCGAACCTAATCAGTCAACGCAACAGCGATAGGGGAAGTCGATTGCTTACATAGGAGAAGAAGACACCGGGGATACCGCCTCTTGCGTGCAGTCTCTCCTTGTGGCCTTCCTGACGGTCGTCACCACCTCCCAAGCTTCGCTTATGACTCGTTACACTGTACTGATGAGTTTCAATGCTACCAGCTTCTCCGTGACCATAACTTCCGAGCTCGACCAGCTCGTGAGGCAGGTCAAGAATGGAGTTCTTTCTCTCCCAGCCCAAGGGTAGATAGGCAGTCGAGACAACCTTGACAAAGTACATGAAGTTGTAGGCCTTCTCATCTGTCTTGTGTTCGGTGTCGTCGAGCGGGTTTACATGGTGGTTGGTCCAGGCCATGCCCTTCTTGCCAATCTTGGCAACGACATCGTCAGACAGCTGAGGACCGAAGCGAAGGTGGTGAATCTTGTGGGTGAAGGTATGTTCGATATTGTTACCTCCGGCCCAGTAGTTCTCGAGGTCGTGGACGTGCATGTTGCCGTTGCTGAAGGACTTGCCAGGAGCGAAGTGGAAGTTGCCAACGACCTTATTGACACGGATTCCACCTTCGATACGGCAGCCCTCTCTACGCTGCTCATCGAGGTGCTCCGAGTAATGCTCGCGCGTACACTGTTCAACGTTTTCTCCTCTTCCGAAGGACCAAGAGACGCTCGCGTAGGCATCGCGAACTTCGGCACAGGTGTTACAGCAGCCAGCCTTTTGTGCGTTTGCAGGGGCGGGGGCGCCATAACATTCTCCGCAGTAGTTGGGATCCAGGTGGGCAGCAGGGTCATCGCTGTGNNACTGATAGGGGTCAGTATGGAGCCTCAAAAGGAGGAAGAAGCAATAGTCATACAGTTCGAGTGCCTTGCTCTCAATGGCATGACCGCCGTCAGACTCGGGAGCAAGTCTGACCTTGTTGACACCGTGCATGACACCAGTCTGGATCTCTCCCGACACATCCATGACATCGAGGGTGAGGAGCTCGCATGGCACTCTAGGGAAGGATATGTTCATGTGGATCTCCATCTTTTCTCCTCTGCCCTTGTCGACGATAAGCTCGGGGTGTACAACGACTTTGCGATAGTCTGCATATTCTCCCCAGACGAGCCATAGGATCAAGAGCAGAGACGAGAGGGTGACGATTCCGCCAGAGGTCGTGCGCACCCGTGCATCTTCGACCGTCTTGGTAAAGGCGTCCAGACGCGTGAACCGAGACTTGACTGGCATGGTGATGTTCGCTGGGATTTGGTCCGAGTCGTGATGACGGGAAAGACGAAGAGCGGACGGGAAGGAATGTAGAGGTCGGGTCCAGTTTAACACAGCATCCAAGCAATTTCTCAAGCCCGGAGGCTTTTGGTGACTGTCGAGGGAAGGTCGAGTTTGTGTCAAGAGGGCCGACTTGTGCTTGAAGCCACCTTTCGCTGCCGATGAAGATGCTCCTGGACCCTGGGGTTCGCGCGCACGTTCCCCCGGTTCGGCTTTCTCGCCTTTTGGATAGCCGGTAAGATAGAAGAGTCAATCCACCACGATCCTCGAGCCTGGACTCGGTCTTGTTTACTGTTGATCGCTAGAAGAATATGGGGTATCATTATCATGTATAAAACCAGGTCGAGTTCCGGACCGCTATGCAATTTTCCTTCCGACGTTACCCACGCCCCTTCCGACAATCGACACAACAACATCTCCTGCGTTGCTGCCATCTCTCAATCCCCAGCCACTCATGCCAAATTCTCGAAGGTCTCGCGCGAGTTGCACAACCTCCTCAGTACCCAGCACATTTCTACCCAGGACAAGTCTTCCCACATCTTCACTTCCCATGGCCATCAGCGTGAGCATGGTTGGGGCTGCCACGACTGACGCGCATCCTGCTTGGGAGATGCTCTCCAGCAGCTGATATGCACAAGCTTTGCCGATGTCTTCTGGTGCCTCACCACCTGCTGCTGAGCTAGCCACGTCTGCCGAATACAGAACACCTGTGTTTGATTCTGCAACCAGACTCAGACCGAAACCCACTCCAATCTTCTTCTTTGCTGCCGCGTTGTTTCTTTCGGGAGCCGGAATCAGAGGTGCTGAAGAGACGTCCGAGAAGATGTATGTGTCTGCGACGAACTGGTTGAGCACACCACGGGCCGTGTCGATCATTCTGGCGTTGTTTGCGCCTGCCACTCCGGTTGCGTATGCCACACCACGTATCCTCTTGACTCTGCCAGGGTTCATGATGTGTATCGTCTTGGGTAGTCTGACCTGGTGTCCAAATACCAGTTGGACTTCTCCACCACCTCCTCTTCCGCTTGGTCCGGGATTTGATCGCTTCAATACACGAAGCTCAATGTTGTTCTGGATTCCAAAGTTCTTGTAGAGAGGAAGGATGGCCGTTCGTACTGTGTCCACACTGACGTCGCCTTTGTCTGTCGCACTTGTGATCACACCAGGGCCCGTGAAGATAACGTTGACTTGGGCTTTGGAGAAGGCAGCAAGCATACACAAGGGTATAAGGAACCAGCTGACACCCCGAGCGCAGTCTCTGGGCAGCTCATGCTTCACCACGCCACCACTTGCGCCGTAGCCTGCAGCACTGCCCACAATGAGGCCGGGCTTGTATACCAAGGTCGTACCAGTCATGGAGAACTCGATCGCAGAGCCGTTCGTGATGGCGTCCAGAAGTCGGAGGAACGAGACCTCGTGTGGTGCGAGACCGGGATTTGTGTGAGACGATGCGCGAATCTGTGAAATGCGGACCGGACGGCCAGTAAGAGTCGCGAGGACGAGGCGAGTGGTAAGATGGCCAGCGCCATTGAACTTCAGCGGCGTAGTGGGTTGCGTAGTCGCCATAATGCTGTGTCGTGAGAGCCGCTCGGGGTTGTTAATTTGGATCTAGAAGAAATCTTGGTCCAGCGTCTCTGAGATTTTTTGATGCGCCAAAGTCCCGAGGGTCCGTTGGCGGCGAGCTTCCCCACAATCTGCCAGAGGGTCCGTTCGCCTACAGCAGCATTTTCTGAAACCCTCTCTTCTCAAGAAAGATACTTCAAGTGTCGTTCTCACGGCATGGCAGGACCTGGAGATAGACCTCGCGCTCGTGTTGACCATAGGTAACGCCGATCAGCTCAGACCTAACTCGACACGCATGTTTGTAGACCTCTTTATCATTCATGAAAGAAGCTGTCGTGGACGGCACAAGTGCATGTGATAGATCAGTGGCGCGCAGCATCCGCGGCTATAGTCACCGATACGAAGGACGAATACAAGTCTCTCGACAATGTCAGGTAGGTGGAAATCAAAGAGGAGTGGCATTCTATAGAGATTACTGAATTCTGGAGGCAGACGTCAGAGAACTGGACTATATGCCGTGAGATGCTCCGCTAGCTTGGGCAATTCGCAATGGCCCTGTGTTAAGGCCGTGATGTTCATATCGTTTTGATGATCCGTCGTGTGTCTGTGTGTGTGGTCTGGTACCTTGATGGCACGCTTACTGGCCGCCGTAACCGCCGTCCTGCTGGCCGCCGTAGCCACCCTGCTGACCGCCGTAGCCGCCCTGGTTTCCGCCGCGCCAGCTGGAGCCGCCGCCGCCGTAGCCGCCGCCCTGCTGGTTCTCGTAGCCACCACGGCCGCCGCCTGGAGAGTTGTCAGTTGAGGAAGGTCAAACGTGTCAGGAGGAGAAACATACCGTAGCCACCACCGTAACCGCGGTCGCCGCCGCCACCGCCGCCGTAACGGTCACCACCACCGTAGCCGCCACCGCGACCACCGCCGTATCCGCCACGGCTCTGGAAGCCACCGCCACCGCTGCCACGCTCGGAGGCCTTGTCCACGCGAATGGTACGGCCGTCGAATCTGCAGAGTTTAGTATCTCATGTCCGATACGGGAGTTGGAAGGCCGAAGCGAATGCGTATGTTGTGTTTGCGCACAAGAAGAATCCGTCGATGATATGTTTTGTGACTCACTCGATCTCGTTCATGGCCTTGATTGCGGCATCAGCCTCATCCTCGTTCGAGAAGCGCACGAAGCCGAAGCCACGGCTGCGTCCGGTGTCACGGTCCTTGACGACAACCTGTCACATATCGCGTCAGTATTGGGCTCTGGAGCTGGAGATTCGTGCGCGCGCATGTCTTACAGCTTCCTCAACAACGCCGAACTCCTCGAACTTTGTGCGCAGAGCGACGTCGTCAGTGTGCCAGGCAAGGCCGCTGTCGACATGTATTAGCAAGTGACCACGGGCGCATGTTCAGATGATCGTTACCCAATGAAAAGCTTCGACATGATGATTGATGTTTTTTTTTGAAGAGGTCTGGAGGATAATAGCTTAGGAGGAGTCTGCAAGATCTTGGTTGAGGATGACGAAGCGGAAGGATTGGCAGGCGACACGTCGGTTGATGAGAAACTCACTTGCTTGAAACTGGGGGAATTGGAAGCGGGGGAGGGGGGCACTTGGACTGAAAGCGTGGAAGACAGCTTCGTCAAGTGGTGAGCGTTGTTGTTGTGAAGTGCAAACGATCTTGATTTACTTACGAGTGACAAACGACAAGTGAGCCGTGAAGGTTGTTTCTGCGAAGAGATGCTTGCTGGCAAACTGATTGGAAAGAAAAAAGTGAGGAATGGAAGGAAGGTGACAAGGCAGTCGCGAGCACGTGGAATGTCTCCTCTGCAGCCCAAGACCCAAGCTAAATACTGCCGGTAAAGGTTGATTCGTAGACCGCAACAAGATAGCGCGCGTGGGCGTGTTTCTTGGGCTCAAGGATGGTGGGGTCAAAGCAGGCTACACACACTGAAGAAAGCTCATGGCATGACACGACTCACAGCTTTTTGGACACAGCGGCAACTGAGTGGGACACAGTCCTGTAGCTCTCCAATACTTCTCTCATGCGACACCAATGAGCGGTGATCACAATGCCCCGATACTGCAATGAGTGGGCCAAGTGCTCCAACCACAAGCTCGCATGCATGCACCGCCGGTCTGTCAATATGCGGCCGTCCTTGGAGAGTGATCTGATGCACCTTGTCGGTGTGCTGGATGCTTGTGTTAAGCGAAACCCAATAGTCAGCGCCTTGGTCTTTCCATTGCTACTTGTCCTTCCGATATACTAAAGACATTGACAGTTGCAGTGCACTGTGCTTCACAGAAAGAAATAGCATTTATTGGCAGACCCAATTCCATTGGATCTCTTTTGGCCATATGTCTGGAAACACCCAACTTTTTCTGTACAGACATTGACCATAGTCGTCGGTACCCGGGAAGGGTGCCTGGCAACTACCTAGACCAAGGAGACAATCGATGGTCGAATTAATCACATGTACCATTATTTGCTCGGTACACGCTTTTCTAGCACCCCTTCCAACCATGTCACCTTGTTTTCAACAATTTGAGTGCATACGAAGCTGCATGTCGCTGCAAGCACGAAGCAAAAGGTACTGCTCAACATACTACGACGTTCACTATTCCGTACAGAAGGCCTACACCAATGTAAGGCGCAATATGCTGGTGTGATTCTGATGCTGCTCACGACAGTGTAAGAGCCGAATGCTCAAATGGTCCTGGGAAATTCTGCGTGGCTCTGGGACGCAGCTGCTTGCCAGAGACAGGTAAGCTCCTTCCTTCACGGGCTCACGGCACTTCGTTCGGTGCTCAGCATTGGCTTCTGTCGGTAGAAGATTTTCGGTCATCATGTTTCCATGGTCATGAATATCTACGAAACATGAATATTGACCAATGGATCGAGGGTCTGGACCAAGCGGTTCCACCCAACCAATCTCCTCTGCCCACTGATCGAACTCATGCATCTCAAAAACATGGGCGAGGCTCCAAGGCAAGCTCCTTGCTGGAACCGTTCGCCAATCGCAAAAAACGAGGCACCAAAGACAGACACTCAGCCGTGTCGATAGGTTCTTCAGGTGCAGAGACAAGCAACGCCACGTCAACATCCACATCTTCTCGTTCACTCTCGCAATCGTCATCCTCATCCAGTATCAAATATCGGAGGCGACCACGTCATCGTACCAAAGCAGACAAATACCGCTCCAAGAGTGAATCGAAGTCAAAACCAAAGAAGAAGAAAAAGGAGAAGAAAGCAAAGCAGTCGCGTCGCAAGAAACACAGGAACGAGGCAATCACAGGTGTAGTTCAAGCCTTCCAAGCCAAGAATGTTCCCAAGAGCCGTATCACGGTATCCCCAAGCCCACCTCTACTAGCCATGACCTATACTGANGACGCACAGCTTGACCCTGGAACCAAATTCGGGATCTATACTAACGGCCGTTCGTCGGGCCCGACCAGGGGCAAAGGNCTGTAAGATCCAAGCGCTCTTGTTAGTCTTCAAATACTGATTCAAGCAGTACCAGATCTGGTCTTTTCCGAGATGAGATTTCTACAGAAGCCAGAATCTCTGACAAAGGAGGAGCATGATTCGAGGTCTAACAAGAAATCCCAGAAGAAGAAGAACAAAAAGAGTCGCCATTCATCTGAGAAAGAGATCTCAAGGTATTTCGATGCTGGCGGAACACGACCCGGCGACAACGATACTGTTCAACGTAGACACACGCCGCCTCCCAACACATCAGCAGTTGTACGGAATGTCCAGTCAGCATCTCCAGTGGTGTCAAATCTCCTGGAGAAGCCGTTCCTAGGATTTGGAAGCAGGGGTACACATCGACCTACAACAAGCTATTACAGCTGGTCAGAGTCTGGAAGAGCAAGCTCAGCACGAGTGACGCAATTGGCTCCGGTTCTTGAGCCATTAGCAGCGGGTCAGCTTCAGAGCAGTCGGGCCCGGGAGCAGATAAAAGGCGCCTTGCCCGAACAAGAAACAATCCAAAATCGTTCTGCAGACCAGGCAACCACTAAAATACACAGCAAGAGTCAGAATCCGATATCTGAGCCAGCTCAAGAGATCAGCCAAGCCGCTCACCTACCACTCGAGCCCCAGGTTGCCCAAGAGATCGCCAGTGAGGCACTGCCGGTACACATCTCTGACAAGAACAGCATCCCCATACCTACTTCCACAAGCCTGGCCCCACAAAATGAAGCCAGACTGTCCTGCACGAACAGAACTTCGTCGACCGATAGAGCGCCATATCCACTGGATAGCAACCAGTGTGGTGATATCGACAAGCTAATACAACAGACCCTCTCTAGCAACCCTGTGGTCGAACAGTATTCGATGCCATGGGAGGAGCTGCTGCAAAGTTGTGAGCAAGCAGCTCGACCTTCGATTCCAACATATTACGACGAGGTTCCGCTCCAGTACAATCTACCCGGTATCCAAGATCATTATCCACTTGATCCCCGCGATCAGTATACACCTGCTGCTTACGGTCATGCGGACCTTCGACTTTGGGGGCTGAATGTTGGTGACTACGCAGAGCATGACTATCCAGACAATACAGCTTTTGTCGGTGAGCATGTACATTGGGCTCAACCCGAAGCCATTGAATACCAAGACGACAGTCGTCCGTGCTCCGAAGAAACTTTGGAAGAGGACTCAGAACCTCTAGATTCACATGATGGCTATGATCTGCCAGCGGAGGATGGAGTGCAGTGGGATGAAGGTGTTGCCGAACAGCACGATGGAACACAAGACTTCCGATTTCGGGATGACGAGGCTATGGACGAGTTTGCGATGTTCTGGCAGCCGAATAGATTGTATTGATACCCTCGTGCTACAGCAAGCAGAGTGATTAGCAGGACTATACCATGGACAGGAATTGAAGTTCAGTGGCAGAAGGGAGTGGGGAAAGGCCAGTGCTTGGAGGCAAAACAAATTCAGACCGAGGTTGCGAAGACGGCCATTGACCGAGCAGTCAGCATCCCAACACCCGAATCTGATAATTGTATCTCAAGACAGCTGCATGTTTGCACACAGAAGCCAGGCAGCGTACAGACGTCAATTGACACTGACTCTTTCCCCGACGACGCAAGCCAGGCCTTCTGTTGGGCGACTGGCAGTTTCCACGCTGGCTCACCGCATCAGCCGCAGCGCTGACCCCACCACGACGGCCAAAGCCGCCGACGCTGCTGTTTTCAAATCTCGCACTGCTCAGGTCGCTCGTCACTTGTCTGCAACGACACGTTCATCACACAACATGTCTTCCCCAAGTACTCCGTCCGCTCTGTCGCGGCTCCTCACACCCTTGAGCACCGCATCTACATCGAGAAGGATGGCCAGCCCGTCTCTCCCTTCCACGACATCCCCCTCTATGCCAACGAGCAGCAGACCATCCTGAACATGGTCGTTGAGATTCCTCGCTGGACCAACGCCAAGCAGGAGGTAAGCTGCAGCACCTCTCAATGCCTCGCAGCAGCACGCTAACAAGTCGACAGNATCTCCAAGGACGAGACCCTCAACCCCATCAAGCAGGACACCAAGAAGGGCAAGCTCCGCTTCGTCCGCAACTGTTTCCCCCACAAGGGTTACCTCTGGAACTACGGTGCCTTCCCCCAGGTATGTCTGAAATCGCATGCAATCGACGCATTGGATCTCTGCTGACCGTCTGTCCAGACCTGGGAGGACCCCAATGTCACCCACCCCGAGACTAAGGCTCAGGGTGACAACGACCCGCTCGACGTCTGCGAGATTGGTGAGCTCGTCGCCAAGCCCGGTGAGGTCAAGCAGGTCAAGGTCCTCGGTGTCATGGCCCTGCTCGACGAGGGCGAGACTGACTGGAAGATCATCGTCATCGACGTCAACGACCCTCTCGCCCCCAAGCTCAACGACATTGAGGATGTCGAGAGACACCTGCCTGGCCTTCTCCGTGCTACCAACGAGTGGTTCCGCATCTACAAGATCCCCGACGGCAAGCCCGAGAACCAGTTCGCCTTCAGCGGCGAGTGCAAGAACAAGAAGTACGCCATGGACGTTGTCAGAGAGTGCGCCGAGGCCTGGGAGAAGCTCATCACTGGCAAGACCAACAAGGGTGACATCAACCTGTAAGTTTTAGAGTCTAGAGCCAACGAGCCGACAAGAGCTAACAAGACGAACAGCACCAACACCACCGTCTCGCACTCCAACGACCGCACCGACGCCAGCAAGCTCGACCTCCCTCAGGCTGACAACAAGGCTCCTGCTCCTATTGACCCCAGCATTGACAAGTGGTTCTTCATTTCTGGTGCTGCCGTTTAAATGATTCAAGACCACAAAATGATTTAGATATATAAATCTACAAGCAACGAAAAAGGAATTGCACATATTTTGTTTCTCTTGAGTCTTGAGTCCAAGGACTACTCTATCAATACAGTGGTTTGCAGATAAATTGACGTTGCTGTATAATGCAATGTCGCGTGGAAAGTTGTAGAAACCGTAACGCCTCGCTCCTCCCAATGCAAAGTGAAGGTGAAATGAACAAGATGAGATAGATCAACCAGCCAGCTCTTCCTTTCTGCCGAGCATGCGCGAGTGTCTGTCGACCTCTGTCATGATGTCCTTGATCTTCAATGTCTCCAAATCAAGGTTCATCTCTTTGCCATCNNCTCTGTGATTCGGTGTAAGCAAGAGGCGTATCAGAAAGGGCGTGTAGAGGGCTGTACTGAATTTGAGAGCCAAGAGAGCGGGCTTGTTGGCATCGACTCTGGGTAGTTGCTTGATATCGATCTTCATGGTTTGGCGGGCATTTGGCGGGAGAAGGGCGAGGAAGTTGCGGGCCGTCTTGCCAGACTTGGGGTTGAAGGGAGAGAAAGCGGTCGAAACGGACGTCAAGAAGCGAGTGATCATTTTGGCGGTATGGGTGATGCGATTGTGTGAACGTCTGTGTAAGCTGAGCGATTGTCGACCTTGTCGCAACAAAAAAGCCGGATCGGTATGAGAGGCAGGTCGAGATGGCGGCAACAGCCGTGCAAGCAAGCGGCGTGGGGAAGTGGCAGAGTGGTGCTTGGTGCCATGTTTGGCGTGCATACGCAGTAGCTCGTCCTCCACTTGAGCGTCGAGCCATGACGAACCAGAGCGTCCTCGACACCTTGTCGCAACTGTCCGACAACATCAAGCTCACCTTCCAGCTCATCGGCCGCCTCTCCAAACTCTCCTTCCAACCCGGATCCACGCCGCTCCAAGGAGACGGTGACGTCCGCGTCGAGCTTGCACACGACATTCGCGACGCCCTCAAACAGCACGACGACACGCTCGACACTATCCGCCAGGAAATAGAAGACGTCGTAGAGTTTGGCACATATTCCCAGCGTCGCCGCGACAGTCTCAAAGACAGAGAGAGGGCTCGTATTGCTGCTCAACTAGCCCGTCTAGACGAGGACCTAAAGCAGTATGTTCGACTCTCGACTCCTCTACTATGAACACCGTACTCATCATCTGTCCAGNNCGCCCGAAGCCAGTTTCGCGCCGCCCAGCTCTCATCTAAGCGTGCCTCGGAAGCCGCTAAGCAAAAGGAACGTGAGATCCTCCTCGCTTCTCTACAACAACCCCTCGAGCCAGACTCAACCTCGTCGACTCCAGATCCTTTTGCTGCCCGCCGCCCTCAGCCCAAGCAACTCACACAGGACGAACTTCTCATCAACGCCTCGACCGACGTGACTTCTGCTCTCCGCCGCACACATAACCTGCTTACCTCGGAGCTCTCCCGTTCGCGCTTCGCACAAGAGACTCTCGACCAGTCCACAGCAGCACTCGCTGATCTAGGTGAGCGTTACACCGATCTTGATTCTCTCCTCAGCAACAGTAAAAACCTCCTCGGGACCCTCGTGAGAAGTCAGAAAAGTGACACTTGGTATCTCGAAACTGCTTTCTACATCCTCGTCACTACCATTTGCTGGTTGGTCTTCAGAAGACTGATTTACGGTCCCGCTTGGTGGTTCATCTGGCTGCCTTTCAAGTTCTTGCTGCTCAAGCCTGTCTATCTCCTTTTTGCCATTCTCGGCATCACCGGTGGGTCTTCAGCTACTGCCGCAGTCTCTTCTGTCTCGTCAAGTGTTTCTATACAACCAAGCATTCGTATTCAACCCAGCGCTTCAGGCGATCGACCTACATTCCGTAGAGGTATGGATCAACGCCCAGCAAACGTCGTACCAGTCGGAGGTGGTGGTGCAAAGGCCGGTTCCAATGGCCGCCCTCAAGATCCCAGTCCCGAGGGCAGCATGTCGCAAAGCATTGGTCAGATGGCAGAAGCCAGTCGTGACCAGGCGATACCACAGAAGGAGGAGCCACAAGAGCAGAAGCAACCTCAGAGAAGAGGAGATGGGACAATCCTCCAAGAAAGAGGTGACATCCCCCGTAATCCCAAGAAGAAAGTTTGGGAAGAAGATGTCGAGGCGGCCAAACACCAGATGCGGAAACGAGATGAGCTTTAGTATCCTTACTTACGAAATTATGGATTTGCACGATTGTTTTCCTGTCACTCAGATCAGCATTCAAAGCCTCAACCTCATCAGTTGTCTTTCTCAGGGTTCACAAAAATGCGCCATCTTGTCGACGATCGAGTCATGTCCATGGAGATATGGTCGGAGTCAAGGCTCTCCAAGTTAAACCGACCAATCTTATATCTTGTGCGTTATAATAGCTTAGCTATACCAGAGCTATACCAGTGCTTCAAATGGTAGAAAGGTCCAAGTCCTCTACATTTATATGCTGATGTTAAGGAATTTGTCTCGGATGCTGAGATGGCGGACCGACAGGACCCTGAGCGTTGACATGTGACAGTGACAGCATCGCCCAGTGTTTGCTTTTGACTTTTTGCAATTGGCTTTGACATGAGTTGGGGGCAAGAGGCTTCGGAAGGCGCACAAGCATGTGTGACGAAGTTTGACAAAGGGAATGAACATCATCGATGCTGTATACGCGCGCCAAGGGAGCAGCGACATTCCTCGAGTTGTCTGTAGGCTGTGCCAGAGCGATGGTTCGGGGTGTGAGATGTTATTACACACGGTTTGAAGCCTGGAGGTCCTCCAGGAGCGGGAAGCGTGTCGGATCTAACGGGCGCAAAAAGCAGCACCCGCTCTCATTGGTCAGGACTTTGCTTATCTCTGGACTCTCGACCTGCTATCTCTGGGCCTCTGGAGAGCGACCTGCGCTTTGCCTAGAGTGGCTTTAGGCCCTCATCTATTTGGTAATCTGTTACATAAAATAACGTAGAGGTAGGAGAGGGTGCAGCGGTGCAATTGTCTCAACCTTTCACCCGGTCACTGGCATATCAAATGACTGTCGCCGCTTTCAAACATCTTGTTCTGCTTGCAATGCTCTGTGGCTCGTCCGATCCCGCTGCCTGATTGATTGTTTGTTCCTTCATACCGTCTCGCTGGACCCTTACGACCATCCACTCTCAGCCACTTGAATCATTCAGCTACATAGGCCTATCTTGCGATAAGCCGCCTACTATAATAGCCATTATCGAACTCGTGCCCCGCGGCCTCTTGCGCATTATCTATCAGTCCCCGCTGTCAATTGATTGTCCGAGTTCGGGACCCCGGGCTGCTTCAACAAAGTACGATAGTGACCCATCATGGCCGCTGCTGTAGCTATACAACCTCTGGCCCCTCGCTCCGGCCCAATGGCTTTCAACCAACAACAACCCAGGAGCAGTAAGGTCGCCTTCTTGCATGACCACGTGCCGTCCACTAAATGATCATCTCTCTGTNNAGTTACTAGCTCGCGTGGTCGAAGAGAAAGACCCTGTATGTATATTACTATATTGCTTCGCGCCAAGCTCTAAGACTAACCACCCTACAGGNNTGACGGTTGCCGTAGACGTAAGAGCAAGTGTGTACTCCAAGACTCATTACCTTGTGTTCTGTGTGAGTTCCACAAGCAAGACTGCACCTTTGTCGAGGCCGCCCAACCACGCAAGCGAAAAGTGGACGACTCTGCTTTGTCAAAAGACTCGCCAAACTCCAAGCGGTAAGTGTTCGCGTGCTTGGGTCAAACGATTGTCTTTTGCTAAATCATGACAGTNCCAAAGGACTCGAAAAGTCCAGGCCAAACACCACCTCCACAACAACGTCCCGTTGCCCCTGTGATTCGCTTGGAGAAACCACAGCATGCCCCTCAACCCGTACGAGGCGTGGTTTTGGGAGACACTCTGAGCTTACAACGAGAACAACATTGCAGGCTCATTGGACGTACTTCAGCCTTGGACATTTCTCTTCTCGGATTCTCGGATTTTGGTAGTCGTCACGAGACAAGTACTGGCTTTGGCAAGATTAGAAGGGTAGCGAACAGTGACTTCTTCAGTATGCACACCGACGCCGCATTCTCAACGTACGAAGACGAGTTACAAACACTGGTTGCTGTCGAACAAACCGTGGCACCCTACGGTCCTTCGCTCATCGACCTGTACTTCCGCAATGTACATCCCAGCTTTCCCATCCTTCAGAAACACACCTTCATGGACCGACATCGATGTGGCGACCGTCAGTTCCACTCGGGCCTTTTGGCTGGAATGTACCTTTTAGCTCTCCGCTGGTGGAACCGGGATCCTGTACTTTCTCAACATCCCAAACCGTCCGTGTACCGACTCGAGGAACTTGCGGCACGATCACTCAGCATGGCAATGCAACATCCCAAGCTGTCTGCTCTCCAAGCTGGGTTATTGCTGTTGCAGAGACGACAATCGACCGACTGGGGCCTGACTGTGCAACTGGTTGCTCTGGCCCAAGATCTCGGTCTGCATATCGACTGCACAAACTGGGATATTCCGATTTGGGAACGTCGATTGCGCAAAAGATTAGCATGGGCACTCTACATGCAGGACAAGTGGACGGCTCTAGTGCATGGGCGACCATCTCACATTCAGGCTGCTGATTGGGCAGTATCTGCTCTCTCGCTGGACGACTTCAATGAAGAATTTGAGAATGCCGACCAACAGATGATTGTCGATGATGAGAACGAGGAGGAAGAAAAGAGCAGAGTTATCTTCATCCAGATGATCGAGTTGACGAGTATCATGGCCGAGGTCATTGACGTGTTTTATACACAGAGGGCCAACGCAGAGTTTGAGAGAGGTGGCCGCAATGCAACGCGGTTGATTTTGGAGCGTGCAAAGCCAGTCCAACTCAAGCTAAAAGAATGGTTCTCGAAGTTGCCTGCGGTTGCAAGAATGGATGCATACACACCGGGAAAGCTATCTTCGAATGGTAAGCGACGGAAAATGCATCGAAACAAGGTGGCACACGCTTACACATGAAACNNAGGATACCTGCATCTTGCATACTTCGCAACCGAGATTTCGATCCACCGACGCATTGTACAGTCACTACAGCCCTCGGCGACGGACCCATATGTCCTGTATATCTGTCGATCAGCGGCAAAGACAAGATTAATCTCGGCCATGGACTTTGTCAACCGTCTCAAGCCAGAACACCTAGACTCGTTCTGGTACTTTGCATCGGCGACAAACTTTGCCCTGATCAACACATTTGGCAACTTGCTTAGGGCAACAGCGCCAGGAGAGGAAGAAGCAGGGTTCTATTCGTGCCGTCTAAAGGAATACAGATGGGCACTAGGAGCCAGCTGCCGAAGAGCAGAATGGCTTGAAGGAGCTGTCAGGATGCTCGACGCTACAGACAACTTGGTCGATGGCCTTGGAGACCGCCAACGCAATGTCCAGCACACGATCAACGAGGAAATGGAGGAAGAGGGAGAAGAAGAGGGAGAAGGAGAGTACTGAATTGGAACCTATACGGACAAGGAGTTTGGGATGAACATTTTGCAGCATTTTTACGATACCCATTGATGACTGGTAGAAAGAGGCTAGAAGGGCAGGCAAGCTAGAGGGATACCCGAGCATAGACAATCAGGATGATTATGAGAACATGTTTATACCTCAAAGGAAAGTGCTTGTGAGTGACGACCTTGATGGATTGCCTCGAATGGAACAAAGTGGCTTGGCATCACGTTTGTCCCGCAACGCGTCATGTCGCGGTACATTGAGAAGCTGCAACGAAGTGAGACTGTCTTTGAATTCGGGTTGCGCCAGATGGAGGAGAATGGTCTTTCTTACTAGGAATGCAGCGCCCTTGTTGCAGACTGTTGGCGGGAAACAGCATGCCACTGCAAGGGACCATGAACCGGACGACAAGCGCGCACCAGACTCGAGCGACGATGACAGCGACGACGACAACGACACATCAGGTCTCGGCCAAGTTCGTGACAAACCGAACCGGATTCGTGCGCCGGGAAGGAATCGCAAACCAAGCAGCTCGGTCGTGCCGGCGAAAAGAGCGGCTGAGCCTGAAGACGAATCGGACAACCTGATCTTCTCACAGCCCTCCTCTCAATCGCAGCGTCTCAAAAACACCTTCAGCAAAAAGTATGGGACAAAGAATCGTGTAGCGCGGCAGCAAGATAAGACAGGTCAGATACACCGGCTTCTCTTGCTCTTGCTTCTCATCTGATGTTCCGTAGCCAGTTCCTTCAAAGAAACTACAATAGCGCAGCCCAAACCTGAACCTCCCAAGAAGAAGGCAGGCTTCCGGACGACTCTACCTGCCCCCGAACCTCCGTCATCACAAGCAGATGCTCCGCAAGTAGCCTCAGGTCCCACCTTCCGACATCTCACAACTTCTGCTGCAGACAGCACAGATGTCTCTGGCCAATCTCAACCTATACTTCTTGAATCATCACAACTCTCGCCACCACCTTCATCTCCCATCAGCAGTATATGCGATTTCGAACTCGAAGATATAGTCGAAGAGCCCGACAAGAGCCCACGCTGCCCCATCTGCGCCGAGAGCATTGAACAAGACTTCTGGGACAAATTTCAAGATGAGATATTACATAGGCGCATGAATCTACGCCTTCAGGAAAAGTTCTGTCGGGCACACAAAGCTCGTACTGCAGATGATGTCTGGCAAGATAGAGGCTATCCCAAGATCGACTGGTCCGCCCTACAACCGCGACTTGGCACGCATCATGCCCATATCCACGCCATTCTAGACGGAGATTATGAAAGTCCCTACTACAAGCAGCATGCGAAATTGGTATCCCAGACCAAGGGCCATTCTGCCAGATCAGCTGCCGTATCAGGACGTTTCACTGGCTTACGCGCCGGCTACTATGGGACAAAAGGCGAGAAGATCATGTACGTACTGTCTTGCATCTGCATCTCTTCGTCCACATCTAATCTGAAACAGNNGGCCGAGCATATCGTCCAGATGTTCTCGGACAAACTTCGATCTCTATCCAAAACCGAGCCACTCATGGCTTCTAGTGGTGCATCAGGGGGCGTCTCAGGCTACGTGCACGCCATCCTCGTACCAGAGATGGCCCTTGGACTGATTATGGAAGACATGCGTTGCGATCGAGAAATGGCCAGAACTATTCTAGCCGACAGCGCAGACATAGGTGAAATGTTCAACGCAGAAGAGGACGAAAAAGTCCAGCGTGTCGAGATTGATCTAGACACGAGCGGTATCAACGACGACAGCGAAGTCGTTTACACGCAAAAACCAAAAAAGGGGTTTCGATTGGCTTGAATTGGGAGTTGAGCATCTTTTCGGTTGACACGGCTCACAAGCGCTCCTTCTCCTTCTGTTCTTTTTTGTAGCATACTAACAGCACGACATCATGACCGACACACCCTTCTTTGGCTGGGATGGAATATGCATAGCGGTGTTTAATTGTACATATCATATGAAACATATGCTTGTTTACTTCCACTTCTTCATTCTCAATACGCTTGCTTTTGCAACGGTAACAGTGCATGGCACTTTCGAGAAACAGTGTACTTTCCAGGAAGAGGTCTTCGATCTATTCACTCTCTGAACATTGTCTTCGATATACACTCAGCTGAGCATTTTCATAGACATGAAACAGACCTACAAATGCGTTTGGGAGACAGAGTGTTCATATTCTCTCAACAGACCCGATCACTCGTGAGCAAATGCAAACAACATGACTTTCAACAACAACGTTCATTTTGGAAATGTAAGTAGCAAAAACCAAGCCAAAAAAAAACGAACATCTAGTTCTCAAGCTTGAGCTTCTCAAACTGAGCGATACTCTCCTCATAGTTCTTCTGCTCGGCCATCAAATCCTGCAACTTTGTCTTTTCGGCTTCGAGGACAGAGTGCGAGACCTTGTCGGCGAAACCTTCAGCGTCGAGGATCTTGCGCTGCTTGGTTGCGCCATCGGCAGCCTTGCGGAGTTTCTGCTGGGCACGGGTGATTTCGGCATCGATGTCGACGCGGCCGGCGACTTCGAGGAAGACGGCGGCGGAGGAGGAGACGGCGAAGACGGCGCAACCGGTGGGTGTGGCGTCCTTGGGGCCGATGATGTTGAGGTTGGTGAGGGCCTTGCCGGACAGAGACTTGATGGAGGCTTGCTCGTCGGCGGCGGTCTTGTAGGTCTTGTCGTCGTAGCATTGGACAATGGCCTTTGCGTCTTCCTTGATCAGGTACTCGGACATGAGGGATCTGACGCCCTTGGAGCAGCCGAGGATGACTTCGTAGGCGGCTTCGCTCTCAAAGTCTTCGAGCGAGGCGTCGTGCTCGGGGTATGCGGCAACGACGATACTCTTGGTCTTGTCTTCGGGGCGGCGGGGCAGACGCTGCCACAGCTCTTCGGTCAGGAAGGGCATGAAGGGGTGGATCATGCACAGGGCGCCCTCGAGGACGGTGTAAAGAGTGTCAACGGCACTGCGCTTCTCCTCCTCGGTGCCGTCGCGGATGATAGCCTTGCTGTTTTCGATGTAGACATCGCACAGATTCTCATACCAGTACTGGTATGCGAGCGAGGTCGAACGCGAGAATTCACGAGCGGTGAGAGCCTCGTTGATCTCCTTGGCGGCGGTGGTGAACTTGTGCAGGATCCAGCGCTCGGGCAATGACTCCTTGCCAGTCTTGCCGCCCTTTGCTTGAGGAACAAAGTCCTCGGGCAAGTTACCAAGAACATACTTGGTGGCCTGGTAGATCTTGTTACAGAAGCGACGGTAGCCTGCCATAACCTTGACATCGAAGGCAATGTCACCACCACCAGTGGTGTACTGGATAAGAGAGAAACGGAGAGCGTCGGCACCGCACTCGGGGATACCTTGAGGGAACGAGTCCTTCTGGTACTTGGTGGCGTTCTTGACCTCCTTGGGGTCGAGGTTGCCTTGAAGAAGCTTGTCGTGAAGATCCTGCAGAGTGATACCCTCCATGATGTCGACGGGATCGATGACGTTTCCAAGGGACTTGGACATCTTTCTGCCATCAGAATCGCGAATGAGAGAGTGGCAGTAGACCTCAGTGAAGGGAACCTTGCCAGTAAGCTTGAGACCGAACATGATCATTCTTGCGACCCAGAAGAACAAAATGTCCCATCCAGTTTCCAGAACAGATGTAGGGTAAAGCTTCTCGAAGTCGGGNNGAGTCTTGTTGGGCCAGCCCAGAGTTGAGAAAGGCCAGAGACCAGATGAGAACCAGGTGTCGAGACAGTCGGGGTCGCGAACAAGTTCATACTTCTGGCCGGGAAATTTCTTCTCAGCCTTTAGTTTGACCTCATCCTCGGTTCTGCCAACAACCCAGAAGTCGTCCGTGGTTTCATCGTTTTCCTGCCCTTCGAGCTTGACGAAGTAAGCAGGAATCTGATGACCCCACCAAAGCTGACGTGACAAGCACCAGTCGTTGATGTTACGCATCCAGTGATAGTAGTTGCGCTCAGCACCTTCAGGACGGATCTTGATTTCACCATTCTTGACAACGTCAATACTAGCATCGGCAAGTTCACGCATCTTCATCCACCATTGAGGCTTCATCAAGGGCTCGATGACGTCCTTCGACTTGGAGCACAGAGGGACCTTCATGGGGTTGTCCTCCTTCTTGACGAAGAGACCAAGCTTGGTGAGCTCCTCAACAACGCTATAACGTGTGTCAAAGCGCTTTTGTCCTTCGAATTGTCCAGCGTTATTGTTCATGGTGCCATCGTCGTTCAGTACGGTAATGAACTCGAGCTTGTGCTTAGTACCAAGGTTGAAATCGTTAGGATCGTGGGCAGGGGTGATCTTGACGGCACCAGTACCGAACTCAGGGTCGACGTATTCATCGGCAAAGATGGGGAGAAGACGGTCGACGAAGGGATGCTTTGCCTTCTTGCCAACCAAGTGCTTGTAGCGGTCGTCTGAGGGGTGAACAGCGATACCAGTGTCACCAAGCATAGTCTCAGGACGTGTGGTAGCAACCTCGATCATCTCGTCGGTGCCCTCAATCGCGTACTTGAAGTGCGTGATGACACCGAACTCGACCTTGCGTTCGTAGCCGGGAACATCCAGTAGGGTCCGTCCAGTAAGCTCCTTGTTGTCAACCTCGAGGTTTGAGAGGGCAGTGTTCAGCTGAGAGCACCAATTCACAAGACGTCCAGAGCTGGACAGGTGTTAGCTACGGTAAGAGAAGAAAAGGTTGTGGTTGATTCGATTTCTGTTCCTTCCCCTGTTTTTTTTTTTTTGGGGGGGGGAGAAGCTTCATATTACTTACCGATAAATGTAGCCTTCCTCGTGCATTCTGACAAAAGTCTCGGTGACGGCAGCCGAGAGGTTGGCGTCCATGGTGAAAGCTTCACGGGTCCAGTCGAACGAGCCACCCATTCTCTTGAGCACAGTGTTGATCTTCTGGTGGTATTCCTCCTTCCACTCCCAGACAGTGTCGACGAACTTCTCGCGGCCCAAATCGTGTCTCGTGAGTCCTTTCTTCCTGTACAGCATCTTCTCGACAACGCTTTGAGTTGAGATACCAGCGTGGTCGCATCCAGGCAAGTAAAGTGTGGTGTAGCCTCTCATTCTGTTCCAGCGAATCAGGGTATCCTGGAGAGATGTGGCAAGGGCGTGACCGCAGTGCAGAGCACCAGTAACGTTCGGTGGAGGCTCAGAGATAACAAAGTAACCGCGGGGCTTGACGTTTCCATCAGCTCCAAATTCGGGCTCGTGGAAGCCTTCCTTCTCCCACCAGTCGTACCATGCTGATTCGACGACGGATGGAATGTAGGCCTTGTGGTATTCGTCGTCCAGAGGCTTGAGGACTGCGTTTTGTCAGTACCTTGCTATCACTTGCCTCAATTTGAGTGTCTTCTTACTCTTCTTCTCTCCCTTGGGCGTCTCCTCGACGTACTTGGGCAGAGCCTCCTCCTTGACCTTAGGCTTCTTCTCCTTGGCCTTTGCGGCAGGAGCAGCAGCAGTCTGCTTTGCCTGCTTCTCGGCGAACTTGCGTGCCTTTTCAGCCTTGGCTCTTTCCTTCGCAACNNTGCTTTGTGTCAGATCCCCGGTCTTCCTGATCTCTTGATGTGACTGCGTACGCTCTTTCTCGGTCTTCTGCTTCTTGGGTGCCTCGGCGTCACCACCGTCCTGACCGGGGGCATTTTGGCCTTGCGGATCCTTCTCGGCGGATGAGATGAGAGCCTCAGTGGTCTCAGCCGACAGTGCTGGCGGCTGACCGCTTACGGGGCCGGTCTTCTCGCCCGNCTGTTGCTGGATGTTAGCGACTAGACTTGCTTCAACTGTAGAAAAAGAGTGTTTGTGCTCACGAATGTTGTGCGAAGCTGCATTGAGAGCCATCTTTGCGAAACCTCTTGTGCGATGTTGGAAAACAGGCCGTACGACCAAAGCGCTCCTGTATAGCGCTCGCGAAAGTATCTTGATGATCTGTGTCGGACTGAGTTCGATTGAAAGACGGTGGAAGTGCAGGCCATCGCGGAGTTAATTCTGAAGCTCGTTTCCCTGACTCACTTGTTTCCCTGACTCATGCAAGCTGCCCTGCCCACCCTGTCGGTATTATTTGCTACCCCTCCTCTACGCATACTGCCCTGTCTGGTCATTACTTGGTCTACCTAAGCTGCCTTCAAGATGATTCAAAGATGATACTGCTGATTGGTCCCTCCTGCGACAAGGCGAATGTCGACATCAAACCGCAAGGGTATTTAGGCGTTTTCTGCAAAGCTGTGCTATCTCGTGTCACATCACTTTGATCGCGTGCTTTTGAGAAAAGGGCATTAAACAGAACTTCATGGGATATCTACAGCCCGTGGCCTCTTGATCCGTGCTGTCCGTTTGTACGGCAGCAACAATACGATGAAAAGAAAAAACCTTTCCTCCTGCGCCCTCCTCCACTAGCCCTATCGCGAGACCAATCCTCAGCGCCGGTATATCACTCCTCTGACCTGATATGCGACCGGCTGATTGGCAAGCTGGGCTTTGGTTGTATGCAGTCGATCGATACACGAAGAAGAATTGAAAGGCATCTCCGCGTGATTAAAAATGCGAGTTCGAGATACTTGTGTCTGCTAGCCTTCGGGCTCAGACAGCCGTTACATCTCATCATCAGGTATGCGCGACAGACGAGTTTTGCTGCGCAGCTTGCCTGATAGGGTTGAAGTAGGCGTGAGCCATGGCCTCTTTAGCAGTCAATCGTTCCTNGAACACGGTTAGTTGCTGCATTAAATGATAGAAAGGTCGAGTACTTGCCTGATGGTCGTATTTGAGGAGGTTGTCCAGGAAGTCAATGGCATCGTTGCTGACAAAGCGTTGATTGTCGGCGTTGACAAAGCTGTGCCAGTTCTTCTTGGGGAATCTACCCAGAATGTCGTCGTACTGTGCGTCAAGCTCGATGTCGTATTTGTCGAGGTAATCGAACAGGTCCTCAGTACCTAGGACCTTGGCGATCTTGACGAGCTGGTCGGAATTGCTGTTGCCGTGGAAGAAGGGTTCCTTGCGGAAGATCATGGAAGCAAACATGGCACCCAGAGACCACATGTCGAGCGAGTAATCGTACTCCTGATAGTCGACCAAGAGCTCAGGTCCCTTGAAGTAACGCGAAGCGACACGGACGTTGTACTCAGTTCCAGCGTGGTAGAATTCGGCAAGACCCCAATCGATCAGACGCAGCTTTTTCTTCTCGTGATCAATCATAACATTGTGAGGCTTGACATCGCGGTGCATGATACCCTTGCTGTGGCAGAAGTCGAGGGCNNCTAGCTTGTGGTTAGTGAATGAAAGAGCCGTCCCTAGGGGTGTATCAATCACCTTGAGCAGCTCAAAGATGTAGTATCTGACGTCGATATCGGCGAACTTTGGGTAGAGGCTTCGGAAGTCGGTGTTGTTGACGTACTCGAAGATGAGAGAGGNGGTCTTACTCTACAAGAACAATGTTAGAAGAGGTCAGGTTGAGCAGAGAGACAAACTCACCTGGCTGTCGCGCACAACATCGAGCAGACCAACAATGTTGGGGCCTCCACTTAGGTTCTGGAGGATCTTGATCTCACGCTTAATCTTCTTCTTCTTGACAGGCTTGAGGACCTTGATGACGCATTTTTGGTAGTTGACGACGTTGATGCCCTCAAAGACTTCCGAGTACTTTCCGCGGCNCTGGCCGCCAAGGTTAGCTTATGGTATGGCAGCAAGCGGACGAGCAGGCGCACCAATCTTGCGAACGACTTCGTAGTTCTCCAGGACACCCCAAGAGATGTTGACACTGTCGTAGTCCCAGTATGCGCGAGGCATGTGCTGGTTTACGTCGGCGTAGACGCGAGCCATGCTGGGCAGCAATGGCCGTTGGCTGATGTGGCAGGCGCGCGCGGTGGATAGAAACAGTGCGCAAAGCAGCAAGAGGTGGACGAGGCTGCGTAGACAGCGATGGTCTTTGGTGAGCGAGGGGTAAAATGTGGATGTTGTGGTGATCGAGGTGGAGCACAGCAAAGCCGCTGCTGCTGCACCAGACATGGCGCAACTCTGCAGTCGCGGTCGCTTGCAAAAGCCGTGGGCTCTTTCCTGACTCGCGCACCTGAACTGCCTGAGCAATTGACGTTTACTGCGAGTATCTGAACTCGGAAGTTGTGCTATCAGATGAGTGACTACCTAGGCTAACTATTTACCTTTTTTGTTCCAAGAAGGTCTAGTTGAGGCAGTTGCAAAGGCTCTCATTCTTGCTACAAATGAATGCTCTCGCGAGTCATAGGGATCGTCCTCTTGCTCGAATTCTCAAGACCCCAGAAGTTTGACATGTGAATGTCCACCACACCATCAACCATGGACTGATCAAACCATGAGCCATGTTTTACGACCTAAATGTCGACTACAATCCGTCGACCAGCGACGCTGAATTGTCCAAGACTCTGGCCTTTCTCAGCGAGTGTGAGCGCATTCACTCGACTTTCGTTTGAGTTGTCGCTAATGTTCACCANGTAGGATACAATGTCATCGCCTTGAACCACACCATCTCTGGCAGACTGCCATCAGACNNCTTGTCAGTCTCGCTCACTACAACTCTAAATTCACATGCTGAGACCCAGTAGTCCTGTGCGATTCCAGATCCTCTACCGTTCAAGACGCCCGCTTCCTTGACCATCCTCCGTCGCTGCACTTTGATCCTCTCCGAATCAGCTACCAACAACCGTCTGGGCGCCCTGTCGAACAACTACGACATCCTCGCCTTACGTCCCGTCGATGAGAAGACATTTCAACATGCCTGCGGAACTGCCGATTGCGACCTAATATCTCTCGACCTCACTCAGCGTCTGGGCTACCACTTCAAGTTCAAGACCGTGTCCGAGGCAGTCAAGCGCGGCGTCCGCTTCGAGATCGCATACAGCCAGCCTCTGCTGGCTGATCCTGCCGCCAAACGCAATCTCATCAGCAATGCGACCGGCTTGATTCGCGCAACCAGAGGTGGTCGTGGCATAATCATCAGTAGCGAGGCCACCAAGGCTGTCGGCTGCCGTGCACCCTGGGATGTCGTCAATCTGGCTGCTATCTGGGGACTCGCTCAAGATCGCGGCTACGAGGCTGTCAGCAAAGAGGCCAGGAGTGTCGTAGTCAGTGCGAAGTTGAAGAGGACCAGCTTCAGAGGCGTGGTAGATGTCGTATACGGAGGCGAAAAGCCTACAGCCCAAGAACAGCATGAGAAGAAGGCTCAGAAAGATAAAACAAAGGTTGCCCAGCTCAAGGACAACGGTGCGAAGAAGAGAAAGGCCGATGAGGTGGAGGACACGACTACAGATGGCTCGGAGAAGCCCCTCTCAAAGCGAGAGCAAAAGAGAAGGGCCCACAAGGCTAAGACGGAGAGTCTAGGCCAGACTAATCCTCCGGCACCATAATAAGGAGGAACACTCCAGAATGAACACGGTCGACATAACAATATCAAGACCTCTGACCAGGCGTGATGTCAATTCTCTGATCCAAATACTGTTTCTTTCCTGTGATTTTATACAAGAACGCCGACCCAATGCAAGCAGTCCGCGGGGATCATGTCTCACGCGCTCCGCTGTGCCCACGGCTGGGGCTTCCATGCGCATCGCCCGCATCATCATCCCTGTAGCTGTGATCGTGCTCGTGAGCGTGCTCCTCATCATCTCCAACACTAAACACATCTTCATCGCTGTCCTCTGCAAAGGCATCATATAGTTCACCCGCCCTTCGCTTGCCCTTTGCCTTTGCACTCATACCATTGGCACCGTTGGCTCTGGCTCCTTCGTCGTCAATGTCTTCTTCGTTGAGCATTTCGAACTCATACTCGTCACGCGCGTTGCGCTGTCTTCGTCGTTTGGTGAGAACGTACCAGATGGTGAGTGATGTGCAGAAGACGGCAATGAGCGCAAACGCTCCGTAGATCCAGACCTGCGTGCGCTTGGAGGCGCCGAAAGTGGGGAAGGGTGATGGGAGGAAGTTCGACTCGGGCTTTTCACTGACTTCATCCTCCTCTGCATCAGGCTTGGATGTTGGCTCGGGTATTGCTGATGTCGGTTCTGCTGTAGGGGCTGTGGTTGTGGTGGTCGATACTTTGCTGTTGACGGGTCTGTCGATGTGGTCGGTTGGGTTTCCTTGAGGCTCGCCAGTGACTGCAGGGTGGTCGACGCTCGTAGTAGCTCCACCAACACTGGTGGTTTCGATATCGTGGTTATCATCATCGTGCTCATCGGGCAATGGCAACAGTCCCTGCTTGGATCCATCAATGGACTCGCCAAAAAGCTTCAAGTGCCAATCGATGAATTTGCCGGTGTGGCCGTTCTTTGTCGAGTCCTTGACAATCACGGTCCACTTTCCCACACCGGTCTCACCCCAGTGAGCAACCGACATGAAGGTCCAATCGTCGTATCCCGAGTTTGATTCATCTCTACGACGGGAAGTTGCAATGTGTGAGACGATACCCTCGGGCGAGCGCAGCTCGACACTAAGGTCACCACGGCGAGTGTGTTCCACGTTCATGGTTACTGTGACATGCTCGATACGTTCTAGATTAGCGTCTTTGAGCATTTGTTCAGTAATCTCAAAGCTGGAAGCTATTCCTTTCTCGCCCTCAGGGATATCGTGTCTGACATGCATCCAAGGTGAAAAGAACCATGCTTGAGGCTTGACATTGGTCCAATTCCTAGCGGCTTCCACGATTGCATAGGCGTCGATCTTGCCGTAGCCAGAAGCATGACTGAACCGGCGTCCAAAAGGAGTGTCTTGCCAGTCGTCCTCTGGCTGATCGATTGGTATAGCAGTGAGAACGGTGAGCCATTGGATGTCGCGCCAGGTGAGGTCAGGTCTGACTTCAAGCACCAAGGCATATATACCTGCGACCAGTGGGCCAGCTGCTGATGTACCACCATGGCTGACGTAGCACTGATTTGCTCCAACATCAGTAGTATGAATAGCATCGCCAGAGCCGGAGCTGTAAGTCACAACCAGTTGCGCCGAACATTTCTCACTGTAGTATGGATGCAAGCCTTTGCGGTCGATACCACCGACAGATACGCTGTAGATACTGTTGGTGTAGCCATCGAAGTTGCAATTGTCGTCGTTAGCTGCTCCATTGCCAATGGCAAAGACGAAGATGCTTCCACGGTTTTGGCGACCTTGTTGAACGCCAGCAACCATAGCTCTTTTGATGATAATACCTGGTGCTTCCATGCTTTGACCATCGTCTGGAGGACCCCACGAGCAAGAGTAGATTTGATTCTCTTGATAAGCATAGTTGAGAGCAAGAGCTTCGTCCAACTCAGTGAGAGCGCCGGAGAGAATACGAACACCAGCGATCTTGGAGTCATAGGCGACACCTACACCGCAGACGTCATTCCTCACGGCAGCAACTTCACCAGCGCAACGAGTGCCGTGATGATCATCGGAGAGTCTTGGTTTTGGGTCGTCAACATGGTCGTTGAAATCATGAGAACCGGCAGCAAAGTAGTTGTCGCGGAGATCGTCACTATCCATATCCAGCCCATCATCTACAATACAGACGGTAGAATTCTTTCCCGTGATACCCTGAAGCCATACTCCGGTGACGTTGATGTCGTGTCCAAGCTGGACGGGGTTGTACAAATGCCACTGGTCCATAAAAATAGGATCCTCGATATCCAAGCTCTTTGCAATGTCCAGTCCTTTTTGCACCTGCGAGTCGGCAAGCTGCTTGTCGGCACGTGAATTAAATGCAGCCGACTGCGGTGGAGGCGCACGCTTGAACAGGCGCAACCGACGCTCTTGCTTCTTGTTGAGTAGAATGTTGTCCAGAACATGACGACGATCCCACCCGGCCTGCCTCTTTCTCCTTAGACGCTTCAGGTCCTGCTTGGCTTCGTGTATGACATCCTTCGAGGCCTTTGGTGCCTTGAAAACGTAGTGATCCTTGAGCGAGTCGATAACACTGTCGAGGTGGAATCCAAGGTGCGTCGCTACAGTTTCTGGTAAGGCATCGGGGGAAAGGTGTACGGCATAGTAATCGTAATTGTCGTAATCGGGCTTGATCAGGGCGACGCTGGACGCTGCCAGCTGCAGGAGCAAAAAGAGAGGAAAGCGCATGATCGAGTCGAGTGTTTGCAAGTCCAGTCAAATTCACCCTAGATGCATGATGGTCGAGACATGAAAAATTTGGCGAACAAAGGACGGAAAAGGGGATCAATACAGGTTGTCGTGTCAAGGCATTGTCTAGAGAGCGGAGTTAGCACGGAGAGCTGCATCTCAAAGGTGGCAGGCTTGGCGTGAATTGCCCAACGGCCAACGGGACCTGCGCAGTGAGTGGCATACAAACCAGGTCGCAGCCATCTTCAGATCTTGATTGCGCATCGATTACTGTACACCGCGCCGCACACGTGCTGTCGTAATCTACGCCTCTCGACAATCCTAAACGCGATTCGCTGCCCTGGTCGTGGTGCCTCTCCAAGCCCGCCCCGTGCTCCGGAACACCAGCCACCGAGCTGCAAGCGCTTCCTCTTCTGCCATGATATCGTGTCTGCAAATCATCAACTTTCATCTATTTCCCGCCCTGTCTTCTTTCACAAGCTGCCTGTATATAGCCCTTTTAAAATCACTGACTTTTCTCCTTCACCCCCTCCGCCGCCCTCTTTGTGACGCTGCCTCTCATAATCGACATCCTACTACACCTTCTCGAGAGCCGATATGTCAAGAAACTGCTGATACCTCAAAACTAGAGCCTCCATTTTCGGCACGCCATGGATGCCAGACGAAACAGTGGCTCTTATGCCAGATCGGTTGAATATTCCACACAATACGATTCTTATCCATCTGTTCAAGTACCCAAAACCCGCAGGTCAGACGCACACCATGGTCCGGATCGTGCAGACCAATTTCCATCACTCGACACACAAGGTGCTATGTCGTACAGAAATTCCGCTCTTGACAGGTCTCCTATGTCGCCGGAACGTGTCAATCGCCATCCGTCAAATCACGGCACTGTCTCTGATAAGTCACCCCTCCAGAAGCTGGTGGGTAAACTCGACGACATAAGCAAAGAAGAGAAGCGAGCCCGTATTGAAAGCGCCGAGCACCGTGCTCGTCAGAAATCAACAGCGAACCAATCTCGAAGAGTTGATATCGGAAATCAGCAACCTTTGTCTCGCAATCCAGATGCAGGCTACCGTCGCCACGAAAGGAGATACTCGTCTGCGCCTACGCAAGGAACCGAATCCGACAGAAACATGCAACAAGGACGACCCTCGCTGGATTATGGAGGACGTCCGTCTGGTGTCGCTGATTCGGATCGGTTGAATGCTGGGCAAAAGTTCAGGCGTGCCTCTGACGCTCTGAGAATGCAAGGGCAAGCACAAGCCGCAGGAGATAGCCTCAGCTATACCGAGTATCCAAGGCAACCTGAAGACCAGACACGACTCGAAAGATCAAACTCAAAGAGCTATCGCCATCGGGCGCGTGACGCTGGCTTTGCTGGAGCCGCCGCCGCCGCTGCTGTACCCTCTCATAGCGCTCACGCACACACTGATGTTGGTAGCAATGAACGTGGTCGGCGCTCGTCTAGTCACTATGACGAAGCTGGCTTGGGTAGCCGTGACATCAACCACAATGCCAACCAGCACACCAATACTCGAGGCCAGCCTGCAAGCCAATACAGTTCGTCTCATGTCCCCGTCGCCCAACAGTCTCTCCATACTTCTCGTATCGGAGAAAGTGGAGGCACGACAGCCGCTATCCGACACCAGGATGCGGACCCCGTCCCACCCAAATCTGTCAAAACTGGTCACAAGCATGGACCCGCTTACAACATCCCTCCTCAAACCGCTGGAGGACAGGATGCGAGAGACCATGTAGGCTTCTCTAACGTCCAGCCCATAGCTCCTCCTCGGGACGACCAACCTACGAAGCGTAACAATCATCACGGTGTCAGTAATTTATTTCATCGACATCAGCATAAGGATGGCACCTATCGAAAAGGACCCGAGCTTCAAGAATGGCGTCAGGCGGGTGTAGCAAGATTGTTCGCAGAAGATCACGATGTTCAAGATCCAGTACAAGCCACTGCTAATAAGAACGATCCTTGGTGGGAGGGTAGAGGGTCGCGAAAAAGTAACCCCACTCAAAACAGGTCAGGTGTGTATGATGGGGCCTATGACGAACCAGCAAAGACTTTCCGACCCCCGCTGTTCCTGAAATGCGGCCCATTGTTACGTTATACCGGTATGCGCCGAGAGAAGACAACGCAGTCGAACCGTACTGGTCATACCGAGAAAGAGATATGGAGAGGCACTGTGATGATCGTGACTCAAGATGAGCGCTCCTTGTATGAGGAGATTCCAACACTTCGTTTGTTCGCGCAATCGATGGAGTTGTTGCCACCTTTATCAGCAGAGCACCAACAGAACCCACCATCCGAGTACCTGGATCCGATCGCTGGCCAAATGAAAGTCTCTCGAAATGGACAGCCACTTTTTGTGAGGCCTGTGACTGCTCTTGAGGATGGCGTCGACGTTTCTCGGGTTGAGGACGAGTCTGGTTTGTTTGAGCTAACACGATCAACCGGCCAAGGACCTCAGCAAACCCAAAGTCCTGAGAATGTACCCGACAAGCCTCGGATTCGAGCTCGCGACGGCGAGAAAGCTGGCAAGTATCGCGAAGTCAAGGCTGTTCGTTTGCACAGAGAGCGTGGTGTTACTTTCTGGCGATTCAATCTCGAGATTGAGCTTGGCTTAAAACAAGCGCGAGTTGCGTATCGGATCAATCGGGGTCCAGCCACCGGGTTTTGGGTTCCTGGGAGAGGTCAAAGCATGAACGTTATGTTCCATTCTTGCAATGGCTTCAGCTTGTCCGTGAACTCAAATGAGTTCACAGGGCCAGATCCTCTTTGGCGAGATGTCCTGAACAAACATCTGTCGAGACCTTTCCATGTCATGCTCGGTGGCGGAGACCAGATCTACAACGACGCTGCCATGCGCGACACGGTATACTTCAAAGAGTGGCTGCAAACCAAGAATCCGGAACACAAGCACAGAGCCGACTTCACGGAAGAGATGCAAGACGAGCTTGAGACATTCTACCTTGACAGGTATAGTATGTGGTTCTCCCAAGGTCTATTTGGTATGGCCAACAGCCAGATCCCAATGGTGAATATCTGGGACGATCATGATATCATTGATGTAAGTTTCCCGATGGCCATCATCTACTTGTGCTGAGTCATCCCANNGGGTTACGGATCCTATCCTCATCATTTCATGAGCACCAGGATATTCACTGGCTTAGGCGCAGTTGCCTTCAAGTACTACATGCTTTTCCAGCACCAGAGTGTAGTGTCTGAGACCCAACGCGAGGAGCCCTCGTGGGTGTTGGGTGCATCTCCAGGACCCTACATCAACGAGCTCAGTCGCAGTGTATTCATGTTCCTCGGCCGAAAGGTTGCATTCCTAGGCTTGGACTGCCGGACGGAAAGGATGAGAGACGAGATTCTGAGCCAGGAAAGCTACGATATTGTGTTCAACCGATGTCGATCAGAAATCATCAAAGGAGAAACCAAGCATCTCATCGTCCTACTTGGTGTACCCATCGCGTATCCAAGACTCAACTTTTTGGAAAACATATTGACATCGAGGATTATGGATCCCATCAAAGCCATTGGCCGGACCGGTATCCTGGGCGGTTTCATCAACAAATTTGACGGTGGTGTTGAGATTCTGGATGACCTGGATGACCATTGGACTGCCAAGCACCACAAACCTGAAAGAAACTGGTTCATTCAAGAGCTGCAAGAGCTCGCAGCCAGCAAGTCTGTACGAATCACCATTCTTGGAGGCGACGTACATTTAGGTGCAGTGGGACAATTCTACACAAAGAAGAAGCTGGGTGTCCCCAAAGACAGAGACCATCGTTACATGCCCAATGTCGTGTCCTCTGCCATTGTCAACACACCTCCGCCAAACATCATGGGCGACGTGCTTAACAAGCGTAACAAAATTCATCATCTGGATGCCGAGACCGACGAGGACATGATCCCCATGTTCGAGCAGGATGTTAATGGTAAAGCTCGAAACAACCTCCATCTCCTACCTAGGAGAAACTTCTGCAGCATTAGAGAGTACATTCCAGGCTCCACCCCGCCTCCTTCTCCGAGCCCGGAGCGGCAACCCATAAACTCGCCAAATCATCTGCCAGACGATCGCCAATACCCGCCTGGTGCAATGGCGAGGTCTGCATCCACCAATAGAGGCGGCTTTCGTCCCGGTAATCTAGTGCGGAGACTCTCAGGTGCATCAGCGAAAGAACGTCAGCCAATTGCGTCGAGAGGTGAAGTACATTCGATGGAGGCATATGGGCCAGATGAGACAAGAGACGGCGCTTTGTCGCGTACTCACGACAATGGCGGATCTTACTTTCCGCAAACATATCCCAGGCCCACCAATAATTTCCATAGGAGACCTACAGACCTCTCCGAGAAAAATGCACTCAAAGCAAGTGCCAAAGGCGGGCCAGAAGGCGAGCAATTCGGAAATATCAACCTCGAGAGTGGGCTTGATATCTGTCTAAACATGGAGGTCGATCAAAAGGATCCTGCAGGTGTGACCAGACCATACAGGTTATTAGTGCCTGCTTTGTGGTACGAAGGAGACGCCGACATAAACACGGCCAGATTCAAGTCCAGGGGTGCTTCGATGATGGACCACTTAAGAGGCAAGACAGTTCACAGATCACGCAGCTTCGATGAGCACTCCTCCGTTAGCGGCGATAGCCGCAGCAGTTCAGACAGCCTTCATGGGCCGCCGACCAGAAAACTGGATGACAGAGCTCTGAATTCGAGACTGCAGACCACCGAACGTCACTCAGCTGCGCCTGTTAGAACTCGAGGACATCCTCATGGTCATGACGGACCTTCGGACACGAGTGGATTCAACAAGGAGATCGGACCACCTCCTTCTCGTCACCGCCATCCTGCGTTGGCGGGCACAGAGAACGATAAAGCTCGCGAAGCCTCTATCCAACCTCCAACTGAACCTCATCCTTCAGAGCTTTCTACACGTGAGAAACGCTCATGGAATCCATTTGGACGTCGGCAACAGAATGGCCTCGACACCAACGATC
Source organism: Aureobasidium uvarum (assembly GCA_903853725.1). NCBI lineage: Eukaryota > Fungi > Ascomycota > Dothideomycetes > Dothideales > Saccotheciaceae > Aureobasidium > Aureobasidium uvarum. Next base: position 2,288,467 of record CAINUL010000015.1, read on the forward strand.
AGAGCCTCGATGATGGATATACGGACACAGAAGGAAGCTTCGTCGAGTCAGAATTGGAAGATGAACACTATCAACAGCAACAGCGAGGCCGCAGACCAAGCATTGCTGATCGCATTTTCGGTAGGAGTGCACAAGGAATCGGAGAAAGACCAAATATTGACGAACAGTCACTTGGACAGCAAGAAGCTGCGAAAAAGCCAGGATGGAAGATTTGGAGATAGGGAGTATTGGAAGTCAGCCTGGATACCCTTCGACAAGCGTGATTGATAGCATCGTTTTATATACCCATTCGTAATCTGCACTTTTTTATCCCGTCCAAGGATACAGATCACATGCTCTTAAATTGTACATCTGTGACCTCATCGCTATTGACGCTCTTTACCTCACTACGCACTTCTCGCCGATTGCGTATACTGTACTGCAGATCTGCGGCATGAGGGTGCGGGGTCATGTGGAGATGCAAAGGTATACTACCGGGAACTAATTGGATAGAATACTACAATACAAACGGGGAAATGCAGTAGATCAGCAGTAGCTAGCGAACATATGTAGAAGTCGAGTAGCCACTTGAGCCTTGCCCAACCTTGCACCTTTATTGTCAAATTTCAGCATGCGATTTTTGTCACGCTCACAGCAGGCCGATGCCATTTCTCGGAGTGAGCCCTATCAAGGCAGTCCTGATACCAAGAACGAAGCAAAACATGGTGTAGAACACCATGAGAACATCAATGCCATAGAAGAACCCACCGAGTGGAAGAAGATCAACCTGAATGAGGATGGGGATGTCGCCCAAAGACTCTTCGCCTCACAGGCTCACGAGCCCATTGATCCAGCCGAAGAAGCAAGAGTAGTGAGAAAGATTGACTTCATGATCTTGCCATACCTAGCCGTCTGCTACGCCTTCTTCTACATCGACAAGACAACCCTCAGTTATGCAGCCATCTTCGGCATCCGCGAAGACCTGAAGATCCATGGCCAACAGTACAGCTGGTTGTCTTCCATCTTCTACTTCGGCTTCTTATTCTGGGCTTTGCCGACCAATTTCCTGATGCAAAGGTTCCCGATTGGGAAATACTTGGGAGCGAATATCTTCATGTGGGGAGCTTTGCTTATGTGTCAGGCTGCAGCGAGGAACTTTACCACTCTGGCTGTTCTGAGAGCCCTTTCGGGAGCTGCAGAGGCATGCTCGGATCCAGCGTTCATGATCATCACCTCTATGTGGTATTCGAGACGTCAGCAACCCATCAGGATGGGTCTGTGGTATACTGCCAATGGATTCGGTATTGCTCTTGGTGGTCTCCTGGGCTATGGGTAAGTATTCATCTCTGAGTCTCCAGACGTAAGGTGAGCTGACTTTCTCAGCATTGGTCACATCAAAGCAGGCTTGCCCTCTTGGAAATTTGAGTTCCTTATCATCGGAGCTCTCTGTTGTGTGTGGGGTGTAGTGATGATGATCTTTCTTCCAGACAGTCCAGTCACCGCCAAAGGCCTCAACGAACGAGAAAAGAGGATAGCAGTGGAGAGGTTGAGAGACAACCAGACTGGTATCGAGAACAAGCATCTGAAGTGGTACCAGGTCCGCGAAGCATTTACCGAGTACGTACATCGTCGGTCGGTTCACATTCCTTGAGTATTACTCACCATGAAGGCTTGGACCTCTACCTTGTGCCAAGAGGCAGCATCATGTAATACAACCGTCGTTTTCCAGAGAGAGCTTAAGGATTCGAAGATCGTACGAGCTCTCAATGGCTATCAGCCGGTCTGTCGAGTATTGCTGCCTTTTGACAGGTGATTTAGGCCTTGATGGCTTCTTGGGATCGATTTGTTGTCTGCCACAAGAAACCGTGCTAATCATACTCTCAACTTCAGTTACAAGACACCCCTATTCTTCTTATTAGGAGTGGTTGGCAACATCCCGTGGGTCTCCCTGCTCTAAGACTATGTTGTAGCCTGTGCTGACTGTTTTTACAGGAACGGTGGTATCTCCAACTTTGGTACCATCATCATCAAAGGTTTTGGATTTAGCACCCTCGTCACAACGCTGATGCAGGTTCCTTATGGTAAGCATCTACGAGAGCTCGAAGATCGTCTCTGACCTTTCTAGGCATTTTCATAGCCATCAGTATCCTCACATGTGTATTCTTGAACGACAAGTTTGCAGCCAAAGGCAGTCAGACCAGGTGCTACTTCATCCTTCTGTTCTTGCTACCGAACATTAGTGGATCTTTCGGACTTGGTAGGTCTCAAGTGTCAGCCCAAGAAGAATAGATAGTCTGACCTTTAGCAGCGTTTCTGGCTGCCGACAATAAAGCTGGAAGACTGATTTGCTATTACCTGACTGGGTAAGTTGGTTCAAACACCATCAAAGACAGCCATACTGATCTTCAGGTCAGCCCCTATAATGCAGCTTTTGTTATGATTCTGTCTTTGACCACCGCCAACGTCGTAAGTTCTCAACAAAAAAGAACAAAATTGGAATCTGGGCCATTACTGACATCAACAGGCTGGGCATTCCAAGAAAGTTGTGACGAATGCCATACTCTTCCTTGGGGTAAGTGAAATGGACCTACCAAGTCTTGACTATACTGACTATTCTTACTTTGTATAGTATTGTACAGGCAACATCGCAGGGCCGTTCTTTTACAAACAGTCGCAGAGTCCTCGCTACGAGCTCGGCATTTGGAGCATGATCGTAAGCCACTTGATCGAAGTCTGCGTCATCCTCTTGCTGCGCATGCTCTTGAGCAGAGAGAATCGCCGTCGAGATCGAATTCAGAGTGCCTTGCCTGGTGGTTTGGAGGGTAGAGACTTGAATGCGACCGCCTTTGCAGATTTGACTGATCGGTAAGACCACTATCAACTGGAAGAAGACACAAAACAGAGTGCTGACATTGCCAGTGAAAATGAGAATTTCAGGTACATCTACTGAGAGGATGGATCACGGGTGGATACTGGCCCGCGTGACGGACCCAACGATACCGTCCGTTCATTTGGCAACCTATTTCAACTGGACCCTTGTTTTTTCGTCCGAGCCAAATGCGAGTCAGGCCTGTTGATATTTTACTGTGCCGATTCTCGTACAAACAATATTTTTTCAAGCCAGACCAATGTTTCCAAAAGCTTAAAGTAGACTGTGCTGCGTTCGTGTACCGTCGAATGGCCATGCGCAGTGCGTGCCAGCACAACGTGAGGTTCGAGCTGAAGTCGAGAAAAAGTGGAGTGCCCACAAACATCATCGTGCATGTGATTGGCTCGGCTATCTGCAGATCTGGGCGACGACAACTTGACCCTTCAAGTTACTGCCAAGAACGCGACATAATCGTGCAAACGATGAAGCGTATCAAAAGAACCGCAGTGTTTTCAGATCATCTCATCTTGGATTAGGCTGCTGTTCCATGTTTTATCACAATCAGTCTGGTTGTAGCGGACACACCGCTCGACATCCGGTCGCTGCTATCGTAAACGCAGCGCACACGAACATTAATTTCACAAGGTCGCAGTTTCGCAAGGGTACCCTTAGAAAGCAGGATACTCTCGAAGATCGAGATAGCCGTCAATCGAGGGTAGCTACTCATGCAACCAAGCTAAACATTGACGTAGGCATACAAAGAACCAGGCTGGTCTGGGTGTACCTTGGGAGAAAAATTGGGGGTCGGTGCAATCATGATACAAGTGAGCGAAATCGACTGCGACCGAGCTGCATTTGAAGGAGAACATCGCAGACAGTGATGGGACTCCTCGAGCATTTGACATCCGATAGTTTTTGGATGGCAGTCGTGATCTCCCAGCCGTCGGCCGCGTTTCGCAGAAGGTTATCTCTTTTTGGACGAAAACGGCCGTTGAAGCCGAGAAAATGCGATCAACTCTATCATCTGTCATACGAAGAGCCGTACATGGATCAGCGACTAGCTGAATAAGAACATTGTTGCAAGTCGAAGGATGGTCATATGAGGCCCGGGTTAAGGCCTGATGTCTTTTGATGTTGTCAGATGGGAACCGGCAAGGCGGAAGCGACCTGTGCAAGCCTTGGCATTGCAAGAGTATCAACGAGGGATCAAGAGAGGGCGTTCGAATTTAGGTACAGTAACAATAAATACGGCGATTACCAGAGACGGACAGGGGGCATCTGATCCGATGGGCTTCATCATCAATGTTCACTTTTCTCCCTCCTTCATCACTGCCATCAACTTCGTGACCACGCTTCCCCAAATTTTCATTGCAACCAAACCCAGCTCCGACGTTCTCGCCCTCGCTTGAATTTCCGCTTGCCGGTACAGTCAAATACCCTAACTGACACGCGCGCGCAACCAGCTTCGTTCGAGCCAGTACCCGTGCTCTCCGACACGCATGTTGTCTCTCTCAATCTCTTGACATCTTCCATCCTTCTTGATCATACCCATTTACCATCACCAGTATCGTATGATACACCCTTGACATTAACATCTCGCCAGCGGGAGAACGTTTTTCAATACATTTAACTCACCCCGTCCGTGGAGCAGTCCGCCAGCATCTCGACGTTCTGCTGGCGTCGCTGGCTTCACGACATGGAATCCCGCGCGTCCAGCGCCATGAATGATGCAGGTTCTCGCTCTCCTGTTGAGCCGTCTGGCAACAGCACTATCAAAGCCGAGAACATAACAGATGACACTCCGCATGAAATCATGAGTACCTCGCAGACTCCAGCTCCTGCCACTACTGATCAGCCCACTGAGTCAAATTCACGACAATCATCATCACGTCCATCAGAACTGGCATCTGCACAAAATCTCTCTGACGTTGCGATGGGCGACGCGATGCCATATGGAACACGCTCACGCAACCGCCCTCGACCAAATTATGCAGAGGATCAAGATATGGATTTCGAAGTNCCCCCGCCACCAGCCAAGCCTGCATCTGCCAAAAACGCCACGGTCGGTGATTCAAAGCGGAATCAACAAGTTGCGACGGAGACTAAGAAGGCTACTGCTGATCCTTCATTTGTTCGAGTCAATGGTGCAGACCAAGACGAGAGGTCGCCATCTGCTTCTGGTAAAGAGACAATTCCTGGAACTTCCACTTTTTCGACTGCCCCTCCCAAGAAGCGTAAGGCAGCCGGTGCCGCCAATACTGCCATCGTTGCATCAGGATCTGGTAGCACCACTGCAAATGCGGCTGCGCAACCCACTACAAAACGACCGGCATCTTCCACCCCGTTGGCAAACATGTCTCGTGGGTCTAACATGATGACTTTCGAAAAGTCAAAGGGATTTCTAAAGAAAGGCGGACTTGTTGCAGACGATGGCACGGTATTATACGTCGATGGTAAGAATGTTTTGTTATCTCTGTTTTTCACGTTTCGTACGACTAATGCAAACCTCTANGATCACGTATATCTCGTCTGCGAACCACCCGGTGATCCTTATTACCTCTGCAGGATCATGGAATTTCTACACACCAATTCTGACGATCCGAAATCTCCCGTAGACTCGATCCGGGTGAATTGGTTCTACCGTCCGCGCGACGTACAGCGACTCAACAACGACAGCCGTCTTGTATACGGTACCATGCACTCTGACGTTTGCCCCCTCACATCTCTGCGTGGAAAGTGTCAGATTCTCCATCGGTCAGAAATTGACAACCTTGACGAGTACCGCAAAGGCACGAATTGTTTTTGGTTCAGTCAGATTTTTGATCGCTTCATCCGCCGATTCTACGAAGTGATTCCAACTTCTCAAATTATCAATGTTCCGGATAAGGTCAAGCGAGCTTTGGATGAGAGATGGAAGTTCATCGCTGTCGAGACCAACAGAGTCAAAGAGCTCACAGCGGCGGTCAAGCTTTGTAAGCGATGCACTCAATACTGTGCAAGGTACGAACCTCACATGCAACAACCGAAAAATCATCGCTAACCTTGCTCCNNCAGCAACGATTCTGTTGATTGCGCAATCTGCGGCAACTGTTACCACATGAACTGCGTCCGACCGCCATTGCCCAAAAAGCCCACACGTGGTTTTGCTTGGGCGTGTGGTCCTTGTGGTCGTGCTGCAGAAAGGAGGCTCGAGGCTCGTAACACTCCTCTCGGTGGCATTGATGAAGAGGAAGAAGTCGTTGAAGAAGAGGAAGAAGATCCTGCACTGACAGCAAGCACGCGAGCACCAAGTCCCAGTGGTCCCGATGTCGCTACTGATCAGCACCCTGGTACTCAAGCTGAGATTGCCATGGCCAAGATGTGGCCTTTCCGGTACTTGGGTATCCACTGCAGAGTTGAGGATGCGCTGCAATACGACGACCGTGCCATTTACCCGAGAGCTAGCTCGCGTCTAGGACCACGCCACCAAGCGAATGTCAATGTGTGGCATGGTAGACCAGTTGAACTTGTCAAGCCGGCTGATATCAAGAAGCGGTTCGTCAAGGGTGGTGGCCAAAAGAAGGACACAAAACTTACGAAAGAGACTCTGGCCGCAATTGAGGCGGATCGGAAAGAACGAGAANNAAAGCGTCCAAAATGGGTTCAAGACGAGCCTCCAGGTTATGTTCATCGAGGAGAGGACTACGACAACGACGATCCGAGGAATACGGCTCGACTCATGTTCAAAATGCCGGAAGATGACAACGAACACGCTCCAGCCTCGAACGAGGACTTCATCGACAAATTCATGGACCGCGCCAAAGCTACTGCGAAGTCGCTCAAGTTGCATACTTGGAGCTCCAATCTTCAAGACAAGGCGCTTGAGCTCTTGATTCTGCATAAGTACAACGCAGACAAGGCAATTGAACAATTGTCCAAGGTCGACAAAGCCAAGGATCTCAAAGAACCTCTACTTACGCCAGATGAGTTGAAGAGGTTCGAAGATGGCGTGCAGAAATACGGTTCAGAGCACCGATTGGTCCGGCTACATATGAAGACCCACCACCCTACATCTACGATTATTCGCTTTTACTATCTTTGGAAGAAAACACCACGCGGTCGACAGATATGGGACAACTACGGAGGTCGCAAGGGACGGAAACGCCAGAACATGGATCCTGCTGGTAAGCTTCAAGCTGAGGTCGCCGATGACTTGGATGACTCTGCCTTCGACACCGACAAAGCACGAAACCAGAAGAGAGGATTTCAGTGCAAGCATTGTTCTACACGACATTCTCGACAGTGGCGTAGAGCCCCTGGTGTTACTCCTGGCCAGACTGTGCCTTCAGGTGAAGGCAAAGCTAGCAAGGACAAGGGCAATCGTTTACTTTTGGCATTGTGTGGAAGATGCGCTGGACTCTGGAGGCGATACGCGATCGTATGGGAAGATATCGACGAAGTCACTAAGAAGGCTGTCCAGGCCGGTGGACGTGCCTGGAAGCGCAAGCTCGACGAAGAGGTTGTGCGCGAGATTCTGGCTTCAAACGAAGCTGCACCGGAAGATCAGACTATTGTCCTTCAATCAGTCGAAGGAGCGGAGCCGCCGAAAAAGAAGACCAAGCTTGCACCTGAAGGCGCCGAGAAGAAGAAGGCACCCAAGCTTCCGACACCCCCTCCTCCACCGATCGTACCCGACCAGCCTAGATGGAGAGAACTGCCGTGTTTCGTCTGCAATGTTCTCGACTCAGCAGGAGAGCGCCCCATGGTGTGTTCGCACTGCAAGCTCAGTGTACACAAGAGGTGTTATGGTCTCTCAACCCAAAATGTGCCAACAAAGTGGGTCTGCGACCAATGCACCAACGATAGGACGCCAGCAGTGTCCACTGAGTATATGTGTACACTCTGCCCGATCGAAGAGACGACCCACGAGATGCTCGAGACGCCCAGAGTTACCCACAAGAAGAAGTCAGACCGAGAGCGCGAAAAGGAGAGACTCGAGAAGGAGCTCATGGACAGTGTGCAGCTGGAGTACAACAAGAAGCAAGCCTCTCTCAACCGGCCCAGCAACCCTCGAGAGCCACTCAAGCGCACTGACGGTAACAACTGGGTCCACGTCCAATGCGCGATATGGACGCCCGAGATCAAGTTCAGCGAAGCCAGCCTTCTGGAAAGAGCGGAAGGATTCAGTGCCATTCCATTGGAACGGTATGAGGCGACATGCAAGGTCTGCAAGAAGAACAACCATGGCGCCTGTGTCTCTTGTCTTCAATGTCGTGCCAACTTCCATGTTGGCTGCGCGATACAGGCCGGGTACACATTGGGCTTTGATGTGACACCAGTCAAGGGCTCACGCAAAGACCAAGTTATCACAGCGACCATTGGTGGCGAAAGCGGATCTCTCACAGCCGCTATCTGGTGTAAGGAACACGCCATCAAGACCCCGGTTCACCCGATCAGCGAGGTTGCCGACGACAAAAGCCAAAATGCTTTACAGGTTTTTGTTGAGAATTACAAACAGGCAGACCCAACTCTCACTGGAACCGCCCGAAAGGCCAATTTACTCAGTCAATCGACGAAACTAGCTTCACAGGCTGTTCCTGCTAACGCAACAGCCAATCGTCGCATTTCTACAGCAAGCAACTTGGCGCGATCGGCACGCAACTCACCAGCAGGAGCTTTTGGGGCCGATGAGATGGACGGCGCGAGCTCTGCTGAAGATGAGCCTACAAAGACGTGTATCAAGTGCCATACCGATATTAGTCCCAGATGGTGGACTGCTGAAGAGACGTTGAAAAGAGTCCAAGCCCAGACGCCAGTCACAACACGCAGTGAGGATAATCTCAAGGGCTACAGATGCAACAAGTGTCATTTCAAGCGGATTAATGCTCCGCAAGAACCATCACCGTCGCCTTCCTCAACNTCGAAAGAGAATCTCTTTGTCACCCCCGAAGCAGTTTCCCCTCCAGATAGGTTGGGGTACAGGAATCGCAAACCAAAACCCGCAGCCACAGGCNNTCAAACTCCTGCCCACGCAGCAACTCCAGTGCAACCACCAGCACCAGTGGAGGCAGTGGGTCAAATGCACCCTCCGGCTCCTCAAGCATACCCTGGACAGTATCAAGTCCCACATGCACAGCCGAACGGCTACACCCCAGGAAGCGTGCCAGCATTTGGCCATGGCACACCACCAACCTTTGCACAACCTAATGGACAAGCACAGGGTCAACGTCATCATCCGCTACCTTTGAGCAACGGAGTTCACGGAGTGCATCATCAGCATCATGCACCAGTTCTAGCGCCAATCACCAACGGTCAACAGACTCCTGGCGGTAACATTGGACATGGCAGTCCTCCCCCAGGAATTGTCAGAGCAGCAACACCACGAGACGGATCAGTGGATGTGAGAACCAATGGAGCAAGCGCAAGCCCTAGTCTGAGGAACTTGTTGCATTAGTATTGTTAGGCATTGACGAAGGATGCGAGTCAGTTTTGAATGTACAGTATTGATGGACGACCAAAGTAGTCGAGACCAAAAGCTGTGCTAGCAAGGTCGATCAAGTTATCAATTCAAGTTTGCTACATAAGATTGTCAAGTTCGAAGCGGCTCAAAGTGATGTGCATGATAAAGTCAAAGTGCGACCGAGGAGGAGAGAGGTTGAGTGGATGGTCACGTGGGACCAGCGTCGTCAGTCGGGCGTGCGGGTAAGGCCGAGTACATGCTTTCTGTCACTTTGAACGACAGTGCCAGTGACTTTAACATTGGCATCGCTGTCATAAGGATGGGTGCGTATCCATGGCCCAGGCCTCGGCACCAGACAAGCTTGCTGATCCATTGTTACNNAGGCAAAGCATACCCCGAGGAGGCACGCAGCCAAGTCAAGCAGCTGCTGCAGCAAGGCGTCGCTGAGGATGAGATTGAGAAACAAACGGGCGTGTCCGACAGGACTATTCGCCGCTGGAAGGTATCCTACCGCGTGTCTGTATGCATACACCACCACGGCCTAATCTTGAATTGTTAGCTCGAACTTGAACGCTATGGTCGCATCGGCAAGCCGCCAGAGAGCCGGACTGGACGACACCGCGTTATGAACAAGGATGTCGAGCAGGCCTTGTTCGATCGCGTCGCCCAAAAGCCCGACATGTCCGTCGACGACATGCTTTGGTGGCTCTACGACACGTACAAACTCGTTGTCGGTACCCGCACGATTCGCAGAGCCTTTGAGCGTCGCAACACTTCGCACAAGAAGTTCCGTACCGATGCACGCAAGCACTTCACCATCGACATGGGTGTTGACATGGACCTGGATTCCGACGTTGACGTAAATGTCGACCCTCAACACCACGATGACCATGGCTCCCTGCAGAATGTCATCCAGGACCCCACTCCCGTGCCTGCGCCTCAAGCACACATGGCCGTGTCGCAGCCAGACACAACCTATCAGAGCCCTTATGCCCCGCTCATGGCCATGGCTGACGCTACCGACGACAGTGGCCAGCCACCTCCACCAGACATTAGTCCTGAGCTGGCTCGCGCTCTGGGAGGCTTGACTGATTCTACCACCATGCACCACGATCTCATGCCTGATCATATGGACCCTCTGTCCGAGGACGAGGAGACTCTACAACTGCAGCTTCAGCAGATTGTGCTGCAGAAGAAAGAGCTCGAACTCAAGATCAAGATGCGTCGTTTGCGCCAACGCCGGGAGTCGCATACTCCAAATGATGACTCTTTGTTCGACCATCTTGATGTTGACACAACTTCAACCTCACACATGCATCCAGACTCGACTGCCAACAATGATCCTTTCGCTCCACAATCAGTCAGCACGGGCACTTCTTCAACCACTCCCAAGCCTCGAGATTCTCGCAGCAAGAGTAAGGTTCAAGAGGCTCGCAAACGTACCGAAGAGCGTCAAGAGCGCATGCTCAAGGACCTGGAACGTCGCAGTCGCCGTCGCGAGCATTTGACTGCCGAGTGGGTGCAGAGCCGGGACGTCTGGGCTAAGGGTCCTGAGAAGCTCTTGGTACAATTGATGCATAAACACTCGACCTATGCGTACAACCAAAATTCCCTCGAGACCTTCGAGGCCATATTCGCAGAGCTATATCACCTGGTCGATCACACCGAGTGGTATGCTCCAGTACATGATGATCTTCTGCGCGAGCGCACTCGTCGCAAGATGAGCCAGCTTCGTAGTAAGATGGTGAAGAGTGGTGAGATTATCAGTCGCGGCGAGGGCTATGGTGGTTGGACCAAGCCTGATGATCATGATGCTCTGGCTGGTGCATCTGATCTCACTGGCACAGCACCGGACGACACGAGTCTTGATTTGTCTCAACATCACCATCAGATCAACGGCTTGTCCATGGATCTCCACGATTCCAACCACGACACACTCATGGCTCGTGACGCCATGATGCAGCATGACCATTCTATGCTCGAGCACTTGCAAGGCAATACTACCGACTTGCACCATACAGATTTCGACCCTAATCAGCTAGCACGCCATCAAAATGAGCTATTAGCACAGCGTGGCATCGCACATCAGGAACACATGTCTAGCCAGCGCGCCATCGAGGAAACCATGGCCGCTGGATTGGCGTCAGTCTGAGATGTCGAGGTTGATTTTCATTGCTAGAACCTAGCTGTTCATTGAGATATGGCTGTGTAGAAATGGCTTTATTGTTGTTGGAACTTGTACGACTGTTCTGACTTCATATCGCTTGGTCAGGTCGATGTTTATCATTGTGCTTGCCTTAATCACAACTCTTCAATAAAATTTATATATCTTCCGTCAACTTTCGTCGCGTGCCTGTTCATTGCGACTTTTCAAATAATTATGCTTAATAATTGCGTCACTCTAGAACCCTCTTTCCACTTCTTCGGGACAGCAGCTTCCGACTCCAGAACATCTCCAATCTTTGGATGCGACAACATTACCCAAACAACAACCTCGCAATCTGAACACCATCGTATACGCACTTTATCCACTAGTGGCAAGGCCTATCATCACTCAACACTAAACACATTTCTGGCCTCGACGACCGATCACAACCCAAAAGCATCACCACCTCTGAACAGCGACCACCGCCAACCATGGCAGACGCCACACCATCCGCCCCCGTCGTCTTCAAGAAGCGCGCCGGCCGTGCCAACCTCAAGAAACGCGCCGCAACACCCCCCTCGGACTCGGATTCGGACTACAGCAGCGCAGAAGACGAAAGCGGCACACGCATAAAACGGCGTCGCAAAGGCGGCATCACATCCTCGTCCGCCATCAACAAGCCCTCGCGCGTAGTGGATCTCGGCAAGTCCACTCAATTTGCTGGTGACCGCAGTGCAGCGATTACGGATCTAGACGATGCGACAAAGACGAGCAATTGGTTCCATGCGGACGAAGCTGCAAAGACTGCACAAGCAGAGCAAGAGGTGGCAGAGAAAGACGGCACATATAAAGGCGCAAAAGGATATGGAAACTTTATACAAAAGAATCCTGACAAGTTAAGNGGCAAGAGCGTGGGTCCGGTAAAGGCACCCACGAATATGCGTATGATCACATTGGTCGACNNTTTTGCGCCAGACGTCTGCAAGGATTACAAGCAGACTGGATTCGTAAGTGTCTCCTACATCCAGACTTTTAGGAAACACATCACTAACTTGGATCTCTCTCAGTGCGGTTTCGGCGACAGCTGCAAATTCCTCCACGCCCGCGAAGACTACAAACAAGGCTGGCAACTCGACAAAGAATGGGAAAAGGCCGGAAAATCAAAAGCCCCCAAGTCCACCACGGTAGCCTCTGCGAACCGCTCTGGCGACACCCAAGCCGACAACCCCTCCGACGACGACGAAGAAGCAAAAGAACTCGAAAAAATCCCCTTTGCCTGCATCATCTGCAAACAACCCTACAAAAGCCCCGTCGTCACAAAATGCGGGCATTACTTTTGCGAGGCGTGCGCGTTGAAAAGACACAAAAGTAAAGGTGGCAAGCAATGTGCAAACTGCGGTGCAGATACGGGCGGTACATTCAACGTGGCCAAGAATTTGAGGAAACTGTTGGATAAGAAGAGGGACAGGATCCGCAAGAGAAAGGAAAAGGCGAGGGAGAATGGGGAGGAGGTTAGTAGTGATGATGACGAGGAAAAGTAGATGCCGATTGAGGAAGTCGTGGGTTGTTGTTGGAGTGCTTGACACTCGAGAAGCATAGATATCATGTCTTGTTGGCCCAAAGCAGAATACATGCTATTGTTCAGGCTCGAGGGAGCAGCTCTTGAGCCTGACATATCGCTTTCACTCTGTCCGTTCCCAGCAGTCCACGATATCACACGGTGATGCAGACCTTCTTTCCCATGTACTAAAGCATGGAACGAGTATAGCTATAAAGATGCATGATGGTCTTGAGAAGCATGGTAGTTTCCACTGAGAGACTCAAATCTATCATCTCTCTATAGCTATATCCTCATCGTTGGAAAATGCTGTGCCTTTCTACAGCCCAAAAGTGCCTCTTTATTGCAGTGGGAGCAGGCAAGGTTACAGACCTTCGTACACGGGGAGATTAGAGCCGACTTGTAGATGCGATCATGATGATTAGATTCTTTTCATCTCTCGTGCATAGTGACCACTCTCTGGGTATGTGGCTATTGTTGCTCTTTACGAGCAAGTCTTCACTTAGCAACCATCATCCTCTCTTGATATCCTCTCGTGTCTCGCCATTCGTTGCGCGTTACTGTTCTCAACGAGACGATGCGCGTATCTGCTCGGCCATCCCCTTCCGCTTGGCCATGCTCTCCTCCAATCAGCCTCCCCGATCACGGCTTGCTTTCTCTGTCTCCGGCTCTTCATTTCGAGCCATTGAGGCCGATGTTCTTGACTCTTTTGGCGAGCTGCTCTCCGTCGCTGCCGTAGCCTGAGGCCCCGCCACTGGCGGACCACTCGTTTGGTCTCTTTGGTCGACGGTCGCCGCTCAGCTCAACGATAGTCAGCAGGGATTTCCAGCCNNTATTTACAAGCGCACGCACCCAAACGTCAGCCAAAATCTTCCTCTTCAAAAAAGCAAATACGTATCCGAAACACTACATGTCAAGGATCGTCTGGAGTGTGGCCCAACCTGGTGTTTGCTGCAACGCTGCACCAAGGCTCGTGTCCTTCTGCGTTGCCACTTGACAGAGGAGGCGGAACTCGTCNNCTATGAAACGTTAGCTTGCTGTCTAGAAGGGATATTGGTCTTAACATACCTCGCTCAAAACGCCCATTGTATGTACAAAACATAAGGCGTGGAAGTCTGACATCTTCTGGGCTCCGTCGGTGGTGTCGAGTCTAGCCACCTTGCTCAGGAAGCTCTTGAGAGCTCTAGGCTCCTGCGATTGTCCGATCATCTCTCTGTTTTCTACGATGAATCCCTCCTCGCTGGTGAACAAGGGGTTGGCTTGGAGTGGGAAACCGTGCGTGAGTGTGACCAGTAGGTAATCGACTGGGAAAGAGGGCTTGGCATTTTCTTGCACGTTCGCTCCGTACTCGTTGATACGGCGATAAAAGACCTCTGGAATGTAACGTGTACGGCCCAACTCGTTGTCTTCGTCCTCGTCTCGCACTAGCATTACAGTCGGATCCGCGGACGGTTCGATGATGTCAGCTCTTGTCATCTCCACAGCAGAGTCGGATGCTTGATATGCTTGAACGGCGATTTGGTCTTCGTCATCACCAGTGATGACACAGGTAACGAAGTTGGAGCCGAATGAGCCTGTCTCGCTCCATCTCGAGGGGCGCGGGTACTTGGCTTGGAATCTCGAGGCGAACATGATCTCTAGCGAAGACATGTAGTAAGAGTCGTTATGGCGTTTGCACACAACGGTGCCGTCGCCCTTGCCAGAATCGATTAGATCAGTATATATGACACCGACACGCTGGAGACCGCAAAGCGACGCCACTCGGTCGATCTCGTTCTCGTTTGCCCAATCGTTCAGCGTCACGCCGTCAAGTTCGTTGACTTGAGGAGGTTCGTAAATAGCCTCGATAACAGCTTTTGTGCCGAGGGGAATCTCCGAGTAAGGTTCGTAGCGACCGTACATAAAACCAATCCTCTGAGCTGCCGAGTTTCGCCAGAAGTCCAGGATCTTGTTGATGATTGCAGGCGATGAGAATTCGACGTGGTCGACCATGCGGTAGGGCTGAGGTTGCAAAGTGATGGCGCTGGGTTGGCATTTCGTGCAAATGCCAGCAGGGAAAGGCTTGTGACCAGACGGACAGTTTGGATTTACGCGGTAGTAAGGTTCGGTGAGCGGAGGCATCCAGGAACTTCCAGACTCGTACTTGTTCTTTCCTTGGTTCATCTTGCGAAGGTATGCGTGGTATGAAAGGTGCTTGATCTTCTTCTCAGCCAGATAGCCAGCATCGTAGGGCTCGATGGGTTGACAGTGGTCACACATGCCATTAGGACCATGTCTGCACATTCTGGTGTCGCGAGGTCTCTTGATCTTGCCATTATCCTTGTCCAAAGCGTCATCGATGGGCAACTGCTTGACTGTATCCCAGGGGTTGTCGACACGTGTCTGAGCAGTGAGGTTGGGGATGGCGATGGTGGCGGTGTCTTGAGCAGTGACTTCTTTTCCGTTTAGTCTGTAGGCGTTGGATGGAGCGGGTGGTTGGTCATTAGTTGGAGCTTGGCCTTCACTGAACTCGATAAAGATTTGAGCACCATTGCTAGAGGCTGTCAGTGGTAATATGCGATGAGAAAACGGGAAAACATACGCAAGACCGAGTTTCTGGACAGTGACGCCCTTGAGGCTCTCGAGAGATCTTGATTGGCCACCACGTTGCGGGCTTATTGAGACTGATGAAGGGACGGTTTCGGGAGTGAGCTTCTCGAGAACTTGAGGAAGTAGGGATGCGAGGTCGGTCGAGGGCTCGACGGTCAAGCGAAACTGGCCAATACGACTTGAGAAGCGCAAGATCATGGTGGGCGATGTGCTTCGTTAGGATCGAGTCTGGTTGTGGAGAGAGGAAGGAAGGCGAGGTAAAGAGGCGGAACTAGGAAGGCAGCGTCGAGAGTTGCTGCGAGTGAAAGCGGGTTGGTCAAGTCAGTCGAGTACGGTAAGTGATGGAAGGAGCTCTCGGTGTCTATTGTTGCATGTCTCGCGGGCTGCAGCTTCCTTACATGACGTGAAGCGTGGGGCTAAATTTAAACTCCGTTCAGACACGTCGTCCGCAAACTGTCTCTAGGCGCATGCTTGCTTGATCCAATCCTCCCAAAATCTCCTCCATCCACACATTCGCAATCATGGTTGACTGGGTTGGTCTCCTGATCCCCCTGGCATACCTGTCCATCCTCATAGGTTCTCTCGCCACATTCAGCTCCCTATACCGCCGTCGCAAGGCCCAAAAGGCCGCCAACCTTGCACCATGGTTCCCTCCCCACCTGCAACGCAACATCTACCTGTCGCTCCTACACATGGACCCTCAGGATCCCTCGTCTACTCCCGAAGGCTCCGAAAAGTCATTGAGCCAGATCCCTGACAGCATCATTCGTGCTGCTCTGTTGCGCCGCGCCGTCGAAGACATCCACCGCATCATTCAAATCCGTAACGCAAAGCCCGCCCTCCAGTCACTATTACAAAGAGGAAGTGTCGGAGACGAGCTATGGCAGCGTTTCCAGAGGGCCGAGCAAGAGATCGAGGAAGAAGTCAAGGATGTCGTATCTGAGGTATCCTTCCCCTGTCTCCATTTCCTTTTCGTGCTTGTAGACTGACCATAATCCAGNGCCAACGCCCTCGTACCAAACTGGGGTCAAATCATCTTCCAATCAGCCAACGAGATCGCCAACAACCAACTAGCCAAGCAGCGCATGGAGGACATTCAGTCCAAGCTGCCCGAGGAGAAGGCGTGGTGGGACAAGAGAAAGCAAGGAATCCAGTCTCAATTCATGAAGGAGCTCGACGATGAAGCTGCTGGCAGCAGAAAGGGCTCGGTCACTTCGGCTGCAAACAGTAGAAAGGGCTCTGTGACTTCCATCGCTGGTCAAACCGAAGATGCCGTCTTGGTCGAGACACCAGGCAGCGCGAAAAAGAAGAGCAAGAAGTAAACGACACGTACATCTCTGTGCTGTGTCGCGACGAAATTTCAAGATATCCATCCTTCTTGTTTGAGAAGTGTTTTTCAATTCATCAGACAGCTTGCCTCCACAATCAGAGGTCAAAAGGTTATGCACATGCTGGGAGTTCATGTTAGGGAGCTAAAGGCTTTTCGTAGGATGCAAGGGAAGGAGTTGAGGAGAGAGAAGAATCAAATGCATGCTACGTCTTTACGACGATGCGGATATCAATGTATAGCCCGAAAAACGATGTAACAAACCCAGACGCCCTGCTGTTTCCAAAACCCAATTCGAAATTCAACAAACACCATGCCATGCTTTTTCTAAAAGTCGTATAATGTCATCAGTTACCGCCCTTTGGTGACTGCTTCCGCTGCTTGATGGTCCTGGGAGTGGCATTCACAACCAGGAAATGGCTAGCCTTGGGATCATAGAAAGCTTGCACATCCAACGTCAAGATAGATCTACTGCCCTTAAGCTGGATCAATCCTTGGACAACAAAGCTTCCTCTGGGTGGCTCCATCTTCTTGGGGATCTTCCNCTGAGCCAGCGTGGCGTGGAAGATGTGTTTCGCTATCGGCATTTCTATGCTGGAGGGCGGCTGCGGCACCTTGGCTGCCCATGGTAGTAGCGAAGAAGCACTGGTCTGTGAATTGTCTGCCTCGGGCGATCCAGAGCCTGCTTGTGATTTTGTCTGTTCAGCCTGCTGAGCCTGTTGAGCCTGCAGTAGTTGTAGCAGTTGGGTATATTTGGCGTCTTGGCTGCCCGGCGTAGAATCGACTTCCCAACCCATCAACTGTTTCAGACGATGATACTGGAAACCAAGAAGAACCTTGGTACTGTTGTAGAGACCGTTGGCCGCAGCTGTGGGCCATAGAGTGCGAACAATTCGATGTTGTTCCTGAGCATCGATGCGCTGGAGAGCATATGCAACATAGTCACTGCCGACTTCGATGCCAGCACGAGCGTATTCCTGAGGAGGCCCGTCCGGAAAGATAATGTCGAGCCAACACTGACCAACTTTGGCATCGCGACCGAGCTGTTTGACGAAGGCTGGGTGCTTTTGGGCAGTGTCGTATACTATCTTGACCAGTTCNNCGCTAACCAAACGTTAGTACGTGCAAGATATAGACAGAGACAAGGCATGCTTACACTGAATCTTCTTGTGGCGGGCCTTGTCCTTTGAAACCTTGACAAACTCTTGCCACTCCGGATCGGAGCCCTTGTAAAACGAGCGAGGCAGTTTCTTTGCCCAGGTCATGGGGATGAAGAGGGAGTTCTCATCGGCGAATTCGGAGTCGGATATTTCAACTTCCTCGTCGCCCTCCTGTATCTCAATCTCGAGCTCCGGGAAGAAGTACCAGACGTAGCCAACCAGACATGATGTGTACAGGAAGAAGGTAGCGATGCGAAGAGGAGTGAGTAGTGGCGGAGGCAGAAAGCGAACGTTGTGTGATTTGACGGCGTCTTTCGGCTGGACGAGAGTGCGAAGATGGGCGGTGGTGGAGAGCGGGCGACGGTAGAGGGCTGAAGGGCATGCTAATGATCTGAGCTTTGGCGCGGCGCGAAACATCGGGACAGAGTGATGGAAAGTAGGATGCGACCAGAGACGACTGCCGCGACGGCGCAAGAGGACTGATTCCCTATGGATGACGATGAGTGTTCAGGCGTTGGTCGAGGAAGTAGCGGAGGGCGGAAGACGGGGAAGAAGTGCCAAGGCGCTGGCTGACGTTCCATCATAGGAAAGCTAACCAACGAGACTCGTCCATACCAACACAGACAACCACCAAGCATGAGACTGGCTCCGTGTTTCTTGCTGCCTGCCGCAGCTGCTGCAGCAAAGGCCTCTTATGGCTCGCTCTACATCTACGACGATCAATCGAAGTACGACCTCAACGCCCCCGTCGCTACCCTCAAGGCCGACGCCGCCCGTCTGGTCATCGCCTCGCGACTGGGTCTCGACCAATACCACTCCCTTCAAGGACAGTCTGAATCCGCCCTGGAAGACATCAACCGCCTCTCTGGAGTCTCATCTTTCCTCTCGTCAAGCGATGCCTCTGTCGCCTTGATCCTGTCGGCCGCCGAAGCAGGCCTTCCCTCTTCTCTTGTTAAATCTACCCACACCAAGACCATCTCAATCAAGGAATGCCCCGACTTCAACGCTGCAGAGAAGCTGCTTAACGACCTTGCACACCAAGCCGGCATTGAGCATCTGACTGGAGTTCAACAATCTACCGTCTCCTCTGAGACTGGTCCTGCCTTCAGGATCGCCCAAGATACACTGGTACTTGCACGTCCTACTCCACAATCTACCTTTCTTCTGCTAAACAGATCTAGNGCACTCAGTGACGCTATCGACACCTTGATCAGCCAGTACCGCACCGTGCTCGTCCTCACTGCGCCCAAGGCTACCACCGATAAAACATTCGGCTCCTACGACGGTCCTGCCGACTCGCATCAAAAGCGCTACTTCAAGGAGGCCCCTCTGATCACCGAAGTCACAAAGACCGCTTCGCACCTCAAGGCCACCTTGACCCCCGACGCTTCTTCCAACAAGACCTACAACCAGACGGCTCCTCTTAGAGGCATCCTCCCTGGCTGCTTCGCCTCTCTATCTGCATGCCAGTCCATGACTCGCAACTGCACTGGTCACGGCTCTTGCGTCTTGTCTCACACCGACAAGGATGCTGGTGACCTCGGCGGCAAGTGCTACTCTTGCGCCTGCAAGGCCGAAGTCCGCACAAACTCGGATGGCACCCAGAAGACCACCCGCTGGGGCGGTCCCGCTTGCCAGAAGAAGGACATCATCATGCCCTTCTGGCTCATCAGCTCCTTCTCCGTCTTCATGGTCTTCCTCGTCAGCTGGGGTATCGGTCTGCTCTACACCATGGGCAGCCAAGAGCTCCCCAGCGTCATTGGCGCTGGTGTCTCCGGCCCTGTCAGAAAGTAGACGTGTCCATCTCCCTACCTCATATCCTCCCATCACCTCATTCAAACCCTTGTTCGCGAACCTCCATGTAGATATATACCAATTTGATTGTTTTGCCATGTTCAAGTAATGCCTCCTGTTTGGGTCATCGATGTCGTTTTGTCGATGGCTTATATCATCTTTCCGTGTTGCTAAAGGTTGTCACACTCATTGGACGAAATCATCCCTGTTTAACTCGTTCTCTCATTATATGATATACTGTCTTTTCCTAGAAAGAGATAATGCCCAAGATAAGTCAGGGTTGCCCCCAAGCTGAGATGTAGAGGGTATGACCCTGGCTGTCTTCCAATAGCCATACCAAACTTGTGTTCAGGGGAGTGTCTTGCGGTTTGCGATTACGCCGGCATGAGGGAAGCTTCTTGAATCAATTGGCGACCCGGCTTGAAAGTCTGTTGCACGCTCTGCCACTGGGAAGTTGATGTCGAATGTTACTCGCAATATCTAGAGTCTTCCACAATAACTTGTTGCTAAGTGCATCCACATTACGATGGAAGAACTGAGGCTTAAACATGATAAAAGCATAAAGCAATTGGAAACCATAACAGATATACACAAACTACGTATCCTTATCACCATAATACATTTTCCCGCCATCCACCCACTTCTGCCCAATCTTCTCCGCCTCTTCAACTCCCAACCCCAATTCATCTCTCTTGTCGTCTGTGATCCTGCCCCATTCCAACAACAATCTAAACATGTAAATTTCCATGTCCTCTTTCCTCAGTACCTTGTTGGCCCATTCGCGTCCCGCGTCGGCAATATACTGCCCTTGCTTGTCATGCGCAGGCAACATGACCTGTTTACCCTGAACCCTGCCTTCAAGACCCATAAAGTAGACCAGAGTGGCCCAAAATCCATGCCCACGGAGATCGAGAGGCACAAAGTGGAGCCAAGGGGTCAGTCTGTCGTCCCACCATTCGCGGAACAAGGCTGCTTTGAAGGGTAGACTGTGCGATTGCAAAAAGGGGATGAAGCGGCCTGAGAAGGCAGCGCCGTCGAGGTCGAGCAAGTAGCGATAGGACCAGTGCGCTTGGAAGTCTGTCGGTGGGGCCATGGGGGCAAAGTGACGGTCTTGGTCTTCGCAGTCCATGCCGCCGCAGCGGATGATGTGTTCCACGAGTTTGACGTCAACAGAGACGTGCTTGGTGAGTTCGGAGGCGGGTACGTCCACATAAGCAAGCTTCTTGCGTTTGTTGGCGAAGGGATAAGGGAGAAGAATTGGTTGTGGTGGTAGGGTGGAGGCGATGTTGTTAGCTAGGTGCATGAAGCGCTGACGGCTCATACCTTTCCAGACACCTGTATTGGACGAGACACCTTCCGAAGTGCTACCACGCCAGAAGAGTGTTCGCTTTTTCTCGTCCCATGAGAGGTCACGATGTTCATCGTTAGGGTCGTATTTCGCCTTGTCCATGTAATTCCACGCGGACGGATACATAATGTCGTTGTAGCCATGTACCTTGGACTGCGAGAAGACAGGATACAACTCATGAGTTGCTTTGAAGGCTGCTGGCGAGAGGTAAAAGCCATGCAGATTTGCGATATCGGGTTGATGGCAGATGTCTGCACTCTTCGTCCAATTAGACAAATATGCACCTAGAGAGTGCGGAGCCGCGCATGATGTACAAAGATGACTGGTGTCCCAGTGCAATGTGCTGCGTGCGGCCGAGTTGGATGGACATCCAGAGATTCCAAACTCGTTGAACGTCTTTTGCCACGACATCTCTCTGAATGGTGTGATGCCGCTAGATTCCTCTGGTAATGGCTTCCAAGCATCTCCGCGCTTCTCACTAAACGAGTTTCGCGCGCTCTTGCCAAAGTCGGTCTTGCGCTTACCAGCCTGTTTTCTTGCCTGTATATATTCATAAGGCACTGCGACACGACACTCATCATTCAAGTTGAAGCCTAAATCCATATCTGGCAAGAACTCGCTGAAGTGACTGATCATGTCGACGATACCATCGAGCATCCACCTGTGAGTCGCCATTGCGTGCGGACTAATTTCAGCTTTGCCGTTGCGTATGCTAATCCCAGCGACATCATTCCATGGGTTGGATGTCGTCCGCCATGTTCTCTCTCTGATTTCAGACGGGTCCAGCGTCCAGAAAGGCAACAGGTCTTCGTGAATTTTGTCAAATTCATCAATGATAAGAGAATTACGCCCGATCGCGTATCTATACCATTCATGGAAATTTGGTGGAGGATTTCTGCCGTTGCGATGCTGATACTCAATCACAGCAGCTGTAAGATTCGCGCTCTTATATGCTCGTCCAGTGTAAACCTTGTGGGCTTCGCTTGCTTCGTGTATAAGTAAATCAATGGGGTGGTAGGCGACATTGGTGATATGACCAAGCCAGATTAGGAAGCGAACGCAGAATAGCAAGATCAGGAGTCCAATGAGAGGAATCGGAGTCTCAGAGAACATAGTCCGTTGCTTGCGACGGTGATCTTCCGAGATGACCTGAGTATGTATAAGTGCGGTAAATGCAACAATGAGCCCGCAGAAGGACAACAAAGTCAATGTATCGTTATCAGGTGGAAACGCCGGTAAAGTATGCCAGGACCAGCTGATGGTTATCGTGCACGAAGCGACGAATATAAGAACAGAGACAGCCGAAATTGCACCAGAATAGANAAGTCTGATTGTCTTAGCACATCTACGATTCCTAAGTGGGCAACCAAGACTTACCGTTATACAAGTGGACAGCGCTGCAATACAACATAATACAGCTAGTTTGATCAACTGCCAGATGAAGCCACGCGGTATCTCGAGAACCCAAAATCTATCCTCAGGAACGGCAAGGAACCAGATGATACCCCAGACACCGATGGCGGAAGCAGAAAGAAGACAGGCCCAACCAGTAATGCTTATAGATCTGGCAGGAGAAGCCTTGCCAGTATTAGGGAAGGAACATATGAGGGCGTCCAGACAAAAAGAAATGCAAAAGTCGAGAACCAAAGCAAGGCGTTGAATCGTGATCATTTTATCGTGAGTCGCGGGAGTGCAAATATAAGAGGAAGAAGGGCTATCGCTTCGGTGCAAGATACTTGCGCTCGAAAGGCCAAAGATAGCGGTTATGATGATATAACGAAACCGGTTGGTGGCCCAGGAATGTCCTAAAAGTTCGTACACACTAAGGTCGGAGTTGCTCTCTGGAGCAGAGACTTTATGTCTTCGATGTATGCAAAACTCGACAATGGCAAGGCCGAAGGGTATAAGCTCGGTGTAAGCGGGTCCGGCACATTGGACATCTCTGACCAGGCGTCTAAAGACCTCAGCGCGTGCGCACATCAAGACTACCAAGAGGACAAAGAAAAGTCGCATCTTGCGAAGACTGGTGTAAGGAACATGAACGTGGCTGAGGCTGGGCGACACTGAGACATCAGAAGCGGTCTCTTCGAGAGGTAGCTCATCATAAGAGGTAGAGGATGTTTTGGCAAGGTATCGCGACGAGAGCAATAGAGAGGCACCAACGGCTGCGAGGATTAGGCCGAGGACATGCAGGGTACGNNTCCTAAAAAGTGTGAGTTGCGTGTCGGTGTGACAGACTGGAGACAAAGTACCATATGCAAGGACTTGGGCCGAATTAATGGCCAGAAAATAGGAAGCCACGGTCGAGGCGATCAAAGCGTATGTTCCTAGCGACTCCATTGCGAACTAGGGTTTCGAATGTTTCCTCCCCTATGGATGTTTGGAGTGTTGTAGCAGATGGTAGGGTCCGGGCGCGTGCATCATGAGGGTCATAGAATGTGCTGTTAGGGTATGCGACAGAGATATAGCATCCAAATGGGCGATATCGACATGTCTACTGGACTTCTCTACAAGACGCGATTGCCATTTTGTCGCGAGTCGTCACCGGCAAAACATGTAGGCTGCACGGACCACTTCCATCCAAAATCTGGGGTCGAAAGCTTAATCCCGAGATTTTTGGAGAGGCATCTTTTCGAGCTCCGCCGCCTCTTTTTCCACCCATAGCATTCCAGCTTGTATCTGATTCGGCGACTCGAGTCGCAGCTTCAACATGGGCAAGAAGGCCATGTACGAATACTCTCCTTCTCGTCCAACACCCGACCCTCTTACTGACCCAGCACAGTGATTCGCGCATTCCGGCCCTCATCCGCAATGCCGCCCAAGAACACAAGCGCGGCTTCTTCGTAGTCGTCGGCGACCGTCAAAAGGATGTCATCGTCAACCTGCACTATATTCTCCAGACTGCCAACCTCAAAGCAAACAAATCCGTCCTGTGGGCCTACAAGAACAAGCTGCTAGGCTTCACCAGTCACCGCAAGAAGAGAGAGCAAAAGATCAAGAAGGAAATCAAGCGCGGTATCCGTGATGTCGACAACGAGGATCCCTTCGAGCTGTTCGTCTCGACTCAGAACATCCGCTATGTCTACTACAAGGAGACGGAGAAAATTCTCGGAAACACCTACGGCATGTGCATTCTGCAGGACTTCGAGGCCATCACCCCCAACCTTCTCGCCCGTACCATCGAAACCGTTGAAGGAGGAGGTCTTGTTGTTATGCTTCTGAAGGGCATGAGCAGTTTGAAGCAGCTTTACACCCTGTCTATGGACATCCACTCGCGCTACCGTACAGAGGCTCACGGTGATGTCGTTGCTCGCTTCAACGAGCGCTTCATTCTATCTCTCGGCAGCTGTGACTCGTGTTTGGTTATTGATGACGAGATGAACGTACTGCCCATCTCTGGAGGAAAGACTATTCAGCAACTGCCACCCCCGGACCCGGAGGCCCAGGGCCAGACTCCTGCTGCCAGGGAACTTGCAACCATCAAGGAGAGTCTCGCCGACACCCAGCCCGTAGGATCTCTTGTCACTCTGGCCCGTACCGTCGATCAGGCCAAGGCTCTGCTTACCTTCGTGGACGCCATTGCGGAGAAGACTCTGCAAAGCACTGTTACCTTGACTGCTGCCCGTGGTCGTGGTAAGTCAGCCGCGTTGGGTGTTGCCATTGCCGCTGCCGTCGCCCATGGCTACAGCAACATCTTCATCACCTCGCCCAGCCCGGAGAACTTGAAGACTTTATTCGAGTTCGTCTTCAAGGGTTTCGACGCCTTGGGCTACCTCGATCACGTCGATTATACCATCATCCAATCTACTAACCCCGACTTCAACAAGGCCATTGTCAGAGTCAACATTCACCGTCAACACAAGCAAACCATTCAGTACATTCAACCGCAGGATGCCTACACTCTTGGTCAAGCAGAACTCTTGGTTATCGATGAAGCTGCCGCCATTCCCCTGCCTCTGGTTAGAAAACTTATGGGCCCTTACCTAGTCTTCATGGCTTCGACCATCAACGGTTATGAAGGCACTGGTCGCTCTCTGTCCCTCAAGCTGATCCAACAGCTCCGTGAGCAGTCTCGTGGAGGTTCAAAGACCAGTGACCAGCAGGTCGCTGATCGCTCCACTGGAAGATCCGCCAAGGATGAGAACCAAGTGGCTGTCGCCGGTCGTTCTCTTCGCGAAATCACCCTTTCGGAACCCATCCGTTATGCCCAAGGAGATTCTGTCGAAAAATGGATGAACCGCCTTCTCTGTCTTGACGCTACCCTTCCTCGCGCATCGACAACCCGTGGTTGCCCCCATCCTGATCAATGCCAGCTTCTTTCCGTCAACAGAGATACCTTGTTCTCTTTCCATCCTGTTTCGGAGAAGTTCCTCCAACAGATGATGGCACTTTACGTCGCTTCACACTACAAGAACACTCCTAACGATCTGCAGCTCATGTCTGATGCTCCCGCTCATCAGTTGTTTGTGCTGGTACCTCCAGTAGAAGAGGGCAGCAACCGTCTACCTGAGCCACTGTGTGTCATTCAACTAGCCCTGGAGGGTCAAATTAGCAGAGAAAGTGTGATCAACAGCTTGAGTCGTGGTCAAAGAGCAGGAGGTGACTTGATCCCCTGGTTGGTCAGTCAACAGTTCCAGGACGAAGACTTTGCCGGACTTTCTGGAGCACGTGTCGTTCGTATTGCTACTCACCCCGACTACATGAACATGGGTTATGGCAAGAAAGCCCTTGAGCTCCTTACCGATTTCTTCGAAGGCAAGTTCACATCCTTGTCTGAGGATGATGGACAGGCCGAGGCCGGAAGCGAAGGTATGGTCCGTGTCACAGATGCCGAGCTTGAGAATGCCAGTCTGTTGCAGGACAACGTCAAGGTTCGTGACATCTCGACAATGCCTCCGCTCTTTGCCCGTTTGTCGGAGCGCAGACCTACCCGCCTCGACTACATGGGTGTGTCATACGGTCTTACTTCGCCACTGCACAAGTTCTGGAAGCGCGCAAACTTCGTCCCTGTCTACCTTCGCCAAACCGCCAACGATCTGACTGGAGAACACACCTGTGTCATGCTGAGAACGCTTGACAGTGCTACTTCCTCGGATCCTGCCTGGCTCGGAGCATACTCCAAGGACTTCCACCGCAGATTCCTCAGTCTTTCATCTTACCAGTTCCGCAAGTTCACCAGTGTCCAGGCTCTGAGTCTCGACGAGTCTGCCAATGCCGGTATCAAACTTGATAGCAGTGTGATTACAAAGGCCCTGACCAAGAGCGAATTGGACGAGTTGTTCAGCCCCTTCGATCTGAAGCGTCTGGATAGTTACGCCAACAACATGTTGGATTACCACGTCATTCTTGACTTACTACCCAAGATTGCCGAGCTCTTTTTCACTGGCCGTATCAAGGGCGAAGAGGCTGTCAAACTCAGTGGTGTGCAACAAGCCTTGTTGTATGCTATTGGTTTGCAACGCAAGACTCTTGAAGATCTCGAGAAGGAACTTGGATTGGGAAGCAGCCAGCTGCTTGCCATGTTCGTCAAGGTGATGCGCAAGATGTCCATGCACTTCCGTGGCCTAGTCGAAGGAGCTGTGGCAGAGACCATGCCCAAGGGTATTGGTGGTGGTGACGCCGAGGCCAACAAGATCGACGGCGAGGAGGAACAGAGATTTGCACCTCTTCAGCAAACCCTCGAGGACGATCTTGCCGAGGCCGGTGATGAGTACATGGCCGCCGAGAAGGAGCGTGCTCGTGCCATGATCGATGCGCTTCCTCTAGACAAGTACGCGATCGCCAACGGAGAGGCCGACTGGGACGAAGCCGAACGCCAAATCCAAAAGTCAGCAGGCCGCAGCGGCAAGAGCACAACAGTCAGTGTCAAGTCAAAGAATGCATCGAGCAAACGCAAGGCTGGCGAGGCTCTCGAGGAGGTGCAAAAGGAAGCTGCCAACTTCGACGGCAAGAAGAGCAAGAAGGGCAAACAGTCAAGGTAAAGGAATATTGAATGAACTGCATAGAGAGTGGAGTTAAGGGTGTACAAAGAAGCCCATTGGGGAAAAGGGAAATATCCAAATTCTGTATTTCGTCGTGTTTCTACAAATTTCAAAATGTTTATAGAGATGATTTTCCTTGTGAGAGTTTGTCGACAACCAGTGATGGGCATGCTTTTGTTTGCCCCGGCTTCGCTTCTCCGTGGCTGCTTGCCGTATCTTTCACGTCACCCGGCATTTGATTGACCTGTTGACTTGCTCACAAAAAAACACAATTTGAACACGCACATCGCGCATCCATTCCAAACATTCTCTCTTCATCAGAGAATCTCGACGTATAACACATCCCATATCAGTCCAACCCACCGCCCAACAATGGCAAACGAACCACGGTACGAATCGCTCGCGTCACACGGTTCATCCACAAAATCACAGAAATACTGACACCAACACTTCACAACAGAGGAGCATGGGCACGCCCCCGTCCTGCCGCAACACGCACGCCCCAACAATCACGATCNCTCAAACGCCTCGCCCGCACCTGCTGCACCAGCCGTGAAACCTGCACCCCCACTGCTCCAGCTCCTGCCGCGCCAGCAGGAAACGTGTGGGCTCAGAGAGCGGCAGCGCAAAAGCCTGCTGCTGCTGTTGCGCCCAAGGCGGCGAAGAAAGAGCAAAGTGTGAATGCTGGAGTGCAAGAGACGCAACATGTGTCTGTGAATAACTTCAATGAGGGCGAGGTCAAGCAAATGTTGGCGAAGAGAGAGGCGGGCTCGGTGTATAAGCCTGACTACAGTGGAAATGCATCGAGTGCGCCAAATGCGGATGGTAAGTGTTTTTGTGGTTGGATTCAAAGACAGCGTTGCTGACAATCNATGACAGCGGCTTGCATGGCCAATGGAAAGAACTTCTGGGCTCATCTGGAAGAGCAGGTCGCGGCTGCAAAGAAAAAGGAGGGACAGTAAATACCACATACCACACGGCTTTAATCGACAGACGACACATGAAGGATCGAGCAGCTACTACGAACCACAAAGCGACACTACCTCAGATTATCACACTCTCAACCATCCCTCTACACCCAAGATACCGCCATCACTAGCACTTGGATCCATGGACCACGTCTTGATCGGTCGCACCGATAGCTGCGACCTCCAACCTGCCTCCCACATCTCTATGCCCGCCCATCCTATCATGGCCGCATTGTCTGTGCATAGCTCGACAGGCGAGAAAAACAACTCCACATGGCTATATCCTCTTATATCTAGGAAAGCACGCATAACATGGCGCAAGAAGCAATTCGCTGCCACACCACCCGAAACAACCACAGAGTTTACCTTGGCAGCCTCTGCAGGTGGCAGAGAGGATAGATGCAGCAGAACGCGAGAAGCCAGATGCTCAAAGGCCACGCGCATGACTTCCTTGGCCATATCGCGGCGTTCATCGTCGGAAGGCTGGCCAGACTGGCGCAGTTGGCTAGAGATGGTGGAGTTTTGGTGGTCGTACTCGTAATTCACGAAGCGTTCGATACTACTCAATAGACCGGAGAAGGAATAGATCATTTTGCGACTGCTGCTTCCGTTCTTGCTCCCGGCCAAGGGTGCACCTA
This sequence comes from Aureobasidium uvarum, assembly GCA_903853725.1. Classification (NCBI taxonomy): domain Eukaryota; kingdom Fungi; phylum Ascomycota; class Dothideomycetes; order Dothideales; family Saccotheciaceae; genus Aureobasidium; species Aureobasidium uvarum. The sequence continues at coordinate 2,317,263 of CAINUL010000015.1, forward strand.
GCCCCCAGCCCCATTTTGTGACTCTACGTGCGAGCTCTGTGTCCCGTTTCGCAGGTGCTGTGTAATTGTAGTCTGCGGCTCCAGTGGGGAAGGCGAATTGCTCGAGTGCTCGTCCATATGGAGGCACTGCGAGGTGAGATGGCAGGATCGCACGGGCAGCCTTGTCCAAGCAGTCTCCTAAGGCAATGTCGCCAGTAGTCGCGAGGACCTTATGGTCGACTAGCCCAGTAGTTTCAATCAACATGGAATGACCTCCCGACACCAAGGCACTGAGGAAAGGAAAGTTTGGGCCAGAGGAAGACCTAGACTCGAGTGCAGATACCAGGCGCGGAGTCAAGGCATGTGCTTGCATGTGGTGAACACCAATAACAGGAACATCCCAGGCGACGGCTAGTGCTTTGCCAGCGTCCAGACCGACGGACAGATTAGAACGCATACCAGGGCCCCTTGTGGCCGAAATGAAGTCCGGCTTGGTGCGCAAAGTATTTCCATGGTGCAATGAACGACGAGGATCAGAGTCCAGCTGTATTGATGGTAGATGGCTCAAAGCCTCTTGCAACAACGGAGCAAGTGATGACTGATGCGACTCGAGTGCAACAACCGGATGAATACCATTATAGGCGGCTGTATTGGCAGTCACTTNTTTGTGGAAGTGAAGCGTTGCCGAAGCATCTTTGTGTTTCTCGACGATGGCGACTGATGTATCGTCGCACGACGTCTCAATGGCAAGGGTCAATAGGGATCGACGGGGTAATGCAATGCCATAGTGCCTAAGCGGAAAGCGAGCGCGTGTGAAGACACGCGAAGGCGACAGCATCAACTTTGTATGTTGAGATGGTGGTCGAACATCAAGATGAAATGGTAGAAGTGTATCGAGTTCATGACTGCTATTTTGGTGGACCCTGAGAGAAACGGTTCGGCAGGTTTAGCCGCGCATGTCACACACATGGGCGGCAGGCCAGCGGGATGACGCGTCTGGAGTGCCTTCCGCAGAGCAGGTTCCTTGTCCCTCCCACCACGCGGACATGCCTGATGCACCGTTTCCTGTCGCCCGCTGTGATTGTCATTCTGCAGGATTTGACATGCAAATGTACCTTGCGACACTCGGCCAGACACACCCATGGCTTATGAGCTGCCTTCCAAGGAGAAGCTGCGCGAGATAGCTGCTCGCCAAGATGCAAAAGAGAAAAAGATCAAGGAGGCTCGCGCCAGACGTTTGTCGAACAAGCCGTCGAACGAGCAGGAGGCCGCTGCTGAAATCATCCAAGTCGGTGACGATCAACACTCGAAGTTGTCAAGTTCTGATGCTGAACCCGACCAGCGAAACTACCGCGGCTATCGCGAGCGCAGGGAAATGAGTGGTCTAGGACTGTCTGCCTCGACAAGATGGTTTGATGTATGTTACCTGCCTCGACTCTACTCGTCTGTGACTGACAAGATCTAGGCTGTTCAAGAAGGTACATGATTTCTCGCCCGTCGTCCTATACTTCACTGCTCATGCCCGAGTAGCTCGTTACCGCAACTCCACCCAGCCCATGTCTCGCGACGAACGTGCCCGACACGCTTCAACCCATGTTTCTACCCCTGGTAACTGCGAGGCCCGTGAAAAGTGGAAGAGGGCTGGCCAAATCGCCAAACACGCCGAAAACGACGATACCAGTTCTGATGAAGAAGTTGAGGATGTGCATCCTCAAGATCGGGACAATTACATCCAGCGCAAAAGAGAGGCCAAGGCCGAGCGGGAAAAGATGGCAAGAACTATGGGTATCGAATACTTTCTCGAGATGGTATGTCCGTATGCNTTCGCGTGTTGAGCATTGGCTTACGTGCCTCTAGGTGGACCAGAAACATCGCTATGGCTCGTCACTACGCAAGTACCACAAAGTCTGGCAAGAGAGCGACACGAAGGAAAATTTCTTCTACTGGCTGGACTTTGGAGGAGGTAAAGATGTGGACCTCCCGGAACGACCAAGGACTCGCCTGGACGAAGAGAGAGTACGATATCTGTCGCGTGAGGAACGCCAAAAGTATCTGGTCAAGATTGATGATGAGGGTATGTTATGCTGGGCGAAGAACGGCGAACGCATATCCACATCCCCCGAGTGGAAAGATTCTATGGAGGGTATTGTCCCCATCACCGATGATACCACACCGACGTGGCGTAATACAACTGGTCGTCAGCAACTCTCTGAATCATCGAGTGGCTCGGATAGCGATTCGGATGTCAGTGTGGGTAGTAGCGAAGACGCATCTCGATATGTGAATCAAGAACTGCACGACGCAAAAGGCCTCAGCAAACTCAAGCATCTCTCGACCAATACCATCATGAACAACCTTCTTCGGTAAGCGGATTCCTCACGCGCTTCCAATCGATCTTTGGAGGTCTCTGATGTGCTGACAACCGTGTTAGAAAGACCACCAAGAAAAACACATGGATCTTTGTTTGCGATACGCAATTGCGTATCTATATCGGCATCAAACAGTCAGGAGCCTTTCAGCATTCGTCCTTTCTCAAAGGAGCTCGGATCCTATCAGCAGGCTTAATACGCATCAAGCGAGGTCAGCTGAGAAGACTGAGCCCTTTATCTGGACATTATGCGCCGCCAGCCAGCAGCTTCAGGGCCTTCGTGCACAGTCTCAAAGATGAAGGTGCTGATATGTCTCGAGTAAGCATCTCCAGAGCATATGCTGTTCTCGTTGGCTTGGAAGGCTATCTCGGCGCCAAGCGCAGTCTGAAGCAAGGTGAGCAAAAGATCAAAGACGTGATTGACCCCGAAGGAGCCCGGAAACGCGAAGAAGCTGAGAAAGACAAGAGTAAGAGTGCTCAGAAAGAGCGAGAGATACTCGAGGCTCAAGCGAAAAAAGGAAGAAGAGGCAAAGCGACAGAGCAGCATAACTGGCCGATTGAAGAGCAAGCTGCACATTGGCAGTGAAGGGTCCTCTTGATGATTTCGGCGGTCGTCTTTTCGCTAGCACTATACCCTGACGCTCTCCCACGATTAACGATATCAATGCATGTAATGTTTAAAATGGATGACATCAAATCTCGTATTATTAGTTGTAGTATCTATACTGCGAGGACCTGCTCAGTAGTCACTGATCCAGGGGCTTCAGATCGTGAGATGTCTAGAGGCATGCTAGGCTCAGCATCGTCTGCTTGACGTTTAGCAACTGGCGGCGTACTGAGTTCGGCATCGTCTGCTTTGCGCTTCAACGACTGCGACTCCTCTGCCCCCTTTGCTTCTGCCTTTTTCTCCTTCTTTGCCTGGTTTCCTCTCTGCTTTCTCTCCGACCTTGTTTCTTTTCTACCGAAGCTGATTTCCAGTTTCTCATCCACTTCACGAGCTCGGGTCGCGAATTCTTCCCCATAGCCCATGATCTCGACTAGATCGGTGTAACTCTTTGCTTGGTTCATGGGACGGTATTCCTTTGCTTTGCCGGGTATCATTTGGCCTAGCAGATATTTTGTGTTGCCCCATCTGTTTTCGACGTCCATGGCGATTTTGACATATTCCTTGACTACCTGGTGCCAGGGTGCCATGCCACCATCTTTTTCAGCGCGGAAGCATGATGGATTTGTCTCGGCGGCTGTCGCTATCATGGCGCCGTCGACACCGTATTCCTCTGCCAGTTTGAGAGCTTCGTCCCTGCTTGTCACATCGCCGTTCATCAGGCATGCGACACCTGCTTCGTGGCAGATCTCGCCGACCATACGCAGTTGATCGCGAATGGCGCTTTCGCGTGGTCGCATGGGTGTCGTGCGGCAGTGCAGAGTAAGGCCTGTGATTCCTGTAGCGACCAATTTGCGCACCAGTGCCGCCGTGTCTTCCGGGTTGTCCAACATGCGGATCTTCACACTGATGCCGATTTCGAAGGGTTGGCCTACTTCCTTGACCAGTGCTTCGAGGATGGCGACTAGTTTGTCTGGTGTTTTGAGCAGTGCGGCACCCATGCCTCCGAGTGTGCTAAAGGGCTTCGGGCATCCTGCATTCACGTCGATGCCGGCCACATCGCCCGCAATCAGTTTTGCAGCTGCGACAGCTCGTTCCGGATCCGAAGTGCCGATTTGGTGGATTAGTTGGCGACCCTCGAGGGATGGATATAGTCTGTATATGATGCTTTCGCGCTGCGAAGGGTTGAGGTCTGGGTTCTTGGAGCCGTTGGAGGAGAGGCGGGTAAAGTCGACGGTGTTTGTGACAGTGTTGACGCGGCGAGTAGTACCGATGAGTGCTTTGTCGATGGTCTCTGGGCCNNTGTGATTTCTCTAGTCAATACAATCTTCTTGTGCAGACGACTGAAGAAACAGAGACATACCCCATACGAGATCAGCACCGTACTTCAAAGCCATCAGTCGCGAAGGGCATTCGCCGCTGCGGACCATGGGCGCGAGGACCACTTTGCCGCGGTAGTCGACGCCGTTCTTCGGGATGAGGACTCTCTTCGCCATGCTGCCTGTCATGATTTGTGTAAATGTTCGTAACATCCCATGACTAGGAATAGTAAGAAGGGAACCCGCTGGGTAGATTTACGCAAAAAGTCCTCGGGTCGAGGCCCTTAACGCCGAGAAAGTTTGTTTTTCTCTTGGTCGCTCCAGGGACTCCGAGACTCGAGTGGTGGCTGCGTGGATGCTCTTTCTTCTGTTTATCTTTCGCTGGAAATCATATGGGTTCTATCTTCTATATGCGAGGTTTTCTAATCCATCTTCTGCTTTCGTCTATCGATGCCTTCGCTTATCAGTAATGCTACGTCCTCGGCCGTCTTTCCTCTGTTCCTACTTTCAGTCTTCTCTTGGCCTAGGTCTGTGCCGTGAGCAACCAACTCATAAGTCTTAGCAATGCCACTGAAGATTGACTCTTGGTCTTCGAATCCGCCGTCCTCTGCCAGAGTGGCGTTGATCTCTTCCATCTCTCGAACCCAGCGGTAAGCCTTTGGTGGCATCCGAGGCATCGAAGCATTGGCCATATCAAACGTCTTTGGGCTGTACTGTTGTAGATGCTGCTGCAATTCTGGCAAGACACCGAGGCGATGTGCTGTTGTGAACGATTGAATGGCCAGTCCGGTAAATCCCTTTGTCAGAGCTGCGAAACTCATCTTCAGTCCTGATGCAGCGCCTATCTCATCTGAGATGTGTCGAGCCCCGAGTACGTTGGCGAGATGGGAACCACTTGGTTCTGCGTCTGCCAATTTGACCGGGCCAGACATGGGAATGCCAGGTCGTTTCCACGCTTCGAGCTCGGACGAGTCTGCCTGCTCATCTTTCAGGCTGGGTGCACTGCCAATCACAGCTCCGTCGAGGAATCGCACATTGTTTCCAGCAGCTTCGAAGAGGTCCCTCATGCTCCTAATCAACTTTGGCGAGACAGCATTCATGTCGAGATAATATAGTGGCTTGTCTCTTTTGGCAAAGGATGCATCCTTGCTGCCTTCCAGAACACGTTCTGCAGTTGCCATGGCATCTCGCGGAGGTACAATGGAGATGATATAGTCCGAGGTCGCTACCAGTTCCTCATCTGTAGCAACCAAGTCTACTGATGCTGATCTCGCTCGATCATGTGTGTCTTGACTNNGTTGCTTGGTATTAGTCGCTATCATTCATATTCTGGATAGGGAAATGTAGATAGCATGCCTTCGACCAGTGACATTGGTGACTACACGATAACCACTTGCTTTGAGTAGTTTGGCGATTCCCAGTCCCATCTCGCCAATCGAGATGACTCCTATCGTGGCTAGTGGAGCAGTCATCTTGACCATAGGTATGTATCGTTCTCTAGACGGGAAATCTACGACTTCAGATGTGTCAAGGTGCCCGGCGTGCATCCCCAGACACCGAATGGGAGCGGGGTGCTCTTGCCGGACAGACGCAACGTCATGCCCCAATTGGGGTACAGTAGCCGGCAGCGACTTCCATCTCCANTCAAACCAACATACATTTGCTGAAATCACAGACATCAATTTNGCTATGTCCTCTAAGCTCTTAGTATCTCGTGTATCTCGTTTATCTTGTTCTTCTCCTCTTTGCTCTTTTCCCTCCATCAACCGCACAATGGCAACCATCCGCTCCTCTATCAGCCATGAAGAACGCACAGCCCAAGAACCGCGAGAAGCACGTCTAGAACCCGTAACCGTATCCCGCATCGACACCGTCAACAGCACAATTCGTTTAATCCGCCTAAGTGCCCTGAACCCCTCACACACACTAAAGGTACAAGACCAATCCACCACCAAACCTCCCACCAATCCATCAATCTCACACTGAAACAATACAAAACTAACAATCCTCGTCGCAAGTNNAAAGTTCCTCCCAGGCCAATGGCTAGACGTTTTTATCCCTTCTCTGTCCAAAGCAGGTGGCTTCACCATAACCTCCACACCCTCAAACCAAGGAATACCCACCCCAAACCGATCAGCCTACTTTGAACTCGCAATTCAAAAATCCACAAATCCTCCTGCGCAATGGCTCTGGAAACCCGAGGATCAGATTTTGGATCAACAAATCATCGTACGCACGGGAGGAAGTTTTGTTTATCCACCNCCGGGGATTGATGTCACTGGTATAGAGCAAGTGGTTCTAGTGGCAGGAGGTGTGGGGATTAACCCTTTGATTTCCATCTTTGCGCATTTGATGAGTTTGCCGCAGAGACCGAAGAAGGTGAGATTTGTTTATGGTAGCAAAGTCGAGGAAGGACCGATCAAAACTTCTCGTATCCTGTTCTTGACGAGATTGATGGAGTTGATCAAGGAGCAAGGAAATGGTGACGTTCAGCTAGATCTGTTCCTCACGGCAACATCGCAAAAGGAGATTGATGCTGCAACAAACTTGCCTGGAAACGTCAAACTGGGAAGAATCGAAAAGGATGACTTGGAAGCGGCGATTGGAGAGGATCGTAGCATCAGGCAAGTGACGTTGGCTTATATCTGTGGTCCGCCGGCCATGACGGACCAGTTCGTCGAGTTTTTGAGCACAAGAGATGGGATGGACAGACGGAAGGTTCTGTGTGAGAAGTGGTGGTAGTCATGCAGACACATCTCTGTGCGCATGTGTTACCGAGTGCTTGAACACTTTCGTATAGATGGTTCAGATGGCAGTATGCCGGATATTGATGATACGACCCTGGCTTTGGTGTATGCCGGAGGGATCATGGACGTCCATACGCTTCAGCCGAGAGCCTGGACGTGCTGAGCTGGTTCAAGACAACAAGTCAAGCAAAAAGATTGATTGAGAAACTGAACGTTTGCATTACACAAGACTATAACGAAGAAAATGCTTAAATACTAAGGCTACCGACCCAAATCTGCCACAAAACCAACAGCTCAGGGCACGGCTCCAGGCATTGGTGCCAGGTGCTCTGATTGACCCATCACATGGTGATCGAAAACACTTCTCTTCCCCATCAGTTTACGACCATGCTGCCCATTGAGGTAATTCGTGGCGTATGTTCTGCAGGTGAATGATGAACTGACACTCGTAGGGCTGGCATAACTCGTTACGACCTGTGTGACAGTAATGTAGTTGCCACCACCGGCTGTGATCGTAATCACTTGTCCACCACCTCCGCCTGAGGCAGTAGAAACAACGGTCTGACCTGGAGCGGTGGAGACTACAGTACGCTCAGACACCGAAATGGACACTGTGGTCGTGGTGACCGTTCGAGTGCTTGCCGGCTGGTAGACCACACTGACGGCTGTGCTGACTCCGTATGTCGAGAGTATCGTTTGTCCGTTGGAGACGATGGTCGATACAGCGGTCGAGACAGCATAGACTGTGGATCCAGGTCCTGTGCCCGGTCCCGTGCCTGCGCCATTTCCATTTCCAGAGCCACCATCTCCAGAGCCACCATTTCCGGTTCCAGAGCCACCTCCACCAAGGACAGTCGTCACACCACCAGGGGCTGATACAGTGAAAGTGCCGACAACAGAACCAGAACCATAATCGCCATTACCCCCAGTACCTCCGTTACCAGCTGTGCTATTTCCTGGGTCAACCGCTCTCGAAAGGAGGCGAGCAGAGTCAGCATCAGGAGAGGTTACGTTGGTAGAGCCAGTCTTCAACTCGCAATTGCCTGCGGCAAGTCCTCTATAGAACGAAACACCCAAGCAGCCGCTGGGAGAATTGAAGTTCTGGATGTTGTACATGTCGCAAGCATCGATGCAAGAGGTAAGCGAGCTCACATTCGAGGTCGAAATTGTCTCGTCAGTGATGAGTCTTCCGCAACCAATCTCATAGACTTGGCCCAGACTGTCGGTAAAAATGTTTCCATTTGAGCCAGGACACACTGGTACTGCCGAGGCTCCGTTGCTCGGAGCAGAGCCAGTGACGATGACTGTCGAGGTAGGAGAACCTCCGGAACCACCATTGCCAATAGATCCCATACCTCCGCTGATGGTTTGAGGAGCCATGCTGAAACTGCTGAAGTTGGAACCAAACAGTGTACCGCCCCAGCCAAAGCCTTCTTGTGGACACATGCCGGGGGTAGGGCAAGCAGTGACCGTTTCCGTGGTGAACACGGTTGTTGTTCCCACAGAACCAGATGCCGGAGTAGAGCATGCGCCACCAGTAGCAGAAGCTACCGGAGGAGACTCGTATGTGCCGCCTCCAGTCACTATGATTGGGGTCAAGAAGCAAGTAAAGCACAAAGAACCCGAGCCAGTACTCTCGCTACCAGGAGCGCCGCTAGGAGGCAATCCTGTTGTGACGAATGTGCTAACGACAGTGACCGTTGCACTTGGAGGATAAGCTGGATGGTAGTCAGTAGGAGATGAAAATCAGATGGACGCAAGACTTACATGTGGTAATGGTGATCGTCGCACTGCTGCTGATACTGGCGCTTGAAAGACTGGCTCCTGGAGTCGAAGTGGAGCTTACCAAACTCGATGACGATGAAAGGCCAGGATCTGTTGCGCCTGCACGTGCAGCGATCATGAAGTTTGCGCCGGGGACTTGAGTTCCAGTAAATGTAGACTTCATCTGACAGGAAGACGTTCCCGTATCGTAGACAACACCGATACATCCTGACGTGACATCACAGCTAGGCAAACAGTCCAGAATGGAAGCAGCACGGTAGGGACTTGAAATATCGCCTCCCTGGACGTTCATGTTACAAGCAACGGTGTAGTTGGCTCCGTTTGAATCTGTGTAGGTTTTCCCAGCAGCTCCAGGACACATCGGAACGGCAGGAGACGGAGATGCAGCGGACGATGAAGGAGAGGAAGTAGTTGAGCTGCTTGATAGAGAGACGGAGCTGGAGCTTGATGTTGGCAGTGTAGATGCTGTCGGTGTCGATGTCGCAGCGTCTGATGTTGTGGGCGTGATTGGTACGGGAGGTAAGAGCGTAGCAGCGACATTGTCAGGATCAGGAATGGTACCCGTGATCTCACTGAACAGCGTACATTCATCGCCTTTGTAGTTGACGCCGACACAGCCAGAAGTGCCATCACAGAGATTGAGACAATCAGTGTAGGTAGGCTCGGTCACACGTTTCATGATGCGTAACTTGCTCCTGTTCATCTCTGTTCCGGTGTATGCCTTGCCGCAGTTGACGTCGAAGTTTGCGCCATGAGCATTCGAGCAGGTCGTTGGTGTGTTAGTGTCACAGATATTGTCTTTTGGACGAAGGGCATGGAGGAGCGACATAATAGACGATGGTTTGAGGGCTTGTGGATGAAGTTGTCAATGGCGATGTCGACGTTGCCGATGAGGAGAGTGAGGAGGTCTGAGATGTTGACAACGAATATAGTGATGAGGATGACGATGCAGAAGAAGCAGTCATTGATGTGGCAGGGGCACTCGAACCAAGAGTGGAGCTCTGAACCGAGGATGCTAAGACGGACGACGTGGAGGCGGACAGACTAGGAAGGACACTAGTGCTGACCGTTATCGAACTCGTGGAAGCAACGGACGAGACGTTCGAAGTCAAGTTTTGACCTGACGAGAGGAAAGCAACAACAAAGTTGGAAGGAGCCGACAAGACGTTGCCGAACTGGTTCTTGAAGTGGCAGGTGCCTGCCGATGCACCCTCGAAGGTGAACCCAACACAATCTGGTGTGACATCGCAGATGGTGAAGCAGGCCGTGAAGCGACCACTTCCAATCGTGGTGTCGTTGAAGGTAGAGGCATCTGTGTCTGAAGAGCAATAGACATTGTAGTCGACCACATTCTCATCAACGTACACGTTATTGTTAGCCTCCGGGCAAGTCGTTGCCTGAGCGGTTGGTCGGAGAGTAGCAGTCTTCGGAGGGGTAGAGGACAGAGAGGTTGTTGATGAAGCCGCTGCTGACACCGTGGAAGAGGCTTTGGAGCTGATGGAGGCCAGAACAGCAACAAATGTGTGGCCATCATATACCAAACTGCCTTGACCGGTCTTCAGGATGCAAGTTCCAGCTCCATTGCCACCAACGTGTGTAACTCCACCACATCCAGCTGTACTGTCGCAAAGCTCGATGCAAGCTTCGAAACTACTGACTGATTGACCATTACCATTCAGATTCTGACCAGTGAGATCGTATCCACAATTTATGGTGTAGTTCTGTCCGTTATAGTCTGTATAGGTCTTGCCATCGTATGGGAAACATATGAGCGGCGTGGCCAGCGCGGTCGCTGTAGATGAGACAGTAGAAGACACGGAAGATAGTGGCCCAGTGTATGGCACTGATGAAGGCAAAGATGACGCCGACTGACCCATACCAGGGTTGATGATACTACCGCTGATACTGACGGGTGATGATGAAGTCAATGGTGCAGTGCTGGTCGGAACAGAGGATGGATCCACATTGACTGGGAGTTGATAGACTTTGATCGAGTTGATTTCCCAGTACGCCTGTGTGAAGTTTTGTGGGTTGTTGCCCACAAAGTCGACACATGAGTCGTAGCCATTCATGTCGGCTGTCAGCGGACAGTTTGCGAAGTTGGAGTAGGCAAATCCAGCCCATGCACCACAGAAGTCGGTGTTGATAATGATACTGTGGTTAGCGAAATGACTGTCAATGTCACAGGAGCCTTGGAAGTTTGCCATGGGTAGTCCAAACTCGGAAACATCAGGAGAGCCACCAGTGATACTTGCAGGGATGCCGTTACGAGAGAAGAACCAGACACGGACATAAGCCGATGTCCATTCAGTGATGTAAACACCACCATCGTTGTCGCTCAATCCTTGGCCATAGTTGTTGGGGGTTGCAGTATTGTTTGACATGCTTCCACATCCAGAGTTGCCGTTCGCATTACTATCGCAGTTGGCATTTGTGAAGAGGCCAGTTTGTTCAGAACCAGCAACAGTGCAATTCGGGCTTGAGTGCATGGAGACGGTGTTCGAGTCGCTAGTGTGTACACCTTCGATGATATCTAAACTTGTTTAGTGTTCACGTATAACACCAATCTAGCTTTACCTACCTATCTCGCCGTTTCCTGGCCAATCTGGTCCGAGGAGCCAGAAAGCTGGCCATGTTCCACAACCATACGGCATGTGACTCAGGTCCAAGACGAAGAGACCATGGGTGTATGTGTTATCACTGATGATCCTAACAGCTGGTCTTCCTGGTCCACCATTCGGCCATTTGTTCGTTGTATCGACACTGATCGTGACGCTGTCATTGAGGGTTGTCGCGTAGCCATTCGTATTGGCGACAGATTCGTTTACATATCTGAGTTCGTCAGCTAGACTCCGTACACGCAAGATGAATCAGACTCACTGAACATGGCCATATGTCGGATCGTATGACTGTAAGATGTTAGTGCCATGTCTCGTCACTGCCTGTCGTAAGACCAACATACATTGTAAAAGTTGAATTTACTGAAGAACACACTGGGCTGATAATCATCGACCAATTGATATGCTCCTGATCCAGGTATACCACCACCTTTGAAAAGGCTTGCACCGGGGATACTCTGAGATACAGTAGGTAAAACAAGAGAAAGAAAAGGCAGAACGCCCATGCCGAATTGTGATGCCATGGTCGGCATTTTCGCCTTGTGTCTTCACGTAGTAGTGGACAATAGAGAGAAAAGCAAGACTTGCCTTGCTACATCAGAGAGTCTACACATGCCCAGGACTGACATGTTGTTGTCACGACTGGGTAACATTCCTTCTACGGGGATGGTCGATTACATTCCTCAGTCCGCACATAGGGCGACGTCCAGATGTTAGCAGATTGCGACAGCATTCTTGAATGCTTGGTCAACACCGAGAGTGAATCAGGCAGTGTAGATTGGTTTGTGAATGACTGATAAACTCACGCGACGAAGTTCACGCGATGGGGTTTGAGGTGCAGCGCCGATTTCGGCGTTCACCAAATTGTACGAATATGAATATGATCAACGTATGATAATCCATTTTCTACCACATACAAATAAAGCAAGATTGCTGCCGGAAAGGGAAGCTACAAATGACGAACAGACTATCGAACAAATCTCCCTCCAGTACATTGCAATCAGGGATACTCGAATATCGCCACAGTGTCCGCAAAGCCATTGCCGTTGGCGATCGCAGGCACGAGATCTACCTCATCAACTGTGACCAGGTTCGCAGAACCCACCGTATTGACGGCATACATATAGATGCCTTGGCTCTGCTCGACGCTCACCATCTTCTGCTGACAATTGGTTGTCGCCAAGCATCCAGAGTCATAGTTGTTGAAGAAGGAGTACATTCCAGCGCCATAGATAAAGATGTATGTGCTGTTGAGGATACGACAGCCCCAGGTCTTGGGACAGTTGGAAGTGAAGCAGTCAGAGAAGGTTGGGTCGTTCCAGTTAGACATTGGTGGATATGGCGCAATGGCGTTAGGGTTATTTTGCATGTANNACTACAAATCTGTTAGTATAGACAGACACATAGAGGACAACTAAACTTACGCAGTCTCCGTTTGGAGAGCACTGATGTAGATCTCTTTCGCACCAGAAATTTGATAGTTGTAAAGCATGCTATGCTCGAACGATGTGCCCAACATCCATACAGGACCCTGACTTTCGACCAAGACTCCACGGCCAGTGTAGATGTTAATCTGATTATGATCTAGAAATTCGATCAGCACATCTCAGAATGGAAAGTATGACACTTTATCTTACCAAGNCAGATCCATTTCATGATCACTAACCCAGCCCCAGTTGTTGCTCATGTACATGGATGCTGACCTTGTGATATGCAGGAGCAGGAAGGCACCGTAACATTCAGGATTGGGTGTGGTCGGTGTATTTGGCGTCTTGGCACAGTTATATGATTGCAATTGAGTGCCATTGGTACCTCCGATACGCCAATGGACATCCCACATGCNCTGAGCCGATTAGGTTAGTGACAGCTGGAGGCTGAATGACAAGCTAGACTTACCAGCAGAACCTTGTGACGATTGTGCGAGATTCCATTCCATCATGATTGCACCAGGAGCGGCACCCAAGGTTTGGAATATGATCTCCACAAGTTCAATATCACCAACTTGACCGGGCTCACCAACACGGAACGCTGCTTGGGGGTTGTTTCTATCGCTGAACCTGGGCGCGGTGCCATCCACCATGAAATAAGGCCATAGCTCGCCTTGAACCCTGATCGGGATGGGGAAGTTGATAGTATCTCTAATGACATAGGCGCCGTAGTCGATGTAGGCGATTTGATCGGGCGTGATAGAATCCAGGAAGCTTTGCACACATGCAGTGTCATAAGTGACACCATCGCCGGCACATCCGTAAGTTTTGATCGATATGAAGCTCTCAACCGGAACACCTTCATATTGAGGTCTTGAACGTGTGAAGATTGATCCATCAGCGTTCAAGAGAGATGGAGACTTGGGTGCAGGGTCGACAGTCTGTTGCACACGAGCGTAGTTGGCTGCAGGCCCATAACAAGTCATGTTGTTCTCTTCGTAGCTAGATTCATACGCGGTGTAGACTCTGCCTTGAGCCCAGGAGGCAACTCTTTGATTTCCTTCGAGGAGAATGTTATTGCTAGGAGAGTGCTGGACTGCAATGGGAGTGTCGACAAAGTTTACGTTGTCCAAGATGAAAGTGCCGGCGGATGCGGGTGTTGAGTTGGTGGAGAAGGTCGTGGAGACGCCAATCTGAACGTTGTTCATGGTCGCATCCTGCAGAGTAATAGACCCAGTGGTAGGAACATCTCCACCTTGCGTCATATTGATACCAACTCGAGCGTTGTTGATGACAACATCCTTGTAGGAGAACAGCCAGTTCCAATTCTGGTATATGGCAGTTTGACAGTTGTTGAAGGTCAGGTTTCGACAAGTGAATTGCTGGTTGCCAGAGAAGAAGCCGACAGATCCACCATTGAAGATAAGGTCTTCTAGGTACAAAGCCGATCCGTTGTCCATGAAGATTCCNNCTGCAGATTGTCAATAATACACACGCAAACTGAAGTTCTGCAGACCGACCATTTGCTCGTTGTCATCACCACCTTCAGTCATCTCAAAAACAATGTTCTGCAACGATGTACCTTGAGCAACCTGCCAATGCAAGCAATGAGCCACACCAGGGGGGATCTGGCGAATATCCAGGACGAAATTGCGAACTTGGCGCCACATGTTGTTCTNGTAGCACAATTTATCAGCATTGTACAGTAGACAGATAGGAGGTGGAAGTACTTGGTTAGCCCACCAACTGAATCCGAAAGCCAAATAAGGATCTGAATCGAGTAAAGCGATACCATAGAAGTTTGGAAGACCCATAATGATAGGAAGATTGTTGGCGTCTCCGATAAACTGGGTGTAGTAGAGCATAACGAGTGGTCGACTGACAGCGTATGTGCCTGGAGGGAAGTACACAATGGCTGGAGCGGTGGTCTGCGAATCACAAGGGTAGGCACATCTGTTGCCATCGTAGGTAGCGTTGTTGATAGCATCGGTGTCATCAGTGATGCCATCGCNCTGTGGTCTGTTAGATGCATGTTTATCGCTATGAATGTTTTCAAACTGACCTTTAGCACCATAGTCCATGACATTTCTCCAGACGACATATGAAGAGTTTGTGCCATATACAACTTTGCCTTGCCTGGTGATTTCGGACATCCAGTAGGGAGCTCCTGAGCCATAACGTTTTACATGATTTGCAGTATGAAGTGGAGCATCGTTGTCTGATTGGGCTTGAACGAACGTCGAAGAGAACGAACACAACAAGAGAGTGACACAAGCCAAAAGAAGGGATAATCGCAATCGCGCCATGATCGCTGTTGACGATAGAGATAACTTGTCTCTCGAAAGCAAAAGAACAGAACAGAGCTGGGCATATTCCAGATGGCAGTGTAAGTGGGTTGAGCAGGTGATGTGTGTTTACGACGCCGGTGCATGCAGAGGAATGAAGATTCCTGGCCCGAGTAATCCTTCACGCAAGGAAGCAGCAAGGCAGTGTGCCCAGCCAAACGAATTCCTCGCAAGCTTGAAGAAGATTGGAGATCCATGGCTAGTTCCTGGACAGACCGAGTCTCTGTTCTTTGGTCCTTGTATCTTTTCGTGGGCCTTTGGAAGGGTCGAAGTGCGGGTTGCCAAAAGCATTGAGGTCAGCACGCTGCTGCTGGTTCTTTTCCTGATCCTTTTTAAGTTTATTGGCATCGTAAGCAGCAATGTCGTCCTGGACCAGAGTGATTTTGGTGGGTTGTCTACGGAGCATGATGGCGGTGTTGATGTAGTTGTTGTCTTGCTTTTCAAGGAAACAAGGAGATAAGATCCGAGATTTTTCGAGACTGAGATCGAACAACTCTCGATGTTACAATCGGAAGATTCAACTTGACTATCAGCAGTGGCTAATGAGAGATTAATAATGATTTGACAATAATTGAGCAGAAGGCAGAGCGGTGTTGATGTTTCGGAGGTCTCGATGGAACATGGAACTCCTCCGCATGCCAAGATTTGGAACAATGGCGCATGCAGACAGCGACATGGCCAGCCATTGGATTTCTGTATCCGCCCATTCACACCCCACCACAATGTTCAAGAGACAACCGCTGACGGCCGTGTCATCGGCAAGGCCACGATGCCCCGTCAGTCTGCGCGTGCAGTCAGCCCGCTACCGTAGCGACCTCAGATGGGCCGACCGCCAAAGAGGCCAGGAAAAAGGCTCCAACACCATGCGTACGCTTTTACTGCCCATATCGGCCACTGCAAAGCAATGATTGACCATGTATTACAACNNAGCGACAAACCCGGCTCCCGAACACACACCCACACCGCACAATCAACCTGCCACCGGCCGCTCACGGCAACAACGCGCCGCCCAGGTCTCTGAGGAAGTCCGCATGCTGAACCGCGGCAGCACCGCCGCTACCGTGTCTGGCGGCAACAACAGTGTCTACCCCACCACACGCTCCAAGGACGTGGACGCAGAGGCCGTGGGCGGAAGCGGCCCCATGGGAGCAAACGACTCTACAACCCGCGAGAGCGCCTTCGCACAAAGCCCCGGCCGCCCTGTCCGCGCCGGCCGCGCCGCCAACGAATCGCGATCCGAACACACAGCCTCAGTCGCTGTGCAAGACCCCAACGAAGGCGGCGAAGCCGTGGTCAGAGACACCAAGCGCGGACCCAGAGGAAAGCAAGCGGCAGCCAACGACGAAGAAGCACAAGACGAAGACATGCAAGTCGACGGCAGCGACGAACTCGGTCCCGACCCCATGGGCGAGTCCACCGCAAACGAACTCACCATCCTCGAGCAGTTCGACAAGCAAGAAGTCACCGCCGTGCCCTTTGAACCCGAGACCGTGTCCCGCGACGAGTACCTCAAGCTCGGCCAAGGCGGTGCCACAATCGCCGCCGGCAACTTTGCCGGTGTCATCGAAGACCGCATCAAGATCGTCGCCGAAGCCCAACAGGACGACTTCCGTTACGCCCCCGACATCGCCAAGCGCATGATCAAGGGCAACCTCGTCTCCTTCAAGGACGAGCAGGAAAAAGCAGCCGTGCTCGCAACAGTAAAGAAGGAAGACTTCAACTTTTCCGCCCTCAACGCCAACAGTCAGTCCGTCATATTTGACAAGTTCGTCCGCGGCGCATACCCAGACCCCAAGGCCGCACCGCACAAGAACAAGGTCTTGAACGAGATCGCCCGCACCATCTCCCGCAACGGCACATATCTCAACAAAGACTCGACCAAGCTGCTCAGAAAGATCGGTAGCCTGTTGCCTTCAGAGGCCGCTGCACGCAAGCCCGCCGCTGCCCCTAAGAAGTAAAAACATCCGCTGCCTTGTGCTTGTATAATAGGAAATGTGAAAATATCTTTCTTTGTAAACAATTTTTAACGAAACAAACTACATATTTGAACTGCTGCTTTGCGTCTTTCTGAAACATTTACCAGTCCTCCTCGTTTTGTCTCATTGCCTTTGATCGTGCTCGCAGCGCTTCTGCCAGCCCTCCCGCCAAACCTCCTGTTGGTGGTGTCGATGTACCGCTATCTGTACCACTACCGCTGCCTCCCTGGCGCAGGGGGGCGCGGGTTTACGTCCCGCCGGTCGCTTTGTTGGTGGTGGCGGCGGCATCTTCTTACCAGCTACAGCACCATTTGCCTTGGGCGGTGCAGGAGGCATTGAGCGCTGCTGCACTGGTGGGGGAGGTGGAGGTGCTGGTTTAGCCACCACCTCCTCCAAGTATGCCGATGGCGCCCATCCTGACGCCGAGCCATCCATTCGTTTCGCAAGCCACCATCNCTGTGATTCGTTAGTATTGTTTTCTGTAACCTCAAAGCGACAAAACTCACCGTTGTTTTCCTTTTGGGTTACCAGAATAATTTCGTCCTTGGTGAGACTTAGCTCTCCGCTCGTCTGTCCAGCAAAGTCGTACATGGCCTTGAACTGTGGTTCTTTTGGCGCAGCAGCAGGAGGTGGTGGTGGTGGTGGAGGCAAGTGAGTGCGTGCCGACCCTGCTGATGGTGTGCGCGCATGTCCACTACCGTTGAGTGCTGCGACAGGCGCGGGTACTGGCTTCTGACCCATACCCATGGCGGCTTGTACAGCAGCGGCGGCAGCCTCAGGGGTTGAAACTAGCCCAGGTAGACCTGCTGGGTTTCCTTGGGTCCTAGTGGGCAGACCTGCTGACGGTGCTTGGTTTGCACTGGGCATAACTGCTGGCAAT
Organism: Aureobasidium uvarum; assembly: GCA_903853725.1. Lineage (NCBI taxonomy): Eukaryota > Fungi > Ascomycota > Dothideomycetes > Dothideales > Saccotheciaceae > Aureobasidium > Aureobasidium uvarum. The sequence continues at coordinate 2,335,311 of CAINUL010000015.1, forward strand.
CCTTGGTTTCCGCTTGGTAGAGGGCGAGCTTGCGGCACAGGTCGAGACTGAGGCGCTGGACGGGCAGCAAGCTTTGAGGGCTGGCCGCCAGGACCTCCAGGTCTGAGGAGCTTACCGCTGGTGATTGGCTTGCCAGGTATCGACTTGGCCTTGGGCGTAGGCCTCGACACAGAGTTAGGAGGCTCACCTGGTCCAGTGTGCACAGTACCACTCTTGTACAGATCGTCGCGGGCAACAGTCTGGTCCTTGACAACCTTGACAGTTGCGAGCTTGCCAGGCTTCTTGTTGTAGCTGATCTCTTGAGCAATGCGAATGTCGACTGTACCACGCGAAGCCTGCTTCAACATTGTGAAGAACTCAGTCTTGAAGATGCAGTTCACCAACGGGTCAGGCTCTTGAGCAGAGCCAGCACCAATCGCAAACCAATCATCCTTCAGCGTAGAGGCGCTGACAAACTTGATAGCGCCAATAGCAATTGTGCGTTCAGCCATAATCTGTAATTGCTTGTTGAGGATAGCTTGCTTGACCAGGTAAACACTCTTGTTGGTCAAGATGAGGAAACGCGGTTCTGGCTTGCTAGAACGTCCAAGCTTGGAGACGAGGAGTTCGCAGCGGCACGAGAATAGCACTTGATCAGAGCTGGGCAGATTGATCGACTTTCTGATCATCTCGCCAGATCCACCACTGTTTCCGATGCCAAGATAGTCTCCCATGAATCTTCTGTAACCGATCAGAGAGTAGCGTCTACGCTCCTTGCGGCCTCCAAGTACTTGGTGACCCTGGTCGCGAAGTTGAATAAACTCCATACCACCGGTCTTGCGTCTCCAGAAGCGTTGAATGCGTGTTGCGCACTCTATCCTGTAGCGAAGATAGTTGCGCCAAGCTCTCTGAATCCTAATGGCCATGTTGTGCCAGTATCTGTCACGCATAGTCTCAAGTGCGAAGAGAGTTTCTGGAGTCTTGATAAAAGCCTTCGTGACACCCATTTGATACTCCTCAATAGGAATACTGCTGTCCTTGAGAATTTGCTTGACACCAGACTTGGCGTCGCCGGTCCAGGTGTAGTCTCCAGCATAACTTGTCTTCGGCGAAAGAAGGTAGAAACGCTCCACGAACTTGTCGAATGTCTGTCTGTACGCAAAGCCAGCACGACGAATGCGTACGTTTTCCTGAAGACCAAGGTATTTGATCTGATGCATGACGTTTCCGACATTGTACTCGGTAGGTGACTTGTTCTCGTTCGGCTTGATCGTGCGAATGTAAGAGGGCGATGCTTTCATCAACGTAGAAACCAGGTCATTGGCGGAGGCCTTGATCCTGTCACCAGCAGTGGGTGGTCGGCGCTTGTTGTCTTGGTCGACCTGCTCAGGGAAGAGAGTATGGACAAAGTTGTTCGAGCTCTGTCCGCAGAGATTAAGAATATCCTTCAACAACTGATCCTTGTTCTTGTCTGTCATGCCCTCAACAGCATAGGCAACATCACCAGCATAATGCTTGATGACAAATTGACCTTGTCTTGGCTGGAAATTCGGGTTCGAGGACAAAGCATTCAGTCTCTGCACAAAAGTACCATCTGCCGCTGCGGGATCAGCATGGGCGGTCGCACAAGCGTCGTTCAATGCTGCAAAAACGCCAGNGGGTCTCTTTTCCTCGATCAGCTCACACACAACCTTGTTGTCGAAGTATTTGATCGGGGTCCAGGTAATTTGTTCCCTCTCATACTCTTCTTGCTCGGCCTTGAGAGTCAACTGAATAAAAATTTGCTGCAGCTTCTCGTTGACGTAGTTGATACAGAGCTGCTCGAAACTGTTGCGCTCGAAAATCTCGAATCCGTAGATGTCCAGAATACCGACCGACTGAGCAACTGTACCCTTAGCCCGGAGCGATACATTGACTCTTTGGACAATCCAGTCGAAAAGATTGTAGTAAATGGCCTTAGCCAAAGCATCTCTGACAGAGGTTGCTTGCGCCGGGTTGAGTGGCACGTCGTAAACCGATCCTCTTCGGCCACCACGGCTAGTCTCCATGACTCTGATAGTCAAGGCCTTGTTGACGTGAGCCGAGTCGACTTCTAGAAGGTAGGCGACAAAGTCAACCACAGACTGGTCTGCAATTGCGGCATTTCCTTGGTCGTCCTCGCCAAATGTACAGTTTCCGAGCCAAAGAACTGCGGCAAGCATACGGAAGATATCATCCTGTTCAGCTTGCGACAATCCAATGACCTTCATAGCGTTTAATGTATCCTGGAACTCGGCGTGATCGTCAATCCCTTGTACGTCGTAGCACTTCGATGCGCTAGTATAGACATAGGACTGAGGCTGCTGAATGCCGAAGGTCTGTCTGTAGTTCTCCGAGCATGCCTTTGTAAACTGGTAGAAAATGTGGAAGTTTCTCTCGTTCATGATTTGCCCCACAACTCTTGACTTCTCCAGCAGGTAATTGGTGATGTTGGCACCAACGGGCTCACCCTGAGCGTTGAACTGGATTTCGAGGTACTTTCCGAATCGCGAGGAGTTGTTGTTGCGCAGCGTTTTGGCGTTTCCGAAAGATTCGAGCAGTGGGTTCGTGGCCAGTACCATGTCCTTCACCTCTTGAATGGACGAGTTGCTGCCGCCAGACACATTGGCGATGTACTGCATGATACGCTTGGCCGCCTCGGTCTTTCCGGCTCCTGACTCTCCTGAGATGATGATACATTGATTCTCCTTGTAGGCGTTCATGTTGTAGTAGGAGGATTCGGCGATGGCGAAGACGTGAGGAGGGACNNCTGCTGAGAGTCAGCGCTGGACGCATACCATGGCTGAGAGACATACTTCTAAACGATTCTTTCCCTTGTAGCTGTCAAGCACCTTGTCGGTATAGATGCCCACNNTAGAGCGAACAAGTCAGCACTTTGAAGCCTCGTATGGCAGGAGTCATGACTTACAGTCTCTAAACGGATTCACCGATACCAGCACATGGCCAATATACGNTCTGCGCAAGACTACAGTCAGCATCCACCCATCTGGACACGTGCGAGTAGACAGCGCGCATACATAAATCTCGCCATTCTCGAATCGCTTCTTCAAGTTGTCGTTGATGGCCTCGTTGGAGATCTTGCTGATCAGGGTGAGATCCGAGACTCCGACTTCCTTCTTCTTGGTCGACTCGAAGGCCGCCTTCCTGACCTGGGGCTTTCCGCCCGTGGCTCCGGGTTGCGCGGCGGCGGCATCCTTCTTTCTTCCGGCTCGTTTGGTGACGGCCTGTGGGTGGAGAGTCAGTCAATTGACACGAAGTGATGGTGCTGGCAGACCAGGCTCACCATGGTGGGCCCGATCTAATGGCGGGGGCAGTCGGGGGTTGTGTAGATGTAGCGCAGAGCTCCGGCTATGTTGGACTGTCAGAGTATCCAAGCAAAGAATATCAGAAGAGTAGACACAAGAAAGTGTACAGGTCTTCGAGAATTGGTTGTAATCTGGCTAAGATTGAAGGCATCCGGAAGCCCAAAGTTGCTCCACGGTCACAGCACCAGCCACGATGTCATAGCGCCGCCGCGGTCGCATCCACCGAAGTGGTGCTCCGGCAGATAGCGGATAGTCCATGTTCTTATGCAGGGTCCGATTGGTGACCGATGAATCTAAGGACGTTCGAATAAGATATCTTTGGCGCCGCTTATCCGCTCCTCAACCGCCTCCACGTTGTACGCGCAATGTCCTGTTGCTAAGCCATCCATACACCATATACTTTTCACAAGATCTTGCCATTTTTAGGCACCTATATTCCGAAAGATTCGCAATCAAAGTCTTGGAAATAGTCATTCGCCTCTTATACATTCATTGCTAGACGAAAATTCATGGCAGCGATCATAGGTATCCAAACGAGAAACCGAAACACAAAAAACTGTCCCATGCTAAAACCCAGCCCACCCAAAACGCCTCGCTATCCTGCACCTAAAGAATCGGAAAGACAAAACACAAAAGGTCGTGACCGTTATGACCTGACCTCGTCGCCTCCAAGTCTGCCCACCGTCACCCAGTCAATCTTGCGCGCGTGCTCGTTGACCCAAGAACCCTGCCACTGCAGACGTTCTTCTCCGACACCCGTGCAACCAAGGCCACCTCCTTGAATCCACTGGTCTAGTACTTGAAGCAGTAAGCACATCTTGTCTTCGACCATGTTAGCTTGGACCATCTCGGCGAATAGCTTCTGCCCGCGTCCTCCGGGCTGTGATCCATACAGCAGTGCATGGATTGAATGTACCAACGTTTGCCGGTCTCTGAGAAGCTTGGTCGGCAAATCATGCTTTTCGTTGATCGCATGCACTCCTTCCACAGGCACGAGTGTTGCAGAAGTGTGCAGACCATCAGAGGAGAGCACGAACTTTGTATGATCAGGGAAATGAAGCTGTTCTTGTGTAAGTATCTCGTCCCTGTAGCAGCAACATCGCCGATTGAACATACCTGTACGCAACCATCTGAAAATCCCCAGATACCTACATTGCCCGATCTCTGGTAAAATCGAACAAACAGCAAGTCTGAGTCCGCGTCCATTTCATCATCCGCGCAGTCTGCCGTCTCGGTCGCATTGAGCGTTTGGCTCATGTATCTGCCAAACTTCACCCATAGAACGCGGAGCATTCGTAGTCTTTCTCTCGTCTTCTCATCCCTGCTTGCGAGATCAAGCTTTTCAAGTCCAGCAGCTCCGTGGTCTTCGAAAATCCTGAATGGAACGCGTTCCAGATGCTCGAATCGTTTTCCTATACGTGCAAGCCAGCGTTCTCCGTTCTTGACTGCCACATGCGTTACGGGTGTTCCGGTCGCAGCAGAACCGTTGATGACACATCCCACTGTGCCGTCATCTAGGACGTATCCTACTCCGTGTTTCTTGCTGTAATCCACCCATCGACTCACGAAAGGAAGCGGTTTTGACGGTTGTTGCGGGATTCGTCGGGAGGGCGCCAAATGCTTTCTTTCCAGAGCTGACGCCAGATTATCACGGAATGCATTGAGACGCTCCAATACTGCTGTCGGGTCGGATCCTGGGAAGGTTGAAGTTGTGTCCAGGATCTTCCTCCTTGGGACTGGAAGTTTGGCAGTCATGGCCGGGGGTGGTGGCAGAGCCGGTCTCCCAAGATTCTCCTGCTCATCGAATATTTCGACCACGTCTTGACTCGGCTGTTTCGATCTTGACCGCGAGCTTCTGGTGGCTAACGTTCTCGATGGCGCAATCTCCAAATCATCGCGGATGGCATCTGCTAGAGCAGGAATCTCTCGATCGGTAACATTTCTTCGCGGACGTCGTGCTAGACTGGCGTCTACACTTCGCTTGGAGACTGGGATGATCTCACCACTCTGAGGTTGCGAAGATGACGGTAGGAAGTTTGTACCACTGAAGGCAGTTTGACTCAAAGTGTTAGTTTGGTTGAGAGTGTTCAGGCGAGAGGACTGGCGGGTCGACTCGGGAGCACTTTCTTCCTTCTCATCTGGAACTGCGCGCGTCCGTCGGATCGGGCCTGCTCGTCTGACGCGTGCAGGAGGAGGCATCAGCTCGGCATCCTTCTTCTTTTTGTTCTCGTCGGCGCTCTCGTCCTTGGATCCTGGTCGAATCTCATTATGGGCTATCTCCTTGAGCTGTCTCGTATCGGGCTCGCGCTCCTCTGCGATTTCTGTCAATGCATTCCTGGGCTGGAAGGCGTCGATGCTATTGCAGTTTGGCGACGTATAAACTGTGTCTGATGGGATTGGAATTACGGGTTGTCGGCCTGCGGCAACCTCTCTCTCGATGTCTCTCACAATGCTGCGTATCTTCTTGCCTGCATTGAGCTGGAAGCACTTGCCTGGAGCGTACTCGCCAACTCCAGATTCCTTGCAGACATGCCACCAGGATTCGCTATAGCCTCTTTGAAGCACCTCGGGGGTTGGCGGTTGAACATTGGGCCATGTGGGAACCTTGCTGACCTGAGCACGACTCATCTGCCTAGGAACAAAGGCGATTTTGAAGAAGGGATGCGAAACAATCTGATCCGGACAGGGGCGCAATTCCTCGGTAACCAGCAGAGACGAGACCAAATCGCGCAGGTCTGCAGAAATTTCGTTTGTGATTGATGATAACTCGGGCCATGAATAGTCGCCTGCTTTTAGTTTCTTGTAGATTTCTTCCTTGGATGATGCGTGGAATGGGGCCCTTCCGACAGCAAGAGTGTATCTATTCAGGTTAGCGACAGGACGCGAAACAGGCCGAATGAGCTTACGCGATGATGCCAATAGCCCACAGATCAACCTTCTCGCTATGACCTTTGCCCTTTTCCAGGATCTCGGGAGCCAGGTAGTTGGGAGTGCCGCACATGGTGGTTCGTCGCTTGGCGTCCATGTCCTTTCCACTAACGAGCAGGGCGGCGAGGCCAAAGTCGCCGACTTTGATATTCATCTTCTCGTCGAGAAAAAGGTTTCCAGTCTTGAGGTCACGATGGACGATGTTGCGCGCATGCAGATATTTGACGGCACCAGAGACTTGGATGATGAAGCGACGGATCTCGGGCATAGTGATGTTTTTGCGACGCTTCAGCATGTCGGCAAGCGAGCCGCTGGAGCAAAGTTCTAGGACGACGTAGGTGCTCTCGCCAAAAGAGAAGGCGCGGTGGAAGCCTACAATGTTAGGGTGGGACAGCTTGGAATGGATTTGCAATTCGGTAATGAACTGGAGGGAAAAGGCAGGTCAGAACAGGTCGAGACAGCATGCGATGGAATAGTGAAAAGAGCGCACCTTCTGTGCTAGCTTCGCGGGCTCCATCCTGGACTTGACAATCTTGAGAGCCACCAGATGGCCGGTGGGCTGGTCGCGCTCGAGACGTTCGGCCTTGAAGCAAATGGCGAAGCCGCCCTTGCCCAGTTGGTTGGAGGTAGCATAGTTGATGCCATGCGGTTCCGAGACGATAGACGGCGGAGGCTCCGCGTGGACAGACATGGCTAGTATCTGCTGCGAGTAGGATGCTGGTGGATGGCTGGTCGTGACTTGGGGCAGAGAAGCTTGCTGAGTGCCAGCGCCATGTTATTTTGTTTACCCACGCGAACCCGCACAGCAACGGGGCCGGTCCAAGCGCCGCCGACGCTCCGAGTGCCGACCTCGACCGCTGAACCCTGCCCAGGCCTGCGTCATGCCCTGAACGCTGTTGTTGACTTGTGCGACTTTTGTTTCTGCTCTTCGGATCTTTGCTGCTGGAAATGTCGTTGACCTTCAAGCTTGCCTCTCTGGTCATTCGTACTGTTGCAAAGCCCATAGGCGTATGAACCATCTAATCTTTCTCAATGCATGCACAATCTGACTTTCAGGCANNGAATCGCATCAAGCAGTCCGCCAGAGAACATGACACCTTCCGTCGATACTGCGTGGGCTTTGCCCAGGGCCTCCATCGGGTAGACATGCGCATGCGATTGGGGATCCTACACGACGCTGCCGCTCAGGAACGCATGCACGCTCGAGAAGCTGCAGAGGCCGCTGCCAAAAAGAGACAGACCGAGACACCAACCGTCAAGACAGAAACCCAACAACAAGCAGACGACGCAGCTGCAGCAGACCTCAAAGAGAAGAAGGCAGAAGCTCCGTCAAAACCCAGGATCCGCCCGCTTTCCGAATCCAGAGCCATCGAACTAGGCGCCAACTTCCTCTCAGAATCTTTCATCTTCGCTGTGGCAGTCGGCCTGCTTGTCTGGGACCAATGGCGCACGAGGAGGAAGGAGAGCACTCGAAGGGAGGGTGTAGAAGACCGATTGGATGCCTTGGAAGACCACACTCGCCAAATCATCGATCTCAAATCAGAGGTGGAACGACTGAAAACAAAATACGAACCACTACCAAGTCCTGGAGAAGGCAGTATGGACGACGAGAAGACGGACGAATCTACTGCAAGTTTGACGACTCAAGATCCTGCGACACAAAAGGCAGAACTTTCCAAATCCATAAGAAGCCTAGACAACGAAGAGAAAGCAGAAACCACCTCGCCGGCGGAGCAAAGCCAATGAGCGACTGGCCAGCGTCAGATCCGCACCCTGTACATAACATCACACCTCTCAAGATACCCTGCAACGATATATATCTCACCTCTGTATAGCAAAAGCATATTAGACATGGATCATCATCCGACTCTAGTTTTGGAAACCAGAGGAAAAGTGATAGAGAAAAGTTGGTTTCATCATGGTGATTACAGATGCCACAAGATGGTTGAGTGATTCCAGACTAATTCTGATGAAGCAAAAACTGCAGGTCCTAGGAAAATCAAAACCTCCAACGCCAAACATGAAAAAGGAGTAGAGGCTTTTCAGCCGTATGCAGCAGTCAGAAGGACTAGAAGATGGAGTTGACAATGTTGCCACCGATAGTGGCACCGGCACCGAAGATGGCTGCGTTACCAANGCTGTGAGGGTCGTTAGTGTCAATAGCCCACATACGTGCACACATGAACGTTACCTTCTTGCCAAACTTCTTGCCCATCTCCTCACCCTTGCTGGGCACCTTGCCGCTGCCATCGCCCTGGCCACTGACCTCAAGAGGCATGTTGCCGTAGTTTGTAGGTGCAGCTTGCGGCAGAGTGTTCTCGATGACACGGACGTATGAGCGAGGGAAGATACCCTCCTGGCCGGTGCGCGAAGATTTGCCCTTCCACCACTCGGCGTTCATGTACTCGGTAACGTTGATGTGGTCGTTGGGGTGGAGTTCGAGATCGCCAGGATCGGTGCCATTGTATGCGTACAAAGCGGTGGCCTGAGCAAGCGGAGGCATGGATGGCGGAGGAGCAGCATAGGCCGGAGGAGGAGCAGGGGTGGCTGCTGGCGAGGGCTGGTAGAAATTGTTGCCGTGCTTCTTCTCGTCGTCTCTGTTGATGTTCAGGTTGGCCATGGGCGCTGTGGGGGCGACATCATTGACAGGGACGGCGCCAGGGACGGCGCCGACGGACAAGGGCGCATGCAGAGCGGTCTGGGCGGGGATCTGTGACAGCAGCGACGACAGCTGCTGCGGTGTAATGACAGATGCGTCGCACAAGTATTCGAGTTNCCTGTTCATCCGTCAGTCGGCCGTTGCTTGGTCGCTTTGCACATTGCAGTGTCTCCGCACCGCCTTGATCGTCCGGATGGACCGGTTGAGCTGCGCAATCTGCATTTCTTCGAGGGGTGCCATGATTGAGATTTGTTGGGTTAGTGCTCTTGTTCGACTCAAGAATGACAGCAAGAGAGAGAGGGAGAGATATTAGGAAACAGTCGCTGAGGGAATCGAGTCCGAGATCGAGGCTGGGCAGTGCACTCGTGTCGTCGCGTTATGTTTCACATGGCAATGCGGCCTGGCCAAGCCTCCTGCAACGTCACGTCGTGTTCCTATTGTCTTTATTCTCCGTCTATGTAGATATACTAGTATTTGTGTGTGCTGCCCCTACGACGAATGCTGTGCCATCATCTTGGCGATGTGGGCATTCATACCGTGGAACGCCTTCTGCCTTTCCTGCTCCCATCCGTTGAACGGGCCTTCCGACATGCCAACCGGGATCTGATCCTTGCCAGCCTCGAGTCCGGCCCATGTGGCCTCGGTGAAGTCCTTCAGGGGCATACCGATCTGTCCACCGTTCTTGATGTCCGGCTGGTGCTTCTCGTCGTGTAGCTCGGTTTGCACTGCTGGAGGGAAGATCTCGATAACCTGGATGTTGCCGGGTCCGTTCTTGAGCTGTTCACGCAGCACCAGGATGAAATGATGCAGAGCAGCCTTGGAAGCACAGTAGTTGGGACATCTGATCATAGGCACCTAGAAACATTGGTTAGCATACTGCTTCGTGCGACTTTTCTTGCCCCTCACTCGGTCAAGTTCCAATCACAACGAACATCACAACACGAGATGCCGTCATAATAACGAAGTCCTCGGGTGATTGGAACATGACCATTGGCGAGTGATCGCAATCAATTCGGTACTTACCAAAGCTAGTCCAGATGTGGTGAAGATGAAGGAAGTCTGCTTGCTCTGCTTCTGAAGGTACGGAGTAAAGGCAGTGACCAAATGGATGTATGAGATGTAGTTGGTGTTCATCTCTTCCGACACTGAGCTAAGATCAATGCTCCCGGGCTTGGAAAAGTCGAACCCTCTCTGGATACCAGAGTTGAGAAAGATGCTGTCGATGTCTGGGTGAGACTCCATGATGTCCTTTACGAACTTGGGAATCTTGTCCAGCTGTGTGATGTCGAATTGGACCGCCTCAGCCTTCTCCTTGCCATGTTGAGAGACGAACTCGTCAAGCTTCTCTTGTCTGCGGCCGGTAACGATTACAGAAGTGCCATTCTCGACCAGCTTGCTTGCAAGAGCCCATCCGATACCAGATGTGGCACCGAGGACAAGGACTTTGTTGTAGTTAAAAGGCATTGTGTTGATGAGAACTATAGTTGTAGAGGTAATCAAGAACTGAGGCCTTGATCCAAATCCACGGCAGTTGTTTATATAGCTTTCTGGTTACATCATTCTTAAAGTTCTAGACACGGAGATAGGTAGTTGATGTCCGACTCACCCGAGATGCCGGTCTTCCCTCATTTTGACAGGAGTCTCTCTCCATCTGCCAAGAACTGTCGTAGCAAAGCCATAGAGATGCACATCACTTTCGAATTGCTATCCATAAAGGGGGACGCTATGCTAGGCTATCTCCATCGTCACGCTTCCAATCGGAAGGCAACTGTGCATCTTGATAGCCTACAACACCACTATACTTTACAGTGGGAGAAGGGTCGACCGCGAGATCGTGCCAGTTTTTGGCACAAGAGGAGATTGTCCGACGACATCGTCAAACTCTTGAGGTAGGGGCTTCTATTACATGAATAAACAGTGAGTGTAAGTTCAATCACCTTACGTACGGAGTGCTTGGGAACCACGTCGGCGACCCCGAACATTTTCAGCCAAACGTTGGAACTACCGTCGCTCACATCCGAACGACTGCGCGAGTACGGACGACAATCCAATCATTCCCTGCCACCTTTGTATGCGCCTGTTGTCCCACACGCGCGCAAAGGCCTTTTGCGGTCAAATGTGTGTGCTTTAGGATGTGTTGTCCATTCTTTTCGTTTCTTCCACATCTTTAATCGTTCTTCGGAACCGTTCAGTCATGATTGAGAAGGAGACAAGTCACGCTTCTTCTCCGCTTTCGGCCGAGCAGCAGTCGAAGGAGGCAGAGAACCATGAAATCGAGGTGGAGTTGGGCGAACAACCAATTCAGTCGCCGACCGCGGACTCGCTGCAGCCTCCGCTATCAAAGGCTCGCACAATCGCCCTGGTGGCTACGCTGACCGGAGCGGCATTTTTAAAGTCAGTATCTCCCACGTCGACAAAGTAATGCTCGACAGCTGACATGAATGCNAGCACTCTCACCGTCCAGGCTGTCGTGATTGTACTTCCTAGCATTGGCAAAGCACTCGACATACCTGTAGCCAGACAGCAATGGATCGTTTCAGCATACTCTCTATCCTTTGGCTGCTTCCTGTTGTTATGGGGTAAACTCGCCGACGTTTATGGCAAGAGACCAATCTTTATCCTAGGATCACTTTGGGTCGCCATACTCACCTTGATCAATCCGTTTGCGACCAACGAGATTGCCTTTGACCTACTCCGGGGATTACAAGGTGTTGGCGGAGCTGGCAACATCCCGACCGCTATCGGCATCCTGTCTGCTACGTTCCCTCCTGGAAAGGCTCGCAACTACGCCTTCTCACTGTACTCTGCAGGTGCTCCCATGGGCTCTGTGATGGGCAATCTGTTGGGTGGGCTTGTTGCTCAATATGCCTCTTGGCGCTGGATATTCTGGATCCTCTCCATTATGGCATTCCTGGTCACAATAGCCGGTTACTTCATCATCCCAATACCGCCACCACGACCAGACGCCGAACTGAAGAAGTCCGTGGATTGGATAGGAGCCTTTCTGGTGACGGTTGGCGTTCTGGTGCTGCTCTTTGCTTTAGCCGAGGGCAACGTCGTAGGCTGGAGCAAGCCTTATATCCCTGTTCTGATTGTACTGTCGATTCTGTTCATCGTTGCCTTTGTCGTTTGGCAACTATATCTGGAGCAACGGACGGAGCGACGTCCTCTGATGAAGATTACTCTGTTCAAGCGTCTCAAGGTTTCTGCCGCCATGTTAGCAATGGCCGTCTTCTTCTCGGCCTTCAACAATTATCTCATCTTCTCGACCTATTTCTATCAAGAGTATCTCGGGCTGAATGCCATCCAGACCACACTTCGCTTCATACCCACAGGCGTCGTAGGTATACTTACAGTCCTGGTGACTTCACAACTCCTGAGCAGAGTCCCGATACATTTCTTACTCATGTGGGGGATGGCTTGCGTAGGATTGGCAAANCTTGTAAGCTTCAGCAGCACTACAAACATGCTTGACTTTTCGTAATCGTATGCTGACTTGCAACCTCACAGGCTTATGGCGGTCCCAATACCGCCGACAGAGACGTACTGGGCTTATGGCTTTCCAGCCATGTGCTTGGCCGTGTTTGGCGCAGATACCTTGTTTCCCTCGCTACTCCTTCTCGTCGCGCATAACCTTCCGCCCGAGGACCAGGCATTAGGCGGAGGTCTCGTCAACGCGCTGGGTCAGATCGGACGAGCCATCGGTCTAGCCATCGGCACTGCCATTCAAGTCGCCGTGCAGAGCAGTCAGGAGGGAACGCGTGTCGTCCACATGGAAGCAAATGTTGAAGACCATGCCTACCTGCATGGCTTGCACGCGGCCCAATGGCTCAACGTGGGCTTTGCAGCGACGGGGTTCTTCATTGTCGCGCTTGCATTCAGGGGTGCGGGAGTGATTGGAGCATCGAATTGCCGTGCTAAGGGGCCTTGATAGTTGGGCTGAGGGAACGAACCATCGCCACAATGCACTTCTCCAAGCCATTGCATGCAATGCATGCTCCCATCCCATGTTTCAGATTGTGCTTTCCTTTCAGCTCCGTGAACCCATGGCAAAGGTGGCAATGGCTTGCAACAGACTTCAAGGTAGAATGCGGAAAGAGCTTCTGGTGTCCATTCTAGCTGCTTCTCGGAGCCACCGCCTACCTCAGCCCTCAAGAAACACGGTTTGACTTTTCCTTCCTTCTCGCCTGCGCATTCCTCGCTCTTCCCGACTCTGGAAGCCAAAGATCAAGCGAAGGATGTCAAAAAGACACACAAAAAACACGGGCGGCGCAAGCCCACTCATGCAAGACCAGTAAAAAGTACCAGCTCCTCGGAAGGGAAAGCGTCAGAAAATCTCAAGAATTTTTTTGTTCTGTTTTCTCAAGGCCGACGACTCCCTTCCTTCCTTCACATACAAAAGAAAACTGTCAGCAACGCAGCAACAGCAGCTTGGTGTGACAAAATGGTGATCGCTTCTTGCAGTCGTCTAGCGACACTACCAATGGCGCGTGGTTCCGCACCTCCCACAGAAAGCAAAACTTGGGTCACTTGTCCAGACCTTCAAAGTTCAGCGTAGAAAGACAGAAGGGATGCGCGACAGGGATGCTGACACACGTGGCCTTGATGCCCCTCCATTCGAACCAACCCCGCATCTTTGCCCAAGAAAGGCTCTGAAGATGCGAGAAACAAGAGATGACAGAGGATTGAGTTCTTCAGGGTGAGCTGTAAAGATGGCCGGCAGCTGGCGCGACATGTCAAGGTATGCGCTTGAGAAGCAGTCAGCGTTGGAAGTGTCGTCCCTTGCACATGGTTCCACTGCTTGTAGAGCAGTGGATTGGTCGATATGCAAAAGGAACAACCCCATCGCATGCAGCCTGTACCTTGTAACCCCTGCTGTTTCTCCATGCACTTTACTTTTCATTCGCGAGGGAGGGTTTGAGCTGCAGATGCAATTGGGTATTGTACTCCTCGTATCGTGCCTAAAAGCAATTCCCATGTTTCGAAACTCCACGAAAAAAACGCTCATGGGTCGTGGCCACACTTAACCCAAAACAAAGTTCTCCCCATGGGTATGATATTTCTCTCAAGCGCCGTCGCCATCACATGCCCAGAAATCGATTTCCTCGCCAAGGCTTCATCCCTCTCCTTCCTCGAACCGTTCTTCGCGCACCACTGGACGTGTAGTTGCTGCGCCGCAATGAAGTATCGCAGTCCTACAGATGCAATGCCGCACTCCTGTAGATTCAATGCCGCGAAGCTATGGATGTAACACGGACGTAAAAAGCTTTCGACATGGTCGACGTGTCGTGACTCTGTCGCACTCGGTGGCACGACGTCTCGTTGTTGTTCGAAGTAACGCTGTGCAGTATGCAAGATTTGTTTCGCTGGCAAGATGATTCGTCGGGGTTGTGTAACCTCTGACCGACCTCACTTGCCAAATCCGAGCTGCTTCAAACCGGAATTCCTCTCTCAGTCTTCCAAAGCTCAAAGGCTAAAGTCGGAGTGCGCTTGATGACGCCGAAAACATCCTGGGTGCTGGCAAGCTGAGGGTGGTTCCTGAAAGCCTGGATAACAACATCGCGAAGACCGCGATCACTGTCGATGGTCGAGCAGTAAACTTCCTCAATGGCATCGGCGAACTCTGGCGAATCGTAGTAGCAAGCCATGGCCATCTCGAATTTGCTTTTCGCAAGATCCTTCAGAGCAGGGATGTCGTACTTCTCCGCCAATGCATAAACGCGGGTATGAGTGAGGAGGTTCGATTCATCGGTCTCATAATCGCACTCCTCATCCTCATCAGATTCGCATTCAGATCCAGAGTTGGAAGCACTGCCGGGACCAGTACCGCGAAGTCCGCTCTTGCCTTTNNTCGGGCTCGTTGCACGTGGCGAGTGGTTAACGCTCAAGTCATGCCTCGAGCGTGAAAGGGAACCGACACCTTCCGTCGACGGCGTGACTGGCGTGGGCGGGGCGCAAGCAGCGGCTTGAGCGAAAAGGGGGTCCACGATGTGAGACAGGTCAAGCTTTTGCGGTCGTTGACGGAGGGCCTCTTGCGCACGGTGACGGAAGACAGGAGAAGCTGGCTCCTCTTCGTCCTCGAAAACAAGATAGTCCAGGTGGTAGAAGTCTAAAACATCCGTCAGCCTGTGTCAGAAAAAGGAGAACTAACACGGCAGCAGGCTGCAGCATGCATAACGTGGCGTCGAGGGAAATGACCAGCTGCAATGCGGACCACGCCGGCGCATCCGAATATTCAGGGACTTACAGTGGATCATGTGCTCGACGGCTTCTTCATCTTCCTCGCTCAGGTCAATCAGACCGGTCTGAGCCTCGCGAAACTGGTTGCTACAGGCTCCATCGAAGAATCCAGACCGCGAACAAAGAATGGCTCGATGGACGGCATATTCTCGAGAGTTGCACTTGATGGTAAGATCAGAATATTTACCACCCAAGTGGAGNNCCTAGTCATGATCAGCGACCGAGCAGACGGGAACAGGAACAACCGCAATAGGGACTCACGTGGAGAGGGCAGACATCAATTCCTTCCTGGGGGATTCCATGACGGACAGGATGCTCTTCGGGGTATGAGGTGGAGAGCCGATGGTGCAGCGAGGCCCTTAAGGTTATTTGACAATGGAGAATTTTTCTCAGAAGAATGTAGATCCTTCGTGTCGAGAACGGATAGAGCGAGATTTTTGGACTTCAGAAAATGGCACAGAAGTGGTGAGTAGAGGTGTTGGTTGGATAAACAGTGAAGCGATGGTGGTCGAGGGAAGCTGTGACATAAGTAAGCCCAGACCCAGAGCAGCCAGTACTTGTTATTTCAACGCGTGACCCTGACAAGACGATCGGTCGCCCTGGGCACTGACGCGTACCGAGGTGCTCCGCCGAGTCGCCGTGGTGTCGGTGATGATGGGAGTGCCCATTGCCGACCTACGTCAAAAGTGTTTTTGTGTGTGTGATTGCAGCAATCTGCGATCGCGAACGCCAATGGCTATCACTCGGCCGGCGTTCCCCACAGTGACCAGAGTTCAGGGCGCTAGTGCTTGTGGCAGCGGCGCGTGGCAGTAGAGATGCTACCGTATACGACGTTTGCGGCTTGGGACGAAAGTCTGAAGAAGGAGAATACTTGATTGAGGACTGGACTAGCTATCGAGTTGGTCGAGGGGGTGTTTGCTCGTTTTAATAATGGTTGGCGATCAACACTGCCCAAAAATCTAGATCACCACCTCCAGGCTCAGGGGCCTCCACACGCGGAAGTGACTTTCGGCGTGTCCTTTCATGCTTCGGCATCTCGCATGTGCGTCGACCGACTCTGTGTTTTTTTGTCTTTCGTGCATGGGCACTGCTTTGGAAAAATTCACCCTCTGCTTGATAGGCTGAAGTAAAAGCGACTAAGCTCTGGCTTGCGCCCACTCCGCATCGTATGGTTCGCACAAGCCCAGATGGCTCTGTAGGATTGTGCGAAAATACTTGACGACATCGACGATGACCTGAGCTGGAAGTGATCCAGCTGCTTGTACAAGAATACAGAGCTGTTCTGACCGCCTTCTCACTTGACTGTACTATTCCCTGTCGACGGTTGTGAAAACTCAAAAGAGCAAGAGAGTTGGAACCGTTGCCATGTGGAGAGGACGATCTTTGGGACCATGCAAGTGTGGTCGAAGGGCCCAAAGCCTGGCTGCAGGGTCTCGACAAGTCGCGTGCCAGCAGCGGCAGGGCTTCTGCACACGGACGACTCGAGGCATGGCGCCGTAGTCATGGTTCGAACCATCCGCGTCTCAACTCACAAGGCTGTAGGCGTGGCCTGTCAGCCACTAGACGACATTCTGGTTGTGAAGTCTGAAACATGGCCATGTTATTGATGCATTGACAGTGAACCTGGGTATGGGATGTCTGGGACAGGGCATCTCAGTCCCAAGATACATTTGTTGCACAGACTCACGTACATGATCTATAGATCGTATTCAGCCCTGCGCCAGAACCAGCTAGTTGACGGTCGTGTTTCTCAGGTGTGCTGGGAAAGCATATAGAAGAGGTCTTACCGTTTGCCGTTATAGGTCGAGTGATATGCGGAGAAGCTTCCGGTTTATGCACCTACCTAGTATTTCCAAACATTGTGAACTGCAGAGGTCTCCAGCTCAAAACTCCACCTCTTACAAGTGGCCTTGCTACACAGAATCTTGCTGCAGTAGGTGCAATGGTTGTCAATGTCGTATGACTTGGTTCTGCATCAGACCTTGCGAACCAATCCACGATGCACTGGCCATTACACCAACATGCGAGGGGCATGCTCTGCAAGAGCAGCATGTGTAACTCCGGTCTTCTCTCAGCTCGTTTGATCTCCTGAACTTACAGATCCAGGACGTTGCTGCTCACGTCTGCCACAAATCGATCTCTTGCAGGCACCCAAGGCCGCCTGTTGCAGGTTATTTCGGATGGCTTGCAAGATAGGAGCAAAGATTACGCCTCTCAGATCGACATGCCCAAGCTTGGATAGAAACGAAGGCGTTTCGACAAAACACATCAGAAGCGTTCTCGACGCTGGAAAGCATGAAGTCCGAAGAATCTCTCCTCACAATCTCCGAAAGGCATGCAACTCGCAACGAAGTTTTCAGGGGGACGGTATGGTTTCTGATTTCCCATGACCTAAGGCAGATGACCATCAGGGTACCAATTTGGTGTGCCACAGGTGTTGGCGCTGGGTAATGTCCTCTTGTTGTGTAGCAAATTTATTAGCTCGGCGGACGGCAGAGATGGAAAGCCGACACATCTCACCGCCAATTCCAGAGGGCCAAAGTGCTAGAAGTGACTGTCATTGTGAAAACAAGTACTCCAGGGTTAGCGTGGCTGGAAGGAGAATCTAGAAGACCACTCAATCAGGAAATTGTGTAGCAGCAGGTCAAGCTTGGTGATCAGCCAGACGATGGACACGGACGCTTGTGTTTAGATATGTGCGAGGACCAGTACAATGTACTTATCAGTGATGCATGATTTCCAGTGTCGCACAAGGCTGTGTTCTTGTAAGGTGAAATAGATAGCAAGTAGGTCGGCGACAAGGAAAAGTCGATGGAGATGTGCGTTGGATTGACCATTCTGGATGACGTCGGGCAAACGCTGGTGACGATCACGAACAGCGTGAACTAAGGCACAAACAACAACTCCCAAGAAAGTACCTATACTTGACTACAATAATCAGCGCACTTTTGCACCAACCCTATCTTGGTTGCTATAGACATTTCTAGTTATCCCAAAAACCTGGCGAGTACAAGCCGAACCACACTCCCCTCATCATGGCCGACATGTTCAAGCTGTCGGCGTCTCTGAGAGGGCACGAAGACGACGTAAGTGAGTGGTACGGCAAGATCAAAGATCCCAAGCGCTGACTGTCAAACCCCCTCAGNGTCCGCGCCGTCGTATCTCCTTCGGCTCGCTGTATCTTCTCGGCCTCGCGTGACGGCACCGTCCGACAGTGGCTCCTCACGTCGCCCAACCCGCCCACATACGATGACACGATTGCCGTTCAAGCTACCTCGTTTGTCAACTCGCTGACCTTCGCCGCTCCCTCTTCCGCACACTCCGAGGGCCTCTTGGTTTCCGCTGGCAAGGACACTATCATCGATGTCCGTCCTCCCTTCCAAAGTCCGGACTCAGACGCTGAACGCCTGCTTATCGGTCACGCCAACAACGTCTGCTCTCTCGACGCCTCTGCTGATGGAGACACACTGGTCAGTGGTGGATGGGACACACAAGCAAGAGTTTGGAGCATCTCGAAGGGCGAATGTACCGCTGAGCTGAAGGGACACGAAGCTGCTGTCTGGGCTGTCATGATCTACGACGACAGTACCATCATCACAGGCTGCGCCGACAAGACTATCCGCATATTCTCTCATAGAGGCAAGCTTCTACAGACAATTCCTGGTCTGCCTGATGTTGTCCGTGCCCTTTGCAAGCTGCCTGAAGGCCATCCTTCCGGCGCCGCCTTCGCCTCTGCAGGCAACGACCAAATTATTAGACTATGGACCCTTGATGGTGTTGAAGTTGCGCAACTTCATGGTCACACGTCTTTCATCTACGCCCTTGCCGTCCTCTCCAACGGTGACATGGTTAGTTCTGGCGAAGACAGAACTGTGAGAGTATGGAAGGGCACCGAATGCATTCAAACCATCACGCATCCTGCAATCTCGGTTTGGGCTGTGTCTGTGTGTCCTGAGACCAACGACATTGTCACAGGTGCTAGTGATAAGATCATTCGAATCTTCAGCAGAGACCCGAGCCGCCATGCAGATGCTAAGTCTTTGCGCGCATTTGACGAGAGCGTCAGTTCGTCTTCGATACCTCAGCAGACAGCTAGCGAGGGCCAACAGATCAACAAAGAACAACTTCCTGGTCCAGGTGCGTTTGCAACAGTTTTTGATTTCGAAACAATTACTAACCGCCTCGAAGAGTTCTTGCAGCAAAAATCGGGCACCAAAGAAGGCCAAGTCCAGATGATCAGGGAAGAAGATGGCAGTGTGACAGCTCATACCTGGTCATCTGCGGCCCAGCAATGGATTAACGTAATTATCTCTGACCGAACTTGCAATAAAACCATGCTGACAGATCTGCAAAGNGTTGGAACTGTGGTTGACGCTGCTGCAAGTAGCGGTCGCAAGGTGACGCATGAAGGAAAAGACTATGACTTTGTCTTTGACGTTGACATTACGGATGGCGCACCTCCTTTGAAGCTACCATACAACATTGGTCAGAACCCATACGACGTGGCAAGCAAGTTCATTGCCAACAATGAGCTACCCATGACCTATCTTGATCAAGTCGCCAGTTTCATCACCACCAACACTCAAGGCGCAACACTTGGCGCGTCGTCTCAACAGCAGACTCAAACACCTGGAGCCGATCCGTGGGGCAGCGAAAACCGCTATCGTCCAGGCGAGGCCGGTGCTCCCGAGCCATCAGGAGATACGCGTCCACGATCTTTACCCCAGACTCAATATCTTTCGATCACTACAGCCAACTTGTCTGCAATTCGCAAGAAGGTTGGCGAGCTCAATGATACCATGTCAGCCGACCTCGCACTATCACCAGATGAGTTGCAAGCCTTGGACAATCTGGTCAAACAACTTCAGACCAGTCCCAAGGATCCCAAGCCTCAAGCAGATCAACTTAGTGCAGTATCCAAAGTCGCTACTCAATGGCCATCTGCCAATCGTTTGCCCGGCATCGATCTTCTTAGACTGTCCGCTGTAGCATCAGGTTTCGCAATGCACACAAGTGGAGGAGAGGGCACTATCGTGGACACTCTCGCCAAGAGTGGTGTCTTTGACGCAAACACTGACAAGCCCAACAATACCATGCTGGCTATCCGTGTTCTTGCCAACCTCTTTATGACTGAAGAAGGCAGACTGGTTGCTGACGGCTGCTTTGAGGACATTATCTCATCCACTCAGCCTTTCTCGAGTACTTCCAACAAGAACCTGGCTACGGCAATCGCGACTTTGTACATCAACTATGCTGTATTGCTGACATCTAATGCCCCTTCATCCGAGTCGAAGACCAGAGAGCAGCGTGCAGCAGCCGTCATCAATGGAGCATTGAACATTATCAAGCCCGATGGTGACAGCGAGGCTGCATACAGAGCACTTGTTGCGGTCGGCACACTAATGTCGCTGGGCAATGAGTTCAGAAAGGAGGTTGCCCAAGCAAAGGATATGGGTGGTCTATTGCAGAGCATTGAGAAGAGTGCTTTGGGCAAGGAAACCAGAATCAAGGCTGTCACCAATGAGATGAAGGATCAGTTGAGGTGATTTTGGCACACAAAAGCGAGACATGGATAACGAAAGCTATTGACCATAGATGAGAAAGCATCAAAGCATTCAAGCACTACTTTAACGTCCTCCTCTCATGTGCAGATAGGTGCACTATTGCTACTCGATAATCCAGTCCTCGAGCCAGAACTCGATCATACTCTCCACGACCTCTTTATCTAACTGCTCTGCTAGCACGCCGAATGGACTTCCGCGACTTTGCAGAGAATCGTCTGATGAAGCAACTTCGTCTAAGTCGTGTAAAGATGAGCTTGTCCGATGAGTGAATGCAGCTTGAACCACGTCCCTCAAAGAAGAAAANNACACATCAGAGGCCAAGTTGACAGCGAGAGTGGGTAACGGCCGATCAGGAGAACAGTGTGCTAACATGTCCAAGGGACGAACTGCAGACGATGGCTTGGGCTTAGGCCGACTGATCGACTGTACATGTGTCTTTACGAAATCGACGATGCCATCTAATTTTGCTAGGGGTAGAATTGGTACCCATGCGAGCTCTGGTCTGGTCATGAATTCCGCTTGGAGAAGCGCGTAACTGCGTACTCCGTCCATGCTGTCAACTTGTGAATCGTTCAGGAGGTCTTTTGCTGACGAGAATGGTTTAGATGCAGAGAGTGATAGGATGATGGCGACGTCGAGACCACCGGTGAGAGCTACGAAGTGTTGAATGCGTGCGATGGTGGTGGGTAGTCTGTCTTCTGACATGTTGTTTGGAACGAGTAAGAGCAGTCGTAGCGTCCGACTTGACTTTGTGTTAGGGATGGGCTTGGGAAAGTCGGGTATAGGGAAAGCAATGTCATGCGTTTCCAGCAACGACTCTGTGGAGTTTGACAATCAGAGATGGTTGCTTGGATCTTCATCAAGTCTTGACGTACCTTTGATTGCAAGTCCAGTTGGTGCAGTCAACAGAGGAACGATCGATGCGAAGGATGAGCGCCGACGAAGTGATGTGCAGAACATTGATGCGGTCTGCTTCTTGCGCTGATCGACTATCAGTGCATGAAAAGTAGTTGCTCTGCATCAGCACCAGTAGAAGAGTGGGAGCAATTCGTCATCGCTTTTACGAGGTGCGGAAGAGTCAGATGCATGAGCATCGCTCCTGCCCGAAGAACATGTCGTTGAGATTGTTGATGCCTTCCAGCACAAAGCTCTCGTCTCTGCCTCCGTCACAACCAACACATCCGTGAAGCTCCCTATCAACTAGCTTTCCGCCATCAGTGATTGCTATGTAGCATAGATTTCTCCAACATCCAATCCCCCACCATTGAAACCCCTTTTCTCGAATCAGCCACCCGCGAACCATTTCTCATCGGACCATCCATCCATCCATTCATTCTCCATCATCGGACCTCTTCTTTCATGTTGCCCAGTCTGATATCGCCCAAAGTGGTGAGTGGATCGATTTCACAGCAAATGTGACCACAGCCGACAAAATCATGGCCGCCTCCTTCAGAACGTATCGTGAAGAGACCGGAAGACATATCGTTATCACCAGAACAACGGAATACTCTCTACCCGATGAAGTGGCTAGGCATGTCAATATTATTGAGCCAACTACACACTTCCCAAGCATCGTTCGTGCTCAAAGCCTTGATGTTACACAGTCGGGTCAGGCTCTGCCCTGAACTGTCGATCAGAACAATTGCAACCACACTATAACGCCTGACTGTCTCGTAAAACTGTACAACCTACCGTCAACAAACACTTTGACAAACATTTCGACTCACGGTTCCATCGGTATTGTCAGGTTCATTGAGTAGTATCCACAGTCAGGAGATTTCGACCTCTTCACAAAACACTTTGCGCCGTATCTCACGGGCAGACCCACCTGCGTTCCTGTCGACGGCCAGAGGAATATTTCGACTCACGGCAACGTCGAAGCCAACCTCGATGTACAGTACGCTGCGATGGGAGACCCTGTGCCTCTGACATTCTACTCCACTCATTGACTCTTGGGCAACTCTGATCCACCGAAATTGAAGAGCGCAATACAATGGGGATCGGAGGTTGACTTCGTACTCATGAGGTATATAAGAAATCTGCCCGAAGACCTTTTTCCGCACACTTTGTCCGTTTCCTGCGGGCTTGACGAGAACGATGTTCCGAATGCGTATATGCGCAAGTCTTGCGACATGCATGGCGGACTTGGTGCAAGAGGCGTTACGGTCCTGTATGCTTCAGGCGACAATATGGTAAGCGACCATGTTCCAAGATCGACGATTCTCATGAATCCTTCCACCTATTCAGCAGGTCGTAAAGCATTCCAAGAGGTTGACGGCGGCAGCAGCAAAGGCTGTTGGACGATAGACGGAAAGGAATTGGTGACAACCATCGAATTGAATGCAACAAAGGTTGGGACCCAATCACCGAAGTTGGTACACCCGATTTTCAGAAGCTCTTGGGTATCGCAATGGAGCAACAGGCCTCAAGGATGATCAGCATGAAGCACCGAGAGTGCCTCGAGAAGGGGATCAAACCAGGGGAGTCGGTGATTGACGTGGCGTCGAGTGTCCAGAGAATTCTGTGATGGAGATACTGATGACGGAGGAATTTCCCTAGTTTTATTAGATAGACTGCATTTTTGTTCTATGAGTACGCCGAACGAAGAGTTGGTTGGTATGTCATGGTATGGGTGCCGTTACTGCCGTTTGCTTATCGCCATCAAGCTTCCTCTTCTGTGGGGTGACTTGTGTAACCATCATACTAGGCCCGTTGTAGAAGGCAGTTGTGAGTCTTCCTATCATGCAAGGAACGTAAAGTGATCTGTTCGCTAGCCTGTACAATGCGATCATCACATTTTATCGAGCAATTGTTTGCATGGAGCTGTCGATCCCAGGCTATCCGGCGCTGCAAACTCGTATCCATGGGTGCTGTCCGCAAGTATAAAGCAAGGCCCTCGGCCTCTTAGCCTGGACAACACCTTTTCCAAGACTTCTCGACGAAACGATGAAGGTCTCTGTGTTCTCCACACTACTCTTGGCTACCAGTGCCATTGCCGGCCGCAGTGCTCAGCATGTCAACAAGAAGCTACCTGAGCGTATTCGACGTGAGCCTGCTGGTCTGCCTGCTGTAGGTCTGGACAAGAGAGCTGCCACCAAGAAGAAGCACCATATCATTCCTCAGAACAAGAACACAACAAGTATGTATTCGACATTCCAGATCTAGATTCTAGACCGAGGCTTCAAAGATTCGGCTGTGATGGAAACCGCACATTTGGATACTGTGGCTAATGAGAACACAGAGTATGCTGTCGACGGCACCAAGATTCCTGATGTCAACTTTGATATTGGTAAGGAAGATTGCTACACGAAAAATTAGTGCTAGAAATCTGACTGTTTTCTAGGCGAGAGTTATGCTGGTTTGATGCCCATTTCTTCGCAGCAAAATGCTAGCGAGCTCTACTTCTGGTTTTTCCCTTCAGAGGACTCTCATGCCAGTGATGAAATCTTGATCTGGCTCAACGGTGGTCCGGGTTGCAGTAGTCTTGAGGGCTTGCTCCAGGAGAATGGACCCTTCTTGTGGCAATATGGTACATACGCTCCAGTCAAGAACAACTACAACTGGAACAACCTCACCAACACTATCTGGGTCGAACAACCTGCCGGTACTGGCTTCAGCTCAAAGGGTAGCACACCTTCGGCAACCAGCGAGGAAGAGGTCGCAGAACAATTCGCCGGATTCTGGAAGAACTTTATCGAGACTTTTGGTCTGCAGCACAAGAAAATCTACGTTACTGGCGAAAGTTATGCTGGTTTCTACGTTCCTTGTAAGTGTACTTACAGTGCATTGTCAAAATCCATGCTGACTTTACACTCTCATTCAGACATTGCCGACAACTTCATTCAGAAGAATGACACGGCTCTCTATGATGTTCATGGTATCATGATTTTTGACCCTTCGATCTCCTATGATGTTGTGCTGCAAGACATCCCAGCCACTCCGTTCGTTGACTACTGGGGAGGCCTTTTCAACCTGAATCAGACATTCATGGACGACATCCACAATCGCTCGGATTCTTGCGGCTACACTGCCTTTATGGAGGAGGCTCTTACCTTCCCACCCAAGGGTCTGCTTCCTGCTCCTCCGAATGCAGACTACAGTATGCCTGGCTGTGAACTTTGGAACGACATCTTCAGTGCCGTCAGCCTCGTCAACCCTTGCTTCGATATCTACCAGGTCGCTACCACTTGCCCTCTGCTCTGGGACGTGCTCGGTTTCCCCGGTAGCTTCGACTACCTTCCGGAAGGCGCCCAGATCTACTTTAACCGCACAGATGTTCAAAAGGCCATCAACGCCCCCATTGAGGAATGGGAAGAGTGCAGCTCTGGCGTCCTCCGTAAGGATACTAGCGAATACACCTCGTTGAGTGTACTTCCCAAAGTCATTGAACACACCAACAATGTCATCATCGGTCAAGGCATGCTCGACTACATCATCTCTTACAACGGCACACTCATGGCTATCCAAAACATGACTTACGGCGGTGCCCAAGGGTTCAGCCAAGGCCCCCAGACTTGGAATGACTTCTTCGTTCCCTACCATTCTGAGCTCAACCAAGGCGACCTTGCTGGAGCCGGTGTCATGGGCAAATACTACACTGAACGTGGTCTTACCTTTGCTACTGTACAACTAAGTGGACACATGTTGCCCCAATACGCCCCTGGAGCCTCGTATCGTCTAGTTGAAAAACTTTTGGGCAGGGTAAAGACTCTGGGTGCCGAGACCAACTTCAGTACCCAGAAGGGCAACTTTGGCAATGGCTTCGACTTTATCACAGCCAACGTTACCAAGTAGCGGGGAAGCCAACGAGTAATATCAGGAGAGACGTAGCAATTAATATTACCTGTAGTATATAGGTTAAATCTTGAATGCTATCAAGTGGTGTATGATCAGGGTCGATGTTTTGAGGCTTCAATATCCGTATAGACGAAACTCATTATTCTGTGTCGGATTCGATCCTTGCATATATGTAAAGTACAATGGGCATCAATGTTCATTGATCTGATTATCGTAATGTAAAAGCTGATCACAAACCGATCGTCGGTATTCGTTTTTCACATTGGTGATGATCAGTATCGCTGTTTCGAGGCTTCGCTATTTCTATGGACAAATCACGTTGTTCCTTGTCGGATTCAACACTTTGCATAGATTGACGTACACTTGACATCAACATCCATGGACTTGATTGTCGTGATGGAAAAGCTGATGACAGAACAAGATTTTCTATGCTTTCCGAATGTCTGGTTCTCGAACGGTCGTGCTTTTCTTCGTGAAAGCGACAAAACCCGCTTTCTCTTCTTCAAGTCTTTTCCAGGGAGGCTTCGGAGGACAGTCTCATGGACTTAACAACTATTTGGAAACTATCCTGCCTTTTTATAGCCATCTATTGAGCACAATACGAAATTGAGATCCTGACCAGGGCTTCAGGAGAAACAATCATCAGGCTGATAAAGTCAAGTAGAATGTTGATTCCCTGAGTAATAGCAGGTGCTTGATACTACTATCTAAAGTCATGATTCTTTCCTGGTTCTTGTGTGGTCCATTGAGAGTCCAGTATGCGAGTACCCACAGAGCTGTCAGGGGTAACCCCTAAGGCCCATAATTGCCAAGGTCAGTCTCACATATATTTGGTTGCTCACTCTTCCATACGCTCAAAATGTTCGTGATATAGTTATAGAAATGCACAATACCTTTCCATTCCAGAAGCATGGCCAAAGAAACACCTCAAAACGCCAACATCTCTGTGGACACCTTCTTTTTCTACAAAGTATCGTGCATTTTTACAGTCAGATTGATTAACACATGGTATCCTGGGAGCGGGTCATCAGTTCAGGGGCCTAGGATAGTGGGTATGCCAAAACTCCTTATCATCAGTTCTCTCACGGGGACACAGGAGTAGCATCAACATCTATAAAAATGCACGATAGCTTCCAACCTCAAGAGATTCACCAAGGAGATGCCCTCAAAGACCATTTTCTCCCCTCACTCAATCCATCACAGCGAAGTATAACTGATTCAGTGTCCATCTTCGATGCGTCATTGATCCTTGTCGGAATCATCGAGAAGTCCGCTGCAGCTATCGTAAATCATATCCGGTTGGTGGTGAATGATATAACCCGACAACTTTTACCATCGAGGCAAATTCGTCGTGACAGAAACTGCGTCGGAATCGTTCTTCAGGTGTAGGAGATTATATATGTGCTATGTTTAGCAGGATACCGACGGCAGGCTTTGTCTCTGCACGGGGATTGGGTTGAGAAGTAGATCCCATCCAAAGAGTTCAACTCATATCGATGTCACTCGATCGACGACTGAACGCAGTGAACCCGAGTATGGGACGAGGAGTTATCTAATGCTATGATTACGTTCTAGTAACTTATATCGCTTTTCAGATGTTGGAAACGAATGTGTATGCGTCGCACGGAATGCTCTCTTGTGGTTTGTTTCAAGTCATCATGTTGTTATCTTCTGAGAGTTGGTCCGTTATGTAACTTGTGCGCGTCTCTCAGTGGTGACTTGTCGGATTCTTCCTAATGCATTTACCTCTTCCTCTCGCAAAGTCTTCATCTCGAAAAGCATATCCTCATCTCGATTGCTGTTCGGGTTTCCTTCCAATGCTTTTTTACCTGGCTCCCCCCCTAAGTCCTCATCTCGAAACGAAAAACCCCTTCTTTCCTATGCTGTTCGGATTTTGACTCCTCGTGCTCAAGAAGAAAGCTGCGCTACAAGTGTGAAAACGCTGGTGCCAATGTAGCGGCCGATCTCACAGCCGTCAAGAGAAACAAAATAGCCATCGCTGCGAGGATAGCCGATTGTGGTGGGCGTGAAGTTACTGTCGGCGATGATCACATTGCGCATGAGATGCTCGGTAGGAAGACGTTGCACGGTTGCAGGCCATTGAAAGTCGAGGGGCGGAATTCTGGCCTGCCAATCGATGGTCATGTATGAGACTGTGGTGGGTTGGGGTGGCTGTGAGACGGGGCTGGCATTGCTTGTCTGAACGGCAGGAGACTTTTGCTTGTCGTGCTCAGCAGGAGGTTCGTTCTTGTTGGAAGAGTCGGTCATGGTCGTCTGGGCAGGAGACTCTGTCTTGTCGGCTTGAGTAGTGGTGTCTTTCTCAATGACGGGGACATTGCCGTTGTTCGAAGCAGGAGGAGTTTGTGGTTTGTCGGTTTGAGTAGTGAAGTCGTTCCACACAGCGAGTCTGACCCTGGCACATGGAGAAGCAGGATAAATGTGAACATTGGAATTCAGAAGCCGGCTTGAATAATGGTATGTTAGGATAACCAGGTACTGTACGAAAATGGAAACACCAATGCTTAACGAAACCACCAAAAACTCCCATGCTGAGATATGAAATCGTAATGTTTTTTTGTTGATCGTGAGAATGCGATAGAGACAAGGAACAGGGTCTAGTCCAGCATGACAGGCAGAGAATCGAACACGACTTGATTGTCCTCGTAGTGAACGATGAAGCCACCTTGGAGTGCGCGGCGTAGCGACTGCAGACGATGAAGCTTCCACCATTTGTCGATGCTCATGGAGTTTTTGCCAATGTGAACCACCATACGCGAGCCATACGCTTTGTTGGTATACTGATCGATTGCATTGCTGTAACGAGGACCTCTTGTTGGATGCTCGACGGTGTTGAGAATATCGGCGAAGCTGGAATGCAGTTCCTTTTTGTCTTTTCTTGATATGCGTTTCCCATGTGCTTGAGCAAGAGCACTGAGTGTATGCTTGAGTTGATGCTCCTGGCGCCATACTGTGTAGCGTTTAATCATGCCCTTTGCAGTCGGGTCTGCCTCCTCCTCATCGTCTTCGTCGTCTTGGTGTTCGGGTTCCTCATCTTCTTCCAGTTCCGACCAACTCTTCTCGAAAAGAAGAGCAATGTTCTCACCAGCAGCAATCACTACACTAGCATCGCTAGACTCTAGCTGCTCGACAAAGGCTTCCATGGGCTCTTCGCTCGTGTCTTCCATGCCTTCGAACTGTGTAGCAAGGAAGCCCCACTCCTGCAAGGCAGCGGCCACGAGGTTTCCATCGTCACCTGCTTCGACAGAGTGGCCGTCAGACTCAATGATTTCGAGGTAGAAGTCCATGATCTCTTGTGTTTCGTCCAGACCGACCCCACCGTAGAATGTAGCTATGCCGAGAGTGTGGATAGCGGCGACCATGACCGAAGATGACTCGGAAGAGGAGATTATGCCCTTGAGCGGACGAATCATGGCGTCGTAAATGGAATCGGAGGGCTCGGTGATGATTAACAGGCTCAGGGCTTTGAGAGCTAGAGCGGTTTCATTGTCCGACTGGCCACCTTTGGCGCATTTCACAAGGGCTGGAACCAGCTCACTGA
Organism: Aureobasidium uvarum; assembly: GCA_903853725.1. Taxonomy (NCBI): domain Eukaryota; kingdom Fungi; phylum Ascomycota; class Dothideomycetes; order Dothideales; family Saccotheciaceae; genus Aureobasidium; species Aureobasidium uvarum. Next base: position 2,364,381 of record CAINUL010000015.1, read on the forward strand.
GCTTTGGACGGACGTGGCGCTGGGCATAATGGGCCATGAGGAGATGAGAAAGAACCGAAAGACTCTCTTCGCGGCCTTGGACACTGCTTCTCTTGCGTTCGATGAGATGCTCCATACGCTCGTTGAGTTGTGCGACCCAGGCATCCTCGGGCGCATCGATGTCTTCGGGACGGAGTTCGTCAAAGGAGTTGACACTGCGAGAGAAATGAGCGACTGCGTGATGTAAAGTATGTCAGACAAATAGATACCTGAACTGAGTCGTCGAGTCGCTGAAATCAGCCTCATCATCCGAGGCCTGGCGGCTAGCGACTCTTGAGCCAGCTCTCGAGGCGTTGGGCGAGTTTTGCTTTGAACTGGCGGCAGAGCCCATGGCCTGCTTGGCTTTTGCCTTTTTCGACAGCGTCTTGCCGCTCTCGAGGAGCACTTGCTTGCGCAAATCGTGCATGGTGTGCGTGTGTGTGTGTGTCTTGTGTGTAGAGTAGGAAGTGTAAAGGTGGCGGTGTGAAGAAGAGGGGTCGCTCTACTCGTAGTGCGGGCTAAGTAATGCGGGTTACTGTATGGGAGTCGAGACGCGGCGAATATAGAGAAATGGACGAGGCAGCTTCACTTCCATTAGATGCTACAGAAAGCAGGTGCTTGAATCGAGTCAGTCAGCGACTTGAAGAGCAGGAAACAAGGTGGAGCGTGACTGTGCAAAGAAAGACTTTTCCCGCAAGCGCCTGCCCGCCGTGCAGCTGCCAGCCTCAAAGACTTGATAGAACCCACGTCATAGGTCAGCAACGCTTGGGCCTTTCACATGTCATTCTTTGCTCGAGTCAGCACATTTACGCCAGAGGACGACCATATCTTTTCGAACGCTATGTACATATTATTACTTGTTCAAAAGACTCTGCACCTCGTCTTCATCTTCCCGATTGTCTCACCTGTTGATCAGGAACCTGGGGGAGGGCGGGGTCCGATGATCTGGCGCCGCTCACCAAATCCTATCCCGCTGCCTGCACTCGAGCCTCGGTTCTGGCTGTCTCCTCCCATGTAGCCATATTGATGAACATCCCAGCTCTGTCCTGCGCCGCTTCCTTGGCTCAAATCTTTGGCGACTTCCTTGGTCGCTTGTTGGTTTGCTTCCCATTCCCGCTGTCTCTCTCTTTCGCGTTCCATTTCACGCTCCAACAGAGACTTGGATGCCCATCCTCCAGCCTTGGTCGTTTGTTGTGATGCAACCCGGCGGTCTCTATCGCTTTGCTCTTCGAATGTTGATGTATAGCCCATTTCCCGTGGCTGGTGAGCAACAGGCTTTGGCGAAACAGGTGCAGGATTGTCAGCAAGGTAACGATCAGTACGTGTCGTTGCTGGTGAAACAGGGCGATATGCTGAAGGGTCTGGTAGAGGACGTGGTCCTGCTGGTGATGCCGTACGTTCAGGTAGAGCGGGTGTCTGTCTTGTTGCTGGTGTAGGAAGAGGTCTCGATGATCCGCGAGTCATCTCAGGCGCAGGCATGCTCCTGTTCAGCACTTCATCCTCTATCGGTGCCCAAGAAACTTCACTATCCTTTGGCGAAGGTGCTCTAGGTATCGTATCTGCTTCCTGTTGCGATCTCGCGGTAGAAGGTCGCGAGTGGATGCTGTTCCGATGTACGCGCTCTTCGCGCTCTTGTTGATACTGACGCTCACGCTCCCTTGCCTCTTCGAGCTGTTTTTCGAGTTCACGAACTCTCATCCTTTCGGGCGTGTCTTCGTGCGCGCTAGATTTGCGGGCACCTTGGTCGGCTTGATGCTGATCCATGTATTGTCCTTTCAGGCCCACATCAGCTGCATCTGCTTCCTGCTCCCTCTGGCGAGCCTCTTCCTCGATCTTCCATCTTCTCTCCTGTTCCTCCCATTGTCGCTTTTGATCCAGGATCCGTTGTCTCTCTTGCTCTCTTGTGCGACGTGCTTCTTCCTCCCACTTCTGTTCTTCGGCGATTCTGTCGCGTTCTTCCTCGGCCTCCCTTTCAGTTTTCCTCTTGTACTCGGCTTCCTCGGCCTCTTGTTTAAGGCGCTCCTCTTCCGCTTCCCTCTCACGGCGTCTCTTGCTGAAATCAGACTCACCCTGCCCAGGAACGTGAGGTGCAGCAGTAGTGATTTGTCTCCTTCCACCGAACATGACGCCCTGGTTTCCTTGACTGGCACCACCCATGTAGCCGTACTGAGCAATGTTCCAAGCGGGCGCTGTGTTTCCCCGATCACCTGCTTTGGTCCAGCTACTAACTGTGCCTCGAGGTGACATGAGACCATTGTCCATTGCGCGTGAGCCAGAAGAGCCTCCACTGAGAGCAGGACTCATAGATCTGGTAGAAGGGACAGCGAATGAGGGTTTAGCAGAGAGAGGGCTCGGCGCTATCGGTCGGGCGTTTCGTGTAGTAGGGCCATTACCGGCAGGACTTAGTGTTGCGCTCCTTTGAGGACCAATAGTGTTGGGGAAGTTAGCCGGGCTAACAGCATGAGCAACGCGACTAAAAGCGCTGATGCATTGAAGAACTTGGGCAGGATCCTTGGACTCGAACAAGTCGACGGTCAGGAAGCGGTCGTGGGCAGGCATGTTTAGCGGAGGGGATTCACATGCTCGCAGGAAGTGTGAGATGTTTTCCATCTGAACAAAGGGCATGGCGGATCTTTTGAACTTGAGTCCTGGAGCGGGCAGAGCTAGGTTAGCAAGTCTACATAGGACAACACCGTCCTTGAGTACATTCTGGAGAAGATCGCCTGGGGGTAGTGTTTCGCCGAGTGTTTCTTCAATCCAAGAGCGAATCTCGTTGGCGGCTTGAGGGGTGTATTTGGACAAGCGCAGGTTGCGCATGTCCTGGTCCAGCGACGACACAGAAGCCATGTTCAGGACGTGGACGGAGGTGTGTTGGTGATGGAGGGGTAAAAGGGACTGCGACGATTGATTAATGTTTGGGCGGCCAGAGCGGATTGCATTGCATTGCTGCGCGTCTGTGCATACGCCTCGGCCGCGTTTCATCAAAGAACGTCATCAAAATCGTGCCTGCTTCACTCACGTTTGCTTTGAACTGCTCCGTTGCCTCTGCAACTCGACTTGATTATCCAAATCACATCATGCCAGCACAGCCGGGAGCTATCAAGCAAGCCTGGTTCAAATGGAAGAGTCTGCGTCTTCCGTGGCGAAAGAAGTGGCTTGTTGGTATGTTCAAAAAATTATCAAATCACCGCCTTGACATAGCTGACCACATATAATTACANGGCGCTGATCTTTCTGGCAACACCTTCTGGGAGTTCAAAGATGCTATCAATGCTGGTCGCATGCGAAGAATTGTTCAATACGGCAGTCAGGGACACTACGCTGATGTCAAGATATCACGTACGCCACCAACATGACTGCGATCAACTAAATGTGTCTCTTCTAACCCTGAGTCGCTATANGCACAATGGCACCAATGGCTGCGCCAGGTCCGTCCAGAAGCTCCTACACTTCAGGAACAACAGTATGAGGTATCGCGGCAAGCACAAATGCGTCAACTAGCTGCTGCTGCAGACGAAAGATGGGCCGCACAGGAGTCTTTCTTGGACGCACCATCAAAGCAACAACCCGAACCAGCCATAGGTGTCAAGGATCCTGCAGGATATATGCACGGTAACCAGACTGAGCCAACTGAGAACGAAGGCGTGAGAAGTGCGGTAGGTGATGCGGGTGAGATTGATGCTTCGACTGAGGGCAGAACCAAGGACGACGGCAGATTCAAGGGCAGAGCTAGAGACAAGGAGGCGAACCCGTGGAAGCAAGCACCAAAGGGCAACCCAGGAGATGACTGGCAGCCACAAAGCTGGAGTCCTGGTGTCAGCCGTAGATGATGGGGCTCATTTCGCTACACTGTACTATAACTGTATTCACCTATATTCCCTCTATTTGTCGAGAGGTTCCAGAAGTTTGTTCAAAGCAGTAGTGGAACCAAAATAGCAACATCAACCAGCCCTATCTATTGCCAAGGGGCCGCGGAGGGCGACGGAAGACATTTACAATGGGGCGACGTAGCCACGCGGCGAGGAAGAAGAGAGAGGACTACGGAAGTGAAGGAAGCAAGACATTGAAAGTCAATAGCGCGGTGGTTACGCAGCAGGTAGACAGACAGAGAGAGACAAATTGGAGAGGTGACGAGGTGGGGAAATAATCGTACGTGCACCGCCACAACTTTTCCATTGTCGTTCTTGGGCGCGTTGTCGGTGCTGGCTTCCATTTGGACCCCTTCACATCTCAAAGTATCAATTTCGGCCGCCTGTCCACTTCTCTGCTCCATCGTCGTAGACGCTTGTCGCTACTCCCACCCCTCTTGCGCTTTCTTTGTCTCTTTCTCCATCCGTATCCCTTTTCCCGGTGCAGCAGTGCGCCCTCCACCGCCACGATTTCACGCCCCTCAGCACCACCAGCAGCACCAGCAAACACCGCCAAGCTGTCTTCTACACTCCTCCAGCCCTCCTCCGGCCTTAGCTTTGCCGGAGACACAAATCGCCCGCCGAACCAGAGGAGACATTCAGAAAGAGCAGCTTCCAGCATGGACACCAAGGCGGCACGGAGGAGACGGTCTAGCAGTCTGATGTACACCGAGCCCCCTGAGTCGCTGGAGCACATCAGTGACCAGGCCGCCCTGCCCAACCTCAACTCGGAGTGGGTCAATGCCAAAGGTCTGTAGCCACCACCATCTCTGCGCTCTGCCAGAATCGCATGCTGACACGTTTCCACAGGTGCCTGGGCTATCCACTTTGTCCTCATCGCTCTCCTCAAAATCATCTTCGACATTGTCCCCAACATCTCTCAAGAAACATCCTGGACCCTCACCAACATCTCGTACATGGCCGGCTCCTTTCTCATGTTCCACTGGGTGCGAGGTGTGCCCTTCGAGTTCAACGCCGGTGCTTACGACAACCTCAACATGTGGGAGCAGATCGATAGCGGCGACCAATATACTCCCGCCAAAAAGTTCCTGCTCAGTGTTCCCATTATCCTTTTCCTTGTCAGCACTCACTACACGCATTACGACATTACATACTTCATGATCAACTTCATGGCGACTCTCGCTGTTGTCGTGCCGAAGCTTCCTGCTGTAAGTTTGCCTGCCAAACCCTTCAAGCCTCCTTCTCTGACCAATTCTACANNGCTTCACCGTATGCGCATCGCTCTTTTCAACCCCGATGTGGATGACCGATGATCCATCTCTTCTACACTATTCTTTTCCACTTTTCAGGTCGTCGCCAAAATCGGCCCCGCATTCCTTGATCAAAGATACCAAATAATACTGCTTTATCTGCCAGAAGAATCAAATGAACAACCCATTGGCTCCTCCATTGCTCTGCTCCGATCGCGATAGGCTATCGTTGATACGCTTCATTTCCATTCATGGTCCTTAGCCAGTCTGTACACAGACGATCATGCAGAATAGCACGCCCATCGTCTTGAAAGTCACCGTCCCCAGTCCTCTCTTGTCCCCGTATCCAAACTGATCCGCACACCTGATCGGTCTCCATTCGCTTGGCCTTGACCACCATGCCTAGCCGAGAATGAGCGGTACTGATAGAAAGCAAGAAGTGTTACGAGAAAAGGCGGGACAAACGCTCGTTTGCGCATGTCACATGCATGAAGGTATGACCTGTGTAGCAAAGGAACAATTCATTCTAGCAAGGCGAACTCGGGATTTTCCATGGTCACTGTGTGCCGTGTGGTGTGGTTAGGCAGTCTCGATGTGAAGGCTGCGAGATCGATCGGTATAAGCAACAGATGTATAGACACACAAGACGTTGGACAAACCATCGCTAAAAGTAGGACTGAGCAGATACACTCAAGAATCATAGGCAGACGATGGTGTTTTACAACACAAAGAGGCAGGAAACCAAGTGATTAAGATACGATTACATTAACGGATTCTGGAAGACCAAGCAGAGCCAAAGCTGTAGAGACCATAGGCAGCAAGAAGACTCAGGCCGATGGGAAGGGGCTTTCCAGACTTCATGGCTCTGGGGATACTGCTTCCGGCGAGAACGACACTGGCCAGCAGGGCCAGCTCGACACCGTAGGGTTGACGGTTGGAGATGCGGTAGCCACCGAGAGCGTAAAGGGCGCCGACAGAGACACCGGCAGCGATGGAGGGAACAGAGCCAGTTCTAACGTAGCCGGTAGTACCGCCACCAGCAGTCAGGGCGGCGAGAATGAATGCAACAGTGCTGGATGTGGTCGTTAGAAAGATGATTTGGACATCTAGTCCTCGGCATAGGCTTACTCGAGGCTCTGTTCGGCGTTAGCTTCACTGGCAATTGGTCAATGATCAGATTGAGAGTCCTTTACCATTTTGTTCTGTTAGTCTGATGTTGTGTGTGGGAGTCGGAGGTAGTGTCTGATGTGGATGTATATCAACGGGTAGAAGGTCGGCAAGGTAGCCTGAGGGAGCGGAGGGAGGAGCTTCGGGTGTCAGTGACGCGGCAGTCCGTGCGGGCGTCTCCCGCCTCGGCGAGCTACGTTCAGCAAGCTGGCCTTCCCTACAATTGCTATACCAAAGGTTATACCGCCCTTGACATCTTTCAACTGTCTTGTCTTTTGGATCAATCCCATCTTGACCGAGAAATTGTCCTGCTCTATCACAACATCTTCTGACCACACTCGATTCACACGACACAACTCCCCTCTCGACACTTTGATCATGGCTCCCAAGAGAAACGCCGCAGCTCCTGCTCCTTCCATCGTCCCTCCTTCCACGGCCAAGCCTTCTCACGGACAGACGTCTGCTTCTTCTGCACCCACCAAGCCCATCGCCGCATCTGCAAAGCCCACATCCACCAAGTCCACTGTTCGCAACTCGACAGATGCTCAAGAGATCGCTTTGGCCGTGTGGGATCGCTATGTTCAGGACACTCCCCAGCGCGTCAAGCTGATTGACGTCTTCATGACCTTCCTCATCCTCGTCGGCGTTCTTCAGTTCCTTTACTGTGTTATCGGTGGAAACTACGTATGCTCAAGCCCCTCTGGTCGCATCCTCGATCCCTGACTAATCGCTCTATATAGNCCCTTCAATGCTTTCCTCTCCGGTTTCTCTGCCACCGTCGGCCAATTCGTTCTTACCGCCAGCTTGAGAATCCAGACCAACCCCGAAAACAAGGTCGACTTTGGCTCCATATCACACGAAAGGTATCGTTCTACGCACACACAACCCGTCTCATACTTAGCACGTGTCTGACATGCAACANNCAGAGCTTTCGCCGATTATGTCTTTGGCAGTCTGATTCTGCATTTCTTCTGCGTCAACTTCATCAACTGAGGCCTATCATAAAAGTTTCCTTTTTGCATCTTTTGTCTATTCCCCCTGTCTTAAATGCCATGCATTTCTCAATCCGAAATGCCAAAACCTTCCCACGTATTTCCAGAATCAAAAAAGTATCTACTGGCTCTCTAGCTTGAACTCCTCTCTAATTGCGTCGCCGAGACGCTTGATGGCCTCGTCGATTTTCTCGAATGGTGCGGCTGCGTATGTTGATCTGAAGAACATGGTGTCGTGCTTAGCCTGGCTATCGGCATAGAACCATGAGCCCTTCATGACCAATGCTCCGTGGTCGACGATTGTCTGGAAAATCTTTTCTTCGAGCTCTGCGACCGACTTGTTCTTGTGATCGGGGTGCTTTTCGTACTCGATTTGAAGCCAATGNNCTGTCGTGTTGTTAGCCCTAATCCATCACCATATCGTGTTCAAATTACTTACGAACATGCCGGCCATTGGCGGCTTCCAGCTCATGACTTCCTTGGGCAGGTACTTCTCACACGCGCCCAGCATAACGTCTCTTCTTTGTGTATACTCCATTCTGATGTGGACGAGCCAATCCAAGAAACCTGCATGACCCCAGTGCTCATCCAGCAACTTGAACAAGACCAACTGGCTAATACCACTGGGACCTTGAGTGCTGACGTCCATGTGCTTGACAAATCTGTCGACAATCTGCTGCGATGCCGTGATCCAACCAACGCGGGAGCCAGGCGCGACGACCTTGGAAAACGAATCCATACGCATGACGCGACCGTCAGTATCCATTGACAAAAACGAAGGCACCAGCGACTTTAGAAACTCGGCGTGTGTCTTTGGGGGCGGCACGCCAGGCGAGTCTGGACCCGTGTATGGCTGCATTTGCAGGAAATAGTATGGTTCGTCTTCTAGGATGTAAAGGTCGTGTTTTTGGGCCACCGCGTAGACTTGTCTGCGTCTTTGTTCGCTCTGGGTGGCGCCGGTGGGGTTCTGGCCTGTGGGGACTGTGTATAGCAAGAATGGCTTTCTGGCTCCACGGGCGGTTTCGTCCCAGTTGCTTAGGATGTCGTCGAGGGAGCTTGGGAGTAGACCTTCGTCGTCGAGACCCACGCCCACCATTCGCACGCCCATTGGTGCGGCTGTCTCGACTGCGGTTGCGAATGTGTAGTCTTCGGTCAACACCACATCACCCCTTTCCGCAAACATTCTCAATGCAACGTCCAATGCCGACGTGCTTCCAATCGTCATGTTGCACTGCCAATCGCCATAAGGAGGGTTATGCACAATCTCCGTGTGTTCGACGAGATAACGCAACAACTGTGCAGAACCGCTTCCCTGTCCATAATTGAAGGAAGTAGTAATGTCGAACAAGCTCTTGTCCTCTGCCAAATCTGCTTTTCCTGCTGTGAGCACTGTGCCATTGTCCCTGGTCTCTTTTTCGGAAAAGTGGCCCACTCGAGGTACTTTGATGGAGAGTTGGTCAAAGGGAAAGTATTCTGCTGATGGCAGGCCGCCGCCGAGGGAAATGATGCCGGGTTTTTTGAGGTACTTTGCAGCGGCTTTCAGGGAGTTGCCTTTGCGGGAGGAGGACTCGATGTTGAGGCNGATCTATGCTTGTCGTGTCAGTGTATGCTTCCATCACCAATGGTTTCTTAGACAAGGTTACTCACGGTCCCATCGCTTGGACTTGGGTTTGTGCGAGTGCTGCTTCTCGCCTTTGAATTGCTCGACGTTGGCCACAGCGGCAACACCGGCGATTAGTTTTCCAGTGGCTGCGCGTCTTGCGGCGACGTCGTCGAGGGTGAGTGGGTTGGGCACTGTGATGGCGGTGGTGTCGTCAATGGCCTGGACATCGACATCGATGGCGCTGGGAGGAGACATTGTTGGCGGTATCGTCTACCCAAGATTGGGTTTTTTCGGAATCACAAAGAAAGAAACAGTTGTTATAGGTGCACAAAAGCAGATTTGACAGAAGGCACTTTGTACTAGTACGTACATCTATCTTGACTCACAAGTGCGCCTTGCGCCCTTGGATCTACAAACGCAACTTTCTTTCGAGGCGAACCCTGGCGTCACCTCCGGCATCGCAGGGTGTTCGATACGAATGTGATACGACTTCGGCCACCCACCCGAGTGGTCTGGGGTAGATATCTAAAGGCAAACCAACATTGACACCTCCTGGCGCTATGCTAGATTAGAGAGAACATATAGTCACCTTCAATCAGTAGCTCCTCTTTCCGGTTAGCATACAGTGTTGTAGTATACTATAGAAATGCACAGTTGATTAACAAGATCAGACTGTGTCCATAGAAGCAGCCTTGAAGAGATGGCTCTCCTTGGACAACACTTTTTCTGAAAAGTATTGTGCATTCCTATAGCTACTATGTGATAGTATATATCGCACGGGGATGAAAAGGCAGGGGTACCGCAGGAGACCAGAGTTGGCTACATGTTTTCTATAGGGGGCCCGAGACCTCCGCGTGTGCACAAATATATAATGTGAGTAGCTATAGAAATACACAGTGCTATCAAGAGATGGGGCACCGTCCACTGAGAGCCAATTTCTCGGCGGCTCTCCTTGGCTACTCTTCTGCTTTGTTGAAGAATTGCGCATTTCTATAGCGCGCACACTCTACTCTACGCTTTCTGAGGGATAGTTTAGCGTTACAGTCCACGAATGCCCGGCGGTCCCAACAATTCCATTCCTCGAGGACACATATGGAACTGCTTAATCTGGTTGTGATAACTGGATCAGACTGTATTATGGTTTTAGCTAGAGTATTGCTTGTTTGGCATATTCAGGCATATTGCTAACTTCGTACAATCGCTTCATTGCGTATGATCATGAGTCTGCGTTGCAAGATCGTGATTCTCCACAATCGGAATGGATCGAGTGTGTAGTGTAAGATCGCTGAAGCTGTCACGAAGTCTGGCTGTCTTGGGTCCGCTTACGTGTGCATGATCCAGTCTCGGAGAAAAGTGTTTCTACGAGACAGCCATGGCAGGGTCGTTCCACGGTCGAGAAAGCACGGCTCCAGCAGGTCTTCATGTGCGCAAGTCCTTGGGTGGAACTGTCTGGACGCCGTAGATGTTCTAGCGGGCTGATGACTGCACCCTACAACACATGTCTTCCGGCCCGGTGGAGTAGTATGCCGCAGATACATAGCTGCATAGGCGTGTGCATAGACGTAAAAGCCGTTCATCGGGGATGTTCGGTGTTTCATGGCAATCCAAATCTCTTGTTGAATTCGTCAAACAGCTTGGGAGTGATTTCATCACTACTGTTGCCTTCGACTCTCCAGAGAACACCAAGCTGATCGTAGTGTTCGAGCAGAGGTTGGCTAGTCTCTTCGAACTTCTTCAGGCGAGCCATCCAGGTCTCGGGCTTGTCATCATCTCTTTGCACCAACGTTTCTCCGGTGATATCATCTTTGCCGTCGACCTTTGGCGCATTGAAGGTAGTGTTGTAGACTCTACCCGAGGCGGCATGGATCCAACGATTGCAGATGCGATCGAGAATAACCGAAGTGGGAGTGTTCAACTGGACGACAAGGTTGATGGGGACCAACTTGTCGAGTTGAATGGCTTGGTCGACAGTGCGCGGGAAGCCGTCAAGGATGAAGGATGCATCCGGCTGATCACTGAAGTTGTAGTTACCCTGGTGCGAGGATGTGGGAGTAACGTAGTCGTCTTGAGAGGATGCGAAAGCCTCGTGGGTGCTGATTGAAGCAGCGACCGAGTTCATGATCATAGGCTTCTGTGTCGTAGAAGGAGTAAGCCAGCCTCGTGTGGTCAACTCGTTTGTGATCAGGCGCAAGATGGTCGAATCGGGGACGAGGGCTCCCGCTTTCATGAGGGATTCGGCTTGGATGCCTGGAGTTTGAAGGTCAGCATTTGTTGTGTGAAGGGACTACGGGCGATCAGTACCGAGCGGAGTGCGTCTGCGTACGTTATCTCTCAAGAGATCTCCAGAGCTGATCGAGGCTAGTTGGGGAAATCGCTGGAGCATGCGCTCAGACTGAGTGCCCTTGCNCACGCCGGGGGCACCGACTAGGATGATGCGTGCGGCTTTGCGGAGTTGCATCTTGAAGTGAATGGTTTGTTAAGGTACGTGTGCAAGGAGTGGACTCGGCCGGATGAGACGGCTGGGCGAGCGCCAGATAGAAGTTTGGCGAGAACGAGAGGGTGACCAGATGGTGATGTCCTTGGGTCTGAGTGTCAAGGTAGGAAAGAGAGGGACACTGGGTATGGGCAAGGTTCAAGGAGTGGGAGTCGACAAGCACGAGGGACAATTGTTAATTGTTCGGACAATTGGAATCAGCCGGCGCCGGCATCGTTCATGCGGGGAAAGCTGCGGGTCATGATCCGTGACTTGGATCCTCCGGCCTCCGAGGCTCGGCCTGGCATAATCTTATGCACGTGTATGCATGATACGATGGAGAGCTCGACGTTGGGAATTTGCTGAGCTACTGTTGTCAACCCCAAATCAACGGGGCGGCGGGATACGGAAGTTGGGAAGCAGACGACGGCCGAAGATTGTAAAGTCCGAGAAGTTTCCAAGCAGTTCCTCGCCCATTTCATCTTTCTGAATTGTCCAACTCCTGTCTCTCCATCCTATTACCGCCATCTGAACTTTTCAGTTTCATTCAAGGCGTCCGCCCGCCATGTCATTCAACCGCACTGCTTCACAAATGGCGCCTTTGCTGCTTAGAAACAGCACAAGGACCGCCCTGTCTCGTTCTCTACGCCTCCCTAGGCAACTACCTGCCATCGCTATATTGATTCCGAACCGTTCCGTGTCTGGCGAGACATCCACATCCAACAACCAGACCAACTACCCGCCTCCAGGTTTCAATGCCGACCAGGCCAAGAAGCCGCTCGCAGACCAGTCGAAGCAGTCATCTTCCACATCAGATGTCAACATTCCCGTGAACAAGCCCACTGCGCATGCACCTACCAAGGCCTCGGAAGAGCAGGCTCTCAATGAGCTCGCTAGTCAGAAAGCCGCTGCCGACAAGGCAGAAGAGAAGAAGTTGGAGAAGAAGAAGGAGGAAGACAAGAAGCTCACCCTTCGTCAAAAGATTATGAAGGAGGTTCACCACTACTGGGATGGTACCAAGCTGTTGGCTGCTGAAGTCAAGATCAGTTCCAAGCTGGCCTTGAAGATGGCTGCTGGTTACGAGCTTACCCGCAGAGAGCACAGACAAGTGAGTGTGTCGAACATAATGCACCTGATCCATTCTGACATTCTATCTAGNCTACACCGTACCGTCCAGGATCTTGGCCGTCTTGTTCCCTTCTCCGTCTTTGTCATCGTGCCCTTTGCCGAGTTGTTACTCCCAGTCGCCCTGAAGATTTTCCCCAACATGCTTCCCAGCACATACGAGGGCGCAAAGTCGAAAGAAGCCAAAGCCAGTAGTCTACGTGGTACTCGCAAAGAGGTCAGCAGCTTCTTGCGCCAAACTCTTCAAGAGACTGGCTTGCCTGTCAGTGCTGCCAACGCACAGAAAGAAGAGTTTACCGAGTTCTTCCGCAAGGTAAGTCAACATTCCATTGCCTTCAATCAGACTACATACTGACTGGATCCANNGATTCGCACCACTGGTGAGTCGCCAACAAAAGCCGATGTCATTCGTGTTTGCAAGATCTTCAAGGATGACTTGACTCTCGACAACCTGTCCCGCCCTCAACTTGTTGGTATCTGCCGCTACATGTCTTTGACCACTTTCGGTACCGATACCATGCTTCGTTACCAAGTCAGACATCGTATGCGCCAAATCAAGCGCGATGACAGGGCCATCTCTTTCGAGGGTGTCGAGTCGCTTTCAGTGCCTGAGCTCCAGACTGCATGTGCCTCGCGTGGTCTGCGCACTCATGGTGTCTCTCCCGCTAGACTCCGCGATGACATGAACTTGTGGCTCGAGTTGCGTCTCAAGTATGGAGTCCCAAGCACTCTTCTTGTTCTTTCCAACGCTTTCATGTACACTCAGGGCAAGGACGTAGAGTTTGATTCGCAGATCGACGCTCTGCAGGCTGTCTTGTCCAGTATCCCCGAGGAACTCTTCCACGAGATCGAGCTGGAGGTGCACACTGCAGAGGGAGCTGCAACCAACAAGCAACGTCTTGAGGTTCTGCGTGAACAGCAGGAGCTTATCGAGGATGAGAACGAACAAAGTGAGAAGCAAAGCGAAAGCGGCAAGTCGGCTCGCGTTAGCGATATGGACAACATTGATGAGAAGGAGGACGAAGGCCGACAAGAGGATGCGCTCAGACGTGAGCACGAGAGCGAGGTCCAGACTCAAGCAGGTGTTCCCATGTCGTCAATGGGATCTCAACAGGCATCCGAGACAAAGACTGAGGAGAAGAAGGCTTGATGGTATCATTCACAGCATTTGAGGTTTCTGGTTTGGTTATGGCGGATTTGCATACACTTTCAAAAGGCGTTCTGTTTCGGATTGGCCAAGCAAGGCCTGATGATTACTCATGTTCACTCTTCTCAACATAGACAATCAAATGGATGCCATTGCATCAGTATAAACTTACTCAAGGTTGGCAGTGATGTGTTTTCCAAGATAGGAAGTTGCAGACGACGGACTTGTTGAAGCCGATGTAGGCGGCCGCCTTTGCCCGTCAGCATCATGCGAGGGTCCAGTTGGTCGTCAACAGATGCAGACTGACATGACCAGCGACGAGTTGGTCGGGCTCGACATCGCTCGGCTTCAGTCTCGATGTACGTCAGGGGAGGCATGCGCGTGCTGATCAAGAGGCGACAAATACATTCGCCCATCCCGTCGCACGCTCTATACCGCTCCGTGTCGTCGCGTAGCCAGCAAAAGAACGAAGAACCTAGGGGCGGCACCACCACGCCTGTGCCGGACGAAGCCTCGATTGTTGTCTCCAAATCAGCATACTATTTCGAGGCCGGCTATGGACTCTTTGCCAAACGACCATCACGACCCTTCCCACCGCCCTTCTTATCTCCTCCCTCGGGTTCCTTTTCCGATCCACTGAGTACACATGACCGAAGTCGCGACCGTCGTCCGTCCGTCAATGGCGACATGATCCGCGGTATCACCAATGGTGATGATGCTGTCCTGGTCAGCGACAACTTCATAGGCGCAAACGATGGTGTAGGAGCATGGGCTGGTCGTGAGAGAGGCCACGCTGCGTAAGATTCAAACATATCCTTGTGTCAATCCCTTCAGATCGCTTACATGCTCTGCTAGNNCTTGTGGTCGCGCCTCATACTCCATTTCTGGGCCCTGGAGGCTGAGAAGGATGCATACGGAGACGACTCGGAGCCAGATCCTGTCAGATACCTCTCCAAAGCCTACCAACACACCATAGACGCAACCAGTAAACCCAACGAATGGTTCGGTACCACTACTGCTTGCGGTGCCCTTCTGCATACCGATACCAACAATCCACCCCATCCTATACTCTACGTAACTCAACTCGGAGATTCTCAGATACTGGTTATTCGGCCGGAAAAAGGAGATGTCATCTACAAGACGGCCGAGCAATGGCACTGGTTCGACTGTCCGCGACAGCTTGGTAGCAACAGTCCCGATGTGCCCGACAAGAATGCTGTCATGGACAAAATCACAATCGCAGAAGACGACATCATTCTTGCCATGTCTGATGGTGTTGTGGACAATCTTTGGGAACACGAAGTCGTCGACAATGTTCTACAGAGTATGGAGAAATGGCGATCTGGTAGTGTTCCTCAGGTGATGCGCTCTGACGACCAGGGCACATATGCAGGAGGCATGCAGTTTGTTGCCCAGGAGCTCGTCAAGGCAGCTCGCACCATCGCGCAAGATCCATTCGCAGAAAGTCCTTACATGGAACGTGCAATTGAAGAAGGTCTCTCGATAGAGGGCGGCAAACTCGACGATATCAGTGTTGTCGCGGCCGTGTGCAAAAAGCGAATTGGCAGATGAGGATTCTTACTATCGAGCCGCACTCTAAACTGCTGATCGCGATCCTCCTTCCGCCCGGCTATTTCCAGGGTTTGTATGAAATAGTGTTGGCGCAACCGGCCTCCTCGAGCAGCACGAAGCAATGCATGTGCTTTGCCGACAAACTTCCAGCACTGTCTCGAGGTGGAAAGAGGCTCGAGCATGACGACTGGACGACATTATACATCATGGCTGGAAGCATACTCTCAGGAGAAGATTACTCTGCCTTAAGACTTGGTGCCATCAAGGTGCAGATATAGCCAGCCTGGTGTGGAGATGAGGATGTCGATCTTTTGGGTTCGTTCGGAAGGTCGAAATATGTCTTGAGATGGAACGGGTGGACATGAAAATCAATAGACCGGTCTCCTCTTGACAAACTCCTCCAAGTCCTCTTTCGTCGCGACACCCAGCACAAACTTGCGACCAGCATCCGTCACGACAGCAAACTCTTGTGCAGGCATCTGTCCATCTTCCGTCAAGCCCGCGTAAAAGGCCTCGAGCTCTTCCAGCGGTGTATCCATGGTGATGACGTGATATTTCGTGCCCTTTCTCTTGAACTTTGTCATTGCTCTGTCTACCGTATCGCTGTCGCGGACAACCCCGGCTTTGAGTAGGTGCTTGAGGTGGGGCATGCTGAGGTAGCCCACCAGTGCGCGTGTCTCGGGCGCGACTACGGTGAGGTGTGTGTATTCTCTTTCGTAGGCGGTCATCATGGCGCTTGAGATGAGTGAGTCTGGGGATGTGGACATTGCTGCTGGGGNGTCTAGGTCTTCTACTGTGGNCCTTTTGGAAATGTTAGAATGCTGAATTCGAGTTGCAATGGTATAGGTGCAGGGGATTGATGAACTTACACCGCGGTACTTGTCGGCCCATTTTGCGAGGAGCTCTTTGTATGATTGTGTTTCGGCCATTATGATTACTTGCGCGCTAGAAATGTAGGTGATTGGAAGCTGCTTGTTACTTCACAAGAAAGTTGCTTGTTCGTGCTCTGCCAAGCAACCTTGTAGTACTGGGTAACCCTGTCTGAGTAATCACTCTACTCTCGAGTGTTGACAACCGGTAAGGTGCTATATGTATATGTGTCTAAACGAGTTGGGCCAATGGATGAGACACTCTTGCTGACTATATGTGCTCTATCACGAAAGATGCATATGCCTATACCTCGAAGACGAATTTGACTTCTAGTGATGATGCTGAGTTCACTTGAAGCCCATAACTACTTCCATTCACGGTTAGGGCATAGAACTTATACAACTAGGATATATCATACTGCTTTTAGGCAAACCAATCAGACA
This sequence comes from Aureobasidium uvarum, assembly GCA_903853725.1. Classification (NCBI taxonomy): domain Eukaryota; kingdom Fungi; phylum Ascomycota; class Dothideomycetes; order Dothideales; family Saccotheciaceae; genus Aureobasidium; species Aureobasidium uvarum. The sequence continues at coordinate 2,380,910 of CAINUL010000015.1, forward strand.
ACCACTGCTCTCTCACTTCTATCTGTGCCAGAGTATTGATAAGTAGCAAGTAAGACACGGGCGTGGCTTAAAAGTCAATTCAGGAAGGTCGCGCATGCCGGAGAAATTTACCTTGAGCAAAACTTTTCTTTCTATTCACTTTTCTTTTCTTTTTCTTCTCTACTCACTCGTTCTGCTACATTTGTACCAAAGAACACAAATTGTCGCCAGCTGTTGCCAAGATTCATGCCGATTTTTCTGAGTTTGCAGATGGCAAGATATGCCACTGCCTGAAGAGAACAGGACGAGGGTTCCTTTACAACACAAAGCGCCCATGTACGCAGCGTCTTTGCATCCAAGCAGGGTATCGAACCGACCTGCGACAGCCTTGGTCGTACATTCCTTCTCTTTAGGGTCGGGGATCGCTCCTACCTCTCTTGGACCTGAGGGTCGCTCCTTCCAAATCGAGATTGAGAATCGCTCCTTCCTCTTCGATTTCGTCGGTCGCGCCTTCCCTCATTGCATCAGTACATATACTCCACACTTTTGCTATTTCCCATCCAGTAACGAGATCCAACCAATCTCGGGATAACCTCGAATCTGTTCCTTCCCGATCGGGAAACTTTGGATTTCTGGATAGGCGCTTTGGCGGAGTGGTTAACGCGATGCCCTGCTAAGGCATTTCCTTCGGGAGCGTGTGTTCGAATCACACAGGCGTCGATACTTTTTGCCTTTTTGAGCCATAGAAGAGGTGTAGAATGTGTTTTTCTTTGCCAGGGAAGAGGGGGGAGAAGGTAGGTGGTGGTGTTTTGGGCGAAAATTCTTGATGGTGGAAAATGGCTTGGCGTTGAACCCTGGAGGCGCTTGGGTCTTTGGGACAGGGTGACCAGACGTCTTTGGGATTTCGATGGACTGGAGAACACATGTTGTCGAGAGCATAAAGGCAATATGTCGGTATGTTGATAATTGACTGTTCGCTCGCGGGTGCCATGCGGCTGTCAAGAAAGGTAGGTCTGATGTGCTACATTACACGCTATAATCATACCTTCAAGTGTCGATTCATACTGTATCAATATGTCTCCGACAGGCCATCGACTTCCTCATATGGCTGAAACCTTGATCAACATCCTCGCTCTGTTTCAGACACTCGGTCTGCTCATGTAGGGGTATATCCACTCTCTTGACCATATCCAAGAGCTTTTCCACATATCCCGAGAGCCCCCTGAGAAGCAGAAAATCTCGCCATCCTCACAGCAACCAAGCCACCCACAGAAAACACACACCTATAGACAGTTTCCATGAAAAAGCCTCCCTCAACATCCACACCCTGCAACCCCACTGGTAAATCCTGCTCTTCCTTCACCAAACCAATCAACTCTCTACACTGTCTCTGCAGCACGCAAAACTGCTCGCTGGCTTCCAGCATCCTGGTCGCACAGTCAAAGAGATCGAGCCGTCTAGTTTGGTCTTCTGTCATGTTGAATCTTGCTCTGTAGGTTTCTTTGATGATTTTTCTTGCATGACTGACTGCTAGCAATACACTAGGCGTGTTGCATTTTCCCTCGTCTAGAAACTCTACTGTTTTTGTTTTGTCAGTTGCCTCCCTCAATTCCTCAGAGTTGGGGATATCTACCGCTGTTAGTGTCTATCACTTTGCCGATAGAAACATTGTGTTGTTGAAGCAGTAATTCCTGCCCTACGAGTTTGAGTCCTGTGATGGAGGTTTCAAATAGGACGTCTAGCGTTGTCAAAGTGTCCAGGCATTTTGTCTTGTTGAGGAGGAGTAGAGAACTATGCCGCCATTGTGCTTTTTCGTCCACGGCGGCGCGGATGTCTTCGTTTGGGGTCACGTATTCAGGGACAAGGCGAGGACATAGGAGTTTGTTGAGTTGAGGGTGCAGGGCGAGGGATGACGGGAAAAGACTATAAGGTGTTGGATAGGAGGCGTGTGAGTGAGAGCAAAGGGAGACTTGCACATGGAGAGGAGGCTTCTATATGAGAATGGTGATGAAGAACTATAGATCATCGAGCAGAGCGACGACAACATTGTTGACAGGAAGATCGCGATGATGGTTGAGATGGCCAGCATCATTGTATGCGAGTTCTTGTCCACTGCGATAGTCACCTTACATCAATATCTTTATATCTCCATGCAGAGAGATTAGCATGACACCAGAACAAGACATTTGCAAGACATGTCAAAACACACATTTCCGGTCAAGAGTTATATTTGGACGCTTGTGGCATATAAACCTCATCTCTGTTCTGGGACCGATCCAAGACAAGAATGTTTGACATTAATAACAATATCTGATGCACTACGCGACACCCTAGTCTTCGTGAACTAAAGACTGGAAAACCACATACTCGAAAAGAGGATAGAACGCCACGCTAAAATTGAACAGAAAGAACCATCAAGAGACACATACAGCAAGCAAGATTGCAGCAAAGAAGAAAGAAGTCGTTGAAAGGCAGGAAAATCATTCGTCATTGAAAAAGAATCCCTCTAGTAAAGCACAATCCTCCTACGTTTCGCAAGGTCCTCCCATGTTTGTCGCTCGCAATGCCACCCCTTTAGCCAGAAAGAAGAAAGCACATGCAGAAGAAAACGCCCCAGTCGTGAATCCCAAGCCGTGTAAAACTCCGTTTTGCCCCCCAGAAACAAGATAGGAATTGTCATCATACAAGAAAGAAGAAAAGGGAAAAGGGTTGTAGTTTCAGCCACCCCCTAGATTCATTGCATATCGTCCTCGGCACGCTTGAGTTGGAAGTTGGGTTGCTCGTAGAACCACTCGGTGTTCTTGTCCCACTTGTATGCCTTAAAGTCTACACCATAAGGCTTAGGCTCAAGGCAGTAGAGCATGCCAATGGGTACATCCAAGTCTGCGACCTCTTCTCTCTTCAAGCCGCGGAAGTATGCGAGCAGAACACGGGCAACGCTGCGATGGCCAACAAGCAAGCAGTGATCTTCCATACGCTCGAGCTCGACAATCACAGGACGCAAGCGGTTGATGATGTCAAGGTAACCCTCACCACCGGGGCCGGGGTAGCGGTAGTGTAGTTTGTCCTTCTTGCGGAGGGCGTACTCGGCAGGGTGTGCTTCGGCGATGGACGAGTAGGTGAGACCCTCCATGATACCGGCATTGAGCTCGTCCAACATACGCATCTGTTTCGAGTCGTACTCCTCGTCGTCGAAGAATTGTGCGGTCTGAATGCTACGCTTGAGCATAGAAGTCCAGACGCAGAAGGACTTTTGAGGAAGTTCGTTGTTGGCGTTGGGCTGGTAGTGGGGGTTGGGAGGAGTGGTGTCACCGGGTTGAGGAGGAAAGTGTGAGTGAGTGAGCTTGTGTAGCTGCTTCATGTCCCACTCTCGGCGTGCGTGCTCGATGAATTTGGTAAGAGTTTTGGCATACTGGATGCCCTCGCTACTGAGGTCGGAGTCGCCACCAATCTTGCCAGAAACATTGTCCATGGAAAGACCATGACGTGTGATCCAGATCATACGTGGTGCGAGATTGAAGTTGAGGAGGTAGTAGTTGGCCTGAGCAGAGAGGAAACCGCGGATTTGATGTGAGATGACCTTGCGACCGACATCGATCATTTGGATATAGGGCATGTTGTTCTTCTCCTCATATTCGCCAAGCGGGACGTAGGCTTTTTCGTAGATGGCAACACGCTTCTTGAAATCCTCAAGAGCAGCGACAGGATCTTGGTCCTTGTAGTCGGGGCCGGAAAGCTTCAGGCGCATGTTTGACTCGAGCAGATTCTCATCCACACATCGACTCTCGAGGAAAAGGACGTTCAACTCATCACCAGCTCTTTCACGAATCTTCTTCATGATAACCTTTCTGCGCTCAAGGGTACTGTTCGTGGCGTCAAGGATACCAACAGAGCCGTTGCCTTCTAGAATGTAGTCGAGGAGCTCGTCTAGTGTGTCCATGGCGCATTGTTCACGGATCAATGCGGCTCTCTTGTTCTGGGGGTCGAAGAAGCTGGCCGACTGATCCATCGAATCCGGGTCGGGCATCTCGGGCGTTGAAACCTTGGTCAGCTCAACACCATCTGTGCCATCGTCTATGGGTTGGGCGACTCCATCGTCCTCGGACGCAGGCGGTAGCTGAATGGTTGGCATTGTGAGTCTGCGAGATTGGCTGTCGTGGTCATGGTTCTCGTGTCTGTCGGTGTGGGCCTGGATTTGTGCAGCAAGACCAGATGACCCAATATGTGTTGCTTGCTCGACAATGCCGTTGAGACTGGCCAAGCTAGGGCGGTGTTCTGTTGGGAGGAAGGAAGGGCGATGTGTGTGGCTTTTGGTCTTCTCAAGCGTGTTTGGACCTCCAGCAGCGACACGACGCCTCTCTCCTACATTGAAGATGCGTGTGTCGTGCTGTAGCCAGTTCATGTAGCGTGCCAGCTTCTTTGTGATGTAACTCTTTCCACGAGCGGGCAGGCCGACCATGACGATGACCAGCTTGGCGCCGACATCCCTTTTGGCGATTCTGCCGTCGGGCGAGACTTTTGATTTGGTAAGGCCAGGGATATCGAGGGTTGTTGGACGGACGCGCGGGGTGCTGGAGCCCGAGTTCTGCCTTATTGGCAGCAGCCTTGGGCTGTTCGGGGCGGTGCCATCGGGGGTGTCGTTTAGGGCGCCAGTGTTGGTTGCACCGACGGCGGATGCTGTGCGGTTTGTTGGTGGAGGGCGGAAGGGTTGGATCTCTGGCGTCTGGGAGCCATTCTTGTTGGCCGATTTGCCCAGGCTGGTGTTAAGGCTGGACTTTAGGTCCTTGGTCGTATTCTCGTCGATGCTGCGGCGCTGTTGGTCGTGGACGTTGCTCATCATCACAGACTTTGCAATGTCGCTCTGTTGGCTCTGGCGACGGATATGGAATGGGAGGGTGGACGAGGTGGAAGAAGCAGCCAGGATCTCTTGTGGATTGCAGATTAGTGGCATTTTTTCCACGGATTATGACGCTCCACGGTCCGAGTTCACGGTCTCCTATCGCGGCGCCGCTGTCAAAGCCCGCACGACTCGTACTCGTCAAAACTGACTAACTCCGAAAACGGCCTGAGCCTGGATCCTGATAGGCGAAGCCTTGACCGTCGAATATGTATAAATTGTAGGTAATCGCCAAGGAGAAAAGTAGAAGAGACTTGCGCGATGTCGATGGGAGAAGATTCAAGTTGGATGAGATGAGTCCAGAGCTTGTGTGACCAGCCAGAATATTATTATGACTGTGTTGGCGCGTGAATCATAAATAACTTCAAAGACCGCGCTTGCAATAAGGTTGCGTCGCAGAACGTGTTGCAGGAATCTTCTGTTTCTTCCACGGTTCGCCAAAAGAAGTCCAGTACAAAAGTACCACTTCCTGGCGCGCCCTGGTTGGTCACGAGCTCAGCTGGGTTGTATGGTTGTGCTTTAAGCGTGTTGGAAATGCGCCGAAGAAGTCGCTGAGCGTCAGGAGACGGTCGATTGGGAATCAAGTTTGTTATTCGAGATCAGCAGCTGACCGGATGATAACTCATGCGACGAGACAGAAGAGGGCCGAATAGACCGTTGCCTTCNTTCCACCTTTTACCCCAAGGCTGCCGGCGTCAGAATAATACATATCAACAAGGGGGAGCCAATCGAACGGCGGATGCATGCCACGCCGACTGACGNCTGCGTCTCGCCCACCCAAAACTTGTTGAGATGAACGACNNCAAGAGATTGCTATCGTCCTTGTCTTGCGTCAGATCATCTGCCTGCCCAGACNNAACCCATCAGCTCCTTACATTTCATATCTCTGCTTGACCATCATGCCATTATCATCTCCTCGCGATCCTTGAGNNGATCTCTCTCCGCAAGTCTCACCATCGGCCCTCCACTATCGGACCCCGCCAAAACGCCCATTTGCGGCTGCCTTGCCCATCCAAGCTCAGCCAATATTTGCTCCGTCGCATTCATGCACCGAGTAATCCGGAGCGCTATGTTGCTTCTTGTCTTAGTCTACAAGGCGCGGTGTTTGCCCAAGTCTCAGTCATCTTTTTTGGAGCCGTGATAGAGGGAAGCCGATGGTTTAGGATATTCAATCCTTCCATGTTCGTGTTTGAATGCGAACGCGAAAGACGGGCGCATCTCCAACCAACCTTCTGCCTGGATGGTTGCAAGGTATAGTACACCCCCGGATGTATATCCGATTAGATACGAACATAGCAAGTGCAACGGACGTCGAAAGGGGGTCCGAAAGGAGCTTGGAAACTCCGATGCTCGCAAACCATGTCGCTGATCAAGAATATCAGGATTTTGTCAGTCTCGGTCATGTGAACATCATTCATACATCATAGAATTGACCTCCCAAACTAGCTGCTCTATTGAGTGTCTGACATTCAAGATGCCAACAGTATGGAGACCGCGCTCTCATCATAATCTCAGCGTGAGCATCAGCAAACATATATAACTAGCAACACTCAACGCAGTCAAGACAACCACAACATTACCACTCGTTCTAAACCTCTTCCTCCTCAATCCATCCTCACCAACCTCAGAGAAGAACTGTCTATTCCCCTGCATCCTCCTGAATGCACTTACCCCCAACACACCCGCTCCATAGATCGCAAACAAAGCCCCAATACTATAAAACTCCGCCGTGAAGATCTTGAGAACCACCAGAGCAAAGCTGAATTGACCCAACGAGGTGCGGATATATGCGCCTTCAAAAGTACGTTGAGCTGCACGGATTTCGACCAACTCGGTATTCGTAAGGACCACTGAGCGGGCGCGATGAAGGCGGAGATGATAGCGGTCTGCTGCATGTCGTGTCTATATTTGTAGCAGATGTTTGTGATGAGTTTGGGTAGATCCAAGGTCTGGTTGGATAGCTCTCGAAGCTTGAAGATTTACCTCGAACATGTTTGTATGGAAAGCCCGCACCCGTTGGAGGTGTGGTTGAGCAGTTGGTTTGTGCTGCTGCAACCCGTGAGACGGCTGTCTTGCTGATGCAAGCAAGCTTTTCGGGTCGTACGACGGGTTCTCGGAGGAGGGCGCGACTACATGAGCATTCTTGTTTGATGACTGGTTGTGGTTGCGAACGATGAGGTGGAGGTAAAGGACAAGCTGGTGGTGAGCAGGAGCGGCTTGCTCAGCATCCGAGTGGTCAAAGCGTCGCTGCAACCTGCCTTTCTTCGTGTCACGAGTCGAGATAACACTGTCTTGACTGTTTGCTTGCGGCAGACTCTTAGGGGTGTTTGATCAAACACATCTCGTCAAGACCCTCGAGGGTAGGTAAACGCCCCAATCATGCCGCACACCAATGCCTTCCCATCTGAGGACGTGTCTGACAATCACCTCCGAAGAAACCACTTTCTGCAAGCGATTGATGGAAAACACAACCTCATGACAGGTACTAGTTTGAGCAGCCTGCCCGAGGAGCTTCTCGAGAACATTGTAGGTCTGGTCGAGGGCGAAGGTGACTTATGGGGACTTCCAACCAAAGGCCTGCTCAATTTACGACAAACATGTAAAGCTCTGGAACGCGCTTGTCACAANNAACCTTTCTGGCACATTTTAATGATTGGACCATCTGTCTGCGGAGAGACGAAGATCTCTGGGCCACGAAGGCTGTACTACAAAGCATTGTGCATACAACAGCCATCGAAAAGATCACGTTTGTGTACCAGGGGGAGAAACCGAGCCTTTGGCATATTGCGCCGTTTCTCAATGACATTTTCAGCAGTTTTGCCTTCTTGAATCGCGAAATCATTCTCGTGATCGATCCCTTCAGAAGCTCAATTCATGCGGATCCCATGGACACCGAAGGTGTTTTGTACATTGCAAACATGATCTTGACCGCCGCTGCAACAGCCAGGTTAGCGGTCAGTAGTGTTCAAGTTCGAGCCAGACTGGATAACTGGTGTGTGTATCATGGCGAATTGCTGAAGGAGCTCCATGACACGCTAAGTATCTCGAGACGCCGCCTAAGTCCTGGATCTCCTCAAGAACTGGTTGTTGAGTTTCCAAGAATCGGACAAATATCGTTCAACTACGTTCAAGGACGTCTGAGCATGAAAGGTGTCCGCCCTTCTCACTGGACGGAGTTCAGCGATTGGTTCGACTTGGTTGGGTGCGAAAAATTGCANATCGAAGGATGCGTGCTCGATCCATCCGACCTTGATCAAGTTTTGTCATCGGCAGACGCGAACAACCACCGAGTACGCGCCTTGTCGATAACCAATACGAAATTATCTCATCATGACACCGTCAACGACACTGATCTCTTCAGTGATCTCAACTGCATTGACTTGTATCGCCTAATCGGCGTTATCATCCCGTTCGCGCACCAACTCGAACACGTTCATCTTGCAAGCATACAGAGTGATCGCGAGGCCGATCCAGGAACCCCAGCATTCGTCACCGATCGTGATGGAGGGCTTGAGTTTACAGGAAAGGATGAGATGACAAGAAACATGCTACGACTTCAACAACGGTTGTATGTCTAGAATTGCCCGTCAAGCGGAACGGAGCATACATGCAGTCACGGATGAGATGAAGAAAGAGGATGAATGGAAAAGTAACACATTCAGAGGCAAATGAACTAGATTCATCGCCAAGTCAAGACTCAGGGCTAGAGGTTGTCCTTGATCGTCAAAGCTCAGAGCTTCGCATGGCGCTTAGCACGTAGGACTGTACTATCTGTTCTCACACCCTCGTCATCTTGTCCCTCAACAGCCAGATCCGGAAACTCCTTGGGCATTATTCTCCTTGGGGTAAATCCAGGCACAAGACTGTATCCGCCAAATTCAGTCATACCTTTGACGTCTCGAAGGAAGTCCTCATCGGTGGTCAACAACCCATTCACTTCAGCAGTTGTTGAATCGAGCATGCCTAGTATGGCATCCGAGAAGATAGTCGCTTTCCTTAAATCGCTTCTCTTGTCCATGTCCGCTGCGACAGCGTCTTGAGTTGCAGCGCTCTCGATAGCCACTGCAGGCCAGATACCAGTAATGGACATATCAGTCTTGCCTTCTCGAATCCAGTCCATTGACAGTCCCTTAACTAGAACGCTCATTCCTACCTTACCAACAGCATATGCGGCCTTGCCCCTAAAGAATCGACTGTAGATTGGAGGGCAGACAACAATAACACGGCCCCTCCAACCGCCCTTCTCGAACAGCGGGAACGAAGCCTGTATACTGGCATACAAGCCTTCGATGTTGACTTCCTGCATCAGCTTGAACCGCTTGACCGGTGTCTTGGCCACTGATGACCACCAGATGGCTCCAGAATTGTAGACAAGAACATCAAGCCGACCGAGCTCGGTCGAGACCCTGGCAAATAGTGTGTTTACTGATTCTGTGGAACGTGTGTTCACTTCCATGGCAATTGCAATTCCACCCCGTGAGTGTATCTCTTTCGCGACGGTGTTGATGGTGCTTTGAGGCGAATTTGGGTCTGGTGGGAAGGAAGCCAACTCTTCGGGATCTGAAGTTGTTTTTGCTGCAACGACGACNNTGATTTGATCAACTTCAGTGACTTCGCTCCGATCATACAACGTCTCTGTAGTTCACTTACCTGTATATCCTTGTTCAGCCAAACCAATTGCTATCTGCCGGCCCATACCTCGAGATGCCCCAATCACCAATGCTACAGGTTTTGTGCTGGTCATGTTCAATAGGTGTCTGTTGATGCTCTGCTCAGAGTACAAGGATTGTTTCATCGGAGCCTAAGGTAGATGTTATATCTGGTGTTGTTGTTGCCAGCTCACGGGACCGAGGCATGATGCAACGCGGGGTGTCGCGCTTTCTCTCCAAAGCCCGCACCTGAGCATCGATGTTGACTCAACATCTTCACATGTCGACCGACCATAGCACCACAGACCGAGGGGACCGCCTATGTCTACTCAACTTTCCCACTGTAGTGTTACAGCCGGCATCCCTATATCTGCCAAGCCATTATAGATGACTTTTAGCTAAGACCGATTCTAGCGCCATAGGGCTGGATGAAGGTTTCAGAATAGGTGCGTCGCGTCGACCACTTGACACCGCAGTGATACCTTTGCAAATGTCCGAAACGAAGCCCGAAGCGATGATGTTTGGTCATAACCGCGTCTGATATATGAGGTCCGCAGCAGAGGACAAACCTCTAGATCTTGTAGGGCGTGTGCCCCGGTAGAGGATCTTCTTTGCATTGCAGTCTGCAGAGCTTTCGACCAGGTAGGTGGCGCGCTCACGACTGGGTTCTCGTACCCAAGAATTGGCATATAAGAAGCTTGCATACGACACATCCCTACATCCAAGATCCCACTTGCGGGTGCACTAAACAACCACTATCTTCCTTACTCTTCATCAGCATCTGAGATCGAGGCTCTCAGCTTGCAGTGCTTGGGCCACACAAGCGGCGATGATGCGGAACGACATTCGCAAACTTGCCTCTGCGCACAGTGCACGTTCTTCCCTAGGCTCTTGATATGATGACCCTGTACATTATTGCTCTGCCGAGTTTCAAGGACAGCTTTTTCTCGAATCAGCCCTTCTTGTTTGGCCCTTCTCTTTACACCCCTCCGCCATGGCGAGCGAAACGACGTCCGAAGACCTTCAGCTCGCAGCAGCTGCTGCTGGCTTTTCACTCGGCTTTGGATTCTTGACTGTAGTCCGCGCATGCAAGCAGACGAGAGCGAACAGGGCTCCCGCCCGAAGCATGTATATCTACATGCTTTGGGGGGAGATTTTGCAAATCTTGTCCTTGGAATCCTCACATGGCTCTATCTCAAAGACGTCGTGAAAACTACGTAAGTACTGCTTCACATACAAAAGCCGGACGCGAAGGTTGGGGTTCATCTTCGGACACATCTGGCTGGACATACGATCAAACATGAAATGTACTTTGCATACAGCATAATCCATCGAGATACAATCCATCACTCTGGACAAGGCTAGGGAGAGCTTACGCCACACACTCGTCCGGATCTTTGTGCCTCGATGCATCTCCTCTGATAGCCTATAGTTCAGCGCCTGGACCAGTCGTCGCGAGCTCTCGTGGACTGTCATATCGAATCTTGCAACATCGACTGACCACAGTCACAGTCCAGTCTTACTCTTCTTCATCCTCATCTTCTACGCGCTCGAAGTGCAACTCCTAATGCAAATCATCATTAACCGAATCGCTGTCATTGCGGAACGAAGACCTACTGCGACAAAGCTCAAGATCGCAACTGCGGTCATAATTTCATGCATCAATATCGCCGTCTTTTGCATCTTCATTCCATCACACATGATGCCACCGGCAAATCAAACCTTTGTCAATATCAACAAATATTGGGATCGTCTTTCGAAAGTCTTGATTATGCTTGTGGAGTATGTTTTTCTGAACACATTCTGCAGTATATGTGTCATATGCTGATAAGGTTCTAGTGCTTTCTTGAATTGGTACTTTGTCTTTGTCGTGAGGGCACGCCTTGTCAAGTACCATGGCCTCAGAAAATACAAGCCCTTGATCGGGTATTACACTCGTTTGGGTCTGGTATCGGTCGCCATGGATGTATGTCTTTTCTAGATACGTCGCACATGCGACGTCAATTTTGCTAATTTCTTCTTANNGATCATGCTCATCGGGCTTATGTCCTTGAGAAACCATACCCTATTTGTGCAATTTCACCCTGTTGCNATGTGAGTCCAATTTGCCTCGCAACATTACTGTAGCCGACCACTAACGTTTATCGAAGACATGGCAAAGCTAAACATCGAAATGTCTGTGAGTATATCAACTGATTTCACTGCCTTTCCAAGAATTCCTGCTAATCATAACTGGCGCAGNATGGCAGACATGATAGTCAAGGTCGCTCGAACATCCGAAAACGACGTCAAGCCAAAATCGTCTTCACATGGACCTTTTCCAGAACAGTCAAGACGAAACCACACCCGGACCCTTCGCGGTGACGACGATATCAATATCGGACCTCAGAACACCGCAGTGATCGGTCATTCCCAACTCGACCACGCACAACGAGAAGACATCAAAGGCATATCTCGACAGAGAGAGGTGCAGGTCTATGTTGGAGACGCGGATAGCGATTTCCATACTGAGAGTATTGAGAACGGCAAAGAGCAAAGCGGGAGCAGGGAAAATTCGTATGAATCGCAGGTTCCGTTAAAGGATCTCGGAAGATTATCAGAGGAAGCGCGATGATTCTTATACTGAATCAGCTCAGATGGATATTCTGAGGACTTCCTCGTATATATTTTCTTGTACTCAATGGCTTCCAATCTACGGGTGAGCAGAAGAAAAATTGCGACCTGACTATACTCGTGCAATCAACAGTCTACATACTATCATTGGAGTTAACGTTCTTTCTAAGTCCGGTGTTGATAGATGCAGTCTCGAAATAACGCCTTCCACGAACCATATATCGCAGACTTTGGCTCCCACAGTCAAAGCTTCGGCCGAAGTGCTCAGAGGTTCGAAGATTGAGTTCTCGTAACTCCGTTGGTTGGAGTGTTACCTCCTAACCCCGCGCTATGATCAACGTCATTGCGGGCCTCCGAACGATGAGGGAAACTACAAGTAGAGCTAGATGTCTTCCAACACCGACATTGTAGAGTATCTCAAGTTCAACGTTATCACATAGAAAAAGCAGAATATATTGATCATTCATAATGGCTTTCTTCGATCCCGCACCCAAGCCCAAGAGCCTGCTCGGTTACCACAGAGTATTGGCACCTACTGCAGGCATCAAATGTTCACCACTATGCTTGGGAGCCATGAACTTCGGCACTGGATGGTAGGCCTATCAACGAACACAAGCTCGAATTGTTCAGAATCAATTGGCTGATGACATTTGCAGGAAAGAATTTATGGGAGAATGTGACAAGGACACCAGTTTTGCTGTCCTCGACGCTTTCTTCGACCTCGGCGGTAACTTTGTCGATACCGCAAACGCGTATCAGTGCGAAGAGTCTGAGGAGTGGATTGGTGAATGGATGGAGAAGAAGAGAAACCGTGATCAGATGGTGTATGTTGCAGCCCTCGGTTCTCGCTTCACAACGCCGGTCAGACAGCTTACAACTTTACAGNNGATCGCAACCAAATACACCACTGGATACCGTTACCATGCTCGCGATGCCGAGCCTCTGCAGTCCAACTTTGTTGGCAACTCGTTCAAGTCCATGCACATTTCTGTCAACCGTTCGTTGAAGAAGTTGCGTACCGACTACATCGATCTGCTTTATGTGCATTGGTGGGACTTCAGCACCAGCGTTGAGGAGGTCATGCACGGGCTCAACGCCTTGATTACAGCTGGAAAGGTCCTCTATCTTGGTGTTTCGGACACACCTGCCTGGGTTGTGGTCAAAGCCAACGACTACGCCCGTGCTCACGGTCTGCGTCCTTTCTCGGTCTACCAAGGAAAGTGGAATGCCTCTTACAGAGACATGGAAAGAGAGATCATCCCCATGTAAGTTCTGGCTTTAGGACACTTTAATACAGACCCATGCTGATACTCCAAAGGNTGTTATGACCAGGGCATGGCACTTGCACCTTGGGGTCCTCTAGGACAGGGCAAGTTCAAGACCAAGGAAGCTCGCAGCAAAGAACACGAAGGTTCTGCACGAGCATCTCAGTCCAGCGAGCACGAAAACGCCATCTCAGATGCTCTCGAGAAGGTCGCTGAGAAGCACAAGGCTACCATGCATGGAGTGGCACTGGCCTATGTCATGCACAAGACCCCTAACGTCTTCCCCATTATCGGTCAGCGCAAGGTCGAGCATCTCAAAGCCAATGTTGAGGCATTGAGTATCACACTCACGCAGGAAGACTTGAACGAGATCGAGTCTGCGGCTCCATTCGATCCAGGGTTCCCTAACACCTTCATTTTCGCTGACAAGTTTGATGTCACGAACAACACTGCGGCGGACGTCAAGCTTACTGGTCTATCGGCAAGGATTGATGCTCCTCCTAAGCAGAAGCCTGTTCCCGCTCGCTCTGAGGTTTGAGATTTGAGGTTGACAATGTTCTGTAATGAGACCATCGGTATATCAACATCAGAGTACGGCGATCGCTAGTTCGGAAAGAGCTGGCCATGAGAGAAAACAGGTCCTGATGGTGTGAAGGTTTCACTCATGTCAGCTATTCAATATACATTAGACTTTCTCCATCTCTCAAAAACACACTTCTATTTTCTCAGACGAGCAAGAGTCGCACCCATTGGCTCTCCAGCTTGCAGTGCGGCCATCGTTTTCTCATCAATTTCAAATCGTTCTTCGCAGATCTGCAAACACTGCTCGGCATGCTCGACCGGAACAACAACCACGCCGTCCAGATCAGCCATGATCAAGTCCCCAGGATTGATGGTTAGTGGCCTTTGTTGCTCGTCACTTGTAAACTGCACGGGTACATTGAGCCCGCTCGCTCTAGTAAAAGTATTGGAACCCAAAGCCGAAGTGGCCTTTGCGAATACNNCTGTTTCCCACCCAGAAGAGTCAGCAGTGTAAAGATTGTTTTCACGCAATGCATTGGTGACTAGAAAGGAAGAAGAAGGCACACGAACAGGAAATTGCATCTCTCTATGCTCATTCAAATCCCTAAAATTGCCATCCACAACCACACCCTGGGCACCTAGATACTTTGCTCGCGTGGACATCAAGCCACCCCAACAAGCAGAGTAAAACCCCTTTGGCTGAGAGATAAACACCACACTTCCTTCTGTCACTCCATCGACGAAATGGCCAGAAGGTTTGGGAGAGGAAGTGTCGGCGGCATCAACCATTTGCACGGTATAGGCTGGGCCAAAGAGTTTTGTGGTGCCGGCTTGTTGGTGGGNGGAAAACATCTTGAGACTGTGGAGGTAGCCGCCGTATCTGACGTTTAGTTTAACGAGGGCGTCGCCGACCTAAGGAGGTTTTGTGGTTTAGCTCGAGTGGAATGGTTGGGAGGAGGGAATGTGTTGGCGTACATCACAGGAGGTGAAGCGTTTGAGGGCGTTAAAAACGTGGACAGGGACTGATGGAGGCATGTTTCCGCTGATACTACTTGGTCTTTGGGGCTGAAACTACACAAGGATGTGAGAAGGTGGTCAAGCAGTGTAGTTCGACCGAGGTCGTTGTTATATCTCATGATTTTTGCACATGGGAGCATGTGTTCGCAGTCATCTCTTCTCCGCACCAACGGCAGCCCTCTCAACGACAGCCCGCGAACCTTTCTCTAATTGATGACAACGTGGCGAAATTCATGCGAAGCGGCGATAGAGATGTGATACATCGAGCACGCTGTCTGTGAGGCAACGAAGTCAGCGTTTCTGATGATAGGACACAGATGAAGGTGCTCTGAAGAAATGAAGCTGCGACATCATGTTGGACGGAAACACCACTGCCATCCCGAGAAAGCACAGCGAGAGAGGAAGATGACGAGCTAGCGCGTACTGATTTCATTAAACAGCTTCTCCGACGCCTGGCTGAGAAGCCAGTACGACGATGGAAAAGATGTTGGGTCAAGATTGACCGTATTTCCAAAGATTATGCCGACTTTCCACCTGCAGATAAGCCACGTACGCTCGACTGGCGGGAAGGACTGTTTTTGACAAAACTACCAAGAGGGTGCTCCCTCCCCAGAAACGGGCCATTACAGCAATTCTTGGGAAGTTCGCGTTGCGTTCTGTTATGTCTCCCCACTGTGCTGCCGCTTCCATATTCAAAGGACCACCATTGGATGTCTTATGCGTGATCGGACACCCGGCTAGGACAGAGTATACCCTCCGGCTCTGGAACACAGTCGCGACAGTCTAGTTGCCACGACCTGGATCTAAACATCCCCAGGCCTTATCGGCAAAGGGCATCGGATCCAGGCCGCGACTGGTCTGATTGTCCAAGTTTTCATACGCACGAGGGCGAGTTAGCGACAACGACCCAGGTCAGCACACCTAAAGAGGTAATGCCGCCTTCCGAGTATACAACACTCCTGAGAGTGAGGGTAACGAACGTATGATGGGTGCGCGGCGCCATGGCCCACCTGTACACCACGGGGGCGAAGCGGCAAGCCATGGGGCGAATGAGAGAAGAAAGATGGGGCAATGCGCGATATGCAAACGATGAAGAAGATGAAAAATGGCAGACGTGACCTGGGCAAGGCGCGCGGAGGATGCGAAACGAAGAAAGAAGCACGCCGACACAAGGGAAGCAACGAGAAAGAAGATCGGGCAACACCAAACGAGTTTGGGGGCGAGCTGGGACAACAGCTCTAGAAGCGACAAAAATCAGACGGCCCAGGTTGGCGGCAGTGTGGTTGATGGAGAAGAAAGATGAAAGAAGTGAAGAAGAGAAGAAGTGGTTGACGCTGGAGATGTGAGTTATACCAGCCAGCTCGCAACACAATGCCAAACCCCGTGCAATCGTGCTCGCGCGCTTCTTTTTCTTCACTCTTTGTGTCTCAACACGCGTAATTTGCGCTCACGATCCTTTCTGGCACTCATAACACCCTGGCGTTTTACTTTTCGACTTGAGAGTTGATTTGGTTGCCAGGTGACCTCCACAAACACCAGCCCCTGACATATCAGAGGCATCCCCTATTCGACTCAACTTCTCCTACTACGGTATGGTCAGCTAGTCCGGTCAGGCCATCGGCTTCTGGCTCAGATTCTTCGTCGCTATCGGACCAAATACTTCGGAGAAACACATCAATATCGAGCACCAATCCGCCGTTTGTCCGACACAGACTCTGACGGTAGCTCTCTTGTACGCAAACACACTATGGTCCCAGTGCGCAACTCACGTACAATCCAATTACTGTCCACTACTCTACAAGGACTCTATGATCTTGCCTACATCCCCGACATGCCCGTTTTCAGTCACTGAACGAAATACTCAAGACCAATTGTTTGGGTGCGCATCTTCGTGACTCTGCTACCCATGGATACTTGCTCACCTTCGCGCCTTCCAGCCACTTACCTTACCCATAATTCATCACGTACGACTTTCTACTTCGCATCTGCGGCCTTACAGCCACACAAAAACACGATGCTTCGTTCAAGGAGCGTAGAAACACCACAATAAAGGTACAGATCATAGTGATGATATTCAACGAGCTGAGGTGATAGAATAAGACCAACGACACCCGCGAACTTTTGACAACCGGCGCATAACTAATACTTCTGCATGTGATCCGCCAAATCACATCGGAGGCAAACTAGGAATCATTCTCAGATCCGCAAACTCCTCGACCGTCCTGATGATCGACTTGGTCGAGTCCACATAGCCAAAATATCCCATCTCCTTGGCTTTGGTCATACTNNGCACGGAAAAAAGTCAGCAATCGACTTCATCTCAAGAAACGACAAAGCAACAAAACACATGCCTGAAATGAATGGGATACGAAAACCCCAACGTCGCATCTGTGAACCCAAATACACGATCAATGTCCACAAACTCTTTCATTCTCAGTCCATGGGTTGCAGTAATCTGTTTCCACGCCTCGGTCACCTCTGACTTCTTTGCCCACTCCATGAGCGTAAACTTATATCTCATGGATGCAGTAGGACCCCATCCACGCGGCGGCGGCTCATATGGCATTCTGATTTCTTTGTACTCGGCATCCAGATCTGGTCCTTTCCAGTCCATGCCAAATCGAGCAGCCAAACGCGGCCACAATTGACCCCAAGTAAACGCGCTATCGTCACAAGCATTAAACGATTCATTTCTCGCTATGGGTGTCAACACGGCCCATTCGGCCAAATGTGCATTCATCCTCGCCGACGAAATAGAGACGGTGGTTTCCCATGCCTTGAGATCGGACGGGAATTCCAGTGGCTGGTTCAAGTGTTTCTGCACAGTTGCGTACATGGCTAGAGGTAACACCAAGTTCATCGCATTATCGGTAACAGCACCAGGGATATGCGATGGTCGTGTGGTTATCCAGTGAGTGTTGTTTTGCTCTGCCCATGCTTTGAGCACATCCTCTTGCGCATAGTAAAAATTTGGTTCCAGCATTACTCGTTCGTGTGTTTCTTCGTAGGGAGGAGAGCCAGGTCCAAGATGCAAGCCATAGTATTTGGCCCCCAATTGCAGCAATACGGTCTTGGGTATGTTTTTGGAGATTGTCAAGGCGTCCATGAAGTTGGAGAGTAGGGCTTTGTTGACAGACACCAGGTCTTGCACGTTTGCCCAGATGCTCTGGCCTTGCTTTGGCGCTGGCTGGATGTATGCGAAGAAAAACGCATAGTCAGCTTTGACGTTGTTGTCTTTGAGGACAGACGCAATGGCTTCAGGAGAGCTCAGAAAATCGCAGGGGATATGTTGGACATTTTCCGGTAGATCGTCGTCAGGAGGAGGTCGTCTTGATAGTGCGTAGACCTTTTTCCAGCGCTGAGGGTGTCGAGCGAGGATTTTGAGCATGTGGAGGCCGGAGAGACCGTTTGCTCCTGTGACGATGGCGGTCAGACCTTCGTCTTTGAAGGTTGGAAGGCCATGGTAGATATCGTAGGATTCGATGGTGAGTTGAGTGGATGCCATAGTGATGCCAAGGATGGGTCACTGCTGAATAATATCGTCAATGAAGGTTGATGGGGTTTCTCTCATCTATAGACCTCTCGACTGTTCCAAGAGAACTGCATTCTCTGCTCATCATCTTTGCTTGCTCCCCAATAGTTGAAGACTGAGGCCTCATATCCTCCTCGTCATTTGTGTTTGAGCAGCAATCCCTCCAGGATCTGGGGTTGTGATGTATCTACCCCAATTCTTGGGGAACGGGGTTTGTGCTTCGTTTCGAGTCGGGGTCACCGTAAAAAGTGGTCGATCTAGCTAGTGACACTAGAGACTTTGGCATAGAACGGCATAAGCACGAAGCATCGACTAGGAGTGAGAGAGTAGCAAATGTTGCTCTGCGAGTGACTGTTGAATAATGATATAAATCTTCTGTACACACCTTTTCTGCTTCTGTCAGACT
The DNA here is from genome assembly GCA_903853725.1 of Aureobasidium uvarum. Classification (NCBI taxonomy): domain Eukaryota; kingdom Fungi; phylum Ascomycota; class Dothideomycetes; order Dothideales; family Saccotheciaceae; genus Aureobasidium; species Aureobasidium uvarum. The sequence continues at coordinate 2,399,790 of CAINUL010000015.1, forward strand.
GTCATCTTATAGCAAGAGAGCTAACCCATCTCAGTCCTTTTGACCCATTGATTAACGCCAGCCGCTATGCAAGAAAAAGAGTAAATGGTATTTTTGATCGTCAAAAAGAAATAAACACAATCATCAGAGAGTCGAGCAAGGGAGAGGTTAATCAAGCAGAAGCAGCATCGCGTACGTCAGGCAAGAAATCGCGTAGCAGAGCAACGAGATCATCCTGGCGGGCGAGTTGGGTCAAGAGCTTCTCCTCGAATTCGCGCCAAGTACGGAGGACTTGCTTGTCACCGGCAGTCAAATATTCGTCCTCGTGGCCAACGACGTCGAGACGTTCGGCTTTCTGGATGACCTCGCTGACGACGTCCTTCTCATGTTGCATGCGTTGAATCAAGCGGGCTTGAGCTTTGTAGGTGTGTTGCAGAAGTAATTGGCGGCATCGATCAGGGTCAAAGTACCACAAGAACAAAGTTCTGCTGGGTTGGCGTGTGTTGTCTTTGGGTACTTCCTGTGCTTCTACGAAACCATGCTCGTGCATTGCGGTCAAGATGCTGCGGATATCCTTTTGGCGCATGAGGGAGAAGTTGGCGACTTGCTTTTCGTCGAGTTTTCCTTTGGAGTGAAGCATGCGCACAATGCGTGTGGCAATACTGCCATGGCCTGCATTGATAACCTGCTCCACTTCGTTGCGCTGCATCCATCGGATGAGTGCTGGGAAATTAACCCTCCACTCTCCTTTACCGCGAGTGCTGACCTTTTGAGCAAAGCCGCGTGGATGCTCGGCCAGGAGGGCCATGTGTTGCTCGACCAGTGTGAGACGCTGATTGCGGTCTGCAAAAGCAGAGGCACCGCCCTTGAATTTCTCGTCGCCATTCTCTCGTTTCGGAACATCGCCGTCTTCCAGGTCATAATCGTCATCGTCGCCACTAGAAAGGGTAGAGGCTAGATCGATGGTGGGGTCGAGAATGTCTGTGATTTCGAGAGTAGTAGAAGTAGGCTGAGCGGCCTCTTCATCTGCCTCGTCTGTATAGATGGCGAGCTCATCGTAACATCTCGGACATTTCTTTTCCAGCAGTTCCAGTAATGCGCCGTACACGGTCGCTGTGACGTCTCCGATAGATTTTGCAGCCAGATTCTGTAGAGCCTGACTACGCAGGGCGACGTTGCATTTATCCCAGCTGACCTTCAGCACCATATCCTTGTCCATGATGACATCGTCCTCGTCTTCAGCGCCGTATGTGCCTACCCCATTTGCCGCACCTCCGTTGGTCTTCATTCTCTTAGCGGAGGGGCCATATCCGTTGGATCTTTTGGGGACCTTCTTCACACCAGTGACAGCATCCTCTGCGGCATCCCTCCATTTCCTTTTCAAATCTCTTAGAGCCTGCTCGTACACGACCTTTGCCTTGGGACCGGTGACCTTTCCATCGGGAAATTGCTCGCGTTTGACGACAAGGTCGGCTTCGTTGTGGGCATCAGCGGGAGAGAGAAAGGTGGTCGGGCGAACCCTTGTGAGGAAGCCAGATTCTAGAAGCTTGCACAGCATCGAGTGAAGTTGTTCGGGGCTAGTGATCTTCCTGAGACCTCTGTGCGCAGGCATGCCCTCTCCGTTGATGTGCTCGGCTTCGGTGTCGATTGCATGTCCTGGGGTTTTCGTGAACTTGTAGGCATCCTCCAGATCTCCGACACGTGCGTGGCCCAATTGCAACAAGTTGGAGACGAGCTGAGCGGCAGCTTCTCCAAAGCGTAACTGGACGATATTGATGATCTTTCCAGAGCGCATCAAGTTGTACGCGCCATTCCAGTCGACCTCGTAGAAGGTCTGTGGATCGCTACCGGCGGCCGAGGAGTGGAGGACCAGATGCTGCTGGATGAGCACACTCAGAGCGTATTTGACATGACGAGGAGAGAGCTGAGCGTTGGAGATGAGGGTCTGCAGATTGACACGACCCCAGAGAGCAAGGGTACGAAAGACGTGGGCCGAGAGTTGACCATACGACTCGTCGACCAGGAGAGCGCAAAGCTGCGAATAGTGCTGTAAAGAAGACTCAGAATGGGGGATTCTGGATGTAGAGCAAGAACTAAGTCATTACCTCGGCCATGGTGGGGCGCAGCAGCGACGTCTTCCTCGGTCAGGTTATACGGTGTGTCCTATGCTACCGCGACATGAGTGGGCGCAGAATGAGGCAGGAACAGAAAGCTCAAATCATTTTGAACATGGCCGGCTTGCGGAAAGCGCGACCGGGTCTGTGCTTTGGACTTTTCGAGGAAGGTCCCCTGCCCGACGAATCAGAGGCGGCTTATTCCGAACAGCAGGGCCAGGAAGGAACCTCGAGCGTCGACAGCGTTGGCTCAAAGACATCGCCGTATCTCCCAGCTCCCCTCGCCTCCGCCAATTGCTCCCCGCCGGCACACTCACAATGCTGTCCTGTTCGGCTTTCAGACGGCCAGCCCAGCGCGCCGCCCGCAACCTCTCGGCCCCTTCGACTCGCGGCCTCGCTGCTCCCGCCTCGGGTTCCTTCGCCTTTGAGACCGGTTCCGCCAATGGCATCAAGTTCGCCAGCAGAGACATGGCCGGTCCTATGACCAAGCTCGCCATTGTCTCCAAGGCCGGTACCCGCTACGAGCCCCTGCCCGGCCTTTCCCTCGGTCTGCAGAGCTTCGCCTTCAAGGTCTGCGCCAGCCACCAACGACCCGATTGTCACACATGAAACTCATCCGTACATACANNGGGCACCCACCAGCGCTCCACCCTCCGCATCCAGCGTGAGGCCGAGCTGATGGGCTCTCAGACCTACTCCTCGCGCTCCCGCGAGAACCTCGTCGTCGGCGCAAAGTTCCTCAGAGACGACCTGCCTTACTTTGTCGAGCTCCTCGCCGAGGTCGCTACCCAGACCAAGTACGCCCCTCACATCTACCACGAGGAGATCTACCCCCACATCCAGCTCGCCCAGAAGCAATTGCTTGGTGACGTTACCGAGATGGCCGTCAACTCGGCCCACGGTCTTGCCTTCCACCGCGGTCTCGGTGTCCCTACCTCGCCTTCTTCCTCGACCCCCATGACCAAGTACCTCGACGCCGACGCTATTGCCGACTTTGCCGACTCCGCCTACGCCGCCCCCAACTTTGCCATTGTCGCCAACGGCATCGAGTCTGGTGAGCTTTCCAAGTGGGTTGGTCAGTTCTTCAACAACATTCCTCAATCCGCCAGGGCCGAGATCACCACCCCCAAGTCTCAGTACTACGGTGGTGAGGAGCGTATCGCTCACGCTTCCGGCAACGCCATGGTCCTCGCTTTCCCCGGCTCAAGCACCCCTACCGGTGCTTCATACAAGCCCGAGATTGCCGTCCTTGCCGCTCTCCTCGGTGGCCAGTCCGCCATCAAGTGGTCTTCCGGTTTCTCTCTTCTTTCCAAGGCCTCTTCCAAGTTCCACGGTGCAACCATCGCCACCAAGAGCGCCATCTACTCGGACGCTGGTCTCCTTTCCGTTTCCATCAAGGGATCTGCCAAGGACGTCAGAGGCGCCGCTCAAGAGGTCGTCAACGCCCTCAAGCAGGTCGCCGAGGGTGTTTCCAAGGAGGACTTCACCAAGGCCAAGGCTGCCGCCAAGTTCAAGGAGCTCGAGTTCGGCCAGAACATTGATGCCGGTATTGAGCTTACCGGTGCCGGTCTCGTCCAGGGTAACAAGGCCTACCAAATAGATGAGGTCGCCAAGGGCATTGACTCTGTCACTGAGGAGCAGCTTAAGGAGGTGAGTTTGATGGATTATCTCGCGGTCGTAACAAGTGCTAACTGTTCTTGCAGNGCTGCCAAGGCCATCTTCGAGAACAAGGCCTCAGTGTCATCGGTCGGTGACCTTTACGTTCTCNNCCCTTACGCTGAGGAGCTCGGCCTCAAGGTGTAAAGGATGTAAATACGATTCGGGAATTGAGGGCAGAAAAAATGTACCATTAAAAATGTACTCGCGATTCACGCGTAGACTTGATGCAATTTTTCGTTTGTTAATAAATCAGCATTTTCTTCTTTTAATGCTACGAGTGTGGATACCCAAAGTGTTGGCAATTGAAGTTTGATAACGAAGATCGAACAAGCTGAAGAGGAATAGGTTGGCACCCAGCCGGCCCAAAGTCCCCAAACAGTCTTGTAGGACATGACCCTTCCTTCACCATGATGATGCAGGATTGCAAGTCACCAGGTATTCACTTAGCATTTGTGACTATGTGAGTAAGCCAAGGAGAAAATGTGGAATTAGTGGTTGTTCAACGCACGTGACGTGTCGGCGGAGATGGACGCCAAGCGGCGCGGAGACGGAGGGTTGGAAGTCGAGGCAAGCGCATTCAGTTGAATTGGAAGCTCTCTATCCACCCTTTGTATCAACCACCCACACCTCTCCAATACCGTCACAATGGTCGCCGCCTGGAAAGCCGCTGGTCTCAGGTGAGCACCTCCACCAACCCGCGACGGCCCGAGCCTGGAGAAGATGGAGGACCGCAAGACTGATTCTTGGATTTGATTCACAGCTACAACCGTTACCTGGCCGTCGCCGCCCGTGTTGTCCGCCGCTCGCTCAAGGAGGACAAGAGATTGGCTGCCGAGCGCAGAGGAGAGATGGACTTGAGATTTGCCAAGTGGGAGGTGCGTTAGACCCGTCCCTCTACAACACACATACACCACGCCACGGACGCTACACTCCAACAGTATCGCTGACAGACTCGTTCCCACAAACAGAACGGCAAGCAGGGTGAGAGCAAGAACCTCGCCCAAGCTCTCGCAGAGTCCACCCCGGCCGCCTAGTCCTCGTAAAGCCAATCAGATACCATGCGCTAGGAGAGACACAAGGAGAGCAGGGAAAGACCCAAGGAGGGGTGATTGTACCAACAATTGTCGATTTGCGAAAGTCCAAACCGCTCGAAATGCAATAAAAATGCAATCATCAGTCGGCACCACTTCTAGTATTCCTGCAGAGCTACGGTCACTTGAATGTTTTCTACCTGCCGTGTTGAATGTGACGTTGTCGCAACAATCTATCTTTCTATCGTCGTGACTATTTTGAATCTATCCCATAGAGTAATCCTTTGACAACATGTCCATGTATTCACAACCGTAAACTCGTCAAACAATCATTGTTTTTCAAATTCCATTCATACTGCGACTGCGAAGCCGACACCAAGAAAGCCGCCCAATAAGACCTCCGATTGGTGAAATCTACCTAGCAATTCTCAATTTATGCCCTCTGAATATACATCATGCAACCAGATTTGACGCGCCTGACTCTGGGAACTGGCGGTGCTCAGTCTGCTGCCATGTCTGCGTACGGCGATGGTGCGTCACGGTCATCGCAATATACGCCGCGACAGATGAGAGTCACGGACATCACACGAGAGTTTTCGGATGCTTCTGCAGGTATGTGATGGTGAACCTACAAGTTATGAAGTCCTGCCATTGTCGTCTTTGTGTTCTATGGAAAGCAGATTATCTTGTTAGGACGTGTGGTAAGATTGTCGTATAGGTTTTGCTGATTCTTTGAGTGCTANGAACTGCGGCAGGGACAATTGGTCAAGGATGACTTCTTTACGCTTTTCGAGGCTGTTGGAGCACTAGAGGTAAGTTGACTGTTGTCGATATCATAGTTGTTGCTGACATACATCTCANNGATCATGGATCCTAAGATGGATAGTGGTTTGTTAATTCCCGACAAGGATGCTGCAGTGGACAATTTCGACCCTCTGCAAGACATGCTGCCCGAGGAAATCATTGGTGTAATGGATCAATTGCTCTCCTTCGAAGTATGTTTGGCTCGGTGTTCTGCGGACTGCGTGGATGTTCTGACATGAGATGCANNGATGGCCTGGCACCAAGGATACGCACTTTCGCAGACACTGTTTACTTCTTTGCACATGTACTCTCTGCTGACACCTTACTACCGACCTCTCAACGCTGTTGTCTTTAACACAAAGAGATCAAGTCCTGAGAACCCGGACCTGCTAATCAGCAATGTGCTTCGAGCATTCTGCCTCGGCATCATCAAATCTTGCGATGCAGTAATACAGGAGATCACTTCCGAGCACTATTACGAAGAAGAAGACTTTGTCACTCAGACGTTCACGCAATACATGTTGAATGATGTCAACCATGAAGATGTCGTTGCAGAATTACGCGGCGCTTTGGACATTCTCAGCGCACAGGGCTTGTCTGCAGATGTCAACGAGGCAGTTCAGCAGCGTCTGCAGTTGCGGATTCACTTGCTCGAAGCTCTGGAGCCATTGAGTCTTGTTGAGGTAGTTGACAAGACTGAGGTGTGGAAAGCAGTTCTCGACTCTGTCGATTCAGTCAACGAGACGGCAAAGTTGGGTAAAGCAAGACCTGAATTCTTCTCAGAGAGAGTGCAAAGGCATCTGGCTAGCAACACACCTCCGACACCCATGATCAAGACGAGTTGGGAAGAGGCATGTCCTCGCTTCAAAAGACTGGCCGAAGACAACATTGAAGCTCATCGATTCGCAAGCATCGAAACCCCAAGTCCCTTGAATGTAACTGTAAGTGTTTTGCTTCTCTTTACTGCATGGCTCTCTGCATTTTTCGAGACTGACAAGAATCTTCTAAACCGCAGNCGCTTCGCATGGGACTTTTCCAACCGCACTCCTCAGCCGTCTACCTACTCGCGAGCCATAATGCAAGGCTTGCTCTTCAAAGGGCAGAAACTGCTTTCTCATAATACACCTCACCTCTCTTTGCTGCTCGAAGACATTCGCAGTCTCTCCATGGCAGGCGACCCCCTTTTATCGCCCGCAAATTGGGAAGTCGAGTTGCCCACAGATGCGCGATACCTATCCTCCCGCATCATTGACGAATTCATGGCAAAAGCAATGGACGAGTACATCAACATCCCCCGCATGATACTCCAGAACCGGTGCCGCATGCGAAGAACCTTTTGCCAAAGCGTAGGTGTACTCGATGGCCTGCAAGCAGAAGCCGAGAATGCAGATGCAGAACTACACTCCCTATTCCCTACCCCAGCATCTTCACTGGAAAGGTTCTATCCTCTGGCCGCCTGGGCGTACTTCCACAAGCTCAGGGTCATGGAGTGGAGTCTGCAGCTAGGGTTCGAGCTTGATGTATACCAAGCCGCCGAGTTTGGGTACATGTATCGCTTTTTGTCTTTTGTGGCTGCAACACGCGCAGAGCATCTTCAACACATTGACTTGTTTCTCCACTTGCGAGCCAGGAAATACAAAAAGCAAGGGGATCATTTTATGGCAGAGCAAGTTGCTACCTCTCAAGCTTCTATCGCTTTCCACACCGCAAAAGCGACCACTATTGCAGAATTTGCGTCTGCGTTGTCGTCGGTGTATGCCGTGCTTTCTTCTCTGAAGCTTCTTGAATCACTGAAGGAAACAGAGGTATACTCGACAGATGCACGCAGACACGAGTTACGCATGAAACCCTACCTCCCCATCGGCACACCAACCCTCCCATCTGCAGACGAGCTATCCACTGCAACAAACCTTTCNCCCACATCCTCCTTCACCGCCGTCTTCACCACCATATCTTCCCGTCTCACAGCCGCCAAAACCGCATTATCAGCTCTAAAATCCGGGGATGCGGAAACAGGCGGCTACAAAGGTTGCGAAAGCGCCTTTAAAAGGGAAATCCAAGGCCTTCTCGGCAGTATCGTTGCTACAGGTATCGCAGTGGCGTTGCTGAAAAAGGTGGTCGAGGAGTGTGGGATCAAGAGTGTGCAAGATGTAGAGACAAAACAGGAGTTGCTGAAGAAAAAGGTCAAAATCGAGGTGGTGGCCGAGAAGAGGTTTTCTGGGTTCTGGGCTGTGCCGAAGGTGGTTGGTGTTTAAGAGACTGATACTTGTGGATGCAAAAGATTAGAATGACGACCAAATTTAGAAACAAGAGAGACACGCAGAGTCGTTAGCAACTTCCAAGCCTTACATTTACCCTGATGGCTACAAACCCCTGATACTCTTGCGATTCTGAATGACCGGAGATATATTCTATACTCTGTATCTCCATTGTTCAGAACATATGTAGGATTGACCAAGTCCCCTTGCTGTCAGAGCAACCCTGGCTTCAACAATTCACATCAATCTTACTCACCAACACAATTGAACCCACAAATATCCTGCCTAACATATAGTCCAGAAATCCTCATCAATACAAAAAAGAAACAAAGCAAAGCACAGTAACAAGATTTCTTACCATTCAAACGCACGTCCAAACACTGCAGTCATCACACATAAGAAAAATCCCAGTCTTGATACACAAAAAGGTTTCCCACTCACACCAGGATAAGAAGGAGAAAAAATCTACAACCTCTTGCTTCTCAGAAAAGGAAGATCAAACTTCGCATCCTCTCGGTAAAGAAAAACCAACAGTCAAGAAACCCAAAGGTCGTGCACAAAGCCGTGGTTGAAACCTCCGATGCCATACCGGTCAAAAGTCACCACAAGGAGGCTTCAACTCTACGATTCGTGATCAAAACCTCAATGGTTTCACAACTGACAAGCACGCACGTTTGGAATGGAAAGCGAAAACGATTGCACAAGTATAATATGCTGTATACCAATAAAGGTAACGAAAAGAAGAACTTTCTATCTGCTGTGTAGTGATGGGCGATATCCAAAAACACAGATTGTCTGGAAGGAGCAAATACCAAGAAAGTGACCGCTAGCAGAAGGCAAAGGAAAGAGAGCAATAAGGGGGCGCCGAATATGCAGCAAAGAAATGTCGTGCCCGAGGGGGAAGGCACTCTTTTATATACAGTAACAACAACATAGAAGCAAAAAGGTCATGCATTCGTAACCGGGGCTCTGATTTGCATCAAGTGCTTTACAAGGCAAAGAGCGCAGCAGCACCAACGGCAGCAAGAGCTCCAAGTCCCTTGGGCCCAGGAGTCATGATAGCACCTATGCCACTGCTGGTCACGCTGCCAGAGGGGAAGCCACCAAGACGACCGCCGCCAGTCTCCTGGGAAACGGAAGTGACAGCCGAGGCAACACCGGTAGCATCGGGAATGCTGGTGTTGGTGATCTCCATGATGTTGTTGCCAGTACTGTTGAAGTTGGTTTGAGCGAGCGAAATCTCGTTGTTGGTGATGTCGTAAACGACGTAAGCGCTGCGAAGGAACGTGTCACCAAGAACAGGAGTGGTACCGTCAGCAGGTGCAATGCCGAGAATGCAAAGAGGAGTGCGACCCTGGTAGCCCATAACAAGAACCAGTTCCGACATGCTGACACGAATGGTAGGAGAAGAGAAGGTGAAGTCGATAGTGGTGTCGTTGTAGCGCATGTTGCAGTCAATGAAGGCAGCACCGTACTCTTGGCTGTACTTGGCACCAGTCATGCGGTAGATGGACTCGGTGACGTCGTTGGGAAGATACATCAAACTGGAGCCAGAGTCGAGCAGAGCAGCAGTGTTGAGGTTCGAGGCGATGGAGTTTTCTTTACCATTGTAACCGACACCAGTGAGCGCGATGATGAACTCGGCGTAGATGCCCTGCTCGGTGAGAATGGGCAAGGTCTGGAGAGATCCAGTGTACTTTTCAGTGTTGACACCACCGAACAGAATGGAGCCCGTAGAAGCATCGAGGTCGTTCAACCACAAGCTGTAAGCATTGGTGTTGATGAGTCCAGCTTGCATCATGTGCTGGGGCACGTTGACGTAAGGCTCCCTCGAATATTGGAGGATGGCCTCGTTGGTAGGATAACCGATTCCAAGGATACCCTCCTCGGAGCTCGACACGTAACCAATACCGAATTCCTGGTTTTGTAACTGGGCACCACCGATGCGGAAGACATCGGTAGCATAGTCGCCCGATGAACCCGAGCCATCAACATATGAGATGTTGAAGAGGCTGTTGACGTACTCATAAGTTGAGGACGAGTTGGGAGCGTAGGTGCCCGAGACTGAGCAGTCGTTCTGTTGTGTGTTCTCGCACTGCGAAGAGGTGGCGACGTTGACCCAGAGATCACTACTTCCCGTGTCGATGTGTAGCCTGAAGTTTTGCGCCGGGGTGCCGATGGAAGCATTGGCAAAGTACAGGGTCTGCTCGTTGTCCAGCGATTCCTGGATGGTGTTTTGACGTCTTCGTAGACGGTCTCTCTTCAGGGGGTTCTCGACATGCTTTCTTTGGATCTCGTGCTCGACGACCTTGGGTGCGCCGTTCGAACGCTTTTGCAGGGTGATAGCTTCGGCTCCAATGATGGTGCTGGCAGCGAGTGCCAAGGTGGAAATGTGTTTCATGTTGGTCTTGTTGTCCGGTAGGCTTGCGAGTAAGTGGTGAGTGGACTCGGCGTCGACGATATATACACAGCGGTGGCGAGCGAGGTAGGAGACAAAAGGTGGCAGTGTTAGGGAAACAAAGAAGACAGTAGAAGCAGCAAACGACAGCAAGCGCGAAGGCAACAAGTATTTCAGAAAGATGACAAGAGAGGGTTTGTATGACGCGGCCACAGATGTGCCCAGCCACGAAATGTCGTCGAAGCCGCGATCCGCCCTTCCCGAGAATATGACGCCGAGCTCTGGGGAAATCTGGCAGAATGAGCAACAAGAGAGACGATCCGCGGACAATCTGAGTAGATCAAATCAGATGAGAGATCAAGATGGAAAAGCAGAACAAGTCGTGCTTGTCGCCGCCCCAGTTTGCCGTGTGATCACTTTGCAACGTACGCGGATGTCTCTGGTGCTAAGGCAAGATTGCGTCGACCTGGTGGATCAAGCTTTTGCTCGTGTCGGCGGCCCAGAACCAAGGCGCAAAAGGAGCGTACTTGACTGATGTCAGAAAGGAGACCGTGGAGAAGACACCTGTGTTGCTGTGTCAAAAGAGGAAACAACACAGCCTGTTGCAAGAGAAAGAGGCGAAGTCACACAACTTTTTATAAATCAAATCGTGCCTTGCTTACCCGTGAGGTCGGCTGCCTGAGTAACTTTTGCTTACGGCAAAGAGGCCTGGTACCTCACGCATACTTTCCGTATTCCCTGCCTATTCTTCTCGCCTCCGCGCTGCCATGGCACCCTTCGTTGTGCGACCGCTCACATCCCGCTGCATGATGGCGGCTGATCGGCCGGCCGCGTTGTCGAACGTGCGCGTCTAGAAACATCGCGAGGTCGAAGAGGCGAGACACTCCAGAAATTGCGGCGTCCATTCATCTCCACATCAATCCATATGTCTGTTCTATTGAGCTTCGTATTCATACCCGAAAATGGTCTTTCATTTGCTGCAATACAATAGGTAAAGGTCTTTGATCAAATCGGTTTGCTGGAACACAGACACATTTCTGAGTTCTGTCCCATGCATCAGGGACGGGTTGTCCTGCATGTGACTTTGAGGTACAAGGAGAAGTAGTTTTTATTGGTTGGCTCTGCGCTGCAGTCCTGTCAAGCACATGGCCTAGACGTCTATCTGGCGACGGTGAGCTGCAAGAACTAGGATGTCTTCTCAACCTCCCAGAAAACCAGCTGTGTGGCTTTGGTATAATCCGGCCAGGAACGCCTGCTAAGCATAAAATATTCCTCACAATTGCTGCATAGGGTATCTATCTCATTTACTTAGAAATCTTAAAAGGGTGTGCTTCTGTGTTGAAAGTGTAGTCGTCCAGACTGATCAAGTCCGGTTCGCTGAAAATTAGGTAGAAGTACTTGAGTGTCTCGGCCAACCAGAAGCTCTCCATACTGTCCGTGACTGTCACTTTTCCATCGTCTCTAGAGACGTCCCCAAGCGCACCATTGGCCAACGCCGTCTTGGTGTTTTCTTGAATGGCATTGAACATCTGCCACGCAGTTTCTTGTAGATCCTTGCGTCCAGTGATGCGATATAAGATGAAGACACTCTCGATTGCCTCGGGCCTCAAGATGTATCTGCGATCGTCAAGACGTGAGAAGCCAGGAGGGAGACGATCTTCGGCTATGACCTTCTGAACATCGTCCAGCTTGCCACCACCATCGCCTTTCATTCTCATGACCTCCTTGTGCCAAAGCTTCTCGTCCCACTGGCAAGGTTCGTTGGTAGGACACTCGACCATGTGAAAGACCTCGGGCATGATTCCCAGGGGCATGGCTTTGTAGGTCCAGATACAGCCATCTGTCACCTTCCTACCCATATCGAGGTGAGTTTGATCGTTAAACAGTTTCCCACCTAAAGCCAACATGCCTCCAGCGAAGCAGACGAGATGCTGGCCCTGAAAGTCAAGTCCGCCTTTGTGGTCCTGATCGACATGAGCCATTCCTGCAATCAGGATATCCGCATTGTCAGGGGTCATAGGTCGCCAAAGTGTGTATCGGATGGCGGCGTTCATGGCCTCGCGGTACATTTTCTCATACATTGGCTCCAGTCCACCAAGGAGTGCGTGCATCTTGGGCAAATATTCGTAGGCGGAGTCTGACATTGCTCCAAGTGTGAAAGTGTCGTGCCAAGTGAGATCCATGTCTCTGGCGTTGACAAGAATTGGCCACATCCCAGGCACGTGTGTCTTTGACTGCTGCTCTTCGAAAAGTTTCATGACGCGATGAGTGGCGTCGAACCAGCGAGGGTCTCCAGTGATCTGAGAGAGCCGAGTAAACTCCATGACTAGTGAACCAATTTCTGCTACTAGAGTGACTGGGTCGGCAGTCTGAGGGGCTCCTCTACGAGCGTCCATGACTCTCCAACGAGTGATGGGCATGTGGTTGGGAGTGTCGAAAGCGTGTAGCAACATTTCGCCGAGTTCTTTTGCTTTGACCAAAAGCCTTTCATCAGCACTCAAATCGTAGGCGGACAGGAAACCGCCCATGTATCGGATGGTTGTTTCGAACACGTTGATCTCATCCTGGTCCGTAGACGCAAAGTCGATGGAGACCGCTGCCGCCACGGCTTCGTTGAACTCGGATCTGAGGCCCATGATCCATAGCGTGTCGAGAGCGTCGACCAGAGTGGCAGCCCACCCTGCGAATGTATTCCTCTTGTCACCAGAAATGGGAGTCAGTTCGTCGGCCATCCAGGCATGCTCTTTGTACGAGCCCCAGGCGCGTTTGAAGGCCTCAAGGACAGCGTGTTGTCGCTCCTCACGCACAGATTTCTCAAATTTTGATTCTGTCGGGAAGCTGTACTGAATCTTGGGGAGCTTCTTAGGTTTGCCGGTAGGCAGGGCATACATAGACGTGACTGTGTGTTGCTTGGGAATCTGACTCCAATCGACATGATTACCGAAGACGAGGCTCGAGGAAGCACTCCATGACTTGAAACCAGCATATGCGACACGATCGCGATGGATGAACAATACAGCAGCGAAGATGGCAAAGAGGAGTAGGAGCCGGTAGCTCTTCATTCGGGGACTGATGGCCATGGCGTGTAAGGGAGGTAGAGGATGGCTGAAACGAGCATTACCCGATGTTGGACTGTACACAGCGAAAGTCAAGAGAGTTGAGGGCAAGAGAGGGTTTAAGTGACAGACGAGCGCATGCCAAAGGATACAAGAATGCGGAAGCAGCGATGATCGTCTAATCAATTGGCCAAGCCTTGCTTCTTGCTCTCCTGGGTCACCTCAATAGCCGCCTGCTTGGATGTACGGGCAGTCGCCTGTTCTTCTTCGAGCAGTACTACAGATTGAACGTAAGAACCTCGAAGTTGAGCAGGCAATGCTCGTTGTCGCATTGAGAGTTTCAGCGAGACGGATATTGAGTGAGCTTGCTTGTTCGACAGAGCAAGTGTAGCCGAGTCCCACTCGAACGCGCCAACAGCTTCTCGTCAGCATCGGTTGACATCCCAATAACATCATCCACCACTTTAGCTCTACGCGTTCACGTGTTTCAAAGAACGCGTGCCTTCGACAAGCGTTTGGACGAAGACGGGTGAAGGTCGACATCATCACACACACACACATCTCACAATGGTCACTGCAGGCCCTTCATCAGCTCAGAACGGTGCTCAGGCACGTCCAGCAGCTTCTGCTGCCCCTGGCTATGAGCTTCCTTGGTACAAAACACCCTCTTCTTCGGTCTGCGCAAAGCTGATGCCATCTGCAGGNGTAGAGAAGTATAGGCCCGTCTTCCTGGACGACGTCGTCGGAAATACAGAGACCATCGAACGACTCAAGATCATCGCAAAAGATGGCAACATGCCCCACGTCATCATCTCGGGCATGCCTGGTATTGGAAAGACCACCTCGATCCTGTGTCTGGCCAGACAACTGCTTGGAGATGCATACAAGGAAGCCGTGCTCGAACTCAACGCCTCGGACGAACGTGGTATCGATGTTGTCCGCAACCGCATCAAGGGATTTGCCCAGAAAAAGGTCACACTACCTGCTGGCCGTCAAAAGTTGGTCATTCTCGATGAAGCCGACAGCATGACATCGGGTGCCCAGCAAGCTCTGAGAAGAACAATGGAGATCTACTCAAGCACAACTCGCTTCGCCTTTGCCTGCAACCAGTCCAATAAGATCATCGAGCCCCTGCAGTCTCGTTGTGCAATCCTCAGATATTCGCGTCTGACAGATGCTCAGATTGTCAAGCGTCTGACTCAAGTCTGCGAGGCTGAGAAGGTCGAGTACTCCGAAGATGGTCTTGCCGCCTTGGTCTTCAGTGCAGAGGGCGACATGAGACAAGCCATCAACAACCTGCAAAGTACCCACGCAGGATTCGGGTTCGTCGACGGGAACAATGTCTTCAGAGTTGTTGATCAGCCCCACCCCTACAAGGTCGAGACTATGATCAAGAACTGTCATCTATGCAACATTGACGCTGCTCTATCAATGCTCAAGGAACTCTGGTATGTGACTAAATCGTCTTGATCCTAAAGGTTTAGTGTACTGACTAGTGATCACAGGGACTCTGGCTATTCTTGCCACGACATCGTCAGCACCATGTTCAAAGTCACAAAGACCATCCCCGTTCTTTCGGAGCATGCCAAACTCGAGTTCATTAGAGAGATTGGTTTTACGCACATGAGAATCCTTGAGGGTGTTCAGACCTACCTCCAGCTCTCTGGTTGTGTTGCAAAGCTCTGCAGGATCAATATGAAGCCTGGTCTGTTTATGCTTCCCAAGTAGAGGCATGACGATATTATTGTTGTAGCTCGTGGTCTCTCATCTTTAGCGTGGCGTTTGGGGCACAGAAACAGAGGTAATTACATGAGTCGAGATGTGACGCCTCGTCTGAGTTGCTACAGCGAGCGTTTGCTTTCGATAGCTTCCGGGTAAGCGGCACCATGTATGTACTTCATGGCATCTGAATTTCTTGTGAACAGATGTAATTATACAAAATTCACTCATGCATTTCAAGTCGGACGAACAATTCCTCCATATACCTGTCTCCTTGTCCCTCTGATCGGGGATTCAACTTGCCGATCGCAGTTCATCTCGAGCATTATTGCGACACAGACATAACTGACTCGGTGGAACGTTACAGAAGGGGCCGGTTCCGGGCCTGTCGCGAGGCGCGAGATCTGCCCGAGGCTTGACGTTCCAAAGCGAGCAGGTGGGGCAGCGACTCTAAGCTCAGAGCTCCGGACACGGGATGAACGAATTTGTAAGGCAAGACCCTCAATCTAGAGTAGAGTACGTAGGTTATATAACTTCTTTGCCCCCTCAATTGAACCGTCTCCCTCTTTCCTTTCACTTACCACCAAAACATACACATCACAAACATGTCTAACTGCTGCAAAGAAGGATTCAAGTGGAACGGCGAGCCTGTCGGCAAGGAGACTACTCTCGGTAACAACCCGGCCTACGTCACTGGCGACAACAAGGATGCCGCTGTCCTTATCATCTGCGACGTCTTTGGCTGGAAGCTGCCCAATGTCCGTCTGATTGCCGACCACTACGCAAAGGAGGCCAATGTGACCGTCTACGTCCCCGACTAGTGAGTTGTTCCGTGTTCTCATGCAATCTACACCACTCCTACTCGCATAGTCTAGAAAATTGTTACTAACATGACACGCACCAAACAGNNCTTCGAGGGCGAAGTCATCGAGCCCGCCATGATGGAGGACCCTGAGAAGCGCAAGAATTTCGACATCATGGCCTTTATCGGCCGCAACAGCAAAGACAAGCGCTTCCCCGAAATCACCGCCAACGCAAAGGAACTCAAGTCCAACTACAAGAAGGTGGCCGCCATTGGCTTCTGCTACGGGGCCTGGGCCGTCCTGCGTCTCGCAGCCAAGGACTCTGCCATCATCGACTGCGCTGCTGTTGCCCACCCTTCTCTGCTCGAGGAGAGCGAGATTGCCAATATTGGCGTGCCGGTGCAGTTTTTGGTTCCCGAGACTGATCCCATGTTCACGCCCGAGCTCAAGGAATTCACCCTCAAGACCCTCCCCACACTCAACATTCCTTTCAACTATGACTATTACCCTGGTCTTGTTCATGGCTTTGCTGTCCGTGGCGATCAGAAGGATCCCAAGCAAAAGGAGGGTCTGGAGAGAGCCAAGAACTCTGCCGTGTACTGGTTCAAGCAGTACTTGCACTAGATATTTTTGCTGCTGCTGCTGCAAAAGTCTAGAGGACGAAATTGTATATACCCCCCTTTGCGTAGAGGGCTGTGTCTTTCTTTGACGGCTCTTGATATGCGTAGATGAATGAGATGAAACTTTTACCAAGGCTTTTTTGTAATTCTGCTGCTTTGACTGTTGCATTGATGTGTGGTGTGGTGTGGTGTGTTGTTTGATACTGATCAATTTCTCTCATTATGAAATGTGGTCATCTTAGCTACTTATGATGATGCACATTTTTCCTACAAAGAGGTACTTTCCACCGAGAACCGTCTCTCAGAGAATATCTTTGGCGGCACTCCAACCAGGAGAGCCAATTTCACATCCACGGGTGTAACAAGCCTTTAGCAAATGGCAAAGTTTGGAAATACGTCAAGTTGGTTTTGCAATCAACCATTTTTGCGATGATACACTCCTACAATTTCGCCTTGATCCACATACCCAACTTCTCAAGCCCAGCAGGACCATCATAGATTTCCCTCTCCACAGCTCTAGCATTGACATGCTGAGACCCCAACTCTTCAATTTTTTGCACGGCAAGCAACCGCATAGTCGTCTCCATCTCCGCCTTGAGAATCTCGTATACCCGTTCCACACCTTCTTGCCCTCCTGCTCCCAATCCGAATAACGCGTTTCTGCCCATTCCCACGGCTTTGGCACCCAGAGCTAGCGCTTTGATTACGTCGGTGCCGCGCTTGATGCCGCCGTCTACCCACACTTCGAGGGTGGACAGCACTTCAGGGCAGTACTTGCGGATTTCGAGGAGGGTGTGGATGGAAGNGGGTGCTGTGTCTGCGGCTCTACCGCCGTGGTTGGAGAGGATGATACCTCGGACTTGGGGTGCGTGGAGGGAAGCCATATAAGCGTCTTCATGGGTCTGAAGGCCTTTGAGCACGATGGGAAGGTTTGTGTGTTTGGCTAGCCAGGGCAAGGTGGTTTTCCACGTCAGGTTTCCTGCTGTGCCGGCGAACATCGCTGAGGCGACGCTTCCACCGCCGCTGTTGCCGCCTTTTGTGGGTGAGGGAGAGGTGGTGGAGGCACTGCCTTGCTGGTGTGCACTGCGGATGGGCAGGTTGGCGCCAACATTCTTGCCTTCCCTCTCGTCGTGTTCGCGCTTTCCAGGTACGGGTGCATCCAAAGTCAAGACGATGAACTTGATATTCTTGATTGCGTTGATGCGGACGAGCATGTCCTCACTCTTCTTGCGGTCATTCTGGACGTACAATTGCCAGCCAAACACTTGATCTGCAGGGGCACCCTCGCAAATCTGTTCGGGCGTTTGACTCGCATTGTTGGAGATGATCTGACAAGCGCCGAATTTCGCGCACGCCTTTGCAATACCGTGTTCGCCGTCTGGGTGACCTAGTCTTGCCATAGCCGCTGGCGAAACAAACAAGGGAGTGCTGACTTTGTGGCCCAAGATGCTGGTGCTGGTGTCGCAGTTTGTTATGTCGACAAACACGCGCGGACGCAACAGGATACTGCTGTATACTGTATTATTCCACGCCTTTGATTTCAAATCATCGGCGGCGGAAAAGTAGTATGCCCAAGCCTTTTTGCTCATCTTCTTTGTGGCCACTGCTTCAATGTCGTCCATGTTCAAGCAATGGTCCAATGGCATAATGGCCTCTTCATCAACTTCGCCATCATCCACAGCCGACTTTTCCACCGCAGGCAGAGTGCTGGCGTCAAAAGTGCCCAACTTGCATTCCGGCGCCAGGGTTTCTTCGAGGATGCCTGGGGGATGGATGGGGTCGTATTCTTCGGTCGCGTCTTGGCCGGCGAGTTGGAGGATGATTTTGGCGCCGCCGGGGTGCTCGGGCACGAATTTGGT
Organism: Aureobasidium uvarum; assembly: GCA_903853725.1. NCBI lineage: Eukaryota > Fungi > Ascomycota > Dothideomycetes > Dothideales > Saccotheciaceae > Aureobasidium > Aureobasidium uvarum. Next base: position 2,418,090 of record CAINUL010000015.1, read on the forward strand.
TACATCGTAGACGTTGCCGTAGAGGATTACCCAACAGCTGTCTTCGCTCCTATGTTGGGAGACNNTTGGGAGGGGCAATCAGCCTTGAGGTGTTGTGAGAGGTGTGGTGTTTAGGTGTCGCCTACCTTCGTCGTAAGTGTAAATTTTGCCCATTGTTGGCGTCGTCTTAATAGTCTACAAAGTCGAAGTAGAGAGAAACTACTTTTCTAGAAACCGGACTCGCAAAGCGGAGAGACGACATAAGGTGGACAGTCGCCATCCTTGTACCTTTTGATTGCCGATGCATGAGGGTCAATAGCCGACGACTTCAGCCTTTGGGGAGAAGCCTCTCGGTCGCAGATGCGCCGAAGGACCCCACATGGAAATTGAGTCCGAAGCCATCGAATGGTCAGCAACAACATTTTATGACCTCTATGGTTACAGTAACTATGTGTACATTCATAACAAAGATCGAGCAATGCTACCTGAGTCTGTTGAATCTGGCAAGGATCAATTGCAGAGATGTCTTCCTGGACCATAACAAACCCATTATGGTGGCCATTCCAAACAGTCGGCACACCAAGGCATATGTTACTCCCTTTCTCATACAGGCGTAGTAGCCTTCCAACATGGTTTCGACAGCACTCTCAAACGAATATCCATTCAGACTGCGTCCTGAACCCAATCCTCCCATGCCTACCTCGTTGCAGCGCTCATTGTCTTGCAATGACACGACATCCAACCCCTCTTCTACAACCGCAGCGGGCGGTCCTGCACGGATCTCTGATTCAAGTTGCAACCGCTTGGCTTCTCTAAATCTATGCGTTGTGAGCCATATCACTAGCCGAACATCAGGCATGGTAAAGGTGGGATATGTCCACAGCTCCAGTGCGTTATGGGGTGGTAGCAAATCGAGGAAATCGGCCACTACCCCGAGTGTCAATCCCCACAAGATGAGCGGTCGATGTTGTGGTGGTGGAGGTAGTGTTTGTGGGTGAGTGAGGCCCAACAGCCTCTTTAACACGTTCCTTGGTGGAGCAGAATTATGCCGATTGGAATCATCAGTAGGAGATTCATGGCAATACAGACTCTCTGTCGGAAGCAGTTGGATAGCACTAAACTCCATTTTACCGAGCATTCCTGCCAGTGCCCACTTTTTTATGCCTGTTTCCTGGTTGGCCAATCTGTTACTGACGTCCTCGGTGTGTACAGTTCGTTGGCTGGGATCAAGAAGAGAGCGAACGGGCACCCAATGTGTCGAAGCAACCTCGGTGGGCTGTAGACGTAGAGGTGGAAGATCATGGCGTGTAACAAGAAAGACATAAGGACATAGGACCATTAGCGGTACTCGGCCCCAGCTGGTTGTCACGACTCTCTGAGGGAGATTGCCAACCGCGATACATGTGCGTTCTGACAGCTCGATGCCTACTTCTTCGGCAGCTTCGCGAATGGCGGCTTGTTGATCATTCTCGTCCTCAGGATCGCGTCTGCCACCAGGCAAGGCGACATGAGAAGTCCATCGATCACCCTTTCTCGCAGCACGTTTTATGAAGAGAACCTCGGGCTCTCCATTTTCGACCCAATCCTGAGCAAAGAAAGCGTCAATGCTGTCAGCAGGAGCGGCGGCCTTATCTGGTTGATGAGCATAAGATGGCTGTATGCGCACGATCAGAGCGACTGAAGCACGTTTCCTTGTTGTTTCGGGACCAGCGACATATGGACATGGATTGTTCTTCAGCCAGCCAAGTGTGTTGTGGAGCTGGGATATCAAGTCACTGTTGGACGAGTCCTTTGTTGTAGTGGAGGACATGATGATACAGAGAGAGTGGGATTGGTGGCCGTATAAATTGATGTTAGAAGGCGTGGCAGGCTGAGCGTCGCTGATTGGCTGGCGTTGCAGCAGAGTGACATAGCATCCAACATGTGCAATTGATTGCTCTCGTCCAAAAATCTCTTTCCTCTGCCGGAGAGCTTCTCTATCGCAATTGCCCAAGAAGAGAGCAAGATGAAGTTCGGCACCACCCTGCGCAATGCCGTGTACGAGCCGTGGAGGGAGTCGTACGTCGACTACGCCAAGCTCAAGAAGCTGCTGAGAGAGGACGACTCAGCAAAGGGCAAGGACGACGCCTGGACCGACGAGGATGCCCAAGCCTTCTACGCCGAGCTGGTCAACTCGCAGCTGGAAAAGGTCACCAACTTCCACAAGTCGACCTACCAGAAGCTGCGCGACCGCACCGCCAAATGCGAGTCCAAGCTGGACCCCGTCGCCAAAGCCGTCCAGGAGACTGACGCTCCCGCTACCTCCTATGCCGGCGCTGCAAAGAAGCCCTCTCCCTCCGAGGGCGAGAGGAAGCGTATCCTGAAGGAAGTCCTCGAGGAGCTGGACCGCATCACCAAGGACATCAACGAGCTGGAAAAGTACAGTCGCATCAACTACACTGGCTTCCTCAAGATCGCAAAGAAGCACGACCGCAAGAGAGGTGGCCGTGTCTCGAGCATCCGCCCGCTGGTCAAGTCTAGAATGGCTGATGTCCCTTTCAACAACGAGGACTACTCGCCCCTCCTCTACCGTCTGTCGGCCATGTACTCGTTCGCTCGCCAGAACCTCGAGGGCCAGGACCGTCCCCTGTCGCTCGTCGAGTCTGTCGCCGGCGAGGAGAGCTACGTCACCCACAAGTTCTGGGTCCACATGGACAACCTCCTCGAAGTCAAGACCATCATCCTCCGTCGTCTCCCCGTCCTCGTCTACAACCCCCAGACCGAAAAGATTGCCGAGGGCTCCCAGCAAGATCCCTCCATCACCTCCATCTACTTTGACAATCCCGACTTCAACCTTTACTCCAACAAGGTCGAGCACAAGACCGACGCCTCCAATCTTCGCTTAAGATGGTACGGCAAGCTGAGCCAGAAGCCCGAGATCATGTTTGAGAAGAAGACTGTCAAGACCGAGAACTCGAGCGCCGACGAGAGGTTCCCCATCAAGGACAAGTACATTCAGCCCTTCATCAAGGGTGACTACCACATGGAGAAGGCTATCGAGAAGCGCTCGTCGCGTCAAATTCCCGAGGACCGTATCCAGTCATTCAAGGACAGTGTCAACGACATCCAGATCTTCATCAAGGACAACGATCTGCAACCCATCGTCCGTGCCAACTACACTCGTACTGCTTTCCAGATCCCCGGCGATGACAGAGTGAGAATCTCGATTGACACCAACCTGGCCTTCATCAAGGAAGACGCTATCGACGTTGACCGTCCCTGCCGCGACCCCGAAGACTGGCACCGCAGAGACATTGACGATGCCGAGATGGAGTTCCCTTTCAAGTCTATCCGCAAGGGCGAACTCGCCACCTTCCCTCACGCAGTCCTTGAAATCAAGGTCAAGAATGACAAGGAATACGAATGGATCGAGGATCTGATGAACTCACACTTAGTCAAGGAGGCTCCCAAATTCTCCAAGTTCGTCCATGGTGTTGCTTCTCTCTTCGAAGACAATGTCAATACCCTCCCCTTCTGGCTTTCCACCCTCGAGGAGGACATTCGTCAAGATCCCGAAGATGCTTTCGAGAAGGAGCAGGCCAAGAAGCAAAAGCAGCAGGAAGACGAGCTGGCCGTCGGTAGTTTGATGAAGAGCAAGAGCCACTCATCGTACAAGCCTGGTGGAATTTCACCTGTTGGCTCGCCTACAGACAAGACTGGCAGCTTCCTCGACCGTCGTGCTTCTCGTCAGAGCGCCATGAAGATGGGCGGCCAATCTCTCGGAAGTGTCGCTCGCTCTCAGCCTACTGGTATGGCAGCCGTCGCAGATGAGCCGGACTCTGACGACGACGGCCGTCAGGTTCACAACACTGAGGCTACCACTCAATCCGGTCTGCAGACACTCTTCCCATCCTTCTCAACCTCTAAATACGCAGCAAACCGCCGCACTCGCGATATGCCTTTGCCTGCCGGTGTCCAAAAACCCGAGTACTGGATTAAGGATCAGGGCCCAGTCAAGGTTGAAGCCAAGGTCTGGCTTGCCAACCAGCGTACTTTTATCAAGTGGCAACACATCACCGTCCTCCTCGCCTCATTGAGTTTGGGTCTCTTTAACGCCGCTGGTGAGAACAACAACATCGCTCGTGCGCTGGCGCTCGTCTACACTCTTGCCGCAGTCTTCACTGGTGTCTGGGGCTGGGGCGTTTACCAATGGAGAAGTCGTCTCATCGAGCAGCGAAGTGGCAAGGACTTTGACGCTCTCACTGGTCCTGTCGTCGTCTGTGTTAGTCTCTTTGTCGCTCTGATTCTGAACTTCGTCTTCAAATATCAGGAAATGCGTCACAACGCAGAGCACCACGGTCATGGCCATCACCAACATTCCAACCAGACTCACTCCATCTTTGGCATGGACGAGCTGAAATAAGTTTGGGAATGTGGTTAGAGGTGCATCTGCTGTAATTGAATACCCGGACACAGTTTACCACTGTGTCCAAGGAGTTTGTTGTGTGAGTTGGTCAATGGTTGTAAAATAGAGGCTGTTTGCGAATTTGTATATAGGACTCGACGATATTTCCTATGTGGCGCTGTTCTCATAGTTCCTTTCACAATCGATGTAATTAATGAAAGAAGCACTGAGCATACACCGGAACTATCCCTTCCGTCTAGAGCTGAGTATGTTGTGTCTGCTCTCGGACATTTGTGTACTAATATTGATCTGGCCAGAAGACGTTTTGGCAACGCGACTGACTTTCTGCCACAAGACTGGATTTTGTGCTTCGGCAGACAAAAATTCCGGATTTCGTGCATAACTTTCACAAATAGCATAACTCTGGCAAGGAACGAAGCCATCCCGACCCTCTCCACCCTTTCCCCTCACTCGCCTTTGGTCTATCACATTGACAACGAGATGATCTGGGGTCAAGTTATGCACGGAGAGTCGAGATCCCGTGGTAGCTGTCGCACCACTCACTGATGGTAGACATATAGGGAGAAGGTTCTACCTTTCCATATCCGCATGCTTGTTCTTTGCCCGTCTTTGTGTTGTTGAACATTGCCATACCATTTCACACTCGCCATGGCTGAACAAAAGGAGAGTGCTGTCTATGCCACCTCCAAGTCATCCTCCGACGTCGACAGAGCCACGATGGTACAGTCCAATCCAGATGTGGAGAAGCAAGCTGCACAACAATCGATCAACGATGCTACGGACCCGAATATTGTATCCTGGGACGGCGAAGACGATCCCCAGAACCCGATGAACTGGACCTCCAAGGCCAAGATCATCAACTGCGGCGCCATCATCTTCCTTACTCTGTTAACACCACTGGCATCATCCATGTTCGCGCCTGGTGTCCCGGCCGTCCTCGCAGAGTTCAAGGAGAGATCCGTCACACTGGCCGCCTTCGTCGTCTCAGTGTACTTGCTTGGATTTGCCGTAGGTCCACTGCTCATCTCACCCTTGAGCGAGATATACGGCAGACGTTCGCTGTATATTGCGTGCAACGTGGGCTTCATTGTCTTTACCGTGGCGTGTGCGGTTGCGTCTTCGATGCCTCAACTTATCGTGTTCCGGTTCCTGGCTGGCTGCTTTGGAGTCTGTCCTGTGACGCTTGGTGGTGCTTCGATTGCAGATATGATTCCGCAGGAGAAGAGAGGTGCTGCTATGGCTTTGTATGCGATGGGTATGTTGTCTTTGGCAGTATTGATTTAACATTTACTAACAATCCCAGGACCTCTGCTGGGACCTGTTATTGGGCCTGTCGCTGGTGCTTACCTGGCATCTGCTGAGGGATGGCGATGGTATAAACTCGGTCTTGTCTGACTTGTATCAGGGATAACTTGACTGACAAATCTGCCTCTCACAGGNGTCTTCTGGCTCATAACCATTGCCTACGGAGTCGCAACCATCATCCACTTTTTCGTCGGCAAGGAAACTTTCGCGCCCGTTCTCCTTCAATCAAAGACCACGAAGCTGCAAAAGGAAACAAACAATACCGAGCTTCGCTCAAAGCTGGACAGTGGTCTTTCTGGCCGTGAACGCATGTCTCGCGCGCTCGTCCGACCTTTCAAGATGCTACTCTTCTCGCCAATCGTTGCCTTGATGTCCTTTTATGTTGCGGTAAGTGCCATGTTCACATGTTTACTGAACGAAAGTTCCAGTACTGACGAATATTGCAACAGNGTGGTCTACGGCATCCTCTACCTCCTCTTCACAACCTTCACCTTTGTCTTTGAAGAACACTATCATTTCTCCTCTTCCAACGTCGGATTATCCTACATTGCTTCCGGCATCGGCATGTTTGTTGGCCTTATCCTAACCGGCGCATCCTCAGACCGCATACTAAGAAAACTCACTGCCGCCAATAATGGTGTTTCCAAGCCTGAATACAGACTCCCGCCGCTCATGGTGTTGGGCGTGTCTATGCCCATTGGACTGTTTATTTATGGTTGGACCGCGCAGGAGCATGTACAATGGGCTGTCCCCATGCTGGGCACGCTGTTTTTCGGCATTGGCTTGATTTCTTGCCTTATTTGCATCCAAACGTATTTGGTGGATACATTTACTTTGCATGCGGCCAGCGCCATGGCTGCAAACACTTTGTTGCGCTCTATCCTTGGTGGATTGTTGCCGTTGGCGGGTCTGGATATGTATGATGCCCTGGGGTTGGGATGGGGTAATTCGCTGATTGGGTTTGTGGCTTTGGCGATGTTGCCTATTCCAGTAGCGTTTTACTTTTATGGTGAGAGGATTAGGCAGAGGTTTCCTGTCAAGCTGTAGAAGGTGGTGGTGGTGGGTTTTTTGGTATATGCCATATTCTTCAATCGAATAGATTTACAACAATGTAGCCATGGAAAAGCACACTTGCTTTCCGCAACAAAGGAAGATCTATAGGAGGAAAATTGTCTTTAAGCATCTCTATTGGCTAGTCCCTAGTAACAAAGTGACTGTGCAGTTTTGTAGTATGTAGCAACACAATATGCGAACATGGGAGAGGGATCGGTCACAAGGCTATGGCTGTCTTTTACACATAACGAGGAGAGCGATTAAGGATGCTACGTGACAAAAGGATTACTGGAGCAATTGAGCAATTTAACAAGCTTCAGTCGTGCGAAAGATATATCAGTTTACATACCCATAGGTAGGGATTGAACCTGCGATCTGATCGGTATATGCTTCTATTATACTACTATATCTGAATAGTACTATTCATTTTCTCTTGCGACGGTTAGCGAGATGTTTTTCTCCTAATTACGCCAAATCTCTAAAGTTCTTAACATGGAGATAAAATAGAGAGGAAAAAGGAGAACAAATCAAAATATCCCCGCATGAGAAAATTAGAAAAACAGACATGCACAAGAGAGAAGCACGACTGGTTCTCTTCAAAACCAAGTCGTTCCACGCAGTTCCCACCTGTTCCTCTGACGAACACAAAAGATTGATCGAAAGCCCGCGCCGCCCCAAAAATCTAATGAACCTGACCCGATTTGAACGGATGACCTTGTGGATGTCCCATAGACTGGAATCACACGCGCTACCGCTGCGCCACAGGTCCATTGTTATGTGTCGTGTGGTTCGATATATATAACACTCATACAACCAAGCGCGATCCGGGTCTGAAAAGATCCACAAGGTCACCCCTTCAAATCGGGTCAGGTTCATTAGATTTTTTGGGGCGGTGCGGACGTTGTATGCTGGGGTGGGCAAGCCACCTCAGCGTGCCAGCGAGATTCTTGCCTTCTGAACATGGCTTTTTTGTGGAGTCGAGACAGAAATTGTCGGAAGCAAGGGGATGTTAGGGAACGAAAGTAGAGGAGGAGACAGTGGATAGACTAAAGCGGCAGAGTTGTGATTAACTGGCTCAACAACAATACGAGGCCCTTCTTTAGTACACAAGAACACTGCTCTTTTTCTGTAATAGGTATATGATTTCTAAGACCTGGACCATAGCAAAATTAATCTTACCTTTATGCCAACATTTCTTGTTTCGAGGAACAAACATAAAGGGAAAGAAGACTAGGAAATCTCGTTCGAGGAGTCCGAACACAATGTTAGAGGCTATGACCATTGCTGATATGTAAGTTGATCGTGCTTGCCGAAAGTATGGGAGAGAGTTTTTTATTGCTAGCATAGAACATAAACAACAGTACTTTACATAAATCCAACACAGGCCATGGTGATACATCAAGTACATAAACCATCCATCAATCATAAATGCAAGTCGTAAATTCGTAGTTCGTCGTGTCGTTTGCCATAATCTAGATTGTGACAGTGTTGCCGTTGATGTTGAGCATACCAGTATACATGAATCTGCGTCCATCACCCTGAAGCCCATGGAAAGCAACATGAGTGGCGTCTAACGAGGCATCCAGACCACCTCTTCCACCTCCCACGAGGCTTCCGCCTCGCACAAAGCCTCCAGTGGGAGAACTGCTGGTGGCGTACAGTGTATCATAGCTGTCTGTGCTGTAGCAGTGAGAGCTGAACATGAGGATGTATGTGTTTCCTCTTCTGATCATGGCAGGGGCTTCAATGTCTGGACCATCGGAGGTCTGGAGGTTCATGATGGTGGATGGGCTACCTTGCTTGCTGATACCATCTGCACCCACTTTCTGGATCATGATAGGAGTGTTGACAACGGGGGCATTGCCGTTATTACATATGCCTCCGTTTCCCCGGGCATTGCCGTCGATCTTGTAGGTGATGTACCAGGTTCCGTCTGCGTCTCTGAAGCCGGCTGCGTCAATAGCACCACCTTGGTCGACAGGACAGTACCATGGGTCTGGCGATGGGTTGTAAGGGCCCTCTACGGTGGAGCTAGTGGCCGTGCCGATGCAGTGGTAGTTGCCATCTCCACCAGTGTTGGTTGTGGCGCTGAAGTACATTACAAATGTTCCATCATNCCTGTTGATATGTCAGCCGCGTTCAGTCATGATGGTGAATACATGATAGCTTACCATGTGCATGACATCAGGAGCCCAGACCAAAGGATTACTCTGATCAACCCAACCCGGCAAGTTTGGCAAGGCATCTTGATTGGCGTGAAGAGACCAAGAGTTAAAGTCGGAAGAGGTAGCAACCTGGATGTGGATGTTCTTGTAGTCATACAGTGATTGGGTACCGAAGGCCCACCACTTATCATTGATACTGACAATCGATGGATCGGGGAAGTCGGTTGTGATGACAGCACCACTAACCGAGCGTTTGTCAACTGGAGCTGCGGAGGATAGTAGTGCTGTTGCCAGCAGAGTAAGAGTTGTGCTCAACATTGAGGGCAGAGTATGGAGGAAGGATATATGCTGGATGTGTATGACAAGACGAGAATGTTATGGGAGTATAAGGATGAGTATGCTGTGTATAGACAGGGCGGTAGAGGATATACTCAACTCAACATGGTCGAGGACTCACGACCTTATATCAGTCAATCGACACTCGGATCTTCTTACCATAGACTTACCACATTGATACTCAGTGCTCACATCACGTATTGCCGCCCGCCCAGGCAGGCAGTAACAACACACGGCCGTAGCGATGTGCAATCACTTGACCCACAACATACTTCCTTCGCAGCCGCCATCGTCATGTTGGCGTTGTTGCAGCTGTATACCCCATCTCCAACGAGTAAGGGGCGGTGCACCGTGAGCGAAAGATCCTTCTGTCCATTCTCGATAGGTATTTTTCTTCTGTTGTATGACGTCGGAAGTATTCAGTGGTAGCAACAGTGGGCGCCATGCAGGCACACCCGTTGACCCTGTGTCCTCTTCTCGAGCTGCAACGACGTTTTAGAAACAAGATTGTAGCTATGCGTTGTAGCTACAACACCGCGCTGACTGGTCAGTTGTTATGAGGGCTGACAGAGCCAAGGCGCTGGGCGGTTGTTACTCTCCGTATCAGAGGAATGTCTAAACGGCCAAGAAGGACAGTGGATCATTCCAGCGATCATCTTCTGAACAAAGACCCGAGACCTCGTTGATCGTAATTTAATCGTGATGTTAGGACGTTATTACTCATGGTTAAGGTTAGGCGGAGCGGCAGGTTGGCATGCGCAGGGTGCCGCCGGAAGATCAGCAACAAGTCCAGTGGCTTGGACGTTAGGCTTGCAACATGTGGTACCAGAATAGTATAATCTTGCTGCTTATTCGTCCTCTGGGAAGCGCCGTATATAGCGTGAGACGGGTTGTGTTGTCTTGTCAGAATCTCTTTGAGTGGGACTTTGAAAGGTATCCGCCTTGTCCTGGGAGTCGGCAAAGCTTTCGAGCGTTGGCAAAGCACTGCCTCCTTGTCGACACTGGACTCATTCTACTGACGGCATCTTGAGCCTGTGACTCCTCGGCCACAATAGCGGAGGTTGCCCACAAGGCTCGTGCAGCTGATGGAGCCACTCGCACGTAAGGAAATAACATACATACGAACCGGTGATACAGGCACGAGGTCAACTCGAGAGAGGTCGCTCAGTGATCGACGAGAAGCGGTGGAAGACAAATCGGAATGTGGGGTCCCCACGTCATCGGCGCCGTTGCTCCACCATCTCAGGCGCGAGCACTTCACGTGGATTGATCTGAACGTGCGGTGAGATGAGGTAACATCGCAGGGTGTGGGCTAACGATGAATGGAAGAATGATGAGCAGCTAACGTCGGTAGGGCCTAGGGCAGACTGAGCCTCAATTGTTTCACCAATAGCAGGCTGAGAGGATTGTAGACGAGGGACTAATATCATCGAGTAGATGCTGATATTCGTAACATCTTTCGAAGAGCGCCATCTCGAACAGACATCAGCACCAGCGAAGCAACGGGTGCTGAAGTATCGAATGTAAAGGTCGAGACCTTTTCTGTGCTTGTGGTTTGCAGATGGAGGAGACACTGAGCTTTCGTCGCACCGTATGAGCGACAACCACAGCCCAGCGCAGCTGAATGTGGATGAAAGAGTGTGCGATCAACCCAAATACTCGCGACAATCTACTTATGATCATACAAATTCAATCGAGGTCGACAGTGGTGCGACAGGCCGCTTGAGATGCGTCTGAGAAGTTGCGGTAAGGAGCACCCTGTCAACACGGAGCCGCGCTCCTCAGCACAGCATCATCGAGACACGATCGCGGCTGCGCGTAGAGTGGGCTTGAGTCACTCTCATGTCAAGTATTTTTCAACAGACAAGATTATAAGGTGGTATGTAGCGACACCGGTAAGGAACATATACATCATCAGGTCAAATGACTTCAACCCTAGTTGCTCCAGCTGTGGCGCTTTGGCATCTGTCTGCGGTACATGTGTAGAGGAGAGACCTTTGAAACAGACAAAGTCTGCGAAGGATACTCCTACAATAAGAACCGGTAATGAGTTGAAGAAAGAAAGAAGAGAACAGAGAGACGCCGACAGGAAGAGTTTGTAGGTGGAGAAACTTCGGCGTAACCTTGGCAGGCGCGGGGATTAGAGTGTTGTTTCAGTTATATCCGGGATATCGTCCGGTAGAGGCAGGCGCATGTGCCTTTGTTTCTCTTCCAGAAAGAACCATGTGGCACTCTCGAATCTGCTCGAGAGTCGTCTTCTGCGAACCTTGATAACACTCTCCGAGCACCTACTGATTCAAGTATCCTCATATCCTAGCCCCCGATATACGTCCGCCTTCACCGCTCAACACACCAACCCCCGAAACCTCGCCACTGCTGGACACTGGTCTTCTCGTTCATGTGATAGATTGCCACCGAGCCCCCAAAGATGGCAGGAACTATCGACTATGCGCGTCTGCGCGAACAGACCATGGGCTCTGGCCTGGATGAAGAGGCAGTCACAGTAAACACTCGAGCCTTGATCGACAAGGTGTTAGCCAGATACTCCGGAGAATGGACTACCCTGCGTGAGCTCATTCAAAACGCTGCCGATGCGCAGGCTACGAAGGTCACAATCAAGTTTGAGACTCTACCATCACCGAGTGTCCCTGTACCGCCGGCTAGCGACCCCTCCGCCCAACTCAAGCATGTCTTGACCAACCACACCCTCCAACGATTGCTCGTATCCAACAATGGCCAGTCGTTTGCTGAGACGGACTGGCAACGCCTAAAGAGAATCGCAGAAGGAAACCCGGACGAGACAAAGATTGGTGCCTTTGGTGTTGGTTTCTACAGTGTCTTTGCCGACTGCGAAAATCCCTTCGTCAGTTCGGGCGACCAGACCATGGCATTCTACTGGAAAGGCAACAGCTTGTTCACCAGAAGGGGCAAGTTACCGAAGGAACAGGCTACTGGCGAGACTGCCTTTGTCCTTGACTACCGCAACACAACTTCTCCTGTGCCCAACCTAATATCCATCTGCCAGTTCCTCGCCACCAGTTTGACCTTTGTTGGCCTACAATCCATCGAGTTGTGGGTTGACCAATGGAACATGATCACACTTAACAAGAAGATGGCTCCGTCGGCCGATGTTAGTATCCCACACGACGTCAATCCCAAGACAAAAGAAGGACTCATGAAGATTGTTGGCGTGGAATATCAAAATGCGCAGATCGACGCAAAATGGTGTAATGTTATAGGCTGGACACGCGTAGCCGGTGCTCAGCAACAACTGCAGCCATCCTCATCAGAACCACCGACTCAGTCTTTGCGGGGCTTCTTCAGTCGCTTTGCATCAGCTGCGACTGGCCCTAGTGCGGCTGCCAAACGTGCCGCAAAGGAAGAGGAAGCTGTTCAAAAAGCGATTTCTGAAGATCTCGCTGGTATGAGCACTGCTTCGGTGTTCTTGCGAATCAGCACCGTCAATGTGCAAACCTACGTTAACAAAAGCTTGGCCGCCGAACTTGAGCGTGCTACCAAGAAGCCACCACCAAAGCATACAAGAATCGCCATCTTGACGTCTTCATATGATGAGAGCTCCGTGTCCATGGCAACTCTTTCTGGCTCATCTTCTGGCAAGGCCGCTGAAATCTTCGCATCTGTACTTCCTAGCAAGAATGGTCGTGTTTTCATCGGGTTCCCTACTGCTCAGACGACTGGTCTACTTGCCCACATTTCTGCTCCTTCCGTTATTCCTACCGTCGAACGTGAGAGCATCGATTTGAACGCAAGATGGGTACGCACTTGGAACGTGGAAATGCTACGAGTTGCCGGCATAGCATGTCGCGTTGCCTATACAGGAGACATGGCTGAGCTCAAGAATAAGCTCGAGCGTCAAATGAAGACTTCAGGTAACAAGAAAGTTCAGAAGGAGGATCTCGAAGCTGTCATGGCTTCTGCTATCCACACGTTCAAGCAATACACCTTCTCAGAGTCCACACCATCTTCGCAGGTTGGTGCCATCATCGAGGAAGCCTTCTGGACTTGTAATCAGAAGGGATCGATCAACCTGCTCTCCACTCGTGGTGTTCTTCCCAGCTTCGAGGTTCGTGTTGCTACCGAAGACCTTAGCTTCGTGGATGGCATTCCTGTGGTCCCAAACGAAATTATGGAGAAAGCCTCGGTCTTTATGCGTAACCTCAAGGAATATGGGCTGCTATCTGACATCACTACTCATGATATCAAGAAAGAGCTAGAAGCCCGAGCTCTCGAAGAGAAGCAGTTGACTGAGCTGATTAAATGGGCAGCCACCAAACTAAGCCGGGATGAATTAGACGTGTCTGCTCTTCGCTCGCTCTTCGACGGAACCGTTGCTACGATCGCTGAGGAATACGCTAGCACATATCCTGGTCCGGTCTTGCTTCTGGGCAGCATTGATTCGTTCCCTAACCCGAGCAAGATCCCCTCTGAGCTACCCGCTCCATCTACCACAATCCCGTTCCGCTTCGTCAAGAATATTCCCAAGAATCAACTTGAAACGTTCGGCTGGAATGAACTACAGATCGTACCTTGGCTCCGATACATCATCGAGAAGGATGGCGTCGGCCTCTCTGCCGAGCAAAGTATCACAAAGTCGCCCTCGTTCTCTGGGCAGGTTCTCTCTGTGATCTCTAAATCCTGGGACGGTCTCAGTCAGTCCTCGAAGGGCACTGTTGTACAACTCCTTGAGCCAAGAACAGTCATACCTACCAAACTTGGTATGCGTAAACCATCTCAGTCTTACTTCGCATCTGTGAGACTCTTCGACGACTTGCCTACAGTCTATGGTCTCCAGGGCGTGAAGGAGAAGTTCCTTCTGCCTCTAGGTGTCCGTAAAACCGTTGAGCTGTCTGTGGTCTTTGACAGACTCATGGCGAAGTCCTCTGGTGCTGCCGAGGGCAAATGGAGCCATGTTGATTTGATCAAGTATCTTGTCAGTGTTCAAAATGATATCCCAACTGAAGACTATGAGAAGCTGCGTAAGACGCCGATTTGTCCTGCAGAGGTTCAAGGAGATTCGAAGGCTACTGAGGGCAAGCTTTACAAAGTCTCAGATCTCTACGAGCCAATGCCGGTCTTGAGAGAGCTCGGCCTGCCACTTTTACAATGGCCTGGAGAGTTCAGGAAGACCAATCCAGAGTCCAAATTCTTGAGTGTTCTCGGACTCAAAGCTTATCCTGGTGTTCAAGATTTGATTCCAATCATGACAAAGGCAGCCGCTGAAGGTGACTCAAGGTTGTACGAGAAGACTCTCCAGTACTACATCACCAACCACTACACCAATGGATATCGAACCTTCCCCGTCGAACGAGTCACGGTGCCGTTCCTGCCTCTCCAGGGTGGAGATTTGAAACAGCTGGCAACACCAACACAGTGCTTTGCTAACAAGCGATCTGCCATTCTTGGCTTCCCTATCATCCGAGACGATCTGCAAAAGCATGCCGCTTTGTTCAATGTAGAGCAAAATCCTCCCATTGTCATCTGTGCTGAAAACCTTATAAAGAGTCCTCCAAAGAGCCGTGCGGACGCTAAGAACATCTTCGGTTACTTTGCAGGCCGGCTCAACGAGATCGGTCCCTCTGGCAATCTTGCTGAAAGGCTGGGGGAATCACGCATCATTCCAATTGTCAAGTCTGGTTCCGGCAATGAGAAGAGCGAGAGTCTTCGCTACACAGCTCCTAGAGCTTGCTTCTTGGGCGACAGTGCTGCCTACGGCGAGATCTTCGACTTTGTTGATTTTGGCTCTGAGGCCAATTCTTTCTTATTGAAGATTGGCTCCAAGCATGAACCGAGTGCGCCAGAACTTGCAGGTATGCTCGTTCGCGAACCCTCACGCTTGTTGAGCACTCTTGGCCAGGAAAAGTATCTCAGCCTTTTGCGTCGTATAGCAGACAACACAAGCGGTCTGAAGAACGACAAAATGCTTTGGGCTGCGCTAAAGCGCTCTCCCTGTTTGCTTGCCGTCAAAGAAATCGCGCCTACCACTAGCAAAGTGACGGAGGACGAACAAGACTACTTTGAAGAGAATGAAGCGGCCATCAAGGAATGGCATCTTGCCGTGCCCTCGAGTATAATCCTTGTCGACGATTTTTACAGCTACCGCCTTTTCAAGGAGAGATTGCTTGCTGGTCCTCAAGAGGAAATTCTCGAGAATCTGTATGCTGGTCTGGGAGCCACCTGGATTAGTAGTTTGATTGAAGACGACCAGCGTATGGGTGGTCTCCTGCCTGATCAATCTGGTGCAGCTAAACTCCAGGGTCTCATTGTTGAGCGTTGTCGTTTGTTCTTGCACGACCACACTGCAGAGATGATCCGCCACGACTCGAAGTGGCTCGAAGGAGTCCTGGCGGTCAAGGTTGTCAGCTCGTTGACTCTGACCAAGACATTGCGTGGGTACAACGCGACGTACAAAGAGAAGAGAACAGCTGCCCTGCACAGAGACACGAAGAAGGATGCGACGCTGTTTGTGACTGCTCGTCCTGACTTCTACGAGGTTGCACGTGCGATCATGTCTCTCTTGCTCAAGAGACCAAAACAACAGGACTTCCTTGCTCTGGAGATGATCTTGGACAGTGATCTGCGTCGCTTGAAGACCAAGGGCTATAACGTAGACCGCATCCTACGCCAGAAAGCCGCAGAGAATCGAATGGCTGAAAACAAACGACAACAGCAGATCGAAGAGGAACAGCAAAGAGTTGCAGAGCGCGAAGCTGAGTGGAATGCACAGCAACAGACACGAGCCATCGACGCACCTGGAGCCCCAAAAGCCACTCCTGAGAAACCCAAGCCGATCCCTGGTGCATTCGACGCTTCGCCTGAGACCACAGTTGCACAGCGTCCCAAGAGAGGGACTGGGTTCTTCTCTAACCTCCAGAGACAGCTTGGGTTTGAGACGGGCCCAGCAGAGCAAGAAGCTCAACAGCAGCAGCAACGTCAAAAGCAGTTGCAAGACACATCTCAGCCAGAAGCAGGACCTTCCGATGCCCCGCCACCATACTCGGAGAACCCTGGGCAAGTTGTGAAGAAGTCTACTGTCAGCCAACAACCCGAAAAGATCACACCACCTCATCAGATTACGCAGAATCTGATCTCGGCAGTAAACTCTTCGCGTGCGCACGATTCGGCCGGGCTCTTCTCTCCTCCTACAGAGAACACAGTCAAGGAAACACCATCTTACTGTGATTCGACCCCTGGACAGAACCTAACGTTCATTGGCAACACTTCTGCAGGTGTCAAGATCTTCCTCGACAATGCTGTTCCCGCATCATCCAGGGCGACTTTCTTGCAAGCCCATGCCACACAACTGAATGCCTTTGCCGCCCTCCTACTCGACGTCGGCAACGTCTTCCTCCTTCGCCCACAATCTCTGCACATCTACTACAACGAGTCCGGCAGCAGCATCGCCTTCAACCGCCAAGGCTCCATCTTCTGTAACCTCCGCTATTTCCTGCAGCTGCACTGGCAGAACTATGGCACTGCTGGAGGCGTGGGCAAGCAAGCGGCAGCAGTGTATTGGTTTGTGACTTTGTGTCACGAGTTGGCGCACAACCTGGTTTCGGAGCATAGTCAACAGCACGAGTTTTATACCGAGAGCTTTGTGACTGAATACTTTGGCAAGATGATGAGTAAGTGTGGACAGTATGCTAGCGAAGTGCCACAAGCTGCTGTCCGAGGGTGATTATTTTGGCTGTATGTGGATAGACGGGTGGAGTTTGGGATGGGTCTTTAGACAAGCATATGCATGGCGCTGTCTGGGAGTATGCATTGCAAGCGCTGTAGAGTAGCGTGGAGTTCTTGTATTGCCAATTTATTCTTTTTCTCATCACGCACATTTCCATCATCTTAGCCTGTGCGGGTATATACTCAGGACAGTGGATGCTCTGTACGTTGTTCGGCTTTTGGGGTGGCCCCCTGTCGAGTCAGCGTCCACTTGCAATGGTCGTGAAGCCGATCTTAGCCTGCACGACCCGGACGCTCCGAGATGCGATGAACGGGGGATTGTGCTTTCTGCCGAACCCGGAAGTAAGAGAAATGACTCGGTAGCGTGTAGCAGAGTCATGACCTGCAGACGACATCTCTCCTTGCATCTCGAGCACTTTCCACTTATCGGGTTGGCAGAAAATCACAAGTGGTGAAAACAAATGAGAGCAGGATGGAGGGGGAAAAAAGGTAGTCTTGATGAAAAAAAAAAAGAAGAATTACATTTGCTTAATTAATGCGCAGCCTCGGAGCTAACCTGTATCTCTACATCCTTGCGAATAATCGGTTCCTGGCTCTCGCCACTGGAAGAACTTTTGGTTCTTCTGGGCACATTGTTTTCGCTGATGCTGTTTAGACCTTGCGGGCCGTAGATCTGAGCCTTGTAGCCTTGTTTGTCTGGCCGCAATTCCCTGTCGTTTGTCTCTATTCTCTGCAATCCAAACGCTTGACCATTGCCCTCTTCTTCATGCCTGCTCTTGTTGAGAGTGGACAGTTGGTACGAGCGCGTTGCCGTATTGCGGATGTAATAGCTGCTTTCCCAACCCATTGCTTTTTCGTAGCCGCGGATGAAGGAGCGTAGAGTGGGTATCGTGGCTGCCATGAGTGCATAGCCCAGCTCTACTTGTTGCCAGAGTAGAGAGTATACGGTGGCAATGCCCGGATCGAAAGATGACGACCATTGGGAAACGTAGTAGACGTGGATGATTGCGAAGATGGCGACGACCAGGCGCCAGGAAAAGGCAAACATGACTGATGCTTTGATCTCGGTGGTCATTTGGAGGGGTACCACGAGGATGATGCTCAGCACGAAGATTGCGAGTTCGAAGAGGGAGTCAAAGGTTGTCACGACGGTCCAGCGTGTGATCTGTACATGATATATGGTTAGTCTTTTTGCAATGGGGGTTAGCTGGCAGGCTTGCAAGTGACTGACCTGTCCACTGCATCGATGTTCCAGCGCAAACTTTGTGGCAGCACCGCNAGAAATGCTCAATCCTAGTATTGAAGCCAATGTCCAGATGCCGACGAGAGCCAAAAGACTGTTACAGAGAATTCGTGCAGTCCTGTTGTCTGTAGAGAAGAGACGCTTCATGAAATAAATGACGGAACATTTCGAGAGCGCGTTGGAGATGAGGAAAAGACAAATACTGGCGATGGCGGACTATACAGCAAGTCAGATCGATGCTGGCGAGAGAACATGTCGAAAGTTGTCAAAACATACCCTGCCTGCATATAATTGATCACTCTCCGACATGAGCGACACCGCCTTGCCCAGCGCATAGTTGTTCAGCCCTACAAAGATGGCTGCATATTGGCCCAACGCGACGACNNCTAAGCAAGCGCCGATCAGTACATGAAAAGCCTCGCAACCACGATCCCGGAGTACTGTACATACCGTAGCAGCAAAGATGATCCAAAAATCAAGCCCAAAAGTCCTTCGTTGGATATGATACCGAACAATGAGCGTGATGACCGAGAAAATCAGACTCAGGATGGTCGTAACATATAGTATTCCAGCACGGTCGTTGGCGGAAACGGGAGAAAAGACGTAGAATCCATTAATATAAGCACCCATATTCGCGAACAGCAAAGTGCCCTCGCCAGGGCTCAGAGGATGGCGACTCTAGTGTCGGAAGAGGAAGAGTATGTCGAGCGACCAGTATAGTTGCCGAAGAGACCGAAAAGTAGGGAACCTGGAGGAAAAGCTCAAGGTAGGTGGGGGAAAAGGCACCTGTATTCATACGATCTATTGGGAGGCCATTTTCTGGAAGCAGTAGATCTGCCCAGCCAAAGTTCGCTAGAACGAACCGTTGACATTTTCAGCCCCCCCTCCAAAAAGTCCCAAGCATCCGTATCGACACAGATTATGGTATCATTGAGGGTTATGGCTGGTGCCGCCGACGCCGGCTAGGATGCGCAAACCCAGGGTTCTCCAACCTAAAGACGGTTAAGAACCGTCGACTGTTTCATATACTGTGTGCTTGGGCTCCCAGGTGCTCCTGGGTGATTTGCCAGAGCTGTTCAGTCGGCTGGGTTGGCTTTCGGCTGAACACGTAAACCACCAGAACCAACGGGGAAGGGTTCCCTTGGGAAAAAAGATGGTGAACGTGGTGGGGGTGGTGGCTGTTGTTGTTTTGCGCAAGCCTTTTGCACACCTCCACCTTATTTACTTTCGGTATCCACCCTAGCCGAAATATGGGAAAACTGTTGAAATAAGAATCCATCATAACGACTCATCAGCACATGCTGCTCAGAAAGTGTGGCTTGCATAAGACACGAATTAGCCAGACTACCGAGGAAAGATAAGATCCGGATCCTTCGCTCTTGCAGTTGTCATGGACATACCCAAAAAGGGACGGTCTCAAGTCATGGTGCCAGTTCTACGCACGTAGGGGCATAGATATTTCGGAATGATTGCTGCTTTGGACAAAAGTAGACGAATCTCTTGAATCCTTCGCGCCGTAAGCGCGACAAGAAAGATCTCGACTCAAACACAACCACTTGCTCAATGCACAAGCGAGATTTAGCAAAAATCTTGGCAGACCTACTCGGCAGGACGAACCAAGATGATCAAAAGAATCAAAGGTGTGAGCACCGAGGTCTGCTACAGCCTACAGATCCAATGCAAGGGTCAAGACGACAGGGCTGAAGAACGGTGGAAATTGATTTCGCATGTACGGTAAAATACATCATTGGTCGAGTATGGGAAGTGAGGGTAGGGTCTTTCTTCATCTACTTGAACTTACATCTGTAACAATGGCCCCTGCTTGCACGATCTATACGATGGAGGAAATGTGCTCATGCAGCTTGGAGATCTTGCAGAGATGGGATGCAGCATTATCGTCGACTATGCTCTAGACGTTTCATCCTCTTGATGGACTGCTTACGCGTATCTGGACGGGATATTGTAAAGTGGCTAATCTGTTTGCCCAGGACGACAATTGACATGTGATAATCTCTCGATTTCTTTCCAGACCGACACTTAAATCATCTCTGCAAATGACCTGGTTGTGTGCTTACTGCCCGTGCACGTATTAGGCTTGCCTCTATTACCACTACTATCTTGATATTTATGGTCAGTACACTTGTTTTCTCATGTCACTGCAGATACACAATCCTGAACGACTGTTTACATGCGGAAGCACAAAATGCCTCTGCAAAATAAGTATTTATCAGAGTGTATTCAAAGCATGTATCTTCGTCTCTTGATATGAACAAGTCGGGCTCTGGGTGAGTACCAGCCTCAAGTGGGCGCTCTTTATGGAAGTTCGAAAGTGGGTTTGAAATTGTGGTATCGTACAGATGTAAAAGGAGTTCAAGTCAGAGTCTTGTGGTGAGCGTATGTTTGTCTCTTGCGCTCGTGGACGGGGAGCTCGTTTGCCGGGGTTCCGGGAATGGTCTTCTCCAACTTNNCTGTACAGATATTGCAGTCAGAAGAAGCAGAACTCAGTCTCACAGGGTAATAGGAACGCACCAGGTTGTCAAAGACACACTTGTTGAGAGGTCTCTCGTATCTTCTGCACTGCCACAGCTGCTGGTTGTTGTTGTCCAGGCATGACCAGTGTTTTCTGAACTCCTCGAGGCAGTGCTTGTCAATGTCGCTCANGGCTGTTTATAGTCAGAAGGTGGGCAACAACGGAGAGCGATCAACATACACGCTTGAAGCGCATCTGGTAACCTTGCGGCCCTCCTTCAAGCAGTCAAGCTCTCCCTTTCCGTTGGCGTCGGCCTTGCACATCATGTAGTCGTCATTGTATGTCTTGCATCTTGCGCCAATGAAGAACGAGGCCGAGAGCAGAGGAGCGGAACTGGCACCGACTTCTTGGACCTTGGGGATGTCGTCGGGTAGAGGTGTGGTGTCGATCAGCGTGTGCTGGTTGAATCTGCGCGGGTGTCAGGACGGAGCGTCAGGCGAGGAAGAAGATGCGGACCTTGGCTGACGGGCCGACATGGTGGATGTTGAGCAATTGACGTGAGGCTGTCTCTTGTCGCTGTATGGACGCACCCGTGTGAAGCTGGAAGTCGACTGTCAGCGCTCGGGAGCACCCGATTGGCTGTGAGGGCGCGCAAGTGCAACCCGCGAAGCCGACGCTGCTTCCTGTTACAGCAAACAGAAAGCGCGTCGTTCTCTGCTGAAAGCTCCAAGCTCCTTCTCCCTTGCATCTGCCCAGCGCCTTCCCGAAACAATCAGCCATGTCATTATTCGGCAATCTGGGCAACAATGCCCAGCAGCAGTCCTCTGGCACTTCGCTCTTTGGCAACGCGAACAACAACAACAACAACAATACGCAATCCTCGCAACCTGCCCAATCGACCTCTCTGTTTGGCCAGGCACAGCCCACGCAATCAAACACTACTCCTTCACTTTTCGGCGCCGGCGCAACACAGCAGAACACAGGAAATCAGACCCAACAGCCTCAATCCAACGCTCCTTTTGGCACTGCTGCTACACCCTCGCTCTTCGGCCAGTCCGCCCAGCAACCTCAACAACAACAACAGCAGCAGCAGCAGCAGCAGCAATCGGGCGGCATGTTCGGCTCTACCACTACCAACTCTCAACCCCAGCAAAATGCAAGTCTTTTCGGACAGCCTGCACAGCAGACGAACAGTCTCTTCGCGCAGCCGACCAACGAACAAAACCAGCAACAGCAGCCCGGCATGTTTGGAACCAACAATGCAAACTCGCTGAGCGCCTCCCTGCTCAGTGCCTCCATGTCCGCTTTGCCCTCAGCTCTCGTGAACAAGCCTACGACGATCGGATTCAACCAACAATCCATGGCCCCTCCACGCGACAAGACCATCCCCCAGCAAATCGAGTCCATCTCTCAAAAATGGAACCCCGAAACCGCCGAATGCATGATGCAACACTACTTCTACGTCCAAGTACCTCCGGAACAGACTCCATTCATCAGCATGCCGCCGAACGCCGATGAACGTGAGTGGGAGAAAGCTTTGCGCAACAAGCCTACACCGGGATCCGTACCCGTCATCGCAAAGGGATTCGAAGCGCTGGGCACGCGTCTGAAGACACAGGTGGAAGCCGTCAAGCAACTGCAAATGCGTCTACACGAGATGAACAACAGCCTGGGAGCCATGATGCAAAAACATGAATTGGTATTGAGTGTCAGAGCGGCGGAAGCAAAGAGAAAGCACATCGGTCTCAGTCAAAGATGTCTTGCCTTGGCAGTGCGCGCTCAAGTGCTTGCAAACAGAGGATTTGTGCTGGACGGCGCCGAGGAAGAGCTCAAGAAGAAGTTGGCAACTCTAGAAAAGGCCGTGTTTGACCCAGCATTCTCGGGCAGAGAAGAGGAGATCTGGGCACGCATGGTGGCTATACGGGAAAGAACAAGGTGGCTGCAGGAAGAGAGTGAGAAGCTCGGTCGTCAAGTCACTGGAGAGAACGGTGGACTGGACGAGCAGGTGATTGAAAAGACGAAGAAGGTGAGACGCTCGATGACTCGAACATTTACCGGCGCATACTTGACTAACACGCTTGACAGATCCTTCACGACTACGATACCCAGATCCAGCACTTGCGCAAAGAAATGGACCAGATCAAGAAGGAGTACGAGGAGTGGGAGGCTGCAAGCAGACCTAGCAAGTGAAGCGATAAGAAAAGTACTAGGATATGATACCACATTTTGTTGCGCATTGCTGTTGCCAGAGTGGCAAGGTCTTGGATGTGACAGTCACGCATGCAGATTCGCGAGGGCATGTATACAGGACAGAATGCCAGGCGGAGGACGATAGGCTAGATTGCTGAGCCGAGGATTTGGCGAATACCGCTGAAGACGAACATATGAAAGTTTTAGGAGGTATCATTCTGTACAATATGTTGTTACAAGTGTATCGTGACTAGTAGGAGGGAGGAGGTTGCGAGTTTAAACGAGCTTCTGAATGTACTCGACGGCGAAGGGCGCTGGAGAGGCGTTAGAGTGTGTTTGACAGGACAAGAGCGCATGGAGGATCGTACAGAGGTAGAGAAGGACGCAAGTGGCAATAGCCTGCTTGACGGTGACAGACGCGGACTGCTCCTGGGCCTGATAGTCTTGGGTTAGTATGCGCTCGGATTGCGCGTGGTCATGATCCAAGTACCTCCATCTCGGCCTTGCTGGGGGTTGCGGTGCTGTCACTTTGTCAGTATTGCGCACAAAGATTTAAAATGACCTTTTCACTTACCGAACATTTTGGTTATGTGAAGTGACAGGTGCTCGTTGTGCCTAGAGTTGATGGTTGCCAAACTTCTAATGAGAGAGGGTCTGCGGTAAAATCCGGAGAAGGCACGACGTCAACCTGAACGCATGAAGGAAGGCGCGATCGAACAGCCAGCTCAGAACAAACCAATAACAACCACAACCACCACATCAGTAAACAATCTTCATCCTCTCATCAACACCAGACAGATCCTCGAACTCATCACAGCTGCATCGCACAACCAGCTAAACCACACACCGCCAACATGGAAGACCTTCCAGGCGCCGACTCTCCTCCCGTCAACGACTTCGGCCACGAGCCTGCTGGCAACGACGACCCCCAGGATCCCCTTCGCCCTGAAATCGAGNNGGAAGAAGATGCTGCCCGCACTCCACCAATCGCCGACCCTCACCAAGACACCGAGCTCGCCGAAGACGACCAGAACCCAGAATTGTCAATTCCCGGAGCCGCCGACAATGATGACAACGACGCCGACTCGGACGCGCTGAGCGATGTCGATGAAGCCCAATTCCAAGACTTTGACCCAAACGCCATCGCTATTGAGGAGCGCCCGAGAGTTGTGGATGCTAGTGGTGTTGCGCTGCTTGGAAAACACAAGCGCAAGCGTGATGACGCCGATGGAGAGGGCAAGAAAAAGCGTAGAGAGGGTCGTCGTGAAAAGCCAAAGCGTAGCAAGCGTACTGGCGAGGATGGTCAAGACTTTGGTGGTGATGAAGAGGACGAGGGCCGCAGGAGAAAGACAAAGGGACCTGGCGAGAAGCGCAAGAAGAGAACACCTAGCCCCGAGGATGACTCGAATTTGACACCGGAAGAGAGTGAGTATATGCTGCAAATCAAAAGCAACTTTGTATGCTAATCCATGCTTAGGNNACGCAGAAAGGAGTTCTCTCGCAAGCTAGACGAGGCCCTCAAGAAGCCCAAGACAAACAACAGACGCAAGGCTGGAATCGATCTGGAGCAGATGGCCGATTCCGAGCTCGAAGAGATGCGTCGTCGTATGGCCGAAGCCGCCCAAGCCGACACACAAGCGCGCGACGAAGGAAAGCCTGCTATGCACAAGCTTAAACTCCTCCCAGAGGTTGTCGCCCTGCTGAACCGCAACACACTGCAAAACGCCCTCGTAGATCCGGACATCAACCTCCTCGAATCTGTCCGCTTCTTCCTCGAGCCTCTCAACGATGGTTCCCTGCCCGCCTATAACATTCAGCGCGAGCTGTTTGCCTGTCTGGCCAAACTCCCCATCTCAAAAGACGCCCTCGTCGCCTCGGGCATTGGCAAAGTCACCCACTTCTACACGCGCAGCACCAAAGCCGAACCGGGCATCAGACGTCAAGCCGAGAAGCTGGTTGGCGAATGGACGCGCCCTATCCTCAAGCGTACCGATGACTTCCGCAAGCGCGAGTTCGTAGAGGCCACCTACGATCCCAGCCAACAGCCTATGCGTAGTACGCAGACTGTCGACAAGGCTGCTCGCGCCGCTGCGGCCAGAAAAGCAGCTCTGGCTTACCCTACTACTACTAACCGTGCTCGTGTCGATGGTGGTCTCGGCACCTACACCATTGTGCCCAAGAGCGATCTCACAAGAGCTGCACCTGGTGTTCGCCGCTTGGGTGCTGCTGGTGATGAGCTTGCTCGTAAGTTGCAGGCCCGTTCCAAGCAACAGAGGAGATAGAAGATTCTACATCAAGTGCAAACATTCATGATATCAAACTGGGGTTGGCGTTTTGATTCTTCTTAGTCTCGTCGACATTGGACTTTAAGAATTGTGCTCGTACCAATTCGGGTCATTCTTTCATCTTTTCTAGCAGTCCTGTTCATACAGAGCGCGAATGCAACAAGGAATACTTTAAGCATTAGCCAAGTCAATCCAAGTCCCAAGAAAGGTCTTTTACCAGCAAGAAAGGGCACACCAGAGAAGAGATAGTGTGTATACTTAGGAGCGATGACAGGATGTACTTTGGCAGATTGTTCCCCTGTATCAGGTACATACTATGTAGTTGTGGTCGGTTTAACGGGGATTAATTTAGCGCAGGGTCCTCAAGACGTGCTCTGATGAAAGCGCAGGGACGGGCAGTTTTGGTGGGCGTCGGACAGCAACGCCCCTCCGGGCCCCCACCAAAACAATGAGGCTTGGTACTCGTACCTGTCGCTGGCTTGTGACAGTTGACACTCAGTCTTGAACCTTCTCTCCTCGACCTCAATCACCCGTCGCAGTCGCCGCCCACAATGTCGACACCGCGCCTCACATTCCTTTACCCCTTCCTGTTCGCCCCGGTGGGCAAGACGCCCTTCTCACGTGAGGTGTCAAGGACCGGCCGCCAGGTCTTCCGCACCGCCTCCAAGCGCAGTCAGACGGCCACGAAGCCCATCCGCTATGGCAAGGCAAACGAGCCGCCGCCGTACCTTGCTGGGGCCAAGGGCATTGCTGCCGTGCTACCGGGCCAAGTTGCTCCCACAGACGCCAAAGCCTTGCCGCAACCGACCAAGAAAGACATTGACACGGCGACACCCAGGGACACGCAGCCCGGTCTGCAGCAGGGCGAGAAGCCGCTGCGTCCCTCACGGCTGCCCGAATCGCCTGTCTTGGACGCCGCCGAATCTCAACCTTTGGGTCCTGCTTCACAGGCGCCGAGACTGCCTCCTACCAATCCACTCGAGACGGTACTGAACATGCCGTCCAGCGACTCTGCACGCTCCTCCACCTCTTCCTCTCCAGCAAAGGACACAACAGTAACACAAGAACCCCTCACCGACCTCCAAAAGATCCGCAAGCAGATCGAAGAAGAAGCCGCCCAACGGCCACGCCCACCACACATTGACGCCCCCGACTACGTACACCACTTCGACACATATGGGCTCGTCAAACGCCTCGAAGACGGCGGCTGGAGCAACGCCCAAGCAATCACCATCATGAAAGCCACACGCACCACTCTCTCCGAAAACATCGAGCTAGCCCGCAACGCCCTCGTCAGCAAGTCCAATGTCGAAAACGAAGCCTACCTCTTTCGAGCAGCGTGCTCAGAACTGCACACGGAAATCATGACCAAGCGCCGCGCAGAAGCCGAACGAGCACGCACAGAACGCACACGCCTCGAACACGAAGTCGACATTTTATCCCAACGCATGTCCCAAGACTCTGGCAACATGAAAGACGAACTCAAAGGCATGTTTGACGACCGCAAAATGGGTGTGCAAAACGAGCAACGCGACATTGAGCGCAAGATCCAAGAACTCAATTACCGCATCACCGTGCTCCTAAACTCGGACT
Organism: Aureobasidium uvarum; assembly: GCA_903853725.1. Classification (NCBI taxonomy): domain Eukaryota; kingdom Fungi; phylum Ascomycota; class Dothideomycetes; order Dothideales; family Saccotheciaceae; genus Aureobasidium; species Aureobasidium uvarum. The sequence goes on from CAINUL010000015.1 coordinate 2,444,812, forward strand.
CGAGATCTGATGTCGAAGGCGTGCGCTGGATAATAACCAAACGCGCCGGAGTGGCATTACTAGCCTGTGTGCTCATGATCCTCGGCTCCATCAAATTCGCCTCTACGGCAGCGACATGGGCAGAAGACGAAAGAAAGCGAGCGCAGGCGCTTGCCGCTTCCAACAGCAACGGAAACAACAGCAACAACAATAATAGCAACAACCCTTTTGGCGGCATGATGATGAGTAACAATTCTCCCTCGGCGAATCAAGAAAGTTTCCTCAGTGCGGGGACCATGAATGATAGAGCCAGGGAAGAGTTGGGTCAAGGAGAAATGCTGGTACGCCAGGGTGATAATCCTGCATTCGTTTCCTTGGGATAGAGAGACGTGGCATTATCTACTCTTCTTCTTTATTTCTTTTCTGTATCTTCTTCTTGCTTGTTCTGCAAAGAGAGATGCTTGCTTTTTCTTTTCCATCCATCCATCCACACCACTCGCAAGAGGAAACTCGGAGGGTGACTGCCATTTTTATTTTATTTTTTCTTTTCTTCTTTCTTCTCATCATTTCCTTTGTTTTCCCATCCTGCAAGAGCCAAAAAAACATGCTCTTTTGCATCCCATTTATTTTTTCTTTTGTTGATCGCTGGAGAAAGAGAGAGAGAGAGGCCTATTTGGAGAAGTAGGGGATATACCACTGTTTTTTTGAAGATACCCATACACACACACACACACAACCTCGAATTGAAACATTTTTTCTTCCTCTTTTTTTTTTTCTTTTTGTATCAACATTTGGCATTCTTGCATGGAAAAATCATTCTTGGAGAGTTGTGTGATACGATGCAGAGGTACGAAGTTTCTGGGCACAAGGATATTCAAATCTTTTTTCTCCCATTACCAAATCATGGGGCTTTGAGTGCGTATGTGCTTGATTCTAACTGTACAAAAACGACCGTACAGCACCATCAATCACACTTCACAATGGCCCCCATCCCTCCCTTTCTTCCATCCATCTCGCGAGATTCCAATGCAACTTGTCGACTTTCTATCTCGACAAGAAATCCACAGCCTATTTGCCACGAGAAAAAATAAAAAATTAGCATCTCTGTCATGTCATGTCATCAAGCGGTAATCAGCAAGAAAGAAAAAACTCACCCTATCAATATCATAATCGTGCTTTTCCAATGCATCGAGCGCTTTTTCGCGTTGGTAGCCCATGCCCGTGAGGCGTTTGAGGATGGGATCGTCATGTTCCGTGCCCATGCTGATGGCGCGACCCAATGGCGGCATGGTGGTTGCTGTCGTCTGTGCAGCTGCAGACGACGACGACGAAAAAGCCTTTGGCGTTGCCGCGCCGTCGTTGACGCTGAAATTGGGCGTGGGCTGTACTTGCGGCGCGGGCGTGTCGAGACCGGAGAAGATGGCGTCCCAGTCGTGGGGTGCCTGTGCTTGCGGTGCCTGTGTCGAGCCAAAGGGTATGGCAATGGGTGTGGGTTGGTACTGCTGCTGAGCTGCGGCGCCAGTGTTGGATTCAAAGTCCGAGAAGCCGTGGGGTGCGGTTCTGGTTACTGGAGTCTCTTGTGGTGAGGAGATGGTGTGGATGGTAGACTGTGCGGGCGAGTCAAAGTTGGCGTCAAACTCATCAGTGTTCTGATGGTGAGGGAAGCCAAAGTCGAAGTTTTCGCCGCTGGCTTCCTTGGCCTCGGCGAGATCGTCAAAGTTGTCAAAGTCATCGTCGAATGCATCCTTGCTAGACTCTTGGGGAGCGACAGGAGTAACGTGTTGAGTGACTTCTCCCACGTTGGCAAAAGACGTGGCACCCATGTCAGTGATATTGCTCATAGGACGAGAGTGAGCATCGTGGAAGTGGTCAGATCCAGCCGTGCTGGTCATGGGAGTCTGAGGCTGCTGCTCATGAGGAATCGAGTGCGGCACAGGAGATTGTGTCGGATCCTCACGAGAGGGCAGTAGACCGGTAAACTCGGGAGGGAAGTTGTTCGAGCCACTGCGGTGTTGTCCTTCCTGGGCTGTCTCGTACGAAGGTGGCGATGTTTGAGCTGTGATGGGTGGGAGTTCTGACACATTGGCTGTCGATTGCATACCGACAGCACTTGGGCGGCGTGAGTCCTCAGCAGCAACTTCATGGTGCTCAGCCGAGGGCACCTCAGTCGTGGTAGCGGCTGCATGGGGCTCAGAAGAGCCGAGATCGTCGCCAAAACCACGCTCATTGTCACTGTCATCGTCACTGCTCGAGTCCTCACGCTCTAAAGTCTGAATGGGAGGGAACTCGGAGTCTCCGTAGCTCGGAGGTGCAGCGTTGACTTCTCTAGACACTGGTGCATGATCAACTTCTCTGGACACTGGCGCAGGTGCAGTTGGATCGTGAGCAGCAGTGTGATCTCCGTTCTGCTGTTGAGTCTCTCCAAACCCTGCAAACGCAGAGTCAAAGTCATGTGCAGGAGCCTGTGCAGAATGGCCAGTGGTCTGAGTCTCCATAGGAGTTTCAGGGAAAGCACCAGGAATCTCTTCTTCCAACTGCTCAGGCAAGTCTCGGGATGCACTCTCATGAGGTCCATCGTGATTCTGAGACTGGATGGCAGGTCCAGATGTCTGGGCAGGAGGAGTGGCAACATCCTCACCGCCCCAGGGGTTGGCGCTGAAGGAGTTGGTTGGGGCAGCATCCCAAGGAGAGGCGACACTCGCAGAATCCTGCTCACCCAATCTGCTACCAGGTGGTGCCGCACGATTGGATGAAGCAACAGACTGATCTCTAGTCAGAGGCTGACGCATAGGCAGGATGTTGGGAGTGAACTGTCTGGATTCTGGAGGTGGTGGTGGGGGCTCATCGTGAGTAGTAGCAGACAAAGTTGGAGATGCAGGAGTCATGCGACCATCAGATGAAACCGAGTTACCAGAAGGTTCAGATCTGAAAGATGTGACGGGTGGTGTGTGAGGCCCAGCCTGCTGTTGAGAAGCGGAAGGACCGAACAACGCATCGAAAGCACTAGGGCTTGGTGCGCTCGACAAGAAACCTGCTCCAGGCGAAAGAGTACCCTCTTCTCTAGGGGCGGTGGCCTTCCTGAAAAAGGGGTTGGTGTTTGAAGGCGCAGGGCTGACAACAGTGGAGGGAGGCTGTGGTGAAGCAACAGACCTAGAACGCTCTTCTTGTGCTGCTTGCCTAGAGCGCTGCTCTTGCGCTGCTTGCTCTCGCATCTGCTGCTCATGTTCCTCAGCTGCCTTCTTCAGATCGCCCATCTCAGTCTGAATCTTTTCATGTTCACCCTCGTTGGTTGCGAGCTGCTTCTTGTTGATCGCAACCATACCCTTCTGCTGGCGAGCGTCTGATCTCATCTTGTCAAGCTGGGGCTTGAGCTGAGTAATCTCGGCATTCATCTGTGAAATGCGCTGCTTGAGACTGGCGTTCTCCTGCTGATCTGCCGAAAGAGCCTGGGAGACCTGCTGGTGTTGGTTCTGCAAGTCTTGGTAAGTGCCCTCGATCATGGCAAATTCTTGTTGCAGTTTCTTAGTCTCGTTTCGCGAGTTAGCAAGTTGTTCCTCCAAAGACTTGACAGATCGCACTTCCTGCTCATATTGAGCACGGAACTGTGCCAGACGCTGCTCAAGTTCACGCTTTTGCGCACTCGAAGCCGCCAGGTCACGCTCGTTAGTGGTCTTCTTGGTCTGAACATCTTGCATCTGATTTCTTAGATTGCCAAGCTGGTTGGACATGTTTGCAAGTTCGGTCGTATCCTGAGTGATGTTCTTGGTTTCTTCGTCATTGGCGTCACCAAGCAGATCATCCATGGCTGAAGGAGATTGGACACCTCTAGCGACAGTGCTTGGAGCGTTGCTAGGCGCATTGCTGCTCCCAGTATTTTGTGCTGCCAAAGTGGCACCGAATGCTGATGTAGGGATGAAAGGCTTGAACAGAGATGCGGGACCGCNCACCAGTCTGCTGGGGGTGAAATTTCTTGGAGGAGAGTTGGGTGGAGGAGAAGAAGGCTTGCTGCCCGCAAAAGGATCGGCACCGAATGCACTGCCAGTGTTTTGTGCTGATACAGGGGCGAGAGTAGGTTGCTGATTAGGGATCTGAGGCATAGGCTCATCTAGTCCGAACAGATCTTCAGTGGCCGATTTAGGGAGTTGCGACGAGTTGTTGGCATTATCGAAGGCGGGCGCAGTTGTCTGAGGAGCTGGGTGAGGCTGGTTGCGCATGCTCGGAGGAACGAGAGCTGGAGGTAGGAAGGCGGGTAGGGGTGCACCGCTACGTTGCTGGCGAATCAAGTACATGGCAACCGCAAATTCGTCACGGTTGAGTTGTCCCTCGGAATTAATGTCGGCCAGGTCCCAGACAGAGGCAAGAGTGTCCTCGGGTAATCCAGAGTCGCTGAAGAACTTGACAGCCTGTTCTCCGCTGAGGTGGCCGTTGTTCGCTGTATCAATGCTCGAGAAGAACTGATCGTACTTGGCCTTCTCGGCGGGAGCAATCAACCAAGCAGGACCTGTGGTTTGTGGGGCCACGGCAGGTGGTGNCTCAAAAGCAGCTCTTGCCAGAGGACTCTGGGCGCGAGCTTGTGGGCCAGTAAACTGACGGGGGATGGCGGACGGACCAGCAGGAGCCACAGGCGAACGGCCAGTAGGGTTGGGACGACGAGCGGCAGCTTCGAAAAGAGCTGGAGGGAGGACGTTCGGGAAACCAGCCAATGCGCGACTCTTGTAGCAGGTGATTAGGTGCATAGCGATGCAGAACTCGGTCTTGTCCAAGGAGCCCTTGCCTTCGCGATCGGCCAGTTGCCAGATGCGGCCGAGTGTCTCGTTGGGAAGACCTGCTCTTTCGAAGATTGCCTTTGCTTGCTCGCCTGNAAACTGTCAGCAAATGTGAACCGCGATGCGTGGGACTGCAGACTCACCCGACAGGTAGCCCCCTCCAGCCGACTGATCATACAGATTGGCATATTGTGTCAACTTCTCAGGATTGAGCGGGGGTATTCTGATACCGGTGCCTTGAGCTTGGATAGGAGCGGCGGGAGGAGCAGATGCGACGGGGGCCGAAGGAGGTGGGGGCATGCCCTCGAACTTGGGCAAAGGGCNCGGCTGAGATGTTATTAGTCGTGATCTCAAGCCTGGTTTCGTTTTCCAGGACTTACGTTTGAAAGCCAGCTCAGCATTAGGCTCGCGACCAGCCTGGTAGTGGCCGATGAGACGAAGAGCGACGCTGAAGCCAGGCTTGGTGAGGAGGCCACGGTTCTCGTGGTCGGCTATTTGCCAAATNNCTGGCATTGGCGGTCAGAGAGATTCGCATGGTTGTGTATGGCTAGAGCGACGTACTTCACCCAGAACATTGGGAGCGACCTTTGTCTTTTCGAAGAAGCGAACAGCAATCTCGCCCGTCACGACGCCCAATCGCTCGGTATCAGCTTGCTGGAACAGCTGGCCGTAGTAGCGCTTCTCGTCGGCCGACAGGTTGAGGTTGTTTTGATCTGATTACGCGTTAGTCCTAGCCTCGGTGAGCAGAAGGAGTGCTCACTAAAGTGGTCAGCCATTATGCCGTGATTGAGGTCTGTAGCCTCATGCGGTTATGCTAAGGGGTATGACGTGGGCCCGAAGAGGTGCGCACTGCGGTCGAGGGGCAGTATTAGAGATATAGCTTCTGTTGTACACGCGACCAGCGATCCGGAAGGGTGAGAGATTATACTAAAGTCGGTTGGTTGCTAAACAGAAGAAACGACGACGACGGGTACGGCGCGGAGTGGTCGGCATGGCCATGTTCCATGCTCCAGCCGCATGGCGCGAGCTTGGACCGATGCCATCATTTGTGATAGCCTCCACTCGGCAGTACATTCTCATTTCAGCGCTTGACAATTCCTCTATCCGAATCATTCTAGAATTGTCGAATCTGTTTGACATGATGATAGTTGTACAGGTTTCAATAGATGGGCGCATATTTACACAGATCAATGCATCGAGTTGAGAGAGGTCCTGCCAGTCCAGCCACCAGAACGCCGTTGCCTGTTCGCCTAGATACCCGCCTCCAGAAATGCTTCCCCCATCCTAGTCTCCCTTGCGACGACCCTGGAATCCCCTTCTGATTTGGTTGTTCTTGCACCACGCAAGGCTAGGAACATGTTCTTCTCTGTGTCCACTGACCTTGCCCAGCAGCCAGTCTGTCACGCTGACCACTCTGTTGGTGCGTTCTGATCCAGATCCTTCGTCGGCGTGTTCAATCGTGTGTTTGACGATTCGACCTTGTTCGTCAAACTCAAAGATGAAGAGACCGCAGAACTCCTCGTCGTCTCTTGCCTTGCCGCCGAGCACATCTGTGATTCTCTCCACTTGCTCGTTGGCACCGATACCACGGTAGATGCCAGCCGAATTCTTCTTCCTAGCCTTCCCACATGTCTTCCATTTGACTATGAGCTTCTCGTCACGGAACGCCGAGCTTGCAGTGTTGCCGCCATGTCGAATCATACGCTCAGAGATGACGGTGAGTTTGACATTGCCCACTACAGGCACTCGTCCCCAAGCTACAGGCGCCGTCCACAGGGCAGCGAGGTAGGCGATTCTTCCAGAGACGGTAGGGAGATGTGGATGTGTCGAGGGGAACAGGTGGAGTGATATTTGCGGCGAGAGTATGTCTTGTGGCAGCGGCGACGCAAGTAGGGTGGGCAGACGTTCATGTAGGATCCGGACNNAGCTGTTGCAGCGACATGTTAGCAACCTCCTGTCATTTCTTCAAAAGTACATACTTTTGCCTAGCTTCAAAGTGCGTTCATCCGGTGGCTTGTGATCGCCCTCAGGACCACTCTCGGAAAGGTAGGGAGCCGAGCTGCTGAACCAGACATGGCTCAGGACAGACTTGGACGATATGGGAGCGACAGCGACTTGGTGGGTATCAAGCCGGGTGTAACAAAGAGCGGCGGCTGAAGGAGCAGCGGTTACCGTGGCGGCGACAGCAGCATGGCGAGTAGGAGTGCGCACAAGACGAGTTGCTAGCGACGGGCGCATTGGCCAGACTGTCATGTATCGTCGAGAGCGTCCAACATGGGTTGATTGCAATAGAGCTGCTGAGAGGTGCCCAGGAATGGTGATTTTGAGAACCGGCGAGCGGGAGCGCTGATCATCTTCCCACTTCCCCACCATCCACCGACCACGCGAGGCTCCTCCAGAAAAAAGAAGCTTCCATCAAGCACGGTCTTCCTTCCGCACCATGACGTGTACCACCCCTCTACCGTCTTGACCCAGCAGCAGTTCCACACAGGTGGCTGCCGTTCATTCAGCCTATTGTAGGTAGAGTAGGTGCAGTATATATCAGGCACGGCAGTCAGTTTTTCCTTCAATCCCTTTTTATATCTCTCTCTCCTCTCCCATACACATCAATCATCATGTCCTCAGGAAAACGCATTGTATTCACTGGCGGCTCCGGCAAGGCTGGCAGACACGTTATTCCAGAGCTCGTCAANAAAGGTCACCAGGTCCTCAACCTCGACCTGATCGACTTTCCAGGGAACGACCACAACATCCTCACCCTCAAGACTGACCTCACAGACAGTGGTCAGGTCTTCAATGCCCTCACCACTCACTTCAACTTTGCCGGCTACGACGAAGCACAGGTCCCCCAGCCACCTGATGTAGTCATCCACTTTGCAGCCTACGCACGCAACATGCTGGTTCCAGACAACGAGTGCTTCAGAGGCAATGTTACCGCAACCTACAATGTCATCGAAGCCGCCTGCAAACTCGGCGTCCCCAAGATCATCATCGCCAGCTCCGAAACCACCTATGGCGTCTGTTTCTCGCAAGGCGACACCGACTATCACTCTTTCCCTCTGGAGGAAGACTATGATGTCGACCCCATGTACGTAAGGCCAAGGTACAAATAGCACAAACCAAATCCCATCAGATGGGGTTTCGGCTGCTATGTGTTCCATGCTCATGCATAAGAAACATGCTAATTGTACCTTCACCTTCAGNNGGACTCCTATGCCCTTTCCAAAATCTGCGGCGAGAAGACGGCAAAGTCCTTTTCCCGCCGCTTCAACGGCCGCGACATTTACGTCCTTCGCATTGGCAATGTAATTGAACCCCACGAGTACGAAAGAGACTTCCCAACCATTGTTGGTAAACCAGAGACTAGAAAGCGCAATGCATGGTCCTACATCGATGCCCGCGATTTAGGCCAGATCTGCGATTTGTGCATCAAAAAGGATGGCTTGGGCTTTGAGATCTTCAATGCCACGAACGATACCATTACCACCACTACACCGACCGAGGAGTATTTGAANAAGGTCTGTCCCAACACTCCTTTGACGCGCAAGATGGGAGAATTTGAGGCGCCGTTGAGTAATCGCAAGATTAGAGAAGTGTTGGGCTTCAAGGAGGAACACAACTGGCGTCAGTACTACAAGGCCGAGTAGTAGCAGGTGTCCATATACGAATAACGATCGATTTTCTCTTCCTTCATCAATATGTTCTGAACATAGTGCTGTGTTTTCTTTCCCTCCCGAACCAATCATCATACTGTCACATCTTAAGTGGACTATCGTGGTAGGTCCTCTCGCATTCACGACCCTGATTAAGTCCATAGCCATCTATCCCCTGCGAGGATGACCGTCAAAGATGTTTTGGTCACTGGACGGACGATGCACTTTGACAGATACTCTTGTCACAGCTCATCATGAAAGAAGAACGATTTTTGCTCGCGGCAGCGAGCGAGAATCGTTAGACCGGTCACAGCGATTAAACTATGAAGAACAGATACTACACTTGATCTAAGCCAAAAGGCAAGAGACTTGCGGAGGGAAAGGAGGGAGGGCGAGGTTTTGTGCCTATGATATGTATTTACTCACTGTCAAGGTCACTTCCACCGTCCAAAATCGTCACCATCAGCTCTTCAGACAGGGTCTCACTCCCAACACTTCCTCACTCACCGTTGAGTTTGCTCTTCGAGCAAACTCGCTTACTCATCGCTGACATAATCACACCCCCATCGCGTCACTATATAATCTCGCTGTTCCTCGCCCTCCTCTTTCCCCCCGCAAGTCTCTTGCCTTTTGGCTTAGATCAAGTGTAGTATCTGTTCTTCATAGTTTAATCGCTGTGACCGGTCTACGGACCGTCAAAATGATTATTCTTATTTTTGGAACTTGCTGAAAGACCTCTGGGCTTGCTCATGTCTTTTGGCACAGTGTCGCTCGTATTGCACTACCTCGAGCTGACGCGAATCTCTACTTTTTTCATTGATCCTCTGGCTTTCATAGCTGGAGATTGAAGAAGAAGCCTTGTCAATGGGACGCGTACGCTTTTCTTTTGTCAGTGTGGTAGAGCCACACTCACAACATTGTGCCCTTGGTTGAGTCGTGTTTTCGTGTAAGTTTTGGTGTTTGTTGTAGCGAGCTTGGGCTCAAGCCAGGTCAAACTGTAGAAGTCGCTACCGCCACTTCACCGTCTCGCTCAAGACTCTTCTCCCCGAGTCTTCGAAATGGATCTGAGCTGCTGCCTGCAAGGGAATGCTTGGGTAACATGCGAGCATTGAAGACGGTGTATGGACACCCTGTAATATCAGACCTACAGCGATGCTCGAGGTACGCGGAGCCATCGATGCAACTACCTACCTGGTTGTGACCTTCTAGTCTTTCCCTCCCATTAACTGCTCTTGTGACCTGCTTTTCCTTCATCGTGTTCGCTGGAGAAGTGTAAAGAACATCTGTGATCAACCGCCTGACCAGCGTCGGCAAAACCAAGGGCGTCTCTACCGACCCACATGACGTCCATCAAGAGAACACACTCGTCCACCAAAAAAATATCAACAAATCAACTTCTTGTGCAACAAAATTAAACGATTATCAGACCGTCAAATCACAAACATGCCGGATCCATTACAAGTCCTGCCAGCCGAGGTTGTTCTCCGCTGCATTGAATTTACTCCTCTATCTGGCATTGCAGCGCTAAACTGCACCACAAAAGCCTGGCACGGGTTCCTGCATACCACACACCAGGATGCGGTATACTCGTCACAAGCGCATCAGCTCTACAATCAACACCCACGGAGCGACCGTGAAGTCACACAACTCGGTCGTGATGTCAAGATATTTGGCGAATCCCGCTGCGACAAGAGTTTCGTTCAATACTTGCGCGGTGTGGAGAGCTGGAGGGACTTNTGCAAGCGACTGATGTTGCTGGAGAAGAATTGGTCGAGTAAAAGGCCGGTGGTAAGGGAGAGTGTGGTGCAGGTGGGCTATGATCCGGTGTGGCGCTTCAAGCCTGACTTTAAGAGGAGGTTCATTGTTTCGACGAGCCAGTCAGGTGGAGTTTGTGTGACTGACATGGATGATGGACGTATGTTGTGGAGGCTGAGGAGGGAAGATGTGCGCATGTGTGCGCATTTGGAATACGATCAAGAGTCTGGCACGGCATGTTGGGATCGTTTTGGCAATGCGATTGAAGTGTGGAAAGCTGATGAGGTGGAAAGAGGAAGCTTCCATCGCGTTGGTATCCTCCAGCACGATTGCGAGACTAGAGGGTTTCAACTCTCGCGCTTCGACGACAAGGAAACACTATGTGTAGTGTCATCCGAGGGCAAAGGATTCGTTTGGGATCTCTCCGTGCATCCACCCCAACAGCAAAAAGTTCTGGAAATCGAAAACGAGGCTGTGGGACATCTGGATCAGAGCAAGGATGCTGTGTGCTACAGCATGGGCCAACGAGGCTACCATGTATGCTCTAAAACCACCGGCGAAATGATAGGCAAACTCGACCCCAAGGACTGTCAAAACATCTTCCATATCGCTCATCCGCCCGCCCAGCCCAATCTGACCATGAACGCCACGAACCACGGACCCACAGTCTCCGTCAACCCACCCCAAAACCCACGCAAAGATCGCCTCACACCGCTCAAACTATACAATGGACCTCATCCAGTACCGCGCTCGCCACTGGCCATCGAAAACGATGAGTGGGGCTCAGGCATCATTTCAGGAGACCACATGTGTGGTGTTTCTCGCGGCGGGCGTGTGTTCATCTGCACAGATTTCTTGGGTGCGTTAGCATCATCAGCACGTTTCGCAGAAACAACAGCAATCCTACACACCGAAGGCGATGGCTCGACCTTTGAACTCGGCGGCTGGCTAGGCATAAAAAATGGACGCTGTCTGTTCGAAATCATCGACAACATCTATATCTTCACTTTACCTTCCTTCGCCCACATTCCCTCGACAGGGGATACCCAGAAACCCATCTGGGCGACACCAATCAGCTCGGCGCCTCAACTCGCAGTGCCAGTCAGTTTCATGGGTATCTATGACGACTGCATCATGCACACATATACCACCCTCGGGTTTCGCAGTCCGCGCAGCAGGCGCGACTCTGACGACGACAATCGTCCTGAGCGCACCCGCGCCTTTCCCACAAAAGCAATTCGCATATTGAGTCTAGCACCAGACTTGTCCCGTCCGGGCAAGGAACTGTCCTATATTGAAGGCTTGGAGGTTCGCGATAAAGTCCCTCGCGACAGTGCAAGCAGAAGCAGTCTTGCACTACCCAACCGCGGAGCAGCAATGCAAGCAGGACTCTTGCAACTAATGGCTCTTCTCACCAACAACAACGAAGACGACGAGTCCTCGGAAGAGGAAGAAGACTTTATTCTAGACGATGCAACAAGAGCAGACTTTTATGCCTCACTCACCGAAGAAGAAAGACGAGAATTAGAAGAATCAGAAGCTATGGAAGCGGCTCAAGAGTTGGAAGACCGACAGCAAATAGCCGAGATGATGGGATTTGAACACGACGAGGACGCAATGGAAATGTTGAGGTCTGATGACGAGGACGAAGTTGCTGTGGGCAGGGCTCCCTATGCACCTAGTCTTGATGATGAGAGTGAGGATGAGGAGAGCGATTGGGAGGACGAAGAGGACGAGATATAACTTTGTAAGACAGGATTCTTCAAAATATATGACAGATGGTAATGTAGAAGCTACAGAGTTACATACTTTGGCGCTCCAAGATTAAGGCTCCTATTTGATATGTACTGGGTTTGTACGACTGCCGGACTGGGCATGGTCGGCCAACGCCAGCGAGTGTTTTTTTTCTTCTGTCGAATATACGCAACTGTTCTTGGTTCGCTTCACCTGTGGTTACTATCTTCGTGAGCTCTTTGAGTTCGGGATTGTCACCTGCATGCTGAGCAAGCATAATGGAGACAGCATCAGATGGCTGATCGGAGATGCGCGAGCCTCGAGTAAATTGACCAAAAACTGAGATTGCCTGGACAACAGTTTGAGTGACAGCTTGTTTAGGGTATGTGCCTCGTCCACATTGTGAGCAGGACTGTCGCAGGTTCGGGCGTGTCTAGTGGCATGTCGTGATGGTCGAGGATTGTATATGTCGCGAGTACCATAATTGAATCGTCTAGGGATGAGCCATAGATCGAATGTGAAGATTTGTTTATGTACCCGCTCAAAGTCCTCGAAGCGAGACTTCTCCTTCTGTCGTGCCTGGTCGAGCCATGCCTTTGCATATGTCATATCCTCCAAATGATACATTGACAGTCTTTCGTATCTTTCTTCCACCTCTAGACATGCTTTGCGAAGCTCTTCTTTGGACCTGCTCAAGTCCACGTACTCGTCTCTTGTGATTGTCACGCGTGGACCTTTGGCGTCACTCGGAGGTTCGGCTGCGTTGGGTGCTATTCATGTTCGTACTGTTCGACATCCGGTGAAGGGCGGGCATGGTAGCGGATATGGCTGAAAATACGGTAGGATACAGAACCCGGAATCCAACGAGTAGACTTGTTGGCGACTCTCACAGGTATACCATTGGGAATGTTTCGTCAACCTTGATGATTGATAGACGGCAAAACCCCGGCCTCCAAACGCTCCTTCTGGACAACAACCACTTCCTTTCTTGGCATAACAACCATCGCATACAACAAACCAGCGAGAGATGACCACGAACCAGGCTCCCAACCCGAGGGAGTTCAAGTCGTGGGAAGATGCTTTCCAATACCCGGTCCCAGTTGTGCGCCGGCTTGAACAGCAGCTCCGCTCGAATATCAACGATAATAGCGACAAGTTGCGCTCCCTGGTCGGCAACAGTTACCGCGACTTACTGAGCACTGCCGACCGGATAGTCGACATGGACCAACAGATACATTCAGTCGAGACGCGCCTCGGAGATATTGGTCAAAAGTGCAATGCTCGTGCTATCGAGAGAATTGCCGCCAACCAACAAAGGACCGCCAATGCTCAAAGACATCGCAACTATGCTCGCAATGCTCTCGCTTCGAACGTCGCCCTTCTTCAACGTTGCATGGCACAAGCACTTCAACTTATCAAACGAGGCAATTTTGCCTTGCGTGCTGCAAAACTGCTTGTTATCTCCAGGCTGCTGTTCACCAGTGCTACCAAATTTCCCGATCCGCCAGCTCTGCTTGACAACCTGAAGTCGAAGTTGGCATCGCTCCGTCGCAAGCTTCTAAACCATATCGATAAGGGTCTGGCTTCTGCCACTCTTGAAAAGTCCGCGCTGGTTGACACATTGGCTGCCTTCTCTCTTGCAACCACATCCACGCCAACAGACGTATTGAACCACTTCTTGCATGTGCGGGCATCTAGTCTCGGTGATCTGGTCGAATTTCCTACACAAACCGACTTACATGATGCATTGGGTCTACTCATTACGACCATCAAGGAAGTGCAGGCCATCTTCCCAAAACAGCTATCTGCTCTTCTTGGCAGGTTGCAGGACGAGCCTTTATTGCAAGATTTGGCCATCCAGGACATGCCGGAGCTCAACCTCGATATCTACGAGCGATGGGTCTCCGATGACGTACGCAATTTCACTCCTTGGCTCAGACATGACCAGTTGCAAGCATCTGCAGCCACAATTGTATTGAAGAAATGGGTCGCCCAAGCAAGATCTAAACTCCTGAAAGGACTGAATTTGCTACTTGAGTATACCCATGACTTATCGGTAATGATCGTTTTACGGAAAGAATTCATTTCGCGTTCTCTGTCTGCCGACCGAAAATTGCCTGGTCTTGACCCGTCGAGCTTCTTTGAGGAATTGCGTGCCTCCTTCAATCGCCGACTTCAAGCTTTAGTGGTTGCGTCTGCCAATGTTGGTGAATATATCGTCGGACCTTATTTGAGGGGCGAGTATATCCAGTCCATAATCAACCCTGGTCCTGCCGCCGAGATTTGGGATCCTGCCAATCTCGAGATTGATCCAGGCAAAGGATCTATCACATTCCGGAACCTGATAAACAACGCTTCGCAAGGCAAGGATGCCTCACTGCAGGGTCTGGTACAGTCGTTCGACTCATGGTCTACAGACTTGGCTACCTGGTCTACCACTATCAAAGCCATGCGTGATGATAGATGGAACGATGATCTCGATCTTGACATTGAAGACGATTTTGAGATTGATTCTCCTCAAGATTTGCTCGCTAGAGAGGATCCTGACGAGTTGCAGAAACTGCTCGCATCAGAAAAAGCCAAGTCTCTCAGGGATGCGTATGAGCAAATACAATCCTACGTCGACAGACAAGGTCGCACAGTCCGGTCGTTGCGACTTCTGCGGGAACTCGCGCATCAAGCAGCACTAGGCGAGACACAAAGTTCCGCCACGAGACCACCACCGTCATTGTTTCAAACCCTGCGCGAGATGCTTGCTGAGCAGGTGATGGAAAAATCGCAAGAGCATCAAAGAGCCTCGACAAAATTGCCAAAGCTGTTTGTTCGCCCTCCACCTACGGCGTTGTGGGAAGGCTCTCCNCCGCTTCCGGTTCAGCCATCACCTGCCTGCTTCAGATATCTGCATGAAACATGCAGAACAATGAAGGATGTCGGCAGCGATCTTTGGTCGCCGTCCGCTGTCTCGATACTCAAGAGAAGACTGAGAAAGGCTATCCTTGAATCACTCGGCAACGTTCTCTTGAGCACTAATCACACCAGCGACTTGACTGCACCACCAGATTCCTCAAACGGACACAATGACTCCTCTACAGCAGATGAGCCCGAAGAAGTACCTGCCGACGANAGCGCCCCAGACCAAAACTCCCACACCCTCATTGCCAACAGACCANNATCTCCCAGATCGATCCAAGCAATCTTCGACTTGCTATACCTCGACAAGACCCTTTCCGTCTCCAAGCCTATTGCCAAGACCCCTGGCTTTGAGGATGCAATCAAGAAACTCAAACACAAGGCTGAGTTGGAAGACCCCGCGATTGAGCGCCTGAAAAAGAGTTCTGCCGACTACTACAAAAGAACGTATCTTTTGTTTGGACTGCTTGCCGTAGGGTAGACGCATTGGTATTCGAGTGGAGGTGCTTATAGTATATCGCATCGCCAGTATTCAATTGAAAACTTCTCTGATTCTTTTCTATTTGACTTTTACTGTGCTCAGTGGAAGTGAACCCCTTGGAGGAGACGCCTGCCCTCCTGTCAACATCATAGAGCGACGCGTCGACTGAAGAAAAAAAAATGCACGAATGTTTTCCAAACTCAAGATACGACCGAGGAGAGCTGATGAGTTGTCACTCTTTCAATGGGTTTTACCCTGCTTCTCGATACTATCGTGCATTTCTAAGGTGTCACATATTCTTCACATGGGGTAGATAGTCATGTGGTCACCTTTTGAGACCTCATGTGCTCGTCACTGTCACACTCCTATTTAGCCTCTCTCAAGTTGGGATACAGTGATGCTGTATGGCTATGGAAAAGCGTAGTTGTTTTCTAGTCGGAAGTGTTGCCACAGAAATACCCTAGCGATGTGTTCTCTCCAGGGATACCATCTTCCTTCGTGGAGATTAGCGTGCATCTCTCTACGCACTAAGCAATAATCTTTGCACAAAGAGAGGCCTTGAGAAAGATATGTTATACTTCTGCTATCCAAAATACAGCCATAGGCTCTGGGTTCTCATTGGAGTGCTTGGTGGAGCACCTTCATTAATATCTGAATACATCTTCTACTTTCCATCCTCTGCTTCTTCAACTTCCGAGTCCTCCTGCACTGCTCTTGCCAGTTTCTGACGCTTTGCGTCGGCTTCTGTTTCATTGGGTTCTGAGTGTCCTCTCTTATTGCCAAAGTCTGTGCCCTAAAGACCAAAGGATTCCGAAGAGTGAAGGAAAATAATCGATGGTGATCTGGCAGACTCGCATTCCTGGTTCCTATCAATCTCGCATTCATGCCCATCGACAGGCGTGTTGCCATTTTTGGGTGCGAGCTCAATCGTGTTGGATATGGTCTCGGGCTTAGACCTAGGCAAAGGAGAGTATCTGTGTGGGGATATCGATGTAGGAATTGGTGTGATTGTTTAATTTGCAGCCCAGATAGCAAAGAGTTGAGCCTCGGTGTCAGAAGAGACTGCCTTACGAGGTGTTGGACTCTCAGTTTCGGAGATGGAAGGGTAGCTGTATTCGGGGCCGGGGACCTGTTTAGAATCAAGCATCTCGTAATCTCCAAAGTCCCTGCTTGAGACATTTCTTTGGCATCGTCAGGTTCTTGTTCTTGTTTGTGCATTCCGATAACGTCAGTGGGGGGTTGTTTCGGGCATTGGGAGGGCAAGCTTCAGGAAGCGCACGCATATCAAAACAGTCATTTTCTTCCAGACCAAGCTAGTAGTACAAGTCAGCTTTGTTTGTATTCAATACAGTGCTATGATCATACCTCATCTGGCGTATCGTCCCATCGAACATATTTCCCCGGAAGCATGAAGACGTAGTCTCGCAAAGCATTATCAGACTGCAGAGCGGTGATGAACATGTCACCCAGCGGTGCACTGCGGGGAACTTCAATCCAAGGTGCTGTCCTGATCCCAAGTTTGATCAAGCCGGCTGTTGACTCGTCAGAGGTGCCATGGTTATGAGCTGGTGAAAAAGCCGTACTTGCAGCGGGCTGCATACTATATTGTTCTTATACCGTTTGCTGATCTCTTTGCAACAGCTCTTCGTGGAGCCTGCTTGCGTCGTTCTCTTGGTTGGACTTTCGTTTGGATCGAGGCTTTGAAATAGCCGTAGGATTGCGCAGACTCTCGAGTAAATTCTTCGACTTGATCCAACCGTCTGGTATCCTTGATCGTTTTGGCTGAGGCTTCCCATCTTGTGCTTGAGATGTATCCTCATGTTCCAACCGAGGCCGTCCTGAGGGACGTAGTTTCGTGCGGCCACCCGGACTTTCTACAGATGATATTGCAATGCAGCAGTCTCGACAGGTTTGACGATCATGTTTGTTAGCATGCTGATTGATAGGCTTCCAACCACCGCATACGCGACATAGTAACTCCCTTGAGAAGCTGAAGTTGTGACGACGGAATATCTCGTGATATTCGTCGTCAGATTCAGATCCATAGGTCTTGCGCGGCCAAACACTGGCGCTCGTAGACGAGTCAACGACCATGTCGACCGTGTCGGCCGTATCGTCGGGCTCTGAGTTCCGGAGAGAGATCTTGGATTCTTCCAAGATCGTTCGGGATTGTTTTCCTTGCCGGTCATTCGTGATCTCCACTACATCCTCAGCATTCTCTGAATCAGGAGAAGGCTCTTTGTTCTTTTTCCTAATGATAGAAGATCGAGAGGAGCCTGTTCCTGCAGATCCTCTCCGATCACGCGTATGGTGGCTGAGAGCAGCGGAATTCAGTATTCTCGCATATTCGGGATCCGTAGGAGCATAAGAAACTCTGGCGCTGCAACTATCAAGAGGTGCCTTCTCTTGCAAGGCCCGGAACCTTTGATTCAGTATAGCGGGAGCATTGTCAATAAGAAGGCTGGTCTCGTCTCTGAGAACCGTAAAGTCGTGCATGTTCTCGTCGGTGAGCGAATTGGTGTTGCCATCGTCTTGTTCGACTTCCATAGGTTGTTCTGGTGGTGCGGCATCTGAGGATATTCCTGTTGATTCGCTCTTGTCTTGGAAGGATTGAGCTTCGCGCTCGTTCATGATGTCCCCTCCAAGTATTGTGTCTTGGATGAGAGTGTTTGGTTCGCTGGTGACCTCAGAGCTCTCGTCCGAGGAAAAAAGTTCTTCGACAACGTGTTTCGGGATCCTGGTTCTCATATTAGATTATGTTGTACACTCTTACTGAGAATTTTTCTGAAGATGATGTAAGATAAGATGTGTTGTTAGAGAAGGGCGATATCGAAGATGTCGTATGGATTGTAGTCGGGATATTTCCCGAAGGAGGTCGCCCGTTGGAGATGTGTTCAGGTAGGAAAGCAGTGGTGCATTGCAAACGAGTACCTTTATTTACCAGTAGTGTCAGCTTGGGAGCAAGCTTCGATGATTGAGTTCGACGTCGACTTGAGAGCCTCGACGCAATAAGACTGAATTTTGTAATTAGTGGCGGACTGGAAAGAAGTACTTGTGAGTTGTGACCGACGAACCAAAAACAGCCAGGTTGGGGCAGAGACCTGATTGCTAAGTCGACCTCCACTCGACGAAACCGGATCCGTCTAGCGAATGGTGGTATATCCAAGTGAGATACTCGTGTGTTACATTCGAGTGAAAAAAGTCAATCCTCTTGAAGGTGAGCGTCGGTCATCGGGTTTGTCGTCGACAGGAAACAATGACAGGTGAGCACATCTCGATGGAAGTATGGTAGTCATGAGGAAAGCTCTACCTTATGATAGTCCCAGGGTAGGGAGGTAAAGCTGCGGGAGATGACTTCCCATTGGCACAATGAACACATTTCTGTGGAAGGAGCGACTATTCGATCCTAATCCTGTATTTCCACAGCATCAACAAGGAGACCTTCACAGATGAGAGATTCGAGGGGAAGGAGTGACTCACGTTCTGTCACTCACTACCACGCCATATACACCATCCAACCAGTTTTCTCTCCAGCAACCAGTAAGTTTTCCCGATCGGGAAACCTTACGCTTTGCGATAAAACCCCCAAAAGTCCTTGGTTCGATCTTCCGATGTAGCGGAACATCATGTTTTTTCTCTCTTGCAAAGGGAGAATACTTTGCGGGCAGGAGGGGGTTTCCCAAGATGCCACAGCAGCTTGGTTTTTTGCTTTTTCGGGCTCTCGCGGAATGCGAGATGGTCAAATTCAGCTGTCAAAATTCACAATGTTTCTAGGAGTCGAGGGTGGCCAGAGAGATGAAACCAATCTGTATGCTCTCAATAGATTTTCATGGATAAGAAAACATACTGTGTATTGTGATAGTCATGAACTCCGTACTGCATCGTTACTGAGATCAAGCATACTGTGCAGAAGCCTTCTCACACCATTCCCACAGCTTCTCGTCACCCCCGTTCTCCATCGCCTCAGCAACATCCCCACGCACAGGACCAAAACGACCCCACGGAATGATAAACTTGCCAGCATTCTCAGGACGACCAGCTTCCTCGCCCCAGCCGGCAAACAACTCGGTGTAAGCGCCAAGCTGAACTGGGTACACAATCATGTTGATGAACATGGCTTGCACGCTGGGCGTGTGTCTCTGCAACTCGGACTTGAGGTTTCCAGGATTCCAAGCGTTGGAGATGACGCCGAGTTTTTCGCATCGACGGCGCAGAGCGCTGGCGAGCAGGGCATTGCCGGCTTTGGATTGACCGTAGTTGGCTTGCTGCGAGTTGTGGACGGTGGGTTCGCCGTCAGTCCAAGCTACACCGCCGGTAGGGGACATGAGGTCGACGGCAAGAGAGCCGGCAAAAGTGACGCGAGTGGATCCCGCAGGCGAAGAGGCAGCGGTCTTCTCGATGACGGGCAGCAAAAGCTTAGTGAGCAAGAAAGAACCAAGCACATTCGTGCCCATCTGGAGCTCATAGTCTTGGGCTGTCTTCGAGCCTTGAGGCGGCGTCATGANCCTTTTTCCTTGGTCAGCAATCTCAAGCACATCGGTCAATCAACATATACGTACGCCAGCATTGTTGGTCAAAACATCCAGACGAGACTCCTTTGCCAAAAATTTCTCAACACCAGGCTTGATGGTGGTCAAGTCAGCCAAGTCGATATGCATAAACTCGAGCTTTCCCTTCGAGCTGGACACAGCTTCACGGATCTCAGAAATAGCTTTGTTTCCCTTCTCTTCTGAGCGTCCAGCAATATATACGGTGGCGTCGTGCTGATACAAAATCTTGCTGAGTTCGTAGCCGATTCCTGCATAGCCGCCGGTAACGATGAACACGCGTCCAGCTTGGTTGGGGAGGTTCTTTTCGGTTAGCTCGGGTGTCGGGATCCAGGCTGACTGTCTGAAGAAGGAAGAAATTGCTGCCGCCATTTTGGAGATTTCGTGTTGTTCGGGTGGTGGAATGGGATGAGGTCAATTGATCTGGAAAGGAAGAAGAGTCCAAAGGGCGACTGGTAAAGTGTATACAGGGTCCCGGAGATTGGGAGCTTGGTATGTCCGGAGAATGTCCTCGGATGCTCGTACAGCCGTGCTACCTACAGGATTGATAAGAGACTATGATTTCGATAGCAGCACAGCTTACGGTGCTTGTGAGAAGGTGTCTTGGTTCCTGATGTACACATAGAAGAACAAAGCGAAAGGATCGCGTGCTTATGTATCTAGTACAGAGAGGTGAGATCGGATAACGTCACTGCCAAGCCTTTGTACATCAATGTCCTACCATCTAGGCTGTTTATTACCGTCAAAGGGTTACAATCTGATCAAACATGAGAAACTTGCAACAGCTCAGCATATTCAGATGCTTGGCGATAGGCAGAGTAACACCATCAAACACAATGTCAGCAAACATCCTGTGGACAGGGTGGCTCAATCGATAGCTCAGACATTGACAGGAAACAGTTTCACGAGGCGCTCAGAATAGAGAGCATGTGAAGGCTCATATGTTACATGCAATATATTCGAAGTTCAGCTTACTTCAGACTATCATGAGATCTCTCCTGTACGAACAAGCAGTACTATGGTATGCTATAAAAGTGCACAATCGCATATCAGATCGGATGATTACCTATAGAAATGGCCATGTCATCATGACTCTCCTTAGGTATTGCTTCAGACCAACAAACACTTCGCATTCGTATAATGCACTATATGTTCAATCAATTCGAGCAGGAAAGCAAGATAGATATAGGCAGGGATAAGAGCTCCTCAAAAGTTGACCACATGATCTACAAATATTCACATATCCCCTAAAGGCCTTCCTACGACAGGCATCAATAGCATGCAGTTCTGCTTTAGCAAACGAGACAAACGAAAACCACGAGATGTGTCAGCGCTGAGCCCCCTTCATGCCGAGAACTTGGTTCATGCTGCCTGATATAGATTCCGGCGCGCCAGCAAATCCACCATCGCAAACCTCTACATCAAGCATTTCTCCTGAAAAGCAGGTTGCAGTAACGCAGAACAAGCTGCATTTGTTCGCTGGCCAACAGACACAGTGCCACAAGATCTCTACAAAACACCTTCCACTAGAGCCATTTCAACATCAAAGGTCGTTACAAACCACAAACATATTCGACAAAGAACAAACTTCAACAAGATCATCGAGCAAAAATGGCCTACCAGAAGCCTACCGTGAGCTCAGAGCTCGAGAGCGATATCTCTCGCTACAACATCCTGAGTACTTAAGCCCCTATTCCCCCTTGATCTTCTTTGCTAATGGATCTTACTAGACTACTACTCCAGCATCCTGCCCGGCAAGACCTGCCACGTTGCGGTTGCTCATTGCATGACCTGCCGTATGAGTGGCCACCAGCAGTACCAAGCCAAGTTGATGGTCGACAGCAGATCTGTCCTCAGGGGCGGATGCAAGAACACCGTCGAAGAGGCACTGGCTGGGCTCTACTACTGGCTGCAGAGACGTGGCGAGTGGAAGGCTGAGAGATTCCACGGTTGAAAGTTGGGAGATGTATGCTGAATGAAGCATTGCACGAAGTCTGGTTAGAGGAGCGCCGCGATGGGTCGGAGAGTGTCTCATGGTTACTCCAGGCAGAACAAAGATGCTGAGCAAATGGAAGCACTGAGGCTCAATTGATGAATCCAGATACAAATCTCCAGATTGGAATATCCCCTTCGCGATGATTGACTTGTCTTTGATGAATCACAGGATGCTGTGATAACCTGATTCATCATCTCAGGAGACCAATGGTATGGTTCATCGGAACACGACCTGATGACCGTGTTGTCGTCGGCGTTGGCGTCGGTGCACGAGTGAAAGTGACTCAACGTATAAACAAATGATTGATTAGCGCCGGAGAGCAAAACAAACCTCAACACCACAATCAATCCTCCCAACGAGTCTGTCTTTTACCATAACATGCAGAGAACCACAGCCATGCCCGTCATATCTTCACCACCAACCGCGAGCGTCAGCAACAAAACCATCTTCAAAAGACGTCTCAATCACGTCTATGCCTTCTTCACCGGCAAAGCCTACGTCAAAGGCGCCGACATGGCCGAAAGCGCTCTCGCCTGGTCTCTATGCCGTGGTCTGCACCGCAAGTTCTCCCTCCCGATCAGCACTACACGAAACTCTAACGTCTCGTTTGTCCAGGCACTGCGAAACATTACCTTCCCGAGTACGGCGACAGGTTTCAAGTCCATGTGCAGACACCCTTCGACAAACTGAACCTCTACACCGCCACACTCACAATCCTCGGTGAGGATGAACCTCTTCTGCACACAAGATTCTGCCCTACACCAGTCGAAGCTCTCACGAACCTGCGCATCATGATCATGGTCTGTGAAAGCCCTGACGCCGATGTAGAGGAGAAGCGCAACAATCAGGAAGCCGCTGAAGAGAGGAGCGAAGAAGGTGCCATGCGCGACGAAAGCCTGCCCAGAGAAATGTACGAAGATGCCATGCGGGCCGAGAACCATGTCTTCCTGGACAAGGACAAGCTGGCCAGAGAACAGTGGGACTTCACAGTGTCTCATCTTGGTAGCAAGAAGACACGCCACGTCTCTTGAGGGTTACAAAGGAAGGACAAAGCTGCTGCTTTGTGATTGCCTCTGTAGGCAGTCCTCGGGATTCCGTCGCAAATTGAAAACACAACTCTTTCTTCCTCTCTTGAATCTATGATTGTGTCTCTATTGTCCTCCCAGGTGCTAACGCGTGTAATGATCGAAGAGCATGTTAATTCCCGAAATCCAAGGTAGTTCCCAGCGAGAAGCGGCGACTCAAGGACTCTCTTTGAATACAATATGGTAACAGAAACGATCGTGTCATTCTATAATCGAAAGGTCATTCTGTGCTGCTGTTAGAGGAGGGCAAGATACAGGCTCTTGAAAATCTGGAGGATGTAGGAGGATGTGTTAGGATTGGAGATGACCTACGTGCCCAGGCCAAGGTATGGAGATGGAGAACTGCAGTTCCCGAAACATGGTAACAAAGGACAACCTATGGAGTGGTCGTACAGTCACGTCACAAGACCTTGATCTTGGAGCACCGGCTCTCCATCTCGAACAAGGAAACACTGTGCTTACCATGCTGTGCCAGATATCTTTCGAGCTCCTCCCTGGTTCTCATTCTGATCAACACCTCAACGTTCTTCACTCATCATACCATCCACAATGTCGTCCAACAACGCTCGTTCAACTGGCATAAAAGTCTCTGCTTTTCTCCGAGACGAGAAAAAGTCTTGTAAACAGATGCAGAAGAAGATTCTGAGTAAGCAATACAGAGCTGTGAGAGGTGGCACGAATGCTGACAGAGTTCACAGAAGACATGCCAGTGGCCATACCCCAAGGCAAGAGCTTCTCCATCCAAGCTGAGAACAATGGAGCGAAGTTTGGAGATCCATCTGTTGTTGCCAAAGTACTGTGGAAGGAGAAGAGAAGCGGGGCTGAGTTTCAAGGACACATGAATGGACCTCCCGCCCACAGCCTGCTGTTGGCTCTGACTGGGCTGAGAGAGAAAGCACAAGAGATGGCGAGAGCTCAGAAATGACAATCCCGAAGCCAGACAAATGCGACAAAGAAGAATGATATGATCGCAGAAAACCGAGATGTGCGTCCGGCGAGACAGGCTTCGGAGGAGATGTTCATGTTGCCTGGCTTGTCATTTTCGGGCTTCTCTATTCCATTGCGCGATGGGCGTTGGAGTATTGATCGGACGTGATAATCAACTCATTCCATATCCAAGTGCTGTGTACGGGTACGAACTGAGCCTGCTTTGGTGGGGGAGAAGAGCTTCAGAAGAGCTTACGGAAATAATCTCCGAACCAAGTCAACCCCGCTTATCGCGCTTATCGCTTCCTCCAATGACGTCGACGGTTTCCGGCGCCGGCAATGTTCGGCCACGTAACGGCCCCTCAGCAAGGTGGAGGAAGGAAGAAGGAAGCAAGAGAGAAGGAGGTAGTCACGTCATGTGGGAGTGAGATAGATTGTCCTCCACGTCTGACCCCACCATCTCTCCTTCTTCTCCAACAATCCAATCTATCCCTAGTACCTATCCACATATCAACAAGTGTGTCTCCTTTGGACATTATCAGCTCACAAACCAGTTGCTGACAGCATCAAACAGTCCAACCCAGACCGCAACAATGGCCGACGAAACCTTCTACCGTGACCAGATCCTCTGTACGTGCTTGACACTTATCCTACGGCCAACAACTCTCAATGCTAATTCTCAACTGTACAGCNNGAACGCCGCCGTCCTCTTCTCCGACACCTTCCGCATCGTCTTGCGCGCCAAGAAGAACGAAGGCCGCCAGACCTACGAGGCCGTCCTCGTCGACGGCTCCAGCCACAAGATCCTGCTCGCCGGCGGACCTGGCCTTCACTCCATCCAGGAAGCCCTGTTCAACCTGTTGATCGCGACTAGCAACCAGATGACCGACTACCTGCAGGGGTTGGCTGACAAGGAGGCCGCTCGCAAAGAGCACCACGAGTCTACTTCTGGCCACCATGGCACTACTGGCAATCCTGCCTCTACCAGTACGGGTGGAGGTGCTGTGCGATAGGTGCATGTGTGCACATGATGTTATGATCAATGGCCTGTATATACGAGTCTAGAGACGAATGCAAGAAAGGCGTCTTATAAGTTATCACAGCACAGCCTGCTGGACTAACCAGAACTCTGCACCCAACCTATTATGAGCTATAGCCAGTCACTACATCGCGAATGCCCCTCCTCAGTATTGTTATACGCAATAGGAACGCACTATACCATATCGAAGGAGACGGTGTCCGTCGGATACTCCTTGACGACACTCCCAACTAGAGGATATTTGTGCATTTTCACAGCTTGCAAATTGCATTCGACCTCCTCTTTTGTATAAGATAGTGACAACATTGCTATCGAAAGCTCTCCCAAGCTAATTCACCGTGTTGTCATATGCAGTCGAATGCAGAGTCGCTTTCTGAAGGATGATGTGGCCCTGGAGATATTGAAGCACAACTTCTTTTCTGTAGACTCTGCCCTGTTCTGGAAAGCGTTGTGCAGTTCTACAGCTATAATGAAGATATATCTAATCCACTCGGAAATGCAGAGAATTGCCAAACTATGTCCCCTCTAAAACTGCCACTGCCTGCACCAGTTCACCATCATCGCCTGATCCACAGCACCCAACTCTCTTAACGTAACACTAGCCTCCGCAGTCCTCTCCGTCGCCAACCTAGGCAAACTTCCCTCCTCAGCAGCCAACCCCTCATAAAAGTCCAACAACTTCAATCCAGGAATCTTCCTCATGTTCTCCTCTGTAACATCCAAGCCTTTGATCTCTTCCAGCCACTCGGCAAACTCCACAATGGCAATGGGAGACCCTTCAGAGGCGTAAAAGTCTACAAGTGCAGGAACTAATTGTTTCCACTGTACGGTGGATGGATTGACTAGGTGAAAAGTATCCAGTTTCTCTGCTTGTTGGGTAAGCAAACGTGTACGCGTGAGATCGATGAGGATTTTTGCTGCAGAGTCGGTGGGGACCCAATCAACAATGTCTTCATTGCCGAGTGTGCGAGGGATCTTGCCAATTGCCTTTGACGAGGCGACAATAGATGGCAACCACTCTTGACGATTCCAAAGACCCTTTTCTGCTGCAGGGCCGGCTAATTGACCCACGCGGACAATGGTGGAGGGGATATTGGATCGTTGGGCTGCAATGGCCAGCATAGAGGAGGCTACGTGTTTGCTNNCCTCGCCGTAGCCTTGAGCAAGAGGCAAATCGTTGTCTGGCATAAAAACTTCAGGGACAAAACCAGAGTGTCCGCTGCCGAGCCAGTTGCCAGTGCTGGCGATGGACGAGATGAACACAATGTGCGGGTGATACTGAGCCGAAGCGCTAAAGTCGATCACACGACGAGTGCCCATGATATGTGTTTCCTCAAACGACTCGAGACCCATGTTGAAATCTACAGCCCAGGCATTGTGTATGAAGACATCGACGTCGCGTTCCAGCTGGGCGTATACGTGTTCTGCGAGACCAAAGTTTTTCTTTCCAAACGAGGCTTGCAGGAAGACGACTTTCGCAAAGTCTGGGTCGGCACCGCGTTCTTCGAAACTGCGCTTCTGACGCGATTGAGCATCGGAGCGATTGAGACAGTACACCTTTGCCACTGCAGGGTTTACGATCAGGCCTTCAAGCAAGTAGTTACCCAGTGAACCAGTGCTGCCTGTGAGAACGACAACATGATCTTGCAAACGAGGGTTGTACTCGACAGGCGAGGGTAGATTTTGGGTGTACTTCTTGATGACCTCGTCCATGTTTTGCTCGCGCGACCTGGTTGGAGTGCCATTGGCGTCCTGGCCATGGAGAATGTTGCTAACAGCCTTGGTCAGAGCGTCAATGGTAGGGTTACTGTAGACCATGCGAGGCTTGAAAGCGGCATCACGCGAGCCTTCCTTCTTAGGCAGAGCATGTCCGATAGTGTTTGCCAAAGCAAGAACTTGCAGTGAGTCAACACCGAATGAAAAGAGGTCAGCTTCGTAGCCTTCATCGTCGAACTGCTCGGGGATCTTGGGTAAAGCAAGGCGGATAGCTTGCTTGACAAAGTCGCGGATGGTAGCCTCATCAGCATCGGCGTCAATCTGTCCAAGCAATTCACCCGAGCCTTCGTTAGAGTACAAAGCCTCGATCTCTAAATGGTAGAGTTCGTTGGTTCTACGTCGCATGATGCTACCCTTAGGAGCTCTCTGGAACGGCTTTTGTGGGTTGGCAATGGCAATCTTTGACTTCCAGACTCTACCGTGGGCTGCCATCTTCTCGTTAGCCCTCTCAACCGCAGGCCAGATTTGCTCGAGGAACTGCTCGGGATCAGTCTTGGTGTTCGCCTCCAAAATCAGGCCAGCTTGGAAGCGGCCTTGTCCAACTACCAGAGCACCTTTGACGGCAGGATGGCCTTCAATGTCTTTCTCGAACATGACGGGATTGAACTTCTCGCCGTTACTGAGCACAATGACATCGTCGTTACGGCCCTTGTATTTCCAGAGACCCTTCTTGGTTGGATGCTCCTCGTACAGATCCTTGGTGCGGTACTCATCGAGCTCGGGGAAACTCCAGAAAGCACCTTGAACAGGGTTGCCAGGCACACGCTTGATGACCATCTCATATAGATCACCAGAAGGCTCCATGACAGCACCGGTGTGCTCACACCACTCGAACCAGCCCCAGTCGGCACGATTTTCAGTGATGTAGCTGTCCCAAAAGGTACCTTCGGTAGACCCGATGATGGTCTGAATTTGGGTAACCTCAGCGATACGATCGCCAACTTCTTGTGCCAAAGGAGCGCCAGCAAAGAAGATAAAATCCAGCTTTGAGAGTGTCTCCATGCCATCAGGAGCGTCGACGACATCCTCCAGGATGGCAGGAGGAAAGAAGCCAGACTCTGGCTTGGCAACTTGGAGGATCTCAAGCGTAAGATCAGCATTAGGAGAGCGTCCCACTGGAGGCAGGATCAAAGGCCCTTGCGCGTAGATGGACTTGAGCGCCATGAAGAAACCCATGGCATGGAACCACGGTAGACTAGTGAAAGCCCTATCAGAACCGGCGAACCTTTGTGCTCTTGATAGACGACCTTCTGGGATAGGTGTCTCTCGAATACGGTCGATGACAGCAAGATAACCATTGCGCAGGTAGATTGGCTTGGGGATACCAGTTGAGCCAGAAGTATGGATGATAGCAACGATTTCGTTGGGATCGCTGCTCACAGTACCCTCATAGTGCTCGACATCATCTCCATCGAAGAAGTAGTTCATGGAGGGAACCTCGAAAGCTTCAATGGGTGTCTTCTCATCTTGTAGTGCGAGAACTTCCTCTCGCATGCCTTGTCCATGCAGAAACTTCTTGCTTTGGGTACGCTGGAGGATAGCACGTTGACCTTCTTCACTGTTGCGCGTTGAGGCAAGTAGAACTTTGTATCCTGTTTTCTGAGATGCAATGATGGCGAAGATGTATCTGATGTCGTTCTGACGGTCCATGTAGGTGATGGTCTCTCTCGAAGTACTGGTTCCAATAGTCTTGTCTATCCAGCGAGCCATCCTGCTAACAGCTTGTGATAGTTGGCCGAAAGTCAAGGTCTTATAGCCTTCTTGCAGGTTGTCGTTGTTTCGCGGTACTTCCACCCATTTTGTGTTAGGGGCTGTTCTTGCCACCTCGTCGACAACGTGAGGGATGACACGGAGGGGGATGTTGTCGTATGTGGAAGTCATGATGGTAAAGGGGAAGTGTTCGTCAATATGATTGATGTAGTACGTTGATATGTGAGTGTACTTGTGCTGTGGCGTATAACGTCTGTCAAGTGGCATGAGAATCGGGAGAGTAAATGTAGGTGTTGCTAGGATGGACTAGCATGTTTATATATCAGACCCCTGCGGGCACGGCATCGAGGATCCGATATCTCAAACCTATCATGTCCATGTTAGGAGTCTGTTGGACTATACGCGTACGCTTGTACAGTGCACAGCGATGCTTGGTGGTCTTTCGGCCGATGATCCCGCAAACAGTGGTAAAGCGCGATTTTGTCATCCGCAACGGAGGGTCTTTGTTGTGAACTCCAGCAAAGAAAGCATTCAGACTGGTTCGCATAGAACGCGAAAGCACAGCGGTGACGTCGGAAAGGCGTGCCGATATGTGGAGCCCCTACAGACCTGTCAGCATTGCACCAAAAGGTGACTCAACAAGCATCACTGCTTCAGATTTGCCCGAAGATCGCCATATAATCAGCCATCTGTGATCATAGCATTACGAGGGTTTCCACGTGTAATTTGCAAGAAGAACATGTCGCTGCGAAGCGTTGTCATTGTCAAATTTCGAGAACGATTCCAGAATAGTCTCGCCTCGAGGGAATCAACAAGATCTTTCTTCCTTCTGTAGAGTCGAAAGAAGTTTGTTGTGAGAATGTGTTGATAACGTTGTCCGGCCCGGCCCTGCCGCGCAGTACCAATCAATCAGGCCAGCCAACTATGAGGGCATAGTAGGGCTCGATCTTATGCGAAACGAATGTCACAGCTCGGCGAGGAGCTGCTGTGCAACAGCGGATGTTATGATGGCAAGTCTTGAGAGCTTTGGCGGCGTCCGGCAGCTCTCGCATCAGACGGCATTTTCGCAAGAACCGAGACTTCTCCGTCCATCGCAGGAGGCATCCGTGTAGCAATGACAACAACCGTTCCAGTGCTTCTGTCGAGAAACCACCGAGAGCCCCGTATAACAGCTGTCGTTACAAGTCCGACAGGCACATCTCCACAATCGTGGCGTGGAAGGATCGAACGGATGTGAGATTGTGGCTGTTAACTCTCATCGGCACTGCTTGTACAAAATGCTTGGCCAAAAGCGGCGACTCGGAAGTGATTTCGGATGTCTGTCTCTTCCGCGACACCGACATTAAATTCTTGCATATTCTAGCTTGTTCGCACATTCAGAGGGCAAGCATACCTCTCATTGGATTCTGACAATGCCTCGATTACAACCTCGTATGCTGCATCGCGCGCGCAGTATCGATTCGTTGCTGCCGCTTGTACTACAAGGCACGCGCGACCTCGCCTCTGCAAAGAATGAATTGCGCTGGCTGAGAGAATTCACCATCGAGCAACAACAAAAGCAGCGTAGTCTCAAAGGCTGGAATACACAACATAAGCTGAGACGACTATGTATTGAAAGAGCTCGTGGCAAGCCTTTACAATATATCATGGGCACCGAGTATTTCGGCGACCTCGAGATAGCCTGTGAGGCAGGAGTTCTGATACCAAGGTAAGGAGATATAGCGTAGGTTGTTCTTCTCTTCTCTTTTGTTGAAACAAAGGTNAGGCAAGAAACTGCTGCTTCAGTTACACACTTGATCAAACGTCTGCATCAAGGGACCCAGCCTCTCCCTAAGCATCTCAAAATCTTGGATCTGTGTACGGGAACTGGCTGTATCCCTTTACTAGCTTACCACGAGTTTGTCACCAAGCACGGTAGAACCTCCAACGATTTGGAAGTTGTGGGAGTGGATATTTCTCCACAGGCATTGCGACTTGCAAACAAGAACCGTCATCGCCTGTGCAGCGAAGGAACATTACCTCCTGACCCATCGTTGCGGTTCCTTCAAGCAGACGTTCTCGCTACCTCTCACGACAACACAACAACTGAGCCACCATCCCTAGTCTCTGTCCTACACAATGACATATCGACTTCACCAAAACCCACCTGGGACATCCTCATCTCAAACCCACCCTACATCTCCCCGACCGCCTTTGCCACAACAACAACCCGCTCAGTAAAACGCTACGAACCCCTTCTCGCCCTCGTGCCTTCATCCTCATCCTCAAATCTACCTCTTACACCCTCCATCGATGACGGGGACATCTTCTACCCACCTCTCTTATCCATCGCCACAAAAGTCTCTGCCCGCATCATCCTCTTCGAAGTCGCGGATCTGGAGCAAGCCCATCGAGTCGCTGTGATGGCAAAGGAGCAGGGAATTTGGGATGGGGTTGAGATATGGCGGGATGATCCTGGGTCTGATGATGGTGAAGCAAATACTAATGACATGGGTGGTACGCGCGGGATCAAGGTTTGCGGGCAGGGGAATGGGAGGTCGGTGGTTGCTTATCGTGGTGATGCTGTGGGGTGGTTGGGTGGAAAGTAGATCTTACTTTCGGGGGGTTGGACGTGATGGACTCTGGTAGGTGTGGAAGATGGGGTATGGGAATGAGTTGTGAAGATGAGACACATCTTCAATGGGGTCATGCGGTCTTGCAGCTTATGAGTATTGACAACGACTCATCTATTCCCCTTGATATGTAAGGTTGGAAAACATGTAGTCGAATTTGAGATTACACGACTATAACATCAACCCAACGCATACTCAAACACTGTCACAATGTCACCAGCGTTGTCTCTCCTCGCCAGAATCTAGTGCTATAATCTGCTATAAAAACGCACAATTGTTCGTCAAACCAGGACCGTGACCACAGAAACAGCCCTTGGGTGATGTCTCTCCTTGGACAACATCTCCTTTCCAGATGTATTGTGGTGCATTTCCGCAGCTAACAACAAAAAGGTCTTTAGCGCATTGGGGAATAAGTTTGAGGGTGAAATTAGTATACAAGAGATGGAGTGAAAGTACTTGTTTCTCTATGATTTATCACATGTGCTCCAAAGGTTCCCAAATCCGATCATCAGGCGAGGGAGAGATGTAACTCTTCTTCCAAGTATATCATATACATTTAATTCCCAACCCGAAAAAAAACAATCAAAACGCCATGGAATATTCCCAGATTTTTAGTACAGTCCTCACACAACAATCAGTTGTTTTCAAATCTTGCTTGCGGTAGCCAACTCCTTGCCAACCCACTTTTCCAATCCTCCTCGGGCAATGATATCTTGCACATTCGGCGGCAACTCACCGACCTTTTGGCTCCAGCTCTTGCCATTAGGGCCTTCTTGCACAATAACTTGACTGCGCTTTACATCCCAAGTAAACGTCCACCCCGTCCTCCTCGTCAACTTCTTTTCTTGGCTGGGGACGGATGTAGGTGCCGGCGGCGGTGTGTCCAGCGATTGTCTGTTTTGGCTAGGCTCAGTGATGGCAGCAGTGCCGTCTTGAGCAGCAGCGGGAGTATCGAAAGTATCGCGCAGACGCTGGATCAAACGAGGGACCTCCACACCCATCAATGCATTGTTGATCGAGTTTCTGCTGAAGATGTTGCCGAAGCTGCCGGCGACGACCATGGGGATCTTCTTGGCGAGGATGGCGGTGGCGGCTTGTTCTCTGGAACTGCCGCAGCCNNAGTTGAAGCCGGCGACGAGGATGTCGCCGGACTTGGCGATGGAGGCAAATTCGGTGTCGTAGTTTTCCATGACGACGGTTGCCATGCGGTCGGGCGAGGAAGAGAAGGCATCGTCGTAGGTGTATTTGCCGGGGTAGATGCCGTCGGTGTTGATGTTGTCGCCATTGCACCAGACGATTTCACCAGTGACCTTTTCAGGGAAACCGGGGAGGATATCGGTGAGCTTTTCGTCGGAAGAGGGAGCCTCGTCAGTAGCGCCAAGGGCCTTTTCGCCAGACTCGACGGCCTCTTCTGCTTGACGGACGAGCATGTCAAGGGCATCTTCAATGCTAATCATGCGCTCTTCCTCAGGCACACCATCGCCCTCTCCACGAATGACACCGTTCCAGCCTTCGGGCTTCTGGTAGGTCCCAGGACCGGCAATCTTACCTTGGAGAGCAGAAGCAGCAACAACTTCAGGACTGGCGAGGTAAGCCTTTGCATCAGTGCTACCCATACGGCCCTTGAAGTTGCGGTTGGAAGCACTAATACCCACCTCACCAGGCTCAAGCAGACCAGTACCAAGACCGATGCAAGGACCGCAACCAGAGGGAAGAGCCTGTGCACCAGCATCGAGCAAAACTTGCCAGTCACCTTGCTCCTCAGCAGCGCGTTGTTCGGGAAGAGAGGCGGCGGCGATGTAGAAGTTGACGTGAGAAGCAATCTTGGGGATGACACCACTGTTGGCCTCGGCGGCATCCTTGAAGACCTTTGCGGCAGCGGCGATATCGGAACGACGGCTGTTGGTGCAGGAAACGAGGTATGCCTTGTTGACCTTGATGTCTTGGGCGTTGAGCTCGTTCAAGGGGGTGGCGACCTTGACGCTGTTGGGGCCAGAAACGTAAGGGCAGAGAGATTCGAGATCAAGGAAAAGTTCCTTTGCATACTTGGCGTTCTTGTCGGCAGTCAGGGGCTTCTCGAACAGGTCGTCTAGTCTTTGGTGGTTGAAGCGAGTGGAGGTCTTGGATGAAGTCAGGGCAGCGTCTTCGTAGAGAGAGGCCTCGGTGGCCTTTGCTCGCAACCAGCCTTGGAGGACACCATCGATAGGGAAGAGACCAGAAAGGGCACCCCATTCGGTGGTCATGTTTGCAATGGCAAGACGGTCGTCGATAGGGAGAGAGTACATGGTTTCGGGCGAGCCGGTGAATTCGATGGCGTGGTTGAGAACTTCGTCGTTGTTGAAGAGACCAGCCAAAGCGACAATGACATCCTTACCAGTGACGCCTGCAGGGAGGACGCCCTTGAGGGTGACCTTCGCGACAGGGGNGATCTGCCACCAGGTACGGCCAGTAGCCCAGATGGAAGCAGCATCAGTCCGAACGACGGGGGTTCCAAGACAGCCGATACCTCCGTACATGTTTGT
Source organism: Aureobasidium uvarum (assembly GCA_903853725.1). Taxonomy (NCBI): domain Eukaryota; kingdom Fungi; phylum Ascomycota; class Dothideomycetes; order Dothideales; family Saccotheciaceae; genus Aureobasidium; species Aureobasidium uvarum. Next base: position 2,478,304 of record CAINUL010000015.1, read on the forward strand.
GTGCGAGTCGGACGCGACACAGAGAGTGCCAGGCCAAGCGTAACCCTCCTCAACCATGATCTGATGCCCGATACCACGACCGGCAGGGTAAAAGTCAACGCCCTGCTCTTTTGCAAAGGTCTCAATCTGGCGGTACTTTTGTAGGTTCTTCTCCGTCTTGTTCTGAACATCGTGATCGAGGGTCATGACAATCTGCTTGGGATCGTGGATCTTTGTGGCGCCAATGGACATGAACTTCGTCGCGACAGGCCATGAGTTGTCGTGGGTCATGCATTGCTGAGGGGAAAGGGTGACATAGTCGCCGGACTGGACGAACTTGTCTTCGGCAAGACCAAGACTGTGACGCTGAACGATCTTCTCGGTCAAGGTCTGAGGGACGGCGACGGGTTGCTGAGCATTCAGGTAGTCGGAGACACCGGGCTGTTCGAGAAGCGAAGGGAAGATATCGGGAGACGAGGCATTTCGTAGCGGCGTCGATGTTGTATAAAGGCGAGTCGGAAGGGTCTGTTGGGTAGCAGTGACGGTGGCTCTGACGAGGGGGCGGCGAGTGCTGAGTCTGGCTGTGGCCTGCTATAACATTAGTCATTGGTATAGGCACAAGCTGCGAATCAACTTACCAAACGCAGTCTTGCGCCGGCCGCCGCATTCAAGCGGAGAAGAGGCATGTTTGGATAGGAAACAATAAAAACACAAGGGGTATCTCTAGAACAGCAACTCAATCAACACAGTCCACTCCTCACGCAGGTGGATGGACGGGTGCAAGAGGCGGCTGTAATGGGGATTATTTTTGGGCATCCAGACCAATCATCAGTCGTTCAATGGTACAGATTTTATGTCGCCTCCGACATCGCTGTGCACAAAGTTATGCCATATATCGAGCACTTCCATGGGCAGAAGTTCATGACGCAGATGCGAAATGTGACTGCATTTATCTGCTTCGATGGAATCTACCTTGGTCTCTACGGATAAAGACTGTTACAAAACAAGCCATAAAAATGCAGAGTATCTTTTGATGCAAAGTAAGGTCCGAAGAAAATGGACATCTTCAGGTATCCTTATGGACACCCTCGTTATCAGACAAATAACTGTGCATCTTTAGAGCTTGTCATTAAATGTCATCATGTGTCACTGCGAGATGGCCTCCGGACTCTACCTCTAGACCAAGGTCCTCACCCTTAGGGTAATCATGCCAACTGTCCGTCGGTCCATATAAGTTTTGCGACTTGTTCATGTCGATGGTCAGAAAGTCGAGGTAGAGCAATGTCTCGGGCTTAACAGCGGCAATAAGAAGACTCGAAGCTCGCCCCGCAAAAACGCGAGGCCATGACGATCAGGGACACAGCGAAACGTGTTGCTTCCATCGACTTTCTGGTACTCCTCGAACAAAGTCGACAACATGGCTCCGTGGTTACTATCGGCGGCTGTGACATTGCTGCAGCTCCTGCCCGACACAACGGTTGCTCAAGATGTAGCTTCGCCATTCACAAAGGCTTCCAATGATTCGCTTCTTTGGGGCCCGTACCGTCCAAACTTGTACTTTGGCGTGAGACCAAGATTGCCAAAGAGTGTTCTTACTGGACTTCTATGGGCCAAAGTCGAGGATTTTGCTTCTGTGCAGAACAGTGCGTTGTAAAGGATCCATAGAGAAAACAATTGACTGACGCTGGGTGCGAACNNAGACTTCCGATACACATGCGAGCAACACGAGGGCATGGCTGGCTATGGTTGGGATGCCTACGACCCGAGAACTGGTGGTTCGCAGACCATTCACGATGCTGGAAACCAGATTGACGTTACAACCGACTTTGTCAAGTTCCCTGAACATGGCTCTAATGGAGGTTCTTGGGGTGCGAGGATCAGAGGTGTACCAAGAGAAGGCGCTCCAGAGGATCTCAAGACAACCATGGTCTTCAACATCGGTGTCGAGGGACTGGGAAGCTTGGTGGTCGAGAATGCTGAAGAGGACGAGAACGAGAGTGGCTTTGACGGAGAAGTCGTGATTGCTGGAGAGACTCCCGAGTTGGGCACCTTCACCGTCACGATTATTGACCGCAAGGGAGAGAAGCCTAGCCATGTCCATCCCTCGTTCCAGGAGAAGCCTATCGACAAGACTCTGGTGCACAGTGTGCAGATTCCAGAAGCTGCTTTGTGGCAGGCCAAGCGTAAGTTGCGTTTCTCGTACCACCTTGTCTCGACACTGACATATGAACAGCCNGTCCTGTTCTCCTCCATGAAGACGACCCTTGACAAGTACATCGAAGTCTACACAGCCGAAGCAATGCCTCCTCCAATGCAAGCTTTCACCATCCCCAATGCGCCCGGTGCTGGTAACATGCACTTCGTGCAGAAAGTCTTCGAAGGCGCATTCGAGTTCGATGTCATCTTCTCGTCCGGTTCCGGCTCCAAGCCCATCAAGTCGGCCGACCTGTCAGAGAAGATCGAGACCACCATCAAATCCTTCTCCGAACGTTTCATCCAGTCCTTCAAGCCCCAGCAACCCTTCAACGACAAGAAGTACATTGGCCTGGCCAAGTCGCTCTTCTCAAACTTGATTGGCGGTATTGGATACTTCCACGGCGACTCGGTTGTCGACCGCTCGTACGCACCAGAGTATGAAGAGGAAAATGAAGGCTTCTGGCAAGAGACGGCCGAAGCAAGAGCAAGGAATCAACAAAAGCTGGAGGGTCCATACGAGCTCTTCACTGGCACCCCTTCGAGACCCTTTTTCCCTCGTGGCTTCCTTTGGGACGAGGGATTCCACTTACTTCCCATTATTGATTGGGATGTGGATCTCACTCTGCAGATCATCAAGAGTTGGTTCAATCTGATGGACGATGATGGTTGGATCGGTCGTGAACAGATTCTTGGACCCGAGGCTCGCAGCAAGGTCCCTCAAGAGTTCCAGACTCAATACCCTCACTACGCCAACCCTCCCACTCTCTTCTTTGTCATCCACTCTTTCCTCGACAAGATCGCTGCTGCAAAGTCTGGCCAACAGGTGCTTGGCTCGGAGAATGCTAACGGTGTTCTCGCCAATCCTGAAGCCGCTCTGCAGTATCTCCGCGATCTCTATCCTCTACTCAAGAAACACTTTGAGTGGTTCCGTAAGACTCAAGCTGGCGACCTCAAGTCCTATGACCGTCCTGCTTTCTCCAAGAAGGAAGGCTACCGCTGGAGAGGAAGCACAAAGACTCATCTTTTGACCTCTGGTCTCGATGATTATCCTCGCCCTCAACCTCCTCACCCTGGTGAGTTGCACGTTGATCTGATGTCATGGATGGGTATGATGACCCGCGCCATGAAGAGGATCGCGACTACTCTTACCGAGACCGACGACGCATCGACCTATGCCAAGATTGAGAACGCCATCATCCGTAATCTCGACGATCTGCACTGGTCTGCTGACGAGCAAGCATACTGCGATGCCACAGTGGATGAATATGAAGAGCACGCTCTCGTTTGTCACAAGGGTTACATTTCACTCTCACCATTCTTCGCCGGTTTGATGGCACCAGATCACCCTCACTTGGGCGAGGTCCTCGACCTCATCAGTTCACCCGAACATCTTTGGTCACCCCATGGTATCCGCTCTCTGTCACAACAAGACGAGCTTTACGGCACGGAAGAGAACTACTGGCGCTCGCCCGTGTGGCTCCCCATCAACTACCTCGTCGTCAAGGAACTTCTCAACACGGCATCCGCCTCTGGACCCCACCAAAAGCGTGCGGCCAAAATGTATACCGAGCTCCGCAAGAACCTTGTGGATACAGTGTTCAAGTCTTGGGAGAAGACTGGCTTTGCTTGGGAGCAATACAACCCAGAGAGTGGAGAGGGACAGCGCACCCAGCACTTCACTGGCTGGACTAGTTTGGTCGTCAAGATTATGGCTATGCCTGAGGTGCCTGAGGTCAAGGGTGGAAGCGGACACGATGAGTTGTAGAATGATTGTTTCGAATGGAAGGTGTAGGTAGAAAGAAAAGCCGAATCGTTTGCCGTTGTTTGCTTCGACGAGATGTTATGGTCTTGTATGGTAAAAAACAGAATCTCGATTGTGATTGTGGAGAAAGTGCTGGTATATCGATGTGGTTGGCAACAAGTGATGGTTGGCAACAAGTGATGGTTGGCAACGAGTTCTCACGTCTACCAGCAGCACTCCGACGCTTCCCAGATTCCTTGAGCTTCCACCTCTGGGCGACTCACAACCCATTCACATCACATCGCACGACTTCTGCCACTGTTCCTTTCTCACACAAACGAATCCAAAGCACCAAGACCCTTGGACCTTGCGCCGCGAGCCCAGCTCACGCAACATCGACTCGACTTTCTCTGTCCAACGACCCGTCTCCCCACTCTCATCATCCGCACGCAAATCAGAACCACCTGATAGTCATACAACCAGCGCAACCGTGCCATAAACTCCCACAAAACTATGGACCTCCTCCAAACAGTGCGCAAAGAAGGCTCTCGCGGCGGACGCAACGAATTCTCCTGGAGCGACGTCCAAAACGACCCCCACCGCCAAAACTACCTCGGGCACTCCNNCCTGATGGCCCCCGTAGGACGCTGGCAAAAAGGCAAAGATCTGAATTGGTATGCCAAGGGCGAAGACGGCGAGGAAATGGACGAAGCAGCACAGAGAAGAGAAGAGCTGCGAAAGGTGAAACAGCAAGAGGAGGATGAAATGTTGCGGGCTATGGGGTTGCCGGTGCCGGATAGAGAGAATGCGAATTTGGAGCCTGTGGCGCTGAGGCCGGGGATGGTAGGGCAGGAGAAGGCTGCAGTGGAGATGGACAAGCGTGAGAGAAGTAGGAGTAGGGAGAGGAGACATAGANNCGGCACGACAGTCGTGAGAGAAGGCACAAGAGACGGTCACGTTCGAGGGATGGCGAGGAGCATAGACGACATGCACGACACAGGGACGGGCGCGATGGCAGACGAGACGAGGACGCACGCAGACACCATCACAGTCGTCGCGAGCGCTCGAGGTCAAGATCCGGGGAGCGCAAGAGGCATAGAAGTCGCTCGCCGAGGGAGAGGAGGGAGAGAGACAGAGACAGCGATAGACGCAGGCGTCATGATTGAAGCACCAGAAGACGGACCAAACAGACTTATATCGACGACTGAACGACAAGGATACATGGTTCGCTAGAATTAAGGCTAGGTATGGGTTGAAGCTTTCGCATGACGCAGATCAAAAGCTTGGTTCCGGCTGGCCAAGTTTGGCGGGGAAATGACATGGATGGCTAAAAGGGGACCTGCATGCTCCCGTCGTTGAGGGACGCGCAATCGCTGTCTATAGTATGATACATATCCTACAACCATCTCATTTCTAAGCCTTCAATTCCTCCCAATTCTCCATACCAACCCTCTCAAACCAACGCCAACATGACAGACAAGCTCGACGACCTTCACTTCGATGCCACAGCGGCAGCCCTCGACAAGATCACAGACCAAGCCGCCGTCCCCGAAGACCCCAAGAACACGTTGCACACACCCTCGAACCATGAAAAGTCGCACAAATGGCTCAAGCGCATCTTCCCCTATGATAGCCTCGAGGCCGCAGAGAGCGCCTGGCACATGGGCAACTACGTCATGGATCGCAACACTGGCCAAAAGACGTTTGAACCCATGAGCATCTACGTGCGTGTGGGCATGCATGCTCTGTACTATGGGTCCGAGCAAGAAAAAGCCCTGCACTGGAAACGTACCCTGAAGCTTTTGGAAGACCAGAGCAAGAAGATGGGCAGGCAGTATGATGATCCCCAAAGTGTCGATCATATTGTTCCCTTTATCGAGAGCTTCGACCTGCAGGAGAGCATGTCTGAGATGAAGGAGCCTAACCCGAAGAATTACAAGAACTTCAATGACTTCTTCTCCAGAGAGATTCGTGAGGATGCCAGACCCATTGACGAGCCAGCCAATGTGAGCTTTCTCTCTCCTCTCCATTTCGATACCGTCCACTGACAAGCACCAACACAGGACCTCGTCGTCTCCTCTCCAGCAGACTGCCGTCTCACAGCTTTCCCTACAATCTCCCTCGCAACAAAATACTGGATCAAAGGCTTCGGCTTCACCGTCTCCAAACTCCTAAACTCGTCCTCGCTGGCCTCCACCTTTGACAATGGCGCCATTGTGATTGCCCGTCTGGCTCCCCAAGACTACCACCGCTGGCACTCTCCCGTCTCTGGCGTTGTTGAAAGCATCACCGAAATCCCCGGCGCATACTACACCGTCAACCCCCAAGCCATCAATGAAGAAGGCACCCTCGACGTCTTTTGCGAAAACAGACGCAGTGTCATGATTGTGCGACGAGCGGCTACAAACACCAAGGTCGCGATTATTGCTGTGGGCGCCATGTTGGTGGGAAGCATCAAATACAATCCCGGCATCGAAGTCGGCGGAGAAATCAGAAGAGGACAGTGTTTGGGCGCTTTCCAGTATGGAGGCAGTACGGTGATCAACTTGTATCAACAAGGTGATGTCACCTTGGATGAAGATTTGGTGCGCAATAGCACAGAGCAGACTTGTGAGACGCTGGTCAAGGTTGGTTGGAGGGTTGGTGCTAGTGGAGGCCAGGGTGCTTAGAAAGCCGGCATGAAGGCGACGCCGCGAGACAAGAGTAGAGGTATTGGTGCGTTACCTATGCATGGGCATGCTGGAAGAAGCGAGAAGGTGCTTCCTCCACGACAACCACGGATGCCTTCATCGCACAGCGAGAAGCTTACCAAGAAGCGCTTTTGGAGGAGAGGATTACGCTGCAATGTATCATGAGCAAAGAAAGAACCTATAGTAAAGTGCAAGAGAGAAATCTCCCCAGAGCTTCAATCTTTTCCCTAAGGAAGGTCGGCTATAGGTACATGGCGGCAAAAACTCTAGATTTCCAAAGTTTCATGTTTAAATGCATCTGCTTACCACGGCAGATCCTCGCATATGCGCCAGCCAACAGAATTTTCTATTATAGTCCCCGTAGCTTTTATTATGCTACTTTACATAGCTTTTATTATGCTACTTTCTATACCTTTTATTATACTACTTTATGTTTTTTTATACTTTATCTTTTAAAAATTTCTATATTATATAAAATTACCTTCTTTTTACTTATTTATAGTAAAAGGCTTTTAATATCTATACTTTAGATATAATTTACTACTTCTAATATTTAATACTTAATAACTCTATAACTAATTAATTAATTATAAAGATAAATATATTAATTTATAGCTTTTATCTATACTAGTTATTCTAGCTATTATTAGCCTTATATCTATATGCCTTACTAAGAAACATAGCTAGTAAACTTAGCATTTCTAACTAAGATTTTTAGGCTTTAGCCTTTTTCTACTTTTAAATAACCCTATAGGGTTTTATATAGCTTTTAATTTACTATTTAGATAGTAGTTAGATAGGTTATTTTAAACTATATTAACTATATTCTTAATAAGATAGAGATTTAGACTATTTCTAGAATATAGTATAAATTTAATCTTTTTTAAAAGAGTAATTTATAAGAAACCGTCTTATTTTTATATATATATATATATACTACTACTATTTTTTACTATATAGATATTAGCCTATAGATTAGCTTTTCTAACCTTATAAAAGTATAGATAGAGATTAGATAGTAGCTAGTTATAATAATACTATATAAAATCTATGCTTTTTTAGCTATCTATTTATTATAAAAAGTAAGCCTTTAAATAAGGTATAGGCTATATCTATATGCTTTATCTTAGTATCTATATAAAATGGATTAAATCCTAGCTAGATAGCTACTTTTTTTTTATTAAACCTATTAAATGTTAAAGTATACTAAACCTTTATGTATATATAGTTTATCTATAATATTAGGTTTAATTAATAAGATAGATATAGATACTTTTACTAGAGTTAGTCTAGAGTTTCTAGCTAAATAACTAGTTACTAAAAAAACTTTAAATATAGAATTATAACTTATACTTATATAAGTATATAACTAATAATAAGAAATAGAAACTAAATTAGCTAATATATATACTATTCTATAATAGGTAAAAATACTAGATAACCCTAGACTCTTATTATAGACTAGAAAAGAGATACTAATCTTTATAACCTAGTAAGAACGCTACTAGCTTATTATAACGCTTTTTATACCTAGCGTTATAACTAATAGGATAACCCTATCTAGGTTATATAAGTTATAGAACTAAGGTTCTACTAGAAAAGAATTATATAGCTTATACCACTTCTATGTTTATAGCTTTAAGCTATGTTCTATCTTTAAACCTACCTATAGGTTTTACTATCTAACTATATATAGCCTACTAAATACTACTATACTTTATATAGCTACTTCTTTTCTATATATCTAACCTATTTCTATAATATAAGTAGATCTATTATCTTTTTTAGTACTAAGAAAAATAAATATATATAAGCTTAAAAACTTATTAGACTATATAATAAAAAACATATATAGTAAAAACAAAAGATTCCATAGGCTAGCACATACGTAAGAATCTGCCGTAGTAAAATGCATTTAAACATAAAACTTTGGAAATCTGGAGTTTTTGCCGCTAAGTAGCTATAGCCGACCTTCCTAATTAGCTTGACCGCTTATTAGCGCGAAGGATCGGCCGAGGTTCTCGTATTAGCCTATCTCGTCCTTTCGAGACGAAGATGACCACGTCGTCAATCAACTCTTAACAACAACAAAAGTCGACATGGATGCCTTGCCTCTAAAGCTGTTATCTCATATCATCGACTTTGCAGCAACGACTGATGCACTCTCGTACAAACCCCATCTGTCACCCTACGTCACGGTCTCTAGGACATGGCAACGCATCATCGAGTTCAAACTGTTCAATTGTATCAGGATTAACGATGACGAGATCGATACTTTTGTGAGCGTTTTCAGCCATGTCAATGCTGGCGAACACCGTAAAGCGGCATTGAGGCAGTTGTTTTTGCGTGTCTACTCTCCTGTTCAGTCCACCAAGCCATGGAGCGAGTTCAGCATCCAGGAGCGAAGAGATGCAGTCGCTGCCAACGATGCCGCTATATCTCGAAGTTTGGCTGCTCTGTTCGAGGGCTTGAGATCTTGNGCCTCAAGGAATCTTTTGATCAACATTGTTTTCTTAGTATCCCCGATGAGTGATACTATGGGCNNGACTCATACTATACGTACACAGCACGAAATTNNTCTTGCTCTAGAGTCTCTATCGCAAGTCTTTTGTGTCGAAAGGTTTGTCGCCAGAGGACAGNNAGCAATTTTGCCCACGCAGACTTTGTCGCGAATCGCGTCACAGCTGATGAATCTACGANNCAATGTGGATTGGNNGGAGATTGATGGGAGTGAAAACATTCATCTGATTCAACAACGAGAAAATCGATATGGTGAGAGATTTGGTACCCCAGACACCTTGTTTCCCCAACAGTTTCTTTCGTTTACTGTCCAAAGTCATGTNTATTGTCGTCCTTTTCTTAGCATTATGACTGACTTGTGGGCGTGCTAGAATTTTCGAATCCAAGTGTCGCGGCTTCCAAAGATTTTGTATCCCTCAGTCACGAGTTTTGAAGTTTTGCGTCTTCGTCTTCAGTATCTGGATCTCATATCAGGCACAGAGGATTTTGAGTTTTGCTGCTTCCCTTATACTGGTGTTGATCACTTGAGTGTCNNTTCTCTACGCAAGCTTTGCAAACACATCCAGAGAGTANNAAGTTTGAGCAACATCGCTATATCCAGTCAACTTGTNTTTCATCTGCANGACGATGACGAAAACGATAAAGATGAAGAGGGGTTCTGGCCACGGCTTACACACTTTNNGGATCTTGAGATTGGTAGTTTTGCTGCTGATGGCGGGGGGAGNTGGGTTGATACTTTGCCCTCTTCTTCTCCTTCTTCTCCCTCGGATGTCAGAGATGGAGTAGACNNTGCACATTGTCACCAACACCCCCCAAAAAACTCTGGAAGATCTCCATTCTTGTGGCCATCCGAGCACCTCGAAGACCTCCTTCTTACCATCGCAAAAGCCATCCCTTTTATGCCAAACCTCGAATCCTTTTGCCTTGGTGTGGGAAGCGCCGTTGACCCAAGCTTTGGAATGAGGTTCGAGGTTACCAATCAAGAGGATGCAGGGAGTGATGGAGGGGGAATTGTAAAGTGTGTACAGTGGACTGCAAGTTCTGAATGGCGGATGAGTGATTTGCTGCAACAGGAATGGAGAAAGATACACGGGGAGGCGGGGGTGGTGGTGTATGTGGCCCCGTGAGGTGTAAGATTCGATTGACGAGGTTCCAGAAGTCTTGCTCGCGGGGTCGGATTTATAGAGTACGTCGCGGGTTTTTGGCTATGGACGAGCAATCAGCAAGAAACGAGATTGGGATTCAGCGTGTCTCGATCGGCCATATTCAGATGCGTGAGCTTTCTCTACCATCGCCATCCATCAGCAGCTGCTGACCACCATCACGAATCCCCGCTGTGTCACCGCCATTTAATACCTCGTGATTACTGGAGCTCAGGGGCAAGAGAGGAAGTAGACAGGTCAGTGATAACAGAAGACACTTTCTTGTGCTCAGCTGTGTTAGATACAGCGAATGGCAGTTGTATTGAGCCGCAGTCTGGGGAACGGCATTCTTGACGGACATGCTCCAACACTGACCTGGGTATCTCCCTTCTCTACTATGCCTTCGCCTACCTTCTGGGAATCGGTGTCGATTTAGTCTTGGGAGTATCGCAAAATGATAGGTAGTCTCTCATTGATCACGAATCATACGGTAGTTTTGCGAACAGTACCGCTATATGTCACCAAAGGGGAAAGACGACCAGATTCATGGATCTTCCGTCATTCTTGAGCTCTTCGATCAGGTTTTCCACACTTGCTGTGCTGGCAATCGATGTGGAGAGGAGATGTATATCCATAGCATCATTGACCTAGTCGTTTTTTCATTCCACCCTCCCTTGGTTTCCTCTCCGTCCTCGAATGTACATGGTCTGCGTGCGCGTCTACGGCAGTCGGGATGAGGCATTGCGATGAGAGACCTCCTACAGAATATCAACTGCCTTGTGTACCGTTGTCGCAATGCTTTGACCAGCGGTACATCAATCATCTCTTTTGCCGCAAAAGTGTCGTTCCCTTGGTTTTACGCCACTCTCCGGCAGTATAGACTTCCTGGCATAGATAAATGATGAGTTCGACATCCTGATCATCCAGTCATGTCGGTAATAAAGAGTGATATATTTGCCGTACTGCCTCGAGTTCCAAGATCCAGCGCGAGCTATGAAGCTATCTCGATCGAAGGGATGTTGCCAGTCAGAGTCGAGCTTGCTTTTGTCGAATAGTTTCACTAACAAGGAGCGTGTCTTGGTTACCATCCTGATTGATAGTTTGACCCTGTCAGTAGCGTATCAGGTCTGTTAGCCATATCTCCACGAATCCCCTTGCGTCAGAGATGGTATTGGACAAAATGATGGTCAAGATCTAAGAAAGTGAGTATAGTGTACCTTGATGACCTACTCATCTGCTTCCCCTGTCTTCAAGAATGTGTTGACTCCGTGCTTTGTATTTGACATGCAGTTTCCCTCTCCTCGTCGAAAGCTAAACACATCAAACTCCTAATGGTTGGCAGCTTTGTTGATTCGATTGATCGCCAGAACATCTTGCTTTTGCTTCTTTCGATAAATCTGTTCGCAATTTTCTCCGTATCATCGGTTTTGGGGATCTCGCTGATTTGTGATAGATCATTTTCTCTTGGGACTAACGAACCCGACGTACCAGGTCAAGCTTTATAGATGCATTCGAAGCGCTCCAATACATGTGAGCAAAGCAAAGAAATACGATCAGCAAGAAAGGAGCAAGGAGTGCCACAGTACAGTTTGGTCGGTGATATAATGGAACCTCAAGTTTGTAGCCATCAGAAAATTGAGCTGCGGGGTTAAATGTCTGGTACACAAGACAAGCTATTAATGTGGTGTTGTGTAGGCAAGGATACTGGCACGATAGAAGGACATTCTCAACAGTGGAGTAATACACAACACGGTCTGTAGTCTGACCCGAGAGCAAAGGGCATAAGTACTAGTGTGTTCCTTGAATGGACACTTGGTCCAAACGCAAAAGCAGTGAATGGTCTACCGATTACGCACCTTCAATAACAAAACTGACGACTTCCTGGAACGAACTCTGAATGGTCAAAAACCAAAAAAACAAAAAAGAGTACGAGGGCCTAATCACAATCACTGGGCCAAAATCTTCGTACAATCTAGAGGGAAAGTGTGTTTTGTCTCGTAAATGTAGCCATCAAGGATGTGGAATGTTGGTCAGATAGACATCTTCTTTTTGTAAAAAGATACGGATCTCGGACCACATTTCTCCTCATCGGCCTTTCTGGATGATTTCCGACGGACAATGGCTCTGCTACCATCGGATCTGGCTATGAAATCCTTGATGGCACCATTTTCGAGTACTGGAGAGGACCATCTCAAAGACTTAGCCTCGCAAGTTCGAATCTACAAGACCGCGTTCTCAGCATGGGAAAGACTCCACCAAAACTCCTTCAAAGGCATGACTGGATACCAAAATATATTGCAGAGTCTACGAGAAAGTCAAGACTCGGTGCAGGACCTCAACGTAGCAATCCAGAGGTACGACGACTTCCGCTCGTACATGAGTGTCTTTAGCTCTAAGCTTTTCCCTGGCACGAAGGTGTTTGGGGATCACTTGACGCTACATGCAAGCTTCAAGAATGCAGGCACAGGCATTGTGTTGACATTCAACGAAGAACAAACCTATATGGTTTTGACGTCTATCCAATCACTACGAAAATTGGGCTGTGTCTTGCCTGTAGAAGTCATGTACTATGGTGAGGAAGATCTCGGACAAGAGTACAGAGAAATGCTGTAAGAATTGCCTGGTGTGGTAACTCGAGATATGAGTACTATGGTCGACGATGCAGGCTGGGAATTGAGAGGTCCGATACCGTGTTCCTGCCGTTCATCTCAAATCATGCTAACTTATNNGGCAGGTTGGGCATTAAAGCCATGGGCAATGCTCATGTCCTCCTTCCAAGAAGTGATCTTCATGGATGCCGATGTACTGTTCTTCACCAACCCAGAGGCACTATTTGAAGATCCACAATACCTTGAGACCGGAGCACTGTTCTTCAAAGACCGCAATCTAGACCGCGAAAACAAAAGAAACTGGCTCAAGAAAGTGCTGGCCTTACCCATCTCGGATAAAGTGAAGCACAATCGTCTTTGGACCAAGGAAAGCGGGCATATGCAGGATTCTGGCGTTGTCATGATTGACAAATGGAAGCATTTCGTACCACTGTTACTTACGGCACGTTTGAATGGGATTGATCGCGATGGTAACAAAGAAACCGGGAAGAAGGGAGTTTATGAGATGGTATACGGTAAGCGGTGTCTCATGCCGCATAGTGCTTCTACATATACTGACTCGTCTNNAGGTGACAAAGAGACTTTTTGGCTTAGTTGGGAGATGGCTGGAGTACTCGACTACGCTTTCCACAATGGGTCTACTGGTATACTGGGCAAGCTCAAGCAGGAGGACGAGTTCAAGTTAGATGACTCTGATACGGATGATGTGAATTGGAGCAAAGGCAACCATCAACCACAAGAACAGAGATTTGAGCATGCCCGAGCCCAGAACTACACCTCCTGTTCACCTCAACTACTCCACCTGGATACAGAGGACAGACTTCTCTGGCTCAACGGTTGGATTGCTCGGAGCAAGTTCTCAGAAACTGAGGATCTCAGCATTGACTCCTTCGAAATCTTCATGAAAGAGCCGCCTAGGAAGGATCTTTCTAACAAGAAGAAGATATGGCAGTTGAAGCAGGACAATGTTTGTTGTCTGACAGCAGACAGCTATACGGAAATTACCGAGAAAGACAAGCAGACTCTAGAGATGATCATTTCTTTTGCACAAGAATATGATTGGGAGCCGTAGTGAAGCGATGCCTTATGCTAGCTACCTCGCTAGCACAAAGAATCTGACCGTAGTCATACTTCAAGAGATCTCCATCCCACTCTGAGATCTCTTCGCCATGTCTGTGAAGATGCGCAGTACTTTCATCGGACAGAGCGGCTTCCGGTGAAAGATGTCGTGCTGCTGGTTTTCCTCGTATCTAGCGCTGGTCGTCGATACTATTGTAGTTTTCATAGCTTACGACGTTGCTATTGTCTCGCTGTGAGAAGGCCGAGGAAACCCTATTATAGAGTTGATATGTGAATATATAACAAAGCTACGTGTCATTGTAGAGGGCAGCCCGTGAAATCTAGCGATTCTCCGTCACCAAACGGTACGACCCTGTCAAGCGTTACTCCACGGCCGTGTTCTGAGGCTAAAGCTCGATTGAGACACCGACAACGAATTCGTGGACCTACTTTGTTCATCGACATATAAGCACTTCTTCATCCGGCACTTGGGCTCTACGTTTCATTTTTCTATTGCTTTATATCCCGTCGAATCGCCAGCTATGAATTACAACACACCCCAACTACCTGTGGAGATTGTGGACCACATTATACGATCCACGATACCTGATACGAATCACTTAGCATACCCGGCATCAGATCTCACCACCAAGACGTTGCTAGCCTACCTCACAGTCTCAAAAGCTGCTAGTCAAACTGCAAGGTCCTTGCTATACATCCATTGCCTTTACATTGACACACCGTGGCGTCTGGATTTACTTCTCAGAAGATCAAGCTTGCGTGCTTCAGTTTCCACCATTCAAAGACTGTATCTCTCGCCATTCCCTGGACGCACCATCCGTGTGCGAAAGGTCGTCAATCAAATCGCAGAGCTCTTTACCATACTTAGTTCCAATCTCAAGCGTCTGGTTGTCGATATGCCACTCCGCTCTCATTACCCTGAGGAAGATGTGACTGATCAATTGCGGCCAATTCTTCGAAAAGGGTTCGAGCAGCTGGTACATCTCGAAGAATTTTGCAGCATAAGAGATGAGCTCTATCTTGCGTGCCATGTCCGAGCACTATCTCCAGAAGTTCAAGCTGAGTTCATCAATGGCTTTGTGTTTCAAAAGTGGACGAAGTTGCGTCGTCTTGCGCTGTATAATCAGATGCTCGACTCTGAGTTCAGAACAGCGCTTGCAAACATGCCAAATTTGGACACAGTGGTCCTATCACGACCAGACTACGACTATGACTTTCGGCTAAATGAAGTGATCGCTCGATTCGAGGACCACGTCAAAGTCGTAATTGTAGACGCTACAGACGACGCAGCTCAGGCCGGAATGCGGAAGTTGTCGACGGATACAGACTCGCCTCAGGACACACTATCTAATGCTTGGAAGCTCGAGTTTTTGATTCGCAAGAACCAGGATTCAATCTCTGCTGTGCAAGAATGGTCTTTGCAACGCATGCTAGAAGGGGAATTGTGGACTTTGCCTGAGCACTGTGATTTCACCTGAGAGACTTCCCGTTATGCTATGCAAGGGAGGTGCCTTCCTTGGACTCCGTTTGTGAAGACCTTACGATTACGCCTTTTCCATAACGATATATAGGGTTGTCATATACTGAAAAGATGCACAATTCTCTATCGAGCAGAGTTGTGGCCAAAGAGAGCCACTAAGATGTCGGCTATCAGTGGATACTGTTTTATTCCCTGGTGAGATTGTGCATTTCTATACTTGTATGCGTCTTGAGCTTTGGTCCATGGAGAGCACTGAAGTTAACAGCGTCGTAGACATCGGACAATGCGATGGCGATGTGGAAAAGAAACTAATCAGGTATAGTCATCTCATTCCACGTTTTTCGCTCTGTCTGAATATCTACGGCTCCTGCGTCTCACCTCCGAGATTCCTACAGAGTGGGGACAGTGATGAGGTACAACCTCTCCGAACCGAGACGACCATTACCTTCCTTCTCGGCCTCCTCGGCAACAGGAGGGAGCTCCTGTGTAGCATTGAGATGACGGCCAGTAAGCACCTTGTACCGTGGGTCAGCAGCAAGAGCGACCATGGTGTCGGCGCATAACTCGGGCGTTTGGCGTTTGATATCAGAAGTCGATATCATCTGCAAGAAACCTTGCATGAGAGGGTGTTGAACATGCTCTGCATTGATTGCGTTACCAGCGCTTCCTATCTCTGTCTGGACCACACCTGGATGGACAGCGAAAGATAGGATGTTGGTGTCCTCGAGCTCCTTGCTTAAACTCTCGTGGAACTTGCTGATGGCAGCCTTCGACGACGAGTAGGCGGTCATGACTGGGAACGAGAATGTGGCCACCGCAGAACTGGTTGTCATGAGGACACCAGTGTTGCGCTTGATCATGGAAGGCAGTACAGCACGGATCAGTGACACAGGGGCGCGCACATTGACCTCGTGTACATGCCACCAGATGTCCAGGTCATCGTCTTCAACAGCCAAGGGGCCGATGCGTGAGATGCCAGCGTTGTTGACCAAGATATCGACGGGTCCCAGCTCTTTCTCGACCTGTGCTACAATCTGCTTGGCAGCACCTTTAGCCGCCACGTCTGCGACGATGGAAACTGCCTTGCCATTGGCCGCCTTGATCTCCTCGACCAATGTGAGGAGGTCCTGCTCACGACGAGCGACAGCGGCGACTGATGCACCGGCGGCTGCGAAAGCTTTGGCGATTGAGCGGCCGATGCCAGCGGATGAGCCAGTGACGATGACCTGGAATAAGAGTCAGTCATGGTGTCTGATCGTTCAGAAGAGTCCTTGACGAACCACTTTGCCCTCGAGCTTGCCGGCATACTTGGCCGGAGCTATAGCATCATAGCTCTCGCACACAGTGGGTAAAGCAGTTGCTGGATTCCAGGCCATGATCGAAATGATTAGCAAATCGAGGTGTTGTTCGTTGAAAGGCTTGAGACGGGACGAAGCCCAGCTCCTTCTTATACACGTGTTCCATCTTCCGATTACGACGTGATTCTATCAAAGCGCATAGAATGGTGCATCCTTCGTCTGCTAATCCACATGGTGCCAGCGGGGAATCATGGGCCGACCGTCGGACTGATATTATGCGAGTTACGTGTAACATCAACAAACATCCGCGCAGGATCGCACTCCGTAACGGAGTTAACGGGTGTAAATACCATTTACCCGAAACCTGCTGCCTGATGGCATGAAGCTGGAGCACATATTCGATATCAAGTGTCTATCTATTCTACAAATACTTTCGTCTCTAGCCAGTCGTGTACAGATGCGTATACGGCCTCGCAGACCTGTCTTCGAGCGTCTTGGCTCCGACCTTGCTTCCTGCCAAACTCGTCCGTGAAACCGTGTCTGACACCTTCGGCAAGCAGCCACTTATACGTGCCACGCTCCCATCCCTGCTCCCAACCAGACTCGGGAACCTCTTTATCGGCGAGCGAATAGATCATGTTACGAGCCTCACGACATAACATGTCATGCTGAGCTGCAATCATACAGACCCACTTAGGAAGTTCTTGTTTAGTCGCGTAAGTCGGACTGAGCAGCTTTTCCGTCCTGTCCTGATTCGTAGGTACATAGGCCCAGTTCAGAGCTGGGCCGACTGTATTGAGTGATTCCGTCTTCTTCTCCGTACACAAACGATGGGCCCACTTGACGGGAGGAGGATGACTCCAGTCAACCGGGGGATAATACGACACTGCTGCTCTGATCAAACCTTGTAGCTCAGGCAGTTGGCACGAGGTTAGTGCCAGTGAGCCGCCAGCACTAAAGCCACCCATGACCACCCTGGATTTGTCGATGTCCAGAGTCTCGTCGTCAATGACTGCACGTGCGATCGCTGCGATGTCGAGGGTAGGAACAGGAAATTGATGAACTGGTGCCTTCCTGTAATTCAAGCTTACAACCACCATTCCGGTCCGCTCACACCATGATTTGCAGAAGGGGTCGTCAATAGATGCATCGCATGTTACGAATCCTCCTCCGTGAATGTCGATGTACAGCGGAAGGGCCGTCTTGCTTCCTTCACGGTGAGATTTTGGCAAGAACACCCGGACCGGAAGCTTTGGTCGGCATGAATAAGTCTTGACGAATGTCGGTTGCGTCTCAGAAGTAGGCTTGAAGATTCGCAGGTACGCCAATTGTAGAGTAATGGCGATCTTGACAGCCCATACGAGGAAGAAGTACTGAATGCGAAGGCTGATAGATTCGAGTTCGGCGACGATGGGAGTCTCGCTGAGCACGGGAGGCGCTGAGAGCCAGGCCTCGGCTTGTTCATCCAGTTGTGTGTGTGCTTTCATAGTCACGGAGCGAACGCTGATAGGTGAGCGATGTTCGAGGGAATAAAAGAATATATAGGTTAAGAAGAAAAATCTTGGAAACTTCCTACCTGGTTCAACAAGCTCGCATAGAGAGCTCAAAGCGGCGTCACATTCGAGGCCAAGACCTCAGAGAATCCTATGGCTTGAAAGTGGAGCATGAATATTGAGGACTCAGCGTTGCCAGATGGTCCATACGTGAGAATCCTAGAAAGAAGTGGTAAATAACGGCCGTAAGGGAACCGCAACAATCAGTGTCAAACACGAAGGAACGTTGCTGCCTCAAGATGTGCCATGATATGGCTTGGTCTGATGGAAGTGCTCTGTGCGCTCAGAGACGGCGCTTCCTAACATTGACGGCTACGATGATCGGCCGGGAGTGTTGTGTTCTGGCTTTAGATGAGCGACTATGGTTGGAGTCTGCAGGAGGAGAAGAAGCTCTTCTGGACGGCCAAGTGCCAGCATGATCGTAGGAGATGTTGTGTTGTTGGTATCAAAGACTGACAAGGAAGAAGAGATGTACAGGAAGCTGCGGCCCGAAGCTCTCCCATGGCCCAAGCTCCAACGCCGTGGCCGACCCCGCTTCCCCGACTCCATCTTGTGCCATAGTAACTAGGCAGACAAGCTCTCCCTGTTAAATTCACAACACCTACCGAATCGACAGTATGGCAGGGAACAATAGGAACGAGCGTACTCCGTTGCTTGATGGTGATGCGCCTGCAGCCAATCGCGCCGACTCAACAGAGCCGACAGGCAGCCGTATCAAGCGCTTCTTGCAACGCAATGGCGTCTACCTGATTATCATACTTCTGCTCTTACTGGTCCTTATCCCACTGATTATCCAGAGCGTTCGTCAAGGATCTGAGCACCATGACCACGGCTCCCATGATCATGATCACGATCATGAGAAGAAACCTTCGAACCCACCATCCAACGACACCGAGCTCTGTACATCTGCCGCATGTGTGCTCGCATCTGCGAACATTATTCGTAGTCTTGCACCAAAGTAAGATCGTCTTATTCTCCTTTGTACAATCGAGCTAATATCTGTCAGCTACGAGAAGCTGGATCCTTGCGATGACTTCCGCTCATACGTCTGTGCTGGTTTTGATGCCAGCCACGAGATTAGGGAGGATCAGGCTGGCGTTGGCAATCTCCAAATTATGAATGAGAATAACCAACTCGTCTTGAAGCATATCCTGGAATCACCCGCTCCAAAAGATGTCTCCCTGTTCTGGACTGCAGCAAGTCCAGATAAGGAGATCTTCAGCAAATTGCAGAATGGCTACAATGCCTGCATGAACGAGACTCTGCTTGCTTCCATCGGATCAAAGCCTTTGCTGGACCTTCTTCTGCGACTCGACAAGATCTATGCTACTGAAAATCCAAAGTCAACCAAGAAAGACGAGTCGCTTACCAAGGCAGTTGAATATTTGATGGAAATTGGTGTTGGAGGTCCCATCTCAGTCGAGGTTGGTGCTGACGACAAGGATCCTGATGTCAATATTATTTCTGTTGGCGCTCCGTACTCATTCGGACTGCCCAGCAAACAGTACTATGAGCGTGCAGAAATTGTTGCCTCATACAAAAGCACCATCGGAACTGTTCTGGAAGCTCTTCTAAAGGAAGCCAATCCTGGCGCAATGTCGTTCATGTTGGACGGGGACGAGAGTTCCAGCATACTGAGCAAGGATCTTGTTGACAGCGTAGTCGCCCTCGAGAAATCCATGGCCAATGCCGCCCCGGACCCAGAGGATGCCGCTGATGTCACAAAGTACTATAATCCACGTACTCTGAAAGATACTGAAGCCTACAACTCGGAAATCTCTATCACGCACATCTTGAACACATTTGCTGGAGGTTACAAGCCCTCGAAGATCATTGTTGGCTCGCCGTCTTATCTAAAGGAACTTTCCAAGATACTCAAATCCTCATCGCGAAACACAATCAAAACGTATCTGGTCTGGAAAGTGGTCCAATCTTGGGCCGGAGCTGTAGAAGACCCAGCCGTACAGCCACTTCTCCGCTTCAGGAACAAGCTGCAAGGCAAAGCTCCTGATGTCAAGCAAGAGCGTTGGAGAACATGCGTGAGTACTGTTGGCAACGATCTCGGTAAGCAACAAGCCCCTTCACTATGATTTCTTCTCTTGCTAACTTGGGACNNAGAATGGATCATGAGCCGCTTCTTCGTAGAGCGTGCTTTCTCCAAAGAGGCCAAAGACTTGGGCGATCAGATCATTCTTGACATCAAGGATGAGTTTACCATCAAGCTCAACGAGTCAGAATGGATGACCGAAAGCGTTCGTCAGTTGGCAATCGAGAAGGTCCATCTCATTCGCCAGAAGATTGGATACCCCACTCAAAGCCCTGACATTACCAATGCTGGTGAACTGCAAGAGTACTACAGCAACATCAGCATATCAGCGACCACATACTTCGAGAACAAGCTGTCGGTTGTTAGACATGATGTGCGCGAGAGCTGGTCGCAAGTAGGCAAGCCTGTTGATAAGGACGAGTGGGGCATGAGCGCTCAAACGGTGAATGCCTATTATAATCCTCCAGGTCCGTTTTTTCTTCTTTTTACCTCCTCTTCCCTCCCTCTCCCTGCCTTCTACCACTTGCCGGTCTCTGACACTACATTCTANGGCAACGAGATTGTGTTCCCAGCCGGGATTATGCAAGCCCCAGTCTTCTACGACCCTTCCATCCCGAGGTATCTTTCTTACGGTGCATTCGGAGCCGTTGCTGGTCACGAGTTGTCTCACGCTTTCGACTCGTCCGGCAGAAACTATGATCAGAATGGCAACTACACTGACTGGTGGGATAACTCCACTATTGAGGCATTCAAGACCAAGACCGATTGCTTTGTCGAGCAATATCACAACTACACTATTCCCACCAAAAATGGTCGTCTTCCAATCAACGGAAAGCTCACATTGGGTGAGAACATTGCTGATGCTGGTGGCCTCACTGCGGCTTATCAATCGTGGAAACGCCGTGATGACGAGAAGGCAGACTTGATGCTGCCTGGTCTTGATCACTTTACCAAGGAGCAGATCTTCTTCCTCGCATACGGACAGACTTGGTGCGGCAAGATGAGGTATGTTGTTAAGCACCAACAACACGCCAAAGCGCTGACACAGTACAGGGAGGAGCAGATCGTGCAGAGAATCTACACTGACCCTCACAGTCCGGATATGTTCAGAATCAAGGTGAGTTTCATGTCTACGAATTGATGATTCGTGTTAACATGGCCCAGNGGTACGACCGCCAACTCGCGCGAGTTCAGGGAGGCATTTAGCTGCCCCGTCAAAGCGCCCACTTGCGAGCTCTGGTAGGCAGTACTGGAATCCCTCTGGAATAGCATCATGGCGCAATTGTATGATTACGAAGCAGCGCGTACATAACGTTGATTATCACATGCAGTCTAACTCAATCAATTTGATAAAAGGTGCTGTCTTGGCTGAGTCTATCACTGAGCTCAGTCTATTTCTGTGCATAGTTTTATCTATCGTCCAACAACATTGAGAATTGTGGTGTTGTTGTGTTTGAGCCCAGGTTCAACATGCGACCGGTGTCGCTAGAGCATTTGGGCAGAACGACATGGTATCGAAGAATCCATAGAACTCATTGGTCTCAAAATCGTCAAGTAAGAGAGGTTCGTTCACATTGTGCGTTCAAACCCGAAGGCCGAAGTTTCTTGTAGATCCCTGCTTGATCGTCGGTATATAAGCACATCACCATGATGTCATGGTTTGGTCGATTTTTCCGCCATACTCGAATAGTCTGTACCACGAACACATCGTTTATTTAAGAAGACACACAACTGTTACAAACATGTTCATCGAAGCAAATGTGATGATTTAGACTCCATAACAATGGTTCAACAGAGCTGAACGACCTCGACAACAGTTTTCCGGGTCCACGAATCACTCCCGCGGATACATGACTGCTTCTGCACAAAGGCGGCTCAAAGATCTACTACATCGAGATCTTCTCCACGCGTACCAGCAATTACCATGACCGCAAGGAGTATGAGATGCACAACGCGACTCCGCGCCCAAGGCACGATCTACGTATACCCTCCCAGAGTAGTAGTTCCTGACCTCTTCGACTGTCAATCAACGCAAACAGAGTTAGGCAAAACTATATGCAGATACCCCTTTGGGGTATTGGATCAAACCAAGTCAAAGTGCTGACCTCAACCTGAGATCGTCGTTGTCGAGCGTGAAATATATAGTCATGGTTAGTTTGGATAGTCGCAGACCACTTCCCTCTTCCCTTCCCGTTTCCTCTTCAGTGAAGTCTACACACAAACACCAAACAAACCAAAGCAATAACCATATCTAAACACCAACTTTTGTATCTGCCAGCCTTCCACGAAAAACTCGCGCATAAAGTATCTACATCAATTCATCAACCATGCGTTTCTCAATCGCCATCGCAGCCTTCTCGCTATCACTGGCCACCGCTCTACCAACAAAGCGCGAACTTGTAGCCCCTTTCAACGACGACGCAGGCAATGGCCTCGTTCCCGGCATCGGCAAAGCAGTAGACGGAGTTTTCAATGCCGTCGGCGGCACCATTGCCGGAGCAGTCAGAGCAGGCGACAACAGCAAGCGTGCTCTGGTCGCCCCCTTCAACGACGAATCTGCAAACGGGCTCATTCCTGGTGTTGGTCAAGCCGTAGACGGAGGCTTCAATGCTGTTGGTGGCGCAATTGCAGGTGCTGTGAGAGCAGGCGACAACAGCAAGCGTGCACTCGTCGCTCCTTTCAACGACGAATCCGCAAACGGACTCATCCCTGATATTGGTAAAGCGGTCGACACTGGATTCAACGCCGTTGGAGGTGCTATCGCTGGAGCTGTGAGGGCAGGAGATAACAGCAAGCGTGCTCTTGTGGCTCCTTTCAACGACGAATCTGCAAACGGACTGATCCCTGGCATCGGCAAAGCAGTAGACGGAGGTTTCAACGCTGTAGGAGGCGCCATTGCCTCAGCGGTCAGAGCTGGCGATGCTTCTGACGCCGAGTAAATGTGCAGCGAGACGTGGAAAATGACCTTGGGTTCTCGGAGTTTCTTGGAAGGTGTTCGAGATTGATTTCCATTCTACAAATCTGTATATATATATTGTCGCTAGTGGAGGCTCTTTGTGTATGATCATATTTTGCTGTTACGCGTTCAGTTTAATGATTCGTTGTTCTACACATCTGACATGGCTGAGGCGGTATTGCGATAGCCGGGCCAGAAAAACATGATCTAGTGCGCAAAGCGGAAGTCCAGCCTCTTGTTGCCTTGATCAGTCGTGTTCTCGATATAGTCGTTTCTTTGCTCCTGAGTCATGGCCGCCCACTTCTTTTCCCTCTGCTTATTCCTGAAGATATAGTACACCTTTGCAATAGCATACAACGCAATGGCCAAGCAGTTGACAGCAACAATCTGCATGTTACCGCGATGGTATAATGGCTTGTCGTCCTGGCGGTAGATGTTCGCGCCAATGACTCCTCCTGCCTGCACCGACATGTTATAAACAGCGGCAGAGATGGTGCGTGTGCGGACAGAACCAGCATTACGCGATGTCCACGCAACGAGGATAGCATGACAGTAAGGGTATCCAAGAAGAATGACCAGCAAAGCATAAGTACCCCAAACATCTGTGCCGGAGCCTGGCCACCATCGCAGAGCAATCAAGCAAGGCAACAACCAAAGATTTTGTATGGCGGCGATGAAGGAGCGTTCCTTGACTTTTTCGCTCAGCCAGGTCAAACTCAGTAATGTGATGATGGTGACTGCATTGGGCACAATGGTGAGGAGATTGGTGTTGAATGTGCTAAAGCCGAGATGTCTGAGGGTCAAGCTCAAGTAATTGGTGACAGGGGTAGGAGGGATAAAGACGACCAAGCCAAGTGCGTAGANTCTGCCGGTATGTCAGTGGTGAAAAGCATCGATGCCGATACGAAGACTTACAGGCCACAAATCGTAATCCGAGAGAGATTGCCACAGACGCCTTGGCGTAATTGCTTGTCTGTTGTGCATATCGCCCTTGGAAGGATCGTCTCTCAAAACACGGTTGACGACAATCTTGACCTCGCGATCTGTGAACAATCCCTTGGGGCGGAACCAAGTCTTGGTCTGCACGGCGGAAGCAGGCATGAGGAAGACAGAAGCCACTCCAATGGCAAATGTCATAAGACCCTATGATCCAATAAGCAATGACCTTGTTAAGAGTCATGTCATTGAACTTACCTCGATGAGGAACAACCACCTCCAACCAGCAATACCATGAGCATTGTCAAGGTGGAAGATGCCGAACGCCAGAAGTGACGCAACGATAGTGGTCAGATTGAGTGCGGTCCAGAAGAAACTCAACCGGACGGGCAGCTCAGTACTAGTATAGAAGTACGATAGCCACAGCACAAGATCAGGAATGAAGCCACCTTCAAGGATTCCGATAAGGCAGCGACAGACGTAGAAGCTGGATCGGCCATTGAGGCCGGCTTGTGCGGCCGCGACCGCAGACCAAAGCATCATCTGCATAGGGATCCATCTGTCTGGACCTAGCTTCTTAGAGATGAGTTGAGAAGGCACCTCAGCAGCCATGAACGACAGCTTGAACAAAGTTTGACCNNTATTGATGATTAACACTAACATCTATGAGGAAGGTAAGAACATACCATAGTTGTACTCGTTAGTCGTGAGATTAAGGTCGTCAAGCATATTGTCAGACAGAGCCTGTGAGATATTCCCTCGGTCGAGCTGTAGAGCAAAAAACATAACGCAGGCGAAAAGACAGACGTGCCAGTCTAATCGTCGAACAAGACTCCTCTCTTCTGCAGCTGTCCATTCGATTTCCGGATCAAAAGCTTCGCGAGATTCGTATTGTGCTTCTTCGTACAACTTGCGGTAATATTCGGCGACCTTGGGATCTTTGAAGGGGTTCCTGGCATCGATGGAACTTCTGTCGGATGCCTCGTCCACTTCGGATGGAGTTTTGGCACTAGTCGTGATCTCGAAGTCCTCTTTGTTAGACATTTTGAAGAAAGGGAAAGAATGATTATGGATGTTCGTTCTACAAGAGCATTGCAGCCCTATTTCAAGCCTTGGAAATCACACTCTGGACGGGCCTCGATTTCGTGATTTCGGAGGCCCTTTTCGCCATTATACTGTGGCGCATCCCCATCCACGATTAAGTCGTTGAGCTAATGTGCAGGATAATGTCGTCTTTGAGATGTAGCGACAGCCCGGGCGGAGCAGAAGAGGGCAAACAAATGCAGGAGATAACAGATGTGGGAACAATGGTATTCTCCAATGGTTGGGTGCAGCCCGAAAGTGGGAGCGAAGACGCGAAATGGCGTGCTCGCTCCAGCTTCGTGTCGACCATAACGGACGCTGAGCGCTCCATCTCAGAAGTTCAAGCCAAGGGAAGATTGACTTAATAGATCATAGTAACAAGGACCTAGCGATAACAGAACTTACTTGGCGGTCTTGTTGGAAGGATATCGCGACTGCCGAACTCCACTGCCATCTTGACGTGATCTGCCTCTTGAGCACGTAAACGAGCCAGACAGCGCCTCCTTCAAGCCGTTTACTTGCTGTCAACTGCGATAGCGATACTAGATTTCCTTATGGTGCTGGAGTGTAGGCGGATCCTCGTCTAGTCTCTCCATTCGACGCATTGTTTGCTTGGCCATCTCTTTCTGTATTCTCGCTTTGGGTCGTGGCGTGTGCGAGCGAGTTGTACGGGCTTGTTCGAGACCTGTCCCCGTCCCAGTTCAGTGGTTGGCAGTGCTATGCCTTTCGAGAAGACCCAATGCACAGGTTCGGACTGCTTTTCGCGCATTCTGGCGAGTCGGATGGCTGCTCGACAATGCGTTGGAAGGAGACGGCGTTTGAACGACGGCCACTTCGTTTTTGGCTGTCAATGAGAGTCGGTCTGCTAGACGGCCGTATTCCTTGTTTTGTTCAACATTGTGGTTGTCGATGAGTCACCGAGTTCTCGAACGACCCAGAGTCCGGCTCTGAATGGTGTTTGGTGGTGATGATTCGCATCACGATGCGAACTTTGGAGACCGATTCGATCATGCAGTTCTTCTTCCTCCACCGGTGTCTCACTCCCCAAACGATTGCGCGTTCACTCGCTCTGAGCACTTCAGCACATGAGAAGATTGTATCAAAAACATGCTGGATCACAGTGATGAAACCCCATGACAGAGACAGCGACTTAAACAGTTGAAGTATGCAAGTCAATGGATTATAATAAGAAACTAAATCTGGTATAGTACATTGAAAAAGCTGGATGGACATAAGGAAAACCCGCACAACCCGCGAGTGCATAATTTCTCAACAATCACCTCATGATCGTAGCTGTTTCCGTCCGGGAAGAAAGTAATGGAGTGTTCATCAGGTAGTGGAATTAACAGGTTTAAAGGACGTCGCCGGTGACAGGGCGAACGATGCCATCGACGTTCTCAACGACAGAGTTTACACCAGTGGAGAGGTCGCGCTCGAAGTTGCCGAGGAGAGGGCGAGTAAGGCCATCGACAACGTTGCTGACGCCGCCGACAAGACCGCCTGAGGTAAGGCCATCGACTGTGCCACCGACGCCTGCAAGTCCGGAACCGAGCTCGCTGTCGAGGATGGGAGAGCGCTTGGTAACACCCTTGGTGACATCACTAAGAGCTGCGGGAATGCCGCCCTGTGCAACACCGGCAACGAGAGAGCCAACTGTGCCAGTTACGCCTTGGACAAGGGGGTTGCCGACGACAGCGTCGAGCAGAGGAGAACGCTTGGCGTGCTCGAGGTGCTCACCAAGGCCGTTAGTGACATGGCCAGCACCACCGAGAGTGGTCGAGACACCTCCAACAATGCCGGCAACTCCGTCGACAACAGTTCCAACTCCATCGACTGTGGTACCGGCTGAGTTGACAATGGGGTGGACACCACCAAGGACGCCATCACGCTTGAGGACGTTCTCGCCAGCGGCGTGCTGACCGACACCGTTAACAGTAGAACCGACACCTCCTACAGTGAGGCCGACTCCACCAACAATACCGCCAACTCCATCAACGACTGAACCGACTCCATCGACAGAGGTGCCAGCCGAGTTGACAGTGGGGTGGACGCCACCGAGAATCTGGCGCTTAGCGTTCTCGACGTGCTGACCGAGGCCGTTGACGGTAGAGCCAGTGCCGCCGAGCGTAGTAGAGACGCCTCCGACAATGCCAGCTACTCCATCGACGACCGTACCAACACCATCGACTGTGGTGCCGGCTGAGTTGACAATCGGGTGAACACCACCAAGGATCTGACGCTTGGAGTTTTGAACGTGCTGACCAAGGCCGTTGACGGTAGATCCAGTACCACCAAGGGTGGTCGAGACGCCTCCAACAATGCCGGCAACTCCGTCGACAACAGTTCCAACTCCATCGACTGTGGTGCCAGCCGAGTTGACAGTAGGGTGAACTCCGCTGCCAACGTTTCCGAGGATGCTTCCAGATTGTACGATAGGCAGGGCCGAGGCCATGGAGAACGAGAGAATCGCAGTAGCGATAGCCTGAGTGAAACGCATGATGATTGTGTCGAAAGTTTCGAGGTTGTTGGATTAAAGAGTGAAGAAAGGGCCCGTAAAGAGTGGAAGCCTTGTGTAGAAGGAAAAGGTTGGTGAGAGAGTGAAGGAGTTGATGCTGAGATGGATTGCTAGAGTTCGGCGTCCTCAGATATTATATATTCATCTCGACGGGGCGATCATTGGTATCTGCTCGAGCTCTCCTGAGACCCATCTCGACTTGATTTCGATAGACCATGCTGCTGGTCCGTGACAGGCACAGCTTGAGGTTAGTTGCAATCAAGGGACTTCATGACGAGTCAGTGTCTGGGGAAGGTATGTAGAGGTTGCATGCTGTTGAGCCGCCCATTGGCCATAGGCGTCTCCAAGAATGACCGAGTCATATAAGTGTGAGTACTGACTGCTGATCCTGATTAGAATATAGGTAGATGCTTGATGTGGATCAGAAAAAGCTTGGCCTCTTCCACGTGAGCAAGTGCCGGTGGACCGTGAAGCAGTCAAAGAAACGGCCTGTCGACCGAGACAGCTACGAATTTGATGAGGAGATTGGCGACTGGATGATTGCCGGCACAGACTGGCAGTGCAGTGGTTTGCAGGGCGCTTGTTGGATGAATGTGACGCTCAAGGATGGAGAGTCAATGATGTTGACAAGGTCGTGATGAAAAAGCAACTCAATGATTGATGGAGACAGATATCAACACTCGTTTCTGTAGGTAACGCGACGCTCGTTCTTTCCAATGTCTAGTTGTCAACGAGATTCATCGGAAGAGTCTTTCAGCCTCAAGGAAAGCTCACCCCTCAGCTCTTACTTCCGCCGAACTATCTTACCAGAGTCGCCACACTCCTACATTCGTGATGCCACTATACTGGCAATCAAACTAAAACAAACAACATCCACAATGTATGAACGACAGTCTGTGAGCAAGCAGCAAAAGAGACCAAACAGTATGCGCCCAATCCGGGGATGCCTGCGCATCTCATCTCCGGATACTGCAGATCTCCTGGGTAGATCCGACCGTGTGTACACGTTCTATTGATTCAGTGATAGATAGTTCCTATGTGCGGACTGTCACACCAACAAAAGTCTAAGAAGACGTCTGTCTTGTGACTCACTAAGACCTCAGCTGTCAACTAGCAAGTCCAGAGACCGCTACAGTCTGTGTCTGTTCAACACCACGCATGCGGTGCGAAGCGCGGGCTGGTGCTATACCATCACTCGGCTAGAGCGTTGATCGACAACCCCAGAGTAGCACAGTGACACAAGGGTCATAGCTGCAGAAGGTGAGAGATGGACATGGCGTTACCCTTGTTGCCTATGTTGGCAATTGCTTTGGCTTGTACATCCAATGAATACCAGCGGAGCAAAGGAAGTTGCTCTGCTCCAGAAAAAGCTTTGGGCTTTTTGCTGCTCTAGTCATTGCACACTTGTTGTAGTCCCTGGTGTCCCATGAGGCACTCAACCATCCAGAAAAGAGCCTCACTCATGGATCCCAATCCGGAAGCATGGTCTTGGCTTTCTTTTGGATCTGCTCAATGTGAATACTAATCAATTTTACACTGATGTGACGTCGGGTGGTCAATATATCCTCGACAAAATAGAAAGAAGCACGTCTATCTATTTTCTTACAATGTGAATAAGGGATGAAGATGTCATGAGTTTCAAGTACAGATATGTTTTCATCTGGGGGGCTGCCTTCCGTATTGGAGGCCATGTCAACCTCGGCGTTTCCGCCACAAAGGTCTTCTTGAATGGAACACAAGCCTCCCTTTTGCTCCCCTTGACCGCTACAGATCACGACAGATGCTTGAAACACGCCGCGAAAGGTTCGAAGAAACTTGATTTTTGACTATGCTTTTTCCCATATCCAAAAAAACACTCGCCCCATACGCCAGATCTACGGCCAAACGCTATGTACACTCTATACTCCTTTCTATTGTAAAATGCTTGGGTCTTGCTGTCCATGCGTTCGTGTATCCTGACATTACTCATGAGCAAAGCACTAACGGCTGAGCGCGGGTGAGCAGGTCATTGAGCAGGTCAAGGACGCTAGGCTCTCTCAATCCATCAAGCTGCCGTGCCCAGCTGTCCCAGACTGGGCAGCAATGTAGATCGCCGTCGAACTCGGAAAGAAGCCAGGGAAACCAGGGTTGTTGGGTCGTCTCAAAAGACAAGAGTTTACTCCATCGACTTGATGTCCTTTGCAACCGTGAATGATGCACCAGTGTTGGCCTTGATGTCCTCGACAGTGACGCCCTCGGCCAATTCGGTAAGAGTGAGACCACCGTCCTTGCGGTCAACCTGGAAGACACACATGTCTGTAATGATGGTGCTGACTACGCGAGCTCCGGTAAGAGGCAGCGAGCACTCCTGCACGACCTTGGGCTTGCCGTACTTGTCGACGTGGTCAGTCAAGCAGACAATCTTGGTTTGCTCAGGGTTGGACACGAGATCCATGGCACCTCCCATGCCCTTGACGACCTTGCCAGGAATCATGTAGTTGGCCAAATCGCCGTTGGCGCTGACTTGAAGAGCTCCAAGGATAGAGACATCAACGTGTCCACCACGGATCATGGCGAAAGACTCGGCAGAGTCAAAAGTGGCACCACCAGGAACCATGGTGACAGTCTCCTTTCCGGCGTTGATGAGATCGGCGTCAACCTCCTCCTCAGTGGGATAAGGACCAAGACCGAGAAGACCGTTCTCGGACTGAATCCAGACCTTGACATCAGGGTTGAGGAAAGAGGGGGCCAGGGTAGGCATACCAACACCGAGGTTGACATACATGCCGTTGTGCAGTTCCTTCGAGGCGCGCTTGGCGATTCTCTCTCTTCTAACCAGGGCAGGCGACTTCTCCTTAGCAGGGGCGGACTCGGTCGAGGCGTTCTCGGAAGCGCGGGTCATTCTGGCTTCGATACCCTTCTCGGCCGTGGCTGGCACAATGCGGTCGACGTAAATACCGGGGAGGTGGACGTCGTCGGGGTGGATGGAGCCAACAGGAACAATCTCTTCAGCTTCGACGATGGACATTTTGGCGGCCTTTGCGACGAGGACACCGAAGGCTTGGGTCGTGTANNGCTGGTACGAATGTCAGAAGTCTAGACTTGCAACAATTGTGGATTATCAGACTTACCGGAAGCGACAGTTGCCAGCCTCGTCGACCTTCCATGCTCTCAAGACTCCGACGTCGCCCTTGATTGCACGCTCCATGTTGTACGTCTTTCCATCAAAGACGCGAGTCTCGCGAGGAGTACCAGTCTCGACCACGGAAAGCTCGGTGGAGCCCTCAGCTGGGGGACCGAATCTGACGGGGATGTCACCAGTCATGATGGCCGTGTTGACACCGGTAGGAGTGAAGAAAGCTGGGATGCCTGCACCGCCAGCTCTGATTCTCTCGGCAAGAGTGCCTTGCGGGCACAACTCGATGCCAATCTCTCCAGTCAGATACTTCTTCTCGAGCACTTTGTTACCGCCGAGGTATGAGATGATCAGCTTGGTGACTTGGCCAGACTTGACCAGGGAAGCAAGACCACCATCTCCCACACCGGCGTTGTTGGAGACTGCCGTCAGGTTGGTGACCTCGTTAGGTCCTCTTTTGGCGATTGCTTGGATGATGGTTTNCTGTCGAGAGCTGTTAGGCTGCGATTATGACTCTCCTGTTGGCAAGGAAGACGCACCTGCAACACCGCAAAGACCGAAGCCAGAGCTCAGGATGGTGGAGCCGCTCTTGATGTCTGCCACTGCGTCCTCTGCGCTCTTGTACACCTTTGAGTTGCCGACCAGCTTTGCAGGGGGCTGGGCATCACCGGCGATGGGCTCCTTTCTCGGGATTGCAGCGCTGCTCCCAAATCGCCATCCAATTGGTGTGTAGGTGCCGCTGACCCTGTTGACATGTGTAGTACGCGGCACTCGAGAGCCAATTCTAAGCACGGCATGTCTCGAGCTGAAGGCCAATGATGAGACCGAGCGGGAAAGGGAGGCCATTGTGGTGGTCGACGGGTATTAGAATATGTATGAGAAGATAGTTGAAGAAGATGGCGCAACGACGTGTCGCTGAGGTCAAGCTGAGTACAGCTTCGGCTATCGAGAGACGGATGTATGGAAGAGAGGGCAATTGACCGAATTATGATGCATGCCCCTCGGGCACACCGGAGTCGGCACGGCAAGTTTTTGGAAGAAGCATACAATTATTCATGACGTTCGTTGCCAACTGCCCATGAATCGGCGTCATGGTGAGCAGTTCGGACTCATCTCGAGTAGACAACGCGTCTCGAACGGCAAGCTCATTTTGTTTTTGTTCGGCAAGTCAGACATCGGCCCGCGGAGGAACGGAGCGTCGGCGGGTCAAAGTGTCTCTCCCGAGCGGCCAAAGATCGTGACTGACAGGGTCGTCTCAATAACTATGCCTGACTTGAGTTCAAAGCGACAGTATCGATTCAATATACGTCTTGGAAGGATAGAGACTTGCAGTGGAAGATCCTTGTATTCGAACCGTCACATAGCTACGGTGGTGAACGTAATCGGCTGTGGCGGTGGTCGTATCTGCGGGTCCCCAACCCACGGACTTTGCATCAGTATTATAAACCTCAGAGTTGAGTTCCCCTTCTGAAGAACCGGATCGAGCCCCCTCCCTTCATAAGCACTTCGAAGAGAACCAGGTCCATGACTCCCCAATCACTTCTGAAACTCCAAGAAATCACGTTCTCTAGATCAGGTGCAGAAGAGCCAGACCGAAAACCAGAATGTCACTGACCTGGTGATGTCTTCACTGTCTTCGTGACAACGAACAGGTAGTAGTCTCATCATTCTCATGCCCCTTGACGAAGGCCCTCACTCGAGCCAAAAACTCAGAGAGCATGCCTGTATCTAGTCGACTCCATGTTGCATTGAGGGTCCGACTTTGATAGCAAATCTGCCTATCTCTTGTCCTCTCACTGCTTCAGCATGGCATATAGGCGGGCAACTCTTTTTCTCCTTAATTTAGTTACGGGTATTGGTATCGGAGTCATTGCTTCCTTGATTAGCCTTGTGAAAGACAACGATATAGAGAAGCGGATGTGGAAGACAACTGAAGCTCGCCGTTGAAAGACAAAGTGGTGTGTACCACGAGCTCCACACCTTACTTGCTAGCAGTCTTCGAAAACCAACCAGATCGAGGTGTATGAATATATACCTCGTTTGTATTAGCTCTGGCCATTCAGCAACGTCTGCATCGAAGCTCCGTCCGAATTTCGACTTCTGGTCTCCTGGCGATAATTTCTCCCGGCTCAAGCACACGTCTGGAGATATTGGAGCAGTCTGTTCGGAGTATCGGTGAGGAACACATGTCATCAGGTCAACGTCCTTGCTTCCGAATACCTGCAACAACGAAGCCAATGTTTCCTCTGCTAACGATTTGTAGGAAAGCAGAGAGACCAGGGACACATAAAAACAGTAGCATCGTTGACCCCTGTCATCTCCTCCCCTTGGACTTCCCAAATCGTGGTGGAACCAGCCTTGGGAAACCCCGTCCACACGCTGCCAGACATAAGGTGGCTAATAGTACGGCATCGGTGTGGCTCAAGATGATGACTCTTTGTTGATTAGATCACATCGACAACCAAGAATAACTATATACAAAAATGTCATGAGCAAGTGTCCCACAAAAGCAAAATAGGCAACGGGAGAAGGGCATGTGCATAGGAATGTTTTTGATTGAGATCATGTAATCGTTAGATGATGCAACTCGATGAGTAAAGAATAAGTTCTGTCGTGAGAACAACGGGTGGGCAAGCTTGTCAGAAGACCATTATGGGGAAAGAGAAAGGCCGAGGTGGCTGTCGAGGTCCACGACGCACTCTCATGCTCGGCTAGCCTCTTAAACTCTTGTGATCCAGCAGGCACCGCCATGAACTCTCATGGATAGTCTTCATACCAAACTTAGTTCCACCAGAAGTAGTTGTTGCTGCCGCAGAACGGAATGCCGCAAGCAGGTCCATTGGCAAGGTTCGCACCTCTCAACTCACAGCCATCGCAGTTGTAGAACTGAGGAGCAGCCACGTCGGTGTCCTCGACGATGAGTGCGGCAGGCGTGCACCACTTGCTGATGGTAGAGAGAATCAGAGTGTTTGGTCCAGGATGGTTGCCGAATTGCGGACTGCAGAGGTCAAACACGACGGAGCTGCCAGATCCATGAGCGAGGACACGTTCGCCTCTCTTGAGACCCAGCAGACCGTCATCGTTGTCCCATGTCTTGATGGCGAAGAGATCGCCGTACTCGTCAACCTTGGGCACGTTGGCTGACTCGTCGTTGCCTGCGGCTGTGTAGCTGATCAAGTCGCCATAGTGTCCTTCGAAGAGTCTGTCGGGGTGAGCGTGAGTGTAGACACGCTGACCGTGCTCCTGGAGGATACCCATCCACAGTTGGGTGGGCTGGCCATCGACAGTGGGTCCCGAGAAGATGGTGGTGTCTTTTCCAGGGCAATTGGCGTCCCAAGGAGGGCAAGTTGCGGTAGTGCTGTTGCCGGGTAATCCTGCAATGAACATGCCGTTCCAAGCGACCAGGGGAGCGTCGTTCACACCAGGAGTAGTAGAACGGAGCTTGAGAGTGAAAGCTTCAGCCTCGACCATGGTGGTGAGGAAAGCAGTAGCAGCTGTGGCAATGGATGCTGTCTTCATGGTGACGATTGATGTAGAGAACGTATGAACAAGATGTGGTATATCTCGTCAAGGATAGTCGAACGTCAAACTCAGGTCGGTGTTGATCCAGGGTCCCGGCCTGGCTCGGAGCACCATCTTATAGCTCTCAGGCACCAGAACCTCTTCAGATCATCACACCTAGCAAAATCAATAGTCAGGCGACTCTTCTTGAAAGGATCGAGCGGTGCAGAGTGTTGTTATTCCTGGACACGGGAGCGGAAGAAATTAGTGCTTGGCGTGCATTTTGGTGGAGAAATCTCAAAGGTTAGGTGCCACTTGACGTCGTGTTGCTGCACGCCCTGGCGACATATGTATAATCCTTCGCTCCTCGTACTGTCTATCTTTCGCTTCTAGATTGACTCGTTAGCGAGGGCTTTGTTGAAGATATCTTGTCTGCTCAAAATCGATACCGAATAGAACTGGCGAGGATGTGGCCAATCGTTTAGCAGTGTTGACATTGCGCGATCAGGATACAACTCACAATGGTCCCTAGAGAGTCGATTGACTGCTTTATTACTTTTCCGGCTTTGCGAGAGAGATCCACAACCATTGCACGCTAGAACATAGACAGGATGCTCTTATGAGGTGTAAGGGACAGAGAGCATCGTCTGCGATGCAAGGGATAATGCACGCTCAGACCTCATCGTTTGTCAGTATCGAGGTTTGCTGCTTAGCCTGTAGTAGAAGAACATGAAAGAGCTGGTCTCTACCACGCGGTCAGCAAACTGGCCAGCGCACATAAATCAGCGAGAGCAGCAAATATTGCCTGTATATCAAGCATCCATCTTCTCAATGATTTTCTGTACTCAACCTTCCAGCAATAGTACTCTGTCTGAGGATCCGTCATGGGACGCAATCCAGGATTATGCGGCATCAACCAATCCCTACATCAGGGGTCTGTGCGGCGAGATATGCGATCACTTACTGATGCTTGCTGAAGCAATACTCCCGGCAATCAGAATCGGCGACCTCGACACCAAATTTCCAGGGCATGCCAAATGTGCTCGGGAGGCCAGCGAAATTTTCGGAATTCACATACAAGAACTGGAAGATGCAATCGACGTCCTGTTTGAATTTGCAAATGGAACCAACGTAGATCCNATATGAGTTATCCGGAATTTCCTAACGTGGGACGACACTAATGGATTTGCAGTCCCAGATCGATTCGTAAATGACATAAAGCCCACGACACCTGGAGGCATGGCGAGAGCACGTACATACTACCTTGTCAACACTAGCAACTACGCCATGCACTTTATGATGACGGTAGAAGAAATCAGAATCGTAGATGTGAAAGGTTGCAAACGACGCATGGTCGACGCAGCTGTCAGATTCCGGGACATACGAGACGATGCGTCCGAGTTGTCCGAAAAGTACTTTGAGCTTTCGCAACCAACTGAATACGGAGCTGAGGATATTTATGGTGATATTGTCGTGTCTTCTCTGTCTGCTGCTGTTCGTTTACCACAAGTCGGTATGGCAGCAGANGCTTATGCCACAAGTGGTGGAGTCAAGGAAGAGTGGGATCGGTCTGCATTACAGACGCCCAGTCTGCCGGCTCACCTGCAAGGAACCAGACAGTACCACGATGAAATCCAAAGACCGTCGTGACCTGGGCAGCCATAGTCCCCAAAGTGCACTAGCGAGTCGTTGAAAAAAGTTGAGAGGCTGTTTTTTCTTTTACAGGAGAAGAGCATATGAGGGGTGAAAGAACTGCAGTTGATACCTGGTACCTCTGGGAAGGAACGAAGCTCTGACGGATGGTAGAGCTTGGCGTCGTCATATACATAATCGCTGCATAAATCTCCAGTCCATGAGCCTGATGCCGAATGAAAAGTGGTTCGTTGCTAGGGTAGATTGATAAGATGATCTTTCATCATCACCGTCCACCCCTCTTCCATCTACAACCCCTCCTTCTCTGGAAATTCCTAGCTCTCTCTGTTTCATAAAATACTCAGCATGTCTAGTTGGCAAGACATCTGCCACTTCAAGCGCGAGCTACAAGCTGGAAACATCCCATTCACCTGGCGCTTGAAAACACTCCCTGATGACTACAAATCATCCATTCCAATCGTCGAAAGCTGTGGTATTCTGAGCGACGAGGAACTAGAAATCACAAACACCAGCGCATCAATTTTGGTCCCAAGGCTACAAACCGGAGACCTTACAGCTGTCAAGGTCGTCACTGCATTCTGCAAACGAGCTGCCGTGTTACAGCAATTGACAAAATGCTGTACGGAGCTCATGTTTGGCGATGCTTTGGAGACCGCCGAAAGACTGGATGAAGAGTTTGCTCGCATTGGAAAGACGATTGGGCCTCTGCATGGTTTGCCTATCTCCTTGAAGGATTGTTGTGAGGTGGAAGGCTATGATTCTTGTGTTGGCTGGGCGGGTTTGTGTTTCAAGCCTGTTGAGCAGCATAGTGTGTCTACCGTCGCTCAGGCTGTGGGACTGGGAGCTGTGTTATATGTCAAGACTAATGTGCCGCAAAGCATGATGATGTCGGATAGCTACAATCATGTCTTTGGACAGAGCGTCAACTCTCTGCATCGTGGATTGGTCTCGGGTGGCTCGTCAGGTGGAGAGGGAGCATTGGTGGGTGGACGTGGCTCGGTCATCGGTATTGGAACTGATATCGGAGGATCAATCCGTATCCCGGCTACTCTGCAGGGTATCTATGGTCTTTGTCCGTCTGCTTCCAGAGTATCATGGCGGAGAGCCGCCAACCACCAGGAGTACCTGATTCCCTCTGTCGCCGGGCCTTTGACTTGGTCCCTGGACTCACTCGAGACATACATGGAAGCCTACTGCTCGAGCAGCCCCTGGCAAATCGACCCTAGTCTCCCTCCCATTCCCTGGCGAACAAAACTTACCAAGCTCGCGGCCGGCAAGAAGCTCAAACTCGGCTTCATCCACGATGATGGATACGTGTTACCTCAGCCACCCGTCCAGCGAGCAATGAATCACGTCCGCAAACTCTTTACCGAAGCCGGTCACGAATGCATTGACTGGGACGCATCCTCACAACCAACATCCTACTCCGAGCTCTGGGAACCAGCCATTCTGGCCGACGGCGGCGAAGGCTGCAAAGCCGCCAGCAATCTGTCAGATCCACCTCAACCACTCATCGAAGGCATGCTAGTCGGTAAACCCGAGCACAAGCTCGATGTAGCTCAACGACAAGCTCTAGCTCGCAAGATTCTAGAGTACAAACAGATGTATGCCGAGAAGATGCTCGAGTCAGGTGTTGATGCCATTATTGCGCCTGTGTTGCCTTGGGTGGGCTACAAGCCCAAGCAATGGGTTGTCAGCAATCAATACGTTGGATACAGTGCTCATTGGAATTTGCTCGACTACTCTGCATTGGCTGTGCCGACTGGAGTAATTGCAGACAAGGAGTTGGACAGTGTTGAAGCTTGTGCAGGATGGAAGGAGTATTCGCCAAAGAACAAGAGTGACGAGTTCAATCACTCGCAGTACGATTTGGACCTGGTGGAAGGCATGCCAATTGGCGTGCAACTCGTGACGGGACACTACGGCGAGGAAAAAGCAATCATGGTAGCAGAAGTCCTGGAAGATTTACGCAGGAGTTTGCAAGCCTAATGCGCAAATCTCTCAAACCACCGAACACATATGCACACCTTGAGCATATACAGGCACACATCAACAAGGACCATGTTTCGAAAACTGCAAGCACTGTAGTCGGCAACAAACTTTTGACGCAAGGCTCCCCGGCTCTTGAAGAAATGGTTGGCTGTTGCACCCACATGCGACAAATTTGCTTTGACAGGGGAAATTGGGTTCATGCAGAGCAGTCGCTTCCCGGGATGGCGGGAGTGATGGCCTTCTTCGACACATGCAGGAACAAGGCCATGCATGCAAGATTATGGTTACACGGAGGGGGGAAGTATTGTGGTTGAGTAGAGCTGAGCATAACACGGGATGGGGTAAAGATCAAAAGCAGGTGGTTGGGAAAGCATGACTGAGGGGTGAGCACGAGAACTATCGAATTGTTATATGTCATGTGCCGTGGATGCGGGAGTCGTGAAGCCTTGGAAAATTGTTTGGAGATTTTGAGATGAGAATATTGTGAGCTGAAGATGTACAGACAGTGTTGGCTACAAGAGATGGTGTCTGCAAAGAGGAGCAGAAGAAAGGAGTGTGTCGCAAGGGTGTTCTTGAGCTGAAGATGGCAGGCAGGGCAAGAGCGCTTGAGTCGAAGCTCACGATTGGCTCGGCGGTGGAGTGTTTAAACGAGCGGGAGGGCGGGATGCAGAAGCTTGGCCTCCCCTTGTTAGATGACCAGCCACCCAGATCACAGCAAGAGATACAAGATAGAAAGACGTTTTGAGATGGGCCGTCGGACTGACGTAGATCTGAGGTGGTTGCTTGGGGAGTGTCTCCGGGAGCAACAGGAAACGGCCTTATACCGAAGATTCGAACATGTTCAAGACAGAGAATGGCAAAAGGAGTCTCTGGATGAGAGCGGGAGATGGGCTTGCTAGTGGTCGGGCTAATGACGGGTTGCTCGGGGTGCTAATCATGGCGAAACCAGTTCATGGCATCACCGAAAGAGTCCAAAGCCTGTTTGGCGCGCCCTGGGAATGTGCAAGTGGTTAGACTCGTGGCTTGGCGGGTGTACCGCAAGTGCAGCAAAGGAGAGCCAAAGTGTCAGTGCCAGACGGTCCAGCGTCAAGCCAGTGCCAGTGCCAGTGCCAGTGCCAGCCCTGCGACTTGTATCCGCGAGAAGTCTTTGACCGCACCCTCGACCCTCGACCCTCGACGACGACTCGCTCACAGAGACTCACACGTTCACTTGTGCCTTGCCATTCCCTCGCTTCCTGCCTCGACGACCTTTGCTGTACAACAACTCACCCATAATAAACACGACCTGTGACGAGGCGCCCAACGCCTGCAAACACCAGACATGACCCAATACGGCAAATTTCACGTACGTCCACCTCGCTCACTGTGTATATACTCATTCTGACACGTCGCCCATAGNGACTTTTGTCGCGACACGGGCAGCTTGCGCTCAACCCTGCCAGTGTGTAATGTACGACCTGCCCAACATGCCACCACCATCTACCCCCAACTGACCCTTTGCGACAGNCTCTTTGCCGAGTCGGCATCACGAGGAGGAAATGGCTTTGGCGGATGCGATCTACGGGGCATCTCGCTGGGAGGAGGAAGACATCTTGCCAACCTGGGTTCCATATTGATCGACGGTCTGGCCATCCTCATCGCCCTGTTCCTGATCTGGAGGTCCAACAGAAAGCGCGCTGCTGTCGGCAGAAGGTATGCCAGCTCTCGCCCTGCCATTTCCAACACAAGCTGACCAGTCCTNAGGGAAATGCAACTCTTCCTCGTCGGCTTCATCATCATCTCAATCTGCGAAATCTTCACCATCGGCTGGTTCCCTCTTGATGGCGCTGTGCGACGGGTGAGTTCTCTGCGGCATGGAGCCTCTCAAGATGCAAAGACTGACAAGACTAGNGCCTTCACTGCCGTACACATTGCCTCGATCATTGCGACTACTTGGATCCTTCTCATGAACGGTGCCGTCGGCTATCAGTTCTTGGACGATGGAACCTTTGTCTCACTCGCTCTGATCTTCGGTTCGGCCGCTATCCTCTTTGTCGGCACTGGCTACATTGCGCTCGACACCGGTTTCAGCTGGACTGGATACTGGGATGACACGCTCGTTGCACCCAACCGCGCATACGCCCTCTACACGTTGTATCAGCTTGTGCCTCTGGTCTTCCTCAGCATCTTCTTTATCCTCGAGGCTTTCATTGTCGTCAGAGTTCTCGGCGAGATTAGACCCATGCGTAAGTTTGGCGTCATTGTTGTCCGGGAGAACATTACTGACATGTCTTTGCANGTGTACCTCGTCGCCGCAATGCTCCTCTTCGCCATCGGACAGATCTTCCAATACGTCATCAGCGTACATCTCTGCAATGCGACCAATGGAGCCATCAACGGAGGACTCTTTGAAACCCTCTTCACCCTTCTCTCCATCATCATGATCTGGGTCTTCTGGTCCAGTATCACCGAAGACGACTGGCCTCTCCCCTCCACTGAGACCAGCACATACAACTAAAACAATCAACCACAAACCCCGACCGCACACTTGTTGACGCCATTTATACCCGCGAGCACGACTACCATTCTTGGAATATTTCTTCATATTCTCTTTTACTATCATACCATGACGCAGCACGGCGTTGGATTGATTGATTTTTATCCCTTTCCTCACCCTAATGACTCTTTTCTTTTATTTTCATTAATGTGTTTTCCTCGAATCATTTCTTTTTGTTTCTTTCCTTTCAATACCCAAACAGAAGGAGGAGGATGATAAGATAGCAGTTCTGAATGTCTCACTTTGCATTGAGACTCATTTCCTTGTATTCTCAAGCATACGAAGTCGTTTGTGTATCAATGTCCTGTAACAATTGTGAGTGATTTGGTGCATGAGCATAAAACAGAGCATAATTGCGCAAAAGAGTGAATTATGCATGCTATGACGCGCGCGATGTGAAATCTGGAGAAAGGTCCATCAGCGTAAACATGTTGCAGTGAAGCATCATCGCAACAAACCAATCGCATCAAGCATACCAGACCGGCACGATCAGCTACGCCCTGGATAACCATCGCAACATATCCTAGTTTCACTTCCACCTCCGATAAACGCTTCCATCCACCAATACACACACGACAGGCAACACTGCCCAGCATGGCGCACCACGACGTCGACTACGACATGGACATGTCCGACGATGCAAACGAAGACCTCAACACCCGCTCCTCTCGCTCCACCCATCCCTCACGCACCCAAGACCCGGGCAAGGCCAAAACCGCCACCACAACCTCCAGCAGCAGTCGTGCACAACGCTGGGAAGCCGGCGCGCAAAAGAACTGGGATTTACACGAAGGCAGCGATGGCAATCTCACTTCTGTGCTGGGCGGCATGGAAGAAGCCACCAAAAGACTACGATTGCANAAAGATACCACGCCACTGCAACGAGGCATTATACGGCATTGTTTGCTGGTGCTGGATTTGAGTGCTGCCATGCTGGAGAAGGATCTACGGCCCACGAGGTTTTTGCTCACGCTTACTTATACCATGGCCTTTGTTCGGGAGTTCTTTGAGCAGAATCCCATTTCGCAGTTGGGTATCTTGGGCATGAGAGATGGACTGGCAGTGAGGATTTCAGAGCTCAGCGGCAACCCCAACGATCACATTCAAGCACTGAAAGAGCTGCGGAGCACAGAGCCCAAAGGCGCAGCAAGTCTACAGAATGCGCTGGAAATGGCAAGAGCAGCTTTATACCACACACCCTCACACGGCACTAGGGAAGTGGTCATCATCCTCGGCGCACTCAGTTCCTCCGACCCGGGCGACATCCACAGCACCATCAACGCCTGCGTAAAAGACAAACTCCGCGTCACAGTCATCGGCCTAGCAGCCCAAATGCACATTTGCGCAGACCTCTGCGCGCGCACAAACGCAGGAGATCAAAGCAGCTACAATGTCGCCCTCGACGAACCGCATTACCGCGAATTGCTCATGCAAATCACCACGCCGCCTGTCATGCGCACTTCTGCTGCTTCCTCTGCCGCAACTTCTGCTTCTGCGTTGCTGCAGATGGGGTTTCCGTCGAGGTATACCGAGGTTGTCGCTACATTGTGTGCTTGCCATGGTGTACTCACCCAAGGCGGATACAATTGCTCGCGCTGCAATGCCAAAGTTTGCTCGCTACCGCAAACATGTCCAGCCTGCGACTTGACGCTTATTCTGTCCACGCACTTGGCGAGGAGTTATCACCATTTGTTTCCTCTGTTACTCTGGAACGAAGTCTCTTGGCAGCGAGCCACGGAAAAGAAATCAAGCAGATGTTTTGGCTGTTTAAATCCCTTTCCNTGTGCCGCCAAAGGTCACTGATGCAGCAGCGAGTGGAGGTAAGGAAACAGAACAGCNAACAACAACAGCAAAAAAAGAGCAGAAGGCGCGAGCGAGAGTTCACGCTACGAATGTCCTTCTTGCGAGCGACACTTTTGCGTCGATTGTGATGTCTTTTGCCATGAAGTGGTGCATAATTGTCCTGGATGCACTAGTGGCGGCGCTATCGCGTCACAAGAAAATGGAAATGGAAATGGAATCGCAGACGTGGTCATGAATGGCAACGGGATCGCCGTGGCATAGAAGATAAAAAGCATAGAAATCCCAGAAAGGCAAGAAGGCGAGAAGGAGAGAAGGCAAGGTGATATGCATCCCTATCACATGCCAAGAAAGTGAATGAAGAATATGATATAGCATACTGTCACTCCGGGCTCACTTGCATCCACATCAGAGTATAAAACCCCTTGCCTAATCCCGACACATCCAAGAAAACATGACCTTGACGACCTGATCCTCAATTTATTGAAAAAGATGTGGGAGAGCCGCGAGATCTGTGCTGCGCGTGGCAGCCATGGTGATGCTTACAGCCCTGCAACATTCCTCTGACTATGCGTAGAGACAAGAAAAGACGAGGAACAAGTAGGAGATGCAGATCCCCGACCCTCTCCTTTCTCCATCGCCGCTCGAATTTCCAAACCCAGAAATCGGTATAACGAGAACGAGGGCTTGTGGATAGGAGAGAAGGGACAGGGACAATGGGAGTTATGGACCTAGTCACCCCCACCCCTAACTCACTCCAATCTACTTTTGTCCTCTACCAAACGTCCAAGGGACACTAAAAGCGACCTCTCAGCTCTGGTGTGTGAAAGTGAGTATAACCTTTTGCACCTGTGGTATCAATGTTGATATCTTTGTGATTGTAGTAGCCCTCCCTTCCTGAAAAGTACACGCACGGTAGGTCATCTGCGTACAAAAGCTCAAAGGCTGGGTAAGGTATCAAGATGTGTTATTATCATGTAATCAAAGCGGTGTGATACACTGTAAATGTAAACATACATTTATATGTGATGGTATAGCAAAGTCCTTTTTCTGAGATACCTGTAACACTATTTGTGTCGTACTTGATCTTTCTCATTCCGCTTGTACTGCTTTGCTCGCGGTAGTTAGAAACTTTGTATAGGAGGAGAAAACAGAATCTTGGGAAAATTGGACAAGGGATAATCTGCAGACAGACATGATTGCATTTAATAACAGCTGGATCGTCAAGCATCGAAGAGCCCAATATTCTGCTACATCGACATTCGTGTGTAAAGAGGAATGAACAGAGATTCAAGTGTAGGGGGAATCGAGGTTGGTGATTCCTTGCTGTCTCTTGCCACTTCTTTTGGTAGGATAGAGGGGAAGCGGAGATACACATTGTTTCAATCTACAGGACTTGAAGAGAATAGCCTGTAGGTGGAAGGAGTCATCGACTCGATGATTCACTTCCTTCCCTCTCCGCCACAGTGTGAACGACGATGTGCTTACTTTAAACAGGCATGCTGCTTGGATTGAGATCAAGACAGCAGAGTTGTGGGTGGAGCAGAGGGATATCATAGAGTCCCTTTTGAGTGAGAGTGAGGTTCTTATGGATTGCAGTGCGCATGAACTTGACCAACATAGTAAAACAGAGGCGTTAAACAAAGACGTTATTGCTTAGGCTTAAGTTCTTTTGCTCCGGTACATCTGCCAGGCAGGTTCTGTTTCGCAATTCTAAAATCCTCGTGCGATCGAAAGAATTAGTTTATCGATCCCGGCTGAGAGCTTTCGGAGATGAAGTTTGTATGGTGTTTCCTATAAACACCATACCAGGAAGCACCATCCAAGTCGTGTCTTATTCTTGCGACTTTGCCCTGTCTTCGAGTTACTCCTTTCCGATCCAAGAGAAGATGAGTAGACTAGATACATAACCCTCATCGTTACTGCAATGTTCTCGAATAGTGAGTCTCGGAGCTAGCAAGATAGATAAAAAGAAGGATTGAGGGATAGGTAGGAAAGAAAATGGACTTACAGACCTGATCATCCCCCTTTCTCCTTTCCGGC
Organism: Aureobasidium uvarum; assembly: GCA_903853725.1. Taxonomy (NCBI): domain Eukaryota; kingdom Fungi; phylum Ascomycota; class Dothideomycetes; order Dothideales; family Saccotheciaceae; genus Aureobasidium; species Aureobasidium uvarum. The sequence continues at coordinate 2,522,769 of CAINUL010000015.1, forward strand.
TTTGGCTGACTGTTTGACGACATTTGTGTATTTTTGACATGGCGCTTTCTGGTCAAATAAAACAGGAATCTCATTATCGCTTTCTGCTTGTGTAGCTTCCTTGTCTTCTCTGTGCTGTGAACATCACGATATTGGCCAGGATCTGATCTGCGAAGTATGTCGAGCTGACTCTTGTCCATCGCTTGTAGTGTGGTCAAGTCTCTGCTCGGCGATAATCGCCCACTTTGTCGACCAATCTTCCATTTCAGACTTTTTTTTTCTCTGAAGGGCGGTAATCACATCACGGTAGCTGAATATGAACACGAGCGTCCATGGTTCACGGAAGGAATTGTTTCGGGATGACTGTTCAGGAACATTGATGCTCAGGTATGAATCCGGTTGGCATCGGCTTGTAAGGTCTATAGTATTGTTAGTTCTTGGTCTCAAAAGATTATGGTTTAGTGCTGTGTATCTTAGTGCATCTCTTTCCTACCAGAGGTTACTTATCAAGTCTTCAGAGGGGCCTTGGGAGCCTCCATCAACTGTGTGTTCGTATAGTGTCGGTGAAAGTGTAGTATAGCACAAGTAGAGACAAAGGATCAAGAAATATAGACTGAGGAATATATTTTCATTTTCATGAACGTCATGAGTGTAAATTAACTAAGTTTTTGATAGAAGAGAGGCGTGATGAAGATGCAACTTCACACCAAACAGATCAGCCAGCGATCTGTTTAGCGGGCGCAGTAGCCACCGTCAATGACGAGGTCGGAACCGGTGGTGTAGGTGGAGGCGTCGGAGCAGAAGTAGACGTAGGCAGCCTTGAGCTCCTTGGCGTCACCGTCACGACCCATGGGGATCATGGAGTGCCAGAGCTTCTGGGTGTCCTTGTCGACAAAGTCCGAAAGACCAGTGTCAATGTATCCGGGGGAGATGGAGTTGACACGGGCAAAGTCGCGCCACTCGTTGGCGAGCGAGCGGGCCATGTGGATGCAGCCAGCCTTGGCGACGTTGTAAGAGGTCTGCTCTTGAGGGAAGTTGGCAATGTGGCCAGACATGGAGGCGGTGATGACGAAAGAACCAGTCTTGCGCTCCTTGAAGTGGTGGCCGACGGCCTTGGCGCAGTATGCAACACCCATAAGGTCGGTCTGGATGACCTCCTCGAAGGCGGAGATCTCGCCGTCGAGGATACCAGAGTCGGCGGTCTTGCCGGCGTTGGCGACAAAGGCGTCAATCTGGCCAAAGTCGGCAATGACGTCCTTGACGAGCTGGCAGCACGACTCGTAGTTGGCGACGTCGAGCTTGTAGGCCTTGGCCTTGATGCCGTACTCCTTCTCGAGAGCGGCGGCGTTCTTCTCACCACCCTCCTTACGGCCAGCGTAGGTAAGAGCGACGTTGGCACCCATCTCGGCGAGACCGCGAGCGGCCTCAATACCCATACCACGGGGACCGGAGGCACCGGTGACGACGGCGACCTTGCCCTTCATGGAGAGCAGGTCCATAAGCTTCTCGCCCTTGGGAATAGAGATAGGCATGTTGATGTGATTTGGTGGGGGTTGTTGGTAGAAAGAGGAAGATGGATTGGTATGAAGAGAGGATGGAGAGAGGAAAGGATGTGCAGGGGAAGAGATAGCTATTTAAAAAGAAGCTTCCTCCGTTCACTCGTTACCGCTGGATGGGCTGAGGTCATATTTTCTGCTAAGTCCCCTCGGTCGTCCTGCAGCTTCACCACCTTTCTGTTACTGACCTCATAGGCGGGGTCGTGGGGCTTGAAGGTGGCCCGGTCAACGAGCCTCAACAGACACAAACCAACAACGATTCGGCCCCTAACACAGCAGATTCGAGGTTTGAATGGGCTACTGTTGAAAGGGCCGAATTCTGGCTTGTTTGTGGCACCGACATGCTGCGACATTTTTCGTGGCAGGAGCTCAAAATGATCCAATGGTGGGACAAAAACCACATGGCCTGGTGTGATGTCAGTGTGCACGGCTCTCTCCCGTCAGACTCCGGTGTCATTGCCCCGCCAAATCCTCGATCTTCACACCTCTTGCTTCGCACGGACAACAAACAGTTCACCAGAATTGGGTATCAACGATCGTGTTTATCCCATCGACGATGTTTTGCCATGAGGACAGAAATCACAAGAATATCATGGCAGAAGGACCTTTTCCACTTTTACGAATCTTCCTCTGCTTTCTTTCGTCCGTCTAGCACCTCCGCGGTAGTTGCGCAAACAAAGGCGAGCTGCTTTGGTGGGGGTCGAAACGATTCTCGCCAACTCCGCCCACTCGGGTGCCGCTAGACAAGGAGGTGGTTACGTGTATCGGACGACCACAGACTAATTCCACACGTGTCTACATTGGCGCTCCAACGGCAGTATGGCTGCAATTTCAATTTGCTAAATTGAGGTCGATGTTGGGCCAACAATCGCCTGAAGGCAAGACATTCGAAAATCAAGGATCATGCAGGGGTCGGCCGCGGACAGTCAACACGAGTGTTGAAGTATGCTGTGCTCCCAGCTCCAGCTTGGAAGAGAGATGCCTCAACTCCTCGACCCCTCGTCCATTTGTATTCTGTACAACAGGTGGCTGCTCCCACGCTTCACGACTTCTCAACGACAGTCGGCTTTGCGCATTCATAGCATCCACCCCTGCACGAGCCCTCTGCGATCCCATAAGCTGCAAAAACAATACAGCTGATAGAGATCATCGACCTTGTAAGAGCGCTGAGGTTGTCATCAGTTAGCATAAGTTCACTTGACGTAGACTGGATTTCTCTGGTCAGATCTGAGGGTAGGCTCTGGACAAGGTTTGCTGGAACAATGTTTAGATCCTCCTAGACATGATGCTCGCTCGAGTACAAGACAACTAAACCGATTGAGCACACTGACAGAACCAGATTGGACCAAACCATACGAGACCCCCGGCAATCCGTACAACGAACAGATCGAAAATCCACAAGGCACAGAGACGGCTTTTGTTCAGTCGTGCCAAAAATTGTACCGGAAACCTTTCCAGCGACTAGATTATGCCCACACCGTCGATCTACCACATCAAAGAGCTAGAAGAAACACTGAACACAACGCCGACCTAGCACACATGCAAGACTCGCTTTCTTCGCCCCTAGAGATAGGCGTAGCGGTCGGACTTGGGGCGCCATATACGACCGAACATTCACCTCAGATATGCTCTGATACAAGCTGGTCAAGCGATACTTGTCCGTCTTCGGATCACTCCAAGTCAAGAGTACAATGGCTCGGCTTTCTCATTCTATACAATAAAATATCTGTTTGCCCAGGCCAAACTGATCCATCTGTAGTTTCCCTGGCCACAAGGATACGATCATCACCACTCTTCTCGACACAATCGTACCTAGCTCCAGTATAGCTGGTCATAAATCTTTTCAAAAGCACAATGCAATGCAATACTTCTGTAGTTGCCTGACTTTGGTAGTCGTGGATGTAACCCTGGCTATAAGATATATACTCTTTTTTTTCTTCCGACACTGCCATCACTCAACCATCTTGCTAGAATATTTTTACTTTTCCAAAACCAGTCTTCTTTGCGTATACTTTGGTTTCGTCGAATTTTGCTCTCATGTCTCGCACTCTGTCTTGTATTATGCTATCTTTGGATCCGTAGAAAAGTGTGCAAGAAAAGCAAATCACAACGTCCCTTTTGTTATGCAAGGATAGCAAAGCAAAACACATCTTCTCGAACGCAAGGCAGAGAGGACGCTACAAGAAAGGTATATAAGTCAGACACGATATAACAGAGAAAAGGTAGAAAAATCCAGCACCCGATGGAGGAAAAAACCAAAGACAAGGCATGAGCAAAATCCACAGGCGAGAACAAGTCTGGTAAAAAGGATAAAGCATATCCAGATACGCACATCTCAAAGCAACAATCTCGTGAGACGAGTGAAAAAGAGAAAGAAAAAGAAAAACGAAAGAGTTACAGACAATAATCACAGAGATACGGAAAAAAAAAAGAAACAAGCATGGCAACAGCTATGCAATGCAATGCAAAAAAAAGATACAAAGACAATAACTGCCGATTCACTCATTGCTAATCCTACAAAAATTCCTACACTGCTCCAAAAAAAAGGATACAAAGAAAGAACAAGGACTGCTCGAAAAAAAAAGACAACAAAAAATCTCAAGGCTTGGCCATCACGTCTACATATCTGCCTCCCCTCTTCTTGCCCTTTGCAGTACCTCCCTTTCTCGGTCCGGGTGCGCCGAGCAAGTCATCAATACTACTCGCATTACTCATACTCGTCGCGGGACGACTGGGCGGGCCAGACATTGTTGGCGGTGCTCCCAACGGTGGAGGCGCGGAAGCAGAAGCAAAGCCCGTTTGCGGTGCAGCGGGGGAAGCAGCAACAGATGGAGGTCCGGAAGGCGGACCACTAGCGGGTGTCAAAGTGCGCGACGGCGGACCAGACATGGGTGGTGCAGCAGCACTGACACTTCTACTAGGTGGTCCCCTGGGTGGAGGCGGTGTAGCAGCGGTAGGGGTGGCAGCCTCTGCACCTCCCTTCTTGTTGACCCATTTCTTGAGATCCGGGTCATAGTAGAAGGAGCTCTGTTCGCCGAGCTTGGCTCTGATGGGCCCTGGTTGAGCATTTGGATCTTTCTTGCCGAACCAGCCGCCAAACCAGCCTTTCTTGTCGCCAGCAGCAGATGCCTTGTCGTCGCGTTTGGCGTCTTCTTCGGCGGCTTTGCGGAAAGCTTCGTCGGCGGCTTTGTCGTCGGCTGCCTTCTTGAGCGCGGTGGCTCGCTGGACAATCTCGTCGTCGTCTTCGTCGTCCATGAAGTTCTTCTTTTGTGGCTTCTCTTGAAGTTCCTCGTCGTTGCCTTCTGCACCAGCTTCTGGCTCGTAGGGCTGGTAGCTCGATGTAGGAGGTTCGTAGCTTGATGAGCCGGTTGGAGGCTCGTAGGATGTGGGAGGTGCGTATGACGAGGGAGGCTCGTATGACGGAGGGGCGTAGGAAGATGTCTGAGGTTCTTGGGGCTCGTCTGAAGGCGGCCCGTACGAAGATGGAGGTTCGTAGGAAGCTTCGGGGTCATATGACGGTGGCTCATAAGACGAAGGTGGTTCATAAGATACCGGAGGTTCATACCCGAGGCTCGTCTGCTCATCTGAAGGAGCGGTGGGCGTGTAACCAGCAAATTGCGGCTCTTGCACAGGAGTCGGCTCAGATGGCTGGTATGGTGATTGTGTGTGAGGCTCATATGCCGAGGGCTGTTCACTCTCGGCAGCCTCAGCATTGCTGTCTCCGTAGATGGGCGATAGCGGGGTGTACGAGTTCGGCTGGTAAGGAGAATGTCTCGAAGGCTCGGGCTGGTAGCCATACGCTGATCTCCCTTGATCAAGACTTGACCGAGGCTCAGATCCAACACCAGATTGAACAGACTCACGTCTTGAAGGTGGCTGGCTGTATTGTACACGGTAGTCTGACACAGCACGGTTTGGCTCCGGGCGAGGGACACCCAGTGATGGCTGTGCTTGGCTTTCTCCAGCTTGTTGCGGCAGGTACGCTCCGAACGGCGTGCTACTAGCACGCTGGACTGGCGCAGGTGCGGCTGTGGTAGGAGAAACAAGACTACTGTAGCCCGTTCCAGGTCTTTCTTGTTCGTAGGAGCGGGAGGAGTCCATTGAACCTCTGCTTGGAGCATATGCACTCGAACTGCTTGGAGCGTAGCGTGAGGCCGAGGCACCGCCATGTTGAGTGGGAGGTGCATATCGGTTGGGTGCGGCATGTCCGGTCGCAGACGAAACGCTGCCTCCCATTGACATTGCTCCATACAGATCCGTGGTTGAAGCTGTTCTACTGACTGTAGGTGTCTCACCAGTGATACCCCCGAACGGTCCTGCAGGGGCGCCTTCACCACCAGTTGAGCCGTTCGCTTTTGATTCATCGTCATCACCAGCGACGAAAGTGTTGAAGCGCTTCCACATACTACCAGAGACCTTGTCCATGGACGGTTTTGGAATCCATCCCCCAGAAGCACTGGCTTGGGGTGCTTGCGACAAACATCTGTGCAAGTCATCTACACTGCTCAGTAGTGCAGGGTGATAGTATGGCGAAAGGCGGGTAGATGCCTTGAACGAAGCCATGATCGCATCACAGTATGCCAGTGCTTCGCTACGTAGACCATGCTCTGTGAGTATCTGAGCATGCTGATATTTAAATGCTTGTAGATGGTGGAGAGTAGGCGATGTGCCAGGAGCAGGTGCAAGAGACACGCAGAGCTCGTAGACTTCAGTAAGAAGGATCGCATCCAGGTCTGAGAGCTCCTGAGTCTGGTTCTTGTGGTCTGCACCAAGCAATACGAAGTCAGACTTCTCATCGTCAGCGCCACCAAGGTGAGCTGAAGCTTTGGCGAAGAGGTAGCAAGTGTGAGCTGCCTCACTGCGACCATAGCTAGAGAGAAGTTTGCCCAAAGCTGAAATGGCTTGAACATCGTTATTGCTTCTATTGCTGATGATGAGACACAATGTTTCGCGCCACTGGTCAAGACCATCAAGAGGATTCTTCGAACTCGGTCCTGCCTTGCTGATCATCTGGAAGCCGGCACGGGCAGAGGGTGGAACGAGTTCGTCAATACTCTCTTCCCAATTTCCAGCAAAGACCTCGTACAATGCTGCAAGAGATTGAGAGTTCTCTCCTGCATCTTTGACTTGCGAGCGGACATATTCTTGTACGACCTGCTTCCAGATCTCAGGACCGGCGACCGATGCGATGAGCAAAGCATGAGACCACAGCTTTTGTTCACTTGCATACCAGACGGCCTTCTCGCGATCACCAGCCATGAGGTGTTTGCGAATCTGTGCGACGGCCTTTGCATTGACCGGTTCGGTAGACAGTCCAGAAACGTTCTCACCAGCAACATCTTCCACAGGCTCTTCTGTTTGTGTGAAATTCGGCAACAGAATCTTCCGAGCAGCGTCCTCTGCAGATGTATTGCCTTCAATCTTGTTGTCGTGTTCGAGCAAAAGCTTGACCATCTTCCAGAGGACAACCTTCTCGTCGATGCGTTTCTTTACTTGAACAGGCATACCAAAGTCATGAAGAGTGTCTTCATTCGCCTTCTCAAGGTCCTCAATCTTGCCAGTGATCCAGGTGAGAACTTCCTTCTTCTTGGATTTGCCTTTGTTCAAGGGCCCAGGGAATTTTGCATCACGCTCGCTCAGAGGAAATGTCACCTTGGTATCATGAATAGTGACATGGCCAGGTGTACACTTGATGGTTGGGATAGCATGACCAGCAGCATAGAAAGGTGCTTGCTTGGGGAACGAGCTCACCAATGAGCCGCTAGGACCCCATTTGAAGACAGGACAACCCTTGTATCTCTCCAACGGATCTTGAGCTCGTTCGTCTTGAGGCACAGTGAAATTGAGATCCGAGGAGAACTGCTGGCGAGCTGGAGGCAGAGCAGCTCTCGCGTCCTGCCGTTGCAATGATGTGGNGGAGGTAATGTTTCCGGCAGCAGAAGTCGGCCTGTCGATTTGAGTCATAGCTTTCAGAGGTGCTTTCATAGCGGTTCCCGGCGACTGGGTCTTGGAGCGTCTTGGTGGTGAGAAGGTGTCACTGGGCGCGGGCGCATTGCTGGCAGCGTACGGTTGTGAGATACGAGACTCGGNGGACGAAGTCATGGGAGCATAAGGATTGGCGCGAGGAGGCGGGGCATAGGATTGAGAAAGAGTCTGGTCCAGGGTGTTGCTGTCTCGTCGCGGTGGTGTCGCGAAGCCCTCAGCAAGACCCGACATCTGACGTACGGGGGTGGAGGCTGNGTACGAGACTGCACGCACAGGTGGTGGTGGCATTTCAGCAACAGCAGGCTTCTCGTGAAAAGCCAGAGGACTCGAAGTGCGAGGGGCAAATGGCTGGACTGGCCTTGACACAGGCGTAGAAGCAGGCATAGTTGCATACTTGTTCTGTGCTTGGTTTTGGGCTTGAGCCTGTGGAGCAGGAGAATAACGAGAATTTGCTGCAGGAGCAGGCGGCGGCATGGGCGAGAAGCGGCCACTAGCTGGAGGTGCTATTGTTGAAGGAGCTTGCTGAGGAGCGACAGGTGAGTATCTTGAAGTTGCTGGAGGACCAGTGAGTTGAGGTGGCTCCAGCTGCTGAGGAGCGGCCTGCATATCAGGTAATAAAGGGAGCTTCTCGGGTTGCCTGAAATCTGCGACACCATAGCTTGCAGAACCAGCGGAAGAAGGCATAACAGGACGGGAAGGCGGACGGATAGGAGGCCCTTGTGGAGGAGTCTGACCAGGGACCTGAGCAGGAGACGAAGCGGCCACAGCTGGGGTATAGGGTCTGTTGCGAGGCTTTGGCGCCATAGGTAGTTCCTCGAAAAATCCAGAGGCAGATCGATCAGCGCCCGAAGCAGTGGCAGGCTTGGGTGGTAAAGTTGCGACGCTAGGCGATTGATTCATGGGAGGCGATGAAATGGTTGCTGAAGGAGCAGCGGTTGCGGAACGGGGAAAAGGTGGAGGAGCATTGGGTGGAACAGATTGCATACTGCTACTCCTTGGTGGTGGACGTGGCGCGTTGGACTGAGTGGGGGCTGCAGCTGCAGCAGGACGTCTACGGGGCTGAACAATGTCTTCGGGCAAGTCATAGGGGGAGGAGTAGCCGCCCTTGGACTTGTCGGCAAAGCTTTGTGCATTGTTCAGGACTGGTCGGACGGGTTGCTGTTGCTGGTTGTACAAAGGCACAGATGGCAGAGCTGGAGTCAAATAGGGATTCGGTTGCTGAGCTGCTGGTGAATAGGGGTTTGCAGGCGCGTTGATCTGTTCTTGGGGACCACCGAGCTTTGTGAAACCGACCGTGTTTCCTTGGGCGTCTAGTACAGGGGCAATACCAGGGCTGAGTGCTTGCTCAGGGCTAAAGACTTGTTGTGTGGTAGGAGCCGGAGTTGTGTCAAAGTCGTCCAAGAAGCCCTCGCCGTCGTCGTCGAAGAAGCCACTAGGATCAACAGCGTTGTCGTCGAGGAAATCATCATCATCCAAAGCAGCGGACCACATGGCGGCCAGATCCTCTTCGCTCTTCTCACCCTCGGCAGGACCGTCTTCCTCTGCTTTTTGCTCCTGCAGAACCTGAGCCAGAGCAGTTGCCCGAGAAGCCACAAGGCCACTTCCAGCCGCAAGGTTGTCTGAATCGACATTGTTCTCGTGTGCTGGAACGCTTCCTACGACAGCTCCAAAGTCCTCGGTCTGGTCATCGTCGCCCCATTCGAAGGCAGCCGAGGTTTGGGATTGTACTTGAGTCGGCTCCTCAATGGGCTCTTCGGCCACTTGTCGCAAGGTTTCCTTGGCCTCTTCTAACGCTTCCGAAGGCTCAGAAATTGCTGCAACTTCGGAGACTTGATCGTCGAACGTTTGCGACTGTGTGGCGTGCTCTCGCTCGATTACTGACGGGTCCTCGGTAGACATGTCGTAGACGTGCTCTGCGGCGGCGGCAACTGCTGAGGGATCCGAGTGGAAGGGCTCAAAGGGAACGTCATGGGCGTTGATGGCAGGAGCATCTGTAGCAAAGCCGGGAGTGGGCAAGCTCTCCTCATCCTGCATCAAGGGCGCATCGTCACTCTCGTCAACGGCGTCGTCGGCAGCGGTACTCTGACCCTGGTACTCGTACTGTTCTCGAATGTGATGCTGCTCTTCCTTGTCCAAGCTGCCAAAGGNCTTCCTCGACGGATGAACGTTCCGGCTCTTGCGATATGGCTCGTTCGGGCTCAGCGAAGGCCAGAGGCTCGGCGTGCTGGACCTCTAGGACTGGTGCATGATGGGCGTTCTCGAGCAAGTCGTGAGTCGGTNTCGGGTATCAACTTCGGCGATTCGGCAGGCTCTAGCTCTTGNGACCTGTGTGTCGTCCAGTTCCTCTTCTGCGACGGGTACGGAGGCTTTGGCACTTTCTGTCGCGGGATCGGGCTGGTCGAAAGCAAGTTGGGCTGATTCATTGGAGGTATCCTCGGCAGATTGTTCTGGGTCGGCATCTTCTTCAGCAATGGACGGAGGTTGGGCGGCAGGAACGCGGTCGAAGAAGTCGGCATCATCATGGTCGGCTCGAGCAGGTGCTTGTTGTGGAGCGACTACTGGTACATGGTTGGAGCTGTTATGCGTCCTCAGAGCAGGATGCCACGAAGAATGGTGGCCGTCGTCTGCCATGACTGGGTATTATGTATAACGGTTGCTGTGGACATGTCTCAGCATCCATATAGCACCAACTCAGGCGACGTGACCATTACTTGGTCGGAGAGACGTTGCAACTTACCAAAACAAAATGACAAGAATCAAAGGCGAGCTTGTCAAGACATTGGATAAGCTAATAGTACAAGCAGCCGACAGAACAAGAGTAGTGATGGTAGCGAGTTGAAAGGAGGTGATAAATGCCAGACTTCGAGACATCAGCCAAGCCTGACAGCCAATCGCGTCGGGGGTTGCGCCAAGCGCCCCGGACTTTGAGTCGTGCGACATGCCCGGCCAGGGTTGCTCGAGTCACGGATGCGAGAGGCTAGAATAGCGGACGGCAACGTAATTGTGTGAGCAGCCACCAACAAACAAAGTCACCGCTCAACCTTTCTCTTCTCGTCCTCCTCTGCACGACAAATGAGGCATGTCACATCGGCACAGCGACTCGACCGCGTCGGCCTCGTTGATTCCTGATGCCGACTCGGACCTGGATCTAGACTTGGACGAACTCGACCCCCAGACTACGACTTCCAACAGGCCCTCAAATGCCGACTCGGGCAGGAACATTCCACTCAAGAATCTGCGTCTTGGAGGGAGGAGAGCTTTTAGGAGACCGGACCGCTACGTCGACGATGCAGACGCCGACGACCTGGAAGCCTTGGTGGGAAGAGACAGTCAAGCCCATGAACGAGACTCGCATACCCTTCAACCACCGCCGTCGCACACTTCTCGTCTACGCCGCCTGTCGGACAAGTCGCAGTCTGCCATAGCCAAGTTCAGAGCCCGCCTCAACCCCTTCTCCCGCTCCACTCCGCTCGACAACGATGACGACGACGACGACGAGCCCGAAGACGAACACGATCCCGCTTCCAACCGCACCATCGTTGTAGGCAGCCGTCAGGATGCCAAATACCCTCCCAATGCCGTCTCCAACGCCAAATATACCCCCGTGTCTTTCCTTCCTCGGACGCTGTACAACGAGTTCTCCTTCTTCTTCAACATGTACTTCCTCCTCGTCGCCCTGTCGCAAATCATCCCGCAATTGCGCATCGGCTACCTGAGCACTTATATCTTCCCCTTGCTCTTCGTCTTGACCATCACTCTCGGAAAGGAGGCCATGGACGACATACACCGACGGAGGAGAGATCAAGAGGCCAACTCGGAAAGATATACCGTCCTGCAGTTCCGAGAGAACGACGCTACTGCGACGACGAGACGCCGACCCACAGATCCAGATGCTGATGGTCTGCTGCACGATCAAGTGCGAGAGACCTCCAAGCCCTCGCGCTTACTGAAGGTCGGAGATGTCTTGGTCATGACCAAAGATCAGCGCTTTCCTGCCGATGTTGTCATCCTCAAGAGTTTCTCGCAAGAGTCATCCGCTCAACCCGAACCTTTGCCTGAAAGTGAAGAGGCAAACTTGTTCGAGACCGAAGCCGCAAACGTGCCAGAGCCGCCCTTGGCTAACCAGACCACTTCTGAAGATCCCAGTGCTGGTGGTGAAGCCTTCATCCGAACAGATCAACTCGATGGTGAGACAGACTGGAAACTCAGGCTGGCATCTCCTCTCACACAAGACTTGGCTTCCCGCGAGTTCACAAGGCTGCGCTTGACAGCCGGAAAGCCCGATAAACGCGTCAATGACTTTGCTGGTACCCTGGATCTTCTCCCTGACGGCCGTCAAGCATATGACCCCTACGAGTCAGAAGCGCCCGCTGCTGAAGTGCCCGGCACGAAATCCATCCCTCTATCCATCGACAACACTGCCTGGGCCAACACTGTACTTGCCTCGAGCACCACTGTCTATGCTGTAGTCATCTATACAGGTCCAGAGACACGCGCCGCTCTTTCCACCTCTGCTTCTCGCTCAAAAACTGGCCTGCTTGAGAACGAAATCAATTCCCTGACAAAGATTTTGTGTTTCTTGACTCTTGCTCTGTCTTTCATCTTGGTTGCCCTCAAGGGTTTCAACGCTGAGAACGGCCGGGAGTGGTATGTTTCGGTCATGCGCTTTCTCATTCTGTTCTCTACCATCGTACCCATAAGTCTGCGTGTCAATCTCGACATGGGCAAGTCAATGTATGCTTGGTTCATTGAGCGTGATCAAGGTATCCCAGGGACTGTCGTGCGTACCAGCACCATTCCCGAAGACCTCGGCCGCATAGAGTATTTGCTCAGCGACAAGACTGGTACCTTGACTCAGAATGAGATGGAGCTGAAGAAGATTCACGTCGGTACGGTTTCGTATGCCAACGAGGCAATGGATGAGGTTTCTGCATATGTCAAGTCGGCTTTCTCTGATCTACAAGGCTTCTTCTTGCCTTCTTCCAACGTGACTGGTGGGCTTGCTTCTGGTACACGCTCCCGCAGAGAGATCGGTCTACGAGTCCGAGATCTGGTTCTGGCATTGGCTTTATGTCACAATGTCACACCTACTACAGAAGAAGTCGACGGGTCCACAGTCACCTCATATCAAGCTTCTTCGCCAGATGAGATTGCTATTGTGGCGTGGACAGAGCAAGTCGGATTACGATTGTTGCATCGCGATCGAAAATCTATTACACTGCAGTTTGTGGATAACAGCAAAATCGTGGTTCGTGTACAAATCCTCAACATTTTCCCTTTTACGTCCGACAGCAAGCGCATGGGAATCATTGTCAAGTTTGTGCAAGAAGGTGGAGCCGAAGGTGATGTAAGTGAGCTGTACTTCTTCCAGAAAGGTGCAGATACCGTCATGACTTCAATTGTTGCTGCCAACGATTGGCTTGACGAAGAAACAGCAAACATGGCTCGCGAAGGATTGCGCACGCTAGTAATCGGAAGGAAGGCTTTGTCCGCACAGCAATACTCAGCCTTCTCATCAGCCTACGCAGAAGCGTCGTTGAGTCTTCACGACCGTGATAACAGCATGGCGCGAATCGTCAAACAGCATCTCGAACACAATCTTGAACTACTGGGTGTGACAGGAGTGGAAGACAAACTTCAAGCCCATATCAAGCCATCTCTGGAACTCCTCCGCAACGCAGGCATCAAGATTTGGATGTTGACTGGAGACAAAGTCGAGACCGCACGCTGTGTAGCTGTGTCTTCGAAACTCGTCTCCAGGGGCCAGTACATCCATACAATTGCAGGGCTCAAACGTAAAGAGCTTGCTCTGGACGCTCTCTCTCTCCTACATTCTCGTCCAAACGCTGCTTTGCTCATCGATGGTGAATCTCTGTCTCTGTACTTGACACACCACAGGGATGCTTTCATCACCCTAGCGGTTCGTCTGCCCGCTGTGATAGCCTGTCGCTGCTCTCCCACTCAGAAAGCCGACGTCGCGAAATTGATCCGCACTCACACTCGCAAGCGCATTGCTTGTATTGGTGATGGTGGTAACGATGTCAGCATGATTCAGGCTGCTGATGTAGGTGTGGGTATTGTAGGAAAAGAAGGTCGCCAGGCCTCGCTCGCCGCAGACTTCAGCATCACTCAATTCAGCCACTTGACCAAACTGCTTGTCTGGCATGGTCGCAACAGCTACAAGCGATCTGCAAAACTTGCACAGTTTGTGATTCATCGTGGTTTGATCATCAGTGTATGTCAGACTGTATTTTCGGTTGCTTCAGCGTATCAACCCATCGCTCTGTACAGGGATTGGCTGTTGGTCGGCTACGCAACTCTGTACACCATGGCGCCCGTCTTCTCGCTCACACTCGACCGCGATGTTGATGAGAATCTCGCCAACCTATATCCAGAGCTGTACAAGGAGTTGACTCTAGGCAAGTCTCTCTCTTACCGTACTTTCTTCATCTGGGTCGCCATCTCGGTCTACCAGGGCATCATCATCCAGGGAGGAAGTCAGCTGCTGGTCCCCAAGTTTGCGGAACACAGTTCAGGAAACGCTGACACTGCCGCCGCGTTTGCACGTATGGTCAGTGTGTCGTTCACTGTCCTCGTCATCAATGAGTTGATCATGGTGGCTGCGGAAATCACGACATGGCATCCTGCAAACATCATCTCTATCCTCGCAACTGGCTGCTTGTATTTTGGAAGTATACCATTCCTTTCCGGATACTTTGATTTGAGGTTCGTGGCAAGCGCTGGGTTTGTGTGGAGGGTCGCTGCAATTTCTGCAGTGTCTCTAGTACCTGTTTATGCTGGCAAGTTGATTCGACGAGCAGTCAAGCCGCCGAGTTATCGCAAGGTTCAAGGGGTGTGAGAAACATTCACTTCTTCTTCTTCTTCTTGGAACACTATCTACTCTAGACTACGTGATTTGATTTCAGTTTTGGTTTTGCACAGCGAGGAACGGGAGTTTGGTATACAGAGCCATCAGGGGATTTGTCTTCGTCACGATTCTTCTATAGACAAAGAACAGAGATGTTTCCATCATTGTTTCTATGATGTGCGTCCTGCCGCTGGGATACCTCACTCAAGTCGTCTCTTGTGAAGGAGCAGCGAATTCTCGAAAGCAGAGTCGCAGTGCGCAAATCCAGTGAGTGACGATCAACAAGATATGGCAGGTGCAAACCTCTCGAACTTGCCCTCACTTTACCAACATTGCGACACACAGTTTGCTAATTATTCGTTAGTCATCTCCCTCACTCTTGATCATCCGCGCAGTGCCCTTCTGTTCTTCCAGCATCGTGACCATTGCCTCTTTCGCTCGTCAACAAACACTTTGCTCTCCTCTTCTCCAACCCCTTTTCGTCTGCTATACCCTCCATCTGACTCTTTGCATCGCCCATCACACATGGCCGGTAACGCTGAGTTTACCCATCGTCGTTCTGCTTCGGCTGTGTCTTCAGTTGATGGGGACCCCTCCAACGACGGCACCGCGAGCGAGTCTGCCAGCACCGTCCCTACTGCTAGGTCAACACCCTTCATCGGCCCTCAGAACCACCCTGGCATTCCTACTCAGCACCATCCAGCTGGTCTTGGCCATGCCTCGAACAATGATGATGTCCCTGACGATCATACTCTCCAAGTCGACAACACTGCCTTCGCTTCACAGATGGACGAAGTCCAGACACAGATCAGACTGCTTGGAACGGGCGGACCAGGCCAGCACTCCAACCCCTGGGGAAGAACTCACAGATATCGGTGCGTCGTCAAGTTGCCTTGTCTTTGCTACTCTTGACTGATCAGATGTGACAGTGCTAACCTGACTGAGCCAATTCGTACTGACGGAGTCGACCCCAACGAGCTCCACGCCATCGAAGCCGACCTCATGTTTGCCGAATACTACTACCACTACGATCCAGCCGACGGTCCTTTTCCTGCATCCAATACTGCTGCCGCGATCCAAGCTGCTGCAAGCGAATATGATGACAGATCCCAGTATCGTTACTGTCACGAGCCTGATGTCGAGAGCGACACCGAATCAAACAACGAGGCCATCATGGCTTCTTACGAAACGCCATTGAGATCTCGCTTCCAGGGCCCTACCTCGTACCATGACTTTGCTTCTGCATGCTTCGACAGACCCGCTCGTCCAGGCACCTTTGCAGGCATGGCCGTCCGCGATCCCAGTCTGCCCGTCTTGGCTGTTCCCATCATGCGCTCGGGTCCTCGTCTCACTGCCGATACCACCGCCGAGATAAGAGCCAACCTCCACACCCACTCACACAGAAGAGCTGCTTCTGCTTCGCCCACCATCACACCAAATGAGACCGACACCAACCTTGCCGCAGTGGTTCGTACTATCCAGGCCAGACCCACTTCAGCCTCTGCAATGGCTCTGTCCCAGGAAGTCGGAGCGGATGTGGTCTCAGCTAGCACTGATACTCCCACGGAGTCGCCTGTCTTTCCAGCCAATTGGGTCACTCTTACCAGAACTTCTAGCATTCCTTCACTCCAGCAACCTGTTACTCCTAGCAGAGCAACCTCGCGCAGACACAACGTTCACTACACCACTTCGCCTGTCTCTAACCGCTACACCGAAGATGATGATGGCGATGTTTGATGGCCCAAGTTAGGGCTACTGGCATACATTGGCTTTTGATGAGAAGGGCTTGGTGGCTGGCATTCGGCTTGCACTTTGACATGGTTTGAGGTTTTGCTGTCTTCGCCCAGCGACCGACGTTGTTCTTGCAGAGGTTTTCATGGCTTCCAAAGTCATCGTTTCGAGTATTTTGCGCTTTACACTCTCAAGACCATGTCGCCGACTTTCGTTTTCCAGATTTGCACGGTGGAGTGAACAAACATGTGATGAGTATGAGATGGCAAGAGACAGACAGAGATCAAAGAAATGGAAAACAAGCATGCAACATTACCACTCGTTTCCAAACTTACCGACAATCACTGTTTTATTGAACATGATACAGCTCTGCAGCAACAGGGAGGTCGTGGTTTTTGTGTTCTCGGTGTCAAGCGCCGCAAATCAAGGAGACAGACTCCATCACGGCCCGGCTGTCCCGGCAAACTCAAACGTCATACCCCAATGCGACCCGCTTTGCTCTATCATCAAGGTGTCACTGTGGAGATGAAGAGAAACCACTGTGCACCTTTCAAGTTTCTGGCGAGTCGCTCGAGAGAAAACAAGAGCGCTGTCCAATTCCATATTTATTTGCTCGACGGTTATTCCATTTCCCGACATCGCATTTGGCATCTCAGCGAATCTCGGCCGCTGGAAAGGACAATATTGCCTGTTCCAGCAATGTTCCAGACCTCAGCTGCTTCCATGCACCAAAAGGAGAAGGTCAAGCGCTGAGAGGGTTACTTTTCTCCTCGTGACCTTTGGTGTGCTCCAGTGCTCCGAGTCTCGCCCTTTGCGACGAGTGAGGAGTCGCAAGCCTTGCGGTCGAAATTCGGGACCCGGATTCCTTTTCCCCGAATGGTGGTGATGGGTTTGGATATTGTAGGATTGCATGGTGCCGACACTGGTGTTGGAGACTAGAATAGAAATCTGGACATGACTCTCCCATCCTCCACAAACAGCATCAAGACGCCGAGTATCTAGATACAACAGCAGCAGTAGAAGAGAGCCTCCTTCTGTGTTTGCGGAGCAGACTCGGCGATTGTTGTCTGGCAAGGTTTTGTGATTTGTGGAGAAGCTTTAGAAGAGCTTCGGCATTGACCTTTGTTGCACCGTTTTTGGGCACACACCCCCGCATCTCTTTCCCGCCTCCAGTGGTTCTGTTTGTGTGTTCTAGAGCAATGTGTGCTGACAGAGTAGGAAACAAATGTTGTTGCTATCGAGCACTTGATACAGTCGCGATGGATAGAGCAGATGATCAAGGATTCGAGGATGGAAAAGATGAGAGATATATTGGGGGCTGGCAACAATTGCGTTGTTCTGACGATGCGGGAATTGGAGATTGGAAATTTGTGGGGTGCGGGAGCGCGAACGTCATGCAAGAGGAGGAGTGAAACAGCTGCTCTGTTTCCATGACAGACATGGCAGGGCAGCTGTAATTTGTAGACGGCGGTGGTGTCAGAACTGTAGCTCTCGTCGGTCGACTGCTCGGGGGAACAGGAGGGGTTCATGTAGCTTTATATGCTTTGTGATTTTGAAAGGAGTAGTCGTAAGGAAAGTGAGGCTGCTGCTTGAAACACCATCGCGATCTATACAACAACTCGTCTCTACACGCGACACATGGTTCGCGAGGGCTGCCGCACATCTGACCCCCTCTCGTCTCCGATCATCAGGAAATCAGTCGATTCCAAATGCCGAACTTGGGCATACGGGGCATTGGAGAGGATGCGAGACCGAAGTTCGGACGAGGGAATGCATACTGCGCGTACGCTTTCTCCACAATTGGCTAACCCAGTGATGCGAGCTCGAGAGTAGCTCCCCTCCTCTTTTTGTTTATAACCGCCCACACATCCCCTCTTCCTGCTGGACTCTTCTTTTCCTCCTCATATCCCTTTTTATCTCCCTCACATCATCACAATGGTCTTCTCACGCCTTGCTACCCGCGCTGTGCGCCCTGCTGCCGCCTCGCTGCGTGCCTCTCCTCTTTCGTCGTCCCTCAGATCTACCGGTGCCATCCGTTCGCTATCGGCCACTTCCCGCCAGAATGGCAAGGTCTTGATGGTGCTGTACGACGGCTTCGAGCACGCAAAGGAAGAGCCCCAATTGCTCGGTACCACCGAGAACGAGCTCGGCCTGCGCAAGTGGATCGAGGAGCAAGGCCACGAGCTCGTCACCACTTCGGACAAGGAGGGCGAGAACTCGACTTTTGACCAGCACCTCGTCGATGCCGAGGTCATCATCACCACCCCCTTCCACCCTGGTTACCTGACCAAGGAGCGTCTGGCCAAGGCCAAGAAGCTCAAGATTGCCGTTACTGCTGGTATTGGCTCTGACCACGTCGACTTGGACGCTGCCAACAAGACCAACGGCGGCATCACTGTTGCCGAGGTCACTGGCTCCAATGTTGTGTCTGTTGCCGAGCACGTCGTCATGACCATGCTCGTCCTCGTCCGCAACTTTGTCCCCGCCCACGAGCAGATTGCCGCCGGCGACTGGAACGTCGCTGCCGTGGCCAAGAACGAGTACGATCTCGAGAACAAGGTCGTCGGTACCGTCGCCGTTGGCCGTATCGGTGAGCGTGTGCTGCGTCGTCTGAAGGCATTCGACTGCAAGGAGCTCCTCTACTACGACTACCAGCCCCTGTCGGCCGAGAAGGAGGCCGAGATTGGCTGCCGTCGTGTCGACAGCCTCGAGGAGATGCTCGCACAGTGTGATGTCGTTACCATCAACGCTCCCCTGCACGAAAAGACCCGTGGTCTGTTCAACAAGGAGCTGATCTCCAAGATGAAGAAGGGTATGTTTTTTTCTGACCTCTTGACTTTTACCTTTCTCATTGCTGACTCGCATCTCTCAACAGGCTCATGGCTCGTCAACACTGCCCGCGGCGCCATCGTCGTCAAGGAAGACGTCGCCGCCGCCCTCAAGTCCGGCCAACTCCGCGGCTACGGAGGCGACGTCTGGTTCCCCCAACCCGCACCCGCTGACCACCCCCTGCGCACCGCCCAATACACCCACTGGGGCGGCGGCAACGCCATGGTCCCTCACATGTCTGGCACCTCGATCGATGCCCAGAAGCGCTATGCCGCCGGCACAAAGGCCATCCTCGACTCTTACTTCTCCGGTCGCCACGATTACCGCCCCGAAGACCTTATTGTCAAGGGCGGTGACTACGCTACCAAGGCTTATGGTGAGCGCAAGCAAGCTAGACAGAGCTCGTAGAGTGGGCTTGTGGAGAGTCGTGTTGTTGCTGAAGCCGTGCCTGGGGCTGGCATCCCTTTGAGGGGTTGTGCCTTTTGGATGTTGGTGATTTGGAGCTTCGCAACGACCGACACAAAAAGACTTATTGTTTTTTTCCTATCACGATGGATGAATACCCTTGTTTCTCTTTGTTTTCCTCTTTTCACTATTAGCTTTTTTTTGTGTGCATAGTCTCCCCGAAATATACTATGGAACACTCTTCTTTCTTATTTTTTCTCATAACTTTTGTCATGACCTGCTTTTTTCCTCTTTATTTTTTTACAATGTCTCTTTGTTCCCGGGAAATCATGTCGAGGCTTCCCTAGTCGCTCTTGACATAGAGGTTCTTGTGTAGGATCGTGCAGGATATATAGGAATCCCATCCATCCATCTTCTGGATACTATCTACATTCAATCACGTGAACATGGCTTTTGTTCAAAAAGTTGGCAGTATCACACTAGTCCTGTCCTGTCCTGTCTAGTCCTGTCCTTCCATCAATCAATCAACACTTTTCTTTTTACTCTCGTCATGTGTCTCTAGCGAAATCAGGTGATAGATCCACTAACGATTCCGTAACCCTGGTCTCCTTAAGAAGTAAAAAGAATCCAAAAAGACAAAAAACTCATAGCAAGAGACATGAAAAAACAGAAAGAGACTTTATCGTCTTGCTCTACTCTACTTATAAATACTTTTGTAAGGTCTTGTCACACGTACTAAACCCCCTCGGGGCATGACGGAAAAGACAGAGGATGGTAAAGGGTTTGGAAAGAAAGAGAAGAGAACAGCAACAAACAACAAGAAATAGATAACATTTAAAAAAAAGAATGGAGGAGTTTGGTTCTTCCCTTTGTCATGAAAATGATCGTGGATAATCAGCATTTACACCAGATATATCCCCCCCTTATTGGCCCTTTGCCCTTTGCAACCAAAAACCCGCTTCGTCAAAAAGAAAAACAATAGAAACCGCCCAGTGACCAAAAACAAAAACCAACCTAAACCTAATACACCCCAGTTACCACAAAACCCACATCAAAGATACCTGGCTACACATAACCCCCAAGCTTACTTTCCAGGCTTCTCGACACGGGAAAATTCTCGCGAGAGCAATGCTCGCAGCTCGGGACTGACTATCCTCTCCTTTTGCGCTGGAGTCGTCGTCGTCGCCGCCGCTTGCTGTTGTGTAACCCCAGCACCTTGGGCGTCAGAAGCACTTGCTGCAGCAGCAGCAGTCTTGCCATCATGACCCACAGCCTGGCCGCCCTGATCCAACGCACCGCCGGAGATCTGTTTCCTCTGCCTCAACGTCGGCGTCGGGAAGTGGTCTTTACGGTCGATATGTTCGACGACGCGTTGGAAGCGGCGAAACAGTGCTTCCGCTCTGATCATGGTCGACTGCAAGTCAATGGTGTTGCTCAACTCATTCACGTACTTGAGGACCTCGTCGAAGCCACGCAAATGCTCCATGATGACCTCTCTGTGTTTCTCCAGAATGGCGACTGCAATGAAAAGATGAAAGTTTGCAGAGTAATAGTCTGTCCAGAGGGTTTCCCAGAGTCGCAACACGTCGAGCCAGGCAAATTCGCGTTTGTACCAGACCAGCAGCATGCGGAAGAAGAAGAAAAAGTTTGTAGAGTCCACGGATTGGAGATGGAGGTAGAGTTTGGGGTCGAGGAGTTGGACGAGGTGATCGAGGGTGCTGAGTTGGAGTCGCATGCCGCTTTGATCGCGGAGAAAGTTTCGCTCCAGGCGGTTCATAAAGTGGACGAAGCCCCAAAAGGCCACGGCGTCGTCTTGCATGACTGCGTAGATGGGGGCGAGTAGGTCGCTCATGCCTTGGACATAGCCCAAGTCTTTGTTGTATTCGTTGTAGGTGAGCAGCATGTCCTTCATCTGCTCGAGGTGGACATTGGTGCCCACTTCGGCGAATGGAGAAGTTGGGTCTGGGTGTGGGATATCCTCGCCAGCAAACAGGGGGATATTGCGATCAGTTCGGTGCACATCCTTTTNCTACAGCACGGACCCCACGCAATGTGGGAAGATGTCAGTTACTTGATGCGGAGGGGGTGGGAAGGGGATTGGTCAGGAGCAAAGCTTACCTATGCGCATCTTTTGTTCTTTCCACCACTCGCGTTCTTCGAGAGTACCGTCTTCGTCCATCATGCGATCCCACCAGGCACCCTTGAGACGGATGTACTCGTCGTTGAGGCTGTTCATCTTGGCCTTGCGTTCATCCCTGGTACTGTTCCAGTCATGGACACCCAAGAGGAAAAGCCAAGCTTCCTTTCTGACGCCATCGTCTGGATGTAGGCCGCCGTGGAAGACACGTTCCTTGACTTCGTCGGGAGTAACTTGTAGTCTGCCATGAGAATCGAAAAAGGCATTCCACTCCTTGATGGTGACGGCGTCTCTCTTTTCGTTGAGCTCGAGATTCCTCATGTCAACGTCGAGAATCTCAAACTCGCCCAGCTCGGTGTCTTCGTTCTCCAGCAAGTCCTTGGCAGTGTAGATGCGTTGGCTTCTATCACGCTCACTCTGTTCAGCTATAGTCATGGCCCATCTCGCAAGATACAGACGAGCACTGTCGAATTCTTCTTGGACCGTCTGGACCTGAGGGTTCTGCATGATGCGACGCAGCTGGGGAGGCAATTTGGGGTTATCAGCAGCAGCCTGAGCAGTACGGCGGGTGAAGGTGGTGACCTGACTGAGCTTCTCCAGGACAGCCCAACGAGAGTCTTTCAAGAACTTTGCAACGGGATCCTCCTTTTTCTTCTTCTGGGGTTGTGCATTGGGGCCTTCCAAAGCTTGCTGGACCTTGTCGGGAGTGGGCTTGCCAGACTTGTTTGTGCCAAAGCCAGTACGATCGGCGTCTGAGGGCTCGATCAGGAAAATGTTGGGCTCGGGGGAGCGCTCGACATTGAGGTGTCTCTTGAGCCAGCCCAAGACCTGATCACCGCCCCAGAACAAGTTGCCGCTCTCGCCAAAGGGATCAAAGTTCTCGCGGGCAAGCTTCTTGCGGTGGTTTATGGTGGACTGGCATTCGCTGTCGTGGAAGAAGAGGGCGGGGAAGCTGTCGCCTGAGCGGGTGTTGATGACGAGACTGCCAAACCACCAACCGGCACTGGGCGGACGGATCTGGATCGAGTAGATTTGGCTGGCTTGGACAGCAAAGGGGTATGGGGCTGGAGTGGCCGAGTGGGCCGAGGTGATGGGCGGAGGAGGAACGAGGTTTCTCGTGGGTTGGTCCTTGTCGTCCAGGTCGACCTTGTTGTAAGTGTCGAACTGACCCTGGCTCTGGAGGGAGGCGATGGGAGTCCAGGCCAGAATGAGCGACGAGGACGGGATGTGGGTGGTCGAGGAAGAGGAAGCGGGCGAGGAAGCGGAGGCAGGCGACTTTTGCTCGTACAGGGCGCAAAAGCCATCGATATTGTCCTTGGACGAGGGCGAGGGGTGGACAAAGACCTTGCTCTTTGCGTAGAGCAGCTTGACGCCGCGCGAGGCCGACGAGCGGCGGCGCACGCTGTTGTAGTCGCTCTCTTCGTCGTCGCTCATGTCGTAGACTGATGCAGGCGGGCTGCTGTGATGTGATGCTGCTGCTGCTGCCATTGTTGTGGTAGAAGACGCGCTCTGTCAAACTGCTGCCTTGATGCTTGTGACCGATCCAAGGCATGACGTGTGTGGGGTATGTATGGATGGACTTGAACAGTGGAAGCCCCTCTTTTCTACCACTGGCGCGACTAGCTATTATTATTATTATCAGTTTTATAGATGCTCGAGTATTGTTCCTCCAAGTAATCGTTTGAAGGTGTATTATGCATGATATGCTGGACGAAGGTTTCTTTTGCTCCCGCGCGCGATTGGTACGACTTAGGCCAACTCCTCCTAGAAAAGCCTAGGACTTGCAACTCCATGACTCCCTGCTACTCGATCAACATCAACCTCTGGCAAAGCGGCCAGATCCCGCTGGCGATGCTCCTCCTGTGCCTGCTCCCGCCGCCGATGCTGCACTTGCTGCACTGTTGACCCTCGCAGCTCCCCACAATCTCGCCTTGAGTCTCTCCTGCGCCGTGCCCCCGCTGCTGGCCGGTGGTGATGCTTCGCTTCCCTGTTGTTGCTGAGCCGCGGTACTCTGATAGCTCCCTGCTCTCTGGCTGGGCAGTGGTCGAGGTGCTGCCAGACTGTCCGCTCCCTGGGCCCGTCCCTGGAATGACCCGCTGCGATCTTGTGCTCGTACTCGCAGTGACTGCGGCTGTGGCGATGCTTGTCGCTGGCCAGGTGTGTCCCAAAGGTCGCTCAGACCGCCTCTTCCGCCGCCGCCGCCTTGGGGAGCATTGATGGTGGGTGTTTGTTGTGACGACTGTTGTCGCAGGCTTGATGTGAAGGATGATGTTGTTGTCTGCATGGATGCCGAGCGCTTTGGGTCATTGGGCAGCCATGGCGGAAAGGCCTTGTTCTGCTCCGTGTAGTATGCGCGGAGTGCTCGACACAGGTGAGAGTCGTCTTCGGTGTCGCCGTCGACCTCGTCGGATAGGAGGTTGCGCCGGAGTGTGTTGTATTTGGATGTCGTGTTGGTGAGGATGTTGGACAGGTACGACGACATGGTGACTTTTGCTCTCTAACTGCCAGCAGTCGTTGATTCTTAACTCGGGTCTGATCGTGTCTTCGGGTTGATGTTGTGCGAGGACAACACGAATCAAGGAAGGTTCGCCGAGTGGGAGCAACTCGACCGAGCCTTGGCGGCCCAGAATGGTCATCCGAAGACCTGAACCACCTCTCTTCCTGCCCTCGTCTTCGCCAGTCTTGCCTTTCTGCAACCAAAAAGAAGCACTAACATGCTACCCCGCCGCCCTACTTCCCGCTGCTCCCGTGTATATATATTCATACCACCGTAGGTCCTGGTTGACTGTCCCATTGTCTCTTCAATTCTTTCTTGCTATCCAATCTCACCACCAACATGCTTGCTTCACCTCTGCAACCTCATGATGTCTCCCTGTCACACTTCACAAAGTCTCAACCCAAGCAAACTTCTTCCATTCAAACATCTCCCCGTGAGATTGCTCAATCATGGCTAGACCGCTTCTCGGCTGTCCTCTCATCTGGTGATGCATCCCGTCTATCTACCGTCTTGCATCAAGACAGCTGGTGGCGCGACCACGTAGCCCTGTCCTGGGATCTCCGTACCCTGCATGGTCTTCCTGCTATAATATCCTTTCTATCACCCATTCTCGCATTCGTAAATCTACATCCATTGTGCTTGGCTTCAGACAATGAAGCATATCCTCCTTCCCTTGTCAACCCCCTCCCAGAACTCGATTGGATCCAGTCAATCTTCACTTTCGAAACCAGCACAGGCAGAGGTCGCGCTTTTCTCCGTTTGGCTCAGGCCGAGGATGGAGACTGGAAAGCCCACATGTTGTATACCGCCCTCGACGAAATCAAAGGCCACGAGGAGTCCACCGGTGGACGGCGCTCCCACGGCGGCCAGAACTCCTCTCTTGGTGGAAACTGGTTTGAGCGCAGACAGAAAACCTACGACTTTACTGATGAAGAACCTACGGCTTTGATCATTGGCGCTGGCCAAGCTGGCCTCAACCTCGCTGCGAGACTCCAAGCGCTGGGTCTTTCTACGCTGATTGTGGATAGACAGGCCCGTGTGGGAGATAACTGGCGCTCCCGCTACCGTACCTTGGTGACCCATGATCCCGTAACCTACGCACACATGTCCTATCTGCCTTTCCCGTCCAACTGGCCTCTCTACACGCCCAAAGACAAACTCGGAGATTGGTTCGAGGCCTATGCCAGTCTGATGGAACTCAACATCTGGCTATCTACATCCGTCACCTCGGCATCCTACTCGTCCTCCTCCAAACGCTGGACCGTAGCTCTCGAAAAAGAAGACGGAAGCTCCAGAACTTTACATCCCTCCCAATTAATCCTCGCCACAGGCCACAGCGGCGAACCACGCATACCTTCCTTCGCAGGCCAAGAAACCTTCAATGGAACCATCTACCACGGCAGCACCCACAAAGACGCCACTCCCTCTTCCGCCTCAGGCAAAAGNGTCCTCGTCGTAGGTACCGGCAACAGCGGCCACGACATTGCCCAAAACTATCATGAAGCCGGTGCCGCCTCAGTGACCATGCTACAGCGCTCTGGCACCTACGTCCTCCAAGCCGAAAAAGGAGGCCACATGCTGCACGCAGGAACCTATGATGAAACCGGCCCCCCACCAGCGCCGCAGACATCTACTCCCAATCCCTTCCTCTCCCCNGTCCAATTCGCTCTCGGCAGAAACCTCACCGCAGCAATCAAACAAGTCGAAAAGGAGAATCTCCAAGGGCTGGAAAAAGCAGGCTTCAAGGTCGACTTTGGACATGATGGCTCGGGTCTCTTCAGGAAATACATGACCAAAGGCGGTGGCTATTACATTGATGTAGGATGCAGCTCGCTCATAACCTCTGGTGCTGTCAAAGTCGTCCGCTGCGAACAAGGAATCAGCCATTTCTCTCCTTCACACGTGCACCTCGCAGACGGCAAATCCATCGCAGCCGATGTAGTCGTTCTCGCAACCGGCTACGACAACATGCGCACTTCCTGCCGCAAGATTCTCGGTGACGAAATCGCTGACAATGTCTCTGATGTTTGGGATTTGGACGACGAGGGGGAATTGAATGGTGTAAGTGTTTTCTTCTATATCTCCTTTTCTTCTTTCACTCTTCTTCTTGCGTCTCTTCTGTCTCTACTCCTGCATGCACATACTGACACAGAGGAATAGATGTGGCGACCTTCCGGCCACCCTTCAGGAAAATTCTGGTATATGGGCGGTAACCTCGCCCTCTGCCGTATCTACAGCAAATTCCTGGGCTTGCAGATTAAAGCCATTGAAGCTGGATTGCATAAAGTGTAGACAAACATCGAATCTCTGCACCCCAAACGATGGATTATTGAACTTGTGGGCGTGCTTGCGGATTTGTGTGTAGATAAAGCAGTAGCAGGCCTGGTATGGTTGTAGATTGAGAAGTTATTTCATTTTTGTCTTTGTAAATACCCTATGATCTTTTAAGTGAAGGTCAAGGTAGCTGTAGACATGATGAGCGGATGGTCATTGGCCGTGGGACATTCGTACAGCTGCGCGTTCCTCTCGATATTCCGAGTCTCGCGCCTTTTGCTATACAAGATACTAGCTCTGATGGTAGCTACGCTTTCACAAGGCCAAAGGCGAGTAATGTATAAAGCATGAGCTCAGTGGTTAGGTAACCAATACAAGAGTGGGTGCAGGGGAAGCATGGTGAAACCGGCAATCTTTGGTCCGAAGATTGCCCGCATTCGCGCTCATTTCAAGTCTTGATGGTCCGCCTGATGTAATTATTGCTTCTGATTCTTGAATCACAAACCGGAGCTCGCTTTCAACACCGCTCCTATCGTCTACACTTGTTCTTCTTCTTCATCTTCTTCTTCGTGATCTTCTTCACCACATAAGTTTTACTTGCCGGGCGCAACTCCGCGCAGCTGATTCCATGGCATCCTCACTGCCTCAAGAGATATTGTCTTTGATTGCTCAACACGTGGCAAGAGAAGAGAAGAAATTGACACCGTACACACTGGTCAACAAATCATGGCAGGCCGCGTTCGAGAGGCAGATTTATGTTTCTGTGGTCCTGTTGAGTCCGTCCGAGGTGACGACCATCACCATCGGCCCTGATGAGCGACTCGAAAAACGCGGTCTGAGCTTCGCCGGGCTTGATGAGCTTACCAGTGGCCCACGGGATTGGCGACAAGTGCGGCGTACACATATTCGTCGGATTCTCTACAGGGTCGCGGTTCCTTACTGGCTGGATGGTGCCCGTGCCAAAAAGCTGATTATACTTACGACAATGCCTGGCGCTGTTCGAACAACCAGGCTTTCTCTCAAGGTGTACAAGCTTTATTTGACTATCTCTCGAGATGGACAGGCCAAGACATTTCTCTCGACATTGCTCTGCAGTCAGAACTTGCATATGTCGACGACGATACCTATGAGCCCGGCACTCGACCAATTTGGGATGGCTTACGTGAAGAGGTAACACCGTACTGTGCGGTTTTTGCGCCCAATTGGCACTTGCCTAATGCAAAATGTGTAATATCACTGGACTTCCCGGATTTCGAATACGACGACCACAACGCCGGAAACAAGATTTTACTACCTGCAGCTCTGAGGATCGCATCGGCATGTGGTGCTTTGCAAAAGATAAAACTCGATGGCAGATGCGGAAATCCATGTTCGGATTCTGACATGTCGATGCGGATGGAGATTCGAGATGCAGCTGCGGCTGGTAGATCTAGACTGCCCTCATGTGTTCATAGTATCGAATTGCTGGGAGATGCACCTTCGACTTATGATTTTCCGGACGACGTCAGGCTCAATTAACGTTTACAGTACGCGAGATTGACAGGTACAAACCGTCATCTCGCGTGCTCCAAGCTTGAAGGTTCCTGGACTCGCTCTACAACCTTTTGCAAGCGCGCCATACTACCATGAGGCGGTGTACACATCATGGCCACCCTTCTAGATCTTGGGATAGATTGGGCGATGCTTGCGGGCCTTAACGCCCAATGAGGTACTTCGGTCCCTCTCTTTTCTGTTACCTCCTCGATCCTAGACAGATCAGTAGGATTGAGCCTGAGCTTGGACTTGGAATTCTTGCCAGAATTGCTATCCAGTGAACAAAGATCCCGCCGCCCGTTGGCACGCTTGTCCAGAACGTGTGTCACATCGCGACCTATGGAAGGCAGGTCCTCGCCCAACGTTTGCCGCTTGATCAACCGCTTATTGTTAAGAAGAGGTTCAGTGAGGTTGCTGGACAGACCACGCCTTGTGAGCGCCCATGGAATGCAGTCTGAGTTCTCTTCGCGGAGTTGGGCTCCAAACTTTCCTCTGATATCCATTTCTAAGCCAGTACAGGAGGAGCCGACAGTGGCCGCAATATCAGAATCGATATCTGCTTGAGAGGTGACTTTGACGGAGGTGTCGACTAATTGTTTATTACCAAAAGTAAGCTGTATGTCGAAGCCAATGGTTGGGGCAATGGAGACGATAATTCCGCCACCAACGCTGGTGGAGATATCGCCCAACGCACTAATGGGTCCATTTCGTGATGTGACTTGGCAATCGCCGCCTGGTTCTGTGGGCAGTGATCCTAGAGTGGTAGGCAAGTAGTACTGGAAGCGATCGTGCTTCAATGTCAATTCGACAGTAGCTTGCGCCGATACTATGGCTTCGGCCCCGACGCGAGCAGCAACGCTGAAGAAAGGGGTAATCGTATGTATACCTTTGATGTTGTAGTTGGACCCAAATGCGTCGAAGGTGCCCACTGGATGGAAGCCACTGTTGGAACGGCTGTTCTACTTTCTTAACTGACAACCTGACTAACATGGAACATTCCCCTCTGCAGATTCTCGAAAACCATCGCACATCCTGGTTGAAAGTCTGGCTCCTATGCAACTGATCCTGTAGCTCGGAGATGATGAGATACAGTAAGGGTGCCAACAGGCCACCCACTCTATATGTGTAGTCACCCTTTACAACGATGTGCGCAGAATCGCTGCCCGGTAGTGCGGACTTGCGACATTCTCAGGAGCGCACGCAATGCGGTCATGCCAGCTGGTAAATACCCTTCTCCTGCACCATCTCGAGAAGTCATAGCCATCATGGCGCTCTTTTTCCTTCTTGCTGCGTCTTTTACTAGTGCTCAGCAGAACTCGTTCCAGATCATCAGCGACAATGCGCTGCCTATACTTTCTGCTGATCGTACCGCTGCTCTCACTCAAAACATATCCTGCAATTTCATCGAGATTGGTGGCTCATTATACCGACAGACAGAGAATTTGACAACCGAATACCTCGATCAACTTTGCACATCAGATTGTGCGGACTCTATCGCCAGCTATCGGACGAGGGTGGTTGACGCCTGTGAGAACGATGTATACAACGACACGAGTAACGCTACTCAATACAGCTATGCGTCTAGAGGTGCTTACTCCCCTATCGTAGTACCCGACTAGTACTTTGCCAACTACAAACAAAGATGTACCAAAAATAGGTGAGCATAAAAAACATCCTCCATGTGCGATAGACAGTCACATTATGGTTGCAGAAATGCACAATCTTTTCTATGATTGAGCAACGTCCACGGAGAGATTGTTATGTTTAGGCATCTCTGTGGAGACACCTCTATTCAGAAGACGACTGTGCATTTCTATAGCGTATAATATCACGAAAAATTGGTGAGGAAGAGGGATAGAAGGGTTGTGACTGTCTTTTGCACACGGATAGAATATTCATTTTCAAACTCGACTGATTCAGGAATTAGTGCTGGTGCTTACTGCTATCAACATCTGCTAGAGACCGACACGCAAGACGAGTGTGATGAGTGCGGCCTCAGGAAGTTTCGTGCCGAACTCGAGAATGGCTATTTTTATAACAGGGCTCTCGCGTCTGAGTACTCTGCTCTTACCTCGAGTTGCGGCGTGACGAATCTACCTGTGACTTCACCTCCCTCGGTCGTGATTGCAAGCAATACTGCCGCGAACCCGAAACCGACATGTGCCGGCAAGATTGTGAATATCACACCCAGTTGCACTTGCGACTCCATTGCTACAACCAATAATATCAGTACCTGGCAACTGCTCTCTACCAATGGTCTGCAGGGAGGATGTGCTGGCTTCCCCACAACTGGTAGTCTCTGCATCTCAGGGAACTGTCAATCTTACAAAGTGAAGTCAAGCGACAACTGTCGGCAGATAGCGATCAAATTCGGGATAACTATCACTCAGTTGCGTACTTGGAACCCCAATCTCGGTCCAGCTTGCAGCAACTTCGACACGGTCGTGGGTCGCCAGATCTGCGTCTCGAATCCGAACAATTTTACACTGGCTACAAACACGAGAGCTCTTTCGACCCTATCGCCAACAGCAGTAGCCCCTGTGCCGACTGATGTTGTCAATGGAACCAATTGCCACTGCGGACAGTACTATCATGTCAAGGGTGAGTTGTATCTCAACGCATACAACAATACGCTTACCAGTATCTATAGATGGTGATACTTGTGCACACATAACTGTTGCTAAGGGAATCAGTCTCAAGGACTTTTTTTCCTGAACCCCGAGGTCAACCAGAACTGCACCAACTTATACCTCAACTATAGCTACTGTAAGTTCAATCCCTTGCTGCTAGTTTCTTCTGATCCTCGCACATGTGGAGGTTGTAGTATCGTAGTCGCGGTGCTTACTGACATCATGAAGGTGTACAACCTTTTGGCGACATCTCATCTTATCCTGGCTATAGCAGTGGGGCCGGGACATCAAAGGTCACCTCGAGCTCTCGTGTTAAAATCACCGTAAAACCAACTCCATTCGACTCGCTTCCAGACGCAACTATGGCAACATTGTGCATAGAGCCGACACAGAGCTACCTTTTCCCTCTTGCGAGTGGCACCAGAGGTGACTGTAAAGAATATACAGACAATACCTACGGCGCCGTCAGTTGTGATTATATCAACCCAGGTGTTTCGATGATGGATCTCACAAGTTGGAATCCCTCTTTGAGTCCCTACAGCTGTACTCTGGTTAACGAAACGAGATATTGTACCGTACTCGGTGACGCATACGTGTCTCACGGCTTCACTGATACTGCGAATTATGCGTCTGCACCAAGTAACGCGGCGAACAACTCTACGGCAAACTGCCACCATTGGTACTCGGTCCAGTCAGGTAACAGTCACATCTGATCTTGACATAGTGTCAGCACCGACTTGGCAAGCGACAATAACATCAGGAACTAAGAACCGTATATGCATATCCTCATGCCATAAACATGTCTATACACTCCTCGTCGACTCGAAACCTCAAAAACCCAAGACAAAGGAAGGAGGTATAAGGTAGATTAGAAAAGAAAAAATCTATAAGAAAGAAAAGAAATATGCTTTAATGAGGTCATAAACAGGTCGTTACATCCAATGCAAAAACGAATCAAGAGGTAAAAAGGCCTCATTACACTCTCCTGGTAGAAGAAGTAGAAGTGGGCTTCTTGGAAGAACTAGAAGAAGTGGTGCTGCGCTTGAGAGTGCTGGTCGTCAAAGTGGAAGCTTTCTTTGTGCTGCTTGTAGACGTGCTGGGTTTTTTGGTGCTGCTGCTGCTGGTGCTGGTGCTGCTAGACTTCTTTGTGGAGCTGGTGGAAGTGGCCTTTTTCGAAGAAGTGCTGGTGAAAGTTGTCTTCTTCGAGGAACTCGTCGAGGAAGTGATTTTCTTGCTACTGCTGCTTGAGCTCTTCACAACAGCAGTACTCCTCACAGTGATCCCGGCATTCTTGGTGCTTAACGTAACCACGGTTTTTGCGCTGGAACTGCTCGAGGTACTAGATTTACGAGTCGAGGAGGTTGAAATGGTGGTGGATCTCTTGGATGAGGAGCTGATGCTGGAAGACTTGCTCGATGTTGTTGGCTTGACGGATGAGGAGGTTGAAATTGGTTTAGTCGAGGAGGTGGTTGGTTTTATGGTTGAAGAGGAGGAGACTGGTTTGGTCGAGGAGGTGACTGGTTTGCTACTTGATGAGCTTGTGGTAGGTTTGGTGCTGGATGTGCTTGTGGTGCTGGTCGAGGGCTTCGTGCTAGAGGTGCTGGTTGAGAGCTTGGAGGAAGTTGATGATGAGCTGGAGCGAATGCTGCTGGAAGATGTTGACGTCGAGGGCTTGATTATGCTGGAAGACGATGTCGAGGGCTTGATTATGCTGGAAGACGATGTCGAGGTTGAGCGAATGCTGCTTGACAAAGTTGACGAGGTTGACGAGGTCGATGAAGGTCTTGCACTGCTAGAAGAAGTCGACGAAGTAGAAAGGCTCGACGAGGACGTCGACGACGTGGAACTACTTGTCGAACTCACAGACGAACTCGAGCTCGTCGGGTCGGCAACAACAGTCTCGGAAAACACCTTGATGTAATTGACCTCCCAATATGCCTCCTTGAATGCACTCGGGTTGTTGGCCACATAGTTGACACACCCATTGCCACCATCACTAGCCATAGGACAAGACGTAGCAGAATACACACTTCCAGCCCAATCGCCACAGAATGTAGTGTCGAAGATCATGCGGTGGTTGATGAAGTGGGAATCAATGTCGCAGCTACTGCCATCGAAATTGCCGACGGGAGTTCCAAAGTCAAGGGCGGGCGAAGGAGAACCGGAGGAAATGGAAGCCGGGATGGCGTTGCGAGGGAAGAACCACACTTTCATGAACTCGGAAGTCCACTGCATGGCGTAGACACCACCGCCATTTGCATTGAAGCCATCACCATAGCCCGTGTTGTCGTTGGAGCCTGTTGCACAACCAGCCGCGCCACCAGTGCTGACGGCGCAATCATTACCATTGGCCCAGCCGGTCTGGTTCTGAAACTTCATGGTGCAGTTGGGGGCGGTGTGGGCGGCAATCTGGTTGGTGGTGAAGGTATTGACGCCTTCGATGATGTCGAGTTCACCATGAGCGGGCCAGGTCGAGTCGCCGAGGGTCCAGAAGGCAGGCCATACACCGCAAATGGAGCCAGGCATGTGCTTGATGTCGGCGAGGAAGAGGCCGTGGTTGTAGTTGACGTTGCCCTCGAGACGTACCGATTGACGACCGGTCGAGTTGGCATATAGTACTGTGCTGTCGTCCACACCCCACTTGGCAGTGTTGCCCTGGCCATAGCCGAGAATACCGCTGCTGATGGCTGTAGGCTTGTCCACATACTGGACAAAGCCATGGGTCGGATCCGGGTCGGTGAAGAAGTTGAAGCCGTCGTAGAAGTTGCTTCCAGCATAGGTGTCTTGCAAAGAATACGAGTAAGAGACTGCAGAAGCTGTCACGGGCAGCAAAGCAAGCAAAAGGCTACTGGCCCCAACAAGCCTTGAGGAAGGCATTTTTCCTGTAAAAGAACGACTGACTCGATACGAAACGAATGAAGATACCGGCAAAAGCAGGCAGGGCAAGAGAGAGTGTATAAGAAAAAAAGTCTTCAACCTACAAAATTCCAGGGACGAGCAAGTGTTTTATTATCGCCCATCACTTACAGAGTGTATTGATCCCACCGGTGGAAACGGGCGGTTTGTGCTGGGGGTCTCATATGCTGGGCCGTCGACTTGTATGCACTTCAGCTGCTCGGTCATAAGCGCAGCACCTACAACGCCACAACCAGAGCTTGGAGCATTTAAGCATGACCCGTAGTATAGTGACCAAGAGAGGGAAGCGCCCTTGCATGAAAGAGGGTGTGGTAGGTTCGCTAAGAAAGGGGAACAACACAACAAGAAGTGCAGATTGAAGTCTTGGACCGTTTCGGTTTGGCGACGCCGTTGCCGAAAGGTTCGGAGATGCCGTTTCTGGCTGAGGGCTGAAGGGGGCAGCCAGAGCCAGACTTTCTGCCTCTTTTCGATTCAGACCGGGATCGATGGATCTTGGTAGCTGAGCAAAAAGGTTAGTTCGAGAGCAAGAGCCGCATCTAGTCTCCATTGATCCCTACAAAAGCGCACAATGGTGCAAGTATGGTTGTCTCGGCTCAAACCATTGGCTCTTTTCAGCTGCTCTTTTCCACATTTCTTTTCCTCTTTATTGGTCCTCTCAGCTCCAGCTGAACAACATGAGTCGCATGGCGATGTTAAATTGCTTGCGCATGCCACCCACCGCCAGACTTCGGACTTCGGTTCGGTGTATGCGCAAGAAGCAGAGACGTGGAAGAAGAGAGAACAGCAAGCTTGGGAAGGAGGACAAGAACACGTGCAGACAAAGTAGACATGTCGCTGCGAATGCACACGCGGGAAACCCAGGCACACACATAGACCACGCGGTCGCATGGCGCTCGAGTCGAGTGGTCACGACTCCGTAGTCCGGAAAACACCAGATCACTTGATTCGGTGTGACCCCATCACCCGCGGCATGCCTTTGACCGCAAAGTTCTAGATTTACAAGTCACAGGTGGAGACGCGCGGTTCACGGAACAAAAGGAGACTGAATAAATGTGCACAAGTATAGTTGATGCAGAGGAAACTCATCTTTTCCGACTTGTGATAGGTCTATGTTTCTATGCAAGAAATGCAATGCAAATGCAGCTATTAGGCAAAAGTGCAAGAGGACAACGCTAGAACGCTTGAAAAACAAAACAAGTCCGCTTCGCTGCAGATGAAATATAGGTGCCTGTGGTATAGCCAGCGTCGGCAAAAGGACTGCCAGCATGTCAAGGCCATGCCGCGCAACCTTAGGCTTTCGCATATCGGCAAGCTGGACTGCTACAAGCCTCATGCCTCTGGTTCAACCAATCGTACACGTGTCTGTGATCTCCTTCTTTCTCCCAAGACCCCAGCAGCACGAGCAAAGGCTCATCCCCCTCGTACTGATATCCAGGAGCCTTGCGCTGTCTCGCAACCTCGAGCGTCTCACTGATGGTGTCCCAAACAAAGCCCGCGGTCAACGGCTTGCCGTCCTGCGACTCGCAGCGAATGAGATAACTCCAGTAGAAGAGCTCGATGCGGGTAGGTGCCGGGTTGGAAAAGTACATGTTTCGCCAGCTCGCGTCGGCGGCAGAGCGTTCGCCGAGAAGATAGAAGGGATCGTTTTCGGAGATTTTGAAGGCGAGCATGTGTTTCTTCTGGCGGTCTTGGAGGTCGCGGAAGACGACTGGGTGGCTGAAGTAGTCGTCGTGTGATTGGTTGGTGTTTTCGAGGTGGCGGCAGAGCGACTGTTGGTCGGCTCGTGCTTGTCTTGCAGCGTCTTGCTTCTGTCGTCGCTGATCGCAGGAGAAGGGGTTGTGGAGAATGTGCTTCTTCAGCGTGGGTGCAATGAAGGGGTTTGTCTCTGCGCCGCAGATGCGCTCCTCCTCTTGATGACCACAGAAGCAGGGTCTCTTTTGCTCAGAGTCGCGGGCCAGGAATAGACGCTTCTGCAGTCGAGCAGATGCATCAATCATGCCCTTGAAACTGCGGCACGTCCTTGAAGTCGTCATGATGGCGCGGATGCTCTGTCGCTGCATCTCAACCTCGTCGCCGGACCAAGGCAATTGCATCAGAATGTGTTCGAAGAGGTCGAAGTTGTTCAATGTCTTGGACGCCGCTGACTCTTCCTTCTCGGCTGAGAGAATGTTGGCCGTCTCGGTAGGTCGTGACTTGAGTTGTGGCTCCGGGGCAATGACACTGCTTCGTCGGCGTGAGAGTTCCTTGCGGATGCTCTGTGAAATCTCGCTTCGTAGATCCTCGGATGCCGTGTGTCCCAGACTCATCGACACTTTTGAGATGCGACGTCGCTTGCCATTGCAGGCAGTCTTGTAGTCGTGGTCACTGTGACCCTCAGGGATGGTGGTGATCATGTTTTTGTGAATCACAAGAGTGATCTTGTAGGTGAGCGAAAGGAGTGGTCGTATGGATGAATGACAGTGGAGGGAAATGGTGCAAAACAAACAGTAAGCAAGGGAGAAGCAGACGAAGGAGAAAAGATCAATCCATGATTTAAACAAACCCGAGACCCCTGCTGCTCTTACGTCCGGAATAGCCGTATCCGCGCCTCACTGCCATGACTACCCCATGGCAAAAAAACATCAAACAGGGCCGGGGATGGCGAAAAGACGATGGGGAAGATCACGGAAGGTCCAACGGTCGATCATGTTTTGGACGCCACAGAACGAGGCCAGACACGAGCGTCCAAGCTTCGATTCTCCAACACCCTATCTATATCCATACCAATAGCGACACATCACTCATACACTGCTTTGTTCATGGCTCTTACTGATACTATCTGCTCTATTCATCCCTTCAATTCCACCCACCCAACGGCGAAAGACGACGGGAAGCTTCAACAGTCGATCATGTCTTGACCGCCACGAGAACGAGACCAAAAACACCACGCGTCCGAGCTTCGGATCTCGCATCCAAAAACAGCAGTTGCGCTGCAGGCGAAAACAAAAAGCAAAAATTCACAGATTCTCCTATCATTCTCATCAACTGCACTCATCTCGCCATCTCACCATGCTAGGCACCAACAATCGCATGATAAGAGACAGGGCAATGATATGTTCGATTGCAATGAGTACGCCATGGTTTCTACCTATGTAACACCCATCTCGTGCATGCATGCATGCATGCGACAAAGAAATCCTTCTAGAAGAGCCAAGCAAGGCAGAGGCACACGACGCAAAGCCACATGCTCTGCTGTCATGAAAGCCTGAAGAACATGTGGCAAATCAAAGTTTACTCGATGGATAAACTTGTCTTTCCAGCTCTCTCTCTCTCGACACTTGCCCTCTTTTCCTTTTGTGTTGCACGCAGCAAGCACGCATGTCAAACAAACAAGAAGACAATCAGGTGAAGCATGGGGCAGAAACAGACCTTGCTGGTTGCCAACAAACTGCTTCGGTAAACCCGCGCGTTGTAACAAATGGCTCGACAGGGGGTCTAGATAGACTTCTCGACCTTTTGATCAGCACAACAGCGAAGAGGATCAGCAAGGTCCAAGGTCAGACCCTTGACCCTTGATCGCCTATCTCTGCTCTGTTATTCTGCGTACTCGTATCTGTGTGTGAGACCCTCATAAGATCTTCAGCTCGTTTTGGTAGTTGAAGTACCAATTGTGCTGATGTCATTCTTAGTCTTGGCTTGTCTATCATGGTATGCGATCATGGATACAGAAGGTGGGATGAGTGCTGCGCATGTATTGATGTTTCCAAGAGACTGGCTGGCTAGTGCTAGTTCTTTGGCCATTGCCATCTCTACCGCAGACACAGAGCGGTTAAAAGCACATCCTGAAGCCAAAAAGCTGTGTGAGGTCTGTTATACCATGGTTATGAGCAATGCTTGTCCGCACAGCTGTGAGGAGACCCTGTGGTGCTTCTCTGGCTGTTTGTCGCGTTTGTGCGCTGCAATCACGTTCTGAGCAGAAAACTCGTGTGCTCTTTCATTGCAGCATCTGACTGTTTCTTGCCCAGCACAAATGCCAGCTCTTTCCCATGCCTCTGCACCAGTCATTCCAACGCGAACCAGCGCGCTCGATTTTGCTGTCCTTCCTTCTCTTTCCTTGCCTTTCTCTCATCTTTCTCAACCCTCCTCGTCCTCCCTCGAAACCGGCACACTCCCTCTCCACAACCTGCCCCTATCCTCCTCATAATTCAGCATAGCCGCCTCTTCGTCTTCCTCTCCTGCATCCTCATCCCACTCCTCGTGCTTGCGAAACCGTTTCGCAAACCTGTATACCCCGTCTTTTGCCCGTCGCGCGAGCTCCGACATGGTATCGATGGGTAGATTGGACGATTGCGAGCGCCAGAAAGGGATTACGAGGTATGAGATGCCGAGGTAGAGGGCAAGGGCGATGGAGAAAGGGAGGAGTAGTGTCTGTGAATGTGTTAGTTGAGGGAAGAGGCAGGGGATCGAGGTAGCTTACGAGGAGGGCGGAGGATAGAGGCTGTGGTTGTGATTGTGACATTATGGTGGCTCGAGTTCGTGTCCTGCTCTAGTTTCACGGGACCAGTAACCCTTTGCAGTCGATGCGTGGGTGCTCAGATGCCAGAAAACGGTATGCGTACTCGTGAGTGGCGAAGATGCGCGAGCTTTGCGAGGTATTGTCCCTCCTATGCTGCGTCCAAGAGTATAACCAAAGCCAGTCGTACCCAAAGAAGAAGAAGAAGGTCGCGGTCTCCCGCAGTACTCAAGCACTCGAGTCACCCAACAGACAATAAAATGATACAATCGTAATAGCCCGTCCGTCTATATCCGGATAGAAACGGCTATAACGGGACGTGGGGAGAAAGATAATCAGTGACGACGACTGTGCCGAATGCGTAGAGAAGAAAGAAAAGCAACGCCAGAAGAGTAGTCGCCGAGGACAAGGGCAAGGACGACGGATGAGATGAAGGAGAAGCCAGGTCTTGATGTGTCCAGGAGAAAGGTTCCAAAACCGCTCGCCAGCCCTATGCCCTTGTGCTCAGCTCATCATGCTCATCTCATCTCTCACTTCTCGTTGTCAGTCGCGGCTGACGGGCTTGCCGGACGCGGCGCGGCAAGCGGCAAGGCGGAAAAGGCTTTGTACCTTCCTCGGACCCTTTTATGTCTCAGACCTCGATGAGGAAGGTTGAGCGAATCTAGATTTCGCTGGTTGCAAGGGGGAGCACCCTGCTCACAAACAACAAGACATGATATCTTACCACCACGATGCTTATTGTGCATGCTTTGGTGAGGTACAACCACTAGGGGATTTATCTTGAGGTTCGCAAGGAAATTGGTGGATCTGGAAACTTACTGGGGTCGTTATCGCGTGTTGCTCGAAATGTGCAATCGTGACAATGAAGCTCGACGGATATCCATACAAATTCACCTCGACATCAAGAAATATCAAGCTCACACACAGTCTGCAATGTCAGGATCAAAATACACAAAGCTACAGACATTTTTCTACTTCAGCACTAATTCTATCACGTCATGACTACATCTATACAAACAAGTACAGATATCCATACATAAACTGCACATGTTATGCTTCGTCTTACTTTCTCCATCTAATCATCATCCTGTCCAACCCGTCTATACCTCCCGCTCCCACCAGCATGGGAAGACGCTCCATCACCCTTGCCCTTCTTGACAAGATTGGATATCCAGCCGCCGAGACCTTCTGAGTCAGTGTCTTTGCTGAACATGGGCTTGCCATTCTGCACATCGACAGCAGGGGNGTCAATGTCAAGATCGGGGATGTTTGAGTCTTGAGGTGCGTCTCCGTCGCGGTCGAGGTGCATGGAAGGTGCAGGACTTCTGCTGAAAAGTGATTCGGCCTCGGCGAGGGTCTGAGGAGAAGGAGCGATGGTCGACGCGTCTCCGAAAATACTGTTCATGTCTTCCAGACGGACATTGGCACTGTATGAACGGTCAGCTTATATCTAGATGCAATAGAAAAGGTAGCAATACGTTTCTGGGAAGCAGAAATAAACCACAACGAGCGAGACAGCGCAGAAGAATGCGTGCATCAAGTACAGTCGCCACTGGATGAGATCCTGAAGGATCGGAGTCAGTTCTCCAACGAGCCAGTTGAACGCCCAGTTCGATGCAGTGGACAGAGAAGCTCCCTTTGCGCGGATGCTTAGAGGGAGAATCTCGGGAGGATATAGCCAAGGTATCGGTCCCCATGAGGCGCCAAATGCTGCGTTGTAGAGCACGACGAATATGACGACCATACGCGGAGTCAGGTGAATATCGATATAGATGAAGTATGAGATGGCCGAGAGCGAGACGATCATGGCAACAGCACCCCACATCAGGATTGGACGACGGCCGAGGCGGTCAACAAGATACCACGGTGGTATGGTGGAAAGCAGGTAGGTGAGACCGTTGATACCGGTCATGAGAATGGCATCACGGCCGACCCATCCAGCTTGCTCAAAGACCAGAGGAGCATAGTAGGAAATGACGTTGATGCCGTTGAGTTGAGCGAGAGCCTGGGCAGACATGGCAATAAAGACACGCTTGTAGTAGCGCTTGAACATGTCCTTGTAGCTGCGCTCACCCTCTTGACGCTGCAGCAACACGTTCATCTTGATCTCGCGGTACTCGTCACGCGCTTTTTGGTTGTGGATGTCACCCTTGCCGTAGAGATTAGCAATGACTACGATGCCCTCCTCATCGTGGTCGTTGTCCAGCAGCCATCTNNACATGACCTTGTCAGCGTCAAACCTAAACGGCACAACAAACGAGACATACCTTGGAGATTCGCAGATCAAGAGAGAGCCAAGAATGAGCAACGAGCCCATGACACACTGCATGAACAGGGGAAGTCTCCAACTCCAGTCGTTTTGGATGTACGAGCAGAAGTAGTCGACCCAGACACTGGAGGCATAACCAACGATATTGCCCGAGAACTCGATACAAGCAAGCTTTCCGCGGTTATGAGNGGGTGAGATCTCGGACTGATACACGGGCACAATGGTCGAGAGCGCACCAACACCCAGACCGGCAATGATACGACCGAGCATCATCATGGGCATGCCAGTAGCAAAAGTCTGGAAAGCACCGCCAATGACAAAAATGACGGCGCCGTAGAGGATGGTGCGCCGACGACCGAGAATGTCACCAATGCGGCCTACACCCAGGGAAGATATGAAGGCTCCAACCTCGAGAATGGCAACCATTGTACCAATCTCTGCTCTTGTCGGCTGGTTGAAGTAGCCCTTGAAGTACATGCCGGTGATGATTCCACTCATGACACCCTGATCATAACCAAAGAGAAAGACACCTAGCGAGACAAAGACCGAGGTGAAGTAGATGAGCTTCTTGCCGTGAAGGCCATGCATGCGCGAGGGCCCGTCATTGGGAGCCATGATGAAGGCGATGATGCGTTCGGCTTGGGAGATTTGGCGCGGTGGGGGATTGGGGATGGGGATGTCGTTCTTGTGAATTGCTCCCTCCTTGGTACCGCTCTGGTAGCGAACGTGCTTGGTGTTCTTACGACGGCTACTGGGGCTCTGGTGCTGTGGGTTGAGAGCAACGCGCAGGGGGTCGTCTTCGTTGTCGAGCTGGTCTACCAGGTCACCCGTGTCGCTCCAAAGGCTGAAGTCGCTGTGGGCAGAGTCGGACGAGCGCCGGTGACGGCTGCCGTCAGAGTATCGCTTTTCGTCAAACGATGAGGCACTGCTGGTGTTGCGCAGATGCCGTGACGACGATGAAAGAGTGTGCAATGGAATGTTGGCCGGGGCGGGAATCTTGAAGGCTGTGGGCTCAATCTCTCCCTGCCTGCGATTGAGGCAGGAAGAAGAATGAGAAAGGGTTTTACCGGCAAGAGAGCACACGTGCGGCTATCACAACACCTTGGTCGATAGCTCTGTCCACTTGGTGCAATACGAATATCGACACCTTTACCCAACAGGACCACGGCGAATCAAAGCTCGCACTGATAAGGGACCAATGACGTCGGCCGGATCAACAGAAAACCTGCAGCTCACGATTTTCGAGCAAGGTAAGAGAGAAGAGGCTGGAAATGGCGGTGACAGAGAGACGGCGTATGATTGATTAGCCGGAAGAAAGAGAGAGAGAGAAGGCGCTCCTTCCTACTTTTGCTGTCTCCGATTCATCCTTTGCCATGCGTCGCGGCTTGTCGCTGCCCCTTGGACCTGAACCTGCGTCGATCTCTCTCCCTGATTATCCGAGCACTGCCGTTCTCTCTGCATCAACGCCATGCTTCTCCACTTCAGACACCATAGAATGCACATGACTCTCTGTCTCTTGACGACCTTGTTCTAGCCATCATACTGCAAGGAAGACCAAGGTGAGAAGTCAAAAGTCACAAGCCATCAATGTCCACGACGCAAGGCTAGCTCGATACCTGGGGCCTCCGCAACATCCATCAAGTGTCATGCCCGTGCGCCAAACGCCATCTCCTTGATATCCCCCATGTCTCCAAGCCTTGAGGGGAGCTTGTGAGATGAAACACATCACATGGGCGAAAAAGTGCAACTGACCGCCCCACTGGCAGGAGACTCGACACTCTGCTTGACCAACAAGTATCGCTGTAGAAGGATGGCCGGAAGTCATCTGCTACTTGCCGTCTGACACACCGCCAAGTTCATGTCAAGCAAACCAGACAATGAAGGAATAAAAGTTTTAATATGTACAGCATTTCCATGACCGCGACTATGCTAAACAGAAATAAAGAAAACAAATGGAAATAAGAAGCATATCGAATACAGTCAAATGAACGCCCATGTTCGCCGGTCTGAGGGCCAGTATATGTAGAGGCCCTCATCTCATCTTTCCTTTATGCAGAGAATCTTCTCCCAGTGACTTCTGCTTCTTCCTGCTCAATTCACTCCAGGTATATCCTCGGATTCTCGGGTATATTCCTCTGTCCAAATCTTCATCTTCTACCACTCCGGACTCGGCATTGTGTTTTCGTGAGAGCTCCGTCTTGTGTAATTATCGTCTCCAAAACATGGTCGTCGCTTATGCGCTGGCGACAGCGTTGGGTCCGTAATGCACTTGAGGGTTGGGCTCACCGGGAGCCATGAAGTTAGTCTTTGCGTTGCCCTGAGCCTTTGATGCTGAGCAGCGGGCCATGGTGGGCGACGATCTTGAGATGGCGTTGGTGAAGAAGAAGTCGGCGATGGGCTTCTTGAGAGCGGTGCCGGTAATCTTGGCGCCCTGGTTGGCCTCGACAAGCTGGACCTTGGAGAGAGCAGCAATCTCTTGCGAAGTGGGCTCGGCAACATCGTAGACGGAGAGGGCGGGTGAGATCTCGTTCATGCGGTCGCGGAGCATCTCAATGTCGTCGTAGGGAAGGGTAACGTTGAGGGCCTCGGAAACGGCACGGAGAATCTTCCAGTCCTCGCGAGCGGCACCGTAGGTACCAGTGGCGGCGCGAGCCATTTGGGTACGGCCTTCAGTGTTGACGTAAGTTCCGCTCTTCTCGGTGTATGTGGCACCAGGGAGAATGACATCGGCGAGCTGAGCACCCTTGTCACCGTGCGAGCCCTGGTAGATGACGAAGGCGTCCTTGGGAATGTCGGCGGCCTCGATCTCGTCGGCACCAAGAAGCCAGACCATCTTGGGAGTGGTCTGAGCAGTGGAGGGGTTGCTGACACCCCAGCCAATCTCGTAGGCACCAGTACGGGCAGCAGCACGCTGGAGAACGTTGTATCCGTTCCACTCCTTGGTAGCAAAGTTGGCCTTGTTCTCCTCGATAAACTTACCGACAGTCTCGAACATGGCCTTGGCGTCGGGGTGCTCAGCGACAGCGCTACCAACAATGATCATGGGGCGCTCGGCGTTCTTCAACTTCTCGGCGAAAGGTCCAGAGAGGGCAGACTTGAGG
The DNA here is from genome assembly GCA_903853725.1 of Aureobasidium uvarum. Classification (NCBI taxonomy): domain Eukaryota; kingdom Fungi; phylum Ascomycota; class Dothideomycetes; order Dothideales; family Saccotheciaceae; genus Aureobasidium; species Aureobasidium uvarum. The sequence goes on from CAINUL010000015.1 coordinate 2,565,971, forward strand.
GCATTGGCATCGGCACCAAGGTTCTCGTACTCGAAGGTGGACTCAAAGTCCTCACCAACAAGACCAACCTCGAGGTCGGAGCGGACCCACTGCTTACGGATGCGGGCGTTCAGGACAGCAGCCTCGTGGCGGGGGTTAGTTCCGACAAGAAGGATGGCATCAGCCTCTTCAACACCGATAATCTTGGAGTTGAAGGTGAAGTTGGCGCGAACGTCGGTACCGTGGGCCAGAGGAGAGTCACCCTGAGGCTGATCGAGAGCCAAGTTCTCAGAGCCGAGACGGTTGGCGAGATCCTTTGCGGCGACAAGTGACTCGGTGTCCATGGTGTGACCTGCAACAATCTTGAATTCATCGCCCTTGGGCTGGAGCTGCTTGAACTTCTCGGAGATCTCGACCAGAACGTTCTCCCAGGTGGCGGGCTTGAAGGTGGAGCCTTCGCGGATGAGAGGGGTGGTAAGACGCTGAGTGCTGAGGCCGTCGCAAGAGAAGCGAGATCTGTCATCGATCCACTCCTCGTTGACGTCGTCGTTCAGACGGGGAAGAACACGCATGACCTGGAGACCTCTGCTGTCGACACGGATGTTGGAACCGAGGGCGTCCATAACATCAACAGTCTCGGTGTGCTTGAGCTCCCAGGGGCGGGCACGGAAGGCGTAGGGCTTGGAGGTGAGGGCACCGACTGGGCAGAGATCGATGACGTTTCCAGACATTTCAGTGTCGAGGGCGGTCTCGAGGTAGGTACCGATCTGCATGTCGTTGCCACGGCCAGTGGAACCAAGTTCGGGGGCACCAGCGACGTCGTTGGCGAAACGAATGCAACGGGTGCAGTGAATGCAGCGATTCATGGATGNTCTGGAGAAAGCTAGTCAGCCAATGCCAAACAGAATACGAAGATATTGATCAGAACAGACCTTGACGAGAGGGCCAATGTTCTTGTCCTCGACGGCACGCTTGCCACCAAGCTCGTGGAAGCGGCCACGGTCGGCACCATATCTCATGCTCTGGTCCTGGAGATCGCACTCGCCACCCTGGTCACAGATGGGGCAGTCGAGAGGGTGGTTGGCCAGCAAGAACTCCATGACACCCTCACGGGCCTTGTGGACGAGGGNGGAGTCGGTCTTGACGACCATACCGGGCTGGACGGGCCATGCGCAGGAGGCAACGGGCTTGGGGGCGCGCTCGACCTCGACGAGACACATACGACAGTTACCGGCGATCATGAGCTTCTCGTGGTAGCAGTAGCGGGGGACGGTGGAGCCGGCCTTCTCGCAGGCCTGGATGAGGGCGGAGCCAGCNNTGTAGGGAGTGTGTCAGACGTGGCGGCGATGTACAGCGATGGTGAGTGGGAGCATACCCTCTATTGAGACCTTCTTGCCATNCTGTTTGCGCGTGTCAGCCATGTGTTTTTGGTCAAGTCTGCGGGTTGCGGGCATACCGATTGTGAGCTCGACCTCGGCGGGACGAGGGACGGACGAGGTGAAGGCGCGGGTGGCATTGACCGAGGCCAGCCTCTGCGAGCGCGGCAGACTGCGCAAAAGCTGTTGGCGCATCATGTTGTGTGAGGCCGTAGGGTGTGGTTGTATCGAGCGAAGAGGGCGAGTGTCGACACCTTGACCGAGTCTCGCATCGAGCGGCGTCAAGTTTCCGTTCCGCTGACAGCATAAGCCCTGATTGGCTGTACAAAGGTCAGCGGCTCTTTCCGACGAACGACTGATTTTATCTCCTTTTTTCTTTTTCTTTCTGCACTCGTCTTTCCTATGACCAACGATATTGATCTTCTTGGGAGTAGAAGTACTCTGTTTTATAGATTGTTACACAAGCCAGTCATAGCTTCCAAACGATAAGCTTCATGGTTCGTTGCTCATACTAGATAGCTCCTGGGATTGCTGCCATTCCGACAAGACATCTGTTCTTATAGAACAATGCCACACATCTGTAATCAGAGAGTATTGAATAAATGTACCGTCAATATGGTTCACAAGAGATGCAAGTTCGTTGATGCAACCGACTAGATGATGATGCATGGCACAAAGTGCACGTCCCCAATGCGGGGAGCTGCTCTGTTTACACGCCTAAAACTTCTTGTCGCCTGGTGGTTGCTGCCACTCATTCTCGGCGCACGCATTCCTTTTCTTCGGTGCAACGACGACTCTCATCATGTCGGCCGATCTAGCAACCATCGCCAACCTTCTACAGGCCAGTCTCGACCCCCGCTCTAACAAGCAAGGCAAGTTCTCTCTCAAAACACTCAGCACCGTCATGTACTGACCACACACAACAGCCGAGCAGGCCATCCGCCAGGAAGAGACCAAGCCTCAGTTCTCCCTCGCTCTCCTTCAGATTGTCGCCTCAGACTCATATCCCAACACGACACGGCTGGCGGCCGCTCTCTTCTTTAAGAATTTCATCCGCCGCAGCTGGACCGACGAGGATGGCAACTACAAACTCNNCCCCCAGGACGAGGTCACGGCCATCAAATGTGAGGTCATTGGCCTCATGATCTCGGTGCCTGCCACCATCCAGACTCAGCTGGGAGAGGCCATCAGTGTCATTGCCGACTCGGACTTCTGGGAGCGCTGGGACACGCTGGTCGACGACCTCGTCTCGCGCTTCACCCCCGACAATCCCAAGGTCAACAACGGTGTCTTGCAGGTCGCACACTCCATCTTCCGTCGCTGGCGCCCACTGTTCCGCACAGACGACCTCTTTACCGAGATCAACCACGTCTTGTCCAAGTTCTGCGAGCCCTACCTCGCTCTTCTGCAGGTAAGACACCCCTACTTCCACAAGCGCTGCCACATTCACTGACACTCTTCATAGAGCACAGATCAGCAAATCGCCGCAAACCAGAACAACAGAGAACTCCTCACCCAGCACTTTGCCACACTCAACCTCAGCATCAAGCTGTTCAACGACCTTTCCTGCCAAGATCTGCCTCCTGTCTTCGAGGACAACCTGGCCTCCATCAGCGCTCTGCTTCTGAAGTATCTGAGTTACGACAACCCTCTCCTGCATACCGACGACGAGTCAGAGGCCGGTCTTCTGGAGTACAACAAGGCTGCCATCTTCGAGGCCCTGATTCTCTATGTTCAGAAATACGAGGATGCTTTTGGACCATACCTGGGCCAGTTTGTCGAGAGCTCGTGGACCCTTCTTACTGCTATCGGTCCCGAGACCAAGTACGATATTCTGGTCAGCAAGGCCCTGCAGTTCCTGACCTCGGTCACCAAGATCAACCAGTACGCCCAGAGCTTCAACAACCAGGAGATTCTAGGCCAGGTTGTCGAGAAGGTCATCCTTCCCAACCTGTCTCTGCGTGAGTCGGATGTCGAAATGTTCGAGGACGAGCCTATTGAGTTCATCCGCCGCGATTTGGAAGGATCCGACAGCGATACCCGCAGAAGAGCAGCTACCGACTTCCTCCGCCAGTTGGTTGAGCAGTTCGAGAAGCTCGTCACCGACGTCGTTTCGCAGTACATCTCACACTACCTGGCCGACTATGAAAAGAGCAAGAGTGACAACTGGAAGTCAAAGGACACTGCAGTCTACCTCTTCACCTCGATTGCTGCCAAGGGCGTGCCTACCGCTGCTCGAGGTGTGCAGACAACAAACACCAACGTTGATGTCATCGATTTCTTCCAGAAGAACATTGCTGTCGACCTTACTTCGGCCGACACAGAGGCCATCCTCAAGGTTGACGCCATCAAGTACCTCTACCTGTTCCGCAGTCAACTCACCCAGGACCAATGGCAAGCCGCCTTCCCTCTGCTGGTTCAGTGCCTCGGTAACGAGAACTACGTCGTTCACTCCTATGCCGCCATTGCCGTTGAGCGCGTTCTCTACATGACTGATGACAAACGCCAGCCGATCATCCCCAGAGAGACTCTCCAGTCCCTTAGCAAGGACCTGCTTCAGCATCTCTTCCTTCTCATGACCAAGGACTCCAAGGCCGAGAAGATCCAGGAGAACGAGTTCTTGATCAAGTGTGTGATGCGTGTGCTCATCGTCATCCGCGAGGGTGTCTTGCCCATCCTCGACATGGTCCTCACCAACCTGATCAACATCGTCAAGGTCATTCGTCACAACCCTAGCAACCCCCGCTTCTACTACTACCATTTTGAGAGCATCGGCGCTGTTGTTCGCTTCGCTGCCGCTACGCAGGCTGCCAAGCTCGAAGCCGCTCTCTACGATCCCTTTGCTGAGATTCTGGCCAACGATGTGCAAGAGTTCCAGCCATATGTCTTCCAGGTTTTTGCTGCACTCCTCGAAGCCAACCCCTCAGGTTCGTTGCCCAGCTACTACCAGAGCTTACTTGGCCCCATCCTCACTCTGGACATGTACAACTCTCGCGGCAACGTCCCCGCTCTTGTCCGTCTCCTCTCATCCATGATCCCTCGTGCGGGCGAGCAGATTGCTGCCAACAACCAGATCGAGCCTATCCTGGTCATCTTCCAGAAGCTCATCTCTTCCAAGGCAAACGAGTCACTCGGATTCGACTTGCTCGAGGCCATTTGTGGCAACCTCCCTGTTGCTGCTCTGCAAAATTACTTGACCACAATCGTGCAGCTGCTCATGACCCGTCTCTCCAACTCCAAGACGGAAAACTTTACCGTCCGCTTCGTGCGCTTCTACCACTTCTTCTCCGCACGGGACGACAAAGGTCTTGGTCCCGATCTCTTCATCAACGTTACCGATCAGGTCCAGCAAAACGTCTTCACTCCCATGTACCTTCAAATCATCCTTCCTGACACACAAAAGCTGTCACGACCATTCGACCGCAAGACTGCTGTTGTTTCGCTCACTCACACTCTGGCTAACAGCCAGGCCTTTGTGGATCGTTATGGCAAGAAGGGTTGGGGTTTCACATGCGAAGCACTTCTCAAGCTTCTCATCAACCCTCCGCTTCCGCAGTCTGCTGATGACTTGATGATCGAAGACCGTGATGTTGAGGACGTCGGCTTTGGTGTTGGTTTCACCGCTCTCAACACATGCAAGCCTGTGCCTAGAGATCCTTTCCCCGAAGTTCAGGACGTTAAGAAGTGGGTTGGCTCGTACTTGACTGAAGCCGATCAAAAGACTGGTGGACGCATTGCAGCTGCCGTGAATGAAAAGCTGGGTCCTGACGCGCAGGTAGCTCTAAGCAGTGTCATGCAAGGATAGGAACCCCTGCTCGAATCCGATGATCAACCGGTATCGTATGAACCGCCGCCGGGGAAGCGTAACGCCCTGATGGCTTTTGGCGCGGAGCCAGAATCCCATTGGGACTCGGGGTCTGAACACTCGGAGTCTGACATTTCGAACTCTAAAACTCCTCCATATACTGAGGCTGGACGTCGTCAACAGAATGAGCAACCAGAATTTCCTGGTCGGAAATTCTAGTTCCAGCTGGAATCCGGAATCATAGTAGAAGTTGTTATTGACTCAGCGACCATCTACCCCTTTTGATTCGCTCAAGTCTGAGGGACAAAGAAGAAGAAGAAAAAGGCTAGAAGCGTTTCCCCTCCTTTCCATCCCCTACACCCCTTTCGTTTATGCATTCAGCTCCATAGACACCCATTTTCGTATTGTATCATTTATCTTTTCTCGTTCAAACCAATCTGGCGTCTCACCCGAGAACTCTACCTGATGCTCATCGTTGTAGTCAGTACGAAATTGAGCTTCCTTATTTAAGCGTGCTGTTGACATCGATGGCCATCTTGATGTCAACACGATCTGGAGCGTGAGATATCCACCACTTTTGGCCACATATAAATTGGCCAATTCATCCGTGCCCCTGTTTGTCGAGCAAGACCCTCCAAATTATCTGACATTCAGCTTCTGTACAACACAGCTACCTCTTCAGTGTCACACATGGGGCTCTTTGTTGTGCGTATATGACTGGCAGTCTGCGCGTGCAGCAACACCGAAAGTGAGTGTCGACCGATGAAGCTACGAGCTGGAGACCACGCGACGGATCGTGTCGCCAAAAGCTTGCTTCGTGACCCTGCAATGTAGATCATCAACAACCGACGAGATATGCTCACCGCATACTGTCCGACAACCCCTGGCCAATTGCTTGTAATCGTGCCTGACTATCAAGCACGACTGCTCGTTCCTTCCTATCTGGGACAAGCCACGTCTTTTGCTACTCCAGTGCTTGGCCTTGTAGTAGCCACGCGTGCAAGTTCATGATCTTAGGGCTCTTGGTTTCCCCACGGAGGAGATGACATCGATCTTTCAATCACACTTCGCAAGCTCTGTACTCGATTCTCAATTCGGCCGGGAGCGAAGGTATAAAATCAGATATGGAGACGACGAGTATATCCTCAAATTCGACAGCACCCCCTCCACACCTCACTCGTTCCAGCAATATACGGCAATCATGCCTCTGTCTCTCGTTTGGGCCGCTCTCGCGCTGGTGTCTGTTGTGCCCGCTCTCGCAGCACCTACGGGCAACCTTGTCAAGCGCGCGACTCTCCCTGCTTACGCGTTGACCTACGCACCCTACACTTACCTTCAAAGTGGTGAAGGATGGTTTCCCTCCGATGTTGCCACTCACGTCAAGCACATGTCTGTCGAGTACAACTTCAAGAACGTGTCTACATCTGTCTCGCTCAAGACACTGAACACCTTCAACTCATCCACCTTCCTCACCAGCTATGATAACGTCGAGACCAATCCTGCTTGGCTGACGAGCACGTATGGCAAGCCCAACGCCAAGGGCTACAGTGCTGCCCCTGCTACCATCATCGCTGTTGAGAAGAATGGCTTTGTGGATGTATTCTACTTTTACTTCTACAGCTACAATCATGGCAGTCTTGTTCTAGGAAGCAGAGTCGACAATCATGTTGGAGACTGGGAACACAGCATGGTGAGTCGTCCCAGCATCTAAATTCAGCATCAGGTGAATAACGTCGCGCAGATTCGTTTCTCTACTGCGGGTGTTCCTCAAAATGTCTACTACTCTGCTCACAGCGGAGGCACTGCATACACCTATGCAGCTGTTCAAAAGGTTGGCGTTCGTCCGGTTGTCTACTCTGCTGCTGGTAGCCATGCGAACTACGCTACAGCCGGCACCCAGAAGATCTACCCTATTGTCGGCAACATCGTCACCGACACAACCGATGCCGGTCCTTATTGGGATGTTGCACAGAACTATCGTGGATATAATTATGATCCTGCCAGCAACACAGTCACCAATGCTGGTGGAGCGGACATCGGCGGTACCGAGCAGGCGACTGAAACTGTGGATTGGCTCTACTGGAGCGGCATGTGGGGCGACGAGCAGTATCCCGACAGCGACAAGAGACAAAGCTGTACTCTTGGTGTAAGTTGCATGCAAGATTATAGCGAAGAAGTTGCTGACCACAACTAGATTAACGATTTGTGCCACTACCAGAGTGGTCCGACTGGACCTCTGACCAAGAACCTTGGTCGCACGGCTGTCTGCCAAAAGGAGGACGGCTGCACGGTCAAGACCAAGCTCTAAAGCTCCTCGCCAACATAGTTCTCCCCTTGATGAAATCACGACGCTTTTTCGCTGTTTTCTCTTACTACATCGTCTCTGCCCAGAACATCTTTACACTGTTCTTCCACGCTGCTGATGCCACTTCCTCCACACTAATGCCTTTGAGCCCAGCAACAATGAATGCGACTTGCCTCATACAGCAACTCTCATTCCTCTCCTTGACCATACTCCCCATGGCAAACTTATCCTTCTTCTTGCTCGCCGGCAGCGAAGGTGCGTTCGCCAAGTACCTCGTCGCCACCTCCGAGCTCGTTTGAATATTTCCCCACGGCGCATCCGTCTCGAGTTGTAGTGCGTGTAAAGGCACTGCCGCCACCATTTCCAGGGACTCAAGGTCCTTGAAGCTGAACCCATTGACACTGACATCCAAGCCCATAGCCACAAGTTTCTGCATCTGTGCCTCTGTGCCTACGAACGAGTGTACCAGCCCCCTCCGAGGTAATCTATCAATGTACTTTTCCATCACGGCCACAAAATCGTCAAAAGCGGCGCGGCAGTGCAGGAATAACGGTAATTGCCACTCCTGGGCTAGAAAAAGATCCAACTGGTCGTGAAAACAACGCAATTGGGTTTCTTTGTCTGCGAGGGAGAGGTGATCGTAATCCAGCCCTAGTTCTCCGTATGCAGCCACCAGTGCTGGTGAAGAGTGCAGTAGTTCGTTTGTTTTGTTTGCCATGGCGGTGAGGTATTCCTCGCCATCGCTGCCGTTTTCGTAGGGTTCGGAGGCGTGGTAGGGGTGTACGCCGACGGTGATGCTGCATTGCGAGGGTTGTGAACGTGCTACCTGTGCATTGAATACGATGTCCGAAGCTGACATGCCTGTGAGGAGAATTTTCTTGACACCGGCGTCTGCGGCACGTTCGAGCACATGGGCAACATCTGGTTCGTGGTATTGTTTGCCACGGTAGATTCCTGCAAATTCTTTTGCTGTGGCTGTTACTGCGACCTGGGGGGTTTTTTCTTGTTAATCGCATGAAGTTAAGAATTTGATGATTTTCGTGATGGTGTTGGATGGCCTTGGTTCGTCGAATACCAAGACCTTGAGCTCCGTGCTGCTCCTCTCTTATGTCTTCAATGTGGTTTTGGACAAATGGCTTACATCTGCATATATCAACTCCTTTGATGGTTTTGTCGGAGCTGCTTCGGGAAAGCCTTTGAGCAGACCTTCTCCCATGATTGCAGTGTTCTTGGCTTGTCGGTTGACAATAGTCCAAACTATTGTCGAATATACTGAAGAAAGGGGTTCCAGTGCTGAGTAATTGACGTATGGCAAGGTATGATGGAATCGAGAGGTGAGGCAGGCAAAGCGATGTTCCAGAGTGTTGACCCCGATTGCGGAAGAGCCGAATTGGGAGTGGGCCGATTTCGGCAAGGGCTGCCGATGCGTCTTCTTTCTCATTCTCGAACATGAGGTGTCTGTTTCTCTAGTTTCTGGGAGAAATCGTCCGGCACAGACCAATGGTCACACTGACGTGTTATGACGCTCTCCAAACCACTGAATGCGCATCTGAAGTGCCTTTACCACTAATCGAAGAATGTTAGTGCTAGTTTGCAAGAATTGCACTTCCCAGGCTTGTAAGTACAAAACGCCCGAACACAAACTTGGAAGGTGGAATTGAGAGAAGCTGCATGAGAAAGAGAAGAAATATCATTTGCAATATCGAGAAAAGAAGATTCTATAAACGGCATCATCCAAGAAGATTAACCACCACTTTGTGAACATAATGTCCGCTGTGTTGTCACACAATCATAAAGCTCATTGGTTGGCTATCACAAAGCCAACCAGTCAAATATCCATCTGCATCGATTTCCACTGAGAATTCGTTGTTTACACGTCCTGGCCGGCGGTGGTAACGATGCCACCGACTGGGGGAGCAAGACCACCAAGACCAAGGGAGGTCAATAGAGCGACGACCTCAGGAGACAGGTCCTCGAGAAGACCGGGAGCTTCCTGGCGCTTGACGTTCTGACCAGCAGTTGCGACAATGGCTCCAAGAGGTGCTGAGGGAGCGACGAGACCGAGCGAAGCAACAAGGGCAGCGACTTCGGGGGACAAGTCCTCAAGAAGACCGGGGGCTTCTTGACGCTTCTTGAGGTCCTTGCCGGCAGTGTCGACGATGTCACCAACAGGAGGGGAAAGACCGCTCAGGCCAAGTCTGTTAAGCAAGTCGACAAGCTCGGGAGAGAGATCCTGCAGCAGGCTCTGGCGCTTCTTGAGGTCCTTGCCAGCGGTGTCGACGATGTCGCCGACGGGAGGAGAAAGACCGCTCAGACCGAGACGGTTAAGCAAGTCGACAAGTTCTGGCGAAAGGTCTTGGAGAAGGCTCTGACGCTTCTTGAGGTCCTTGCCAGCGGTGTCGACGATATCGCCAACGGGAGGAGATAGACCACTAAGGCCCAGGCGGTTGAGGAGATCAACAAGCTCGGGTGAAAGGTCCTGGAGGAGGCTCTGACGCTTCTTGAGGTCCTTGCCAGCGGTGTCGACAATGTCGCCAACAGGGGGGGAAAGGCCACTCAGACCGAGACGGTTCAGGAGGTCCACGAGCTCAGGGGAGAGGTCTTGAAGAAGACTCTGGCGCTTCTTGACATCGACACCAGCGGTGGTGACGATACCGCCAACTGGGGGAGCGAGGCCGCCGAGGCCGAGAGATGTGAGGAGAGCAACAACCTCAGGAGAGAGGTCCTGAAGAAGGCCAGGAGCAGCAACAGAGGAGTCCTGAGGGACAGGAGCAGCCATGGCAGTGAAAGCCATGCTGGAGAAGGCGAAGGCAGTTGAAAGTCTCATTGTGAAGGATAAAGTAGAAGGTGTTGCTGAAGATGAGATGCTTGGATGAGAAGAAGCTGGTTGTGATGACGAGGATGTAGTTGGAGTGGAATCCTGGTCGACTTTATACCTGGATGGTGGTTGTACTCAGCACTCATGTTCAGCACTTGGATGAAATTCCTCGAGCATGCCATGCCGTGATTGTGGTGAGGATTTGCTCGTCGACAGGCAGATCGTCATACACCTGCCCAACAGAAGGTGGTAGTGCTGCTCAAGAAGTGGTGTTTCTGGATGATCATATCTGGTGGCTTAAACTTGGTATAGGAAAGATCGCCTGGGAGTTGTGATCTTCGTGGCCCATGTGCGATGTTCCTCTGTGGTTCGGACTGCACTCCACGACCCTGCGAGCGAAGTCATCCTAAAGAGGGACTTGCATTGCGGGTCCTCAGATTCTCAATACCGCGGCAGCGAGCTTAGGCCTTCGTGTTGATCGTCATCATGTCAGTGCTCAGACCCTGAGAAGGGACCACAAGAGTCAGAAGTTGAAACCCACAGTGCTCTATGCAGCCAAGTTAAGCCAATCCCCCTGTTGAAGATCTCTCCACAAGGCTCTCTCGGTCCCATCGATTAACCTTCCGAGATTCCGTATTGCCTGATTCATTAGCGCTAACCTAGACTCGGGCATCGAGTCACGCGTTGACCCAATCCGGCATGTTCAAGATCCCAGAACTTGGCCCACCCAAGGATGAAACCATCAACATCTGCTCGGACTTGCAGTATCATCGCGAAAATCTCAAAGACACATTGTCTCAATCCTTCGTTCGCCTTGCAGTGTTGATCAAAGCTGCGATGACCGTGTTAAGCAAAATGTGATTTCAGTCCATCGCACGTGAGGCACAGACCTCGGGAGGATCTCCGTCAAGCCACTGACGATCCCCTGATGATCCCCAAGGTCGGCATAGCAGATTTCCGAGTCTCACCGCGGTGCTGGCGGTCCAGCGGTCCCTTTGAGTCCTTTGGAGTTACACTTGGCTTTCTTCTGAGTCAAGCGTTGGACGACCCAGTTATCAAGTATCTCTTTGAGAAGCGGAAGTCGTGTTTCATGAAAGTGTGGATTTGCGGAATAAACACGACCCTGAGAAGACTTGATCATCCCATTTCATGATGATCAGGGATGGCTATAGTCGTTGGGCAATTGAAGCATTTTACGGTGGCCACTTCCAGCTTTTTCTAACATCTCAGAAGCACATATACCCTTATGCCTACCTCTGTGCATCCTCTGCGATGGGCCAAAGATGTCCAAACCGTAGAGAATGGAGTACATGCAAGCCACAAACCGTCCAGCGCACATGCATAATCTGCATGCGGATTAAGGTCAAGCCACAACTGTAGATCAGATCTTGTCCCAGATTCCACAAGATTTGATATGACGATCAGATAGGTTCGAGAATACTTTATGTCTTGGCGGATGCATGTTCCTCACTCTCAGCGGCTCTCACAATGTGTCAAGATTTGTCAAAGATGGCTGTGCAAAACTGGGTTTGCCTTGGTCCCTGAACTTTAGATGTCGTGCTCATCCTTGGTGGATCTCCGTCCAATGACTGATTCAGCAACTAGAAACGCTTCTGCACGCTCGACCACTTGCCACTTTTTTTGGTCTACAAAGACCCGCTATCTGAGCCTTGAGCTCGAGGGCAACCAACTAGGCTTGACTGATATCCTGTTTCTGTTCTGGGATCGCCATAGATCAACCAGGTCAGTAATCCTGCCTCGGGCTTTCTTCGTGGACGAATCGCCTTGGGATGCGACATTGACTTGAATTTGCTTTTCGACCAATCCTAGTATTTGGAGCAGATCATCGCTCGGTACAACCAGCGAAGTGCGCTTGGAAACACTCACTGGCAAACATCTCATACCAGATGCTCTGTTGACGCTGTATGCACACATAACAGCACGGTCATCTGTTGACAACATTGTTACTAACAAGATTTCTGACAGCATGGACGCGTCCATTGCAAGGACTGAGTAACTTACACCAAGTTATCTACCCGATAACAGTATATCACGTGAACAGAGGACAACTGCAGTTCATCAAATAGGATCAAGAGAAAATCAGAGTTAACTCAATACCATCGCCTTGCTGAGATGAGGACCATAAAGCATACAAGGCCAGATGTCTTTGAAAAGGGAGATTGTTGCACCAGTCTCTGATACCTGGGCCAGATTCAAGGGGTGAGAACACATTTTTGCTGAGTAATGAAGCCTCGATTGCATTATGTGCAAAGGAGGTTGTGTCCACAACCCTGGTATTACCGTATATCAAGCACAAGAAGGATAACAAGAAGAGATTGAAATGTCATAGTGATTCTCAATACCTAAAAGATATCCGTAATCCTCCTGTGATATGGGGAACTCGATGTGGTGACCTGCTGTTGCGACGGGCCGAACCGCTGGTGGTTGATCTCCCTCCGGAACGTCCATTCGAACTATCGGAGACATTGTGGCCCTGCGATAGGACCAATTCTTGGAGATTTCATCAGCGAGTCGGTCGGCTGGCGGTGGTTGTTCTGGGTTCTCTCAATCTTCGACGGCGTACTCATGATCTGCACTTCCATCATCTTTCCTGAGACCCACGCAGGCATCATCCTTGGTCGGAAGGCCAGAGTTCTCCGCGAACAGACAGGATAACAATACTATACCGATTACGACGTGGGCAATCAACCACTCTCCCAGAGACTTGCCATTAGCTTGACCCGTCCATGTCGCCTTCTCCTCACACAGCCAATCATCCAACTGATGTCTTTCCTACTTGCGTACAACTACGGAATCCTTTACATTGTCCTCTCAACTTTTGACACCCTATGGATAGAGCGATATGGCCAATCTCTTGGCGACTCCGGCTTGCACTACATCGCTCTGGCGATTGGCTACACCATTTCTGCGCAGGTTGGTGCGAGGATCACGGATTGCGTCTGGAAACACCTGAAGGCACGCGCGAGTGGAGAAACACAACCAGAATACCGTGTCCCCCTGATGCTACCTGGTGCTATCATCATCCCAATTGGTCTTTTCTGGTATGTATGCGAAACTGGGCTATGCTGGGGAAACAGCCTGTTGGCTCTAGTCTTTATTGCCATCGGCGTACCTGCGCCCGTGATCTTATGGAAGTATGGTGCCAAGCTTAGGGCCATGGGAAAATCCCAATGATAGATCTGTCATGGGATCAGATGCCGGTACGAAGAGATAGACATACGTTCATGTGGTTACCCAATAGTAATCCAAGGTCTGGTGCTCGACGCAAAGCCGCTAGACCAAAACTTCATTATAGTCTCCATACATCCATGAATGCAGGTGGACTTACATGCCATGCGCAAACATCACGACATTCGTACGCCCAGGTCATTGAAGAGGGCTGTGGTCAATACTATGACCGAGATCTTGCCATTTCAGGATATATGGTCTACGACCTACAGCAGCAAGAACAAGCAAGTTCACATCGTTATAGCGTGCGCATACGCCCTTTACGCGACTAGACTCATTGCAAATACCAAGGTAGCTTACTTCGGTACCTCGTGTCAAGAGCCACAAACCCAAAGTGCTTAATTCACAGAGTGGCCCACTGTTATGTCCCTGAGCTTTGGCAGAAGCTCCGAAGTATGAAGTCATTGGTTGGATATAATCAATGTGGTCGTGTAGGTGTGTCGGCAATGACCACTCGTTAAGACGAACCATGCTAACATCGCCGTCCTTGAAGAAATGATATTGTGCGTCCAGCAACTCTTCTATCTTTTGGATTGCCAAATTCAGATGCACCCAATCTCGGCTCTGCGAGAAAACGAGTGTATGCTCTGGAAAAAGCAGTTCTCGGCCAGCCATTCAAGGACCAGATTGCTGTTTTCCTCATGTGGCGCGACAAGACTGTGTGTATTTGAAGCGCTCAAGTGCTGTCCGTATCAAGGATGAGATGGCAAAGAGATCTGGAGAAGCTGTCGTTCTAGTCCTGCAAAGTCTTCTTGCTTCAATCCGATGTGCAACTCAATGCTGTGATCTGGTGAAGCTATTTCCCCGCGCACCCACTCGTGAGGAGCGCGATGATTCGCTTTGACATGATAAAGAGAATGAGAACTGAGTCCTGCATCGACGACGAATGCAAGAGTTGAGAGAGTGAGATAGTGTTGAAATCGACCCATTTCCGCGGAACCAAACGTTGCTAGACGAGTAAGTTGATGGCAATGAGCTTCGAGTGCGTAGAGCCGAATTGCGGTTCTTGGTAGTGACATTGGTTGGCAATACATCCAGCTGCGTAAGAACAACACTCTTGTTGCTCACTGCAACCATGTCTTCTCTCCCGTGGGGTCAAGTGAAACGTGCGATGTCGAGCACTGACTGTTCCAGTGTCTGATTGTGTACCGCGAACGTACGCTGTCCAAGCTACGCACATATCGCGCCCTCTGCTAACAGATACCGCTGCTAGTGCATTGTATAGTCAGTTGATTCCCAGGACGATACTGATTCAAACTACCAACATCAAGACAGAAACGCATCCACCAATACATATATTCCGAGTGAGTATACCCAGGAAAGCACAAAAGCAAGTTTGCTGACAAGTGGAAGCTACAATTGGAAGCACCTAATCAATCGTCTGCACAATGGTCAGTCACACTTCTCAATCCTTTCTTCTCATCTGTCTAAACCTTCTAGAACACTGTCTCGACTTCCTTGACCAAGCCACAATGTACCATGCTGATCTGGGACTGATCACGTTCCAATGGTCATCTAACAGTCTTGTCCCCATCCCCATAGCAAACGCAACCACCCATCAGTGTGCCAACTGGGATAAGATTGATACATGAACCCGCGCAAGGACTGTCGACATGATGAAGCCGGGTTAGCTCATGCATCCGACCAAAAGTATATAATATCAAGCTTTGTTAACTCGAGTCCTTCTCTGATAGCTGTGGCCAGGGCCTGCTTTCCCTATGGGTGAGGGAAGCAAACTTGGTGCAACGAAGAAGCCACATGATGATAGCGTGCACTTGGCCGGACATGAAGGTCATGGGCAACAATAAAGTACAGAGTGCAATGGAGAGTGTGCTCCGAGAAGCCTGTTGGCTCTGCTATCCACGGCTATCAATATCCCTACGCCCACGATCTCATGAGAGAACTGTGCCAAAGCTAAGGCCATTGAAAGCCTTGGTATTGATATCAACGCGTTCCATGATTGTAGCACTAGCTAAAGAGTCGTCATTACTTATGTGGTTCTTAGTAGCTCAGAATCTCTTTACTCTATAGCCGATGCATGTAGCCCTCAATACCTTCACAGTGTTCCAAGAATGCGATTAGTCTGGGAATGAATAGGTATTGCGTTGAACAAAGAAATTAAGATTCAAGAGATGGACATGGTGAACAACCTCAACATCGACAAACTTTCGAGATTTGACACCCAAACTCCGTGGAAAATCGTTTCCGGGACAGATCACCCACCGCTCCCGGCATCGTTCCATTTCTTCAAGTCACGGGCTGAGACGCTTGGTCTCATTTACACTGCTCAGCATTCTCTGGTAACCTACAATTCACAAGGTGCCTTGAAGGGATCTAGATTGCACCCTGTAGGGCGCCGAGCCGATCTCGGCAACGAATAACCTAGCGACCGACTTAGGGCTCTTCGCGATAGATCTTGTCCAGCTGAGTTAATAAAGAACTACCTATCTCTTCCTGGGACGATCAGTCGAGCAAAAGCCTGATTGTGATTCTATACTCTGCGGAGGGAGATGCAGAATCTTCATGTTGTGAACAGCGATTGTACATGCGTTCAGACTAAGTAGGGCGTAAGGCGTGCGATTCAACACCAACGACTCGAAAGTCACTTCCGTGTTGTGTATGTCCCCCGACAAAGCTCTCGACATTCTCAGGGCGTGCACAGTGGCGGCAAACAGTGGATTCCTTCTCGTCGGTGTCAAATACTTCTTGAAGGAGATCCCAAGCAAGAAACAGAGCCATTTGTGTCAACATGAAGAATTTTTCCAAAATGGTATGGGTATGATTGAGGAAGTAAACACCCATATCTTCCCCAATCTTCGTACTCGGCCAAACTACATCATCGGAGTGATATCTCATGGCATGGGCCTGAACTATCCTTCCAACATCACGCACACAGGACTCGCTGCTACCTCAATAGGACTAGTGCCTCGTAACGATAGGTTTCGACCAAGTGCCAACCAGTACCTTCTCGATGCGTTACCATCTGCTCCGAGGTTGAATGCGACCGCGTACCCTTTCACCAAGTCCTACAGATTCACCTCGAGAAGCTGGCTGTCAACTCTTTTGCAATTTTCTTGACTTTGCTGCCAGAGCCCGAGTTGTTTATTTCATAGAATGGTTGCAGTTCGGAAAGAAGGCGAGTTCCAGGTATTCGTTGATCCTAGATACACTCCAGCCATAGATTGGACTAAAGTCTGGTGATCGACACTAATGCCTTCTTCTAAGTTGACCGGAACTACCCAGTCCATGTGGAACTAGATTGGTCAACGCTTAGATAAGCCTAGCTGATTGGGGCCTCGGCATGACATATAAAGCCGTCTACCTCCCGTCGACTCTGGCAATTTTTATGTGATTCTTTGATAGATCAGTACTGGTACTTAAACCCATCGATCGCGGTGGCAGTGATTCTAATCATTCGTGAGAAGGCATCACTCAGGAAGAGCTAGCATCTTTTGCTTTGCAACACACCCTGGTATCAAGCACCCACAACAGATGACCATGTCGACGACTGTCAAGATCCGTGCGGCCACCCTCTCGGATGCCGGAGCCATCGCAAAAGTCCACGTCATCGCATGGCGTACTGCGTACGTAAACATAATGCCGCAAACCCACCTTGACAGCCTTAGAATCGAAGAAAAAGTCACGCTATGGAAGCAGATCTTGTCGGATTCATGTAAAGCCGCCAACGTTCTCGTCGCCGAAGAGCAGACGCAGGGGACACGTCTACTGGGCTTCGTCAGCTTTGGTGACGCCGCTGCACCATCCCCAAATCGCAGAGCTTTCGTGAATGGCGCCATAAAGACAGGCGAGCTTCGTGCGATCTATGTTGATCCTCAAGACTGGTCCAAGGGTGCTGGCCGGCAGTTGTGGAAGGCAGCACAAGAGCAGCTCATCGAAGCCCAGTTCACGACTGTTGCGGTTCTCGTGCTAGCAAAAAACGAGCGAGCAATTCATTTCTACGAAGCTGTGGGATTTGCAAAAGATGGCGCTGGGTCGATTGAGGTCGGAGGGGCGAGTCTTGAGACTGTCCGATTGACCAAGGCGCTGAATTGACGTCTACGTGAGAAGCTGGCATCGAGTATCACTATTGCTTTTCATTGACGCAGATATGGAGGTCCCTTGAAGCTCTTTACATTGCAAAACCCGTTTGTGGCACTTTTCTGTAGTAATCCCAACAATCTTCCGCCTCCCGAATCACGACTAGAGATTACGTCTACAGGTTGAGATATCCCGACTGCTTCCACTTATCCACATATCTCGCCAGTAAATCATCGCTGATAGCTTGCATATCTCGAAGTGTCTCTGAATGCTTGCTGGTCTTTGTCACGTCCAGTACAAGCCCACCACAAGACATGGGCACGAAATGTGAATCGAAGAAGTCGATGAGCTGGAGGGCTGGATTGTCAGTAACTGACGCCTTAAAACGACGCACTCGCTTTGTCCATTGTTCGTGCGGCACAATGTTCGCGGCTGGAACATTGAGCAAGCGCGATAGTAGAGCGATGAGGTGCTTCCAAGATTGCCGCGAGGGATTGTCAATGTGATAGATAAGGTCTTTCGCGGTCTCAGACATCAGCAGTTCGCTGAGAGAAGCTGCAACTTGGTCGACCGGACACCAGGCAAAAGTACCTTCGAGGTCAGGCAGCATGCGGAGCACCTGAGAAGACTTCGACAAGATTGGTATGTATTCAGTTGGGTTCCAAAATCCAGAAGAGGCTGATCCGGAGATTTGCGAGATGCGCACGGCCATGGCACTGAACCGCTCTGGGTGCTTGTAGAGAGTTTGACTAAGCATGGTTTCGCACGAAAATTTGGCTTCCGCGTAACCTCCCCGAGGTACAGTCTCGATAACTGTAGGCTTTTCTGGGACAAGAGCATGGCCGGCCCAGTCCGGGTAAACCCCGACTACTGCGATGGAAGAGATGAATTGAAAACCAATTCTCACGGATGGAGGTCTACCGTTCGCAGCATCTGCCGCAAGATCAATGAGATTGCGGAAGATCTTGAATTGAACCTCATAGCCACGAAGTTGACGCGTGAGACTCATTGGCCATGCACTATGGACGATATGCGTGACTCTCTGGACGAGATATTCATACACGTCTTGTGATAGACCGAGTCGTGGTTTGCTAGTGTCCGTAGCAATTACCCTGAGTTTCTCCATTGCTGTAGGACTCATCGAGATTCCGCGAGCCGTTAGAGATTCATGCTGCCGCGTAGTTGCTTCCATACTGCTCACACGGTTCAGGCAAATCACCAGCATAATGTCTGCTCGATGCGCGAGATCAGCTACGACATGGGAACCCAAGCTTCCGGTAGCACCGGTAATTAACACGCATTTGTCAAGCGAAGCGTCCATCGTAGCAGCGGTGGAAGGTTTGCATTCTACGGTCCAGCCTTCCGTGTGTTTGTCGATATACGTGTCAAGCACAGCCTGACGCTCGCATGAATCGCTGTAAGAAGGGAGTGGAGTCGTTGTAGAAGCTTGCGGCCTCGGAGCACGACAATGGCGAGGCCCTGAAGCATGAGCGATGATGAGCCGCTGAATGTCGGCTTCTGGTAGTTGACCATCAGTCCAGTCGACGTGCCCATATTCCGTCGAATGAAGTACATGCTCCCAGTGCTGCTCAGTCGCCAGGACATATTGACGATCGTCTTGAAAGAGCCACCAGCCGTCTGTCAACCCAAAGACTAGGTCAACCCAAGGCAGAGGTCGAGTCATCTCGAGGAGGGCCAAAATCGCGTCTGGTCTCAGCATCTTACGAATGTTGCCAAGGGAAACAGACAAGTCACGAGTAGCGTGGATACAATTTGTGGACACAATAATATGTTGACTGCTCAAAAGGGACTCATGGGGCTCAAGCTCTATGTTCAGCACCTGGAAGTCCATGAAGGCGTACGACTTGAACTGCTTGCGGCCCGCTGCCACAAGGGAGCCAGACACGTCGGTAAACGTATACTTGACGTGTGCTCCCAAGCTGGCAATCATAGCAGCAAGCTTGCTCGTGGTTCCACCCGTTCCAGCACCAATCTCCAAGATATTTAAAGGCTGGCCCACAAGATTGAGTGTGCCTAAAAGCTGCTTGAGCATCTGTTCCAACTGAGCAATCCAGATTCCGGTGAATGGCGAGTTGGCATACATGTCGGACAATATGTCACGACCCTGAGAGAACAAGACATGGACGCCTTCTTGTTTGCCGCAGAGGCAATCAGCAAGATTCAGACCAACCAAGGCAACCAGCTTATGTTCGGCTGCGTAGAGTGGCTCGTCGCGAAGAAGCTCTGCTAAGAGTACTTCGGCAGACTTGGACGGTAGCGGTATGTTCGTGCGTACAATCTGATCTGCACTGACATCGATCAGGCGTGCTTCGTGCTCGAGCAGGCCATAGAGTAGATCCACCAACCTTCGATGCTTGGATTGGTGGGAAATGCGCTGCAGTCGTTGGCCAGGGTGTGCAGATTGCACAAGGCAGCCCAGTCGTTCGAAAGCTTGTACAATGTACACGATGCATAACTCCGTGGATCGAGGTATCACTTTGTTGCGGTATCCAGCCAAGCCTCCTGTTGTGACACAGTCGTCTGTGCACCACTTCAGTGCTTCAAAGATGTCTGTGACAAGTTGTGCTGGCATGTTGAAGCATTCTTTTGCCAGACTATCATAGTCTCTGTCACGCATATCACTAACAACATCGTCCACAAAGCCTTTGGAAGTGTCTGAAGGAGGGCAGCTACTAACACCCTTGACCTGGCTAGAGTCACTCTCTATGTTAGTGAACTGCCAAGAAGGACTACCATGCGACAGTTCTGCCGGTACTACTTTTTGCTCGGTTGAACATGGTTGATTGAGTCTGGCTTTTTGATTGCTGTCATCAAAGCCGAGCGCAGAACTGATACAGACCACCAGACTTCGGAAGTCTGTGAGCTCCATAAGGTGTTCGGTAGATAAGGAGCATTTGAATGCGATTTTGACCTCGTGTGCAAGCTCCATTGCCATAAGAGAGTCGACCCCGATCTCGATTAGGTCGGAGTCATCGTGTAGATCATGCCGGTCCAAGCCTGTCAGGTTGCACAGGATCTCACTAGCTTCAATCGCGATGTCAGGGTGCACGGCGCTAGAGACGGAGTGGACAATTGGCGGCGTGGATGGATGACATCCCACCTGTGGGATCAGCCGCGATGAGGAATCAGGACACTCGTTCTGTCTTGCTTGCTTGGCTACGAGCGAGGCAGAGCTTATCGGTTCAAAGACATTTTCTCTAGAAGCTCTGGCTAGGGCCTTTCGCAGAGCTTCTGTTGAGGTTCGTTGATAAGAGATGCCCAGGATGATCTCTTGCAACGCCCCAGTGCGTGAATCAAAAGCAAAGACATCACTCACGATGGAAGTCTCGGACACTTTTTTATGCGTCACGAAGACCTTCCACACGTCTGGCGGCGAAGATATCCCACGTGAGGAAGGAGCTCGATACCATCGCCCGATCTTACTGCAGATAGAGACAGCGTTTGCGTTGCCCTCCATGAGGTTGATGTGAAAGCTTGAGACTTGACAGAAGCATTCGGATAGAACTGCGTCCATGAGGTGCTCGCCATCAGAGGCTGGCTTGACCAAGCCTGCAGTTTGCGCTCCTTTTGTGCAGAATCTTATGACTTTCTGGTAAGGAGTCCCCCATGCGACTATAGGCTCAAAAGCCCGATAGATGCTCAGACCTTGGAGTATCTCATCAGCATCTGGATCATTGAGCAGTCGTGAACAACGATCCATGTCTACAAGACGCGCAAGACTCTCGAATTCTTCATACGTTCGTGAATGATGACCGGCGCAAAGAGCGATGATCCCTGAGGTGTACACTACCGGTTCACTGTTTTTTCCTTGCGAGAAAAATTTCCATTGCCACTCGTGGACTTTGTCATCACTCTTGGCGGCGTCGAGGAACAGCGCTTTGTTGTCATCGACTAGGAAAAGACAGTGATGTTCAACATCAAGAAACTCTGGTTCAGCGGGAAGATGTTTGAAGTCGCATCGCAGAAATTCGAAAGCGTCAAGAACAACCTTCAATTGAAGCATGCTTGGGGGCAACGTTGCAGTCGCAACCACGAGGGTCGCTGCGGTAAGCTCTTGGAACCTTTTCTGACTCGTGTTGACGCTGAATCGGACAGAGGATTTGTTGGTATCCTGGTACCCAAGGAAAGTCGTTAAGCCACACGGTGCACTCTCCGTTCGTTGTTCATATGGGTCCGTGACTATGGTCGGGTCTTTCAGTGGCATCCAGTGTTGATATTCCTCGAACTGATACGGCGGTAGTATCAAGGGAGTGTATTCGGCAGTCTGCGACTGGTGATGCGGCCAGAACTGCACTTGCAGCCCCTCTCTCCATAGGGCAGTTGTTGCACTTACAAGTCGATCATACGACCCGTCTTCCGTCAAATTCATGGCTTGGAAATGAGACGAACCAACTTNCAATGAGTGTACGGCTTGCCATGACGGTCACAGTGGATTTCGAGCCGGCTTCGAGCCAGATTGCCGAGGAAAATCCTTTGACAGTCGCTGAACTGCCGCGCTGAAGAAAACAGGACTTCTCATGTGTTCGAACACGAAGCGGCTATCCAAAGGGTTTTCGTACTGTTCGACTGCTCGGTCGATGCGGATCACAGGATNCAAAAACGTGATATCCTTGCCTAGGCACACAAGTTTTTGCTCGAGAGAGTCCACAAGCGCCGTGTGAAAAGCGTTTGTCACATTCAATCTCTTTATTCTAAGATGAGCAAAGCTATCATTGGCAGCTACCAGATCCAAGATTAGATCGATAGCCTGTTGACTGCCGGCAAGCGTGAAAGCTCGCGGACCATTGTAACACGCGATTGAGGGGTCGGCCTGGGATCCAGGCTGCTGCTTGGCCAGTGCTATTAGCGTATCAAGGGTAGCTTTGTCTCCCTCTACGGCCAGCATCACGCCATTGTCCTCCTCCCAGAAGTCGCGAACAATGGCTGCGCGACCGGAGATCAATTTCAAGGCATCCTTCAGTGTATATGCTCCAGCGATACAGAGACCAACCAGCTCGCCAAAGCTGTGACCCACGATGGCAGCGACTGAGACTCCACAATCAATCCACGCCTTTGCACAAGAGTACTGCATGGCGAACAAAGCACATTGCAGCTTCACGACGTCCACGATGGTCGAGCGTTGGAAGATTTCAGGGAAGATACTATCGAGTCCTAATGACAAGCACGTAGTATTGCAATTGTCGAGATGCAGCCGAAAGATGAAGATCCGTTGGTAGATAAGAGGATCCAGCCCAACGAAAGTTGAGATCTGCCCGCCAAAGCACAGAATAACTGGACGTGTGGGTGACTGCTGGATTGAAATTGTGCAATGCTTCGTCTGTCGCAAAGACCTAAGTTGTTGGTGCAGGTCGGCACAGGATCTTGCGCTCAATATCAGAGACTGAGGCAAAACGCAGTTGGCTTGGCGGCAGAGCTGGAAGGAAAGATTGTGTATAGAGAGATTGCTTCTGGTTGATCTTTGTTTCTGCAAAAATTGACCCAATTTCGCACAGTACGCCACCAGACTCTGATCATCGAGTCCACACAGTCGGATCGGAGCACTCAACCCAACAGCATGCGGAACCACTGCTTGCAGTGAGTGAGCTTGGGAGTATTGACTGACGACCATGGAAGCGTTGGAACCAGATGCACCATAATTGTTGATGAGCGCGGCGCGAAAGCCGGTTGTCCACGGTATACACACCCGCGGAATTTGGATCTTGTCCCCTGCCGAAGCTTGCAGCTTGGGGTTGACTCGAGAGAAGCTAGCTTGAGGAGGTATGATGCCATGATAAAGCATAAGCAATACTTTCAACAACGACAGGACGCCAGAAGCGAACTCGCAATGGCCGATAGAGCCCTTGACAGATGTGAGATGAAGTGTCTGACTGCGTGCTTCCGCTCCTAAAGCCATCTGGATTCCAGCGTATTCCGCCGGGTCGCCAACAGGAGTACCTGTTCCATGTGCCTCCACGACAGTGATGTCGTTAGGCTTGAGATTGGCTTTGCGAATAACATCCTGGAACAAAACGCATAGAGATGGTGCGTTTGGCACGGTGATGGCCGTGAAGTTCTGGTTTTGGTAGACTTGTGTGGCTGCAATGACGCCAAAGATCTGATCGCCATCGGTTTGTGCACGATCCAGGCTCTTAAGGTAGACAAAGCCACCTCCTTCTCCGCGACAGTAGCCGTCAGCATCAGCATCAAATGGCTTGCATTGGCCGCTAGGACTCAGGAATGAAGCGCCAGACAGATTGTAAAACCAATCAGGGTTGGTGAAGAGGTTGACACCCCCAGCGAGGGCCGCCGTACAGTCTCCGCTAGAGATAGATTGGCATGCATAGTGGATAGCTGCGGTTGACGACGAGCAAGCAGAATCAAAAGTCATACTCGGTCCAGTCCAACCGAAATAATGACTGATGTTTCCAGCGATGAATCCTCGCAGATTGCCCTTTGCCGAGTATGCATTAGCCGAGTGGCATGCAATGTTACGCTCGTAGTCGTTGTTACCGACACCGATGTAACAAGCGACGTGCTTATCATTTTGAGCTCGGCTCAGGTATCCGGACTGCTCGACCGCCTGGTACGCGAGCTTGAGAGCCAATCGTTGCTGGGGATCGGTGGAGGCAACTTCACGAGGGTTCTTCCTGAAAAATTTGTGATCGAATTTGTCGTGGTCTTTGATAAAGTTGCCGTACCACTTTTTACTCGGGTCTAAGGGTTTCCACGGGGTTGACATGCTGAATCGCTGGTCAGGCACTTCGGTGTGTTGAGATTCTCCGCTCGTGAGAACTTCCCAAAACTCATCGAGATCTTTGGCACCCGGTGCATGACATGACATACCCACAACAGCGATACGTTGATCAGGTGACAGTGATGCTCTTGGAAGCGATTGCGAGCTAGCAGGATTGGGGGACCCAGACAGAGTGATAGCCTCGATATCGCAAGCATATTCCAAAGAGGGACCCAGCCTTTTGGCAACAGTCGGAGGTACACAGTGTTCCAAGCCGAAACAAGTAATCTTCAGCTTCGAAGGAAGGCTCTTTTCAAAGTCTGATAAAGTGTATATGGTAAGCCAGTCGGATTGGTCCAGCAGAATGGACCTAATTGCGAGGTTGTGCAAGCTTCCGGTCATCAAGGTTGGGCCACCAGACTCCAACCTAACAGGAGCCAATGTTTGTGCAGCTTCCGGGAGTTGGAACTGAGAGTTTCCATCGCAAAATTGCAACAATGAATGTACAGAATCCTGGTGTCGCCACCAATGGAATCGACCAGAGAGCTTGAGATCAGTCACATGCAATCCAGCCTCCTCAAGCTTGTGCCTTAGTGCGCTCATGATCTGCTGATTCATTGTGATAGTACATCTTCGTTTGTCGACTTTGACTGAGACGTACGCGTTGGGGAATTCCTGTAAGAGCTCTTGGACAGTAGATTCTTGGGTCACCTCGCTCCAAGCTACAGAAAGCGAGTACGACATGCCGTTCTCATGATCGTAGGCATCAACAAAAGCGCCAATAGCCATATCAATGTGAATGGCTGCGGTACCATATTGTTGTAGTTGCTTGAGCGACGATGCGCAGGCTATGGCGAAAGCACTCAGCGTACCCGTACAGAGTCCCAAGATTTCAGCATCCTTGATGGCAGCTGCGAAATCGTCTTCTCCTGAGTTCTGCCGACTCGTGCTGAGATTTGTCGTGTACTGTACAAGATGGGTGATGACGACTAGAGGCGCCAGCAGGATGTGGGGCAGTGGAAACAACGATTCATCATAGACATTGGCCTGCAATGCCTCAGTCAAGCGGAGCAGATATCTTTCAGCCTGTACACCATTCAAGTGAGGAATGGCTTGATATAAGCTTGGCCAGCTTTTGTACAATCTTGAGACGCTGTCCAAGAGCCAGAGGTTGTTCGGCAAGTGTAGACGGAGTCCGAGTTTACGAAGCGCTGTGATGTCGAAATTCAGCGCTTGAGGCCCAAATATCAAGAGTCTTCGAGCATGCTCTGTGGAATCATCTGACGGAAGATGAGAAGAACAGGGAGGATCTCGTTCAGCCATATCGAATATTCTCGATGAGGCAACTGCTCAAGACTGTAACGTTGTTGGACAGGAGCGTGGGGAATTGGATAGCAATAAAACTCCGTCTGAACCCATTATCTTCGTAGACAAGCGATTTAGCTCTCAACATCAAGCAAGGCAGCCACCAGTCTGTGCACACATATCTCTGCGTATCTGTCTGTCTCTGGGCAAGTGCTGCATGCTTCTAGGGTCCATAGAAGTGTCTGTTACCCCGTGCGTCAGCTTCGGAGCTTTGCTGCTCCGCTTTGTTGATGATTGATCATCAAGCCCATGAAAGCGCAATCATGCCATATGTCGGCTATCCAGATAGAGGCGAGGCTTGGAAGATAGAAGCACTCACCACTCACCACTCACGCGAATCATTGTGCATTTCGCGCATTTAGCGAGACGATAAGACGACTGGACCCCAGTGACATGGCACACTATATTCACCACTGTGGAGAATTCAAGGCTAGTGTCGGTCTGCATACGACCCTTTGGACTGCTGCGTCAGTTGCTGCCTGAGCTCAACCGGTCAAAACAAGACATGGATTGTCACGACTAAGCTTCTCTTCCCCGCCGCCCAAGTCTTGTTGAACTCGGCAAAAGCTTATCTTCGTGCGGGGTTTGTGATCTTGGGAGCTGGTCAATATAAATTGATTGACTATCAACACCTAGACGAACAAAACAAACATGCAGGTTCAAGTAATTATCCTACTATCCTGCAGGCACTTGATAGGCGCTCTACTGCATGATGAAAACGCGTCCACGCACGTTGTGAGGTTCAACTAACAGGGCTCGGCGATATCCAAGACAAGAGTCCCGCATGCCATGCATATGTAGAGTTGAAACTTCTTAGTCTCGCAGGACGACCCGCTGGCTTCGCAGTCTAGGTCGTATCAGAGGACGTGTCAAGTGAAGATTCGCGCGTTCACACTCCTCGGTAAGTGTATGGTTGATATTGTTGGGACCGTGCGGGAGGGCCAGCAGGTGTTCCTGGTCAGCCATTAGGATGCCTGAACAATGGCAGGACTCTCCACTGATCATCATCAGGCTTCCATGTGCTATCGACACCATCCCTGTCGTTATATCTCTGCAAAACTCGCTTGCAACCTCGCTTATATCGCTGGGGCTTTGGGTGTAAATTGATATTCGTACATCTCTCAACGTTTCCGACGAAGAATGCTTGCAGCCAACTTGCCGCCGTGACTGGAGTCTAAAGATGCGAGTCGATCAAAGGAACCACGTCTATCGCCAGTTGACACTGAGGATTGATTGCGCAAGCGATATTGCGTGACAGATGCCATGCTTGTTCAAGTCGCAAGCGTAGCCAGTGACTGGATAGCTTCACTGACCGTTCACTGTCACCACATACGAGCCAGTCTCCAGGTAAGTAGACAAATCATCGATGAGAGTCAGCCAGGCCTCGTTCTGAGTCGCTCAGATAGACCTCGGCACTGCGCTTGGAAGTAGTTGTCAAGTCACGTTGCACTGGAAGTTGGAGAGTGATGAAGGAGGAAGCTGTATTACAGAACTTGCCAGGAATACTATCTGATCGGCAAATAATCTTCGACTCACACCACCACGCCTTTCCAAAGCCGGTCCATCTCAACAAGTAGTCTGCTCGGATCACGCCTTCAATCACGGTATACCATACCATCGAAACCATTGTCACAAGCACCGAATCGATCACGGAGAGGCATAGCGGCCGGATCTACGTTGTAGCAAGCAGAATTGGCAGTTGCCCAATCCCGCAGTTGATTCCAACTATGGCACTTTCGCAGTTGTCCATGACCGATGGTGTCGCCTCCAAATGTGAAGAGGGCCGTGTTGTCGGCGTTACACATGATAGCCTGAGGAAGCGACGCTATCAGATATGGAACCGTTTGAAGCATGCTGGAACTTACTTGTCGCAGGCCCTCGAAGCAATGCTCCATGTGTCCATGGTAGTTCGGCCAGGTGATGTTTTTTCCATCGTGCGCCTCCCAAAACGTAGAGCGAATCGTTCTCTGGGAAGCACTTCGTTAGCAGAAGTTCTGTACTCGAGAATTCAATAGACTCACGAGACAATGCAGTTGATGGTAAGCCTCCAGTGCGTACACGCCCTTGCTGTGATCGCTGGGGAGATACACAGATTCCGCCCAATTGCGTGACTGGGCCCAATCACGATCGACAGCTACGAGGCCATGGCCGGGGAGCAACTGGTCCCAAAACTCATCGTTCGCAGTGAAGTTAATAGTCGCATCATGATTCCAAAGCTGGAGATACTCGATACTCGGTTCGAAGATGGTTTTTGCTACGCAAAGTCAGCGGCGATGTAAGGAGTCGATACGTGCGAGCCATTATCACTCACGCAAGTTCTCCGGCGCTGTATCAAGGCGACTTATGTATATGTGATAGTTGTTGCCAAAGACAACATATGTCAGCAACACCACATTCAGCAATGCTGCGATGACAAACAAAGTTTTCCAAGGATATCGGCTTCTGGTGTGGACTTTGTTGAGCATGTTCATGTTGTTCTCGATGTCGGGTTCCGAGTCAGTAAGAGGCTCATACCTCTTCTCAGATTGCTCAGTGGACTTGCTGAAAGCAGACATTTTATGTTGCAGTCGAGAAATCATGATGCGATGGGAGAGAAAAGACGGAAAATCGATGGAAGGCATGTTTAAAAACAATCAGCTCCGTAGCTGCGAAGTAGCAGGTGGCACTGATCAAAACCTCCCTGGTGAGGGGCTGGTGTACTCAACGACCAACTCGATCCCCACTGTAAACGCCCCGATACGTGACTACTGGACAAGCAGCATCTCGAGTCGCCGAATGCTGTGAGGCACTGCGCACACGCGTCATGGTCTCGATGTTCTCTCATACAACACGGGCTGATAGCGAATCAATCCCTATTCTGGATAGCCGCAGGTATTTGCAAGCTACAAGTGCTTTAGAATGGCCACGATCACACCCTGCACTGTAACACTAGCTGCATTGCCCATTGATAAGACATTCCTGAAATCGCTAAGTATCGCGAGGCCGGCGTATTGCTTGGTCAGTGGTTGGTATCCACAACGATTTGCTGCAAGCCTTGGACATGCAGATGCATGATTATGTGTGCCCTGTGATAGCTATGAGAATGTGGAACGGCCGACTAGAGAGTCACATGCCGCAAAAGTTTTGGAGAAGCCCAAGGGATTTCTGCTGTGGTATTAATGGTGTAGAGTAGAACACAGTGAATAAGGCTGCAGATCAGTCTCTATCCAGGACTGGGTATATAATTCAGGTCGAGCTGCTTCTTTTCAACTCAATCACATTGATCCTGTCAACACTAATTGCTCTCATTCCTCTCAGCAACATCTCTAGATTCTCAGCTATCTCTCAATATGCATATCCGTCAGATCTCATTGTCAGTTCTTGCATTGGCACTTAGTGTCTCTGCCATACCTGTGGCGAGCAATGCTGGACTGAAGGCTCGTTCTGATCCTTACGAATATGATTTCTTAACCGCGTGTATGTCATGATACTCGGTTCCAAACGCATTCGTGAATCGAACTAACCTGGAGAAGCCTTGACCCGTCCTGCCGGTGCTCACCATGCCGCAAGAGGCGAAGCAGAGTCTGACCTCGACGACGAACCTGCTCGCCTCTACCGCAAGAGCGAGGACGCATCTGATCTTGACGACGAGCCCGCTCGCCTCTACCGCAAGAGCGAGGACGCATCTGATCTTGATGATGAGCCTGCTCGCCTCTACCGCAAGAGCGAGGACGCATCTGATCTTGACGACGAGCCTGCTCGCCTCTATCGCAAGAGCGAGGACGCATCTGATCTTGATGATGAGCCTGCTCGCCTCTACCGCAAGAGCGAGGACGCATCTGATCTTGACGACGAGCCTGCTCGCCTCTATCGCAAGAGCGAGGACGCATCTGATCTTGATGATGAGCCTGCTCGCCTCTACCGCAAGAGCGAGGACGCATCTGATCTTGACGACGAGCCTGCTCGCCTCTATCGCAAGAGCGAGGACGCATCTGATCTTGATGATGAGCCTGCTCGCCTCTACCGCAAGAGCGAGGACGCATCTGATCTTGACGACGAGCCTGCTCGCCTCTATCGCAAGAGCGAGGACGCATCTGATCTTGATGATGAGCTTGCTCGCCTCTACCGCAAGAGCGAAGTCGAGGCTAACTAAGATAGTGTCACATTCGGAGTCAAAGGAGTTCGCTATCCGAATTCTGCGTCTTCTTACTTTTAGCGGCACTGATCGGCATTCAACATGTCCTGGAGAGGAAGTGGACTACTGCGGTAGCAGGAGAAGCTAGTTTTCAGCAAGAGTCGTACTGGGGTCTCAGCATATGTAGTGAATTTAAGGTTATTGGTCTTGCTGATGCAACTTGATAATGGTTCACTCAATCAAGCTTTGTGACCAAGCTTTGTAACCAAGTCTACTAGGTAAGTCACATTGTGACCGGGCCGCTTGCTCGTCAAGTCATTTAGACGAGCTGCTCAAGGCTTTCCCCGCTGATCAGACCTGCAATTCTCGGCCCTCCGTGGTAGTCGATGAAGTGTGGTCAGTATTTGCCTTACGGTAGATTACTCTAAGCCAATTAGCTGCATTGTGTCTTGCTGTCAATCATTTCCTTGTCAACAAGGTGGCTTATCGGCGCATATCGATGATGTTCAGCGACTAGCATGCAGACCGCATGATTACGGCTCGCGTACGATGAATTGGTCGAGAGTCCTTATCAGCGCATATACACGATAGCTCTTGCGGCGGCCGCCGATTGTTTCCCATATCTACGAGCAGCCTAGCTCGTTAATATGCAAGAAGTAAGTTAGGATAATCCTGAGCAATTAATCAAACAACCGTTAAGCCGCCACCCCGCGTAGAGTTGCAGGGATCCTCCGCCAACACATCCGCAAGTGATATGGCATGGATACATGACTTGTGCGTTGAGCTTGTCTAGTGCCATCGGCAGATGTCAGTGACGACTAACCTACCTGCATCTTCAGCAAGACCCCGTCTGTGAGTTTAGCGAAGGATCGCGGCAGGAAAAGAGGCCCACTGATGTGATCAAAGAAGTGGTGTGGTGATCATCCTATTGGTCGTGACTGTATAGCCAAGAAATATACACATTCAATCTAGAGTCTACTAGGCAACTTCTTTGCAATGGGTTATTGAGTATCGCGCTGTAGTCAGAGGCTTGCAGCTCGGAAGTCAAGGCGCAGACTCGAACTGCATGGCTCGTCCTTCGTAATCACACAAGACATCGCGGGGGATTGAGCCCCACCTGCCCTGATACTCCTCGCAACGTCCCGTCTCTCCATCTCCTCTCCATTTCTCATCTTCCGGTCCTCTTAGTTTGTTTCCATCACAAATAACAGGAGCACCATGTCGGATAACGCATCGCAGCAATCTGTCATCTTGTCTGAGCACGCCTATGTCGACGGTGAAGACAAGCCGTTTCTCGAGGAGCAAGATGGTGAGCTTGACCACACAGTTCTCAGAGATCGCAAGATGCGCAAATCTGAGATCCGTTACATCACCGCAATCATGATTCTGTCATGTCTCGCCACCGTTGGACTTGTGACAAGTCTTATCCAGATGCTCCACAAGCACCCAGCAGCAGAGATTGAAGTCTCACACGAAACGCAGCTTTCTGTTGATATTTGCGAGAGCATGAATTGGCGCCGCGAATGGCGAACGCTTTCAGACGAGACTAGGATATCTTACACTTCTGCTGTCCTTCGGCTGATGTCCATGCCATCCAAGATAGGATTTAGTAACCAGTCGCGGTACGACGACTTTCAGTTCATCCACGGTATGACGTTAGACTACGGTATGTCAACCTTCAGAATTATCGATCTGGTTCGCGGGGCTAACAGATCCCCAAGCCCATCGTCCCGGTGTGTTCCTTGCATGGCATCGCTTTTTCATCAAAACCTTTGAAATTGTCCTTCGTCACGAAGCTGGGTACCGAGACCATTTGCCGTGCGTATCAGATCCAGCAAAGCCATCGAATACAATGACTAATGCGGCTTGATAGATACTGGGACTGGACTCTCGACTATAAGAACCTGTCCGCAGCTCCCGTGTTCGATGATGTTACCGGCTTCGGCGGGAATGGCGACCCAACTTCCAACGAGCCCTCTTGGCGAGGTTACTGTGTTACTACTGGACCGTTTGCCTACCATCAAGTGCCGTATCGTTACGTGGAAGTCGCGCCCCACTGTTTGTCTCGAGACTTTGCGAAGGATGACTTCTTAAAGACCATCAGTTGGGGCATCTCACCTGAGTCAATCAGCGAGTTGTTAAACCAGAATAAGTTCTCGCGCTTTACCAACATGCTAGAGAGCCAGAGCATGCATCTCCCAATCATAAAGTTCATCGTGGGTGACTTCTCGACGCGTGCAGCACCTGGCGGTAAGTGTGAATAACAAAGAGATTTTGAGACTTGCTAACAGAGTCCTCGCTCAGAGCCCCTATGGTTCTTGCATCATTCACAGATCGATCGGCTTTACTGGCTATGGCAGCAACAAAATCCTCGATCGCAGCTTCCAAACTTTGACCCTTTTGGCGATTTCACCCCGGAAACGACTTTGCCTGATGTAACTGGCGACGAGTTGATGGATATCGGTGCACTGAGCAAAAAGATGACAGTCAAGTCTATGTTTGATACAAGGTCGGACTATTTGTGTTATGGTTACAAGTGAGGACTGAACTTATATTTGTGATCGATGAGAGACGGGAAAAGATTGATCGAATTGGTCAACCGACTTAATACCTTCTGGTCGTTGCTCTTTGATAGATCGTGGTTATTACTGGAGACATAGTGGTTCGCAAAGAGAGTCCTCTTGTTTCCTGATTATATCACAAAGGTCGATTGATTCCATGGGCGCAGGCCTCAAACTCATCTCCGTTAACGTGAAGCGACTTCTACAAGATCGAGCTCAGTACGCCACTTCTACACGATCTGGCTAAGCTGGACCATATGATCACACCGCAGAGTCACATGATCCTCTCCAGATCCTGTCCTATTACTATACCTGCCGCAAAGCTTGGAGCTCACTAGATTCCTAAATACCTAAACATGTACTTCATTTCTCTCAAAGGCTTGCATTGTAAATACTGGATTATATCGGAATTATATCGGAAACTATCTCTGCATACAATCCACTCTAGTCAGAAAAGCGTTCTACATGTTGTTCCACTGTCATTCGCAAGCGATCTGACTGTGTCGCT
Source organism: Aureobasidium uvarum (assembly GCA_903853725.1). NCBI lineage: Eukaryota > Fungi > Ascomycota > Dothideomycetes > Dothideales > Saccotheciaceae > Aureobasidium > Aureobasidium uvarum. The sequence continues at coordinate 2,598,822 of CAINUL010000015.1, forward strand.
CGAACCAGTCTTGAATTTACCATTCACTTCGGGTCGAAGGATTCCCTCGGCGACCGGTAGGTTGGCCAATCGAGCCCGAGCTCCGCGCAAGGTACCCTGAATAGCGGGAACGGGAATACATAGCGACATTCGAGGTAGAAAGTGGTCTAAGTAACCCGATTGGCTCATCTTGTTTCGCTTCAGTTCGACACGTGCCGGTCTATACTTCGGACTACTTGAAACACTGTGTCTCTTTCTCTCCCTCACCTTCTTCACGCAGGCCACATCCGTCATAACATCCGCTTTCCACCCCGTCGTATTCACGTTATACAGTTTCTTGATGTTTGCTCCATGTTCGCGCCCGCCTCGATACCACCAGAGGTAACCTTTTAGGCCCAAATCCCCTCGCCATGGTCAACTCTGGACGATCTCGCGCGTGCTTGACCTGTAAGAGACGGAAGATCAAATGCGACGAGAGCAAGCCTTCGTGCTCAAGATGCCTTCGAGCGTCTCTCCATTGCAAGTGGATCAAGCCGGTCCAGGCACCAGAGTATCGTTTCGTCGATACGACCGAAGCTATCGCCTCTCGACATGATTGCTCTCTTCTACAGCGCAGATTCTGGAGATCAACGGCACTCACGAGGGCACTGGAGGACGATCGGCAGACCCAAGCAATCAATTTTTTCGTCCGTCATTATATGTTAGANACCGAAAAAGACGGAGCACCAAGCGCAGGACTGTTTGGTCTCTTTCAGCCTGCATTCTCGGGGACTTCTCAAGACTCGTCCGCTGCTATGGCTATCTCTGCGCTTGCTCTCTCAATTTATGCGAGATGGCGCGTAGGTGAAGGGGCAGAGACCGAGAAGAGGGTGGCCAACATCTTAGGACGGGCAATCTACATACTCTCCAACGATCTCCAACTGGACGATAAGAGAAGGAACGATAATACTCTATTGGCGACTCTCACACTGCAGTTTCACTCGAGTTTTGAGTCCTTGTTTGGTTCGAATAAAGCCACTATTGTGCATCATTTAGGTGCACTCGCACTGGTCAGAGGTTTGGGACCCCCAGAATCATGGACGAGCCTTGCTAAACACTTTGTTGCTTATATTCTCCATGTTGAGGTTACAGCCGCTATTCGTGAACATCGCAGGGTCCATTGCGAGCTCTGCTACTGGAGTTCCGTCATGAGTGCGACCTCAGTGGAGCCTGATAGCCAGATCGATGCTCTTGGTGTAAGGGTGGCCGATGTCCAGTTTAGATCCGATGTTCTACTTCAGAGCAACAACACAAAGCTTGATATTGCTCCATCAGCTGATGTAGTGGAGAAACTCTCAAGCGAGGTCCAAGAGCTTGACAGGTGTCTGGTGCTTTGGCAAGAGCGAGTGTCGCATTTCTGGGGACCATTCTGCTGGTCTTCGGAAGATGTGATCTTCCCTCCGATACAGACATATAAGGGAGCCTGTCATGTATACACGTCAATTCGTGCAGCCAGGCTCATCAATATCTGGCGGAGTTATAGGCTGACACTCTCGCTTCTGTCTTTGCAGTTAATCAACCCGCATGGAGAATCGCGATCTTTCAAACTTGACAAGACAGAATCTATTGGAGCTATCCTTGTCAAGCGGATCCAATGGCTTGTTGATGGCTTCTGTGCGTCTGTGCCCTTCTTCCTTGGAAACAGGACCAGGATCGGCACAGTGGTGGACTTTGATGATCCAGCCTGGAGGTTTCCTACCTGCCATGATACGGGCAGATTGCGTGACATGGAAGGCCAGCCAGCACAACCAAGAGGCCTGGAGTCAATAGCAGACCACAGAAGCCAAGCGATCGCTCAAGGTGTCTGGCTGATCATGGGCAACCTCACACAATTGGTTGCGTTTTTCCTGAGCACAGCGAGTCTCGCTGCTTACTTGCCGTTGAGGACCGGCCAACTCTCCTGGATATGTCACCAATACCTTCGCAATCTCTCATTACTTTCTGTGCAGTGGACGCTAAATTCGACGCTCGAGCAACAGATCCTTGCTGGTATGTCTCTACCAGCCGAGGAGGACCTGGTATTAGAGGCGAGACGATGCGTACAACGAGTGCAACAGGGCTTGAAGATGACGGGGATTGAGTTGCAGACTGCCCTACTTTGAAATACCCCAACAGCTTCTCGTTATAGGGACATGATGCCTGTTCTGAATACCAACGCTTGATGCTGTCACCAGTATCCTCCTCATTCTATCATGTGTCACGCGAAGCTTCTGTCCCGGCGATGTTCAGCCCATCTTCCGATCGCGCCAGACATCGAAAACAAGGACAAACGGGAAGTGTTTCGCAGGACAGCCAGACATGCGATGCCCAGAGTTCCTCCGCCTATAGCACCTCTGCCCTTGAAAGGCAAGTGATCCTCCATGGGAAGTCAGACGCCACCACTAACTTAGAAAACATGCACCGGCACCAAAGTCGTGACGAGTTGGCGCAGCATACACTTTCGCCAGGTCCCGATAATTCTGCCGGTGTGCCATATGATCTTGTTGCCATCGGCTTATGGCATGAACTGATGTTTGGAGCGGTGTACTGAACAAACTATTGTTGGCAACCCATATCGCCGAAGGATTCTCTTGGCCGCCAGGAGTGGTGCTGCTGGGAGTCACATGTCCTGTCACTGCGGTGTCGCGGCGTTGCGACAACGACTCACAAGTGAGGTTCTGCGGTGTAACATCTGACGACGGTCACCTAGCTCGAACACGCAGCGACAGCGGGGCCGTGAAAAGGGTGACAATCGAGCCAAACAGGCGAGCTCCACTCAGAATAACCCGGTGGTGGCCAACAGAGTAACCCTGGCTCTTCCATAATCACTACTCTGTACTTGTCCACACGACTTTGACTTGAGACCGATAACATGGATGACCTCTGTCAACTCGACGAGTCCATCTTCCAGGAAGATGAGAGTCTGGTCGATCGGATGGAGCGACTAAAACCAAGATTCGACATGACCAACGCATCTCTCACATCGATCTGTGGACATCCGCGCATTTCTATTCACTCACAAGACGACAAAGCGTCCCGAGAAGAAACAATCATGTTCAACCTCCTGATTGAACTTATCAACGTTTCTGATCAAGAATATGTGTGTTGTGCCTATACGACTATCGCACCCATCGCAAACTGATCCACAGAACAGGATCGAAGCACCGCAGCCTCAGCTGCCGCCCATGCGACAAATGCACTCTTTATCTCCATGACCCCAGATCCGTCACGGCGACAGACAGAAAAGTACTCATATGGTGCTCTATGGACAATATATTCCGAACTGTTCAACTTCATAAAGCAGATACCAGTCGAGCACCATGCGATGCAAAGGCTAGTTGACTGGGTTGCCGAGTTGAGAAAGATACACGTACAGACGTTACATATCTGGGGCAAAGACATTGAATTGTGGAAAGGCTTGCCGCTGCTGAATCCGGAGTGGGTCGAACTATGCCAGGAATACTGTGGACCACGAGAGGTCATGCTGAGCAGGAGGTTCAGAACCTTTCGAGATCTGTTAGAATCAAGTGGAGGTTACACACTCTATAATTATTGGAAGTAGTGTTGCAGACCCGATACTGTGTGGGTCCTTGGAGTTGATTAAAGAGCAGTAAATGTTAGACAAGAGTGTCAAGGCAAACATAGTTACAGATCATGACTATGACAAGCGATCAAGCTAGCTTGAGATCGTCAGGAATGTGATGTGCTTCGCCGACCGCTTCTTTCAGCGCAAGCACAAGCTCGTCCACGCCTGACAAGAAGCCGAGATATGCGCTCATGCAAACAGTATAGCCCCTCACACCCTCCTTCTGCAACACTTCTATGGTCAAATTCTCGACAGCCGCTCCGTGTCCATGCTCCAAACATTTTTTGAGCAATGGTGTTGGTAGTCGCGCAGGCAATGGGTCACCAGTCTTCAGACTTTGAGCCACGATGCCGAGGACAACCATGACATCCGCGATGGCACGGTGATCGAGGATACCAGATGCAATGGCGAATCGGCGACGAAGTTCGGGAGAAAGCGTGGCGGCGCGTATGTGCAGATGGGCAAGCTGATAGTTGATGAACTCAGCGATCGACTTGATGCGACTACACGTGGTCGAGTCGAAGACACTGGAAGACATCTCGAACTTCAGACTGCCGATGGGCGCGCCCAGGGCGCCTAGCTCGCCGGCGACCTGGATGGTCACCGCCTCGACTGCGACAGTGTGTTTGTTGTGAGCATCAAGGTCAGACCAGGAAGACAGCAGTGCAGCGTAGTGATCGGCTTCGCGGTCCAGCACACCAGAAAGCCTGCGGGCGATATTTCGTGAGAGCGACGACGGCCAGGGAAGCAGCGTCACAATGAAGCTAATTCCGAATCCGACAAGCACCAGAACCGTACGGCGCCAGAAAACCTCATAGCCATATCCGGGGTTGCCGTAGGTAGGAAGGTGAGTGTCGATGTACCCGTAGCCGATGACCAAAATGGTAGTGGATCCACCAATCATGACTGCTTGTATGAGCTGAGGTGGTGTGTACAGGCGGAACCACATGAGGATTACTGCGTAGACAGCAAGGACAGCTGCGAGGCCATAGGGATTTCCAGGACCGTTTCCACTTCCGATGTACCTGATTTGTTAGCGACTCTTCCATGAGATCGGGCTTGCGTAAAACTCTTACCATCCCAACATTCCGAGTACACCTCCAGCGATGGTGCCAAAGATTCTGGTTACCAATGCGAAGTTGAATTCGGCAGAAAAAGTCGCTGTACCGGTCTGCGCCATGATGAGCGCCCACAATCCTTTCTCGCGATAATAGAAGCCCGCCGACGTTGTACACGCTGCAGGTATGGCTGCCGCAAGAGTGGCGACAAGTACACGGAGAGCGAAGATGCCCTCGTCGTTGCTCAGCCAGTGTCCGAAGCCAAGGATCACGGCAGAGAACTTGTTGCGCTTTCTTGTTGGCTTGTGCACTCGCTTGAAACTCTGCTGTACTTCCTCGATGGTTGCTTTGTCGGCTTGAGGCATGTCGTCGACAGTCGGAGCTCCGATGGCTGGTGCACGAGAGCCACCGAATGCCCAAGCACCGAATTTGCGCAGGCTTGTTGGAAGCCACATCCGAACAGTGGTACGTTCCTTTTCGAGGAGAGTAATTTGCTCCAAAGCTCGTTCGAGGGCTGCGGCCAAGATCAAAAGTCGATCTTCGAAATTGAAACCGAAGAACATGCCAACCAGCTTGTGTCTTTCGGAGGTCTGACCATGGAATCTACCATTTTCGTCAAACAGGTGTTGATGCGAAGCGAAGAGCGCCTCGTTGGCGACATTGGGGAAATTGGACTTCTCGCCGCGTAGACGTTCGAGCACATCTACGTGCGACTGTCTCATTTGAGCAAATTGCTCAGCAGACATTCTGCCGAACCATCTTTTGCTGTTGTTCTCGTGGATACTGTGAGCTATGGCTTCAAACGCATCTTTACAAGCCTCAAGCAGAGGATTGCTAGCTTGCGACAATGCTTGATATGAATCAGCAACAGAGCGGCCGACTTCTGGATCGCGAAGTGCGTCGATGAGGTTGAGACTCTGCATGACTTGATGTTTGCCATACATGTGTTTCTTCTCTTTTTCTTCCGCTTCAGCTAGCTCCTGTGTCCTGACATCGTTGGATGTAAGGTGCTTCATTCTCTCCCGAGAGCGGCCCTGGAGGACCTCAAACGCAAGCAGACTCATGGAGCCGATCATGACGCGGCGGATTGGCTCTCTCAAGGAAGCGATGTCTTGAGCACTCCAGTGACCAAAGGAAAGATCAAAGGACAGGAAGCCAAACGCAGGCTCCAAGGCAGCCCAGCCTCCAAGAACACCGGCTCTCAGAGCCTGCATAGGTTCCATGTGCGATGTGTCTGGATAATTCTCAAGAAAACTTCGAGTGAGGTCAAGAGAGCCGGCCATGGATGTGACAAGTTTGTGCATACTAAAGAGCGTCAAGTGTGAAGTCGATTCTGGGAAGATGAGTATGGAACAAGCGAAGCTGATTGCAACACCGGCGGCGGCTGGTTTGATGAGCACTTGAGGAATGGTACCTTGGAACGAAGGGAGCAGAGGGCCGATGGTGAGAAAGATGTCAGTGATGATCCAGGCAAAGATGGCGGTTAGCGTGAGTTTGGGGACTTTGATCCTGAGCCTTGCCATGAGATATACGAACAAGCCCAACATGCAGAATAAGGTGACAGTGATACGCGTGTCCAGCATGAAACCATTGTAGACAAGGACGCTCGCAGGAGAGTAGGTCGTCGCGCCTGTATTCCTCGCGGCTTCTATTCCCAAGGCCTGCAAGCGAGCCTGAGTCTCTGCTTGTGGCCTTGTCGCTTGGGCTGCTTTCATTGCGATCACGCCCCATGCCCATCCCAGGGCCATGCCCAATATCAAAGTGAAGCCGCCCAGCAGGATAACCAGTACGACGCCGGACGGAGGCAGGAACATGATGGTGATACAGGCGAAGAATGTGGCATTGCCGAACGTTCTCAGCGTGGGATCGATGACGATGAGCAGCGAGGCAGCCCAGAATGCGACCGAGCAGCGGAATAAGATCTTGAGGTCGCGCGCATTGAAGTGGTCGAGGAACGGTGGAAGCTTGCTCTTCTTGTGGCTTGATGATCTGGCTGTTGCACTTGTGTTGGTCTGGTGCAACGACGGCGAATTGCCGTTGCGCGACTCTTTCTCTGTCGCCGAGCCACTGGGCTCACGGTCGGAAGACATGGTCGTCTGTCGCGACCTCTACGAGATGTCTATGTCGTCGAGTCGAGGGTGGTTGGAGGATGCTGTCGCGGCCCGGACGGTCGTTGTTGTCCAGTATCCAGCAGGCGCCGAGCTCAAAGTCGTCGCTGTGCGACAACCGGCAGATCCAAACTGCTTGATGGTCGAGCGCAACGGGATGAGAAGGAGGAAGGAGGAAACAGGCTGTGATGGAGACCTACAAGCAGCGTTCCTGATGGGAGCTGAAACCTAGGCACTCGACTGTTTATCATGGCAACTGCCAATCTTCGTTCAGACGGTACCAAGCTATTGCGAGAAGTCTATTTGTGCATCAGTCGATACATCCCTTAGGCAAGCACAATGCAGCTCTTGCGAGGTTGAGAGCCGCTTCGACAGCCATTACCCCACTCGATCGAGGACTGAGGTGAGCTTTCGTTGACGCAGCGCATCGTCTGTGTCGGATTTGTGAGGCAAGTGGGGGTAGTTGTGCGAGAAATTCGGCTTCGTAGGCTTCCCGGGCTGGATGCGTGTTGCACAAATCTTCATAACATGTGCTCAGATGCACGGTAAGTCAGATGCCGACCTGGTTGGAAACACATCCGAGCATCCCCTTCGCACCGCTACGTGGAAACGTTTGACCACAACAGAGCTTGACCGGATTCAATGACAATAATAATCATCCGGATGCCTCTGCAGACCTTGGTGAGAGCATTTCATCTTGGCCAAATGCAAGCGGGGCGACGCTTCATATCTACACCCACATTCTCACTGATTTTGGTTCCCAAGGTGTGACGTTCCCCAACAACGCCAGTGTGTTTCTGAAAGATGTTTTATTCTGCGACGCAGCCTTGATGCTAATTTAATCATGCTTCTTGATGAACGACACAACACCCTCGACGAAACTTGCCGGATTCTCCTCGGCAGTCCAGTGGCCGCTTCTCGATACGACAACCTCTGCAGCTTTCTCGTAAAACTCATTTGTCTGGTCCATCGCAACCTCCCTGAGCAGACTCATCTCACCGCTCAATGCCGCTGAGGGAACCTTGGACTTGCCATCACGTTTTAGCATGGCCTGGTTGTCCTTTGCGTCTTGCGGGAACGCACGATACAAGTCGAAGCCGGCCCTCATGGCGCCAGGCTGACAGAAGCTGGAGCCATAGTGCTCGACGTCTCTTGGCCCAATGCCTGCAGGGTTGAAGCAAAGTCTGTCGTAGAAATGCTTGATGTAAATCTTCTCTTTGCCCTGAGTGAGCATTTCGGGAAGGTCCAGTTGTTGTTGGAAGGTGAAGTGCCACATCCCTGGGGAATTTTTGAAACCTGACTCGTAAGGGGTCGAGCCGGGAAGTGGGCATTCACCAAACATGACTGAGCGAGTGTGGTCCGCGTGACTTGCAGCATAGGCGTGTGCGACCATGCCGCCGATGTCTTGTCCGACAACATGAATCTTGTCTTTGATGCCNNTTAAGATTCGTCAGTCATCGCCCGAACACAGCATGGCGTGCTAGCAAATCGTACCGAGATGATCATGAACGACCCTGTAGAGGTCATCGGCCACTGTCACCTTGTCGTAGCCAGACCTGGGATGATTGTTGTCGCCAGCACCACGATAGTCTGGGGCAATCACTCTGTAGCCAGCATTCGAGATTGGTGTGATGACGTGGCGCCATTGATACGATGTGTTTGGGTAGCCGTGGATCAGCAGCACGGTGCCTTTTGCGGACTTCGTCTCTGGAGGGCAGTCGATGTAGTGGATCCTGACTTCTTTGGCCTCATCAACAAAGGCAAAGCCATGTTGCCATCGCTCGTCGTCAATGTGGGTAGGATTGAGGGAAGGCATGTTCGAATGACCAGAATGAGAGACGAATGGCTCGAGTTGCTCTGGAATCACTGGCGATCTCGAACATATACACAATGACGGTGCTGCAAGACAGACATTGATGCGAGGATCTTCCATCAGGGTAGCTGTCAAACAACTTGTGGGGTCGAGTGCGGGGCTGCCGAAATTCGGAGAGCTGACGCTTTCTGCCATGAATTGTGTCGCAACGGTTTTTGTAAAGGGGAAATTATTAGCGCCGCCTGTTCTTAGTTTGGTCCCTAGTTTTCTCCGAAAAACTTTCGACAAGCAGTTGTACTTTTCCCCGCAACAGCAATCTGGAATGTTGCGCTCGGTACGCCATCTCTGACAATTACATTATCGTAGATCGTATCGGCATGACCGAGCCATGTCTTGTCGGCAAACTGGACATTCTGTAGAGGATATTTGCACCTAAGTAGTAGAGTTAGATTGCCAAACGCAAACCATTGAGCAAGTCTGAATCCTGGTCATGAACAGATAACTTCTTTGTGGTAAGAAAAATTGCTTGGTCTCCAGATACTGTTCCATATTAATGAACACAGGCATAGTGGAAGTCAAGTGCTCGGCTGTCTGTATCAAAGAACAGATACGAAGCCATTATAACTTCATGCTGTCTTCCAATGTTTGTTGACAATTTCTCTGACATCCTCCACAATACCATCAGGGCATTCAAGGCAGGCAAAGTGTCCACCATCATCTCTCTCCCTGTAGAACACCAAGTTACCTGTTCTTTCTACAGCTCTCTTCGAGCTCGGCTCAGTATCCCAGTAGAAGCTGGTGTATCCAAACGGGCTCTTGATCCTGTTCTCTGGCTTCATTGCAAATGCGGCAAAGTTCTCGTGTCTCACGTTCTCGTAGTATGGCAGGCTGGAAGTCATGATGCAGTTGCTGAAGTAGTAGATCGAGACGGTCGTCAGGATGTGCTTTTTCCACTCCAAAGACTTTTGCTTTTCTGGATCAGCAGCCTCATTGTATTTTTCACCAAGCCAGACCATGATGCCAATAGGGTTGTCTTGCAACATCCAGCCAATCGTGTGTGGACGGGTCCTCATCATGATGGCGTAGCCCATATGGTTCTCGAGCCAATTATCCACCCGACCTTGCACTTCCTTCTCACGAGCAGTCAACTCAACGTTCTCAGGCAGAGGCGCTGGTGCAAAATTGAAGTGTACAACCTTGCAAGAGTCTGAGTAGTTTGCACCAAGCTCGCGACCAATCCAGTGCCCCCAATCGCCAGTCTGGACACAGAACATGTCGTAACCAAGACGCTGCATCAGTGTATGGAAGAGGCGAGCAGTTTGCTGCAGCTTCCATCCCTTTGGTGGCCGACTTGACCACCCGAATCCAGGAAGGCTGGGTACAACGCAATGGAAGGAAGGCGATGCAGAGCTAGAGCTTAGCTTGTTGATGACTTGGCTGAATTCGTAAAAAGAGCCTGGCCAGCCATGAACGAGCAACAGAGGTACCGCATCTGAGTTCTCCGATCGATGATGGATGAAATGGATATTGAAGTCTTCGATATCAGTTGTGAAGTGATCCCACTGGTTGATCTCCTTTTCCTGCTCCCGCCAGTTGTAGTTCTCGGTCCAGACTTGATACAACTCGGTGGCCCATTGCGTGGTAAAGCCATACTCGTTTCCCGCATTCGGGACGATGTCTTGCGTTGGAACACGTGTGTCTTTGATCTTGCGATAGTATCGTCGAACTTCATCATCAGGAATGGCAATCTTGAATGGTCGGATCTCGGACGACATCTTTGAAACAATGATAGATGATGGATGTGCTTGAGCGAAACGTGTTGTTCACACAAGTTGACAGGATGTCGAGCTCAGATCAAGAGTTCCCGTGTCGCGATCTTCGGCGTCGCCGGAGCAAAGGCCGTTGTTCAACCCCGCAACGGTCTTCACCACCCACCTTTTTCCAAGTGATCCATCTGACGTGTCGCCGTGTTTCAAGTGTTTCCTGTGCGTCCCGGATGAAGGAAGCGCTTCGGTTAACTCTGCGGGTGCCGCAAGAAGAACATGTACACCGGCTATCAAGCCACATACGCAGAACCATCCCGCACGTTTGACCACGTTGGCGCCTTGTATTGCGTCTTTCGGACAAGCTTTGCAAAAGCATGTGTCGTGGCTTGGACTTTGCAGCAACTACAGCGACCGGTCTCGCCCGCCATGGTTGATGTGAATAGAGAGGACTCGGAGAACATTCGCGGTACCTATCGCACTCATCACCTCCTGGAGACCTCGATGCACATTGCGCTTGCCGCGCCTGTTCTAGCTCATCGACGACCCCAGTATCCCCAGACCCCGCATCTTCTCACGCGTCTCAACCGTAACCTTGTACATCTGGTGGGACTGTACGGTTCACGGTCACCTGGGAGAGAAGTATATCTCAGTGCTGTGGGTCCCGAATCACACCTACAGCAGAACAATTATATATACAGCACTTGAGTCCCCCAAATCAGACACCATCGTCAGACCTCAAGCGACATTCCATCTATACTCTATACATTATTCATCATGGCGGGCTACCTCGATGGCATCCAGGGCAAGACGCTCTACAGGATCATGAGTGCAGCTTGTGGTGCTGCTTTCATGCTCTACGGTTGGGACGCTGGCGTCCTTGGAGGCATCCAGGAGACTCCTCAGTTCCGTGCAGCGATTGGAAATCCACAGGGAGCNTTTTGTAAGTCTTGATTCATGAGCCACTGCTTGGAATCTTCTGACAATTTTTTGCTTGATCAGATCATTCCTGTCATTGCCTCCATCTACAACCTTGCTGCAGGAGTCATGTCTCTCTGTGTTAGTTTCTACGGCATGCAGATCGGCAGAAAGGGCACCATTCTGCTCGGATGCCTGCTCATCTGCATTGGTGCACTCCTCCAAGCTTCGACATACTCTGTTGGGCAAATCATCGTCGGTCGTATCGTTACTGGAGCTGGAATTGGAAATATCGCTGCAGCAGTTCCAACATATATGGTATGAGTTCCACAATCTTGCCGGCTGTATTATCGCTGATTGGTCGTACAANNGGCCGAAATGTCGCTGGAAGCGAAAGAAAGAGGACCTGAGGTCTCGTACCAACTTGCTCTCTTGATCAGTGGTGTCGCTCTTGCATACTGGATTGACCTCGGCTTCGTGCAAGGGCTCGACAGACATCCCTGGCTCTGGCGTATTCCTCTAGCCCTTCAAAGTTGCTTTGCAATCTTCTCTGCAGTCTTGTTATTCATGCTGCCCGATACACCAAGATGGTACTATGCCAGAGGTTACGAAGCTCGTGGTGACAAAGTTCTCGCTCGCCTTCACGCGTTGCCAGTCGAACACGAGTCTGTGCAGGCTGTCAAGGCGGATATTATTGCATCGCTTGAGGAGGAAGATGACACTGGCAAGATCAGCATAGTCACTCTCTTCTGGGACAACACCGAGCTGCAGTTTGGTCGTCGTTTGCGTACTTCGTTCCTGATCAACTGGGTATGTGCATCCATCTACCGTGCTTAGTCCGAGCTTTGCGCTGACCCAACGACANNGGCTCAACAATTCCTTGGTATCAACATGCTGGTGTACTTCTCCACGCAGATCTTCAGTAACCTGCATTACTCTCCGCTTCTTTCAGGCATCCTGGCTGGTGTGCTGAACACCTGTTTCGCCGTTGCATCGTTCCCGCCAATCTACTACATCGAGAAAGTCGGCAGACGTGCTATGATGATCTGGTGAGTGCCTATAAAGACCTATCGGAGGGTGAATCCGAGGCTGATACTCTTTTCTCTCAGGTCTGCTCTCGGCTGCGGTGTTTGCATGCTGATATACGTTATCCTTACGACACTTCCCGCCAGCAAATCCTCTGTCGGTACCAACTGGGCTGCTGTCGCAATCATCATCCTTTACGAAGTCGTCTTTGCTTTCGGTTGGCTAGGCACTTGCTGGGTGTATGGTCCGGAAATTGCTCCTTTGAAGTACCGTCACGTCGCTGGCAGTCTCGGAGCTGCGGGTGAATGGTTCTCTACCTTCGTCATGGTGTTCGGTGGTGGTACTGGTATCAACGCCGTTGGACCCAAGATCTTCATTTGGCCTCTGTTGTGCTGCTTCCTCGCCGCGGCTTATGTTTACTTCTTGTGTCCTGAGAGTAAGTTGTACCCGTTGTTGTTGTTGCTCCTGGTCTGTGGCAAGTTGTACTGACTGCTGTGAACAGCCACTGGAAAGACACTCGAAGAGATTGATGCTTTGTTCGCTCGTTCTCCCGAAGTCCGCGAGAGACTGGAACGCGATATTGCCGCACGTAGAGCAGGAGGTATGCCACCAAGCATGAAACTATCACCGCGCGACTCAAGCGACATGTCAAAGATGGAGGTTTCGACCGTTGAGAAGATCTGATCGCGACTCGGTGCGGTCCTTCCTGGGGTGCGTTTGGAGCTGGACGGCCCGACGGGATCCTCGAACCCGCGGCAAATATTTCGTATCTAGAAGTGACCATCAAATAACTTTCACAACGTCCCTAATGATCTCCATTAGCTAGACGTCTTTGGATCACAAAGCAACAGTGAATTAACCAGCGGGACAGGAATTATATGCGGACACATATAGAGGCTGCGTGGAGACTTATCCGAACCAAAGCCACTACAAACCTCAAGACCTAAGCCTCTCGGGACCGCTTCTATCACTGCTCGATTGATCACTTGTGCGACATACCTGCATATCGTTATGTTCGACTTCAAGGATTTGCTTCAATTCAGACCGAATGAGATCAGAACCTATCACAGCAAGACTTATGATCTATCTCGCCAACAAAAACGACATTCGAAGCAAAGGGGAAGACTCTTCTTATCACTGCTGGTGGTATGCTGTATCACACAATCGTGATGTTGTCATTTACTAAAGATTCTGTAGCAACTGGAATTGGTTACTCTATCTCTCAATCGTTTGCGGAAGCAGGTATCGCTCGTGTCATCATCCTCCAGCGTAGCGAGTCGGTCCTTGCTGTTGCAAAGGAAGCCATCGAAAAAGCATATCCCAACACGAAGGTTGGAACTTTCGTCGCTTCTCAGGCTGACTTTAAGCGAGTGACTGAGGTCATTCAAACCGTGGGCGAGATCGATGTTGTTGTCGCTGGTGCTGCAAGCGCAGGCGGCTCATCCGGAATGACAGTCGCAAAGGACACTTCGACCGATGACATGGCTGAGATCTACAACACAAATGTCATTGGCGTACATCACCTCATCCGTGAGTTCTTGGCCCTGCCATCGACTGCCAGCGGGCCAAAGAGTTTCATCCACATTTCTTCAAATGGAGTCTAAATGTATTACCCCGGTGGTAGTGGATATAGCAGCTCCAAATCTGCAGCGACCAAGCTGGTCACACACTATACAGTCAAACTGCCGGATGGCAACGTTAAATTCTACAACTTCCATCCTAGTGCAATTAAGTCTTTACTATCTAAGGAAAACGTAGAGATGGACATTGCCTAGAAGGAAGGTATGTTATAACTTACAAATCTTAATAAGGCTTATAGATCGATACTAAAACAAGTGGGTAACTAGTCCGGATTCCGGGTAACTTTGCTATCTAGCTTATAAGTCTAGAGGCGACTTTCTTAAATAGCTGCTTTATATGGGCTAAGTAGAACGTTAATAGACTTATTACTATAGAGAATAAGTTAGTAAGTAATCTAACCCTAATAATAGTTAATATTAAGAGATAGGTATAAAAGATAATATAACTTATAGTATAGTAGTAAAGATAGCTAAGTAGAAAACAGTATATATAGCTAATAATAATAGAATAAAACTACTACTAGTATCTATAGCTATATTATTTAAACTAAATCTAGTAAGGCAAAATTACTTAGTATACTAGAAATAGTAATTTCTATTCTAGCTTAGAAATATTAGTCTAGGGTTAGACTTTTTATAGCTAATTATTATACTTTCTTATATATATATTAAAGAGCTTTCTTTTCTTATTAGTTTTATATATAAAGTATTCTAAAACATAAAGTTTTAGTAGAGATAATTAAGAAAGAAAAACAAATATATCTATTAGTTAAACCTTAGAAATTCTAAGTAATAATAATTAATTATTATTACTAAGTAATATGTTTTTAAGATATATATAATCTTTATTTTTATCTTTTAAAATATTATAAGAATATTACTATATCTATATAGTAAGGCCCCTACTAATAGTAAGGCTTTTACTAAAAAAAAAAAAAGGCTAGTAAAAAGACTATAGCTATTAATTAAAACGGCGCCTTAAGTAAAAGACCTTAACTACTTACGGTAAGGCTATAGCTATTACCCTTATATATATTATAATAAGACCTTTACTACTAGTAGTAAGGCTATACCTATTATCCTAATATTAGAAGTTCTAAAAATTAAGTCGATTTCTTTGTATTTTGGCAAGAGATTAGGGTTTAGGGTTTTGTACTTAAGTCGATTTTTTTGCTTTACTTAAGTCGATTTTTTTGCCTTAAACCACTTATAATAGGCTAAAAATTTATATTATACTAAGACTAGTGTACTCTATCTATATACCTAGTCTCGTCTATATACATATAATGGTAATGCTATTATTAAATAGTTGTTTATACGCTAAACGCTTTTTTAAGATGCTATATATAAGGATTTACCCTATAGGTACCCTATAATCGCCATATGTAGTCCTAGGCATAGACAGCTATCTATAGCTATCGATCTTAGACTGCTTATACATAAATACATACTAATAGGTAAGCGTAAGGTGCATAATAAGAGTTAGTCCGGTTCCTATAGCAATAACAAAACCCTAGTTATATTAACTCTATGTAAGCTATAAACATAGCTATGTTTATTTACTAATTAGTAGTAACCCATTGTCTTTCTAACTATTATAGACGAATTTTCCCATCTTTTCGACCTTAATTATAAGCATCGAATTCTTATATGCTTAACCTACTAATATGCTATAGTGCCTTCCTAAGCTAGAACGCATCTATAGATCTACTATAAGCGCGTTAGCCTCTAGTAGCGGAACGAGATCTTATCTAAAGTCGAGGCCGCATCCGAGCTTACTAGGATTTATTAAGATATTATCTACCTAGCTACGACTAATCCCCCTCTAGCTAGCCTTCTAACATACTTTAATGGTCTAAAATGTTATAGCACCGAGACTCTAGGTCTAGCTTGCTCCTATATATGTCGCATAGTATATAGGATGCGTAAGCACTATAGATAGAAGCATAGTTAGATTAATAAATAAAAGCGTAGAGGCGATTCTTAGAAAAAATAGACGTATACATAAAACAGGATCTAGACTAAGAACCATGCATGTTAACGATTCTTTAAAGCCTCTACCTAGTAGAAATACTTTAAAGTTGCCTATTAAGACGTAGAGGATAGTAAATAGCAATAAATAGCCTAAACAAATAGTTTCTTCCGCTTATAAAAAGACGACATCTAATAGGTAGAGCGCGATGCTACTAAAGATGCTAATCGAGTATAGGGGTTTAAAGACTATGTCTCTACTATAGTTCCTTAGTTAAGAGAGACAGGCATTACTAAATACATACAAAATCTCTAGAAGGACGAAATTCGAATAGCGATCGCCGTTCCTATGCTAGGGGATAAGAGTAACCTTTGTACGATTATTAATACTATGTAATTACTTCTATAAGAGGCTTATTGGTTATGCTTCGACGGACCTAAATGTATGTTAACCTACTAATGTTAAGTTATTCTTAGTCGCTTCTAATCATTATAAGTCGATCTATAAGGTAAGACTAGACCATTCGATCTATATAAAGGGCCTAAGAGCCTTAAGACATACTTTAGGATAGCGTATTGGTTTGTGTCGTACTTTAGCAAAGTTACCGCTCTTAATAAGTACTACTTTAGTATAGAAACTAAAGATAGCGATAACATATAAAGACCTAAAGACATTATCGAGGCTATAGACGAGTAATTAGTAGTATGGCAGGATATATAGCAGATTGTCTAGCGAATAAGAACAAGCCCTACTAAAGAAGACAAGCATGCGATTAATAATATAGAGGATAGAGAGAAGTTAAAGAATCGACTCTTAAAGCTTTAGATGCTTCTTATCTACTATATAATAGGCGCTTGCCGATATAAATTACCGTTATTAAGCTTCTATGCTATGCTAAGCATTAAGCCGTCGACAAAAAGCTAGATGGAACCTAGCAACTTTAATAGCAGTCTCTTAGCCATTATATGGATTATGTAACTACTAATCTTCTACGATAGTGCCTTAAAAGAGTAGTAAGGCTATAGATAGACGCTTAGCCTTATAAAAGCCTACTATAACGGGTATCTATAACAAACTATTAAGACACCAATAGAAGAGATTCTTAGGTAGCGTCTATTGCTATTTAAGGTGTTAGGTGCTAGTGTTAGCACTTATAAAGCGTCTTAGGACGAGAGTAAGGAGGTTCTAACCTATAAGGATATAGAGCTACGTATAGATTAGATTCCATCCTTACTTACATCTAAGTACTAGGGTTACTATTAGCTTCTCTACGACGATCTAATGCTAGGTCTAAAGGACCTTCGCCGAATAAGCCCTTACTTACTTAAAGATAGTGTTAATGTTAATATCGTCCGGTAGAACTTTACCTAGTATAGGGATAACATAAACACCCTTAATAGCATAGAACGTGCTTTAATAAAAGCCATTAAACGGTCTAAATAACTATGTCGAATCTTCCTTATTTAGGGAAGTTAGTTATCTAGCGGATAGGCATAGAGGGAGAGCGCGATAGCTAGTTACGAAGCTACCGTATAAGAGTTTCTTAAGCGACTAAGCGTCCTTATATATATTAGTAGTAGATAGCCTATCCGCGAGAGCGAGTTTTTCTCTATAACATATTATAACACTTAGCGGCAACGGTCGATTATTATTTGCTTCGACCGTATAATAATCTACGTCTAGTACCATAAAGGCTAGTAGTAAATAGGGAACTATAAGGATAACGTTTGCTTCCTTACTGTTATGGCCAACTATTAGGGTTTTAGGGTTAGGGTTAGCAAACACTCTATTATGCTTCTATCTAAGCTATTCTTGCTCGTCTAACTACTTTCTATATAAAAAAAAAAAAACGGAGGAAAGGGGGTAAAAAGATAAAGGAAAGTAATAAAGGAAAGGGGGTCTATCTAGTCTATGCCATATCCTAGCTAGTCTCTAGCCCGGAGTCTTACTAGAGTAGTAGAGATATACTTATCTAGCCACTCTAAGGTGCTAGGACTAAGGGACTTTTGGAATTCCTTATAGGTTTATAAGGTCTCCTTCCCTAGGAGGCCTCCTTAGCTAAGGATAAACGGCTTAAAAGCTCGGCCTAGGGTTTAGTATTTAAGTTTCTTAGCCCTTTCCGCGGCTAACAAGGTGCTATTAGGGTCCTTCCTAGCGGTTTCCTTGCCTAGGGAAATGATGGACACATCTAGGTAGGTGGTTCCCTTAGGGTTGTCGATTCTAATGTCTGTCCGAATTCCTTAGTAGTCTCCTTATGGTTCTAGAGTGACTTTGTTCTATAGGTCGGTCTGTAAGGCTGTGGTTAACGCCTAGCATACCTTATTATGTTTAACAATCGTCTGTCTAGTCCTAGCACGGCAGGCGTCTTCGTAGGCAAAGGTATAGGCCCTATTATAGTGCCTATAGATGTCCTAGCCTTCTTTAGGGGATGTAAGAAGTCGGATAGAAAGTGCTACGGCTACGTCCATGTCTATAAGTAGAAGGGGCTATAAGGTAGGCATTACGGATAGCCATCTTCGGCCTAGGAAGGCTGAGTTCTCGATCCGTACGTTCTCTTACTATAAAGAGAGCTTCTGCTATACTCTAGCTAGTCGAGCTCTGTTAAGCTTGTCTATTACAGCTCGGTAGATAGTTCTAGCAGGGCTAGTACTAGTAGGGTCTAGTTGTTAGTGTTCTAAGGGGAAGCTAGGCTGTTGTTAGGTGTCCTAGGCTAGGAGGTAGGATAGGCTTGGTTGTGGTTGTTAGTCTGCTCTATTCCTGCTTCTGCCGCGGTCCTTGGTGTGTTCCTGTTCCTGTTCTTATTCCTGTTCTTATTCCTATTCTTGCTCTTAGCTTCCTAGAGTAGTTTGTTCATCTAGTCCTCGTGTGCCCTTTTCTATGGCCTCGTCTACGTCCTCTTCTAGGCCGTCCTCTTGTAGGTTGTCTTCTTAGTCTTGTGTAGGCCTATGGCTAGCCTAGGGGTGGCCTTCTATGTTAGTGTTGCTAAGGGCTGGCGAGGGTGCTCGGGGTAGGCGCTAAAAGAGTTTTAGCGGCAGGATCCTCTATAGGGTAATGTCTGCTATAGCCTATGAGTTTTAGAAGGCTAGTTTGGCCACTTCCGCGTAGAGAGGTATTCCTAGGCCTCCTAGCCTAGTAGGGAGGGCTACTAGGTCCTAATCTAGTGGTCTTCTATCCTCTAAGCCTTAAAGGTGTTTTATGGTTTCTAGGAGTCTTATGTTAATGTCTTGGAATCCTGCCAGGAGTCCTTGTAATCCCATGGTCCTAGGAAGGTGTCGGAGGAGTGTAGAGGTGCTAGCCCTAAGTAGAAGGAGTGCGTGTTGTTTTGGTAGGTCTTTCAGCCTATCTAGCACTGTCTGGAGTTCCTCTATTCTTGTAGCTAGGAATTCGGCCTTCCGTGGCTCTAGCCCTATAAAGGAGCCAAGTATCTTCATTCCCGTAGTCTGTATTGCCGATAGGGGTGTGTCTTTGTCTTATCTATGTTTAGGGCAATAAGGGCGTCTTCTAGGTAGCCTTCTAGTTGTTATAGGGTAATCTGTTGCCCTAAGATGATGTAGACGTCGTCTAGGTATGCTAGGACAATAGGAGGGGGTCTATTATAGCTAGTTGCCCTCTATAGCTGTTGTTATAGCTATTAGAGGGTAGTCCGAATGGCTAGGGAGAAGAAGAGGGGGCTAAGGGGGTCTCCTTATCTAACCCCTTCTAAGGAGGTAATTACCGTGCCGTCATACATTGCTAGGGCTGCTAGCTCGTTGTAGGCCCATCTAGCTGCCTTATAAAACTCTAGGGCATAGCTTAGGATCCCGTAGGCTACCGCTGCTTAGGAGACTAAGTTGAAGGCGTTTTTAAAGTCCATAGAGCAGACGTAGGTGTATCCACTAAGGTTTCCTTCTACCGCGTGTCCTAGTAGGTGTATGATTGGCTCCACCCCGCTAGGGCTCTGTACCCCTAGCTAGAAGGGGGCTAGTTAGTCCTTAGAGAACTGTTTTTAAAGTAGGACCTTAGCTACTAGCCTATAGATAAGCTCTCCTACCGCAATTGGCCGGACCCTATTGTCTTCTTTATCTAGAGCCACAAGTCTCGATGCGGTAAGTAGCTGGTTTCCTAGTGCTAGGCCGTTTTGTACCTGCTTATAGAGGTGGGTAAGAAAGTCTATCACCTGTTTATGCTTACAGGCTTCCCTTAGTAAGGGGACTGACTAGCCAGATAGGCCAGGGGCTGTATCTAGGGCAAACGAGGCTAGGGCTTATAGGATGTCTTCCAGAAGTGGTCTAAGGCCCGGCCTAGGGCTTGCCGAGGAGGCAAAGGGGCAGGACTGCCCCTCCGGGTGTTTTTCCCTTAGTTTAGCTAGTATATCTGCCGAGTTCCTAGCTAGAGTTAAGGGGTCTACTAGTGCCCTTGCCGCTCTACCTAGGTAGCCCTTTTCTACCAGTCTTTAGGCCCTAGAGCAGGGGGTATCCCGGCGGTTGTCTGGCTAGCCTAGAAACTCCTAGGCCCTATCGGTTTCTACGCGGTTTGGCGGAGGTAGCATTAGGTCCGGGTAGTGCTATAGGACGTATTAGGTGCTAAACTCCTCTAATTGGATGCCTAGGGTAAGGCCAGCCTTTAGGAGTAGTAGGAAGTCTAGTAGGTGTTTCTCGGTAGGTTGGCGTATGTATCTAGAGGCACACCTAGCCGCGGCGGCCATAAAGCTAGCGGCTTGGCTACTACGAAAGGTGTGGTCCTTTGCCTATACGTGGTTGTATCCGAATAGCTGCTATAGGTACTTGTTTCGGGGCTAGTAGGTGTTATACCGGTCTTAGCCTAGGCCTATAAGTATGTCTACAACATCTAGTGGCGGTGGTATGTGTTCGTCTCCGTAGATAGGGCTAGTAGGCCCCTAGGTCCCTAGTAAGTAAGAGGGAGGTACTAGTGTACTAGGAGAGGAGGGTGTAGGAGAGTAGGCACTACTAGTATCCTGGGGGCCGTTTTGGACGTAGATCTCGCTCTAGGCCGGTAAGCTATGGCCGCCAGGTAGGTTTAAGGCTAGGTCCTCGAGGAGGCCGATGGTGGACTCGTTAGGAGAGCCATAGGAGGTGCCGTTTAGCAAGGGGGTAGGAGAGCGGTCTCGTAAGAGGGTAGGTAAAAGGGCTAGTTAGCGTGTAGGTTAGCTGTCGGATTGGTTGCCGAGGATTTCCCGTTGTAGGCTACTAAGAGGGTGGTCGGCTAGCTACTAGATAGAAGGTCTAGTAGTCTAGCGGGTGGGCTATCTAGACGAGGTAGTATGTTATGGTAGGTATGTGTATTCCTCGCTCTTAGCCTAATTAACGACTAAATGGAAGTTTAAGTCTAAGGTCTAAAATTCTATTTTTTATTTTTTTAGCTAGTTAAAGTCTCTAGTACTTAGTTCTTACCTAGTATAGACACTCTAGTAGTATAAGATTACTATAAAAGTATTAAAAAGCTAAAATAAGCTTAGTATTATATACTTCTTTAGTTTATCTCTAGATCTAGACTTTTTACTTAGATCTAGACCTTTTATAGTATTCTTAGCTTAGTTTCCTACTACCCTACTTACTTAGATTTTAGAAAAAAATCTAGATAGAAAGAAAAAATTCCATTAAGTTTATATTCTTAGTATTACTTAGAAGTCTAAGCTTAAAACTCTAGCTAATACTTAGCTAGACCTTTTCTAGTATCTAGTAAGTTAAAAGAAACCTAGATTATAACCTATAGAGCTAGTAAGAGTTCTAGATAGCTAAAAAGAAATAGAAATATCTTTACTACTAAAAGTAAAGTCTTAAGTAACTTTAGATCTAGACTTATCTAGACTAGTCTAGACCTTTTCTAGTTATTTTAGAGCTATATAGATACTTATCTCTAGTTTAGATAGTTAGTATAAAATCTAGATAGCTAGAAATAAATAAGGTTACTTTTACTAGTAAAGCTAAAACTAGGACTAACTATATATCTATACTTTTCTAGACTAGTCTAAATCTTTCTTAGTACTAGAAAGGCTTTACTAAGTCTTATTATACTTTAGATAGATACTATAAAATAAGAATAGCTAAATATAAATAAGGATATACATAGTAGTAACTTTTAAACTTTTAGTTATCTTAGTATAAGACTTAAATAGACTAGTCTAGACCTTATCTAGTGTTTTTCTACTTATATTTAATCTTAGGCATATCTTATATAGATAGTATAAAATCTAGATAGCTAGATAAAAATAGATATACTATTACTAGTAAAAGCTAGATCTTAAGTAACTAGAGATTTAGGCTTATCTAAAGTATACTAGACCTTTTCTAGTTATCTAGTAGCTTTATAGATTTAACTCCTAGCTTTAGATAGTCTATAAGAAATCTAGATAGCTAGAAAAAAATAAGAGTATAATATTTACTAAGCTAGTACTAAGACTAACTTTAAAAGTAGACTTATCTAAACTATTATAAACCTTTAATAACTACCTATTAGCTATAGAGAACTTTATATACCTACTAGAAAGCTAGTATAAAATTAATATAGCTAGAAAAAAATAAGAATATATCTACTAGTAAAGATAAAGTAATATAGAAGTTTAGTATTATACTTATTTAGACTTAGCTAAACTAGTTCTAGTACTATACTATCTCTATAAAGCTATAAAAACCTTATAGTTAATATACTAGTACTAAAAAGATAAGGATAGATATAATATAAGAAAGCTATCTATTTAACTTCTAATCTTTATAAGTATACTCTTTTTAGGTCTTCCTTTAGTTTTAACCTTTTAGGTCTACCTCTAGCTCTTTTTCTAAGGCTTTCTTTTTTAATTTTAGGACTAGATATATTAGTACTAGAGCTAGAGTTACTACTAATAGTTATATTCTTAAGATTAGAAGGATTAGCCTTATAGATACTAGTAAAGTTATCTTTTAAGCTAGGTATTTCTATATTACTAGTATCTTCTAAAGGGTAGGAGTTTAGACTACTAGTAGATTCTAAGCTATTAGAGCTAGTCTTTTCTAGATCTTTAGTACTACTCTTAGGTAAAGTATTAATATAAGGCCTTAAGTCTAGATTAGAACTAGTACTAGTTTCTCTTTCTAGTCTTTCTAGATTAGCTTTACTAAGTCTAGTAGTAGGACTTTCTAGATCCTTAGAAAAGGAAATAGCTTTAGTACTAGCTAGACTAGGGCTTAAAGGTCTAGTATAAGAATCTCTTTTACTAGAATTATAAGAACTAGAACTACTAGTACTAGAAATAATAGAAGGCTCTTTATCTAATAAATTAAGATTTCTACTAGAACTAGTACCTAGATTAGGACTAGAAGGTACTATAGAACTTTTATATATAGTAGAAATAACTTTACTAGAGCTAGCTCTAGAGATAGCTAGACTACTAGTACTTATACTAGAATTAGATCTAGAAATATTAGATCTTAGGCTTAGATCTAAGTTTATATCTTTATTACTAGATTCTAGCTCTCCTAGTATACTACTTATATTCTTATCTTTAGTAAGATTAAAGTAAGTAAAGTATAGACTAGTAAAGTCTCTAGATCTAGTATAGATAGACTTAGTCTTATTAGAAAATAAGTTAGACTCTCTAGCATAATTAGCCTCTACTATATTAGTAGAATGATTAGCTAAGATGTCTTCTATATTACTAGTTCTAGAAAAAGTATCTCTAGATAGTATTCTTTTATTAGGACTTAGTAAGTAAGTCTTATCCTTAATAATATATTCTTTTATAATAAAAATAATTAGATGTCTATAGAGCTTTAGACCTAATCCTTTAGAAAAGTATAAAAGAGTCTCTTTATAAAGTAGATTACTAAGCATATTACTAGTAATCCTTTTATTTTTAAGAGTAAATAGAAAAGGACTAATAATATCCTTATTATCTAGTACCTTTAGATTAAGATAGTTATATAAAGGTAGGTAGTATACTAGGTAGTATAGTACTACTCTAGTAAGTCTAATAGGTAAGAATCTAATATTACTAGAGTTTAGAGTACTAGTATTACTAGTTTTAGAATAAGAGGTATTAATACTTAAAAGATTAAGACCCTTATCTAAGTATAGATTTCTTAGGCCTCCTTCTTTAGTATTACTATATCTTAGTATAGTAAGCTCTTCTCCTCTTAAAGGGCTACTACTTAATAGATAAAAGGCTAGTAGTAGATTCTTTATAAATATATCTTTAGTTATAAGGTAGGCTTTTACTTCTTTAGTATTAAAGCTATCCTTATCTTTTCTTAGCTTTTTATAAAGACTACTATTAGAGTTATATAGTCTCTTAATAAGTAGGTTCTTACTAGTTAGATCCTTAAGATAAGGATCTATAGTAGTAATATTTTCTAAAGGTATACTATTTTCTTTAGAATCTTCTATTCTATAGATATTTAGATCTAAGATCTTATCCTCTCTAGAGATATTACTAAATACTAAAAGCTTATTATATAGTAAATCTTCTACTTTAAGTAGTAAATTACTAAATAAGTCTTTAATAGTATTTATATTTATAGAAATAGTATCTACTATAAGATTACTATTATCTATCCTAGTAATAGGCTTATAGCTACTAATTCTCTTATAGTTAAACTTTCTAATAGAGTTTCTAAGAATATATAAGGTACTAAAGTAGGTATTAGACTCTACTACTAGTAACTCTTTATAGTCTTTAGTAAAGCTTAAATAAAAGTTATCTATTATCTTTTCCTTATATATTAAATCCTTATATCCTAGAAAGTAGAGTCTAGTATTATAGATAAGCTTAGATAAGATATTTTGTATATAATCTTCTTTTCTAAATAGTATACTTCTAGAGTCTATACTTCTTAATATAAAGAAAGTAATA
Organism: Aureobasidium uvarum; assembly: GCA_903853725.1. NCBI lineage: Eukaryota > Fungi > Ascomycota > Dothideomycetes > Dothideales > Saccotheciaceae > Aureobasidium > Aureobasidium uvarum. The sequence goes on from CAINUL010000015.1 coordinate 2,623,467, forward strand.
ATAGGACTAGAAAAGTTACTATTCTCTTTAATATTATAAGTAATATCTTCTTTTAAGTAAAGTATAGAAAAGTTCTAATAGTAGTCTTTTTAGAGATATAGCTATAACTTCTTTTTATAGTAAGAAATAGATAGTTTAAATATGTTTTTAAGTATATCTAGTACTTTAAAAGTAAATATAGGATAGTAATAGTATAAAGTATAGTTATCCTTATCTTTAGTAGTCCTTATAGATGTTTTCTTAGTATAAAGCTCTAATAGATATATAACTAGTAGACTAAACTCTTTAAAGTAATTTCTAGTAGTCTTTTCTTCTAAAGGAATAAAAAGACCTAAGTCCTTACTAGTATTATTATTACTACTAGTAGAATAATAAGCATTCTTAAGAATAGCTCTTATACTAGTAGGTAAGTCTTTTATAATAGAATTAAGCTCTTTTCCTAGCTCTATAGTATAGTTATAAATATAGTTATAAAACTTTACTTCTTCTATAAGCCTAAGATCTATTAGCTCTAGTAAGATACTAGTATCCTTATTTTCTAAGTATTTATTATAGCTAGTAAGTTTAATAANAAAGCTTAGTTCTTTATTACTAATATCTCTATTATTAAAATTTATAGTAGTAAGATTATTAATAGTAGAACTAAAGTCTTTTAGCTCTAAACTAAGATCTAAAGAGCTAGAACTTAGACTAGAATCTAAAGAGCTAGACCTAAGAGTATTACTAGTATCTAGACTACTAGGTAGTTTAGGTATAAAGGTAAGCTTAGTATTCTTATCTAAGCCTTTAATAATATGTAAAGGTATATTTTCTAGATAGCTACTAGACTTTAGGCCTTTTTTTCCTTTTATAGAATGTATTTTATTTAAATGGTTATTAATAACTTTACTAGTAAGACTAGTATAATTACATTCTAGGCATTTATAACCGTCTAGTATAAGTTCTAGATGTTTATAATAATAAGTATTCGGCTCTATAATAGATAGATTCTTAATAGTATTAAACTCTAGTTTTTTAATAGACTCTAGCTTATTATCTAGATCCTTAGAGTCTAGTTTCTTATAGTAGGATTTATGTCTTTCTTTTAAGTGTTTTTTAAGAGATATAGGTAAAGAGCTAATAGTACTAAGACACTTAGAGCATATAAGTATCTTAAGTATAGGGCAATATTCTAGAAATGTAGGATCTAGAGTTATAGTTATAGTTATAGTAGGCTCTAAGCCTTTAAATAAATCTTTCTTATAATAAGAAGTATTATTCTTAGAAATATTATTTAGAGTAGTAGTTATATCCATTTTTATAAGGTTTATAATAAGTATATAAAAAGTAAAAATGTAAAGTAAAGTATAGAGCTTTTTCTAAAGATAGTAAGGTAAGTAAAAAAGAGAGAGAAAGAGAATCTAGAAAAAGGAGAGCTCTTTATAGTTTATCTAGATAGATTAGTTATCCTATTAGTATTAAAGGTATTAGGTTTAGTAAGTAAATATAACTACTTTCTATTTATACTATTATAACTAAAACCCTTTTATAATGAGATAGTAAAACTAATAAGTACTTTAGTATAATAATAAACTAAATTACTAAGATTATTATAACTTTTTATAAGATTTATATTACTATTACTATCTTTAATATATAGCTATCTAAAAGTAGAATTCTTATTTTTATATATAGTAAAGAACTTTAAATAAAATAATATATTACTAAAACTCTATATAGTTTTATAATTTAAGCTTACTAATATCTATACTAGAATATTAAATCTATTTATTATTACTATAGAGTATTTTACTTAATAAAGATACTTTTATATATCTAGAATATACTCTTAGAATTACTTAATTTATTAGTAAGTATATTTCTAGTCTTACTATATATAAAATTAAATACTCTAGCTACTTTCTAGCTATTTTTAAGAACCTTAAATCTAAGCTTAAAATTAAGAAAGAAGAAGTTCTTACTTTAAGAACTACTATTACTTCTAAAGAGCAACGTATTTCCGAGTTAGAGAATACTCTAGCTATAAGAGAAGAGGCTATTCGACACCTTACTAGTACTAAAGAGCTACTAGAAAAGAAAGGTAAGCTTAAAATAACCTTAAAGAGTTTTATCTAAACTAAACTAGCTAGTCTTTTCTAATACTAATATAAATCCTAGTATAGAGAATGCTTATAGAATACCTACTATAGCACCTAATATAGAAGGGTTTAACTATACTTCGAGTTTTCTAGAAGGGACTTAAGGTTATTTTTATTTATATTAGCTAGGAGTTAGGAGTTTTTAGGCTTAAATATAAGGGTCTATCTATCTTAAGGTTTTATATTATACTTCTAAGTCTATAATTCTATAATAGTCTTTTTATCTTTATAGTAAAGTAAGTTACTAAAGCTAAATTTAGATAAAAACTATATTAAATTAAAACTATTAGTTTATTAAGGTTTCTAATAGTATAAAGTAAATATAGTAGAAGATTATAGTCTATAGTCTAACATATAGTAGAAAGAATAACTATATATAGTTAGTAATAGAACTAAATAGATAGTAAATTATCTAATACTATTAAACTTACCTTCTTTACTATATTCTAAAGTATCTTTAAATATATAAAGTTCTAGCTTAATAAGGTCTTTTCTAGTAAAAGGCATCCTATTTAAACTATTTAAAACTTCTTTAATACTAAGGTTGTTTAAGTCTCTTTCTAATAGAAAAAGTTTAGATATTAGTACTTTTATCTTTATAGTATTTATAAAGTAATATATTTTACCTTTAAGAAAGCTAGTAAAGATATCTTTAAACTTAAATACTAAGAGTAGATCTCTTATAATAGATAGGTTTTTAATAATAGTAGAATCTTCTTTATAAGTCTTTTCTAAGTCTCTTAATAGTAAGATAGTATTATAGTCTATACTTCCTATTAAGGATAAAGAGTATAGACTAGTACTAGGTTCTAGTAAGTTAAGAGTATAAGACATAGTCTTTAAAAAAGTAGTAAAGTAAGTAGTATAAGTATAAAGTAAGATAAGAAAAAAACTAGACTATAAAGAAAGTAAGGAATAGTAGGGCTCTTTATAGTTTAGCTAGATAGATTATCTATATAGTTACTATTTAAAGTATAGCTTTTAGAATTAATAGGTATTAGACTACTACTTATTTAAATCTTATTTATAAAGTATTACTTTTAGTAAGTATTAATAGTTAGTATCTTAGTATATTATTATAAGGATTACTATAATAGATAATAAAAAAGTAATCTTTTTACTATTAATATTAAAAAGCTTTAAAAGATAATATTACTTTAACTAGCTATAGTAAAACGCTATATAGAAGTTAGTATTCTAATAAAACTTTATTTATTCTTACTATATAAGGTTATTAACCCTTTTAGTATTATTAGAAACTATATTTTTATAAGTTTAAACTACTTTTCTAAATAGATAGTTAAGGTTTAAATCTAGTATCTAGTACTAATATTAGACTTCTTATATTTAGCTTAAGTATTACTTACTTTATTTATACTATTAAATATATTAGATACTTTTTATTAAACCTTTAGCTATTAGTAAAAGCTTTTTCTAAGCTTAGTAATATCTAAAGCCTAAGGTATATAAGAATACTCCTTTTTCTTTTAGACTCTCTTTACATTTTTATTAAACTTAGAGTCTTTAGCTTAAAATCTTACTTTATCTTACTTTACTTTACTTTACTCTACTTTACTATACTATATTTTCTTTAACTTTTTAAGAAGATATATCTATAGTTAAAAATGTCTTTTACTAAAGATAATATTAATAGCTTACTTAAAGCTAATTCTAACTATTATAATACTAGTCTATTTAAAGAAGTAAAAAGTAGCTCTACTACTATCCTTAACCCTTTCTTCTTAGAATACTATAATAATATTAAGATACTTAGATGCTTAGAATGCTCTATTACTTTATCTAATAGCTTTAAATCTATAAAAACCATATAACTAAAAACCATTCTTTTTATTATAAATCTCTTAACTCTAAAGATCTAGACTCTATTATTAATAAAATAAGTAGTCTTAGCTATAATACCACTTCTACCTTATCTAAAATAGAGCCTAACTTATATTATTATCCTAATTTAGACTTAGTTCTAAATGGTTTTAAATGTATTATAGATAATTGTTATTTTACTAGTCTTACTAGTAAAGTTATTAGAGAGCATGTTATTAAGATCCATTTTACTAAAGGAAATAAAGGCTTAAAAGCTAGCTCTTATATAGAGAACATCCCTTTACATTTAATTAAAGGTCTAGATAAAAATAGTAAAATAACCTTTATACCTAAGCTTCCTTTAATTAAGGAGTTAGTAAAGGAAGATACTATTTCTTTTTCTAAAGAATCTAGTTCTATATCTAAAGAAAATATTTTAACTACTTTATCTAGTTCTTCTTCCTTTAATTTAGTAGAAAAGTATTTAAGTATTAAGGATAATATCTTAAAAGAAAACTCTATATTAGAATCTACTTTAGAAATACCTTTAGAAATCTCTACTTTTATTAATAATAGTCGATTTAAATACTTTATTAAAGATAAGAATCTTAAAGATCTATTAAGTCTACTATCTAAAGATCTTATAAATAAAGAATCTCTAGAGTTTTATACTAGTACTATTAATAGTATAGCTTATAGTACTAGTAGTGTTATTAAGAACTTAAATCGCTCTTTTAGACAACTATTAAAAACCGAAGCTTTAAATAAAAGCTATAAAGAAATGCTAGATTTTATCGACTTAGATAAGTCTAGTAAGCCTAGATATTATAATGTTTTTATAAATCTATTTATCTATATTATAAATATCTATCTTATTAAAGAGAATCCTAACTTATATAAAGATAAGATATCTCTTCTTAAAGATATAGAAATACCTAGTAATATTAAGCCTTATTTAGAAAGTCTTAGTAAACTAGATATCGATTTTCTAGAGGATCTAGAATTTATTAGTCTAACTAAAGATAATATTATACTACTATTTAGAGAGCTTCTAAATATACCTATTAATCTAGTAACTACTAAAGAAAATACTACTATTAATAATATAGTTATTAGCTTTCTAATTACTAGTTCTATTAGTTCTACTACTTATATCTTTAAAGATCTAAGAGAAATTCTTAGACTAACTAATATTCTTATTTATAATAGTCGTCTTTTCTATATTAGTTACCTAAACTTAAGAGAGAAAAAGATCCTAAGCTAAATCTAGAAAAACTTACTAAGAAAGAACTTCCTAAAATTCTAAGCTATAATTCTAGTAATTATTTCGAGGAACTAACACAAATTAGAGCTTATACTCTAAGTATAGTAAAAGCCTTACCTACTAATTCTATGCCTATTAGAAAGATTAATAATAATACCTTAGAAATAGAAGGTATTAAAGTTAGTCTTAATAACTTAAAGCTTCTTTTTAATAATGTCCTAGAAAAGCTAGAAGATTTACTTTATAAAGATCTATTATTTACTACTAAAGAAGATATTAATATAGATATAGAAAGTATAGAAGATTCTTTTAATCTAGTAAATCTTTACTATTCTATTAAGGATAATAAAGGTTTAGAGCCTTTTACTACTCTACTTATTACTAAACTATCTAATCCTAGTTCTATATTTTATAAAGAATTAGTAAAAAGTATAGATTCTAGTTCTACTATTACTTTTAAAGTATCTAAACTAGATACCTATATTAAAAATAATGAAAAACTTATAGAATACTTAGCTTTAGCTATTTACTTACTAGGCGGTAGTCCTTTAAGAGGTAAAGAGCTTAGTACTATTACCTATAGAAATTCTAGAGATCTAGGCTTAAGAGGTCTAATTCTAGATAGAACTAGTAAACTATTTAGAATAGAGACTACCTATTATAAGTCTTTTAATATTACTAGACAAAATAAGAGTACTATTAGGTTCTTACCTAAAGAACTTACTAAAGTCTTATTAGACTATCTTTTACTAGTAAATCCATTTTTAGAATATCTTAATATTACTTATTATAAGGCTTATAATCTAACCTTACCTTTTTACTAGTAAATAGAAATAATAATCTTATTTCTACTACGACTTTATCTAGTCTACTTAGATTAGAAAGTAGTAAGGTCTTTACTAAGGGATTTACTATTAGAACTTATAGACATCTTATTTCTTATATTATTAAGGCTTTTATTAATAGTTCTTTAAATCTAGATACTAGCTCTAATAGCGAAGATAATATAGAGGATATTATGTCTAATAGGTCTACTAAGACTAGCTATAACAACTATAATAGAGAGGTTAGTTTAGGAAAAACTATTACTTTAGATAATCTAGAAAAAGTCTAGAGTTTTGCTTAGCTTACTTTAAATTCTTTTCTATAGGAAGTTATACCTTAGAAAAGGACTATAATAATTCTAAAGACATAGAGTCTAAAGATAATAATATACCTATAGAACTAGTTTCTAATATAGAGAATAAAAGGCTTAAAATTAATAATAGTTTAAATACTAAGTCTAAAACCTTAGACGACTATTTAAAGATATTCTTTAATAACTCTAATGCTACTTTTAATGATTTAGAGCAAAGAAAAGCCTTAGAAAGTATTTTAAAAGGAGTTCCTTATACTACTTATATTAATAAAACTAGTAGCGGAAAATCCTTATTATTTTTACTTCCTAGCTTTATATATAAGGATAGAACTAATATTATCTTAACTCCTAGAGTTAGTCTTAAAAAGACCTTTATCTAAGGGCTAAAGAAAAAAATATTAAGACTTCTATTTTAGAAGAAAACTTAGATTATACTTCTACTCTTATACTAGTTTCTTTAGAATCTATATTAAGTACTACTTTAGAAAATCTTATTAGTAGTCTTAAGGATTCTAATAAAGAAGTAGTAATCTATCTAGACGAAATACATCTATTTTTATTAGAAAAGTCTTATAGAAAGATTTTAACTTATATATCTAGTATTTTAAGATTTAAAATCCCCTTAGTCTTTATTAGTGCTACTTTACCTTTAGAACTAGTAACTTTACTAGAAAAGGAGTTTAATATAACTAAAGGACATTCTATAATAAGGGCTAAAACTAGTAGACCTAATATAGAATATAATAGAAGATATATTACTTTTCCTAATACTATACCTCTAGAACTAGAAGCCTTACTTAAAGAATTAAGTCTTTCTATTAATAAGGATAATAAAGCTTTAATATTTGTTACTAGTAGAAGTAAAGGACAATATCTTAGTAACATACTAGATCTACCTTTTATTATAGTAATCTTTCTAATAAAGAAGAGTTATTAGAGGAATTTCTAGAAAGTCCTTATAAAAATATATTAATAACTACTTCTATACTAGAAGTAGGAGTAGACTTTAATTCTATAAGATACTCTATCTATATAGGGCCTATTTATAGCTTACTAAGCTTAGGGCAAGCTTTAGGAAGAATTAGAAAAGAGGGTATAGGCTATATTTTAGTATCTAATCCTAAAAACCTAGTAGGAATAGATCCTATAGAGGAGTTTTATTCTAAGAATTCTATTACTAGTTTTAATAGTCTTACTATAGAGCAATTTATAGAGCTAGATCTAGCTTATAGTAAAGCATTTATTCTAGAAGAAAAATGCTTAAGAATACCTTTTAATAGGTTTCTAGATAATATTAGTACTCCTAAATGTAATTCTAATCTAGAATCTCTATGCTCTTTATGCTCTAATAGAGAAAGTATTTTAGAAGAAACTAGTAATAAAGAACTTATAGCTAAAAGAACTATAGAAGAATCTAGATTTATTCTAGAAAAGTCTTTAGATTTATTAGCTAATAACTGTTGCCTTTATTGCTTATTAAGGCTAAATAATCTTACTACCTATACACATTCTATAAGAGAATGCTCTAAACGTAGTAATGCATTTATAGAAGAAACTCTATCTTTTAAAAGAGAGTTTATAGTAATAAGCTACTTAAAAAGGAGTTTAGTTGTTTTAAATGTCTATTACCTTATACTATATGTTCTAGACTTAAAGAGCATTTTAAAGTAGAAGAATGTTTATATAAAGATACCTTATACTATTATATTTTAGTATTATATACTAATAAGAAAACCATTAACTCTATTTTAGAAAAATACCTTATTAGTTTACCTATAGCTTTAGAAGAATATATAGAGTACATTTTAAAGCCTATTAAACTCTATAACCTAGATACTATTAAGCTATTGTTAGTACTAGATAAACTAAAAATAGAAGAAATACTAGAAAGTCTAGATAAAGACTCTAAAGCCTTATCTATTAAGCCTAAGTCTAAGGCTAGCTCTATTTCTATCTCTAGTCTTAGTAGTAGTAATAGTAGCTCTAGTAGTACTAGTAGTAATAAGAGTAATAATATTAAAACTAATACTATACTAAATTATAAAACTAATAATAAAGGAAAAGAAAAGGCTATCTATCCTAGTACTTCTTTAGAAAAGAATAACTTATATTTAGACTCTTCTTTAGATATAGACTATAATTCTATATTAGAAAGTAGTATAGAAGCTATTACTTTAGCTCCTAAGTCTAAAAGAGTCTATACTACTTTAAGTCCTATAGAAAAGGCTTCTAGTCCTTTAACTAAAAAGCTAAAAACTAATATATCTATTTCTAGTTCGAATTCTAGTATAGAACTAGACTTTCTAGATAGTAATGATTTAGCTAAACTAGACCTAGATACTAGTATAGCTATTAAAAATGCTAAGATAGCTAAACTTAGGTCTAATAAATCTACTTTATTTAATAAGCTAACTAATATACTTATTAAAAATCTAAGTAAATGTCTTTATTGCTCTTTAGATAAAGAAGATAATAATCATCTAATTATTAATTGCTCTAGAATAAGAAAAGAAGAAAGAAAGACTCTAGATGCTTTATATCTAAATAGTAAAAAGCATTTACTAGAAAAGTTCTATTAAAGAGCCCACTCTATTTATAGAATCTATAGACTCTTTATGCTTTCTACCTTTAGAAATATGTTTTAGAGCTAGAAATAATAATAATCTAGCTAAAGAAGTACTAGGAGAAGATAAAAACTATAGACTTAAAAATTGTTTACTAGGAGATTTAATCTCTACTACTTTATTCTTTATTATTAGTAAAAGATTACTTAGGGTTAGGGTTAGGGTTAGGGTTAGGGTTAGGGTTAGGGTTAGGGTTAGGGTTAGGGTTAGGGTTA